>CM062815.1:604609979-607380817 GCA_031772625.1 Pinus tabuliformis
AATATAAAAATTTCAAGCTCCTTGTTTGACTTTATTAAACTAGTATACTTAGGAAAAAAGACAAAAAAACCAAAATTGTTTTGATTACCTGTCAAGATTCAGTCTTTGGTTGCCTTAGCCAACAAATCAAGATTTCCTCTATCCTTCTCTTGTATTTCATGAAATGTCTCCTACAATTGTTGTTTAGGGGCCCTTAGCTCCTTCCTCAAGGTGAGGTTTGGTTTGCCGATTTTGTTGACCTTCCTGTGCAAAGGAAAAGTTCTCTTCAACAGATACTTAGTATTTGACAATGTTAGCTCACACATGTTCAAATGATCATATATCCTTTGTCTGGACCTTTCATCTTATTTCTTAAGCCTAATGATCTCAATTTGAGTTTTTTTCAACTGCTTCCTTAGCCTGTGGAAAGTATGCTGCCCTTCATCCACCTCAACCTTCTTCCCTTATTGCATCGACTCTTCCTTCTGTAGCTGCAAATTTCTTGCTGAAGACCTGGTCACAGTAATTCTCGCTAATGAAGCCTCTAACTCTTGAATGCTCTCTGTCACTACATTCTCTTTACCTTTGGACTTAGTGATAGATGGAATTTTCTTTATCATTGGTTCTATTTCACCAATCTCGGGTGAAATTTTCTTCAACTCCCTATTCTCATGATGTAGCTGGGCAATAACTAAGTGAGCCCTTTTCATCTGTTCCTATAGTTCTAATATTTCCTTATCTTTATCATATGAAATAATATCCTCTGGTATGGTATCTAGAACTTTAGTTGATTGTTTAGGTGTTTGCTCCAATGGCAATTTCTTTGCAGCAATGCTTGTGAGTGGATTTTTGGGAACTTCCACTTACTCAGGAGAGAAATGAAGCTTCTTACCCTTTTTCTTGTCTGATGGGTCAATTGAAGTTGATGTCCTTTTTATTGAACTCTCAACTAGTGATTGTACACCCTGTTGACGATGCTGGACCTGCCAACATGCCAAGGGGATCTCCCCAGTAAGAAGTCCCAATTAGACCTTAGATCGTTTGGTGTAGGATTCCCAACAGTGGGTCGTAAGGTAATGCCTTGACCTCGATGTCACACAGATGCAAGTAGGATAACTTTGTCAGTAGTAAGGGTGTGACTGCTGCAGTGAGTCAAGGAAGATATATGAGAGGTTCTAACACAAAAGGGAGAGAAAAGGGTGAAGGTGAGTTCCAGGTTGAAAAGGGATTAGTCCCAAATCGGCTAGGAACACACAACACAAAAGGACATACAGCTTATGGTGGATCTGTTGACTCAAATGTGGTAGTCACAACATACAGGGTAAGATAACATGTACAACACTCACGGATCAGCCCAAGATGAGTGCGACGGTTGTTACAACAAGGTTCATGTGAACGTTCTGTCTAATGTTCGGCAAAGCAGTTGACATACAACCCATTAACAACAAGATTCATATAATTGTATATAAATCAATTCATACACAAATACATAAGTTAAACCACATATATAATTAAGGCAACCAGAGCAGTCCAACTACAATAACAACATATGCATGAAAATGTGTTGGCTCTTATTATATAAAAGTGTAAGTTCCAATCATACAATACATCCATGTAACCCTGCTAGCCCCATCAGTGATATGTTACAGCCACATCCTCCTACTCCTTCAAAGAGATGTACTAGCTCCGTGTAGTGGAGAAGCCAAGGCGCATTACAATATTGTCCAAGCCTTCTTCAAGATAGTATTAATAGAAGCTTGGCTGACCAAAAGCCTATATAATGAGTTATGAGGGACTATTTATAGCAAAGGGTGGGGTGATCCTTGACATTTCCCTTTGTGACAGTTCAACTACCCTCATGACTCTTCACCTACTCTATGATTGTTACATCCAACTATTGATACTTGACTTAAACTAGACATGACTCAACATTACAATGCACATGTACTCATGTGAGACAACATGGCTTGAGCAAGCCTTGCAAGACATCACTGACACTCGGTCTGTTGTGATGAGACCAACTCTTTGACATGCTTGTGATGGTGAAGGTGGTGAGCTGATGCCAAACTTGAAATTTGTGATGGTGTGCATGCACCCCATGGTGACATCATGTTGAAGCGAACTCTTGTCTCCATTGCAACTGGTGCATTGGTTTGGCTCCTTCATCCAACTCATCTTCTAACATGCACATGGTCTTCTTGGGTGCGGCTGAAATGGTAACACATTGATGTATAGTGTCTATGTTGATCTTCAAGTGTGTGCTAGTGATCATGCGCATGAACTTGCCAAAGTACATGTTTAGCCCCAGTTGGACTTGCTTCTTATCTCTACCTTAGTGAGTGTGTTGAATGGGTTGGATTGCATGCGTGCGCTCAACAATATGCATGCTACTAAATCCCTTGCATGCAATCAACAACATTGCTCACTATGTCTACTCTGTGTCAGCTGCTGGGATGGATTTTTAACTTGTACGGGTGCAGTTTCATCTGTGAGTGCATGTTGCGCCTACTATTGTTCCTGATCCTGCTACAACTCATTCATATGTCTGTGCAACTTCATGTTTTTCCTTGAGTTGCTGTTTCGGCACATGTAACTCCTTCTTCATTCCATTCTTTGTCTTCACGTGACCTTCATGTTGCATCTTCATCTCATAACCTAAGTCTCCAAAGTTGCTTTCATTATCAGTGGATCTGCTTGATCTTGCAACTTTGTTCCACCTCTGTGTTTTCAACAACCTTCCTCTTGCATTCACTACATTCAGTATGCTACCTTCAGATGTTATTCATGATGCTGCTCACTACGATGTTGTTGCTTGATGTCCTTGTCTACGAACAACTTGATGTTTTCTTGGGTAGTCAAGCTCATAAACACTTGATCGACTACATCCCCAAGCGTGCTCTAAAAGGTGTCTTCGTCTCTGCTCTCCTGGAAGCCATTGTACCTGTACTACTGAGAGGTAGATGAACACCTGCAATACCTAGAGACATGGAAACACTCATAGCAAGCAATCAATCAGTCGAAAACCAAAATGAACATGAGAACTAACTTGCAACATACCTTGGTGAACGATCATGAAGGTTGCACAATTTCAACTGGGAGGTCGGGAGACTGACTACCAAGACTGCACAAGGCATAGTCTGGGCTACTGGGAGACTAGCTGAATACTGGAACTTTGCAATGCATAGTCCATTCTAGCTATTGGCTATTGGGATTAAGCAATGCACAATTCCAACTGGGAAAGACCGCTAGTCTAGGGACAGATTTGTGCAATTTCTTGGGCCAAGCAGCCACTGTCCTCTAGAAATTCACAAAACAGTCATGGAGTCCAGTGTTGGGCAGGAATGCACAAATTTGGAGAGGAAGGTGAGCGCTTCCTCCCCATATTGCGCAATGCAACCTTGGTGAAGGCAGAGCTGAGCCATGGTGTTATAGACATTTTTGTCCCTTACAGCTATAAGCATGAAATGTCCATAATTCAAGGGATCCAAAGTCTCTAAAAATGTTGTTATAGCTCCTAAAGGAACAAGGTCAACCAATGACAGCTTCTCCCAGAAGTTCTCCACCAAAAACCACTTAGAAATAGTCAATTCAGGATCAATTCAGAGGCTCCACTAGCTGCCTGCGTTGAAATGCAGAGACTACACTGGCTAGGTGCACTGCAACGCAGGTGGAAGCACTACCAGGGTGCGCTGAGCGGGAAATGACAAATGGCAAGCTCATTCAACGAGGTGGAAAGACCCTGGAAGCTTCCAGAATCTTCTCCAATGACACTTGCCTCAATGAATGCGACTAGTGATGAGTAAGAGGTTCTCAACCTCCAAGTGGAAGCAAGAACTGACAGAGTGAAGCCACAAGTCAAAACATAAGCTGACTCATCCTCTCTGCTTACATCTATATATGGATCTCTCACCCAGAGGTTCAAGGGGGCTGGAATTTTGTACTTTGCAGAGAATTGCTGTTGGTTTGAGATTGAGATTAGTACATTGGGTGATTTATGCTTTGTTGGAGGAGAGGAAGGGATTCCTTTGCTGGGAGGTAGATGCTGGATCGAAACTCACTTGGTTGTATCTCCTCTTGGACTTTATTATCATATCAATAAACTATTTGAGTTTCTCCTACATGCTGTGTACCAATGATGTTTTGTTATGCTTACATGTTTAGCTTAATCTGATCTTGAGCTTTTTATGAATGTATATCTGTATCTTCGTGTAGTTTCTCTCTCTTGTGGTCTTGCAGGAATTCGGTGAAGCTGGGCCGGTGAAGGAGCAGGGAGCTGGGAGCTACTGAAGAGAGGAGTGATTTGGATCGACAAACTAGCGGAAGACACAGGTTAGTTAGATCCTTCTTCCTCATTTACATTTCATAAAGAAGAATACTCAATTAGTTTACCTCGTTTGTTGCTAAGGCACTATCACACCTTAGAGTGGGATAGGGGCATTCCGAATTGGATACTTTTCCCAACAACAAATTGGTGACTCCGCTGGGGAGAGTATCTTGTTAGTTTATTTGTGTTTCTATTGTTGTTCTTCTCATAAACTTAGGAGTGCCGAATCGAAATGCATTTGCCATTTTCAAATGCAAAGTAGAGATCTGCCAATCTAGTCCACTCACTGGGCCTGTTTTTATGATCCGAACAAACTGATCCATAAGTGCTCTAACAGCCCTTTGTGATAGATCTTAGTCCTCCTTTAAATCATCCTCCTAATTGTACCTAATTGATAGCTTTGATCCGGCCAAAAACTGTAGATTTAACTGCAAACCGTGACCCAGAACCCAGAAACAACTCTCGTTTCTGCTTCAGCGCAGACTCTGTGAAGAGGTTCTGCATTTCAACGCAGGTCCCATGAAGGATACCTGTGTTGAAGTTCAGTTTCTCTGTGCTGAGGGTGCGCTGATCAGCCTTTGCCTTGTGCAGCTGTGGTTCCCTGCTTCCTTTTGCTCAGTTTTATCTCTGTTTTTTGCAGCCTGTTATCAGTCAGTGTACCTATCTGAAACCCCTTTTCTTTGCCTCAATTCCGCCTCAGTTTTATAAAGAAACTGTATTTGTTCTTTGTGTATTTGTTACATCATTTGCAGTTTCCCATTACAAAAGTAAACTAGTCATACTGTCGCCCTTAGATCTAGACCTGTCGTAAGTGTCGTTTTGATCTTAGGAGTGAGTTTGTTTGTTGTTCACAGTTGATTGAGCTTTTACTTTTGTCGTTTGGTTTGAATTTATGCATTTCTAGTGTTGAAACAAGTAAATCATAAAGTGTCGTAATCGTCTTTTTGATTTTGAAAAAGGAACTTGTTTATGTTTTCACTTGAAATCGAATTCAAATTTGTACAACAGCTTTCTTTTTAGGCATCAATATTAAGAAATCGAAAACAAATAAATGCATATGTGCATTTGCATTTTGATAGTTTGCATGCTTTGATTTAGGAAAAGTGCATTTATAGTGTGCTCTATGCTCTTTGAGAAAAGTTTGTGTCTTCCTTTTCCCCTTGTAGCTAGGATTTTCACTGTTGAAAAGATATAAAAGCTTGCTTATCATCTTTAGACTGCATTTAGGAATTGTATCATACATCTCGTGGTGATCCAAAAAGGCAAACTTCTAAGAAAGATCAACCTAAAATAAATTGAATGAACTTAACAACGCTTTGTAACTTAACGCACAACATAGAGGTCTAGGCTAGAGACGTGTTCTGGCGTCGTAAAACCTGGTGAATGTCGATCTCGCTGATGGTTGGGTGATTCCTCCTGAGAGACGATAGCGCCATTACGGATTGTGCTCCCACGTACCGTCGCGTATATATTGGGAGACCCCTATAGGCATAAAACCTTTATCCTTAGGAAGCCGTGTCGGCCGCCCTATTGATCGCAATGCACTGAACATAGCATTCGGGAAGATTGACCGCCCGTACCTTAAAAAGTATTCTGCGGTTTTGCAAAAATTTTGGCACACCCTCTACCTAGAACTCTAGAGCAGTTCCTTTTGGCCTTTTTCAGACTCTATAACGGAAAAAGTCCATCCGAGCATTTGTCACTTCGGGCTCGTTAAAACATCGAAGGAGACTAGAGTCATCTTTAGCTTTTTCTCGACTCTTTAAAACCGAAAAAGCAAGTTGTGTCTAAAGCATCGTTAAAATTTATTTTAAACGGAACAATCACCCCTTTTTCCTGCGTTGATCTTTAGGTTGAGAAAATGGAACCCACCAACCAAGGAATTCCCCTTGGTGGAAATCCTAGTCCCTTCTCCTCTTGGGGAGATGTTGGTACGCCCCATATGGCCACATTGTCGCTTCCAGGACTGACAATTGGCTTGCCAGTCTGGCTCTTCTCAACCAATGTCGTTCAGAACACCACTATTCCTGAACAGTCGAATCAACAGTTATACCAGTCCAGAGTTACCCACCAACCTTCTACTTCCTCTAATTCTTCCTCTCCTCCTTCCTCTTCGCTTGACGGAACTGGTAAGACAAAAAACCAAGTTCCTAAGGAGAAGAAGGAAAAGAAGAAGAAAGAGAAGAAAAATAAGGAGCCAAAGGCGACTGGGGGCAAACAAGTGTCGTCTAACAAAAATCCACACACAGCACTGACTAGCCCTAAATCGCCATGTGTCATATGCAAGGGAGACCACTTCCACAGAGATTGTCCCTGCATCCCTCGGATACTAAGGGACTGGTCTCCCCGTTTGCACAATCCGGTGGCATCAACCTCTGATAGCCATGTTGAATGCATACCGTCAACTAGCGAAAGTGAAGTCCTTGGACAAAAAGGGAGAGCTAGATCCCCCTGTAGACTGTGCGAAGGCAACCACGCCATCCACCGTTGTCCCTTCTTAGACGAAGCGAAAAGAGTTTTGGATGATCGTTCGGTTTCACCGTTATGACTTCCTCCTGGATATAAAAAACTCTTGCCGAGTCCTTCGTTAGTTGAAAATCCAGCTGACCCGCTCAAGTGGTCAGCTAAAGCGCCGGTCATTGAAGATGAACCAGCTGAATCCATACCTGACGAAAGTCAAAAGGTTGAGGCGGCAGTTGACCCGGTCTTGCCTTCAGAGGATTTATCTTCGAATGATACAGTCACTGAAGAGGATAAAGATGACACCATCCAAATTCTCTTCATCAACACAGACTCCGACGAGCACGGGGGCAATTCCCCCATTCCTTTATCGCAGGAAGGAAGTTCGTGAGAGCGATACCCGGCCGTCTACTCGGTCCCACCACCAAGCAACCTAGTTGTCTCCTTCGACTGGAACCAACTAGGCAGACCCCGTTTGCCAGCAAGCATACCATTCAGAATTATCGTCCAAATATACAGAATGGTCATGGCTAGCACCATCATTGATGAGGGGGCATCTGTGAGTATCCTTTCCTCTACTGCTTGGAAAGCGCTTGGTTCGCCAACGCTTTTGCCTGAAATGAGAAATCTGACAGGATTTGATAAAGGAACCAGTCGACCTTTAGGGATCCTCCCCAATGTGCCCATAACATTGAAAGGGAAGACCATTCAAATGAACGTGATGGTCGTTCAAGGACCCTTGGATTATAACCTACTCCTTGGACGAAACTATATATATTGCATGGGAGCCATTGTTTCCTCACTCTTTAGAGTAATGTGTTTTCCGCACGAAGGAAGAGTGGTCAAGCTCGTGGACCAGCTTTCATTTCCCGGATCACGCATCGCAGATAGTCACATACCATCCCTAAATGGTCTCTTCGCGTAAGAAATGTCTCAACCCACGGTCCGTCCTCCCGATGAGCGCGAGTAATTCGAAAGGATATGACTGGAAACCAGGGGGCATGCGTCCTGGTCTGCTTCGGCAGGGAAAACTTTGGGTATAGGGTAGGTTTCCACGGGAGAATATGACTAGTCCGTACCCCGTCCGTGATTGGAAGAGGGGTTGTTCTAGAATAAGATTCTTTTGTCAAAGTCATGTGAGTTGGCGGGCATCGTCACTCACCTTTGTTTATCTCGGTAGACATCGCCGAAGAAGTGTTTTGTTTGAAAGATTAACAGAACAATCTTTGGGTGACCTGAAAGAGGTAAGCCTCTCTCGGTAAAACAATTGTTTTGGCGGAAGTGAAGTAGAGGTAACCTTGAAACTCTGTTTTATGCCTGGGGGCATGCAAACCTTTTGGAGTGCAAGCAAGGGGCGGCTATTTATTTTTTAAATTTTTAGGTCCTCCCTTTAAACCTGTAGGTCTAACCCTTTAAACTCGTAGGATTAGTCGTTTCTGAACTTGCATAAAGAAAGGATTCCAGGAGCATAGCTTTGTGAGGCGCAAGCTCCATAAAAAATTGGATCTCACATGAGACATTCTTATCATATGACTGGAAAATCGAGCAGTTTTAGCACATAGTTCATGCTCGTTAAAAAATAAACATAAGACCGAGCAGTGTTTTTCCGCGTTTAAGCTCGTTAAAAAATGAACTATCCTCCGGTAAATAACCACCGTGAATGTAACATTATCAGCCATTAAAGCCTTGGTCGTGTTTGCACCGTCACCTCCACTTTTCCATTGGCCGATCAGTCACCTCCATTTGATTGTTTACCCATTTTGAGGAACAGCTGCGAAGAGTGATTTCACTAGCCATCCTTGTGACACTGCCGTGATTGGAAAATTACAACCCTTACCTGGAATCAGCTGCTAACCCGTTTTATCACTCGTTCCTCAAAAGACGAGTCTCCTTTAAGCTCTTTTCATCTGACTCGTAAAATATGAAAAGATTGCCGAGTTTTGGCCTTCCAGCTCATTAAAGCGACCGGAAGTGTTATCCCTCCTCTAGATTTTAATCTTTTTGGACCTGAGGGATTATTGCACAAAAAGATCGAGCGCTTGTTTTGTTCGGCTCGTTAAAACTATCAAAAATTCATCTCTTCTGTATTGTTTTATACTTTTTCGGACTTAAGGGATTAGATGACGAAAAAGGACTTTCAGAGTTGACTTTACGTACCTTTTCAGACTCTCTAAAAATGAAAAGGACCGAGTTATCTTTGTCGTTAGACTCGTTAAAAACATTAAATAGCGACAAACTTGTCTTTAGACGAGAACGAGTTTCACTATCGCTAGGCTCGTTAAAACATAGCGATGGGTTTGCCCGAAGGGCAAATTATAGAACAAGCATATGTTATCCTCCTCAAGCTTGACAAAAATAAAGAGGTACTGGTCAGCAATGACTGGGGAAAAATTGGGAATAAACTCAAAGAACTTTATTGGTAGCAAGTCGCTCTTGAACATGACACTTCCACTCCATGCCAGAGTCGGGTTGGGTTGTTTCATTCACCGGTCACATCACCATGGTCTCGCCATACCATCCACCTTTGGGGTAAATGCTACCAATCCATCACATAAGTGTCGCCGATATGTTCAAGAGAAGTCATCCAGAGAAGTCAACCGTGTCCCATCCACTACCATACATTATCCTTCATTCTTTCATGACCGCCACCCTGAACCATATATCATCATATCGTTTTCACCTCCATCAAAATCATTTGCTCCGTTCCGTGTCACTGATGTGGGATACATTAACGCCGTCCTTTGACGGATCGCTTCTTGTCGACATCAGCTCATTATCCAAGAAGTTGATCTAGGGACACCCCCTTCAGTACTTTGAAGCTTGCATGCCTCAATGGAAAATTTCTCACTTCCGGCGACAGGTATACATTAATGACCTTCGACCGTAAGATTTTGCGTGGTGTTCGACGCCAAGTCCTTTATTCACACCACGTGAATTGTACTGCAGTACCTTGAGGGTCATTATCATTATTGGTGATTCCTCTCGCGCTTGTTAACGGTTTACCTCATTGACTGGTAATCAAGCGATGTCTTTCCATGTTTGACTTCAGAACATTTCTCACATGGATCGACTTGTACTTAGAGTGAAGATCGAACGAGTTTGAAGACCCCGGATCTAGTTTCATCCATCCAGGCTGCGATATATATTCAGGAAAAATAAAGACATTGACATGTACAACATTGCAGCACAGACAATCATCCTACCAAAGGATGATGATTTCAGCAGGATCATCAGTCTATCATAAGACAATTGTCTGTCCTATGTACATAAAAATGAATTTATAAAGCTGAGCATGGGAATGCCCGCCTCAGCTAGATCATGAAAACAATATGAAAAATAATGTATTGTATTGTATCTTATTACAGGTCTCCTCCCAGCATTGAATGAACTTTGGATCCTCCTAATAAAGCATTTCACCCGATAAACGGCCTCATACTTTAGGGGGCAACTGTTATAGACATTTTTGTGCCTTACAGCTATAAGCATGAAATGTCCATAATTCAAGGGATCCAAAGTCCCTAAAAATGTTGTTGCAGCTCCTAAAGGAACAAGGTCAACCAATGACAGCTTCTCCCAGAAGTTCTCCACCAAAAACCACTCAGAAATAGTCAATTCAGGATCAATTCAAAGGCTCCACTAGCTGCCTGCGTTGAAATGCAGAGAATACACTGGCTAGGTGCACTATAACGCAGGTGGAAGCACTACCAGGGTGCGCTAAGCAGGAAATGACAAATGGCAAGCTCATTCAACGAGGTGGAAAGACCCTGGAAGCTTCCAGAATCTTCTCCAATGACACTTGCCTCAATGAATTCAACTAGTGATGAGTAAGAGGTTCTCAACCTCCAAGTGGAAGCAAGAACTGACAGAGAGAAGCCACAAGTCAAAACATAAGCTGACTCATCCTCTCTGCTTACATCTATATATGGATCTCTCACCCAGAGGTTCAAGGGGGCTGGAATTTTGTACTTTGCAGAGAATTGTTGTTGGTTTGAGATTGAGATTAGTACATTGGGTGATTTATGCTTTGTTGGAGGAGAGGAAGGGATTCCTTTGCTGGGAGGTAGATGCTGGATCGGAACTCACTTGGTTGTATCTCCTCTTGGACTTTATTATCATATCAATAAACTATTTGAGTTTCTCCTACATGCTGTGTACCAATAATGTTTTGTTATGCTTACATGTTTAGCTTAATCTGATCTTGAGCTTTTTATGAATGTATATCTGTATCTTCGTGTAGTTTCTCTCTCTTGTGGTCTTGCAGGAATTCGGTGAAGGAGCAGGGAGCTGGGAGCTACTGAAGAGAGGAGTGATTTGGATCGACAAACTAGCGAAAGACACAGGTTAGTTAGATCCTTCTTCCTCATTTACATTTCATAAAGAAGAATACTCAATTAGTTTACCTCGTTTGTTGCTAAGGCACTATCACACCTTAGAGAGGGATAGGGGCATTCCGAATTGGATACTTTTCCCAACAACACATGGTTGTCCCGACTCACCGATGCGCAACTGAAAGTGACTAAACAGTAAATGCATGGCGACACTAAATGATATAAGAAGTGATTGACAGTGGATGTAAAACATGAATGAAATATTTAGCAAATAGATCAACATCCATGTGGGTGAGGTAGTTCGCCGGTTGGGCGAACGTCCGTGCAAAATAGTTTCATGCATGAGACAGTAGTGAGATAGCAACAAAAACTGAAACAGAGCTAGGACAAGCTAGTATATATGTAAAATACAGCAAGCATTAAAAGAAATCAAGCAAACAGTACTCCCACAAGAAAAAACACAAAAATCAACTAAAATGCAACACAAGGCATGGGAAGCATGCTTACCCCAAAACAGTTGAGGTGAATGTGCCGACTACTCCTAGATGTGATGTGGGATGTCAGAGCTACAAGGTTGATGTGAGGAATGAGCTCTACGGTGTCTGGTTGATGAGTTTTGATAACATCGAGGTTGTGGCACGCATGCCACAAATCTAGGGGAAGCGACACTTGGTGGGATGTTTTGGAATTTCTCCTTTCATGTAACCTCCAACTGCTAAACATGGATCATTGAAATAAGGGACGCCTTTGCATGCTACCTTGGGAGAAAAAACCCATGCATGCAATTCTATTTTGCTCAGTCCCGGAGGGAATCGGTCAACTTAGCTGCACATGCAAGAGACTACTCGATTGCTGGAGAAAAATGCACATTTCTGGTTAGGAGTTGGGATGGCTTCCCAAGAGATTTGCATAATTTCCGGGTAGAGCAGCTAACTGCTGCCAGATTTGTACAAATTCTGAGCTGAGAAGCCTTGCTAGGGAAATTTGAAAAAATCCTGCTGGGAGTGTTGGCAGGAAGGATTTCGCAATCTTGGAGCCCAGCGAGTTGCGAGAGAGGATTGCTCAATTTCTAGAGGGAAGGTTGGTTTCCCTCTGGAAATGCACAATTTTCAAGGGGAAGATGCCCATCCTATAGCTGGACCAAGTCCAGGTGAATAGCTTGTGAGGGGAATGGATCAAGCTTTGACCGACAGGCTGCCATTGTGCAAGAAAGGCATTGAAGCTTATGAACTTGATGAAGCAAGGAAAGCTGCTATGAAGGTTGGAAGGGTGGCTCCAAAACAAGGCTAAGGCAAAATTTTGGAGGGTGGTTGTAGCCTCTATAACACTTGGTGACACACTGGTATAACTCCAGCTCTCTAAATGGACCTTATTCGTGAAAAGCAAGTCTAACACCTCCAAAAGTATTGTTCAGTTTTCAGCTCATATTGGTTTCACACTAACTTGATTGTAAGATATAGCATTTTCCAAACCCTTGGTCGATTGACACACATCCAAGCCAATGCAAAATAGTTGTTTCAATTAGGGTTGAAGGGTATATAGGTGCACAAGCAGTATAGTCGTCAGAGTATTAGTTTCATCTCTAGTGTTGCTCCACTACCAGCAGACCTGGACAGTACCCCAGTGGAGTCACATAGGAACACAAGCATGGCTCCACTGCCAGCAAGCCTAGTCAGTACCCTGGTGGAGTTACTTGCATCACCTCCCTACACAGGAAGCCTTTCTCTTCTTTTGCCTTATTCATTTTTCATTTTGAATTATTTTGACATTCTTTTTTTCATTTTTCACTGTGCATAACACTTATTCATTTCGGAGGCGGAAGAGGGATATCAGCTTATTGAGAGAAGAAGAGGTTGTTCCAGCAAAGAAGTAGTTTATTGTATCTATGACATGCCTATTAAGGTTTTCCCCCTTACCTTACTCTACTTGACTGAGCTAAGGAGGGTTAACCCAAAAACAATTTACTAGAGAAGGTGACACTAGATAGTGTGCAAGTGTTGTGTTTTCACCAAGGTTAACTTCGAACAGTACGTATTTTCCTTCAATGTATCATGGACTAAAAGTAACAAGCTCATCATACAGAGGCAAGATGACAGATAACCAGGTAATGACAGTTGTACAAGCCCTCTTGTACTTTACCCAACTCGCTTCAAGAGTCATACATGGTTTCATGAAAAACTAACCTATGAATGAAACAAGCGAACGAACTAACAATCAACAAAGAAAAGAAAGAGAAGAAAAAATGAAAGCGAAGCAAGTAAACAAACAAGCAAACAAAGCATGTAAGCAAACAAGCATGCAAGCAAACAACTGAAAGCAAACACTGCTCCTACTCCTACACTAATAGTGCATGGGACTGATCACGTGAAGTGGTACTTCCAATGCAGCCACCGACACATTGGTAGACCCATGTTGGTGAAGGCTTGGTCCATGAGCAACCCAGTTGTGTGAACCAGCAAGCAAGAAAGATATAACAATGAAGACAACCACACTTCATGATTCAAAGTGCCCATGGGACATAAGTGAGTGCATGTGCATGACAGGTAGTCTACAGACTTATCATGGTGCTGTGTGACACTACATTCAACTTTGAAGCATAAGCACACTCTTGATTGTGACATGCAAGCAAACAAAAGAAAGAAAGATAACGTGTGTCACACACAAGTGCTTGCAATGTAAGACTCCTCCAATGCATGAGTAATGGGATCGTGTAGTTCGAGTGGAGGAAGTAAAATCTAAGTGTTAGATTGATCTTGAGTGGATACAGATGAGTGATGAGGAGACTTGAGTGTTTGATCAATTTCCTGATCGGAAGAGAAACCAACCTCAGGACAATGAGGTCCTGACATAACCATTAGCTCGGGCTGAAGTGCCTTGACGGTCTATGGGGTTTCAACTTCATTGACAGATGGATCTTCATAAACCAATGGCTTAGACAGATTAACAACAAGTGAATCAACATCATGATTTGATGATGAGGTGAAGAGCTCATGACAACCAAGATCAAAAAATTCAGGATGTTGGTCGGCATCCTCATGGTTTGATGATTCACACAGAGGGGTATATGAGAAGGAAGGATTTTCACCCTCTGCGTTTCCAGAAAGAGCAGATGAAAGATCAAGTGGATTTCTAATGAATGATTGGTCCTCTCTATTGTTGGATGATGGACTAACATATGGTGTGTCCTGCGAAAGATCAACAATGGGTGCATCCGTGGATGAAGACACACATGTGAAATCATGGATGGCAGGTTCACCAACGATGTTAGGAAAAAATGGAGGGGGCTCGGATGGAAGGGAATCGTCCTTCGTCGAGTTTTGATGCTCAATCTCCCACTCATACTCTTCATGAATGAAAATGCATTTTGGTTGTGAAAGGCCAACTCCATCAGTGGGTTGTTCCTCATTCACAACAAGTGAAGAGTTCAAAATGGACAAACACAAGACAACATCATCCATAGGAATACATGGGTGTGAAGATGGAGGTCATAGAAAAGAATGCATATGAGGACTCAAAGGACTCACAACCAATATGCGCAAAAATTGAGTGAAGTGATGTTGGGAGAGTGTGAAAGATGAACTGGTGTGTGAGCATGACCCTCAACATCACTGGGTTGTGGTGGAGTTGTTGAATGAGAGGAAGGCAACAATCAGTTGAGACAGTGCCCATATCCACATGATATTTCACAGCTTCATTAATGAAGAATGTTGAACGATGCTTGATTTCAAACTTTTTTCTTGGGATAGGCAGATTTCTTAAGGCAATACTCAAATCAGTCCCAAAGATACGCAAATTTCATCTGGCTCCTCGGAGCTTGAAACTACAAGTCACAGAAGCACTGCCAAAAACTCAATAATTGATCCATGCAAAGCCCTCTGTTGTTGTAATAGTTTCCAGTCAAGATGGTCTAGGTCAAAATGATAGAACGTGTCTTCAATAAGATCAGATAAGTTCTCAAATGAGTGCACGGTGTCAGCCGATAGGCTAAGCACCCAATGAAATGGAGATTCATGAAGTGTGTATGTAAGAAGAAAAACGTTTGTTCGTCAGTAACCTCATCTTCCTCATGAATCATGGAAAGAAAGTTATGTAAGTGCTCAGGCTAGGCCACTTTGCCTTCACCATCATACGTGTGAGTGGACAAGAGATTGAAAAGCTTCCCTAATATGGAGACATTTTCACGATTCGAAAAACACATCGGGGGAAGAAGAGTGCAAGACTCCATGAAAGATATGTAAAGGTTCAAAACTAGATGAGAGGACACAACTTGTCATCAGGCCCTCCTTCTAGCACCAGAAATGTTGACGTTGTTGGACCTGCCAACATTTCAAGGGGATCTCCCTAGTAAGAAGTCCCAATTAGACCTTAGACCATTTGGTGTATGTGTTATAGACATATTTGGGCACTGCAACCCCAATCACATATGTCCATAAACCAAGGGCTTCTAAGTCCCTAAAAGTGTTGTTTCATACCCTAAAGGAGAAAGGTCAGCTGATTACATCATCTCCCAGAAGTTCTCCATGAAAAACCACTCAGAACTGGTCAAAGCGGGACCATATAGACTACCCAGTGCTAAGGGTGCGATGCATCTCACCTGCCACATGAAAAAAGTGCGATGCATACTAGAAAGCCCTTCTGTAGGGTGCGATGAGTGAGAGCAAACAAATGGAACAAGCAGTTTTATAGGTGAAAACCTTGAGAATCTTCTAGAAGCTACTCATTTGACACTCGCCTCCCTGAATTCGCCCAAGGATGAGTAAGAGATCATGAAATCTCCAAGTGGAACCAAGAACTATCAGAGAGATCACACTAATCAAAATCCTAGAAGCTGACTCACCCCCTGCAAATATCTATATATGGATCCCTCATCCTAGAGATCCAAAGGTTGGAAATTGGTAATTTGCAAAGAAGTGTTGTTGGTTTCTCTTTGAAGACATTGTTGGGTGATCTTGCTTTGCATGAGGTGAAGAGGGCTTTCAAGCTGGGAGGATGGCGCTGGGTTAGACCAAGTGGTTGTAATCCTCTCTTCTACTACTTTTATCAATAAAACTATTTGAGTTTTCCTCCATATTCTTGTGTATCTATGAATATTGTGTTGATATATGCATTTGTATGGTCAATATATATCTGATCCTATATTGTTTACAGTGATATATCTCTATGCTTTGATGGTATTATGCTGTTGTGATTCTACAGGTGTTCTTTGAAGCGGGACAAGTAAGGAAGCAGTGGCGAGATTCTGTCGAAGGGGAAAGGAAACAATCAAGGAGCCAAGCGAAAGACTGAGGTTGGTACTCTCTGCTTCTTTCTCATCTATCTCTCGTAAAGGAAAACACAAGTGGCTTTAGTTTGTCTGTTTCTAAGATAGCTACCCGTCTTAGTGGGACTAATAGTCCTAAATAGACAATAGTTTTCCCGGTAACAAAATGGCAACTCCACTAGGGACAAATTAGTTTGATTTCTTGTCTCTATTTGTTTGATTCATAAACCACAGACGGAGCCTGAAGTTAAGCCAGCTAGCCTTTGAACTGCATTTGCTATGGAAGTGCAAAGTAGATCAACACTGCTTTAGTCAATCTCCGGGTTTGTTTATGAACTGAACAATTGACTTGCAAACATCCTAAGTGCCCTAGTGGTAGCTCAAGTAACCTCATTAGATAAGCCCCTATACTTTATATTTAATGACTATCATTAGCTCAGCCTAAATCCCTGAACTAAGCTGCAAACTGTGACCAAAAACCAAGTTAAAGTCTCGTCCCTGAACCATTGCACCTTCTCTTCTTAGCAATCTGGATGCATCGCACCTCCCGTGTGCAGTAGGTGAGATGCATCCCTGTTTCCCTGTGTTATAGGTGTGATGATCAGATAAGACTGTTTCTGCCTCCAGATTTTGGTTTTTTCTTCATTGTCTTCAGCTTTATTCAGGAGTTTTGCTATCTGTGATCAATAGATCACTGTTGAAACCCCCTTCCTTTGCATCATCCAACCTCCATTGTACAAATATTTGTGAATGTTTTTATGTATTTTTCGCCATTCACAGTTCTCATTTACAAAATGCTAGCTTAATCGGACTGTTGTCTTTTGATTTCAAAGTGTCACAAGTGTCGTTATCAGTCAAGGAAAATAATCTTTCTCTTTTTGATAGTCGATTACACTATTACTCTTGTATTTGATCTGAATTGATAGTATTTCAAGTGTCGAAAAAGTTTTCAATTCAAAATCACAAAGTGTCATCTTGTCTCCTTTTCATTTTTTGAAAATAAAATCGTTAGTACTATCACTTTGAAAGAAGATATAATTCAGATTTGTACTTAGCATTCTTTTTGTCATTCACACATTAAGAAAGCAGAAAACAAATACATGCATGTGCATTTGCATTTAGACTGCTTGTTGATTTTGATTTAGGACAGTGCATCTAGTGTGTGCTCTCTGCTCTATGTTGAAAGGATTATGTTTCTCTTTCCTTAGTAGCTAAGATTTTCATTGCAAAAAGAAGAGTAAACGAATGTTTATCACCTTAGATTGCATATTTAGGAGTTGTATATCTACATCACGCGGTGAACCTTAAAGGAAAACTTCTTAAGAAAGATCAACTGTAAAATAAATTCAATGAACATAAAAACGCTTTGGAACCTAATGCACAACATCTAGAAGTCTAGGCTAGAGACGTATTCTGGTGTCATAAAGCCTGGTAACTGTCGCTTTCATCGTAGGTTGGGTGATTCCTCCTCTTTGAGATGAAAAGTGCTAGTACGGACTTGTGCTCCCACGTACCATCGAGTATATATTGGGAGACCACAATAGGCTATATACTTCATCCTTAGGAAGCCATGTCTGCCACCCTATCGATCGCAATGCACTGAACACAGCATTCGGGAAGATTGACTACCGTACCGTAAAAAGTATTCTGTAGTTTTGTGATTGGTTTGGTAATCCCTCTATCTAGATTTCCAGAGTAGTCTCTTTCGTTCCTTTTCAGACTCCTTAAAGGAAAAGGTCAATCTGAGCACTTGTCATTTCAGGCTCATTAAAAATCGAAGGCAACTAGAGTCATCTTTAGCTTTTTCTCGACTCTTAAAAATTGAAAAAGCAAGTTGTGTCAAAGTGTCTAAAATTCATTTAATTCGGAATAACATTTTCCCTTCCTATTTTGAGTTGATCAAATAATCCGCAATCATGGAATAAAGTCAATCAAAACCCCGTCGTTTGCAGATACTGACGAGTCAACCATCTTTGACTCTGGAAACGAAACCATTCCGGGCCAAGCGAACTCGTTTAACTGGGTCAAAGTCTCCTGGTTTGTTTGAAACTTGTGTTTCAACATCCTCTGAGACTCCAGTTACTCCAACCATTTCTAGTATCCCTGCCTCTACAGAAGAAGTTCCGCAATTACAAGAGGACATTAGAACTGATCCTAGTGTAACAGTAAACACTTCTATTCCTGAACTAGCTCCATCTAGAGTTGATTCGGAAGGTGTTACCCCTCTAGCATCTATCGCTGCAGAATCTATACCTTCTTCAGTACCAGAAATATTTTACGGACCTAACGGTCTACCTCTTCCACCTGGATTGATTGCTATAGAAGAGATTACGGAGGATATTCCATCCAGTACTCCATCGCATTTTGAAACTAGGATCCACCTATATCCTTCTACTTCAGAAGTTAGAACTCCTTCATCGCAAGTTCCTATAGAATCACTGGGAAGTCTTTTGGATAGACTCGATATGTCTGGACAACCATCGACATCTAGGACTGTGTCGTCCGATACAGTGGTAGCAGAACCTCCTACCACCACTCCGACAATGTTCGCTGGTATACCATCTATCCCAACTAGCTCTCAACCGCTAGAGGGAGTCCACCCAAGGACCGTTTCGACAGTATGGTCTGTTCCCGTTTGTTCATCTGGAATAGTATCTGGAATTTCTTATGTTGAATCTCAGCAAATTGATCCTTCACAACAATATCAATTTGGGCAGTCTGGTCTCCAAAGACTGATCATTCCTTTGAGCACTAGATTGCCGCTGTATGGGGGGCACTATACCCTTTCATTGTTCCCTCTGTGAGAATAACCATATGAGAGTTCACAACTGAATTCGGGTCAAATTGGAATCACATCTAGCGGTTGGGTGCCAATACTGCCTCAACAACCAAGAGTTGTATACTCAATGCAACCGAGTCTACCTGTGTCGAATATCCCCACTACACCAGCTATTGTGACAATGTCACAAGTACAAGCATTGCCTGTTGTATGCCAGCCTCAAGTTTCTCAAGTTGTAGTACAACAGCCTCTTGTCTCCACGACACAACCGCAATCGCCAATTAGTGGCTCCTTAACTGGAGCGACTCAGGCTCAAATGGGTACTATTACCCCTCATCTTGGTCAAACATCCAGTATTGGGCAACAGCAAATGGTTTCACAACCATGGCTGGTGCAACATCAACAACCACAATTCCAACAAGCTTACCAAGGACCTGAGCAACAAAGCTTTGCAGGTAATGGGCAGCCGTATATTCAAAATGGTTATCATCAATCATCCCAAATCGGTTATGCCCAGCAACCTTATCAAAGTTATCAGCATCAAAAGCATTATGCTGGTATGAAAAGACCCACTGCTCAGGCGATCCCATCTTATCCTAGGTACGCTTCACCGAACCTAAATCAATAGTTGCCCTTCATGGCGACTTTAGAGTTACTGGATCTAAATCAGCTAACAAATGATCTAATCACTTATGCCCCTTGGTGGCTGGCGATTCCTCATAAACTTCCATCAGATATTCTTAAATTCAATGGAAATCCAGGTGAAGATCCGTCGAATCATGTGATGACCTTTCATCTATGGTTTTCCTCCAACACTCTAAATGATGATTCGATTAGGCTCCGCCTTTTTCAGCAAACGTTAACTGGTCCAGCAGCAAAATGGTACATCGAATTGCCTAGAGCTTCATTTGATAACTTCGGTACCCTTGCCACCACCTTTTTAACCCATTTTCAGTTACCAATAAGGTACGAAACAGGAACAGAGCTTCTTACCAATTTCAAATAGATGACGACCACTCACATATCTAATCATATTCATGAATGGCGACGTCATCGTAGAATGATAAAAACATATGTCCCTGATCAGCTACTAGCTGAATGGTTTATTAAGTCTTTGTTACCTTCTATTATGGAAGATGTGGCAAAAGGAGGAGTCTTCACTTAAGAGCAAGTCATTGCTCGTGTGAAATATCTAGACTTGATCTATACTCAGTCTAGCACACTCTATGACAAAATCCCTAATGCTCCAAGGCCAGAATTTTCCGTTTCTCCTCCTCCTAAATCAAACAAGGACTCTCATGCCGGCGATGGTGTGATAGGTACGACAAGCACGAAATCGACAAAGGTCGCGTCTAAGAAAGCCCGTAAGATTTTTGGTCAAAATGCAGATGAAGAACTTCTCGCCTCGGAGGTTAATGCCGTGTTGACCGACAAAGGCAAAGAACTGAAGCAACCAGGGGGTAAGAAGAAAGGGAAGAGCAAAAAGAAGAAACAAGACTATTCGTCTCCTGAAAAATCTTCTGCAAACCCTTCTGGGCAAAGGAAACCTAGTCAGCCATGCCTCATATGCGATGAGGATCATTGGACGAGAGATTGTCCATATAAAGCTGAAGTTAAGAAAATCTTTAAGAATTCTAGAACTTTAGCAGTATTGACTGACCCATTTCCGAACCCAGGAACCAATCTGGTTGCTAGCGACAATGCTTCCCCATCCCAAATGCTTATGTTGTCCATTTAAAAATAGAAAAATCATGCTTTGATATCGACAAGGAATAAATATTACAGGATTCCACAGCTATCGAACAATAAGGCTACTGATCAACCTAGTATTTCGACAACAACTTCAACCGAAGTTGTGCTACCCATCATTCCTGAGCTAACAATAAAGCTGCCAAAGGGAGTAGTACATAAATCGACATTTAATCCTCGTGCTAGAGTAGCCCAAAATTATAATATAGTAGAGGACCTGGCCCGATTGCCGTCCGCTATGTCGACACTTGAAGTACTGCAAAATTACCCCTCCCAAAAGCAGGCTCTATTATCAGTGATAAGTGGGATTGACCCAACAGATTCCAATCTTGTGGCCTTTAATCATAAAGGATATGAACCTCAGTTACCAGCTCAACTCACTTTCCTCATTCAAGTGAAAGCCCTCAAGAAAATTGTTCATCGAACAATTATTGATGGGGGGCATCTACATGTATTGTGTTAATGAGTTGCTGGAAAACTTTAGGATCACCACCCTTGTCACGATTTTCAATGACGTTAAAAGCATTCAATGGATGAACATACACTCCATACGGGATTTTGAGTAACTTACAAGTTGAACTGGGTGGCAAAACGGTAGAAATTGATGTTGAAGTTATCGATGGAAATCTCGATTATAACATCCTACTGGGAAAGCCTTGGATTTATGCTATGGCCACTGTTGTGTCAACGTACTTCAGGAAGATTGCATTTCCTTTTCAAGGAGGAATTACAATCGTTGACCAACAAACCTTTCTCCCAAACAGTTCACAAGTTACGGGAAGCATCCCAATGATCCATGGAAGCTCTCAGTTGCTTCAAAATATCAGAGTAGGCCTACTAAAAGACCCTACATTGATGGGTACTTTTTCCCTACCGCCTCCAAACAACCTGGCGGAAGTGGCCACGGTGGGAACCTACAATATGGTATCTTCCATTCAGAAGATGTCTGAACACGATATTAGCATGGATCATCACCAGGTATTGCCTCCAAGCCCAATAGAAGTATTGTAGCAATCAATGTTCTCGGCATGGGAGGCAAACCCAAATGAACGCTCGTCAAGCATTTGGGTAGATAGGTCTAAAGAGTATGGTACCTCTTCAGATCCTTGGTCACATGTACATTCTACAAACGAAGGAATTGTTCAATCAATGAACATAGAGGGGGCACCATGGGAATATTACCACCATCATTCCCATCTTCCGGATTACAACGAAGATTACTCCGACGACCTTAATCATCCATCAGTCTTTGATTTTCTATCAAATACTGTAAATACAGTGGATTCCGAGCGAAATCTATCCAATATTGAAGAAACTATCACCATAAATATCTCGACCAAACCAGATATTGTAGAAAATATTCATGTCGGAAAATCTTGTTTTTCTTCAGAACTGGAAATATATTACGCTCTCTTTCACGAGTTTAGGGATGTCTTTTCATGGTCATATGAAGAAATGCCAGGCATTGACTTGAGCCTAGTTGAACACAAAATTAAGATGTATCTAGATGTCAAACCAGTAAGACAATGGCTTCGACAGGTGCACCCAAAGAAAGCCATTGCCATCAAGGCAGAAATTGAAAAACTTCTCCATGCTAGTTTCATTTACCCAGTTCCTCTAACTGATTGGGTATCCAACATTGTTCCTGTGATGAAAAAGCAATGAACAATTAGAGTGTGCATCGATTACAAGGATGTAAATAAAGCTTGTCCGAAGGACAACTACCCTACACCCTTCATCGACCAGATAATTGATGAAAGCGCCGGATGCGAAATATTTTCGTTTATGGATGGATTTTCCCGGTATAATCAAATAAATATCTACCCACAGGACCAGTCAAAGACTGCATTTATCTGCCCGTGGGGCACATTCGCGTACCGTAAGCTACCTTTTTGTTTAAAGAATGTAGGGGCAACTTTTCAGAGGGCAATGAATTATGCCTTCCATGATATCAAGAACATCATTCAACCATACCTCGATGATCTTCTGGCTCACTCACGAAAGCAGACTGATCACCCACAGTGTTTGAGAGAAATACTTCTATGTTGCTGACACTACAAAATAAGACTCAATCCACACAAGTGTGTGTTTTGCGTTGGTTCTGGTCGTTTACTTGGTTTTGTAGTTTCAAAGGACATAATTCGTCTCGACCCGTGCAAGGTTCAAGAAATCATCGATTCACCCCCACCTTCAAATTTGCTTCAGATTCAGAAACTCCATGGGAAAGCAAACTTTCTGAGGAGGTTCATTCCAAATTACGCCGAACTTGATAAAGTTTATATGCGTCTTTTGAAAAGAAAGTACCCTTCAACTGGGATCAGGTCACGCAAGCTTCCTTTGATGCTCTAAAGGAATCCCTAATAAAAGCATCAATAATGTACGCTCCTGATTATCAAAAAGACTTTAACCTATATCTGGCTGCAGCAGATACGACCATCTCAATGGTTTTAGTTCAAGAAGAAAATGGAATTGAACATCTTGTTTATTATTTGAGTCGAAACTTAAATGATACAGAAAGCAAGTACTCCTATGTTGAAAAGCTGGCTCTCACAGCTGTTCAAGCAATACAGAGATTTTGACAATATGTTCTCTTTCGAAAAACTACCGTTTTGTCGTATTGCAACCCCATGACTTACATCTTGTCGCGACAGTTGCTTGGGGGAAAATATTCAAAGTGGATAGCAATTTTGTAAGAGTTTGATCTGGAATTCGTAAAATCCAAATCAAAGAAAGCTCTAGTTTTCACGAAGTTACTATGTGATTTCCCATCGTCATCCAACGATTCAACATCTAAAGCAACAATCGTGAATGAATTTTTGTTTTTGATATCTTCAAGTGATCCGTGGTATGGAGATATAATCATTTATCTCCAAACCCAAACGTATAGGTCTAATACCTCTCGCTCAGAACAGCAACGTACTCGATACCAAGCAAAAGACTACATGATCATTGGTGATACACTTTACCGTCATGGTGTCGATACAGTTCTGTGAAGGTGCCTCACCCATGAGGATGCTGAAAAAGTCCTGAATGATTGTCATTTAGGGCCATGTGGGGATCATCAATCTGGTTATGCTACGCCACAAAAGATTTTACGAGCAGGATACTTCTGGCCAACAATGTTCAAAGATTGCATAACCACAGTCAGAAGTTTCCATGCTTGTCAAATCTTAGACCGCAAAACTAGAATACCACCCACACCTCTGCAGCCAGTAGTTGCTGTTGGACCATTCACCAAATGGGGCATAGATTTCATGCAATGTAACCCCACCTCAGCCAGGGGGCATGGGTATATCATAGTCACAGTTGAATATTTTATGAAATGGGTCGAGGCAATGCCTACATTAAACAACAGTGGAGAAACAGACACTATTTTCTTTTTCAATCATGTAGTCTCCAGGTTTGACGTTCCACAAGCTATAGTCACAGATCATGGATCGCATTTCCGTAATCACATGATGGTTGAATTGATCACCAAATTAGGACTGTCCCATGACAGCTCTACTCCGTATTATCCGCAAGCTAACGGACAGGTTGAGGCGATTAAAAAAGTCCTGAAACACATGCTGCAAAGGATGATTGGAGTCCATAAACAGAGTTGGCACCTAATCCTATACTCAGCCTTGTGGGCATACCGGACATCGATAAGAAATGTGACCGGGTTTACACCCTTTCAGCTGGTGTATGTCCTGGAAGCGATCTTACCAGTTCAGTGTGAAGTTTCGTCTCTCAAGCTCGCAGTTGACCTCCTCCCCGAAACTTCAGAGAAAGAGGCTCGTTTCTTAGAGTTAATCCAACTGGATGAAACCCATCATGACACTGCCTTGGCTAACGAAGCACATAAGAAACGGGTCAAAGCACAATTTGACAAGAATGTCAAACCCCACGTTTTCTCAGAAGGTGACCTGGTCTTACTTTATGAACAGGAAACTGATAAATTGGGAGCAGGTAAGTTCCATTCTTTGTGGATGGGTCCCTACATTGTTAAGCATGCATTAGCAAAAGGAGCCTACGAGCTAGTAGATTATGACAGGATTCCACTGTCACAACCCCAAAACAGGTTGTACCTTAAGCATTACTATGCTTGACTCGGCATGGTAACCTCTTCATATGCATTTGTTAAAATAAAAAAATCGTTAAGAGTGATCGTTTTGGTTAGGTAATCCACTTTTTCATTTTGTTGAAAATTTCGAACCCATTGGAATCATCTGCTGGATACGCCGATGAGGTGAGTCGTAGTACGCGGAACCTGTCTTCTGCAGCTTGGGCCATCTTTGATCCAAGCGGAGAGTTAGTGAGTTTCAGAGGGGTGTGCATTGGTCAATCAACGAACAATATCGCTGAATATAGCGCGTTGATAGAACTCCTATCTGATGCCATCGCACATGGCATACACCGACTTGTCGTCAGGCTAGACTCACAGCTCGTCATTCTACAGCTTACAAGCATCTATTCCTTTCGGAATCCAACTATCTATAGCATGTTCCTAAGGGTCAAGATTTTGGAAAGGCAGTTTGATTCTATTCAATATCAACATATTTCCATAAACTTAAACACATTAACCGATTCATTAGAAAATTATGTGTTGGATAGACATTTGCAACATTTGTAAAAGAAAAGCATTTTATCAATAACTGCATCAGGATCATATAACTAAAACAAACTAAAGCTCCAAAAATCAAAAATATATATATAACTATTTATAGTTTGTACATAGTGTTCTGTGACCAGGACAAAATCAGTCATATGACCCAAAAACTCAAAATGCAAGGGGCATCCTAATCTATTGGTGCTGGTGATAACTAGTCATCGCTTGTGCAATCATGCATAAGAGCCTAGTCCATCGGCTCGGCACGCTAGTGGTATCACGAGCAGTTTTACGCAAAGTTCAATCTCGTTAAAAATTAAACCTAGCAATGAGCATATGTTCCACCAGAGTTTAAGCTCATTAAAAAATGAACCCACCTCTGGTAAATAACCATTGCAAATGCAATATCATCAGCTTTTGAGCCTTGGTCGTGTTCTTACTATCACCTCCACTATGTTTTAGCCGATCATACACCTCCATTTGATTGTTTACCCCTTTTGAGGAACAACTATGACGAGTGATTCTGTTATCCATCTTCTTAACACTGCCATGATTGGAAAGTTCCAACCCTCACCTGGAACCAGCTACTACCTGAAATATCACTCGTTCCTAAAAAAACGAGTCTCCTTTAAGCTCTTTTCATCTGACTCGTAAAATATGAAAATATTGCCGAGCAATTGGCCTCTCTAGCTCGTTAAAGTGATTGGAA
The DNA here is from genome assembly GCA_031772625.1 of Pinus tabuliformis. NCBI lineage: Eukaryota > Viridiplantae > Streptophyta > Pinopsida > Pinales > Pinaceae > Pinus > Pinus tabuliformis. Next base: position 604,636,156 of record CM062815.1, read on the forward strand.
GTGCCATCCCTCCTCTAGATTTTAATCTTCTTGGACTTGAGGGATTATTGCACAAAAAGATCGAGCGTTTGTCTTGTTCGGCTCGTTAAAACTATCGAAAAGTCATCCCTTTCGCATTGTTTTATACTTTTTCGGGCTTAAGGGATTATACTACAAAAAAGGAATATCGGAGTTTCCTTTCCGTCTCTTTTCAGACTCTCTAAAATTGAAAAGAACCGAGTTATCCTTGTCATTAAATTCGTTAAAACAATAGCGACAAACTTGTCCATTCAAACAAGAGCGAGTTTCACTATCGCTAGGCTCGTTAAAACATAGCGACGGGTTTGCCTGAAGGGAAAATTATAGAACAAGCATATGTTATCCTCCTCAAGCTTGACAAAAATAAAGAGGTACTGGTCAGAAATGACTGGGGAAACTTGGGAAGAAAACTTGAAGAAACTTTATTGGTAGCATGTCGCTCTTGAACATGACACTTTCACTCCATCACCATGATTGAGTCGAGTTGGGTTATTCCGTTCACCGGTCATATCACCATTGGTCCATCATACCATCCACTTTTGGGGTTAACGCTACCAAGCCATTTCAGTGTCGCCAATATGTTCAAGAGAAGTCGCTCAGAGAATTCACCTACCCAGCTTGTGTCTCATCCATTGTAATACCTTCACGCTTCATTCTTTCATGACCGCCACCCTGAACCTTGTATCATCAGATCATTTTCACCTCTACAAAATCATTTTCTCCATTCCATGTCATAGATGTGGGATCCATCAATGCCCTCCTACGACAGGTCACTTCTTGTCGACATCAGCTCATTATCCAAGAAGCCGACCTGGGAACAACCCTTTCAGTACTTTGAAGCTTGCATGCCTCAATGGCAAGTTTCTCACTTCCGGCGATAGGTCTACATTAATGTCCTTCGGCCGAAATATTTTGCATGGTGTTCGACATCGACTCATGTATTCACACCACATGAATTGTACTGCAGTACCTTGAGGGTCATCATCATCATCAGTGATTCCTCTCGCGTCTGTTAACAGCTTACATCATCAGCTGGTAATCGAGCAATGTCCTTCCATGCTCGACATCAGAACATCTTTTCATATCGATCGACTTGTACTTTCAGGCAAAGATTGAACGAGTTTTGAAGACCCTAGATCTAGTTTCATCCATCTGGGCTGTGATATATTCAGGAAAATAAAGACATCAAATGTACATCATTGCTGCACAGATAATCATCCAAACTAAGGGATGATGGCTCTACCAGAATCATTAGTCTGCACACAGACGGTTTTCTATCCTATGTACATGAAAATGAATTTACCAAGCTGAGCATGGGAATGCCCGCCTCATCTATATCATGAAAATATTATGAAGATAATGTATTGTATTGTATCTTATTACAGGTCGCCTTCCAGTTCGAAAAACCTCGAATCCTCATTATAAAGCATTTCACCCGACATCAAAAGATTTACAACCTCATGCTTTAGGGGGCAACTGTTATAGACATATTTGGGCACTGCAACCCCAATCACATATGTCCATAAACCAAGGGCTTCTATGTCCCTAAAAGTGTTGTTTCATACCCTAAAGGAGCAAGGTCAGCTGATTACATCATCTCCCAGAAGTTCTCCATGAAAAACCACTCAGAACTGGTCAAAGCAGGACCATACAGATTGCCCAGTGATAAGGGTGCGATGCATCTCACCTACCACATGAAAAAAGTGCAATGCATACTGGAAAGCCCTTCTGTAGGGTGCGATGAGCGAGAGCAAAAAAATGGCACAAGCAGTTTGCTAGGTGGAAACCCTGAGAATCTTCTAGAAGCTGCTCATTTGACACTTTCTTCCCTGAATTCGCTCAAGGATGAGTAAGAGATCATGAAATCTCCAAGTGGAACCAAGAAATATCAGAGAGATGACACTAATCAAAATCCCAGAAGCTGACTCACCCCCCTGCAAATATCTATATATGGATCCCTCATCCCAGAGATCCAAAGGTTGGAATTTGGTAATTTGCAAAGAAGTGTTGTTGGTTTTTCTTTGTATGAGGTGAAGAGGGCTTTCAAGCTGGGAGGATGGCGCTGGGTCAGACCAAGTGGTTGTAATCCTCTCTTCTACTACTTTTATCAATAAATCTATTTGATTTTTCCTCCATATTCTTGTGTATCTCCGAATATTGTGTTGATATATGCATTTGTATGGTCAATATATATCTGATCCTATATTTTTTACGGTGATAGATCTCTATGCTTTGATGGTATTATGTTGCTGTGATTCTACAGGTGTCCTTTGAAGCGGGACAAGTAAGGAAGAAGTGGTGAGATTCTGTCGAAGGGGAAAGGAAACAAGCAAGGATCTAAGCAAAAGACTGAGGTTGGTACTCTTTGCTTCTTTCTCATCTATCTCTCGTAAAGGAAAGAACAAGTGACTTTAGTTTGTTTGTTTCTAAGATAGCTACCCATCTTAGTGGTACTAGTAGTTCTGAATAGACACTAGTTTTCCCGGTAACAGTAGGAGTCCTAGCAGTGGGTCGTAAGCTAATGCCTTAATCGTGATGTCGCATAGAGGCAACTAGGATAACTTTATCAGTAGCAAGGGTGTGAGTGTTGCAGTGAGTCAAGGAAGATGTATGATAGGTTCTAACAAAAAAGGGGGAAAAAGGGGTGAAGGTGAGTTCTAGGTTGAAAAGGGATCAGTCCCAACTCGGCTAGGAACACAAAACATAAAAGGACATACACAGATTCTGGAGAAACAGTCCACTTGGATGTGGTAGTCACAACATATAGGGTAAGATAACACGTACAACACTCACGGATCAATCCGAGACGAGTGCGGCGGTTGTTATAGTAAGGTTCATGTGAAAGGTTTGTCTGATGTCTGGTAGGGTAGTAGACACAGACGGTGACAACATTAACAACATATACAACACATTAACAACAAGATTCATATAATTGCATGTAAATCAGCTCATACACAAATATGTAAGTTAAACCACATATATCATTAAGGCAATTGGAGTAGTCCAACTACAATAACAACATATGCATGAAAATGTGTTGGCTCTATTATATAAAAGTGTAAGTTCTAATCATACAATACATCCATGTAAACCTGCTAGCCCCATCAGTGAGACGTTACAGCCACATCCGCCTGCTCTTCCAAAGAGATGTACTAGCTCCGTGCAGTGGAGAAGCCAAGGCACGTTACAATACTGTCCAAACCTTCTTCAGATAGTCTTAGTAGAAGCTTGGCGAATCAAAAGCCTGTACAATGAGTTATGAGGGACTATTTATAGAAAAGGGTGGGGTGACCCTTGACATTCCCCTTTGTGACAGTTCAACTACCCTCATGAATCTCCAGCTACTCTATGACTATTACATCCAACTATTGACACTTGACTTACAATAGACATGACTCAACATTACAATGCACATGTACTCATGTGAGACAACATGGCTTGAGAAAGCCTTGAAAGACATTATTGACACTCAATCTGCTGTGATGAGACCAACTCTTTGACATGCTAGTGATGGTGAAGGTGGTGATTTGATGCCAAGCTTGGTCATCTATGATGGTGTGCATGCACCTCATGGTCACATCTTGCTAAAGCGAACTCTTGTCTCCATTGAAACCAGTGCATTGGTTTGGCTCCTTCATCCAACTCGTCTGCTAACATGCACATGGTCTTCTCGGGTGCGACTAAAACGGAAACACATTGATGCATAGTGTTCATGTTGATCTTCAAGTTTGTGCTGGTGATCATGTGCATAAACTTGTTGAAGTACATGTTCAGCCCCAGTTGGACTTGCTTCTTGTCTTCGCCTTGCTGAGTGTTTTGAATGGGTTGGATTGCATGCGTGTGCTCAACGACATGCATGTTGTTGAATCCCTTGCATGCGATCAAAAACACTACTCACCATGCCTGCTCTGTGTCCGCTGCTGGGATGGATCTTTAACTTGTACAGGCGTAGTTTCATCTATGAGTGCATGTTGCGACCACTGCTGTTCTTGATACTACTGCAACTCATTCGTCTGTCTGTGTAGCTTCATGTTCTTCCTTTAGTTGCTGCTTCGGCACATGCAACTCCTTCTCCATTCCATTCTCTATCTTCGCGTGACTTTCATGTCGCGCCATCACCTCATAGACTGAGTCTCCAAAGTTTCTTTCATTATCAGTGGATCTGCTTGATCTTGCAAATTTTTTCTGCCTCTATGTTTTCAACAACCTTCCTCTTACATTCACTGTGTTCGTTGCATTTGTTATGTTGTCTTCAACTGTTGTTCATGATGCTACTCATTGTTATGTTGCTGCTTGATGTCCTTGTCTACAAATAACTTGATGTCTTCATGAGTAGGCAAGCTCATAAACACTTGATCGACTGCATCCCCAAGCGTTCTCTAAATGGTGTGTTCATCTTTACTCTCTTGGAAACCATTGTAACTATACTGTTGAGAGGCAGATGAACACCTGTGATACCTGGAGACATGGAAACACTCATAGCAAGCAATCTGTCAATCAAAACTGAAAATGAACATGAGAACTGACTTGCAACATACCTGGGTGAATGAGCATGAAGGTTGCGCAGTTTCGGTCGAGAGGTCAGGAGACCGACTGCCAAGACTACACAAGGCATAGTCTAGGTTGTTGGGAGATTAGCTGACTGCTGGAACTACACAGTGCATAGTCCAGTCTGGTTGTTGGCTACTGAGATTACGCAATGCGCAATTCCAGCTGGGAAGGACTATTGGCCTAGGGACAGATTTGCGCAATTTCTTGGGCCAAGCAGCCACTGTCCTCCATAAATGCGCAAAACAGTCTTGGAGGCCACTACTGGACAAGAATGTGCAAATTTGGAGAGGAAGGTGAGCCTTCCCCCCCCGGATTGTGCAATGCAACCTTGGTGAAGGCAGAGTCCTAGCCAAGGTTGGCCCAACTCGCTGATAGGCAACTGAAAGTAACTAAGATAGTAAATGCATGGCAACACTAAGTTATAGCAGAAGTGATTGACAGTGCATGCAAAACAGGAATGAAATATTCAGTAAATAGATCAACCTGCATGTAGGTGAGGCAGTTCACCGATTGGGTGAACGTCCGTGCAAAACAGTTTCATGCATGTGATAGTAGTGAGATAGCAGTGAAAACTAAAACAGGGCTAGGAAAAGCTAGTATATATGTAAATGACAACAAGCGTTTAAAGAAATCAAGCAAACTGTAATCCCACAAGTGAAAACACAAAAGGAAACAAAAATGGAGCACAAGGCATGGGAAGTTGTCTTACCCCAAAACAACTGAGGTGAATGTGCCGACTACTCCTAGATGTGATGTGGGATGTCAGAACTGCAAGGTTGATGTGAGGAATGAGCTCTATGGTTTTTGGTTGATGCATTTTGATAACATCGAGGTTGTGACGTGCATGCCACAAATCTAGGGGAACCGACACTTGGTGGGAGGTTTTGGAATTTCTCCTTGCATGTAACCTCCAGCTACTAAACATAGATCCCTGAAACAAGCGACGCCTTTACATGCTACCTTGGGAGAAACAACCCATGCATGTAAGTCTATTTCTCTTAGTCCCAGTGGGAATCAGTCAACTCAGCTGCACATGCAAGAGATTAATCAACTGATGGAGAAAAATGTGCATCTCTGGATGGGAGCTGGGTTGGCTACCGAGGATATTTTCACAACTTCCGGGTAGAGCCGCTAACTGCTGCCCAGATTTGTGCAAATTATGGGCTGAGCAGCCTTGCTGGGGAAATTTGCACTAATCTTGCTGGGAGTATTAGCATGCAAGATTGCACAATCCTAGAGCCCAACAAGCTTTTAGAGAGGATTGCGCAATCCTGGAGCCCAGTAGGCTGCTAGAGAGGATTAAGTAATTTCTGGAGGGAAGGTTGGTTTCCCTCAAGAAATGCGCAATTTTCAAGGGGAAGCTGCTCAGCCTACAGCTAGACGAAGTCTATGTGAATAGCCTATGAGGGGAATGGATCAAGTTGTGAGCGACAGGTTACCTTTGTGCAAGAAAGACACTAAATCTCGTGAAATTGATGAAGCAAGGCAAGCTACTATGAAGGTTGGAAGGGAGGCTCCAAAACGCGGCCAAGGAAAAATTTTGGAGGGTAGTTGTAGCTGCTACAACACATCCCTTGCCACAAATGAAGGTGTATCCTTTTTACTCTAGGGGCTAGTTTGAAATTCAGCTGTCAACTTGGATGAATCTATGAATGCTTGCCATGATTGATTACTCTTCCTTAATTCTTCCACCACTAACAATTTATTTAGAGAGAAATGAAAGATACTAGGCTCTACATGAATTTTATTATCTTGAACCTTATATGCCATCTTACTAAGGCTTCTGAATAAATATAAAGGAAGATTCAAAGGGATTTTTCTTGTGAAATGCATCAATAGCCTAAAATGATACTGATAGATTCTCCCAAATCTGCCTTCATAAGTGAAATATCTCTGAATTATCTTACGAATTTTGTTGTAGGGTTCAAGAAAATATTCCCTTGGCACAATAGCTCCATATTCCTTGCTTTTGTACTTTGAATTTAAGAAATCTTTGTACTTGACTATGTCTAGAGGCATGCCCTTGAACCATTGTTCTCCTTGTAGAAGAATCTTTGTAGCAGCTGAAATGGTGACATCTGAGACTTAACATCTACCCCGGTGAAATTCAAAGAAGAATCTTTGGTCAGCTGAAAACTATAGCCCTAGATATTCTCACAAAATCTGATGCAGCCAGTCTGCTCAAATACAACCCTAATTTCTAGATCTGAGTTTATTAAGACAAGGTTTTGAGGCTCAAACCTGACCATGTCTCCTCCTTGTGCTTATTTCTGTCTGAAGTTGTCATGACTCACAACAAAAGATGAATTCTAGAGTTTTTCAATGCAATTTTAGTGTTTGACAACGGAGCGCAGCAATAGGGTAGAAATTATTAAATTAGGGCTTTAAATGAGGGCTTTATGGAAAAATTTAAATGAAAATCCCTATTTTGACAAATTCAAACAACAAAACTCATTTCGCAAACCTAAAGCATCAACTTGTTGTTTTTTCCCTACATTGGAAATTTGAAAACACAGGTGCAGCAAGAAAGTGCAACGCATGGGTGGGGGAAGGTTTCTTGATACTATAGGGCAAAAAGAGCAAGGTTGTTGAAAATAGAGACCACTAATATGGAATTTTCAGGCTCCAGGATATATAGGTGGCAAGCAAAGTTTTGAATGTTTAACACAAGCAAAACAAAAAATGCAGTGATTGTGTGAAAGCACAGCGAATTCTCCAAGCGCAGTAAAGAAAACATAGCAAGATATGAATTCGAAGGTTGCGAGGTCATGTGAGAATTCTCCTCGATAGGAAAGGGTAATTTGGACAACATGCAGGACAAATCATTCAAGAAAATTAGGAATTGAAACCTGGAAGTGGTGATAACCACTTGGCTTGAAGAAGTACAACGACTGTGTGAAGGTGCAACACCTCCCCTACAGACTTAGTGCAATGAACTCCAAGTGATGTCCAGAATGATTTTGATTAAATAAGAAATGGATCTCATGTTTCTTGGATGCTAGAATAAATTTTTGAACTTCCAAGATGAGCCAAACCCGCTTTCAAGAGCAATGATTGTAATTTGAAACTCTAATCATGAAAACGCAGCAAAGGAAAAGTGCAGCATGTTTTCATAACCATTGTACTAGAGGCGATGTCATAGCACAATCTGATTTGACAACCTAACTGACTAAACTGACCCCACTTCTTTGTCCCAATGATGATAAGACATGACTCACTATGACCTCACTCATGATTTTGTATGAGACATTGACCCTAGACTCACTTAACTCAATATTTAGGGAATCAATGACTATCTTGGCATTATCACTCACACACTCTAACATAATTACATCAATAATGAAATATTACATTATTTACAAAGACCAATAGCTTGATCTATAATAGATCATAGCAAAACCTTTACACATTTACCAAAATAAATTTAAAATACTAAACTTGTTTTTGACTTCTATAATATAGGACACTAACATTGGCTCCAATGGGGATGGCATCCTCCTTGTGAGGTGCCAAGAACACCATAGACTAGTAACCTGACCACTGGGCTTTATTGACTCTTGACTTGACACAAAACTGACTCATGACTAACTCATGACTTATTACATTCTGAAAAATGGCAATAATTCATCAAAATCTTAGGGCCTTCTCCTCAAGCTTCAAATTATGGTGACAGTTGCCCACACTTGCAATACTAAAAATTAGATGGCTATATACAATGAATTTAACATAACCAACGGATTTTAGGTAAAATAATGTTTGAGAAACTTGTCATTTATAGGCCCTTCAACAAGAAATTATCCTATCAAATCCTATAGAAAATATGTATTACGCCCATGGAAAGTTGCAATCTTGAATGGTCCTTTCCAAAGATTTTAAAATTTGCAATGTTTACCTTTATCTTCATTCCTATCATCCCACTTAAGAACCATGTCACTAGCCTGGAAATATTCAACCTTTGTCCTCCAATAAAAAATATTCTTAATTTTATCTTGGATTGCTTGGGTATTGTTATACATTTCCTCCCTTGTTTTCTGCAATTGAATCATCTGATTTATTCTTATTTTCAAGTCATTTGGTTCTGCATCTACTTCTTGCAACAAATTCATTACTAGAATTCCCAAGGAAGAAGGAAAAATAACATTTGTTCCATACACTAGTTGAAAAGGTGACATACCAATTGACTTCTTAGTGTTCACTCTATCAACCCACAGTGCATAGATCAATTTCTTGTGCCATGTTTTCTTATTTTCTTGCAATAACTTCTTTATAATGTTCACCAAAATATTATTTGAAGACTCGGCTAAACCATTACCCTATGGGTAATATGTAGTAGAGTGACTAATTATAATATGATATTTATGACAAAAATCAATCATTTTCTTGGAAATGAAAGCAACAACATTGTCAGTGATTATTCTACGAGGACAACCAAATCTTGAGAGGATATTTCCTTCCAGAAACTAAATGATGACTATGTTTGTTTCCTACCTAGTTGGTATTGCTTCTATCCACTTTGTAAAATAATTTGTGGTTGTTAACATCCATTTGTGCTAGGTTGAAGATGATGGATAGATTTCCCCAATGAAATTCAGACCCCATTGCTGTAAAGGTTCTTCAACTACAATTGGTTTTAGGAGTAAAGGGAAGATCTTCCTTTTTCCTTCAAAATTTTGACATTCATGGCAGTTTAAGACCCTTTTATAGACATTAGCAAACAAGGTTGGCCAGTAAAAACCAACCCTCAAAATTTTGTTAGTTGTGGCTTTCCAAAAATGGTGACCTCCACAATCCCCTTTGTGAAATTATTCCATAACCTTTTGTGCCTCATCCTCCAGTAAACAATTCAACAAGACACCTCCTGAGTCTTTCCAATAGAGAAATTGATTCAAAATGCAAAATTTACAGCCTTCAATTTCATAAATATTTCCTTTGTTTTTGTCATCTCTAGAGGAGCCTGTAAATGTTGTAAAACATAAACTATATCAGCATACCATGGAGAGGAAAGAAACTTTTCAGATACTTGTTGAGAAGGTTCTGAATCATTTCCATCTGACAAACCAACTATGAAATTTATGTCCAATACACTCAGATTTGAATCAACCATCAATTTTGCCAATCCTTGACCCTTTATCAGCTTGGTAGGCTTGATCTCCACATCATACTCAAGAATAGTTTTATCCATCTGCCTCTTCTACCTTCAGGATTAGGTTGGGTTATAATATCTTTCACAACAACATTTGGGACATAAGAAATCACATGTGAATGAAGCACATAAACTCTAAAATATTTCAAAGCTTTAACCAATGCATAAGCCTGCTTCTCCATAATATTGTATTTAAGAGAAGAATATCTCAAACCCCTGCTAAAAAAGGTTATTGGTTGTTCATTACCTTGCTGATTTTTCTGCATAAGGACTGCTACAATTGTGTGTTCTGATGCAAAAGAGAAAATGATAAAATCTTTAGTATAATCTGGACTAGCTAAAATAGGAGCACTAGCCAAGGCCTATTTTACCTCATCAAAAGACTTCTTTGTTTCAAGTTTCTATCTCATTTCACTTTCATTTATCAACATGTTGGTTAAAAACCTTATAATTTCTGCTAAGTTAGGAATGAACCTTCTCAAAAAATTAACTCTGCCCAAAAATGACTAAACCTCATTCTTATTCCTTGGAATGTCAGTTTTTTTAATTTCAGCAATACTATTTGGATCAATTTTAATGCCATCATTTGAGATTATATGCCCCAAAAATTTCCCTTCCTCCATTACTAAATGTGACTTCTTTGGATTTAAGGATATGCCAAACCTTCTACATTTCTCAAAAACTTGTCTTAAATGTTACAAATGATCAAAATCAGACTTTTAAAATATAGTGATATCATCAAGATAAACTACAATGAACTTATCCTTTTCATCAACAAATGCAATATCCATGGCCCTTTAAAAGGCGACCCCTAGATTCATTAACCCAAAGGTCATTGTGGCATACATAAAGGTTCCCCATAGTGTGATGAAGGTTGTATTTCCTTGATCATCAGGGTGCACCAAAATCTTATTGTAACCTAAGAAACCATCAAGCATATATATCCTCTTAAAGCCAATTGCATTTTGCAATATATGGTCCATCTTAGGTAAGGGATAATTATCTTTAAGAGACACCTTGTTGAGGTTTCTAAAATCAACATAAAGCCTTATCTCACCAATCTTCTTTCTTATAGGGACCAAATTAGAAAGCCATTTTGAAAACCTTAAAGGAACAATAATTTTTGCATCAAAAAATTTTCTCATTTCTTTTTCAATAAGAGGTAGCAACAAGGGGTTGGTTCTTCTCAACTTTTGTTTAAAAGGCTTTTGATCCTTCTTTATTGGAATTGTATGTTGGATAATTCTCTTATCATACACTTTGAGGTCTTATATCCCCAAGCAAAAATATCTAGATATTCCTTCATGAGATTGAGGTATTTCTATCTATCTTCATGAGTTAAATATCATTAAAGCTTGATAATCTTAGGTTGTTATCATGTCCCTATATTGAAATCCTCTACTTCAATTTTAGTGGGAACTACTTTGGGATTCTTTGCTACATTATTCTGATCAAATAACTTCTTAAAAGTAACCAACCCTTTCAAAATTATATTATTATTTATTTGTATAACCTCCATATATGTCATTTGATTTTAAAAATCATCTAAATTTGAACCCAAAACCCATTGTTCATCGTCATCAAAACGATTTTCGTCATCTATGTGCTAATTGGAAAATTCCTCAATGGTTTGAAAAAAATTATCAAGTTCCTTGTCATATTTTAACACTTGCCAATATTTTACATTATCTGGGACTATTGGTCTATGTTTGACTTCTATTTCATACTTCCTATTGGGATAGATAGGAATCTTAAACACACTAGCTGAGGTGGCCAATGCATCAGCTATCATATTCTACTCTCTAGAAATCAAAGATAAATCATATTATGAAAATAGTTGTAGCATTTATAGGAGAACATTCCTATAGGCCCTCATCCTAGGGTGTTTAGTTTGATACACACATTTAATCTTATCGATAATTAGCTCTGAATCCCCATGGACTGAAATCCTCTTTTCTCCCAAGTCTTTCAAAGTCTATAATCCCAAAATTAACGCTTCATACTCGGTCACATTGTTTGTACATTCAAAGGCTAACTTGAAAGAGCATAACTTTGACTTGTCCACCTTTGGGCTTATTTTCCACACATCGGATATAGCCCCTTCTTTACTAACTTCTCCATCAAAATCTATGTTCCAAATACCATTATCATCTTCTTTGTGTTTTGATTTTGTTCCGTGCAATTCACCTTCTTTCTCCTCTAATAAGATGTCCCTGTTTTGACTATCTTCCTCCAAACGCAAATCATTATACAATATAAAAGAATCCATATCAAAATGAACTGAATAAATAGGATGGTTATTAGGCCTTTCCTTGCCACTTACCATGTATTTCATCAAGGTTTCTCTGTACTATCTCCTTTGTTTTCCAAAAACAGAAATTGTGGCATATTACATACCCATCTATAAAGTACATTTCAATTTTTCAGCCCATGACCTTGATAAAAGCATAATGAAATTTGGAGGAATAATAACAACTATATCCATCACTAGGATTTTTTCTGGAATTTGAGTGAGAGATACAACCAAATCCTTGATTAAACCCAAAAATTTAACCTTACTCAAATCAAAGGAAAAGATATCTTTATATGGCCTTCTTATGTCAAAACCAAGCTTACCCACAATAACCTTTGGCATTTGGTTATGTGATCCACCTAAGTCTAACATTGCATTATGTAGAATCAAATCATGCACATTCAAGTTGACACAAAAAAGTGGGACATCTCCATATTGAGAATCTCCATCAACCTTTGGACCAACCAGAAGTTCAAGATGATCATCATTCAAGTTAACAGTGTCTAAAACATCTCCTATCTTTAGTGCTTTGACAATTTGACGCTTGTATGACTCATTCTTGATCAGTTCATTAAATGGAATAGATATTTTGATTTTAGATATTTAATTTTCTAAACTAAAAGAAGATTGACCTTTCTCTACCTCTTTGATGGTTGTGTCTTTCTTTTCAAGAATCTCTTTTGGAGAATCGACTTTCTTCTAGCTAGAAGTAGGTGCATCAGCTTGACCTTTCTTTGGAGGATTTACTGGAACCTTTACGTTTCTCAAGTTATATTGTCTTTTTACTTCCATGATTTCATTCTGGTACGCCTTCTTGTAATATTCTGGTTCCATATGCATGATATCTTCTTGTGGCTAAGAGAATAATTATTGTTCTTCTTTTATCGAAAATATTGTGTCCTCTTCTTCACCAAAATAATGTATTTGATCTTCATCTTTTGTTTTTTCTTCATCTTCTACAAAATTCACTTGGAAAGGAGGTCTAATTTGTTGATGATCTCCTTGATTTCCCTGTTCTCTTTTCTTTATTTAAACTTGAGGCCTCTAAAAATTTGGATTTCTTACTTGAGGAGGTGTCTGTTGTTCTCTACCAACATCCTTGTTCTCTAAATTCAATTCCACCAACTTTTCCACTATTTTCACCATGACATACAACTTGATATCTGATGAATATGAAGCCTCCTCTTTAACTCCTCTTTTTTCAGCTTTCATTTTGGCCTTTCTTTTCAACAGATTCGCTTCCACTCCAACAACATTTTTCTACATATCCTCCAAAGTGGTTGGATTCCTTTCCCTAAGCTGATAGGAAAGATCAACGTCACATCTGGGTAATGGAGAAAAGCCAACCCTACAGGGGGTTTGATTTTAGCCCGTATTGAATTATACACTTCATTAAATCTTACTGAAAAATCCTGGACTGATTCTCCTGGAGCCCTTTTCAAGTTTTCATACTCAGCTAATATTTGTAGAGGGTTCTTCTTTACTTCCCATCTGGCAAGGAAACTTTGTTCAAGCTGCTAGAAATTGACAATACTTGTAGTTGGTAGACTTCTAAACCATTTCTTGACCTCTCCCGAAAAACTCTGAGAAAAAAGTCTCAATTTAGCATCCTCATGGTCTACCTCTTCTAGGTCTATGAAATCATTCAACTTATCAAGGTGTTGTTGTGTTGTAATAACTCCTGTACCATTGAACTGAGGCAAGCATTGACCATAATTTTGTGGCAAATCATGTAATGGACCTTGTAGATTCAATGGAGCATAACGGGCATCCATGACTATATAAGATGGACTTCTACGGACTTTTGGGATCTAAAATGAGGATGAGGGAGGTAAGGAGATTGATGTTTGAACAATTAATGAGGAAGGAGGGGTAAAAACTGGTGTGCCCCAATATTGTAGCAATAATGCTGCAACTCCTGGAACTCCCTTCTTTAAATGTCATTTCTAAACATCCCGTAGAAAATACAGAACATCCTATAGAACCCCTCCAGACTTCCTGTAGAAGCTCACGAACACGGTTTCTTTATAGCCAAACTTTGTGAAACTCTCTAGAAGGGTGCTAGGGAACCCTTAGGCCCTCTTTGACCCTTCCCAACCATCTGCAAGTATTTCCTCTCGCCAATCCACCTCTGCACAGTCAAAACCAGTTAAAAGCACATGCATGATAATTCTAACAACTTATTCAAAAATACAAAAAGATGTTTTTTTTCAGATGTCACTGTAGAAGTAGCTTAGACACATGCATTTTACCTTCTTAGAAGTCAATGGCATCTCTTTCAGTAGCTTGCATCCTCTTTCTTGCATCAGTAGGGCTAGCTAGTAAAATTAGGGTTTGCTAGGGTTTACATTTCCTTTTACCTTTCCATTTTCTTTCTGCAAGTAGATTAGCCTTCTTTGAGTTAGCTTTCGTCCATCAGTTAAAAAGCTTCTTCTAAGAGCTCATAGAAGTTGGCTTAAGCTCCTAGCGGACTTGTGCCAGCTGACCAAGTGATAGCCGCGGCAAGAGCTAGTACTTATGCATACAACACCGTCGCTTCCAAGTTTGTTACGAACTACCGGGTTGATAAAATTAAAGAAGGGAGTTTCAGGAGTTGCAGCATTATTGCTGCAATACTGGGGCCCACAATCTTTTTGGCGTCGTTGCCGGGGAAGCGTCAAAGTATTGGTGATTGCTGCTTTTCTTCTATTTTCCACTACAACCTTCTGCTAAGTAGTTTATTTCATTTCCATTATGCAATTTTGTTTATGCAAAAGTAGATTAGCATTTCCCGCTTTCATAGATTAGCATTTCAATTCTATAATTTCATTTCTGCAAGCGTAGATTAGCATTTCAATTCCGCAAGCGTAGCCTAGCATTTCATTCCTGCAATTTCATTTGAGCAAAATAGATTAGTCCTTTCCTGCTTTCATTTCAATTCCACATTTTCAGTTCAGCAAGATAGTTAGTTGCAGTTCAATCTATTTTAGTTTTGTAGGTACAAGCAGAAAAAAAGAAAAAAATCAACCAAAAAGATTTCCTTTCCTGCCTTGTAGGAGTAGAGATAATTCAGAAAAATGATTGCACAACACCCCCACTACTTAACACAGCCAACCTTATCTCTTCTTTGATGGCTGTGATTAAAGAACCCTTAGGTGGACAGCAAGACATATTTGAAGAACCTCAAGGGAAGAAGAAGAAGAAAACATTCCTCTGGAGCAAATGGCTACAAGAAGAAATGTTGGGAGCAGTACCTTATCCAAAAACGAATTTGCAAATCAGATGGAAGATTTCAAGAGCGAGATGAGGCAGTTTCTTGCCATGCCACTGGATACCTTGCAGATCCAAAGGAAACAAGAGGAATCCAAGAGGGCTTTGGCCATCTTTTGTCCCAGGTGCACTAGAAAGCATCCTAGGAGTAGATGTCCATTGCACTCTATAGAAGTGTGTTTTGTCTGTGAAGAAGACCATCCTACGAATCAATGCCCTTCCTTGCCCGGACTTAAAGCTGCATATCAGAAAGCCAAAGGAGTCACTGAACCACTCTATTTCATAAACCAAAGGAGGCCACATGGACCCGGAACTTACCAGGAGGGAATGTAAGGGACATACCAGACCCATTATAACCCCTATCAAGCCACTTCCATGCCGTCTTGGGGTCCCCCTACTCATCCTTCCTGGTCCACACCCCCTCCTTGGTCGTATCCTCCTCAGTACCATGCTTCTCCAGTTGCTCATTCATTTCACTCTTATGCTCAGCCACAGCCTCAGTGGAATGCACCTCATCAGGAGTGGAGGCCCCAGTACAACTCTCCTCCCACTCCTTTGCCTCCACCACCTGCCCAACCACAACCCCATCCACATCCATCTCAAATATACACCCCCACTCAACTACCTATACCACCATTTCCAAACTTGCACATTGCAATGGCTCAACCCATTTGCAAAGCTGAGGCACAACATGTCCAAATGACTCCTCTTGAGCTCAAAGATATTCACCATAGCTCAGGAAGAGTATTGCAAAAAAGAGATTATCCTGAAAGCATTGAAGGACCATATCCAGCAAAAGAAGATTCCAAAGAGGAGATCAAAAAACCATGGGCTGCACTGGATGAAGAGAAGACATCAGAATCAGAGATCGAGAGAGTTCCCTCATGGTTACCATCAAATCCTCCATGTATTCAAGAGAAAACTCAGCAAAAAGAGGAAGATGTGAAGGTCATGATAGAAGAAGATATGGAGAATGATCCAGATCAGCAAAAGGACCAAGGATATCAGAGCTATATTGAGATATGGTTCCAGACGGTCACTAAGTTGCAACAATACTCTCTTCCTCAGCTATGTTTGATCCCTTCAAAGTCAAATCATTTGGTCTCTGAAATCCGGATACCTGTCAAAGCATGCATTTCGAGCCTCCACATCATTTTATCTCTAATCTCGATGTGCACATGGCTCCATTGGAAGTATTCTTATACTTGAAAATGATTTTGTTTTTCAAGTAGGGTAGGGTAGAAAAAAAAAAAAATTAAAATAGGAGGAAAATAAAAATCTAAGGTGAAAACCTCCTCGGAGGCGCCTCAGATTGGCTCATTGATTGAAAACCTCCATGAGGCGGTCAATGGGTTGGAAAAAAAGAGAAAAGAAAAGAGAATAAGATCCTTGGGTGAAAACCTCCCTTGGAGGCGCCTAGGGCAGGCAATTAGGGTGAAAACCTCCATGAGGCGCCCTAGTTGTTTTCAAAAAAAAAAAGAAAAAGCAAGAAGAAAAGACAAAAAGAAAAATAAACCTAATTTCTATTGAGTAATTTCAGGTTGCAAGAAGGACATTGCAGGTCAGGAGGATCGCTCAAGACAAAGACAAAGGAAGTTCTATGCCTTCTACAGGAAGTTCTGTGTCTTCTACAGGAAGCCTACAAACAAGCCAAAATCGATCTCCGAAGAGGACCAGAAGGCTAGGAATATGTCCATGAGGCCTTCAAGCATCCATGTTTCCATCCCTCACCCTTCTCCGTCATTTTTTCCATCTCATTGTGCTTCTTTCCTAAAAACAGCGTGTTCTACAAGAAGTTCCTGTAGAAATTACAGGATTTCTACAGGAAGCTAGAAATGGATTTCAAAAAGGTAGTTTGGCGAACATGATAGCTTCCTCAAGGGTTCAGAAGTCCTCTTACAATCTTCAAACTCCTCCTCCATCATCTCCATGCCTGCATCACAGCCCAAGCTCATTTTTTCTTACCATCCAAAAAATTGTAGAATGCTTGGAAGCAAAAATACATCGTGCTGAAATTTGTTTTTTCCCTAGCTTGAAAACCGTGCATCCATTTGCAAAACCGTTTTACGGGGAGTTGTATAGGGATGATGGCAACATGCCCGAGTAATTTCAGCCAATTTCGGTGCACGATTTCCAAGAAACTAGCGTCCATCACCTTCTGCCAATTTTTCATTTTCTCCCTATCCGCGCATCCATTTCAAAACCTGTTTCATGGGGAGATGCATATAGGTGATAGTAACCTACCCAAGCAGTTTTAGCTGACTCCGATGCACGGTTTCCGAGAAATTGATCTCTGTAATATTCAGCCATTTTCCATTTTTCTCGAAATCTGTGCATCCATTGATCACAATTTTGCTATGGAATTTTCATAATGATGAGAGGAACATGCTCAGAAAGTTTCAGATCGATCCGGTCTATCGTTCGGGAGCAATGGAAAAAACAAGTTTCTGTCCCGTGAAAATTCAGCGTCAACAGCATGAGGGTGCAAATCTGAACGTGAAGCCAGCTCCTACAGCATGGATCCGACCAGAGGATACCTGCACAAGAAAAATATCCATGAATCAGCCACCAAGCCATCATGCAACCACAGAAACAAATGCATGCAGCAGCAAAAAGGACCCAGCAACACGTCGACTTACAGGTATGCGTCTAAACCAGTTCCTCTATTTGCATCAATATGATTCAAAAGTGCTTAAACGAATGAAATGGTGGGATTAAGCCAGGAATCTAGAAAAGCTAACCCAACAGTGCCTTCTCTAGCGCTCAGCCAGAAATCATGCAATATACGTGGACAGTCGACTCACGTGAAAATTAAAAAAACAGGGAGTGTTGGCCGTTTGAACTCCAGTGCAACTGATCAAGAAGAGAACATGCAGTTCATGATAGCACTGCAGTCTGCATGTGGCCACGTACCCCTGGCCACTTCACTCCCTCACCACGAATCACGCCGTAATTAAAAAATGCTTGGCTGACTCTCACCATCCGCTTATTCATTTGCACGTGTAACGTTCTTAGCCGAAGTACACGTCCTTTGCTCCCACAATTTGTTAACCTGTCGTCCTCCACCAAGCTTTTCGGCCTGTTTCAAAGTTCTCCCGTGTACCGAGCTCGTTCAGAGGCGCAGGGACATCCTACAGAAGCCAGCAAGAAATTCTACAGGAAGTACGGCATAGCCTTCCGAAACAGAGAAGCCTGGTTTTTCTTCGACAAATTTGGAGTCCCGAGAAAGGTAGGATCGAAAACACTCTTTCATGCATGATATACTCCAAAAAGGTGATGAATTGAGCCAATATTCTCCTCCACAGTTCTTGTTAAAACATTTTTTCTCTTGTAGAAAAGATAAAGCACTGTGAGGGCTAGCCTGTACATAAAAACAATTTGAAGTTGCACGTTTGTATGTATGTTGGGAGTAAAAATTGAAGTGTTGTACCCTGTCTGTGGAAACCTAAGTCTTCCTGTTATACACGGACGACCGAGTATTTGGGCAGCAAAAGTCTTGAAACCAGGGAATTATTGTTCATTGATATCAAACAGACGAGGAATTCTTCCTTGAGTCCAGGGGGAAACCATAAACAACATTTCCTTTTCTGACCAAAGCATAAGAAAAAGGGAGCACTCTCACCATGCCAGGGGGATTCATAATTCAACATTATCCATGGTTATCATTTCAGGTTGCTGTGTGAACTTAGACATGGAATTGATTCACCTCTAGAAAAGAAGTTAAGCATTCCCTATTTTCTTCTGCAGTCATTAAGTGAATGTGCCACAAAAATGAATGAAGGGATTCCAGACCAGTTGGCCCATCATGGGCTCATCAAATTATTAGTAGAAGACGCCTTGCACACCTACACTGTCCCCATATCATGGGAAATCTCCCGAAACATGTCTCGGGATGACAATATCAGAGTTTTGGCCAAAAATATCACCCCATCCAGCAGTGAGGAAGAAAGAACACATTGAAAAAGGTGAGAAAACCAATGATGAAGAAACGCAAGACACTCAGGCACAGCAAGAACAGAGAGGAAAAGGAGAAATGGGCCAAATTGCTAAGCCTAAAACTGTGGGAGGAACAATGGCACAAACACCCCGGTAAAGAGATTGCAGAGCAGAGCAGAGAGGACTGAAAAAGTCCAAACAAGTGAGGACACAACCAAGGCAACCACACCAAAATTAAAAGGGAAGACACCCCCAGCCAAGTAGACCGAAACAGTGAAGACAGTTTCTACAGGAAGCCAGAAAACAGTTTCTATAGGAAGCCAGAAAACAGTCAACACAGGACTTTCTACAGGAAGCATGAAGACAGGGCAACAAAAGGAAAAATTGCCTGAGATTTTAGCCAGGGAGGCAGCATCTGTGTTGGCCACCCTAAGAACATCTCCAAAGCAAAAAGGGAAGTGAAAGAGGGAGCCTTCCATGTATTTTAAGGTAAGAAGGAGCATGCGAATAAAAACTAGCAGACCGCAGCCACCGTCAAAAGAGCCAATCACGATTTTAGACACCCCAGCTACACAAAAGGAGAGGTCTCCCTCAAAGGCATCCATCACCTATGAACGAGGAAGCCCGAAGACATCCACCTGGAGAGAAAGAATGAAAATGTTGGACACAAAGGCCTCTCTACAGGATGCTGAGATAGTTCTACAGGAAGCTGAGAATTCTCTAGGAAAAGGAGCACATGCAGTGGGAATAAGCAGAGAGAAAAGCATAGTTTCATGACCGAGAAGAGGACATCACTTCAGAAGCTTGGCATGACAGGGAGGCCACCAGGGCCATCAAAGATGAGGAGATAGATTAGTTTCTCATAGGATGAGCAACACTTTCAGTAGGGGGTGATGATGAGCCCCAAAAATGGATAATTATATGGGCTCATTCAGCCTCCTAATTCGACTTAATCCACCATTCTCATTAGTTTATTGCATGTTTTTTATTATATTTATGTTAATAGAGTGAATTGGGTTAGTCATTATGCCAGCAAGTCTAATGTGTGCTTTATGCAGTATTTTTGGTCAATTTGAAGACAAAATCAAAGGTTTAAATGAGCACTTGGTAGCGAAATTCGTGGAGAGGATTTTTAGGAAGGTGTTCCCTTCATTTATGGGCCCTTACATCGAATTCTCCACCATCAGCTCAGAGTTCAAGGGCCACCAAATCAATTATCACAAGGGCATCCAAGCAAGGGCTAGTAAAGGTGTTGTTAACTACAAGTTTTGGCAGCTGAGTTCCTAAAGTTTAGGAGGGCTGTTGGGGTCCTCAATTTGTATAAATAAGAAGGCTTAGGGCCTAATTTCAGTTAGTCACTTTGTAGGCAGAAGTTAGCTAGTTTGTAGTTCGATTTTAGTCATTCTTTTAGTCACTTTTTAGGCAGTAGATTAGCTCTGCATTTCAGCACACTTTCAAGCTTTCCCTTGTGGACAGTTTTTGATATAACTATTATTTCTTACTCAATAAAGATGAATCCAGCTTTGCACCAGCTCTAATCTCTCTTAGGAGGCTGTAGCTCTTGGGGTTGGGCCCAACTCAAGTGCCCAGTACCTCCTTTATTTACCTTTATGTGTTTTTGCTGCATTCTTAGAATAAAATCTGCTATTTAGATTTAAATCTTGCTTTGTTATTTAGATTGCTTTTGATGATTAAAAAGGATTTTTATGTTCAGATTGAGTTGATAGGTTATTAACAGGGAAGATCTTCAGAAAAAGGCCATCAAGGACCTCTGATCTCACCTCTCCCTCAGTGGGATCATGAGTTGGGACAAAGGTGACCTTGCTACCAACAGAAACATTGTCATTGCCTCACCATGCAATCATTAGTGTTCGATTTTTATTTGCAGAAGTTGGTTACATGTTCAGATTCTTTATTGCTTCGTTGCATAGTTAGTATACATGGTTTCATTGCAAATAAACTTTTGTTCATTCTCTTTACTGTTAGCTAGATCAGATTAGGTTAACGTAACTAGGTCTCTGATTTTCCAAGTCTTCGTTGGTTTATTTGAAGAAACAACTTGCAGAGCACCCGTAACACTTCTCTATCTGCCCATACTCCATCAATCCCATCTGCTCCATCCCCTAACGTGGATTCTTGCCTCACATTTGCCATTGCTCACATAACCCTATTTTTTGTGCAACATTGCTTCACTCCTCCTTAAACAAATCTAACCCTCTTCATCTCTCCTCAGCTCCATCCACCAAGTCCTGGACCTCCTCACACCCTTATCCTACCTCCATACTCACTCCTTCACCTTTCTCTCTCCATCCACCCTCCAAAATGCCATTTCTGAACATCCTATAGAAAATACAGAACATCCTGTAGAACCCCTGGACAAGAAAAACATCCATGAATCAGCAACCAAGCCATCATGCAACCATAGAAACAAATGCATGCAACAACAAAAAGCACCTCACAGCAGCCACATTCGACTTCCAGGTACGTGACTAGACTCGTTCCTCTGATTGCATCAATGTAATTTGAAAACTGCGTGAGCACTGAGATGGTTGTGATTAAAAAAATCGGTGGCCAGCTAACTGGCCACCCTCATTCAGTTCAAACAATGCTCGGTGGGTGAATACGACATGTGTGCTCAGCCATCTCAAGAGGAAATCTGGAAACAGGTAGTTCGTAACAAACTTGGAAGCGACGGTGTTGTATGCACAAGTACTAGCTCTTGCCGCGGCTGTCACTTGGTCAGCTGGCACAAGTCCGCTAGGAGCTTAAGCCAACTTCTATGAGCTCTTAGAAGAAGCTTTTTAACTGATGGATGAAAGCTAACTCAAAGAAGGCTAATCTACTTGCAGAAAGAAACTGGAAAGCTGAAAGGAAACGCAAACCCTAGCAAACCCTAATTTTACCAGCTAGCCCTACTGATGCAAGAAAGAGGATGCAAGCTACTGAAAGAGATGACATTGACTTCTAAGAAGGTAAAATGCATGTGTCTAAGCTACTTCTACAGTAACATCTGAAAAAAAATAAAAAATAAAACACATATTTTTGTATTTTTGAATAAGTTGTTAGAATTATCATGCATGTGCTTTTAACTGGTTTTGACTGTGCAGAGGTGGCTTGGCGAGAGGAAATGCTTGCAGATGGTTGGGAAGGGTCAAAGAGGGCCTAAGGGGTCCCTAGCATCCTTCCAGAGAGTTTCACAAAGTTTGGCTATCAAGAAACCGCATTCATGAGCTTCTACAGGAAGTCTGCAGGGGTTCTACAGGATGTTCTTGATCCGGATTTAAACAGGAACGCAATAGATGGAGGGTGGATGGAAAGAGAAAGGTGAAGGAGTGAGTATGGAGGTAGGATAAGGGTGTCAGGAGGTCCAAGACTTGGAGGATGGAGCTGAGGAGAGATGAAGAGTGTTGGATTTGTTCAAGGAGGACTGAAGCAATGTTGCACAAAAATTAGGGTTATGTGAGAAAATGGCAAACGTGAGGCAAGAATCCGCGTTAGGGGATGGAGCAGATGGGATTGATGGAGTATGGTTAGATAGAGAAGTGGTACGGGGCTCTGCAAGTTGTTTCTTCAACTGAACCAACGAAAACTTGGAAAATCAAAGACCTAGTTACGTTAACCTAATCTGATCTAGTTAACAGTAAAGAGAATGAACAAAAGTTTATTTGCAATGAAACAATGTATACTAACTATGCAACGAAGCAATCAAGAATCTCAACATGTAACCAACTTTTGCAAATAAAAATCGAACACTAATGATTGCATGGTGAGGCAATGACAGTGTTTTTGTTGGCAACAAGGTCACCTTTGTCCCAGCTCATGATCCCACTGAGGGAGAGGTGAGATCAGAGGTCCTTGATGGCCTTTTTCTGACGATCTTCCCTGCTAATAACCTATCAACTCAATCCGAACATAAAAATCCTTTTTAATCATCAAAAGCAATCTAAATAACAAAGCTAGATTTAAATCTAAATAGCAGATTTTATTCTAAGAATGCAGCAAAAACACATAAAGGTAAACAAAGGAGGTACTGGGCACTTGAGTTGGGCCCAACCCCAAGAGCTACAACCTCCTAAGAGAGATTAGAGCTGGTGCAAATCTGGATTCATCTTTATTGAGCAAGAAATAATAGTTACATCAAAAACTATCCACAAGGGAAAGCTTGAAAGTGTGCTGAAATGCAGAGCTAATCTACTGCCTAAAAAATGACTAAAAGAATGACTAAAATCGAACTACAAACTAGCTAACTTCTGCCTACAAAGTGACTAACTGAAATTAGGCCCTAAGCCTTCTTATTTATACAAATTGAGGACCCCAACAGCCCTCCTAAACTTTAGGAACTCGGCTGCCAAAACTTGTATTTATCAGCACCTTTACTAGCCCTTGCTCGGCTACCCTTGTGATAATCGATTTGGTGGCCCTTGAACTCCGAGCTGATGGTGGAGAATTCGAGGTAAGGGCCCATAAATGAAGGGGACACCTTCCTCAAAATCCTCTCCATGAATTTGCTACCAAGTGCTCATTTAAACCTTTGATTTTGTCTCCAAATTGACCAAAAAGACTGCATAAAGCACACATTAGACTTGTTGGCATAATGACTAACCCAATTCACTCTATTAGCATAAATATAATCAAAAACATGCAATAAACTAATGAGAATGGTGGATTAAGTCGAATTAGGAGGCTAAATGAGCCCATATAATTATCCATTTTTGGGGCTCATCATCACCCCCTACTGAAAGTGTTGCTCATCCTCTAAGCAACTAATCTATCTCCTCATCTTTGATGGCCTTGGTGGCCTCCCTGTCATGCCAAGCTTCTGAAGTGATGTCCTCTTCTCGGTCATGAAACCATGCTTTTCTCTCTGCTTCTTCCCACTGCCTGTGCTCCTTTTCCTAGAGAATTCTCAGCTTCCTGTAGAACTGTCTCAGCATCCTGTAAAGAGGCCTTTGTGTCCAACATTTTCATTCTTTCTCTCCAAGTGGATGTCTTCAGGCTTCCCCGTTCATAGGTGATGGATGCCTTTGAGGGAGACCTCCCCTTTTGTGTCGCTGGGGTGTCTAAAATCGTGATTGGCTCTTTTGACGGTGGCTGGGGTCTGCCAGTTTTTATCCGCATGCTCCTTCTTACCTTAAAATACATGGAAGGCTCCCTCTTTCACTTCCCTTTTTGCTTTGGAGATGTGCTTAGGGTGGCCAGCACACCTGCTACCTCCCTAGCTAAAATATCAGGCTATTTTTCCTTTTGTTGCCCTGTCTTCATGCTTCTTGTAGAAAGTCCTGTGTTGACTGTTTTCTGGCTTCCTGTAGAAACTGTCTTCACTGTTTCGGTCTGCTTGGCTGGGGGTGTCTTCCCTTTTAATTTTGGTGTGGTTGCCTTGGTTGTGTCCTCACTTGTTTGGACTTTTTCAGTCCTCTCTGCCCTGCTCTGCAATCTCTTTCCCGGGGTGTTTGTGCCATTGTTCCTCCCACAGTTTTAGGCTTAGCAATTTGGCCCATTTCTCTTTTTCCTCTCTGTTCTTGCTGTGCCTGAGTGTCTTTCGTTTCTTCATCATTGTTATCTGACCTTTTTCAATGTGTTCTTTCTTCCTCACTACTGGATGGGGTGATATTTTTGGCCAAAACTCTGATATTATCATCCCGAGACATGTTTCGGGAGATTTCCCATGATATGGAGATAGTGTAGGTGTGTAGAGCGTCTTCTACTAATAATTTGATGAGCCCATGATGGGCCAACTGGTCTGGAATCCCTTCATTCATTTTTGTGGCACATTCACTTAATGACTGCAGAAGAAAATAGGGAATGCTTAACTTCTCTTCTAGAGGTGAATCAATTCCATGTCTAAGTTCACACAGCAACCTGAAATGATAACCATGGATAATGCTGAATTATGAATCCCCCTGGCATGGCAAGAGTGCTCCCTTTTTCTTATGCTTTGTCAGAAAAGGAAATGTTGTTTATGGTTTCCCCCTCGATTTAAGGAAGAATTCCTCGTCTGTTTGATATCAATGAACAATAATTCCTTGGTTTCAAGACTTTTGCTGCCCAAATACTCGGTCGTCCATGTATAACAGGAAAACTTAGGTTTCCATAGACAGGGTATAGCACTTCAATTTTTACTCCCAACATACATACAAACGTGCAACTTCAAATTTTTTTTATGTACAGGCTAGCCCTCACAGTGCTTTATCTTTTCTACAAGAGAAAAAATGTTTTAACAGGAACTGTGGAGGAGAATATTGACGCAGAACCGACCGAGAAATTCCATGCAACACAGGAAAACTGTTGTTTTTGACTCACGGCAGACTTGTCTCTAACCCTCCAATTCAAAATAGCTCAATTCATCACCTTTTTGGAGTATATCA
This sequence comes from Pinus tabuliformis, assembly GCA_031772625.1. Classification (NCBI taxonomy): domain Eukaryota; kingdom Viridiplantae; phylum Streptophyta; class Pinopsida; order Pinales; family Pinaceae; genus Pinus; species Pinus tabuliformis. Next base: position 604,661,711 of record CM062815.1, read on the forward strand.
TGCATGGAAGAGTGTTTTCGATCCTACCTTTCTCGGGACTCCAAATTTGTCGAAGAAAAACCAGGCTTCTCTGTTTCGGAAGGCTATGCCGTACTTCCTGTAGAATTTCTTGCTGGCTTTTGTAGGATGTCCCTGCGCCTCTGAATGAGCTCGATACACGGGAGAACTTTGAAACAGGCCGAAAAGCTTTGTGAAGGACGACAGGTTAACAAATTGTGCGAGCAGAGGATGCGTACTTCGGCTAAGAAGGTTCCAGGTGCAAATGAATCAGCGGGTGGTGAGAGTTAGCCGAGCATTTTTTAATTATGGTGTGATTCGTGGTGAGGGACTGAAGTGGCCAGGGGTACGTGGCCACATGCAGACTGCAGCGCTATCATGAACTGCATGTTCTCTTCTTGATCAGTGGCACTAGAGTTCAAACGGACAACACTCCCTATTTTTTTAATTTTCACGTGAGTTGACTGTCCACGTATACTGCATGATTTCCAGCTGAGCACTAGAGAAGGCACTGTCAGGTTAAATTTGCTAGATTTCTGGCTTAATCCCACCATTTCATTCATTTAAGCACTTTTGAATCATATTGATGCAAATAGAGGAACTGGTTTAGATGCATACCTGTAAGTCGACGTGCTGCTGGGTCCTTTTTGCTGCTGCATGCATTTGTTTCTGTGGTTGCATGATGGCTTGGTGGCTGATTCATGGCTATTTTTCTTGTGCAGGTATCCTCTGGCTGGATCCATGCTGTAGGAGCTAGCTTCACGTTCAGATTTGCACCCTCATGCTGTTGACGCTAAATTTTCACGGGACATAAACTTGTTTTTTCCATTGCTCCCGAACGATAGACCAGATCGATCTGAAACTTTATGAGCATGTTCCTCTCATCATTATGCACCTCCCATAGCAAAATTGCGATCAATGGATGCATAGATTTCGAGAAAAACAGAAAATGGCTGAATATTACAAAGATCAATTTCTCAGAAACTGTGCATCGGAATCAGCTGAAACTGCTTGGGTAGGTTACTATCACATATATGCATCTCCCCATGAAACAGGTTTTGAAATGGATGCACGGATAGGGAGAAAATGCAAAAATGGTTGAAGGTGATGGACGCTAGTTTCTTGGAAATTGTGCACTAGAATTGGCTAAAATTGGTCGGACATGTTGCCATCATCCCTATACAACTCCCCGTAAAACGGTTTTGGAAATGTATGCACAGTTTTCAAGCTAGGGAAAAACAAATTTCAGCACGATGTATTTTTGCTTCCATGCATTCTGCAGTTTTTTGCATGGTAAGAAGAAATGAGCTTGGGCTGTGATGCAGGCATGGGGATGATGGAAGAGGAGTTTAAAGATTGTAAGAGGACTTTTGAACCCTTGAGGAAGCTATCATGTTCACCAAACTACCTTTTTGAAATCCATTTCTAGCTTCCTGTAGAAATCCTGTAATTTCTACAGGAACTTCCTGTAGAACACGCAGTTTTTAGGTAAGAAGCACAATGAGATGGAAAAAATGATGGAGAAGGGTGAGGGATGGAAAAATGGATACTTACAGGCCTCATGGACATATTCCTAGCCTTCCGGTCCTCTTCGGAGATCGATTTTGGCTTGTTTGTAGGTTTCCTGTAGAAGACACAGAACTTCCTATAGAAGGCATAGAACTTCCTCTATCTTTGTCTTGAGCAATCCTCCTAACCTGTAATGTCCTTCTTGCAACCTACAATTACTCAATAGAAATTAGGTTTATTTTTATTTTTCTCTTTTCTTCTTGCTTTTTCTTCTTCTTTTTTTGAAAACAACTAGGGCGCCTCATGGAGGTTTTCACCCTAATTGCCTGCCCTAAGTGCCTCTAAGGGAGGTTTTCACCCAAGGATCTTATTCTCTTTTCTTTTCTCTTTTTTTTCCAACCCATTGACCGCCTCATGGAGGTTTTCAATCAATGAGCCAATCTGAGGCGCCTCCGAGGAGGTTTTCACCTTGGATTTTTATTTTCCTCCTATTTTCATTTTTTCTTTTTCTTTTTTCTTTTTTTTAACCCTACCCTACTTGAAAAACAAAACCATTTTCAAGCATAAGAATACTTCCAATGGAGCCATGTGCACATCGAGATTAGAGACAAAATGATGTGGAGGCTCGAAATGCATTCTTTGACAGGTATCCAGATTTCAGATACCAAATGATTTGACTTTGAAAGGATCGAACATAGCTGAGGAAGAGAGTACTGTTATAGCTTAGTGACCGTCTGGAACCATATCTCAATATAGCTCTGATATCCTTGGTCCTTTTTCTGATCTGGATCATTCTCCATATCTTCTTCTATCATGACCTTCACATCTTCCACTTTTTGTTGAGTTTTCTCTTGAATACATGGAGGATTTGATGGTAACCATGAGGGAACTCTCTCGATCTCTGATTTTGATGTCTTCTCTTCATCTAATGCAGCCCATGGTTCTTTGATCTCCTCTTTTGAATCTTCTTTTGCTGGATGTGGTCCTTCAATGCTTTCAGGATAATCTCTTTTTTGCAATACTCTTCCTGAGCTATGGTGAAGATCTTTGAGCTCAAGAGGAGTCATTTGGACATGTTGTGCCTCAGCTTTGCAATTGGGTTGAGCTATTCCAATGTGCAAGTTTGGAAATGGTGGTACGGGTAGTTGAGTGGGGCTGTATATTCGAGATGGATGTGGATGGGGTTGTGGTTGGGTAGGTGGTGGAGGCAAAGGAGTGGGAGGAGAGTTGTACTGGGGCCTCCACCCCTGATGAGGTGCATTCCACTGAGGCTGTGGATCAGCATAAGAGTGAAATGAATGAGCAACTGGAGAAGCATGGTATTGAGGAGGATACAACCAAGGAGGGGGTGTGGATCAGGAACGATGAGCAGGGGGACCCCAAGACGGCATGGAAGTGGCTTGATAGGGGTTATAATGGGTCTGGTATGTCCCTTGCATTCCCTCCTGGTAAGTTCTGGGTCCATGTGGCCTCCTTTGGTTCATGAAATAGAGTGGTTCAGTGACTCCTTTGGCTTTCTGATATGCATCTTTAAGTCCGGGCAAGGAAGGGCACTAATTCGTAGGATGGTCTTCTTCACAGACAAAACACACTTCTATAGAGTGCAATGGACATCTACTCCTAGGATGCTTTCTAGTGCACCTGGGACAAAAGATGGCCAAAGCCCTCTTGGCTTCCTCTTGCTTCCTTTGGATCTGTAAGGTATCTAGTTGCATGGCAAGAAACTGCCTCATCTCGCTCTTGAAATCTTCCATCTAATTTGCAAATTCATTTTTGGATAAGGTACTACTCCCAACATTTCTTCTTATAGCCATTTGCTCTAGAGGAATGTTTTCTTCTTCTTCTTCCCTTGAGGTTCTTCAAATATGTCTTGCTGTCCACCTAAGGGTTCTTTAATCACAACCATCGAAGAAGAGAGAAGGTTGGTTGTGTGAAGCAGTGGGGGCGTTGTGCAATCATTTTTCAGAATTATCTCTACTCCTACAAGGTAGGAAAGGAAATCTTCTTGGTTGATTTTTTGCTTTTTTTCTGCTTGTACCTACAAAACTAAAATAAATTGAACTGCAACTAACTATCTTGCTGAAATGAAAATGTGGAATTGAAATGAAAGCACGAAAGGACTAATATATTTTGCTCAAATGAAATTGCAGGAATGAAATGCTAGGCTACGCTTGCAGAATTGAAATGCTAATCTACGCTTGCAGAAATGAAATTACAGAATTGAAATGCTAATCTATGAAAGCGGGAAATGCTAATCTACTTTTGTAGAAACGAAATTGCATAATGGAAATGAAATAAACTACTTAGCAGAAGGTTGTAGTGGAAAATAGAAGAAAGCAGCAATCACCAATACTCTAACGCTTCCCCGGCAACATCGCCAAAAAGATGGTGGGCCCCAATATTGCAGCAATAATGCTGCAACTCCTGGAACTCCCTTCTTTAATTTTATCAACCCGGTAGTTCGTAACAAACTTGGAAGCAACGGTGTTGTATGCACAAGTATTAGCTCTTGCCGTGGCTGTCACTTGGTCAACTGGCACAAGTCCGCTAGGAGCTTAAGCCAACTTCTATGAGCTCTTAGAAGAAGCTTTTTAACTGATGGATGAAAGTTAACTCAAAGAAGGTTAATCTACTTGCAGAAAGAAACTGGAAAGCTAAAAGGAAATGTAAACCCTAGCAAACCCTAATTTTACCAGCTAGCCCTACTGATGCAAGAAAGAGGATGCAAGCTACTGAAAGAGATGCCATTGACTTCTAGGAAGGTAAAATGCATGTGTCTAAGCTACTTCTACAGTAACATCAAAAAAAAAAAAAAAACATCTTTTTGTATTTTTGAATAAGTTGTTAGAATTATCATGCATGTGCTTTTAACTGGTTTTGACTGTGCAGAGGTGGATTGGTGAGAGGAAATGCTTGAAAATGGTTGGGAAGGGTCAAATAGGGCCTAAGGGGTCCCTAGCACCCTTCCAGAGAGTTTCACAAAGTTTGGCTATCAAGAAACTGCATTCGTGAGCTTCTACAGGAAGTCTGCAGGGGTTCTACAGGATGTTCTGTATTTTCTACAGGATGTTCAGAAATGGCATTTTGGAGGGTGGATGGAGAGAGCAAGGTGAAGGACTGAGTATGGAGGTAGGAAAAGGGTGTGAGGAGGTCCAAGTTTTGGTGGATGGAGCTAAGGAGAGATGAAGACGATTGGATTTGTTCAAAGAGGAGTGAAGCAATGTTGCACAAAAATTAGGGTTACGTGAGAAAATGGCAAACGTGAGGCAAGAATCCGCGTTAGGGGATGGAGCAGATGGGATTGATGGAGTATGGGTAGATAGAGAAGTGGTATGGGTGCTCTGCAAGTTGTTTCTTCAACTGAACCAACGAAGACTTGGAAAATCAGAGACCTAGTTACGTTAACCTAATCTGATCTAGCTAACAGTAAAGAGAATGAACAAAAGTTTATTTGCAATGAAACCATGTATAATAACTATGCAACGAAGCAATCAAGAATCTGAACATGTAACCAACTTTTGCAAATAAAAATCGAACACTAATGATTGCATGGTGAGGCAATGACAATGTTTTTGTTGGCAGCAAAGTCACCTTTGTCCCAGCTCATGATCCCACTGAGGGAGAGGTGAGATCAGAGGTCCTTGATGGCCTTTTTCTGACGATCTTCCCTATTAATAACCTATCAACTCAATCTGAACATAAAAGCCTTTTTAATCATCAAAAGCAATCTAAATAACAAAGCAAGATTTAAATCTAAATAACATATTTTATTCTAAGAATGCAGCAAAAACACATAAAGGTAAACAAAGGAGGTACTGGGCACTTGAGTTGGGCCCAACCCCAAGAGCTATAGCCTCCTAAGAGAGATTAGAGCCGGTGCAAAGCTGGATTCATCTTTATTGATCAAGAAATAATAGTTACATAAAAAACTGTCCACAAGGGAAAGCTTGAAAGTGTGCTGAAATGCAGAGCTAATCTACTGCCTAAAAAATGACTAAAAGAATGACTAAAATGGAACTACAAACTAGCTAACTTCTGCCTACAAAGTGACTAACTGAAATGAGGCCCTAAGCCTTCTTATTTATACAAATTGAGGACCCCAACAACCCTCCTAAACTTTAGGAACTCAGCTGCCAAAACTTGTAGTTAACAACACCTTTACTAGCCTTGCTCGGCTGCCCTTGTGATAATCGATTTGGTGGCCCTTGAACTCCGAGCTGATGGTGGAGAATTCGAGGTAAGGGCCCATAAATGAAGGGGACACCTTCCTAAAAATCCTCTCCACGAATTTGGCTACCAAGTGCTCATTTAAAACTTTGATTTTGTCTCCAAATTGACCAAAAAGACTGCATAAAGCACACATTAGACTTGTTGGCATAATGACTAACCCAATTCACTCTATTAGCATAAATATAATAGAAAACATGCAATAAACTAATGAGAATGGTGGATTAAGTCGAATTAGGAGGCTGAATGAACCCATATAATTATCCATTTTTGGGGCTCATAATAAACAATGGAAATATCATGAGCATAACATAACGGAATATTTAGTGGAGCATAAAATGTTGGGGCAGAAACAATTGGAACATAATGCTGAAATTTGGAGGGCTTAGAAGCAACTTCTTGCAGCTGATAGAAAATATGTTCTAGCTTATGAAAATATGTCCAAATATCCTTGTCTTCTTCTAATACACTTTCTTTTTGAAAAGGAATAGAGGATTCTAATTGAACTTGATAAAAAATTATTTATGTTATATTGTTCTCTAATTTAGATTTGAATAAACTTTGTTCAAACTTCATATCAAACTAGACCTCGTCGACTGATTTTACTCTTTCAGGGAGGGACAAGGATCATTCTATGACACGGATGTCTGTTTCGTTTGTAGGATTCTTCTTCCTAAATAACTTCTCTAGACTGGTCAAGACCTAAGATGGTTTAGGATATGGATGATGCCTAGTATATACTCTTCTTGAAGCCAGATTTTCCTACAGAAAATTATTGCAGCTAGTCCTAGAATCACTAAAAGATGGGTAAATATTGATCCTATCAGTCTCTAGTTCGTTGTCACCCTCAAGAACTAGATTTGTCTCTAATTGCATATTTTCTATGGAATTTTTCAACTCTCGTTTCCCCATAAATGACGCCACTATGTTAGCACTTTTTAATTCCTCCATGCTTAGGAGAGGACTCCAAAGGTAACCACAAACCACTTTTAAACTGGAATCTATCCCTTCCAGCTTCATAGAGGGCTCTCTCTATGTGAATCTTTAGTTTTAGGTCTTACGAGAGGTATTAATATCATAGGGGAATGAGATTTAACTTTTTTATGGCAGGGGAGAGGGAAAATCTATTAGGCATGGAGTCATATTAAACTAATGATTTTTTCAGTGAGAGGATAAAAGATTAGGAATCTTTTAACAGGGGCAAGGTAGGCAATCCTTCTGGTTTTTATAATCAAATTTCATTGCAGAGGGGTGAGAAGAGTGTTGGGTGTGTATTATATTATTTCCATGACTAGTAACACACATGGGGGGGTCACAATGAGGGCAACAGATCCCCATGTTCGTTGTGTCGGGTGCAGTAGGGGGTCACAGGGAGGGTGCCTCTGCCCCTATCAGGGGGTTTCAAGGGGGTGGTAGCCCCATTTATGGGGTTCGGAGCAGTGCCCCGGGAATTTTTTATTGGACCCTATATTAGGTGGGCAGACCTACCTATGGTTTTTTTTCATGGGTTTTGCACATGGTTTTGGGCATGATGGTTTTCTTCCCACGGTATTTTGTAGATCTAGTCAGGGGAACTACAGTTATGTTCTAATATAGAGTTAATGGATTTGGTTTATGATTGATTTGACATGTATATATATGTATTGTAACCTTGAAAGGAACATAATGAAAAATCAATATGGTAGTCCCGATTTTGGGATCCGGGGGAAAATCTCTCTATATTTGTTTTGTGTTTCTTGCCATTGTATATTTTCTAGTTTTAAGAATTTTTTGTAGGTAATTTTTGTACACAGTTAAACATACATTTGGTATCATAGTTGTTTTGGATTCAAGGTGATCCATTTTTTGTTGAGGGGTTTTTCTCGAGCTTGTGGTAGACCCAGTTCAATGGGAGATCTGCGGGATCGATTATTGTGGTGAAAGAAGATGGTGAGCAGTGGAAATATGAGATCGAGAAATTTAATGGTCAAAGATTTGAGTTGTGGAAGCTCAATATGGAGGATTCGTAGGTAGATAAAGATCAATGGATCATGATAGATACAGGTACTAAATCAACGACAATGTCAGTAGAAGATTGGGTGAAGCTAGATCGGAAGGCAAAGAGCACAATTTGGTTGTGTATCTTAGATTTAATATTATTGAATATATCAGTGGAAGCTACAAAAAATGATTTTTGGGTCAAGTTAGGGACTTTGTACCAATATAAGTCGCTGGTGAACAAATTTTTCATGCAAAAAAAGTTGTATAACTTGAGGATGAAGGATGGAGACTCAGTGACAGAGAATATGATTGTTTTTAATACTGTGGTAAGCTAGTTGTTATCTATTGATATAAAAATTTCAAATGAAGATAATTGCATCAGTTTTTTGTGTTCTCTACCAGATTCATGGGATAATCTGGTTGTTGCTATAGGTAGCAATAAAACTACCTTGAAGTTTGATGAAATAGTCTCATCCTTATTGTCGGAGAAGATGAGATGGAAAAATATGGAGAGCCAGAATAGAGATTCCTTATATGTATGAGGAAGTTCCAAGAACAGAAACAAAAATAAGTCCTCGAGTGGGAGAACTAAATCTAGAGGGAGATCTAAGTCTCCGGGAAAACTTGGCAAGGTATGTTGGAAATGTGGAAAGGAAGGACACTACAAAAAGGATTGTAGATCTAAAGCTCCTGAGAAAGGAAAGGTATCTAATGATGCTCCTTATACAAACGTGAAAACCACCTCTGATGAAGGTGGGGATGTGTACTTGTCTTCTTCTTCAAGCACACATATAGATCATGAGGCATGGTTGATTGACTCAGGTGCATCCTTTCACTTCACTCCCCATAGGGAGTGGTTATGCAAGTATGAGAAATATGATAGTGATGATGTATTCTTAGGGGATGATAGGAAGGCTAGAATCGTCGGATATGAAAAAGTCAAGCTGAAGCTGCAAGGTGGAAGGATTAGAACACTTCTAGGTGTTCTGCATATTTTTGCATTGGCCAAAAAATATGATTTATGTAAGCAAGATGGATGATGCAGGTGTAAAAATAGTGTTCGAGAAAGATACCTGCAATATGGTTCAGGGAGCACTGGTATTGATGTGGGGATTTTGGATTGGAACTCTGTACAAGCTTCTAGGTAGTACTGTTATTGATGGGTGCAACAATTCTATGGTTCTTGAAAGTGGAGCAGAAAATCTAGTGGTCTCTAGAGAAAACACCATGCTATGGCATCAAGCTTGGACATATTAGAGAGGAGGGCCTTCGAATACTTCATGGTAATGGTATGGTAGAAGGTTTGTCTAATTTCTCTCTATATTTCGATTTCTGTGAACATTGTGTATATGGGAAGCAGAATTGGGTGAGTTTCCTCTCTATTGCTAATAGGGCGAAAGGTGTATTAGAGCCTGTGCATAGTGATGTGTTTGGACCTGTGTTGGTTCCATCACTGGGTAAGTCTATGTACTATGTATCATTTATAGATGACTTCTCAAGGAATACATGGATGTATTTACTTAGGAAGAAATATGAAGTCTTTGACAGGTTTAAAGAATTTAAGGCTCTGGTGGAAAACCAAATAGAGAAGAAGATAAAGGTGATGAGGATAGATAATGGTGGAGAGTTCTGCAAGAAGGAATTTGAAGAGTTCTGTTAGAAGTGTGGTATAGAACGTCATAAGACTACTCCATACACACCTCAGCAAAATGTAGTTGCAGAAATAATGAATAAGAAATTGATGGAAAAGGCAAGAATCATACTCAATGGTGTTGGGTTAGGATAGGAATTCTGGGAAGAGACGGTGGAGACTGCATGTTACCTAGTTAATAGATCACCTTCATCAGCATTTGACAATAAGTCTCCACATGAGGTATGGACTAGTAAGAAACCATCTCTTTCACATGTGAGGGTATTTGGTTGTGATGCATATGTACATGTTCCAAAGGAGAAAAGAACCAATTTGGATAGTAAATATGAAATGTGCATCTTTGGATGGTTCAAAAGGTTATAAAATTTGGAAAGCATAAATAAGGAAGGTTATGTACATCTGAGATGTGGTGTTTATAGAGGTGAAAGATGTTATTAAAAATTCCTACCAAAGGAACCTGAGAATATAGAGTTTGAGCTAAAGGAGGAAGAATCAGACTCTATAGCAGAACAAGAATCAGAAGATGAAGAGCCACAAACTCTAATTGTGAGAAGATCAGTTTGAGAAAGAAGGCATCTAGAAAGCTATAGTCCATCTTCTTTCTGTTCAAATTTTTATTATCTATTATTGATGATGATCTCATAACTGTCAAGGAGGCAGTAGATTCAAAGGATAGAAAACTCCAGAAAGAGGCCATGGTTGATGAAATGGCATCTTTGGACAAATATGAGGCTTGGGATCTAGTGGAGTTGTCGGTTGGAAGGAAACCCATTGGAAGAAAATGGGTGTTTAAGAAGAAGATGAATGCATAAGGCAAAGTGGATAAATACAAGTCTCAACTGGTAGCAAAAGGTTATTCCCAGGTGTCGGGAATTGATTTTGGTGATATTTTTTCTCCTATTTCCAATGTAGCTTCTATTATATTACTTTTATGTGTTGTTGCTTCTTTTGATTTTGAGGTAGAACATATGGATGTGAAGACAACATTTCTTCATGGGGATCTGGAAGAAGAGATCTACGTAAAGCAACCTAAAGGCTTTGCGATGAAGGGAAAAAAGAACTAGTATGCAGGTTAAAAAAGTCTCTCTATGGGTTAAAATAGTCACAATGAGTGGTATCAGAAATTTGATACATTTATACTAGGACTTGGATTCACCAAAAGAAAACATATCATTATGTGTATTTTAAATTAATTGGTGACCATGTTATTTATTTGGTCTTGTATGTGGATGATATGTTTTTGATCGGAAATGACAAAGAAATTATCTAGGATTTGAAGACCCAATTGCCCTTCAAATTCAACATGAAGGATCTTGGTGCTGCAAACTATATTTTCGGCATGGTAATTAAATGAGATCAAGAAAAGAGGAAGCTATGGTTAAACCAAAGGAAGTATATCGATACAATACTACATAGGTTTAATATGCAAGATAGTAAACCGGTGAAGGTTCTTATTCCTGTAGGTGTAAAGTTATCTATTGAACAGTTTCCCAAGACACAAGAAGAGGAAGAGGACATGTCTCATGTTCCATATGTAAGTGAATTCGGTAGCCTAATGTATGTAATGGTCTGTACTAGACTAGAAATTGCACATGTAATGGGAGTATTGAGGAGGTTTATGTCAAAACTAGGGAAGGAGCATTGGACAACAGTGAAGCAGGTTTTCAGGTATTGGCATTGCACTAGTGATTATGGTATGTGCTACCACAGAAGACCAGGATTGGACAGAGTTTTGTACATACGTGGCTTTGTTGATGTATATTGGGCTAGAGATCTAGATCAGAGAAGATCTACAAGTGGGTATGTGTTTAACATATTTGGAAGTGCAATTCGTTGGATGAGCAAGAGACAGCCTGTAGTGGCGCTTTCAGCTATAGTGGAAAAATACATGGCATCCACTCATGTAAGAAAGGAAGCAGTTTGGTTGCAGATATTGTGTTCAAGTATGGGGCTAGTACAACGAGCTATAAGGATAGGATGTGATAGCCAAAGTGCATTTTTCTTGGCAAAGAACCCTGCTTCTCATTCAAAGATAAAGCACATTGATATTTAGTATCACTTTGTGAAGGATATGGTTGCGGAAAAAATGGTGTTGCTAGTAAAGGTGGACACTTCGAAGAATGTTGTAAATGCATTGATGAAGTTTGTGAGCACTGAGAAGTTTTCTCGGTGTAGAGAAACAATGGGAGTTGTGGGGCTGGACCAATGACTAAGCGCTCCTATGACCCCATGTGTGGAAAAGAAAACAACAAGTGGGAGAATGTTGGAGTGTGTTATATTCTTTCCACGACTAGTCACATGTGCGGGGGGGGGGGACAACCCCCCCTGTTCATTGCATTGGGCGTAACAGGGGGGTCACAAGGGTGGCACAGTCGCCCCTGTCAGGGGGTTTCAAGGGGCAGTACCCCCCCTGCGTGGGGTCTAGGGAAACGCCCTCAGATTTTTTTTTTGGACCCTATATTAGGTGGGAAGGCCTACTTATGATTTTGTGCAAGGTTTCGCACATGGTTTTGGGCATGATGGTTTTCTGCCTATGGTATTTTTTAGATCCAGTCACGGGAACTACGGTTATGTTCTAATCAAGGGTTAATGGATTGGGGTTTATGAATGCTTCTAAATGTATATATATGTCTTGTTACATTGAAAGTAACATAACAAAAAATCAAACTGGCAATCCCGGTTTTGGGATCCAGGGGAAATATCTATATATTTGTTTTGTGTTTTTCGCCATTATATATTTTTTGTTTTTAAGAATTTGTTTACAGGTAATTTTTGTACAGGGTTAAAACCTACATAGAGGAATGGTGAAATAATGAAAGCTAAATCATCTGATTGAGGATGAATTCTAAATGTCATTATGGAAGGAAAATATTAAATGTCTAGTAAGTTACGACATAGAACTTTAACAGTGAATTCTGAAAGAAATCCTTGCTTTACTAAACATTAAGATTTAACATTCAATCAGGATGATAACAAGAGATAGAACTTACAACAAAAGAGAGCACACGACCATTAGAAACTGACACATGAATCCCTGTAAACAAGACCTCAATCTTTATTCATTCACTGAATTATTTTTTATTTATTTTTTTAATGAAAGAGTACAATGCACAATGATTTTCTCTCAAAACCCTGACCAACCATTTATTAATAAAAAAATTCATAATATATACATAAAAAAAAAAAAAAAAATAAATAAATAAAAATCGTTCCTTCCTTTAGGAACTGAATTCCTCAAAAAAAAATTGTTTTCTCCCTATTGTAGTGAATATAGAACTGCTCTCTGAAAACTAGGAAATTATTTTAACCAAAGATTTCTCAAACAAATTACCTTAAATACAATGTCTAAAACAAGTTTTGAAGCTCTTAAGCACCTCATAACATTAATCATGACCATAAAAATCAATTACATGAAATTTAGACACAAATTTTATGGTCAAAGGATTGACTGTGTGGAAGCGTACTTCCTTCTTCAACAGAAACACATCAACAAAAGCATAGCGAATTGATGGTTTGACTACTTATGATTATCTTCTGAGCCTTTGAATGAGTCATGCATCTGAAAAATAACCTGGATATCATCAACTTTCCCTTGAAAAGCCTCTTTTTATACTGTAAACTTTCCATCCTTCAAAAACACCATCTTCAGTAAAAGTGTAGTGCCTGTGTGAAAGCACATTGAAATTTTACCTTTAAATTTTAACTAATGCTAAGGTTTCCGAATAAATAAAACAACTTGTTGATGATGCTTAAATTCTTGTAAGCCCTTTTCAAGTTCCCACACACACACACAAAATGCCAAAACATCACCTTTCTATCAAAATCTAATGCTTTGTCAATAGTGTCATGTGAACTGATCCCTTTGCAAAAATTTTCATAAGTTTTAGGAATCCAACTGATTGTGCTCCCAAAAGGACTTAATTCAGAATATAAACATCTCAAGCTCCTTATCTGACTTCATTCAACTACTATACTTGGGAAAAAAGACAAAAAAAACAAAAATTGTTTTGATTACCTCTCAAGATTCAGACTTTGGCTGCCTCAGCCAACAAATCAATATTTCCTCTATCCTTCTCTTGTATTTCATGCAATGTCTCCGACAATTGTTGTTTAGCAGCCCTTAGCTCCTTCCTCGAGGTGAGGTTTTGTCAGCATATGTTCTTGAGCTGCCTATGCAAAGGCAAAGTTCTCTTCACCATATACTTAACAATTGACAATGTTGGCCCACACATGTTCAAATGATCATATATCCTTTGTTTGGCCCTTTCATCTTGTTTCTTAAGCCTAGTGATCTCATTCTGAGATTTTTTCATCTTCTTCCTCATCCTATGGAAATTATGTTTCCCTTCATCCACCTCAACCTTCTTCTCTTATTGGACCGAATCTTCCTTCTATGTTTGCAACTTTCTTGTTGAAGACCTGGTCACATGAATTCTTGCTAATGAAGCCTCCAACTCTTGAACGCTCTATGTTACTACCTTCTCTTTACCTTTGGACTTAGTGACAGATGGAGTTGTCTTTATCACTAGTTTTAGTTCACTAATCTTAGGTGTCTTTTCCAAAGCAGTTTTCTTCAACTCCTTATTGTCATGTTGTAGTTGGGCAATAACTAAGTGAGCCCTTTTCATATGTTCCTATAGTTCTAATATTTCCTTATCTTTTTCATTTGAAACAATATCCTTTGGTATGGTATCTAGAACTTCAGTTGGTTGTTTAGGTGTTTGTTCCGTAGGCGATTTCTTTGTAGCAACTCTTGTGAGTAGATTTTTGGGAACTTCCACTACCTCAGGAGATAAATGAAGCTTCTTAACCTTTTTCTTGTTTGATGGGTCAACTAAATTTGATGGCCTTTTTACTGAACTCTCAACTGGTGATTGTACATCTCTTTCCATAGATGAAGTTGTATCCTTTTTACTCCAGGGACTAGCTTGAAATCCAGTTTTCAACTTGGATGAATCTATGAAAGCTTCCCATGATTGGTTCCTCTTCTTTATTTCTTCCACCACTAACAATTTATTCAGAGAAAAATGAAAGCCACTGGGCTCTACTTGACGTTTCTTACCTTGAACCTCATCTTCCATCTTCCTAAGGCTTCTGAACAAATAGAAAGGTAGATCCAAAGGGCCTTTTCATGTGAAATGCATAAATAGCCTAAAATGATACTGATAGATTCTCCCAGATCTTCCTTCACAAGTGAAATATCTCTGGATTAACTTAAGAAGTTCTACGTAGGGTTCAAGCAGATATTCTCTTGGCACAATAGCTCCATATTCCTTGCTTCTATACTTTGTCTTTAAGAAATATTTGTAGTTGACTATGTCTAGAGGCATGCCCTTGAACCATTGTTCTACTTGTAGAGGAATCTCTGTAGCAGCAAAAATGGTGACATCTGACACTGGAAAAATCAACTCTCTAATATTAACATCTACCCCGGTGAAATTCAAAGCTAACTCTTTGGATAGTTGACCACTATAACCCTGGATATTCTCAAAAAATATGATGCAGCTAGCTTGCTCAAATGTAACTCTAATTGTTGGATCTGAGTTTATCAAGACAAGGTGTTAAGGCTCAAACCTTATAATGTCTCCTCCTTTGTGCTTATTTATGTCTGGAGTATCATGACTCACAAGAAAACATGAACTCTAGGGTTTTTCAATGCAATTTCAATGTTTGACAATTGAATGCATCAATAGGGTAGAAACTATGAAATTAGGGCTTTAGAGGAGAGATTTATGGAAAAATTTAAATGAAAATCCCTATTTTGACAAATTCAAATAGAAAAACTCATTTCTCATACCCAAAGCAGCAACTTGTTGTTTTTTTGCCTACAGTGGAAATTTAAAAACACGGGTGCAATGAGAAAGCACAACGAATGGGGTGAAAAGGTTTCTTGATGTTGTAGGGCAACAAAAATAAGGCTTTTGAAACTCTAGAACAGTAATATGGAATTGTTAGGATCCAGGATATAGGTGTCAAGCAAATTTTTGAATGTTTAACACAAGAAAAATAGAAAGCGTGACGAATGCGTGAAAGCACAGGGAATTCTCCAGGTGCATCAAAGAAAACACAACGAGCTATGAATTTGAAGGTTGCGAGGTCATGTGATTGTTTTCCTCAATAGGAAAGGGTAATTTGGACAATATGTATGACAAATAATTCAATAAAATGAGGGATTGAAACCTGGAAGTGGCGATAATTGCTTGGCTTGAAGAAGTGCAACAACTGTGTGAAAGCACAAAACCTCCCTTGTAGACTTAGTGCAGCGAAATCCAAGTGATTTCCAAAATTTTTTCGATGGAACAATAAATGCATCTCCTATTTATTGGATGCTAGAATAAATTTTTTAACTTCCAAGATGACCCAAACTCGCCTTCAAGGGAAATGATTGTAATTTGAAACTCTAACCATGAAAATAAAGCAAAGGAAAAAGTGCAACATGTTTTCATAATTGTTGTACTAGAGGTGATGTCATAGCACAATGTGATTTTAAAACCTAACTAACTGAACTGACCCCACTTCTTTTTCCTAATGATGAGAAGACAGGACTCACTATGACCTCACTCATGATTTTGTATGAGACATCAACCCTAGACTCACTTAACTCAATCTTTAGGGAATGAATGACTATCCTGGCATTATTACTCACACACTCTAACATAATTACATCAATAATAAATCTTATATTCTTTGCAAATACCAATAGCTTGATCTCTAAGAGATCATAGAAAAACCTTTACACATTTACCAAAATAAATTTAAAAGACTAAAATTGTTTTTGACTACTATAATATAGTACACTAATAGTCACAAATCTATTGATTGCTATAGGAGGAATATGGAATAGAAATATTATCATTCCTATGCTCCCTTTTCTAGTCATGTAAGATGTTATACTTGTAACAAGTTTGGGCATGTAGAAAAGGAATGCGGGAACAAGACAATGAATTCATTTAGACAACAAATCACGTAGAAAGTTAAGAAAATTGTTGGATCCCCTAGCACTCCTCATGCTAAGTAGAAATAAGAAGAACAAGTAAGGTGTGGCATGTATATATGCTCGTTTGAAGAAGAATATCAATGGTACATATACAAAATATTCCCTCATCACATGTCTGGAACTAAGGGAAAAATCTTCTTTCTCAAAAGTAAGAGTGGTAAGATTATTCTTGGAAATGGTACATCTGCAAAAGTACTAGGTAAGGGTAATGTGGATGTTGATATAAAAAATACAGAAGTAGCTAATGTACAATTAGTTAATGGGTTGAAGGATAACATTCTAAGTGTAAGTCAAATAGCCAATAAAGGGCATGTAATTGTATTTACATCAACTAGATGTAAAATTATAAAAGAAGACACCGTGAAAACTATAGCAAAAGGTTTCAGAAATTCAGATAATTTATATGTGCTAAAGAAGTATCCAGTGAGAAATAAGAGGTCTAGCTCTTCTTCTTTAGATTCATAGTAAAGGAAGACAGTCCCTATTGTAGTATAATAGTGATTGCATAAGTATATATGAGGTACATAGCCTCATGGAGAGCATATAATGGCTATCAAGTCCACATGATCAATGGTGTATGATCTCAGGAGGAGCTATGCATGTGTAACTTGATGATGAATTCCTATGTTGATATGTTAGTATTTTGGTGATGTTTATGTTACTAATGTTGCATCTGACGAAGTGACTGTAATGAGAAACATATATGATATGGTCAGGGGGAGTTATGGTCATGCAAAATCAACATGTCATATTCTGTACATGTTTCTTATGAATGAAAGTCACATATGCACACATTTTTTGACTTATAAAGTCATGTATGCTTATATGTGGTGATTAAGAAGTGGCACAAATTTAGCGGGAGCTTCTCATATACTTTCATTAGTTCATCATTGGTATTCTGGTTATGACATTGGTTTGTTACAGTTTGTTAATGAAGCCCATACTACTTAGGAATGGTGTTGGTTGATAATGGATTTATAAAATGTTGCAAAATCTTATATTATTGTTGGTGTTGAAAACTTTCCTTGGTACATTTGCTGGGATGGATATAATATGATCATAATTGATGGTTAAGAGTTGGCACAGGTTCAGGGGGAGTATCTTTTATGCTTCTAATGGTTCATTGTTAGCATTATGGTTTCTTGAGCACTCCTTATTGCATGGTGCTAACTATGATGAGTTCATGGTTATTACTATTCTCATCAATATTATTTCCTTGCTCACTATTGAAAATACATGTTTTTGTCTATATGTCATGGATGCTTGGATTGCTTGAGTTGCATTTGGTGAAGTGGTTAATTCACGTGATAAGGAATATATGTATGCTATGTTCACTGAAGATGTTGGTTATGTTATTGATCAGTTCTACTCTACTTGATGACTTATGGCGCTAGAAGTTCTCGTTGTTTGTACATATGTTGTTGATGCATGTATATGCTACCTATGGTGTTGTGATGCAAGAGATTGATATGTCTTTGATACTTGATAATTGTGGCTCCTCCTATATGTGGAGGGAGAATGTTGACCTTAATGACATGAGGTCAAGGGGATCAGTTGTTGATATAGTTCAATTGCACAAGCTTATTCTTTTGCTATAGTTTCTTAGTGATTCTTGGAAGCATTGCATATTTTGTCACGTGTTGATGATATTAGAGAGATTGATGCTACATTGTCTTATCTTACATTGCTCCTTGCTGAAGAGGATGTTGATGTTGTTGTCATTATGACATGTATGTTGCTTATTATAGACGCCTATATGGTGCATGGTGATTGTTAATGAATATCATGGTTTTTATACAAAGGATATTGCATTGTTGAGATTATTTTTTATGATTATAGATGTCATGTATGTCTCTTGATGTAAAGGTCATGAAAAGACCCATGTTGTTATGATTGTAAAATTCATTCATGTATGGGCTATTGGGTAAAATGTGTAACCCCATTATGTTGGGTGATTGATGTAATCATGGGACAATAGAGTCATTGGTGATAGGAATGTTCATATTTTTTTATGGATAGCCATGTATTTGAGTAATAAAGCCCTATACTTTTATTGTATATCTTTATAAGGTCCAGTATATTCTCATGGGGAGCATGGTCAATATGTAGATTTCATGATTTATATTAGCATAGCATACTTACAGTGGTGAGTGCTATAAGGGAAAGTACTCCATTCATACTGGTTGTGCCATTTTCCCTTAATGCCAAAGGGGGAGAGAAGACTTGGTGTTTGCAGGTAGTTTCCAAACACCAAAAGTGGTTGCCATCAAGTCCAATGGATGATATTGTTGACATTACGGCTAATGTGTTGCCCTTGATGGAAACCTTTTTTACAAAGATGTTCTTGATGTTAACTTGGTTATAATATGATGGTTACGAAACTAATACAGATAACAAGCATATTGTTATAGATATTACATAGGATATGGAAGAGAATTGGCAACTCGGTCACAGGAGGCATGAAAAATGTGATGTTTGAAAAGTATATGTGACTCCTGTGAAGAAGAGTCACATACATACATAGCCTCTATGAACAGAAGTTGCATACATAACCTGAACCATGGAAAATTGGATACGAGGGGCCATTACCATAGTAATTGCCCATACTATTGTGATGACAATGTTTATTTGATCCTTTCAAGTGAACACCATCAACATTACCAAAGGATTATAATGTGGTATTGGAAAAGGAAAAATTTATATAAGGAGATGGAGATCAAGGAGTTAAGGGTGCAATGAAATAGATGACTCATGTGTAATCCTATCTGAAATAGGTGTGCACCAAGGATCAAGGAGAAGGCTCGGATATGATAGATTTGAAAGTATATTGAAGACTAATGGATATGTCTGTATAGCTAACGATGTTAGATTTGCAGTTATAATGATGGTATGATGTGATTATGCAGTAATATGTGACGTTGACAGTATGTGCACAGGGATCTAGGTTTTTCATGTGTTATGATTTGCAACGAAGAAGTTGATTTAGTAATTTTAGATCTATCCACAGGTTTGCTTCTGGATAGTCGCGTACATATGTGGATATGCTTCACAATAGTCATGTATATATTCTAAGATAATTTTCCTTTGGATTATTACTTGATTTAGGTTGTTTATAGATGTTTGGATGTAGATTGATTTGATTATTTGTTGTTGTCTGTCAATGTTGTCTTAATCAGAATATTTGATATTTGAATGTGTTGGTGATCAGTTATTGAGTGGTGACTTGACTTGGTATGGCATGACAATATTTTTGAGGAGGTTACTTGGCATGTTATTATACTGGTTTGATCTGGTTCAGTGATCAATATACTTTAGTAATTCATTTGATATACATTATTCAATGATTTTGTTCTCAAAGATTCAGTTACTCAATATTTTGTGAGTTGATATCTATATGTAATTTGTATTCACAAGAGGGGCATATATACACAGATCCTTATGACAGTTGCGTATATATTCAAAGTTAAATTTGATTAAGGTTTGCAATGCTACTTGACTTTGACTGTTGGTTAATTCTATTTTTTTTGTTGTTGCTCATCAAGGATGTTTGGTATCTGACAATGTGCTTATTAGTTTGGTTAATCAATGATTGGTTGATTGGTAACTTGGCATTGGTTCAATATTCATTGATTTAGTTGCATCAATGATTCAACTTAATGGTGATTCATTTTTAGTGGTGATTCAATGATTGTAATTCAGATTTTGTGATTCAGTATTCAGTTTGGTATTAAGCATAATGTTGAGTGTGGGTCCAGTTTGAAAATATGATGAAAGGTGGCATATAGGTTTTGATGTTTGTTTGAGACAGGTGGATCCAGTATGAAATATTATGAAACATGGTCCATAATGGGTGTTGAGGTATGGAGCCTTTAGTAAGGGAGTCAGAGCTTCCTTCCAATGGTAGTTGGTAGACTTGTCCAGGGGGTAGGTTCTCCCTTTAGATAGGAGCCGATAAACAAGATCAAGGGGTTGTAGTTCCCTTCCAGTCAATGTTAGAGAACTAGTGGAGATTGTAGCCTCCTGCAAGTGGGTGCCTACATGCTGGTAAGATTTTGTGTCAGTACAAGATGTAATGAAGATTTTCTTTATATAATAAGAAAGAAAAAAAAGACAACAACAACAGTGGTTTTCTCCCACATTGGGTTTCCACTTAAAAGTCTTGGTGTTCATATGTGTTGATGTGTTGCTTATGTGTTGTGATTTCTCTATTATTTATTACATACTTGATGGCTAATGAACTAATAATGCAATGATTGAGTTAAACATATGATGGAAGTTCTGAAAAATTAAGTAATCTGAACACATGTGGTTTGCATTCACTAAAGTTGCATATACACACAGGTTGCATGAATAATAGTAGCATTCTTGATGGGCTCAAACTTCTAAATTGTCATCGAATATAAATCGAGTAAATACCCCAAACTTTTTGTTGGTTGTTAATAGGTAAATACTTCAACCTTTTCTTTGGTCAATGGGTAAACAACTTAACCTTTTTTGTTGGTTTTCAATGGATAAATACCTCAACCTTTATACTAACCACCAATGGGTTCATTGGTCATTGGTGAAATTCATTATGCAACTTAAAAATCATTCATTAAACCCCGAACAATCACCACCGACAAGTCCATAGGTAAATACCTCAACTTTTTCTTTGATCAATGGGTAAATACCTCAACCTTTATTTTTTATTTTTTATTTTCAATGGATAAATACCCCAACCTTTATACCCACCACCAATGGGTTCATTGGTCATTGGTGAAATTTGTCTTATAACTTTAAAACCATTCACTAAACCCCAATGATCAACCAGGTTTGAAATGTAAATTTTAGAATTTGGTCAAATTTTGTTGAACCCACAAAAGACTTTTTAGCCATCAACAAAATTTAACATGAGGTGGACTTTTGAGTCATCGACAATATTTAAAATCTAACTTTTAGAGACATTCAAATTCTATCTAAAATCTAACTTTCAAGAGGCATTCAAATTCTAAAATTCATAAAACCCCATATAGTATTATCGGTCATTGGTGAAATTTAATGTGTTTACTTGATAAAAGTTGTTGAACACTTATAAAATAGATTTAACCAGCTTCCCAACAAATTTAAGAAAAATGGCATTAAACATTAAATAGAATTATTGCTATTAATAAATTTAACAAGATTTACAACAAATTTAAGAAAACTTGCATTAAACATTAAATAGAAGTGTTGCTATTAATAAATTCAATCGAATTTTCACAACAAATTTAAGAAAACTTGCATTAAACATTAAACAGGATTATAGGATTAGGATGGTTGCTATTAATAAATTCAATCGAATTTAAGAAGTGTGCTCTCTGCGCGCAGCTCTAAAGTTCTTGACCAGAATTCCTAGTTCTTGACTAGAATTCCTTTACTCTTTGTACGAGAATATTCAGGAATGTAAGTAATTTAAAAATAATAATAATAATGGAATATTATCAAAATTTATTATATTTATTTGAGTAACAAGATTATTTATTATTCTTAAAATTTAAATGTAAATGTGTGGATTTATTAATAATTACTATTTACTAAATTTTATGCAATTTTTTGTCCTTGAATAAATAATTAATTTCTCCATTTCACATACCAATTTATTCTCAAAAAACTATTGCATAATAGAAATAATATATATCCACCTTAAAATATATCTTAAATTCCAAATTTTATACAAAATAAGGTATATATTTTTTATATCTAATTTAACAACAAAAGTTCAAAGAGTAATTGAATAATGATCGCATGAACATACACCACACTTATCTGAAATTTCGTGCAATCAACTCATTTGGAAAAGAGCTTACTTAAAGATACTCTTAAATGTTCCCTAAAGCATACATGGTCTTCACTACCATAAAAGTTTTAAGCAAAAGTTAAAACCAAATCCCTCCAAAAATTTAATGAAGAAAATTTTTCTAATAATGTAATTTGCAATGCAATGTATTTATGGGTTGATACTTGTGTAAGTAACACTAGCTCAATCATATAAATTAAATGGCTAAAAAACATAAATGTGTATGAAAAGACTTACTTCATAATGCAAAAGATTAAAAAAATCATAAAAATTAATGAAATTATAACTACATTATTATTATTATTATTATTATTATAAAAAGAACTTAAACATGTAACAAGATTCTTAATTATAGAGATTTAATCTTATTTTACCATGAAGATTCTTAACATCTAAATAGTCTTTATTACAATACTATGGGCCAATATCATAACTTATTAATACCACATACCTAAAAACTCCTAATTCATATTCATATAATATTTTTTAATTAATCAATTATATTAAAAAAGAAAAAATGCATGATAAATTTCAACTTTTGATTTCTAAATACTATTAAAAATATTCTAAAATATTATGTGAAAATTAAATCTTATCCTCCATTAAATTAAAATTTAAAAAATCTATACTTTTGCTAGAATCCTATGAACTCACACTTACTTTGATATAACATGTAAAACAATGTGTTAATAGATTCACCTCACCTACTTAATGTAAATACTATTAAAAATATTCTGTAAAAATTAAATCCCACCCTCCAATAAATTAAAATTAAAAAATCTGTACTTTTAGATTCCCATCAAATCACACCAACTAACTTAGGTCGAATCACACCTACTTAGGTATAACATGTATAATATGTATCGCACCTACTTAACATAACTTGGAACGCGATGTATTTATGGCTTGTACTTGTGTTGGTGGCATGAAAACTTCCATACCTCTTGATATGGAATCGCACCTATTTCCTACGGCAACTTTCAAATTAGCATTATAACGACACCAAATTAGAAATATTTTATTTTCCGAATAACATTATAATGACGTCAAATTTCAGAAATATTCGGGGTTTTATTTTATTTATTTGGTTTCATAAATTAGTTTAAACTATGATACCTACCAAAATACACATGTGTACCTATTTTCATGCCTTTATTACGGAAAAAGATAAAAAAATCAATGCTTCTGCCCATGTAATCTAACCTTACATATTTTATTCTATTTAACGGGCGTTCAACCATTAGCCGCCCAAAGGTCAAAGCACTCGCGCCTTCCAAAATTCCAAGGTCTACAAAAACCTTCCTTCACGGTGAAAACTTATACTGTATATCACGCGGTTATCGGTTAACGACCCATAATACTCACGTCTAACGAAGTCGTGCGGATGTCGGGAACAGGAGCTTCGCCTTCCAGTATTTGACAGACATGCCGCATTTCCAGTCTGCTTTCTGGCTTTGGATTACAACACAACAACCCCAATTTCAGCACCTTATCCATCTCCACCACATCATATCGCTTCCCCAGCTTTGGATCCGATGCCTCCACCAGCCTCCCTTCCGTGTACAACTCCCACGCCCACTCCGTCAAAATCATCTTCTCCGCCTCCGTTAACGGATCCACGTTCCTTCTCCCGCAGGCCACCTCCAACAGCAAAACCCCGAAGCTGAACACGTCCGAGCTGGGAGTGGCCTGCCCCGTGTATATCAGCTCCGGCGCAATGTACCCGGGCGTTCCCACCACATGAGCCTTCTGCGGATTCTCGCTGTGATCATACAGCGGAGCCAGGCCGAACTCACCCAGTCGCCCGTTGAATTCCGAATCCAGCAGCACATTGCTCGACTTGATGTCTCTGTGGACGACCGTCTTGTCCCATTGATCATGAAGATACAGCAACCCAGCAGCCACACCCTTGAGGATAGCGTATCGCTGAGGCCACGGCAGGATTGTTGTCGAATTCCCAAAGATGAGTTTATCCAGGCTTCCATTGGGCATGTAGTCGGAAACGATGAATAGTTGCTTTTGCCTCCGGCACCACCCCAGAAGCTGAACCAGGTTCCGGTGTTGTATGCTGCCCATGCTTGAGATCTCTGAGACGAGCCCCTTCATTCCCTCCGTGAACTCAATCGATAGGCATTTCACTGCGACTTCTTGGCCGCTGCTGGGGAGAACGCCCTTGTAAACGTTGCCGAAACCCCCTTGCCCCAAAATGTTTTCGTCTAGGAACTTGCTAGTGGCAGAGCTCAATTCCTTGTAAGTAAATCGATAGGGCCAATATTCTTTCTCCCATTCTTCGATCGTTTCCCTGTTCTTTGCTTTTTTGATAAACACGGCCGCAACAATCAACGAGAAGAGAACCAGAGATGCCACGGTGACTCCGGCTATGAATCCTCGACCCCGACGTTTGGAATACATGTTAGCAAACGACGGGAGAAGCGACACCTCAAGGTCCGGCGCCGTGCCTTCGGTGGTGAAACTCCACGCCAGAACGTAATGGTCTTCAGTCAAAGTCCCCGTTGCCGCTGAAAAGCCAACGAACATCTTCTCCTCCAGAACATTGCGCAGGTCGATTTTCAGAGATATCAGCGGCCTCTGCGGTCTTGGCAAGCCGGCTGGCATAACGCTAATGTTGAGGCGGCTTTTAGAATGTTCGTAATCGATCCAGGCCTGTAAGTTCTGTCCGTTCCTGAGGCTCAAATTATGGAAGTGCCCGCCATTCCAAAAGCCAGCGGTCATGGCGTTGACTGAGATGAGGCTGTTGATATCCACGCCCACATGGTTGTCATCCGGGTCATCGAATTCCACATTCTTGCACGTATCGAACTCAACTGCGAACAAGTGATTGGATGGCTGCCCGTTTCCGGTGAGGTTAAGCAAGCCCATATATTGGGATGACATAACGCCCATGGGAGACTTGTAGGGTGTCATGAAGAAGGCTAATCCGCTTCCGCCTGCCTTAGAGGGAGCAGGTACCATGGAGAAAACGAAGGTAGTGCTAAACGAGGAAGGCGTCTCGTTTCTTTTCATCTGCACGGGATTGAAATACAGCGCGCGCCCTATCATGAAACGCGACTGATTTGTGAGGGCAAGCACGGATTTTGAGCGGATAACTGAAGCCTCCGCTTCCAATTTCAAATTACTACCATCGAATCTGTCGAAGACGAAAGAGGTATGTCGAGAGTCCTGCTCGGCCTGTGCGGGAAAAGGTGGTATGACAAGGTAGATGAATGCTGTGAGGAGGAGAAGGCTGAGCCACGGAAACATCATGAATCGATTATTTCGCTTGAGCTATAATGCTCCCGGGGAAATAATAAATGGAAGTTGAATATTAATACATTAATTTTTATCTGTGCCTGCCGTGGTCGCCTGACAATTCGACGACCACTATTTTGGCCATTCGCTTTTTAGAGGCCTATCAGGTAGCAGGGAATATTGACTCCGGGCGACTCCTGTTACGGCGAAATCATCGGTGACTGTAGCACGAAACATCCAGATATTCTTCCTGCATCGCCGAGCATTCCGCGGATTGAAAATTTGAGGTTTAAGATGCAGGTGCAGGTCAAGGTCAAGGTTCATTGTTTGTCAATTGTACAGAATGCGTGATGGGTGGTTTTGGACTGTTCTGCTTCCAAAGCGTGATGGGCGGTTTTGGAGTGTTCTGCTTCCAAAGCGTGATGGGCGGTTTTAAGAAACCTTGCTTTAAAATCTGAGTCAAGTCAAGGTTCAAATCATTGAAGTGTGACGAATAAGCTTTTACCATTTCACTGTCATCTAAGAATTTTTTTTAATTATACTTTAAAATTCAAGTCAAGGTCAAGCTTCATTGGAATTCAATGATAAAAAAATGTAATTGTGAAGAACGTTTTATGTTTCTTTGGTCGTGCTATACCAAACAATGTAGACATCAAGGATTCAAATCTAAATATCAACGATTTGTTCGGAAATTATAGACTTTAACATCCAAGCCGAGGTGAAGGTTGACTGTGTTTTTTCTTACAGTGATAAAAGTGTGAAAGCTGTAAACCTAAAAGTCACGGCGAGATTAAGAACTTTTGGAAAAATTATAGACTTTTGTATATTATAATTTTAAGTCAGGGCGATACCAAAGCATTTTTGGAACATTATAGATTTATGAAATTATAAATTTAAAAATTAAGGTAATGTCAAGGAAATTTTGGAACATTATAGACTTTATAATTTAAAAATTAAGGTAATATCAAGGAAATTTTGGAACATTATAGACTTTCGGAAACTATACTTTCAAACTTAAAATAATATCAAAGAGTTTTTGAAAATTATAAGCTTTTGGAAATTATAAATTTAAAAATCAAATCAATATTAATAAATTTTCGGAAAATAAAAAATATTTGGAAATTATAAATTTTAAAGGCTTCCAAAATTATTCACTTTTGAAAATTATATAAACTTAAAGTCATAATAACACTATTAAAACTGTGAAACCGTATAGATTTTTATATTCTACATTTTTATAAAAGTTTAGAAATAGAATATTTTTTGAAAAAATTAATTATAAAATGTATTTTATAATTAAATATTAATATTATTTAATAATAAAGAGAATTGTAAAAATTGTTTTATATTATTTAATTTTTTAAAGATATATATTTACAAATAAAATTAAAATAAAGAAGTTAATATCATTAATATTAGTATTAATATTGTTTACATGGGTAAAATAGATGGTGATGGGTTGTAGAATAGATGGTGATGGGTTGTATTGTTAAGTTACTATGTGATAAATTATGTGGACAAAATTCTAGCCATGTTAAAGGCTTGTGTGACCCAGACCAAGTGCTATCCCTAAGCAATTTTGACAGCTTAGATGCCCCTGAGTCTCAAGCCACACATGCCCCCGAGTCTTAGTGTCTCAAACCACAAGTCAAGAATAACGTAATCTTTAGGGAACTCAGACAAAAAAATTATTAGCATTGACGTTAATATAAGCTTGACTATGGTCAATCTCATCAATCTTGATCAACCTCCTTAACCCTCATTAACTATGGTTAATTATGGTTAATGAAGCCACCCTAAACATATTAATTGTGACTAATACAATCACATTTACTAATGTTAACATGATTGGTATATGCCAATCCACAACATTTTCCATTTCTTATATATTAATTAACCTATGAAAATAATATCTACCCACATATATTAACTAAATTAATAAATATGATAATAATACTATTACGATTTTTAATATTAAATATTAAAAAAAATAACTACATTGCCTCTCAATTTTAAAATTTTAATTGTATTTTAACAACGATATTAATACTTTTTACGCACTTTTATAAATATCTTACACCATCTTTTAGTTTATAAATATTTAAAATACAATTTTATTTTATATTTTTAATATACACAATCAGATCCAAAACGAATATTTAAATATAAAAATATAGAGACAATCATATTTTTTTGTGTTTATATTGTAAAATTTTATGTGAGGAGCAACCGTACAAGCCGTGAATGCATAAGCCAATGTATTTTGAAAACACAACCTTTACCATCAATGCACGCCACTCCTAATGCACCATGACACAAGTGTTATCATCTACCTACGCGTGGATACCGTTAACCATGGAATTAATTAATTGTTTACGAATAATGAAATACAATCGAAATTCGTATATATATATATATATATATATATATAAAAAGTTAAATTTAAAAAAAATTTACATTAATATGTGTCATAATAATGGCTTTATTTGCATGCACAAAGTACTTAAAAAGGAGTTTAATTTGTTTGGGGTTTTTTAAAATGGCATGAATTAAATATTTAACATAAATCATAATGCATAAGCGCTGGGTGGAGGCATTCAATGATGTTAAAAGTGTTTATTTAAATAAAATTAGTGAAAAAGAAATGACAACATTTGATCTTGGTGGAGATGTCTCGGACAGATTTTGGCTCGCTTGAAAGGAGGCAAAGGTCCTTTGCTACTACATCCAAGAGTTCAATTGCAACATTATCAAAAGAAACAACATTTTCCAGCTGGCCAGTGTGATCATGTAATTCAAGATGGAGAACTTAACGTTAGTCACATTCAAGGCAGCATTGCAATTTGTGCAATGCCACATGTTGTCGGATTGTTCAACAACATTTTTCATGCATTGCATCCCATCAATGCTAAGGGGGCATGCAAGAAAGTGAAAATATTCCATGTTAATTGCTATAGTAGTAGCACAAGTGACAATCCACAGAGCTTTCTCGGAGCGGGACATTGTAGCAAGTTCAAAGATTGTCTTTGTTTTGAGGGAGCTTTTAGAGAATCTGTGTATTTTCAAATCAGTGAAGGTGAGGATGCATTGAAACCTATTTCCTAAAACTATTTTTGGAGCTTGTGTGTTTTAACAATATCTCGGTTTATAAGAAGACAATTGGTGGGGATAGTTCCAATAGTCCTCCCATTGAAATCAACGACATGACCCCTTTTGATTGCAAGGATTGGAGTAGTTTCTGAGGTGTGAAGGTCATAAATTTCGTCTCCTTCAACATGGCATTGCGCACCCCATAAGGCAACATCGATCCAATATCCTGGAACCGAAGGGGAGGTATGGGATTACTTTGATTTCATCAAGAATGAACATGCTAAGGGTTTAAATGTTTTCATCGCCACATCGGTTGGCTTTGATAATATGGAAGTCTCGGGGGGGGAGTTCATAGCAGACATGGCCTTTGCATTTACTCATAGGTTTGAGGTTTTGGTGGCATTTGGAGGACCTTGTGCACCTTTTTGGACACCTTGCAAGAGTATAATAGAAGCATGTCTAGGAGAATTGTAGGAGTGTGTGTGGATTCGCATGATAAGGCAACTCTTCGGATATCATGTGTGATATTGCTTCCCGACTACCTTTGTTGGGCGTTCTTGGAAATCTTTGCACTTGCTATGTCATAGTTGTTGGCAGTGAGGTTAATGATTTGCACTGGTCAACCGAGGGCATACTCAACCAGAGGTGAGAGACTAAGAGGTGCCATATACCCTACAGTACATACGATTTATAGCATGTTAACTTTAGACATGGGATAGACAACCGAGTTCTGTAATGGAATCAAAGTCCATTACAATGACAATCTTTATCTTACGCACGACCATAATGTTCATCTCATAAATCACCCTACAAGTATTAGTTCAAAGTCCCATGTGCCATAAATGGTAGTACAATAATTTATATGTGATATGTATCTTATAATTTTCTGGTATCTAAAAAATTATTAGTAATTTTATTAATAAAAACAAAATTATAATATAACAAATTGAATTTTATTATTTTTATTACTTTTACATTTTTATTATTAACTGAACTAACATTAAATGTTTACCTCATTTAGAAACACTACAACATCTCTCCCATATGGGTCTCTATATTACTTTTAAGTTTTAACCTTTTATTATTTTTTTATTTTTGCAGAAGTGTAAATTTTTACAAACATTTATACCACTGTAACATCACCCCCATACAAGGTTGTATAGTGCCTCTCGACAAAACAATTTGATAATCAATGACAACATGATTATATCTTATTCCATAACCCACGTAATGTTAAATTTGGGCAACTGTATAAATTAGACAATTTACCTTTGACTAAGTCCTGGGGATACATTTTAGTGTTTCAAAGACACATAAATATGACTAAGGTGCCACTTGATTTACTCATAGAAGCTTACTTTAGTTGATTTTCCATGTGTTTTGAAGACATAATTTCATTAGCCAACTTTTACCTAGTAGGCTAGTAGGATTGTAGTTTCACAAGATAACATGAATAAGATCCAATATGATATTTTTAATCACACTTGTTGATGATAGGATAAGGATACTTTGGTCTTCTAAAATTAATTATAAGTATGAATAATACCGAATGTAAGTTAAAAATTGAATAAAATATTACAAAAATTCCCTAAGATTTAAAAGATGTGATATCTCTATACTAGTGGAAAGCTCCCTCCCGCAATACATAGGCAGATGGATACCATACACAAAATGGGAGACCGTCTTCTCAAAAGATTGTTTTCATCACCCTGAGTAGAAACAGGGAGATGTTAATCACCGCAATTAGAAATAGAAAAAATTATGTCTTTCTAACAAGTCTTTGTAACTGCCAACATAGGCAAACCTTTTGGTCCTCTCAACCATTAATGCATATCTGATCCATATATGTTACCACCAAATTCTATATCAAAAAATTTTGTAATATAAAGCCAACATATTTCAACCTAGAGCAAGTTGGTATGAGCAATACGCAAACTAATAACAACCTAACATATCCCAAAGGTTCATATATACATTAAAAAACATACATCCTTTCATTAACAAACCTTTCTCATGAGCCAAGGCAGCATTCATCTTCCTATGAATGAGCTAGATTAAAAAATGAGGAAAACATTCTCTTGAAATGACAACAAGCTTCCATGTCATCTAAATATCAAAAGCCATGCATGTGCCCAAAAGAATGGATAGCAATATGCTCCAACCAAAAAGATGCCCAAAACTCAATCATAAACATTGAATGCATGCACAAGACAAATACATGTCTTTGTAATCATATTGTTGATCGCAATAAATAAAAAAAAATCCATATTTAAGCTAAAAAACTAATGAATTGAAAATGGCAACACAATTATTGATGATATTTTTACACTCCAAAATAGTTGTTGTCAAAATGCCACATTTAAACTTGTTAAATAAAAAACGACCATGAAAATACAGAATCACAATAAAATCCTACCACATATGAGAAGTTTCACACACCTACTATTATGCATGATGTATGTGATCTTTACTGCAACTTTTATGCACAACCTCTCTACCTTCATATTCCTTAAACCTAGCCCAAACTAGCACAACCCTAGTCCAATCTAGAAAAGTTACAAGTTTTACATATTCATCTAACAAAAAACATAACTGGTAAATTCACCTTTTACCACCTTCTACATGTATGGATGAAAATGTCAACTACCTTGATGCATTTATCAAAAAGATCACCACCTACTCCTAGATTGTTCCTATTATCTTATAAACTATTGTTTTCAAATAAATTCTAGGTATATTAACAAAATCAATGAAACAATATTTTGTCAATTACAGTCACGTCAAATACCACACAATTAAGTACTTACATTAATCTTTGCATGCAACATATCTATGCAACAGTATATTTTCAAGAAAGAGTACGCATGCGCAGAAAACATTCTGAATTACCATTTAGAGTCAAATGTACAACATAAAAGGCTCACTAGACATTCATTCATATTAGAATTGATGAATAAGAAAATTTTTGGGTAGAATGCTTTGTTCCATATCAACTTACACACTATAATTGTTGCCTATCTTTCATAGGATAAATCATATACACACATCATGTTCAATGTTGTGAAAAAATTTAGCAAAAAACAAGGAACCAAGGATACCCTCAAACATCTCACTCTATATCATTATGTTTCTTAATGGAAAGGGAGATTAAAGAAAAATTTGGGCAAACAAATTAATAAAAATAATAATAAAATAATAATATTAATAACAATAACAATCTAAATGCTATTCATTTCTAATTCCACTATCACATTCATGTGAGTACAATCATATTTTTCATTTCCATTATCACTTTCATGCGAGACCATAACAATACTACAATAAGTAATAGTTCTTCCAATGACCTTTCTCGTCATTTGCAAATGTTATAAGTAATAAACTTAGAGACATCCTAATGAATTTTACTTCCTGTACTCTCTTATTTGTAAAAACATAATTCTCTTTCTCATCATGGTGTCGAGACTAGTAAGTACACTTGCATTAGAAGCATATAAGCCCACAAGTGATTATGTGATCTGATAGACAAAACGTATATTCTTAAAAGGCATAAACCAACTTGGTTTCTATATGTTGAAATGAAGAGACCAGAAAGAATAAGTAGCAGCCTTCCATCCTTCTTCTTTGCAACAGAGTTGGTGCACGATCACAATCCGAAAAATTCAAGGAAATGTATGGAAAAGGGTCATTGTAAACCAGAAAGAATAGGTAGCAGCCTTCCATCCTTCTTCTTTGCAACAGAGTTGGTGCACGATCACAATCCGAAAAATTCAAGGAAATGTATGGAAAAGGGTCATTGTAAATAATATCCATGTAGAGTTATTCCACTCACCCATTCCATTTTTTAAATTTCTCTTTGTAGATTTTTCTTGAGAATTTTAAATGGTAATGCAATTCTTAATAATCATTTTGGAGGATAAAATTCTACCAACTTGAAGAGTGAGAGGAGGATCAATCCTCATGCAAATAAATACAGACTTTAATATTTAATCTTCTCACATTTGAGTTGTCACTTCTTTATATATATATATATATATATATATATATATATATATATATATATATGTGGGGCAGTGCTAAATGTCACCATTTTCTGAAGAGATATTTTTGGATATCACCCACATCAAGATGCTCTTAAAGGTTTGTTCTCACATCTTATAGAATTGCTCCATGTGGTGGACCTAGAACTACCCAAAATTATGCCTACTTAGAGGAATAGGAGGAAGAGAGAGGAAAGTGTGCCAAAGTGATTATACATGTTCTTAGTTGCAAAGGCTTTACATTGCGGTCCATAGAAATTCGGGTTTCAAGTTGGTCTTGGGGGTTTGTTAGATCATATGCCTATCCAATTTAAGCTCAACCCCAAGGACAATAAATCCCCTCTTCATTGAAGTTCAACCATGTTTGGTTAGTAGAGGAAGATTACAGGGAGCTAGTTGTCTTAGTTTCGGAGAATCCATCAAATAACATAGGTTGTTTGTAAATACAATAGTTCTAAGAAATTTTACATATGATCAAGGAGGTTACAAATAACTGGGATGCAATTTTTAATTAAAAAATATGAAACATTCCTCAAGGAGACCAAGCTCAAAGTTTCCTCCATCGATACCTCGAATGCAACAGGTATATTTTCAGATGAGGAGGTGGAGATACTAAAACTTCTATCAATCAAGTGACATTAGATATTAGCCATTTAACAGGATAAGTGGAGATTGAAGTGAAAGCTACATGGTTGACTAGTTCGACAAGAATACAAGTTTTTTCCATAACTATGCTTCCTCTTGAATTATTAGAAACACCGTTTGAGAAATTTCTAAGAAATATGGAGAGAGAGAGATAATTTTGAAGAGAAACATGAGGTGGGTAGAGTTAATTTCATTTACATATTCCAAGACCCAATAAGATGTCTCATCAAAGAGATACTATGCTTAGGATATTTCCAAACGTAATCAATGAAACAATGAATGAGTCTATGCAGGTAGAGATATCAAAGAAAATATGCATTATACTCTTTTATCCATGAAGAGAAGAGCGAGCCTAGGCCATGATGGGTTTATTACGGAATTAATTTTAGGCTATTATAAACTCCTAAAATCAGATCTTCTTAAAATGGTGCAAGAATCTAAGAAGAGAGGGAAAATTCTACAAGCCATGAACTCCACATTTCTTCACATTATGCCAAAGAAGAAAAAATAGTAAACCTTTGATGATTTTATGTCATTTTCGCACTACAATGTGGTGTATAAGGCGATATCCAAAATCATAACAAATCGTTTGAAGCCTATTCTTGATGTTGTCATCTTGGAGGAACAATTTGGCTTTATATTCAAGCATCAAATCTATGATGTTGTTTCTATAGCCCAAGAAGCTCTTCACTGTATCAAATCTTTAGAGATTCCCTTTGTGAATCTGAAACTAGACCTTTACAAAGCTCATGATAAGATTATAGGGACCTTTATCAAACTTATTCTTATCCAAATGTAAATAAGTCTAGCATTGGTGAATTAGATATTGGGTTGTGCCCAATTAGCTAATTTCGTTGCTCTTATAAATGGATTTTCCTTTGGTTTCTTCGAGGCCACTAGAGGGCTAATGCAATGATTCACCATTTGTCCCTCTCTGTTCGTTCTAATAGGAGAATGATTGAGTAAGCTGATTATCAATTCTAGGAACAAAAACAAGATAAATGGATTAAATATCACTCCCTTAGAATTTATGTCACATTTATTGTTTATTGATGATATTCTACACTTTGGTGTAGGATCAACTTAGGAATTTTAGGGTATTATAAGTATTATAAACCTATTCTGCGAAGCAATAAGGATGGAGACAAATTGGAAAAGCTGATGTGTAAGACTTTTATTTTCTAGAGGAGGATCAATCAATACCCCTCAATGAAACTCTACCATTTTCCAAACATAGTATTGATTTTGTATTGATGAAGATTTCAAATATTTTTTATTTCACTTAAAGCTAAACTCTTGCAACTATAAGGAATGGTTATGGATGGTTGAGAAGGTCAAGGCTTGAATCTCTTTATGGGTCAGTCAATGGATTTCTAGAGGAGGAAAGTTGGTTCTCTTAAAATTTATTCTTCAAACCATCCATGCTATTTTGACATCCATAACCAAGATTCCAAAAGGCATTCTAGTAAGGATTTAGAAAAAGAGCTTTCACTTTCTTATGGTATAGAGGATGGGAGCAAGGAGGTATTCCCTTAGTTAAGTGGTCGGTGTTGGCTCAACCAAAATGCTTGGGAGGATGGGGAATTGAGAACCAAACTCGATTTAACACAACTCTTATAGGTAAAAATATGTAGATGCTTCGATATAATACTTCTCTTGGGGTAGTATAATGAGGTAAAAGTATATGGAAGGATCCTCCTTTGATGAATGGTTTCGAAGCCCTCAAACATCAACCAAAAATGGCTTTGTGGTATGGAAAGCTCTAGTGGAGGCTTTTTTTGTTATCAAAAGGTGGGAAGTACAAAAGATAGGTGATAGTAGTAAGGTAAGAATCGAGAAGGATCCTTGGCTAGGTGTAGGAAATCATTTCTAGTTTTCTAAGGAATTAGTGGATCAACTTCAGGAATAAAGTATTTTCTCATGGTGAGATGCTCATAGTGAAGGGGGTCACAATTTCGGTAGACGTAATTGGAAATTAGAGGAAGATTTATATTTAATAGGAACTCTTGTGGAATATTGACATAATTGTGTGAGCCTTTTATGGTTGAACCACATCAAATTAAGTGAATAGTACCAAGATGTCCTAGTATGGTCTAAAAATTCCATTTCAACTGACTACATAGCCAAGCCAAGATTAAAGGTGCTTGTGGAGGAAAATGTACAGGGTCAACAAAATTGGTGGTGGGAGCACATATGGAAGTTGCATGGCTTGTTAAAATCCAATTTTTTCTGTAGCTGGCACTTAGTAATAAGCTTCTAACTTAGGATAATGGGATAAAGAGAGGATGGTCAGGTACCAACAAATGTTCTTTGTGTAGGCAGGAGAAATCATTTAGTCATATTTTAATATCATGTTCTTATCTTGGCCTAACCTAGAGCCCATTAGCACTTAAATTTAAGCCAAAGGCTATTTGGAATGGTAATAATTTGGATTGGAGTGCCCAATCATGGTTGATGGATGTAGAGGTAAGAAGCTAAGGTTCTTTCCCTTGCTAGCTTTTTTACTTTCTTTGGTGGGAATGCAACATGGCATTTTTTCAAGATAAACTAATTTTTGTTGAGGTAATTGATGAGCTAATGGAGAAGCTCATGAAGGAATGAGATGCTCACCCAAAAGGTAAAAAAATAGGGTTCATGTTACGCCCATTCTAGATTTTAATATTCCTTGGGGTTTTTTAGACAAGGCTAGTCAGGGGCATCCAACCAAGTGTGTAACTGAAGTTGTTTTCTTTCTCAACCAAAACCATTACTTCCACATTAGGTACACACCCAAGTATGGCTCCAATATAAAGGTATAATTCTCTACGTTGTTTATTTTGTTACATTTTCACGCATCTCATGGTTTTAATCATCTACAAGTGCTAGGGGACTCCAAGGTTGTAATAGATTAGGATACAAGAAAAGAAAAGGTGGAAGCAACTCACCTCCATATGTTGCTTTCTCAAATTCACAGTCTTAGTCAGGATATATCATGGTCCTACTTCTCAAATATTTTGTGGGAGGGAAACCAATAGTGAGGCAAATTATCCAAAGAAGCTTTAGAATGTCATGCTAATGTTTTTTTATTTAATAAGTTTTATGTAGGGAGCATGGAGACTATCTTCTAAATACCCAGTGGTTTACATGGTGGCTATTTAAGAGATATTCAAATAGGTTTTAAGTTTTTCTTTTTAATATGAATAATTAAAACATTAAAAATGGTTTTGCATTATATTTTCATCTCATGAAAAAGACAGAAAGAAACCACTCCTATAAAGAAAAAAAAAATGTGGAAATTAAAAAAAGATTCATTTTCATATAAATGTCTATTACATTATATATTTTTATATTTAAAGAAATATAATGAAAGTTATATTTGAAGTAAAGTCATTTTATGGGACAAGTCAACCACACACAAAATTATATGATTATATATACATACACACTACCATCTTTGGGACATATCTCATCCATCCCTCCCTCGACTCTTTATTTCTTCTTAATCCTTTTGCTAAAAATATTTAACAATGTAACTTTATATATATTTATAACATGATATATTAAAATATAAATAATAATATTAAAAAAAAAGAACAAAAGTATAAAGCGTAAAGGCGGTTTATTTTATACTCGCACTCACATGAAATATGTATTTACATATACGGTGGGAAGAGATATCAATGTGCAAATGGATCCTACAACAAAGTAAATAAAAGTACCATATCATTTGGTCATGGATAATCCTACTCCTTGCATCCCCATCACCAAACTAACTTTCAGTATTGGATGGAGCCTATCACCCCTGCAAAAGCTTACCGGTGATCAGATCTATTAATTTGACCTCGAAGGATCTCGAGGATTATTGAAAGTGTAACTGAGTATTCTTTTAGAAGCCGAACTGAATATTCTTTCTGA
Organism: Pinus tabuliformis; assembly: GCA_031772625.1. NCBI lineage: Eukaryota > Viridiplantae > Streptophyta > Pinopsida > Pinales > Pinaceae > Pinus > Pinus tabuliformis. Next base: position 604,698,802 of record CM062815.1, read on the forward strand.
ATGGCTTCTGTTGGATGTTTCCTCCTCAGACTTATCACCTATATATCTAAAGAAACCTCTGGAATTACGACTCACGTTGAAAGAAGCTTTGCGGATGTCAGGAAGAGGAGCTTCGCCTTCTAGTATTTGGAAAATATGGCGCATGCCCAGCCTGCTCTCCGGATTTGGGTGAGAACACAACAACCCCAACTTCAGCACCTTCTCCATCTCGCACGCATCATATCCATCCTTCCCCAGCTTTGGATCCGATGCCTCCAGCAACCTCCCCTCCTCGTAAAGTTCCCACGCCCACTCCACCAAAATCATCTGCTCCGCATCCTTCAACGGATCCACGGGCCTCCTCCCGCAAGCCACCTCCAACATCAGAGCCCCGAAGCTGAATAGGTCAGAGCTCGGCGTAGCCTTTCCCGTGTGTATCAGCTCCGGTGCTATGTACCCCAACGTTCCCACAATATGAGTAGTCTGCGAATTCTCACTGTGATCATACAGCCGAGCGAGGCCAAAGTCTCCCAGCCACCCATTGAGCTCTGAATCCAGCAACACGTTGCTCGACTTGATGTCTCTATGGATGACCCTCTTCTCCCATTGCTCGTGCAGATACAGAATCCTAGTGGCCACACCATTCAGAATCACGTATCGTCGATGCCACGACAGGACTGTTGTCGAATTCCCAAGGATGAGTTTATCCAGGCTACCATTGGGCATGTAGTCATAAACGATGAATAATTGCTTCTGCCTCCGGCGCTAGCCCCGGAGATGAACAAGGTTCTGGTGTTGTTCGAGATCTCTGAAACGAAAAACTTCATTCCCTCGGCAAACTCTTTTGTTATGCACTTCACTGCGACCTCTTGGCCGCTGCTGGGGAGAACACCCTTATAAACTTTCCCGAAACCCCCTTGCCCCAAAATGTTTTTGTCCAAGAACCCACTAGTGGCAATGCTCAATTCCTTGTAAGTGAGTCTATGGGGCCAGTACTCCATCTCCCATTCTTCCACCCTTTCTCCATACTTCGCTCTTATGAAAAACATGGCTACAACTGCCACCGATAAGAGAAGCAGGGTGGCCACGGTGACACTGGCTATGATTACCCGGTCCGGCCATTTGGAATACATGTTCGTAAAAGAAGGTAGACATGATAGACTGAGCGGAGGCATCATGCCTTGGGTGGTGAAGCTCCACGCGAGAATGTAATGATCTTGATCGATAAAGTTCCTCGTGGACGCTGCAAAGCCAACAGACATTTTCTCTTGCAGAACGTTGCCCAGATCGATTTTCAGAGATATCAGCGGCTTTTGCGGTCTCACTGAGCCGGCCAACATGATGCTAACGTTAAGGCGGCGTTGAGGATGATTGTAATCGATCCAGACCTGTATGTTCTGTCCACTCTTGAGGCTCAATCCATGGAAGCTGTCCTCCCCATTCCAATATCCAGCAGGCTTGGTCTGCACCGAGATGACGCTGCTGATGTTTACACCTACGTGGTTGTCGTCGGGATCATTGAATTCCACACTGTTGATCGTATCGAACTGCACTGTGAATAAGTGATTGTATGGCTGCCCATTACTAGTGAGGCTAAGCAAGCCCAGATATTGGGACGACAGAGCGCCCCTGGGAGATATGTGAGGCATCATGATGAAGGCTATTCCGTGTCCGGCTTCGGCAGAAGGAGGATGCACCATGGAGAAAACAAAGGTAGTGCTAAAGGAGGAAAGCGTCTCGTTGCTTTTCATCTTCACAGGAATTGAATAGAGCGCACAACCGAGCAAGAATTGCGAATGGTTTGTGAGGGCAAGGACGGATTTGGAGCCGATGACTGAAGCATCCGCTTCCAAAATCAAGTGGGTTCCATTAAATCCGTCGAAGATGAAAGTGGTATCTTGATCATCCTCATTGGATCTTGCAGGAATGTGTGGTATGAAGTGGGAGATGAAGGCTATCAGGAGGAAGCTGCGTTGTGGTATTACCATCATGAATCGTTTCTCTGGGTGGAGATATATTGATTCTCCGAAATAAATAAATAGAAGATGGATATTAACACAAAATCAAGTGGAAATGGCACGTAAACGAGTTGAGACTGGAGCAGGAGCGGTGAGCGCAGGAGCGGTGAGCAGGAGATCCGGGAGGAGCAGGAGCAGGGGAGCCGGCAGCGGACAGCATAGCAGTGAGCGCAGGAGCAGGAGCGGTGAGCGCAGGAGCAGGAGCGGTGAAGAATGTTGAGTGGCGAGCAAGAGATCCGGGAGGAGCAGGAGCGGGGGAGCCGGCAGCGGACAGCATAGCGGTGAGCGCAGGAGCAGGAGCGGCGAGCAGGAGATCTGGGAGGAGCAGGAGCAGGGGAGCCGGCAGCGGACAGCATAGCGGTCAGGGGGTTTCGTCCTGCAGGAGCAAGAGGGAACAGGAGCAGGAGCGGGAGAACCGGGAGGAGCAGGAGCAGGAGCGGTGAGCAGGAGATCTGGGAGGAGCAAGAGCGGGCGAGCTGGCAGCGGACAACATAGCGGTCAGGGGGTTTCGTCCTGCAGGAGCGAGAGGGAACAGGAGCAGGAGCGGGAGAACCAGGAGGAGCAGGAGCAGGGGAACCGGCAGGAGCAGGAGCGGTGAGCGCAGGAGCGGCGAGGAGCAGGAGCAGGGGAGCCGGTAGCGGACAACATAGCGGTCAGGGGTTAGCAAAGTAGTCTTTGCAGACAGAGGGCAGTGGACAGCATAGCGGTCAGAGGCAGCGACAACGGATAGCAGCGGGGTTTTCTCCACAGGCGGCGAGGGCTTCTCCAGAGCGGCGATCAGCAAGGGTTCTCCTCAGGCAGCGGGGGCATCTCCAGAGGCGAGTGAGGATCTGCGAGGGTTTCTCTGGCGAATCTGTGGGGTTTCTCCATAGGCGAGCGGCGTACGGCGTGAGGAGCGGGCTCTCCTGAGTCGAGTGGAGAGAGGCAAGCAGAGGGGGTTTCGTCGTGCAGGCTTGTTTCATTTTTTGGTTCTTTAGTTTTCTCTGAGCGGGGGCGAGGTGGCTACCCTTGCCGCCTCTGCCCCCGGTGTCGCCTCTGCTCCGGTGGGTCTTCTCCTTCTCGGCGGCAGTTAGGTTTGTTCTGGCCGCGGAATATCCTTTGGAGCGTTGAGGGAACAACGGTGCTTTGCTCTGTTTCGTGCCGCTTTTATGGATGTTTCCGTTGGTCTTTTCTGTAGGCAGATGCAGATGATTGAGGCAGTGTTCTTCCTCTGTTTCTCGTCTGATTCGGGTGGAGAGTTTGAGGGGGTGGGGAAGGAGTGGCTTCTTTTGCTGCTCTCTTCCTCATTTCGTGCCTCTCCTTTTGTATTGGGCGGTCAGATCTTGTGCTGTCTTTTGATGCTTGTCTGCTTGGTGCCTTGGTGCCTTTTCTGCACCTTATAGATGGGTTTGCCTTGTTGCCTTTCGGGGCTTTATTTGGGATCTGTTTAAGCAGATTTGTATGTGGCTCGGACCACGTTTCTGCATATGCTTCTTGTATTTGCATTATGTAATCTTTTTTATATAAATATATTATACTTTTTCTTCTGAAAAAATAAATATTAATTAATTAATTAATTAAATTAAATTAAATTAACACAAAATCAAGTGAGCCACACACATTGATTACAAAGGCGCTTTCAAATCTTACCACTCAATGCAATTGAAGGAAAGCGTATTGTTACCTCCGAGCAGGATTAGGAAATCTTGGTAAGAACATTTTGAAAGAATGCATTTTTTATTGTAAAATTCTTAACAGTGAACTTACGAGCACGGAAGTTTCGTTTGTAAAATTCTGAACAGTGAAAGAGGAAGAACATGGCAATGACTTTGAATATATAAGGAATAAGAGGGAAAAAAGAAGACTTAGACGCAATGACTTGGAATATATAAGACTCGTCGTATCCAGGAACGGAAAAATAATAATAGCACGGGAATGGGTCCGAAGACTTAAGACGCAATTCCAATATTCATGTGATGGAACAAATCTTGTTGGGTCCCTCTTTGTGCTAGGGTTGAGACCACGAAGCACGTTCTCATTGAAATTGAGTTGCACGTCTTTGGCAGGGTTTAAATTGTTACGTCATAATTATAAAAGTAGGAGTGAAATTGCAGTTCACAAAAGTGCGTAATACTAGCAATTGTTTCAAAATGTACAAAGGGAGTTCGATATAATTATAAAAGTAGAAAAGTAGAAGTGAAATTGTGGTTCACAAAAGTGTGTAATACTATTAATTGTCTCAAAAGGTACAAAGAGAGGCTGATAGATTTATGAAGTTAGAATTGTTGAATTTTATAAAAGATTTTTGTTTTTACAAAGGAATCGGCAACTGGAGCAGCTTCGCAACTCGCATTACACGAGGTCGATTCTGACCGCTACCACTATAACCCCTGGGAAACTACTCCCGCCCCTCTCCACAGCGTCCGGGCTAGTCCGGGAGATTTGAACTCGTGACCTTCAGTACGAAGCCCGCCTTTCTAACGAACTTCACCCCATTGTGATTACGAACTCGCCTACCCACTTTGTAAAAAATATTAAAAATAGAAAATAATGAATGTTGGAAACCATATAAGATGTACAGTCTAATATATATATATATATATTAAAAAGTACAAGTATTTTTCTAAAAATTATTAAAAATAGAAAATAATGAATGTTGGAAACCATATAAGATGTACAATCTAAAATATTTTATTAATATATATATATATATATTAAAATCTCAATTGTATTTTCAATTTGGGTATTGGTTAACTTTTATGCAAACATGTGCTTCCACAATTGTAACTCTTCTTACTTAGAGTAATTTACTAAATGACAAAACTCATGACTCCTAAGGCTCACTAACTAGTTTATACAGTTTTCTCAATAATTATGCTTAGAAGGCAACACCAAGGTAATTAAGAGAGCAGAATAGAAAAACACATTGTTTTCATTCAAATGTACAACTACCAAAAAACAATTTAAAAAAGGTAGAGACTCTTTAAGGCACATAAAATCCCCCAAGAATCTAAGCTATACATATCTTGATGCAAAGGATGGCCAAAGCACATTAAACATGGCAAATTTTATGGTGTATGATATATTAGAGCTACATAAATATTAAATATGTTTTGATTTATCAAACTTTGATTAGATTCCTAGTGAATGGATTTTTTTTAGGGCGGTTTCTAGTCTATTTTATTAGATTCCAATTTTCTGGAATCCTGTTGAATAAAGTTTTTTGCAAGTATTAACAATTTAAATGTTTCTGCTTGAAGTACTACCCAACTGTATGAATTATACAGCTTGTTAGAGCTTCATAGTGACAATGGTCTGCACTGTCCATTGTGAATAGCTACAGGGATTTATGATTCCAACTGTGAAGGAGAAACTATTTTTGAAGAAAAAGGTGACCCACTTAAGAGGCCAGCCTCATGAATAGGTCCTTCAACAGTTCTATAAGTTCAATGGAAGAAGATAGAACTCAAGAATTTGAGGAGGTCAAGGAACCTTACATAGAATTAGTTCACACACAGAATTTGGCAATATTTGACACACTGAAAGATGGGATCCCACATAACATGTTGGAGAGGGATCTGAATGAGTTTCCAAAAAATATTACTAAAGGTGAGTCTCCTAGCAGTGCTAAGGATAATTGGGTTGATGTCAAGCTTTCTGATTCCCTTGGTTTGGATTCTTCTTGTGAGGCTAGCGCTGCATCTTGTCTTGAAATATTTGATAGGAGAAATATTGAAGGTGCAATGAACAAGAAATCAGCAATATCAGTTAATGAGGATCATTGGAAGATCAAAGATCTTAATGATAGGACTGGGCATGAACATCCTACTAGTCACATATATTTTCAAGTGATTTCTCTAGAAGAGAACATGGGAACAGTAAGCACATATGAATGTTCAAATGAAAACAAACAGGTTGAAGAAGCTATACAAGAGGATAATTCAATCCCTCCTTTTTTCTCAAACAATTTAAGGCCGGAAAAGACATTCTACAAGGCAAAAATTGAGATAGTAAATGCTAAGCCGTGAATGTCTCTGACTATTCAGCTGCCATCTGCTCAAGAAAAACATTTTGTTGAAGTTGAAGAAATCTGTATCCATGCCATCCCTGTTGCAACAGACATGGAAGGCTAGGAAGCTCTTCTATGAAATGCCTAATGAAAACATTTGCCCCATTGTGGTCATATACAATGCTATTATTGATAGTTTTTTGTAAGAAAGGGCAGTTCGAGGAGGCCAGGAACTCCTCTATAAAATGACCAACAAAAATATATCTCTGTTAATGTCACATGTGAAATCGCTGATGTGAAAAGTACACATTATATTGTTGATGAAAAACAGAAGACAATTTTTCTAACTAAAAAAGGATATAAGGATGCTTAAGAAATTTTGACTGTTCAAGCTAACCTCCTTTTGCTTTCACAGTTAAGTTTTGTTCTTTTCCCTATTTGTTTTTTAACCTAGTGTTCCTGTCATCTTCCTGTATACAACTTCTGTTAAAGCTAACCACTTTTTGCTTTCACAGTTAACCTTTGTTATTTTTCCTATTTGTTGTTTAATCAAGTGTTCCTGTAATCTTTCTTCATACAACACTAGTAACAGAGTAGTTTTAAGCAAAAGTAACTATTCTTGTTTGCATAGAAGATCCCCTGGGGTTGACTGTTGCCAGTTGGCTAAGCAAATGGAGGAAGGAGGGTATGTCGTGGGCACAATTTTTTTATTAGATGATGTGGAGGAAGAGGCAAAGGAAGACATGCTGCATAATCATAGTGAAAAGCTAGTTGTGCATACAAATGTAGTGAAGCTAGAAAGCGTCACTTTAGCGACTAAAATTTTTCAAATGAGAAAAAAAGGGCAAGGATATTAATGGGCTGAAACAAACCAGTATAGTAGGAACTTTAGCATTATCTGTTTTAGGAAATTAATAATATATTATTATCTAAAAAGAGACGCGTAATTGAGCGTTTTTGTTGATGAAGACATACCCGAAACGTCTTTAAGTGACATATTTAAAAGTAAAGCATTACCAAGTAATTATATACAATGATGAGCAACTAAAATTTGAATCATATACAATGTTGACGAGTATTGTCATAAAAGTGGAAACAATTTTGTACAGGCTTTGCAATGTATTTCTTGAAATTTTACATACAGTCTATACTTAGAGACGTGTTTGGTAGCTAATAGCTAAACATATATACAATGAAAGTATTCTTTGACATCTAAACATATATACAATAAAAGCATTTTATGACATATAGATGTAATTGACAATGAGCAGCTAATCATATATGCATGATGGGGCATGGCATAAGCAACACCAATTAATGTTTATTGTGGTTCCAAATTGTGCGAGTTGTTCTTGCAATTGATTCCGCATTTTCCTATGTGCATCCCTTTCATGGATGTGGATTGTTTTCTTGAGTATTCTTCTTAATTTTTTTAACAATTCAATGGTTGGACGCAAACGGTAAAGAGGCAATGATTGTTGGGGCAGGATCCTTGCTTGCATATCTTGCAATGTAAGTTCCATTTTCTGAATTTCTTGGCAATGCTCATACAACATTTGTAGGTAGCCTGTATCCATACCTGTGGCCATCAAAAAAGAAAACATTGTAAGTGATAATGGATGTGTTTGCTAAAAGCATATTTTTTTAAGAAATGAAGTAAAATAAATAATTTTTAAAGAAATTTTTGAATTGCAGTGAATGCTAGACCTTGTTGTTCTTGGCAGTAAACATTTTTTTGAAGATTTGAAATAAAATAAACGATTTTTAAACTAATATAAATTCATATGAGGTTAAATGTAATAGCAAGCAAATGTATGTGAAATTTGGTTATGTAGTAAGTGGTGTTTACCATGTGGGTAAATCTAGAAGACAGGTTGTACGATTGGCTAGAGTGTATTCTCCTGCATAGATTTTGATGCGAGCAATGATTCCTCTTGTTTTCTACGCTTAAGATATGGATTCTCGTGCATTTGTGCAATGAGTGAGAATGGAAATGTAGGATTGATTTTAATGTTTTCCAATGACCGCACTCTTGAAATTGTAGTGAATGTCAGCCCTTGTCGTTCTTTGGTGCCGATGTCTACTGTTGCTTTCTATAATGTCATTCCTTGTGACTTGTGTATCATTAAAGCCCATGCCATTTGAAGTGGTATTTGACGGCGTTTACCCCTTGTGATGGGAGAAATGGATACATATGTTGGGTGTGAAATGTCCCATGGTGTTCCTTTGTATTGCCTAAAGTTGACAATCACGAAGGATGGTAATTCTGGGGGCTTTGAGCCAATTGAATAAAATATTGAAATGACTTTCCCAAGTGCGCCATTGACGAGGCCTGCATGTACCCATAAGTTGCTGGTGAGCATAACTTTTTGTTCGTTGCATAAGAGCACTTTTGCAGGCAAATTCTCATCTTCTGTTGTAGTAGAATTTTTCTGCCTTTGTTGTTCTGTAGAGCAAAGCGCGACTGGAATGTTCAATTTTTTAAGCATTTTCTTATCATGCAAGACAACTGAGTTGTTCGTTGCATATAGGTGCATGGATTCTTCAAATGTGCGTTTCTCTTCATGCATAAGAGAAGAAGTTGTCCTTGACATTAGCAGTTGCCAATTTTTGAGTGTAGATATTCCATTTCCGAGATTTGTGAGTATTTGTCGGAAAGCAACCTAGGACGGGATAGCTCCTTGTTGACGAAAAACGGTTGAAAGTGTTATGAATGTGTCAACGTTGTGCCAAAGTGCAGTGCCATGTGATGTCCCAACGTATAAACGAATGTCTTTTACAGGTGGTAGCTGGCCTAAATCTCCGATAAGGATAATTGAGCGATTACCAAATGGTGCATTTCTGTGAAGAAGGAATGCCTCTCTTAGACGATCGTCAATGTGAGAAAGCATTTTTGGACCAGTGAAGCTCATTTCATCAATGAGAATGTATTCTACATGATGGAGTTGCTCTTGCAGTTGTAGGAGTGGCTGGCCTTGAAGAGGATGCATTGTTTGGATAGGGATACGAAGGGCAGAGTGAATTGTGAAGGCATTTATGTTGAAAGCTGCAACGCCAGTTGGTGCAAGTAACAACAAAGGGTTTTTGTTTGTTGGTGAGTTTTCCACAAATACATGGTGCAAACATTTAATCAAATGGGATTTTCATGTCCCAGTTGTTCCTTGTATGATGATTTTGCGCGGGGGTTTTGGCGAAGGGGTTTTAAAGTGCGAAAAAACAGTGGTAAAAGCTATGTTTTGGGTAGGAGATAATGTGTGATCTTGGGGAAGGTTGGAAAAAGAATGATGTTTGTTTTGAATAGTTGAGCGATTGAATTCAATGAAATTTATGGCAGTTTCTTGCAAGTGGAGAGGGATAGTAGTATGTGACCAATTGTGATTGGCATCGAAGTTGCAGTAGCCAATCATGTCGAGGTCATCAACTACAATATTGTAACCTAGGTGTAGTTGAGAGAGGATTTTCCATTCATTCATCTGCATGGAATCAAGAGGGGTGTCGAGGGTAGATTGATCTTCAGTATGTGGGGTTTGTGGGTTTTCACTTTCTTGATGGACATGCCATGGTGTATAAGTACCCTTTTTTGTTCCTGGTGTGCAATTATTTCTGCATCAGTTGAACCAATATCATTGGGGAGTGTGCGGAAAGGGAAATACAATAGTAATTCACTCCAGCAAAAATTGGCATAAGAAGGATCATTAGAGGAAGGAATGACATTGTAGCATGGAAATACATATACAATCATTGGAGGGAATATGTGTTTCCATTGGTTTTTTTTCTGGTGGGTAGAGTATGACCATGAGCGTGCAGCTTCAAGGAGGGGGCAGTGATTCCAGTGAAACAGGCCTGTTCATGTATGCAAGGATAAAGTTTGGTGTCGAAGTGGGATTCTCAGTATCTTGAGAAACATGTTTGAAAACCGTCTTGTTGAAATTCAAAGAATGAAATGTATGACTGCAGAGAGAGAGAGGTAACTTTTGTAACATATGGCATATTTCTTGTGCTCCAATGTCTCTATCCGCAATGGTTTCTGTAAGGAGTTTTCGTATAACAGCAACAATAGTTGCTTCTGGAATGGCACTTTGTGAAAGCCATGACAGCATTTGACGGTAACTCTCAGATCTTGTTTCTGCTTTTGTTGCATACTTTGAAATATATTTTAACACAGCATGGCGAGATAGAAATGGTTGACAATCAAAATTTTCTATCCAAATAGAAAGTAGATCGACATTGTGAATATTCAATCTTTCATCATTGCAAGCAGGGACGTAGGTGTTATGACCTTTATCGTCAATGAAAAGTGAAGATGTGGAGTTTAACTCCCACGGTACTCCATACCGACAGCTAAGTACATTGTCTTTCTTGCGAAGACACGAAGATTCATGACACTTTGTATGACGTTGAACACGGTTGACAAGCTTTGTATAGTCTTCAGACTGGTTGGACTTGAATATTGATGTTGTGTCAAGAAGACATGGGTTATTACTTGTTGATTGGTGAAGCGAGAGATTTCGGTGTTCTGCCTGACGTGGATTCCAGGTAGTTACGTAGTGGTCAAAATACTTATGTGTATCAGCAACTTCTAAGGCATTGTTCCAGTCAATTGTGTCCATATTTCGTGCATTTTGTAACCAAAGGAAGCCATGAATGTGTGCGGATCCTCTATGTTGCCATTCATATCTAAATATAATATGAAGGTAAAATTTCATTAAAACATATTTGCAGCATAGAAAATTAATGTAGAGGGTAATGGATATTATAAAATACCTGCACTAGTAGTCTACTGCATGGAGGCCTTTTTGCAGGATTTCTTCGAGGAAAATTGTAAATCTGCAATGCATATATTGGGATGTTAGGTGTGGGTTTTTTATTATGTTTTGAATTCTCCATTGGAAGTGGTTGTTTGAACTGGAAGGAACACTGGTAGGCATGATCATGTGCAAGTCATGCCATTTAGTATCAGTTGCACTAAGAGTGAAAAAGAATGTCGGACTTCCTATTTGCATGATCATGTCAGTCAGCTCATATCGTCGTTTGTTCCAGAAAGACCGTGTTCCTCGTAGGCCTGAACTGAACCACATTATTTTCTCTGGCAATCTTGAATCTAGAGAGTCACGAAGACACTGTCGTAGGTCGGAAACCATTGTTGGCAAGTTGTTTTCAATGTACTTCTTCACGAAAACACTAGCAGTTGTTTGGCTACGGTGGCGCATTAGAATGTTATAAAGATAGTAGCGAAATCTTGGGTGTTGGCCAAATTGGTTATCATGGTAGTGCAGCAAGTGCAAAGCATATTTATGCATCTCAACTTTTGTAAGTCGTGGTTGCATGATGATGGCAATGCCTGTAGGGAAGAGTGTGGGGAATGCCATGGCAAAGAGGCCTACAGTGTTGTATTCATTCATAGTCGTTAAAGATATTGGAGGCCAATCAATAAAGCTTGTTGAATTTGAAATGGGTCAAGTGCAAATAATCACAAATGTGCTCAGGTTCAGTACATGAATTTGGGAGTATTGGAACGAAAGAAGAGGGTTGGATTTCTAATGGAGGTAGCATGAAATCAGTATCATAAGTAGAATCAGTAGTGGGTTGATGGGGTTCAAAAGAGGAGGTGGTCACATTATGGAGAAGAGAAGAAATATCTAGAGGGTGTTCTGGTAGTGTAGAAATTGCAGATGAAGTGAATTGAACATCACTGTAGTAAGGGTCAATTTTTATTTTGTATTCAAGTGCTACAAGGACATGTGATTTGCAAACGAAGAATTCATAAGCCTTTTCAGATGGATTTTTCCTTTTCACAATGAGGATGTCTAAGTCAGAAATCATTCAGGGTAAGTATTTGGCAATAGTAGTGATGTCTTGAGGGAAGATAATTGTATGGCCACTATATTTGTATTGACCACCACGGGCATTAGTGACTTGTAGAATGGGGTTTACACGTGAAATGAGCATTTCTTCAACATGTGTTAAATGTTGAAGGACATAGGGTTGTTCACCAAGGTTCATGTTGTTCATTTCAGAAAAACGATTGGTAGAATTACATGATGCACAACGAAAACAAGAAAGGCTACTACGTAAAAGTTTTGTTTTCATTCTTGGGTATGATTTTTTGCATATTGTGCAAACATGCATGGTAGAAAGTTCATCAATCCTTTGTCGAAAGTAACGATGTTCTTCATTAAGGGGAGGGTTATATTGGATTTGATGAAGGTGAGGTGGGTTGGTTTGTATAGTTGGGAGAGCATTTGAGGTGGGAAGGGATGTAGAGGAAGTAGTAGGGTTGTTGCGTTTTTTGTAAAGAAGCTATCGACGTGCATTTATTGTATCCTTGTTTTGTGCATAAAGAAGACACTGCCGCTCGTTTTTATTAGCATTTTGAGTGTTGCTTGGCATATCTAAATGAGTACAAATAATTATTGTTAGTTTTCATAAACGAGTATTGCATGTTTGAAGAATGTATTACAAGTTTTGGAATTACTTTTTTTTTATTTGAACATCGGTGAAGTGTAGGTAGAATAGGTAAAAGGAAAAACATGCAATTAGGAGTATCACAAAAACATATGTTATTATGGCATCTATTATTGAGAGGAGAAGAGAAAGATAACCAATATTTTGCTTTCTTCTTCTTCATTTTTTTCCCAACAAGATTTAATGATAGCATGAATAGATTAGCAAGCAAGAGTTCAATGTATAACCATGTAAACAACGAACAAAAAACTCATGTAGTAAGTCTTTACAAATGTCGATATCTATATTATGTAAAATGAAAAGGGGTAAACATACATATTTTGGAATAACTGGAAGAGAGTATTTTGCAACGAAAGTGTGCATCACAATAACATGGGTGTAATTTACAATAATATGAAACAATGAGCTATGCAGAAATGTCAGTTTATGTACAAACAGTAGTGTTTGAAGGAACCCTAGGAAAAATTTCAAAGGCGGCGAACAACAGGTCGTTTTGAAGTGGACATTGCTTGAATGTCATTGAGGGCTTCTTTGCATGCAGAGGCATATTGAATCTCTTCTAAATTTATCAATATTGGTTGCAAGCGCTCAACACCGTTGAAGTAATATGTTTTAATGGAAAGTGTTAGCAGGAAGCGGCGTCCAGAAATTCGGCCACAAATTTCTTGCAGATCACTTGGTTCGATAGAAAGAAGGAATAGGTCCTTTATTGTGATTCCCATGAGCTCGTTTCCTGCATCATTGAAAGATGTGACGTTCTATAGGTGCCCGATGTGGTCATGTAGCTCAATTTTAAGTTTGTAATGGTAGTCACATTCTGGGAAGTCGCCGTTACATTTTGTACAGTGCCAAAGATTGTTGGAATTCTCCACAACCTTCTTCATACATTGTTTTCCATTGAAATCTAATGGACATGCTAGAAAGTAGAAGTCGTCTATGTGAAGAGTAGTTATCTTTGCACGAACTAAAACCCATATTGCTTTATCGGAGGTTTGCATGTAAGCAATTTCATGAAACGTCTTTTGTGGTAGGGCACGTTTCGAAGCAACACCATAGTTTCTACTCAAAAATGGAGAAGAAGAGCTATAACCTATTTCACATAACCATGCATGTAGTTGATTATTTTCTTCAACTTGTGGATTTATGATGAGAGTGCTCGTTGATATCGTCCCTATTGTGGTACCATTAAATTCAGATACATGACCTCCTTTGATTGTAAGGATTGGTGGGTTGTTAAAAGAGTAGAATTCAACAAGGTTTTGTCCTATAAAGTCACAATGGTCTCCCCATAACGTTACATCAATGCTAAAACCCAACTTGTATTTTAATATGAGTGTTTTCCTTAATGTTTCACTCCATATTTTCGTTGAATTGTTGATGCAGGTGAGGTGGAGGTAACAACACCAATGACATCCACATTCGTATTTGGACTTGCATTTTTTATTTCAGCAATAGTCTTGAAGTGAAAGCTCTGGTAAGGAAACATTGGATCATATATGGGACATGGATTGATAGTGGAAGTAGCAAACAAGTAAATTTCCCATTTGTTCTTGAGGTGGTTGTAGTTTGGGTTTGCTTCTTTAAATGTGCTATTTGAAACAATGTATAGCTGACCAACTTGAATTAGACTGTAAAGAGATTCAGCCAATTCAGCAAATGCAAAAAGGTGGATCTCTTCCTTATCACGATTGATAAAGTCAAATCCAAAAACTTTTCTTGAGCCACACACATTGTTGTAAGTCTTCAATGTTGTTTTTGCAAATGCTCTTCCTTGGATTGACCAATACTTTTGGTAAGGATTGAGCTCCTTGAATGGAATAGTTGTAGTTGTCGCTGTAATTAGTGGAGTAACTACAGGGGGCAAGGTATCTTCTGTTGATGAAGAGCTATACTAGGATGTACCTGCCTTTGCATGTAGTAGTGTTGATGAGTCCTTGGTCAATGCTACTGTACGCATCACAACTTCAAGCTCAACCACTCGGATGGACCTTATGTAAACAAATGATAAATAAATTAATGAAAACTCCATTTTTTTTTTGTAATGCAGGAAGTGTATAGAAGACAAAAAATAAAAGAGGGTAAATTCAAATGTTGGGCCTTACGAGGAGTTTCGAAGCACCGTGCAAGTTGATTTTTTAAGCAGAATTATTGAGCCAATTTGGATGTCTTCAGATGCAACTTGTGGGCTATATGCAGATGGTAGCAAAGTCTTGTGTTGATGTGTTCCATCAGATAGAGTGATGTGGAAGTGTGAGGATGTTGTTTTTAATGAAGTAATAGAACCAATATTGATTATCTGGAGTAGTGGTTGAATCTCATTGGAACCATTTAGTAACAGAGGAATGGCATTCGTAGTCAAGGCTGGCTCCATAATATTAACAGAGGGATTCTTTTTTCCGTGATAGTAGTATCTGTAATTCATCAAATTCACCACAACACAAAATTCTAGTAAAGAAAGATGTGATGTGAATGCGGAATCTAATCTAACAAGGCTAACTTTTGATGGTGAAATAATAAAAAGGGCATAAGATATGAGAGTGAATTGTCATTCACACCACTATTAAAGATGAGCTAACCTTGTAGAACAAATTTTTTTAACATGTTTTGGCATAACTTAAAAATGTTTTACGTAAATTCCATGCTATGTATGTAAGGTACGTGTCTAAACCTTCTAGAAACTGTAACGATGTTTCTAAAACTCTTATAACATGCTCAGAATCTGCCTAAATATGCCGACTGATGGAAAACTATGCTTTGTGCATGTACCCAACATGGGTTAAACCGAATACTGATCACTCTCAACTTTAAAGTACTTCATATCATACTTTCAAGTATAGGAATATTTCACTTGTGTGATACCATAAGGTAGTCACAATGTGTCCAAAATTGCCTAATTAAACTTGTCCAAATTTTCTCCTTGATCCCAATCAAGGGCATGAAGCTTCAAACCTATTATATATATTTTCTTGCGTAGAGGAAAAAATGCACTTTTTCTGGACACAACGAAGACCTCGTGATCACTCCGAGGCAAGAAATATGATTCAAGTATTCTTTCAAGTGATGATAACATAGGATGCCCTTCAGCGAACCCATTTTCAGATTTATGGTAGGCATATTTAAGCAAAGAATAGGGCAGTTTTATAGAATCTTCCAAAAACTCTATGCTTGAACCAACTCTATCAAATACAGATATGCTACCTTAACACCATAGAAACAAACATTAAAAGTTGTCTTCTATAATATATGCATAGTGCCTAGTCCTCTCAAATTTGTATCATATTTCAACGAACTTGTTTGGGAAACCCTGTCCTGGATCAAACTCATTATATCTACCTGATTAACATGTAGAATACAAAGTGTTTTCAGGTTTAGAAATTTATCTACTAGTATTTTTACCTCATTATCTAACTCATAAACCATTTCATAATCCGTTCGAATGCAATCAATAATGTCTATGATAGATTTAGACATCTCAATATGATGAAGTTGTATCATGTTCTTTGGACAACAAAAATCAGATGAAATAGTATTTGAGAATTCATTGAGATCGGTATGCAAAGAATTTTGAATGCTACTTGTTTCTTTTGCTGAAGGATCTCCACATCTTACAGAACTTATTTTCACATTCAAGTAAAATGACAGATCACTGGATACAAACATAGAGTTGAACAATAAAGAGACCTTATTAGTTCTTGACTGAAGTGCATTTTGCAGATTTTCCTATGTTTTCATGTCAATATTGTCAGGTACCCCACCCAGAACAGTCTCAGACTTGAACCTTGGACTATCTGATATACCAAAACTGTCAGAGAGCTCTGGACCATTATTTTCTGGTTGATTATCCTAGTGCTTATCAAAATACTCCATTATATTAAAAAAAAATTGAAGTCACTTTCAAAGAATAATCTATAAAATTAATCAATTTTCAATTGTCTTCATCTTGTATATTTTTTTGAAGAGGAAAACAACTATGATTGTTGCAGGCCCCTCCCTCCATTCACTTGCAGATGTAGAATGCTCCTTTTGTTGATGGAGAAGCATTTTTGTAACAGATAAGGCTATAAGTTATTTTTTAGCATCACAAAACACGGGAGTTGGTAATGACCTGTAGGTGTTTTCAGTTAAGGTTATCTTAGGTACAACTACTAGTTCATCAAAAGATACATGTGATATTAATTTGGACTCATCTGATTTTTCCCACAATACCCCCAGCTCTAGAAGCCGAATTGGTCTACAACATGGGATACCCTCCATCACTACTCCACCGCCTTGCTTAATGCAATCATGAGTTTCCCAATGTGTTTCATTGTTCTTAAACGAACTCAACCCATAAACATAATATGCATTTCCCTCCCTTGATCTACATTTGTTATCTTGCTCCTTGTCTAAATTTTCTCCCTAATCCCAATCAAGGGCATGAAGCTTCAAACCTAGGATAGATATTTTCTTGTGTAGAGGAAAAAATGCACTTTTTCTGGACACAACCAAGACCTCATGATCACTCCGAGGCAAGAAATATGATTTAAGTATTCTTTCAAGTGATGATAACATAATATCTAGTCCTCTCAAAGTTGTATCATATTTCAAGGAACCTATTTGGGACACCCTATCCTTGATCAAACTCATTAGATCTACCTGATTAACATGTAAAATACAAAGCTTTTTCAGGTCTGGAAATGCATCTATTATTCTTTTTAGCTCATTATCTAACTCATAAACCATTTCATAATCCGTTCGAATGCAATCAATAATGTCTATCACAGATTTGGACATCTCAATATGATGAAGTTGTATCATGTTCTTTTGACAATAAAAATTGGATGAAATAGTATTTGAGAATTCATTGAGATTGGTATGCAAAGAATTTTGCATGCTACTTATTTTTTTTGCTAAAGGATCTCCACATCTTACAGAACTTCTTTTCACATTCAAGTAAAATGACAGTCAAAAGTACATATTAAACTTTTGGACGCCAGCTTCTTAAATGGGACAATTTTGAGTTCAGGTCAACCCTGCGTGATATATCACTAAGGTCAACAATAGCCCTGGAAGTTGAAATGCATACACAAATGTTGGTGCCAAAGTCCAACTTTGGGAAGAATCAGATGGTTTCCTTGCACTCTGCCATCTGTTCACAATAGTGCTAAAGTAGGACTTGACATCCCAAAGAAAGGTAATATATATTAGCATTGGCATTCAATCATCCTTATCAATGTAGAGACGTTTCATTCATTCATAATTAATTCTCAGGTTCAAAATATGTGCTCTTGAATCAACCCTCATTTCATAGACTTCATTATTTATGCTCGTCTTTTCCAATTTATATACTAAAGTTTGGGAGCGGCCACTTATAAAGAGAGAAGATATGCTAAAGGAAGATAATGATGTATGAATGAATTGAACTATTATTATTGCCTTTGGAAGACCTTTACAGGATCCAAAAGCAGAGTGCGGAAGATTTATATAGCTCTATATAACTATATAAGATATGTGATGTGCAAATATGAAATATAAATCTCAAATTAAATTGTCAATTAATAAATTTAGTAAACTATTTCTTCTCTGCTAGTGATAGAAAAAGGATTTTTTTTCCTGCATTCGAATAGCTCCATGAGAAGCTTTCTACATGCTTGGCTGGAAAATTTAGTAATTATACAGTGCTCTAAGATGAAATTGAAGTTGATGTGAAAATCATAAAGTTTCTTGTGATGTTATTTCTCATGCTAAGGAAATATATAATTGGGGAAACCTGTGCAAAAGCCTAAACTATTCGGCAAAGTTGCATGTGTGGGAAATTAGTTTTCCCTGATTTATGAACAAAAATGAGTTTGTTTTTGCAAATTCAATCCATATGAAGGTGATTTAGTTCTTGAAATTATATTCTATCATCCTGTTCGATATATCTCTTTTTAAACATCTTTCAATCCATTTGTTGAAATCTCACACTGCAACACTCAAAGCCTTTGTATACTTTCAAACACTCATTTCATAATAAGGTAGTGACATTGTTTCATGATCAGGTTTAAAGGTACAGGGTGACAATAGTACTTTATCGAAGGAAACAATTAAATGTGATCTTCTGTCAAGAACACTGCAAGTTAGCAATATCAGTCTGCTTCTTACATTGGAGCAATTGCGTCAACTTTTTAGTTACTATGGAACTCTCATTGACTTCATGCTAACATATTCAAAATAATTGCTTTATGTATAGTATTCCAAGTCAGAAGAAACCCAGGGTGCTTTGTCATTGAACATTATGGATGTTGGTGGGCAACGTTTAAATGTTGAGATGACAAAAGTAGTGCCTCCAAAGATGGTAACATCTGCTTCTAATGCAAGTAGAAATACTACTTAAATAGGCTCTTTGCCAGTGATGATGCAACAAGCAGTTGCTATGCATCAATTGCAGTTTCAGCAAGCATTGATGATGCAACAGGCATTGGCATCACAACAGGCTGCTAGCAGGGCAGCAACAGTAAAATCTGCTACTGAGGTAGCTGCTCTCTGAGCTGCAAAAATAAGAAAAAGGCTCAAAGGATAATTTGTTAACAAAGAGGAGAAGGAAACTAGGAAAATGAGAAGGTAGGTTGTTCCTCTTCAGATGCAACTAAGAGAAATGACAAAAGGAAGAGAAAGCACAAACGGCGATAAGCTTCATCTTACTCACCATAAAGTTCATCTAGATGTTTTCATGTCTTGACAAATATGACAAGTACTGGAAGAAAGAGAAGCATAAGGGAGTTCCTAAGGCTATTTTCCATATTCCAAGTTTATCACATTCAAGTAAAATGACAGTCAAAAGTACATATTAAACTTTTGGACGCCAGCTTCTTAAACGGGACAATTTTGAGTTTAGGTCAACCCTGTGTGATATATCACTAAGGTCAAAAATAGCCCTGGAAGTTGAAATGCATACACAAATGTTGGTGCAAAAGTCCAACTTTGGGAAGCATCAAATGGTTTCCTTGCACTCTGTCATCTGTTCACAATAGTGCTAAAGCAGGACTTGATATCCCAAAGAAAGGTAATATATATTTGCATTGGCATTCAATCATCCTTATCAATGTAGATACGTTTCATTCATTCATAATTAATTCTCAGGTTCAAAAAATGTGCTCTTGAATCAACCCTCATTTCATAGACTTCATTATTTATGCTCGTCTTTTCCAATCTATATACTAAAGTTTAGGAGCGACCACATATAAAGAGAGAAGATATGATAAAGGAAGATAATGATGTATGAATGAATTGAACTATTATTATTGTCTTTGGAAGACCTTTACAGGATCCAGAAGCAGAGTGCGGAAGATTTATATAGCTCTATATAACTATATAAGATATGTGATGTGCAAATATGAAATATAAATCTCAAATTAAATTGTCAATTAATAAATTTAGTAAACTATTTCTTCTCTGCCAGTGATAGAAAAAAGAATTTTTTTTCCCTGCATTCGAATAGCTCCATGTCACACGGAATGAGTTGATCTTGCGGACAAGATAAACCTTCCTAGAATCTAAAGAAGACCTAGTGACAAGCAAGCCAATCACAAACTATCTTTCTCTAAATATGCATTTATAAACAAAGGCAAACAAGTGTTTTAGGCCTACCTTGGGTCCAATGCAAGTTTGTGGAAGCCTCGCTCCTTTGATCCAAGTGAGCTCCCTTGTTGCAAATCTGCAAACACAAACAAGCAAACAAATTAAATAGCACCTGAAAAGCCAATATCATAAAACATATTTAACATGAAAGTCAAGGAATTCATGAAATAAATGACATAAGACAATTTGTTGAGAAAAATGAATCAGATTGTATTAATTCAAATCAAAGAAGAACTTTAAAACCTGTGCCTTGACGCTGTACAAGCTCCTCCCAGGGTCCAGCAAGAAGTCTCCTCTACTTTGACAAGTTTCACTCTCTTCCCAATGAAGCCAAAAAGGTATGTGATCTCTCCTCAAGCTTAACTAGGAAGTCTCAATTCCACCAGCATTTACCCTCAAAAATGTTCAGCTTCTAGCCTCCTTAGCAACCAGCCCAATGCCTTAATTTATGGTGCAATGGAGGGAAGTTACTAGGTCCTCCTTCAAAGGGATAGCTCCTCTCAACAAGGGATTAGCTCCTTCTCTTTTGGGATGCATGAACCACCTAAGAGCGGCCAATCCATGTCAAAATTCCTTCTAGAATCATCTAGAATTAACCCAAAGTGACTTTTTAGAATAAACTTGTGCCTTTTTGACTTTCACAGGGGTCCACTGTTATAGAAATTTTTGGGCACTGCAACCCCAAGCATAAAATGTCCATAAAACAAGGGCTCTTAAGTCCCTAAAAGTGTTGTTCTAACCCCTAAAGGAACAAGGTCAACTAATTACAGCTTCTCCCAGAAGTTCTCCATGAAAAACTGCTCAGAATTAGTCAAAACAGGATCATTTCAATTGCTCCATAGGCAAAGTGCGTTGCATCTCACCTAAACACACTGTGTGGGTGCGTTACATTTCAAAAATCCCTTCTATGGGGTGCGATGGGCGAGAAATGAAAAATGGCAATGTCATTCCGCGAAGTGGAGAGGCAATGGAAGCTTCCAAAAACTTCTCTTGTGACACTTGCCTCTCTGAATTCGACCAAGGATGAATAAGAGATCATCAATCTCCAAGTGGAAGAAAGAACTATCGGAGGGAAGACACTAATCAAGTCACAAGCTAACTCATCTCCCTTACAGATATCTATATATGGATCTCTCATCCCAGAGATCCAGAGGCTGGAATTTTGCATATTGTAAGGAATTGTTGTTTGTTTCTTGAGACAAACATAAGATTATTGGGTGATCTAAGCTTTGTATGAGGTGAAGAGGGGCTTCCTTGCTGAGAGGATGATGCTGGGTCAGAGCAACTGGTTGTAACTCCCCTTGGCTCTTTCTTGTTTATCAATAAAAGCTATTCAAGTTTTCCTCCATACTCTTGTGTCATTTATATTTGCTGCATTTGTATGGCCAATTTACATATGATCCTAGATTGTTTATGATTATAGATCCATGTTCTTGTATAGTGCTACGCTACTGTGATCTTACAGGTACTCTGTGAAGCTGGGCGTGCAAGGGAACAAGTAGCGAAAGACTATCAAGGAAGAGAGGAATCGAACCAGGAGATAGGCGCAAGACAGAGGTTGGTCTTCTATGTTCTTCTCTATCTGTACTTCATAAAGGAAAAACGAAAATAGCTTTACTTTGTTTTTTTCTAAGGCAGCTATCACACCTTAGTGGGATAAGCAGTTCTGAGTAGACACTTTTCCCTGTAACAAAATGGCGACCATACTGGGGACGAATTAGTTTGTTTGTTTATCTTCCTTATTGTCTATTTCATAAACGTACAGACGGAGTCTGAAGTCGTGCCAGGTAGCATTCGAACTGCATTTCCTATGCAAATGCAAAGTAGATATTTGCCACTTCAGTCAATCTCCAGGATTTTTTTATGATTTAAACAACTGATTCAGAAACTCTCTGACTACCCTTGTGATAGCTCTTAGATCCTCCTTAGATCTACCCCTGATTGTTACATTATTGATTACCATTTGCTCGGCCAAAACCCATGAACTGAACTGCAAACTGTGACCCGGAACCCAAGCAGAGTCTCGTTTCTGACCCAATGCAGGTACTGTTCTGAGAATCTGAAATTCAGCACACTTCCCGAGTGTAGTAGGTGCGCTACATTTCAAATTCTCTATGTTGCAGGTGCGCTGATCAGACTAGGCATTGTGCAGTTTTGGTTTCTGTGCTTCATCATTTCCAGTTCTATTCATGAATTTTGCTGCCTGTGATCAGTATATCTCTATTTGAAACCCCTTTTCCTTGTTTTTATTCCGCCTCCTTTGTACAAAAGAACTATAAATGTTTTTGTGTGTTTGTTGAGTCATTTTCAGTTCTCCTTTGCAAAAGTAGCATAATCGTACTGTCGTCCTTTGATTTGAAAGTGTCGCAAGTGTCGTTTTCAATCATAGGAAAGAGTTTGATTGCTGTTGATAGTCAGTTATCCTGTTACTATTGTTTTTGGTCTGAATTTGTAAGTTTTCTAGTGTCGAAAACAAGTATTCATTTCAAAATCGTAAGGTGTTGTGATTGCCTCTATTTTTGATTTCGAAAAGAAACTTGTTGACAATTGTCGCTTGAAAAGAAATTCAGATTTGTGCATCAACTTTCTTTTTATCATTCATATACTAAGAAAGTTGAAAACAAATACATGCATGTGCATTTGCATTTAGACAATCTGATTGGTTTGATTTAGGAAAGTGCATTTAGAGTGTGCTCTTCGCTCTTTGTGAAAGGATTCTATCTTTCTTTCCTTAGTAGCTAGGATTTTCATTGCACAAAGAAGATAAAAAGATTGTTTATCATGTTAGATTGCATTTTAGGAATTATACTACATCTTGCGGTGAACCTGAAAGGCAAACTTCATAAACAAGATCAACTATAAAATAAATTCAATGAATCTAACAACGCTTTGGAACCTAATGCACAACATTTAGAAGTCTAGGCTAGAGACGTATTCTGGTGTCGTAAAGCCTGGTAACTATAGTTCTCACTGATGGTTGGGTGATTCCTCCACTTTGAGACGATAAGTGCCAGTACGGACTTGTGCTCCCACGTACCGTCGAGTATATTTTGGGAGACCACAATAGGCTTAATCCTTTATCCATAGGAAGTCGTGTCTGCCCCCCTATCGATCGCAATGCACTGAACACAACATTCGGGAAGATTGACTGTCGTACCGTAAAAATTATTCTGCAGTTTTGCAATTGGTTTGGTAATCCCTCTACCTAGATTTCCAGAGCAGTCCCTTTCATTCCTTTTCAGACTCTTTAACGGAAAAGGTCCATCTGAGCACTTGTCACTTCAGGCTCATTAAAAATCAAAGGCGACTAGAGTCATCTTTTGTTTTTTCTCGACTCTTAAAAATTGGAAAAACAAGTGTGTCAAAGCGTCTAAAATTCATCTAATTCGGAAACATACTTCCCCTTTATTTTTAGTTGATCGAGTAATCCACAATCGTGGAAGAAATTCAATTGAAACCCTGTCGTTCGCGGAGGCTTACGAGTCAACCGTCTTTGTCTCCGGAATCGAAGCTAGTACGGACAAAGCGAACTCATTTAACCGGTTCCAAATCTCCTGTTAAAGTTAGAACAAGTGTTCCAACAACATCAGAGACTCCAGTTACTCCAAACATTTCTGGTATCCCTACCTCTACAGAAGAAGTTCAGCGGCCACAGAAGAACAGTGGTACTGATCCTAGTCTGAGGGTAAACACTTGTGTTACTGAACCAGTTCCATCTACAACCGGTTCGGAGAGTCTTGCTCCTCAAACATCTGTCGCTGCCGATTCCATACCTTCTTCGGCACCAGAAATATTCTACGGACCTGACGGTCTACCCCTTCCACCTGGTCTGATTGCTATAGAAGAGATTGCGGAAGATCCTCCATCTAGTACTCCATCGCAATTTGGAGTTGGGATCACTCTCTATCCTTCTTCATCAGAGGTTAGTCTACCGCCAGCGGAAGCTCCTGTAGAATCGCTAGGTAATCTTTTGGATAGACTAGAAATGTCTGAACAACTGTCAACATCGAGGACTGTGTCATCTGACACAGCGACGACAGAACTCCCTGTTATCACTACAACAATGTTTGCCGGTATACCTTCTATCCCAACTAGCTCTCAATTGCTAGAAGGAGCCCACTCAGGGGCCATTTCGACAGTATGGTCTGTTCCTGTTTGTTCATCCGGAATAATATCCGGAAACTCTTATGTTGAGTTTCAACAAATTGATCCATTTGGAGGTCAATTTGGGTAGTCCGGCCCTCAAGGGCAAACCATTCCCTTAAGTACCGGATTGCCAACGTATGGGGGGCAGTATGCCCTTTCATTATCCCCTCGGGAGGACAGCCATACGGGAGTTCACAACTAAATTCTGGTTATGCTGGAATTACTTCAAGCGGTTGGGTACCGATACTACCTCAACAACCAAGAGTTGTATATTCAATGCAACAATGCTTACCTATGTCAAATATACCAACTACGCTAGCTATTGTGACAGTGTCACAAGTTCAAGCGCTACCTGTTGTATGCCAACCTCAGGTTTCTCAGGTTGTAATGCAACAACCCCTTGACCCTGCAACTCAACCACAATCGTCGACTAGTGGAATGACACAGGTTCAAACAGGTACAATTACCCCTCATCTTGGTCAAACAGTTAGTATCGGGCAACAACACATGGCTTCACAACCATGGCTAGTGCAATACCAACAACCGCAGTTCCAACAAGTATACCAAGGTTCTGAGCAATAGATCTTTGCAAATAGTGGGCAGCCGTATATTCAAAATGGTCAAAATCAACCATTTTACAATGGTCATGCCCACCAACCTTACCAAAGTTACCAGCATCAAATGCATTATGCCGGTATGCAAAGACCAACTTCTCAGGCAATCCCATCTTATCTTGGGTATGCTTCACCTAACCTGAATCAATAGTTACCCTTCGTGGCAACTTTAGAGTTACCTGATTTAAATCGGTTAACAAACGATCCAATCGCTTACGCCCCTTGGTGACCAGCGATTCCGCATAAACTTCCATAAGATATTCCTAAATTTAATGGAAATCCGGGTGAAGATCCGTCGAATCATGTGATGACCTTTCATCTGTGGTGTTCATCAAACACCCTAAACGATGATTCGATTAAGCTTCGCCTTTTTCAGAGGACGTTAACTGGTCCGGCAGCAAAATGGTATATCGAATTGCCTAGAGCTTCATTCAACAACTTCAGTACCCTAGCCACAACCTTTTTAACCCATTTTCAGTTACCCATAAGGTACGAAACGGGAACAGAGCTTCTTACCAATTTCAAATAGACAACGGCCACTCACATATATGATCATATTCATGAGTGGCAACGTCGTCGCAGAATGGTAAAAACGTACATTCCCGATTAGCTTTTAGCTAAATGGTTTATTAAGTCATTACTGGCTTCCATCACAGAAGATGTGGCAAAAGGGGGAGTCATCACAGAAGAGCAAGTTATCGCTCGTGCGCAATATTTGGACTTGATTTACACGCAGTTCGGCACGCTCTACGATAAAATACTTGACGCTCCTAGACCAGAATTTTTCGTTCCTCCTCCTCCTAAATCGAACAATGACTCTCATGCCGGCGATGGCGTGATTGGTACTACAAACACGAAATCAACAAAGGCTACATCTAAAAAGGCCCGTAAGATTTCTAGTCAAAATGCAAATGAGGAACTTCTTGCCTCGGAAGTAAATGTTGTGTCGACCGACAAGGGCAAACAACTGAAGCAACCAGGGGGCAAGAAGAAAAAGAAAGGGAGAAAAAGGAAGCAGGATGAGTCATCTCCTAAAAAACCTTCTGCAAACCCTTCTGGGCAAAGGAAACCCCCTGCGGGGTGTCATATATGCGATGAGGATCATCGGACGAGAGATTGTCCACATAAAGCTGAAATTAAGAAACTCTTTAAGAGTTCAAAAACCTCAGCAGTATTGACTGATCCGTTTCCAAACCCGGGAACCAAACTGGTTGCTAATCAAAATGCTTCCCGATCCCAAGTGCTTATGTTGTCTATCTCAAAGCAGCAAAATGATGCTTTGACAAGGAATAAAGATTACAGGAATCCACAGCTATCGAATAACAAGGCTAATGAACAACCTAGTAGTTCGACAACAAATTTGACCGAAGTTGTGCCACCCATCATTCCTGAACCAATGATAAAGTCACCAAAGGGAGTAGTACACAAGTCGACATTTAATCCTCGTGCAAAAGTAGCACAGAATTATAATATAGTAGAGGACCTGGCCCAATCGCCGTCCGCTATGTCAACAATTGAGGTACCGCAAAATTGCCCCTCCCAAAAGCAAGCTTTATTATCAGCAATAGGTGGGATTGACCCAATGGATTCCAATCTTGTGGCCTTTGATCATAAAGGATATGACCCTCAATTACCAGCTCAACTAGCTTTCCTTATTCAAGTGAAAGCCCTCAACAAAATTGTTCATCAAACAATTATTGATGAGGGGGAATCTACATGTATTATGTCGATGAGTTGCTGGAAAAATTTAGGATCACCACCCTTGTCGAGATCATCAACGACATTAAAAGAATTTGACAGACAATCATACACTCCATACGGGATTTTAAGTAACTTGCAAGTTGAACTGGGGGGAAAAACAGTAGAAATTGATGTTGAGGTTATCCATGAAAACCTCGATTACAACATCCTACTGGGAAGGCCCTGGATATATGCCATGGCCGCAGCTGTGTCGACCTACTTTAGGAAGATTGCATTTCCCTTTCAAGGAAGAATTACAATCGTCGACCAACAAACATTTCTCCCCAACAGTTCACAAGTTACGGGAAGCATTCCAATAATCCATGGAAGCAATCATTCGCTTCAAAATATTGGAGTAGGCCTCCTAAAAGACCCTACCTTAATGGGTACTTTTGCCCTACCGCCTCCGAGTAATTTGGCAGAAGTGGCCACAGTGGAAACCTACAATATGAAATCTTCTATATCTAATGGATTCAAAAGATTCCTAAACATTTTGTCAGCATGGATCATCGCCATTTTAGAAATATTGTAGCAATCAATTTTTCTTTGCTTGGGGGCAAACCCAAATCAACGCTCATCGAGTGTTTGGATAGATAGGTCTAAGGAATATGGCACCTCTTCAGATCCTTGGTCGCATGTACATTCTACAGCCGAAGGAATCATTCAATCAATGATGATTGACGGGGCACCATGGGAAGATTACCACCATTGTTCCCATCTTCCGAATTACCACAAAGATTATTCTAGCAACCTTAATCATCCATCAGTTTTTGATTTTTTATCAAATACTGTAAATATGGTGGATTTCGAGGATGTTTCTTATCTCGTGTCGACCTCGTTAAAAAATGAAACAAGGAGTCATGAGGATAGTTCTTTTATTGTGTCAACCTCATTAAAAAATGAAACAAATCCCCTTTCCAAATCTCAAAGGTAAACCTTCATTCCAACCACCAAGTTGAATGTAATGAAGCTTGGGGGGCATGCACCTCGATTTGCGTTATTATGCTCGGGGCATGCAAACTTATCACGAGCAGTGTTACTACAGGGTTCAAGCTCGTTAAAAAATAAACCCGCCATGAGCAGTGTTACTACAGGGTTCAAGCTCATTAAAAAATAAACCCGCATCGAGCAGTTTTAGGACGTAGTTAAAGCTGGTTAAAAAATAAACATAAGTCATGAGAAAATGTTTCCCCCCAGTGTTTAAGCTCAATTAAAAAAAAATGAACCGATTTCCAGGTAAATAACCATCATGAATGTAGTATTTCAGCCTTTAAAAGCCTTGGTCGTGTTCTCATCATCACCTCCACTCTGTATTGGCCGATCATTCACCTCCATTTGATTGTTTACCCCTTTTGAGGAACAGCTGTGAAGAGTGATCTCACTAGCCATCCTTGTAACACTGCCGTGATTGGAAAATTCCAAACCTTACCTGGAATCAGCTGCTACCCATTTTTATCACTCATTCCTCAAAAAACGAGTCTCCTTTAAACTCTTTTTCAACTGACTCGTAAAATATGAAAAGATTGCTGAGCCATTGGCCTCTCCAGCTCGTTAAAGGGACCGGAAGTGCTATCCCTCCTCTAAATTTTAATCTTTTTGGACCTGAGGGATTATTACACAAAAAGATCGAGCGTTTGTTTTGTTCAGCTCGTTAAAAGTATCGAAAATTCATCCCTTCTGTATTGTTTTATACTTTTTCGGACTTAAGGGATTAGATGACGAAAAAGGAATTTTGGAGTTTCCTTTACGTTTCTTTTCAGACTCTCTAAAATTGAAAAGGACCGAGTTATCTTTGTCGTTAAACTCGTTAAAATTTAATAGCGACAAACTTGTCTATAGACGATAACGAGTTTCACTATCGCTAGGCTCGTTAAAACATAGCGATGGGTTTGCCCAAAGGGAAAATTATAGAACAAGCATATGTTATCCTCCTCAAGCTTGACAAAAATAAAGAGGTACTGGTCAGCAATGATTGGGGAAAAATTGGGAAGAAAACTTGAAGAAACTTTGTTGGTAGCAAGTCGCTCTTGAACATGACACTTTCACTTCGCATCCAAGTCAGGTTGGGTTGTTTCATTCACCGGTCACATCACCATTGTCCCATCACACCATCCACATTTGGGGTTAATGCTACCAATCCATCACGTCAGTGTCGCCGATATGTTCAAGAGAAGTCATTCAGAGAATTCACCTGTGTCTCACCCGCTACAATACATTTACACTCCATTCTTTCATGACCGCCACCCTGAACCTTATATCACCAGATCGTTTTCACCTCCATTAAAATCATTTGCTCCGTTCCGTGTCATTGATGTGGGATTCATTAAGGCCCTCCTGTGACAGATCGCTTCTTGTCGACATCAACCCATTATCCAAGAAGTCGATCTAGGAACACCCCATTCAGTACTTTGAAGCTTGCATGCCTCAATGGCAAGTTTCTCACTTCCGGCGACAGGTTTACATCAATGGCCTTCGACCGAAAGATTTTGCGTGGTGTTCGAAGCCAAGTCCTTTATTCACACCACGTGAATTGTACTGCAGTACCTTGAGGTTCATTATCATTATTGGTGATTCCTCTCGCGCTTGTTAATAGCTTACATCATTGGCTGGTAATCGAGCGATGTCTTTCCATGTTCGATTCCAGAACATCTCTCACATGGATAGACTTGTACTTCGAGTGAAGATCGAACGAGATTAAAGACCCCAGATCTAGTTTCATCCATCCGGGTTGCAATATATATTCAGGGAAATAAAGACATCAAATGTACATCATTGCTGCACAGATAATCATCCAATCAAAGCGATGATGGCTCTACCAGAATCATCAGTCTACACTCAGACAATTGTCTGTCCTATGTACATGAAAATGAATCTATAAAGCTGAGCATGGGAATGCCCCCTCAGCTAGATCATGAAAGTATTATGAAGATAAGGTATTGTATTGTATCTTATTACAGGTCTCCTCCTAGCTTGAAAGAACTTCGGATCCTCATAATAAAGCATTTCACCCGACATCAAAAGATTAACGACCTCATGCTTTAGGGGGCAACTGTTATAGACATTTTTGGGCACTGCAACCCCAAGCATAAAATGTCCATAAACCAAGGGCTCCTAAGTCTCTAAAAGTGTTGTTCTAACCCCTAAAGGAACAAGGTCAACTGATTACAGCTTCTCCCAGAAGTTCTCCATGAAAAACTGCTCAGAATTAGTCAAAACAGGATCATTTCAGCTGCTCCATAAGCAAAGTGCGTTGCATCTCACCTAAACACACTATGTTGGTGCGTTGCATTTCAAAAATCCCTTCTATGGGGTGCGATGGGCAAGAAATGACAAATGGAAGTGTCATTCCGCGAAGTGGAGAGGCAATGGAAGCTTCTAGAAACTTCTCCTGTGACACTTGCCTCTCTAAATTCGACCAAGGATGAGTAAGAGATCATCAATCTCCAAGTGGAAGCAAGAACTATCAGAGGGAAGACACTAATCAAGTCACAAGCTGACTCATCTCCCTTACAGATATCTATATATGGATCCCTCATCCCAGAGATCCAGAGGCTGGAATTTTGCATATTGTAAGGAATTGTTGTTGGTTTCTTGAGACAAGCATCAGATTGTTGGGTGATCTAAGCTTTGTATGAGGTGAAGAGGGGCTTCCTTGCTGAGAGGATGATGCTGGGTCAGAACAACTCGTTGTAACTCCCCTTGGCTCTTTCTTGTTTATCAATAAAAGCTATTCAAGTTTTCCTCCATACTCTTGTGTCATTTATATTTGCTGCATTTGTATGGTCAATTTACATCTGATCCTAGATTGTTTATGATTATAGATCCATGTTCATGTATAGTGCTACGCTACTGTGACCTTACAGGTACTCTATGAAGCTGGGCGTGCAAGGGAACAAGTAGCGAAAGACTATCAAGGAAGAGAGGAATCGAACGAGGAGATTAGCGCAAGATAGAGGTTGGTCTTCTATGTTCTTCTCTATCTATACTTCATAAAGGAAAAATGAAAGTAGCTTTACTTTGTTTGTTTCTAAGGTAGCTATCACACCTTATAGGGATAAGCAGTTCTGAGTAGACACTTTTCCCTGTAACATCCACACCCTAGGGACAGAGCGGGCAGGTCCGCAGTTTTTGTAAACAGGAGGTGCGGGACCGTAGGAAATAGTGAGAGAAAGTGCAGAACCAGAGCTTTGTTGATTTTCAATGTCTTTCTCTCATTTTCAAATCTTGACTTGAAGAGCTGAGGTGTGAGACTTGCTTAAGAGGACAGTACAAGTGGTGATAGACCCATACTGACTGCAAATAATCATGGTGACGATATTTTTGTGGAACAGATTGACCCCTAAAGTGCAAAGTCTGTAGTAGATGAGGATTTCATTTATCATTTAGGAAGAGTGAAGTAATTTATCATTTCGAGGATCATCTTGTGGAGAGCCCGGTTGGAACCTGTAAAAACATTCAATGCAAGATATATATATGAGATCATATCATCGCTAAGGTAGGCATTCCCATACTCAGATCAAAACTGACTTAGAAAACTAAATACTGCTCTAATACAGGAATGATCTTGTAAGACATCACAAGTATAGACTCATGTGGACATAGTATGGATGCAGCCATCTGTTTATGAATAGTCCATCATATAATGAATACAAAATTCCTCATAGCCTGGATTGCAGAAACTAGATTTAGGGTCTTCATTTTTACTTCCCGAAATAGTACGATTCTATCCATGCGAATGAATGTGTTGATGTCGAACATGGTAGAAACCACTTGATTACCAGTCAATGATGTAAACTGTTAACAAGTGTGAGAGAAACCACCAGTGATGTCAATGGCTCTCAAAGTACCCAGTACAATCCATGAGATGTGAATAAATGTGTTGATGTCGAACATGTCATAGAATCCTTTGATCGAAGGTAAATGATGCAACCTATCGTCAAAGACGAGAAACCTGCCATTGAGGCATGCAGATCCCAAGGTACTGACAATTTCTAGATCATCTTTCTAGATAATGAGCTGAAGTCGATAGAAAGTGATCCGTCATAGGCAAGCCCACAATACGAAATCATAGATCAAGTTGAAGAAATTTAGTTGCAAGGACTGACTCAGGGATGGTCAAGATGGATGACAGATATTTTGCAGATGAATGGCTTATTGACAGTGACCTCTTAAACACATAACGACACAACAGATGGTTTGGTGACAATTGACCCAAAGTTAATACCCAGAAACCGGCTGAAGAATTTCAATATGGTTTGATCAACTGTTAGGCAAAGGATTTCCCAACCCAGGTGAATAAAAGTGTCGTGTTCAAGAGTGGTTACAAAGTATGACAAACAAGCTCATTTTTCTCTCTTTTCCCCCACCATTTCTGGCAAGTACCTCTTTATTTTTGACAAGCTTGAGGAGGATAACATTTGCTTGATTATAAGCTCATCCTTCAGATGAGTCCAACTTAGTTTAAATTCGAACCCTAAGAAGGAGTGTTTCGTTCCTGTTTGTAATTGAACAGGTCCTTTACTGTGAAATTTTAATGAGTCCAGTATAGGAGAAACTCGGCATTTTTCACTTTTAGAGAGTCTGAAAAAACTTAAGAAGACTCCAGGGTTGACCTTTTTCGTAAATTTGTGTCTCCCAAGCCCGAAAAAGTATAAAATAAT
Source organism: Pinus tabuliformis (assembly GCA_031772625.1). Taxonomy (NCBI): domain Eukaryota; kingdom Viridiplantae; phylum Streptophyta; class Pinopsida; order Pinales; family Pinaceae; genus Pinus; species Pinus tabuliformis. Next base: position 604,731,011 of record CM062815.1, read on the forward strand.
ACTTGAGAGAACCGCTTGATCTTTACGACCAAGGAGTACTTTTCGTAACTAGTGCCCCTGATCCGAAAAAGTAAAAAAGCGATCAACGACACGTCGTTTTATAACCAATATCAAATTTGAAACGAGAAAAATCCGGCAATCTTTTCATGTTTTTGCGGTCAGAAAAGAGCTGTAAGTGGACCGTCTTTTTAGTTCCATTTTAATGAGTTTAAAAAGAAAAACTCGGCGATCTTTTCATGTTTTACGAGTCAGAAAAGAGCTTAAAGGTGAGTCTAAATGTTTTTTCGTCGAAAATGATAGATTTCGCCTGAATAATCCGTTATCCTGAACAAAATTGCAAACATTAATCATACCTGTTTGAAATGGATAAAAATGCTACAAAAATTACCTTTCCAAAGTGAAACATAAACAAATTTGCAATTTATTTACTCAAAAAACTTATAAAAAGGGCTTCGTCAATTCATTTTTACTGTTTGAGATTTGGGTGAGAAAATAATGCTTTTCTCTAGAAACTTCCCGTGAAGATTGCGGAAAATCCAACCGTCGGAATCGAACATCGTCTTCTCCAGGTAATCCACATCATCCTACTCTTCATTTTTAACCATTTCATTTTTTGTTTTAGGCTTTTATTTCATTTTTTGGGAGGGTTTTTAGGCTAAAAACCCGCGCACGCGGCCCGCGGGCGTAACACTGGCAGCCCGCGGACCCCGACTTTTTCTCAATGGGGAAAAAGTCAGGGGTCTGCACCTTCCATGTAGGCAAGGTGCGGACCCACGCACTGTCTCTAACAGAGAGGGTGCGGTCCCCGCATCAAGGGTTTTTAACCCAAAAATTCTCAAATTTGACCCAAACAAATTAATTTCTAGCATTCTAATTTGTCTTTTTATTGGATGTAGAGTGTTCATCATGCTAGATTGGCGTGAACAAGAGCATGAGGACGTGGATCTTGCCGCGTTGAATCACCAACCTTCGATTGATGCATTGAAGGCATGCGGCTTGTACAAATTCTGGCCATACCTGGCATGAGGGCCCAGGTGGGTTTCTTACAGTGGCTGGTTGACAGATGGAGCATACAGGACCAGGGCTTCTTCATTGGTCGCCACCAGCTCAAAATCGAGCCGGTAGACATATATTTCTTTATCGGTTTGCCTAAGAGAGGCGAAGACTTGACTCTATTCGGGACTAGGCCAGGTGGCCAGTCTGTCGATAGCCTCCGGCTAGAGTTCTGCAACAGCCAGGCTAGAGACAAAGGGATAGACATTAAAACCATATCCCTTCCTGAACTCATGGTGATTGCATTTACTGTCACCAGACTTTGCGGGAGTGCCGCATTACATATTGCCACCAGATCCTAGATGCGAATGGCAGTTGACTGCTTTCGAGGCACCATCTTCAACTGGTGCGATGCTATGTTGGCCAATGTAAAAGGCCAACTGACCAAAGCCAAGAACGGACAACTGAAGACCTTTGGTTATGGGGCTTTGGTTGTGAGCTTTGGTCTGGAGAGGGTTCTAATGTTGATCCCGCAGCACCTTACTATTGGAGCTGGGCTTCCTCGAGAGCCCAAACTGATGCGATGGGCCGCAATTATGGCCCGTCATCCGGACGAGGGGACAGAGGTTGTTCGATTCAAACCTGAGTATTTCCAATGGTTGGAAAACCAAGTTTTTTCTGTTCAGGACTTCCCTTACACTGGGGTAGATTTTCGTGGTGACCCAGACATGGCTCTTCCACCAGGAGAGCAATGGGATGACTCAGGTAAAATCATTTTCAACATTTTCCTATTTTAATTTTTTTTTTATTTTTTCTATCGTCCCAAAACTGATAGTAAAAGTTTCAAATGTAGATGTGGGTCCACAGTGACCAGCCGCTCTCCGGCCTTACGAGAGGAAACAACCAGTTATAGCCGCGCCAGCCCCACAAGACGAATCAGCAGAGGTTTTGGCCGAGTTGGAGAGTCATCTAGAGTGCTTGACAGGAGATATTCTGGAGACCAGCATAGATGACATTCCTCGTCGAATTCAGCACTATGTGATTGGGGTCCCAGGACCTTTTAGGAGGTTCCTTTGCAAGGTGACCCGTGCAGTGGTTTCTTATCGAGATCATCACCAGTGATAGGATGATCGCCTATTGTGGGCACATATAACATTTTGCTTTTTGTACTTATCATTTTTGCCAATCATAAGGTGTTTTTCACCCTATGATCGAGGACGATGTATTTTTTGACACACTCCTATATATATATCACTATTACCGGCTTATCTTGTAAATCATGTTATGGAATGGTTTTAAATTTACATGTATGATTATTGAAAATGTCTACTTAACATTCGAGAAGCAATTGCATATGCTAATGTATTTAAAGATCTTGGAATATGCTGATATTCAATATAATCAAATTCACGTTCCAAGAGACGCACTCTAAAAAATAATCTCAATAACACTGGATTTATAATGGCATACACTCTATTAAGCTTTAATACAACGAGTTCATAATCTAACCTCACTATCAAACTCCAAATCCCAAATGAAATAGATTCAGATAATAACTCAATCACTGCACTATACTCGGCAATGTTGTTCGTTGTTTGACCGAGGCTTACCCCATGCATAGATACCAACTCATCAAAGGGTGAATAAATAACCCAAGCTGCAGAAGAAATGTTCTGTGTATTACGACAAGCACCATCAGCGAAACCAATGTATGTTTGGAGAGGCATCGACATCTGCAATACCAAGAGTAAAACCAAGATAAGCAAGAATGATGACAAAAAACACTCTCTAAGCTAAGCACACTTTTTAAACCAAAACACACCAGCTAGAAAGAAAAACTATCCTAACTAAAAATCTCCATACCCATTCTTTAAGCATAATACCTCTTCAAGTAAAGACCATTTCTGGGTTTACCTAAAGAGTCCCCGTCAAAGTCTACCAATTCATAGGCCCCTTTTGCTAGCTTTCGCTTGACAACATAGGGACCATGCCACATAGGAACGAATTTTCCAGCGCCTAATTTATCATTAGCTTGATCGTACACTAAGACTAGATCTCCTTCCGAAAAATTTCAAGGGGTCACATTTCGATCATACTGAGCTTTCATACGTTTTGCGTGAGTTTCGATCGCCAATGCAGCATCACGTCGATTCTCATCTAATTGAGCCAAGTATAACAAACGTTTTTCCTCTTCAGAAGTGGCTGGAAGTAATTCGATGGCCATTTGCAATGACGGGATTTCGCATTCAATGGGTAACACAGCTTCCAGACCATAAACTAGTTGGAAAGGAGTGAACCCTGTTGATGTTTTTACTGAGGTACGATACGCCCGAAGCGCTGAAAATAGCATGTTATGCCAATTCGACCGATGAATCCCAATGATTCGTCGGGTCATGATGACTAAAACTTTGTTGATGGATTCAACCAGACCATTAGCTTGTGGATAATAAGGAGTTGAACTATCGTGACACAAACCAAGCTGGCCTGTAAGTTCGGTCATCCTAACGTTTCGAAAATGATCCCCATGATCAGTGATAATCGCTTGTGGGACACCAAACCTAGCAATTATATGATTGAACACGAAAATTGCAGCTGTTTTGCTGTCTGCCTCAAATGTAGGCATCGCCTCGGCCCACTTGATAAAATAATCTACCGCAAGGATGATATACGCATGCCCCCTGGCTGAGTGAGGGTTACATGTAATAAAATCGATACCCCATTTGGCAAAAGGACCAACAGCAATTATAGGGTGTAGAGGAGCAGGTGGAGCGCGCATCTTTCGATAAAAAATTTGGCAGTTGTGGCATTTTCGGACCGCGTTAATACAATCTTTAAACAAAGACGGCCAGAAGTAGCCAGCGCGCAATATCTTTTGGGCTGTGGCATACCTAGACATATGACCGCCACACGCTCCAGACTGACAGTCATTTAGAACCCTTTCAGCTTCCTCGCGAGTTAAACAACGTCGAAAAATAGAGTCCGCACCATGGCGATAAAGAGTATCTCCAATAATCCAGAATTTTTGGGACTAGAATCGTATTTTCCGACATTTTGACATTGAAATTTTTGGCCGAAAGGATTGGGTATGGAGATAAACGATGATATCCCCATACCACGGATCTAAAGTGCTGATGAGAAACAAGGATTCGTCCGCAATGGGCTCGTCCGCCATAGTTTCCGTGTCAGCACGCGGGAAGTCACACATTAACTCCGCAAAAACTAAAGATTTCTTAGACTTAGATTTTTCAAATTCCAAGTTGAACTCCTGCAGGATAACAATCCATTTAGAGTACTTTCCCCCTAGCAATTTCTTGGTCAAAATGTAGATCATAGGGTTGCAATCAGAAATTACTGTAATTTTACGTAGTAAAATGTAGTGATGAAAACGTTGGACAACTTGAATAGCTGCCAATGCAAATTTCTCCACATGTGAGTATTTTAGCTCAGTTGGATTTAAAGTTCGACTAAGGTAATATATCACATGTTTAGTACTGAATTCATCTTCCTAAACTAAGACCATTCCAATGGTGGAATGAGAGGCGGCGAGATACAAGAAGTAATCATGGTTGTAGTTGGGAGGATGCAATAACGGTGCATGGGTCAACGCGTGTTTTAGTGCATCAAAAGATTTCTGAGCTATCTCATCCCAATAGAATGGAGTATTCTATTTCAACAACCGGGTAAAACCCTTGGTAACCTCGGCATAGTTAGGAATGAATCATCGTAAAAAGTTTGCTTTCCCTTGCAAACTCTGGAGTTGGCGAAGACTCAAAGGAGGAGGCAATTTGACAATAGCTTCGACCTTCGAGGGATCGACGCGAATGCCGGCTTTTGAAACAACAAACCCCAGGAATCGACCCGTTTCTATACAGAAAACACACTTGTGTGGATTCAACGGAATCCGATAATGCCTACACCTCATGAAGATTGCTCGTAAATGGATGAGATGATCAACTCGATGTAATGAATGAGTAGGCAAATCATCGAGATAGGGTTTCACAATGTGCTTGATGTCATGAAATGCATAAGACATGGCCCTTTGAAAAGTTGCGCCGGCATTCTTGAGCCCAAAAGGTAATTTGCAATAAGAAAATGTCCCCCATGGACAAATGAAAGTTGTTTTTGGTTGATCAGTAGGTAGAATATTGATTTGATTGTATCTGGAAAAACCATCCATGAAGGAGAATATTTCACTGCCGGCACAATCATCAATGATTTGATCGATATAGGGAGTTGGGTAATTGTACTTTAGACAGGCTCGATTAATGTCCCTATAATCGATACATATTCTTATTGTCCCTTGCTTTTTGTTAACCGGAACAATATTCGATACCCAATCTGTTAACGGGATCGGATAAATGAAACCTGCTTTGAGTAATTTTTCAACTTCTGCTTTAATAGCAGCAGCTTTTCTTGGGTGAATCTGACGCAAACATTGTTGGACGGGTTTAGCGTCCGGGTAAGTCTTGATTTCATGAACAACAATCGCGGGATCAATTCCTGGCATTTCCTCATAGGACCAGGTAAACACGTCACGGAATTCCTGAAATAGGGCCTTATATATTTGAATTTCATCTTCTGTACACGAGGCACCTATATGAATGTTCTCAACAATTCCAGGCTTAACCGAAATGTCAATAGGAATAGTTCAAGAGATGTTTCCCAAATTTAACTCTGAATCAGGATTTTTCATTGGATTCTGAGGTTCCTTGACATATTCAGTCATAAAAATTGATGAAAATTCATTTTCAAAACAATCATTCTCGGGTAAGAACGAAGATCTGTGATGGAGATCTTCCCATGGTAAATCATCTACACATAGGATTTCACAAATTTGCTCATCTGAGTGAACAAGTTCAGAAAACGTGATTGCATCCGATCTTGATGTGAAAAGTGATTCCTCACGGACCACATTCATTAAGTCAATTTTGGTTGAAGATGGGTAGGTAAACGATTGCATGGCCTCATATGCAATTTCATATGGACTCAAAGGCATAACATCACCAAATGAGTCTATCTCAGATTTAGAAGGAATGATCCAAGGATCATCATAAACAATGGTGTCTGACGAAATCATATGAATGGTTGCAAATGAAGATGATGCGTTGATCGGAGGAAAAGGAAAAGTTCCCAGTAAACCGGCATCTTTAACTAGTCCTACTCCAACATCCTTATATGGGATAGTCGTTTTACCGACATATTGAATACTTTCAGAAGAGGCCGAGTCAGATGAAAAGTAAGCCAGCTGGTCTATCATTACGATCTTTCCATTATGAGGAAACTTTATAACCCGAAAGACTGATGAAACGATAGCTGTCATAGCGTAAGACCAACTACGACCCAAGAGAAGGTTGTAAACTAGAGGGGCATCAACCACCTCCACATCTAGATTAACGGTTTTTCCTTCAACCCCTATAGGTAAACCCTGTAAGATGCCAAAAGATGAAACCCACGGCCATCAAAGGCCTTTAGAATCGTCGGGGATTGATTTAGTGAAGGAGAACCAAGCGATCTCCAACACTGTATGGACATAATACATGTTGAGGCTTCCTCATCAATCCCAGTCCTATGAATAGGCCTGTTTTTTACTATCACTGGAATCTGGAAAGCCATTTGATGAGGTAAGCGTGGTACTGATACCCTTGAGGCACATACTGATACTGGGGTTGACCTTGAGGTACATATTGATACTGGGGTTGACCTTGGGGTACATATTGAGTATGGGGTTGACCTTGAGGAACGTACTGTCCTGTAGGTATGTACTGTCCTTGAGGTTTCCCCCCAGGCGATAATTGAGGATTTTGAGGCTGCCCCCCAGGCGGTAACTGGCCACCTTGAGGTTGAGGATTGGGAATAGTACCTGACATCATGAGAATATCTTCTACGCTCAACGGCTTAGTACCATTGCTTCCAGTTAATAACCCTTGTTCAATGGGTTGAGGAGATGCTTCAAAAAAAGTACTAGAAAGTGACTGATACCCAGAGGGAACAGAAGGACCGCCGTACAAAAAGGATTCGGGCGATTGAGTAAACATGGACGACTGTCTTGACATATTTAACAGAGGATAGTAACCTCTAGGTGTTGGGTGATAAGGAACACGAGGTGGTGAAAAACTTAACCCTAGGTTTTCTAAGAAGTTAGTCAAAGAAAGATACCAAGCACTGCTCCTAGGTGGACTGTAAAAAATTGATTCACGCTCCCTTAGTTCAATAACAGGTTGATTTTCAAGGATAGGGATGCCTACTTCTTCTTCCAGAGTAGCAAGTTCTTCGATAGCTATAAGTCCAGAAGGAAGATTTCGGGTAATTATTCTTTCTACCCTAGGTGAACCAGGACCACTAGAAGCTGGAGAAGCAAACCCCGATGTTGGAGTAGCATCAAATTCACTTTCAGGTTCGGATATTTCAGGTTCCTCACCTATATCACTAGTAGATGAAAAGCTACCAGTAACTTCAGAAACAGACACTGATTGTGGATTATAATCTGCTACTAAAACTTGAAAATCAGGATGTACCACCAAAGAAGACTCTCCTTCTTCAGGTGACCCAACTCTACTGTCTCTAGGAGTTACGAGGACTCTCAATCCTTCAGGCCGGCTCGGCGAAAACTCAGGAGGTTGGCCCCGAAGTCTACGGGACTTCCTCAGCCACGATTAAAAATTTTTAACTACTTCACATGCAAACAAAGTAAAATCTCAATGAAAACCACCTAAAGCCTCTAAAGAACCAAACAAATTTGAATCACACGCCTAAAGAATCTAGGAGATCAAACACACACAAACAATAAATTTCTGTACTGAAAACACTATTTGGTGATGAAATCCAACGTCGCAGAGTTCAATACAGAAATGGCGGTTGGAACAGTTACCCCGGCAACCTGCTTAATGAATAGACTAGCACAAGTTACTCCACTTAACCATCTCGAGTGAAGAGAACCCCCCAAAAAATCCAAGTGAGTCTAGCCGACGTCTGCTCCAGGTACAGTGGGATCTTCCCACCACTGTCACCTTAGGAAGAATCCTAAAGAATATGGTCACTAAGGTTACAAATCGAAACAAATATACCTGGGGGAACAGTCTACGATCCGATATGCACGCAAGGGCAGAGTAACAAGCTCAATCCCCTTGAATGCTCCTTGACATAATCCAAGGTTTACCAACAAGTGACCCCAGGCTCCTCGACAATGATTAATCCGAGGTTTACCGTTTTTAATACGTGAATATCTAGCGTCGTTCCCAATGAGGAAGGATTGATTCCCACACTGGTTTGGACACGATCTCGTGCTTCTCCTTTAAGAGGAGCTTTCCCAGAGCATAAATGCAACAATTGGATTTCTTCCCTACCACAAGATACAACTACTTGTTTGTTTTACCGTCTTGGAGAGTTAATTACTCTCCTACTCCAAGACACTAGCCTAAGCTATGTTGGTGTATCAGAGCCCTAGAAATAAAATATTACTAGATGAATTTTACTTTAAGCGTTATTTTTATTGGTTTTTGTTTAAGTCAAGAGGTGCAGAGATGAAACTCGTGGTAAGAAGACTCGACTCAAAATCACTAAAAATGCACTTAAGATGATTAAACAATCTTTTCCCTTCAATGAACTTCTAGCTAGGAAAGAGTTTGAGAATGCAAATACTTGTAAACACAAATCTTTCTTTACAAACAAATTAAAAGAAGAGCTTTTGTCCTTTCCAATGCACTCAAAACAAGACAACTAGTTATTTTCACAAAAATTTCCCTTTTCTTTTCAAAGCACTCAACCACTACAAAAACAAACTTTTTCCAAAAGAGATTTTTTATTTTTTATAAAACACTCAAAACTATGCAAACAACTAACTTTGAGATCTATAAATTATAAAAACCTATTTGAAGTCAAAGCTTACAGGATGTCTTTTTAAGGATGTTTTACTTAGCTAGATGTAAACTAAGGACCAATTTATGCAGAATCACAAATCAGTCAAAAAACAACCAATTTTGTTTTCTTTTTTAAAAATGAAACCCAAACTTTTAAACACAAGCTTTTCGAAGTTTTGTAAAGAGAAAACACTTCCTCAACAAAGGTATATTTCACAATTGGTCAGACTCACAAGAAGGCTGGTAGAAACCAAGGTGATCTGAGGTTCCTACAACGTCTAAGCTCAGAGCTACTACAAGACCAAAATGAAAAACAAACCCAACAATCAAAACTTCTAGGAATTTCACCTAAAACCCTAACACCAATGAAATCAACCTAAGGAAAGCTTCTGACGGGTTATATGCAGGTGTGGGCAGGAGATAATAACTTCCAAACAAAAACTAAGCTAACTAATAGAGGAAATCTTAGGTTTTCCAAAATTTTGACAGGGTCCGCAGGCCCACAGTTAACACAGGTGTGGTACCGCTTTGTGCTAAAATTAAAAGTGCGGATAAGTACGCATTGTGTCAAAAGGCTAGGGTGCGGTCCTCTCCCAAAGTTATGAAAAACAAAAAATAACCCTGGATCTACTAATTCTACCCAATTCAACACATAATAAGCCAAAAACAGAAACAAAAACACAGTTTCTCAGGTCAAAGTAAAAACAAGGAAAGAGTCAAGTCCCTAGCGGAGTCGCCATTTTGTCACACAGAATGAGTCAATCTTGCGGACAAGATAGACCTTCCTAGAATCTAAAGAATACCTAGTGACAAGCAAGCCAATCACAAACTATCTTTCTCTAAATATGCATTTATAAACAAAGGCAAACAAGTGTTTTAGGCCTACCTTGGGTCCAATGCAAGTTTGTGGAAGCCTCGCTCCTTTGATCCAAGTGAGCTCCCTTGTTGCCAATCTGCAAACACAAACAAGCAAACAAATTAAATAGCACCTGAAAAGCCAATATCATAAAACATATTTAACATGAAAGTCAAGGAATTCATGAAACAAATGACATAAGACAATTTGTTGAGAAAAATGAATCTGATTGTATTAATTCAAATCAAAGAAGAACTTTACAACCTGTGCCTTGACGCTGTACAAGCTCCTCCCAGGGTCCAGCAAGAAGTCTCCTCTACTTTGACAAGTTTCACTCTCTTCCCAATGAAGCCAAAAAGGTATGTGATCTCTCCTCTCAAGCTTAACTAGGAAGTCTCAATTCCACCAGCATTTACCCTCAAAAATGTTTAGCTTCTAACCTCCTTAGCAACCAGCCCAATGCCTTAATTTATAATGCAATGGAGGGAAGTTACTAGGTCCTCCTTCAAAGGGATAAAGCCCTCCTTCAAAGGGATAGCTCCTCTCATCAAGGGATTAGCTCCTTCTCTTTTGGGATGCATGAACCACCTAAGAGCGGCCAATCCACGTCAAAATTCCTTCTAGAATCATCTAGAATTAACCCAAAGTGAGTTTTTTAGAATAAACTTGCGCCTTTTTGACTTTCACAAGGGTCCGCACCCACTCCTTTAGGGACAGAGCGGGCAGGTCCGCAGTTTTTGTAAATAGGAGGTGCGGGACCGCAGGCAATAGTGAGAGAAAGTGCGGAACCAGAGCTTTGTTGATTTTCAATGTCTTTCTCTCATTTTCAAAGCTTGACTTGAAGAGCTGAGGTGTGAGACTTGCTTAGGAGGACAGTACAAGTGGTGCTAGACCCATACTGACTGCAAATAATCATGGTGACGATATTTTTGTGTAACACTCCATGAGAAGCTTTCTACATGCTTGGTTGGAAAATTTAGTAATTATACAGTTCCCTAAGATGAAATTGAAGTTGATGTGAAAATCATAAAGTTTCTTGTGATGGTATTTCTCATGCTAAGGAAATATATAATTGGGGAAATCTGTGCAAATGCCTAAACAATTCGGCAAAGCTGCATGTCTGGGAAATTAGTTTTCTCTAATTTATGAACAAAAATGAGTTTGCTTTTGCAACTTCAATCCATACGAAGATGATTTAGTTCTTGAAATTCTATTCTATCATCCTGTTCGATATATCTCTTTTTAAACATCTTTCAATCAATTTGTTGAAATCTCACACTGCAACACTCAAAGCCTTTGTATACTTTCAAACACTCACTTCATAATATGGTAGTGACATTATTTCATGATCAGGTTTAAAGGTACAGGGTGACAATAGTACTTTATCGAAGGAAACAATTAAATGTGATCTTATGTCAAGAACACTGCAAGTTAGCAATATCAATCCGTTGCTTACATTGGAGCAATTGCGTCAGCTTTTTTGTTACTATGGAACTCTCATTGACTTCATGCTAACATATTCAAAATAATTTCTTTATGTAGAGTATCCAAGTCAAAAGAAACCCAGGGTGCTTTGTCATTGAACAATATGGACGTTGGTGGGCAACGTTTAAATGTTGAGATGACAAAAGTAGTGCCTCCAAAGATGGTAACATCTGCTTCTAATGCAAGTAGAAGTACTACTCAAACAAGCTCTTTGCTGGTGATGATGCAGCAAGCAGTTGCCATGCAGCAATTGTAGTTTCAGCAAGCATTGGCATCACAGCAGGCTGCCAGCAGGGCAACAACAGTAAAATCTACTACTGAGGCAGCTGCTCTCCGAGCTACAGAAATAAGCAAAAGGCTCAAAGGAGAATTTGTTAACAAAGAGGAGAAGGAACTTAGGAAAACGAGAAGGCAAGTTTTTCCTCTTCATATGCAACTGAGAGAAATGACAAAAGGAAGAGAAAGCACAAACAACGATAAGCTTCATCTTATTCACTAGAAAGTTCATCTAGATTGTTTTCATGTCTCAACAAATATGACAAGTACTGGAAAAAAGAGAAGCATAAGGGAGTTTCTAAGGCTATTTTCCCTATTCCAAGTTTATGAGACTCATGGCCAGTTGAGTGAGGAATTGTTGTCATTTGTCCCTGAATTCTTGGCCAGTGTTTATTTCTGCATGTCACCAATTGATGCTAAAGTCTCAGAATTATCGGCCTTAAACCATTCATTTCTCCGAAGAAGAGATTTTTCATCCCCAATTTCCCACAAATGCTAAGAATTTTTGGCAACGGATGGGTAAAATGCGTAAATTAACGCTAAAATCCTCCACAAAACCCCTTCAAACTCTGGAATGCAATTCCCAGCTCAAAATTCGAGATCTAACGCTGACAATTCGGAAGAATTTTACCTTTGGAATGAAAGGTGTGTTGTTCCCAGCCAGTTAATTGAGATTTAGTAGACACTACAATGCAATTCCGAGGCGAATGAGTCTTCTTCTAAACCTCTCAAATTTCTCATTAAAAACATCCATGATTTAGAGCTTCGAGGTTTTCCTCCTTGTCCTCGACCTACAATCTCCCATCATATACTATCAAAAGTGGCTGGTCATAATGGGGGTGAGGAAAACCTCCAGGATTTAGAGCTTCGAACTTTAATGGGGGTGAGGATGGGATAAAACTGAACATGTTTTTCCCTTATACTAATTGCCAAAATAAAAAGCCCTAATTTTGAGCATTATTCGCAGTCCAAAGTAGAGAGTGGATTTCTGGAGCCTCTGCACTACCAAGAACCCTGAAACGCAAAGTGCTTTGGATCAGGTTGTGAATAGTGTGGCGGTTGGGAAAATTGTAGGAGGGTGAAGAAAATAATATTACAATCACTGGTATGCAAAACTTCAGACAAACTACCATTTTCATTGCTATTCATGGGCTATAGAGAGTGCATTCAACAAAACCTAAAAAATATGAGATTTTTTGAAAGAACTGTATGCAACAGAGATTCACATTACATTTACCTAAAGGGCTTTAGCGCTCCACCATATTTTCTATATGTATTCTGAACACAACTTCGGCTCACGAACTCCGGCTTCGTTTGTGAAATTGTCAAACAAGGCTCCTATGTTAGTTTGAACACTACTATACTTTGTGGGATTGTCAAACAGGGTTGTCTGTTTGTTGATGAAGTTTGATCCAAGAAGGTCACCGGTAAGGTCATGGAAGCATGGAATAAGCACATCTTAATTGGTCATGCATCGCAGAACAGGGTTTTCAAAGCACAAATTTGTTGATCGTGCACTGCAAAACCAGGTTTTCAAAGCACGAATTTGTGTTCACCGCAGAATAGGTTTTTCAAAGCATGAATTTGTTGATCGTGCACTGCATAACTAGGTTTTGGAGAGAGCTAAGCAATAATGCCACCAAACCATAACTCGGTTTCGGAGAGAGTTAAGCAATAATGCCACCAAACCATAACTGGGTTTTGGAGAGAGTGTCAAACGGCAAAATATATAGCCAGATGTCGAGTAGGAAACCATATGCCAGATGTCAATAAGAGAATGAAAGTGTTGACGACTGAACTCATTCAAAAGGAAGGCCTATCGGACAATTTTGACCCTGATTTGTATACTGTTTAAGATACGTTGGACGATTTTGACCTTAATTGGTATAGTGTTTAAGATTGAGAAGTATTTTAAATTCAATTTATATTTGAGATGAAAAAAAGTATTCTATATGTCTAGTAAATAAATCTGATTGATATAAGTAGAGTAAATATGGTTATATAAGTAGATTGGTGTCATTTCATATATTGATTTAAGTGTATAAATGGGGCAATGTATATTAATGATATTTATTGATATAGTTGGGTTAGTTATGATCGATATAATTGACTATAGTTTATGTTGCTTGATCATGGTTAATAGTTGATTATGGTTGTCAAGAGTGGTTATGGAATGATTATATATAAATATCAATTTAGATTTATTTTAATTTTGTATTTACTAAATGTTAATAAAGATCATATGTTTTTTCGTTCTGAAAGGGGTTTGTATAAAGATTTAATTTCTCTATAAACTTAGTAGATCCAAAGTTGGATCTAAACTGATTTAATTATTAATTATACATAGTTATAATTATAATTATTAATTTTATGTTTTTTTATTTATTTTATTTTATATTTTTAAAATTTAATTTAAATTTTATGTTATTTTTACGAAGTCAAAATGTTATCTTAACTCGGAATCTGTCAAGTGTCTAGAGGGATCAAATCTCTTTTCACTCTAAAAAATTTTTCCATCTCAAAATATTTGATTCCTCATGTGGAGAGGGATCAAATCTTTTTTCACTCTAAAAGCAGTGCGCATTTCAAGAGATTTGATTCATTTTGAAACTTGGTAGATCCAGAGTTAAGAAGGATCTAGGTTAGTTTAATTTCTCACTTTAAATAGGCTATATTACACATGAATACCATGAGTCAATACCATGGGTTCTCAATAGCATGAGTCTTTTTTATTTTTATTTTATTTTATTTTATTTATTTTGATTAAGTTAAAAGGTTTACATTACATTATTTATTTTATATATGTAATTTGATTTCGTCAAAGTGTTAAAAATTACATTACAACATCTTTACCATACTGGGCTGGATAGCCTTTCTCAACCTAAATATAAATACCAACTTAGATCCATCTTAACTCTAAAATATTTTTCCATCTCAAGAAATTTGACCAACCTAAATTCATCTTAACTCTAAAATACGTTTGCATCTCAAGAGATTTGATTCCTCTCTACACTTGGTAGATTCAGAGTTAGATGGATCTAGGTTGGTTTAATTCCCCCCTTTAAATAAGCTATATTCCACAAGAATACCATGGGTTAATACCAAGGTTCTCAATACCACTAGCCATTTTTATTTTTATTATTATTTTACTTTAAAGGGATATTTTAATTTTTTAATTTTTAATTTTATTTTTCTTAAAAAGTTAAAATTGCATTACATTAATCATTTAATTTAATTTAATTTGTATTTATTTATTTATTTTGATGTAATTTGACATAGTCAAAATGTTAAACATTACATTACAACAACTCTACCATATTTTGTTGTAGAGCACCTCTCAGCGCAAATATAAATACTGGCCTAGATCCATCTTAACTCTAGATCTACCAAGCTCTGAGAGGGATCAAATCTCTTTTTACTCTTAAATAGGTTTGTATTTCAAGAGATTTGATCCCTCTTGGTGCTTGGTAGATCCAGAATTAAGATAGATCTAGGCTAATTTAATTTACCCCTTTAAATAAGCTATATTCCACATGAATACCATGGGCCAATAACATGGGTTCCGTAACACCCTCCTCCCAAATCTACCCAAGCAATCGACCAACCGAGGTAAATATGCGATGAGAGGCCACTATGATATTCGAACTCCTAAGTCATGTTAAGGAAGTGGAACTGATGGAAGCACACCATGTAGACATTCAACATTAGTATTGGGACCCTCAAGGACCAATCCAACCTTCTTCCAACCTGCCCCTGGGTCCCATTGAGATTTTGGACCACTTTAACTCTGGAAAATCTCATGCTATGGGAATGCCAGCATCCAGGGACCTCTAGATGCTCTCATAGGCCTGCAAACCAACGTCCAGGGACTTTTTTGCACAATGGTGTGCCAACGTCCCCAGGGTTTGAGCCACTTTTTTAGGCCCAAAGCCCAAGTCACTACCCAAAATAGGATGACATCTTCAGAACAGTAAGATAATAGGGAAATAATAGTGCAAAAGAAATTACTTGAATAATACCTTCACTAGACCCCTACTAGTTGACCTAAATGTAAAACTTGAAGATTCTTTAAACAATTTTGCAATTGTAAATTATATGTGTTTTGGGTAGAGAATCAATTTACTAAACACATAAAAGATTATTTTTATCTCAGTTTCGCATAAAATGAAAAAAGACATCAGTACCATAATAGCATACACAAGACAACAAATGATAAAGGAGTTCACACCTCCTGGGCTACATCACCTAGTCCAGCTTCCAATATTGGGCCTCTTTCATTATGCTAAAAATTATGTGATTAAATCAAGTTACAATGCTAAAAATGCTAAAAAAAAATGTCTCCAATGGCTCTAGAACAGTTAAAAAACCCCCATTTTGATTCTTTTTGCATCTCATTTGGACAAAAATTGAGAAAGTTATGCTTGTTTCTTCATTTTCCTAAATTCTACAGCTACTTTGTAGGACCATTAAGGGTGCCATTAAGCCCCAATCCCGAAAACTTAAGCCACAAGGGGGCCATGTTCCTAGGGGCCAGTGCTAACTCTTTGCCCCTGTCGGTCAGGCCCCCAACCATTCTTGCTAGTGGTTTGTAGTGATCGCAACATCGAATCAATGAGAATGGAAAGGAACTCATTCGACATACCAATCCTTCTCTCATTGACATGCGATCTTATTGCTCCATATGACTTGGGCTTAGCGCTTAAATTCTGCACTGCTAACTGAGCACTCCATCCATTATGGTGAGTTCATGTGGAGGCCATATGGCTCGGGGTTGGACCTTGTTGCAAGCACCTTTCCATTGGCTCCTCCTACTCTTCCGCCAGTGGTCATATGGAATTCCATGTGGCTTGGGGCTAGCCCCCTTTCATCATCGACGGTTCTAGGGTTAGTTCAGGTGTATAAGTTGTGGTGGGTGCCGTGACCATGGGGCTGGGGCTAAGACCTAGCGCATAGTCCCTCCCCTTGGTCCTCTTGGGTGCGGTGACCTTATTGGTTTCAACTTTTTACCTTCTCCTTTAAGTTTCTCTTTTATAATGTAAATCCATACTTTATCTCCAACTTGGAAACTGTGATCAACACGATGCTTATCATGCCTCATCTTGTACTTGGCTTGGCTCTTTTCCAACTATTCTTGAAGAATTTGATGCACCAATTGAACTTGTTTAATGAACTACTTGGCCTTATCAATGAGTCACTATGACCATCAATAATGACATCCTTCCGAAATATGAAATCTAAAGGAGGTTTTGGTAACTGTTGTAGCGGCTACAACCACCCTCCAAAATTTTTGCATGCATCCAATTTCAGAGCCTCCTTTGAGAGTTTTACTTGATGACTGCATGCACTCAGGTTCACTCCGTGAGCTCATGTGAGTCCTCACACCCACCTTGCTTGATCATTCCACTGATAGGTTTTGCATGTTGATGTTAATGTCATGCTTGTGACCATGTTCTGGGCATACCTCGTGTGTACATGTTGTGTTCGCTATGTAAACATCCATCGCACTCACACATGAAGTCACATACACTGTCGCGCAAGCATCATCACAGTCAACCAATGATCAATCACAAGTGTTGCGCTTGTCGCTCACACCGTCGGTCAGTCATGTTGAGCATGTATGTCATGTGTATGTACATGACTCCTATGAATAGGATTTGTGTATACTTTCCCAAACTTCATATTTAACATTCATATGACTTTGAGATGTAATTTCTCTATTTATATGTCCTGTAGCATCTGTACTAGTATATGTAATCATAATGTCTAATTTCTCTCTAAATTTCGATTTCTGTGAACATTGTGTATATAGAATCGGGTGAGTTTCCTCTCTATTGCTAAGATGGTGAAAGGGATATTGGAGCTTGTGCATAGTGATGTGTTTGGACCTATGTTGGTTCCATCACTGGGTAAGTTTGTGTACTATTTATCATTTATAGATGAATTCTCAAGGAATACATGGATATATTTACTTAGGAAGAAATCTGGAGTCTTTGACAGGTTTAAAGAATTTAAGGCTCTGGTGAAAAACCAGACAGAGAAGAAGATAAAGGTGATGAGGATAGATAATGGTGGAAAGTTCTGCAAGAAGGAATTTGAAGAGTTCTGTAAGAAGTGTGGTATAAAACGTCAGAAGAATACTCCATACACACCTCAGCAAAATGGAGTTGTAGAAAGAATGAATAGGAAATTGATGGAAAATGCAACAATCATACTCAATGGTGTTGGGTTAGGATAGGAATTCTGGAAAGAGACAGTGGAGACTACATGTCACCTAGTTAATAGATCACTTTCATCAGTGTTTGACGATAAGTCTCCACATGAGGTATGGACTGGTAAGAAACCATCTATTTCACATGTGAGGGTATTTGGTTGTGATGCATATGTACATGTTGCAAAGGAAAAAAGAACCACGCTGGATAGTAAATATGAAAGGTGCATCTTTATTGGGTATAAGGATGGTTTAAAAGGTTATAAGATTTGGAAACCATAAACAAGGAAGGTTGTGTACATCTGAGATGTGGTGTTTAGAGAGGTGAAAGAGGTTATTAAACATGAATTCCTACCAAAGGAACTTGAGAAGATAGAGTTTGAGCTAAAGGAGGAAGAATTAGACTCTATAGCAGAACAGGCATCAAAAGATGAAGAGCCACAAACTCTAGTTGTGAGAAGATCAGTTTGAGAAAGAAGGCATCTAGAAAGGTATAGTCCATCTTATTTCTGTTCAAAGTTTTCTTTATCTATTACTGATGATGATCCCAGAATTGTTAGGGAGGCAATAGATTTAGAGGATGGAAAACTCTAGAAAGAGGCCATGGTTGATGAAATGGCATCTTTGGACAAAAATGAGGCTTGGGATCCAGTGGAGTTGTTGGCTGGAAGGAAACCCATTGGAATAAAATGGGTGTTTAAGAAGAAGATGAATGCATAAGGCGAGGTGGATAAATACAAAGCTCAATTGGTAGCAAAAGGTTATTCCCAGGTGTCGGGAATTAATTTTGGTGATATTTTTTCTCCTGTTGCCAATGTAGCTTCTATTATATTACTTTTATGTGTTGCTACTTCTTTTGATTTTGAGGTAGAACATATGGATGTGAAGACAAAATTTCTTCATGGGGATCTAGAAGAAGAGATCTACATGAAGCAACCTAAAGGCTTTGCGATGAAGGGAAAAAGGAACTAGTATGAAGGGTAAAAAAGTCTCTCTATGGGTTAAAATAGTCACAAAGATGTGGTATCAGAAATTTGATACATTTATACAGGGACTTGGATTCACCAAAAGAAAAAATATCATTATGTGTATTTTAAATTAGTTGGTGACCATGTTATTTATTTGGTTTTGTATGTGGATGATATGTTTCTGATTAGAAATGACAAAGAAATTATCCAGGATTTGAAGACCCAATTTCCCTTCAAATTAAACATGAAGGATCTTGGTGTTGCAAACTATATTTTGGGCATGGAAATTAAATGAGATGGGGAAAAGAGGAAGCTATGGTTAAACCAAAGGAAGTATATCGAGACAATATTGTGAAGGTTTAATATGCAAGATAGTAAACCGGTGAAGGTTCCTATTTTTGTAGGTGTAAAGTTATATGTTGAACAATGTCCCAAGACACAAGAAGAGGAAGAGGACATGTCTCGTGTTCCATACGTAAGTGAAGTCAGTAGCCTAATGTATGCAATGGTATGTACTAGACTAGACATTGCACATGTAATGGGAGTATTGAGCATGTTTATGTTAAAACTAGGGAAGGAGCATTGGACAATAGTGAAGCGGGTTTTCAGGTATTGACGTGGCACTGGTGATTATGGTATGTGTTACCATGGAAGACCAGGATTGGACGAAGTTTTGGACATACATGTCTTTGTTTATGCAGACTAGGATAGAGATATGGATCAGAGAACATCTACAAGTCGATATGTGTTTAACATATTTGGAGGTGTAGTCCATTGGATGAGCAAGAGACAGCCTGTAGTGGCGCTTTCAACTATAGAGGCAAAATACATGGCAACCACTTATGTAAGAAAGGAAGCCGTTTGGTTGCAGAGATTGTGTTCAAGTATGGGGCTAGTACAAAGAGCTATAAGGATAGGATGTGATAGCCAAAGTGCATTTTTCTTGGCAAAGAACCCTGCTTATCATTCAAAGACAAAGCACATTTATGTTTAGTATCACTTTGTGAAGGATATGGTTGAGGAAAAAATGATGTTGCTAGTAAAGGTGGACACTTCGAAGAATGATGTAAATGCATTGATGAAGTTTGTGAGCATTGAGAAGTTTTCTCGATGTAGAGAAACAATGGGAGTTGCGGGGCTGGACCAATGACTACGCGCTCTTGTGACCCCATGTATGGAAAAGAAAACAAGTAGGGAGAGAATGTTGGGAGTGTGTTATATTCCTTCCACGACTAGTCGCATGTGCGGGGGGGTTACAACCCCCCCTGTTCGTTGCGTTGGGCGCAACAGGGGGGTCACAACGGTGGCACAGTCGCCCCTATCAAGGGTTTCAAGGGGGCGGTAGCCCCCCTACATGGGGTCTAGGGAAACACCCTGAGATATTTTTTTTGGACCCTATATTAGGTGGGCAGGCCTACTTATGGTTTTGTGCAAGGTTTCGCACATAGTTTTGGGCATGATGGTTTTCTGCCCATGGTATTTTTTAGATCGATATATATCTATATATATATATATATATATATATATATATATATATATATATATATATATATATATATATATATATGTGTGTGTGTGTGTGTGTGTATTGTTACATTGAAAGTAACATAATGAAAAATCAATCTGGTAGTCCCAGTTTTTGGATCCAGGGGAAAATCTCTGTGTATTTGTTTAGTGTTTTTGGCCATTTTATATTTTTCATTTTTAAGAATTTGTTTATAGTTAATTTTTGTACAGGGTTAAAACCTACATAGAGGAATGGTGAAATAATGAAATCTAAATCATCTGATTGAGGATGAATTCTAAATGTCATGGAAGGAAAACATTAAATGTCTAGTAAGTTATGACATAGCACTTTAAAAGTGAATTATGAAACAAATCCTTGCTTTACTAAACATTAAGATTTAAAATTCAAGTTGTTGGGCACAGAATCCCCCCAAGGCATGTTTTGGGGCTCAAAGCAAAAGTTTTGAACAAATCTTGTTGTAAAACTCCGTGAATTGCGGGCGCAGGGCAGGAAAGTATGGTAGAGTCATAGGGTTTTCCACCCTAGTTTTGCAATGTAATGTCGGCTGGATAGACCTACCCATGGTCCGCGGACCATGGGATTGTATAAATAGAGCGAAGCTCTACATAGGGATAAAAAAAAAAGAAATAGAAAAAGAAGAAGAAAAGACAAGTCTAAGTGACTGAGTAGAAGTGTAAAGTGTGTCCTTGGGTCGTAGAGTAGGAGAAGGCTCTGCAGCTGAGTGCGCAGAGGCCTAGTAGTCCACAACTGAGTGCGTGGACCTCTACAGCTGAGTGCGAAGGGTGGAGTCGACTTTGTAACTGAGGAAGGAATTAATAAAGAGAAGTTTTGTATAATTATGTGTATCTGTTCTTGGGTTAATGAATGATTGATATACTTTGCAAATATATTGTTTATTTAAAGCGCGCACCTGTATGAATGGTTTATGTTGTTAAGCATAACTTAAAGCATGCAAGTAGGCTTAGATAATCAACTAACATTGGAATACTAGTAAGGTCTTGGGTAATAAAGCAGAGCATGACGTTCAGCCCCTGGGTAGGGTACCTGAATGGTTTAAAGAATGGTGGAGCATTTATGGTATCAATCCTTTATGTTTTTACCCATTCTCTCTCCAGTTATTACAACTTCCTGGATTTACAGAACCACGGGCACATCAATCAGGAATTGTATGATAAAAGTTTTGATGAAATTCTTAGAGAAGAAGAAGAGAAGGAATGTAATGAAAGAATACAATCTGGTTTTCACACTGTCGTCCATGATAAAGCTATTACATTATTAAATGAACAAAGTAAGTCTGGTTCTTGGTCTTTACCAAAAATAGACCCTAAAGATGTCTATACAAATATGGGATTATTAGAAACTATATAATACTGGAGATATAAGGTTAAAGAAGAAATTCTACAAACTTCCAGTAATAATCGTCTGCTTCAAATGATGAATATCTTGAAGCAATATGAGTTCACAGATGCACTAAAAGCTGGTCTCAATTTTGCTCATTTTGGTCATGTCCAAATTGGAATTTAGCCACTACATAGAAAAGGTCAAGACGTTGGTGCCTTCTCTTCTGTTTTTTATCGCCGATGGAAAGATTTTCATAAAGCTTTAATTGGAGGATGTCAAGGAACATTAGCCTACGGTCCAATTTCTTAGTCTTGTGTTCCTGATTTTTCTATTTCCTTAGATGATCCTAATGCCATCAATGCTCTAATGCTCGGCATCCAAACACATGGATATGATGATTTTGAAGATAATAGAAAAATTGTTGCTTTCATTGGCAATGCGTCATCAAATTTGATAAGAAGACCACTCCTTCTATTGTCCAACAAGTTTCTGAAACCTTTGAGTTCACTACTCTAATCACTCATGACTATGGCTTAAATCTTGTCGAGATCTTAAACTGCCAACATAATGGGTCACAAATTGGGCTTCTACTCATATTTCTCCCTATCCACAACCTATCACTGCTAAAACTTCTATTCAAGAAGATTCTGGCCTTGTTCGAACTCGTTTCTTTCCCCAATCAGAGTTTGGACATTCCATAAATGGTGGACCTCCTCCTCCTCCTATTATGCAAAACCCTGTAAAATCTGAAATCTTAGTAAGACCACAAATGTCCTCTATTGCATCTAGTCCTAAAAGATCACCAAGTCCTTCATATGATCTTACTTCTGATCCAAACCTCATGCATATGTTATCAAATATGATTGCACAAACTCTTCAGTCTCAGCATTCAAATATTGTTCCTCCTAGAACAATTAATATGCAATCAGCATTCCAAATTCCGCAATTTCCACAACCATTTGTATGTAGTCATACTCATTGTTCTCCTAACTTTTGTCAGCAAACTGCTAGTCTTCCAAAACCCGATGAAAAAGAAGAATAGGATAAAGACAAAAGAAGAATAAACATGATTCGTTTTCTTCCAAGTTGTGGAAATCAAACACAGGAATATACAAAGTGTACTCCTTTTTCAGCTCATGAAGAAATTTTGCTTCAATCAGTAGGAAAATCTGCTACAAAAGGCTTAGGATATCCAGAAGAAATCCCCAGCTACAGATTGGATCATAGGAATAATATTCCTAGTAAAATACAACTTCCTTCTGATGAAGAAATCATTCAATTTCTTAAGATGTACAAAGGAATAAGTCCTTATGATCCCTCAAATGAATGGTATAAGAAAATGTTTAACTGGGATCTGTATACTCATCAACAAGAGTATAGATATTGTGAAGAAATGAAAACCTATTCAAAGAAAGATAGGTCAACAATCAACAAAGCCAAAAATAAAAATTGGAAAACTTGGATGGAACAGAATAATAAATGGATTTCTTTTTATGAATTCTGTTATCCAAGTACAAATGAAGTAGAAATGGCTTTGGTTAAAAATTTCAAGAATCTATCTTGTGGGGATATAAAAACAAAGATTAAGGAAAATCCAGTTGAAATTCTTGGACCTCTTATCATCCCTCACATAGATGATAAATATAAAAATATGTTGCAAAAACCAAATGTTCTGAAACATTTACAGTTTGTCAAGATGAAAGGGCAGCTTTTGTTAGAACACATCTGTCAAACCCTTAGAGTGAATATGATGCAAGTGTTAGGTTCAGCCTTACATACAGAAGTACCACAGCACAAATGGGAATTAATAGATGGCACTATCCTTAGTACTGAGCCAGCAATTCCTCCTTGGAAAAATCTTGTTATCAGATAAGATGATAAGACTTTTAAGTTACTTCCACTTCAGTCTGACCAGTCTCATCTTTCAGACAGGGAATCTATTGCAGCAACAAACTCGACAAATATTGCTTTATATAGTTTGATTAAACATCTAGAAAGAAATCATCAATATGCAGCGAGAGAAATTAAAATTCTCCAATAAATAATTTGATAAAATTCTTGAAAAGGTAGATTTTACCAGAGATCAAATATTAGATGGAATAAAAACTCTTGGATCAAATGATTTGCATATTGCTAAAACTATTGATGTTTTAGAAAAAGGGATTAATGATAATTCCAAATGAATTGGCAAAGTACATTCAGTAATAGATAAGACTCAGGATATGATGACAAGCTTAAAAAATTCACTTGAAGTAGTAAAGAAACAAGTTTGGGTTGTCTCTACTTCTGTTGAAAGTCTGAAAAAGAAAAACACTCCTAATCCTACTTTTAAAGCTACTACTTATTTCTCAGATCCTCAATATCAATTTCCTTTCCATGTTGTTCCTACTACTCTTCAATAAAAAATGAAGAATCCTGGTGATATCATTTTTCCTAAACCAAAAACTACCTTTGTCTATGCTCCTATGGCTAATCCTGGCATGTTTTCCAGTCTAAACTTTTCAAGCCCTGGACATAAAACAATAGTTTCTGAGCGGTTGAAATCAGGGGATTATCCTAATAAGCCTTCCAGTTCTGATACAATACTCAACAAATTTGAAGCAACTCGCTCTGATCCTCCTAATCTAGAAGATTTAGAGTTTCTTGTGAATAATTTTTCTTCTCTGATACCAACTACAAAGTGCACACAGAGAAAGAGAGAATGCGGAAATAAACAAAATCCATGACCGATACTTTAATCACAGAGAGGGAAGAGACTCCTCTACTGTGCAATCTAGCATCACGAATCTGTTGTTGAATATAGTTAAATACGAATGCCAACAAGAGTATTAGTTCATAATAAATACCAGGTCTGCTTAATTGCTGCAATATTTGACAATTTCTTTGAACAACTATCCTCGTGCCGAAACATGAACTCTGGCCCAACGGTCTACTTCTACGACTTCTTCAACCTTAACAAGGCTCATACAAGTTCGAGAATAGAATCCAAAACAATCTACAAAGGAGACATAGATTTATAGAAATTGAGGAATCTTTATTGATGAACTTCAAAACTCAAGTATTACAAAGTTGCTTCTCTAGCAAAAGACTCTCTCCTTCCTCTCCTCCAAATCTTTAAATGCCTGAATGCCTCTCTTTCAAAGTCTTGATCTATTTATAGATCCTTAGAGTACTGGGTTAGGTGATATATCAGATATGAGAGAATCTTACTTTACATCAAAATCAAATCCTTACAAATCTTTTACTTTTGGTGATATATCAACATCAGATATGAGAGAATCCTACTTTCGGGTAACTCAGATGACATCCGCACAAAGATTCAATCATAAAATATTTTTATCCTTATCCCTTTATTTAATTATATATGTGGGATTGTTTACACTATAAGAGATTCTTTTTCAGGGAACCTTACGAAAATCCTGTCTACCACCAAAGTCAAACAAAAAGACATTACAAAATGACAAAATGTTCTATTTGTTCATGAGAATAATGATGTTCTCTGAACCTAGTTAAGAAGTCACTATTAAAATACCGTGAGTAAATTTCTTCATCACATTCCCAAATTGGTATTTCAGCATATTCTAGTACTTCGTCCTGAAAAAGTAGTGGGCCAAAAGGATTTAAATTTGGATCTGTCATGGCATGAAATGACTCATAGTCATGTGAAGAGCCACTCATATTTCCCCCGAATCTTCTGAAGAAAATATTTTGTGTAATAAACCAATGAAAAGATCCATTGGAGCAGAGTGCTGCAAGCATGTGATAATTGGTGATATTACTGATATCTAAAATATTTTTGTATAAAATTCCTGATTGATGTGCCCGTGGTTATGTAAATCCAGGAAGTTGTAATAACCGAAGAGAGAATGGGTAAAAACATAAAGGACTGATACCATAAATGCTCCATCATTCTTTAAACCATTCAGGTGTGGGGTCTTATTCTTCAATTTGTGTAACTCGCATTCCATGGTATCTAAAAGAAAACTGCACATTATATAAAAACGAGTTAGTTTTATTTTCAAAACACATACCTGTATACGAGGCTTTCTCTTGGAATTCATGATCCTCAAAGTTCTGAAGGTTGGGTGGCAATAGGAGGCGATCAATGTAGATTTCACAGCAAATTAGATTTTCATCTGTATCTTTGTGTAAAGTAAAATCAAAATTTCTCAAATCTTGAAGAAAACTTGAAGCTTCAAAAGCTTGATCATTTCTTTGCATTTGATCATCCCATGGGAAATAATGTTGTCCAGTTCCATGTTGATATTTGATTTCTTTCATTGGAAACCAATCTGTTTGATAATCAAGTAGAGGTTTCTGCAGATTCAGAGTGTGAGAACCATCAGCACATTCAATGTGAATCTCATTTCATAATCTTCTTATGATGTTACATCTAAGATTATTTACATAATTTCTCTGTAAAAATTCCCGAATGATAAGATCTGCAAAGGAGTTTTTAACTCCAGAAATAAACTCTACATCAAAACGATACTGGGCCAATGTCATGATCCATCTAACCATTGTTGCATCTTCAAAGTCACATTTATGGATATCAAACTTAAGGGCTTGGAAATCTATTTTGACTGTAAAATGTTTATAGATCACAAAATCTTTGAATTTTTCAATGCCAAGGCAGACAACGCTAAGTTCTTTCTTTAGGCTAGACCAATTTTTTTGTGTAGTTGACCAGATTCTAGAGGCATACTGACAAATTTCATATTCCATTTTCTTTTTATTGGGATCATTTTGGCAGAATATTGCACCCCATCTGACATCACTGGCATCTGTAATGATGGTTTTAGGCCATTCTTCATTGATTGTGCTTAAAGGAGAAATATTCCTAGTTTTTCCTTTAATTCTTCTGACTGCCTCTGTTAAATCGTCTGTCCAAGGAATTGGATATTTTTTTCAATAAGACTCTATCTTGGGCACAATGTTTGACAAATTTGGAGATGTAATTCAAATTACCCAAGAATCTTTGTAGTTGAGTTTTATCAATGATTCTATCTGGAAATTTATCTATGAAATCAAGATTATGTTGCATAATGTAATATAATCCATATTGAATTACATATCCCAAGAAATCTATCATAGTCTGAAATAACTTCATCTTTGAATATGATAAAACTATACCTTTTTCTTTGACTCTTTTGTAGAATATATTGAGATGCTTTCTATGAGAGGGAATATTTGCAAAATGAATTAGAACATCATCAATATATTTCTTCAAGAAATCATCCATACCTTCAAAATTTTCATCCATAATCCTCTGGAAGGCAGATGAAGCACTTACTAGTCCAAAGGGAATAATATTCCATTCAAAATGTCCTTCTAGTACTGAAATAGTTGTTTTCCACTTATCTTCTTCTTTTATCCCTACTTGCCAAAAACCAGACTTTAAATCAAACTTGGAAAATATTTTTGATTGTGATATCTGAGACAAAAGAACTGAGGGATTTGGCAAGGGATAAGCATCATAATCAAGAATATTATTTAGAGGCTTGTAGTTTACTACCAGTCTTGGTTTTCCTCTGATAATCTCTGAGTGTTTGTTGACATAAAATCCAAAGCAAGCAATAGGGATATGAGATTTTCTGATCAAACATTTTTGCAGTAAGGATTTTATTTCTTCTTTACAATACTTGAGTTCTTCAGAATTCATCGGTATTTCTTTTGATCTTCTGAGTTTTCCATGAAATTCTTTTTTCAAAGGCAATTCTACTTCATGTTTACGAATATGCCAAAAGGCATTTGGATCTTCAGAACAACAAGATTTTAGTTTCTGATAGATCTCACTTATTTGTTTTTCAAATTTGCCTTTCAGAATATTTTCTTCAATCTTGAGCATTTCTTTCTTCTTCTCCACTTTTGCCAAGGTATTCTGTAACCTGTCAATTCTGCTTAATTTGTTAGGAGAATTGGAATGAATAAAAGGATAGAAATAATATATACCTTTGAAGAGAATAAAATATCCCCATTTCTATGATTTTTCATCATAAGTGCTTCCATGTGTTCTAAAGTTACTCAAGGAAGGAGTTCCTAAGTACATAGCACAATCAAGTCCTGTGACTAATGGAGCATGAACTTGAATTCCTTCAGATTGAGAAACGAAGACATCTATTATAGCTCCTTCCATTGTCTTGATTTCTCCACTTGCAGTAACAACTGCTGGACACTTTGTCTTTTGTCTTTGAGGATAAGGAATTACAGTGCCGCTTACTATGTTCAATCTTGAACCTGTATCAATTAGAACCTTCCACGATTCTATGGAAGAACCAATTCTGATTTTCATTTTTACATAGTATATTACATCTGCATTCATTGCATTCATTCCTAATCCAGATCTAGGATCTTCAAATTCTTCATCTGGAATTTCAAAGCCTTCAAATTTGAAAATACCTTTCATTGGATCATGATATGGATCACGCTAAATTTCTGGTTCTTTCTGTTCTGTCTAATGGATCTGTGAAGATTCTCCTTTTGTGGGTTGTGCATGTAAAGAATGTATATTGTGCCCCTAATGTGCTTCAATACATAGCCTTCTATTCTCTCTGACTTCTTTTTTGAGATCTTTGATAGCTTGACTAATTGCAGGAAGTGTCTCAGGAAGATCATCTTCAATTGTTTGTTGTCTGAATTGTCTTGTTAGACCATCAATTGAAAATAAGGCTGCAGAAGGAATATAGCTATGTTGATGATTTATCTGTGTCCTTTGTTGTTCTTGATATTGTTGTGACTTGGACTATTGAAGATGGGTCATCAACAATCCTTTATACATTTCTTTGAGTTTTGGATCAGCAGCATTAACCATTTGTGTAAAATAATTTCTAGAAAACTCATCATGATCTAAGCTTTCATTTGATAGTGGTCTCAACATTCTGACTGCATTACATTTGCAAATATCAGGATCACTACATTCACATAATTCTTAAAAACATTCATTACAGTGTGGATCTTTACAATATTCAACTTCAGAATCTTCTTCTAGACAAACAACAGTCTGGTAAGAAGAAACAATTTAGCTATAAGAATAAATCAGGCAAGGTAAATATTATTGATCTCCCTTCTAGCTGTGAAGAATTAACAGATTCAAAAAATTATTATGATCTAAACGACCAGATACATGCTATTTATGAAGAGCGTGAAGATAGTATATCAGGCTACGAGATACGAGAAAGTGCACGAAGCCACCTGCGTGCAAGGTCAAACCGTGAACCATTTGAACTCATCAGACATCTCCAGGGTACGGAAACCTAGTTCTAACACCCTCCCATACTACTTTGGGTAAGAGCTCAGTCCGCGCTCCATGGACTATTGCCGAAAGGGCTAGTGGTACCGAGATTTGTTTGGATAACTAACTCTGAACCTATGTCAGGCCCCAATAAGCCAACAAATTGTTTCGTTATCAGGACTGGGATTTGCATAGAGATGTCTGATGTCATATAACTGGAATCCGACAAAGAAATGAATTGAAGAGTGGTTGGACATAAAGATTCACGAGTTTGTGGCATAGGAAAACAAGAATCCGCGAGTATCAAAGGAAGAGTGGTTAGATTGCTACTTATATACGTAAATCCACGAAATATTCTTTGCATCCTTCCCCTCTAAGTTGTACGAGTGGATCACGAAGCTAGTAGACAATCAAGGAAGGTGTAGGCTTGACAAACCTATTGTGTGGACTCCAGATTTGGTGCGCAAACTGGAGGCATCAGAATATAATATCGCGCATGTTGTGGATCACTGGCTTGATTGAATTATAGGACGATTTATCATCGAGTTCGCGGTAGATACCTCAGTCAGCTATAGCGAGGCAGAACAACGCTTCCTCAAAGGACTGCGAGGTAAGTACGTTAAATCTTTGAACACTTGGATTAAAATGCTACTATGTGAAAAGCGGGTTATGCGAATAAATTAATGTTTGGGGCTACCCGGAGTGGGAGGATCTACAAAAATGAAGGTAGCGCAGAACTAGAAACTAGCAACCTTGATTTCACCTCTTTGAGAAATCAAGGAAGAGCTTGCAAAGGTTTCACCAAGAAGTGTGATCAGTTTGATAAAGCAACGAATTCCGCGCATACTAGTTCTACCTACACCACCGCTAGTTTCACCATTGTCATCCCCGTCTTTGCCCACACCACCTCCGCCACCACCACAGTTCAATATGGCAAGCGCGATAAAATTTCCAGTGTTCAGAGGAGTAGGGAATGAAGATCCGGGCCAGTTTTGGTTCGTGGTAAGCGTTGTATGGGAAGCGCAGGGAGTCATGGATGACAATATAAAGAAAGCAATGTTGGTCAGCGCTTTGTAGGATCGCACACTGACTTGGTTCATTAAGCATTCCAATGATAATCTGAACACAGGGATCGCGGATATCCAAGCTATGCTAAACAAGGAATTTAGTAGGCCAAAATCAGATACACAGTCGATCATTGGATTTAAGGAAATCGCGATGCTTCCATGCGAGACCCACTGGGATCTGGATCAGAGACTGAAGTGTACAATTCATGAAGCTAATATGACCTTGACAGATGGGCAACAATGCGCATGGTTCGTTGCATCGCTAACACCGCATCTAAAGAACATGTTGTCACAGCAGAAGCTAACCACTCAGGCCAAGGCCTTGGAGATCGCAATGAGACTGCAAAAGACCCCGATACAAGATCCTAACTTGGGAGTTCAACAAATCCATGTGCAATTGAAAAACTTGTGCCTTGAGATGCAAAGTTTGAAACAAGACACGACGGCTCGCCCAGAAGTGCGCAAGGAGGTATGATGCATAAAGTGCAAAGGCCAGGGACATGACAAGAACCATTGTCCAGTCTTCACGGACTACCTGGCGGGAGGAGGACCAATGCCATTGAGACCGGAGGCACAAGCAGGACCAAGTGCGTCGGCCACATTACGATGTGTGATTTATCAAATAGGAGGGAAGCATGCTACAGATAACTGCCGTCTATTACAAAGGTACATGTAGAATTCCCAATAGTTGTTCTGTAATTTTTGCAGGTCAATAGGCCACAATGAGCGTACCTGTAGAAGTTATGAACTGATAATGGATCAAACTCCTACCTATAGAGTTCAGACCGAAACATGGGCCCTCGATCAAAATGCAAGGATGGCGCGCACTAGATTTCAGGGGCACGGATAAGGTCGAGGTGGAATGGGACCAGGAAGAGGTCGCAGACAACTGATATGTTACAATTGTGGAGAACCGGGGAATTATGCCCGTGATTGTACAAATCCAACGAGACCATCATGCTTATATTGTACCCAGTTTGATCATGAGACAGAGAATTGCCGCATGGTGATAGAGAGGTTGCATGATAAAGGAGCACTCCAACCTCCCCCGACTCAGAACCTGCAATTGATGAAGTTTGAGCCACGCAAGGAAGACCTGAATGTAAATATCATGCTCCAAAGTGGTATCACAGCGGGAGTTGACAAAGGAAAGCAACCCAAAGAGAGTGTCTGGGTTCACAAGGCTCTAACAAAGGAACCAGAATTTGATTTAGAGTGTGCTAAAGAGACATTCATGGAAGCTAAGAAGAGCTTCGCAGATGCCTCCACTTTAGGAAGTAAAGACAATCTGGAACTGGAAATGGATCCATCAATGCTCACTACATTTTTGGAGACATACATGAAGCTACTGTGCGACATCAAATCTATGAAGGGACTGCAAGGACTCATCACTAGATGTGTTGGAACCTCACTAGGAGAATAGCATGTAGTCCGAAAGCTAGGGAAGCACACAACACGAACAAGAAGAGAGATGAGATTGACCATGCAGATCGGGGAATATGAAATGAATCAAGTGATTTTGAATCTAGGATCGGACGTGAACGTCCTGCCAAAGCAGACATGGGAGTGCATGGGTAGGCCTGCGCTACCACGGTCTCCTATATAATTGCGAATGGCGAACCAGAAAAAGATCCTACCTATGGGAAGATTACAGGGAATAACGGTAGATATTGAAGGTGTGAGTGCGCTTGCAGATTTCGAAGTGATAGAGATTGTTGATGACAGCAATCCCTATCCCGTGCTACTAGGAATAGATTGGACCACTGACATGAATGGAGTGATAAATCTAAAGAAGTGCAAGATGATTTTTGAGAAAAAGTCACTATGCGTAGTGGTACCTTTAGACCTTGTAGAAGAATCATGCTACACATAGCCAGTGCATGACTACGATAGCGACGATGATCTAGACTATATCTACAAGATAACCGCGCGAGAGTAGGACTGGGTGAATCCAACAGCGGATGGCAGACTCTCATGGGAGCGCGAAAGCTCTTGCACCTCAGATTCGGACGAGGAAATAGAACGATGGAAGAACCGGTTACACGAGGTAACCATGCTCAACTGTAACATGATGACAAGGTCGTTGTGTTGCGTGGCAATAGAGGTAAGAGATCTACCTATGTATGACGGGTTGAGCGAGGTGGATGATTTCCTGAACAAATTTGAAAGAGAAGTACCAGAACAGCAACGTTTCGACGCTCTGAAATGGGTACTACGCGCTATGCCTGCAAGATGGTGGGGTATGCATCAAAGAAGTTTTGAGGATTGGCGTGAATGCAGAAGGATGATGTGCATGCAGTTTGGGATGCCTCCGATGCAGCTAACAGATAGCTATGATGGACGGGATGATCCACGTGCACACCTCGCAAAATGGACCAAGGTCTATGGGGAAGAGCCACAACCTGAGTGGGTGCACCTGTTCTGTCATGCCCTGGATATCATACTCATGAATTGGTATACTGAGACATAACTCTGCCATGGCACAAGCGAATGGGATATCTTGTGCGAAGGATTCCTATTAACCTTCATGTTTGAGGATCATTTGTGGGATATTGTTGATGATGCGCTACAAGCAGTAAAATCAGTTATCTTTAGAATACCCCAGGAGCCAATGGAAGTGCTTTAGCCGGAATGGGAAACCCAGCTGAGCTGCATGCTGGAGTGTTACAATGTAAATATTGAGGAGGATGATGAGGATCCACAAAAAATTAACATTCCAGAAACTAAAGGCTATCACGAGGTTTAAGGACCATTGATTGAAGATCCTGACATCATCACACTGCTAAAAACGAAGCAGGTAAACATTGGGATGGAGGCTGAAACGAAGTATGCAACACTCGGTGACTATTGGGATGATGCCACGGTGGATAAGGTCGCTGAGCTACTCTGCGAGTACCAAGACTTATTCCCGACCAAGATTGTGGACTTAAAAGGGATCATTGGCGATGTAGGGATGATGAAGATCACCCTAAAACCCAACGCAAAGCCAGTTAAGAAGAGGCCTTACCACTTGAATCCTAAGTACAAGGAAAAGGTTCGCGTAGAACTAAACAAAATGCTCGCAAGCGGAATTATTGAGGCAGTGGAAGAATTCGACTGAGTAAGCCCTATGGTAGTGTAGGAGAAAAATCAGAAGGGCGAGATAAGAATATGTGTGGACCTTAGGAAGTTGAATAATGCCTGTGTACACGACCCATTCCCGACCCTGTTCATAGATGAAGTATTAGAAAGTGTCAACGGGCAAGAGCATATTCTTTCACCGATGGGTTCTCAAGGTACCACCAAATCAAAATCGCATCAGAAGACAAGAGCAAGACCACCTTCGCCACTGAATGGGGTTGCTTTCAATACACCGTCATGCTGTTTGGGTTAAAAAATGCGCCAGCCATCTTTTCGCGCATAGTTGTTGCCACCTTCAAAGAATATATCCACAAATTCCTAGAGGTCTATTTGGATGATTGGATTGTCTTTGGATTGATTAAGCACCGCGTAGCAATCTTACGCTTGATGCTGGATACTTGCCAATGACACCAGATTGCGCTGAACCTTAAGAAGTGTACGTTCCTCGTTCCCTTTGGGAACCTACTAGGACATGTGGTCTGCAAATAGGGACTAATGGTAGACCCCACGAAGATTGCAGTAATTCTAAATTTGGAAGCACCGCGAAGTGTTAAACAGTTGCGCGCTACGTTGGGACACACAGGGTACTACAGGAAGTTCATCAAAAGCTATGCCCAGATCACCGCACCAATGGAGAAACTATTGAAAAAGGATGTCACATTTTGTTGGAATGATGATTGCATGAAGAGCCTGGATGTCCTAAAGGGGAAATTGGCCTCTGCTCCAATCCTGGTCTTCCCAAAATGGGATGTGGAGTTTCATGTCCATGTTGATGCGTCATGCATTGTACTGGGAGCGGTGCTCACACAAGAGGGCGGAGAGGGCTTGGATCACCCAATCACGTTTGCAAGTCGTAGATTGTCTAAAGCCAAAAATAATTATTCCACAACCGAGCACAAGGGATTGGCTATGGTGTATGCGCTCCAAAAATACTGGCACTATTTGTTAGGAGTACATTTCAAGATGTATATAGATCGCCATATTAAGTTGTGCACCTTCAAGGTAAATGACTTAGTGTGCTCCTGTATAACAGTAAGTTTGAAAAATTCTCGGGAACGTTCAAAAGCATTGGCTGGGACCATATGTGGTTAAGGAGGTCACACACGAAGGCGTTGTCCAGCTATTCAAACTAAATGGAGAACCTTTCCCAGGGAAAGTGAATGGCAGCCGCTTGAAGCCCTACACGGATGGGCCGGCTATCTGACTAGCTAGCAGAAGCACAGTCTTCGCACTCCAAGGACCTGAACAAAGGCACGGGACTATAAACATATGCAACAAATACCGGTACAAATGTAGAGAAGCAGTTCGGACACAGAGGTCTTGGAACGGTGTATGAAGTAGATCCAGCACGCAACAGCTCAGTGCGCTGCTGACCTCTGCGCAGTTCGAGAACAGTTGGAGGGACTCTGCGCAAAGATCACCATGCCGACCGAGTGACTCGAGGGCGAGTCACGATGTTTGTGTTGGGGGCCTTTTGGGCATAAAGTCCCCCCAAGGCATGTTTTGGGGCTCAAAGCCCAAGTTTTGACCAAATCTTGTTGTGAATCTCCGTGAATTGTGGGAGTGGGGCGCGAAAGTATGATAGAGTCACAGGGTTTTCCGCCCTAGTTTTGTAATGTAATGTCGGCTGGAAATAGAGCGAAGCTCTAAGTAAGGATTAAAAAAAGAAATAGAAAAATAAGAAGAAAAGACAAGTCTAAGTGACTGAGTCGAAGTGTAAAGTGTGTCTTTGGGTCATAGAGTAGGAGAAGGCTCTGCAGCTGAGTGTGTAGAGGCCTAGTAGTCCGTAGATGAGTGCGCAGGGTGGAGTCGAGTCTGTAATCAAAGAAGGAATTAATAAAGAGAAGTTTTGTATAATTCTGTGTATTTTTTCTTGGGTTAATGAATGATTAATATAATTTGCAAATATATTATTTATTTACTGTGCACACCTGTATGAATGGTTTATGTTGTTAATTATAAATTAAAGCACGCAATTAGGCTAAGATAATCAACTTACATTGGAATACCACTAAGGTCTTGGGTAATAATGCAAAGCGCGACATTCAGCTCCTGGGTAGGGCTACGTGAAAACACTATATCAGGCTACGAGATACGGGAGAGTGCACGAAGCCACCTGCGCGCAGGGTTCAACCGCGGACCAGTTGAACTCATCAGACATCTCCAGGGCGCGGAAACCTAGTTCTAGCACCCTCCCATACTACTTCAGGTGAGACCTCAGTCTGCGCTCCACGGACTGTTGCCGAAAGGGCCAGTAGTACTGGGATTTTTTTGGTTAACTAACTTTGAACATGTGTCAGGCCCCAATAAGCCAACACAAGCATGATGATAACAAGAGATAAAACATACAACAAAAGAGAGCACATGACCATTAGAAATTGATACATGAATCCCTGTAAAACAAGACCTCGATCTTTATTCATTCACTGATTTTTTTTTTATGAAAGAGTACAATGCACACTGATTTTCTCTCAAAACTCTGACCAACCATTTATTAATAAAAAATTGCATAGTATATACGTAAAGAAAAATAAATAAATAAAAATAAAAATAAAAATAAAATTTGTTCCTTCCTTTAGGAACTGAATTCCTCAAAAAAAAAAATTGTTTTCTCCCTACTATAGTGAATATAGAACTGCTCTCTAAAAACTAGG
Source organism: Pinus tabuliformis (assembly GCA_031772625.1). Classification (NCBI taxonomy): domain Eukaryota; kingdom Viridiplantae; phylum Streptophyta; class Pinopsida; order Pinales; family Pinaceae; genus Pinus; species Pinus tabuliformis. The sequence goes on from CM062815.1 coordinate 604,766,594, forward strand.
AAATTATTTCAAAGATTTCTCAAACAAATTACCTTAAATACAATGTCTAAAACAAGTTTTGAAGCTCTTAAGCACCCCTGAACATTAATCATGACCATAAAAATCAATTACATGAAATTTAGACACAAATTTTATGGTCAAAGTATTGACTGTGTGGAAGCTTACTTCCTTCTTCAACAAAAACACATCAGCAAAAGCATAGTGAATTCATGGTTTGACTATTTATGATCATCTTTTGAGCCTTTGAATGAGTCATGCATCTGAAAAATAACCTAGACATCATCAACTTCCCCTTGAAAAGCCTCTTTTTATACTGTAAACTTTCCATCCTTCAAAAACACCATCTTCAGTAAAATCATAGCGCATGTGTGAAAGAACATTGAAATTTTACCTTTAAATTGTAACTAATGCTAAGGTTTCTGAATAAAGAAAACAACTTGTCGATGATGCTGAAATTATTGTAAGCCCTTTTCAAGTTCCCACACACACACACAAAAATGCCAAAACATCACCTTTCTATCAAACTCTAATGCTTTGTCAGTAGTGTCATGTGAACTGCTCCCTTTGCAAAAAGTTTCTTAAGTTTCAGGAATCTCACTGATTGTGCTCCCAAAAGGACTTAATGCAGAATATAAACATCTCAAGCTCCTTATCCGACTTCATTCAACTACTATACTTGGGAAATAAAGACAAAAAAAATAAAATTGTTTTGATTACCTCTCAAGATTCAGACTTTGGCTGCCTCAGCCAACAAATCAAGATTTCCTCTATTCTTCTCTTGTATTTCATGCAATGTCTCCTACAATTGTTGTTTAGCAACCCTTAGCTCCTTCCTCGAGGTGAGATTTTGTCAGCAGATGTTCTTGAGCTGCCTATGCAAAGGAAGAGTTCTCTTCACCATATACTTAACATTTGACAACGTTGGCTCACACATGTTCAAATGATTATATATCTTTTGTTTGGCCCTTTCATCTTGTTTCTTAAGCCTAGTGATCCCATTTTGAGATTTTTTCATCTTCTTCCTCATCCTATGGAAATTATTTTTCCCTTCATCCACCTCAACCTTCTTCTCTTATTGGACCAAACCTTCCTTCTATATCTGCAACTTTCTTGTTGAAGACCTATTCACATGAATTCTTGCTAATGAAGCCTCCAACTCTTGAACGCTCTCTGTTACTACCTTCTGTTTACCTTTGGACTTAGTGACAGATGGAGTTGTCTTTATCACTAGTTTTATTTCACTAATCTTAGGTGTCTTTTCCAAAGCAGTTTTCTTCAACTCCCTATTGTCATGTTGTAGTTGGGCAATAACTAAGTGAGCCATTTTCATATGTTCCTATAGTTCTAATATTTCCTTATCTTTTTCATCTGGAACAATATCCTTTCTTATGGTATCTAGAACTTCAGTTGGTCATTTAGGTGTTTGTTCCATAGGCGATTTCTTTGTAGCAACTCTTGTGAGTAGATTTTTGGGAACTTCCACTACCTTAGGAGAGAAATGAATCTTCTTAACCTTTTTCTTGTTTGATGGGTCAACTAAATTTTATGGCCTTTTTGATGAACTCTCAACTGGTGATTGTACATCCCTTTCCATGGATGAAGTTGTATCCTTTTTACTCCAGGGGCTAGCTTGAAATCCATTTTTCAACTTGGATGAATCTGTGAATGCTTCCCATGATTAGTTCCTCCTCTTTATTTCTTCCACCACTAACAATTTATTCAGATAAAAATGAAAGCCACTGGGCTCTACTTGACATTTCTTACCTTGAACCTTATCTTCCATCTTACGAAGGCTTCTGAACAAATAAAAAGGCAGATCCAAAGGGCCTTTTAATGTGAAATGCATAAATAGCCTAAAATGATACTGATGGATTCTCCCAGATCTTCCTTCACAAGTGAAATATCTCTGGATTAACTTAAGAAGTTTGTCATATGGTTCAAGGAAATATTCTCTTGGCACAATAGCTCCATATTCCTTGTTTCTGTACTTTGTCTTTAAGAAATATTTGTAGTTGACTATGTTTAGAGGCGTGCCCTTGAACCATTGTTCTCCTTATAGAGGAATCTCTGTAGCAGCAGAAATGGTGACATATGACACTAGAAAAATCAACTCTCCAATATTAACGTCTACCCCCGTGAAATTCAAAGCAAACTCTTTGGTCAATTGAACACTATAACCCTGGATATTCTCAAAAAATATAATGCAGCTAGCTTGTTAAAATGCAACTCTAATTGTTGGATCTGAGTTTATCAAGACAAGGTATTAAGGCTCAAACCTTACCATGTCTCCTCCTTTGTGCTTATTTCTGTCTGGAGTATCATGACTCACAACAAAAGATGAACTCTAGGGTTTTTCAATGCAATTTCAATGTTTGACAATTGAGTGCATCAATAAGGTAGAAACTATGAAATTAGGGCTTTGGAGGAGAGATTTATGGAAAAATTTAAATGAAAATCCCTATTTTGACAAATTCAAATAAAAAAAGGCATTTCTTATACCCAAATCAGCAACTTGTTGTTTTCTGCCTATAGTTGAAATTTAAAAACACGGGTGCAGTGAGAAAGCACAACGCATGGGGTGAAAAGGTTTCTTGATGTCCTAGGGCAACCAAAATTAGGCTTTTGAAACTCTAGAACACTAATATGGAATTGTTAGGATCTAGGATATAGGTGTCAAGAAAACCTTTGAATGTTTAACACAATAAAAATAGAAAGCGTGACGAATGCGTGAAAGAGTAGGGAATTCTCCAAGCGCATCAAAGAAAACACAATGAGCTATGAATTTGAATGTTGCGAGGTCATGTGATTGTTTTCCTCAATAGGAAAGGGTAATTTAGACAATATGTATGACAAATAATTCAATAAAATGAGGAAATGAAACCTGGAAGTGGAGATAATTGCTTGGCTTGAAGAAGCACAACGACTGTGTGAAAGCACAGAACCTTCCTTCTAGACTTAGTGTAGCAAAATCCAAGTGATGTCCAGAATGCTTTCGATGGAACAATAAATGCATCTCCTATTTATTGGATGCTAGAATAATTTTTTTAACTTCCAAGATGAGCCAAACCCGCCTTCAAGGGAAATGATTGTAATTTGAAACTCTAATCATGAAAACAAAGCAAAGGAAAAAGTGCAACATGTTTTCATAACTATTGTACTAGAGGTGATGTCATAGCACAATTTGTTTTGAAAACCTAACTCACTGAACTGACACCACTTCTTTGTCCTAATGATGAGAAGACAGGACTCACTATGACCTCACTCATGATTTTGTATGAGACATCGACCGTAGACTCACTTAACTCAATCTTTAGGGAATGAATATCTTGGCATTATTACTCACACACTCTAACATAATTACATCAATAATGAAATCTTATATTCTTTATAAATACCAATAGCTTGATCTCTGAGAGATCATAGAAAAACCTTTACACATTTACCAAAATAAATTTAAAAGACTAAACTTGTTTTTGACTACTATAATATAGTACACTAATAGTCACAAATCTATTGGTTTCTATAGGAGGAATATGGAATAGAAATATTATCATTCCTATGCTCCCTTTTCTAGCCATGTAAGATGTTATACTTGTAACAAGTTTTGGCATGTAGAAAATGAATGCGGGAACAAGACAATGAATTCATTTAGACAACAAATCACGTAGAAAGTTAAGAACATTGTTGAATCCCCTAGCACTCCTCATGCTAAATAGAAATAAGAAGAACAAGTAAGGTGTGGCATTTCTCTATGATTTTTTGAAGAAGAAGATAAATGGTACATATACAACTGATTCCATCATCACATGTTTGTAAATAAGGGAAAAATCATCTTTCTCAAAAGCAATAGTGGTAAGATTATTCTTGGAAATGGCACATCTGCAAAAGTATTAGGTAAGGGTAATGTTGATGTTGATATAAAAAATACAGAAGTAGTTAATGTACAATTAGTTAATGGGTTGAAGGATAACATTATAAGTGTAAGTCAAATAGCCAATAAAGGGCATGTAATTATATTTACATCAACTATATGTAAAATTATAAAAGAAGACACCGGGAAAACTATAGAAAAAGGATTCAGAAATTCGGATAATTTATATGTGCTAAAGAAGTATCCAGTGAGAAATAAGAGGTCTAGCTCTTCTTCTTTATATTCAGAGTAAAAGAAGAGAATCCCTATTGCAGTATAATAGTGACTGCATAAGTAAATATGAGGTACATAGCCTCATGGAGAGCATATAATGGCTATCAAGTCCACATGATCAATGGTATATGATCTCAGGGGGAGCTATGCATGTGTAACTTAATGATGAATTCTTATGTTGATATGTTAGTATTTTGGTGATGTTTATGTTACTAATGTTGCATTTGACGAAGTGACTGTAATGAGAAACATATATCATATGGTCAGGGGGAGTTATGGTCATGCAAAATCAGCATTTCATATTATGTACATGTTTCTTATGAATGACAATCGCATATTCACACATTTTTTTACTTATAAAGTCATGTATGCTTATATGCGGTGATTAAGAAGTGGCACAAATTCAGCGGGAGCTTCTCATATACTTCCATTAGTTCATCATTGATATTTTGGTTCTGACATTGGTTTGTTACATTTTGTTAATGAAGTCCATACTACTTAGGAATGGTGTTGGTTCAAAATGGATTTATAAAATGTTGGAAAATCTTATATTATTGTTGGTGTTGAAAATTTCCCTTGGTACATTTGCTCGGATGGATATAATATGATCATAATTGATGGTGAAGAGTTGGCAAATGTTCAGGGGGAGTATCTTTTATGCTTCTAATGGTTCAGTATTAGCATTATGGTTTCTTGAGCACTCCTTATTGCATGGTGCTAACTATGATGAGTTCATGGTTATTACTATTTTCATCGATATTATTTCATTCCTTGCTATTGAAAATACATGTTTTGTCTATATGTCATGGATGCTTGGATTTCTTGAGTTGCATTTGGTGAAGTTGTTAATTCACGTGATAAGGAATATATGTATGCTATGTTCACTGAAGATGTTGGTTGTGTTGTTGATCAGTTCTATTCTACTTGATGACTTATGGCGCTAGAAGTTCTCGTTGTTTGTACATATGTTGTTGATGCATGTATATGCTACCTATGGTGTTGTGATATAAGAGTTTGATATGTCTTTGATACTTGAGGATTGTGTCTCCTCCTATATGTGGAGAGAGAATGTTGACCTTGATGAAATGAGGTCAAGGGGATCAGTTGTTGATAGAGTTCAATTGCATAATCTTATTCTTTTGCTATAGTTTCTTAGTGATTCTTGGAAGCATTGCATATTTGGTCACGTGTTGATGATATTATAGAGATTGATGCTACATTTTCTTATCTTAAATTGCTCCTTGCTGAAGAGGATGTTCATGTTGTTGTCATTATGACATGTATGTTGCTTATTATAGATGCCTATATGGTGCATGGTGGTTGTTAATGAATATCATGGTTTTTCTACAAAGGATACTGAATTGTTGAGATTATTGTTTATGATTGTAGATGTCATGTATGTCTCTTGATGCAAAGTTCATGAAAAGACCCATGTTGTAATGATTGTAAAATTCAGTCATGTATGGGCTATTGGGTCAAATGTGTAACCCCATTATGTTGGGTGATTGATTTAATCATGGGACAATAGAGTCATTGGTGATAGGAATGTTCATATTTTTTTATGGATAGCCATGTATTTGAGTAATAAAGCGCTATACTTTTATTGTATATCTTTATAAGGTCCAGTATATGCTCATGGGGAGCATGGTCAGTATGTAGATTTCATGATTTTTATTAGCATATCATACTTATAGTGGCGAGTGCTATAAGGGAAAGTACTCCATTCATACTGGTTGTGCCATTTTCCCTTAATGCCAAAGGGGGAGAGAAGACTTGGTGTTTGCAGGTAGTTTCCAAACACCAAAAGTGGTTGCCATCAAGTCCAATGGATGATATTGTTGACATTATGGCTAATGTTTTGCCCTCGATGGAAACAATTTTTACAAAGATGTTCTTGATGTTAACTTGGTTATACTATGACGGTTACAAAACTAATGCAGATAACAAGAATATTGTTATAGATATTACAAAGGATATGGAAGAGAATTGGCAACTCAGTCACAGGAGGCATGAAAAATGTGATGTTTGAAAAGTATATGTGACTCCTGTGAAGAAGAGTCACATACATACATAGCCTCTATGAACAAAAGTTGCATACATAACCTGAACCATGGAAAATTGGATACCAGGGGCCATTACCATCGTAATTTCCCATACTATTGTAACGACAATGTCTATTTGATCCTTTCAAGTGAATACCATCAACATTACCAAAGGATCATGATGTGGTATTGGAAAAGGAAAAAGTTATATAAGGAGATGGAGATCAAGGAGTTAAGGGTGAAATGAAATAGATGATTCATGTGTAATCCTATATGAAATAGGTGTGCACCAGGGAGCAAGGAGAAGGCTTATATATGATAGATTTGAAAGTATATTGAAGACTAATGGATATGTCTATATAGATAACATGTTATATTTGTGGTTATAATGATGGTATGATGTAATTGTGCAGTAATATGTGACGTTGACAGTATGTGCACAGGGATCTAGGTTTTTCACGTGTTATGATTTGCAACGAAGAAGTTGATTTAGTAATTTAAGATCTATCTGCGGGTTTGCTTCTGGATAGTCGCGTACATATGTGGATATGCTTCACAATAGTCATGTATATATTCTGAGATAATTTTCATTTGGATTCTTGCTTGATTTAGGTTGTTTACAGATGTTTGGATGTAAATTGATTTGATTATTTGTTGTTGTCTGTCAATGTTGTCTTAATCAGAATATTTGATATTTGAATGTGTTGGTGGTCATTTATTGAGTGGTGACTTGACTTGGTATGGCATGACAATATTTTTGAGGAGGTTACTTAGCATTTTATATACTGGCTTGATTTGGTTCAGTGATTAATATACTTTAGTAATTAATTTGATATACATTATTTAATGATTTTGCTCTCAAATATTCAGTTACTCAATATTTTGTGAGTTGATAACTATATGTAGTTTTTACTCACAAGAGGGGCATATATACACAGATCCTTATGACAGTCGCATATATATTCAAAGTTAAATTTGATTAAGGTTTGCAATGCTACTTGACTTTCACTGTTGATTAATTCTATTTTTTAATTGTTGCTCATCAAGGATGTTTGGTATCTGACAGTGTGCTTAATAGTTTGGTTAACCAATGATTGGTTCATTGGTAACTTGGGATTGGATAAATATTCAGTGATTTAGTTGCATCAGTGATTCATTTTTAGTGGTGATTCAGTGATTTTATTTCAGATTTTTTGATTCAGTATTTAGTTTGGTATTAAGCATAATGTTGAGTGTGGGTCCAGTTTGAAAATATGATGAAAGGTGGCAAATAGGTTTTGATGTTTGTTTGAGACAGGTGGATCCAGTATGAAATATTATGAAACATAGTCCATAATGGGTGTTGAGGTTTGGAGCCTTCAGTAAGGGTGTCAGAGCTTCCTTCCAATGGTAGCTGGTAGACTTGTTTAGGGGGTAGGTTCTCCCTTCAGGTAGGAGCCGATAAATGAGATCAAGGGGTTGTAGTTCCCTTCTAGTCAGTATTAGAGAACTAGTGGAGGTTGTATCCTCCTGCAGGTGGGTGCCTCCATGATGGTAAGATTTTGTGTCAGTACAAGATGTAATGAAGATTTTCTTAGATATCATTTTGGGATTCAACTGCGTTAAGTAAGTCATTCACGTATGACCATTTCCATGAAGATTTTCTTTATATAATAAGAAAGAAGAAAAAGACAACAACAACAGTGGTTTTCTCCCACATTGGGTTTCCACTTAAAATCTTGGTGTTCATATGTGTTGATGTGTTGCTTATGTGTTGTGATTTCTCTATTATTTATTGCATACTTGATGGAAAATGAACTAATAATGCAACGATTAAGTTAAGCATATGATGGAAGTTCTGAAAAATTAAGTAATCTGAACATATGTGGTTTGCATTCACTAAAGTTGTGTACACACATGGGTTGAATGAATAATAGTAGCGTACAAAATTTTGAATGTGAAATTGGAAGTTAAAGTGAATTAAAAATACTGAATCACACATGCCCCCCTCCCCCCACCTCCCCTCAGTGTTTTTCCTAACATCACCTACGGGCATAATCTACATGTTAAATTCCAAAGTGTCAAAAACTTAATTAACCATTAGGAGAATTTACCATTTTTCCATAGTGTAGCCCCACATATTTCCTTGTTCTTGATGGGCTCAAACTTCTAAATTGTCATCAAATATAAATAAAGTAAATACCCCAAAATTTTTGTTGGTTGTCAATAGGTAAATACCTCAACCTTTTATTTGATCAATGGGTAAACAACTCAACCTTTTTTTGTTGGTTTTCAATGGCTAAATACCTCAACCTTTATACTAACCACCAATGGGTTCATTGGTCGTTAATGAAATTTGTTATGCAACTTAAAAATCATTCACTAAACCCCTAACAATCACCATCAACAAGTCCATAGGTAAATACCTCAACCTTTTCTTTGATCAATGAGTAAATACCTCAACCTTTATTTTTTATTTTCAATGGATAAATACCCCAACCTTTATACCGACCACCAATGGCTTTATTGGTCATTGGTGAAATTTGTCTTATAACTTAAAAACCATTCACTAAACCCCAATGATCAACCATCAACAAGGTTTGAAATGTAATTTTTACAATTTGTTTAAATTTATTGAACCCACAAAAGACTTTTAAGCCATCAGCAAAATTTAACATATGATGGACTTTTGAACCATCAATAATATTTAAAATCTAACTTTCAGAGACATTCAAATTCTATTTAAAATTTAACTTTTCGAGACATTCAAATTCTAAAATTCGTAAAACCCCTTATGATATTATCAATCATTGGTGAAATATAATGTGTTTACTTGATAAAAATTGTTGAAAACTTCTAAAATAAATTTAACAAACTTCACAATAAATTTAAGAAAAATTGCATTAAACATTAAATGGGATTATTGCTATTAATAAATTTAACAAGATTTATTAATAAATTTAACAAGATTTATAACAAATTTAAGGAAACTTGTATTAAACATTAAATAGGATTGTTGCTATTAATAAATTCAATCGAATCTTCCCAACAAATTTAAGAAAACTTGCATTAAACATTAAATAGGATTAGGATGGTTGCTATTAATAAATTCAATCGAATATTTAAGAAAACTTGCATTAAACATTAAATAGGATTAGGATGGTTGCTATTAATAAATTCAATCGAATATAAAGTGTGCTCTTTGCGCGGAGCTCTAAAGTTCTTTGCTAGAATTCCTTTACTCTTTTGTATGAGAATATTTAGGAAGGTAAGTAATTATATATATATATATATATATGATTTTTTTTAATAGATTATTATCAAAATTTACTATATTTACTTAAGTAACAAGATTATTTATTATTTTTAAAATTTAAATGTAAATATGTGAATTTATTAGTAAACCTTGTGTTTAAATAAACAATTAATTTCTCTATTCATATACCAATTTATTCCCAAAAAATTATTGTACAATGGAAATAATATACATCCATATTAAAATATATCTTAAATTCCAAATTTTATACAAAATAAAGTATACATTTTTATATCTAATTTAACAACAAAAGTTCAAAGAGTAATTGAATAATGATCACATCAACCTACACAACACTTATCTGAAATTCCGTGCAATCAACTCATTTGGAAAAGAGATTAAAGATATTCTTAAATGTTCCCGAAAGCATACATGCTATTCACTACCCTAAAAGTTTTAAGCAAAAAGTTAAAACCAAATCCAAAAAGTTAAAACCAAATCCCTCCAAAAATTGAATGGAGAAATTTTTTAAGTTAAAACCAAATCCCTCCAAAAATTGAATGGAGCAATTTTTTTGATAATGTAACTTGCAATGCAATGTGTTTATGGGTTCATATTTGTGTAAGTAACATTAGCGTAATTATATAAATTAAATGGCTAAAAAACATAAATATGTATTAAAACACTTATCTCATAATGCAAAAGATTAAAAAAATCATAAAAATTAATAAAACTATAACTTTATTATTATTATTATTATTATAAAAAAAACTAAAACATATAACAAGATTCTTAATTATGAAGATTTAACTTTATTTTATCATGAAAATTCTTAATATCTAAATAATCTTTTTTACAATACTATAGGTCAATACCATAACTTATTAATATCACGTACCTAAAAACTGCTAATTCATATTCATATAATATTTTTTTAATTAACAATTATATTAAAAAAGAAAAAAATACATGATAAATTTTAACTTTTAATTCATAAATATAATAAAAATATTCTAAAATATCCTATAAAAATTAAATCTTATTTTCCATTAAATTAAAATTTAAAAAATCTATACTTTTGCTAGAATCCTATGGACTCAGACATACTTTCATATAATATATAAAACAATGTGTTAATGGATTGACGCACATATTTAACGTAAATACTATTAAAAATATTCTAAAATATGGGATAAAAATTAAATCCCATCCTCCAATAAATTAAAATTAAAAAAATCTGTACTTTTACATTCCCATCGAATCACACCAACTTAAGTATAACATATATCGCAACGTGTTCAAGGCAACGCCTAACCAGCCATACATAGGGTATTTAATGCCCGGGGATATGCACGCAGGTTAACGCGATAACACGGGAGCGGGGAGTTTCAGCATTAAATAAGTTTTAGGCTTTCGCGTGTTATCAGGCTAAGCTGCGTACATATCCCCGGACATTAAATACCCTATGTATGGCTGGTTAGGCGTTGCCATGTGTTCACGGGTTAGCCGCACCTACTTAACATAACTTGTAAGGCGATGTATTTATGGCTTGTACTTGTGTTAACTTGTAAGGCGATGTATTTATGGCTTGTACTTGTGTTGGTGGCATGAAAACTTCCATACATCTTGATATGGAATCGCACCCGACTTTCAAATTAGCATTATAACGGCACCAAATTAGAAATATTTTATTTTCCGAATAACATTATAATGACGTCAAATTTCAGAAATATTCGGGGTTTTATTTTATTTATTTGGTTTCATAAATTAGTTTAAATTATGATACCTACAAAAATACACATGTGTACCTATTTTCATAAAAAACCAATGCTTCTACCCATGTAATCTAACCTTACAAATATATCCTACATATTTTATTCTATTTAACGGGCGTTCAAGCATTAGCCGCCCAAAGGTCAAAGCACTCGCGCCTTCCAAAATTCCAGGCCTACAAAGACCTTCCTTCACGGTGAAAACTTATACTGTATATCACGCGGTTATCGGTTAACGACCCATAATACTCACGTCTAACGAAGTCGTGCGGATGTCGGGAACAGGAGCTTCGCCTTCCAGTATTTGACAAACATGCCGCATTTCCAGTCTGCTTTCTGGCTTTGGATTACAACACAACAACCCCAATTTCAGCACCTTAGACATCTCCACCACATCATATCGCTTCCCCAGCTTTGGATCCGATGCCTCCACCAGCCTCCCTTCCGTGAACAACTCCCATGCCCACTCCGTCAAAATCATCTTCTCGACCTCTGTTAACGGATCCACGTTCCTTCTCCCGCAGGCCACCTCCAACAGCAAAACCCGAAAGCTGAACACGTCCGAGCTGGGAGTGGCCTGCCTCGTGTGGATCAGCGCCGGCGCAATGTACCCCAGCGTTCCCAACACATGAGCCTTCTGCGAATTCTCACTGTGATCATACAGCGGAGCCAGGCCGAACTCACCCAGTCACTCGTTGAATTCCGAATCCCGCAACACGTAGCTCAACTTGATGTCTCTATGAACGACCGTCTTGTCCCATTGATCATGAAGATACAGCAACCCAGCAGCCACACCCTTGAGGATAGCGTATCGCTGAGGCCACGGCAGGATTGTTGTCAAATTCCCAAAGATGAGTTTATCCAGGCTGCCGTTGGGCACGTAGTCGGAAACAATGAATAGTTGCTTTTTCCTCCGGCACCACCCCAGAAGCTGAACCAGGTTCCGGTGCTGTATGCTGCCCATGCTTGAGATCTCTGAGACGAGCCCCTTCATTCCCTCCGTGAACTCCATCGATAGGCATTTCACTGCGACTTCTTGGCCGCTGCTGGGGAGAAAGCCCTTGTAAACCTTTGCCGAAACCCCCTTGCCCCAAAATGTTTTCGTCTAGGAACTTGCTAGTGGCAGCGCTTAATTCCTTGTAAGTAAATCGATAGGGCCAATATTCCTTCTCCCAGTCTTCGATCGTTTCCCTGTTCTTTGCTTTTTTTAGAAACACGGCCGCAAAAATCAACGAGAAGAGAACCAGAGATGCCACGGTGACTCTGGCTATGAATCTTCGATCTCGACGTTTGGAATACATGTTAGCAAACGACGGGAGACGCGACACATCAAGGTCGGGCGCCGTGCCTTCAGTGGTGAAACTCCACGCCAGAATGTACGTAATGGTCTTTAGTCAAAGTCCACGTTGCCGCTGAAAAGACAACGAACATCTTCTCCTTCATAACGTTGCCCAGGTCGATTTTCGGAGATATCAGTGTTAGACCATTAATCACAACGACCGTATGACAGCGATAGTCGGCGTAGAGCGGCTATAGTCCGCGTGTTAGTCGGCCTAGAGCTACTATAGTCGGCGGATTTAGATAGATAATAAATAACAGTAAGTGAATCATTGTGGTATTGAATTTTGTATAAATATATGTGCTTTGTAATGTAATGAACAAGCTCATTTCATGAGTCTTCAAGTTTTTGATATGGTATCAGAGTTGAGGGTTTGAGGTCCAGTGAGGTGAGTTGCGTGAGTTTGTGAGAGTTCTTCTGCAAATAGTGTGGCTGTGAACTTGCAGTCCCCCTGGAGAGATATGTTTGTGTGTAAGAATTGGTTGTGTGTGGTGGCGCTGTGTGCTCAACCAGTTGTTGGCTCAACAAGTTGCAATTTTACTCTTGGCTTGAGGAGCATTGAACTGTGAAAGTCGCTGCTGTGTGAGAAGAACGAGCTTAGGTGCGCAGAGGACTCTGTGGTGTGACGCTGTGTGCCAAGTCCAATTGTAGTGCTGAGTGTTTAGTGAAGCCCAAGTTGCCTGGTGTCGTGGAGTGCTAGTGAGTGCCAAGAGGAGGCGCTGTTAAAAAGAAGGTGTGCTATGAGTTGGAGCGTAGTGCTGGAGCTGTTCACTGAGCTGCGTTTGCAACATCAAGGACTATCAAGAAGGACAAGCGCCCATTTGAAGTTCCTGTGTTAGTAGTGTGGTCCATTCATAAGAGATCCTGCTCAGAGCCAGTGTGTTGTGAGTCGAGAGTTGTCAAAACCAGATCTAGCCATCGAGGAGCACCGAGAAAGAAGTGCTGAGAAGAGTCGAGGGTTTCGGTTGTGGCTTCCATTCGAGGGTTTCGGCTGTGGCTGCCATTTGACGAAGAGCGAGCGCTGTGGACAATTGTGCACCAGAAGAGGGTCGTGTCAAGGAGCATCCGGCAAGGAATTGTGTGTTGTAGTTTGTGTTACTCATATTTCCTACTGCATTGAGATCAGAAGTGGAGGAAGACCAAGTTTGAGGAAGAACCAAGCGAAAATATGTGAACATCAAACACTGCTTGAGCTTGTGTGGTGACTGAGTGGAGGTGCAACCTTGGCGAGTGTGTGCGTTGGCCTAGACCCAGAATTACTTTAATTACTGTTGCGTGGAAGAACGTGGAGTTTGCCCCATATTTCTTGCATTAAGAAATCTCGATCTGTTGATGTGCCATTGTTTTGTTGGCATCTGCACATTGTGTCGAAGGCGTTGTGGAGCTTGAAGTAGAGTGAGGCTCGAAGGCACTATGCAGTTGTGTGTTGTTGTGAGGCTGCTAAGGGCGTGCCTCGGGTAGCTGTGGAGAGCCCACTGTAAGAGATGTGGGTAGCTGTGAAAGTTGTTGATGTGTAAGTGTAGACCGTGAAGTTGAAGACACTTGTTATTGGGCTCATATTAGTTGGTGATCCATTGCGAGCAACCAACGTATAAGGATGTCGTTGGATCAAGTTGAAAGGCCTGCACTTGGATGAGGCCGAGTATGCAGATTGAACTTGTCCGTGAGACGGTGAAGCTTGAAAAACAAAACGAGGATCGTTGCCTGGGTGTTATAGTGTTGTTGCATATGTGATGATCGATATTAGAGTTGTATGTTGTGCGTAGAATAGTGTGAGAAGAGCCTTGTTTGCATATTAGCTTAGGAAGATTGCAGCCCGTGGAAGTGTATTAGGAGGTTGAGATTCTAGAATGTGAAGATTAGTGAACCTGTTTGTGCCTATTGTGGACCACAACATCTGTGGTTGTGTTAAAAGAAGAGTATTGTGTTAAGAGAAGGAGAGCTCGTTGTTGGAAATCGCTGATCAGAAGAGTGGGGCAGCGAAACTGTGGTGTGCATCCTAGGAAGTGAGAGGCAGAATCGAGAGGTGCTATTCCAAGAGTGGTAAGGAAAATTTAAGCCTAGCTGACATGTCTATCTTTTTAGATTTTTTTGACAATGATCCTTTCGATGATCATTTTCTCAGGAACCCATTTGGGATTAGCAGTATTTTTAAGTTCTTGGACAAATAATGTCATGTTGAGAATCATGTTGTTGAAGAAATCACTCATGTTGTTGAGGATCATGTTGTTGAAGAAATCACTCAGATTAAAACTTGCTTCTCTCATAACCCAATTGTTAGAAGTTTTATTGGATCTGCTTTCAAGGTAACTGCTACTATGGAGGATACTACCATGGATGTTATTCAAAGGCCGCTCATGTTCAAAGATGACTGCATTTTGGTGGCTCCTTCGCTGGTTCCTCATGGAAAGTGGGGAGAACATGAATTAGATTACTTTGTTCGGGATCTTGCATTGCATCCCAATCCAAAAGAGGTTGTTGACGATAAATACGTAAGCAAGGAGCAAAGGAATTTCATAAGGAAACCTAGAAAGGTGAAATTGAAACTGCACCAGCAAAGGAAAATGAACAAGCATAGACCCTTTAATAAGAAGGCAAAAATGAAATGTTTTGTTGTAAGTCTAGCTGAGAGTTAGACCAGCAGACAAGTTAAATTTTAGGTCGTCCTGATTAAGGGGAAGTGTTAGACCATTAATCACAACGACTGTATGACGGCAATAGTCGGCGTAATCGGCATGTTAGTTGGCGTAGAGCGACTATAGTCAGCAGATTTAAATTGATAGTAAATAACAGTGAGTGAATCGCTGTGATATCGAATTTTGTATAATATATGTGCTTTGTAATGTAATGAACAAGCTCATTCCATGAGTCTTCAAGTTTCTACTAATCAGCGGCCTCTGCGGTCTTGGCAAGCCCGCTGGCATGACGCTAATGTTGAGGCGGCTTTTAGAATGATCGTAATCGATCCAGGCCTGTAAGTTCTGTCCGTTCCTGAGGCTCAAATTATGGAATTGCCCGCCATTCCAAAAGCCGGCGGTCATGGCGTTTACTGAGATGAGGCTGTTGATATCCACGCCCACATGGTTGCCCTCCGGGTCATCGAATTCCACATTCTTGCACGTATCGAACTCAACTGCGAACAAGTGATTGGATGGCTGCCCGTTTCCGGTGAGGTTAAGCAAAGCCCATATATTGGGATGACATAACGCCCATGGGAGACATGTAAGGTGTCATGAAGAAGGCTAATCCGCTTCCGCCTGCCTTAGAGGGAGCAGGTACCATGGAGAAAACGAAGGTAGTGCTAAACGAGGAAGGCGTCTCGTTTCTTTTCATCTGCACGGGATAGAAATACAGCGCGCGGCCTATCATGAAACGCGACTGATTTGTGAGGGCAAGCACGGATTTTCAGCGGATAACTGAAGCCTCCTCTTCCAATATCAAATTACGACCATCGAATCTGTCGAAGACGAAAGCGGTATGTCGAGAGTCCTGCTCGGCCTGTGCGGGAAAAGGTGGTATGACAAGGTAGATGAATGCTGTGAGGAGAAGGCTGAGCCATGGAAACATCATGAATCGATTATTTCGCTTGAGCTATAATGCTCCCGGGGAAATAATAAATGGATGTTGAATATTAATGCATTAATTTTTATCTGTGCCTGCCGTCGTCGCCTGACAATTCGACGACCACTATTTTGGCCATTTGCTTTTCAGAGGCCTATCAGGTAGCAGGGAATATTGACTGCGGGCGACTCCTGTTACAGCGAAATCACCAGTGACTGTAGTATAAAATATCCAGATATTCTTCCTGCATCGCCGAGCATTCCGCGGATTGAAAATTTGAGGTTTAAGATGCAGGTGCAGGTCAAGGTCAAGGTTCATTGTTTGTGAATTGTACAGAATGCGTGATGGGTGGTTTTGGAGTGTTCTGCTTCCAAAGCGTGATGGGTGGTTTTGGAGTGTTCTGCTTCCAAATAAATGTAGAGACGTATTTTTTAAGAAACCTTGCTTTAAAATCTGAGTCAAGTCAAGGTTTAATTATCATTAAAGTGTGACGAATAAGCTTTTACCATTTCACTGTCATCTAAGAATTTTTTTAATTATACTTCAAAATTCAAGTCAAGGTCAAGCTTCATGGGAATTCAGTGATAAAAAATGTAATTGTCAAGAACGTTTTATGTTTCTTTGGTCGTGCTATACCAAACAATGTAGACATCAAGGATTCAAATCTAAATATCAACGATTTGTTCGGAAATTATAGACTTTAACATCCAAGCCGAGGTGAAGGTTCACTGTGTTTTTGCTTACAATAATAAAAGTGTGAAGAATGCTTTTTGGAAGGAAAGCTGTAAACCTAAAAGTCACGGCGAGATCAAGAACTTTTGGAAAAATTATAGGCTTTTGGAAATTATAATTTTAAGTCAGGGCGATATCAAAGCTTTTTTGGAACATTATAGATTTATGAAATTATAAATTTTAAAGTTAAGGTAATATAAAGGAAACTTTGGAACATTATAAACTTTCGGAAACTATACTTTCAGACTTTAAAATAATATCAAGGAGTGTTTGAAAAATTATAAGCTTTTGGAAATTATAAATTTAAAAATGAAAGCAATATTAATAAATTTTTGGGAAAACAATATTTAGAAATTATAAATTTAAAAGGCTTTGAAAATTATTCACATTTGAAAATTACATAAACTTAAACTCATAATAACACTATTAAAATTGTGAAACCATATAGATTTTTATATTCTAAATAATTATAAAATGTATTTTTATAATTAAATATTTTTATTTTTAATAAATGAAGAGAATTGTAAAAATTGTTTTATATTATTTAACTTTTTAAAGATATATATTTACAAATAAAATTAAAATAAAGAAGTTAATATTATTAATATTGTCTATACGGGTAGAATAGATGGTGATGGGTTGTATTGTTAAGTCAGTAAATGATAAATTATGTGGACAAAATTCTAGTCATGTTAAGGGCTAGTGTGACCCAGGCCAAGTGCTATCCCTAAGCGATCTTGACAGCTTAGATGCCCTTGAGTCTCAATGTCTTGGTGATGGGTTGTATTGTTAAGTCAGTAAATGATAAATTATGTGGACAAAATTCTAGCCATGTTAGGGGCTAGTGTGACCCAGGCCAAGTGCTATCCCTAAGCGATCTTGACAGCTTAGATGCCCTTGAGTCTCAATGTCTTGGTGATGGGTTGTATTGTTAAGTCAGTAAATGATAAATTATGTGGACAAAATTCTAGCCATGTTAGGGGCTAGTGTGACCCAGGCCAAGTGCTATCCCTAAGCGATCTTGACAGCTTAGATGCCCTTGAGTCTCAATGTCTCAAGCCACAGATGCCCACAAAAAAAATTATTAGCATTGACGTTAATATAAGCTTGACCATGGTCAATCTCATCAATCTTGATCAACCTCCTTAACCCTCATTAACTATGGTCAATTATGGTTAATGAAGCCACCCTAGACATGTTAATTGTGACTAATACAACCACATTTACTAATGTTAATATGGTTGGTATAAGCCGATCTGCAACATTTTCCATTTCTTATATATTAATTAACCTATAAAAATAATATCTACCAACATATATTAACTAAATTAATAAATAATACTATTACGATTTTTAGTATTAAATATTAAAAAAATATCTACGTTGCCTCTCAATTTTAAAATTTTAATTGTATTTTAACAACGATATTAATACTTTTTACGTACTTTTATAAATATCTTACACGATCTTTTATTTTATAAATATTTAAAATACAATCTTTATTTTATATTTTTAATATACACAGTCAGATCCAAAACGAATATTTTAAATATAAAAATATAAAGACAATCATTCCAGCCGTGAATGCATAACCTAATGTATTTTGAAAACACAACCTTTACCATCATTGCACCATGACACAAGTGTTATCATCTACCTACGCGCGGATACGGTTAACCATGGAATTAATTAAATGTTTACAAATAATGAAATACAATCGAAATTCGTAGATTCGTATTTTTATATTTTTTTAAGAAAGAATGTAGCAAAAAGTTAAATTTAAAAGAAAATTTATATTAATATGTCCCATAACAATGGCATGGTTTTCTTTGCATGCACAAAGTATATAAAAAGGAGTATAAAAAGGAGTTTAATTTGTTTGGGGTTTTTTAAAATGGCATGAAATAAATATTTAACATAAATCATAATGCATAAGGGTTGGGTAGAGGCATTCAATGATGTTAAAAGTGTCTGTTTAAATAAAGTTGGTGAAAAAGAAATGACAACATTTGAACTTGGTAGAGATGTCTCGGATAGATTTTGGCTCGCTTGAAAGGAGGCAAAGGTCCTTTGCTACTACATCCAAGAGTTCAGTTGCAACATCATCAAAAGCAACAACATTTTCCAGCTGGCCAATGTGATCATGTAATTCAAGATGGAGAGCTTAACGTTAGTCACATTCAAGGCACCGATGCAATTTGTGCAATGCCACATGTTGTCAGATTGTTCAACAACATTTTTCATGGTTTGCATCCCATCAATGCTAAGGGGGCATGCAAGAAAGTGAAAATATTCCATGTTAATTGTTATAGTAGTAGCACAAGTGACAATCCACAGAGCTTTCTCGAAGCGGGACATTGCAGCAAGTTCAAAGATTGTCTTTGTTTTGAGGAAGCTTTTAGAGAATCTGTGTATTTTCAAATCAGTGAAGGTGAGGATGCATTGAAACCTATTTCCTAAAACTATTTTTGGAGCTTGTGCGTTTTAACAATATCTCGGTTTATAAGAAGACAATTGGTGGGGATAGTTCCAATAGTCCTCCCATTGAAATCAATGACATGACCCCCTTTGATTACAAGGATTGGAGTAGTTTCTGAGGTGTGAAGGTCATAAATTTTGTCTCCTTCAACATGGCATTGCACACCCAATAAGGCAACATCGATCCAATATCCTAGAACCGAAGGGGAGCTATGGGATTACTTTGATTTCATCGAGAATGAACATGCCAAGGGTTTAAAGGTTTTCATGGCCACATTGGTTGGCTTTGATAATATGGAAGTCTTAGGGGGGGAGTTCATAGCAGACATGGCCTTTGCATTTACTCATAGGTTTGGGGTTTTGGTGGCATTTGGAGGACCTCGTGCACCTTTTTGGACACCTTGCGAGAGTATAATAGAAGCATGTCTAGGAGAATTGTAGGAGTGTGTGTAGATTCACATTGTTGGAGAGGTAAATCCCCTCTACGGGTAGAGGCGATCCCTACTAGCCCAGCAAGGGTCTAGCAACAATCACACAATGCTGCTACGCATGTTCCTAGTTACAATTAAACAAGAGGCAAAGAGCACCTACTTGGATTCCTGCGCTTGTCGTTTGGCGAAGAGATGTTGCCTTCGCTCCTCCGCTTCGGCTAGTCACAATCCTCCGCGATCTCCGCGAATAGATACCTGCACACACGAAGGGGAAGCAAACACAAGCGTAAAATCTAGTAAAAGCAACCATACATCAGTCAGAAAAGATGTAATTCACATTTAACCATGGCATAGACAAATGAGAATGGAACAATAATAGCAGTCATCTATTATTAATCAGAATAGAGAAGAGTACAACCAAATGTTCTGACGTCGGTAACCTTCTCAGGAGGGGCCAGTCAGCATGTATCTCAAGCTTTCACCTTTGAGGATGATTCTCCCAAGACAAACAACTCTCTCTCTCACACAAATAACACAAAGCAACCTTCCCTAAGCAATCAGTCACTTCCACACCTAGCACACCACACCCATAGCAGCAATCTGAGCACTACAAGCTCTGTACAATCCAAGCTATTCCAAGCTAAGTCTAACTAGCTGCTCATGGTAATGGTGGAAGTTTATATAGGAGAAGGAGTCTCCTAAAAGGGTGGAAGGATGAGCTTATCTTTGAGGGAAATGGTTGCAAAAGGTTGAACAGTCATGCCATAGAAGGGAGTCGATATTCACAAAGCTAACAACCAAGCCTGGAGTTATCTGGAAGGCTGGTTGTTTGAACGAATTCGCCCAAACTGGATCAGCGCGGATAATGAGGAAACTGTCGCGCTGTCGGCGCATCTCAATAACTGGGACAGTCGTGTCAGCGCGGAAGCACACGGGAAAGGTGCGATGTTCACCAGCGCGGGAAAGGGATGTTCTTCCGCGCTGGCAGCGCGCGGAATGCACTATGGAGCGCCAGTCATCGCGGGTATTTTTCTAACAGACGCGCTGATGCATAGAACATTGGAAAAAAAGGGTTTTAGGGCTAGTTCAGAAGGCATGAAGCTTAGTGATTGACACAGCAGGGTGACTGACAGGAAGGCAGTGAAAAATTACTGTGTAACAGATGCCCCATAAAGCATGAAGGCCGAGAGAGTGGGAGGGGTGAAATGCTTTACAACACACGCCGAACTGGAACATCACCAAGAAGGACCGAAACATCTCTGATAATCAAGTACATGCAGTCTAGGCATGGGCACAGCCATCCAAAAGACATGCGAAAAGGTCTGTGGAATGGACGCAGCCACCCAGCTAAAGAGACCATAATAATGATAAGGTATGGTCGCAGCCATCCATGAAGACTCAGGTATGGGCGCAGCCATCCATCAATGAGTCATGTAATGATCATCCACAAAATCGCAACCTGGCCCACAACAGACACGGATCCAGGGTCTTGCGCTCCGTCCCGATCCGAACAAAGTACAAGTTCAAACATGTGAATATATGAGTCGAAGTCGAACATGCATGAACATCGTCTGATTACCAGTCAATGGTGAAAACTGTTAACAGACGCGAGAGGTACCACCAATAATGACAATGGCCCTCAAGGCACTATAGGTACAATCCGCGGTATGTGAATCAATGAGCTGGTGTCGAACATCCACGGAATCATCCGATCGGAGGCCAATGATGAAAACCTCTCGTCGAACACGAAGAACCTGCCATTGAGGCATGCAGGCTCTAAGGCACCTGAAGGGAGTCTCTAAGTCGCCTTCCCGGATAATGAGCTGAAGTCGACAGGGAGTGACCTTGATCGAAGGTGGGCCATAATGTTTCCCACATCATCGACGCGAGACAGAGGAAAAATGATTTGTGTGAGATAGCAGATGAGGTTGTATTATTACAGAAGTCAACTTCTCTTGAACATATCGGCGGCACTGTGGCGGGCTTGGCAGTGTTTGACATCAAATGAGTAAGGGTCAGGGTGACAGGGCAATAAGCAGATGAGAGGTCAAATAGGATAACCCAAACCCACGGAGGCCAGTGAAAGATAAGATGAGATGGTCCCACCCAGACACGAAGCAAAAGAGTGCCATGTTCAAGAGCGACATACTGCCGACACGACTACGATTACAGTTCCATTTTCCCCACCATTTCTGGCAGGTACCCCGATTATTTTTGGATGACAAGCTTGACGGGGATAGCATATGCTTGAGGAGCGTCATTTCGACAATACCCGATGTCATCAAATGTTTAACGAGCCTGACAAAGGAAAAACTCGGCGCCTTTTCTTGTTTAGAGAGCCTGAAAAGACAGCAAAAAGAAGACTCCAGGGGGGTCCTTTTTCGTACAGTTGTGTATCTCGAGCCCGAAAAAGTGTAAAACTATGCCCGAAAGAACCGCCCGGTCATTACGACCGAGGAGTACTTTTCGTGAATAGTGTCTCCGACCTGAAAAAGTAAAAAAGCGGTCGAAAACACGTCGTTTTAGAGCCGATATCGAGCGTGAAACGACAAACGCCCGGCAATCTTTTTTGGTTCAACGGCCGGAAAAAGAGCTTAAAAACGACCGCCTTTCATTCTTTTTAACGAGCCGAAAGGAAGCTCGGCTATCTTCTCTTGTTTAACGTCGGAAAAGAGCTTAGAGACGACACTTTTTGAGGATCACATGAATGGTGGGCCGGCATGACCAAGCTGCTACACCTGTACCTGCACAAGGGCACTACCCGCATAAATCCATTCGATATACGTAAAAACATATTACAACATGCTTTAAACAAAATCAGGGCTAGAGTTATGGTTAAAAATGGTAAAAACCCAAAAATATGGCAATTTAGGAGTTTTTACTATAAATAGGGGGGAGTAATAAGTCATTTTTACCATTTTACTATTCTGGAACGTGAAGGACGTGGAGGAGCCAAAAAGTTGACGGAGCGATTTCCAGCCCGTACGGAGACTATTTTCCGATCTGCTTCTTCCAGGTATGTTCTCGTTCCCTTGCCCTGCATTCTGGTTCATTTTAGTAGGTTTTTAACGGTCGAATTGGCCCAATTGGGCATTTTTTATTGCATGGATGCGCCCTCGGTCAGCGCGGATATCGCCCACGGGGTCGCGCTGACCGAAAAAGAACAAACGTGGCCCACTTCGGGTCAGCGCGGAAAAACCGTGTTCTTCCGCGTTGACCTCGAATTTTTACAAAGGGCTGTCATTGTAGAAACAGCCGCGCTGGCGCGAAAAATTTTTGTTTTTGAAAATGAACGTGAATTTTTGCATGCCAACACTTCTAACTTGTTTTTATGGTTTGTGCAGGTCATCATGGCCTTCCAATGGCAAGAGAGAGTTCACGATGTAGAAGATGTAGCTGCTTGGGGAGATGTGAATTGCTGCAATGCCATGCGGGCTTGCGGATTCATGAAATTCTTCCTCACGCCGCGCTTGAGAGCTCAGCATGATCTTCTGGAGCTGCTGATTAGAGCATGGAACCCGGTGGACCAGAAATTCACCATCCGTGGTCACGACATTGAGTTCGACCACATGGACATCTTTTTCTTGACTGGGTTGTCGCGCCGAGGTGCGAGGCCCATCTTGGAGGGGCAGCGACCTAGCGGTGGTACTCTGGATGATCTGATGGCCCAGGTTTGCCCGGGGGCAGCGAAAACACGGAGCGGGAAGGTGGCAATCCCCACAGTGAGAGACATAGTGTTACGCACCATCCTGTTCATGGTGACCCGGGCAGCGGGTAGCATGGCGAACCATGAGGCTTCCAAGACCCATCTCCTACTAGCTCTCGAATGCCTCGAGCCTACAGTGTTTGATTGGTGCACGGCAGTGTCCAACAACATGAAGAGGCAATTGAGCAACTGCCATCGCGGGGAGACGAAGCAGTTTGGCTATGGATCGATCTTGGTCCCGCTCATTCTGGAGCGAGTGCCAGCCATGCGGCTGCAGTCGATGGCTGTGGATGCCCCCAGGGATCCTCGAGAGACGAGGGCCTCACGATGGGCTCGTATCATGCCACGTGGGGGTGGCGGCCGGCCACATAGCTGGGGGGCATTTTTCAGAGACTGGTTGGATCAGCAGGAGATCTTCGAGCAGGATTGGCCATATGCGGGGATGGATTTCCGCAATGATCCTGATTTAGCACTGCCTCCAGGTGAACAGTGGGACGATGCAGGTATGACACTTTTGTCTTTGAGTTTTGCAATGTTTTTTAATTTTTTATGTACATGTCCTAATAAATGTCTTGTCATGCAGATGTGGGGCCTACTAGACCGATTGGCCTGGCTGCCACGGCACGGAGAGAGGGCCAGGGAGCCGGGGTTTTGGCCTTAGCCCCTCCAGGGGGTAATGCGTCGGAGACTGTGGCTCGCAACCTTGAGGGGTTGCTGGAGGGGGTGCCTGACTACCAGGGGGTCGAGGAGGTCCCCGTAGAGCATCAGATTAACACAGTGGGGGTGGAACCCAGGGTGCACCGCCTTCTGAGGCGGGTGGCACGAGCAGCTGTGTACTACAGAGAGCACCACCCAGCTGACTAGTTGTCTAGGTTTTATTTCCACTGTCATTTTGAGACTCATGACTCAGACATACTGATTTTTGGACATATACACTTATTTTTGAGCGCCTTAGTGCACCACACGATATATATATATATACATACCGGTTTTGGATGGATCATTGTTACATGTGATGGTGTTTTGTTTATGTCATGCAATTGTTCAGTACAATTGTGATCTTATGTATGAATTTGCATGGCACATGACCCATGATTTTTATGTTTTTTAATGCAAGCTTAAAAGCACTCATATGCAAACTATGCTTGAAATGATTTATTTACATATGCTTTACTCTATTATGCTTTCTATGTCTTCTTGTATGATGTTATCTGTTCCGCAAATGTCTATCTAACACGTGATTTGCCAATGCATCAGTCAACGTGTTTAGTCGTCTCGGAATATGCTGATATGTAATATAATCGAAATTCCGTTCCAACAATCTTGCACGTAGGTACAACCTTAGTATGCGTTGGTCTCTGACGGAATATCGCCCGTTAAGTTGATGGACGACCAACTGGGAGTCCAGGTTCACTACCAATTCTCGGATGCCGAGGTCAACCGCTTCGGCAAGTAATTCAATTACAGCGCTGTATTCGGCAACGTTATTAGTGGTACGACCTAGGCAGACACCGTGAAGGTCTACCAATTCTCCGTGAGGATCGTAGATCACCCACGCCGCAGATGACAAATTGCAAGTACTACGGCAGACGCCATCAGCGAAACCGACATAAGGTGCACTAGACATCTGCACAAGAAGAAGAAAACACAATAAGAGGCAAACACGCTTTCACACCAAGGCAAAAACGAAAACATGCACAACACACAAAACACACGTATATACAAAGTGAATGCGCGAAGTTATGCATAATATTTCTTCAGATACAGCCCGTTGCGGGGCTTGTCCAGAAGATTTCCTTCATAATCAATCAACTCATATGCGCCCTTTTGTAAAACTCTTTTCACGATGTAGGGACCTAACCACATGGATTCGAGTTTTCCTGCCCCCAGCTTATCCTTAGCTTGATCGTAGAGCAGTACTAAATCTCCCTCAACAAAGGAACGAGGATGAATATTCTGATCGAAGTGAGCTTTGACTCTCTTCTTCTGTGCTTCGATAGCCAGAGAAGCCAAACGACGAGTCTCGTCTAACCGTTCTAAGTAAAGAAGCCGTTCCTCCACCGGAGTAGTGTTGGGAAGCAACTCGACAGCTAATTTTAATGAAGGAATCTCGCATTCGACGGGAAGGGTAGCCTCCAGTCCGTAAACTAACTGAAATGGGGTAAAACCGGTGGCATCCTTCACCGAAGTCCGGTAGGCCCACAAGGCTGGGAAAAGCATAAGGTGCCAATTAGACTTGTGCGTATTGACGGTGCGTTGAAGCATGGTGATCAAAACTTTGTTCACGGCCTCGACTTGACCGTTGGATTGCGGATAGTATGGTGTCGAACTATCTTGGCGCAAGCCTAGTTGGGTTGTTAGCTCCGTCATCATATGATTTCGGAAATGCTTTCCATGATCTGTAACAATAGCCTGAGGGACTCCGAAACGAGTGATAATATGATTGAATAAAAACTGCGCCGCGGTGTAACCATCTTCGTTTAATGTAGGCATTGCTTCGGCCCACTTGGTGAAATAGTCCACAGCAACGATAATGTACCCATGCCCCCCAGCCGAACGAGGGTTACAGGACGTATAATCGATGCCCCATTTTGCAAATGGACCTACGGTTACGACAGGGTGCAGTGGTGCAGCAGGTGCACGCATCTTCCTGTGGTAAACCTGGCATTCGTGACATGCACGTACAGCAAGGATGCAATCCTTGAAGATAGAAGGCCAGAAATAACCAGCGCGGAGGATCTTCTGAGCGGTAGCATATTCGGACATATGGCCGCCACAAGCGCCGGAGTGGCAGTCATTCAAAACTCGCTCAGCCTCCTCGAGGGTTAAGCATCGGCGAAGAACAGAATCGACGCCGAGGCGGTACAGGGTATCGCCCAAAATGCGGTATGGTTGAGCTTGGTGACGAATCCGTCGTCGAGCCTCTTTCGATGTATTGGGACGAAATGAGGACGTTTGTAAATATACGATAATGTCCCCGTACCATGGGTCGAGAGTGCTGATGAGAAATAGCGTTTCATCCGGAATATGTTCCTCTGAACGAGATGGTGTAGACTGAGATGGTAAGGAGCAGAGTAGTTCGGCGAAGACCAGTGATTTCTTGGATTTGGCTGCAGTGAACTCCAAGTCGAACTCTTGGAGGATTACGATCCACTTTGAGTATTTGCCCCCCAGCAACTGACATGACAAAATATAGGTCATGGGGTTGCAATCAGAGATCACGGTCGTCGTGCACAACAGGATGTAATGACGGAAACGTTGGACGACACAGACAGCTGCCAATGCCAACTTCTCGACGTATGCATAGCGAGTTTCCGTATCCATAAGGTTGCGGCTAAGATAATATACAACATGCTCGGTGCCATCATCGTCGTCTTGCACTAAAACCATGCCGATGGTGGTATCGGCGGCGGCCAAGTAAAGGGTGTAGTCACGGTGGTAATTTGGAGGTCTTAGGAGCGGAGCTGAGACCAGAAGGTCTTTAAGACGCTCAAAAGATTGCTGAGCGATAGCGTCCCAGTGAAAGGGCGTGTCTCGCTTCAATAATCGCATGAAACCCTTAGCCACCTCGGCATAATTTGGGATGAATCGTCTGAGAAAATTGGCTTTCCCCTGCAAGCTCTGTAACTGCTGTAGGGAGGCAGGGGGAGGAAGATTCAAAATGGCCTCGACTTTAAGGGGATCCAAGCGGATGCCTTCCCGGGAGACGATAAACCCGAGCAGTCGGCCAGATTCTACGCAGAAGACACACTTATGCGGATTGAGTCGAATACGGTAGTGTCAACAGCGGAGAAAGATTTCGCGTAAATGAGATGGATGGTCTTGACGTTTAGCTGAATGAGCTGGTAGGTCATCCAGGTAAGGCTGTACGATGTGTCGGATATCATGAAAAGCATACGACATCGCACGCTGGAAAGTGGCACCGGCATTTTTGAGACCGAAAGGTAGCTTCTTGTAAGCGAAGGTGCCCCAAGGACAAATGAAAGCAGTCTTGTGCTGGTCTGCGGGGGCTATGTTGATCTGGTTGTAACCAGAGAAGTCGTCCATAAATGAATAAATTTCGCTTCCTGCGCAATCGTTGATAAGCTGATCAATAAAAGGCGTAGGAAAGTTATCTTTTGGACAAGCGCGATTGATGTCGCGATAATCAACACAAACCCGAATAGTACCCTGTTTTTTATTCACAGGGACTATGTTCGAGACCCATTCCGTGAGAGGAATGGCATAGATGAAACTAGCTCGAAGAAGCTTTTCAACTTCGGCCTTGATGGCTGCAGCCTTTCGAGGGTGCACTGGGCGTAAACGCCGACGAACAGGCTTAGCGCCGGGATAAGTAGGGATTTCGTGCTCCACGATACTGGGGTCAATGCTGGGCATTTCCTCGTAAGACCATGCGAAAACGTCACGAAATTCACGACATAAATCAGTGTAAAGTTGAATTTCCTCAGGAGTGCATGTGACTCCAATATGAATATTTTCGACCACCCCCGTTTTGACAGAGATGTCGATAGCTAGAGTTTGCGTAATGTTACCCATGTTTCCTTCCGAAGACACTTGATACAACTGAACAGGCGTTTGGAGAGGGATAGATGGGACACGTGAGGCAAACTGCTCGAGACATGCGGCCATTTCTGAATGAGGAGGGAGAAACGAAGAGCGATGGTGGTAATCTGACCAAGGGAGCTCCTCGGGAGACATAGTCTCAATGATAGCCTCGTCGGAGGGAAATGATTCCTTCAGGGGATCCGAAGTGGCACCTCCTCCCATCCAAGGGAAGTGGTCATATGAATCGGGAACGCTGCTTGAAGAAGCAGGTTCAGGAGGTGGAGCCGATGCAGCGACTATCTCGATGTAGTTGAGCTCGGCGGGACTCAACGGCATCATCTCGCCCCAAGAGTCTTCCTGATTCAAGGGAGGGAGAACCCATGGATCGGAACGTACTGTGATCATGTTAACGGAGGCGAGATTTGGAGGTGGGAGGGGAAAGACTCCCATTAGAGAGGGATCTTTAAATAATCCAGCACCCACACTCACTAGCGATTTAGAGGTATGCTCTACGAATGGCACATTCCCTTCAGAAGAGGAAGCGAAAAAGGACAGCTGGTCCACAGTGACGATTTTCCCTTGGTGAGGGAAGCGAACGACACGGAACAAAGAGGAAGCCACGGCCTGCATGGCATACGTCCAACTTCGTCCAAGGAGGAGGTTGTAAGTGAGATTAGCGTCAACAACTTCAACCTCGACCTCTACCGTTTTCCCTTCTAAAGAGATAGGCAATCGCGGGAGGATACCATATGGACGAGATTCTCTTCCGTCGAAAGCCTCTAGGGTGGTTGGAGACTGGCTCAGAGCAGGAGAACCAATAGCTTTCCAACAAGCAACCGACATAATGCAGGTTGAGGCACCTTCATCAATGACCGTACGATGAATCGTTTTGCCGTTGATGAGAACCTGTATAAGGAAGGCCACCTGGTGAGGCAATCTCGGCGTGAAACCTTCGAGATCAAAAGAGATCAAATCCGAATCTGCCGGGTCTATGCCACCAATCGCTGATAGCAGGGACTTCCTCTGAGAGGGGCAGCTCTGGAGGACTTCTAATGCGGACATAGCAGACGGAGCCTGCGCTAAGTCCTCGACAATGCTATAATGCTGTGCAGCACGAGCATTGGGATTATAAGATGACTTCCTGAGTACACCTTTGGGAGGGGGTCAGGGGATCGTCTCAGTGCTGGGCCTTTCGATGTGAAGGGGACTAGAACTAGACGGAGGAGCGCTGGAGGGAACTTCCGGCTCCTTCCCGGCTGAAGATGGATAATCTTTCGCTCGAGTTGTAACATGGATGGGGATGGTTCCAGCCATGAACACCTGAGAACCGAATGAGGAAGAGGATTGAGAAGGATCTGCCACCTGATGCGTCTGCTGGGACGGGAAAGGCTCTTTAAGCACAGCAGGGGACCCCGGAGCACCTTTCAAAAGCCGACTAACCTCGGACCGCCTGGGGCAATCTTTGGTGTAGTGATCCTCTTCGCAAATGAGACAAGGATACTTAGGCTTTCGTTTGGCTCCTTCCTCGGAGGGAGGTTTAGGAGGGTTCTGCTTAGGCTGTCCAGATTTATCTTTGGCCTTCCCTTTCTTTTTGCCTTTCGAGGATTTGTCTGCCGCGGTGGACTGAACGGCATTTACCTCGGAGGTATTCCCAGGAATGGATTGGCTCTGAGAAGCATTCTCGCTAGATGCATTTGGTTTCTGCTTCCCAGAATTTGCGGCCGATTTCTTAGATGGTGAATTTACGGAACCGATAACTCCATCAACAGAAGGCTTTGGTGGAGCTTTGGGTTGTCCGTGTCTCGGGGCATCTGGCAAATACTCATACAAGGTACCTGACTGAGAGTACACTAAATCCAGGTACTGAGCTCGCGCGATTGCTTGCTCCTCAGTTACACATGCCCCCATTGCGATATCTTTGGCAATTTTAGGGACAAAGGACGTGGTAAACCAGTCGGTCAGGAGTTGATCAGGGATCCAAAATTTAATCAAACGACGACGCCTTCTCCATTCATGTATATGATCGGAGATGTGTGTTGCCGTATCCTGTTTTAGAGACGTGAGAAGATGGGTCCCAGTCTCGTACCGAATGGGTAACTGAAAATGAGTTAAAAAGGCCATAGCCAACGAGTTAAAATCAGAAAACATGCCGCGATTGAGTTCGATGTACCATTTAGCAGCTGAACCAGTGAGGGTCCTTTGGAAGAGGCGAAGTCGGATAGAATCATCAAGCCATGAGTTAGATGAGCACCAAAGGTGATAAGTCATTACATGGGCCTGAGGATCCTCTCCGGCTTTGCCGTCGAACTTTGGACAGTCACCTGGTATCTTGGTTGGAACCGGTGGCCAATATGGATTATGCAAAATAGGGTCGTTTGTTAACTTGGACACATCAGGTAGTTCCAACGTTGCCAGAAATGGTAGCTGCGGGTTGAAAGACATCTGTGGCTGTGGATTCGAGGCGACATTAGGGTTCCACCCAGATTGGGGTTGCCCCCACGAACTTTGTCCAGACGGGCCCGGCCCAAAAGGACCTGACGCGTAGGAATTTTGTCCCGACGGACCTGGTCCAAAAGGACCTGGCGCATAGGGAGTTTGTCCGTAGGAGTTTTGTCCGTATGGATTTTGGCCATATGCGGACGGCTGTCCCTGTGTCTGCCCCCCAGCTCCCCAAGTGTTAGCAGCTTGCCCGACAGGTTGACCGTATTGATAATTTTGATAAGGAGTAGCCTGTGGTTGCTGATAATTTTGATAAGGAGCGTACTGATTTTGCCCCTGGGGTGGCTGGTAGCCAGATGACTACTGGGTCCCATACGGAGCCTGGTAGGCAGGCTGCGTTTGGTATGGAGGTTGATAACCTGTTTGAGTTTGAGGCCCAGAGTAATGTCCTTGAACCGGCTGGGGTTGAACCATATGTCCCGAAGGTTGACTTGGTCGGATTCGAGATGGACCTGGTTGGCCAGCAGGGTAGCCTTGCTGGGCACTAGGTTGTCCATGTGCCACCAAGGGTTGTCTTTGCGGAACGGATGGTCGAATCGGCTGGATAGCTGGTTGACGCCGAGGTTGGCCAGCTTGTCCAGTTTGACGATAAGGGTGGACACCGGGTTGATTTGGCTGTATAGACGGTTGGCCCGTTTGTCCCCCAGTGTGACCAAATTGAGAAGAGGGCTGGGCTTGCTGCATGGCGGGCTGCCCTCCTTGGTGTAAGGGCTGAGCAGAGGGTTGGCCTTGCTGTATAGCAGGTTGCCCCCCTTGCCCAGAAAGATTTGGGATTTGAGGGGTGGGTTGGCCCTGTTGAACATAGGGTTGTCCACCCTGCCCAGGGAATTGACCAGACTGGGCGGTAGGTTGGCCCTGTTGTACATAGGGTTGTCCACCCTGCCCAAGAGGATACCCCTGCTGGACTGCTGGTTGATTTGGAGGATTGTAAACTGAGCCAGTTTGTCCAGAGGGGTACCCTTGCTGGAAACCGAGTTGGCCTTGTTGAAAAGGTTGCTCCGGTTGTCCAGTGGGTTGATTTTGATATGCATACGGCGGACCTCCAATGCCCATGGGTTGTTCCTGGTAAGGTTGACCTTCTGGGCCCCCAGATTGTCCTGGGTCAGGCAGGCCGTAAAGTGGTTTCCCCTGGGGGGTTTGCCCGTAGAACGGCTGGCCTTGATTGGGTGGTCCTATGGGCTGCCTGGGAGGATCCCGGTTCCCTTTGAACATATGAGTAGCGTGATCGTACGTGACATTCAAGGGTTCCTCGTTTTCTTCGAAAGGGCGATGAGGGAGGCCCGAGATGCTTTCAAGGAACTCACCATTTTCATCATAGAAAAAGAAGGGACCTTCGTAATCCGGGTCCGTTATGGGTTCTCCATAAGCATCATATGGCCCTGATCCTGGAATTCCGCCAACAAAGGAACCAACTTGAGGGATTCCAGACGAGGAAACCGGTACAGCACTGACGACCGGAGTCGAACGTGCTACACAGACAGTAGGTTGAGTGGGAACTGAGGTGACGGGCGTGTTAAGCCCTGATGTAAGGGGTGTACTAAGGGGCTGCGAAACAAAAGGCCCAGTGGAAGCAGCAAGACTAGGATCCCATATAGTCGTAGAAGTCGTTCTAGCGGCATACCTATCCCTCACTGATTGGTATCGCGGAGGGAGGGGAGAGGAAGCCGGGATCGGGGTCTCGATGTCTGTGACCACGGGCGTCTCACCGGTGCTAGAAGCTACCTCATCCATGTGGGAAGAAGACATTGGAGACGACATACCGAAAGGGGTACGAGGGGTACGGGGGGTATAATCGGGCTCCCAAATAGGATTCCAATCCTCTATGTAATCTTCGTCGCCTGGGGCACGTACGTTGATAGGCCGGATACTCGGAACAATGGGAAGAGTACCGCTTACAACTGGTACCTCTGGAGCAACAGAGGACGGAGAACCTTGATCGCTTGGACCGGGAGTTGATGGGTCAGCCAGGATGACCAGACCCCTTAGAAAACCTAAAGGAAACTAACGATAAAACCCTACTCAAAACTATCGCACACAAGACCTAAAATAGGTGATGTTATCGTGGCCAAATTAATTTTAAGACACAAGAACCAAACTTGACCTTTTCATATTTCAGGAGTCGAGAAAAGGACGAAAAGATGACTCCAGTCTCCTTCGAATGTTTTATGAGCACGAAGTGACAAGACGCTCACAGGCACCTTTTCGTTTAGGGAGTCCGAAAAGGATCAAAAGTGACTGCTCTGGAATTCTAGGTAGAGGGTGTGCCAAACTTTTCGCAAAACCACAGAATACTTTTTAGGGTACGGGTGGTCAATCTTCGTGAATGCTGTGTTCACTGCATTGCGAATCGTAGGGCGGCCGACTCGGCTTCCTATGGATAAAGGATAAAAGCCTAGTGGGGTCTCCCTATATACGCGACGGTACGTGGGAGCGCAGTCCGTGTTAGACCACTATCGAGTCACAGAAGGAGGAATCACCCAACCTAATGTGAAACAACAGTGACTATGTTTAAAGACGCCGGAACACGTCTCTAACCTGGACCTCTAGATATTTGCGTTTAGTTCCAATGCGTTTTTAGATTCATTTGGTTCATTTTATGGTTGATCTTGAGATTAAGTTTCGATTTCAAGCTCTATCGTATGTTCGCTCACAATTACCTAGATGCAATCTATATGCCAAAGAATTCCGTTTTATTCGATGAATTCTAGCTACGAGAGGGCAAGAAATTTTCTATCAAACAAAACAAGTACAAGCAAACAAGCAACTTAATGCAACTAAAGCGAGGAAAGGAAACTTTTCTTTTGAAGATGCAAATCAATGAAATGTTCTTTTCCTTTTCAATTTTCAAAAGCAAAGCTACTAGTTTGATTTTCTTTCAGTGACACAAAGCATCTAAAATAATTTGGAGGAACCGGAACACCAAGTAAACTACTTAATGAAAGCACACAAAGTTCCCAAAACATTCAACCAAAGCTTCCAAATCAAAGGAAAACAAAGGTCTGCACGAGCTATGTAATCTAAGCTCTGTAAGACAAGCAAGGATTGCAAGCAAGGAGGAAGCGAAAAGAAACCACTTGGAACCACAATCCAAAGCACTCCAACAATCACTGAACAAGTGCATGAACAGATCTGAACTTGGCTGGTCGAACAAACAAACAAACTCCCTACGGTAGGCTTGACACACACGCAACCTCTAGATGTCCTAGAGTTAGAGCGCGAAATCAATAGAAAAAGGCAAACACCCGAAGGACGAAAGTCACAACCAGTCAACTAGAGACACAACACAATCCAGCAATTGCAAAAGTGATGGTGGGAACACGAACCAAGCAGCGAAAGCAAAAAGGAAGGTATTTGCAAACTTAAAACTGAGCAAAAACGAAACCTTATGGAAACAAGCTTCGCAATCAAGCAGTTCAGAGTTCAAACAATGAAAAACAAGTCATCAGACAGGAGGAGAGAAGAAGGGAAAGTCACAGTAAGAGGTTCAGGAGGCCAATTTGGTCAAAAATGAATTTTACAGGATCAGCGCGGGTAGCCTTCAGCAACTCGGCGCTGACAGGGGGAGGCCTGTAGCAACTTTGCGACGTCAGCGCGGAAAGACAGGAATAAAGCGCGCTGTCTCGGAGAAACGAGGTCAGCGCGGAAAGAAAACACACAGACGCGATGACAAGAAACACAAAGAAGCGGGGGCGCGATGTCAGCGCGGAAGGACACGAATAAAGCGCGCTTTCTCTGAAAACGAGGTCAGCGCGACTGTTAGACGTACAGGCGCGATGGAAAGAAAACCAAAGAACAGGAACGCGATGTCAGCGCAACTGTTTGGAATTAAAACGCGCTGAGCGCAAAAAACAAGCAAGGCCAAACTAAAAACTTCCCAAACCAAATCAAGAGCTCCTTAACAATAAAGATGCTTCCCAGAAACGCCCAGAAAGTTCATAAGCAAAAGGACAATCCCAAAAACCCGAAAAGAGATCAATCAAAGCCAAACACAAAAGTGGACTCAAGAGACAAAAAGGCTGATCCCCAGCGGAGTCGCCAAATTGTTGGAGAGGTAAATCCCCTCTACGGGTAGAGGCGATCCCTACTAGCCCAGCAAGGGTCTAGCAACAATCACACAATGCTGCTACGCATGTTCCTAGTTACAATTAAACAAGAGGCAAAGAGCACCTACTTGGATTCCTGCGCTTGTCGTTTGGCGAAGAGATGTTGCCTTCGCTCCTCCGCTTCGGCTAGTCACAATCCTCCGCGATCTCCGCGAATAGATACCTGCACACACGAAGGGGAAGCAAACACAAGCGTAAAATCTAGTAAAAGCAACCATACATCAGTCAGAAAAGATGTAATTCACATTTAACCATGGCATAGACAAATGAGAATGGAACAATAATAGCAGTCATCTATTATTAATCAGAATAGAGAAGAGTACAACCAAATGTTCTGACGTCGGTAACCTTCTCAGGAGGGGCCAGTCAGCATGTATCTCAAGCTTTCACCTTTGAGGATGATTCTCCCAAGACAAACAACTCTCTCTCTCACACAAATAACACAAAGCAACCTTCCCTAAGCAATCAGTCACTTCCACACCTAGCACACCACACCCATAGCAGCAATCTGAGCACTACAAGCTCTGTACAATCCAAGCTATTCCAAGCTAAGTCTAACTAGCTGCTCATGGTAATGGTGGAAGTTTATATAGGAGAAGGAGTCTCCTAAAAGGGTGGAAGGATGAGCTTATCTTTGAGGGAAATGGTTGCAAAAGGTCGAACAGTCATGCCATAGAAGGGAGTCGATATTCACAAAGCTAACAACCAAGCCTGGAGTTATCTGGAAGGCTGGTTGTTTGAACGAATTCGCCCAAACTGGATCAGCGCGGATAATGAGGAAACTGTCGCGCTGTCAGCGCATCTCAATAACTGGGACAGTCGTGTCAGCGCGGAAGCACACGGGAAAGGTGCGATGTTCACCAGCGCGGGAAAGGGATGTTCTTCCGCGCTGGCAGCGCGCGGAATGCACTATGGAGCGCCAGTCATCGCGGGTATTTTTCTAACAGACGCGCTGATGCATAGAACTTTGGAAAAAAAAGGGTTTTAGGGCTAGTTCAGAAGGCATGAAGCTTAGTGATTGACACAGCAGGGTGACTGACAGGAAGGCAGTGACAAATTACTGTGTAACACACATGATAAACCAACTCTTCGGATATCATGTGTGAGATTGCTTCCCAACTACCTTTGTTAGGCGTTGTTGGAAATCTTTGCACTTGCCATGTCATAGTTGTTAGCGATGAGGTTAATGACTTGCACTAGTCAACCGAGGGCATACTCAACTAGAGGCGAGAGACTAAGAGGTGCCATATACCCTACAGTACATACGATTTATAGCATGTTAACTTTAGACATGGGATAGACAATCGAGTTCTGTAATGGAATCCAAGTCCATTAACAATGACAATCTTTACCTTACGCACGACCATAATGTTCATCTCATAAATCATCCTACAAGTATTACTTCAAAGTCCCATGTGCCATAAATGGTAGTACAATAATTTATATGTGATATGTATCTTATGATTTTCTGGTATCTAAAAAATTATTAGTAATTTTATTAATAAAACAAAATTACAATATAACAACTTGAATTTTATTATTTTTATTACTTTTACCTTTTTATTATTAATTGAACTGACATTAAATGTTTACCTCATTTACAAACACTACAACATCTCTCCCATATGGGTCTCTATATTACTTTTAAGTTTTAACCTTTTATTATTTTTTAATTTTGCAAAAATGTAAATTTTTACAAAAATTTATACCACTATAACATCACCCCCATACTAGGTTGTATAGCGCCTCTCGGCACAACAATTTGTTAATAAATGACGACATGATTATATCTTATTCCATAACCCACTTAATGTTAAATTTGGGTAACTGTATAAATTAGACAACTTACCTTTGACTAAGTCCTCGGGATACATTTTAGTGTTTCAAAGACACATAAATATGACTAAGGTGCCACTTGATTTACTCATAGAAGCTTACTTTAGTTAATTTACCATGTGTTTTGAAGACATAATTTCATTAGCCAACTTTTACCTAGTAGGCTAGTAGGATTGTAGTTTCACAAGATAACATGAATAAGATGCAATATGATATTTTTAATCACACTTGTTGATGATAGGATAAGGATACTTTTGTCTTCTAAAATTAATTATAAGTATGAATAATACCAAATGTAAGTTACAAATTGAATAAAATATTACAAATTCCCTGAGCTTTAAAAGATGTGAGGTCTCTATACCACTGGAAAGCTCCCTCCTGCCACACATAGGTAGATGGATACCATACACAAAATGGGAGACCACCTTCTCAAAAGAGTGTTTTCCACAAGTGTTCATCACCTTGAGTAGAAACAGGGAGATGTTAATAACCCCAGTTAGAAATAGAAAAAATTATGTCTTTCTAACAAGTTTTTGTAACTGCCAACATAGTCAAACTTTTTGGTCCTCTCAACCATTAATGCATATCTAATCCATATATGCTACCACCAAACTCTATATCAAAAAAATTTGTAATATAAAGCCAACATATTTCAACCTAGAACAAGTTGGTATGAGCAGTACACAAACTAATAACAACCTAACATATCACTAAAAAGACCTTTCTCATGAGCCAAGGCAGCATTCATCTTCCTATGAAGGAGTTAGATTAAAAAATGAGGGAAACATTCTCTTGAAATGACAACAAGTTTCCATTTCATCTAAATATCAAAAGCCATGCATGTGCCCACAAGAATGGATAGCAATATGCTCCAACCCAAAAGATGCCCAAAACTCAATCATATAAATACATGTCAGACCAAGCAGTGACTCCTTAAAGAAAAAACTGATTCGTGTATATTCCTTCAGGTAGGTCTTCATTAAATACATGAGGGAGAGACTGTTTAGTTCATCTCCCGATGATTGCTCATATTATTTATTTATCTATTTACATTATTCACCCAATCACGAGGATTAGGTGTCAACATTCCCCCCCTTAATCTGAAGGGAAGTTGGTGAGTCCAAGCATCATTCTGAATCGTTCAAGCTTTTCTCTTCCAAGCGCTTTGGTGAAGATGTCTGCAATTTGCTCATTTGTGGAACAATGACGGAGATGGATTGTTTTGGCCTCAACATGATGTCGAATCAGATGATATTTAGTATTGATGTGCTTCGTTCAATCATGGAACTTTGGGTTCTTGGCCAAATTTATTGCAGAGGTATTGTCAATCATGAGTGGAGTTGATTGTACTTGTTTTACCTGCAAATCTTCAAGAATTTTCCTGAGCCACACAATTTCTTTTGTTGCTTCAGCTGCTGCCACGTATTCTGCTTCTATTCTGGAACCTGCTAGAGCTGATTGTTTGCATGATCTCCAGGAGACAGCTCCTGATCCAAGACTCATAGCATATCCTAAAGTAGATACCCCAGTTCCTTTGTCTCCATCGAAGTCTGAATTACAGTATCCAATCAAGCTGAAGTCATCCACCTGTGTATACTTGATTCCAAGGTCTTGAGTTCCCTTCAAGTACCTTAGAACTCTTTTTGCAGCAGACCAATGTCCCTCACAAGGCTTTTGCATAAACCTAGAGAGGATTCCAACAGCAAACGAAATGTATGGTCTGGTAGTAGTTAGGTAGTTGAGACTTCCTACAAGCTGTCTGTACTTTGTTGCATCCTCAAATTCTTTTCCTTCAATAGATGTGAGCTTTAAGTTTTGTTCCATTGGAGTAGTAAGAGGATTGCATTCTGTCATGCCAAACCTGTTCAACAGATCTCCAATGTATTTCTTTTGAGAAAGAAATATGGACTTCGGATGTTGGGTTACTTCAATACCAAGATAGTAATGAACATAGCCCAAATCAGTCATTTCAAAGCTGTTTCCCAACTCCTTTATGGATGCAATGTAGCTTTCATTGTTCCCTTTCATTAAAAGATCATCTACATATACCACAAGATATACAACTCTTTTGCCAACTTTCTTGACAAATAAAGTTGCATCATCAAGATCATAATGTTTGAAATTGAGTTTCAGAAGATGCTCAGTTAGTTTTTCACACCAGGCTCACGATGCTTGTTTGAGGCCATCCATTTGATGGACTTTCCAACCGTTCTGAGCTGCTAGGGAAAAGACTATCCGGATGGTAGCCCATTTTGTTGTGGGGGCAAAAGTCTCCTCATAATCAACCCCTTCCTTCTATGCAAAACCTTTTGCCACAAGCCTAGCTTTGTGCTTGTCAAGTGAGCCATCAACTTTATACTTGTTCTTGTAGACCCACTTGCAACCAATTGGTTTGGTTCCTAATGGAGGATCAACCAACTTCCAAGTGTCGTTCTTTATGAGGGCATCATACTCCTTTTGCATCACTTCTTTCCATTCATCATGGGAAGCAACTTCTTTAAAGGAAGTTGGTTCAAAGTCTGTAGACAAGTTCAATTCACAATCATAAGAAACATCCATATCAACAGGTGAATTAGAGTCATCTACATCACCTCCATTTTGCCGGTTTGAATTTCGAGTTCCTGTCTTTCCAACCTCATCAGGATGAACACTTTCAAGTGTCTTTGTCAGCCACTTTGGGGGACCTTTCTCATATGCCCAGGCTACTCTGTTGATTGAGTTGGGACTTAATCAAGATTGAGTCTCCCAATTCTATCAATCACATCACTTAAAGCATCATCTGTTGTTGGAGTTTCTTGCGGGGGAGAGTGTTCCTCAGAAGAATATTCGCATGTTGATCTAGTATAGGAATCCCCCCTTCAAGATGTGGAATCTGATTATCAAATTCTTGAAATGATTTTGCTTTTGCAAATCTATCCAAACGATCAAGTTGCCACTCAACAACATTGTCAGTTTTGGATTATTCAAGAAAAATTACATCTCTAGATACAACAAACTTTTTATTTACTTCATCATAGAGACGGTATGCTTTGGAGGTGTTTGAATACCCAAGGAAGATACACTTACGACTTCTAGCACCAAGTTTGTTTCTACGGACCTTTGGTATCAAGGCATAACAGGTGGAACCAAAGACCCTGAGATGCTTTACCGAAGGAACTTGTCCATACCACATTTCATAAGGAGTCTTGTTTCTAATAGATTTAGATGGACATCTGTTCTTTATATATGTCACACATAGAACAGCATCAGCCCAAAACATTATCTTTACAATTTTGAAGAAGAGCATGGATCGTACCATATTTAAGATTGTCCTATTCATTCTTTCAGCTACACCATTCTGTTGGGGATTATAAGGCACAGTTGTTTGATGTTTGATCCCATGTTGGCGAAGATAGTTTTCAAATTCATTTGATGTGTATTCTTTTCCATTATCAGTGCAAATAGATCCAATATGAGATTGTGCATCATTTTCAATCCATTTATGAAAATTCTTGAATGTTTGAAAAGCATCAGATTTGTTCTTCAATAAATAAACCCAACACATTCTGGTGTAGTCATCAATAAATGTCATTATATATTTGTTTCCATTTGCAGAAGGAACAGGCATTGGACCACATAAATCTAAATGAATGAGTTCAAGTTTTCTATGTGCTCTTGAATGTGAGTCATGAAAAGACTGTTTGCTATGCTTTCCTAGAATGCAAGCATCACATTGGTTAAGTTTTCTAG
The DNA here is from genome assembly GCA_031772625.1 of Pinus tabuliformis. Lineage (NCBI taxonomy): Eukaryota > Viridiplantae > Streptophyta > Pinopsida > Pinales > Pinaceae > Pinus > Pinus tabuliformis. The sequence goes on from CM062815.1 coordinate 604,806,746, forward strand.
GAATTGTAGGCAACCCAACAACACCATTTTTCTTAATGTCCAAATCTAGCATGCCATAATAAACTTGGTGGAAGTGTACCTTCTTCATGATGAGAATTGTATGAGAAATGTTGTGCATGAGCAAAGGTTCCTTGCAGCTTGAGAAGCCTTTCATCTTCTATTCCCCTCATGACAAGTGAATGGTCAGACGCTTTTCTTACCTCAAGCTTGCCATCAAACATATGAATGGAGTGACCTTGCTGGCGGATGTGGACCAAGGACAACAAGTTTCTCTTGAGCTATGGGAGATATAGAACATGATGCAGAAGAAAGTCTGGAAGACCAGGCAGTTTAAGCCTGATTGTGCCAAAGCCCCGATGGCTTGATTTTCGATTGGTCTGCAAAGTATACTGCTCCATCAACATTGTCAGTAAATTCTTCAAAAAAGTCTTTTCTATGAGTCATGTGGCAGGTTTCTCTTGAATCAAGCAACCAATCATTTTTCCAAGAAGCAAGTGAAGCATTAAATAAATCTTCATTTACTCCAATATTACATTGTGCCACAACATAGTGAGAAAATTCAGGTGCTTTACCTTTGTCTGTATCATCAGTTTTACCTTTCTGTTGGTTTCTTTTCTGCTCAATTTTGTCCCATGGTAACTTGCATGTAGAAGCATCATGTGATCCATTTCTCTTGCAACATATGTAGTGCAAATCTGCCTTTTCTCCTTCAGAGTGTCTGGCCCCCCTGCCTCTAAAATATCTTCCTCTTCCTCTTCGACCACCTCTTCCTATTGAATGCATACTGTAACAAAAAACTTATGCTGCAAAACTTTTACTCTTAATGGGAAAAATAAGACGGGACAGCAAATTCAAATGTCAATTGGCATTCATCTAGACAATGTTAAAGTATAGAATATATGGGTGAGACAGCCGAAATATGAGTGACTTTGTATATATATATGGTAGCCTAAATATACCATAAATATATATAAAAAACTGTGCAGCGCTGAACACAAAGCTTTACAACGCATACAAGAAGGTTTATATCAGAGTTCCAGCAGCGTGATAGTGGCCCTTCACGCAGTACTCCCAACTTAAATTCACCGCATATCAATCCAATACCATGTGACCCATATAAGTGTTTTGCTTTAAACCTCATATAAATCCACCATTATATATGTATATGCCATACGTCCCCTTTATAAAAAAACTCAATTACCATACGTCCCTTTGTATATGTATATACCATACCATTGATGTAATCTTTTCACCATTTAAAAATGCCATTCGGTCTTCATAAAAAAGGGATTTTTCACTATTTAAAAACACTATTTGGTCCTCATAAAATTGGATAGTGCATAGTCAATTTACCAACACATGAAATGGCTTCAAGAGAAAAACCCAATGCATGGTACTCACCATAGAAACCAATGCATTGCATAGTCAATGCAACATCAACAACTGTCGGCGGGATTTTGATAGAGATACTCCACACTCACTGCATCATACAACCCATTTTGAAATGCAGAGATTTCATAGCCCATACAATACCATGTGCAACAGAAGAAAGAATTAAATCATCTTCAAGACTGCTGATACTGTACCAGCGTTCAAAACAACGTATATGTGACAGCGTATATGAAACAACGTTTATATGGAGGGAGCAGTGTATATGAAACAGCTACCAGGAGCAGTGTATATGAAATAGAGTTTATATGGAGGGAGCAGCGCATATGAAATAGCTACCAAGAGCAGTGTATATGAAACAACGTTTATATGGAGGGAGCAACGTATATGAAACAGCTACCAGGAGCAGTGTATATGAAACAACGTTTATATGGAGGGAGCAGCGTATATGAAACAGCTACCAGGAGTAGCGTATATATGAAACAGTGTTTATATCAGCGTTTACCAAGAATTTCATACAAGGATTGAACCTGGAGCGTTGTTATACCAGCGTGGAGAGAGCAACAACATATGGAGGGAGGCTGGCTAGCGTGGAGAGAGCAGGTCTGGGTTTTGAAGGAGCAACGATTGCTGCAATAGAACTTCTTCAAGGATACCAGACAGCGTTATATGCAACAACGTTATGTACAGAATATTCAACAGCATTTATGGAGAGAGCAGCATGATATACCAGCGTATGGAGGGAGCGCCCCATTACAAAGCTTTACCAACGGACACCATTTACAAAGCTTTACTAACCGATCAACGTTCAGAATTAATTATGGCAAACAAAGTGCACAGGGGCAGTGGACAGTGGACAGAGAGCATTAGGCATAAGGGAGTTACAACTATTTTGGGAGCTAGCTCTGATGCCATGTCAGACTAGGCAGTAGCTCCTTAAAGGAAAAATTGATTCGTGTATATTCCTTTAGGTAGGTCTTCATTAAATACATGAGGGAGAGACTGTTCAGTTCATCTCCCGATGATTGTTCATATTATTTATTTATCTATTTACATTATTCACCCAATCACGAGGATTAGGTGTCAACAATACACAAAAATTAAATGCATGCACAAGACAAATACGTGCCTTTGTAAGCATATCGTTGATCACCATAAAAAAATACATCCAGATTTAAGCTGAAAAACTAATGAATTAAAATGGAAACACAATTATTGATGATGTTTTTACACTCCAAAATAGTTGTTGTCAAAATGCCACATTTGAACTTGTTAAATAAAAAAAAACCATAAAAATACAAAATCACAATAAAATCCTACCACATATGAGAAGTTTCACACGAATCACAATAAAATCCTACCACATATGAGAAGTTTCACACACCTACTATTATGCATGATGTATGTGATATTTATTGCAACTTTTATGCACAACCTCTCTACCTTCATATTCCTTAAACCTGGCCCAAGCTAGCACAACCCTAATCCAATCTAGAAAAGTTACCAGTTTTACATATTCATCTAACAAAAAACATAACTGGTAAATTCACCTTCTATGTGTATGGCTGAAAATATCAACTACCTTGATGCATTTATCAAAAGGTCACCACCTACTCCTAGATTGTTCCTATTATCTTATTGTTTTCAAATAAAGTCCAGATATATTAACAAAATCAACGAAAAAATATTCTAGCAATTAAAGTCTCGTGAAAGACCACACAATTAAGTACTTACATTAATCTTTGCATATCTATGCCACAAAATATTTTCAAGAAAGAGTTCTCATACCATTTAGAGTCAAATGTACAACATAAGAGGCTCACTGGACATTCATTCATATTATAGAATGGATGAATACGAATTTTTTTGGGCAGAATGCTTTGTTCCATATCAACTTACACACTATAATTGTTGCATATATTTCATAGGATATATCATATACACACATCTTGTTGAATCCAGTGAAAAATTTAGCAAAAGACAAGGAACCAGGGATACCCTCAAACATGTCACGCTGTATTATTATGTTTCTTAATGGAAAGGGAGATTAAAGAAAATTTTGGGCAAACAAATTAATAAAAGAATAATAATATTAACAAGATCCGCTGCGAAGCAGCAAGTCCCTGCTGGTAGTTAAAACAGAACTTTAACAACAAAACACTGATAAAATAGTAGCTATAAGGCTTACAATCTCGCAAATACTATGCCATCAAGCTTAACGGAACTTTATTTATCTTGATTTAGGAAGAAAGGGCCAGCCACTTGTGCTTCTGCATCCTGGATTACTTCGTCTCAGGTGATGATATTGCCGCAAAAACCTCTAGTTTTTCTTTGTTCCTGGGGAGTGAAGCGGGTTGTTCCGGGATGTTGTGGTTGCCTTGCTGAAGTAAGGGCACAACAAGTTGTAGCGATATTTATTTTTAGCGAACTTTATTTTTTACCTTCGTTAAGATATTTGGAAACTAGCATTTTTTGGTTTAATTCAATACCTCGCTTGTGTTATTTCAGAATTACCAGAGGGAAATGCTCTTGGGAATTATGATATCAGTTCGTTCGCTGATGGAAAAATGGCTGTGTCTAAATAATCGTTTCAAATGATATGAATGATCCAGATAGAATTAATGATGATGCTTGGGAACCCTTTCAACTCCTGGGAATGATTTCTCTCAGAAATGATATGGTTCAATAATGATTTGAATCCTGTGATAGAATGATAATGGGAATTCTCTCGGAATTGCTGGGAGCGAGTTTGATTGATGCTACCTTGGGAAGTAACTCTATAATTGGTTTTCTGCTTCTCAAAAAGGAAAAACGAGTACTGCAACTCTATTCTCAGGCTGACATGCTACTTGGCCCATAGGCGAGGCATGATCTAACAAATTAGAGCAAGTCCCAGCTCCACGGAATTAAATGAAATATGCATGCAAAGAAAGATATAGTAACTTTTTTCAGATGTTCAAAGGAATACTAAGCAATGTTTAAGTTCCTGTAATCAGGAAGCAAAAGATTGATTTTTCCTGATTGAAGCTTGAAGGGTCATAAGGCCAAAGCCTCTGCACCGTCTCCTCCCTGATGTTTCTTCTACATTTCCTCGCATTGTTGCGCAAATACATAAGATTAGATGACAAAGGATCAAAAGCAATCCTAGAGACTGGCTTTCCTAGACAGATAGAGAGGCTAGCCCGCAACTGAAATGACACTATCTATTATGCATAACATAAAACCACTGAAATTTATTAATGCAGCCCATTTAAGATATATTCCAGTACTGTGTACAACTCAGAAATAATGCCCAACATATATATATTTCTCTCTAACTTCTGCAATTATAAAATGATAGATTTATAACACAAATAATAGAAATGCAACTTGGAACATTTCAAGCTCTGTTTGGAAATGATCAGCTCTTAGTGACAGCCTCTTTGCAGTCACACAGTGCAAAGAAATCATGGGTATTCCTGGAAAATATAAATGCACAACCACATATTATATTAATCATTTTTCGTGGAAGGAACTAAGTTTTGATAACTGACCTTCCTTCTCAAGAAAATCGCCCTTCAGAAGAAAACTAGACTCTTCCAGACTTGCACTTCTACTTTTTGTCAGATGGTCAAGCACATCCACAAAGGACTCGTCCATGCTCATATTCCTATTCTTGTCACCTTTGAAATGATGTAGGACATCAACATGAGAATGTTGTGAACTGCAATTTTTTAAAAATGCAACAGGTCTATCCTCACTACACTTTCCAGCTCCCCGTAGCTCTCCATATTCATCATTTTCAAGTCCAGAACTGGAGACCCGACTTCCTACAAAACCCTAACCAAAACAAGGTGAGCTTATAAATGAATAAAGACATCCTCAATACCAAATATATAAGAAAATCAAAACAGAAAACGAGTTTATTTCATCCCCTGTAACAACTTTGTCCTCCAAATGAGCTTTTTGGCTCTCTTAAAAGCCTTAAGAAAAATTTAGATTTACCTGTTCTAATTCATTTGCATTATCAAAGTCAGGAATTGCAAGCTCAACATCAGTGCTCTCCAGAGCGTGTTTTTGCCCAGATAACACATCGTCCCCACACTTCTCAGACACAGCCAAAGCCTCTGCACCGTCTGCTCCCTGATGTTTCTTCTGCCTTTCCTCGCATTGTTGCGCAAAGACATAAGATTAGATGACAAAGGATCAAAAGCAATCCTAGAGACTAGCTTTCCTAGAGAGATAGAGAGGTTGGCCCGTTCAATAGAACTGAGTCACCAGAATACCAAGTTCTTCGGACATGGGATTGTAACTACTGCTGGGTAAGGAACTGCTATTAGTAATTCGTAAGGAACTAAGTTTTGATAACTGACCTTCCTTCTCAAGAAAATCGCCCTTCAGAAGAAAACTAGACTCTTCCAGACTTACACTTCTACTTTCTGTTAGATGGTCAAGCTCATCCATAAAGGACTCGTCCATGCTCATATTCCTGTTCTTGTTACCTTTGAAATGATGTAGGACATCAAGATGAGAACGCTGTGAACTGCAATTTTTAAAAAATGCAACAAGTCTATCCTCACTACACTGTCCAACTCCCCGTAGGTCTCCATGTTCGTCATTTTTCAAGTCCAGAACTGGAGACCCAACTTCCTGCAAAACCCTAACCAAAACAAGGTGAGCTTATAAATGAATAAAGACATCCTCAATGCCCAATATATAAGAAAATAAAAACAACAAACGAGTTTATTTCATCCCCTGCAACAACTTTGTCCTCCAAATGAGCTCTTTGGTTCTCAAGAGAGCCTTCAGAAAAATTTAGATTTACCTGTTCTAATTCATTTGCATTATCGAAGTCAGGAATTGCAAGCTCAACATTAGTGCTCTCCAGAGCGTGTTGTTGCCCAGATAACACATCGTCCCCACACTTCTCAGACACAGCCAAAGCCTTTGCACCGTCGCCTCCTTGATGTTTCTTTTGCGTTTCCTCGCGTTGCTGCACAAAGACATAAGCTTAAATGACAAAGGATCAAAAGCAATCCAAGACACTAAAATAAAAATTGCAAAACCATGACAGCAACATTATTTTTGGGGGATTTTGAGTGGAACCCATACAGGAATGCACTTAAAATTGAACCTGGAATAGATGTGATAAACGGCAGGAGGTAGAGCCCTCGGTATCACTATTCATGCAGCATTGAACACCATGTGTAAGATAGTCTCCTAATAATTCATTAGGATTAGTATTATATTTTACCTAGATGTTATCACCACTCGATTAACAAGGAAAAACATGAATTTACTAAATATATGATATTTATTTAGTTTACCATTCCACTTGTCGCGGGCCCCATTTTACTTGTCGCCATGATCACCATGCACACCCCATTTTACTTATCGCCATGATCACCATGCACATTGTCATATGTGTGACCCACCTGCATGTATGACACATGTCTCTTTACCGCCTATTAACCTATCCTTTAACGAACCAACCTGAGATGAACCAACCTGATATGTTGCGATAATATTCTCTGTAATCTTTAATACCCTTCCTCGTTCAATACCCAATCTCGTCTGAAGCAAAGCAATGCACTACTAGATCGAGCGAAAGGGGGCAAAGCAATGCACTACTAAAACGAGTGAAGGGCGACTGATAATGGGGGATAGACAACGGGAACCACAACTAACTAATTCGACATACTTGGTTGGATAATTTTAGGCGGGCACGTTTCTTAAGGAATGAGTGATATATGGCGAGCAAAGAAGACAATTTGAAGGGTATCTCTGTTACTTCTTTGAGGAAAGAATGAGCAATAATTTTATTTTATTGTGTGCAGAAACCCTCTCGATTCAAAGGGAATTGATCTTGCGGTGGGGTGTTGACACAAGGAATCCAGTAAGGTGGTTCTCCCCCTCTCTCAGGCAGGTCAAGACCGTCCATTACATTATATATGAATTTATGCCCCGATACCATCTCCGAGCGCCTTTCTCTTGGAACTCTGACAACTCCGAAGATTACTTCGAAGCACACTTGTAAGTAGTTTCTATTGGTAGCTTATTCAATAGAGTCTGTTTATTCAGTCGATGAAGTAGTCGTAGTAACAAATAGGAAATCTGCCTGCTTCCTTTCAATTGATTTAGTGCCCAATTTTTATAGCCTAAATTCTAGTCCGTAAGCGAACTAAAGGCGAGGGCAATTACCCAGGCAGACCCACACCTTAAGTTCCAACCAAGGGTAGGGAATTAGAACACAGTTAGAATCACTTTCTTTCCTTCCCCATATAATTCAAACAACATGATAACCATTAGCCAAACATAGAACTCAGTAGATGATATGGTTAGGTGTGGTAGCACTGTTAAAATTTATTTTCATACTAATTGAGTCGGAAACCAGCTTTGAAGTCTGAATGGTAACAATATTCCTCGGCTTTTCAATTGACCTAAAATTGTTGTAGCATCATATTCCTGGGCTTTATTAAGCTAAAATTATTGTGGATGCTACAGGGATACAAATTGGTTATGGAGTTATGGAGAATTGCAGAGCTAATGCAAAATACCTGACATACATCCGCTTTGAACTCAGGCAGAGGGAGGACTTCAGCAGAACTCAGGCCAGAACTTCAGCAGATCACCCACAGCGCAGCAGAACTCAGGCCAGAACTTCAGCAGATCACCCACAACGTCAGTTCAGCAGAGATCAGAGATCAGGCATCCGACATCCTCAGCGATAAGGTATTAAACCCAGCTCTGGAGATCTCCAAGGCCACATAAGTGTTACAAAGGCCCAAATGGCAGTGTCGGAAAGATCCAGACGTCAAAAAGGGAAAGCTAGGAAAGGAAACATAAACTTGCCATGTATGCCGGTGAAACAGAACTGGCATTTAATATGCTCAGCTAATGCTAGCATTAATTCAGCTAGTATTTATTAACTTGAAAATACGAAACGAATTGCTAATTATAACATATGGTTTTGATTTTTGGCTTCGGGAAGAGGCCAAATAAGAAGGAAAATAAATCTGTATCAAAAAACTTTCGACGGCGAATCGATCTCTGTCGAGAAACTTTGGTTATATCGTGATTAGTGGGGGTGAACTAATGCTAAGATGGGCCTAATCAATTACTATAGTCCTTGGCCATTGCCAGATGACAGGGACTAATAACAATACCAATCTAAATGGTATTCATTTCTAAATTCACTATCACATTTATGTGAATACAATCATATTTTTCATTTCCATTATCACTTTCATGCGAGTCCATAACAACACTGCAACAAGTAATAGTTCTTCCAATGACCTTTCTCGTCATTTGCAAATGTTATAAGCAATAAATTTAGAGACATCTTAATGAATTTACTTCCTGTACTCTCTTATTTGTAAAAACACAATTCTCTTATTTGTAAAAACACAATTCTCTTTCTCATCGTGGTGCAGAGACTAGTAAGTACACTTGCATTAGAAGAATATAAGCCCACAAGTGATTACGTGATTTGATAGACAAAACGCATATTCTTAAAAGGCACAAACCAACTTGGTTTCTATGTGTTGAAATGAAGAGACCAGAAAGAATAAGTAGCAGCCTTCCATCCTTCTTCTTTGCAACAGAGTTGGTGCACGATCACAATCCGAAAAATTCAAGGAAATGTATCGAAAAGGGTCGTTGTAAATAATATCCATGTAGAGTTATTCCACTCACCCGTTCCATTTTTCAAATTTCTCTTTGCAGAATTTTGTTGAGAATTTTAAATGGTAATGCAATGCTTAGTAATCATTTTGGAGGATAAAATTCTACCAACTTGAAAAGTAAGAAAAAGATCAATCATCATGCAAATAAATACAAACTTTAAAATTTAATCTTCTCACATTTGAGTTGTCACTTCAACTGTACATCTAAGGGAACATAAGGAATGAATAGCCGTGCCTAGATCCATCCCTCACCCCGTAAAACAGAAAACCAAAAGTAATATTTATATAAAGAAAGGCTTTGCACACACTGTCTTAAAGCACAATAACAAAAATATTTGAATGCATATAAACACGCATAAGTTTGCACATCAAGGTAGTTCTACTTCTTTCCTTCCATATCTTAAGTTCTAACACGTATATGTACATTCATCGTCATATTTCTCACGAATAAGCCCAAGACTAAACATATGTATATAGTGTCATGCAGATAGAACATAGCGCAGTAAAAAAGGTATTTCTTCATCATATTGCTAACGCATAAAGCACAAGACTATCTGTGTATCATGCATGTAACGAGTATAGAATATATTGCAATAAAAAGGCATATATGCAATCGAGCAAGAGGCATTAAATAATTGAATTGACTTTATTTTCAAGGAAAAGAAATATTTATAGAATTTAATTTCAGTTTTATCATGAATCATTGACCTTCGATGCAGGAGCATGAATACCTTTGGCTCAATTACTAAAGTTACAAAAGTTTGCAGGATACTTACTTTCTTATTTATCAAAAACTTTTTCTCTATATTTTAAATTAAATACTTTCAAAAATATTTTGTCTTGTACTTTTGAATTCTGAAAAGCTATGTTGCATGAGTTTCTGGAACATTGGGAACTTGAGTACAGGTGTCGGGAACGGCTAGAGGTTTCCCCAAAATTTATAGGAAATAGCTAATTGGTAACGATAATATTATATAATAAGAAAATTAAAAAAAAAAATTAATTATTTAATTTATATAATAATCAAAATTAATATTGAATCAAAATATTCAAATATTAAAATCAATTTAAATATATAATCTCTTATATATAAATATATTCTTTGGGTGTCTTTCTCTCTAAGTCTCTCCTTTTTATATATATAAATAATCAAATATTAAAATGTCAAGTTCATTATGACACATGACGATTCTTTGAAACAATCTGGCTTAAAAATACAAAAGAACAATTTTACATATATTTCTCTAGTTATTCTTAAGAGAAAAAATAAAGCAACTTTAATGTTTAAGCATTGATTGCCACATACAATATGCACACACAAACTTCTGCGATATATATACATAAACAACAAAAAAAATACTCATCAACATGACATCCCAGATATCGCCCTTACATTGAGGTCCCACATGCTTCTTTAATCCATCAACAGATTGCTCCAGTTTCTCAATTAAGGATATCGCTATTAAGGATGTCTTTGGCCTTTGTTGCTGCGAAGGTTTCAACTTAGGCTCATGTTTTGTGGGCAGTTCAGCATATTTCTCTACCGACTTTGTATTCCCCAACCCTAAGAAACACTGAAACAAAACTAAAAAGTTATTATGTTGTAATATATACTAAAAAATAAATTGTTTATAAAATCCCTTCATAATCAATCATATACAATTTTCTTTGTTTCTAATTCCACTAACTATTCCATTTAAGAAAGGAAAAAAAAAAAGTTCCTATTTATTGCTTACTACAAAATTAATCAATTTTTATCCTTTTCAAGTTGACGTGGAATCCTCAATTTTCACACATTTAAAAATTTTGTTAAAGATAAACAACTCTTATCTATCAGCTTTTCTAATTTTGCCGGTGGTTGAATTATAATTACATTGCATTATCCAAATCAATGTAGGTCATAGAGATCACCATGTTTTCTCCATTTTTTTTGATGCTTGAGATGGCATATTGAACTTCCATTATCAAGCCAAAACCAAAATAAGCATTGTTTATACCCACTTTCTTATTCTAAGACACACTAAGACATTTTGAAATTACACTTTATTTATTTTCATTTCCTTCCCAAGTAAACTTGTACCCACTACTCCCAGCGAACTATATACTTTTCATTATTCTCATTTAGTAATGAGGTCTGCAACCAACAAAAGCTAAAAATAAAATAACATAGATTTTTCTATTCAGACAAAGAACACAGTAAGTTTCTATCCAAGACAGACAAAACAGTTATCTTAAAATTTAACTTTGAAAATTATCAAGTAAAAAAGTCACATATACTTCTTTTATGTTTTTTTTATACCATTAATATAATATAAGTAAACCCAATATCAACCATGCCCTTTTCAAATTATGTCTATAAGCTTTATTCCCATTAAAAAAATATTGATTTCACCTTTCCTCCCTAAACAAGAAATAAGATTTCTAATAAAAATAAGTTCGAGCTTTGAGCAAAGCAGATACCTTAACATTTAAGGTTAAACTTATCGAATAAAAAATATACATATCTATTTGTCTTTTTTTATAAAATTTTCCTTTCATATCATTCCCATAATATAAGTGCTCAAATTTTATGTCAACACGTTTTGTCCCCATTTAGAAAATATAACTTTACTTTCCTCCCTGTAAGAAAAACCAAAAACAAGCTTTTTAATTCAAATAACCTCGAGCTTTTCTTATTAAATAAATCAATGATCATGAGCAACAAAACTCATCCCTATATAAAAATTATGCAAATAAGTTATAATTCAAATGTGCATGTGATTTCCATCACTGCCAACAAAAACTCTCAAAATGCTAATACAATAAAGGAGACAGATGTTAGATAATTTTTATCCTTTACAAATTTGCTGGACAAAAAAATCAGTTGTAGATATCGTTTTTTGGGATTCAACTGCGTTAAGTAAGTCATTAACGTATGACCATTTCCATTAGAGGTAGTCGTAACTGACTAATTTCTCATGATTTTTGAATTGTTCACTTAGCACTCATTGCATCGGGTGATGCTCACAGGGGTGAAGAAGTGGGATTGAAACTAGTGAAATGAATCACATAGCATCAATCGTCACTTCCGAGGCTTGCACCCGGTAACCAGGACTTCCCGGGAGGTCACCCATCCCAGATCTCCTCTGGCTCAAGCGCACTTAACTGTGGAGTAGCAAATGGGGTAGCAAGCTAAGTGGGCTTGATTGTGGGGTCAAGCCCACTTAGCTTGCTACCCCATTTGCTACTCCACAGTTAAGCGCGCTTGAGCCAGAGGAGATCTGGGATGGGTGACCTCCCGGGAAGTCCTGGTTACCGGGTGCAAGCCCCGGAAGTGACGATTGATGCTATGTGATTCATTTCACTAGTTTCAATCCCACTTCTTCACCAATACTTGCTAAGGTTTTGCAAATGGGGTAGCAAAATCAGTGGTAACCATTGTTATGTACATTACCAACTAAAAAAATGAATTATAAACTTCACATCGAAAAGTTTTTTAAAAAATCGGCTAGAGTTTGAATGTAAAAGCCCTTAAGTTTGCATAGAGAAAGCATTCCATATACATTTTCATCCATAGCAATGCATTTCTTCACATATTTAACCATAAAATAACGTTGGAAAATACCATTATTGGGCCATAAAATAAGTTAGAAAAACTATGAAGGTGTGCAAGGCATATCAGCGTACCTCTTCGGAGACAAACCCACCAATGCTTGTAAGATGAACGCACGACCACCATTAATTTTCTTTTCAAAACGTTAATTCAATGTATAAGGTGTTTGTCAAAACTGGTTCAGTGTTTGGGGTTTTGGGCTTCTACGGTTTTGACTTTATGAAACACTAGTGACTCCATCACTACTAAATAAATTCAAGTTGTATGCATCTACCTATTCTCTTGGGAGTTGTTTAAAGAGACGGAAGAATTATCCGGACAGTCAAAAGTGGCCGGATTTTGGATAAAAAAATTTCAAAAAATCTTGTAGAGGCAGTGTTTGAATCATGTTTTTGATGATGGAAATGGATTCAGCGCCATCAAAAACGTCTAAGACACCTAAAAATTTGAAATTTAGCAACTATAAATTGGATTTACAAAAATCCTTGCCGCATTTTTTTTAACCATGACCAGAATTTTCATAATTTTCCGGACAACTCCTCTGCCTCGTTAGACTACGCTATTCTCTTGTACGCTTTAACCTCTAGCCTTGATTTCAGATTCTTTCCACAGACTATTAGAAATCTACTTAGTGTCATTACCGAGGGTGTCCATGACCATCATTTAATCTCTCTCTTCCTGGATTCTTTTCAGCAACTTTGTTTAATATCTATAGTTTAACTTTAACTCTCTTTATTTCTAGTTTCTTTTCAGCAATGATTTTGCTTCAATTTCCAACATACCCTTTTTAAGGCAATCGTTCACGAAATTCATCCAAACAACGTGAATAATTAAGAAATTCTTAAATTGTACCCAAACGATTCAGTTATAATGTTAAAAAAAAAATTAAAAGCGCCTTAAACCCCGCGATAGTCATTCTTTCGAACTTTGATGTACCATAAATCTTTTGATGGAAACCCACAGAGACATAAATGCAATTTGTGCAAATCACAGCAAGTTTGTTGAACATTCTTTTATTTTTCCTAATGAAGAAGTATCATTTATATTTGTACATGGTCTCTCTAGGCAAGTTTTCCTATATACCTTTCCTCCCATTCGTCTTCAGATTCATCCCGTAGATAGATCGGTGGTTGTGCACTTGAGTTCTCTAAGAAATCAAGTTCACGGATCCAATCTGCATGTTGTGAGCTATTGTAAAATTCTTCCATTTTTTGATCCACACTAAGACTGTTAACCGTTGCATATTGTTTTGATCACAACACATATTCAAACCCATTTGTCTCTTCAGGCAACGCAAGAATGCAACCGGTCCCCTGTATAGCTCTTCCGATGCAGATTGTATTGAACAGTAGTCAGACAGGGAAGGGAGCAGATTGCAGTTTGGAGAAGATAAATCGTTCAAATACAATAAACTCTATGCTAGATTAGTTTCATCTCCTTCAAAATGATCAGAACAAGGAGATTGGTGGTTCCCAAAATTTAGCATAGAAGAGTTACAGTTTGTAGTTCAGTCTACACAAGGTTATTGGACGTTGCAAAAGAATTGCGCTCATATTGTTCATTTGTAATGGAATCGTTCACAAGTAGGCCATGCAATGAGATTTTTTTTGTTTTTAAGATTATACAATTTGAAGGCTTCACCTAGTATAAAACTACTACAACCATCACCATTAGAGGCTTTTGGTCTTATAATTTCTGTATGTCTCACGACCCATGTTATTTTCACTGTAGTGGCTTTGAACACACGATTTTTGACAGGAACAAGAAGAACAAGAGATTTCGAGCTTTTACTAAGATTTTGGGAAATCTTTTTTTGAGATTCCTTGCTTGACAACTTCTTGGTCAAGTTCCAGTAGTTCTTGATTTCATTGTCCGTTGGACCAGGCAGTTGTCTCGGGGCGCTACAGTGGTAGACCAGGCAGTCGTCCCGGGGGGCTACAGAGGTAGCGCTACAAAGGTGCCATGGGGTAAATGGCCAGAAACCGGTGGTGGTTTAAAGTACACAAAACGACCTCCACTCAACTTTTTCCATGTTTTTATTTGACTAAACCAAGAAAATGAAAGGTTTAGGTTCGCTGGGGTGAACAATGTTTTCCCACCCCAATTCGACAAAGAAAATACTTATTGGCGTAAAAATATAACACAATAATTTATATAAAAATTTAACAGATTTAATACAAAGATTGTTTTCCATGAATCACAATTATAATGCATTAAAAATTGTTTTCCATGAAGGTATGTTGTACTTTTTTCAATGATCATTACTTCTATATGAACTATTTAGCTAGTTGATGAATAGTTCTTTCATATATATGTTCATATGTTCATGTGTCTTTATTAGATTAGTACTACTGCTTTTCTCTTAAAGGCTCACTTTCGTTTCCCCAAAGTGAAATAACCTTGATACATTTTGCAACTGAACATTCCACAAGGCATAATCACTTTTTCATTCAAAAGTACATGTATATTACTCTCTTGTGCTAACCATCGCACTAAAGGAAAATCTTTAAGAAAAATGGTAGTGGGGCCTTATTTCCGAAAGGGTTCCTACACCAAACAATGCGAATTCTAATTAGGACTTCACATCATAGAGACTTCCTTACATGTTGGTGGGTTATAGGAACATCAACACAATGAAAACCCAAGTATACTTGGAAACCCCAAGTTTCATACTTAGCCAATTTTACAACCTTGTCACACCTCCGTGCGAAAACCAAGATTTCCTTGCCCAAGGAGGGCGGGCACGCCCTCACACGAGCTTCCTTCTGCAGTTCACAACCGAACCTTGTCTTCGTGTACGACGGGCGAGTGACTCCACCAAGTCACCAAGACACCCCCTTTGCACAACTGGATACACTTCGTTTCAGCATGCACAACCTCCGCGTTTGCCTCTGCACGAAGGGCGAGTGCTCACCCGAGCTGCCCAAGAACCCGTGCCAAGTCTCACACAAACCAAGATATCGTGCTACCTTCGTGCGGCCTTGCCCAAGAGCGGGCGCATCACCAAACTACGCCTTTCCTTCTTCCTGCGTCCACACTTGATCTGCGCACTTCTCTACATGTGATGAGCAAAGTTGTGATGTCCAAATGAGCTATTCGTAATGTTTACTTATATGGGCATGAGGGCGAGTTGAGCTGCCCAAGCCGACTCATCCTCCAAGCAAGGAGCGCCCCTACTCATCGCAAATACATGTCGGCCACTAATTGTAGGTCGGCCAATGGTCTAACCATCCACGCTCCCATGCTTATATAAACCTTCGCTCTTTCCTTCTACGCACATTATAACATGTTTCCTCACGCGTTGGTCGTAGAGCTGTGTTGTAACTTGATCGTTCAAGTCGCACTTCATATTTTCCAACCGCTCGTCCATCGTCAAACGCGATCGTACTTTGGATGGAACCGCAGGTCCTTACATCCTCCTCCACCTGAAGTTGTTGTCGTCCTTGACAACATACCATCCTGGTAGCCATCCACCAAGATCATCATCAACAACTGTCTCATCCTCGGTCCATGATGTCAACTCCTCCACATACTGCAAACATCCCTGCAACATATGTAGAACTTCCATCTCCATCATGTGTCGTCCCATCCTGTGAATTGTCCTCCTTGTCTGCCTGATGCCAACATCTCTTTGTGCACTTCCGGACCCCATGTTTGAACTAGTTGGGTAGCTAATCCAACTGTCACGCTCAAGCCATGAGAGTGAACATCCTTATGCCTTCACCAGTCTATCTCGGATTCTGCCACATCCTGGACTCACCAAGAATCTCATCCATGCTCAGGTCCATGGAAACTCCATCCCATCTGCAACATGTCATGATGCTTGATGTCGAACCATCCCTGCACCATCTGTCATACCTGCTCAACCTGTTTCAAGGACTCACTGCCATGAGCAACTAACAATGAGCCCCATCTTCTTTGTCATCTAAGAAGATGTGGAGGGAGTAGAGCCTGAAGGCTCACCCTCACTAATCATCTCAATCCATCTGTCAGGATTCTCTATCTCCATCCTCTGTAGATAAGTGACCCAATCCTCCTCCCGGACATTCGGCCTCACATATGCCTCATCATCATCATCATCATCCTCAACCACTTCTAGCCTTCTTGACAAATCCAAGATACTATCAGAAAGTGTCCTGATGACCAATGACTACTTGGTAAGCTTTGTCTCAACCATAGACAACTGCTTACTCATATCTTCCATCCACTTCTCATCCTCCATTTGCATTACTGCCAACTTACAATCAGGCTTTGTCACTCCAATGGTTGGTACACCAATGGGTACATCCTCCCTTCCATCATAAATGTACAGCCTCTTCAAATGTGGAACAATCATAGCATCGAATTGTTTCAATAATTCCATTCCCAGCACAACTTCATAGTCATCTATCCGCACTATAGTGAAGTCGACCTTCTCTGTCCACTCACCTAGTGTTGTGTCCTCCTTTGTAGCTACACCAAGAACACAATCAGGAGGAGAATTGACTGTCTTCATTTGTGCCTTCACCGATACAAATTTCAGCCCAATCCTTCTCGCAGTATCTTCACCCATGAAGTTAAGAGTATCCCCACTATCCACCATAGTGAGTATATCAACACTCCCAACCTTCATCCAAACATACTCCAACTTGTTCCTCTCAGGATCCCTCCGAGAGATTACCTCTGTAGCAGCAGTAGCACCAAGTATCTGCATCATCCCCATAGAATCTTCTTCATTCTTTGCATTAGATTGTGCAATCGCATCCACTTTTGGTCTAGAAGGACAATTCTTCATCGTATGTGGTTCAGCACATATCCAACACTTCGAGGCTTTCTTTGTCTTTGACTTATCATCCGATTTCGAATCATCATCCTTCTTCTTCTCTTTCGGTTTATCGGACTTCTTCTTCCTATCATCAGAAGTCTCATCATAATGCTCCACCAACCTGTCCACAGCAGCAAAAGCTTCCTCCAGTGTTTTAATCTTTTGCCTGTTCACTTCATTGCGTGCCCTAAGCTTCAATCCAATGATGAAATTAAACACCTTGTCTCTCTCTGCCATGTCAGGAAGTTCCAGAACCGCACTTGCAAACTCCCACTGATATGTCTACAGGTTCCCTGTCTGCTTTATGAACTTAATCTTCATCCTTGCTTCCCAAGTTTCATCCTAAGGACTGAAATGGGTCTGCAAAGCTTTCTTCATTTCATCCCACGAAGTAATGTCACTAGCACTGCCATTGGAAATCTGATCCATTCTCCTTCGCCACCACATCTTATCATCCTTCGTCAAGAACTGAGCAACTACCTTCACCTTCGTCTCATCATCAGATAGACCCAATCGTCCCAAGTATTGCTCCATGTCCCATAGAAAGTTTCCAAGAGTCTTTGCACTCCTTGTACCATCATAAGATTCTGGTTCCTTGACTTTCACATGAGGCACTCCTCCACTTGAGTTATGCCTCACGACCTTCTTCAACACCATGTTCTCATCTCTGGCTTCGTCAAGAGATTTATGCAAGTCCACAATCTCTACCAAGCCTCGGTCTCTTGCCTCTTCAATCTCCTTGACCCTTACTTCAAGTTGTGTACACGTAAGATCAGTGTACTCATGTTGAGTCCAGAGCTCCTCGAGCTCTTCCCTCATCTTTGAATTGGCCTCTTAATCTTTCTCAACCAAGTCCATCTTCTTAGTCCAGTAAGCCTCTAAGTCCTCCATCTTTTCCAACACCTTTTCAATGAATGCCATAGTAGCATCCTTCGCACCGTGACTAGACCCAACCTAAGATTCAACTGCCATTGCTAACAGTTTCCTTCTTCTTTGCGATCTAGTTTCCACCATTCAATAGCTTCACCAAGATGTCTGTAACCTAAACCAGCTCTTGTTCCACTTGTATTTGAAACAACTTCCTTCACCTGCAAGTACCTGCTCCACTGTCACCAACTTCCAAGCTTCTTCCCCCCTGAATCAGCTTCAATCACCAGCTCCAACTGAGCTCTGATACCACCGGTCATGATGCCAGAGCCTCGATAGTCTTTCAACCACTCTTGGCGAGATGCAGCACCACCGAACACTTTCTTTTCACCAATACTTATGTTCGTGGACTACGCCTAACCACTTATCCTACTTAGTTTGTGTTTCGCAACCAAGTAATTATTAATGTTCCTTTATACCAATGAACACCCATACACATTCATTATCATCAGCAATTATACATGAAGATCGCAATTGCACAGTATAAAGGGAGGGGCAACTCCCTGAACAATGAGTCTTCCCAATAATATATTATACAACTTTTACAAAGTTACAATGCTTTACAAGTATACTTGGAAACCCCAAGTTTCATACTTAGCCAATTTTACAACCTTGTCACACCTCCGTGAGACAACCAAGATTTCCTTGCCCAAGGCGGACGGACGCGCCCTCACACGAGCTGCCTTCCGCACTTCACAACTGAACCTTGTCTTCTTGTACGACGGGTGGGTGACTCTACCAAGTCACCAAGACACCCCCTTCGCACAACCGGCTACACTTCGTTTCACCGTGCACAACTTCCGCGTTTGCCTCTACATGATGGGCGGTCGCTCACCCGAGCTGCCCAAGAACCCGTGCCAAGTCTCACCCAAACCGAGATATCATGCTACCTTCGTGCGGCCTTGCCCAAGAGTGGGCGCATCACCAAACTGCGGCTTCCTGCTGCGTCCACACTTGATCTGCGCACTTCTCTACATGTGATGAGCAAAGTTGTGATGTCCAAATGAGCTCTTTGCAATGTTTACTTATATGGGCATGAGGGCGAGTCGAGCTACCCAAGCCGACTCATCCTCCAAGCAAGGAGCGCCCCCTACTCATTGCAAATACATGTCGGCCTTTGCACTAATTTTAGGTCAGCCCATGGTCTAACCATCCACGCTCCCATGCTTATATAAACCTTCGCTCTATCCTTACGCACATTATAATATGTTTCCTCATGCGTTGGTCGTAGAGCTGTGTTGTAACTTGTTCGTTCAAGTCGCACTTCGCATTTTCCAACCGCTCGTCCATCGTCAAACACGGTCGCACTTCGGATGGAACCGCAGGCCCTTACACCAGTGGCCCAATGGCCCGCAGAGGTGGCCGGAATCACCCCGCACTCTGCCCCACCCCAATAGCCCAATGGCTCGCGGGGGTGTTGGGTGATTCCAGGAATCACCCTGCCCTCCACCCCACCCCAGCAGCCCAACGGCCCGAAGGGGTGGTGGGGTGATTCCGGGAATCACCCCACACTCTGCCCCACCCCGGTGGCCTAATGGCCCCGCGGGGATCGCAGGGTGATTCTCAGAATCACCTCGCCCTCTACCCCACCCGGGCGGCCCGATGGCAGGCAGGGGTGGCGGGGTGATTCTAGGAATCACCCCATCCTCTACCACACCCCGGTAGCCCAATGACCCGAAGGGGTGGCGGGGTGATTCCCAGAATCACCCCACCCTCTGCCCCACCCCGGCTGTCACACCCCCAGGCCGGCGGTAGTCTTTCAACCGCGCTTGGCGAGGTGCGGCACCACCGAACACTTTCTTTTCACCAATACTTATGTTCGTGGACTACGCCTAACCACTTATCCTACTTAGTTTGTGTTTCGCAACTAAGTATTATTATTGTTTCCTTTATACCAATGAACACCCATAGACATTCATTATCATCAGCAATTATAAACGAAGAACACAATTACACAATATAAAGGGAGGGGCAACTCCCTGAACAATGAGTCTGCCTGAAATATATATTATACAATCTTCAATATTACAAAGCTTTACAAGTATACTTGGAAACACCAAGTTTCATACTTAGCCAAATTTACAGCCTTGTCACACCACTGTGTGACAACCAAGATTTCCTTGCCCAAGGCGAATAAGTGTGCCCTCACACGAGCTGCCTTCCGCACTTTACAACCGAACCTTGTCTTCGTGCACGACGGGCAGGTGACTCCACCAAGTCACTAAGACACCCTCTTCACACAACCAGCGTCTCTTCATTCCACCGTGCACACTTCCGCGTTTGCCTCTACATGACGGGCGGGCGCTCACCCAAGCTACCCAAGAACCTGTGCACAACCACCCAACTGCACAATCGCACAAACCGGGCGTTCATGCCTTCACCCGTGCACCTTCGCACAACCGGGCGCCCACGCCTTCACCCGTGCACACCTTGCACAATCGGGCACCCACGCATTACCTGTGCACACCTTGATCTTCGACCGACGGGCACTCCTCGCCCTCCTTCTTCATTTAGACCATGCCTTCAAACGACTTGCCCAAGACTTGGGCGCATAACCAACTACGCCTTCCTTCTTGCTGCGGCCCTTTTCCACACACTTCTCCTTGAAGACTCGCTTGTCGAATTGCTTGCCTTTCGCTCCAACACTTCGTTGAATATATAAGGATTTCTGGGCGAGTTGGCTTGCCCAAGCCGACTCGGCCACCATGTAAACGCACACCCCTACACTTCGCAAATACATGTCAGCTTTGTTCCAATTCGTAGGCCGGCCCTGTGGGCAATCAATCATGCTCCCCACACGTATATAAACATGTCGCTCCCCTTCTTGTGCTCTCATTAATACATGAATCCTTCGCACGTTAGGCTGAGCTCGCACTTTTCCTTCGTTTCAAGCTGTTTGTTCACCAACAGTTGTGGTACTTCATCCGATGGGCATGCTAAGGATCGCAGGTCCTTACACTGACGACCCAACAACTTGCGGAGTTGGTAGGGTGATTCCGGGAATCACCCCACCCTCCGCCCCACCCAGGCGGCCTAACGACCAGTGGGGGTGGCAGGGTGATTCCGTGAATAACCCCACCCGGGCGGCCCAACGGCCCGCGGGGGTGGTGGGGTGATTCCGTGAATCACCCTGCCCACTGCCCCACCCCGGTGACCCAACGACTTGTGGGGGTGGCGGGGTGATTTCGGGAATCACCCCGCCCTCCGCCCCTACCCAGTGTCCCAACGACCCGCGGGGGCAACGGGGGGATTCTGAGAATCACCTCGCCCTCCACCCCTACCTAACAACCCAACGGCTCACAGGGGTGGCGGGGTGATTTCTGAAATCACCTCACCCTCCGCCCCACCTCGACTATCACCACACCGGAGCCTCGGTAGTCTTTCAACCACACCTGGCGAGGTGCGGCACCACCGAACACTTTCTTTTCAACAATACTTATGTTCGTGGACTACGCCTAACCACTTACCCTACTTAGTTTTTGTTTCATAACCAAGTAATTATTAATGTTCCTTTATACTAATGAACACCCATACACATTCATTATCATCAGCAATTATACATGAAGAACACAATTGCACAGTATAAAGGGAGGGGCAACTCCCTGAACAATGAGTCTGTCCAATAATATATTATACAACTTTTACAAAGTTACAATGCTTTACAAGTATACTTGGAAACCCCAAGTTTCATACTTAGCCAATTTTACAACCTTGTCACACCTCCGTGTGACAACCAAGATTTCCTTGCCCAAGGCGGGCGGGCGCGCCCTCACACGAGCTGCCTTCCGCACTTCACAACCGAACCTTGTCTTCATGCATGACGGGCGGGTGACTCCACCAAGTCACCAAGACACCCCCTTCGCACAACCGGCTACACTTTGTTTCACCATGCACAACTTCTGTGTTTGCCTCTGCACGACGGGCAGGCGCTCACCCGAGCTGCCCAAGAACCCGTGCACAACCACCCAACCGCACAACCGCACAACCGCACAACCGGGTTGTCCACGCCTTCACCCGTGCGCCTTCACACAACCGGGCGCCCACGCCTTCACCCGTGCACGCCTTGCACAACCGGGCGCCCACGCCTTACTCGTGCACGCCTTCTCTTCGACCAGCGGGTGCTCCTCGCCCAACACCGTTCACCCGATACCTCCATGTGTTTAGCCCATGCAACCTTGCCCAAGACTTGGGCACATCTGACTACACACCAAAGCTGCACCTCATATCTTTTATGAACTATGCCTTACTTCTTGTTTGAAGGTCGAAGATGTGATGTCCAAATTCCATCCACGCTATGTTTACTTATACGAGTGGAAGGGCGAGTCGAGCTGCCCAAGTCGACTCGTCCTCCACATGGTTACACACCCCTTCACTTCGCAAACACCTCTAAAACATAGGTCGGCCTTGCTCCAAGTATGGGTCGGCCATGGGTTATCCTACCATGCTCCCACGCCTATATAACACTTTGCTCTATCCTTCTACACACTCCATATTATGTCTCCTCGCGCACTGGTCATAGACCTACCACAACTCGCTTGTTCAAGTTGCACTTCATGCCGGGAGCTCGTGTCAAGGACTGCAGGTCCTTACATCCTCCTCCACCTGAAGTCGTTGTTGTCCTAGACAACATAACATCCTAGTAGCCATCCACCAAGATCATCAACAACTGTCTCATCCTTGGTCCATGATGTCGACTCCTCCACATACTGCAAACATCCCTGCAACATATGTAGAACTGCCATTTCCATCACGTGTTGTCCCATCCTGTGAACTATCATCCTTCCTGCCTGCCTAATGTCAACATCTCTCTGGTACACTGCTAGCCCTCATGACTTGAACTAGTTGGGTGATCAGTTCAACTGTCATGCTCAAATCATAAGAATGTCCATCCTTATGCCTTCACTAGTCTATCTCAGATTCTGCCACATCTTGGACTCACCAAGAATCTCTCTCATGCTCAGGTCCATGGAAACTCCATCCCAT
Organism: Pinus tabuliformis; assembly: GCA_031772625.1. Taxonomy (NCBI): domain Eukaryota; kingdom Viridiplantae; phylum Streptophyta; class Pinopsida; order Pinales; family Pinaceae; genus Pinus; species Pinus tabuliformis. The sequence continues at coordinate 604,830,105 of CM062815.1, forward strand.
CTGCAACATGTCATGATGCTTGATGCCAAGCCATCCATGCACCATCTGTCATACCTGCTCAACCTGTTTTAAGGACTCACTACCATGAGCAGCTAACAATGAGCCCCATCTTCTTTGTCATCTAAGAAGATGTGGAGGGAGTAGAGCCTGGAGGCTCACCCTCACTAATCATCTCAATCCATCTGTCAGGATTTTCTATCTCCATCCTTTGTAGATAAGTGACCCGATCCTCCTCCCAGAAATTTGGCCTCACATATGCCTCATCATCATTATCATCATCCTCGACCACTTCTAGCCTTCTTGACAAATCCAAGATACTATCAGAAAGTGTCCTGATGACTAATGACTGCTTAGTAAGCTTTGCCTCAACTGTAGACAACCGCTTACTCATATCTTCCATTCGCTTCTCATCCACCATTTGCATTACTGCCAACTTACAATCAGGCTTTGTCACTCCAATGGTTGGTACACCAATGGGTACATCTTCCCTTCCATCATAAATGTACAACCTCTTCAAATGTGGAACAATCATAGCATCAAATTGTTTCAAGAATTCCATTCCCAGCATAGCTTCATAGTCATCTATCCGCACTATAGTGAAGTCGACTTTCCCTGTCCACTCACCTAGTGTTGTGTCAACCTTTTCAACTACACCAAGAACACAATCAGGAGGAGAATTAACTGTCTTCATTTGTGCCTTCACCGGTACAAATTTCAGCCCAATCCTTCTCACAGTATCTTCACCCATGAAGTTAAGAGTAGCCCCACTATCCACCATAGTGAGTATATCAGCACCCTCAATCTTCATCCGAACATACTCCAACTTGTTCCTCTCAGGATCCCTCCAAGAGATCACCTCTGTAGCAGCAGCAGCACCAAGTATCTACATCATCCCCATAGAAGCTTCTTCATTCTTCGCATTAGATTGTGCAATCGCAGCCACTTTTGGTCTAGAAGGACAATTCTTCACCGTATGTGGTTCAGCACATATCCAACACTTCAAGGCTTTCTTTGTCTTCGACTTATCATCCAATTTCGAAGCATCATCCTTCTTCTTCTCTTTCTATTTATCGGACTTCTTCTTCCTATCATTAGAATTCTCATCATAATGCTCCACCAACCTGTCCACAACAGTAAAAGCTTCCTCAAGTGTCTTAATCTTCTGCCTCTTCACTTCATTGTATGCCCAAGGTTTCAATCCAATAATGAAGTTGAACACCTTGTCCCTCTCCGCCATGTCAGGAAATTCCAGAACCGCACTTGCAAACTCCCGCTGATATGTCTGAAGGTTCTTTGTCTGCTTTATGAACTTTATCTTCATCCTTGCTTCCCACATTTCATCCTAAGGACTGAAATGGGTCTGCAAAGCTTTCTTCATTTCATCCCACGAAGTAATGTCACCAGCACTGCCATTCGCAATCTGATCCATTCTCCTTCGCCACCACACCTTAGCATCCTTCGTCAAGAACTGAGCAGCTACCTTCACCTTCACCTCATCATCAGATAGACCCAATCATTCCAATTATTGCACCATGTCCCATAGAAATTTTCCAAGAGTCTTTGCACTCATTGTACCATCATAAGATTCTGGTTCCTTGACTTTCACATGAGGCACTCCTCCACCTGAGTTATGCCTCACGGCCTTCTTCAACACCGCGATCTCATCTCTGGCTTCGTCAAGAGATTTATGCAAGTCCACGATCTCTGCCAAGCCTCGGTCTCTTGCCTCTTCAATGTCCTTGACCCTTACTTCAAGTTGTGTACACATAAGATCAGTGTACTCGTGTTGAGTCCAGAGTTCCTCGAGCTCTTCCCTCATCTTCGAATTGGCCTCTTGATCTTTCTCGACCAAGTCCATCTTCTTAGTCCAGTAAGCCTCTAAGTCCTCTATCTTTTCCAAAACCTTTTCAATGAATGCCATAGTATCATCCTTCACATCGTGACTAGACCCAACCTGAGATTCAGCTGCCATTGCTAACAGTTTCCTTCTTCTTTGCGATCTAGTTTCCACCATTCAACAGCTTCACCAAGATGCCTGCAACCATGAACCAGCCCTTGTTCCACTTTTATGTGAAACAACTTCCTTCACCTGCAAGTAGCTGCTTCACTGTCACCAATTTCCAAGTGTATACCACCTGTCACTTCATCACGAGCAACCTTGCTCTGATACCACCTGTCACGACGCCAGAGCCTCGGTAGTCTTCAACCACACTTGGCGAGGTGCGGCACCACCGACCACTTTCTTTTCACCAATACTTATGTTCGTGGACTACGCCTAACCACTTATCCTACTTAGTTTGTGTTTCGCAACCAAGTAATTATTAATGTTCCTTTATACCAATGAACACCCATACACATTCATTATCATCAACAATTATACATGAAGAACACAATTGCACAGTATAAAGGGAGGGGTAACTCCCTGAACAATGAGTCTGCCCAATAGTATATTATACAACTTTTACAAAGTTACAATGGTTTACAAGTATACTTGGAAACCCCAAGTTTCATACTTAGCCAATTTTACGACCTTGTCACACCTCCGTGCGACGACCAAGATTTCCTTGCCCAAGGCAAGCGGACGCGCCCTCACACGAGCTGCCTTCCGCACTTCACAACCGAACCTTGTCTTCGTGTATAACGGGCGGGTGACTCCACCAAGTCACCAAGACACCCCCTTCGCACAACCGGCTACACTTCATTTCACCGTGCACAACTTCCGCGTTTGCCTCTACATGATGGGCAGGCGCTCACCCGAGCTGCCCAAGAACCTGTGCACAACCACCCAACTACACAACTACACAACTGGGTTGTCCACGCCTTCACCCGTGTGCCTTCGCACAACCGGGCGCTGACGCCTTCACCCATGCACGTCCTGCACAACCGGGCGCCCACGCCTTCTCTTCGACCGGCGGGCGCTCCTCACCCAACGTCGTTCACCGAATACCTCTGTGCGTTTAACCCGTACCTTGCCCAAGACATGGGTGCATCCGGCTACACACCACACCTGCACCTCGTATCTTTTATGAACTGCACCTTACTTCTTGTTTGAAGGTCAAAGATGCGATGTCCAAATGCCATCCATGCTATGTTTACTTATACAAGTGGAAGGGCGAGTTGAGCTGCCCAAGCCGACTCATCCTCCACATGATTACACGCCCCTTCACTTCGCAAATGCCTCTAAAACATAGGTCGGCCTTGCTCCAAGTATGGGTCGGTCTTGGGTTATCCTACCATGCTCCCATGCCTATATAACACTTCGCTCTATCCTTCTACGCACTCCATATTATGTCTTCTCGCGCGCTGGTCGTAGAGCTACCATAACTCGCTTGTTTAAGTCGCACTTCATGTCGGGAGCTCGTGTCAAGGACTGCAGGTCCTTACACCAGCGGCCCAACGACTGGCATGGGTGGTGGGGTGTTTCCGGGAATCACACTGCCCTCCACCCCACTCCGGTGGCTCAACGGCCCATGGGGGTAGGGGGTGATTCCGAGAATCACCCCGCAGTCTGCCCCACCTGGGCGGCCCAATGGCTCGCAGGGGTGGCACGATGATTCCGGGAATCACCCCACCCTCTGCCCCACCCCAATGGCCCAACGACTCGTGGAGGTGGTGGGGTGATTTCGGGAATCACCCTGCCCTCCGCCCCACCCGGGTGGCCCAATGGCTTGCGAGGGTGCTGGGGTGATTCCGCGAATCACCACGCCCTCCTCCCCACCCAAGCTATAAGGCCCTGCGGTCCTTGGCACACCCACCGGATGAAGTGCGACGGCTGTTGGTGAACGAACAGCTTGAAACGAAGGAAAAGTGAGAGCTCAGCTTAACGTGTGAAGGAGTCATGTATTAATGAGAGCACAAGAAGGGGAGCGACATGTTTATATACGCGTGGGGAGCATGATTGATTGCCCACGGGGATGACCTACGACTTGGAGCAAAGCCGACATGTATTTGCGAAGTGTAGGGGTGTGGACGAGTCGGCTTGGGCAAGCCAACTCCCCAGCCATCCTTATATATTCAACGAAGTGTTGGAGCGAAAGGCAAGCAATTTGACAAGCGAGTCTTCAAGGAGAAGTGAGTGGAAAATGGCCGCAGCAAGAAGGAAGGCACAGTTGGTTATGCACCCAAGCCTTGGGCAGGTCGTTTGTAGGCACGGTCTAAATGAAGGCGTAGGGCGAGGAGCGCCCGCTGGTCGAAGAGCAAGGCATGCATGGGTAAGGCGTGGGTGCTCGGTTGTGTAAGGCATGCAAGGGTGAAGGCGTGGGCACCCGGTTGTGCGAAGGCACATGGGTGAAGGCGTGAATGCCTGGTTTGTGCGGTTGTGTGGTTGGGTGGTTGTGCACGAGTTCTTGGGTAGCTCGGGTGAGTGCCCGCCCGTCGTGCAGAGGAAAATGTGGAAGTTGTGCACGGTGAAACGAATTGTAGCCAGTTGTGCGAAGGGGGTGTGTTGGTGACTTGGTGGAGTCACTCGCCCATCGTACACAAAGACAAGGTTCGGTTGTGAAGTGCGGAAGGCAGCTCGTGTGAGGGCGCGCCCGCCCGCCTTGGGCAAGGAAATCTTGGTTTTCGCACAAAGGTGTGACAAGGTTGTAAAATGGGCTAAGTATGAAACTTGGGGTTTCCAAGTATACTTGTAAACCATTGTAACTTTGTAAGAGTTGTATAATATATTATTGGGCAGACTCATTGTTCAGGGAGTTGCCCCTCCCTTTATACTGGGCAATTGTGTTCTTCATGTATAATTGCTAATGATAATGAATGTGTATGGGTTTTCATTGGTATAAAGGAACATTAATAATTACTTGGTTGCGAAACACAAACTAAGTAGGATAAGTGGTTAGGCGTAGACCACGAACATAAGTATTTGGTGAAAAGAAAGTGTTCAGTGGTGCCACACCTCGCTAAGAGCGGGGTAAAGACTACCGAGGCTCCGGTGTCGTGACACAGGTGGCCCAATAGCCCGCAGGAGTGTTGAGGTGATTTCGGGAATCATTCTGTTCTCTGCCCCACCTCGGAAGCGCAATGGCTCACGGGGGTGGTGGGGTGATTCTTTGTCCCACCCCGGTGGCACAATAGCCCGCGGGGGTGGCAGGGTGATTATGGGAATCACCCTGCCCTCTGCCCTACCCCGGTGGCCCAACAGCCTGCGGGGATGGCGGGGTGATTCTGGGAATCCCTCCGCCCTCTGCCCCACCCCCACGTTGGGCCACCAGGGTGGGGCGGAGGGCTGCAAACAGCATCCACCCACCGGACTAGCGGGGTGATTCCGGGAATCACTCTGCCACCCCCGTGGGCCGCTGCCCGCCAGGGTGCGGACAACCTCCGCCCCACCCCTACGGCCCAATGACTCATGGGGATGGCGAGGCGATTCCGGGAATCACCCTGCCACACCCTCGGGCCATTGGGCCGCCTGGGTTGGGCGGAGGTTTGCAGATAGCCTTTGCCCCACCCCAGCGGTGCAATGGCCCGCGAGGGTGGCGGTGCGATTCAAGGAATCGCCCTGCCACCCCCGCGGGCTGTTTGGCCGCCGGTGTATGGACCTGCGGTCCATGCGACGGGCAGGACAACTCCACCGTGTGAAGGACGTGTGAAATGTGAAACGAAATGAACCTTTGACGAGTTTATACAATGTTGGGCAAGTTAAGAGGGCGGTCCCACGAGTTGGGTGGGCCGACCCTCCACTCGGACGAGGCCAACATGTTGAATGAGTCAGCTTGGGTGTTGGGCATGGGTCGGCTGGGTGACACAACCCGCCACCCGCCCGTATATATTAGTGGATGATTTGTGGAGGCAAATCATCATTCGATCAACACGAGTTTGAATAAGGAGTTCTGTAGTGCGTGGATGAGCCTGCACGATGGGCGGAACTCGGGTGGAAAACTCGTTCTAAAAGTCAGGCGAAAAACTCGTGCAGAAAACTCGGGCGAGGTCGCAGGCAAAACTCGGGTGAGGTCGTTCAGGCAGAACTCTGGTGAGGTCATTCAGGAAGGACTCGGGCGAGGTTGTTCAGGAAGAACTCGGGCAAGGTCGTCAAGCAAGAAACTCGGGCGAGGTCGTTTGGGCAACCTGGATGAGGTCGTTCGGGCAACCTGGGTGAAGTTGTTCGGTTGAGCTGGGTGAAGTCGTGTGGCGACTCGGGTGAGGTCGTTCGGGAGAACCGGGTGAAGTCGTGTGGCAACCCGGGTGAAGTCGTGTGGTGACTCGGGTGAAGTTGTTTGGGTGAACGAGTTTGGGTGAACGAGTGCTCGTGCGGGCGAGCGGCGGGGTGAGGGCGCGTCGTGCATGACGAAACAAAGAATCGTGCGTACAGGCGACCTAGGTAGGGCATGCCGTGCACGACGAAACGGTGGAAACGATGAAGTGTTGAGGTTGTGAACGAAGGTGTGACTCGTGCGGAGGCGTCTGTGTGTGGCGACTTGGTTACGATGAGGCGCGCCCAAGTTGGGAAAACAACACGATCGTGCGACGAGGTGAACGAAGTGTTGGTGAGTCGTCCGGCGACCGTGCGGAGGCACCGACGAGCTAGGCAACAGAGTTTGCCGAAGTTGGAAATTTGGCTTAGTATAAATTTAGGGTTTCCCGAGATTTAACTTGTACTTATAAAAGAAGATTATATATATATTGATTCGGGCATACTCATATTGCAGGGAGTTGCCCCTCCCTTTATAATGTTGTGCATTTCTATTGTATAATGTTGTTTATGTGAATGTTATGGGCTTTCACTGTATAAAGGACAAAGATAATACTTGGTAATGAAAAATAAACTAAGTATGGAATGTTAGGCATAGTCTACAATCGTAAGTATTGGTGAAAAGAAAACGGTAGGTAGTGCCGCACCTCGCTATAGTGCGGTTGAAAGATTACCGCCAGTATAGGGGCGTGACAGGTGGTATCAGAGCTAGTGCCTGGGAGCTAATGTTGGTGTTGAAGCATTGAAGTTGATACACACCTGCACTTCGTGACAGGTGGTATTAGAGCTAGTGAACTGAATCAAGGAGCTAATTCTACGAAGACTGAAGACTTGGCAGGGAGCTCAAGTTTTGCAGGTGACAGGTGGAATTTCAGGGTGATTCAGGTGAATGGTGAAACAGGTTTAGTAGAGGTGAAGCTTAGTGCTTGGGCCAAGCTGAATGACAAGGCATGGCAGGTTTGGAAGAATGCGAAGGGAAGCTCTTGCTTACCTTATATAGATTGAATCGGTTGAAAGAAGAGAATCCCCGGATTCGAAATGAACTTGAAGTCCTGGAAAAGAATGTTGAAGACAAACTTCTTCAACTTGGTTAGACAATGGAGCAAGATGAAGTTGCAGATTATGCTGACAAGGAAGAGGAAGCTGTGATGATTGAGGATGTTGCAGATATGACAACGATGGAGGATGAACTTGAGATTGATCAAGTTGGACCAGGATCGTGGAGTTTGTAGACATGGATGGATGAGGATACTCACATGGAGGAGCCTCATGATGATGATGTAAGTACTATTGATACTTGTGTTTCATTTGAGCATTTGGTAGATGGATCGTATGGAGGGAAGGGCAAAGTCAATTTGCCGATGCAAGGGAACATCTTACCATAAATGTCTATGATGAGACCTTGTATGGAGAAGTAAGGATTGTTGACTGTTGCAGGACATGTTGGGGTTGTTTGTGACCTTATGGTAGAAGGTACAAAGGCCCGTGACAAGGGAGGAACATGATGATCATTGCGGAAGATTGGGTCATGCTTTAGCCACATGGAGAATTGGCTAAGTGCCCGGCATGACTCATGGACAGATTGAAGAGCACACACTTGGGTATGATAATGCTTAGGTGGACTTCTCATGGCCGAAACCAAGAGCAAGTTGTTGAGTCCCAAACTTGCATCTTCCCTATACACCTTTTTAACCTTCTTTTCCAGTTACTTGAACCACCAAGCTATCAAATCATTGCATATTAGTTTTAAAAGAGCTTATAAAATGGTTTCCTAACTATGTCTTGTGACTGCTGTTTGATTTAGATTTTTGCTTAGTCAGCTGCGGAATCTTGTCAGTTTCCACTGCCAGCTCAACTTTCCGCAGCCATTTTGTTGAAGTCTATGTTACAGGTGTCTACTGGAGAATCTAGCCACATGGGCAAGCTGCAAATGATGTGTACATGGAACGTGTCCCCTTGGTTTAGCCGAATCGCTCACAAAAGGCCATGGTCAAGGAGAGTCAAAGCGGTGGTCAACCTAAGAGTTTTGCGGATGCAGGACTCTGTTTTTCACCACGTGAAGACTTGCGTGGCAAATTCCTCAATCTCATGAAGTGTGCTAACACCTTTGGACTGCTCCGTGAACCCAAATCCAACAACCACCACTCCTTGGATTTAATTGTCACAGCTACCATATTGCTAGATCTCCGGACGTGGTTATTCATGTGTCTGTTTAGCAGCGCAGAATTTAGGAAGTAGTTGTAGCATCCTCAGTTATAAATAACGCGTTATCATACGCTTGTTAGTTAGCTTGATATATGTAATTTTGACTGTTTTACGAGCCCACTATGCCGTGCTCTATCTTTATCTTATGACTGCATTTTAATATATGAGAAGACAGTGTTCTTAAGTTCAATTTGTGACTGATTGCTGATTGGCCGAGGTTGCAAAGGGCCCCTGTACACCAAGGCTCTGTAACTACTATATAGTTTCTTGCTTTCTTCCATTATGTTACTGTTTCCATAATCGTTTGCTTGTATATATTACACTGTTTTTGATATTCATGTTAACTGTTGTCCATACTTTCTTTTATGCTTTCTCATGATTGTTAACTGATCAGTGTTTTTCTTTCAGGTTCTTATAGACAGCCCGGGCAATTTCACCTAGCTTTTTAATGACTAATGACATGAAATCATCTTGTCCTTCTGCTGATTTATTTTTTGAGTTCTAATTCCAGCACTGTTTATTTCTTTCAGTTTTGTTTTGCTCATTTACTTTTATGCAATTTAGAAATCAGATTACTCAATTTGTTTATGATTACCTCCTATAGCCAGAGCGAGACTACTGGTGAGGGGTCAGAATATGAGTTGATGTGATATGATTTAGTTTACTTTTCTGCAAGTTAGTGATTAGATTACTCATGTCATTTTCAGTTACCTCCTATAGCCAGAGCAAGACTACTGGTGAGGGATTGAAGTATGAATGCGTAGTTTGATCTTAGTTTCATTTTATGCAATTTAGATATCAGATTACTCAATTTGTTTATGATTACCTCCTATAGCCAGAGCGAGACTACTGGTGAGGGGTCAGAATATGAGTTGAAGTAGTATGATTTAGTTTACTTTGCTACAGTTTTTGAATTGCTTTGAGTTCAGTTTTTTTTCTCTTTTTATACAGCAGCAAGGATACTGCGCTTCATTGTCACTAGCTCACTGTTTGGTACATTTTTATTTTCTGTTAGGAATTGATTTCATCACTGCAAGTTTTAAAACCTTTATGAGAATTTTGAAGTTTGGAAATTATTTTAGAGGTCACCATTGCTTTGAACACTTATATCCACACTTGACTTTTTCCATCTCACATCAAGGAATCAAAAAAAGATAACCCAAAAACAAACCAAAAATCACAAACGACAAAGAATTAAGAAATCGGTTATCTTGCATATACAGTGCACTTCACTTCAGTAGTTTACGACTCCTGGATTGACAATTTATATAGCAATTTAGGACACACTAAATTGACCAAACAAAAGTCTTGGTGGAACCTTCAGTGGGGGAGCTATGATGGAAGGGACTCGTGATGATGATGATATGGTTAGGTGACCGAGTTCACTAGACCGAATATGTAGACTTGGATGGCATGACCGATTGGTGTGATGGGTCTACTTGGTTGGACTACATGGGAAACTTAGTCATGGACATCATGTTGGAGACATGGAGCACGACAGTCTTATGCAGGGACATGATGTAGGAGCACTTGTAGAGGTGTCACTTATGGGCATCCAATGAGGAGTGCCAAGGCAGGGATGTTGTGCAGGTGGATTTGCCGGTGTGACATGGAGATGTTTTACTTATGAGCCAATGGAGAGGTTGTGCACTCTTGTACAACAATGCCATGGACTTGGATAGAGTTGTGAGTAGACTATGGAGCATTCCTACTACATGGAGAGCTGAGGCATCTTGCAGAGACCTTTGGGCCGAGACTTGTATGCTTGCTAGAGTGTTGGTTGGAGATGACTCATGGAGCTCATGATTACATGAGGTTGTGACTTGATGTGGAGGATCGATATGAGACACTTTGGAGTGATGGAGTTACAACGATGATGATGCCTTGGTGGCAACACTTGGGCATGGGTTGAGTCCAGACTTAACAACTTTGACACATGGGAGCTGATTGATCTGTGATCATGGGCAGTACATGGATAGATGAGACAGGTATATACTTGTTTCTATGGTAGACTTGAGGGATGGCACATTGCAGATATGATGGAGGTTGCTTCATGGACCTGGATGTGGCACATCGAGAGTCGGGTTCGATAAGATGATCTCTTCACTTTGAGGAGATGGATGTTTTGTAGATGGATGATGATGTTGGATAGAAAACATCATGGACAACATGTTGCAGATGAAATGGAGACTACTTCATGGCCTTGAGCATGGCTTATACTTGTATGGAGATGGATTCTTGATCGAGTTGAGGATGTGACAGGATGTTCTGAGAAACAACTGATGGTGGCATGAGGATGTTCAATCTCATGGTTTGAGCGTGATAGTTGGACTGATCACCCGACTAGTTCAAACATGGGGACCAGTAGTGCACAGAGATGTGTTAGCATTATGTTGGAGTATCATGGCAATAGTTCACATGAGGACGACACATGATGAGGTCAACACGAGATGTTGCAGAAAGCATGTAGCTTGAGATGGAGAGGCCAGCCTTCCATGATGGGGAGCAGCATGTGGAGATTGTGACAGGGTGGTTTATGGTCATGGATTGAGATGATTTCCAATTTATGACATACCGATGGGGTGTATGTCTTGGTGTGGTGATCTTGGTGATAGGTGGTTGATGGGATGAGATATTGTCGAGGACGATGATGACTTCAAGTGGGGGAGGATGTATGGACCTGCGGTTCATGCGACGAGCAGGGCGACTCCACCGTGCGAAGGACGTGCGAAATGTGAAACGAAATGAACCTTGGACGAGTTTATACGATGTTGGGCGAGTTGAGAGGGTGGTCCCACGAGTTGGGTGGGCCGACCCTCCACTCGGGTGAAGGAAACATGTTGAATGAGTCGGCTTGGGCATTGGGCGTAGGTCGGCCGGGTGACACAACCTGCCACCCGCCCATATATATTAGTAGATGATTTGTGGAGGCAAATCATCATTCGATCAACACGAGTTTGAACAAGGAGTTCTGCAATGCGTGGATGAGCCCGCACGACGGGCGGAACTTGGGTGGAAAACTCGTTCAGAAAACTTGGGCGGAAAACTCGTGCAGAAAAATCAGGTGAAAAACTCGTGCAGAAAACTCGGGCAAGGTCGTAGGCAGAACTCGGGTGAGGTCGTTCAGGCAGAACTCGGGCAAGGTTGTTCAGGTAGGACTCAGGCGAGGTCGTTCAGGCAGAACTCGGGCGAGGTTGTCGGGTAGGAAACTTGGGTGAGGTCGTTCGAGCGACCCGGGTGAGGTCATTCAGGCGACCCGGGTGAAGTCGTTTGGGCGAGCCGGGTGAAGTCATGTGGCAACCCGGGTGAGGTCGTTCGGGCGAACCGGGTGAAGTCGTGTGGCAACTTGGGTGAAGTCATGTGGCGACTCGGGTGAAGTTGTTCGGGTGAACGAGTTTGGGTGAACGAGTGGACGTGCGAACGGGCAGTTGAGTGAGGGCATGCCATGCACGACGAAATGAAGAATCGTGCGGACGGGCGACCTGGGTAGGGCGCGTCGTGCACGATGACATGGTGGAAATGAAGAAGTGTTGAGGTTGTGAACGAAGATGTGACTCGTGCGGAGGTGCTCGTGTGTGGCGACTTGGTTACGACGAGGTGCGCCCAATTTGGGAAAACAACACGATTGTGTGACGAGGTGAACGAAGGGTTGGTGAGTCATGCGGCGACTGTGCGGAGGCGCCGACAAGCTGGGCAATCAAGTTTGCGGAAGTTGGAAATTTGGCTAAGTGTAAATTTGAGGTTTCCCAAGATTTAACTTGTACTTATAAAAGAAGATTATATATATTGATTCGGGCAGACTCATATTGCAGGGAGTTGCCCCTCCCTTTATACTGTTGTGCATTTCTATTGTATAATGTTGTTTATGTGAATGTTATGGGCTTTCATTGTATGAAGGACAAAGATAATACTTGGTAACAAAAAATAAACTAAGTATGGAATGTTAGGCGTAGTCTACAATCGTAAGTATTGGTGAAAAGAAAACGGTTGGTAGTGTCGCACCTTGCTATAGTGCGGTTGAAAGATTACCGCCAGTATAGGGGCGTGACAGCCGAGGTGGGGCAAAGGGTTGCGGAGAGCCTTTGCCCCACCCCCGCGAGTTGTTGGGCTGCCGGGTTAGGTGGAGGGTTGCAGACAGCGTCTTCCCCAACCCGACGGCCCAACGGCCCATAGGGGTGGTGGGGTGATTTCGGAAATCACCATGAGCTCCGCCTCACCCCAGGGGACCAACAACTCGTGGGGCTGGCGGGGTGATTCTGGGAATCACGCTACCACCACTGCGAGCCGTTGGGCTGCCGATGTAAGGACCTGTGGTTCTGCCCGAAGTGCGACCGCGTTCGACGATGGATGAGCAGTTGGGAAACTTGAACGAACAGCTCTACGACCGATGTGCGAGGAGTCATGTAATAACGCAAGCACGAGAAGGATAGAGCGAAGGTTATATATGCTTGGGGAGCATGGTAGGATAACCCACGGCTGACCGACACTTAGAGTGAAGTTGACATGTATTTTGATGGTGTTTGCGAAGTGTAGGGGTGTGCATTACATGGTGGACGAGTCAGCTTGGGCAAGCCAACTCGCCCAGCCATCCATATATATTCAACGAAGTGTTGGAGCGAAAGTCAAGCAATTCAACAAGCGAGTCTTCAAGGAGAAGTGTGTGGAAAAGGGCCGCTGCAAGGAGGAAGGCACAGATGGTTATGTGCCCAAGTCTTGGGCAGGCTGCTTGAATGCACAAGTCTAAACGAAGGCCAGTCAAAGTAAGGCGTGCACGGGTAAGGCATGGGAACCCGATTGTGCAAGGTGTGCACGGGTGAAGGCATGGGTGCCCGGTTGTGCGAAGGCACACGGGTGAAGGCGTGGATGACCCGGTTGTGCGGTTGTGTGGTTGGGTGGTTGTGCACGGGTTCTTGGGCAGCTCGGGTGAGCACCCGCCCATCGTACAGAGGCAACACGGAAGGTGTGCACGGTGGAAACGATGAAGTGTTGAGATTGTGAACGGAGGTGTGACTCGTGCAGAGGCGCCCATGTGTGGCGACTTGGTTACGATGAGGCGCGCCCAAGTTGGGAAAAGAACACGATCATGCGATGAGGTGAACGAAGGGTTGGTGAGTCGTGTGGCGATCGTGCGGAGGTGCCGACGAGCTGGCAACCGAGTTTGCCGAAGTTGAAAATTGGCTAAGTGTAAATTTGGGGTTTCCCAAGATTTAACTTGTACATGTAAAATAAGATTTTATATATATATATATATATATATATATATATATATATATATATATATATATATATATATATATATATATATATCGATTCGGGCATACTCATATTGCAGGGAGTTGCCCCTCCCTTTATACTATTGTGAATTTCTCTTGTATAATGTTGTTTATGTGAATGTTATAGGCTTTCACTTGTATAAAGGAACATTAATAATACTTGGTAACAAAAATAAAACTAAGTATGGAATGTTAGGCGTAGTCTACAATCGTAAGTATTGGTGAAAAGAAAACGATTGGTAGTGTCGCACCTCGCTATAAGCAGTTGAAAGACTACCGCAGGTGTAGGGGCATGACAGTTGGTATCAGAGCTAGTCTGAAGACTTGGAGAAGTCTTGCAGGAAATTAGGTGAAGCAAGTGCATACACTTGACAGTTGATGACAGTGGAAGTAGGTACTTGCAGGAGAAGGAAGCTGGTTTCACATACAAGTGGAACAAGAGCTAGTTCATGGTTGTAGGGAACTTGGTGAAGCTGGTGAATGGTGAAACAGGTTTAGCAGAGGTGAAGCTTAGTGCTTGGACTAAGCTGAACGAAAAGATGGCAGGTTTGGAAGAATGCGAAGGGAAGCTCTTGCTTACCTTATACATGTTGAAGCAGATGAAAGAAGAGAACCCCCAGATTCGAAAGGAACTTGAAGTCTTGGGAAAGAATGTTTTAGACGAACTTCTTCAACTTGGCTGGACAATGGAGCAGGATGAAGTTGCAGATTGTGCTAACTAGGAAGAGGAATTCGTGATGATTGAGGATGTTGCAGATGTGACAACGATGGAGGATGAACTTGAGATTGATCAAGTTGGAACAGGATCGTGTAGTTTGCAGACATGGGTGGATGAGGATACTCACATGGAGGAACCTCATGGTGATGATGTAAGTACTGTTGATACTTGTGTTTCACTTGAGCATTTGGTAGATGAACCGTATGCAGGGAAGAGCAAAGTCAGTTTGTCGATGCTAGGGAGGATCTTACCATGGATGTCTATGATGAGACCTTGTATGGAGAAGCAAGGATTGTTGATTGTTGTAGGACTTGTTGGGGTTGTTTTTGACCTTATGTTAGAAGGTACAAGGGCCCGTGACAAGGGAGGAACATGTTAATCATTGTGGAAGGATTGGGTCATGCTTTAGCCACATGGAGAACTGGCTAAGTGCCCGGCATGACTCATGGATAGATTGGAGGGCACAATCTTGAGTATGGCGATGCTTGGGTGGACTTCTCATGGCCGAGACCAAGAGATAGTCTTGGTGGAACCTTCAGTGGGAGAGCTATGATGGAAGGGACTCATGATGATGATGACATGGTTGGGTGACTGAGTTCACTAGACCGAAGATTACAGACTTGGATGAGGATGGCTGATTGTTGTGATGGGTCTACTTAGTTGGACTACATGGGAAACTTAGTCATGGACATTAGGTTGGAGACATGGAGCATGGCAGTCTTATGCAGGGAAATTATGCAAGAGCACTTGTAGAGGTGTCACTTATGGGCATCCAATGAGGAGTGCCAAGGTAGGGATGTTGTGCAGGTGGATTTTCTGGTGTGACATGGAGACTTATTATATATGAGCCGATGGAGAGGTTGTGGACTTATGTAAAACAAGGCCATGGACTTGGTTGGAGTTGTGAGCAGGCTATGGAGCATTCCTACTACATGGAGAGCTGAGGCATCTTGCAGAGACCGTTGGGCTGAGACTTGTATGCTCGCTGAGATGTTGGTTGGAGATGACTCATGGAGCTCATGATGACATGAGTTTGTGACATTTAGGGACTTCATATATGGTGGAATTAGAGGATCTGATGCATTGAGGAGCTGAGGTCAGAGACTTTGATGCAGGATGGGGTGCATACTTTCAAGTACATGTATGGGAATGGCTTGAAAGAGTGACTTGATGTGGAGGATCGATATGAGACACTTTGGAGTGATGGAGTTACAACGATGATGATGCCTTGGTGACAACACTTGGGCATGGGTTGAGCCGAGACTTAACCACTTTGACACATGGGGGCTGATTGATCTATGATCATGGGCAGCACATGGATAGATGAGATAGGTGTATACTTGTTTCTATGGCAGACTTGAGGGATGGCACATTGCAGATATGATGGAGGTTGCTTCATGGACTTGGATGTGGCACATCAAGAGTCGGGTTGATGAGATGGTCTCTTCATATTGAGGAGATACACATATGGATGATGATGTAGGGGTAGATGTCACTGATTTCATGCAGAACATTAGTACCAGACATCATGTACAGCATGTTGCAAATAAGATGAGGACTACTTCATGGACCTGAGCATGGCTTACTTATATGGAGATGGATTCTTGATCGAGTTGAGGATGTGATGGGATGTTCTGAGAAACAACTGATGATGGCATGAGGATGTTCACTCTCATGGTTTGAGCGTGACAGTTGGATTAGCTACCAAACTAGTTCAAACATGGGGAAGTGTAGTGTGCAGAAATATGTTAGCATTTGTTGGAGTATCATGGCAGCAATGCACATGAGGACGACACATGATGAGGTCGACACGAGAGGTTGCAGGAAGCATGTAGCTTGGATGGAAGGGCCAGTCTTCCATGATGGAGAGCAGCATGTGGAGATTGCGACGAGATGGTCGATGGTCATGGATTGAGATGATTTACGATGTATGACATACCGATGGTGTGTATACCTTGCTATGGTGATCTTGGTGACAGATGGTTGCCATGACGAGACATGATGGAGATGGTAGTTCTACATATGTTATAGGGATGGTTGCAGTATGTGGAGGAGTTGACATCACGGATGAGACAATTGTTGTTGATCTTGGTGGATGGCTACCAGGATGGTGTGTTGTTGAGGATGACAACGACTTCAGGTGGAGGAGGATGTAAGGACCTACGGTTCCGCCCAAAGTGCGACCGCATTTGACGATGGACGAGCGGTTGGGAAACTTGAATGAACAGCTCTACGACCGATGTGCGAGGAGTCATGTAATAATGCAAGCACGAGAAGAATAGAGTG
Source organism: Pinus tabuliformis (assembly GCA_031772625.1). Taxonomy (NCBI): domain Eukaryota; kingdom Viridiplantae; phylum Streptophyta; class Pinopsida; order Pinales; family Pinaceae; genus Pinus; species Pinus tabuliformis. The sequence goes on from CM062815.1 coordinate 604,846,774, forward strand.
AAGGTTATATATGCGTGGGGAGCATGGTAGGATAACCCACGATAGACCCACACTTAGAGCGAAGTCGACATGTCTTTTGATGGCGTTTGCGAAGTGTAGGGATGTGTGTTACATGGTGGACGAGTCGGCTTGGGCAAGCCAACTCGCCTAGCCATCCATATATATTCAACGAAGTGTTGGAGTGAAAGTCAAGCAATTCGACAAGTGAGTCTTCAAGGAGAAGTGCGTGGAAAAGGGCCGCAGCAAGGAGGAAGGCACAGATGGTTATGCACCCAAGTCTTGGGTAGGCCGCTTGAATACACAAGTCTCAATGAACGCTGATCAAAGTAAGGCATGCACGGGTAAGGCGTGGGTTCCCGGTTGTGCAAGGTGTGCACGGGTGAAGGCGTGGGCGCCCGGTTGTGCGAAGGCGTACGGGTGAAGGCGTGGACAACCCAGTTGTGCGGTTGGGTGGTTGTGCACGGGTTCTTGGACAGCTCGGGTGAGTGACGCCCGTCGTGCAGAGGCAAACACGGAAGGTGTGCATGGTGGAAACGATGAAGTGTTGAGATTATGAACGGAGGTGTGACTCGTGCGGAGGCACCCATGTGTGGTGACTTGTTTACGACGAGGCGCGCCCAAGTTGGGTAAACAACACGATTGTGCGACGAGGTGAAATAAGGGTTGGTGAGTCGTGTGGCGACCGTGCGGAGGTGCCGATGAGCTGGGCAATCGAGTTTGCTGAAGTTGAAAATTGGCTAAGTGTAAATTTTGGGTTTCCCAAGATTTAACTTGTACTTGTAAAAGAAGATTATATATATATTGATTCGGGTAGACTCATATTGCAGGGAGTTGCCCCTCCCTTTATACTGTTGTGCATTTCTCTTGTATAATGCTATTTATGTGAATGTGATAGGCTTTCACTTGTATAAAGGAACATTAATAATACTTGGTAACAAAAATAAAACTAAGTATGGAATGTTAGGCGTAGTCTACAATAGTGCTGTTTATGTGAATGTGATAGGCTTTCACTTGTATAAAGGAACATTAATAATACTTGGTAACAAAAATAAAACTAAGTATGGAATGTTAGGCGTAGTGTACAATAGTAAGTATTGGTGAAAAGAAAACGATTGGCAGTGCCGCACCTCGCTATAAGCGGTTGAAAGACTACCGCAGGTGTAGGGGCGTCATAGCCGGGGTGGGGTGGAGGGCCGCGGACAGCCTCTGCCCCACCCCAGCGGCTTAACGGCCCGCAAGGGTGGCGAGTTGATTCCAGTCACCCTGCCACCCCTGCGGACAATAGGGGTGGTGCAAAGGGCTGCAAACAGCCTCCACCCCACCCCGGCAGCCCAACGGCCTGCAGGGGTGGCAGGGTGATTACAGGAATCACCCTGCCCTCTACCCCACCCTAGCAGCCCAATTGCTCATGGGGATGGCGTAGTGATGCTGGGAATTACCCCGCCCTCTGCCCCACCCTAGCAGCTTGACAGCCTGTTGGGGTGGCAGGGTGATTCCGCTCTGCCCCACCCCGGTAGCCCAATGTTCCGTTGGGGTGGCGGAGTGATTCTGTGAATCACTCTGCCACCCCCGCGGGCCGTTGGATGTCGGGGTGGGGTGGAGGCTATCTGCAGCCCTCTGCCCCACCCCGGCTATAAGGACCTGCAGTCCTTGACACAAGCTCCCGGCATGAAGTGCGACTTGAACGAGTGAGTTAGGGCAGCTCTACGACCAGCATGCGAGGAGACATGTTATGGTGTAGAAAGATAAAGTGAAGGTTTTTATAGGCGTGCGAGCATGGATTGATTGCCCACGGCCGACCTACACTTGGAGCAAGGCCAACATATGTTTTGATGGCGTTTGCAAAGTGTAGGGGTGTGTGTTACATGGTGGACGAGTCGGCTTGGGCAAGCCAACTCACCCAGCCATCCATATATATTCAGCGAAGTGTTGGAGCGAAAGTCAAGCAATTCAACAAGCGAGTCTTCAAGGAGAAGTGTGTGGAAAAGGGCCGCAGCAAGGAGGAAGACGCAGATGGTTATGCGCCCAAGTCTTGGGCAGGCTGCTTGAACGCACAAGTCTAAACGAAGGCCGGTGGAAGTAAGGCGTACATGGGTAAGGCGTGGGTTCCCGGTTGTGCAAGGTGTACACGGGTGAAGGCGTGGGCGCCCGGTTGTGCGAAGGCGCATGGGTGAAGGCGTGGATGACCCGATTGTGTGGTTGTGTGATTGGGTGGTGTCAGGCAGAAAGAGTCGATTGTGCGGACACAACCAACCTCCCTAGGAGCCTAAGACTCTCTAGTGACAAACAAGACAAACAAGAGCAATCCTTCTCTAAACATGCATTTACTATATGGGAAATCAAGTGTTTAGATCCTACCTGTAATCCAACGCTGTTGTAGCAGTCCAGCTCCGCTGATCCGTATGAGCTCCTCCTTCACTTTGAAACCTGCATACACTAACAATCAAACGATTAAATAGCACTTGATAATCTCATAGAATAAAACATATTTAACACATAGACCAAGGAGTACATGAAACAACTCATAAATAACAAGTTATTGAGAAGAATGGACTCATTTGCATTAATAGGTAACAAAAGGAACAAATACAACCTGAGCCTTGGTGTTGTGCAAGTCCCTCCCAGGGTCCATCAAGAGTTCTCCTTTACTTTGACAAAGTTCACCCACTTCCAAATAGAACAAGCAAAGATGGCAATCTCTCCTCACAAGCTTCTAAATGGGAGTCCTAATTCCTGCAGCATTTACCCTTAGAAATGTATAGCTTTCAACCTCCTCTCCTTCTGGCCCAATGCCTGTATTTATAGTGCTCAAGAGGAAGTTAATCAGGTCCACCATCAATGGGATAATCCCCTCTTTGGATGGGATAGCTCCCTTATTGATGGGATAAGTTCCTCTTTGGTAGGAGTGCATGAACCATCTGGAGGCGCTCAATACACGTCGAACAACCTTCTAGAATGCTCTAGAAATGACCACAAGTAACTTTTTAAAGATGAAACTTGCACATTTTAACCTTTACAGGGGGACGCACCTGCTCCTTTACATACAGAGCGTCCAAAGACGCAGCTTTTGTGAACATTGGGTGCGTCCCCACAGGTAAGGTTGAGAGAACCTGTGTCCCCAGAGATAAATACATTTATAAAGACTTTCTCTCTTTTTGGAGTTTGACATGGAGAGCAGAGGCATAAGACTTGCCTAAGAGGGTAGCATGACTGTTGATAGAGCCATACTAACTGTAAATAGTCATGGTGACATTTTTTAGTGTAACAGATTGCCCCCTAAAGTGCGAAGCCTGTAATAGATTAGGGTTTTGTATTATCTAGGAAGGGTGAAGCGCTTTATCATTTCAAGGATTATCTCGTGGATAGCCTGGTCAGAACCTGCAATTTTCAACACAAAATACATGTATAAGATTATATCATCACTGAGGTAGGCAATCCCATACTCAGATTAAAACTTTGACTAACAGACTAACTACTCTGATACAGGAATGATCTTGCAGTACATCATAATCATAGACTTTTGTAGACACAGTATGGGCGCAGCCATCTGTTTATGATTAGTCTACTTAGATAATGAATACAAAACTCCTCGCAACCTGGATGGTGGAAACTAGATCCAGGGTCTTCATTTCTACTTCCCGAATTGGTACGATTCTAGCCATGCGAATAAATGAGTTGATGTTGAACATGGTAGAAACCACTTGATTACCAGTCGATGATGTAAACTGTTAACAAGCGTGAGAGAGACCACCAGTAATGTCAATGGTTCTCAAAGTACACAGTACAATCCATGAGATGTGAATGAATGAGTTGATGTCGAACATTTCACGGAATCCTTCGATCGAAAGTCAATGATGTAAACTGACGTCAAAGGCGAGAAACCTGCCATTGATGCATGCAGACTTCAAGGTACTGACGATTTCTAAGTCATCTCTCTAGATAATGTGCTGATGTCGATAGAAAGCGACCCATTGCAGGCAAGCCCGCAACACGAAATCATTGTTCAAGTTGAAGAAATGTTGCTGTAAGGACTGACTCAGGGATGGTCAAATGGATGACAAGTATTTTGCAGATGAAAGTTTTGCTTGCAGACCTCTTGAACACATAACGACACAACAGATGGCTTGGTGATAAACGACTCAAAGTTAATCCCCAGAACCCGGCTGAAGACTTTCAAAGTGGTTTGATCAACTGTGAGGTAAAGGATTTCCCAACCCAGGTGAATGAAAAGTGTCGTGTTCAAGAGTGGTAATAAAGTTTCTTCTGAGACAAAAGGTAACAAATAGGCTCATTCTTCTCTCTTTTCCCCCACCATTTCTGGCAAGTACCTCTTTATTTTTAACAAGCTTGAGGAGGATAACATATGCTTGATTATAAGCTCATCCTTCGGATGAGTCCAACCTAGTTTTGATTCGAACCCTAGGAAGGAGTGGTTCGTTCCTGTTTGTAATTGAACAGGTCCTTTACTGTGAAATGTTTAACGAGCCCAGTATAGGAGAAACTCGGCGTTTTTCAATTTTAGAGAGTCTGAAAAACTTAAGAAGACTCCAAGTTGAACTTTTTCGTAGATTTGTGTCCCTCAAGCCCGAAAAAGTATAAAATAATACCTGGGGGAACCGCTTGATCTTGCGACCAAGGAGTACTTTCATAATTAGTGCCACTGACCTGAAAAGTAAAAAGCGATCAAGGACACGTCGTTTTATTTCCGTATCGAGTTTGAAACGACAAAAACCCGGCAATCTTTTCCTGATTTTACGGTCAGAAAAGAGCTATAAGGGGACCGTCTTTTAATTCCGTTTTAACGAGTGTAAAAGAAACGCTCGGCAATCTTTTCATTTTTTAGGAGTCAGAAAAGGGCTTAAAAGATGACTCTGATATTTTGGTTCGTGAAAAATGACAATTTTCCCTCTAAATCCCTTTGTCCTGCACAAAAACGACACATTACTCATACCTGTTTAAGATAGGCAAAATACATCGAAAAACATCCTTCCATGGTGAAAAATGAACAAATTCATCCAAAAAACCTATAAAAAGACTTTTTACCATGTCATTTTTACCATTTTACTGTTGAGGTTGAAAAAAGGGCTTTGGGCAAGAAACTTCCCGTGGTCGCTGCGGAAAATCCGACCGTCAGAATCGAACGCCGTCTCTTCCAGGTATTTTACAACATCCTACTCTTCAATTTCATCCGATTAAAATTGTGTTTTAGGTTTTAGTTTTGATTTTTTGGGGGGTTTTGGGTTTCAAAATGCGCTCTGCGGTGGACGCAGGTGCCCTTCGGGTGACCTGCGTCCCCCGACTTTTTCCTACACAGGAAAAAGGTCGGGGGACGCAGCCCACCTTCAGGCCAGCTGCGTCCGACGCCCTGTGTTCTAAACGCGGGGTGCGTCCTCCGTGAAAGGCGGAATTTGAAACCCCAATCTCCACAAATAACCATTCAAATTTCCCCAAATCAATTCTAATCATTGTTTCTTGGTGTGTAGGGCACTCACCATGTTGGATTGGAGAGAAAGAGAGCACGAAGACGTTGATTTAGCTGCAATTGAACATCAACCTTCCATTGATGCCCTAAAAGCATGCGGGCTATATAAATACTGGGCCATACCTGGCATGAGGGCTCAGGTGAGATTCTTGGAATGGCTGGTTGAGAGATGGAACGTTCAAGAGCAATGTTTTTACATCGGAGGGCATCAGCTCGAGATAGAGCCCTCTGATGTATACTTTCTCACTGGCTTGCCAAATAGAGGCGAGCAACTCAATCTAGCCGGGACTAGGCCGGGTGGCCAATCCCTTGCTAGTCTCTGGGCAGATTGGTGCACACCCAATGCACACCATGCGAAAGGCGTGGAAATCAAACACATCTCTCTGCGTGAACTCAAAGTTATAGCTTTCACGGTTACCAGAATTTGCGGTGCAGCCGCTTTACATATTGCCTCTGGGTCCCAAATGCGAATGGCGATTGACTGTTACCAAGGCACCATTTTCAACTGGTGTGATGCTGTGTCGGCTAACATGAAGAGCCAACTGACTAGGGCAAAGAACGGACGACTGAAGACCTTTGGATATGGGCCTCTAGTCGTGAGCTTTGCCTTAGAGAGAGTTCCGATGCTGATCCCTCAGCAACTCACTGTTGATATCTTGGGTCCTCGGGAGCCAAAGCTGGTACGATGGGTTGCGGTGATGGCCCGGCATCCTGACGAGGGCGCGACGATTGTTCGATTCTCTGATAGTTATTTTCACTGGTTAGAGGACCAGGTTTTTTCGATCCAGGACTTTCCGTATGCCGGAGTAGATTTTCGAGGTGATCCGGACATGGTTCTTCCACAGGGAGAACAATGGGATGACAGAGGTACTTTATTTTTCACAAGTTTTCAAATTATGTATTTTTTTTTTTTTTTTATATATATCGTCTCAAAACTGACAGTAAAAATTTTCAAAATGCAGATGTTGGTCCACAGCGCCCAGCCAACCTCCGGCCTTTTGAGAGGAGACATCCAGTTGCACCGGTACCGGCCCCACAGGACGCGGCTGCAGAGTCACTAGCTGAGTTGGAGCAGGATCTAGAGCGTCTGACGGCGGATATGCCTGAGACTACCATAGATGATATTCCTATCAGACTTCAGCGCTATGTAGTCGCAGTCCCTGGACCGTTTAGGAGATTTTTGTGTAAGGTAGCCCGTGCAGTGGTGTCGTATAGGGAGCACCACCAGTGATTGGCTAGTCACTTTGTAGACACATGTGACATTTTTGACTTTTTGTACTTTATCATTTTTGCCGATCATAAGGTGTTTTTCAACCTATGATCGAAGACGATGTATATTTTTTGACACACTCCTATCTATATATATATCACTATTACCGGCTTATCTTGTTTAACATATGTGATGAAATGTTTTTAAATTTACTTGCATGATTATCGTAAATGTCTGTCCAACACTCGAGAAGCAATTGCATCTGCTAATGTATTTAAAGACCTTGGAATATGCTGATATTCAATGTAATCAAATTCACGTTCCAAGAGACGCACTCTCAAAAACAACCTTAATAACACAGGATTTCTAATGGCATAAACTCTATTAAGCTGTAATACAACAAGTTCAGAATCTAACCTCACTATCAAACGTCGAATTCCAAATGAAATAGATTCGGATAATAATTCAACCACTGCACTGTATTCTGCAATGTTGTTCGTTGTTTGACCGAGGCTTACCCCATGCATAGAAACTAACTCGTCAGAGGGTGAATAGATAACCCAAGCTGCGGAAGAGATATTCCGTGTACTACGACAAGCACCATCAGCAAATCCAATGTATGTTTGGAGAGGCGTCGACATCTGCAATATCAAGAGTAAAACCAAGATAAGCCAGAATAACGACGAAAAACACACTCTCTAAGCTAAGCACACTGACTAACTAACAAACATACTAGCTAGAAAGAAAACCTAACCTAACTAAAAATTCTCCATACCCACCATTTAAGCATAATACCTCTTTAGGTAAAGTCCATTTCTGGGTTTACCCAAAGAGTCCCCATCAAAATCTACCAGCTCATAAGCCCCTTTTGCTAGCTTTCGCTTTACAATGTAGGGTCCATGCCACATAGGAACGAATTTTCCAGCACCTAGCTTATCGTTAGCTTGATCATATAATAGCACTAGGTCTCCCTCCGAAAAACTTCGAGGGGTCACATTTCTATCATACTGAGCTTTCATTCGCTTCGCGTGAGTCTCGATTGCCAATGTAGCGTCACGTCGAGTCTCATCTAATTTAGCTAAGTACAATAAACGTTTCTCCTCTTCGGAAGTAGCTGGAAGTAATTCGACAGCCATTTGAAGTGATGGGATTTCGCATTCAATGGGTAACACAGCTTCCAAGCCATAAACTAGCTGGAAAGGAGTGAACCCTGTTGAAGTTTTCACTGAGGTTCGGTATGCCCATAGCGCCGAAAATAACATGTTGTGCCAATTCGACCGATGAATACCAATGGTTCGTCGGATCATGATAACTAGAACTTTGTTGATAGACTCAACCAAACCGTTGGCTTGCGGATAATAAGGAGTAGAGCTATCGTGGCGCAAACCAAGCTGGCTTGTAAGCTCAGTCATCATGATGTTTCGAAAATGGCTCCCATGGTCAGTAATGATTGCTTGTGGGACACCAAACCTAGTTATAATATGATTGAATACGAAAACTGCAGCTGTTTTTCCGCTTGCGTCGAATGTAGGCATCGCCTCGGCCCATTTAGTAAAATAATCAACCGCGAGGATGATATACGCATGCCCCCCGGCCGAGTGAGGGTTACAAGTAATAAAATCGATACCCCATTTGGCGAATGGACCAACGGCAATTATAGGGTGGAGAGGAGCAGGTGGTGCGCGCATCTTGCGATCAAACACTTGACAGTTGTGGCACTTCCGGACTGCAATGATACAATCTTTAAACATAGACGGCCAGAAATAGCCAGCGCGCAACACCTTCTGAGCTGTGGCATACCCAGACATATGACCGCCACATGCTCCAGAGTGACAATCATTCAAAACCCTCTCAGCCTCTTCGTGAGTTAAACAACGTCGAAAAACTAAGTCTGCCCCCCGGCGATAAAGTGTATCTCCAATAATTTTGTATTGCTGGGATTGAAACCGAATTTTTCGACGTTCCGCCTTTGAAGCTTCAGGCCGAAAGGTTTGGGTTTGGAGATAGATGATTATATCCCCGTACCACGGATCTAAAGTACTGATAAGAAACAAAGATTCGTCCGCAATGGACTCCTCTGCCACAGTCTCTGTGTCAGCACGCGGGAAATCACACATCAATTCCGCAAAAACTAAGGATTTCTTAGACTTGGACTTCTCGAACTCCAAGTCGAACTCTTGCAGGATAACGATCCATTTAGAGTACTTGCCCCCTAGCAGTTGTTTTGTCAAAATGTAAATCATAGGGTTGCAATCCGAAATAACTGTAGTTTTACGGAGAAGAATGTAGTGACGAAAACGCTGGACAGCTTGAACGGCTGCCAGGGCCAATTTCTCCACATGCGAATATTTTAGCTCAGTGGGATTTAAGGTCCTACTAAGATAATATATCACATGTTCCGCTTCGAATTCATCTTCTTGAACTAACACCATTCCAATGGTGGAATGCGAAGCTGCGAGGTATAAGAAGTAGTCCTGGTTGTAGTTGGGAGGATGCAACAACGGTGCATGGGTCAACGCGTGTTTAAGTGCATCAAAAGATTGTTGGGCAATCTCGTCCCAAAAGAATTGAGCGTTCTGTTTCAACAACCGTGTAAAACCTTTAGTGACCTCGGCGTAGTTTGGGATGAATCGGCGTAAAAAGTTCGCTTTCCCTTGCAAACTTTGGAGTTGGCGCAAACTCGAAGGAGGAGGCAATTTGATGATAGCTTCGACCTTCGAGGGATCGACGCGAATGCCGGCTTTTGAAACAACAAATCCCAGCAATCGACCTGTTTCTATACAGAAAACACACTTGTGGGGATTCAACCGAATTCGATAATGCCTACACCTCATAAAGATTGCTCGTAAGTGGACAAGGTGATCAGCTCGATGTAATGAATGAGCAGGAAAATCATCGAGATACGGTTGCACAATGTGCTTGATGTCATGAAATGCGTAAGACATCGCCCGTTGAAAAGTGGCCCCGGCATTCTTAAGCCCAAAAGGTAATTTGCAATAAGCAAATGTCCCCCATGGACAAATGAATGCCGTTTTTGGTTGGTCGGCAGGTAGAATATTGATTTGATTATAGCCCGAAAAACCATCCATGAAGGAAAACATTTCACTTCCGGCACAATCATCAATAATTTGATCGATATAAGGCGTAGGATAGTTGTCTTTTGGACAAGCTCGATTTATATCCCTATAGTCGATACAGATTCTTATTGTTCCTTGTTTCTTGTTGACCGGAACAATATTCGATACCCAATCCGTTAACGGGATCGGATAAATGAAACCTGCTTTCAACAGCTTTTCGACTTCTGCTTTAATCGCAGCCGCTTTTCGAGGGTGAATCTGACGCAACCGTTGCCGAACGGGTTTAGCATCCGGGTAGGTCTTTATTTCATGAACAACAATGGCAGGATCGATTCCCGGCATTTCCTCGTAAGACCAGGCAAACACATCGCGGAATTCTTGGAATAGGGCCTTGTAAGTTTGGATTTCATCTTCTGTACATGCGGCACCTATATGAATGTTCTCCTCAATTCCGGGCTTCACTGAAATATCAATGGGAATAGTACGAGAAATATTCCCTAAATTCAACTCTGAATCAGAATGTTTCGTTGGATCCTGAGCGTCTTTGACATATTCAGCGGTAAAGATAGATGAAAAATCATTTTCAAATGCATCATCCTTAGGTAAAAACGAAGATCTGTGATGGAGATCTTCCCATGGTAGATCGTCTACACTTAGGATTTCGCGAAGTTGTTCGTCAGATGACACGACTTCGGGAAACGCTATCCGTTCTAAGGTTGAGGTGAAAAGTGATTCTTCACTGACCACATTCATTTGGTCGATTTCGGTTGAACGCGAGTCGGTAAAAGACATGACAGCTTCATAAGCAATTTCATATGGACTCAAAGGCATAGCATCACCGAATGAGTCTATCTCAGAGTCAGATGGGACAATCCAAGGATCATCATAAATAATGTTTTCTGATGTAATCATATGAATTGTTGCAAATGAAGGTTCTACGCTGAGTGGAGGGAGAGGAAAAGTTCCCAGTAAACCGGAATCTTTAACTAAACCTACGCCAACGTCCCTATAAGGGATTGTCGTCTTACCGACATGCTGGATACTCTCTGAAGAGGCTGGGTCGGATGAAAAGTATGTCAGCTGATCAATAGTCACGATCTTACCGTTATGTGGAAACTTAATTACTCTGAAGACCGATGAAACGACCGCCGTCATAGCATATGACCAACTTCGACCCAAAAGAAGGTTGTAGTCTAGAGGGGCATCAACCACTTCCACATCCAGACTAACGGTTTTACCTTCTACCCCTATAGGCAATTCCTGTAGAATACCAAACGGACGGAACCCACGGCCATCAAAGGCCTTAAGGATGGTGGGGGATTGGTTCAACGAAGGAGAACCAAGAGATCTCCAACATTGAATCGACATAATACACGTAGAAGCTCCCTCATCAATCACAGTCCGATGAATAGGCCTGTTTTTGACTATCACTGGAATTTGGAAAGCCATTTGATGGGGGAGACGTGGTGTACTATTTTCTAGATCGAAGATTATTAGATTCGGGTCCTGAACATCAACAGCTCCGATAGCCGACAAAAGTAATTTTCGTTGTGCTGGGCATGATTGCAGCACTTCTAATGCCGACATTGCTGAGGGTGAAACAGCTAAGTCCTCAACAATGTTGTAATTCTGGGCTGCTCTCGCATGTGGATTGAAAGCAGACCTTCGAAGTACACCCTTGGCGGGCGGTTTAATTACTAAGTCCGGGTTAGGTTTCTCGATCTGTAGTGGATCGGAACCAGGAGCTGAGGTTGATGGGTTAGAGTGAGAAGATTCTGCTTCCTTACCATCAACAGGATTCTTACTACCATAATCTTGCGATCGAGTCGCAATCCTCACATGAGACATCATCAAAATGGGTTCTTCACTGGCATTCGAGGAAGAACCTATCATCTTATTCTCCTGCTCCGGAAATGGATTTTTTAACACAGCAGGAGTGGGAGAACCTTTGACTATTTTCACAACCTCGGCCCGATGAGGGCAATCTCTCGTAAAATGATCCTCTTCACAAATAAGACAAGGATATCGAGGTTTGCGCTTTTCGTCATTGGTTTCCGACTTTTCTGTTTTCTCCTTGGAGCCTTGTCTGCTTTAGCCTTCTTCTTTCCTTTCTTCTTTCCGCCGTTTTTTGATTTGGCCGTAGATGACTCTACAGCGTGAATATCGGCGGTAAGTTCAGGAGAAGACTCTCCTGTCGGGGAATCAGGCAAAGTGATAATAGGAGTAGTTGAAGCCTTGGAAGACTTCTTCTTGCTCTTTGTATTCACGATACCAATCATACCATCAGCGGCATGAGATCCCGAAGGAGCAGCAGCGATTTGATTCGACTTTGGAAGATCCGGAATCTTCTCGTGTAACGTACCCGACTGAGTGTAAACTAAGTCAAGGTATTGCGCCTGAGCAATGACTTGCTCCTCAGTAACTACTCCGGCCTTAGCTACATCTTCAGTAATCTTCGGTAATAATGATTTAACAAACCATTCAGCTAAGATTTGGTCCGGGATAAAAACTTTCACTAGCCTTCTTCGACGTCTCCACTCATGAATGTGATCAGAAATATACGTGGACGTTGATTGTTTTAGTGAAGTTAATAACTCCGTGCCGTTATCGTATCTGACCGGCAACTGAAAGTGAGTTAAGAACGAGGTAGCTAACTGGCTAAAATTGTAAAAAGAGGCCCGTGGTAACTCAATGTACCACTTGGCCGCGAGACCAATGAGTGTACGCTGGAAAAGACGTAAGCGGATCGAATCATCCGAGATAGAATTTGAAGCACACCAGAGGTGGTAAGTCATCACATGATTGGACGGATCCTCTCCAGACTTACCTTCGAACTTGGGTATATCACTGGGCAACTTATTTGGCATTGGCGGCCAGAACTGAAGATATTGAATTGGATCGTTCGTTAGGCGCGTCAAGTCTGGTAAATCCAAAGTTGCGATAAACGGTAACTGCCGGTTAGGATCTCTAAAACTCTGGGTCACAATACCAGCCCCAGGAGGAGGATATCCAGGATAACTAGGAACAGGAGTCGCATTTGGGATATTATATCCTCCTGGAAAACCAGGATTAACCGGACCGTACTGGGGTTGTTGAGGTTGTTGATAAGTGTACCCAGGATACGGTTGATACTGGTAAACCGGTTGTTGGACAGCTTGCCCAGGTTGGTACTGTCCCTGGTACGGGTGGTGAACAAATTGAGGTTGAGTAGTGACAACCGTACTTATACCAGGCTGACCTGCAGGCATCTGGACCGTGGTTTGAATCGTAGATCCAGACAACGGTAAAGATGTCTGAGGAGTGGTTACAGAGACAGTAGAAACCGAAGCCGTCGATACTCCAGAAGTAAGTATGGTAGATGTGGCGGTAGTTGCAGCAGCCGTTTGAGATGGAGTACTAGGTGCAATTGGCGGCTGAGTAACTACCGAAGTTACAGAAGTTTGAACATTTGACTGGACAGGTTGCGGTTGCTGGGGTGGACCAGAAACTACGGGTTGTCCAGCTTGAGGTACCAACTGTATACTTGGCTGCAACACATGTTGACCCTGTGATGGATCCCACACTAACATTCCAGGGTATTGACCCGTAACAGGTTGAGGATACTGAGATCCATAACCGGATTGAGGATAGGATTGATAATTGTAAGGTGCAGTTCCCATACTTGGAACATATGACTGACCTTGGGCGGTTGATAACCTTGACTCGAGTATTGACCTTGAGGTTGATAACCTTGAGGTAAATACGGATACTGGGGTTGACCTTGACCTTGAGGTTGGTACCCTTGAGGTTGATACCCTTGGGGTTGATACCCTTCGGGTTGCCATCCTTGAGGTTGCCATCCTTGAGGTTGATATTGATACTGAGGTTGACCCTGGGGTACATATTGAGGCTGGGGTTGACCTTGAGGCATGTATTGCACCATAGGCGCATACTGACCTTGAGGTTGCCCCCCAGACACAAATGGTGTACCTTGAGGTTGCCCCCCAGGCGTTAACTGAGGCTGCCCCCCAGGCGGTAATTGGCCACCTTGAGGTTGGGAAACAGGAACTGAACCTGACATCATGTAAATGTCTCCTACACCCAATGGTATATTACCACTGTTTCCAACTAATAACCCATGATCAACGGGTTGAGGAGATGCCCCCGCAAAGGTACCAGAAAGTGATTGATACCCGGTGGGAACAGAAGGACCGCCGTGTAAGAAAGATTCAGGACTTTGTGTAAACACGGACGACTGACCAGACATATTTACAGGAGTATGAATACCTCCAGGTGGAAAAGGAGTACGAGGTGTAGAAAAACCTAGCCCGAAGTTGTCTAAATAATTGGTTAACGAAAGGTACCAAGTAGTACTTCTAGGAGGACTGTAAAAGATATATTCACGCTCCCTTAGATCAATAGTAAGTTGATCTTCAAGGTTAGAGACGCCTATTTCTTCCTCTGGAGCAAGTTCTTCAGTAGCAATCAAACCAGTAGGAAGATTTTCAGTGATAATTCTTTCTATTCTCGGTGAATCTGGAACACTAGAAGTCGGAGTAACAGGTTCAGATATTTCAGGTTCTTCGCCTGTATCACTAGCAGACGAAAAACTACCAACAAGCTCAGAAACTGTAACAGCTTCGGGATTATAACCTGTCTCTAAACCTTGGTAATCTGAATGGACTACCAAGGAAGATTCTCCTTCTTCAGGTGAACCTACTCTACTGCCACTAGGAGGAGTTACAAGGACCTTTAAACCTTCTAGATTACCCGGGTCGTCTCGAGGAGGTGATCCCCTAAGTCTACGGGATCTTCTCAACAATTCGGCCACAGAAACAACTTCAGGAGACTGGCCCCGAAGTCTACGGGACTGTCTCGGTAATTCCGCCACAGCTAAAAACTTTTAACTACTGCACACGAAAACAAAATAAAATTTCAAATCAAACCACCTAAAGTCTCTAAAGAACCAAACAAATTTGAATCACACGCCTAAAGAATCTAGGGCGTCAAACCAAGCACAAGCAGTAGCCTTCCAGACCGAAAGTGCTAGTTGGTGATGAAGCCCAACATCGCTGGATTCAGTACAGAAGTGGCGGGTGGAACAGTTACCCCGGCAACCTGCTTAATGAATAGACTGGACCAAGTTCCTCCACTTTAACCGTCTCGAGTGAAGTGAACCCCCCAGAAAATCCAAGTGAGTCTAGCCGACGTCTGTTCCAGGTACAGTGGGATCTTCCCTCCACCGTCACCTCGGTAGAATCCTAAAGATAATGGTCACTAAGGTTACCAACCGCAACAAATGCACCTGGGGGAACAGTCTAAACTCCGACAGCACGCAAGGGCAGAGTAGCAAGCTCAATCCCCTTGCCAGCTCCTTGACAATAATCCAAGGTTTACCGACAAGTGACCCCTGGCTCCTCGACAATGGTTAATCCGAGGTTTACCGTTTGTAATACGTGCGTGTCTGGCGTCGTTCCCAATGAGGGGGGATTGATCCCCTCACTGGTTCGGACACGAGCTCGTGCTTCTCCTTTAAGAGGAGCTTTCCCAGAGTACAAATGAGACAATTGGATTTATTCTATCACAAGATAAGCTACTTGTTTGGTTTTTTTGTCTTGGAGAGTTAATTACTCACCTACTCTAAGACACTAGCCTGATCTAAATTGGTGTTTCAGAGCCCTAGTAAATAAAAGTTACTACGTCGATTTTACTTTAAGCGTTAATTTTATGGTTTTTTCTTAAAGACAAAAGGTAGCGGAAGTGAAACCAATGGTGTGTAGACTCGACTCAAACCACTACAAAGATGCACCTAAGATGATTTACGCTACTTTCCTTTTTCAATGAAATTCTTGACTAAGAGAGTTGGGAGATGCAAAGTTTATAGAAAACAACTTTCTCAGTAAAGACAATCAAAGAAACAATTCTCTTTATCTTTTCAAGCATACAAACATGACCACTCCTTTAGATAGAGGAGGAATGACCTGTTGAAGAGTTTTGTGAACCCAACGTTTCGGACTGCCAAGTGAGTCCATCATCAGGGGATGCGACAATAGATAATCTTTAATCAATGATGTATCCATGAGCTGGGATTAGGGTATATATATCTAGGTATTTGAAGAATGGTGTGAGAAAATTAGGTCGGCCAAAGAATTTATTTACTAATATATATATTTTTATTTTTATTTTATTATTATTATTATTTATTTATTTATTTATTTTAATTAATTGTTTTGAACAATGATTTATTTACTTTATTAATGAGTTTAAATTAATTAATTAATTAATTGTTATACTTAATTATTTATTTATTGTAATTATTGAATTTTTTATCTATTATAATTTCTTTATTCTATTTTAATTTTCTATAACATATATAAGTTTTAATTTAATTTAATTATTTAATTTATTTGTTTGTTTATTTAATTATCTTTTTATTATGATTATTAAATTATTATTAATTTTTATTAATTTTTATAGCTTTTAATTTTATTTATTTTTTTATTTTTTTTTTAACTTTTAATTTTTAATTTTTATTTATTTTTAACTATTAATTTTAGTTTAATTATATATTGTGAAAAATATGTATGTATATATGATTTAATTTAAATTTAATTAATTAATTAATTAATTATTTATTTATTTATTAGTTTTATTTTAATTATCTTTTTATTATGATTATTAGATTATTATTAATTTTTATAACTTTTAATTTTTGATTAAAAGTTCTTTGTTGTATTTAATTATCTTTTTATTATGATTATTAAATTATTATTAATTTTTATAACTTTTAATTTTTATAACTTATAATTTTTAATTTAATTTAATTATATATTTTAATAAAGTTGATATTTAATTTAATTTAATTAATTAATTAATTAATTAATTGTTATATTTAATTTTTTGCTTAATATGATGGTTAAATTATTATTAATTTTCATTTCTTTCAATTTATTTCTTTTATTATACTTTTTAATTGTATATAAAAGGTTTGATGAAATATGTATGGTTATTGTTATAATTATTATATATATATATGATATATTTTAATTTAATAAATCAATTAATTAATTAATTAATATATGATTAATAAATTTATTAATGTTTTATGATTTGATTAGGTTAATGAATTAAAGCTTAAGGGGGATGGTTAAGAGAAGTTTTAAAAAAATTTGATAGTTTTTGAGTTAATCTGAGGGAAAGGGATAAACTGAGGGAAAGGGTTAATCTGGGTGGCGATTATTGTTTTTTATGATTTCTAGTAAAGGTTTCCAAGAGTTACTCAATTTTAATCCATCATCACGGTTAAAATTGTTTTTCCTTTTTTCTATTTCAATGGCTTCTTTAATTTTTCTTTTAAGACAGTGTTCTTCTTTTCTAACAAGTTTGGCTTTTTCCATACAGATGTAATGAGAGGAAGAGTGAACATGTTCAGCTAAGGCTGATTTAGAGATTCTTTCTCTTCTTAAGTCAGCAGAGTGTTCTTTAATTCTAACAGTAAGGGATCTACCAGTTTCACCTATGTATTCCTTGCCGCATGAGCAAGGAATCACATAGACACCTTTCTGAAGGTTAGGGTTTATGGGGTCTTTAACAGAGTTGAATAATTGTTTGATGGTGTTAGCTGGGGAGAATGCTACATCAATGTTATGTTTATTGAGAACTTTGGAAATTCTATCTGTGATACCTTTTATGTATGGAAGGGAGACCTTATGAGTTGATAAATTTTGATCCTTAATATTATTGTTATTTTTCTTTATGGATAGGTGCATGGCTTTCTTTATGGTATTTCTATTGTAGCCATTTAGCTCAAACACTTTGTGAAGATGGTTGAGCTCATTGTTTAAATGGTCAGGATCAGATATTCTTACTGCCCTAGTGGTTAAGGTCCTGATGATGCCAATTTTCTGTTTAGGGTGGTGATGGGAATTTGCATGAAGATATCTTTCTGTATGAGTTTTCTTTCTATAGACCTGGAAACCAAGAGACCCTTCTCTTTTGGTTAGGAGGACATCAAGAAAGGGAAGCTGGTTGTTGGTTTCAATTTCAATGGTGAATTTTATATGGTCAGAGAGGCTGTTTAAATGGTTGAGGAATAGGTCAAGCTTTTCTTTTCCATGACTCCACTTAGCAAATATGTCATCTACAAACCTTTTCCATTCTTCAGGGGTGTATGGAAATGATGCAAGAGCCTTCTGTTCAAAGTGTTCCATAAAGATGTTGGCAATTATGGGGGATAGAGGAGAACCCATAGCCACACCATGAGTTTGTTCATAAATTTTTCCTTTGAAGCTGAAGTACGAGGATTTCAAGCATAGTTCCAAAAGATCCACAGTTTCTTTATCAGTGAGGTTTCTCATGATCTCAATGGCTTCGTCAATAGGAATCATGGTGTAAAGGGATACAATGTCAAAGCTGACCATAAGATCTTCATCTTTCATTTCAATGTTATTTATCCATTGAACAAACGAATAGGAGTCTTTGATATAAGAAGAGGTATTGCCAGCTAGGGGTCTAAGTTTTTTAGCAAGATATTTTGCGAGCAGGTAAGTTGGGGAACCTATGGTGTTAACTATAGGTCTGAGAGGTATGTTAGGTTTATGGACTTTGGGAGCCCCATAGATTCTAGGAATGATGGAACTGCTAGGAATGATTTTCTTTTTAGTGGCATCATCTAAGGATGAATTTTTTATTTTCTTAATTACATCACGCATGATTTTCTCACTAGGATCTTTGTCTATTGTTTTATAACAACCGCTATTGTTTAAATGATCTTCCATTTTGTTGTCGTAATCACTTCTGTTCATAATCACAGTAGCGTTGCCCTTGTCTGCCTTTAGGATGACTATGTTTTTATTATTTCTAAGGGTGTTTAAAGCTCTTTTTTCTTCTAAGGAAATGTTAGATGAAGGAGGTTTTGCAGTTCTCAGGATTTTAGCAATATCTTGCCTAATTTCTTCGCTTTCAGCTGTGTCTAAGTTTTTTATGGCTACTTCGATATTACTGATAACATCTTCAATCGGAATTTTATTAGGGGTAATGGCAAAATTCAGCCCTTTTTTTAAGATGGATTCAGCTGCATGATCTAGGATGATGTCTGATAAGTTAATAACTATGGCTTTGTCAGATGTCAAGATTGGATTGTGATGCGGGTTTTGAGTTTTTAAGCTGGTGAAATGGTTATTAGCGAAGTTTTCTGTTTTATCCATAATATTATTTATACCTGCGTTATTTTCATTATGAGACAGGTTGGTTATGCTACCGTGCCTACCTATTATAACTCTGCTGCTTTCATCCTGAGTCACAGCCATGATTCTTGCCATCGTATTGCTGCCTTGACTGCTCTCTGCGCTGTTTAGAGATTTATCTACTGGACTGTATACCTCCACTTCCGAATCCATAGTCTCAGACCTTAATCGAAAACTGGATTGCGTTCTGGCTTGCTGATCTGGATTGCGCTGATCTGGAATGCGTTCTATATTGCTGATCTGGATTGCGCTGATTTGGAATGCGTTCACCTCCGAATCATTTTTGGAATGCTGATCTGGATCTGGACTTCGATCTGGATTGTGTTCTGGAATGTGTTGAAACAAGACTGGAGGGCTGATCTGAGAGTCGGTTTGCGAAGGAGCCAGTGTCAACAAATTATTGCCACTTCTGTTTATCATTATGGCAGCGCTGTTTATAGGTACAATAGCTACAGAATGTGAGTCCGAATCTGTTTCCGTGCTATTCAATAATTTCACTGCTTTGTTAGTCTGTAATATAGCATGATTGCTATCAGGATTATCAACCAGCGTGTCTTGCGGTCTGGACATCGTTGAGCGAGCGTTGTGATCTTCCCTATTGCAGAGTAAATTGTTTAACTTTCTTAGTTTCTTGGTGCTGTCTTTTATTAACCATTTGTCAGCTCTTATGAATGTAATAGCATCTAGCGATTGCCAAAAATCTTTTCTAAGATGCGCCGCAAGGTTCAGATGAGCAGAAAGAAGTTTCTCAGAGGTTTTTATTAATTTGGATCTGACCCATTTGATTTCATTTCTCAACAGGGTATCACTTAATTTTTTGAAACTGGAAAGATTTCTGAACCGAAGAGGATGTTTACAGAAGGCAAATTTAGGGATGACCTTGTTATCTCTGCATTTTTTAAGAAAATTCAGATTAGAAATGAGTTTAGCTCTTGACAATCTTAATTTTTCGAACTCTGAAGCGCTATCCATCATATCCCTTCTTACGTGCACGAAAAACTATTCCATTAACAATCTCAACTGATCTGGATTGCGCTGATCTGGAATGCGTTCTATATTGCTGATCTGGATTGCGCTGATTTGGAATGCGTTCACCTCCGAATCATTTTTGGAATGCTGATCTGGATCTGGACTTCGATCTGGATTGTGTTCTGGAATGCGTTGAAACAAGACTGGAGGGCTGATCTAAGAGTCGGTTTGCGAAGGAGCCAGTGTCAACAAATTATTGCCACTTCTGTTTATCATTATGGCAGCGCTGTTTATAGGTACAATAGCTACAGAATGTGAGTCCGAATCTGTTTCCGTGCTATTCAATAATTTCACTGCTTTGTTAGTCTGTAATATAGCATGATTGCTATCAGGATTGTCAACCAGCGTGTCTTGCGGTCTGGACATCGTTGAGCGAGCGTTGTGATCTTCCCTATTGCAGAGTAAATTGTTTAACTTTCTTAGTTTCTTGGTGCTGTCTTTTATTAACCATTTGTCAGCTCTTATGAATGTAATAACATCTAGCGATTGCCAAAAATCTTTTCTAAGATGCGCTGCAAGGTTCAGATGAGCAGAAAGAAGTTTCTCAGAGGTTTTTATTAATTTGGATCTGACCCATTTGATTTCATTTCTCAATAGGGTATCACTTAATTTTTTGAAACTGGAAAGATTTCTGAACCGAAGAGGATGTTTACAGAAGGCAAATTTAGGGATGACCTTGTTATCTCTGCATTTTTTAAGAAAATTCAGATTAGAAATGAGTTTAGCTCTGGACAATCTTAATTTTTCGAAATCTGAAGCGCTATCCATCATATCCCTTCTTACGTGCACGAAAAACTCTTCCATTCTTCAAATACCTAGATATATATACCCTAATCCCAGCTCATGGATACCACTCCTTACGTGCACGAAAAACTCTTTTTCTTTCAAAACTTTTCAAAGCTACTTGAAACAAAACTTTTCAAAGGAGATGTTTTTGTATTTTCTCTTTTTAATAAAGCATATAAATCTATCTTAACAAAAATCAATCTCAAGAGCTATAAAATCTATGAAAACTTGACTCACAAGCAAATCAAAAGGGAAATTACTCTAAGCAAACCTAACAAGGCAAAAGCTCACAAAGATGATTCTAGGTTGTTTTACTTGACCAAAATCAAATCAAGGACCAGCTAATGCAGAATCAAAAGACTAGTCAAAACAAAACTCAAATCTTTTTGTTCTTTTTGTAAAATGGAATTCAAGACTCAATCAACAAGCACTTCGAAATTTGCCCAAAGAGACAACTCAATGGTAAGTTGCTCTCACAGGTAGACTTTATGACAGGTCTGACTTCTAAGAATGCTGACAAAACCAGAGAGATCTAAGGCTTGACAACTTCTACCGCCAAAGTCACTACAAGACCTACTAAAAAATCAAACCCTAGGGCTTAAACTTCCATGAAATCCACTAAAACACTCAATGCTATCGAAACAAGTTCAGGTGAAGATCTTTGACAAGGGACTAATGAATCTGGGCAGTAAAAACTAAGAAAAAGCAAAATCTAAGAGCAAAAATGCAAAAAATGGAATTTTCTCAAAATTTAGCAGGGGACGCAGGCGACCCGTTTGAACAGGTGCGGGCCCGCTCTGTGCACACAGCGACAGTGCGTCCAGGGACGCACTGTGCAATACTCAGAGGGTGCGTCCTACTGGAAAATTCAAGAAAAACCAAAATGAATCTAACCCTAAGCTAACCCACCCAAAGACAAAGTCACAGAGCCAAAAACCAGAACAATAAACCAATTTTCTCAGAGCAAAGTTCATACAAAGGAAAAGACTTTTCACATCAATGGATTCCCCAGTGGAGTCGCCAATTTGTCAGGCGGAAAGAGTCGATTGTGCGGACACAACCAACCTCCCTAGGAGCCTAAGACTCTCTAGTGACAAACAAGACAAACAAGAGCAATCCTTCTCTAAACATGCATTTACTATATGGGAAATCAAGTGTTTAGATCCTACCTGTAATCCAACGCTGTTGTAGCAGTCCAGCTCCGCTGATCCGGATGAGCTCCTCCTTCACTTTGAAACCTGCATACACTAACAATCAAAAGATTAAATAGCACTTGATAATCTCATAGAATAAAACATATTTAACACATAGACCAAGGAGTACATGAAACAACTCATAAATAACAAGTTATTGAGAAGAATGGACTCATTTGCATTAATAGGTAACAAAAGGAACAAATACAACCTGAGCCTTGGTGTTGTGCAAGTCCCTCCCAGGGTCCATCAAGAGTTCTCCTTTACTTTGACAAAGCTCACCCACTTCCAAATAGAACAAGCAAAGATGGCAATCTCTCCTCACAAGCTTCTAAATGGGAGTCCTAATTCCTGCAGCATTTACCCTTAGAAATGTATAGCTTTCAACCTCCTCTCCTTCTGGCCCAATGCCTGTATTTATAGTGCTCAAGAGGAAGTTAATCAGGTCCACCATCAATGGGATAATCCCCTCTTTGGATGGGATAGCTCCCTTATTGATGGGATAAGTTCCTCTTTGGTAGGAGTGCATGAACCATCTGGAGGCGCTCAATACACGTCGAACAACCTTCTAGAATGCTCTAGAAATGACCACAAGTAACTTTTTAAAGATGAAACTTGCGCATTTTAACCTTTACAGGGGGACGCACCTGCTTCTTTACATACAGAGCGTCCAAAGATGCAGCTTTTGTGAACATTGGGTGTGTCCCCGCAGGTAAGGTTGAGAGAACCTGCGTCCCCAGACATAAATACATTTATAAAGACTTTCTCTCTTTTTGGAGTTTGACATGGAGAGCAGAGGCATAAGA
This sequence comes from Pinus tabuliformis, assembly GCA_031772625.1. NCBI lineage: Eukaryota > Viridiplantae > Streptophyta > Pinopsida > Pinales > Pinaceae > Pinus > Pinus tabuliformis. Next base: position 604,869,581 of record CM062815.1, read on the forward strand.
CTTGCCTAAGAGGGTAGCATGACTATTGATAGAGCCATACTAACTGTAAATAGTCATGGTGACATTTTTTAGTGTAACAGGTGGTTGTGCACGGGTTCTTGGGTAGCTCGAGTGAGCGCCCACCCGTCGTGTAGAGGCAAACATGGAAGGTGTGCATGATGGGAATGATGAAGTGTTGAGATTGTGAATGGAGGTGTGACTCGTGCGGAGGCGCCCGTGTGTGGCGACTTGGTTACGATGAGGCGCGCCCAAGTTGGGCAAACAACACAATCGTGCGATGAGGTGAATGAAGGGTTGGTGAGTTGTACGGCGACCGTGCGAAGGTGCCAATGAGCTAGGCAACCGAGTTTGCCAAAGTTGAAAATTGGATAAGTGTAAATTTGGGGTTTCCCAAGATTTAACTTGTACTCATAAAAGAAGATTATATATATTGATTCGGGTAGACTCATATTGCAGGGAGTTGCCCCTCCCTTTATACTGTTGTGCATTTCTCTTGTATAATGTTGTTTATGTGAATTTTATGGGCTTTCACTTGTATAAAGGAACATTAATAATACTTGGTTGTGAAACAAAAACTAAGTAGGATAAGTGGAATGTTAGTCATAGTCTACAATCGTAAGTATTGGTGAAAAGAAAACGATTGGTATTGCCGCACCTCGCTATAAGCGGTGCAAGTGTAGGGGCGTGACAGGTGGTATCAGAGCTAGTGCCAGGGAGCTGGTGCTGGTGTTGAAGAGTTGAAGCTTATACACACCTGCACTTCATGACAGGTGGTATAAGAGTTGGTGAACTAAATCAAGGAGTTGATTCTACGAAGACCGAAGACTTGGCAGGGATCTCAAGTTTTGTAGGTGACAGGTGGACTATCAGGGTGATTCAAGTGAATGTTGAAACAGGTTTAGCAGAGGTGAAGCTTAGTGCTTGGGCCAAGCTGAACAACAAGGCATGGCAGGTTTGGAAGAATGCGAAGGGAAGCTCTTGATTACCTTATACAAGTTGAAGCGAATGAAAGAAGAGAACCCCCAGATTCGAAAGGAACTTGAAGTCTTGGAAAAGAATGTTGAAGACGAACTTCTCCAACTTGGTTGGGCAATGGAGCAGGATGAAGTTGCAGATTGTGCCGACAAGGAAGAGGAAACCGTGATGATTTAAGATGTTGTAGATGTGACAACAATAGAGGATGAACTTGAGATCGATCAAGTTGAACTAGGATCATGCAGTTTGCAGACATGGATGGATGAGGATACTCATATGGAGGAACCTCATGATGATGATGTAAGTACTATTGATACTTGTGTTTCACTTGAGAATTTGGTAGATGGATCGTATGCAGGGAAGGGAAAAATAAGTTTGCCGATGTGGGGGAGCATCTTACCATGGATGTCTATGATGAGACCTTGTATGGAGAAGCAAGGATTGTTGACTATTGCAGGACTTGTTGGGGTTGTTTGTGACCTTATGGTAGAAGGTACAAAGGCCCGTGACAAGGGAGGAACATGATGATCGTTGCGAAGGATGGGTCATTCTTTAGCCATATGAGGAATTGGCTAAGTGCCCCACATGACTCATGGACAGATTGAAGGGTACACACTTGGGTGTGATGATGCTTGGGTGGAGTTCTCATGGCCGAGACTAAGAGCAATTCTTGGTGGAACCTTAAGTGGGGGAGCTATGATGGAAGAGACTCGTGATGATGATGATATGGTTGGGTGACCGAGTTCACTAGACCGAATATGCAGACTTGGATGGGATGACCGATTGTTGTGATGGGTCTACTTGGCTGGACTACATGAGCAACTTAATCATGGACATTAGGTTGGAGACATGGACCATGGCAATCTTATGTAGGGACATTATGCAGGAGTACTTGTAGAGATGTCACTTATGGGCATCCAATGAGGAGTGCCAAGGCAGGGATGTTGTGCAGGTGGATTTGCTGGTGTGACATGGAGATGTTTTACTTATGAGCCGATGGAGAGGTTGTGCACTCTTGTACAACAAGGCCATGGACTTGGATGGAGTTGTGAGCAGAATATGGAGAATTCCTACTACATGGAGAGCTGAGGCATCTTGCAGAGACCTTTGGGCCGAGACTTGTATGCTTGCTGGATGTTGGTTAGGGATGGCTTATGGAGCTCATGATGACATGAGGTTGTGACTTTTAAGGACTTCATATATGGTGGACTTGGAGGATCTGATGCATTGAGGAACTGAGGTCAGAGACTTTGATGCAGGATGGGGTGCATACTTTCAAGTACATGTATGGGTGTGGCTTGGAAGAGTGAATTGATGTGGAGGATCGATATGAGACACTTTGGAGTGATAGAGTTACGACGATGATGATGCCTTGGTGGCAACACTTGGGCATGGATTGAGCCGAGACTCAACCACTTTTGACACATGGGAGTTGATTGATCTATGATCATGGGCAGCGCATGGAGAGGTGAGACAGGTGTATACTTGTTTCTATGGCAGACTTGAGGGATGGCACATGCAAATATGATGGAGATTGCTTCATGGACCTGGATGTGGCACATCAAGAGTCGGAGTTTGAGGAGATGATCTCTTCTCTTTGAGGAAATGGATGTTTTACAAATGGATGATGATGTTGGATAGAAAACATCATGGATAGCATGTTGGAGATGGGATGGAGACTACTTCATGGACCTGAGCATGGCTTACACTTATATGGAGATAGATTCTTGATCGAGTTTAGGATGTGACAAGATGTTTAGAGAAATGACTGATGGTGGCATGAGGATGTACATTCTCATGGTTTGGGATTAGCTACCCAACTAGTTCAAACATGGGGCTACAGCATGTATAGAGATGTGTTAGCATTTTTTGAAGTATCATGGCAGTAGTTCACATGAGGACGACGCATGATGAGGTCGACACAAGATGTTGCAATGGGCATGTAGCTTGAGATGGAAGGGCCAGCCTTCCATGATGGGGAGCAGCATGTGGAGATTGCGACGAGATGGTCGATGGTCATGGATTGAGATGATTTCCGATGTATGACATACCGATGGGGTGTATACCTTGGTATGGTGATCTTGGTGACAGATGGTTGCCAGGACGAGACATGATGAAGATGGTAGTTCTACATATGTTGCAGGGATGTTTGCAGTATGTGGAGGAGTTGACATCATGGATGAGACAGTTGTTGTTGATATTGGTGGATGGCTACCAGGATGGTATGTTGTCGAGGACGACAATGACTTCAGGTGGAGGAGGATGTAAGGACCTACAGTCCTTGACACAAGCCCCCGGCATGAAGTGCGACTTGAACGAGCAAGTTAAGGCAGCTCTACGACCAGCACGTGAGGAGACATGTTATGGTGTCGAAGGATAGAGTGAAGGTTTTTATAGGCATGGGAGCATGGATTGATTGCCCACGGCCGACCCACACTTGGAGCGAGGCCGACATATGTTTTGATGGCGTTTGCGAAGTGTAGGGGTGTGTGTTACATGGTGGACGAGTCGGCTTGGGCAAGCAAACTCTCGCAGCCATCCATATATATTCAACGAAGTGTTGGAGCGAAAGTCAAGCAATTTGAAAAGCAAGTCTTCAAGGAGAAGTGTGTGGAAAAGGGCCGCAGAAAGGAGGAAGGCGCAGATGGTTATGCGCCCAAGTCTTGGGCAGGCCGCTTGAATGCACAAGTCTAAACGAAGGCCGGTCGAAGTAAGGCATGCACGAGTAAGGCATGGGCGCCCGGTTGTGCAAGCTGTACACAGGTGAAGGTGTGGGCGCCCAGTTGTGCGAAGGCGCACGGGTGAAGGCGTGGATGACCCAGTTGTGCGGTTGGGTGGTTGTGCACGAGTTCTTGGGCAGCTTGGGTGAGTGCATGCCCGTCCTGTAGAGGCAAACGCGGAAGGTGTGCACGGTGGGAATGATGAAGTGTTGAGATTGTGAATGGAGGTGTGACTCGTGCGGAGGCGCCCGTGTGTGGCGACTTGGTTACGAGGAGGCACGCCCAAGTTGGGAAAACAACACGATCATGCGACGAGGTGAACGAAGGGTTGGTGAGTCGTGCAGCGACTGTGCGGAGGTGCCGATGAGCTAGGCAACCGAGTTTGCCGAAGTTGAAAATTGGCTAAGTGTAAATTTGGGGTTTCCCAAGATTTAACTTGTACTTATAAAAGAAGATTATATATATTGATTCGGGTAGACTCATATTGCAAGGAGTTACCCCTCCCTTTATACTGTTGTGCATTTCTCTTTTATAATGTTGTTTATGTGAATGTTATGGGCTTTCACTTGTATAAAGGAACATTAATAATACTTGGTTGCGAAACACAAACTAAGTAGGATAAGTGGAATGTTAGGCGTAGTCTACAATCGTAAGTATTGGTAAAAAGAAAACGATTAGTAGTGCCGCACCTCGCTATAAGCGGTTGAAAGACTACCGTAGGTGTAGGGGTGTGACACCGGCGACCCAGCTCACGGAGGTGGCGGGGTGATTCTCAGAATTACCCCACCACCTTTGCGGGCCGCTGTGTCACCGGGGTGTGGCGAAGGGCTATTCACAGCCCTCCGCGCCACCTCGAGGGCCCAACGGCCCACGTGGATGGCGAGGTGATTCCGGGGAATCACTCCACCACCCGCGCGGTTGGTTGGCCCTTAGGGTGGGGCGGAGGCTAGCGGTCATAGAGTGATTCCCGGAATCACACCATCACCCCTGCAGGCCATTAGGCCGCCGGGGTGGGGCGGAGGCTACCCTTCCCGACGGCGTAATGGCCCGCGGGGGTGGCGGAGTGATTCCCAGAATCACCCTGCCCTCCGCCCTGCCCCGGTGGCCCAACGACTTGTGGGGGTGGCGGGGTGATTCCGGGAATCACCCCACCCTCCGCCGCACCCTTGTGGCCCAACAGCTCGCGGGGGTGGGGGGATGATTCCTGGAATCACCCTGCCCTCCGCCCCACCCCGGCGGCCCAACGGCCCGCGGGGTGGCATGGTGATTCCGAGAATCACCCCGACCTCCACCCCACCCTGGCGGCCCAATTGCTTGCGGGGCTGGCGGGGTGATTATGGGAATCACTCTGCCCTCCACCCCACCCTGGTGGCCCAACGACCTGAAGGTGTGACGAAGTGATTCCGTGAATCACCCCGCTCTCTGCCCCACCCTGACAGCCCAACGACTCGCGAGGGTGGCATGGTGATTCCAGGAATCACCTTATCCTCCGCCCCACCCCAGCGGCCCAACGACTCGCGGTGGTGGTGAGTTGATTCCGGGAATCACGCCACCCTTCACCCCACCCCGACAGCCCAACGACATGCGGGGGTGGTGGGGTGATTCCAGGAATCACCCCGCCCTTCGCCCCACCTCGACAGCCCAATGACCCGCGGGGGTGGCGGGGTGATTCCGGGAATCATCTCGTCGTCCGCCCCACCCTGGAGGCATTGGGCCATGGGGGTGGCGGGGTGATTCTCGGAATCACCTTGCCCTCCACCCCACCTCGGCGGCCTAATGACTCGCGGGGGTGGTGGGGTGATTCCAGGAATCACCCCACGGAATCACCCCACCCTCCATCCCACCCCAGTGGCCCAACATCTCACAGGGTTGGAATCACCCCGCCCTCTGCCCCACCCCAGCGGCCCGTTGGGCAGAGGCTGTTCACAGCCCTCCGGCCCACCCCAACGGACCAACGGGGAATCACCCCACCCCCGCAGGCCATTGGCTCGCCAGGGTGGGGTGGAGGTTGTTTGCACCCCAACGGGCCAATGGCCCATGGGTGTGGCGGGGTGATTCTCGAAATCATCCCACCACCCTTGTGGGCTGTTGGGCCACTGGGGTGGGGGTGAGCCTGTCTGCAGCCCTTCCCCCCACCCCGACAAGCCAACGGCCCGTGGAGGTGGCGTGGCGATTCCCAGAATCACCCCACCACCCTCACGGGCCGTTGGGCCACCGGGGTTATTGTTATTGTCAAGCTTCAAGGGGAAAACAAATTCAAGGATGCAGCTTACATGGTAAGATGTTTAAAATGTATATTTGATTAATGTCAAAAAAAATCATTTATGTACAAGTTAATTGAACTTTTACTATTTTATGTGACAAGCAAAAGTCAAATATTCTTAACCGTGAAGATCAAATGTTTATAAATGATTGTGAGTTGATCCATTTTAATAGTTGGGCAAAAGATGATAGCTATATTTCTATGATTTTTAATCGGGTAGATGGAAAGAGTCATAGCCAAATACTAACTTATGATGCTGTTGTGAGAAAACTAACATATGAAGACAAAGAAGCAAAAGGAGAGATAGTTAACATTTATCAAAAACCACAATTATTGATTAACTATCTTATAGACATATGTTCAAATGAAGGAGATTGGGTTCTGGGTTTATTTTCTTGCTCAGGTAAGTTTTATTATATGGAATTGGATTTCAATATGTTATTTCCTAATTTATATGTCATTCCACTAATTTACTTCATTATTTCTTTTGTTCTTGATAATTAGGTACAACACTAGCATGTTGCCTTCAAAAAGGAATAAATTGCATTGTCATTGAAAAAGATCCAATACAATGCAATTTTATTCAGCAAAGAATTAATGCTCTTCAATTTATTCCAGATGCAATGCAAGAAATTGGGTTGAAGAAAGTGGACTTTAGTGAATCACGTGTGGCAAAAAAGGCAAAGGAACTACAACCACCATTACACGGAATGATTGGAAAGGCATACATTGGGAGATTTGCAAACATCAAAAATCCATTAGAAGAGGAAAATGAGCAAAACGAAGCAGAAAATATTGTGGAAGAAGACAATGATGAAACTCTAGAGGACGAAGAGTTTGGATTACGTGACATTGTTGATTAAATTTAAGTTATGCTTGGAAATCAAACTCATTTTTTGTAACTGTTAATTAGTTATACTTGTAATGTTTTGAATTTGACATTTTATGAGAAGAACAAGCACACATTTAAGGTTTTTATGCATCCAATATTTGTATTATGTGATTTTCACATTAATTTTTATGTTAATCATTATTTTTTGAAAAAGACAGTGATTATTATTATTTTTTGACATGAAATTCATAAAAAAGACTATTATTTAACCATTTTTAGTCAAAATGTTCCTATAAAAATTGTGATTTTGACATGTCATTTCTAGCAAAAAAATTACAAAAAATTATCAAAACGTGTAGTTTTTTAGATATATTTATGTTAAAAATGGTTATTTTTATGTCAATTGTTAAAATTATTGTTTTTTAGAGACAATTATATCATGTGGATTGAAAAATTAATTAACGATGTATAAATATGTAGAATATCGAAAATTCAAAATATCGACCTTCTTCTTTAAATATTCAAAACAATAAAAACCTCACTACAAAAAAAAAATTAAAAGAAAACAACAAAATATGAAGAAGAAGACCATTTCAAAAATTATTAAATTTAGAAAATAATTATTTACATTCCATACATTAGAAAATTTAAAGTCAAAAAATAGGTCTTTTAAAAAAAGGGGCGTGACGCAGAATTACCACTTTTTTAAATCAACATGAAAATCACTACCATTCTAAAACACAGTGTACATAAAAAAATTTAAAGTGCAAAAACTATGCTCTAATAAAAATGTGTGTTCTCCTTCACCCCTTTTCAAAATCAAGTCACTTTTTTGCTATCTCTACGAAACAGGTAACGCTATCAGTTCCCATTTCAAAGTTTACATTGTTTATTCAAATAGAAAGGAGATCGGCATTGTGAATATTCAATCTTTCATCATTGCGAGCAGGGACGTAGGTGTTATGACCTTTATCGTCAATGAAAAGTGAAGATGTGGAGTTTAACTCCCATGGTACTCCATACCGATAGCTAAGTACATTGTCTTTCTTGCGAAGACACGAAGATTCATGACACTTTGTATGACGTTGAACACAGTTGACAAGCTCTGTATAGTCCTCAGACTGGACTTGAATATTGATACTGTGTCAAGAAGACATGGGTTATTAATTGTTGATTAGTGAAGCGGTAGATTTCAGTGTTCTGCCTGACGTGGATTCCAGGAAATTACGTAGTGGTCGAAATACTTTTGTGCATCAGCAACTTCTAAGGCATTGTTCCAATCAATTGTGTCCATATTTGGTGCATTTTGTAACCAGAGGAAGCCATGAATGTGTGCAGATCCTCTATGTTGCCATTCGTATCTGAATATAATATGAAGGTAAAATTTCGTTAAAACATATTTGCAGTGTAGAAAATTAATGTAGAGGGTAATGGATATTAGAAAATACCTGCACCAGTAGTCTACTACATGGAGTCCTTTTTGCATGATTTCTTCGAGGAAAATTGTAAATCTGCAATGCATATATTGGGATGTTAGGTGTGGGTTTTTTATTAAGTTTTGAATTCTCCATTGGAAGTGGTTGTTTGAACTGGAAGGAACACTAGTAGGCATGATCATGTGCAAGTCATGCCATTTAGTATCAGCTGCACTAAGAGTGAAAAAGAATGTCAGACTTCCTATTTGCGTGATCATGTCAGTCAGCTCAGATCGTCGCTTGTTCCAAAAATACCGTGTTCCTCGTAGGCCTGAACTGAACCGCATTATTTTCTTTGGAAATCTTGAATCTGGAGAGTCACAAAGACACTGTCGTAGGTCGGAAACCATTGTTGGCAAGTTGTTTTCAATGTACTTATTCACAAAAACACTAGCAGTTGTTTGGCTACGGTGGCGCATTAGAATGTTATAAATATAGTAGCGAAATCTTGGGTGTTGGCCAAATCAGTTATCATGGTAGTGCAGCAAGTGCAAAGCATATTTATGCATCTCAACTTTTGTAAGTCTTGGTTGCATGATCATGGCAATGAATGTTAGGAAGTCACCGTTACATTTTGTACAATGCCAAAGATTGTTAGAATGCTCCACAACCTTCTTCATGCATTGTTTTCCATTGAAATCTAATGGACATGCTAGAAAGTAGAAGTCGTCCATGTGAAGAGTAGTTATTGTTGCATGAACTAAAACCCATATTTCTTTATCGATGGATTGCATGTAAGCAATTTCATGAAACGTCTTTCATGGTAGGGCATGTTTCGAAGCAACACCATAGTTTCTACTCAAAGATGGAGAAGAAGAGCTATAACCTGTTTCACAGAACCATGCATGTAGTTGATGAGTTTCTTCAACTTGTGGATTTATGATGAGAGTGATCGTTGATATTGTCCCTATTGTGGTGCCATTAAATTCAGATACACAACCTCCTTTGATTGCAAGGATTGGTGGGTTGTCAAAAGAGTAGAATTCAACAAGGTTTTGTCCTATAGAGTCACAATGGTCTCCCCATAATGTTACATCAATGCTAAAACCTGACTTGTCTTTTAGTATGAGTGTTTTCCTTAATGTTTCACTTCTATCTTTTCGTTGAATTTTTGATGCAGGTGAGGTGGAGGTAACAACACCAATGACATCCACATTCATATTTGGACTTGCATTTTTTATTTCAGCAATAGTCTTGAAGTGAAAGCTCTAATAAGGAAACATTGGATTATCTATGGGACATGGATTGATAGTGGAAGCAGCAAACAAGTAAATTTCCCATTTGTTCTTGAGGTGGTTGTAGTTTGGGTTTGCTTCTTTAACTGTGCCATTTGAAACAATGTATCGCTGGCCAACTTGAATTAGATTGTAAAGAGATTTGGCCAATTCAGCAAATGCAGAAAGGTTGATCTCTTCCTTATCACGATTGATAAGGTCAAAACCAAAAACCTTTCCTGAGCCGCGCACATTGTTGTAAGTCTTCAATGTTGTTTTTGTAGATGCTATTCCTTGGATTGACCAATACTTTCGGAAAGGATTGAGCGCCTTAAATGGAATAGTTGTAGTTGTCGCCGTAATTAGTGGAGTAACTACGGGGGGCAAGGTATCTTCTGTCGATGAAGAGCTATACTGGGATGTACCTGCCTTTGCATGTAGTAACGTTGATGAGTCCTTGGTCAATGCTGCTGTATGCCTCACAACTTCAAGCTCAACCACTCGGATGGACCTTATGTAAACAAATGAGAAATAAATTAATGAAAATTCCATTTTTTTTTGTAATGCAGGAAGCATATAGAAGACTAAAAATAAAAGAGGGTAAATTCAAATGTTGGGCCTTACGAGGAGTTTTGAAGCACCGTGCAAGCTTCTTTTTAAGAAGAATTATTGAGCCAATTTGGATGTCTTAAGATGCAACTTGTGGGCTATTTGCAAATGGTAGCAAAGTCTTGTTTTGATGTGTTCCATCAGATAGATAGAGTAATGTGGAAGTGTGAGGATGTTGTTTTTAATGAGGTAATAGAACCAATATCGATTATCTGGAGTAGTGGTTGAATATCAATGGAACCATTCAGCAACAGAGGAATGGCATTTGTAGTCAAGGCTGGCTCCATAATATTAACAGAGGGATTCTTTTTTCCATGATAGTAGTATATGTAATTCATCAAATTCACCACAACACAAAATTCTAGTAAAGAAAGATGTGATGTGAATGCGGAATCTAATCTAACAAGGCTAACTTTGGATGGTGAAACAATAAAAAGGGCATAAGATATGAGAGTGAATTTTCATTCACACCACTATTAAAGACGAGCTGACCTTGTAGAACAAATTTTTTTAACATGTTTTGGCATAAATTAAAAATGTTTTACGTAAATTCCATGCTATGTATGTAAGGTACGTGTCTAAACCTTCTAGAAACTGTAACGATGTTTCTAAAACTCTTATAACGTGCTCAGAATTTGCCTAAACATGTCGATTGATGGAAATCTATGCTTTGTGCATGTGCCCAGCATGGGTTAAACCGAATACTGATCACTCTCAACTCTAAAGTACTTCATATCATACTTTCAAGTATAGGAATATTTCACTTGTTTGATACCGTCAGGTAGTCACAATGTGTCCAAAATTTCTTGATTAAACTTGTCCAAATTTTCTCCCTAATCCCAATAAAGGGCATGAAGCTTCAAACCTATTATATATATTTTCTTGCGTAGAGGAAAAAATGCACTTTTTCTAGACACAACCAAGACCTTGTGATCACTCCGAGGCAAGAAATTTGATTCACGTATTCTTTCAAGTGATGATAATATAGGATGCCCTTCAGCGAACCCATTTTCAGATTTATGGTAGGCATATTTAAGTACAGAATCGGGTAGTTTTATAGAATCTTCCAAAAACTCTATGCTTGAACCAACTCTATCAAATACAGATATGCTACCTAAACACCATAGAAACAAACATAAAAAGTTGTCTTCTATAATATATGCATAGTGCATAGTCCTCTAAAAGTTGTATCATATTTCAAGGAACCTATTTGGGAAACCCTGTCCTTGATCAAACTCATTAGATCTACCTTATTAACATGTAGAATACAAAGTTTTTTTACATTTGGAAATGTATCTACTATTCTTTTTACCTCATTATCTAACTCATAAACCATTTCATAATCCATTCGAATGCAATCAATAATGTCTATGACAGATTTGGACATCTCAATATGATGAAGTTGTATCATGTTCTTTTGATAATAAAAATCGGATGAAATAGTATTTGAGAATTCATTGAGATGGTATGCAAAGAATTTTGCATGCTACTTGTTTCTTTTGCTGAAGGATCTCCACATCTTACAGAACTTATTTTCACATTCAAGTAAAATGACAGATCACTAGATACAAATATAGAGTTGAAAAATAAAGAGACCTTCTTAGTTCTTGACTGAAGTGCATTTTGTAGATTATCCTGTGTTTTCATGTCAATATTGTCAAGTACCCCACCCAAAACAGTCTCAGACTTGAACCTTGGAATATCTGATATACCAACACTGTTTGAGAGCTTTGGACCATTATTTTCAGGTTGATTATCCTGGTGCTTATCAAAATACTCCATTATATTAAAAAAAAATTGAAGTCACTTTCAAAGAAGAATATGTAAAATTAATCAATTTGCAATTGTCTTCATCTTGTATATTTTTCTGAAGAGGAAAACAACTATGATTGTTTCAGGCCTCTCCCTCCATTCACTTGTAGATGTAGAATTCTCCTTTTTTTGATGGAGAAGCATTTTTGTAACAGATAAGGCTATAAGTTATTTTTTAGCATCACAAAACACGAGAGTTGGTAATGACTTGTAGGTGTTGTCAGTTAAGGTTAGCTTAGGTACAACTACTAGTTCATCAAAAGATCCATGTGATATTAATTTGGACTCATCTTATTTTTCCCACAATACCCCCAGCTCCAGAAGCCGAATTGGTCTACAACATGGGATACCCTCCATCACTACTCCACTCAAGCCTTGCTTAATGCAATCATGAGTTTCCCAATTTGGTTCATTGTTCTTAAACAAACTCAACCCATAAACATAATATGCCTTCCCCTCCCTTGATCTACATTTTTTATCTTGCTCCTTGTCCAAATTTTGTCCCTGATCCCAATCAAGGGCATGAAGCTTCAAACCTAGTATAGATATTTTCTTGCGTAGAGGAAAAAATGCACTTTTTCTGGACACAACCAAGACCTCGTGATCACTCCGAGGCAAGAAATATGATTTAAGTATTCTTTCAAGTGATGATAACATAAGATCTAGTCCTCTCAAAGTTGTATCATATTTCAAGGAACCTATTTGGGAAACCCTGTCCTTGATCAAACTCATTAGATCTACCTGATTAACATGTAGAATACAAAGCTTTTTTAGGTTTGGAAATGTATCTACTATTATTTTTAGCTCATTATCTAACTCATAAACCATTTCATAATCCTTTCGAATGCAATCAATAATGTCAATGACAGATTTGGACATCTCAATATGATGAAGTTGTATCATGTTCTTTTGACAATAAAAATTGGATGAAATAGTATTTGAGAATTTATTGAGATCGCTATGCAAAGAATTTTGCATGCTACTTGTTTCTTTTGCTGAAGGATCTCCACATCTTACAAAACTTCTTTTCACATTAAAGTAAAATGATAGTCAAAAGTACAAATTAAACTTTTGGATGCCAGCTTCTTAAATGGGACAGTTTTGAGTTCAGGTCAACCTTGTGTGATATATCATTAAGGTCAACAATAGCCCTGGAAGTTGAAATGCATACACAAATTTTGGTGCAAAAGTCCAACTTTGGGAAGCATCAGATGGTTTCCTTGCACTTTGCCATCTGTTCACAATAGTGCTAAAGTAGGACTTGATATCCCAAAGAAAGGTAATATATATTTGCATTGGCATTAAATTATCCTTATCAATGTAGAGACATTTCATTCATTCATCATTAATTCTCAGGTTCAAAATATGTGCTCTTGAATCAACCCTCATTTCATAGACTTCATTATTTATGCTCGTCTTTTCCAATTTATATACTAAAGTTTCGGAGCGGCCACTTATAGAGAGAGAAGATATGCTAAAGGAAGATAATGATGTATGAATGAATTGAACTATTATTATTGCCTTTGGAAGACCTTTACAAGATCCAAAAGCAGAGTGCGGAAGATTTATATAGCTCTATATAACTGTATAAGATATGTGATGTGCAAATATGAAATATAAATCTCAAATTAAATTGTCAATTAATAAATTTACTAAACTATTTCTTCTTTGCCAGTGATAGAAAAAAGATTTCTTTTTCCTGCATTCGAATAGCTCCATGAGAAGATTTCTACATGCTTGGCTGGAAAATTTAGTAATTATACAGTTCCCTAAGATGAAATTGAATTTGATGTGAAAATCATTAAGTTTCTTGTGATGGTATTTCTCATGCTAAAGAAATATATAATCGGGGAAATCTGTGCAAATGCCTAAACTATTCGGCAAAGCTGCATGTGTGGGAAATTAGTTTTCTCTGATTTATGAACAAAAATGACTTTGTTTTTGCAACTTCAATCCATACGAAGATGATTTAGTTGTTGAAATTCTATTCTATCATCCTATTCGATATATCTCTTTTTAAACATCTTTCAATCCATTTGTTGAAATCTCACACTACAACACTCAAAGCCTTTGTATACTTTCAAACACTCACTTCATAATAAGGTAGTGACATTGTTTCATGATCAGGTTTTAAGGTACAGGGTGACAATAGTACTTTATCGAAGGAAACAATTAAACGTGGCCTTCTGTCAAGAACACTGTAAGTCAGCAATATCAGTTTGTTGCTTACATTGGAGCAATTGCGTCAGCTTTTTAATTACTATGGAACTCTCATGGACTTCATGCTAACAGATTCAAAAGAATTGCTTTATGTAGAGTATTCCAAGCTAGAAGGAACCCAGGGTGCTTTGTCATTGAACAATATGGACGTTGGTGGGCAACGTTTAAATGTTGAGATGACAAAAGTAGTGCCTCCAAAGATGGTAACATCTGCTTCTAATGCAAGTAGAAATACTACTCAAACAGGCTCTCTACTGGTGATGATGCAACAAGTAGTTGCCATGCAGCAATTGCAGTTTCAGCAAGCATTGATGATGTAACAGGCATTGGCATCACAATAGGCTGCTAGCAGGGCAGCAATAGTGAAATCTGCTATTGAGGCAGTTGCTCTCCGAGCTACAGAAATAAGCAAAAGGCTCAAAGGAGAATTTGTTAACAAAGAGGAGAAAGAACCTAGGAAAATGAGAAGGCAGGTTTTTCCTCTTCAAATGCAACTGAGAGAAATGACAAAAGGAAGAGAAAGCACAAATGGCGATAAGCTTCATCTTATTCACCAGAAAGTTCATCTAGATTGTTTTCGCGTCTCGACAAATATGACAAGTACTGGAAGAAAGAGAAGCATAAGGGAGTTTCTAAGGCTATTTTCCCTATTCCAAGTTTATGAGACTCATGGCCAGTTGAGCAAGGAACTGTTGTCATTTGTCCCTGAATTCTTGGCCAGTGTTTATTTCTGCATGTCATCAATTGATGCTAAAGTCTCAGAATCCTCGGCCTTAAACCCTTCACTTCTCCAAAGAAGAGATTTTTCATCCCCAATTTCCCACAAACACTAAGAATTTGTGGCAACGGATGGGTAAAATGCGTAAATTAACGCTAAAATCCTCCACAAAACCCCTTCAAACTCTCGAATGCAATTCCTAGCTCGAAATTTGAGATCTAACACTGACAATTCGGAAGAATTTTACCTTGGGAATGAAAGGCGTGCTATTCCCAGCTAGTTACACCAGATAATTAAGATTTAGCAGGCACTCAATGCAATTCCAAGGTGAATGAGTCTTCTTCTAAACCTCTCAAATTTCTCAATAAAAGCATCCACGATTTAGAGCTTCGAGGTTTTCCTCCTTTTCCTCGACCTACAATCTCCCGACATATACTATTAAAAGTGGCTGGTCATAATGGGGGTGAGGAAAACCTCCAGGATTTAGAGCTTCGAGCTTTAATGGGGGTGAGGATGGGATAAAACTAAACATGTTTTTCCCTTATACTAATCGCCAAAAGAAAAAGCCCTAATTTTGAGCACTGTTCGCAGTCCAAAGTAGAGAGTGGCTTTCTGGAGCCTGTTCACTACCAAGAACCCTGAAAGGCAAAGTGCTTTGGATCAGGTCGTGAATAGTGTGGCGGCTGGGAAAATTGTAGGAGGGTGAAGAAAATAATATTACAATCACTAGTATGCAAAACTTCAGACAAACTACCATTTTCATTGCTATTCATTGCTAAAAAAGATGAGATTCATTGAAAGAACTATATGCAACAGAGATTCACATTACATTTACCTAAAGGGCTCTAGTGCTTCACCGTATTTTCTATATGTATTCTGAACACAACTCCGGCTCACGAACTCTGACTTCATTCGTGAAATTGTCAAACAAGGCTCCTCTATCAGTTTGAACACTGCTATACTTTGAGGGATTGTCAAACAGGGCTATCTGTTTGTTGATGAATTTTGATCCAAGAAGGTCGCTAGTAAGGTCATGGAAGCGCGGAATAAGCACATCTTAATTGGTTGTGCACCGCAGAACAGGGTTTTCAAAGCATGAATTTGTTGATTGTGCATCGTCGAACAAAGTTTTCAAAGCACGAATTTGTGTGCACCACAAAATAGTGTTTTCAAAGCACGAATTTGTTGATCGTGCACCGCATAACTGGGTTTTGGAGAGAGCTAAGCAATAATGCCACCAAACCATAACTCGGTTTCGGAGAGAGTTAAGCCAAACCATAACTGGGTTTTGGAGAGAGTGTCAAACAGCAAAAGATATAGCCAGATGTCGAGTAGGAAACCATATGCCAGATGTCAATAAGAGAATGAAAGTGTTGACGACTGAACTCATTCAAAAGGAAGGCCTATCGGACACTTTTGACCCTGACTTGTATACTGTTTAAGATACGTTCGACGATTTTAACCTCGAATGGTATAATGTTTAAGATTGAGAAGTATTTTAAATTCAATTTATATTTGAGATGAAAAAAAGTATTCTGTATGTCTAGTAAATAAATCTGATTGATATAAGTAGAGTAAATCTAGTTATATAAGTAGATTGGTGTCATTTCATATATTGATTTAAGTGTATAAATAGGGCAATGTATATTAATGATATTTATTGATATAGTTGGGTTAGTTATGATCGATATAATTGACTATAGTTTATGTTCCTTGATCATGGTTAATAGTTGACTATGGTTGTCAAGAGTGGTTATGGAATGATTATATATAAATATAAATTTAGATTTATTTTAATTTTGTATTTACTAAATGTTAATAAAGATCAAATGTTTTTCGTTCTGAAAGGGGTTTGCATAAAGATTTAATTTCTCTGTACACTTAGCAGATCCGAAGTTGGATCTAAACTGATTTAATTATTAATTATACATAGTTATAATTATAATTATTAATTTTATGTGTTTTATTTTTATTTTTGACATAGTCAAAATGTTATCTTAACTCGAAATCTATCAAGTGTCTAGAGGGATCAAATCTCTTTTTACTCTTAAATAGGTTTGTATTTCAAGATATTTGATCCCTCTTGGTGCTTCGTAGATCCAGAGTTAAGATAGATCTAGGCTAATTTAATTTACCCCTTTAAATAAGCTATATCCCACATGAATACCATGGGCCAATAACATGGGTTCTGTAACACCCTCCTCCCACATCTACCCAAGCAACCGACTAGCCGGGGTAAATATGTGACGAGAGGCCACTATGATATTCGAATTCCTAAGTCATGTTAAGGAAGTGGAACTGATGGAAGCACACCATATAGACATTCAACATTAGTATTAGGACCCTCAAGGACCAATCCAACCTTTCTGCCAACCTGCCCCTGGGTCCCATTGAGCTTTTGGACCACTTTAACTCTGGACAATCTCATGCTATGGGAATTCCAGCATCCAGGGACCTCTAGATGCTCTCACAGGCCTGCAAACCAACATCCAGGGACTTTTTTGCACAATGGTGTGCCAACGTCCCCAGGGTTTGAGCCACTTTTTCAGGCCCAAAGCCCAAGTCACTACCCAAAATAGAATGACATCTTCAGAACAGTAAGATAATAGGGAAATGACAGTGCAAAAGCAATTACTTGAATAATACCTTGACTGGACCCCTACTAGTTGATCTGAATGTAAAACTTGAATATTTTTTAAACAATTTTGCAAGTGTAAATTATATGTGTTTTGGGTAGAGAATCAATTTACTAAACACATAAAAGATTATTTTTATCTCAGTTTTTCATAAAATAAAAAAGACATCAGTACCATAATAGCATACACAACACAACAAATGATAAAGGAGTTCACCCCTCCTGGTCTACATCTCCTGGTCCAGATTCCAATATTGGGCCTCTTTCATTATGCTAAAAAATATGTGATTAATCAACTTACAATGCTAAAAATGCTAAAAAAAAATGTCTCCAATGGCTCTAGAATAGTAAAAAACCCCCATTTTGATTCTTTTTGCACCTCATTTGGACAAAAATTGAGAAAGTTATGCTTGTTTCTTCATTTTCCTATATTCTACAGTGAATTTGTAGGACCGTTAAGGGCGCCATTAAGCCCCAGTTCTGAAAACTTAAGCCACATGGGGGCCACATTTCTAGGGGCCAGTGCTAACTCTCTGCCCCTGTCGGTCAGGCCCCCAACCATTCTTGCTGGTGGTTTGTAGTGATCGCAACATCGAATCAATGAGAACGGAAAGCAACTCATTCGACCTGCCAATCCTTCTCTCACTGACATGCGATCTTATTGCTCCATATGACTTGGGCTTAGCGCTTAAATTCTGCGCTGCTGACTAAGCGCTCCATCCATTGTGGTGAGTTCATGTAGAGGCCATATGGCTCGGAGTTGGACCTCGCTGCAAGCACCTTTCCGTTGGCTCCTCCTACTCTTCCGCCAGTGGTCATATGAAATTCCATATGGCTTGGGGCTAGCCCCCTTTTCATCATTGATGGTTCTGGGGTTAGTTCAGGTGTATAAGTTGTGGTGGGTGTCGTGACCATGGGGTTGGGGCTAAGACCTCGCCCATAGTCCCTCCCCTTGGTCCTCTTGGGTGCGGTGACCTTATTGGTTTCAACTTTTTACCTTCTCCTTTAAGTTTCTCTTTTATAATGTAAATCCATACTTTATCTCCAACTTGGAAACTGTGATCAACACGATGCTTATCATGCCTCATCTTGTACTTGGCTTGGCTCTTTTCCAACTATTCTTGAAGCATTTTATGCACCAATTGACCTTGTTTAATGAACTACTTGGCCTTATCAATGAGTCACTATGACCATCAATAATGACATCCTTCCCAAATATAAAATCTAAAGGAGGTTTTGGTAAGTAACTATTGTAGCGGCTACAACCACCCTCCAAAATTTTGGCATGCATCCAATTTCAGAGCCTCCTTTGAGAGTTTTACTTGATGACTACACGCACTTGGGTTCACTCCGTGAGCTTATGTGAGTCCTCGCACCCACCTTGCTTGATCATTCCACTGATAGGTTTTGCATGTTGATGTCAATGTCATGCTTGTGACCATGTTCTAGTCATACTCAAGGTCTTCACTTCATGTGTACATGTTGTGTTCACTATGTAAACATCCATCATGCTCACACACGGAGTCACATACACTGTCGCGCAAGCGTTATCATAGTCAACCAATGATCAATCACAAGTGTTGCACTTGTCGCTCACACCGTTGGTCAGTCATGTTGAGCATGTGTGTCATGTGTATGTACATGACTCCTATGAATAGGATCTGTGTATACTTTCCCAAACTTCATATTTAACATTCATATGACTCTGAAATGTCATTTCTCTGTTTATATGTCCTGTAGCATCTGTACTAGTCTACATACTCATAATGTTTAATTTCTATCTAAATTTCGATTTCTATGAACATTGTGTATATGGGAAGCAGAATTGGGTGAGTTTCCTCTCTATTGCTAAGAGGGTGAAAGGGATATTAGAGCTTGTGCATAGTGATGTGTTTGGACCTATGTTGGTTCCATCATTGGGTAAGTTTGTGTACTATGTATCATTTATAGATGAATTCTCAAGGAATACATGGATATATTTACTTAGGAAGAAATCTGGAGTCTTTGACAGGTTTAAAGAATTTAAAGCTCTGGTGAAAAACCAGACAGAGAAGAAGATAAAGGTGATGAGGATAGATAATGGTGGAGAGTTCTGCAAGAAGGAATTTGAAGAGTTCTATAAGAAGTGTGGTATAGAACGTCAGAAGACTACTCCATACACACCTCAGAAAAATGGAGTCGCAGAAAGAATGAATAGGAAATTGATGGAAAATGCAACAATCATACTCAGTGGTGTCAGGTTAGGATAGGAATTCTAGGAAGAGACGGTGGAGACTACATGTCACCTAGTTAATAGATCACTTTCATCAACGTTTGAAGATAAGTCTCCACATGAGGTATGGACTGGTAAGAAACCATCTCTTTCACATGTGAGGGTATTTGGTTGTGATGCATATGTACATATTCCAAAGGAGAAAAGAACCAAGTTGGATAGTAAATATGAAAGGTGCATCTTTATTGGGTATAAGGATGGTTTAAAAGGTTATAAGATTTGGAAACCATAAACAAGGAACGTTGTGTACATCCGAGATGTGGTGTTTAGAGAGGTGAAAGAGGTTATTAAACATGAATTCCTACCAAAGGAGCTTGAGAAGATAGAGTTTGAGCTAAAGGAGGAAGAATCAGAATCTATAGCAGAACAGGCATCAAAAGATGAAGAGCCACAAACTCCAGTTGTGAGAAGATTAGTTTGAGAAAGAAGGCATCTAGAAAGGTATAGTCCATCTTCTTTATGTTCAAATTTTTCTTTATCTATTACTAATGATGATCCCAGAACTGTTAAGGAGGTAGTAGATTTAGAGGATGGAAAACTCTAGAAAGAGGCCATGGTTGATGAAATGGCATCTTTGGACAAAAATGAGGCTTGGAATCTAGTGGAGTTGTCGGCTGGAAGGAAACCCATTGGAATAAAATGGGTGTTTAAGAAGAAGATGAATGCATAAGGCAAGGTGGATAAATACAAAGCTCAGTTGGTAGCAAAAGGTTATTCCTAGGTGTCGAGAATTGATTTTGGTGATATTTTTTCTCCTGTTGCCAATGTATCTTCTATTATATTACTTTTATTTGTTGCTACTTCTTTTGATTTTGAGGTAGAACATATGGATGTGAAGACAACATTTCTTCATGGGGATCTGGAAGAAGAGATCTACATGAAGCAACCTAAAGGCTTTGCAATGAAGGGAAAAAAGAACTAGTATGCAGGTTAAAAAAGTCTCTCTATGGGTTAAAATAGTCACAAGGATGTGGTATCAGAAATTTGATGCATTTATACAAGGACTTGGATTCACCAAAAGAAAAAATATCATTATGTGTATTTTAAATTAGTTGGTGACCATGTTATTTATTTGGTCTTGTATGTGGATGATATGTTTCTGATTAGAAATGACAAAGAAATTATCCAGGATTTGAAGACCCAATTGCCATTCAAATTCAACATGAAGGATCTTGGTGCTGCAAGCTATATTTTGGGCATGGAAATTAAATGAGATCGGGAAAAGAGGAAGCTATGGTTAAACTAAAGGAAGTATATCGCATCAATATTGTAGAGATTTAATATGCAAGATAGTAAACCAGTGAAGGTTCCTATTTCTGTAGGTGTAAAGTTATATGTTGAACAATGTCCCAAGACACAAGAAGAGGAAGAGGACATGTCTCGTGTTCCATACGTAAGTGAAGTCAGTAGCCTAATGTATGCAATGGTATGTACTAGACTAGACATTGCACATGTAATGGGAGTATTGAGCATGTTTATGTCAAAACTAGGGAAGGAGCATTGGACAACAGTGAAGCAGGTTTTCAGGTATTGGCGTGGTACCAGCGATTATGGTATGTGCTACCATGGAAGACCGGGATTGGACAAAGTTTTGGACATACGTGGCTTTGTTGATGTAGACTGGGATAGAGATCTGGATCAGAGAACATCTACAAGTCGGTATGTGTTTAACATATTTGGAGGTGTAGTCCATTGGATGAGCAAGAGACACCCTGTAATGGCGCTTTCAACTATAGAGGAAAAATACATGGCAACCACTCATGTAAGAAAGGAAGCAGTTTGGTTGCAGAGATTGTGTTCAAGTATGGGGCTAGTACAACGAGCTATCAGGATAGGATGTGATAGCCAAAGTGCATTTTTCTTGGCAAAGAACCCTGCTTATCATTCAAAGACAAAGCACATTGATGTTTAGTATCACTTTGTGAAGGATATGGTTGAGGAAAAAATGGTGTTGCTAGTAATCTGGACATTTCGAAGAATGATGTAAATGCATTGATGAAGTTTGCGAGCACTGAGAAGTTTTCTCGGTGTAGAGAAACAATGGGAGTTACGAGGCTGGACCAATGACTAAGCGCTCCTGTGACCCCATGTGTGGAAAAGAAAACAACAAGGGAGAGAATGTTGGGAGTGTGTTATATTCCTTCCACGACTACTCGCATGGGCGGGGGGGGGGGGCTGACAACCCCCCCTGTTCATTGCGTTGGGTGCAACAGGGGGGTCACAGCGGTGGCACAGTCGCCCCTGTCAGGGGGTTTAAAGGGGGCGGTAGCCCCCCTACATGGGGTCTAGGGAAACACCCTGAGATATTTTTTTTGGACCCTATATTAGGTGGGCAGGCCTACTTATGGTTTTGTGCAAGGTTTCGCACATGGTTTTGGGCATGATGGTTTTTTGCCCATGGTATTTTTTAGATTGACATATATATATATATATATATATATATATATTGTTTTTTTTTTCTCAGTAAAAACTAAATCTATTAAGAAAACGTATGGTACAATGCGTGGTTACAAGCAAGAGAAGCAAGAACATAGGCAGCCGGAAAGGATTGGTTGTCCACCTCGGCTCCTAAGAAAAAAAGAGTGGAACACAATGCTGAGCATGAAGAAACAAGAGGAACAAAAGAGCAAAGAGCTGAACAGAGGACTCTACCCTTCATGTGCGGAATCCACTATTCTGCTTTTTTTCCCTTTCTTTTTACCAACTTTGACCCACTCAGGAGGATCTTGCTGAGCTGGAATAATTTGCATACTGAGATGAGCCAACGGGGAGGTTTCCTTTTCTGAGTCTGAGGTGGAGGATTCATGGTTCCTTTTCTGAGAGGCTGGTATGACTGATGAAACCACAGGACCTGCCGAGGACGGATCCGGTTCCGTCGCTGCTGCCATATCTTCCTTATTCTCTTCCTCTTCATCGGAGCTGAAGTCAAAATCGTCCATGGGAGGAGGATCATGAGGCTTCCAGCTTTTGGATTTCTGTTTAGCATTGGCTTTCTTCTTTTGGGCTGGCATCGTGGGACAAGAGCTCTGAAGGTGACCTGTATGATGGCAGTTGCGGCAGCGGAAGGCTGTGTTCTCGTAATCCAAAGACTGAGTCCAATGGAAATCTCCAATTTTGAGATTGATCTGGTCCGGGAGACCTTTGCTTATGTCAATTTCTACACAGATCCTGGCAAAAGTGTATAAGCCCTTTTCCCCTCTGTAAACGTCTGTGTCTAATAGGCGGCCTAGAGATTCGGCAATCCCTTGAAATACCGCAAAGTGCCAGAGATTCGCTGGGAGGTTTGGAAGTCTGACCCAAATGGGGAGTTTGGTGATAACTGCTGTAGAGGGATCAAAATCTGGGAACCAAGGAGTGAGGAATAAACCAGCTGCACCCCAGAACCATGGGCCACCAGATAAGGCTTTTTGATAGTCCTCATCGAAGGCGAATACTACGATGAAAAATCCCTTTGAGCATAGCAGAACCTTGCAGTTGTTGGTCCAGTTAGATTGGACCCATTGGTAGAGGTCTGCTGTGCGTGGCCATAGCCCATTAAACCTGCAGATAATGCCATGGTCCGCAAAATGCTGGGTTTGCTCATCCAGCGATGGATGTTTTATTTCTATGGAGGGGGTTTCCTCCAGCTTGTCCACCAGGAAAGGCTTGGGAGCTTGAGCAGGTGGAACTGTTCTCTTAGGCATCTTTGCATGGACAGCGTCTTTATAAGAAAACGCCTTCGCTGAGGAAGACTGCCCTGCAGCGCCCCCTCTTAGACGAAGGGTAAGAGCAATGGAGGAATTTCTTTGAATGCTGTAAAAAGACAGGGGGAAGAGATCCTCGAGTTGTTTACCTTCATGGAGAAGTATCTGTGCTGTAGAAGGGATCCTCAGCTTGATTTCCAGAGCCTGTTTAAGGTCTTGCACTAGATCCGACGTTCTCACCCATTGTAGCAGGGTTTTGCCTGATATAGGCTTGATCAGGATCTGAAAAGGGGCAGAGGAACCAGAGTTCTGCTTGCCTCTGCCTATCTGAGACAACAGGCTGACCTTCTTATCCTGCGTTTGCCACAGGAGATTGAGAAGAGAGGAGGCGGGAGTTCTGGAGGTACTGAATCTGACATTGCGATCTTTACAAATAGATTGAAAATCTTTTTCCAGAACCATATTTGAATCCTGAGAAACCTGGCTCTGAGCTAATAATATGGAGGCCATATTATAGATCTGCTTTACATCCTTTCTGCCCAAACCCTCACAGGAGTGTTTCGGTGCCCAAGCTTCAAGAAGATGAAAAATAACCTGCTGCCGAACATATGTCCGTAGACCCGAATCGATGGGTAGTATTTCCCCCAATGATTTGATGCAGATCTGGAAATGAGCCATCAGATCTGTGCATAACTCGGTTGTTACAATGCCCCGGCTAGCCTCATTCAACAACAGCTCGCTCAAGCGCATAGATCTGAGGCTGTGAGGGTTCGCCTGTGAGAGAAACCCAATAACATCCTCCGTTTTTAACATTCGCTGCATTTTCGAAACCCATAAGCCCCTTACAGCCCTGGTTTCTTTCACATTTGCATCTATTGGCTTGCCGGCGAGGAGAAACCGTGGAGATCCGTGGTCCTTTACATCAGTGGGGAGCCAAATCTCTGCGTCATATGCAGATGCAATGATTCTTGCAAGGGCTCCTTCGTCAAAGGCCGTTGAGCAGCGCTGACGCCCTCCATTTTCCCTGCCGCCATAAACCCTAAGGAAGAGCCGAAGCTCGACAACGAAAGCGGGAACGAGGAAACCTGCGCAAGCCATTCTCCTGATGTTCTCCAAAAATCTTTTGAGTAGTTCATATATATATATATATATTGTTACATTGAAAGTAACATAATGAAAAATCAATCTAGTAGTTCCAGTTTTGGGATCAAGGGGAAAATCTCTGTGTATTTGTTTTGTGTTTCTGACCATTATATTTTTTTTGTTTTTAAGAATTTGTTTACAGGTAATTTTTGTAGAGGGCTAAAACCTACATAGAGGAATGGTGAAATAATGAAATCTAAATCATCTGATTGAAGATGAATTCTAAATGTCATTATGGAAGGAAAACATTAAATGTCTAGTAAGTTACGACATAGCACTTTAATAGTGAATTCTGAAACAAATCCTTGCTTTACTAAACATTAAGATTTAAAATTCAAGCTGTTGAGCATAGAATCCTGCCAAGGCATGTTTTGGGGCTCAAAGCACAAGTTTTGACCAAATCTTGTTGTAAAGCTCCGCGAATTGCGGGCGCGGGGCGCGAAAGTATGGTAGAGTCATAAGGTTGTCCGCCCTAGTTTTGTAATGTAATGTCGGCTGGATAGACCTACCCATGGTCCGTGGACCATGGGATTGTATAAATAGAGCAAAGCTCCACGTAGGGATATAAAAAAGAAATAGAAAAAGAAGAAGAAAAGACAAGTCTAAGTGACTGAGTTGAAGTGTAAAGTGTGTCTTTGGGTCATATAGTAGGAGAAGGCTCTGCAGCTGAGTGTGCAGAGACCTAGTAGTCCATAGTTGAGTGCGCGGACCTCTGCAGCTGAGTGCGAAGGGTGGAGTCGACTTTGTAACCGAGGAAGGAATTAATAAAGAGAAGTTTTTTATAATTCTGTGTATCTGTTCTTGGGTTAATGAATGATTGATATACTTTGCAAATATACTATTTATTTAATGTGCGCACCTATATGAATGGTTTATGTTGTTAAGTATAACTTAAAGCATGCAAGTAGGCCTAGATAATCAACTAACATTGGAATACTAGTAAGGTCTTGGGTAATAACGTAGAGCGCGACATTCAGCCCCTGGGTAGGGTACCTGAATGGTTTAAAGAATCGTGGAGCATTTATGGTATCATTCCTTTATGTTTTACCCATTCTCTCTCCGGTTATTACAACTTCCTAGATTTACAGAACCACGGGCACATCAATCACGAATTTTATGATAAAAGTTTTGATGAAATTCTTAAAGAAGAAGAAGAGAAGGAATGTAATGAAAGAATATAATCTGGTTTTCACACTGTCGTCCATGATAAAGCTATTACATTATTAAATGAACAAAGTAAGTCTGGTTCTTGGTCTTTATCAAAAATAGACCCCAAAGATGTCTATACAAATCTGGGATTATTAGACACTATACAATACTGGAGATATAAGGTTAAAGAAGAAATTCTACAAACTTCCAGTAATAATCATCTACTTCAAACGATGAATATCTTGAAGCAATCTGAGTTTACAGCTGCACTAAAAGCTAGTCTCAATTTTGCTCATTTTGGTCATGTCCAAATTGGAATTTAGCCACTACATAGAAAAGGTCAAGACGTTGCTGCCTTCTCTTGTGTTTTTTCTCGTCGATGGAAAGATTTTCATAAAGCTTTAATTGGAGGATGCCAAGGAACATTAGCCTATGGTCCAATTTCTTAGTCCTGTGTTCCTGATTTTTCTATTTCCTTAGATGATCCTAATGCCATCAATGCTCTAATGCTTGGCATCCAAACACATGGATATGATGATTTTGAAGATAATAGCAAAAATGTTGCTTTCATTGGCGATGTGTTGTCAAATTTTATCAGAAGACCACTCCTTCTATTGGCCAACAAGTTTCTGAAACCTTTGAGTTCACTACTCTAATCACTCATGACTATGTCTTAAATCTTTTTGCTCCTCAAATGATATCTCGTCGAGATCTTAAACCGCCAACAGAATGGGTCACAAATTGGGCTTCTATTCATACTTCTCCCTATCCATAGCCTATCACTGTTAAAACTACTATTCGAGAAGATTCTGGCCTTGTTCGAACTCGTTTCTTTCCCCAATCAGATTCTACACATTCCAAGCATGGTGGACCTCCTCCTCCTCCTGTTATGCAAAACCCTGTAAAATCTCAAAATATTAGTAAGACCACAAATGTTCTCTATCTAGTCCTGAAAGATCACCAAGTCCTTCATATGATCTTACTTCTGATCCAAACCTCATGCATATGTTATCAAATATGATTGCACAAACTCTTCAGTCTCAACATTCAAATATTGTTCCTCCTAGAACAATTAATATGCAATCAGCATTCCAAATTCCACAATTTTCACAACCATCTGTATGTAGTCATCCTCATTGTTCTCCTAACTTTTGTCAGCAAACTCTTAGTCTTCCAAAACCCCATGAAAAAGAAGAATAGGATAAAGACAGAAGAAGAATAAACATGATTCGTTTTGTTCCAAGTTGTGGAAATCAAACATAGTAATATACAAAGTGTACTCATTTTTCAGCTCATGAAGAAATTTTGCTTCAATCAGTAGGAAAATCTGCTACAAAAGGCTTAGGATATCCAGAAGAAATCCACAGCTACAGATTGGATCCTAGGAATAAGATTCCTAGTAAAATACATCTTTCTTCTGATGAAGAAATCATTCAATTTCTTAAGATATAAAAAGGAATAAGTCCTTATGATCCCTCAAATGAATGGTATAAGAAAATGTTTAACTGGGATCTATATACTCATCAGCAAGAGTATAGATACTGTGAAGAAATGAAAACCTATTCAAAGAAAGATAGGTCAACAATCAACAAAGCCAATAATGAAAATTGGAAAACTTGGATGGAACAGAATAATAAATGGATTTCTTTTTATGAATTCTATTATCCAAGTACAAATGAAGTAGAAATGGCTTTGGTTAAAAAGTTCAAGAATCTATCTTGTGAGGATATAAAAACAACGATTAAGGAAAATCCAGTTGAAATTCATGGACCTCTTATCATCCCTCACATAGATGACAAATATAAAAATATGTTGCAAAAACCAAATGTTCCGAAACATTTATAGTCTGTCAAGATGAAAGGGCAGCTTTTGTTAGAACACATCTGTCAAACCCTTAGAGTGAATATGATGCAAGTGTCAGGTTCAGCCTTACAGACAGAAGTACCACAATACAAATGGGAATTAATAGATGGCACTATCCTTAGTACTGAGTCATAAATCCCCCCTTGGAAAAATCTTGTTATCAGATAAGATGATAAGATTTTTAAGTTACTTCCACTTCAGTCTGACCAGTCTCATCTTTCAGACAGGGAATCTGTTGCAGCAACAAACTAGACAAATCTTGCTCTAGATAGTTTCATTAAACATCTAGAAAGAAATCATCAATATGCAGCCAGAGAAAATAAATTGCTCCAAGAAATAATTGAAAAAATTCTTCAAAAGGTAGATTTTACCAAAGATCAATTATTAGATGGAATAAAAACTCTTAGATCAGATGATTTGCATATTGCTAAAACTATTGATGTTTTAGAAAAATGGATTAATGATAATTCCAAATGGATTGGCAAAGTACATTCAGTAACAGATAAGACTCAGGATATGTGACAAGCTTAAAAAATTCACTTGAAGTAGTAAAGAAACAAGTTTGTGTTGTCTCTACTTCTGTTGAAAGTCTGAAAAAGAAAAACACTCCTGATCCTACTTTTAAAGCTACTACTTATTTCTCAGATCCTCAAGATCAATTTCCTTTGCATGTTGTTCCTACTACTCTTCAATAAAAAATGAAGAATCCCGGTGATATCATTTTTCCTAAACCAGAAACTACCGTTGTCTATGCTCCTATGGCTAATCCTGGCATGTTTTCCAGTCTAAACTCTTCAAGCCCTGGACATAAAATGATAGTTTCTTAGTGGTTGAAATCAGGAGATGATCCTGATAAGCTTTCCAGTTCTGATACAGTACTCAACAAATTTGAAGCAGCTCACTCTGCTCCTCCTACTCTAGAAGATTTAGAGTTTCTTGTGAATAATTTTTCTCCTCGGATACCAATTACAAAGTGCACACAAAGAAAGAGAGAATGCGGAAATAAAAAAAATCCGTGACTGATACTTTAATCACAAAGAGGGAAGAGACTCCTCTACTGTGCAATCTAGCATCACGAATCTGTTGTTGAATGAATGCCAACAAGAGTATTAGTTCATAATAAATACCAGGCCTGCTTAATCGCTACAATATTTGACAATTCCTCTGAACAACTATCCTCGTGCCAAAACATGAACTTTGGCCCAACGGTCTACTTCCGCGACTTCTTCAACCTTAACAAGGCTCATACAAGTTCGAGAATAGAATCCAAAACAATCTACAAAGGAGACATAGATTTACAAAAATTGAGGAATCTTTATTGATGAACTTCAAAACTCATGATCTGAATTTGAAACTACTTGAAATTTGTTTGCAAGGTATTCAATTCAGAAATAAACATGTTTAAAAGACTTCCATGTCTTGCAGAAAGGAAACACATGAAATTTTCAGTTGTTTATGACCCATCTAAGCATAGCAGAATTATTTCCTTTTACTGTTTAACACATTAAAACGAATTTGTTCTGCAAAATAAACCAACCACATATGCAAAAGAAGTTGATAAAGCAGTTCACCCCCTCCAGGGCTACGTCTGCTGGGTCCAAAGCCCCCAGATGGGCTTGTCCTTGTTTTTATAAAATGCTCAAATTGAAAATACAGCTGAATAGAAGCATCTACAGGACAAATAGATGGTAGAAATGGATTTAGAACACTTGAATCCTTCAGGATTGACTATTGGATCACCTACAATGGATACCTGCAACCCTGTACAATCTTCCCAATACTGGCCCCTGGTGGCTCCTAGAACTTTCACGGCTTCAAAATGTATGCAAATGACTTCTGATGGCTGTAAGACCTACACCAATGGCTTCAGAAGGTCGAAATTATCCAAAATAAAAAAAAAATTAGTCCAAAACCGACTTTCTGGGCCAAAGTTATGGCCATTTACTCCTGACTGCCAGTTTGGCCTAACAAAACCCCAGTTAACTTTAGTGACGGCCAGTTAGGCCCGCCAAATATGGCGGGACCGCCAAATTTGGCGCTCCGCCAATTCTGCCACCAACTGTAACTACAGTTCATAAATGCGCATGTGACCATAATGGCGGTTTCCCTCGGATTTTGTGCCGGCGGTTAGGGGTTTAGCTCTTGGTTCCCGGGCCGAGGTCACATGGAGGGTGGGGCTGGCCCTTAGGGGCTGGCCCCCTTCTTTCCCGCCCATAGCCAAATTCAAACTTTAAAAAAATTCACCGCCACCCATCAAACAAGATTGGCTGTTGTCGGCTAACGGTATGATGTTTGGTTAATACACATGCGGTCACAGGTTCAAACCTTCATACGCCCACAAAAGTTTTAAAAATGCCATCATACCCTCGCTGATGTCACCCTGGCCCATGTGGCGCCCTCCGGGCCTGCCACATGGCGACTTGTGATTGGTTGCCGAAAGAGAATATTCCCTGGAATATTCCAAGGAATATTCTGCGGAATATTCCTTTTTTAATTTTTTTTTAAAATTCAAATTTTCTGATGTTTTGGGCAAAATATTATTTTGGCCATATCTTCCTCATACGGCGACCGTTTTTCGAACCGTTTACAGCGCCGGAATCAGGAGGACGAGCACTTTCCAGTCGTTTAGCTTTGAACTAGTTCTGAGCACTTTGAATTTTGAGCATTTTTACGACACTTAGGACATGAGCACCTGATCACGCCTCCCCATTGGGAAGATTTTGGACCCCAAAAGCCTTCAACTACCTGTTAAAGAGGTGAGGGTATAGCTCCCTCACTCTGTCCACCTCCATCCACTTTGCCTTGTTCGGTTTGCTGCCTTTGAAACCAACCCGAACATAATCTACACTGCCCCTCCTTGAAGTGCATGTTCTTCTGTCAAGGATTGTATCTTCTTTCAGCTCATCTAAGAATTCTGGCGAGAAATCTTCTATAGATGGAAGCTGAACAGCACTTTCATGATCAGCAATCAAAGGAGGTTCATACAAACGTAAGTTCTCCACATTGACAACAGAATACATTTGCATGTAGGAAGGCAAATCTAATTGAAAAGCATTATTTCCAACCTTCTTGAGGATTTTGAATGGACCATAACGAATAGGCTTCAGCTTTTTACCTTCTCCTTGCATCCTTTCCTTACTAATGTACAGCCATACCTCATCCCCTTCTTGAAACTTGTGATCGACTCTATGCTTGTCGTGTCTTTCCTTGTACTTGCCTTGACACTTCTCAAGCTGTTCTTGAATTTGCTGATGTATTTGCTAAATTCTTTCAATGAATGAACGAGCTTTGTCAATATCACTATGTCCCTCAATGGCGACATCTTTCTCAAGAATGAAATCAAGAGGTGATTTTGGCAAGTAACCAAAACAAGCTTCAAACGGTGAGGTGTTTGTGGAAGAGTGCTTGGCACGGTTGTAAGCATGTTGTATGTAGTGCAAATGTTCATCCCAAAGCTTGGGATGCTTGCTGCAATAACCTCTCAAGAGGTGCACAATGCTTCTGTTCACAACTTCGGTTTGTCCATTTGTTTGCGGATGGAAAGCAGTACTTTTCTTCAACTTTGTGTCCATCATCTCCCATAGGTTGGACCAAAAATTCCCCACAAATCTGGAATCCCTGTCACTAATAATGGAAGTAGGCAAACCAAAGTGAATCCATACATGATGAAAAAATAATTCAGCAGTTTGTTCAGCAGTTATAGTTTTCTTACAAGGCATAAGTATACACATTTTGCTGAAACGATCAACTACTACATATAAATAATCATGCTGCTTTCTAGATTTTGGCAAACCTCCTACAAAATCCATAGAGATGCTCTCCCACAGTCTAGAAGGTACCGGCAAAGGAGTATACAAACCAAGCTTCCTATTGCTAGGCTTGCTTGTAGCACATAATGAACAACCTCTTATGAACCTTGAAACAGAATCTACCATGCGAGGCCAATAGCAATACCTCTGTAGATGTGCAACTGTTTTGCTCACACCAAAATGGCCAGTAATAAGAGAAGAATGAGCTTCTCTTATGACATTTATCCTCTCCCCCTGTGGTATACACAACTTGCCCAAATGAAACAGCAAATTGTTATGCATGTGATAATCATTTTCCTCTACATGATTCCCTTTACTCAAGTTAGCATACACATCTTTAAAGTCATCATCAGATGCATATTGTTCTATGTAACTATCATGTACAATGGAAGCATTCTTAAGTAAAGTAACAGCACCAATAATAGGCCTTGAAAGCATATTAGCAACCTTATTCAAAGTACCTTTCTTGTACCTTATTACCAAATGGAACTGTTGCAAGAAGCCCATCCATCTGAAGTGTCGTGACTGTTGTAACTTGCTTTGTGATTGCAAGTACTGTAAGGGCTGATGGTCGGTATGTATAACAGTTTCTTTGCCCATGAAATAGTGTTTCCACTTTTTGACGCTTTGTACCAATGCATACAACTCCTTATCATATGTAGGATAATTTACAACAACACCATTAAAAGTTTCAGAATGAAAAGCAATAGGCTTACCATGTTGTAGAAGAACTGCACCCATAGCATAATCACTAGCATCAGTTTGTATCTCAAATGGATGTCTCAAATCCGGTAATGCAAGGACTGGAGCTGAACTAATCTTCTCTTTCAAAGATTCGAAAGCTTTTTGTTGCTTGCCTCCCCATTGGAAAGCATGCTTCACACTTGTCACTGCATGCATAGGAGCTGCTATAGAAGAGAAGTTAGAGATGAACTTCCTCCAATATTGAGCTGCACCCAAAAAACTTCTTACCTCTGTTATGGATTTGGGAGTAGGCCACTTCACAATAGCCTCAATCTTAGCAGGATCAATTCTCAAAGCACCTCCTCCTACTATGTGTCCCAAATAAAACAAAGAAGTCTTTCCAAATTCACACTTTGACATTTTAAGAAATAACTGATTCTTCTTCAAAACATCAAGTACTTTTCTAACATGCATGACATGATCTTCTCTAGACTTGCTGAAAATTAAGATGTCATCTAAGTAGACAATAACGAAATCATCAAGAAAAGGACGCAAGACATCATCCATTACCCGCATGAAAGTTGCAGGTGCATTGCACAAACCAAATGGCATCACAAGCCACTCAAAGAGTCCTTGTTTGGTTTTAAAGGCTGTCTTCCAAATGTCACTTTCTTCAATTCTTACTTGATGATATCCACTACGCAAGTCTAGCTTAGTGAAATATCGAGCCTCTTTCAGCTGGTCTAGCAAATCATCTATCCTTGGGAGTGGGTAACGATTCTTTACCGTTATCTTGTTCAAGGCCCTGAAATCCACACACATACGCCAAGTGCCATCTTTCTTTGGAATCAATACAATCGGTGACCCACATGGCGAAGTACTTGGCCTTATGAAACCCTTGTCCAACAAGTCCTTGATTTGCTTCTTTATTTCAGCATTCTCCATAATAGACATGCGGTACATGCCTATGTTTGGAAGAGGAAAATCTGGATGAAAATGTATTTCATGTTGAATCTCCCTCTTAGGAGGCAAACCTGTTGGCTCCTGAAACATCTCATGATATGCATCAACTACATCATATAGATCTGATTTATGTTTTGGATCACAATTTTCAAATGACTCATGATTCACATCAACCTTGGGCTTAATCATAAGAAGAACAAAATTCTTACTTGAATTGACCAACCTTTTTACC
Source organism: Pinus tabuliformis (assembly GCA_031772625.1). Lineage (NCBI taxonomy): Eukaryota > Viridiplantae > Streptophyta > Pinopsida > Pinales > Pinaceae > Pinus > Pinus tabuliformis. The sequence goes on from CM062815.1 coordinate 604,902,852, forward strand.
TGTCCTGCATTCACCATCGCTATATTTGTCTTCTTGCGATGAGCTCTAACAATGAACTCCTTGCCATCTTTGAACAGATGATATTTGTTTTCATGGCGATGAAAGATAGCTTTCCTGTCAAACAAGTAAGGACTTCCCAAAACAATTCCTGCTATATCAAAAGGTACCACATCAAGTTCAACTGTGTCAATAAAATGTGCAGTAATTGCAAAGCGCAATGTGCACTTTCTTGAAACTTGTAAATTTGCATCCTTGCAAATCCATCCAAGTGGATATGGCTTCGGATGTGGAACGGTCTCAAGTTTAAGCTGCTTGACCAAGTCCTCTGATATAAGGTTTGCTTGTGACCCACTATCAAAAAGTGTGTCAATCTTAGTATGTTTTGAAATCACCCTCACATGAAACAGTTCAATTCTTTCTTCCTCATTAGGAGCTTGTACATGGCAGTTTGAGGTACTAGTGCTGGCTTGAGTTTCAATTTCTTTTCCCTTCAAGTTTTTCAAACCCATGGCTGTAATTTTGGTTTCATCACCTGAATCTTCCCCTAAATCTTGTGGTGTAGATGTAGCAGCAGCAGTTTTCTGTTTCCCTTTGGATTTGTTAGATTGAGGTCTTTTTTCAGGATGTAATTTCCAACAGTTTTTCTCCTCATGGCCTGGTTTAGAACAGTGTTTACATATCACTTTCTCACTCTCCTGTTTGACAGATGCATTCTTTTTTCCTTTTCCCTTGGAGGTTTTCTCTTTGCTTTTCCCCTTGGGGGGCTTGTTTCTACCCTCTTCAAATGTGTTTTTTCCCCTTGCCTCTAAATGGGTAGCTTGGACACAAACCTCGTCCAGGCTAGAAGGGTTAAACATCAAGATGGTGTGTCTAAGGTAGCTATGCAAGCCACCAATGTATTTCAACAAGGTTTCCTGGGTCTGCAAATCTACCCCTAACAAGAGAGCTCTTCTCCTGAATTCTTGGGTGTAGTCTTGGACACTCTGACCCTTAAGTTGTCTGAATTTTGCCAGTTCATAATGGCTTTCTGCATGTGAGCAAGAGGATAAAACTGTTTTTTAATGGCTAACAGAAATTCAGGCCATGTTAAGGTAACCTTACCAAATTTCTTGATCTCCTCTTTAGTCTTGGTCTCCCACCAGACCAAGGCTGCTCCATCCATTCTCAAAGAAGCCAACTGAATCTTTGTGGCATCATCATGCATATTTTGGATCCTCAAGTAAACTTCCAACTGCCTAATCCAGTTGTCAAGCTTTTCTGCATTCACTTCACCATTAAACATAGGTAATTCGAATTTTACATCAAGCTTCAAAAAAGGACTTTTTCCAGAGGATCTATGCTTATGAACAGAAGAAGACGAAGATGAAGAGGAAGAAGGTGAAGATGGGGATGGTGGATCACCATTTCCTCCATGTCCTTTCTTGGAATGATCATCATCCTTCTTACCTCCTGAAGAGCCCTCTCCTTCATGTGGATGTTTGGACCCTTCTCCAACCAATTTCTCATTTCTTTCTTGGTACAATATCCTCACCATTTCAGTGAGATCTAAGAAAGCCTTTCTGAAGACTCTTTCTTCTTCTCTTGGATCTGTCTCTATAGGAATTTCTCCTTCATGTTCAGACATCCTTGAAGCTTCTGCTGAGACTCTTGAGGGTGAAATTGAAGGTGGAGGTGATGGATCTCTGGCCTTCCTTGACTGAGGATTCTCTCGTTCTCTAGTCAACTGTCCTTCCCCTCTTTTAAGTTTCAACCTGGTAAGCATCAATACTTGCAAGACAATTAGAAGATCTTTTCACAAAAACAATCAAAAGACAACTACACCAGAGATTGACCGAAAAGAGCATTTATCTACTTTGCAATTGTATAACAAGAGCATTTCGAAGGCTTCCTGGCTCAGTTCAGGCTCTGTCTATAGCTTATTTGACTGATTTTGATACAAAGAAGCAACAATCTAGCTCTGATACCAACTTGATCTGAATTTGAAACTACTTGAAATTTGTTTGCAAGGTATTCAATTCAGAAATAAACATGTTTAAAAGACTTCCATGTCTTGCAGAAAGGAAACACATGAAATTTTCAGCTGTTTATGACCCATCTAAGCATAGCAGAATTATTTCCTTTTACTGTTTAACACATTAAAACGAATTTGTTCTGCAAAATAAACCAACCACATATGCAAAAGAAGTTGATAAAGCAGTTCACCCCCTCCAGGGCTACGTCTGTTGGGTCCAAAGCCCCCAAATGGGCTTGTCCTTGTTTTTATAAAATGCTCAAATTGAAAATACAGCTGAATAGAAGCATCTACAGGAGAAATAGATGGTAGAAATGGATTTAGAACACTTGAATCCTTCAGGATTGACTATTGGATCACCTCCAATGGATACCTGCAACCCTGTACAGTCTTCCCAATACTGGCCCTTGGTGGCTCCTAGAACTTTCACGGCTTCAAAACGTATGCAAATTACCTCTGATGGCTGTAAGACCTGCACCAATGGCTTCAGAAGGTCGAAATTATCCCAAATCAAAAAAAAATTCGTCCAAAACCGACTTTCTGGGCCAAAGTTATGGCCATTTACTCCTGACTGCCAGTTTGGCCTAACAAAACCCCAGTTAACTTTAGTGACGGCTAGTTAGGCCCGCCAAATATGGCGGGACCGCCAAATTTGGCGCTCCGCCAATTCTTCCGCCAACTGTAACTGCAGTTCATAAATGTGCATGTGACCATAATGGCGGTTTCCCTCGGATTTTGTGCCGGCGGTTAGGGGTTTAGCTCCTGGTTCCCAGGCCGAGGTCACATGGAGGGCGAGGCTGGCCCCCTTCTTTCCCGCCCATAGCCAAATTCAAACTTTAAAAAAATTCACCACCACCCATCGAAAAAGATTGGTTGTTGTGGGCTAACGGTATGATGTTTGGTTAATACACATGTGGTCACAAGTTCAAACCTTCATACGCCCACAAAAGTTTTAAAAATGGCATCATACCCTCGCTGACGTCACCCTGCCCATGTGGCGCCCTCCGGGCCTGCCACGTGGCGGCCTGTGACTGGTTGCCGAAAGGGAATATTCCAAGGAATATTCTGCAGAATATTCCTTTTTTAATTTTTTTTTTAAATTCAAATTTTCTAATGTTTTGGGCAAAATATTCTTTTGGCCATATCTTCCTCATACGGCGACCGTTTTTCGAACCGTTTGCGGCGCCGGAATCGGGAGGACGAGCAATTTCCATTCGTTCAGCTTTGAACCAGTTCTGAGCACTTTGAATTTTGAGCATTTTTACAACACTTAGGACATGAGCACCTAATCAACTCAAGTATTACAAAGTTGCTTCTCCAGCAAAAGACTCTCTCCTTCCTCTCCTCTAAATATCTAAATGCCCGAATGCCTCTTTTCCGGAGTCTTGATCTATTTATAGATCCTTAGAGTACTGGGTTAGGTGATATATCGGATATGAGAGAATCTTACTTTACATCAAAATCAAATCCTTACAAATCTTTTACTTTTGGTGATATATCAACATCAGATATGAGAGAATCCTGCTTTTAGGTAACCCAAAGAACATCCACACAAAGATTCAATCATAAAATATTTTTATCCTTATCCTTATCGCTTTATTTAATTATATATGTGGGATTGTTTACACTGTAAGAGATTCTTTTTCAGGGAACCGAAAAACTTGTCTGCCACCAAAGTCGGACAGAAAGACATTACGAAATGACAAAATGTTATATTTGTTCATGATAATAATGATGTTCTCTGAACCTAGTCAAGGAGTCACTATTAAAATACTGTGAGTAAATTTCTTCCTCACATTCCCAAATTGGTATTTCAGCATATTCTGGTACTTCATCCTGAAAAAGTAGTGGGCCAAAAGGATTTAAATCTGGATCTGTCATGGCATGAAATGACTCATAGTCATGTGAAGAGCCACTCATATTTCCCCCGAATCTTCTGAAGAAAAGATTTCGTGTAATAAACCAATGAAAAGATCCATTGGCGTAGAGTGCTGCAAGCATGTGATAATTGGTGATATTGCTGATATCCAAAATCCTTTTGTATAAAATTCTTGATTGATGTGCCCATGGTTATGTAAATCCAGGAAGTTGTAATAACCAGAGAGAGAATGGGTAAAAACATAAAGGACTGATACCAAAAATGCTCCACCATTCTTTAAACCATTCAGGTGTGGGGTCTTGTTCTTCAATTTGTGTAACTCGCATTCCATGGTATCTAAAAGAAAACTACACATTATAGAAAAGCGAGTTAGTTTTATTTTCAAAACACATACCTGTATACCAGGCTTTCTCTTGGCGTTCATGATCTTCAAAGTTCTGAAGGTTGGGTGGCAATAGGAGGCGATCAATGTAGATTTCACAGCAAATTAGATTTTCATCTGTATCTTTGTGTAAAGTAAAATCAAGATTTCTCAAATCTTGAGGAAAACTTGAAGCTTCAAAAGCTTCATCATTTCTTTGCATTTGATCATCCCATGAGAAATAATGTTGTCCAGTTCCATGTTGATATTTGATTTCTTTCATTGGAAACCAATCTATTTGATAATCAAGTAGAGGTTTCTGCAGATTCAGAGTGTGAGAACCATCAACACATTCAATGTGAATCTCATTTTCTAATCTTCTTATGACGTTACATCTAAGATTATTTACATCATTTCTCTGTAAAAAATCCCAAATGAGAAGATCTGCAAAGGAGTTTTTAACTCCAGAAATAAACTCTACATCAAAACGATACTGGGCCAATGTTATGATTCGTCTAACCATTGCTGCATCTTCAAAGTCACATTTATGGATAGCAAACTTAAGGGCTTGGCAATCTGTTTTGACTGTAAAATGTTTATAGATCACAAAATCTTTGAATTTGGCAATGCCAAGGCAGACAACTCTAAGTTCTTTCTTTAGGCTAGACCAATTTTTTTGTGTAGTTGACCAGATTCCAGAGGCATACTTACAAATTTCATATTCCATTTTCTTTTTATTGGGATCATGTTGGCAGAATATTGCACCCCATCCAATGTCACTGGCATCTGTAAAGATGGTTTTAGGCCATTCTTCATTTATTGTGCTTAAAGGAGAAATATTCCTAATTTTTCCTTTAATTCTTCTGACTGCCTCTGTTAAATCCTTTGTCCAAGGAATTAGATCTTTTTGCAATATTTTATTCAATAAGACTCTGTCTTGGGCACAATGTTTGACAAATTTGGAGATGTAATTCAAACTACCCAAGAATATTTGTAGTTGAGTTTTATCAGTGATTCTGTCTGGAAATTTATCTATGAAATCAAGACTATGTTGCATAATGTAATATAATCCATATTGAATTACATATCCCAAGAAATCTATCATAGTCTGAAATAACTTCATCTTTGAATCTGATAAAACTATACCTTTTTCTTTGACTCTTTTGTAGAATATATTGAGATGCTTTATATGAGAGGGAATATTTGCAGAATGAATTAGAACATCATCAATATATTTCTTCAAGAAATCATCCATACCTTCAAAATTTTCATCCATAATCCTCTGGAACGCGGATGGAGCATTTACTAGTCCAAAGGGCATAATATTCCATTCAAAATGTCCTTCTGGTACTGAAAAAGTTGTTTTCCACTTATCTTCTTCTTTTATCCCTACTTTCCAGAAACCAGATTTTAATTCAAACTTTGAAAAGATTTTTGACTGTGATATCTGAGACAAAATCACTGAGGGATTTGGCAAGGGATAAGCATCATAATCAAGAATATTATTCAGAGGCTTGTAGTTTACTACCAATCTTGGTTTTCCTCTGATAATCTTTGAGTGTTTGTTGACATAAAATCCAAAGCAAGCAATAGGGCTATGAGATTTTTTGATCAAACCATTTTGCAGTAAGGATTTTATTTATTCTTTACAATACTTGAGTTGTTCAGAATTCATCGGTATTGCTTTTGATCTTCTGAGTTTTCCATGAATTTGTTTTTTCAAAGGCAATTCTACTTCATGTTTATGAATATGCCAAAAGGCATTTGGATCTCAGAACAACAAGATTTTAGTTTCTGAGAGATCTCACTTATTTCTTTTTCAAATTTGCCTTTCAGAAGATTTTCATCAATGTTGAGCATTTCTTTCTTCTTCTCCATTTTTTCCAAGGTATTCTATAACCTGTCAATTTTGCTTAATCTGTTAGGAGAATTTGAATGAATAAAAGGATAGAAATAATCTATACCTTTGAAGAGAAGAAAATAACCCCATTTCTGTGATTTTTCATCATAAGTGCTTCCATGTCTTCTGAAGTTACTCAGGAAAGGAGTTCCTAAGTACATAGCACAATCAAGTCCTGTGACTAATGGAGCATGAACTTGAATTCCTTCAGATTGAGAAACGAAGACATCTATTATAGCTTCTTCCATTGTCTTGATTTCTCCACTTGTAGTAACAACTGCTGGACACTTTTTCTTTTGTCTTTGAGGATAAGGAATTATAGTTCCGCTTACTATGTTCAATCTTGAACCTATATCAATTAGAACCTTCCACCATTCTATGGAAGAACCAATTCTGATTTTCATTTTTACATAGTACATTACATCTGCATTCATTGCATTCATTCCTAATCCAAATCTAGGATCTTCAAATTCTTCATCTGGAATTTCAAAGTCTTCAAATTTGAAAATACCTTTCATTGGATCATGATATGGATCACGATGAATTTCTGGTTCTTTTTGTTGTCTGATGGACCTATGAAGATTCTCCTTTTGTGGGTTGTGCATGTAAAGAATGTATATTGTGCCCCTGATGTGCTTCAATACATAGCCTTCTATTCTCTCTGACTTCTTTTCTGAGATCTTTGATAGCTTGACTAATTGCAGTAAGTGTCTCAGGAAGATCATCTTCAATTGTTTGTTGTCTGAATTGTCTTGTTAGACCATGAATTGAAAATAAGGCTGCAGAAGGAATATAGCTATGTTGATGATTTATATGTGTCCTTTGATGTTCTTGATATTCCTGTGACTTGGACTGTTGAAGATGGGTCATCAGCAATCCTTTATACATTTCTTTGAGTTTTGGATCAGCAGCATTAACCATTTGTGTAAAATAATTTCTAGAAAACTCATCATGATCTAAGCTTTCATTTGATAGTGGTCTGAACATTCTGAATACATTACATTTGCAAATATCAGGATCACTGCATTCACGTAATTCTTAAAAACATTCATTACTGTGTGGATCTTTGCAATATTCAACTTCAGAATCTTCTTCTAGACAAACAACAATCTGGTAAGAAGAAACAATTTAGCTATAAGAATAAATCAGGCAAGGTAAATATTATTGATCTCCCTTCTAGCTGTGAAGAATTAATAGATTCAGAAAATTATTATGATCTAAATGACGAGATACATGTTGTTTATGAAGAGCATAAAGACAGTATATCAAGCTACAAGATACGGGAAAGTGCACGAAGCCACCTGCGTGCAAGGTCAAACCATGAACTCATCAGACATCTCCAAGGTGCAGAAACCTGGTTCTAGCACCCTCCCATACTACTTTGGGTAAGAACTCAGTCCGCGCTCCACGGAATGTTGCCGAAAGGGCCAGTAGTATCGGGATTTGTTTGGATAACTAAATCTGAACCTGGGTCAGGCCCCAATAAGCCAACAAATGGTTCCGTTGTTGGGACCAGGATTTGCATAGAGATGTCTAATGTCATATGACTGGAATCCGACAAAGAAAGGAATTGAAGAGTGGTTGGACATAAAGATTCACGAGTTCGCGGCGCAGGAAAACAAGAATCCGCGAGTATCAAAGGAAGAGTGGTTAGATTTCTACTTATATACGGAGATCCACAAAATATTCTTTGCATCCTTCCCCTCTAAGTTGTGCGAGTGGATCGTGAAGCTAGTAGACAGTTAAGGAAGGTGTAGGGTTGACAAACCTATTGTGTGGACTCCAGAGTTGGTGCGCAGACTGGAGGCATCAGAAGATAAGATCGTGTGTGTTGTGGATCACTTGCTTGATCGAATTATAGGACGATTTATCACCAAGTTCGCAGTAGATACCTCAATCAGCTATAGCGATGCAGAACAACGCTTCCTCAAAGGACCACGAGGTAAGTACATTAAATCTTTGAACACTTGGATTAAAATGCTACTGTGTGAAAAGCGGGTTATGCGAATAAAATGATGTTTGGGGCTACACGGAGTGGGAGGATCTACAGAAATTAAGCTAGCGCAGAACTAGAAACTAGCAACCTTGATTTCACCTATGTGAGAAAGCAAGGAAGAGCTTGCGAAGGTTTCACCAAGAAGTGTGATCAGTTTGATAAAGCAGCGAATTCCGTGCATACCACTTCCACCTACACCACTGCTGGTTTCACATTGTCACCCCCGCCTTTGCCCACACCACCTCCGCCACCATCACAGTTCAATATGGCAAGCACAATAAAATTTCCAGTGTTCAGAGGAGTAGGGAATGAAGATCCGGGCCAGTTTTGGTTCGTGGTAAGGGTTGTATGGGAAGCGCAGGGAGTCACGGATGACAATATAAAGAAAGCAATGCTGGTGAGCGTTTTGCAGGATCGCACACTGACTTGGTACATTAAGCATTCCAATGATAATCTGAACGCAGGGATCACAGATATCCAAGTTGCGCTAAACAAGGAATTTAGCAGGCCAAATTCAGATACACAGTCGATCATTGGATTTAAGGGAATCGCGATGCTTCTAGGCGAGACCCCATGGGATCTAGATCAGAGACTGAAGTGTACAATTCATGAAGTTAATATGACCTTGACGGATGGGAAACACCACACATGGTTCGTAGCATCGCTAACACCGCATCTAAAGAACGTGTTGTCACAGTAGAAGCTAACCACTCAGGCCAAGGCCTTGGAGATCGCAATGAGACTGCAAAAGACCCCGATACAAGATCCTAACCTGGGAGTTCAACAGATCCATGCACAATTGAAAAACTTGTGCCTTGAGATGCAAAGTTTGAAACAAGACACGACGGCTCGCCCAGAAGTGTGTGAGGAGGTATGGTGCGTAAAGTGCAAAGGCCAGGGACATGACAAGGACCATTGTCCAATCTTCACGAACTACCTGGCGGGAGGAGGACCAATGCCATTAAGACTAGAGGCACAAGTAGGATCGAGCGCATTGCCTGCATTATGGTGCGTGATTTATCAGATAGGACGGAAGCATGCTACAGATAACTTCCATCTATTACAAAGGTATACGCAGAATTCCCAACATTTGTTTTGTAATTTCTGCAGGTCAGTAGGCCACGATGAGCGTACCTATAGAAGTTATGAACTGATGATGGATCAGACTCCTACCTACAGAGTTCAAATCGAAATACAGGCCCTCGATCAAAATGCAGGGATGGCGCACACTAGATTTTAGGGGCACGGACGAGATCGAGGTGGATTGGGACCAGGAAGAGGTTGCATACAACTGATATGTTACAATTGTGGAGAACCGGGGAATTATGCCCACGACTGTACAAATCCAACGAGACCATCATGCTTATATTGTACCCAGTTTGATCATGAGATGTAGGACTGTCCCACAGTGGTAGAGAGGTTGCGTGATAAAGGAGCACTCCAACCTCCCCCAACTCAGAACTGCAAATGATGAGGTCTGAGCCACGCGAGGAAGACCTGAATGTAGATATCATGCTTCGAAGTGGTATCACGGCAGGAGATGACAAAGGCAAGCAACCCGAAGAGAGTGTCTGGGTTCGCAAGGCTCCAACAAAGGAACCAGAATTTGATTTAGAGCATGCTAAAGAGACATTCATGGAAGCTAAGAAGAGCTTCGCGGATGCCTCCACTTCAGGAAGTAAAGACAATCTAGAACCGGAAATGGACCCATCAATGCTCACTATATTTTTGGAGACATGCATGAAGCTGCTATGCGACATCAAAGCTATGGAGGGACTACAAGAACTCATCACTAGATGTGCTGGAACCTCACTAGGAGAACCGCATGTAGTCCAGAAGCTCGGGAAGCACACAACACGAACAAGAAGAGAGATGAGACTAACCACGTAGATCGGGGAATATGAAATGGATCAAGTGATTTTGGATAGAGGATCAGACGCGAACGTCTTGCCAAAGCAGACATGGGAGCGCATGGGTAGGCTTGCCCTGCAATGGTCTCCTATTTAATTGTGAATGGAAAACCAGCAAAAGATCCTACCTATGGGAAGATTGCAGGGAATAATAGTAGATATCGAAGGTGCAAGCGCGCTTGCAGATTTCAAAGTGATAGAGGTTGTTGATGACAACAATCCCTAGCCCGCACTACTGGGAATAGATTGGGCCATTGACATGAATGGAGTGATAAATCTAAATGTAGGTTTTAACCCTGTACAGAAATTACCTACATACGAATTCTAAAACACAGAAAATAAATAATGCGAGAGCAGAACACATAAAACACATATACACAGAGATTTCCCTTCGATCCCAAAACTGGGACTACCAGCTTGATTTTTCATTATGTTCCTTTCAGTGTTATAATACATATTTATACATGTTGAAGCATCCAATACCATGGACCAAAAACCATCGCGTCCAAAAAACATGTGCGAAAATCATGCACAAAAGCATAGGTGGGTCCACCCAACCTAACATAGGGTCCAAAACCAAAATTTTCTAGGGCGCTGCCTCTGACCCCATAAAGTGGGGTTATGGGTGCCCCTCAAACCCCCTGTTAACTACGTGGAAAGAATATAACACAACCCAACATTCTCCCACTTGTTTTTTCTTTCCACAGGGGGCCATAAGAGAGCTTAGTCATTTTTCCAGCCCTGAAATTCCCATTGTCTCTCTACACCAAGAGAACTTCTCAGAGCTCACAGATTTTGTCAATGCATCTGCAGTATTCTTCAACGTGTCCACCTTTACCAGCAACACCTTTTTGTCTTCTATCATATCCCTCACAAAGTGATACTGAACATCAATGTGCTTTGTCTTTGAATGATATGCGGGGTTATTTGCCAAGAAAATTGCACTTTGGCTGTTACAGTCTATCCTTATAGCTTCCTATACTAACCCCATACTTGAACACAATCTCTGCAACCAAACTGATTCCTTGCTTGCATGAGTGGTTGCCATGTATTCTGCCTCTGTAGTTGATAGTGCCACTACAGTTTGTTTCTTACTTATCCAAGTGACTGCACCTCCAAATAGGTTAAACACATACCCACTTGTAGATCTTCTCTGATCCAGATCTCCAGCCCAGTCTTCATCAACAAAGCCATGAATATCTAACACTCTATCCAATCCTAGTCTTCCTTGGTAGCACAAACCATAATCATTAGTGCAACGCAAATACCTGAAAACCCGCTTCACTGTTGTCCAGTGCTCCTTCCCTGGTTTTGGCATAAACCTGCTCAATACTCCCACTGCATGTGCAATGTCTAGTCTAGTACAGACCATTGCATACATTAGGCTACTGACTGCACTTGCATATGGAACACGAGACATGTCCTCTTCCTCTTCTTGTGTCTTGGGACACTGTTCAGCAGATAACCTCACACCTACAGGAATAGGAACCTTCACCGGTTTACTATCCTGCATATTAAACCTCTGCAATATTGTCTCGACATATTTCCTCTGGTTTAACCAGAGCTTCCTCTTTGCCCGATCTCTTTTAATTTCCATGCCCAAAATATAGTTTGCAGCACCAAGATCTTTCATGTCGAATTTGGAGGACAATTGGGTGTTCAAATCCTGGATAACTTCTTTGTCATTTCCAACCAACAACATATCATCCAAATACAAGACCAGATAAATAACATGGTCACCAGTTAATTTAAAATACACATAGTGATCTTCTTTACTTCTGGTGAAGCCAAGTCCCCCTATAAATGTATCAAATTTCTGATACCACATCTTTGGTGACTATTTTAACCCATATAGAGACATCTTTAACTTACATACCAGTTATTTCTTACGCTTCGCCGCAAAGCCTTCAGGTTGCTTCATGTAGATCTCCTCTTCTAGATCCCCGTGAAGAAATGCTTTCTTCACATCCATCTGTTCTACCTCAAAATCAAAAGCAGAAGCAACAGATAAAAGTAATCTAATAGAAATTACCTTGGCAATAGGAGAAAAAATATCACCAAAATCAATTCCCGCCACCTCATTTGCTGCCAATGGGTTTCCTTCCAGTCGGCAACTCCACCAGATCCCAAGCCTCATTTTTGTGCAAAGATGCCATTTCATCAACCATGGCCTCTTTCCAGAGTTTTCCATCCTCGGAATCGACTACTTCCTTGACAGTCCTGGGATCATCATCAATAACAGACAAAGAAAAATTTGAACAAAAAGCATATGGACTATACCTTTCTGGCTTCCTTCTTTCTCGAACTGATCTTCTCACAGCGGGAGTTTGTGGCTCTTCATCTTCTGATTCCTCCTCTGCTGTAGAGTCTGATTCTTCCTCCTTTAGCTCAAACTCTATCTTCTCATGTTCCTTTGGTTGGACTTCATGTTTAATAACATCTTTCACCTCTCTGAACACCACATCTCGGCTGTACATAACCTTCCTTATTACTAGGTTCCAAAGCTTATAACCCTTTAAACCATCCTTATACCCAATAAAGATGCACTTTTCAGATTTACTATCCAACTTTGTTCGTTTCTCCTTTGGAACATGTACATATGCAACACATCCAAATACCCTCAGATGTGAAAGAGAGGGTTTCTTACCAATCCATACCTCTTATGGAGTTTTATCCTCCAATGCTGATGAAGGTGACCTGTTGACCAGGTAACATGCAGTATCCACTGCCTCTACGTAGAATTCCTGTCCTAACCTGGCACCACTGAGCATGCTTCTTGCCCTTTCCATCAACGTCTTGTTCATTCTTTCTACAGCTCCATTTTGCTGAGGTGTATATGGAGTAGTCTTCTGCCGTGCTATACCACACTTCTTGCAGAATTCTTCAAATTCCTTACTACAAAACTCTCCACCATTATCTGTCCTCAGCACCTTTATCTTCTTCTCTGTCTGGTTTTCCACTAGAGCCTTAAATTCTTTAAACCTATCAAAGACTTCAGATTTCTTCTTAAGGAAATATATCCATGTATTCCTTGAGAAGTCATCTATAAATGATAGATAGTACACAGACTTACCCAGTGATGGAACCTTCACAGGTCCAAACACATCACTGTGCACAAGCTCTAATATATGTTTCGCCCTCTTACCACTAGAGGGGAAACTCACCCGATTCTGCTTCCTGTATACACAATTTTCACAGAAATCAAAATCTAGAGAGCTATTACTCATACCTTCTACCATACCTTTACCATGAAGTATTCGAAGGCCCTTCTCTCCAATATGTCCAAGCCTTTGATGCCACAGCATGGTCTTTTCTCCAGAGACCACTAGATTTTCTACTCCACTTTTAGGAACCATGGAACTGTTGCACCCATCAACAACAGTGCTACCTTGCAGCTTGTACAGAGTTCCAATCCAAACTCCCTGCATCAATACCAATGCTCCCTGAACCATCTTGCAGGTATCCTTCTCAAACATTGTTTTTACACCTGCATCATCCAGCTTACTAACAGAAATCAGATTTCTGGCTAATGCAGGAATATGCAAAACACCCGGAAGTGTTCTAACCCTTCCACCTTGCAGCTTCAACTTTACTTTTCCACGACCAATGATTCTAGCCTTCCTGTCATCCCCCAAGAAGACATCACCACCATCATATTTCTCATACTCACAGAACCACTCTCTATGGGGAGTGAAGTGAAAGGATGCACCTGAGTCAATCAACCATGCCTCATGATCTACATGTGTACTTGAAGAAGCCAGGTACACATACCCACCTTCATCTGAGGTGGTTTTCGCCTCTGCAGAAGGAGCCTCATCAGATCCCTTTCCTTTGTCAGGAGCTTTAGATTTACAGTCCCTTTTGAAGTGGCCTTCCCTTCCACATTTCCAGCACACCACCTTTACAGGTTTTCCTAGAGATTTAGATCTCCCTCTAGATTTAGATCTCCCACTCAATGACTTATTTTTGTTTCTGTTCTGGGACCGTCCTCGTACAGACAAGGCATCACCATTTTGGCTCTCCATATTTTTCCGTCTCATCTCCTCTGTTAACAAGGCTAAGACTATTTCATCAAACTGCAAGGTAGTTGCATTGCTACCTATTGCAATAACCAGACTATCCCACGAATCTGGTAGAGAACACAACAAACTGATGCACTTATCTTCATCTGAAATTTTAATATCAATAGATGCTAACTGACTTACCATAGTATTAAATGCGTTCAGATGCTCTGTCACCGAGTCTCCATCTTTCATCCTCAGGTTATACAACTTTTTCCGCAAGAACAGTTTATTCACCAGAGACTTAGATTGGTACAAAGTCCCTAACTTGTCCCACAAAGCCTTGCTGTAGCTTCCCCTGATACATTCAGCAATACTGAATCTGAGACACACAATCGTATTGTGCTCTTTTCCTTCCATTCCAACTTCTTCCATTCTTCATCAGACACTCCCATTGGTTTAGTACCCAGATCTACTGCAATCCACTGATCTTTATCCACCAATAGATCCTCCATCTTGAGTTTCCACAACTCAAAACTCTGACCATTAAACTTCTCAATCTCTATATTTCCACTGCTCACCATTTTCTTTCACCACTAGAATTGATCTCGCAGATCTCCCACTGAACAGGGTCTACCACAAGCCCGAGCGAAACGCCTTAGCAACAAAGGTGTCCCCTTGAAGCCAAAACAGCTCTGATACCAAATGTAGGTTTTAACCCCATACAGAAATTACTTGCATATGAATTCTAAAACACAGAAAATAAATAATGTGAGAGTAGAACACATAAAACACATATACACAGAGATTTTCCCCTGGATCCCAAAACTGGGACTACTAGCTTGATTTTTCATTATGTTCCTTTAGATGTTATAATACATATTTATACATGCCAAAGTATCCAATACCATGGACCAAAAACCATCACGTCCAATAGCATGGACCAAAAACCATCACGTCCAAAAAACATGTGCGAATATCATGCACAAAACCATAGGTGGGTCCGCCCAACCTAACATAGGGTCCAAAACCAAAATTTTCCGGGGCGCTGCCCCGGACCCCATAAAGTGGGGTTACGAGTGCCCCTCAAACCCCCTGTTAACTATGTGGAAAGAGTATAACACAACCCAACACTAAAGAAGTGCAAGATGATTTTTGAGAAAAAGTCATTGTGCGTAGTGGTACCTTTAGATCCTACGGAAGAATCGTGCTACACATAGCCAGTGCACGACTACAATAGCGACGATGATCTAGACTATATCTACAAGATAACCACGCCAGAGCAGGACTGGGTGAACCCAACAGCGGATGGCAGACTCTCATGGGAGCGCGAAAGCTCCTGCACCTCATATTCGGACGAGGAAATAGAACAATGGCAGAACCAGTTACACAAGGTAACCACGCTCAATTGTAACATGATGACAAGGTCGCTGTGTTGTGTGGCAATAAAGGTAAGAGATCTGCTTATGTATGATGGGTTGAGCGAGGTGGATGATTTCCTGAACAAATTTGAAAGAGAAGTACCAGAACAGCAACGTTTCGATGCTCTGAAATGGGTACTGCGCGCTACGCCTACAAGATGGTGGGGTACGCATCAAAGAAGTTTTGAGGACTGGTGTGAATGCAGAAGGATGATGTGCATGCAGTTTGGGATGCCTCAGATGCAGCTAACAGACAAGTATGATGGACGGGATGATCCACGTGCACACCTCGTGAAATGGACCAAGGTCTATGGGGAAGAGCCACAACCTGAGTGGGTGCACCTGTTCTGTCATACCCTGGATATCATACCCATGAATTGGTATACTGAGACGGAGCTCCGCCATGGCATGAGCGAATGGGATATCTTGCACGAAGGATTCCTATTAGCCTTCATGTTTGAGGATCGTTGGTCGGATACTGTTGATGATGCATTACAAGTGGTAAAATCAGCTATCTTCATAATACCCCAGGAGCCAATGGAAGTGCTTCAGCCGGAATGGGCAACCCAACTGAGCTGTGTGCTGGAGTGTTGCAATGTAAATATTGAGGAGGATGATGAGGATCCCTGAAAAATTAACATTCCAGAAGCTTACTTAGGCTATTGCGAGGTTCAAGGACCATTGATTGAAGATCCTGACATCATCACGCTACTAAAAACGAAGTAGGTAAACATTGGGACGGAGGTTAAAACGAAGTATGCAACACTCGGTGACTATTGGGATGATGCCACGGTGGATAAGGTCGCTGAGCTACTCCGCGAGTACCAAGACTTATTCCCGACCAAGATTACGGACTTAAAGGGGATCATTGGTGATGTAGGGATGATGAAGATCACCCTAAAACCCGACGTAAAGCCAGTTAAGCAGAGGCCTTACCACTTGAATTCGAAGTACAAGGAAAAGGTCCACGCAGAACTAGACAAAATGCTCGCAACTGGAATTATTGAGCCAGTGGAAGAATTCAACTGTGTGAGCCCTATTGTAGTGTAGGAGAAAAAGAAGAAGGGCAAGATAAGAATATGCATGGACATCAGGAAGTTGAATAATGCCTGTGTACAGGACCCATTCCCGACCCTGTTCACAGATGAAGTATTATAAAATGTCAGTGGGCAAGAAGCATATTCTTTCACCGATGGGTTCCAGGGTACCACCAGATCAAAATCGCGCTGGAAGACAAGAGCATGACCACCTTCGCCACTGAAAGGGGTTACTTTCAATACACCGTCTTGCCATTTGGGTTAAAAAACGCGCCAGCCATCTTTTCGCGCATAGTTGTTGCCGCCTTCAAAGAATATATCCACAAATTCCTGGAGGTCTATCTGGATGATTGGACTGTCTTTGGATTGGTTAAGCACCACGTAGAAATCTTACACTTGATGCTGGATACTTGCCGATGACACCAGATTGCGCTGAAACTTAAGAAGTGTACGTTCCTCATTCCCTTTGGGAACCTACTGGGACATGTGGTTTGCAAATAGGGACTAATGGTAGACCCCACGAAGATTGCAGTAATTCTAAATTTGGAAGCACCGCAAAGTGTTAAACAGTTGCGTGCTACGTTGGGGCACACAGGGTACTACAGGAATTTCATCAAAAGCTATGCCCAGATCACTACGCCGATGGAGAAACTATTGAAAAAGGATGTCACATTTTGCTGGAATGATGATTGCATGAAAAGCCTAGATGTCCTAAAGGGGAAATTGGCCTCTACTCCAATCTTGGTCTTCCCAAAATGGGATGTGGAATTTCATGTCCATGTTGATGCGTCATGCATCGCGCTGGGAGCGGTGCTCACACAAGAGGGCAGAGAGGGCTTGGATCACCCTATCGCGTTTGCAAGTCGTAGATTGTCTAAAACCGAAAATAACTATTCCACGTCCGAGCGCAAGAAATTGGCTATGGTGTACGCTCTCCAAAAATACTGGCACTATTTTTTAGGAGGACATTTCAAGATGTATACAAATTGCCATATTAAGTTGTGCACCTTTAAGGTAAATGACTTAGTGCTCATGTATAACAGTAAGTTTGAAAAAATCCCGGGAAAGTTCAGAAGCATTGGCTGGGACCATACGTGGTTAAGGAGGTCACATACGGAGGCGCAGTCTATCTATTCAAACTAAATGTAGAACCTTTCCCAGGCAAAGTGAATGGCAGCCGCTTGAAGCCCTACACGAATGGGCTGGCTATCTGACTAGCTAGCAGAAGCATAGTCTTTGCGCTCCAAGGACCCGAACAAAGGCGTAGGAATATAAACATATGTAGCAAATACCGGTATAGATGTAGAGAAGCAGTTCAGACACAGAGGTCTTGGAACGGTGTATGAAGCAGATCCAGCATGTAGTAGCTCAGTGCGCTGCTGACCTCCGTGCAATTTGAGAACAGTTGGAGGGACTCCACGCAAAGATCGCCGCACCGACCGAGTGACTCGAGGGCAAGTCACGATGTTTTTGTTGGGGGCCTTTTGGGCATATAATCCCCCCAAGGCATGTATTGGGGCTCAAAGCCCAAGTTTTGACCGAATCTTGTTGTAAATCTCCACGAATTGCGGGCGCGGGGTGTAAAAGTAAGATAGAGTCACAAAGTTGTCCGCCCTAGTTTTTTAATGTAATGTGGGCTGGAAATAGAGCAAAGCTCTAAGTAAGGATAAAAAAAAGAAATAGAAAAAGAAGAAGAAAAGATAAGTCGAAGTGAAAAGTGTGTCTTTGGGTTGTAGAGTAGGATAAGGCTCTACAGCTGAGTGCGTAGAGGCCTAGTAGTCCACACCTGAGTGCGCGGACCCCTGCAGCTGAGTGAGCAAGGCGAAGTCGAGTTGTAATCGAGGAAGGAATTAATAAAGAGAAGTTTTGTATAATTCTGTGTATTTGTTCTTGGGTTAATGAATGATTGATATACTTTGCAAATATAATGTTTATTTACTGCGCGCACCTGTATGAATGGTTTATGTTGTTAATTATAACTTAAAGCACGCAAGTAGGATAAGATAATCAACTTACATTGGAATACCAGTAAGGTCTTGGGTAATAACACAGAGCGTGACATTCAGCTCCTAGGTAGGGTTGTGCGAAGACACTATATCAGGCTGCAAGATACGGGAAAGTGCACGAAGCCACCTGCGCGCAAGGTCAAACCGTGGACCAGTTGAACTCATCAGACATCTCCAGGGTGCTGAAACCTGGTTCTAACACCTTCCCATACTACTTCAGGTGAGACCTTAGTCCACGCTCTGCAGACTGTTGCCGAAAGGGCCAGTAGTACCGGGATTTGTTTGGCTAACAAACTTTGAACCTGGGTCAAGCCCCAATAAGCCAACACAAGCATGATGATAACAAGAGAAAAAACTTACAACAAAAGAGAGCACATGACCATTAGAAGCTGACACATGAATCCCTGTAAAACAAGACCTCGATCTTTATTCATTCACTGATTTTTTTTTTTATGAAAGAGTACAATGCACAATGATTTTCTCTCAAAACTTTGACCAACCATTTATTAATAAAAAATGCATAATATATACATAAAAAGAAAGTCGTTCCTTCCTTTAGGAACTGAATTCCTCAAAAAAAAAAAAATGTTTTCTCTCTACTGTGGCGAATATAGAACTACTCTCTAAAAGCTAGGAAATTATTTCAAAGATTTCTCAAACAAATTACCTTAAATACAATGTATAAAACAAGTTTTGAAGCTCTTAAGCACCCCAGAACATTAATCATGACCATAAAAATCAATTACATGAAATTTAGACACAAATTTTATGGTCAAAGGATTGACTGTATGGAAGCTTACTTCCTTCTTCAACAGAAACACATCAACAAAAGCATAGCAAATTGATGGTTTGACTACTTATGATCATCTTCTGAGCCTTTGAATAAGTCATGCATCTAAAAAATAACCTGGACATCATTAACTTCCCCTTGAAAAGCCTTTTTTTATACTGTAAACTTTCCATCCTTCAAAAACACCATCTTCAGTAAAAGCATAGCACCTGTGTGAAAGAACATTGAAATTTTACCTTTAAATTGTAACTAATGCTGAGGTTTTTGAATAAATAAAACAACTTGTTGATGATGCTGAAATTCTTGTAAGCCCTTTTCAAGTTCCCACACACACACAAAAATGCCAAAACATCACCTTTCTATCAAACTCTAATGCTTTGTCAGTAGTGTCATGTGAACTGCTCCCTTTGCAAAAAGTTTCTTAAGTTTCAAGAATCTCACTGATTGTGCTTCCAAAAGGACTTAATGCAGAATATAAACATCTCAAGCTCCTTATCCGACTTCATTCAACTACTATACATGGGAAAAAAAGACAAAAAAAAGAACTGTTTTGATTACCTCTCAAGATTCAGACTTTGGCTGCCTCAGCCAACAAATCAAGATTTCCTCTATTCTTCTCTTGTATTTCATGTAATGTCTCCTACAATTGTTGTTTAGCAACCCTTAGCTCCTTCCTCAAGGTGAGGTTTTGTCAGCAGATGTTCTTGAGCTGCCTATGCAAAGGAAGAGTTCTCTTCACCATATACTTAACATTTGACAATGTTGGCTCACACATGTTCAAATGATTATATATCCTTTGTTTGGCCCTTTCATCTTGTTTCTTAAGCCTAGTGATCCCATTCTGAGATTTTTTCATCTTCTTCCTCATCCTATGGAAATTATGTTTCCCTTCATCCACCTCAACCTTCTTCTCTTATTGGACTAAATCTTCCTTCTATATCTGCAACTTTCTTGCCAAAGACCTGGTCACATGAATTCTTGCTAATGAAGCCTCCAACTCTTAAACGCTCTCTGTTACTACCTTCTGTTTACCTTTGGACTTAGTGACAAATGGAGTTGTCTTTATCACTAGTTTTATTTCACTAATCTTAGATGTCTTTTCCAAAGCAGTTTTCTTCAACTCCCTATTGTCATGTTGTAGTTGGGCAATAACTAAGTGAGCCATTTTCATATGTTCCTATAGTTATAATATTTCCTTATATTTTTCATCTGAAACAATATCCTTTGGTATGGTATCTAGAACTTCAGGTAGTCATTTAGGTGTTTGTTCCATAGGCAATTTCTTTGTAGCAATTCTTGTGAGAAGATTTTTGGGAACTTCCACTACCTCAGGAGAGAAATGAAGCTTCTTAACCTTTTTCTTGTCTGATGGGTCAACTAAATTTTATGGCCTTTTTAATGAACTCTCAACTAGTGATTGTACATCCCTTTCCATAGATGAAGTTGTATCCTTTTTACTCCAGGGGCTAGCTTGAAATCTAGTTTTCAACTTGGATGAATCTATGAATGCTTCCCATGATTGGTTCCTCCTCTTTATTTCTTCCACCACTAATAATTTATTCAAATAAAAATGAAAGCCACTGGGTTCTACTTGAAATTTCTTACCTTGAACCTTATCTTCCATCTTACAAAGGCTTCTGAACAAATAGAAAGGCAGATCCAAAGGGCCTTTTCATGTGAAATGCATAAATAGCCTAAAATGATACTGATAGATTCTCCCAGATCTTCCTTCACAAGTGAAATATCTCTGGATTAACTTAAGAACTTTGTCGTATGGTTCAAGGAAATATTCTCTTGGCACAATAGCTCCATATTCCTCGCTTTTGTACTTTGTCATTAAGAAATATCTGTAGTTGACTATGTCTAGAGGCATGCCCTTGAACCATTGTTCTCCTTGTAGAGGAATCTCTGTAGCAGCAGAAATGGTGACATCTGACACTAGAAAAGTCAACTCTCCAATATTAACATCTACCCCCATCAAATTCAAAGCAAACTATTTGGTTAGTTGAACACTATAACCCTGGATATTCTAAAAAAATATGATGCAGCTAGCTTGTTCAAATGTAACTCTAATTGTTGGATCTGAGTTTATCAAGACAAGGTATTAAGGCTCAAACCTTACCATGTCTCCTCCTTTGTGCTTATTTATGTCTGGAGTATCATGGCTCACAACAAAAGATGAACTCTAGGGTTTTTCAATGCAATTTCAATGTTTAATAATTGAGTGCATCAATAGGGTAGAAATTATGAAATTAGGGCTTTACAGGAGAGATTTATGGAAAAATTTAAATGAAAATCCCTATTTTGACAAATTCAAATAAAAAAAGGCATTTATCATACCCAAAGCAGCAACTTGTTGTTTTTTGCCTATAGTTGAAATTTAAAAACACGGGTGCAGTGAGAAAGCACAATGCATGGGGTGAAAAGGTTTCTTGATGTTGTAGGGTAACCAAAATCAGGCTTTTGAAACTCTAGAACACTAATATGGAATTGTTAGGATCCAGGATATAGGTGTCAAGCAAATTTTTGAATGTTTAACACAAGAAAAATAGAAAGCGTGACGAATGCGTGAAAGAGCAAGGAATTCTCCAAGTGCATCAAAGAAAACACAACGAGCTATGAATTTGAATGTTGCGAGGTCATGTGATTGTTTTCCTTGACAGGAAAGGGTAATTTAGACAATATGTATGACAAATAATTCAATAAAATGAGGAATTGAAACCTGGAAGTGGAGATAATTGCTTGGCTTGAAGAAGCGCAACGACTATGTGAAAGTGCAAAACCTCCCTTCTAGACTTAGTGCAGCGAATCCAAGTGATGTCCAGAATGCTTTCGATGGAACAATAAATGCATCTCCTATTTATTGGATACTAGAATAAATTTTTTAACTTCCAAGATGAGCCAAACCCGCCTTCAAGGGAAATGATTGTAATTTGAAACTCTAATCATGAAAACAAAGCAAAGGAAAAGTGCAACATGTTTTCATAACTGTTGTACTAGAGGTGATGTCATAGCACAATCTGTTTTAAAAACTTAACTGACTGAACTGACACCACTTCTGTGTCCTAATGATAAGAAGACAGGACTCACTATGACGTCACTCATGATTTTGTATGAGACATCGACCCTAGACTCACTTAACTCAATATTTAGGGAATGAATATCTTGGCATTATTACTCACACACTCTAACATAATTACATCAATAATGAAATCTTATATTCTTTACAAATACAAATAACTTGATCTCTAACAGATCATAGAAAAACCTTTACACATTTACCAAAATAAATTTAAAAGACTAAACTTGTTTTTGACTACTATAATATAGTACACTAATAGTCACAAATCTATTGGTTGCTATAGGAGGAATATGGAATAGAAATATTATCATTCCTATGATCCCTTTTCTAGTCATGTAATATGTTATACTTGTAACAAGTTTTGGTATGTAGAAAAGGAATGCGGGAACAAGGCAATGAATTCATTTAGACAACAAATCAAGTAGAAAGTTAAGAACATTGTTGGATCCCCTAGCACTCCTCATGCTAAGTAGAAATAAGAAGAACAAGTAAGGTGTGGAATTTCTCTATGATTGTTTGAAGAAGAAGATAAATGGTACATATACAACTGATTCCCTCATCACATGTTTGGAAATAAGGGAAAATCATCTTTCTCAAAAGCAAGAGTGGTAAGATTATTCTTGGAAATGGCACATCTGCAAAAGTATTAGGTAAGGATAATGTTGATGTTGATATAAAAAATACAGAAGTAGTTAATGTACAATTAGTTAATGGGTTGAAGGATAACATTCTAAGTGTAAGTCAAATAGCCAATAAAGGGAATGTAATTATATTTACATCAACTAGATGTAAAATTATAAAAGAAGACACCGAGAAAACTATAGCAAAAGGATTCAGAAATTTGGATAATTTATATGTGCTAAAGAAGTATCCAGTGAGAAATAAGAGGTCTAGCTCTTCTTCTCCAGATTCAGAGTAAAAGAAGAGAATCCCTATTGAAGTATAATAGTGACTGCATAAGTAAATATGAGGTACATAGCCTCATGGAGAGCATATAATGGCTATCAAGTCCACATGACCAATGGTGTATGATCTCAGGGGTCCTATGCATGTGTAACTTAATGATGAATTCTTATGTTGATATGTTAGTATTTTGGTGATGTTTATGTTACTAATGTTGCATCTGATGAAGTGACTGTAATGAGAAACATATATCATATGGTCAGGGGGAGTTATGGTCATGCAAAATCATCATTTCATATTCTATACTTGTTTCTTATGAATGACAATCGCATATGCACACATTTTTTTACTTATAAAGTCATGTATGCTTATATGTGGTGATTAACAAGTGGCACAAATTCAGTGGGAGCTTCTCATATACATCCATTAGTTCATCATTAGTATTTTGGTTCTGACATTGGTTTATTACATTTTGTTAATGAAGCCCATACTACTTAGGAATGGTGTTGGTTCATAATGGATTTATAAAATGTTGGAAAATCTTATATTATTGTTGGTGTTGAAAATTTCCCTTGGTACATTTGTTGGGATGGATATAATATGATCATAATCAATGGTGAAGAGTTGGCACATGTTCAGGGGGAGTATCTTTTATGCTTCTAATGGTTCATTGTTAGCATTATGGTTTCTTGAGCACTCCTTATTGCATGGTGCTAGCTATGATGAGTTAATGGTTATTACTATTTTCATCGATATTATTTCATTGCTCGCTATTGAAAATACATGTTTTTGTCTATATGTCATGGATGCTTGGATTGCTTGAGTTGCATTTGGTGAAGTTGTTAATTCACGTGATAAGGAATATATGTATGCTATGTTCACTGAAGATGTTGGTTATGTTGTTGATCAGTTCTATTCTACTTGATGACTTATGGCGCTAGAAGTTCTTATTGTTTGTACATATGTTGTTGATGCATGTATATGCTACCTATGGTGTTGTGATATAAGAGATTGATATGTCGTTTATACTTGAGGATTGTGGCTCCTCCTATATGTGGAGAGAGAATGTTGACCTTGATGACATGAGGTCAAGGGGATCAGTTGTTGATAGAGTTCAATTGCATAATCTTATGCTTTTGCTATAGTTTGTTAGTGATTCTTGGAAGCATTGCATATTTGGTCACGTGTTGATGATATTATAGAGATTGATGCTACATTTTCTTATCTTACATTGCTCCTTGCTGAAGAGGATGTTCATGTTGTTGTCATTATGACATGTATGTTGCTTATTATAGATGCATATATGGTGCATGGTGGTTGTTAATGAATATCATGGTTTTTCTACAAAGGATACTGCATTGTTGAGATTATTGTTTATAATTATAGATGTCATGTATGTCTCTTGATGTAAAGTTCATGAAAATACCCATGTTGTAATGATTGTAAAATTTAGTCATGTATGGGCTATTGGGTCAAATGTGTAACCCCATTATGTTGGGTGATTGATTTAATCATGGGACAATAGAGTCATTGGTGATAGGAATGTTCATATTTTTTTATGGATAGCCATGTATTTGAGTAATAAAGCCCTGTACTTTTATTGTATATCTTTATAAGGTCCAGTATATGCTCATGGGGAGCATGGTCAGTATGTAGATTTCATGATTTATATTAGCATATCATACTTACAGTGGCGAATTCTATAAGGGAAAGTACTCCATTCATACTGGTTGTGCCATTTTACCTTAATGCCAAAGCGGGAGAGAAGACTTGGTGTTTGCGGGTAGTTTCCAAACACCAAAAGTGGTTGCCATCAAGTCCAATGGATGATATTGTTGACATTATGGCTAATGTGTTTCCCTTGATGGAAACACTTTTTACAAAGATGTTCTTCATGTTAACTTGGTTATACTATGATGGTTACAAAACTAATGCAGATAACAAGAATATTGTTATAGATATTACAGAGGATATGGAATAAAATTGGCAACTCGGTCATAGGAGGCATGAAAATTGTGATGTTTGAAAAGTATATGTGACTCCTGTGAAGAAGATTCACATACATACAGAGCCTCTATGAACAAAAGTTGCATACATAACCTGAACCATGGAAAATTGGATACCAAGGGCCATTACCATCGTAATTGCCCATACTATTGTGACGACAATGTCTATTTGATCCTTTCAAGTGAATACCATCAACATTACCAAAGGATTATAATGTGGTATTGGAAAAGGAAAAAGTTATATAAGGAGATGGAGATCAAGGAGTTAAGGGTGAAACGAAATAGATGATTCATGTGTAATCCTATCTGAAATAGGTGTGCACCAGGGAGCAAGGAGAAGGCTCAGATATGATAGATTTGAAAGTATATTGAAGACTAATGGATATGTCTGTATAGATAGTTCAATGTTAGATTTGTGGTTATAATGATGGTATGATGTAATTGTGCAGTAATATGTGACGTTGACAGTATGTGCACAGGGATCTAGGTCTTTCACGTGTTATGATTTGCAATGAAGAAGTTGATTTAGTAATTTAAGATCTATCCACGGGTTTGCTTCTGGATAGTCGCGTACATATGTGGATATGCTTCACAATAGTCATGTATATATTTTGAGATAATTTTCCTTTGGATTGTTGCTTGGTTTAGGTCGTTTACAGATGTTTGGATGTAGATTGATTTGATTATTTGTTGTTGTCTGCCAATGTTGTCTTAATCAGAATATTTGATATTTGAATGTGTTGGTGGTCATTTATTGAGTGGTGACTTGACTTGGTATGGCATGAAAGTATTTTTGAGGAGGTTACTTGGCATGTTATTATACTGGCTTGATCTAGTTCAGTGATTAATATACTTTAGTAATTCATTTGATATACATTATTTAATGATTTTGCTCTCAAAGATTCAGTTACTCAATATTTTGTGAGTCGATATCTATATGTAATTTTTATTCACAAGAGGGGCATATATACACAGATCCTTATGACAGTCGCGTATATATTCAAAGTTAATTTGATTAAGGTTTGCAATGCTACTTGACTTTGACTGTTGATTAATTATGTTATTTTTGTTGTTGCTCATCAAGGATGTTTGGTATCTGACAGTGTGCTTAATAGTTTGGTTAACCAATGATTGGTTCATTGGTAACTTGGGATTGGTTCAATATTCAGTGATTTAGTTGCATCACTGATTCAACTTATTGGTGATTCATTTTTAGTGGTGATTCAGTGATTTTATTTCAGATTTTGTGATTCAGTATTTAGTTTGGTATTAAGCATAATGTTGAGTGTGGGTCCAATTTGAAAATATGATGAAAGGTGGCATATAGGTTTTGATGTTTGTTTGAGACAGGTGGATCCAGTATGAAATATTATGAAACATAGTCCATAATGGGTGTTGAGGTTTGGAGCCTTCAGTAAGGGAATCAGAGCTTCCTTCCAATGGTAGTTAGTAGACTTGTTCAGGGGGTAGGTTCTCCCTTCAGGTAGGAGCTGATAAACAAGATCAAGGAGTTGTATTTCCCTTCTATAAAGTGTTAGAGAACTAGTGGAGGTTGTAGTCTCCTATAGATGGGTGCCTGCATGCTAGTAAGATTTTCTTTATATAATAAGAAAGAAAAAAAAGACAACAACAACAGTTGTTTTCTCCCACATTGGGTTTCCACTTAAAATTCTTGGTGTTCATATGTGTTGATGTGTTGCTTATGTGTTGTGATTTCTCTATTATTTATAGCATACTTGATGACTAATTAACTAATAATGCAATGATTAAGTTAAACATATGATGGAAGTTCTGAAAAATTAAGTAATTCGAACATATGTGGTTTGCATTCACTAAAGTTGTGTACACACACAGGTTGCATGAATAATAGTAGCGTACAAAATTTTGAATGTGAAAGTGGAAGTTAAAGTGAATTAAAAATACTGAATCACACCTGCCCCCCTCCCCCCACCTCCCCTCAGTGTTTTTCCTAACATCACCTACGGGCATAATCTACATGTTAAATTCCAAAGTGTCAAAAGCTTAATTAACCATTAGGAAAATTTACCATTTGTCCATAGTGTAGCCCCACATATTTCCTTGTTCTTGATGGGCTCAAACTTCTAAATTGTCATCGAATATAAATCAAGTAAATACCCCAAACTTTTTGTTGGTTGTCAATAGGTAAATACCTCAACCTTTTCTTTGATCAATGGGCAAACAACTCAACCTTTTTTTTGTTGGTTTTCAATGGGTAAATACCTCAACCGTTACACTAACCACCAATGGGTTCATTGGTCGTTGGTGAAATTTGTTATGCAACTTAAAAAATCATTCACTAAACCCCCAACAATCACCATCAACAAGTCCATAGGTAAATACCTCAACCTTTTCTTTGATCAATGGGTAAATACCTCAACCTTTATTATTTATTTTTTATTTTCAATGGATAAATACCCCAACCTTTATACCGACCACCAATGGGTTCATTGGTCATTGGTGAAATTTGTCTTATAACTTAAAAAACCATTCACTAAACCCCAATGATCAACCATCAACAAGGTTTGAAATGTAATTTTTAGAATTTGGTCAAATTTGTTGAACCCACAAAAGACTTTTTAGCCATCAGCAAAATTTAACATGTGATGGACTTTTGAGCCATCGACAATATTTAAAATATAACTTTTAGAGACATTCAAATTCTATTTAAAATTTAACTTTTCGAAACACTCAAATTCTAAAATTCATAAAACCCCTTATGATATTATCAATCATTGGTGAAATTTAATGTGTTTACTTGATAAAAATTGTTGAACACATATAAAATAAATTTAACAAGCTTCACAATAAATTTAAGAAAACTTGCATTAAACATTAAATAGGATTATTGCTATTAATAAATTTAACAAGATTTACAACAAATTTAAGAAAACTTGCATTAAACATTAAAGAGGATTGTTGCTATTAATAAATTCAATCGAATCTTCTCAACAAATTTAAGAAAACTTGCATTAAACATTAAATAGGATTAGGATGGTTGCTATTAATAAATTCAATCGAATACAAAGTGTGCTCTCTGCGCGGAGCTCTAAAGTTCTTGGCTAGAATTCCTTTACTCTTTTTTGTATGAGAATATTTAGGAAGGTAAGTAATTATATATATATATATATATATGATTTTTTTTAATATATTATTATCAAAATTTACTATATTTACTTAAGTAACAAGATTATTTATGATTATTTATTATTTCTAAAATTTAAATATAAATGTGTGAATTCATTAGTAATTATTATCTACTAAAATTTATGCCATTCTTTGTGACTTAATAAACAATTAATTTTTCCACTTCACATACTAATTTATTCCCAAAAACTATTGTACAATAGAATATATCTTAAATTCCAAATTTTATACAAAATAAAATATACATTTTTTATATCTAATTTAACAACAAAAGTTCAAAGAGTAATTGAATAATGATCACATGAAAATACACAACACTTATCTGAAATTCCATGCAATCAACTCATTTGGAAAAGAGCTTACTTAAAGATACTCTTAAATGTTCCCTAAAGCATACATGCTCTTCACTACCATAAAAGTTTTAAGCAAAAGTTAAAACCAAATCCCTCCAAAAATTTAATGAAGAAAATTTTTCGATAATGTAACTTGCAATGCAATGTGTTTAGGGGTTCATACTTATGAACAAAATTTTTCGATAATGTAACTTGCAATGCAATGTGTTTATGGGTTCATACTTATGGAGAATTTTTTTTGATAATGTAACTTGCAATGCAATGTGTTTATGGGTTCATACTTCAGTAAGTAACATTAGCGCAATCATATAAATTAAATGGCTAAAAAACATAAATATGTATTAAAACACTTACCTCATAATTCAAAGAATTAAAAAAATCATAAAAATTAATGAAACTATAACTTTATTATTATTATTATTATAAAAAAAACTAAAACATATAACAAGATTCTTAATTATGAAGATTTAACCTTATTTTATCATGAAGATTCTTAATATCTAAATAATCTTTATTACAATACTCTGCTAATACCGTAACTTATTAATACCACGTACCTAAAAACCGCTAATTCATATTTATATAATATTTTTTTAATTAAATAATTATATTAAAAAAGAAAAAAATACATGATAAATTTTAACTTTTAATTTACAAATACTAATAAAAATATTCTATAAAAATTAAATCTTATTCTCCATTTAATTAAAATTTAAAAAATCTATACTTTTGCTAGAGTCCTAAACAATTATATTAAAAAAAAAAAAATACATGATAAATTTTAACTTTTAATTTACAAATACTAATAAAAATATTCTATAAAAATTAAATCTTATTCTCCATTTAATTAAAATTTAAAAAATCTATACTTTTGCTAGAGTCCTATGGACTCACACATACTTTCGTATAACATATAAAACAATGTGTTAATTGGTTGACCGCATCTATTTAACCTCTTTAACGTAAATACTATTAAAAATATTCTAAAATATTAAGTAAAATTAAATCCCATCCTCCAATAAATTAAAAAAAATGTGTACTTTTACATTCCCATCGAATCACACTAAGTTAGGTCGAATCACATATATCGCAATGTGTTCACGGGTTAACCGCACCTACTCAACATAACTTGTAACGCGACGTATTTATGGCTTGTACTTGTGTTGGTGGCATGAAAACTTCCATACCTCTTGATATGGAATCGCACCTATTTCCTACAGCAACTTTCAAATTAGCATTATAACGACACCAAATTAGAAATATTTTATTTTCCGAATAACATTATAATGACGTCAAATTTCAGAAATATTCGGGGTTTTATTTTATTTATTTGGTTTCATAAATTAGTTTAAATTATGATACCTACAAAAATACACGTGTACCTATTTTCATGCCTTTATTACGGAAAAAGATAAAAAAATCAATGCTTCTACCATGTAATCTAACTTGACATATTTTATTATATTTAACGGGCGTTCAACCATTAGCCGCCCAAAGGTCAAAGCACTCGCGCCTTCCAAAATTTCAGGCCTACAAAGACCTTACTTCACGGTGAAAACATATACTGTATATCACGCGGTTATCGGTTAACGACCCATAATACTCACGTCTAACGAAGTCGTGCGGATGTCTGGAACAGGAGCTTCGCCTTCCAGTATTTGACAAACATGCCGCATTTCCAGTCTGCTTTCTGGCTTTGGATTACAACTCAACAACCCCAATTTCAGCACCTTATCCATCTCCACCACATCATATCGCTTCCCCAGCTTTGGATCCGATGCCTCCACCAGCCTCCCTTCCGTGTACAACTCCCACGCCCACTCCGTCAAAATCATCTTCTCCGCCTCTGTTAACGGATCCACGTTCCTTCCCCTGCAGGCCACCTCCAACAGCAAAACCCCGAAGCTGAACACGTCCGAGCTGGGAGTGGCCTGCCCCGTGTGGATCAGCTCCGGTGCAATGTACCTATCATGAAATGCGACTGATCAGCTCCGGTGCAATGTGCAATTGACCATTTGCTTTTTAGAGGCCTATCAGGTAGCAGGGAATATTGACTCCGGGCGACTCCTGTTACAGCGAAATCATCGGTGACTGTAGCATGAAACATCCAGATATTCTTCCTGCATCGCCGAGCATTCCGCGCATTGAAAATTTGAGGTTTAAGATGCAGGTCAAGGTCAAGGTTCATTGTTTGTCAATTGTACAGAATGCGTGATGGGTGGTTTTGGACTGTTCTGCTTCCAAATAAATATAGAGATGTATTTTTTAAGAAAACTTGGTTTAAAATCTGAGTCAAGTCAAGGTTCAATTATCATTAAAGTGTGACGAATAAGCTTTTACCATTTCACTGTCATCTAAGAATTTTTTTTAATTATACTTTAAAATTCAAGTCAAGGTCAAGCTTCATCGGAATTCAATGATAAAAAATGTAATTGTAAGAACGTTTTATGTTTCTTTGGTCGTGCTATACCAAACCATGTAGGCATCAAGGATTCAAATCTAAATATCAACGATTTGTTCGGAAATTATAGATTTTAACATCCAAGCCGAGGTGAAGGTTGACTGTTTTTTCTAGGGATATCGAGGAATTTTTGGAAGGAAAGCTGTAAACCTAAAAGTCACGGCGAGATCAAGAACTTTTGGAAAAATTATAGACTTTTGGAAATTATAATTTTAAGTCAGGGCGATATCAAAGCATTTTCGGAACATTATAGATTTAGGAAATTATAAATTTAAAAGTTAAGGTAATATAAAGGAAATTTGGTAACATTATAGATTTAGGAAATTATAAATTTAAAAGTTAAGGTAATATAAAGGAAATTTGGGAACATTATAGACTTTCGGAAACTATATTTTCAAACTTTAAAATAATATCAAGGAGTTTTTGAAAAATTATAAGCTTTTGGAAATTATAAATTTAAAAATCAAAGCAATATTAATAAATTTTTGGAAAATAAAAAATATTTAGAAATTATAAATTTACAAGGCTCGGAAAATTATTCACTTTTGAAAATTATATAAACTTAAATTCATAATAACACTATTAAAATTGTGAAACCATATAGATTTTTATATTCAACATTTTTATAACAGTTTAGAAATACAATATTTTTTTGAAAAAAATAATTATGAAATGTATTTTTATATTAAATATTATTATTATTTAATAATAAAGAGAATTGTAAAAATTGTTTTATATTATTTAACTTTTTAAAGATATATATTTACAAATAAAATTAAAATAAAGAAGTTAATATTATTAATATTAATATTAATATTGTTTATATGGGTAGAATAGATGGTGATGGGTTGTAGAATAGGGGTGACGGGTTGTATTGTTAAGTCACTATGTGATAAATTATGTGGACAAAATTATAGCCATGTTAAGGGCTGGTGTGACCCAGGCCAAGTGCTATCTCTAAGCGATTTTGATAGCTTAGATGCCCCTGAGTCTCAATGTCTCAAGCCACAGATGCCCCCGAGTTTAGTGTCTCAAGCCACAAGTCAAGCCTAAAGTAATCTTTGAGGAACTCAGACAAAAAAAATTATTAGCATTGACGTTAATATAAGCTTGACCATGGTCAATCTCATCAATCTTGATCAACCTCCTTAACCCTCATTAACTATGGTCAATTATGGTTAATGAAGCCACCCTAGACATGTTAATTGTGACTAATACAACCACATTTACTAATATTAATGTGGTTGGTATACGCCAAACTGCAACATTTTCCATTTCTTATATATTAATTAACCTATGAAAATAATATCTACCAACCTATATTAACTAAATTAATAAATATGATAATAATACTATTACTATTTTTAATATTAAATATTAAAAAAAATAACTACATTGCCTCTCAATTTTAAAATTTTAATTGTATTTTAACAACGATATTAATACTTTTTACGTACTTTTATAAATATCTTACACGATCTTTTATTTTATAAATATTTAAAATGCAATCTTTATTTTATATTTTTAATATACACAGTCAGATCCAAAACGAATATTTTAAATATAAAAATATAAAGACAATCATACTTTTTGTGTTTATATTGTAAAATTTTATGTGAGGAGCAACCGTACAAGCCGTGAATGCATAAGCCAATGTATTTTGAAAACACAACCTTTACCATCAATGCACGCCACTCCTAATGCACCATGACACAAGTGTTATCATCTACCTACGCGCGGATACAGTTAACCATGGAATTAATTAAATGTTTACAAATAATGAAATACAATCGAAATTCGTAGATTCGTATTTTTATATATATATTTTTTACAGAAAGAATGTAGCAATAACAATGCCTTTCTTTGCATGCACAAAGTACATAAAAACATAACAATGCCTTTCTTTACATGCACAAAGTACATAAAAAAGAATTTAATTTGTTTGGGTTTTTTAAAATGGTATGAAATAAATATTTAACATAAATCATAATGCATAAGGGTTGGGTGGAGGTATTTAATGATGTTAAAAATGTCTATTTAAATAAAATTGGTGAAAAATAAATGACAACATTTGATCTTGATGGAGATGTCTCCGACATATTTTGGCTCGTTTGAAAGGAGGCAAAGGTCCTTTGCTACTACACCCAAGAGTTCAGTTGCAGCATCATCAAAAGCAACAACATTTTCCAACTGGCCAGTGTAATCATGTAATTCAAGATAGAGAACATAACATTAGTCATATTCAAGGCACCAATGCAATTTGTGCAATGCCACATGTTGTCGGATTGTTCAACAACATTTTTCATGGATTGCATCCCATCAATGCTAAGGGGGCATGCAAGAAAGTGAAAATCTTCCATGTTAATTGCTATAGTAGTAGCACAAGCGACAATCCATAAAGTTTTCTCAGAGCAGGACATTGCAGCAAGTTCAAAGAATGTCTTTGTTTTGAGGGGGCTTTTAGAGAATCTGTGTATTTTCAAATCAGTGATGGTGGGGATGCATTGAAACCTATTTCCTAAAACTATTTTTGGAGCTTGTGTGTTTTAACAATATCTGGGTTTATAAGAAGACAATTGGTGGGGATAGTTCCAATAGTCCTCCCATTGAAATCAATGACATGAACCCCTTTGATTGCAAGGATTGGAGTGGTTTCTGAGGTGTGAAGGTCAGAAATTTCATCTCCTTCAACATGGCATTGCGCACCCCATAAGGCAACATCGATCCAATATCCTGGAACCGAAGTGGAGGTATGGGATTACTTTGATTTCATCAAGAATGAAC
The DNA here is from genome assembly GCA_031772625.1 of Pinus tabuliformis. Classification (NCBI taxonomy): domain Eukaryota; kingdom Viridiplantae; phylum Streptophyta; class Pinopsida; order Pinales; family Pinaceae; genus Pinus; species Pinus tabuliformis. The sequence continues at coordinate 604,936,918 of CM062815.1, forward strand.
ATGCCAAGGGAATGTTTTCATGAATCTGTTGGCTTTGATAATATGAAAGTCTCAAGGGGGAAGTTCATAGAAGACATGGCCATTGCATTTACTCATAGGCTTGGGGTTTTGGTGGCATTTGGAGGACCTCATGCACTTTTTTGGACACCTTGCAAGAGTATAATAGAAGCATGTCTAGGAGAATTGTAACAGTGAGTGTGGATTCACATGATAAGCCAACTCTTCGGATACTGTGTGTGAGATTACTTCCCGACTACCTTTGTTGGGCGTTCTTGGAATCTTTGCACTGGCCATGTCATAGTTGTTGGCGGTGAGGTTAATGACTTGCACTGGTCAACCAAGGGCATACTCAACCAGAGGTGAGAGACTAAGAGGTGTCATATACCCTACAATACATACGATTTATAGCATGTGAACTTTAGACATGGGATAGACAACCAAGTTCTATAATGGATTCCAAGTCCATTAACAATGAAAATCTTTATCTTGCGCACTACCACAATGTTCATCTCACAAATCATCCTACAAGTATTACTTCAAAGTCCCATGTGCCATAAATGGTAGTACAATAATTTATATGTGATATGTATCTTATGATTTTCTTGTATCTAAAAACTTATTAGTAATTTTATTAATAAAAAAAAATTACAATATAACAAATTGAATTTTATTACTTTTATCTTTTTATTATTGATTGAACTGACATTAAATGTTTACACTCATTTACAAACACTACAACATCTCTCCCATATGGGTCTCTATATTACTTTTAAGTTTTAACCTTTTTTTATTTTTTAATTTTGCAGAAATGTAATTTTTTACAAACATTTATACCACTATAACATCACCCCCATACTAGGTTGTATAGCACCTCTCGGCACAACAATTTGTTAATCAATGACGACATGATTATATCTTATTCCATAACCCACTTAATGTTAAATTTGGGCAACTGTATAAATTAGACAACTTACCTTTGACTAAGTCCTCAGGATACATTTTAGTGTTTCAAAGACACATAAATATGACTAAGGTGCCACTTGATTTACTCATAGAAGCTTACTTTAGTTGATTTACCATGTGTTTTGAAGACATAATTTCATTAGCCAACTTTTACCTAGTAGGCTAGTAGGATTGTAGTTTCACAAGATAACATGAATAAGATGCAATATGATATTTTTAATCACACTTGTTGATGATAGGATAAGGATACTTTGGTCTTCTAAAATTAATTATAAGTATGAATAATACCGAATGTAAGTTAAAAATTGAATAAAATATTACAAATTCCCTAAGCTTTAAAAGATGTGAGGTCTCTATACCACTGGAAAGCTCCCTCCTGCCACACATAGGTAGATGGATACCATACACAAAATGGGAGACTGCCTTCTCAAAAGAGTGTTTTCCACAACTGTTCATCACCCTGAGTAGAAACAAGGAGATGTTAATAACCCCAGTTAGAAATAGAAAAAATTATGTCTTTGTAACAAGTTTTTGTAACTGCCAACATAGTCAAATTCTTTGGTCCTCTCAACCATTAATGCATATCTAATCCATATATGCTACCACCAAACTCTATATCAAAAACTTTTGTAATATAAAGCCAACATATATCAACCTAGAACAAGTTGGTATGAGCAGTACGCAAACTAATAACAACCTAACATATCCCAAAAGTTCATATATACATTAAAAAACATACATCCTTTCACTAAAAAAACCTTTCTCATGAGCCAAGGCAGCATTCATCTTCCTATGAAGGAGCTAGATTAAAAAATGAGAGAAACATTCTCTTGAAATGACAAGAAGTTTCCATGTCATCTAAATATCAAAAGCCATGCATGTGCCCAAAAGAATGGATAGCAATATGCTCCAACCCAAAAGATGCCCAAAACTCAATCATATAAATACACAAAAATTAAATGCATGCACAAGACAAATACATGCCTTTGTAATCGAAACATTCTCTTGAAATGACAAGAAGTTTCCATGTCATCTAAATATCAAAAGCCATGCATGTGCCCAAAAGAATGGATAGCAATATGCTCCAACCCAAAAGATGCCCAAAACTCAATCATATAAATACACAAAAATTAAATGCATGCACAAGACAAATACATGCCTTTGTAATCATATGGTTGATCACCATAAAAAAAATACATCCAGATTTACGCTGAAAAACTAATGAATTGAAATGGCAACACAATTATTGATGATGTTTTTACACTCCAAAATAGTTGTTGTCAAAATGCCACATTTGAACTTGTTAAATTAAAAAAAAAACATAAAAATACAAAATCACAATAAAATCCTACCACATACGAGAAGTTTCACACACCTACTATTATTCATGATGTAAGTGATCTTTACTGCAACTTTTATGCACAACCTCTCTACCTTCATATTCCTTAAACCTGGCCCAAGCTAGCACAAGCCTAATCCAATTTGGAAAAGTTACAAGTTTTACATATTCATCTAACAAAAAACATAACTGGTAAATTCACCTTTTTACCACCTTCTACGTGTATGGATGAAAATATCAACTACCTTGATGCATTTATCAAAAGGTCACCACCTACTCCTAGATTGTTCCTATTATCTTATTGTTTTCAAATAAAGTCTAGATATATTAACAAAATCAACAAAACAATATTCTAGCAATTAAAGTCACGTGAAAGACCACACAATTAAGTACTTACATTAATCTTTGCATATCTATGCCACAATATATTTTCAAGAAAGCGTACGCATACCATTTAGAGTCCAATGTACAACATAAGAGGCTCACTGGACATTCATTCATATTAGAATGGACGAATAAGAATTTTTTTGGGCAGAATGCTTTGTTCCATATCAACTTACACAGTATAATTGTCGCGTATCTTTCCTATGATATATCATATACACACATCTTGTTTAATCCTGTGAAAAAATTTAGCAAAAGACCAGGAACCAGGGATACCCTCAAACATCTCGCCCTGTATCATTATGTTTCTTAATGGAAAGGGAGATTAAAGAAAATTTTGGGCAAACAAATTAATAAAAATAATAAAAGAATAATAATATTAATAACCATACCAATCTAAATGGTATTCATTTCTAATTTCACTATCACATTTATGTGCATACAATCATATTTTTCATTTCCATTATCACTTTCATGCGAGTCCATAACAACACTGCAACAAGTAATAGTTCTTCCAATGACCTTTCTCGTCATTTGCAAATGTTATAAGTAATATATTCAGAGACATCTTAATGAATTTACTTCCTGTATTCTCTTATTTGTAAAAACACAGTTTTCTTTCTCATCGTGGTGTAGAGACTAGTACCACGAGACTAGTAAGTACACTTGCATTAGAAGAATATAAGCCCACAAGTGATTACGTGATCTGATAGACAAAACGTATATTCTTAGAAGGCATAAACCAACTTGGTTTCTGTGTGTGGAAATGAAGAGACCAGAAAGAATAAGTAGCAGCCTTCCATACTTCTTCTTTGCAACAATCACAATCCGAAAAGTTCAAGGAAATGTATCGAAAAGGGTCGTTGTAAATAATATCCATGTAGAGTTATTCCACTCACCCATTCCATTTTTAGATTTCTCTTTGCAGAATTTTCTTGAGAATTTTAAATAGTAATGCAATGCTTAATAATCATTTTGGAGGATAAAATTCTACCAACTTGAAAAGTGAGAAGAAGATCAATCATCATGCAAATAAATACAAACTTTAATATTTAATCTTCTCACATTTGAGTTGTCACTTCAACTGTACATCTAAGAGAACATAAGGAATGAATAGCCTTGCCTAGATCCATCCCTCACCCCGTAAAACAGAAAACCAAAAGTAATATTTATATAAAGAAAGGCTTTGCACACAATGTCTTAAAGCACAATAACAAAAATATTTGAATGCATATAAACACGCATAAGTTTGCACATCAAGGTAGTTCCACTTCTTTCCTTCCATATCTTAAGTTCTAACACGTATATGTACATTCATCGTCATATTTCTCACGAATAAGCCCAAGACTAAACATATGTATATAGTGTCATGCAGATAGAACATAGCGCAGTGAAAAAGGTATTTCTTCATCATATTACTAACGCATAAAGCACAAGACTATCTGTGTATCATGTAACGAGTATAGAATATATTGCAATCAAAAAGGCATATATGCAATCGAGCAAGAGGCATTAAATAATTGAATTGACTTTATTTTCAAGGAAAAGAAATATTAAAAGAATTTAATTTCAGTTTTATCTCAACGATTTAATATTGGAATTTCACTCTAAAGCATGAATCATTGACCTTCGATGCAGGAGCATGAAGACCTTTGGCTCGATTACTAAAGTCACAAAAGTCTGCAGGATACTTACTTTTTTATTTATCAAAAACCTTTTTTCCATATTTTAAATTAAATACTTTCAAAAATATTTTGTTTTAATTGTATTTTTGAATTCTGAAAAGCTATGTTGTATGAGTTTTCAGAACGTTGGGAACTTGGGTACGGGTGTCCGGAATGGCTAGAGGTTTCTTCAAAATTTACAGGAAATGGCTAATCCGCAGCGATAATAGTATATAATAAGAAAATTAAAAATAAAAAAATAAAAAAATATTTTTTAATTATATAATTTGTATAATAATCAAAATTAATATTGAATCAAAATATTCAAATATCGAAATCAATTTAAATATATAAATAATAAATATATAATCTCTTATATATAAATATATTCTTTGGGTGTCTCTCTCTGAGTCTCTCCTTTTTATATATATAAATAATTAAATATTAAAATGTCAAGTTCATTATGACACATGACGAGTCTTTGAAACAATCTGGCTTAAAAATACAAAGGAACAATTTTACATATATTTCTCTAGTTATTCTTAAACTAAAAAATAAAGCAACTCTAATGTTTAAGCATTGACTGCCACATACAATATGCACACACAAACTTCTGCGATATATATACATAAACAACAAAAGAAATATTCATCAACATGACATCCCAGATATCACCCTTACATTGAGGTGCCACATGCTTCTTTAATCCATCAAGAGATTGCTCCAGTTTCTCAATTAACGATATCGCTATTAAGGATATCTTTGGCCTTTGTTGCTGCGAAGGTTTTAACTTAAGCTCATGTTTTGTGGGCAGTTCAGCATATTTCTCTACCGACTTTGTATTCCCCAACCTTAGGAAACACTCGAACAAAGCTAAAAGTTATTATGTTGTAATATATATACTAAAAAATAAATTGTTTATAAAACCCCTTCATAATCAAGCATATACAATTTTCTTTGTTTCTAATTCCAATAACTATTCCATTTCAGAAAGGAAAAAAAAAAAAAAAACGTTCCTATTTATTGCTTACTACAAAATCAATCATTTTTTATCTTTTTCAAGTTGACGTGGAATCCTCGATTTTCACACATTTAAAAATTTTGTTAAAGATAAACAACTCTTATCTATCAGCTTTTCTAATTTTGCTAGTGGTTGAATTGTAATTACATTGCATTATCCAAATCAATGCAGGTCATAGAGATCACCATGTTTTCTCCATTTTTTTTTGAGTCCTCTTGTGTGGATGCTTGAGATGGCATATTGAACTTCCATTATCAAGCCAAATCCAAAATAAACATTGTTTATACCCACTTGCTTATTCTAACACACACTAAGACATTTTGAAATTACACTTTATTTATTTTCATTTCCTTCCCAAGTAAACTTGTACCCACTACTCCCAACGAAGTATATATTTTTCATTATTCTCATTTAGTAATGAGGTCTGCAACCAACAAAAGCTAAAAATAAAATAACATAGATTTTTCTATTCAGGAAAAGAACACAGTAAGTTTCTATCCCAGACAGACAAAACAGTTACCTTAAAATTTAACTTTGAAAATTATCAAGTAAAAAAGTCACATATACTTCTTTTATGATTTTTTTTAAGTGAACCCAATATCAACCATGCCCTTTTCAAATTATGTGTATAAGCTTTATTCCCATTAAAAAAATATTGATTTCACCTTTCCTCCCTAAACAAGAAATAAGATTTCTAATAAAAACAAGGAAAGCTGCGGAGCAGCAAGTCCCTGCCAAAGTTGGAGCGATCACTTCACTGTTTCTTGCGTTGCTAGATTTGCTGTAAGCTGCAGCCTGCGACACGAGCTAAAGAAATGGTCTGGTGAGCCACCCGCGAGGAGGTTTATAGGACAGAGCGTATCATCCTAGATGGACAGGGTAAGGGTCTGAACCAGGAGTTTAGTCTCATTATCTTGGGCGTAGTACGGCCAGGCCAAGAGCGTAGGCGGTGGATAAGTATTAGCCAAGTCAGTCTCAGCGAAGCCAGGGTATGAGCTAAGGGTAGGAGATACGTAAATAATACATGCATTACGTCTCAGGATCGAAAGCCTGTGAATAGGTCTCAGAAGGCTTTGAATAAGGGCTCGAAGGCTTTTCAGAGGGCTCTGAGGGGGGGTTACGCAAATGATACGTATAAGAAACAAAGTGGAAGAATAGCAATCAGCGGAAAGATGGTTCTGTCAGACATTAGACATATAGTGTAGTGGCTTGGCTAATTACAATTTTGAGCCCAAAGAGGTAAAATCAACACACTTACTGTAATAGGCATAGATATAAAGTACATAAACTTAGCTGATTACATAGGTTAAGCTTAGTTAGTTTCATTAAAACACTTTCGAAAAGGTAATGTGCTTCTCCTGCTTTTTTGTCGAATCAATTAAGTAACTACTAAGTCTCAAGGAACAGATGCAAGTGTAACAAGGGTACTTTTTAGAAAACATATAGAAATATTTCTTCTTATTCAATAAATGTCAAGGTTGAAGTACCAGTTTCGGTAACGTATATAGGGGGGTTGCTATATCGGTGTTTTGATAAGACCTGTAAGTAGAGACTCCGTCAACTTCTTCTGAAACTCAGACAACAGGCAATGATAAATGTCAAAATAGTAAACAAGAAAGAGTGTAAGACTGTAGAACAGATCAATGAAATAGGGATCAAACAGGAGCTCCTCCAAATAAACTCGCACTGTTTCATTAACTATGGCCTGCAATATTACATGATATATTACTGGAAAGGGTCATCCACAAGCGTATTGTGCCAACTCAGGGGATGTTGCAACATCTATTGAAGTTTTGGGCTTGCACCAGTTTACACCAGTTTATGTTGCTAGCCCAAAATCACACAACTGCAATAGAGATAGTCACATGAGCACTATATACCAAAGATCTGAACATTATTGAATAACTAACTTGCAGAGAATCATCATCAATTCAAGACACGAGTAACATGAAAACCGCCGTGAAGCTTACATTTGACCTTGAAAATAAGCATTTCTTATGATAGACTGTAACATGTGAAGAATACAAGATAAGCACGAATGCTAACAATTAGAACATTAGACCGGCATCCCAGCAGAGACGATAGAAGCATAAAAAATGCGAGTTGCACCACCATGGCAGACCCAAATGCATATTTGAAGCATCCGTCGTACACCTGTAACAGAGAAGGAAGCGGGGAAATAAGACAATGCGTAAAATAATGCAAAAATAGGCTTGAGATTCAGAATTACTTGTTGTAGATTCATATGCTCTTCGTTAGAGATGTTATTGTTTTCTTGGTTTCTTTTTTCTTTGTCTTTCGACTTGTACGATGTCAATAATCAGAAGAGCCATGAGAACAAGAGCTAAGAGAAACAATGCCGCGAGTTGAGTAAGTTGGCTTATGCTAATGGATTCCATGTTATGTGAAGCGGGGAGATGTATGTGAATATCCAGGTGCAGAAAAGGCCAATTTATAAAAGAGTTCAACGTGTTTGTAAGCTGGTTTTAAGTGTGAATGGAGCTAAAATACTTGAAGCTCGAATGGAGCAGGCCAATATTTAATGGTCGGCATAAAACGAAAAGCTTACGTTAAGTGAGCAATCGGTGCAATTAAGTGATCTATATGACATGGGGAGCAAATGGCATATGGAATGATGTATGTGGCGGCAAAAGTAAATGCGAAATTAGGTGATGTATCTGACATCGGGCAATCTTGGTGGTAGATTGGGTTAAAGCTATTCTAATAAACAATTGGCTAGACAGGAGATCTATGTCAATATCTAGGTGCAGAAATAAGTACATATACGGATTGATTTGGAATGGAGCTGAAATACTTGAAGATCAGATTGGAGGAGGCCAGTATTTAATGATGGGCATAAAACGAAAAGCTTACGTTAAGTGAGCGATCGGTGCAATTAAGTGATCGATCTGACATGGGGAGCAAATGGCATATGGAATGATGGATGTGGCGGCAGTAGTAAATGCGAAATTAGGTGGCTGTGGCGAGTGTGCCCACAAGAAGAGCATCTTAACCAGCCAAATTTGTTGAAGATAACCCCTTTGAGCCTGTTGCAGTAGATTCTGTCTGAGACATTGTTATCATACAATTGAGTCGTACTTGAATGTTATGTGTCCTATAGGCTTTCTTGAACATTATAGGACTAGACAATACTGGTCAACACTGAATGTGGAACCATAATAGACAATGATTAACAAGTGAGGCTAGGACCTGTTGCTTCGATCGTAATCAGCTTGGATCTCAATCTCATCAGTGAAATACATAACACAAAAACGATCATTACAAAGAGTGCAATACAAGTCTCGATCTTAGAGACCCATGTTACAACGGTAATGACCTATGATTTCACCTGTATACATAACATAGGGACCAGTTCATTATGCTAATATAGTACATATCACACTATTCATAACATACTTGCTGTTTCCATATTCTAATAGAGTAGATTGAATGCTTAGAACACAGATTAGGTCAATACTGTAGATATGACTAAGCTTGATAACACGTAACCAGTAGGCTTAGTTCCGTAATTGAGTATACAACCAGCTTTGTTTCTACATGTACCTGTATTTCATCGATAGGAGCTTCATGTCAGCTTTAAGCAAGCAGCTAGTATTTACTCTGTTTTCCACCCTTCTTGTTTCTCTCATAACCACCTATCGTAATAAGCATATTGATATTGCTTACTCCAATGCTCGTCGCACTATCTCAGACTTTGACTCGGGGTAGGTTATAGGGAGAGTATTAGTACTACTACACATTCACACAAACATAATCATAACAAGTGCAATCATAGTACATGCAGTAACTAGCTTGATCATGATAGCTGGACTAGATATACCACCTCTTTTGACTATTGGTTCCATATAAGGCAATCGATGGTATTGAGACTATTACTAAGGATTGAATATTATATATATGCTGGTATCTGTGTTTCACCTTTCATACGTACCTGCTTTGTATATCCTATATCAGTAATTAGGCTTACACGTTATCAAGCTTATAAAAGATATGTGATGATTACTTGATGAAACTAAGCTATATACCTTGCTTAAACCATATAGTATTGACACCAGTTACATATGGATATCATACTAGTTAACCAAATAAGCTGTAATACTATAAAGAGCAGTACTATCATATTACGTTCCAATTTCTTGTATTTCCATAAGTATCATGGTTGTTACTCCATGGACGACTAAGCTTCTACCATGCTTAGTCTACTTACTGGGATAGTAGTGATATAAGATGTATTGTATTTACATAATATACATATACGTGATACCAGGGATAGTTAAGCAGGATGAAATGAGGTATAAGCTGGAGCTTACTGATGATTAGACTAGTATGTGCACTACTATTCCTGTGCAAGGGTAATAAAAGGCATTACTAATATATACCAATCCCGAGGAGCTGTATATGATGGATCATTGAGCTAGACATAGCGAATAAGAGATAGCATAAGACAAGCTACGATACAATAAGGGATAAGCAATGGTACTACTAAGATGAAACCGGACCCTGGATGTGACTGGAAATGCTGAGATTAAACATTAAAGCCAAACAAATAGAGCAGATCTTGTAGCAATACAGAGAGCACCTTCAGATCAGGTTTTGATCATGCAAGTTGAAAGTATGAGTATGGCATGCCCTTAACAGGATTGGGAAAGCTGCAACTACACATTGCAAGAGCACCTGAAGATGGAGATGGGCCTTACAATTGGGAAAAGAAGTGTGTCATAAGAAGAGGCATCGATCTAATGACCCTTCTTACAAAAGTTTGTCAAGCCACTGTGTCAAATTCAACTCAACACAGAAAGCAACCTGAACTGATTCATTCACACGTGAAACTCCTACCAGTCAGTGAGTTTGAATACCCAACAAGTTTGACTTGCCACTACTCATTGGCAGTACAACACATGTAATAGAGATTCACAATATGGATAAAGGATAATGTTAATGTTTACAGTTCAACAGCCTAAACGATTTTATAGGGTGACTTAAAATCAGTTTATGTTGAGAATTAAATGAAAATTTAATTATATAACCAGTGGGGTAGTGGTTCAATATGGTGGGAGGTGTGCCTTCTCAAGCTTCCCACCATGGATCCAATTTGCCTACAGGCATGTGCTTTGTGTCAACCCACATGCATGTAAGGCCATGGAAACTCTTCCACAATCTAACTTGTTGAAGGATCATTCTCAAGCGAAAAATGCAAGTATGTTGTTGCCTCTGAAATTCATCATCACAACAGCAACATGGAGAAAATCCTCATTCAGTACAGATAGAATGGTGCAGCCATTTCTCCTTATCATGAACAATGAATCAAGAACTCCCATATTGTTGTACTTGCATCCTAATTCGTCTCTTGGTCCAATTGACTGTTTTTGTTCATGTGAGGAGATTAATAAAGTTTTGATTTCAATTTCAAAGGATTACAACAATCCCTGTACAACAGAGCTTACAAAAATTCTATGATAAAGTGTTAAAAGAAGATTTCTGAAGGAGAGGGCATTGAACTCCAATGACAAGTTGAAGGGAAGGAAACCGGACCCTGGATGTGACTGGAAATGCAAGTATGTTGTTGCCTCTGAAATTCATCATCACAACAGCAACATGGAGAAAATTCTCATTCAGTACAGATAGAATGGTGCAGCCATTTCTCCTTATCATGAAAAATGAATCAAGAACTCCCATATTGTTGTACTTGCATCCTAATTTGTCTCTTGGTCCAATTGACTGTTTTTGTTCATGTGAGGAGATTAATAAAGTTTTGATTTCAATTTCAAAGGATTACAACAATCCCTGTACAACAGAGCTTACAAAAATTCTATGATAAAGTGTTAAAAGAAGATTTCTGAAGGAAAGGGCATTGAACTCCAATGACAAGTTGAAGGGAAGGAAACTGGACCCTGGATGTGACTGGAAATGCTGAGATTAAACATTAAAGCCAAACAAATAGAGCAGATCTTGTAGCAATACAGAGAGCACCTTCAGATCAGGTTTTGATCATGCAAGTTGAAAGTATGAGTATGGCATGCCCTTAACAGGATTGGGAAAGCTGCAACTACACATTGCAAGAGCACCTGAAGATGGAGATGGGCCTTACAATTGGGAAAAGAAGTGTGTCATGAGAAGAGGCATCGATCTAATGACCCTTATTACAAAAGTTTGTCAAGCCACTGTGTCAAATTCAACTCAACACAGAAAGCAACCTGAACTGATTCATTCACACGTGAAACTCCTACCAGTCAGTGAGTTTGAATACCCAACAAGTTTGACTTGCCACTACTCATTGGCAGTACAACACATGTAATAGAGATTCACAATATGGATAAAGGATAATGTTAATGTTTACAGTTCAACAGCCTAAACGATTTTATAGGGTGACTTAAAATCAGTTTATATTGAGAATTAAATGAAAATTTAATTATATAACCACTGGGGTAGTGGTTCAATATGGTGGGAGGTGTGCCTTCTCAAGCTTCCCACCATGGATCCAATCTGCCTACAGGCATGTGCTTTGTGTCAACCCCCATGCATGTAAGGCCATGGAAACTCTTCCACAATCTAACTTGTTGAAGGATCATTCTCAAGCGAAAAATGCAAGTATGTTGTTGCCTCTGATATTCATCATCACAACAGCAACATGGAGAAAATCCTCATTCAGTACAGATAGAATGGTGCAGCCATTTCTCCTTATCATGAACAATGAATCAAGAACTCCCATATTGTTGTACTTGCATCCTAATTTGTCTCTTGGTCCAATTGACTGTTTTTGTTCATGTGAGGAGATTAATAAAGTTTTGATTTCAATTTCAAAGGATTACAACAATCCCTGTACAACAGAGCTTACAAAAATTCTATGATAAAGTGTTAAAAGAAGATTTCTGAAGGAGAGGGCATTGAACTCCAATGACAAGTTGAAGGGAAGGAAACCGGACCCTGGATGTGACTGGAAATGCTGAGATTAAACATTAAAGCCAAACAAATAGAGCAGATCTTGTAGCAATACAGAGAGCACCTTCAGATCAGGTTTTGATCATGCAAGTTGAAAGTATGAGTATGGCATGCCCTTAACAGGATTGGGAAAGCTGCAACTACACATTGCAAGAGCACCTGAAGATGGAGATGGGCCTTACAATTGGGAAAAGAAGTGTGTCATGAGAAGAGGCATCGATCTAATGACCCTTCTTACAAAAGTTTGTCAAGCCACTGTGTCAAATTCAACTCAACACAGAAAGCAACCTGAACTGATTCATTCACACGTGAAACTCCTACCAGTCAGTGAGTTTGAATACCCAACAAGTTTGACTTGCCACTACTCATTGGCAATTAAAAATTTAAAACTAGCTTCCAGTAAGTTGAACTTGGGAGCAACAAGTTAACTCGCAAGTACTGCTATGTCAAACTATGACATGTGAGTAGTCGCAAATTTTTACACGCGTCAGCAAGTTTGACCCGCAAGTGCAATGGCATTTTTGCCCAAATCTTTGAGAATTCAATCGGACCCATCACTCTCTAAACTCACCAAGTTCTTTTTCAAAAATGAGTATTGTAACTTTGCCAAGGACCCATCAGGTCAGTAGGATCGCCATGATGACATTATAGGCAAGCATGATGAAATAGATGGGTTTAGACCTTAACAATGGAGAAAAGTGGTCCATATTGCCAACAAGACATTGATCTTAGCATAACAGGTCTAGCAAAGGGAATTTTGTCTTTTATCTCTCGATTTGGCATCAACAAAACTCAGGTCTCAGATGTGACACAGTGTTTATTTGGCACCTATGTTCTTAATGTGGCTTGGAATGTGCGCACCAGCGACTCACATACTTCTGACCACCATGGTCTATCTGCTTATAATTTCACTCATAGAAACCACCATGACCCGGGACACTATCGGTTCTCGTACCGAACTGAAATTTTAAAATTCTTTCCCGTAAAATTTAAAATTAAAGTCAAATGGACTGAGAAAGAAAATCTACAGGTGAATTTGTAAAACAGCTTTAAAGGCAATGCAAGGGAATTTTCAAAGCACCGCAAAGTTACGTCCAAACCAGGAATTTAAATCATGCCGCAGTACCGAACTGAAATTTTAAAATTCTTTCCCGTAAAATTTACAATTAAAATCAAATGGACTGAGAAAGAAAATCTACAGGTGAATTTGTACAACAGCTTTAAAGGCAATGCAAGGGAATTTTCAAAGCACCGCAAAGTTACGTCCAAACCAGGAATTTAAATCATGCCGCAGTTCACCTTCTTTTCCATTACGCATACTCCAACTGTGATTCTGGAGGGGGAATCGCCCGCATCCATCCCCATCTTTCGCAATTCCACAGATTCGAAACAGCAACTTGAATCCTCTGTTGTTTCTGCAGCTGGTGCCTTCGGATCTAAAGGCCCTTCCCTGATATTAACAGTATATAACACTATAAAAAGCCAACCCTCGAAAAAATTAAGAGAACCTCAGGGATTTTGTGGAGAAAATTGATGAAACCACACCCGAGAAGCCAACCCTCGGAAAAATTAAGAGAACCTCAGGGATTTTGTGCAGAAAATTGATGAAATCGCGCCTAAACCTGTTATGAGAAAGGACGCAAGGAGTAGCATTATAACGCTCCAACAATGAAAATATATGAAAAAGGGGAAAACAAAATTTTATAACCAATTTAATATATAATATAAAATTAAGTTTCAATTATTTATAATAACAACTTCGCTTACATGCATTTTGACAGATGTTGTCTTGCTTGCTCTTGAGGCTCAGCTTGTACTCCAGGGAACAACCTCCCACTTCCTGAACTTCGAAAATGAGAAGGAAGATGTGTGGCCTTGAAGCCTCAGTACCCGCAACGAAGGTGTCGTCTGCTGCACCAGCCATGCCCATGGAGGCTCAGTATGCGCCCCGAAGGTGTCATCAGCTGCAACTACTGAACCAACCGGATAATCTATTGGTTTTTCAACTGGATCAACGGAGGCCGCTGGTAGAAGGTATGCTTAATCTAGACCTTGAACTGCTCGTCCTGGACTTGGATCTGCCTTTGCCTCTGCTCCTTTCTTTGCTTCTCACCTACGACTGGCTTTGGTGAAGCTACTTCCGATGCGACTATTGTTGGATATGGGTCTGGATATGGAACTATCCGAAGGTCAGCTATAGGGTATGGGTATTTATCTTAAGCTGCTGGACCTGGAAGGTATCTTGGTCAGGATGGTGGTGCTGCTTCTGGTTCTCGAGATGGAAAGGATGCTTATAGGGTGGTCCTTCAACCGGCTCTACGCCTGAGACTGGATCTTACTCATGAAGGTAAGCATCTCGATCTCGATCTGTATATGCAATAAGCTATGCTCCTACCTACCTTTCCCGTTGCTCCTGCCCTTGTCTCTGTCTATGTTTTTGCTCCTGTAGTCTCTGCCTCTCCTGATGGTGATCATCGAACTAAAGGATCTTATGCTGTGTAAACAAGGTAAACTCCTGCTTCTGGGTCATCAAATGAATCAATGGATCATGGGTCATCAACTGAATCTCGAATAGGAAGGGGTGCCGGGCGAAGTGAGGGCTCTTTAATAGGCTATTGAACGGGGATGCCGGCTTTGCCTTTGCTTAAACCGCTTATTCCGCTGATTATGTAGCTGGATCTTTAGACGGTGCTGCTTCACCGACTGGATCATCGACTGGTTCACGAGCAACTGCAGAGGCTGCTACTGAATCCGCCGGTCATTCACTGGTTTTTTCATGTGCACAACAAGGCGGGCTTAACGGATAGGACCATAATAACTAGTTAGCTTATTTACGACCAGAACGAACCAAGCAGGTGCTTAGCTTACCGAGGATGGTGTGGGAAGACTTCCTTCTGTGTAGAGAGGATGCGGGAAGACCCCTATCTCCCTATTCCGCGGGCCAAGCGGCTATCTATATAGAAGTAGGGGGCTCCTGAACCAAGCGAGCCGGCTCCTGAACCAAACGAGACCAGCATCTCTTAATTCGGCTCAGGTCTCAGTTAATTCGGCTCCTGAACCAAGCGAGGCCAGCGAAATGCCCTGAATGGACGATAGCGAGATACATAGCCGGAGTGTTCCAAAGCGTGTTCCCTTGCCTGTACTTCGCGCTGTTGAAGTCAAGCGTGTTCCCGGCACTCCGCCATGCACGAACGCTATTCCGCGGGCCAAGCGGCTATCTATATAGAAGTAGGGGGCTCCTGAACCAAGCGAGCCGGCTCCTGAACCAAACGAGACCAGCATCTCTTAATTCGGCTCAGGTCTCAGTTAATTCTGCTCCTGAACCAACCAGCTCTCAGTCCCGGCTGCTCCCGCCCCGTCACAGAGCCGTAGTTGCAGGTCGAACAACGCATTTCACAGGTGCTCTACGAGTATAGATCCAGATCTAGTTGCAGTCGAGGATCCAGTACCGCCTGACCAACATCCAAAAACGTCGCGCTTCGGCTTCATCCAGCGATGTATGTAATCCAGCAGCGTGAGTATTGTGGCTATTCGCTTGTGGCCATCCCCAGAACTCGAACCAGAGCGGCCTCACACGCGGATTTCGTGGTCTGCGTGGGCGCTGAAAAGCTTGTCCTCTGTAACTACTATTGCTCTCACCATTCCGCAGGGCCGAGGAAACAACACCTAGTACCTCGGAATAACAGCTGTTGAACCATGGTGCATCATGGCATGCACCAGCTGCCAACATGCACAACCTTGTAACAGGGAACCAAACCTTACCAAACCTTAGCATACCCCTGCAGATAATACGAATCGAATTAATGTTAACATTAAAACCAGACCGTTGACGGTTAGCGATAATGCACCAGGCGTAAAACCAATTTAAGCTATGCTCGAGCCTCTTCCGCCTCGGGAAGAGGCCAAATAAGATCGCAAAGTCTCAGGTGGAAATGGAACTTAGGTTATCTGGGCACATCGGCGCACAGGGCATTTGCAAACCTTAGCATAATCACCGAATAACCCTCGCCAGCGACTAAGAACTAATGCTATATCCCACCCGAACGATTACTATAGTCCCTGCCGAATGCCAGATGGCAGGGACTAATAAGTTCGAGCTTTGAGCAAAGCAGATACCTTGACATTTAAGGTTAAACTTATCGAATAAAAAATTTACATATCTATTTGTCTTTTTTATAAAATTTCCCTTTTATATCATTCCCATAATATAAGTGCTCAAATTTTATGTCAACACGCTTTGTCCCCATTTAGAAAATATAACTTTACTTTCCTTCCTATAAGAAAAACCAAAAACAAGCTTTTTAATTCAAATAACCTCGAGCTTTTCTTATTAAATAAACCAATGATCATGAGCAACAAAACTCATCCCTATATAAAAATTTTGCAAATAATTTATAATTCAAATGTGCGTGATTTCCATCACTGCCAACAAAAACTCTCAAAATGCTAATACAATAAAGGAGATAGATGTTAGATAATTTTTATCCTTTACAAATTTGCTTGACAAAAATATCAGTTGTAACCATTGTTATGTACATTACCAACTAAGAAAATGAATTATAAACTTCACATCGAAAAGTTTTTTAAAAAATCGGTTAGAGTTTGAATGTAAAAGACCTGAAGTTTGCATAGAGAAAGCATTCCATATACATTTTCATCCATAGCAATGCATTTCTTCACATATTTAACCATAAAATAACGTTGGAAAATACCATTATTGGGCCATAAAATAAGTTAGAAAAACTACGAAGGTGTGCAAGGTATATCAGCGTACCTCTTCGGAGACGAACCCACCCATGCTTGTAAGATGAACGCACGACCACCATTAATTTTCTTTTCAAAAGAGTTAATTCAATGTATAAGGTGTTTGTCAAAACTGGTTCAGTGTTTGGGGTTTTGTGCTTGTACGGTTTTGACTTTGAAACACTAGTGACTCCATCACTACTAAATAAATTCAAGTTGTATGCATCTACCTATTCTCTTCGGAGTTGTTTAACGAGACGGAGGAGGAATTGTCCTGATAGCTAAAAGCTGTCGGAATTCGGGTAAAAAAATTTCAAAAAATCTTGTAGAGGCAGTGTTTGAATCGTGTTTTCGATGATGAAAATGGATTCAACACCATCAAAAACGTCTAAAACACCTAAAATTTTGAAGTTTAACAACTATAACTTGGATTTACAAAATCCTTGCCAATTTTTTTTAAATATGACCGGAATTTCCATAATTTTCTGAGCAACTCCTCCGCCTCATTAGACTAGGCTATTCTCTTGTACGCTTTAACCTCTTGCCTTGATTTCAGATTCTTTCCACAGACCATTAGAAATCTACTTAGTGTCATTACCAAGTGTGTCCATGACCATCATTTAATCTCTCTTCCTGGATTCTTTTCAGCAACTTTGTTCAATATCTATAGTTTAACTTTAAATCTCTTTATTTCTAGTTACTTTTCAGCGATGATTTTGCTTCAATTTCCATACTTGAAATGATATTAATACTGAAACTATAAATTCATAATGATTTAAATAACTAAATTATAATATCTTAAAATTCTCTTAATTATATTTAGACAACAAATAGTCAAATTAAAAATATTTGGTTACCTAATTCCCAACAAAACAATTTGAAAAAATTGGTTTGTTGGACTTCCAACATACCCTTTTTAAGGCAATCGTTCCCGAAATTCATCCAAACAACGTGAATAATTAAGAAATTCTTAAATTGTACTCAAACGATTCAGTTATAATGTTAAAAAAAAATTAAAAGCGCCTTAAACCCCGCGATAGTCATTCTTTCGAACTTTGATGTACCATAAATCTTTTGATGGAAACCCACAGAGACATAAATGCAATTTGTGCAAATCACAGCAAGTTTTTTGAACATTCTTTTATTACCTTCCTAATGAAGAAGTATCAATTGTATTTGTACATGGCCTCTCTAGGCAAGTTTTCCTATATACCTTGCCTCCCATTCGTCTTCAGATTCATCTCGTAGATAGATCGGTGGTTGTGCACTTGAGTTCTTAAGAAATCAAGTTCACGGATCCAATCTACATGTTGTGAGCTATTGTAAAATTCTTCCATTTTTTGATCCACGCTAAAACTGTTAACACGTTGCATATTGTTTTGATCACAACACATATATTCAAACCCATTTGTCTCTTCAGGCAATGCAAGAATGCAACCGGTCCCCTGTATAGCTCTTCCGATGCAAAGTGTATTGAACAGTACTCAGAGAGGGAAGGGAGCAGATTGCAGTTTGGAGAAGATAAATCGTTCAGATACAATAAACTCTATGCTAGATTAGTTTCATCTCCTTCAAAATGATCAGAACAAGGAGATTGGTGGTCCCCAAAATTTAGCATAGAAGAGTTACAGTTTGTAGTTCAGTCTACACAAGGTTATTGGACGTTGCAAAAGAATTGCGCTCATATTGTTCATTTGTAATGGAATCGTTCACAAGTAGGCCATGCAATGAGATTTTTTTTTTTTTGTTTTTAACATTATACAATTTGAAGGCTTCACCTAGTATAAAACTACTACAACCATCACCATTAGAGGCGTTTGGTCTTATAATTTCTGTATGTCTCACGACCCATGTTATTTTCACTGTAGTGGCTTTGAACACACGATTTTGGACAGGAACAAGGAGAACAAGAGATTTCGAGCTTTTACTAAGATTTTGGGAAATCTTTTTTTGAGATTCCTTGCTGGACAACTTCTTGGTCAAGTTCCAGTAGTTCTTGATTTCATTGTCCGTTGGACCAGGCAGTTGTCTCGGGGTACTACAGTGGTACACCAGGCAGTCGTCCCGGGGCGCTACAGAGGTAGCGCTACAAAGGTGCCATGCGGTAAATGGCTAGAACTCGGTGGTGGCATGAAGTACACAAACGACCTCCACTCAACTTTTTCCATGTTTTTATTTGACTAAACCAAGAAAATGAAAGGTTTAGTTTCGCTGGGGTGAACAATGTTTTCCCACCCCAATTCGACCAAAGAAAAAAAAATACTTATTGGCGTAAAAATATAACACAATAATTTATATAAAAATTTAACAGAGTTAATACAAAGATTGTTTTCCATGAATCACAATTATAATGCATTAAAAATTGTTTTCCATGAAGGTGTGTTGTACTTTTTTCAATGATCATTAGTTCTATATGAACTATTTTGCTAGTTGATGAATAGTTCTTTCATATATATATGTTCATGAGTCTTTATTAGATTAGTACTACTGCTCTTCTCTTAAAGGCTTACTTTTGTTTCCCCAAAGTGAAATAACTTTGATACATTTTGCAACTGAACATTCCACAAGGCATAATCACTTTTTCATTCAAAAGTACATGTATATTACTCTCTTGTGCTAACCATCGCACTAAAGGAAAATCTTTAAGAAAAATGGTAGTGGGGCCTTATTTCCGAAAGGGTTCCTACACCAAGCAATGCAAATTATAATTAGGACATCACATCATAGAGACTTCCTTACATGTTGGTAGGTTATAGGAACATGGACACAATGACATTATTTAAATATTAACAAGTTCATCAAGTATGGTTTTAGTTTACAAAATTCTCACTAAAATGTGATAATTTATATGTTTACCTATATGGTTTAACACAACTAAATTTTTTTATGTTTCACTTGAAACCACTCTTAGATTTTAGATGTTTCTATAAATTTTAAAATATTAAGCTAAAATAAATTTTAACTTTTTAAAGTAATATAAAAAATACCTTTAAATTTCATTATTTTGTAACACTTACCGAATACAACTTTACCTTCTCTATTTAAAACAACCTTAACAATATAATAATGTTGCAAAGATATAATAAAATTTATACTTAGGCAGAGTGCTGGGGTTTTGGTGAATGTGGATGGCTCTGTCGCCTAAGCCAATCAAACCTAAGGTCTAACCATAGTAGGAGGGTCATTGGCCTATAGGCCTATATAAACTCCATTAGACTTTATGGCATATAGAATGGAGGTGTAGCAACTAAATTTAGTGAGGACATAATTGATTCAAAGAGGATATTTTGCCATGACTGAGATTTTATTGACCAAAATAAGGATCAAAGGGCATTGGATATAAGGAAAGTCGGGTCAGTTTTAGAACTAAATGATGGCATGGGGGCAAGTGATGTGGTGGGATTCAAGTGAGGCTTCCAATACATGTAGGTTGTTGGATTTTGTGAATAGAGCAACATTAATGCAATTAAACCTACAAGCGGGTGTTGGAAGGACCCATAACTCCTACCCATAGCTAATTGAAAGTTGGTGGAGGAAGATGATACTTCACAAAGTCAGTTGCATTCCATCCCCACGCAGATTGTTGATAGAGAAAATCCCATCCCTTCTAATTCAGTGCATGGAAAGCCTATGTGTATCGAAGGCCGGAAAGGGACTATGAAAATGATAGTCGATGAGAATGTATCAGTAGAATCCATATGAATTTTGTGGGGAAGACAAAGGTTAAATGTTTATTTGGATTTTTTTTTACGGAGTGGAAAGTATGATACAGTGGTTAAAATCCTCTTAGATTCCTGTTTTAGGATGTTTCCTATCATTCCACCTCCTATTCTGGGGTGGATCTATTCCTTTTTCAAGTAAATAGAGGACCCAAACAATTTTATAGAGGTATTGGAGTTGGTGGCCTAGTAGCCTCCTTATGAAGGAATGGAAATTGAATTTTGATCCTAGGAGAGAACCTATCATCTCCATGCTAGTCTATGTGATTCTAATACTCTTTCCAATGAACTTATGGTAAGAAGAAATATTAGAAACCACAGGTTGAAAAATTCACATGTTTTTTTTGCTTGGAGGAGTTTGAGGTTATAAGTTGGATAGAATATGGGCCTAGGTGTAGATCGAGGTTGACACAAAGGAAGCTCCACTTGCGGAAGTGGAATTAGTATTCATATATTTCTAATGGATGCAATGAATTGATTACTAGAACACTCAATTCTACTTCTTTAACTTTGATATAGTAGGTTATACTCTTGCTCTGTCTCATTTCCCTTCAAGACTAAAACTTCTATTTTGAAAGATCTAGAAAGCTAAGGAGTTCAAGGACATGGAGCTAAATTTTGATTAGCTGAATGAATACTAAATGGTAAGTCACATAGTGGATGGAAGGAACCCAAGTTGCTAGGTAGCCCAAGGAAGGAAAGGAGAAACTTAAGAAGTCACAACAAACTTCTCCTACTAGTAAGAAGTATATCCCTCATGTTCATGTTGATGGGAATGTAAGGTTCTTCAATGAGACTATTTTTGTGGTTTTCTCATATGAGGGTGATGTTAATTCCCGCCCCTATCCATGCATGCATCTAAATTGAC
Organism: Pinus tabuliformis; assembly: GCA_031772625.1. Classification (NCBI taxonomy): domain Eukaryota; kingdom Viridiplantae; phylum Streptophyta; class Pinopsida; order Pinales; family Pinaceae; genus Pinus; species Pinus tabuliformis. The sequence goes on from CM062815.1 coordinate 604,958,579, forward strand.
CTCCTTGTAGCTAAAAATGCTCCCTCTCTCGATTCCCTCATCTATGATACTTGAGAATGTCCTTCCTCGTATTATGATCCTCTCTCAAAGAATCTCCATGGGGAAGAGTAAGATTAGTGTAGTATCACACAATGACTCTTTATATTTAGAAGGGAAAAACTTGGAGAGATTCCCCCATGTCTTTGGGTATTTTCTCCATTCTTGTGTGAAGTCAAAGGACACTGATGCTTTTGATAAGGGAATAGATTTGGAATCATCTGTGGCTTATCAAGTCGTAAGGAAATCCCATTTTTCCCTGACCTAGATATAAGTGAAAAAGGATATAAGGGTGGGCAAGAAATCCACCATTATTAGGGCCCTCAGAGTAGGGACTGCCCACTTTTCGGATCTCCCATTATCTCATTGTCATTCAATATCCATGGGGTTCGAGGTGGCCCTAAGGTATTAGTCCTTAAAAGGATGTTGAAGGATTATTCTCTCGACATCATTCTCTTACATTTTACAATGTGCTTAGGGTCAAAGGTGGTAGAATATCTTTATTCTTATTTAAAATAGTGGCCCTTTCTCATATTGGGTTCTAACGATCTATCAAGGGGACTTATCATGGCATGTGGTCCAAATATTGATATTTTATCATCTGTCTTGAAAAACTCAGGAATTATTATAGAGGTACAATCCATATATTATGATTCATCTTTCAAAATTGTTATTTTTTATGGGTTGTATGGAACAAGAAACCTTTCTACGAAAAATATGGCTTCATCTCGATATCTCATAGGGGAATATATATATATGGGGCAGTGCTAAATGTCACCCTTTTATGAAGAGATATTTTTGGATCTCACCCACATAAAGACGCTCTTAAAGGGTTTTTCTCACATCTTATAGAATTGCTCCATGTGGTGGACCTAGAACTACCCAAAATTATGCCTACCTAGAGGAATAGGAGGAAGAGAGAGGAAAGTGTGCTAAAGTGATTAGACATGTTCTTAGTCTCAAAGGCTTTACATGGTGGTCCTTAGAAATTGAGGTCTCAAGTTGGTCTTCGGGGTTTGTGAGATCATATGCCTATCCAATTTAAGCTCAACCCCTAGGATAATAAATCCTCCTCTCCATTGAATTTCAACCATGTTTGGTTAGTAGAGGAAGATTTCGAAGAATCCATCAAATAACATAGGTTTTTTGTAAATACAATAGTTCTAAGAAATTTTACATATGATCAAGGAGGTTACGAATAACTCAGATAAAAAATATGATGCATTCCTCAAGGAGACCAAGCTCAAAGTTTCCTCCATTGATACCTCGAATGCAACATGTATATTTTCAGATGAGGAGGTGGAGATATTAAAACTTCTAACAATCAAGTGACATTAGATATTAGCCATTTAAGAGGATAAGTGGAGATTAAAGTGTAAAGCTACATGGTTGACTAGTTGGACAAGAACACAAATTTTTTCCATAACTATGCTTCCCTCTGAATTATTAGAAACACCATTTGAGAAATTTCTAAGAAATATGGAGAGAGAGATAATTTTGAAGAGAAAGATGAGGTGGGTAGAGTTAATTTCATTTACATATTCCAAGATCCAATAAGATGTCTCATCAAAGAGATAGTTACTATGCTTAGGATATTTCCAAAGGTGATCAATGAAACAATGAATGAGTCTATGCAGGTAGAGATATCAAAGAAAAATATTCGATATACTTTTTTATCCATGAAGAGAGGTAAGAGCCTAGGCCATGATGGGTTTATTGCAGAATTAATTTTAGGCTATTATAAGCTCCTAAAATCAGATCTTCTTAAAATGGTGCAAGAATCTAAGAAGAGAGGGAAAATTCTACAAGCTATGAACTCCACATTTCTTCACATTATTCCAAAGAAGAAAAAATAGTAAAACTTTGATGATTTTATGTCATTTTCATGCTACAATGTGGTGTATAAGGTGATATCCAAAATCATAACAAATCATTTGAAGCCTCTTCTTGATGTCGTCATCTTGGAGGAACAATTTGGCTTTCTATTCAAGCATCAAATCTATGATGTTGTTTCTATAGCCCAAGAAGCTCTTCACTGTATCAAATCTTTAGAGATTCTCTCTGTGAATTTGAAACTAAACCTTTACAAAGCTCATGATAAGATTATAGGGACCTTTATCAAACTTAATTCTAATCCAAATGTGAATAAGTCTAGCACTGGTGAATTAGATATTGGGTTGTGCCCAATTAGCTAATTTCGTTGCTCTTATAAATGGATTGTCCTTTGGTTTCTTCGAGGCCACTAGAGGGCTAATGCAATGATTCACCATTCGTCCCTCTCTGTTCGTTCTAATAGGAGAATGATTGAGTAAGTTGATTATCAATTCTAGGAACAACAACAAGATAAATGGATTAAATATCACTCCCTTAGAATTTATGTCACATTTATTGTTTATTGATGATGTTCTACACTTTGGTGTAGGATCAACTTAGGAATTTTAGGGTATTATAAGTATTCTAAACCTATTCTGTGAAGCAATAAGTATGGAGACAAATTGGAAAAGCTAATTTGTAAGACTTTTATTTTCTAGAGGAGGATCAATCAATACCCCTCAATGAAACTCTACCATTTTCCAAACATAGTATTGATGTGGTATTGATGAAGATTTCAAATATTTTTTATTTCACTTAAACTCTTGCAACTATAAGGAATGGTTATGGATGGTTGAGAAGATCAAGGCTTGAATATCTTTATGGGTCAGTCAATGGATTTCTAGAGGAGGAAGGTTGGTTCTCTTAAAATTTATTCTTCAAACCATCCATGCTTTTTTGACATCCATAACCAAGATTCCAAAAGGCATTCTAGTAAGGATCTAGAAAAAGAGCTTTCACTTTCTTATGGTATGGAGGATGGGAGCAAGGAGGTATTCCCTTAGTTAAGTGGTTGGTGTTGGCTCAACCAAAATGCTTGGGAGGATGGGGAATTGAGAACCAAACTCGATTTAACACAACTCTTGTAGGTAAAAATATGTAGATGCTTAGATATAATACTTCTCTTTGGGGTACTATAATGAGGTAAAAGTATATGGAAGGATCCTCCTTTGATGAATGGTTTTGAAGCCCTCAAACATCAACCAAAAATGGCTTTGTGGCATGGAAAGCTCTAGTGGAGGCTTTTTCTGTTATCAAAAGGTGGGAAGTACAAAAGATATGTGATAGTAGTAAGGTAAGAATCGAGAAGGATCCTTGGCCAGGTGTAGGAAATCATTTCAAGTTTTCTAAGGAATTAGTGGATCAACTTCATGAATAAAGTATTTTCTCATGGTGAGATGCTCATAGTGAAGGGGGTCACAATTTCGGTAGACGTAATTGGAAATTAGAGGAAGATTTATATTTAATAGGAGCTGCTACAGAATATTAACATAATTGTGTGAGCCTTTTATGGTTGAACCACATCAAATTAAGTGAATAGTACCAAGATGTCCTAGTATGGTCTAAAAATTCCATTTCAACTGACTACATAGCCAAGCCAAGATACAAGGTGCTTGTGGAGGAAAATGTACAAGGTCAACAAAATTGGTGGTGGGAGCACATATGGAAGTTGCATGGCTTGTTAAAATCCAATTTTTTTCTGTAGCGTGCACTTAGTAATAAGCTTCTAACTTAGGATAATGGGATAAAGAGAGGATGGTCACGTACCAACAAATGTTCTTTGTGTAGGCAAGAGGAGAAATCATTTAGTCATCTTTCTATATCATGTTCTTATCCTGGCCTAACCTAGAGCCCGTTAGCACTTAAATTTAAGCCAAAGGCTATATGGAATGGTAACGATTTGGATTGGAGTGCCCAATCATGGATGATGGATGTAGAGGTAAGAAGCTAAGGTTCTTTCCCTTGCTAGCTTTTTTACTTTCTTTGGTGGGAATGCAACATGGCATTTTTTCAAGATAAACTAATTTTTGCTGAGGTAATTGATGAGCTAATGGAGAAGCTCATGAAGGAATGAGATGCTCACCCAAAAGGTAAAATAATAGGGTTCATGTTATGCCCATTCTGGAGTTTAATATTCCTTGGGGTTTTTTAGACAAGGCTAGTCAGGGGCATCCAACCAAGTGTGTAACTGAAGTTGTTTTCTTTCTCAACCAAAACCATTACTTCCACATTAGGTACACACCCAAGTATGGCTCCAATATAAAGGTATAATTCTCTACACTATTTATTTTGTTACATTTTAACGCATCTCATGGTTTTAATCATCTACAAGTGCTAGGAGACTCCAAGGTTGTAATAGATTAGGATACAAGAAAAGAAAAGGTGGAAGCAACTCACCTCCATCTATTGCTTTCTCAAATTCACAGTCTTAGTTAGTGTATATCATGGTCGTACTTCTCAAATATTTTGTGGGAGGGAAACCAATAGTGAGGCAAATTATCCAAAGAAACTTTAGAATGTCATGCTAATGTTTTTTTATTTATGAGTTTTATATAGGGAGCATGGAGACTATCTTCTAAATACCCAGTGATTTACATGGTGGCTATTTAAGAGATATTCAAATAGGTTTTAAGTTTTTCTTCTTAATATGAATAATTAAAACATTAAAAATGGTTTTGCATTATATTTTCATTTCATGAAAAAGATAGAAAGAAACCACTCCTATAAAGAAAAATAAAAAAAATGTGGAAATTAAAAAAAGATTCATTTTCATATAAATGTATATTACATTATCTCACCTATATTTATATATTTAAAGAAATATAATGAAAGTTATATTTGAAGTAAAGTCATTTTATGGGACAAGTCAACCACACACAAAATCATATGATTATATATACATACACACTACCATCTTTGGCACATATCTCATCCATGCCTCCCTCGACTCTTTATTTCTTCTTAATCCTTTTGCTAAAAAGATTTAACAATGTAACTGTATATATATTTATAACATGATATATCAAATTATAATATTTTAAAATATAAATAATAATATTAAAAAAAAAAACAAGAGTATAAAGCGTAAAGGCTGTTTATTTTATACTCGCACTCACATGAAATATGTATTTACATATATGGTGGGAAGAGATATCAATGTGCAAATGGATCCTACAACAAAGTAAATAAAAGTACCGTATCATTTGGTCATGGATAATCCTACTCCTTGCATCCCCATCGCCAAACTAACTTCCAGTATTGGATGGAACGTATCACCCCTGCAAAAGCTTACCGGTGATCAGACCTATTAATTTGACCTCGAAGGATCTCGAGGATTATTGAAAGTGTAACTGAGTATTCTTTCTGAAGCCGAACTGAGTATTCTTTCTGAACGGCTTCTGTTGGACGTTTCCTCAGAATTATCGCCTATATATCTAAAGAAACCTCTGGAATTACGACTCACGTTGAAAGAAGCCTTGCGGATGTCAGGAAGAGGAGCTTCGCCTTCTAGTATTGGGCAAATATGGCGCATGCCCAGCCTGCTCTCCGGATCTGGGTGAGAACACAACAACCCCAACTTCAGCACCTTCTCCATCTCGCACACATCATATCCATCCTTCCCCAGCTTTGGATCTGATGCCTCCAGCAGCCTCCCCTCCTCGTAAAGTCCCCACGCCCACTCCACCAAAATCATCTGCTCCGCGTCCTTCAACGGATCCACGGGCCTCCTCCCGCAAGCCACCTCCAACATCAGAGCCCCGAAGCTGAATACGTCAGAGCTCAGCGTAGCCTTCCCCGTGTGTATCAGCTCCGGTGCTATGTACCCCAACGTTCCCACAATATGAGTAGTCTGCGAATTCTCACTGTGATCATACAGCCGAGCGAGGCCAAAGTCTCCCAGCCGCCCATTGAGCTCCGAATCCAGCAGCACGTTGCTCAACTTGATGTCTCACCCTCTTCTCCCATTGCTCGTGCAGATACAGAATCCCAGCGGCCACGCCCTTCAGAATCACGTATCGCCGATGCCACGACAAGACTGTTGTCGAATTCCCAGGGATGAGTTTATCCAGGTTGCCGTTGGGCATGTAGTGGTAAACGATGAATAATTGCTTCTGCCTCCGGCACCAGGCCCGGAGATGAACCAGGTTCCGGTGCTATAGGCGACCCATGCTCGAGATCTCTGAAACGAAACACTTCATTCCCTCGGCAAGCTATTTCGTTATGCACTTCACTGCGACCTCTTGGCCGCTGCTGGGGAGAACACCCTTATAAACTTTCCCGAAACCCCCTTGCCCCAAAATGTTTTCGTGCCGGAACCCACTAGTGGCGATGCTCAATTCCTTGTAAGTGAGTCTATGGGGCCAGTACTCCATCTCCCATTCTTCCACCCTTTCTCCATACTTCGCTCTTATGAAAAACATGGCTGCAACTGCCACCGATAAGAGAAGCAGGGTGGCCACGGTGACACTGGCTATGATTGTCCGGTCCGGCCGTTTGGAATACATGTTCGCAAAACAAGGTAGACATGATAGACTGAGCGGAGGCACCATGCCTTGGGTGGTGAAGCTCCACGCGAGAATGTAATGATCTTGATCGATAAAGTTCCCGGTGGACGCCGCAAAGCCAACGAACATTTTCTCTTGCAGAACGTTGCCCAGATCGATTTTCAGAGATATCAGCGGCTTTTGCGGTCTCGGTGAGCCGACCAACATGATGCTAACGTTAAGGCGGCGTTGAGGATGATTGTAATCGATCCAGACCTGTATGTTCTGTCCACTCTTGAGGCTCAATCCATGGAAGCTGTCCTCCCCATTCCAATATCCGGCAGGCTTGGTCTGCACCGAGATGAGGCTGTTGATGTCTACACCTACGTGGTTGTCGTCGGGATCATTGAATTCCACACTGTTGATCGTATCGAACTCCACTGCGAATAAGTGATTGTATTGTTGGAATGTTAATTCCAACTGCAGGCAGCAGGTGGACGTGGGCAGCCGACTCAGCAGCCGTACATAACTCCAAAACCGCCAGAACAAAACCACAAACCCGCTTGAGGCTTATCGCACCGCTTTTGCATGAAAGTGGTTTCCGTATTTTCGACTCCGATACGATGTGGTGGCGACGCGTGTCACCCGCATGACATAAGCCAACGTCAAATTTCGCGCGTTATCGTTGGCGCATCTTACCTGGTTCGATATCAATCTCCGCCGTCCGATCTCCTCGCGCGTCCTCAGCCGTCGATCGCGTAAGGTGCATACGGGCCTGCAGCAAATCAATGCATTGCGTGGAGTGAAAGACTTTCTCCAGTTGACTGCCGTAGAAGAGTTATGGAATTTAATGTTTTACGTAGATCTTGGTGGAAGCCCCTTTAATAAGGTTATGGGGCATACGTCCTTTATGTTAATTTTTATATGTTTCTTTTATATATGGCTATGTAAGCCCGTGTGTAAAAAAAAAAGTGTTATTTTTTTTGTTGTGGTGTATTGTGGCTGCGGGAGCGTATAGTGATGTGCGCGTTTTTTTTGGTGATGGGTATTGTGCCTGCGCACAATTCTTTTTATGTAATGGTGTTATGTGGTGGCTGCACACAGTAGTGCAATTTTTGTAAATGCACAGCAGTGCGATAAAACAAAAAAAACAGGGATGTAATGGTTTTGCTCGCCATTGTAAAACAGAGGTGCATTGTAATGGTGTTGACCCTGTGCACGTTTTTTGTTCATGGAAATGTATTGAACGCACAGCAGTGCGAAAAGAATTTGAAAACAGGGATGTATTGTATTGGTTTGCCATCGCAAAACCAAGAGATAGCATGAGATTGTTTATGTAATACCCACAGCAGTGGAAGACCAGAAGCGAGAGAGAGACAGAGTCTCTCCAGTGAATCCCTCTTTGCACAGAGGATGAAATTGTATCAGTCCTTTTTGTTTTAAGCAATACAAATGTTTTTGTGACTGTGTAATGGACCGTTATGAGAAAATTTGTTTAAAAGGCTTCCCTGTGCAAGGGTCCTGGAAGAAATGAAACAGAGCATTGGCTCTGTGGTATTTGTTTGTTATGGTTTTGGTATTTTCCCATGAAAAAAATAAACCAACAGTGGTATCAGAGCTGGTCCAGGCTCTTTGATGGTGAAAGAGCTAGTCCAGGCTCTTTGAAGACTCAAAGAAGCTGAAGGAAGGTGTGGTTGCAGCAGTCAAACTTCTCCAGCAGTGTGAAGACTCAGCCAAAAGAGTTAAGGTATTTCTCAAAGCTTTCCTTTGTGTTACTGTTGAAGGAACAGTCAGTGATTTAAAAGAAAACACAGTCAAGTATTTAAAGCCTAGATAAGAATGGCAAGGTCAAAGAAGAAAGCCTCCAAGCCTGCTAAAAATGTGTCTCCCTCTTCTATTAAAATAGAAGACAATCTATTTGAAAGAATTCTACTTGAGGCTTCAAAGTTTAATGGAAATTTTGATATGTGGGAAATAAAAATGAGGGCTGTCTTATAGTCTCAAGGGATTGAGATCTGGGAATCAGTGATTGATGATAGCAAGAAGGATAAAGAATCCATGGAGTATGATGCAAAAGCAGCAAAGACTATCTTGAATGGACTCCCTGATTCTGTGAAGAGGAATCTAGGAAAATATACATCAGCAAAGGATATATGGGACAGACTGCATGACCTTCATGCAAAGGGAACACTGACCATGACCATCAGTGAAGAAGAAAGTTATGAACCCATCATAGAAGCTGAGAATGAGAAGCTTGACCTCATCAAGCTTCAAGTAAGAGAAAGGGATGAAGAGCTTGCCAAGCTCAAGAAGGAGCTTGATCAATGCAAGAGGAAACATCATGAAGAAGTCATATCCATGAAAAATCAGCTGAATGAAGCAAAGAATCAGGAAGACGCCTTGTCAAGTCAACTTGAACAAAGTCACAAGAGAGTGAACAAGCTTGTAGAAGAGATTGGACAGTACAAGGTAGAGGTCTCCTCCCTTAAGTCTGAACTACAAGAAGCCAGGAAGCAGGCACAAGGAGTTGAAAAGAAAATGAAGAGCAGTCAAGCAAAAGATGAAGAAATCTCCAAAATGAAGACAGATATTATCTCCTTCAAAATAGTAGCAGCTGAAGCTACTCGTAGCAAGGAAGAAATTGAGGGACAACTAGCAAAGAAAAATAATGTATGTGAAAAGTTAGAAGAGGAGATTGTCCTCCTCAGGAAGAAGGTTGAAGGGATGAACAAGATCATGAAGAGCTCTCAAGCTTTGGATGACATGCTCAGCTATCACAGATCTCCATCTGATAAATCAGGACTTGGGTATGTAGGTGAATCCTCAAACAAGAATGAAGATGCTTTAAGCAAAGGAGATGTGAAGAAGCCAGAAAGAAGTTGTGAAGCTCCTAGTTCCAGCAAAGGCAAGGAGAAAAATGAAGGCTGCAATAGAAGAAATCCTGCTCCAAGTAGAAAACCAGCTCCAAGAAGAAATGTAGCTGATGGAAAAAAGGCAAGAGGCAATGGTGATCATCAAAGGATCTCAAGGCAGCAAGGCTTCAGAAGTACATCAAGGAAACCTCCATCTCCCAGGTACCAAAGTTCATTTTTTGGTTATTGTTATGCTTGTTCAAACTTTGGTCATATGGCAAAAGACTGTAGAGCATTTCATGGAGATAGATGTTGTGGTCCCCGACAATCTCCAAGAAATAATTTCACAAGAAGAAATCATGAATTCTTATTCATGAATAAAGTTGAATGCTTCAAGTGTCATAACATTGGGCATATGGCACGTGACTGTAACTTAACATGGGCTCCTATGCAAGCTAGACCCATGCAAAAGAAGAAAGTTACACAAGTGTGGAGAAGGAAGGAAATACAATGTGAAAGTCCCTTGAGCTTTGCAACTGATCTAAGTTTCTTTTAAGAAAACTTTGCTGAAAGAAGACAAGCACACATTAAAGGGGAGCTTGTAATTTTTTTTGCTGAACTGTATTAACGGTCACTCTTTGATGAAGACCTTTTATAAGGGAAAAATATGAAGTTAAATCTGCCATAAAAGCAGAGAAGAAAAAGGGGCAGCGCTCAAATGTGAAGTGCAGCAGCGCAATAAGAAAAGTATGCAAAGCATGGAGACCCTCACAGCAGTGGGAAGATAGAACATAAAATAGCAGTTTTGAATTTTTTTTGTTATGGAGCACATGCATTGAAATGCATAGCAATGGAAGGTAGTTTCCTTCTATGTAATGTGAGAGAACATACTCACAACAGAGTGAGTACAATACACAGCAGTAAAAAAAATGTAATGTTTTTCTTCATATGCAATGCAGCATGCAAAGAAATGCATAAAGAAAAACAGGGACAACAGATTTTTAATGCACATGGGATGAATGAGAATGTGTATGGCAGCAGAAAAACGAAAGGAACTGCACAACAGTGCATTGTGTAAAAAAAATGAATGAAGACTAAGATTGTGTGAAGCAAGGGTGTAAAAAGAAAAGGCAGCAGCCCGTGTTAATTTTTTTTTGTTGTGTGGAGAATGCAACGCAAAACAGCGTGAGGATGATTTCTCTCTATGTGCAAGTAATGGAGAGTAAAGAGTTAGTGTATGGGCACACAGCAGTATGATGAAACAAAAAGCAGCCACAGTGCAAATTGCAGAGGCAACACAGCAGCAAATAAAAACCCAGGTATGACAGTCTATGGTTATGGGTATGGACAACAGTGAATATGAAAAATGCAGTAGCAAGAAGTTATGGACAGCAGCATGATGGCAAGAAGGAGAAGCACACAGCAATGCAAATAAGAAAATGCAGCAGCATGAAGTTTTTGTTGAAGAAATGAAAGGTAATGGACAGCAGCAGATGTAAAATAAATTTTTTCTTTACAGCAGTAAGTGTAAGTATAGTGAATGTGTTGTTCATTGAATTGAAATGCAACATATGCAACAGCAGTGAATGTAAGAAATGTTTACACACAGCAGTGTAAATTTGTAAGGTGGGACAGAGTAATTGTTCCAGAAAAGACAGAGTATTTTGTCTTTGAAGAATGCACAGCAATGCAGAGTTTGTAAAGAAATGTAAGAGCAGTGCAGGTGTAGACGTAGTAGCATGGAGCAGACACAGCAGTGTGGGGTAGACGCAGCAAAGAAGATGGCACAACAGTGCAGCAGAGAATATGCAACAGCATAAAAGAACATTGTAATGAGTTTGCACACACAACAGTGCAATGATTGTTTGTTTTGGAACTGCACTTGAAGCAGTCATTTGGTGAAACCCTCTATTAAAGAGGAAGGTGCTTTTCAGCACAGTGTCATGGTAAATCCCTCTATCAAGAGGATGATGCTTTTCAGCATAGTAACAGGTGAATCCCTCTGTCATGAGGAAGGTGCTCTTCAGCACATTGTAATGGTGAATCCCTCTGTCATGAGGAAGGTGCTCTTAAGCACAGTTTCAGGTTAATCCCTCTATTAAGAGGAAGACTATTTTGCTGTGTGTGGAACTGCATCAGAAGCAGTTGGTGAATCCCTCTATGCGAGGAAGATGTCTTTGTAACAGCAGTATTGGTGAATCCCTCGATGTGAGGAAGTGTTTGGGTAAGATTGAATGCCCAGCAGTTGAAATTAAAGGGGAGTGTTGGAATGTTAATTCCAACTGCAGGCAGCAGGCGGACGTGGGCAGCCGACTCAGCAGCCGTACATAACTCCAAAACCGCCAGAACAAAACCACAAACCTGCTTGAGGCTTATCGCACCGCTTTTGCATGAAAGTGGTTTCCGTATTTTCAACTCCGATACAATGTGGTGGCGACGTGTGTCACCCGCATGACATAAGACAACGTCAAATTTCGCGCGTTATCGTTGGCGCATCTTACCTGGTCCGATATCAATCTCCGCCGTCTGATCTCCTCGCGCGTCCTCAGCCGTCGATCGCGTAAGGTGCATACGGGCCTGCAGCAAATCAATGCATTGCGTGGAGTGAAAGACTTTCTCCAGTTGACCGCCGTAGAAGAGTTATGGAATTTAATGTTTTACGTAGATCTTGGTGGAAGCCCCTTTAATAAGGTTATGGGGCATACATCCTTTATGTTAATTTTTATATGTTTCTTTTATATATGGCTATGTAAGCCCGTGTGTAAAAAAAAAAGTGGTATTTTTTTTGTTGTGGTGTATTGTGGCTGCGGGAGCGTATAGTGATGTGCGCGTTTTTTTTGGTGATGGGTATTGTGCCTGCGCACAATTCTTTTTATGTAATGGTGTTATGTGGTGGCTGCACACAGTATTGCAATTTTTGTAAATGCACAGCAGTGCGATAAAACAAAAAAAACAGGGATGTAATGGTTTTGCTCGCCATTGTAAAACAGAGGTGCATTGTAATGGTGTTGACCCTGTGCACGTTTTTTGTTTATGGAAATGTATTGAACGCACAGCAGTGCGAAAAGAATTTGAAAACAGGGATGTATTGTATTGGTTTGCCATCGCAAAACCAAGAGATAGCATGAGATTGTTTATGTAATACCCACAGCAGTGGAAGACCAGAAGCGAGAGAGAGACAGAGTCTCTCCAGTGAATCCCTCTTTGCACAGAGGATGAAATTGTATCAGTCTTTTTTGTTTTAAGCAATAAAAATGTTTTTGTGACTGTGTAATGGACTGTTATGAGAAAATTTGTTTAAAAGGCTTCCCTGTGCAAGGGTCCTGGAAGAAATGAAACAGAGCATTGGCTCTGTGGTATTTGTTTGTTATGGTTTTGGTATTTTCCCATGAAAAAAATAAACCAACATGTATGGCTGCCCATTACTGGTGAGGTTAAGCAAGCCCAGATATTGGGACGGCAGAGCGCCGATGGGAGATATGTGAGGCATCATGATGAAGGCTATTCCGTGTCCGGCTTCGGCAGAAGGAGGATGCACCATGGAGAAAACAAAGGTAGTGCTAAAGGAGGAAAGCGTCTCGTTGCTTTTCATCTTCACGGGAATTGAATAGAGCGCACGGCCGAGCATGAAATGCGAATGGTTTGTGAGGGCAAGGACGGATTTGGAGCCAACGACTGAAGCATCCGCTTCCAGAATCAAGTGGGTTCCATTAAATCCGTCGAAGATGAAAGTGGTATCTTGATCATCCTCATTGGATTTTGCAGGAATGTGTGGTATGAAGTGGGAGATGAAGGCTATCAGGAGGACGCTGCGCCGTGGTATTACCATCATGAATCGTTTCTCTGGGTGGAGATATATTGATTCTCCGAAATAAATAAATAGAAGATGAGCCACACACATTGATTACAAAGGCGCTTTCAAATCTTACCACTCAATGCAATTGAAGGAAAGCGTATTGTTACCTCTGAGCAGGATTCGGAAATCTTGGTAAGAACATTGAAGGAATGCGTTTTTTATTGTAAAATTCTTAATAGTGAACTTACGAGCACGGAAGCTTCATTTGTAAAATTCTGAACAGTGAAAGAGGAATAACACGGCAATGACTTTGAATATACAAGGAATAAGAGGGAAAAAAGAAGACTTACACGCAATGACTTGGAATATATAAGACTCGTCGTACCCAGGAATGGAAAAATAATAATAGCATGGGAATGGGTCCGAAGACTTCATTCCAATATTCATGTGATGGAACTAATCTTGCTGGCCCCTCTTTGTTTTAGGGTTGAGACCACGAGGCACGTTCTCGTTGAAATTGAGTTGCAAGTCTTTGGCAGGGTTTAAATTGTTACGTCATAATTATAAAAGTAGGAGTGAAATTGCAGTTCACAAAAGTGCGTAATACTAGCCATGGTTCCAAAACGTACAAAGAGAGGTCGATATAATTATAAAAAGTAGAAGTGAAATTGCAGTTTACAAAAGTGCGGAATACTAGCAATTGTCCCAACAAATACAAAGAGAGGCTGATAGACTTATGAAGTTAGAATAATTTTATAAAAGATTTTTTTATTTTCTTACAAAGGAATCGGGAACTGGAGCAGCCTCGCAACTCGCAACTGGTATTACACCACTATAACCCCTAGGAAACTGCACCCGCCCCTCTCTGCAGCTTCCGGGCTAGTCCGGGGGATTTGAACTCGTGACCTTCAGTACGGAGCCCCCCTTTATAACTAACTTCACCCCATTGTGATTACGAACTCACCTATCCCTTTGTAAAAAATATAAAAAATAGAAAATAATGAATGTTGGAAACCATATAAGATGTACAGTCTACAATATTATATATATATATATATATATATATATATATATATATATATATATATATATTAAAAAGTACAAGTATTTTTCTAAAAAATATTAAAAATAGAAAATAATGAATGTTGGAAACCATATAAGATGTACAGTCTAAAATATTTTATTAACATATATATATATTAAAATCTCAATTGTATTTTCAATTTGTGTATTCGTTAACTTTTATGCAAACATATGCAAACACAATTGTAACTCTTCTTACTTAGAGTAATTTACTAAATGACAAAACTCATGACTCCTATAGATATTGCATCAAGCAAACTTCAAATTCAATTTGGGTAATGCAACTCTCATATATGACCAAGCGGGCTTCTATGGTTCAGCATTGTTACTTTTCATAAGGCTCACTAACTAGTTTATATGGTTTTCTCAATAATTATGCTTAAAAGGCAACACCAAGGGAATTAAGAGAGCAGAACAAAAAAACACATTGTTTTCATTCAAACGTACAACTACTGAAAAACAATTTAAAAAAGGTAGAGACTCTTTAAGGCACGTAAAATCCCTCAAGAATCTCAGCTATACATATCTTGATGCACAGGATGGCCGAAGCACATTAAACATGGCAAATTTTATGGTGTATGATATATTAGAGCTACAGAAATATTAATTATGTTTTGATTTATCAAACTTTGATTAGATTCCTGGTGAATGGATTTTTTTTAGGGCGGTTTCTAGTCTATTTTATTAGATTCCAATTTTCTGGAATCCTGTTGAATATTTTTTTTTGCAAGTATTAACAATTTAAATGTTTCTGCTTGAAGTACTACCCAGCTGTATGAATTATACAGTTTGTCAGAGCTTCATAGTGACAATGGTCTGCACTGTCCATTGTGAATAGCTACAGGGATTTATGATTCCAACTGTGAAGGAGAAACTATTTCTGAAGAAAAAGGTGACCCACTTAAGAGGCCAACCTCATGAATATGTACTTCAGCAGTTCTGTAAGTTCAATGGAAGAAGATAGAACTCAGGCATTTGAGGAGGTCAAGGAACCTTACATAGAATTAGTTCACACGTAGAATTTGGCAATATTTGACACGCTGAAAGATGGGATCCCACATAACATGTTGCAAAGGGATCTGAATGAGTTTCCAAAAAATATTACTAAAGGTGAGTCTCCCAGTAGTGCTGAGGATAGTTGGGTTGATGTAAAGCTTTCTGATTCCCTTGGTTTGGATTCTTCTTGTGAGGCTAAAGTTGCATCTTGTCTTGAAATATTGAATGATATGAGAAATATTGAAGGTGCAATGAACAAGAAATCAGCAATATCAGTTAATGAGGATCATTGGAAGATCAAAGATCTTAATGATAGGACTGGGCATGAACATCCTACTAGTCACATATATTTTCAAGTGCATTCTCTAGAAGAGAACATGGGAACAGTGAGCACATATGAATGTTCAAATGAAAACAAACAGGTTGAAGAAGCTATACAAGACGATAATTCAATCCCTCCTTTTTTCACAAACAATTTAAGGCCGGAAAAGACATTCTACAAGGCAAAAATTGAGATAGTAAATGCTAAGCCGTGAATATCTCTGACTATTCGGCTGCCATCTGCTCAAGACAAACATTTTGTTGAAGTTGAAGAAATCTGTATCCATGCCATCCTTGTTGCAACAGTCATGGAAGGCTAGGAAGCTCTTCTATGAAATGCCTAACGAAAACATTTGCCCCATTGTGGTCATATACAATGCTATTATTGATAGTTTTTTGTAAGAAAGGCAAGTTGGAGGAGGCCAGGAACTCCTCTATAAAATGCCCAACAAAAATATATCTCTGTTAATGTCACATATGCTACATTGGGTAAGGGGGTGTAAGCAAAGGGCTCTAGCAGTACACGAAGAATGTGATTTGAGATCCGAATGATGACCAAGTGAAGTTTGTCATTGACAAAAAGAAGAATGCTGTTGGGGTCATTACGACCTACATTTCTCGAGGGATTCACTTTCATACAAGCGGGATCATCTATCTGTAGACAGTTTCACTGTACTCAAGAAGTCCACAACACCTAGATTGTGATGATCCCAGAAGTATGACACATAGACTTATGCATTACAAAGATACTCAACGAAAATATTACTAAGGCTATAAAGCATACATAGGAAATCGCTGATGTGAAAAGTACACATTATATTGTTGATGAAAAATAGGAGACAATTTTTCTAACTAAAAAAGGATATAAGGATGCTTAAGAAATTTTGACTGTTCAAGATAACCTCTTCTTGCTTTCACAGTTAACCTTTGTTCTTTTTCCTATTTGTTGTTTAATCTAGTGTTCCTATCATCTTTCTACATACAACACTAGTAATAGGGTAGTTTTAAGCAAAAGTAACTATTCTTGTTTGCACAGAAGATCCCTTGGGGTTAACTCTTGTCAGTCGGCTAAGCAAATGGAGGAAGGAGGGTATGTTGTGGGCACAAATTTTGTATTGGATGATGTGGAGGAAGAGGCAAAGGAAGACATGCTACATAGTCGTAGTGAAAAGCTAGTTGTGCATACAAATGTAGTGAAGCTAGAAAGCGTCACTTTAGCTGCTAAAATTTTTCAAATGAGCAAAGAAGGGCAAAGATATTAATGGGCTGAAACAAACCAGTATAGAAGGAACTTTAGCATTATCTGTTTTAGGAAATTAATAATATATTATTATCTAAAAAGAGACGCATAATTGAGCATTTTTGTTGATGAAGCCATACCAGAAACGTCTTTAAGTGATATATTTAAAAGTAAAATATTACCAAGTAATTACATACAATGATGAGCAACTAAAATTTGAATCATATACAATGTTGACGAGTATTGTCATAAAAGTGGAAACAATTTTGTACATGCTTTGCAGTGTATTTATTGAAATTTTACATATGGTCTATACTTAGAGACGTGTTTGGTAGCTAATAGCTAAACATATATACAATGAAAGTATTCTTTGACATCTAAACATATATACAATAAAAGCATTCTATGACATATAGATGTAATTGACAATGAGCAGCTAATCATATATGCATGATGGGGCATGGCATCGACAACACCAATTAATGTTTATTGTGGTTCCAAATTGTGCGAGTTGTTCTTGCAATTGATTCCGCATTTTCCTGTGTGCGTCCCTTTCATGGATGTGAATTGTTTTCTTGAGTATTCTTCTTAATTTTTTTAACAATTCAAGGGTTGGACGCAAACGGTAAAGAGGCAATGATTGTTGGGGCAGGATCCTTGTTTGCATATCTTGTAATGTAAGTTCCATTTGCTGAATTTCTTGGCAATACTCATACAACATTCGTAGGTAGCCTGTATCCATACCTGTGGCCATCAAAAAAGAAAACATTGTAAGTGACAATGGATGTGTTTGCTAAAAGCATATTTTTTTAAGAAATGAAGTAAAATAAATAAATTTTTAAAGAAATTTTTGAATTGCAGTGAATGCTAGACCTTGCCGTTCTTGGCGGTAAACATTTTGTTTGAAGATTTGAAATAAAATAAACGATTTTTAAACTAATATAAAATCATATGAGGTTAAATGTAATAGCAAGCAAATGTATGTGAAATTTGGTTATGTAGTAAGTGGTGTTTACCATGTGGGTAAATCTAGAAGACAGGTTGCACGATTGGCTAGAGTGTATTCTCCTGCATAGATTTTGATGCGAGCAATGATTCCTCTTGCTATCTACGCTTAAGATATGGATTCTCGTGCATTTGTACAATGCGTGAGAATGTAAATGCAGGATTGATTTGAATGTTTTCCAATGACCGCACTCTTGAAATTGTAGTGAACGTCAGCCCTTGTCGTTCTTTGGTGCCGATGTCTACTATTGCTTTCTCTAATGTCATTCCTTGTGACTTGTGTATCATTAAAGCCCATGCCATTTGAAGTGGTATCTGACGGTGTTTACCCCTTGTGATGGGAGAAATGGGTACATATGTTGGGTGTGAAATGTCCCATGGTGTTCCTTTGTATTGCCTAAAGTTGACAATCACGAAGGATGGTAATTCTGGGGGCTTTGAGCCAATTGAATAAAATATTGAAATGACTTTCCCAAGTGCGCCATTGACGAGGCTTGCATGTACCCATAAGTTGCTGGTGAGCATAAATTTTTGTTTGTTGCATAAGAGCACTTTTGCAAGCAAATGCTCATCTTCTGTTGTAGTAGAAGTTTTCTGCCTTTGTTGTTCTGCAGAGCAAAGCGCGACTGGAATGTTCAATTTTTTAAGCATTTTCTTATTATGCAAGACAACTGAGTTGTTCGTTGCATATAGGTGCATGGATTCTTCAAATGTGCGTTGCTCTTCATGCATAAGAGAGGAATTTGTCCTTGACATTAGGAGTTGCCAATCTTCAAGTGTAGATATTCCATTTCTGAGATTTGTGAGTATTTGTCGGAAAGCAACCTAGGACAGGCTAGCTCCTTGTTGACGAAAAACAGTTGAAAGTGTTATGAATGTGTCAAAGCTATGCCAAAGTGTAGTGCCATGTGATGTCCCAACGTATAAAGGAATGTCTTTTACAGGTGGTAGCTGGCCTAAATCTCTGATAAGGATAATTGAGTGATTACCAAATGGTGCATTTCGGTGAAGAGGGAATGCCTCTCTTAGACGATCGTCAATGCGAGAAAGAATTTTTGGACCAATGAAGCTCATTTCATCAATGAGAATGTATTCTACATGACAGAGTTGCTCTTGCAGTTGTAGGAGTGGCTGGCCTTCAAGAGGATGCATTGTTTGGATAGGGATATGAAGGGCAGAGTGAATTGTGAGGGCATTTATGTTGAAAGCTGCAACGCTGGTTGGTGCAAGTAACAACAAAGGGTTTTTGTTTGTTGGTGAGTTTTCCACAAATACATGGTGCAAACATTTAATCAAATGGGATTTTCATGTCCCAGCTATTCCTTGTATGATGATTCTGCGTGGAGGTTTTGGCGAAGGGGTTTTAAAGTCTGAAAAAACAGTGGTAAAAGCTATGTTTTGGGTAGGAGATAATGTTTGAGCTTGGGGAAGGTTGGAAAAAGAATGATGTTGGTTTTGAATAGTTGAGCGGTTGAATTCAATGAAATTTATGGCAGTTTCTTGCAAGTGGAGAGGGATAGTAGTATGTGACCAATTGTGGTTGGCATCGAAGTCGCGGTAGCCAATCATGTCGAGGTCATCAACTGCAATATTGTAACCTGGGTGCAGCTGAGAGAGGATTTGCCATTCATTCATCTGCATGGAATCAAGAGGGGTGTCAGGGGTAGATTGATCTTCAGTATGTGGGGTTTGTGGGTTTTCAATTTCTCGATGGACATGCCATGGTGTATATGTACCCTTTTTTTGTTCCCAGTGTGCAATTATTTCTGCATCAGTTGAACCAATATCATTGGGGAGTGTGCGGAAAGGGAAATACAATAGTAATTCACTCCAGCAAAAAGTGGCATAAGAAGGATCATCAGAGGAAGGAATGACATTGTAGCATGGAAAGACATGTACAATCATTGGAGGGAATATGTGTTTCCATTGATTTTTTTTTTTTTTCCGATGGGTAGAGTATGACCATGAGCGTGCAACTTCAATGAGGGGCAGTGATTCCAGTGAAACAGGCATGTTCATGTATGCAAGGATAAAGTTTGGTGTCGAACTGGGATTCTCAGTATCTTGAGAAACATGTTTGAAAACCGTCTTGTTGACATTCAAAGAATGAAATGTACGACTACAGAGAGAGAGAGGTAGCTTTTGTAACATATGGCATATTTCTTGTGCTCCAATGTCTCTATCTGCAATGGTTTCTGTAAGGAGTTTTCGTATAACAGCAACAATAGGTGCTTCTGGAATGGCACTTTGTGAAAGCCATGATAGCATTTGACGGTAACTCTCAGATCTTGTTTCTGCTTTTGTTGCATACTTTGAAATATATTTTAACACAGCATGGCGAGATAGAAATGGTTGACAATCAACATTTGCTATCCAAATAGAAAGTAGATCGGCATTGTGAATATTCAATCTTTCATCATTACGAGCAGGGACGTAGGTGTTATGACCTTTATCGTCAATGAAAAGTGAAGATGTGGAGTTTAAATCCCACGGTACTCCATACCGACAGCTAAGTACATTGTCTTTCTTGTGAAGACAAGAAGATTCATGACATTTTGTATGATGTTGAACACAGTTGGCAAGCTCTGTATAGTCTTCAGACTGGTTGGACTTGAATATTGATGCTGTGTCAAGAAGACATGGGTTATTACTTGTTGATTGGTGAAACGGGAGATTTCGATGTTCTACCTGATGTGGATTCCAGGCAGTTACGTAGTGGTTGAAATACTTTTGTGCATCAACAACTTCTATGGCATTGTTCCAGTCAATTGTGTCCATATTTGGTGCATTTTGCAACCAAAGGAAGCCATGAATGTGTGCGGATCCTCTATGTTTCCATTTGTATTTGAATATAATATGAAGGTAAAATTTTGTTAAAACATATTTGCAGTGTAGAAAATTAATTTAGAGGGTAATGGATATTAGAAAATACCTGCACCAGTAGTCTACTGCATGGAGGCCTTTTTGCAGGATTTCTTCGAGGAAAATTGTAAATCTGCAATGCATATATTGGGATGTTAGGTGTGGGTTTTTTATTATGTTTTGAATTCTCCATTGGAAGTGGTTGTTTGAACTGGAAGGAACACTAGTAGGCATGATCATGTGCAAGTCATGCCATTTAGTATTAGCTGCACTAAGAGTGAAAAAGAATTTCGGACTTCCTATTTGCGTGATCATGTCAGTCAGCTCAGATCGTCGTTTGTTCCAGAAAGATCGTGTTCTTCGTAGGCCTAAACTGAACCGCATTATTTTCTCTGGCAATCTTGAATCTGGAGAGTCACGAAGACACTGTCGTAGGTCCGAAACCATTGTTGGCAAGTTGTTTTCAATGTACTTCTTCACAAAAACACTAGCAGTTGTTTGGCTACGATGGTGCATTAGAATGTTATAAAGATAGTAGCGGAATCTTGGGTGTTGGCCAAATCGGTTATCATGGTAGTGCAGCAAGTGCAAAGCATATTCATGCATCTCAACTTTTGTAAGTCTTGGTTGCATGATCATGGCAATACCTGTAGGGAAGAGTGTGGGGAATGCCATGGCAAAGAGGCCTACGGTGTTGTATTCATTCATAGCTGTTAAAGATATTGGAGGCCAATCAATAGAGCTTGTTGAATTTGAATGGGTCAAGTGAAAATAATCACAAATGTGCTCAAGTTCAGTACATGAATTTGGGAGTATTGGAACGAAAGAAGAGGGTTGGATTTCTAATGGAGGTAGCATGAAATCAGTATCATAAGTAGAATCAGTAGTGGATTGATGGGGTTCAAAAGAGGAGGTGGTTACATTATGGAGAAGAGAAGAAATATCTGGAGGGTGTTCTGGTAGTGTAGAAATTGCAGATGAATTGAATTGAACATCACTATAGTAAGGGTCAATTTTTATTTTGTATTCAAGTGCTACAAGGGCATGTGATTTGCAAACGAAGAATTCATAAGCCTTTTCAGATGGATTTTGCCTTTTCACAATGAGGATGTCTAAGTCAGAAATCATTTGGGGTAAGTATTTGGCAATAGTAGTGATGTCTTGAGGGAAGCTAATTGTATGGCCACTATATTTGTATTGACCACCACGGGCATGAGTGACTTGTAGAATGGGGTTTACACGTGCAATGAGCATTTCTTCAACTTGTGTTAAATGTTGAAGGACATAGGGTTGTTCACCAGGGTTCATGTTGTTCAGTTCAGAAAAATGATTGGTAGAATTAGATGATGCACAACAAAAACAAGAAAGGCTACCGTGTAAAAGTTTTGTTTTCATTCCTGGGTATGATTCTTTGCATATTGTGCAAACATGCATGGTAGAAAGTTCATCAATCCTTTGTCGAAAGTGACAATGTTCTTCATTAAGGGGAGGGTTATATTGGATTTGATGAAGGTGAGGTGGGTTGGTTTGTATAGTTGGGAGAGCATTTGAGGTGGGAAGGGATGTAGAGGAAGTAGTAGGGTTGTTGCGTTTTTTGTAAAGAAGCCATCGACGTGCATTTATTGTATCCTTGTGCTCTGCATAAAGAAGACATTGCAGCTCGTTTTTATTAGCATTTTGAGTGTTATTTGGCATATCTAAATGAGTACAAATAATTATTGTTAGTTTTCATAAACGGGTATTGCATGTTTGGAGAATGTATTACATGTTTTGGAATTACTTTTTTTTTATTTGAACATCGGTGAAGTGTAGGTAGAATAGGTAAAAGGAAAAACATGCAATTAGGAGTATCAAAAAAACATATGTTATTATGGCATCTATTATTGAGAGGAGAAGAGAAAGATAACCAATATTTTGCTTTCTTCTTCTTCATTTTTTTCCCGACAAGATTGAATGATAGTATGAATAGATTAGCAAGCAAGAGTTCAATGTATAGCCATGTAAACAACGAACAGAAAACTCATGTAGTAAGTCTTTACAAATGTTGATATCTATATTATGTAAAATGCAAAGGGGTAAACATACATATTTTGGAATAACTGGAAGAGAGTATTTTGCAACGAAAGTGTGCATCACAATAACATGGGTGTACTTTACAACAATATGAAACAATGAGCTATGCAGAAATGTCAGTTTATGTACAAACAATAGTGTTTGAAGGAACCCTAGGGAAAATTTCAAAGGCGGCGAACAAAAAGTCGTTTTGAAGTGGACATTGCTTGAATGTCATTGAGGGCTTATTTGCATGCAGAGGCATATTGAATCTCTTCTGAATTTATCAATATTGGTTGCAAGCACTCAACACAGTTGAAGTAATATGTTTGAATGGAAAGTGTTAGCAGGAAGCAGCGTCTTGAAATTCGGCCACAGATTTCTTGCAGATCACTTGGCTCGATAGAAAGAAGGAATAGGTCTTTTGCTGTGATGCCCATGAGCTCGTTTCCTGCGTCATTGAAAGCTGTGATGTTTTGTAGGTGACCGATGTGGTCATGTAGCTCAATTTTAAGTTTGTAACGGTAGTCACATTCTGGGAAGTCGCCATTACATTTTGTACAGTGCCAAAGATTGTTAGAATGCTCCACAACCTTCTTCATGCATTGTTTTCCATTGAAATCTAATGGACATGCTAGAAAGTAGAAGTCGTCCATGTGAAGAGTAGTTATCTTTTCACGAACTGAAACCCATATTGCTTTATCAGAGGTTTGCATGTAAGCAATTTCATGAAATGTCTTTTGTGGTAGGGCACGTTTCGAAGCAACACCATAGTTTCTACTCAAAGATGGAGAAGAAGAGCTATAACCTGTTTCACAGAACCATGCATGTAGTTGATGAGTTTCTTCAACTTGTGGATTTATGATGAGAGTGCTCGTTGATATCGTCCCTATTGTGGTGCCATTAAATTCAGATACACGACCTCCTTTGATTGTAAGGATTGGTGGGTTGTCAAAAGAGTAGAATTCAGCAAGGTTTTGTCCTATAGAGTCACAATGGTCTCCCCATAATGTTACATCAATGCTAAAACCCAACTTGTCTTTTAATATGAGTGTTTTCCTTAATGTTTCACTTCCGTCTTTTCGTTGAATTGTTGATGCAGGTGAGGTGGAGGTAACAACACCAATGACATACACATTCGTATTTGGACTTGCAATTTTTATTTCAACAATAGTCTTGAAGTGAAAGCTCTGGTAATGAAACATTGGATCATCTATGGGACATGGATTGATAGTGGAAGTAGCAAACAAGTAAATTTCCCATTTGTTCTTGAGGTGGTTGTCGTTTGGGTTTGCTTCTTTCACTGTGCCATTTGAAACAATGTATAGCTGGCCAACTTGAATTAGACTGTAAAGAGATTTGGCCAATTCAGCAAATGCAGAAAGGTGGATCTCTTCCTTATCACGATTGATAAAGTCAAATCCAAAAACTTTTCCTGAGCCGCGCACATTGTTGTAAGTCTTCAATGTTGTTTTTGCAGATGCTCTTCCTTGGATTGACTAATAATTTCAGTAAGGATTGAGCTCCTTGAATGGAATAGTTGTAGTTGTCACTGTAATTAGTGGAGTAACTACAGGGGGCAAGGTATCTTCTGCTAATGAAGAGCTATACTGGGATGTACCTGCCTTTGCATGTAGTAGTGTTGATGAGTCCTTGGTCAATGCTGCTGTACGCATCACAACTTCAAGCTCAACCACTCGGATGGACCTTATGTAAACAAATGAGAAATGAATTAATGAAGATTCCATTTTTTTTTGTAATGCAGGAAGCGTATAGAAGAAAAAAAATAAAAGAGGGTAAATTCAAATGTTGGGCCTTACGAGGAGTTTTGAAGCACCATGCAAGCTGCTTTTTAAGCAGAATTATTGAGCCAATTTGGATGTCTTCAGATGCAACTTGTGGGCTATATGCAGATGGTAGCAAAGTCTTGTGTTGATGTGTTCCATCAGATAGAGTAATGTGGAAGTGTGAGGATGTTGTTTTTAATGAGGTAATAGAACCAATATCGATTATCTGGAGTAGTGGTTGAATCTCAGTGGAACCATTCAGCAACAGAGGAATGGCATTCGTAGTCAAGGCTGGCTCCATAATATTAACAGAGGGATTCTTTTTTCCATGATAGTAGTACCTGTAATTCATCAAATTCACCACAACACAAAATTCTAGTAAAGAAAGATGTGATGTGAATGCGAAATCTAATCTAACAAGGCTAACTTTTGATGGTGAAACAATAATAAGGGCACAAGATATGAGAGTGAATTGTCATTCACACCACTATTAAAGACGAGCTAACCTTGTAGAACAAATTTTTTTAACATGTTTTCGCATAACTTAAAAATGTTTTACGTAAATTCCATGCTATGTATGTAAGGTACGTGTCTAAACCTTCTAGAAACTGTAACGATGTTTCTAAAACTCTTATAACGTGCTCATAATCTGCCTAAACATGTCGACTGATGGAAAGCTATGCTTTGTGCATGTACCCAACATGGGTTAAACCGAATACTGATCACTCTCAACTTTAAAGTACTTCATATCATACTTTCAAGTATAGGAATATTTCACTTGTGTGATACCATAAGGTAGTCACAATGTGTCCAAAATTGCCTAATTAAACTTGTCCAAAATTTTTCCCTGATCCCAATCAAGGGCATGAAGCTTCAAACCTATTATATATATTTTCTTGCGTAGAGGAAAAATTGCACTTTTTCTGGACACAACCAAGACCTCGTGATTGCTCCGAGGAAAGAAATATGATTCAAGTATTCTTTCAAGTGATGATAACATAGGATGCCCTTCAGCGAACCCATTTTTAGATTTATGGTAGGCATATTTAAGCAAAGAATAGGGCAGTTTTATTGAATCTTCCAAAAACTCTATGCTTGAACCAACTCTATCAAATACAGATATGCTACATAAACACCATAGAAACAAACATCAAAAGTTGTCCTCTATAATATATGCATAGTGCCTAGTCCTCTCAAATTTGTATCATATTTCAAGGAACCTATTTGGGAAACCCTGTCCTAGATCAAACTCATTAGATCTACCTGATTAACATGTAGAATACAAAGTTTTTTCAGGTCTGGAAATGTATCTACTAGTATTTTTACCTCATTATCTAACTCATAAACCATTTCAGAATCCGTTCGAATGCAATCAATAATGTCTATGACAGATTTGGACATCTCAATATGATGAAGTTGTATCATGTTCTTTTGACAATAAAAATCGGATGAAATAGTATTTGAGAACTCATTGAGATCGGTATGCAAAGAATTTTGAATGCTACTTGTTTCTTTTGCTGAAGGATCTCCACATCCTACAGAACTTATTTTCACATTCAAGTAAAATGACAGATCACTAGATACAAACATGGAGTTGAAAAATAAAGAGACTTTATTAGTTCTTGACTGAAGTGCATTTTGTAGATTATCCTGTGTTTTCATGTCAATGTTGTCAGGTACCCCACCCAGAACAGTCTTAGACTTGAACCTTGGAATATCTGATATACCAACACTGTCGAAGAGCTCTGGACCATTATTTTCAGGTTGATTATCCTAGTGCTTATCAAAATACTCCATTATATTAAAAAAAAAATTGAAGTCACTTTCAAAGAAGTATCTGTAAAATTAATCAATTTGCAATTGTCTTCATCTTGTATATTTTTCTGAAGAGGAAAACAACTATGATTGTTGCAGGCCCCTCCCTCCATTCACTTGTAGATGCAGAATGCTCCTTTTGTTGATGTAGAAGCATTTTTGTAACAAATAAGGCTATAAGTTATTTTTTAACATCACAAAACACGGGAGTTGGTAATGACTTGTAGGTGTTGTCAGTTAAGGTTAGCTTAGGTACAACTACTAGTTCATCAAAATATCGATGTGATATTAATTTGAATTCATCTGATTTTTCCCATAATACCCCCAGCTCCAGAAGCTGAATTGGTCTACAACATGGGATACCCTCCGTCACTACTCCACTCAAGCCTTGCTTAATGCAATCATGAGTTTCCCAATTTGTTTCATTGTTCTTAAACGAACTCAACCCATAAACATAATATGCCTTTCCCTCCCTTGATCTACATTTTTTATCTTGCTCCTTGTCCAAATTTTCTCCCTGATCCCAATCAAGGGCATGAAGCTTCAAACCTAGTATAGATATTTTCTTGCGTAGAGGAAAAAATGCACTTTTTCTGGACATAACCAGGACCTCGTGATCACTCCGAGGCAAGAAATATGATTTAAGTATTCTTTCAAGTGATGATAACATAAGATCTAGTCCTCTCAAAGTTGTATCATATTTCAAGGAACCTATTTGGGAAACCCTATCCTTGATCAAACTCATTAGATCTACCTAATTAACATGTAAAATACAAAGCATTTTTAGGTTTGGAAATGTATCTATTATTCCTTTTAGCTCATTATCTAACTCATAAAACATTTCATAATCCATTCGAATGCAATCAATAATGTCTATCACATATTTGGACATCTCAATATGATGAAGTTGTATCATGTTCTTTTGACAATAAAAATCGAATGAAATAGTATTTGAGAATTCATTGAGATTGGTATGCAAAGAATTTTGCATGCTACTTGTGTTTTTTTGCTGAAGGATCTCCACATCTTATAGAACTTCTTTTCACATTCAAGTAAAATGACAGTCAAAAGTACAAATTAAACTTTTGGACACCAGCTCCTTAAACGAGACAGTTTTCAGTTCACGTCAACCCTGTGCGATATATCACTAAGGTCAACAATAGCCCTGGAAGTTGAAATGCATACACAAATGTTGGTGCAAAAGTCCAACTTTGGGAAGCATTAGATGGTTTCCTTGCACTCTGCCATCTATTCACAATAGTGCTAAAGTAGGACTTGACATCCCAAAGAAAGGTAATATATATTTGCATTGGCATTCAATCATCCTTATCAATGTAGAGACGTTTCATTCATTCATAATTAATTCTCAGGTTCAAAATATGTGCTCTTGAATCAGCCCTCATTTCATAGACTTCATTATTTATGCTCGTCTTTTCCAATTTATATACTAAAGTTTGGGAGTGGCCACTTATAAAGAGAGAAGATATGATAAAGGAAGATAATGATGTATGAATGAATTGAACTATTATTATTGCCTTTGGAGGACCTTTACAAGATCCAAAAGCAGAGTGCGGAAGATTTATATAGCTCTATATAACTGTATAAGATATGTGATGTGCAAATATGAAATATAAATCTCAAATTAAATTGTCAATTAATAAATTTAGTAAACTATTTCTTCTCTGCCAGTGATAGAAAAAGGATTTTTTTCCCTGCATTCGAATAGCTCCATGAGAAGCTTTCTACATGCTTGGCTGGAAAATTTAGTAATTATACAATGCCCTAAGATGAAATTAAAGTTGATGTGAAAATCATAAAGTTTCTTGTGATGGTATTTCTCATGCTAAGGAAATATATAATCGGGGAAATCTGTGCAAATGCCTAAACTATTCGGCAAAGATGCATGTGTGGGAAATTAGTTTTCTCTGATTTATGAACAAAAATGAGTTTGTTTTTGCAACTTCAATCCATACGAAGATGATTTAGTTCTTGAAATTCTATTCTATCATCCTGTTTGATATATCTCTTTTTAAACATCTTTCAATCCATTTGTTGAAATCTCACACTGCAACACTCAAAGCCTTTGTATACTTTCAAACACTCACTTCATAATAAGGCAGTGACATTGTTTCATGATCAGGTTTAAAGGTACAGGGTGACAATAGTACTTTATCGAAGGAAACAATTAAACATGATCTTCTGTCAAGAACACTGCAAGTTAGCAATATCAGTCCGTTGCTTACATTGGAGCAATTGCGTCAGCTTTTTAGTTACTATGGAACTCTCATTGACTTCATGCTAACAGATTCAAAAGAATTTCTTTATGTAGAGTATTCCAAGCCAGAAGAAACCCAGGGTGCTTTGTCATTGAACAATATGGACGTTGGTGGGCAACATTTAAATGTTGAGATGACAAAAGTAGTGCCTCCAAAGATGGTAACATCTGCTTCTAATGCAAGTAGAAATACTACTCAAATAGGCTCTTTGCTGGTGATGATGCAACAAGCAGTTGCCATGCAGAAATTGCAGTTTCAGCAAGCATTGATGATGCAATAGGCATTGGCATCACAGCAGGCTGCCAGCAGGGTAGCAACAGTAAAATCTGCTACTGAGGCAGCTGCTCTCTGAGCTACAGAAATAAGAAAAAGGCTCAAAGGAGAATTTGTTAACAAAGAGGAGAAGCAAACTAGGAAAACGAGAAGGCAGGTTTTTCCTCTTCAGATGCAACTGAGAGAAATGACAAAAGGAAGAGAAAGCACAAACGATGATAAGCTTCATCTTACTCACCAGAAAGTTCATCTAGATTGTTTTCATGTCTTGAAAAATATGACAAGTACTGGAAGAAAGAGAAGCATAAGGGAGTTTCTAAGGCTATTTTCCATATTCCAAGTTTATCACATTCAAGTAAAATGACAATCAAAAGTACAAATTAAACTTTTGGACGCCAGCTTCTTAAACGGGACAGTTTTGAGTTCAGGTCAACCCTGTGTGATATATCACTAAGGTCAACAATAGCCCTGGAAGTTGAAATGCATACACAAATGTTGGTGAAAAAGTCCAACTTTGGGAAGCATCAGATGGTTTCCTTGCACTCTTCCATCTGTTCACAATAGTGCTAAAGCAGGACTTGATATCCCAAAGAAAGGTAATATATATTTGCATTGGCATTCAATCATCCTTATCAATGTAGAGACGTTTCATTCATTCATAATTAATTCTCAGGTTCAAAATATGTGCTCTTGAATCAACCCTCATTTCATAGACTTCATTATTTATGCTCGTCTTTTCCAATTTATATACTAAAGTTTGGGAGCGACCACTTATAAAGAGAGAAGATATGCTAAAGGAAGATAATGATGTATGAATGAATTGAACTATTATTATTGCCTTTGGAAGACCTTTACAGGATCCAAAAGCAGAGTGCGGAAGATTTATATAGCTCTATATAACTGTATAAGATATGTGATGTGCAAATATGAAATATAAATCTCAAATTAAATTGTCAATTAATAAATTTAGTAAACTATTTCTTCTCTGCCAGTGATAGAAAAAAGATTTTTTTTTTTCCTGCATTCGAATAGCTCCATGAGAAGCTTTCTACATGCTTGGCTGGAAAATTTAGTAATTATACAGTTCCCTAAGATGAAATTGAAGTTGATGTGAAAATCATAAAGTTTCTTGTGATGGTATTTCTCATGCTAAGGAAATATATAATTGGGGAAATCTGTGCAAATGCCTAAACTATTTAGCAAAGCTGCATGTGTGGGAAATTAGTTTTCTCTGATTTATGAACAAAAATGAGTTTGCTTTTGCAACTTCAATCCATACGAAGATGATTTAGTTCTCAAAATTCTATTCTATCATCCTGTTCGATATATCTCTTTTTAAACATCTTTCAATCCATTTGTTGAAATCTCACGCCGCAACACTCAAAGTCTTTGTATACTTTCAAACACTCACTTCATAATAAGGTAGTGAAATTGTTTCATGATCAAGTTTAAAGGTACAGGGTGACAATAGTACTTTATGAAAGGAAACAATTAAACGTGATCTTCTGTCAAGAACATTGCAAGTTAGCAATATCAGTCTGTTGCTTACATTGGAGCAATTGCGTCAGTTTTTTAGTTACTGTGGAACTCTCATTGACTTCATGCCAACAGATTCAAAAGAATTGCTTTATGTAGAGTATTCCAAGCCAGAAGAAACCTAGGGTGCTTTGTCATTGAACAATATGGACGTTGGTGGGCAACGTTTAAATGTTGAGATGACAAAAGTAGTGCCTCTAAAGATGGTAACATCTGCTTCTAATGCAAGTAGAAATAATACTCAAACAGGCTCTTTGCCGGTGATGATGCAGAAAGCAGTTGCTATGCAGCAATTGCAGTTTCAGCAAGAATTGATGATGCAACAAGCATTGGCATCACAGCAGGCTGCCAGCAGGGCAACAACAGTAAAATCTGCTACTAAGGCAGATGCTCTCCTAGCTGCAAAAATAAGCAAAAGGCTCAAAGGAGAATTTGTTAACAAAGAGGAGAAGGAACTTAGGAAAACAAGAAGGCAGGTTTTTCCTCTTCAGATGCAACTGAGAGAAATGACAAAAGGAAGAGAAAGCACAAACGGCAATAAGCTTCATCTTATTCACTAGAAAGTTCATCTAGATTGTTTTCATGTCTCTGGCAGCAAGAGAAGCATAAGGGAGTTTCTAAGGCTATTTTCCCTATTCCAAGTTTATGAGACTCATGGCTAGTTGAGCGAGGAACTGTTGTCTTTTGTCCCTGAATTCTTGGCCAGTGTTTATTTCTGCATGTCATCAATTGATGCTAAAGTCTCAGAATTCTCAGCCTTAAACCCTTCATTTCTCCGAAGAAGAGATTTTTCATCCCCAATTTCCCACAAACGCTGAGAATTTGTGGCAACGGATGGGTAAAATGCGTAAATTAATGCTAAAATCCTCCACAAAACCCCTTCAAACTCTGGAATGCAATTCCCAGCTCGAAATTCGAGATCTAACGCTGACAATTTGGAAGAATTTTACCTTGGGAATGAAAGGTGTGCTGTTCCCAGCCAGTTGCACCAGATAATTAAGATTTAGCAGGCACTACAATGCAATTCCAAGGCGAATGAGTCTTCTTCTAAACCTCTCAAATTTCTCACTAAAAACATCCACGATTTAGAGCTTCGAGCTTTTCCTCCTTGTCCTCAGCCTACAATCTCCCGGCATATACTATTAAAAGTGGTTGGTCATAATGGGGGTGAGGATGGGATAAAACTGAACATGTTTTTCCCTTATACTAATTGCCAAAAGAAAAAGCCCTAATTTTGAGCATTGTTCACAGCCCAAAGTAGAGAGTGGCTTTTTGGAGCCTATTCACTACCAAGAACCCTGAAACGCAAAGTGCTTTGGATCAGGTCGTGAACAGTGTGGCGGCTAGGAAAATTGTAGGAGGGTGAAGAAAATAATATTACAATCACTGGTATTCAAAACTTCAGACAAACTACCATTTTCATTGCTATTCATGGGCTATAGAGAGTGCATTCAACATAACCTAAAAAAGATGAGATTCATTGAAAGAACTGTATACAATAGAGATTCACATTACATTTTCCTAAAGGGATTTAACACTTCGCCATATTTTCTATATGTATTCTGAACACAACTCCGGCTCACGAACTCCGGCTTCATTTGTGAAATTATCAATAAGGCTCCTCTGTTAGTTTGAACACTGCTATACTTTGTGGGATTGTCAAACAGGGCTGTCTGTTTGTTGATGAAGTTTGATCCAAGAAGGTCGCTGGTAAGGTCATGGAAGCACGAAATAAGAACATCTTAATTGGTCGTGCACCGCAGAACAACGAATTTGTTGATCATGCACCGTAAAACAGGGTTTTCAAAGCATGAATTGTGTGCACCGCAGAATAGGGTTTTCAAAGCACGAATTTGTTAATTGTGCACCGCATAACTGGGTTTTGGAGAGAGCTAAGCAATAATGCCACCAAACCATAACTCGGTTTCGGAGAGAGTTAAGCAATAATGCCACCAAACCATAACTAGGTTTTGAAGCAATAATGCCACCAAACCATAACTGGGTTTTGGAGAGAGCGTCAAACAGCAAAATATATAGCCAGATGTTGAGTAGGAAACCATATGCCAGATGTCAATAAGAGAATGAAAGTGTTGACGACTAAACTCATTCAAAAGGAAGGCCTATCGGACAATTTTGACCACGACTTGTATACTATTTAAGATACGTTGGACGACTTTGACCTCGATTGGTATAATGTTTAAGATTGAGAAGCATTTTAAATTCAATTTATATTTGAGATGAAAAAAAGTATTCTGTATGTCTAGTAAATAAATTTGATTGATATAAGTAGAGTAAATCTGGTTATATGAGTATATTGGTGTCATTTCATATATTGATTTAAGTGTATAAATGGGGCAATGTATATTAATGATATTTATTGATATAGTTGGGTTAGTTATGATCAATATAATTGACTATAGTTTATGTTGCTTGATCATGGTTAATAGTTGATTATGGTTGTCAAGAGTGGTTATGGAATGATTATATATAAATATCAATTTAGATTTATTTTAATTTTGTATTTACTAAATGTTAATAAAGATCAAATGTTTTTTCGTTCTGAAAGGGGTTTGTATAAAGATTTAATTTCTCTATACACTTAGCAAATCCGAAGTTGGATCTAAACTGATTTAATTATTAATTATACATAGTTATAATTATAATTATTAATTTTATGTTTTTTAATTTATTTTATTATATATTTTTAAAATTTAATTTAAATTTTATGTTATTTTGACGAAGTCAAAATGTTATCTTAACTCGGAATCTGTCAAGTGTCTAGAGGGATCAAATCTCTTTTCACTCTAAAAAAGGTTTCCATCTCAAAATATTTGATTCCTCATGTGGAGAGGGATCAAATCTTTTTTCACTCTAAAAGGGGTTCGCATTTCAAGAGATGTGATCCATTTTGAAACTTGGTAGATCCAGAGTTAAGATGGATCTAGGTTAGTTTAATTTCTCACTTTAAATAGGCTATATTACACATGAATACCATGAGTCAATACCATGGGTTCTCAATATCATGAGTCTTTTTTATTTTTATTTTATTTATTTTGATTAAGTTATAAGGTTTACATTACATTATTTATTTTATTTTATTTTATATATGTAATTTGATTTCGTCAAAGTGTTAAAAATTACATTACAACATCTTTACCATACTGGGCTAGATAGCCTTTTTCAACCTAAATATAAATACCAACTTAGATCCATCTTAACTCTAAAATATGTTTGCATCTCAAGAAATTTGACCAACCTAAATTCATCTTAACTCTAAAATACATTTGCATCTCAAGAGATTTGATTCCTCTCTACACTTGGTAGATTCAGAGTTAGATGGATCTAGGTTGGTTTAATTCCCCCCTTTAAATAAGCTATATTCTACAAGAATACCATGGGTTAATACCAAGGTTCTCAATACCACTGGCCATTTTTATTTTTATTATTATTTTACTTTAAAGGGATATTTTAATTTTTTAATTTTATTTTTCTTAAAAAGTTAAAATTACATTACATTAATCATTTAATTTAATTTAATTTGTATTTATTTATTTATTTTGATGTAATTTGACGTAGTCAAAATGTTAAACATTACATTACAACAACTCTACCATATTTTGTTGTAGAGCACCTCTCAGCGCAAATATAAATACTAGCCTAGATCCATCTTAACTCTAGATCTACCAAGCTCCGAGAGGGATCAAATCTCTTTTTACTCTTAAATAGGTTTGTATTTCAAGAGATTTGATCCCTCTTGGTGCTTGGTAGATCCATAGTTAAGATAGATCTAGGCTAATTTAATTTACCCCTTTAAATAAGATATATTCCACATGAATACCATGGGCCAATAACATGAGTTCCGTAACACCCTCCTCCCACATCTACCCAAGCAATAGACCAGCTGGGGTAAATATGCGACGAGAGGCCACTATGATATTCGAACTCCTAAGTCACGTTAAGGAAGTGGAATTGATGGAAGCACACCATATAGACATTCAACATTAGTATTGGGACCCTCAAGGACCAATCCAACCTTTCTGCCAACCTGCCCCTGGGTCCCATTGAGCTTTTGGACCACTTTAACTCTGGAAAATCTCATGCTATGGGAATGCCAGCATCCAGGGACCTCTAGATGCTCTAACAGGCCTGCAAACCAACGTCCAGGGACTTTTTTGCACAATGGTGTGCCAACGTCCCCAGGGTTTGAGCCACTTTTTCAGGCCCAAAGCCCAAGTCACTACCCAAAATAGAATGACATCTTCAGAACAGTAAGATAATAGGGAAATGACAGTGCAAAAGAAATTACTTGAATAATACCTTGACTGGACCCCTACTAGTTGATCTAAATGTAAAACTTGAAGATTTTTTAAACAATATTTCAAGTGTAAATTATATGTGTTTTGGGTAGAGAATCAATTTACTAAACACATAAAAGATGATTTTTATCTCAGTTTTGCATAAAATAAAAAAGACATAAGTACCATAATAGCATACACAAGACAACAAATGATAAAGGAGTTCACACCTCCTGGGCTACATCTCCTGGTCCAGCTTCCAATATTGGGCCTCTTTCATTATGCTAAAAATTATGTGATTAAATCAAGTTACAATGCTAAAAATGCTAAAAACAAATGTCTCCAATGGCTCTAGAACAGTGAAAAAACCCCTATTTTGATTCTCTTTGCACCTCATTTGGGCAAAAATTGAGAAAGTTATGCTTGTTTCTTCATTTTCCTAAATTCTACAGCGAATTTGTAGGACTGTTAAGGGCGCCGTTAAGCCCCAATTCCAAAAACTTAAGCCACATGGGGGCCATGTTCCTAGGGGCCAATGCTAACTCTTTGCCCCTGTCGGTCGGGCCCCCAACCATTCTTGCTGGTGGTTTGTAGTGATCACAACATCAAATCAATGAGAATGGAAAGCAACTCATTCGACCTGCCAATCCTTCTCTCACTGACATGTGATCTTATTGCTCCATATGACTTGGGCTTAGCGCTTAAATTCTGCGCTGCTAACTGAGTGCTCCATTCATTGTGGTGAGTTCATGTGGAGGCCATATGGCTCGGGGTTGGACCTCGTTGCTAGCACCTTTCCATTGGCTCCTCCTACTCTTCCGCCGGTGGTCATATGGAATTCCATATGGCTTGGGGCTAGCCCCCTTTTCATCATTGACGGTTCTGGGGTTAGTTTAGGTGTATAAGTTGTGGTGGGTGTCGTGACCATGGGACTGGGGCTAAGACCTAGCCCATAGTCCCTCCCTTTGGTCCTCTTGGGTGCGATGACCTTATTGGTTTCAAATTTTTACCTTCTCCTTTAAGTTTCTCTTTTATAATGTAAATCCATACTTTATCTCCAACTTGGGAACTGTGATCAACACGATGCTTATCATGCCTCATCTTGTACTTGGCTTGGCTCTTTTCCAACTATTCTTGAAGAATTTGATGCACCAATTGAACTTGTTTAATGAAATACTTTTCCTTATCAATGAGTCACTATGACCATCTATAATGACATCCTTCCCAATTATAAAATCTAAAGGAGGTTTTGGTAAGTAACTGTTGTAGCAGCTACAACCACCCTCCAAAATTTTGGCATGCATCCAATTTCAGAGCCTCCTTTGAGAGTTTTACTTGATGACTGCATGCACTCGGGTGATGAGCCCCCAAATTGGGTAACCTATTGGGCTCATTTTTCCTAATTGTCCTTGTTCAATCCTCCATTTTTCATAGATTATGCATGTTTTTTTAGTATGTTTGTGTTATTTGAACGAATAAGGGTGGTCACTCTACCTAGGAGGCTAATACGTGGTTATTTCAGGATTTTTGGACAAATGAGTTCTTTATAGGAGCCTACAGCTCTTGGGGTTGGGCCCAACTCGAGTGCTAAGGCCGCCTTTATGTATTGTTAGTTGTTCTTTATGCATTTGCAAAAACATTTCTGTTAAGTAGATTAAAGTTTGTTGATTAACTAGGTCACTGTGAATGGTTAGAAAGAC
Organism: Pinus tabuliformis; assembly: GCA_031772625.1. Taxonomy (NCBI): domain Eukaryota; kingdom Viridiplantae; phylum Streptophyta; class Pinopsida; order Pinales; family Pinaceae; genus Pinus; species Pinus tabuliformis. The sequence continues at coordinate 604,994,860 of CM062815.1, forward strand.
TTTTGAATGCTCAGATTTAGTTTATAGGTTGTTAACATGAAAAAGCTTCAAGAAAAGGGCCATCAAACATCTCTGGTTTCACCTCTCCTTCAGTAGGATCAGGAGCTGGGATCAGGATAACTTTGTTTCCCACAAAAACACTGATTTTACTTTGCCATGCAATCACTAGTGTTGGATTTTCATGTGTAGAAGTTGGTTACAAGTTCACACTTTTTCTCGCTTAGTTGCATGAGTTAAAATACATGGTTTCATTGCAGGTCACACTTCTGTTCATTCTCTTTACTAGCAGCTAGCAGATTAGGTCAACGTAATTAGGTTTTTGAATTTACAAGTCTTCGTTGGATCAGTTGGAAAAACGCCTTGCAGAGCACCTGTACCACTCCTTCATCTGTTTATTCTCCATCAGCACCATCCACTCCACCCTCTACTTAGCATCCTTGCCTCCCATTCGCCATTTGCTCCCATAACCCTAGTTTTGTGTGTAACATTGCTTCAGTCTTCTTTGAACCAAATCCAGCCATCTACACCTGTCCACAACTCCATCCACCGAGTCCTAGACCATCTCCAACCCTCACCCTACCTCCACACTCACTCCTTCACCTTTCCCTCTCCATTCATCCACCAAAAACCTCATTTCTGAACATCCTGTAGAAAGTTACAGACATCCTGTAGAAAATCGCAGACATCCTGTAGAACCCCTGCAGACTTCCTGTAGAGGCTCACGAATGAGGTTTCTTGATAGCCAAACTCGGTGAAACTCTATGGAAGGGTGTTAGGGACCCCTTAGGCCCTCTCTGAACCTTCTTGACCTCCTCCAAGCATTTCTTCTCGCCCATCCACCTCTGCACAGCCCAAAAACATCAAATGCATAATAACTCTGGCAACTTATTCAAAAATACAAAAAGATGTTTTTTTCCAGATGTTACTGTAGAAGTAGCTTAGATGCATGTATTTACCTTTCTAGAAATCAATGGCATCTCCTTCAGTAGCTTACATACTCTTTCTTGCATCGGTAGGGTTAGCTGGTAGAATTAGGGTTTGCTAGGGTTTACGTTTCCTCTTAGCTTTCCAGTTTCTTTCTGCAAATAGATCAGCCTTCTTTAAGTTAGCTTTCATCCATCAGTTAAAAAGCTTCTTCTCAGAGCTCATAGAAGTTGGCTTAAGCCCCTAGCGGACTTGTGCCAGCTGACCAAGTGACAGCTGCGGCAAGAGCTAGTACTTGTGCATACAGCACTGTCACTTCCAAGTTTGTTACGAATTACCGGGTTGATAAAACTAAAGAAGGGAGTCCCAGGAGTTGTAGCATTATTGCTGCAATACTGGAGGTCACCACTCTTTTTGGTGCCGTTGCTGGGGAAGCGTCAAAGTATTTTTGATTGCTACTTTTCTTCTATTTTCCTACTCTCGCCTTCTGCTAAGTAGTTTATTTCATTTCCATTCTGCAATTTCATTTCTGCAAAAGTAAATTAGACATTTCCTATTTTCGTAGATTAACCTTTCAATTCTGCAAGCGTAAAATAGAATTTCAATTATGCAAGCGTAAAATAGAATTTCAATTCTGCAAGTGTAAAATAGAATTTCAATTTTGCAAGCGTAGTCTAGTATTTCCTTCTCGCAATTTGATTTCAGCAAAATAGATTAGTTTTTTCCTGCTTTCATTTCAATTCCGCATTTTCATTTTTGCAAGATAGATTTTAGTTAGTTGCAATTCCATCTGTTTCAGTTTTGCAGGTACAAGCAGAGAGAAAAGAAAAAGCAACCAAAAATCCTTTCATGCCTCGTAGGAACAGAGATAATACCAGAAAATTCCTACCCAACAACCCCACCACTTCACTGAGTCACCCTTCTCTCTTCTTTGGTGGCAGTGATCCAGAAGAACCTATAGGTGAACCTCCTACGATATAAGAAGATCCTATAACAAAAGAAGAGCAAGAAAACATTCCTTTTGAGACCGTGGCTGACAACAGAAATGGTAGAGATGATGACGAGAGAATAGAAGGTACCTTCCCCATCCGAGAGACTAACGGGGACATTAAAATGAAGAACATAAGTCCCTCAGCCTTACCTCATTTCCATGGATTGACCACTGAAGACCCTGATACCTCCCTGTTTGAGTTTGTTGTCCTTTGTCGAACTTATGACTATACAGAAGAGGAGCAAAAGTTGAAACTCTTCCCATCTACCCTCAAGGATGTAGCATTACGCTGGTTCATGGGGTTACCTAGAAATAGTATCACTACTTGGGCTCAGATGCAGCAAGCCTTTAACAACAAATACCGGGATTACTGTAGGTCAAAGGAAACCAAGGGAGAAATCTTTCGGATGACCATGGGAAATGATGAGTCTTTAGAGGACTATGAGGAAAGGTTCCAACTTAGCTATAAACGGGTCAGGTGCACACTTGACCCTGAATCTCTAAAGTTGGTTCTGCTCCGAGGAGTCCCTGAAGACCTTCTAGATACCCTTCACATGCTAGCTGGAGGAGATATTTACCAACTACCTTATGAGGACATAAAGACTGTGTTTAGAAACCACTCTAGGGTAGCCCGGAAAAGAGGTAGGGGGAATCCACTTTCAGCTAGTACTACCTTCTCCAAGCATGAGTTTGCTAATCAGATGGAAGACCTCAAAAGTGAGATGAGACAGACCATTTCCATGCAACTTGATACTTTCCGAATCCAACAAAAGAAAGAGGAAGTTGAGAGGGCTTTGGCCATCTTCTGTCCCAGATGTACAAGGAAGCACCCTAAGAATGAGTGTCCATTGCACTCAGTAGAGGTATGTTTCGTTTGTGAGGAGGACCACCCCACAAACCAATGCCCAACCTTGCCCGGATTCAAAGCCATGTACCAAGGGACTGAGGCACCCACTGAACCTCTCTACTTCCTCAACCAAAGGAGACCGCATGGACCCAGACCTTACCAGCAGGGGATGCAAGGGACATCCCAAGCTTATTATAGCCCCAACCAATCTGCTCACATGCCTTCTTGGGGTCCCCCTGCTCATCCTTCCTGGTCTGCACCTCCTCCGTGGTCTTATCCACCTCAATACCATACTCAACCCACTGCTCATTCGTTTCACTCACATGTCCAGCCACAGCCTCAGTGGAATGCACCTCAACCGGGGTGGAGGCCCCAATACAACTCTCCTCCCGCCATTCTGCCTCCACCACCGGCTCAACCACAACCATTACCTCCTGCTCCTCCAAGACAACCCCAGATGCCTGCCCAACTGAACCCGAACCCCAACAACCGACAGGCCCAGCAGGTATACACTGGGGAGACAACATGTCCTACCTATGCTGTGGAGATCCAAGAGATCAACCTGCGATCCGGAAAGACCCTTTCAAATCGCCAACCTCCTCCCTCAGAGGATGAGGAAGAGAAACAGGAAAGTGAACCCAAAGCCATTCCACCCTTTCCTGAGCGACTAACAGTAACCACGCAACCAAACCCAGAGGAGACTGAACTTCTGGGAGAACTGAAACAGTTGTGTGTGAAAATACCCCTTCTCCAGGCCATCAAAGATGTACCGATATACAACAAATTGATTAAGGAGAAGTGTTTCAGGCACCCAGGCAGGAGAAAGAGAGATGCCTTGACTATCAATGTCATAGGACAACTGTCTGATCTAATGTTGGGGCAAGTAATTTGTCCAAAGTATTTGGACCCTGGGAGTCCTGTAGTTGATGTCCACATCAATGGCACCATTATCCCCCATACCTTGATTGATCTAGGGGCTGCCATTAATGTGATGACCAAGGACACCATGCTTAAACTCAACCTTCATAGTTCCTTAAGGAAGACCTCGACAGTCTTGCAGTTGGCAGACCACTCCACCGTGACTCCCGAAGGGATTGTGGAGGATGTCTTGGTCTCGGTTGACTCTTGGAAGTATCCTGCGGACTTCTTGGTCCTTCAACCAAAGGCAAAGCTTACTGGATACCCCCTCATTTTGGGAAGGCCTTGGTTATCCACTGCGAATGCTTACATCAGTTGCCGAGCTGGAAACATGACCATCAAAAATGGTCGTATGTCCAAGCAGCTAGTTCTATACCCTCCTGCCCAGCCTCTGCTAGAACATGACTTACCACTCTGGTTGGAAGAAGGAGATGAGGATGAGGTCTACTTTTCACCCTTGTGCACAATAGAAACCACTAGGGGAGGTCCTCAAAACGAGGATGATTTGATTGAGACCTTGATTCAAAAGCCACCTCCCAGTGCACTGTCCTTAGAGGAATTGGTGGAGGATACCCAAGCCAGCACCTCAGTGGACCTCTGTGTGACTGATCCAACCTCTCCCAGAGTTAAGAATGTGGAGTTTGGTCCTGGAAGAACTTTAAAGATCAGCTCCTCCCTATCTCCTTCCTAGGAGAAGGAGCTGTGTAGCTTACTGAACAATCATTTAGATGCTTTCACCTAGAGCTATAAGGAGATGAAAGGAGTCCATCCTTCGGTCTGTACCCATCACATCTACATTAAAGAAGATTGTAAACCGGTCAGGCAGCCTCAGAGGAGAATGAATCCAGCCCTTAAGGATATTATCAGAGAAGAATTGCAAAAATTATTGGATGCAGGATTCATCTACCCTATCTCCGATAGTGAGTGGGTCTCGCCTCTAGTGCTGGTGCCCAAAAAGAATGGGAAGTGGAGAATTTGTGTAGATTACCGAGAACTTAACAAAGCCACTAAGAAAGACCATTTCCCTTTGCCTTTCATAGATCAGGTGTTGGATGGACTGGCAGGGAAGAAGTTCTTCTCTTTCCTAGATGGGTTCAGCGGGTATAACCAGATCCAAATCAGCCCGGAAGACCAAGATAAAACCACCTTCACCTGTCCTTGGGGTACCTTTGCCTATCGAGTCCTTCCCTTTGGGCTATGCAACGCTCCTGCCACTTTCCAGAGAGCAGTATTGAGCATCTTTTCTGAGTTGGTCCATGATTCGGTAGAAATCTATATGGATGACTTCACTCCTTATGGGTCCAACTTCCAAGAAGCATTGACCAATCTGGGAAAAGTTCTAACCAAGTGCATTGAGATGAACCTGTCCCTCAGTCCTGAAAAATGTGAATTCCTGATGACTGAAGGGACCGTGCTAGGTCATACCATTTCTCGACAAGGATTACAGGTGGACCCTAATAAAATTGCTATCATCCAAAAGGTCCCACCTCCTCAAAAGGTAAGAGATGTTCAGAGTTTCCTAATATTAGTAGGATATTATCGAAGATTCATTAAAGACTTCAGTAAGCTATCCTCGCCTTTGTTTGGAATCTTAGGGAAAGATGTTGAGTTTAAATGGACTGACAATTGTCAAGGGGCACTGGACGAATTGAAAGATAAGCTGGTGTCTGCCCCGATCTTGAGAGGTCCAAACTGGGCCCTACCTTTCCACATCCACACTGATGCCTCGAACAAAGCCATAGGGGCAGCCTTAGGAAAAATTGAGGAGAAACTCCCATATGCCATATACTTCATCAGCAAAAACCTATCCAAGGCAGAAATGAACTATACTGTAACCGAGAAAGAGTTCCTGGTCGTAGTCCATTCCCTAAACAAGTTCCTTCACTACATCACCGGTTATCAAAAATTTGTACACACTGATCATGCTGTGATTAGATACTTAATGAATAAGCCTGATGTCAATGCTCGTATTATTAGATGGTTACTTTTGTTACAACAATTTGATTTGACGATTGTCGACAAGCCAGGTAAGGAAAATGTTGTTGCTGACTTCTTGTCTAGATTGGACTTGCCTGCAGGTGAAGAAGGAACAATGGATGACCAGATGCCAGATGAACATCTATTTGCTATCTCAGTACTCTCTCCATGGTTTGCTGATATAGCAAATTACTTGGTCTCAGCACAGTTCCCTCCGCATCTGTCCTCAAAAGAGAAGAGCAAAATCGTAAGGAAGAGCGCCCCGTTCACTTGGATCGGGGGCAACCTGTTTAAGCTTGGCCTAGATCAGATCTTGAGACGTTGTGTTAGGGAGGAGGAAGTCTTTGACATCCTCCTAACCTGTCATGATGGACCTTGTGGAGGCCACTTTGTAGCCAAAAGGACTGCCTTCAAAATTCTACAGGCAGGCTACTATTGGCCTACTCTTCATCAAGATGTCAGAAGATACATCAGCCAGTGTGACCGATGTCAGAGGATGGGGAAACCAACTCCAAGAGATGAAATGCCTCTCCAACCTCAAGTGACCTTCGAGCCATTTGAGAAGTGGGGCATGGATTTTGTGGGTCCTATCAACCCTCCTTCAAAGCAACAGTCTTACATCATTGTGTGCACCGACTATCTGACCAAGTGGGCAAAAACGAAAGCAATCAAAGCAGCAACAGAAGAAAAGGTGGCTGAGTTTCTGAGGGAAAATATCTTCTACAAGTATGGCTACCCAAGAGAGTTAGTCACAGATCAAGGAAGCCAGTTCACCTCCAACCTGATTGAAGACTTGCTTGTGCATCACAAGATCAAGCACAAGACTTCCACCCCCTATCATCCTCAAGCAAATGGGCAGGTGGAAGTCACTAATCGAGCATTGGAAGGGATTTTGACTAAGGTTGTGAGCAGCAGCAGAAAGGATTGGGCAGATCGCCTAGTTGAGGCCACCTGGGCCTACAACACCACTTGGAAGACCACAACCGGTTTCACACCTTATGAGCTGGTCTACGGGAAGAAAGCTTTGCTGTCCATAGAGTTCGAGTACAATACATTGAGGGTGGCAGCTCAGCTGGACCTAGATCTCAGCCATGCTCAACGTGAAAGATTATTGCAGCTGAATGGATTAGATGAACAAAGAATGCAGGCCCTCCTCCACTCAGAAGTAGTTCAACTCCAGAGGAAGATATGGCATGACCGGCACCTTAATGAAAAGCAATTCCAGTTGGGAGATTGGGCGCTGCTGTATGACTCAAGATACAAGGATTTCAAAGGGAAGCTGAGGACAAGATGGTTAGGACCATATACAGTGGAGAAATGTAACGATAATGGTTCAGTCCTTATCAGGACCATTGATGAAGAGGCCATCCCCATGCTTGTCAATGGGCATCGGTTGAAAATCTACAAGAAACCCCTTTCAAGGCAGGAGTTCATTGAAACTGTGGAAAAGACAGTGCTGGTAATAGAGCAGGGTTCTGCCTCTGTTTCGGCCACACCTTGATCATCAAAAAAAAAAAGAGGAATAAAAAGATCCCTGGACGAAAACCTCTCTGAGGCGGCCAGGGCAGGCAGTGAGGGTGAAAACCTCAGGGAGGCGCCCCAACTGTCTCTCAGAAAATAAAGAAATGGAATAAAAAAGATCCTTGGGTGAAAACCTCTTTGAGGCGCCCAGGGCAGATAGTGGGGGTGAAAACCTCATAGAGGCGCCCCTGCTGTCTCTCAAAAAAAAAAAGAAGAGAAAAAAAGAAAAAGAAGAAAAACAGGTCTGATCTTTGAAATTATTGCAGGTTGCAGGGATATAATGCAGATAAAGAGGGTCACGCAAATCAAGGACAGGGGTCCATCCCAAGCTACCAGGCATCCTCACCGACACTCCCTCCATGGCCACACACTTTTTCTAGGGTTTGGACACATTCGGGTCAAGATTCAACCTCCTACAGGAAGTTTCAGGGCTTTCTACAGGAAGTTCTGCATTTCTACAGGAAACATCCTGTAGAACCCTTGGGCAGGAAAAAATCGATTCTGGAACGGGATTTAAAGCTTGAGGTTTGGTGATGAGGCCTGCAGCCACCTCTCTCTCCCATCCATCACCTGTTTCATCTCTTTCCACCACCATTACCACAATTTGGTCCCGTATTCCTGCACAGTCATGCAAAAAGTCCTGTTTTCCTCAGAGTGAATTTTTTCCTAAGGGACAAATCAAGCATTCAAAAGCTCGCACACTCTACCTGTCAAAAGCTTCAATAGGACCCTTCATCCGTGACCATAGCCGTGCCCGTTTCAGCATGCAGCCCAGGAGGAGAAGCAGCTACAGGATGTCCTACAGGAATCCTGTAGCAGCTGATCCACCTGGAATACACACTATGGAGTCAAGAGCAGTTGAAATCAACACAGGAGGCATGCAACCAGCTCTGTGTAAATGTGAACACCTCCTCAACAGCTGAGAATAGACGGGGTCATGCATGCAATGTTCACCACCAGAGGACTGGGTCCTGAAAGCCTTGCATCCAGCATCAGCCAATGAACGAGGGAATTCAAATGCCGGTGCACAAAGCAGCAGTGAGCAAAGCCATTGTTTCACGTCCAAAAACCTGCGAAACACGTCCACGACCACACAAGTAAGTGCCTAACCTTATTTCTTCAAATTGCATAAGCTATACTATGAACACTGCATATCTGTGAATGGGGCGAATTGAACGAATGCAATGGCTAGTCAACTAGCCACCCACAGCCAGTAGAATTGCCTCGTGGTATCTGAACGAGCATGGTTACGCTCGATTTCGCCAAAAGGACGTGGAGCCGAACGTCCGACACGTGGGAAGTGTCCAGTCGGGGAAAATCAGCAGATTTGCAGTGAAATCGGCGGACTGACAGGGATGACGGCGGGTAATGGCGGAGATAGACATTGGCGGTCAGAGACACGCCGGGGAATGATGGCCGTGACATTGTCTAACGGCTCGGCCTGGACACCTCACCCCCCATGCCATGAATTGCATCGTATTTCAAAATCATTCGGCCAGAGCACTCACATTAACCACAGTCATTCACGCCTACCACCGGTTTTCAGCAATGTGAGCGTCCTCCTCCTCTGCAGTTCGTTAGCCCGAGTTTCTCGGCCCGGTTCAAACTCTTCCCGCATCCCAGACTTGCTCAGCAGCGCCGTGACGTCCTCCAGAAGCAGCAAAAGCTCTCTACAGGAAGGAGCTCTACAGGAAGCACAGCGAAAGCTCCCGGAGCAGAGAAACCCATGTCTGTTGCGTCGGAATTGGAAATTTTGAAGAGAGGTAGGCTCGAACATGCCATCCCCATGCTTAATTTTCGAAAGGTGGTGAACTAGCTTGTTTGAAGTGGGGAAAATTAAAACCAATCTGCCTGTGGGTCAAGAATGGTGGTTTGCTTATATGATACACAGAATTTCTTTCAAATGGTGTTGCGTCATATTCACCTCCATGGTTCCTGTTAACAAACTCTCCCCATTATAACGATAAACCGTTGTAAGGCTCACCTGTGCACATATAAAATTTTTGTGACTGCTATATGGTTGGTGTGAAAATTAGCTCTGCACTCTGTCTGTGAGAGCTTAATTCCTTTTGACAAGTCGAGTTTTGGGCGGCAACAGTATTATAACCAGAGAATTGGTGAAAGGGGAGATACAAACAGCGGAGAAACCCTGTCCTGAGAGTCAAGGAGGAAAACCATATCAGAATTTCCATTCTAACTAGAGCTCAAGCCGAAAACAGGGTATTTTCACCATGCCAGGAGGGTTCATCAGAAAGGAACCCTCAGATTCCAGAAAATTGAGGGAAACTCCCGAGGTGGTAGAACTGTTTACCCGTGCCCACTGGATGACCTTCTGTGACAGAATTCAAGGTCACAATGATGAAATAACAGAGGAGTTCCTAAGGTCCCTGCAGCCCAAATCAAAAACACTAGCCACTGTAAATTTCAGAGGATTGACCTTGAAACTCACCCCACAACTCATTAGTCGGGTCACTGAGTTTCCATTGGGGATACCGTGGGATAAAGAGGAAAGGAAATTGGGCCAGAAGGCCAAAAAGGAATTTTTCCTACCGGAAGAACAGTTTTCAGAGGATAAGAATGGGGTCAGGAGAGCCAGCCTTTAGCCATTTTGGAGCGAGGTCAACCTTCAAATTATGAAATATATTACCTGTGAGGGGCGATTTAGTATTGTGTATGGTTATCACTTCCGCTTGTTAACCGAGCTCAGGCATAAGATGGATTTGCCCTCAGAACAAAAATTGAGCATCCCATACTTCCTCCTACAGTCATTGATTGAGTGTGGCACAAAACTGAAGGAGGGGACACTAGACCAGCTGGCTCATCATGGGCTTATCAAGCTCCTCGTAGAAGATGCCCTCCATACTTATATTGTCCCTATCTCCTGGGAGATTTTTCGCAATATGACCAAGGATGATGATATCCGGATTCTGGCCGAGGAACTCACTTCATCCAGCAGTGAGGAGAAGGAGCATATTGAGGCAGAGAAGAAACCTAAGGGTAAGGAAGCTAAGGGTAAGAAAACCCAGGGCAGACCATCACAGGAAAAGCCACAGGAAAGGCAAGAGGAAAAGCAAGAAAAGGGCCAAGCTACTGAGGCCAAAGCTGTGGGTGAAATAAAAACACAAACGCCAAGGGAGAAGCGGTTGCAAACCCGGGCAGAGAGGACTGAAAAAGTCCAAACAAGTAAAGACACACCCAAGGCAACCACAACACAAGTCAAAGAGAAGGCACCCCCAGCCAAGCAAGCCAAATCAGGGAAAACTGGTTCTACAGGAGGCCAGCAGACTGTTTCTACAGGAAGCCAGAAAACTGCTTCTACAGGAAGCCAGAAAACGGCCACTACAGGACTTTCTACAGGAAGTCTGGGGAAAGGGTAGCAGAAGGAGAAATCGCCCGAGATTTTAGCTAGGGAGGCAACAACTGTGCTAGCCACCCTAAGCACATCCCCCAAGTAGAAGGAAAAATGAAAGAGGGAGCCTCCCCTATACTTTAAGGCAAGAAGGAGTGTAAGGATTAAGACTGGCAGACCCCAGCCTTCGTCAAAAGAACCAATCACAATTGTAGACACCCCTACCACACAAAAGGAGAGGTCCCCCTCCAAGGCATCCATCACTTATGAACGGGGAAGCCCGAAGACATCCACCTGGAGGGAGAGGATGAAAATGTTGGACACCAAGGCCTCTCTACAGGATGCTGAGGCTATTCTACAGGAAACACTGGCTAGACTGAAGGAGACCAAAGCAATGGAGGGTGAGGCAGCTAAATCACCTCAGAGGGAAGAAAATGTAGAAAACATTATGGAACCTAGCCCCCAGCCCAGCTTGGGCTCCTATTATAACTTCTTGGAGGCCGGAAAGATCATTCCTCAGAAATTCACAGTGCCACTTTTCCTTGCACTGGAGGAAGAGAGAGTGAGGACCCACACTTGGATGAAAAGCGCTAAGTTCAAGGGTGTGGTGGATATAGGTCCTCTGGAGGAATAGCTCAAAGAGGCAAGGAGGGAATTGGATCTATTACGACATGTGGAGAGCAGCCATCGGGTCAGGCTATAGGAAGAAAATGAGCTGCTTAGACAACAACTATAATTACAGGGACAGAGGAAGGAAGACAGGCCTCATATCTTGGGAGAGCAACAGAAACAGGAGGGGCCCACAACAGCTACAGATACCCCTTATGAACAGCAAAGAAAGGAAGGTACACAGACTGAAATTGAGGCACTGAACCAACAACTACAGGAACAAGAATTGCAGATACATTCTCTGAAACAGCAGCTGCAAAAAAAGGAGGCCCAACTGGCCTGCATGGCCAGTTGGGCAATGGAAGCTCTGCAGTGCAGGCAGCCTGCTAGATCCTATGCCCTATACCTCAAGGACCAATGGTTACCGTTTCAAATCAATACCTTGGCCCAAAGGGGCATCACCCATTTCCAAAATTATCATCAGTTTGCAGCTCTATGTGACAGTAGTTCATCTGAGGATAGGGCCAAATTGGCAGAGTTCTGCTTGCACAACTTTGCCCTTTCAGACATGAATGCATGGGATCCTAACACGGTGATAGGAGATGTCTAGCTTATGGCCATGGCCTCTTAGATGAGCCATGAGGAAGAGAGAGAAGCAGAGGTCCGCAGTATCATAGGCAGAGAGCTCAGTGAGCCTCTCATGATAAGAGCAGAGCCAGATGACACATAAGCAGTGATAAGCGCCCACCAGCACTTGGCCAACAGTCCTCAGGATCTACTGGAATACATTGAGCAACAGGCTCAAGCCATTGCCCATTTTGAGGACATGGAGAGACTGTTGGGAGAAAACTGTATGCATGCCTGCACAAGGCAGTGGAACACACTGCCTCACAGCCTGAAGATAAAAGAATACCACTCTCCCACCAGGATGAGGGAAGCCTTGGCAAGGGTACCCCTCTACAAACAGTTGATGCAGAACTTGCAGGCCAATTGGATTGGCTTGAAATTCAGTCCTCCTTTACTTTTGGGATTGCTAGAAGGAGTGAAGGAAGAGGAAGAAGGTAGACAATGGGAGGAAGTGGAAAGGAAGGCAGGATTCCACGACCGGGAAGAGGATATCACAGCAGAGGCTTGGGACGTGAGGGAGGTGATCAAAGCCATAAAGGATGATGAGCTGGACTAGTTGCTCAGAGGATGAGCAACCGATTTAGTAGGGGGGTGATGATGAGCCCCCAAATTGGGTAACCTATTGGGCTCATTTTGCCTAATTGTCCTTGTTCAATCCTCCATTTTTCATAGATTATGCATGTTTTTTTAGTATGTTTGTGTTATTTGAACGAATAAGGGTGGTCACTCTACCTAGGAGGCTAATACGTGGTTATTTCAGGATTTTTGGACAAATTTTGGAGCAAAACCAAGCAATCATGGGTCAGCTGACAGCCAAGCTTGAGGGGAGGATTCATAGGGAGGTTGTCTCTTGCATTAAATGGCCTTCCTCAAAATCTCCACCCTCAACTCCAAGCTCCACAGGCCACCAAAACGAGTTTTAAAGGCAGCCAAGCAGTTTTGGGAAGAGTGACTGTTTACTAGCAGTTGGGACAGCCGAGTCCCTTGAATCTAGGAGGGTTGCTAGCCCCCTCGTATTGTACAAATAGGAAGGCCTCAGCCTTCGTAGTTTACTTTTGGAACTGTTGGTATTTTTGCACTATAGTGCTGTCATTTTGCTCAGCCTGTTTTCTTGTAGCTACTGCTGTACAACTTTCATATGATGGTTATTTTTGAATAATGAGAAGCAACTTTACTTGGCATCAGACCTGAGTTCTTTATAGGAGCTTGCAGCTCTTGGGGTTGGGCCCAACTCGAGTGCTAAGGCCTCCTTTATGTATTGTTAGTTGTTCTTTATGCATTTGCAAAAACATTTCTGTTAAGTAGATTAAAGTTTGCTGATTAACTAGGTCACTGTTAATGGTTAGAAAGACTTTTGAATGCTCAGATTTAGTTGATAGGTTGTTAACAGGAAAAAGCTTCAAGAAAAGGGCCATCAAACATCTCTGGTTTCACCTCTCCTTCAGTAGGATCAGGATAACTTTGTTGCCCACAAAAACACTGATTTTGCTTTGCCATGCAATCACTAGTGTTGGATTTTCATGTGTAGAAGTTGGTTACAAGTTCAGACTTTTGCTTGCTTAGTTGCATGAGTTAAAATACATGGTTTCATTGCAGGTCACACTTCTGTTCATTCTCTTTACTGGCAGCTAGCAGATTAGGTCAACGTAATTAGGTTTTTGAATTTACAAGTCTTCGTTGGATCAGTTGGAAAAACGCCTTGCAGAGCACCTGTACCACTCCTTCATCTGTTTATTCTCCATCAGCACCATCCACTCCACCCTCTACTTAGCATCCTTGCCTCCCATTCGCCATTTGCTCCCATAACCCTAGTTTTGTGTGTAACATTGCTTCAGTCTTCTTTGAACCAAATCCAGCCATCTACACCTGTCCACAAGTCCGTCCACCGAGTCCTAGACCATCTCCAACCCTCACCCTACCTCCACACGCACTCCTCCACCTTTCCCTCTCCATTCATCCACCAACAACCTCATTTCTGAACATCCTGTAGAAAGTTACAGACATCCTGTAGAAAATCGCAAACATCTTGTAGAACCCCTGCAGACTTCCTGTAGAGGCTCACGAATGAGGTTTCTTGATAGCCAAACTCGGTGAAACTCTATGGAGGGGTGTTAGGGACCCCTTAGGTCCTCTTTGAACCTTCTTGACCTCCTCCAAACATTTCTTCTCGCCCATCCACCTCTGCACAACCAAAAAACAATCAAATCATATGCATAATAACTCTGGAAACTTATTCAAAAATACAAAAAGATGTTTTTTTCCAGATGTTACTGTAGAAGTAGCTTAGATGCATGTATTTACCTTTCTAGAAATCAATGGCATCTCCTTCAGTAGCTTACATACTCTTTCTTGCATCAGTAGGGTTAGCTGATAGAATTAGGGTTTTCTAGGGCTTACATTCCCTCTTAGCTTTCCAGTGTCTTTCTGCAAATAGATCAGTCTTCTTTAAGTTAGCTTTCATCCATCAGTTAAAAAGCTTCTTCTCAGAGCTCATAGAAGTTGGCTTAAGCCCCTAACGGACTTGTGCCAGCTGACCAAGTGACAGCTGCGGCAAGAGCTAGTACTTGTGCATACAGCACGGTCGCTTCCAAGTTTGTTACGAACTACCGGGTTGATAAAAGTAAAGAAGGGAGTCCCAGGAGTTGTAGCATTATTGTTGCAATACTGGAGCTCACCATCGGGTTCACTTCGTGAGCTCATGTGAGTCCTCGCACCCACCTTGCTTGATCATTCCACTGATAGGTTTTGCATGTTGATGTCAATGTCATGCTTGTGACCATGTTCTGGTCATACTCAAGGTCTTCACTTCGTGTGTACATGTTGTGTTCGCTATGTAAACATCCATCGCACTCACACATGGAATCACATACACTGTCGCACAAGCGTCATCACAGTCAACCAATGATCAATCACAAGTGTTGCGCTTGTCGCTCACACCGTCGGTCAGTGATGTTGAGCATGTGTGTCATGTGTATGTACATGACTCCTGTGAATAGGATCTGTGTATACTTTCCCAAACTTCATATTTAACATTCATATGACTTTGAAATGTCATTTCTCTGTTTATATGTCCTGTAGCATCTGTACTAGTCTATATACTCATAATGTCTAATTCTCTCTAAATTTCAATTTCTGTGAACATTTTGTATATAGAATTGGGTGAGTTTCCTCTCTATTGCTAAGAGGGTGAAAGGGATATTGGAGCTTGTGCATAGTGATGTGTTTGGACCTATTTTGGTTCCATCACTAGGTAAGTTTGTGTACTATGTATCATTTATAGATGAATTCTCAAGGAATACATGGATATATTTACTTAGGAAGAAATCTGGAGTTTTCGACAGGTTTAAAGAATTTAAGGCTCTGGTGAAAAACCAGACAGAGAAGAAGATAAAGGTGATGAGGATAGATAATGGTGGAGAGTTCTGCAAGAAGGAATTTGAAGAGTTCTGTAAGAAGTGTGCTATAGAACGTAAGAAAAATACTCCATACACACCTCAGCAAAATGGAGTTGCAGAAAGAATGAATAGGAAATTGATGGAAAATGCAACAATCATACTCAAATGTGTTGGGTTAGGATAGGAATTCTGGAAAGAGACAGTGGAGACTACATGTCACCTAGTTAATAGATCACTTTCATCAGTGTTTGACGATAAGTCTCCACATGAGGTATGGATTGGTAAGAAACCATCTCTTTCACATGTGAGGGTATTTGGTTGTGATGCATTTGTACATGTTCCAAAGGAAAAAAGAACCAAGTTGGATAGTAAATATGAAAGGTGCATCTTTATTGGGTATAAGGATGGTTTAAAAGGTTATAAGATTTGGTAACCATAAACAAGGAAGGTTGTGTACATCTGAGATGTGGTGTTTAGAGAGGTAAAAGAAGTTATTAAACATGAATTCCTACCAAAGGAGCTTGAGAAGATAGAGTTTAAGCTAAAGGAGGAAGAATTGGACTCTATAGCAGAACAGGCATCAAAATATGAAGAGCCACAAACTCCAGTTGTGAGAAGATCAGTTTGAGAAAGAAGGCATCTAGAAAGGTATAGTCCATCTTCTTTCTGTTAAAAATTTTCTTTATCTATTATTGATGATGATCCCAGAACTGTTAGGGAGGCAGTAGATTTAGAGGATGGAAAACTCTAGAAAGAGGCCATGGTTGATGAAATGGCATCTTTGGACAAAAATGAGGCTTGGGATCTAGTGGAGTTACCGGTTGGAAGGAAACCCATTGGAATAAAATGGGTGTTTAAGAAGAAGATGAATGCATAAGGCAAGGTGGATAAATACAAAGCTCAGTTGGTAGCAAAAGGTTATTCCCAGGTGTCGGGAATTGATTTTGGTGATATTTTTTCTCCTGTTGCCAATGTAGCTTCCATTATATTACTTTTATGTATTGCTACTTCTTTTGATTTTGAGGTAGAACATATGGATGTGAAAACAACATTTCTTCATGGGGATCTAGAAGAAGAGATATACATGAAGCAACCTAAAGGCTTTGCGATGAAGGGAAAAAAGAACTAGTATGCAGGGTAAAAAAGTCTCTCTATGGGTTAAAATAGTCGCAAGGATGTGGTATCAGAAATTTGATACATTTATACAGGGACTTGGATTCACCAAAAGAAAAAATATCATTATGTGTATTTTAAATTAGTTGGTGGCCATGTTATTTATTTGGTTTTGTATGTGGATGATATGTTTCTGATTAGAAATGACAAAGAAATTATCCAGGATTTAAAGACCCAATTGCCCTTCCAATTAAACATGAAGGATCTTAGTGTGGCAAACTATATTTTGGGCATGGAAATTAAATGAGATGGGGAAAAGAGGAAGCTATGGTTAAACCAAAGGAAGTATATCGAGACAATATTGTGGAGGTTTAATATGCAAGATAGTAAACCGGTGAAAGTTCCTATTTCTGTAGGTGTAAAGTTATATGTTGAACAATGTCCGAAGACACAAGAAGAGGAAGAGGACATGTCTCGTGTTCCATACGTAAGTGAAGTCAGTAGCCTAATGTATGCAATTGTATGTATTAGACTAGACATTGCACATGTAATGGGAATATTGAGCATGTTTATGTCAAAACTAGGGAAGGAGCATTGGACAATAGTGAAGCAGGTTTTCAGGTATTGGCGTGGCACTGGCGATTATGGTATGTGCTACCATGGAAGACCAGGATTGGACGAAGTTTTGGACATACCTGGCTTTGTTGATGTAGATTGGGATAGAGATCTGGATCAGAGAACATCTACAAGTTGGTATGTGTTTAACATATTTGGAGGTGTAGTCCATTAGATGAGCAAGAGACAGCCTGTAGTGGCACTTCCAACTATAGAGGCAAAATACATGGCAACCACTTGTTTGGTCAATTTAGTGTGTCCTAAATTGCTATTTAAAATGTCAATCCGGGAGTCGTAAACTGCTGAAGTGAAGTGCACTGTATATGCAAGATAACCGATTTCTTAGTTCTTTGTCATTTTTGAGTTTTTGGTTTGTTTTTGGGTTTATCTTCTGTGTATTCCCTAGTGTGAGATGGCGAAATTGAAAGTCAAGTATGGATGGTAATGGTGATTTCTACAATGATTTTTCAAACTTTAAAGTTCTCAAAAAGAAAGTTTCAAACTGACTGTAATGAAATCAATTCTCAAAAGAAAATAAAAATGTACCAAAACAGTGAACTAGTGACAATGGCCCAGTATCCTTACTGCTGTATGAAAAGAAAATAAAAACTAAACTCAAGGCAACTCAAAGACTAAAAGCAAAGCAAACTAAATCACACTACTTCAACCCACATTCTGACCCTTCACCTTTCGACTCGCTCTGGCTATAGGAAGTAATCATAAACAAGCTGAGTAATATGATATCTAAATTGCAGGAAATCAAATTTCATAAAATGAAACTAAGATTTAACTACTCATTCATATTTCAATTCCTGAAAATGACATAAGTAATTTAATCACTATCTTGCAGGAAAGTAAACTAAATCATACTACATCAAATAATATTCTGATTCCTCACTAATTGAGTCGCTTGGCTATAGGAAGGAAATCATAAACAGATGAGTAATATGATATCTAAGTTGCAGAAAAGTAAATAAGCAAAGCAAAACTGAAAGAAATGATAATGCTGGAATTAAAACTCAGTAAATGAATCAACAGAAAGGACAAGATGATCTCATGTCAGTAGTCATTAAAACAATGTAATTTGCTCAGGCTTCCTACAAGAACCTGAAAGAGAAAATACTGATCAGCTAGCAATCATGAGAAAGCATAAAAGAAAAGATGAACAACAGTTAGTTATAAACATCAGGAAATATATACACAAGCAACTGATTATAAAAGCAGTAACATAATGAAAGAAAGCGAGAAACTATACAGTAAATACAGAGCTTTGGTGTACAAGGGCCCTCTGCAACCTCAGCCAATCAATACTTAGTCACAAATTGAACTCAAGAATGTTGTCTTCTCATATATTAAAGTGCAGTAAAAACATAGAAATAGAGCACGGTACAGTGAGGCTCGTAAACACAGTCAAGATTACATCTCAAAGCTAACTATCAAGCGTATACTAACGCGTTATTTATAAGTGAAAATGCTATAACTAATTCCTAGATTCTACGCTGCCAAACAGACACGTAAATCTCCACGGCCTGAGATCTAGCGGTATGGTAATCATGACAGATAAATCCATGGAGTGGTGGCTACTCGATTCGGTTCACAGATTGATCCACAGGTGTTAGCACACCTCTGGAAATTGAGGATCTTGCCACGCAAAACTTCACGTGGGCAAAACAGAGTCGTGCCACCGCAAAACTCTTGGTTTGACCACTCCTTTGACTGTCTTTGACCATGGCTATTTGTGAGTGATTCGGCTGAACCAAGGAGACACGCTCCATGTACATGTCATTTGCAGCTTGCCCATGTGGCCAGATTCTCCATTGGACACCTGTAATATAGTCTTTAACAAAATGGCTGCGGAAACTTGAGTTGGCTTCGGAAAGTGACAAGTTTCCGCAGCTGATTGAACAAAAATCTAAATCAAACAGCAGTCACAAACATAGTTAGGAAACCATTTTATAAGCTCTTTTTAGACTAATATGCAATGATTTGACAGCTTGGTGGATCAAGTAAATGGAAAAGAAGGCTGAAAAGGTATCTAGGGAAGATGCAGGTTTGGGACTCAACATACCCCCACTGTGAAGGTGTTGCATGTCCTCATGCAACCAAAATTTAGTCATTCACCTTTAATCCATATGTTCTGAAGCCTCTGCTAAGACATCTAGTCCTATTTTCTTCTTCTTTGGTGCTACCACCATCCTGGGTTTCCTTATTAGACACCTGAATTTGAGATTGATCAATTCTCTGCTCAATTTTCTGCACTTTTTCTTTAGTTTCTTGTTCTTCTTTTGCCATAGTCCCAAATGAAGCATAGTATTATCATGAATAATTTTATCTACTTTACTCTGCTCCTTAAGTGCTTCATTTTCTTGCTTGATATGCCTATTTAGAACCTCTAATTCAAATACCTCTTGCTTTAAGGATTGAACTTGTGCATCTGGTGTCATGTGGGGCAGAGTGGTACTCGGACCTGCAGCTATTTTTTCTAAAGATTCAAGGTAGTCATATACCTCCTGTTGACTGGGATCTATTTCAGGTGTCTTTCTTGGATTGAGTTCAAAATCTTGTGGAGGAGGAGGACTGCTTTCTAGCTCTGGCCGAGAAGGGCTTTCATCAACATGTGGAGGACTAGTTTCAATACTTGGCTGAGGACGAGGTGGACTACGGCCAGCTGGAGGTTTCTCGGGTGTTTCCCCACCCAAGTCAATGAAGTGGGGCCGTTTTACTTGTGTTTTACTCCCCTTTCCTCTAAGCCTGGTGCTTCTCCTTAAGTATGGTGGACTAGTACTCCCTTCTTGTATGCTCTGTTTCCCTTTTTCCTTTTTCTTTGCTATAGCAGCCTGTTCTTGAAGATGCACTAATCTCTCTGACAGTGTTTGATAATCTTCCTCTATAGATGGCTCAGGTGATTGGTAGACTTCTTCTATGTTTCTTTTGCCTTTCACTTTTCTCTGTTTCTTGTCCTTAGTTCTGTTCTCTTTTTCTTTTTGACCAACTTCTTGAGTTTCTCTAGTAGGAGAGTCTTGGACTATGGCATTCTTTTCTTTTCTCCCACTCCTTCTTGGTGTCTTTGGTGTACTACTTTCAAATGCCTCAGATGGCTCTTGAAAGTAGTTTCTTATTAAGAATTGTTCCCAAGTATCTTTGGTTTTCTTGAGTTGGTCCTCAATGAGAATCTTTACAAATCCATGATGATATAGATGAGGTTCTATATTTCCTATGTGCTTTTGGACTGTGATACTCATCTTTTTCAAACTCAGCAGTAAGAAATAAGGCAAATTAAGAGTTTGACTCTCTAAGAAATTCGTTAACAGTCTAGCATGGTACATGTACATTGAACCAAAGCGTCCTTCGCAAGTGATAAATTTTTGGATAACTAACAGCAGGCTGGCCCATTCTTCTTTCAATGCATGTACAGGAATTCCTTTTGTAAACACAGTGGTGTCCATACATGGGTTTCGTAGCATAATTCTCCATGCCTGTTCGTCCACGCTTTTGTTTTTAAACCATCGCTCACCTTCCTGGGGTAAGCCTGTGGTAGCTGCTACTGTTGTTTCAGTCACCGTGAGCTTCAAATCTCCAATTTCCACCATCTGGCCATCGAAAGACCGTGCAAAGGCTTTGGTTACCTCTTTATTATAGCCCTTAAATTTTTGGATGAAGCGTAACCATTTGGCTTTCTTCAGCAAATCTTTTGCTTGAGGGTAACCTTCTAAATATTTAGGTCCTTCTGGTTCTGCCCTTAGTAATCGTCCCATTCCTTCCTCTGTTTTGAATTTCAACTGAAAATTCAATTGCGTATGAGGGTTTAGCAGAGGGAAGGTGGCTTGGTTGCAGGGTTTATGGCAAAATACAGTGGTTGCAATCGGTAGATGGATAGCAGGTAACGGGAGTGCTTCGGGATTACAGGCGGAACAGAGGATGAGCAGCCGCAATGAGTCCACAAGATGAAGTGCAGACGTATGTGAAGAGGATGGTCTTAATAGAATGGTAAGGGGATGGAGTGAGGTCGAGATTTTGAATTAAACGGCTGCGTACGAAATATTACACGTTTTAATGGATGGCTGCGGAAAATGTGGTGGAGAGGAGCCGTAATGGGATAGGTCACATCTCATGATTACAGGTGGTGAATGAAAGTGCAGTCGACTATGAGTTTAAACCCGAAAATCAATCATGAGACCGTTAAGAAATGAATGCATGGTGTGCGGAATAATATCGTGGAATGGTAGTGGGTAATGGAGCTATCGTGATGATCATTGCACATAGTAGAGCTTTTATGGTTTGATAACTATGCATAATCGTGACTTTAATTGCTATTTGATTAAAAAAATTTGCTCATACCTTTGGAAACCTTGTCATTTCTTGCTCATTAGCTTTTAACCAACTGCTCTTCATTGATGTCTTGGAGATGCTCCATGTCTTCATAGCATATGCTCAATCACACCTGCATTTTCATGATTATTGCACTAACATTTTGACTGTGGATTTGAAAAACAGAGTGGTGGCTGCGGAAACTGCTTCTGGCTGCGGAAACTGACACAGCACCCTCTTAGCTGAACAAAGATAGTTAGATAATAACTAACTGAGTGAAAATAGTCCTGAAAGGGACTTTTATTGATGAAATGAAATGAAATGAGTGAAATGGAGTGAAATGAAGCGGAGTGAAGTGAAATGAAAATGAGATGGAGATGGAGTGGAATGGCAAATGAGGTGGAGTGAAGATGGAAAAAGAAGGAGAGAAGAGATTTTTTTTTTGGAAAATATAGTGTCAGGTGTCCCTGATTTTCACTCTACATTTTCTGTATAAGACCGCCAATCTGTGATTGGTTTTCAGTCTTATACAATTATTATTATTATTATTATTTTATTTTTTTTTTAACTGAAAGAAACAAAGGCTAGGCTGGTGGGGAAGAAGGATTCTTCTTCACTAGCCTTATTGCAGAATTCTCTTGAAACATTTTGACAAATTCCTCTTTTGAGAGTGGCTTATGATAAATTTTCAATCGGTGGCCATTCACAATGAGAGGAGTTTGAAATTCATCAATGGTCTTGATTCTTACCGCTCCATTGCTAAAGACTTTGTCAATCTCATATGGCCAAAGCCAATGAGTCTGAAATTTACCTTTGAAGTCTTTAAACTTGGAATCAAACAGTTGTGCCCAATCTGCCTCTTGAAACTTTTTCTCTTTGATGTATCTGTCATGCCACTTAGCTCTTTGATGTTGAACTAGATCAGTTCTTAAAATTGCTTCTTGTCTGATCTCATCTAGCTCATTCAGCTGCTCCATTCTGTGCTTTTGGGCTTCTGATAAATTCATCCCCAACTGAACTGCCATCTTGAAAGTCTTGACTTGAAATTCGATGGGGAGCAAGACTTCTTTCCCATAAACAAGTTCATAGGGAGAATGTCCTGTTGTGTTCCTCCATGTAGTTCTGTAGGCCCACAAGGCTTCAGGAAGCCTTTCTGCCCAATCTCTTCTGTGTAAGTGGATAGTTTTGGTGATGATGCTCTCAAGAACTTTGTTTGTAGACTCCACTTGGCCATTTGCTTGCGGATGGTAAGGAGTAGATTTTATGTGCTTGATTTTGTATTCTTCCATCAACTTCTCCATCAAGTTAGATGTAAATTGACTTCCCTGATCTGTCACAATTTCTCTTGGGACACCAAAACGAGTAAAAATATCCTCATAAAGAAAATTAACAACTGAATTTTCAGTGGCAGAAGGCAATGCTTTGGCTTCTACCCATTTAGTGACATAATCAGTGCATACCAATATATACTTTTTCTATTTAGATGGTGGATTAATGGGTCCAATAAAATCTAAAGCCCATTTTTCAAAGGGTTCGATGAGTACCTGTGGTTGTAATGGAATTTCATTTGAAAGAGTCGGTCTCCCAACTCTTTGGCAACTGTCACACCTTCTGACATATTGTTTTGTATCTTTGAAGAGGGAAGGCCAATAATATCCTAAAGAAAGGATTTTATAGGCCGTCCTTTTGTTAGCAAAGTGTCCACCACATGGTTCATCATGACATGCCTTAAGGATGTCAGGCATTTCATCTTCCCGAACACATCTTCTGATCACACAATCTAGCCCTGTTTTAAACAATTCATTAGAAATCCATGAATAATTCGAACTCTCCTGAATAATTCTTCTTTTTTCACTAGGAAATAAATGTGGAGGTAGCTTTCCTGTAACCAAATAGTTAGCAATATCTGCATACCAAGGAGTCTTAGTAGTTACTGCAAATAAATATTCATCTGGAAACTTATCCTCTACAAGAGAATCTTCGTTAGTATTTTGGATCCTAGACAAGAAATCAGCTACTGTATTTTGTTTCTCTAGTCTATCCAACACAGTAATATTGAATTCTTGTAAAAGTAAGAGCCATCTTGTAACTCTGCCATTAGTAACAGGTTTGTTCATTAGATATCTAATTGCAGAATGATCAGTATGGACAAAAGTTTCATAGCCTGTTATATAATGTCTAAACTTATTGATTGCATGAATAACAGCTAAGAACTCTTTTTCAGTCACAGTATAGTTTAACTCGGTGGGAGTCAAATTTTTACTGGCGTAGTAAATGGCATAAGGAACTAAATCCTTTTGACCCAACACAGCTCCTAGAGTTGTATCTGAAGCATCTGTAGAAATATGGAAAGGAAGTTTCCAATTTGGCCCTCTCAAAATGGGTGCTTCAGATATTCTTGTTTTCAAAGTTTCAAATGCAGATTGACAATCAGGATCCCATTTGAATTCACAGTCTTTTGTAAGTAATTTGAAGAGTGGAGATGCTATTTTGGTGAAGTTTTCGATAAATCTTCTATAGTATCCAGTAAATCCAAGAAAACTTCTAACATCCTTTTGACAATTTGGAATAGGCAACTTGGAGATGACTTCAACTTTTGATCTATCAACTTTAATTCCATCCCCTGAAATATGATGTCCCAAAACAATACCTTCAGTAAACATCATAAAGCATTTTTCATGACTCAATGAAAGGTTTGTTTCTTTACACCTTATAAGTACTTTTTCCAAATTCTCTAATGCCTCTTCAAATGAATTACCATAAACTGTAAAATCATCCATATAAACCTCTACACAATCATGGATTAGATCACAAAAGATTCCTAGTACTGCCCTTTGAAATGTTGCGGGTGCATTACATAATCCAAAAGGAAGTAATCGGTAAGAAAAAGTTCCCCATGGACAGGTAAATGTGGTCTTATCTTGATCTTCAGGTGCTACCTGAATCTGATTATAGCCACTAAAACCATCCAAAAATGAAAAATACTTTTTGCCTGCTAAAGTATCTAATACCTGATCAATAAAGGGTAAAGGAAAGTGATCCTTCAAAGTTGCTTTGTTCAATTCCCTGTAATCAATGCATACCCTCCATTTACCATTCTTTTTAGGTACTATAACCAAAGGAGAAACCCATCGGCTATCTGAAATTGGATAAATGAAGTTTACATTGAGTAGTTTTTGGAGCTCTTCTTTCACTATCTCCCTAAGGTTTGGATTCATCCTTCTCTGAGGTTGTCTGATTGGTCTACTGTTTTCCTCAATATAGATGTGATGAATGCAAGTCTTAGGGTCAATACCTTTCATATCTGTATACTCCCATGCAAATGCAGTAGAATGTTTTTGCAAGATTTTGGTTAGCTCTCCCTGTTGTGATTTTTCCATAGAAAGATCTCAATGGCGGAACTACCAAACTCTTCCATAGAGAAAAGAGACATTTGTCTAGATGATAGATACTCAATGTCAGAATCTAACTGAAATTGTGTGTGGTCATATTCTGAAGATGTTTCAAAGTTTTCTAATGTGTTTAGAATTTGACTATCTTCACTGATTTCAGAAATGGTAAAGACAAGTTGTATAGTATCCTCATCATCAACCCACTCATTATCTCCTATTTCTGTAATTGCTTTTGCTGGAGGATACAGATTGAATTTCTTTGTCGAATTACCATTAGAAATATACATATCCCCAGACCTACAACTGATAAAAGCATCAGCTGTGGCTAGCCAAGGTCTTCCTAAGATGAGAGGGTGTCCTCCTAAATTACTCTTGGGAGTTAAAATCATAAAATCTACTGGATATTCCCAAGAGTCTAAGGAGACCGAAATGTCTTCTAATACACCATCTGGTTTGATAATTGATCAATCTGCAAGTTGCAGTAAAGTAGGTGTAAAAAGAAGATTAGGAAGTTTCAGCTGTTCCATAGTCTGTCTACTCATAATGTTGATAGCAGCCCCTAAATCAATCAAAGTATTTGGAATTTCTACCCCGTTGATATGTGTCTTGACAATTGGACTACCGAGATCTACATATTTCTGCATAGTAATTTTTCCCATCATGATGTCCGCAATTTTTCCTACCAGGTGGATTCTTCTTGTATCTCTCAGTTTCCTTCCTGGTCTTTTAAGACTCAACTCCTTTATTTTTGTTGCTAGAATAGGAATCTCTCTAATGGCTTGTAACAAGGGAATCTTGATACAGACATTCTTTAATTCATCTAGAAAATCATAGTCAGGCAACAAGATTTGGTTTTCCACTCCTTTATCAATTTGTAATCTTTCAGGAAAAGGAGGTGTGGATGAAGATGCAGGTTGCTCAACTATAGGAGTTGTAGGGGTTGACTCTTTTTCTTTTTGAGTGCTTGGGTTTTGAAGAGATGCTTCAGAACCTTTATTGGCTTCAAGAGAATCTTCCTCAGAAATGCTTTTCTTTTGAGCATCTATAGAAGGCTTATCTAAAACTCTACCAGATCTGAGTTGTACATCATTGAGAGGAACGATCATATAGGTAGGAAATTGTTGTCCTTCTACCATGTAAGCATTTTGAGGGTTTTTATTGTTGGGGTTCGGCAATGGCTGGGAAGGTAGTTGATTTGTCTTTTGTTGGAATGGAAGCAAGAGCTGAGAGTTTGGATTCTGTTGAGAAGGTTATTGTTGTTGTGGAAATGGCAATGATAGTTGTGGATTTTGATTTGGAAGTTGTGGAGCTTGTTGATTTTGAAAAGATGGAGGATATTGATAAAATTGAGCAAATCTCTCATAAGGATTTTGCATACCTTGTACCCATGATTGAAAAGGATTTTGAGGTTGGGACCAAGGTTGTTGCCAAGGATTCCAATTTGGTGGGGGTTGAAAGTTCATAGAGTTGTTAAACCCTTGATTTTGTTGCCCCTGCCAAGGTCTCCTTGCAACAAAACAGAGAGACTCAATTGGATTTGGATCTTCTTGAAAAACAACTTTGAGCCCAGGAATTGAAGGACAATCCTTGGTCTCATGGTTTTCTGAACAAATCACACATGTTTCTACAACTTTTGCATCCAAGGGACATTCCCTTAGAGCATGTTTCTTTCTACATTTTGGGCAAAAGATGGCCAAAGCTTTAGCTTCTGCTTTCTGCTTGTTTTGTATTTTAAGGGTGTCTAGTTGCTCACTAAGACTTCCTAAGATATCAGTTTTAAATTCATCAAGCATGTTGCCAATATCAGCCCTACTTACTGATCTAGTTGCAGATTTGTTTGCTCTAATGAGAGAAGGATCTCTAGGCCCTTTTCCAGTTTTAGATTTTCCCCTTGAGAGATGGACACATAGCTCTGCTATATCATGAAGTGGAAGTTGAGATATATCTCCTTTTCCCATCATGTTCAAAATATCTATCCATTCATCTCTAATGGCTTTTAATAGAAGGGCTTTCAAGGTTTCCTCATCTAAATTATTCATCTTTGCTCTTTTCAGGTTGTATTGAAATCTTTCAAGTAAATCTTCTAAGTTTTCATCTTCTCTTTGCACCATTTTGAATACCTCATCCTTGTGATTGGTGGGCATACAATAGTTTAGGTATCTATCCAAAAATGTTTGTTTCATATCATTCCAAGTCCTAATGGATTGAGTGACTAATCCCATGAACCATTTCAAAGCAGCTCCTTTCAATGTTGAAGGAAACAATTTGAGTTTTTGAGAGTCTTCCAGATAATCATAAGTTCGACACACGACCTGAAACTCAAATAGAAATGTTTCAGGATCCTCATTTCTTAACCCATGAAAGTTTGGGAGGACAGATGGTGAGATTTTTTTCATTGTTGCTTGAGAATCCTCATCAACTATAGGAAATCCGTGAGTTATCTCCATCCCTATTTCCCCCATTGTTACCTCTACCTCCTCCATTGTTTCCTCCTCCTCCTCCTCTACTTCTACCTCTACCAAATCCATTTACTACTTCCTCTATCATGATAGTTTCCTCAGAGACTTCAGAGTCCTCTGGTTCCTCTACTAATGGCGAATGAGGAGGAATTTCTCCCTCTTCTTCTTCAGGTGATTCTACTTCTTCAACTACAATGTGTCTCCCTGTAGAAGGAAAGAAAGGATCTTTTCCTAATTCAGATTCAATGGATGGTGTGGGAGAGTCTCCTAATTCAACTACTGCCTCTTGAATTCCAGGAATCCTAAGGCTAGGAGTGTGAGTTGGAGATGATGGAGGTGTCTCTTGTCTATTCCTTGAAGTGGATGGAGTTGTAAAAATCGAACTCTTGGCCCTAGCTAAAAACCTTCCCCTAGAATCTCTTGCTCTATGCATGTCATTTTTTATTTTTCTTCAAGTCGGGCTAATAATTCTCTTTCTGATCTTCCAGGTCACTCTAGGTGCAAGAAGAGAGCATACTCAAGAAATTATTAAACCAATAACTCTCTCTTTTCTGATCCTCCAGTTCACACTAAGTGCAAGAGGAGAGCATACTTTGAGAAGTTATCAATTTTTCCTTCCTTGAAATTTTCTTGTTTTTTTTTTTAAGAAATTGGCTACCTAGTTTCACTTCCCCGGCAACGGCGCCAAAATGTTTGGTCAATTTAGTGTGTCCTAAATTGCTATTTAAAATGTCAATCCGGGAGTCGTAAACTGCTGAAGTGAAGTGCACTGTATATGCAAGATAACCGATTTCTTAGTTCTTTGTCGTTTTTGAGTTTTTGGTTTGTTTTTGGGTTTATCTTCTGTGGATTCCCTAGTGTGAGATGGCGAAATTGAAAGTCAAGTATGGATGGTAATGGTGATTTCTACAATGATTTTTCAAACTTTAAAGTTCTCAAAAAGAAGGTTTCAAACTGACTGTAATGAAATCAATTCTCAAAAGAAAATAAAAATGTACCAAAACAGTGAACTAGTGACAATGGCCCAGTATCCTTACTGCTGTATGAAAAGAAAATAAAAACTGAACTCAAAGCAACTCAAAGACTGAAAGCAAAGCAAACTAAATCACACTACTTCAACCCACATTCTGACCCTTCACCTTTCAACTCACTCCGGCTATAGGAAGTAATCATAAACAAGCTGAGTAATATGATATCTAAATTGCAGGAAATCAAATTGCATAAAATGAAACTAAGATTTAACTACTCATTCATATTTCAATTCCTGAAAATGACATAAGTAATTTAATCACTATCTTGCAGGAAAGTAAACTAAATCATACTACATCAAATAATATTCTGATTCCTCACTAATTGAGTCGCTTGGCTATAGGAAGGAAATCATAAACAGATGAGTAATATGATATCTAAGTTGCAGAAAAGTAAATAAGCAAAGCAAAATTGAAAGAAATGATAATGTTGGAATTAAAACTCAGTAAATGAATCAGCAGAAAGGACAAGATGATTTCATGTCAGTAGTCATTAAAACTATGTAATTTTCCCGGGCTGCCTACAAAAACCTGAAAGAGAAAATATTGATCAGCTAGCAATCATGAGAAAGCATAAAAGAAAAGATGAACAACAGTTAGTTATAAACATCAGGAAATATATACACAAGCAACTGATTATAAAAGCAATAACATAATGAAAGAAATCGAGAAACTATACAGTAGATACAGAGTTTTGGTGTACAGGGGCCCTCTGCAACCTCAGCCAATCAATACTTAGTCACGAATTGAACTCAAGAATGTTGTCTTCTCATATATTAAAGTGCAGTAAAAACATAGAAATAGAGCACGGTACAGTGAGGCTCGTAAACACAGTCAAGATTACATCTCAAAGCTAACTATC
Organism: Pinus tabuliformis; assembly: GCA_031772625.1. Classification (NCBI taxonomy): domain Eukaryota; kingdom Viridiplantae; phylum Streptophyta; class Pinopsida; order Pinales; family Pinaceae; genus Pinus; species Pinus tabuliformis. The sequence goes on from CM062815.1 coordinate 605,023,795, forward strand.
AAGCGTATACTAACGTGTTATTTATAAGTGAAAATGCTATAACTGATTCCTAGATTCTACGCTGCCAAACAGACACGTAAATCTCCACGGCCTGATATCTAGCGGTATGGTAATCATGACAGATAAATCCATGGAGTGGTGGCTGCTCGATTCGGTTCACGGATTGATCCACAGGTGTTAGCACACCTCTGGAAATTGAGGATATTGCCACGCAAAACTTCACATGGGCAAAATAGAGCCGTGCCACCGCAAAACTCTTGGTTTGACCACTCCTTTGACCGTCTTTGACCATGGCTGTTTGTGAGTGATTCAGCTAAACCAAGGGGACACGCTCCATGTACATGTCATTTGTAGCTTGCCGATGTGGTCGGATTCTCCATTGGACACCTGTAACATAGTCTTTAACAAAATGGCTGCGGAAACTTGAGCTGGCTGCGGAAAGTGACAAGTTTCCGCAGCTGATTGAACAAAAATCTAAATCAAACAGCAGTCACAAACATAGTTAGGAAACCATTTTATAAGCTCTTTTTAGACTAATATGCAATGATTTGATAGCTTGGTGGATCAAGTAAATGGAAAAGAAGGCTGAAAAGGTATATAGGGAAGATGCAGGTTTGGGACTCAACACCACTCATGTAAGAAAGGAAGCAGTTTGGTTGCAGAAATTGTGTTCAAGTATGGGGCTGGTACAATGAGTTATAAGGATAGGATGTGATAGCCAAAGTGCATTTTTCTTGGCAAAGAACCTGCTTATCATTCAAAGGCAAAGCACATTGATGTTTAGTACCACTTTGTGAAGGATATGGTTGAGGAAAAAATGGTGTTGCTAGTAAAGGTGGACACTTCGAATAATGATGTAAATGCATTGATGAAGTTTGTGAGCATTGAGAAGTTTTCTCGGTGTAGAGAAACAATGGGAGTTGCGGGGCTGGACCAATGACTATGCACTCCTGTGACCCCATGTGTGGAAAAGAAAACAACAAGGAGAGAATGTTGGGAGTGTGTTATATTCCTTCCATGACTAGTCGCATGTGCGGGGGGGTGACAACCCCCCCTGTTCGTTGTGTTGGGCGCAACAGGGGGTCACAGCGGTGGCACAGTCACCCTTGTTAGGGGGTTTCAAAGGGGCGGTAGCCCCCCTACGTGGGGTCTAGGGAAACACCCTGAGATATTTTTTTTGGACCCTATATTAGGTGGGCAGGCCTACTTATTGTTTTGTGCAAGGTTTTGCACATAGTTTTGGGCATGATGGTTTTCTGCCCATGGTATTTTTTAGATCGACATACATATATATATTTACTTTCAATGTAACAATATATATATATATATATATATATATATATATATATATATATATATATATATATATATATATATATATATATATATATATTGTTACATTGAAAGTAACATAATGAAAAATCAATCTGGTAGTCCCAGTTTTGGGATCCAGGGGAAAATCTCTGTGTATTTGTTTTGTGTTTCTGGCCATTATATATATATATATATATATTTTTAAGAATATGTTTACAGGTAATTTTTGTAGATGGTTAAAACCTACATAGAGGAATGGTGAAATAATGAAATCTAAATCATCTGATTGAGGATGAATTCTAAATGTCATTATGGAAAGAAAACATTAAATGTCTAGTAAGTTACGACATAGCACTTTAATAGTGAATTATGAAACAAATCCTTGCTTTACTAAACATTAAGATTTAAAATTCAAGATGTTGGGCATAGAATCCCCCCAAGGCATGTTTTGGGGCTCAAAGCACAAGTTTTGAACAAATTTTGTTGTAAAGCTCCGTGAATTGCGGGCGCGTGGTGCGAAAGTATGGTAGAGTCACAGGGTTGTCTGCCCTAGTTTTGTAATGTAATGTCGGCTGGATAGACCTACCCATGGTCCACAGACCATGGGATTGTATAAATAGAGCGAAGCTCTACGTAGGGATAAAAAAAAGAAATAGAAAAAGAAGAAGAAAAGACAAGTCTAAGTGACTGAGTAGAAGTGTAAAGTGTGTCTTTGGGTCATAGAGTAGGAGAAGGCTCTGCAACTAAGTCCGCAGAGGCCTAGTAGTCCACAACTGAGTGCGCGGACCTCTACAGCTGAGTGCGAAGGGTGGAGTCGACTTTGTAACTGAGGAAGGAATTAATAAAGAGAAGTTTTGTATAATTCTGTGTATCTGTTCTTAGGTTAATGAATGATTGATATACTTTGCAAATATACTGTTTATTTAATGCGCCCACTTGTATGAATGGTTTATGTTGTTAAGTATAACTTAAAGCACGCAAGTAGGCTTAGATAATCAACTGACATTGGAATACTAGTAAGGTCTTGGGTAATAACGGAGAGAGCGACGTTCAGCCCCTGGGTAGGGTACCTGAATGGTTTAAAGAATGGTGGAGCATTTATGGTATCAGTCCTTTATGTTTTTACCCATTCTCTCTCTAGTTATTACAACTTCCTGGATTTACATAACCACGCGCACATCAATCAGGAATTTTATGATAAAACTTTTGATGAAATTCTTAGAGAAGAAGAAGAGAAGGAATGTAATGAAAGAATACAATCTAGTTTTCACATTGTCATCCATGATAAAGCTATTACATTATTAAATGAACAAAGTAAGTCTGGTTCTTGGTCTTTACCAAAAATAGACCCCAAAGATGTCTATACAAATCTGGGATTATTAGACACTATATAATACTAGAGATATAGGTTAAAGAAGAAATTCTACAAACTTCCAGTAATAATCGTCTACTTCAAACGATGAATATCTTGAAGCAATATGAGTTCATAGATGCACTAAAAGCTGGTCTCAATTTTTCTCATTTTGGTCATGTCCAAATTAGAATTTAGCCACTACATAGAAAAGGTCAAGACGTTGTTGCCTTCTCTTGTGTTTTTGATCGCCGATGGAAAGATTTTCATAAAACTTTAATTGGAGGATGTCAAGGAACATTAGCATACGGTCCAATTTCTCAGTCCTGTGTTCCTAATTTTTCTATTTCCTTAGATGATCCTAATGCCATCAATGCTCTAATGCTCGGCGTCCAAACACATGGATATGATGGTTTTGAAGATAATAGCAAAAATGTTGCTTTCATTGGCGATGTGTCATCAAATTTTATAGGAAGACCACTCCTTCTATTGTCTAACAAGTTTCTGAAACCTTTGAGTTCACTACTTTAATCACTTATGACTATGGCTTAAATCTTGTTGCTCCTCAAATGATATCTCATCGAGATCTTAAACCGCCAACAGAATGGGTCACAAATTGGGCTTCTATTCGTATTTCTCCCTATCCACAGCCTATCACTGCTAAAAATTATATTCAAGAAGATTCTGGCCTTGTTCGAACTTGTTTCTTTCCCCAATCAGAGTCTGCACATTCCAAGCATGGTGGACCTCCTCCTCCTCTTGTTATGCAAAACCCTATAAAATCTGAAATCTTAGTAAGACCACAAATGTCCTCTATTGCATCTAGTCCTAAAAGATCATCAAGTCCTTCATACGATCTTACTTCTAATCCAAACCTCATGCATATGTTATCAAATATGATTGCACAAACTCTTCAGTCTTAGAATTCAAATATTGTTCCTCCTAGAACAATTAATATGCAATCAACATTCCAAATTCCACAACCATCTGTATGTAGTCATCCTCATTGTTCTCCTAGCTTTTGTCAGCAAACTCCTAGTCTTCCAAAATCCCATGAAAAAGAAGAACAGGATAAAGACAGAAGAAGAATAAACATGATTCATTTTGTTCCAAGTTGTGGAAATCAAACACAGGAATATGCAAAGTGTACTCCTTTTTAAGCTCATGAAGAAATTTTGCTTCAATTAGTACGAAAATCTGCTACAAAAGGCTTAGGATATCCAGAAGAAATCCCCAGCTACAGATTGGATCCTAGGAATAATATTCCTAGTAAAATACAACTTCCTTCTGATGAAGAAATCATTCCATTTCTTAAGATATACAAAGGAATAAGTCCTTATGATCCCTCAAATGAATGGTATAAGAAAATGTTTAACTGGGATTTGTATACTCATCAACAAGAGTATAGATATTGTGAAGAAATGAAAACCTATTCAAAGAAAGATAGGTCAACAATCAACAAAGCCAATAATGAAAATTGGAAAACTTGGATGGAACAGAATAATAAATGGATTTCTTTTTATGAATTCTATTATCTAAGTACAAATGAAGTAGAAATGTCTTTGGTTAAAAAGTTCAAGAATCTATCTTGTGAGGATATAAAAACAAAGATTAAGGAAAATCCAGTTGAAATTCCTGGACCTCTTATCATCCCTCACATAGATGATAAATATAAAAATATGTTGCAAAAACCAAATGTTCTGAAACATTTACAGTTTTTCAAGATGAAAGGGAAGCTTTTGTTAGAACACATCTGTCAAACCCTTAGAGTGAATATGATGCAAGTGTCAGGTTCAGCCTTAAAGACAGAAGTACCACAGCACAAATGGGAATTAATAGATGGCACTATCCTTAGTACTGAGTCAGCAATTCCTCCTTGGAAAAATCTTGTTATCAGATAAGATGATAAGATTTTTAAGTTACTTCCACTTCAGTCTGACCAGTCTCATCTTTCAGACAGGGAATCTGTTGCAGCAACAAACTGGACAAATCTTGCTCTAGATAGTTTGATTAAACATCTAGAAAGAAATCATCAATATGCAGCCAGAGAAAATAAAATGCTCCAAGAAATAATTGATAAAATTCTTCAAAAGGTAGATTTTACCAGAGATAAATTATTAGATGGAATAAAAACTCTTGGATCAAATGATTTTCATATTGCTAAAACTATTGATGTTTTAGAAAAAGGGATTAATGATCATTCCAAATGAATTGGCAAAGTACATTCAGTAACAGATAAGACTCAGGATATGATGACAAGCTTAAAAAATTCACTTGAAGTAGTAAAGAAATAAGTTTGGGTTGTCTCTACTTCTGTTGAAAGTCTGAAAAGGAAAAACACTCCTAATCCTACTTTTAAAGCTACTACTTATTTCTCAGATCCTCAATATCAATTGCCTTTCCATGTTGTTCCTACTACTCTTCAATAAAAAATGAAGAATCTTGGTGATATCATTTTTCCTAAACCAAAAACTACCTTTGTCTATGCTCCTATGGCTAATCTTGGCATGTTTTCCAGTCTAAAATTTTCAAGCCCTAGACATAAAATGATAGTTTCTGAGTGGTTGAAATCAGGAGATGATCCTGATAAGCCTTCCAGTTCTGATACAGTACTCAACAAATTTGAAGCAACTCGCTCTGCTCCTCCTACTCTAGAAGATTTAGAGTTTCTTGTGAATAATTTTTCTCCTCTAATACCAATTACAAAGTGCACACAGAGAAAGAGAGAATGCGGAAATAAACAAAATCCGTGACTGATACTTTAATCACAGAGAGGGAAGAGACTCCTCTACTATGCAATCTAGCATCATGAATCTGTTGTTGAATATAGTTAAATACGAATGCCAATAAGAGTATTAGTTCATAATAAATACCAGGTCTGCTTAATCGCTGCAATATTTGACAATTCCTTTGAACAACTATCCTCGTGCCGAAACATGAACTGTGGCCCAACGGTCTACTTCTGCGACTTCTTCAACCTTAACAAGGCTCATACAAGTTCGAGAATAGAATCCAAAACAATCTACAAAGGAGACATATATTTGCAGAAATTGAGGAATCTTTATTGATGAACTTCAAAACTCAAGTATTACAAAGTTGCTTCTCTAGCAAAAGACTCTCTCCTTCCTCTCCTCTACATCTCTAAATGCCCGAATGCCTCTCTTCCGGAGTCTTGATCTATTTATAGATCCTTAGAGTACTGGGTTAGGTGATATATCAGATATGAGAGAATCTTACTTTACATCAAAATCAAATCCTTACAAATATTTTACTTTTGGTGATATATCAACATCAGATATGAGAGAATCCTGCTTTCGGGTAACCCGGAGGACATCCGCACAAAGATTCAATCATAAAATATTTTTATCCTTATCCTTATCCCTTTATTTAATTATATATGTGGGATTGTTTACACTGTAAGAGATTCTTTTTCAGGGAACCTTACGAAAAACATGTCTTCCACCAAAGTTGGACAAAAATACATTAAAAAATGACAAAATGTTCTATTTGTTCACAAGAATAATGATGTTCTCTGAACCTAGTCAAGGAGTCACTATTAAAATACTATGAGTAAATTTCTTCATCACATTCTCAAATTGGTATTTCAGCATATTCTGGTACTTCGTCTTGAAAAAGTAGTGGGCCAAAAGGATTTAAATCTGGATCTGTCATGGCATGAAATGACTCATAGTCATGTGAAGAGCCACTCATATTTCCCCCGAATCTTCTAAAGAGAAGATTTCGTGTAATAAACCAATGAAAAGATCCATTGGATCAGAGTGCTGCAAGCATGTGATAATTGGTGATATTGCTGATATCCAAAATCTTTTTGTATAAAATTCTTGATTGATGTGCCCGTGGTTATGTAAAGCCAGGAAGTTGTAATAACCGGAGAGAGAATGGGTAAAAACATAAAGGACTGATACCATAATTGCTCCACCATTCTTTAAACCATTCAGGTGTGGAGTCTTGTTCTTCAATTTGTGTAACTCGCATTCCATGGTATCTAAAAGAAAATGGTACATTATAGAAAAACGAGTTAGTTTTATTTTCAAAACACATACCTGTATACCAGGCTTTCTCTTGGCATTCATGATCCTTAAATTTTTGAAGGTTGGGTGGCAATAGGAGGCGATCAATGTAGATTTCACAGCAAATTAGATTTTCATTTGTATCTTTGTGTAAAGTAAAATCAAAATTTCTCAAATCTTGAAGAAAACTTGAAGCTTCAAAAGCTTCATCATTTCTTTGCATTTGATCATCCCATGAGAAATAATGTTGTCCAGTTCCATGTTGATATTTGATTTCTTTCATTGGAAACCAATCTGTTTGATAATCAAGTAGAGGTTTCTGTAGATTCAGAGTGTGAGAACCATCAGCACATTCAATGTGAATCTCATTTTCTAATCTTCTTATGGCGTTACATTTGAGATTATTTACATAATTTCTCTGTAAAAATTCCCGAATGATAAGGTCTGCAAAGGAGTTTTTAACTCCAGAAATAAACTCTACATCAAAACGATATTGGGCCAATGTCATGATCCATCTAACCATTGCTGCATCTTCAAAGTCACATTTATGGATAGCAAACTTAAGGGCTTGGCAATCTGTTTTGACTGTAAAATGTTTATAGATCACAAAATCTTTGAATTTGTCAATGCCAAGGCAGACAACTCTAAGTTCTTTCTTTAGGCTAGACCAATTTTTTGTGTAGTTGACTAGATTCCAGAGGCATACTGACAAATTTCATATTCCATTTTCTTTTTATTGGGATCATGTTGGCAGAATATTGCACCCCATCTGATATCACTGGCATCTGTAATGATGGTTTTAGGCCATTCTTCATTGATTTTGCTTAAAGGAGAAATATTCCTAATTTTTCCTTTAATTCTTCTGACTGCCTCTGTTAAATCCTCTGTCCAAGGAATTGGATATTTTTGCAATATTTTATTCAATAAGACTCTGTCTTGGGCACAATGTTTGACAAATTTGGAGATGTAATTCAAACTACCCAAGAATCTTTGTAGTTGAGTTTTATTAGTGATTCTGTCTGGAAATTTATCTATGAAATCAAGACTATGTTGCATAATGTAATATAATCCATACTGAATTACATATCCCAAGAAATCTATCATAGTTTGAAATAACTTCATCTTTGAATCTGATAAAACTATATTGACTCTTTTGTAGAATATATTGAGATGCTTTATATGAGAGGGAATATTTGCAGAATGAATTAGAACATCATCAATATATTTCTTCAAGAAATCATCCATACCTTCAAAATTTTCATCCATAATCCTCTGGACGGCGGATGAAGCACTTACTAGTCCAAAGGGCATAATATTCCATTCAAAATGTCCTTCTGGTACTGAAAAAGTTGTTTACCACTTATCTTCTTCTTTTATCCCTACTTGCCAGAAACCAGACTTTAAATCAAACTTGGAAAAGATTTTTTATTGTGATATCTGAGACAAAAGCACTGAGGGATTCGGAAAGGGATAAGCATCATAATCAAGAATATTATTTAGAGGCTTCTACTTTACTACCAGTCTTGGTTTTCCTCTAATAATCTCTGAGTGTTTGTTGACATAAAATCCAAAGCAAGCAATAGGGCTATGAGATTTTTTGATCAAACCTTTTTGCAGTAAGGATTTTATTTCTTCTTTACAATACTTGAGTTGTTTAGAATTCATCGGTATTGCTTTTGATCTTCTGAGTTTTCCATGAAATTCTTTTTTCAAAGGCAATTCTACTTCATGTTTATGAATATGCCAAAAGGCATTTGGATCTTCAGAACAACAAGATTTTAGTTTATGAGAGACCTCACTTATTTCTTTTTCAAATTTGCCTTTCAGAAGATTTTCATCAATCTTGAGCATTTCTATCTTCTTCTCCATTTTTGCCAAGGTATTCTGTAACTTGTCAATTCTGCTTAATTTGTTAGGAGAATTGGAATGAATAAAAGGATAGAAATAATCTATGCCTTTGAAGAGAATAAATTATCCCCATTTCTGTGATTTTTCATCATAAGTGCTTCCATGTCTTCTGAAGTTACTCAAGAAAGGAGTTCCTAAGTACATAGCACAATCAAGTCCTGTGACTAATGGAGCATGAACTTGAATTCCTTCAGATTGAGAAACGAAGACATCTATTATAGCTTCTTCCATTGTCTTGATTTCTCCACTTGCAGTAACAAGTGATGGACACTTTGTCTTTTGTCTTTGAGGATAAGGAATTACTATGCTGCTTACTATGTTCAATCTTGAACCTGTATCAATTAGAACCTTCCACCATTCTATGGAAGAACCAATTCTGATTTTCATTTTTACATAGTACATTACATCTGCATTCATTGCATTCATTCCTAATCCAAATCTAGGATCTTCAAATTCTTCATCTAGAATTTCAAAGTCTTCAGATTTGAAAATACCTTTCATTGGATCATGATATGGATCACGCTGAATTTCTGGTTCTTTCTGTTCTGTCTGATGGATCTGTGAAGATTCTCCTTTTGTGGGTTGTGCATGTAAAGAATGTATATTGTGCCCCTGATGTGCTTCAATACATAGCCTTCTATTCTCTATGACTTCTTTTCTGAGATCTTTGATAGCTTGACTAATTGCAGGAAGTGTCTCAGGAAGATCATCTTCAATTGTTTGTTGTCTGAATTGTCTTGTTAGACCATCAATTGAAAATAAGGCTGCAGAAGGAATATAGCTATGTTGATGATTTATCTGTGTCCTTTGATGTTCTTGATATTGCTGTGACTTGGACTATTGAAGATGGGTCATCAACAATCCTTTATACATTTTTTGAGTTTTGGATCAGCAGCATTAACCATTTGTGTAAAATAATTTCTAGAAAACTCATCATGATCTAAGCTTTCATTTGATAGTGGTCTCAACATTCTGACTGCATTACATTTGCAAATATCAGGATCACTGCATTCACATAATTCTTAAAAACATTCATTACGGTGTGGATCTTTACAATATTCAACTTCAGAATCTTCTTCTAGATAAACAACAATCTGGTAAGAAGAAACAATTTAGCTATAAGAATAAATCAGGGAAGGTAAATATTATTGATCTCCCTTCTAGCTGTGAAGAATTAACAGATTCAAAAAATTATTATGTTCTAAACGACAAGATACATGTTGTTTATGAAGAGCATGAAGACAGTATATCAGGCTGCGAGATACGGGAAAGTGCGTGAAGCCACCTACGTGCAATTTCAAACCGTGAACTAGTTGAACTCATCAGACATCTCCAGGGTGCAGAAACCTGGTTCTAGCACCCTCCCATACTACTTTGGGTAAGAGCTCAGTCCGCGCTCCGTGGACTGTTGTCGAAAGGGCCAGTAGTACCGGGGTTTGTTTGGATAACTAACTATGAACCTGGGTCAGGCCCCAATAAGCCAACAAATTGTTCCGTTGTCGGGACTGGGATTTGCATAGAGATGTCTGATGTCATATAACTGGAATCCGACAAAGAAATGAATTGAAGAGTGGTTGGACATAAAGATTCACAAGTTCGCGGCATAGGAAAACAAGAATCTGCAAGTATCAAAGGAAGAGTGGTTAGATTGCTACTTATATACGGAAATCCACGAAATATTCTTTGCATCCTTCCCCTCTAAGTTGTATGAGTGGATCACGAAGCTAGTAGCTAGTCAAGGAAGGTGTAGGCTTGACAAACCTAGTGTGTGGACTCTAGAGTTGGTGCGCAGATTGGAGGCATCAGAAGATAAGGTCGCGCGTGTTGTGGATCACTGGCTTGATCGAATTATAGGACAATTTATCACCGAGTTTGCGGTAGATACCTCAGTCAGCTATAGCGAGGCAGAACAATGCTTCCTCAAAGGACCATGAGGTAAGTACGTTAAATCTTTAAACACTTGGATTAAAAATCTACTGTGTGAAAAGCAGGTTATGCGAATAAATTGATGTTTGGGGCTACACGGAGTGTGAGGATCTACAGAAATGAAGGTAGCACAGAACTAGAAAATAGCAACCTTGATTTCACCTCTGTGAGAAAGCAAGGAAGAGCTTGCAAAGGTTTCACCAAGAAGTGTGATCAGTTTGATAAAGCAGCGAATTCCGCGCATACCAGTTCCACCTACACCACCGTTGGTTTCACCATTGTCATGCTCGTCTTTACCCACACCACCTCCGCCACCACCACAGTTCAATATGGCAAGTGCGATAAAATTTCCAGTGTTCAGAGGAGTAGGGAATGAAGATCCGGGCCAGTTTTGGTTTGTGGTAAGGGCTGTATGGGAAGCGCAGGGAGTCACAGATGACAATATAAAGAAAGAAATGCTGGTCAGCGCTTTGTAGGATCGCGCACTGACTTGGTACATTAAGCATTCCAATGATAATCTGAACACAGGGATCGCAGATATCCAAGCTGCGCTAAACAAGGAATTTAGCAGGCCAAAATCAGATACATAGTCAATCATTGGATTTAAGGAAATCACGATGCTTCCAGGCGAGACCCCCTGGGAGCTGGATCAGAGACTGAAGTGTACAATTCATGAAGCTAATATGACCTTGACGGATGGGCAACACGGCGCATGTTTCGTTGCATCGCTAACACCACATCTAAAGAATGCATTGACATAGTAGAAGCTAACCACTCAGGCCAAGGCCTTGGAGATCGCAATGAGACTGCACAAGACCCCGATACAAGATCCTAACCTAGGAGTTCAACAGATCCATGCACAATTGAAAAACTTGTGCCTTGAGATGCAAAGTTTGAAACAAGACACGACGGCTCGCTCAGAAGTGCGCGACGAGGTATGGTGCGTAAAGTGCAAAGGCCAGGGACATGACAAGGACCATTGTCCAGTCTTCACAAACTACCTGGCGAGAGGAGGACCAATGCCATTGAGACCGGAGGCACAAGCAGGACCGAGCGCGGCGCCTGCATTATGGTGCGTGATTTATCAAATAGGAGGGAAGCATGCTACAGATAACTGCCATCTATTACAAAGGTACACGCAGAATTCCCAATAGTTGTTCTGTAATTTTTGCAGGTCAGTAGGCCACGATGAGCGTACCTGTAGAAGTTATGAACTGATGATGGATCAAACTCCTACCTACAGAGTTCAGACCGAAACACGGGCCCTTGATCAAAATGCAAGGATGGCGCGCACTAGATTTCAGGGGCACGGATGAGGTCGAGGTGGAATGGGACCAGGAAGAGGTCGCAGACAACTGATATGTTACAATTGTGGAGGACCGGGGAATTATGCCCGCGATTGTACAAATCCAATGAGACCATCATGCTTATATTGTACCCAGTTTGATCATGAGATGGAGGACTGTCCCATGCTGATAGAGAGGTTGCACGATAAAGGAGCACTCCAACCTCCCCCAACTCAGAACCTGCAAATGATGAGGTCTGAGCCGCGCGAGGAAGACCCGAATGTAAATATCGTGCTCCAAAGTGGTATCACGATAGGAGATGACAAAGGCAAGCAACCCGAAGAGAGTGTTTGGGTTCGCAAGGCTCCAACAAAGGAACTAGAATTTGATTTAGAGCGTGCTAAGGAGACATTCATGGAAGCTAAGAAGAGCTTCGTGGATGCCTCCACTTCAGGAAGTAAAGACAATCTGGAATTGGAAATGGACCCATCAATGCTCACTACATTTTTGGAGACATACATGAAGTTGCTACGCAACATGAAAGCTGTGAAGGGACTGTAAGAACTCATCACTAGATGTGCTGGAACCTCACTAGGAGAACATCATGTAGTCCGGAAGTTAGGGAAGCACACAACACGAACAAGAAGAGAGATGAGATTGACCACGCAGATCGGGGAATATGAAATGGATCAAATGATTTTGGATCTAGGATCGGACATGAACGTCCTGCCAAAGCAGACATGGGAGTGCATGGGTAGGCCTGCGCTGCCATGGTCTCCTATTTAATTGCGAATGGCGAACCAGTAAAAGATCCTACCTATGAGAATATTACAGGGAATAACGGTAGATATCGAAGGTGTGAGCGCGCTTGTAGATTTTGAAGTGATAGAGATTGTTGATCACAACAATCCCTATCCCGCACTACTGGGAATAGATTGGGCCACTGACATGAATGGAGTGATAAATCTAAAGAAGTGCAAGATGATTTTTGAGAAAAGGTCACTATGCGTAGTGGTACCTTTAGGCCCTACGGAAGAATCGTGCTACACATAGCCAGTGCATGACTACGATAGCGACAACGATCTAGATTATATCTACAAGATAACCGTGCCAGAGCAGGACTGGGTGAATCGAACAACAGATGGTAGACTCTCGTGGGAGCGCAAAAGCTCCTGCACCTCAGATTCGGACGAGGAAATAGAACTATGGCAGAACTGGTTACACGAGGTAACCACACTCAACTGTAACATGATGACAAGGTTGTTGTGTTGCATGGCAATAGAGGTAAGAGATCTGCCTATGTATGATGAGTTGAGCGAGGTGGATGATTTCCTGAACAAATTTGAAAGAGAAGTACCAGAACAACAACGTTTCGACGCTCTAAAATGGGTACTGCGTGCTATGCCTGCAAGATGGTGGGGTACGCATCAAAGAAGTTTTGAGGACTGGCGTGAATGCAGAAGGATGATGTGCATGCAGTTTGGGATGCCTCAGATGCAGCTAACAGACAAGTATGACAGATGGGATGATCCACGTGCACACCTCACAAAATGGACCAAGGTCTATGGGGAAGAGCCACAACCTGAGTGGGTGCACCTGTTCTGTCATGCCCTGGACATCATACCCATGAATTATATACTGAGATGGAGCTCCGCCATGGCATAAGCGAATGGGATATCTTGTGTGAAGGATTCCTGTTAACCTTCACGTTTGAGGATCGTTTGTGGGATATTGTTGATGATGCGCTACAAGCAGTAAAATCAACTATCTTCAGAATACCCCAGCAGCCAATCGAAGTGCTTCAGTCGGAATGGGCAACCCAACTGAGCTGCATGCTAGAGTGTTATAATGTAAATATCGAGGATAATGAGGATCCATGAAAAATTAACATTCCAGAAACTGAAGGCTATCGCGAGGTTTAAGGACCATTGATTGAAGATCCTAACATCATCACGCTACTAAAAACGAAGCAGGTAAACATTAGGATGGAGGCTGAAACGAAGTATGCAACACTCGGTGACTATTGGGATGATGCCACGGTGGATAAGGTCGTTGAGCTACTCCGCGAGTACCAAGACTTATTCCCGACCAAGATTACGGACTTAAAAGGGATCATTGGCGATTTAGGGATGATGAAGATCACCCTAAAACCCAATGCGAAGCCAGTTAAGCAGAGGCCTTACCACTTGAATTTGAAGTACAAGGAAAAGGTCCGCGTAGAACTAGACAAAATGCTCGCAACTGGAATTATTGAGCCAGTGGAAGAATTCGATTGGGTGAGCCCCATGGTAGTGCAGGAGAAAAAGCAGAAGGGTGAGATAAGAATATGCGTGGACCTTAGGAAGTTGAATAATTCCTGTGTACACAACCCATTCCCGACCTTGTTCACAGATGAAGTATTAGAAAGTGTCAGCGGGCAAGAAGCATATTCTTTCATCGATGGGTTCTCAGGGTACCACCAGATCAAAATTGCGCCAGAAGACAATAGCAAGACCACCTTCACCACTGAATGGGGTTGCTTTCAATACACCGTCATGCTGTTTGGGTTAAAAAACGTGCCAGCCATCTTTTCGTGCATAGTTGTTGCTGCCTTCAAAGAATATATCCACAAATTCCTGGAGGTCTATCTGGATGATTAGATTGTCTTTGGATTGGTTAAGCACCGCATAGCAATCTTACGCTTGATGCTGGATACTTACCAACGACACCAGATTGCGCTGAACCTTAAGAAGTGTACATTCCTTGTTCCCTTTCGGAACCTACTGGGATATGTGGTCTACAAATAGGGACTAATGGTAGACCCCACGAAGATTGCAGTAATTCTAAATTTGGAAGCACCGCGAAGTGTTAAACAGTTGCGTGCTACATTGGGACACACAGGGTACTACAGGAAGTTCATCAAAAGCTATGCCCAGATCACCGTGCCGATGGAGAAACTATTGAAAAAGGATGTCACATTTTGCTGGAATGATGATTGCATGAAGAGCCTGGATGTCCTAAAGGGGAAATTGGCCTCTGCTCCAATCCTGGTCTTCCCAAAATGGGATGTGGAGTTTCATGTCCATGTTGATGCGTCATGCATCGTGCTGGGAGTAGTGCTCACACATGAGGGCGGAGAGGGCTTGAATCACCCTATCGCGTTTGCAAATCGTAGATTGTCTAAAGCCGAAAATAACTATTCCACAACTGAGCGTAAGGGATTGGCTATGGTGTACCCGCTCCAAAAATACTCACACTATTTGTTAGGAGGACATTTCCAGATGTATACAGATCGCCATATTAAGTTGTGCACCTTCAAGGTAAATGACTTAGTGCTCTTGTATAATATTAAGTTTGAAAAATTCTCGGGAAAGTTCAGAAGCATTGGCTGGGACCATACGTGGTTAAGGAGGTCACATACGGAGGCGCGGTCCAACTAGTCAAACTAAATGGAGAACCTTTCCCAGGCAAAGTGAATGGTAGCCGCTTAAAGCCCTACACGGATGGGCCGGCTATCTGACTAGCTAGCAGAAGCACAGTCTTCGCACTCCAAGGACCCAAACAAAGGCGTGAGACTATAAACATATGCAGCAAATTCTGGTACAGATGTAGAGAAACAGTTCGGACACAGAGGTCTCAAAACGGTGTATGAAGCAAATCCAGCACGCAGCAGCTCAATGCACTGCTGACCTCTGCGTAGTTCGAGAACAGTTGGAGGGACTATGTGCAAAGATCACCATGCCGATCGAGTGACTCAAGGGCGAGTCACGATGTTTGTGTTGGGGGCCTTTTGGGCATAGAATCCCCCCAAGGCATGTTTTGGGGCTCAAAGCCCAAGTTTTGACCGAAAAAAGAAATAGAAAAAGAAGAAGAAAAGACAAGTCTAAGTGACTGAGTCGAAGTGTAAAGTGTGTCTTTGGGTTGTAGAGTAGGAGAAGGCTCTGCAGCTAAGTGCGTAGAGACCTAGTAGTCTGCAGCTGAGTGCACAGGGTGGAGTCAAGTCTGTAATCGAAGAAGGAATTAATAAAGAGAAGTTTTGTATAATTCTTTGTATTTGTTCTTGGGTTAATGAACGATTGATATACTTTGCAAATATATTGTTTATTTACTACGCGCACCTGTATGAATGGTTTATGTTGTTAATTATAACTTAAAGCACGCAAGTAGGCTAAGATAATTAACTTACATTGGAATACCAGTAAGGTCTTGGGTAATAACACAGAGCGCGACATTCAGCTCCTGGGTAGGGCTACGCGAAGACACTATATCAGGCTGCGAAATACGGGAAAGTGCGCGAAGCCACCTACGCGCGGGGTCAAACCGTAGGCCAGTTGAACTCATCAGACATCTCCAGGGTGCAGAAACCTGGTTCTAGCACCCTCCCATACTACTTCGGGTGAGACCTCAGTCTGCGCTCCATGGACTGTTGCCGAAAGGGCCAGTAGTACCGAGATTTGTTTGGCTAACTAACTTTGAATGTGTGTCAGGCCCCAATAAGCCAACAAAAGCATGATGATAAAAAGAGATAAAACATACAACAAAAGAGAGCACATGACCATTAGAAACTGATACATGAATCCCTGTAAAACAAGACCTCGATCTTTATTCATTCACTGAATTTTTTTTTTTTATGAAAGAGTACAATGCACAATGATTTTCTTTCAAAACTCTGACCAATCATTTATTAATAAAAAATTGCATAATATATACATAAAAAAAAAAAAGTCGTTCCTTCCTTTAGGAACTGAAATCCTCAAAAAAAAAAAATTGTTTTCTCCCTACCATAGTGAATATAGAACTGCTCTCTAAAAACTAGGAAATTATTTCAAAGATTTCTCAAACAATTTACCTTAAATACAATGTCTAAAACAAGTTTTGAAGCTCTTAAGCACCCCAAAACATTAATCATGACCATAAAATTCAATTACATGAAATTTAGACACAAATTTTATGGTCAAAGGATTGACTGTGTGGAAGCTTACTTACTTCTTCAATAGAAACACATCAACAAAATCATAGTGAATTGATGGTTTGACTACTTATGATCATCTTCTGAGCCTTTGAATGAGTCATGCATCTGAAAAATAACCTAGACATCATCAACTTCCCCTTGAAAATCCTCTTTTTATACTGTAAACTTTCCATCCTTCAAAAACACCATCTTCAGTAAAAGCATAGCGCATGTGTGAAAGCACATTGAAAATTTACCTTTAAATTGTAACTAATGTTGAAGTTTCTGAATAAAGAAAACAACTTGTTGATGATGCTAAAATTCTTGTAAGCCCTTTTCAAGTTCCCACACACACACAAAAATGCCAAAACATCACCTTTCTATCAAACTCTAATGCTTTGTCAGTAGTGTCGTGTGAACTACTCCCTTTGCAAAAAGTTTCTTAAGTTTCAGGAATCTCATTGATTGTGCTCCCAAAAGGACTTAATGCAGAATATAAACATCTCAAGCTCCTTGTCCGACTTCATTCAACTACTATACTTGGGAAAAAAAGACAAAAAAAAAAACTGTTTTGATTACCTCTCAAGATTCAGACTTTGGCTGCCTCAGCCAACAAATCAAGATTTCCTCTATTCTTCTCTTGTATTTCATGCAATGTCTCCTACAATTGTTGTTTATCAACCCTTAGCTCCTTCCTCAAGGTGAGGTTTTGTCAGCAGATGTTCTTGAGCTGCATATGCAAAGGAAGAGTTCTCTTCACCATATACTTAACATTTGACATTGTTGGCTCACACATGTTCAAATGATTATATATCTTTTGTTTGGCCCTTTCATCTTGTTTCTTAAGCCTAGTGATCCCATTCTGAGATTTTTTCATCTTCTTCCTCATCCTATGGAAATTATGTTTCCCTTCATCCACCTCAACCTTCTTCTCTTATTGGACCAAATCTTCCTTCTATATCTGCAACTTTCTTGTCGAAGACCTGGTCACATGAATTCTTGCTAATGAAGCCTCCAACTCTTGAACGCTCTCTGTTACTACCTTCTGTTTACCTTTGGGCTTAGTGACAGATGGAGTTGTCTTTATCACTAGTTTTATTTCACTAATCTTAGGTGTCTTTTCCAAAGTAGTTTTCTTCAACTCCCTATTGTCATGTTGTAGTTAGGCAATAACTGAGTGAGCCATTTTCATATGTGCCTATAGTTCTAATATTTCCTTATCTTTTTCATCTGAAACAATATCCTCTGGTATGGTATCTAGAACTTCAGTTGGTCATTTATGTGTTTGTTCCATAGGCGATTTCTTTGTAGCAACTCTTGTGAGTAGATTTTTGGGAACTTCCACTACCTTAGGAGAGAAATGAAGCTTCTTAACCTTTTTCTTGTCTGATGGGTCAACTAAATTTTATGGCCTTTTTAATGAACTCTCAACTGGTGATTGTACATCCCTTTCCATAGATGAAGTTGTATCCTTTTTACTCCAGGGGCTAGCTTGAAATCCAGTTTTCAACTTGGATGAATCTATGAATGCTTCCCATGATTAGTTCCTCCTCTTTATTTCTTCCACCACTAACAATTTATTCAGATAAAAATGAAAGCCACTGGGCTCTACTTGACGTTTCTTACCTTGAACCTTATCTTCCATCTTATGAAGGCTTCTGAACAAATAGAAAGGTAGATCCAAAGGGCCTTTTCATGTGAAATGCATAAATAGCCTAAAATGATACTGATAGATTCTCCCAGAGCTTCCTTCACAAGTGAAATATCTCTGGATTAACTTAAGAAGTTTGTCATATGGTTCAAGGAAATATTCTCTTGGCACAATAGCTCCATATTCCTTGCTTCTGTACTTTGTCTTTAAGAAATATTTGTAGTTGACTATGTCTAGAGGCGTGCCCTTGAACCATTGTTCTCCTTGTAGAGGAATCTCTGTAGCAGTAGAAATGGTGATATATGACACTAGAAAAATCAACTCTCCAATATTAACATCTACCCCCATGAAATTCAAAGCAAACTCTTTGGTCAGTTGAACACTATAACCCTGGATATTCTTAAAAAATATGATGCAGCTAGCTTGTTCAAATGTAACTCCAATTGTTGGATCTGAGTTTATCAAGACAAGGTATTAAGGCTCAAACCTTACCATGTCTCCTCCTTTGTGCTTATTTCTATCTGGAGTATCATGACTCACAACAAAAGATGAACTCTAGGGTTTTTCAATGCAATTTCAATGTTTGACAATTGAGTGCATCAATAGGGTAGAAACTATGAAATTAGGGCTTTAGAGGAGAGATTTATGGAAAAATTTAAATGAAAATCCCTATTTTGAAAAATTCAAATAAAAAAAGGCATTTCTTATACCCAAATCAACAACTTGTTTTTTTCTGCCTATAGTTGAAATTTAAAAACACGGGTGCAGTGAGAAATCACAACGCATGGGGTGAAAAGGTTTCTTGATGTTGTAGGGCAACCAAAATCAGGCTTTTGAAACTCTAGAACACAATATGGAATTGTTAGGATCCAGGATATAGGTGTCAAGAAAATCTTTGAATGTTTAACACAAGAAAAATAGAAAGTGTGACGAATGCGTGAAAGAGCAGGGAATTCTCCAAGCGCATCAAAGAAAACACAACGAGCTATGAATTTGAATGTTGCGAGGTCATGTGATTGTTTTCCTCGACAGGAAAGGGTAATTTAGACAATATGTATGACAAATAATTCAATAAAATGAGGAATTGAAACCTGGAAGTGGAGATAATTGCTTGGCTTGAAGAAGCGCAACGACTGTGTGAAAGTGCAAAACCTCCCTTCTAGACTTAGTGCAGCAAAATCCAAGTGATGTACAGAATGCTTTCGATGGAACAATAAATGCATCTCTTATTTATTGGATGCTAGAATAATTTTTTTAACTTCCAAGATAAGCCAAACCTGCCTTCAAGGGAAATGATTGTAATTTGAAACTCTAATCATGAAAACAAAGCAAAGGAAAAAGTGCAACATGTTTTCATAACTGTTGTACTAGAAGTGATGTCATAGCACAATTTGTTTTGAAAACCTAACTCAAAACTGACACCACTTCTTTGTCCTAATGATGAGAAGACAGGACTCACTATGACCTCACTCATGATTTTGTATGAGACATTGACCCTAGACTCACTTAACTCAATCTTTAGGGAATGAATATCTTGGCATTATTACTCACACACTCTAACATAATTACATCAATAATGAAATCCTATATTCTTTATAAATACGAATAGCTTGATCTCTAAGAGATCATAGAAAAACCTTTACACATTTACCAAAATAAATTTAAAAGACTAAACTTGTTTTTGACTACTATAATATAGTACACTAATAGTCACAAATCTATTGGTTGCTATAGGAGGAATATGGAATAGAAATATTATCATTCCTATGCTCCCTTTTCTAGTCATGTAAGATGTTATACTTGTAATAAGTTTTGGCATGTAGAAAAGGAATGCGGGAACAAGAAAATGAATTCATTTAGACAACAAATCATGTAGAAAGTTAAGAACATTGTTGAATCCCCTAGCACTCCTCATGCTAAGTAGAAATAAGAAGAACAAGTAAGGTGTGGAATTTCTCTATGATTTTTTGAAGAAGAAGATAAATGGTACATATACAACTGATTCCCTCGTCACATGTTTGGAAATAAGGGAAAAATCATCTTTCTCAAAAGCAAGAGTGGTAAGATTATTCTTGGAAATGGCACATTTGCAAAAGTATTAGGTAAGGGTAATGTTGATGTTGATATAAAAAATACAGAAGTAGTTAATGTACAATTAGTTAATGGGTTGATGGATAACATTCTAACTGCAAGTCAAATAGCCAATAAAGGGCATGTAATTATATTTACATCAACTATATGTAAAATTATAAAAGAAGACACCAGGAAAACTATAGCAAAAGGATTCAGAAATTCGGATAATTTATATGTGCTAAAGAAGTATCCAGTGAGAAATAAGAGGTCTAGCTCTTCTTCTTCAGATTCAGAGTAAAAGAAGAGAATCCCTATTGCAGTATAATAGTGACTACATAAGTAAATATGAGGTACATAGCGTCATGGAGAGCATATAATGGCTATCAAGTCCACATGATCAATGGCGTATGATCTCAGGGGGATCTATGCATGTGTAACTTAATGATGAATTCTTATGTTGATGTGTTAGTATTTTGGCGATGTTTATGTTACTAATGTTGGATCTGACGAAGTGACTGTAATGAGAAACATATATCATATGGTCAGGGGGAGTTATGGTCATGAAAAATCAACATTTCATATTCTGTACATGTTTCTTATGAATGACAGTTGCATATGCACACATTTTTTTACTTATAAAGTCATGTATGCTTATATGTGGTGATTAAAAAGTGGCACAAATTCAGTGGGAGCTTCTCATATACTTCCATTAGTTCATCATTGGTATTTTCGTTCTGACATTGTTTTGTTACATTTTGTTAATGAAGCCCATACTACTTAGGAATGGTGTTGGTTCAAAATGGATTTATAAAATGTTGGAGAATCTTATATTATTGTTGGTGTTGAAAATTTCCCTTGGTACATTTTCTCGAATGGATATAATATGATCATAATTGATGGTGAAGAGTTGGCACATGTTCAGGGGGAGTATCTTTTATGCTTCTAATGGTTCATTGTTAGCATTATGGTTTCTTGAGCACTCCTTATTGCATGGTGCTAACTATGATGAGTTCATGGTAATTACGATTTTCATCGATATTATTTCATTCCTTGCTATTGAAAATACATGTTTTTGTCTATATGTCATGGATGCTTGGATTGCTTGAGTTGCATTTGGTGAAGTTGTTAATTCACGTGATAAGGAATATATGTATGCTATGTTCACTGAAGATGTTGGTTATGTTGTTGATCAATTCTATTCTACTTGATGACTTATGGCGCTAGAAGTTCTCGTTGTTTGTACATATGTTGTTGATGCATGTATATGCTACCTATGGTGTTGTGATATAAGAGTTTGATATGTCTTTGATACTTGAGGATTGTGTCTCCTCCTATATGTGGAGAGAGAATGTTGACCTTGATGACATGAGGTCAAGGGGATCAGTTGTTGATAGAGTTCAATTGCATAATCTTATGCTTTTTCTATAGTTTCTTAGTGATTCTTGGAAGCATTTCATATTTGGTCACGTGTTGATGATATTATAGAGATTGATGCTACATTTTCTTATCTTACATTGCTCCTTGTTGAAGAGGATGTTCATGTTGTTCTCATTATGACATGTATGTTGCTTATTATAGATGCCTATATGGTGGATGGTGGTTGTTAATGAATATCATGGTTTTTCTACAAAGGATATTGCATTGTTGAGATTATTGTTTATGATTATAGATGTCATGTATGTCTCTTGATGTAAAGTTCATGAAAAGACCCATGTTGTAATGATTGTAAAATTCAGTCATGTATGGGCTATTGGGTCAAATGTGTAACCCCATTATGTTGGGTGATTGATTTAATCGTGGGACAATAGAGTCATTGGTGGTAGGAATGTTCATATTTTTTTATGGATAGCCATGTATTTGAGTAATAAAGCCCTATACTTTTATTGTATATCTTTATAAGGTCCAGTATATGCTCATGGGGAGCATGGTCAGTGTGTAGATTTCTTGATTTTTATTAGCATATAATACTTACAGTTGCGAGTGCTATAAGGGAAAGTACTCCATTCATACTGGTTGTGTCATTTTCCCTTAATGCCAAAGGGGGAGAGAAGACTTGGTGTTTGCAGGTAGTTTCCAAACACCAAAAGTGGTTGCCATCAAGTCCAATGGATGATATTGTTGACATTATGGCTAATGTGTTGCCCTTGATGGAAACACTTTTTACAAAGATGTTCTTGATGTTAACTTGGTTATGCTATGACGGTTACAAAACTAATGCAGATAATAAG
Source organism: Pinus tabuliformis (assembly GCA_031772625.1). Classification (NCBI taxonomy): domain Eukaryota; kingdom Viridiplantae; phylum Streptophyta; class Pinopsida; order Pinales; family Pinaceae; genus Pinus; species Pinus tabuliformis. The sequence goes on from CM062815.1 coordinate 605,046,493, forward strand.
AATATTGTTATAGATATTACAGAGGATATGTAAGAGAATTGGCAACTCAGTCACAGGAGGCATGAAAAATGTGATGTTTGAAAAGTATACGTGACTCATGTGAAGAAAAGTCACATACATACATAGCCTCTATGAACAAAAGTTGCATACATAACTTGAACCATGGAAAATTGGATACGAGGGGCCATTACCATCGTAATTGCCCATACTGTTGTGACGATAATGTCTATTTGATCCTTTCAAGTGAATACCATCAACATTACCAAAGGATTATAATGTGGTATTGGAAAAGGAAAAAGTTATATAAGGAGATGGAGATCAAGGAGTTAAGGGTGAAATGAAACAGATGATTCATGTGTAATCCTATCTGAAATAGGTGTGCACCAGAGAGTAAGGGGAAGGCTCATATATGATAGATTTGAAAGTATATTGAAGACTAATGGATATGTTTGTATAGATAACAATGTTAGATTTGTGGTTATAATGATGGTATGATGTAATTGTGCAGTAATATGTGACGTTGACAGTATGTGCACAGGGATCTAGGTTTTTCACGTGTTATGATTTGCAACGAAGAAGTTGATTTAGTAATTTAAGATTTATCTGCGGGTTTGCTTCTGGATAGTCGCGTACATATGTGGATATGCTTCACAATAGTCATGTATATATTCTGAGATAATTTTCCTTTGGATTGTTGCTTGATTTAGGTTGTTTATAGGTGTTTGGATGTAGATTGATTTGATTATTTGTTGTTGTCTGTCAATGTTATCTTAATCAGAATATTTGATATTTGAATGTGTTGGTGGTCATTTATTGAGTGGTGACTTGACTTGGTATGGCATGACAATATTTTTGAGGAGGTTACTTGGCATGTTATTATACTGGCTTGATTTGGTTCAGTGATTAATATACTTTAGTAATTCATTTGATATACATTATTTAATGAGTTTGCTCTCAAAGATTCAGTTACTCAATATTTTGTGAGTTGATATCTATATGTAATTTTTATTCACAAGAGGGGCATATATACACAGATCCTTATGACAGTCGCGTATATATTCAAAGTTAAATTTGATTAAGGTTTGCAATGCTACTTGACTTTGACTGTTGATTAATTCTATTTTTTTTATTGTTGCTCATCAAGGATGTTTGGTATCTGACAGTGTGCTTAATAGTTTGGTTAACCAATGATTGGTTCATTGGTAACTTGGGATTGGTTCAATATTCAGTGGTTTAGTTGCATCAGTGATTCAACTTATTGGTGATTCATTTTTAGTGGTGATTCAGTGATTTTATTTCAGATTTTTTGATTCAGTATTTAGTTTGGTATTAAGCATAATGTTGAGTGTGGGTCCAGTTTGAAAATATGATGAAAGGTGGCATATAGGTTTTGATGTTTGTTTGAGACAGGTGGATCCAGTATGAAATATTATGAAACATAGTCCATAATGGGTGTTGAGGTTTGGAGCCTTCAGTAAGGGAGTCAGAGCTTCCTTCCAATGGTAGCTGGTAGACTTGTTCAGGGGGTAGGTCTCCCTTCAGGTAGGAGCCGATAAACGAGATCAATGGGTTGTAGTTCCCTTCTAGTCAGTGTTAGAGAACTAGTGGAGGTTGTATCCTCCTACAGGTGGGTGCCTCCATGCTGGTAAGATTTTGTGTCAGTGCAAGATGTAATGAATATTTTCTTTATATAATAAGAAAGAAAGAAAAAGACAACAACAACAGTGGTTTTCTCCCACATTGGGTTTCCACTTAAAAGTCTTGGTGTTCATATGTGTTGATGTGTTGCTTATGTGCTATGATTTCTCTATTATTTATTGCATACTTGATGGAAAATGAACTAATAATGCAACGATTAAGTTAAAGATATGATAGAAGTTCTGAAAAATTAAGTAATCTGAACATATGTGGTTTGCATTCACTAAAGTTGTGTGCCAATACCATAACTTATTAATACCACGTACCTAAAAACCGCTAATTCATATTCATATAATATTTTTTTAATTAAACAATTATATTAAAAAAGAAAAAAATACATGATAAATTTTAACTTTTGATTTGCAAATACTATTAAAAATATTCTATAAAAAATAGTTTTAAGCAAAAGTTAAAACCAAATCCCTCCAAAAATTTAATGAGAAAATTTTTCGATTAATGTAACTTGCAATGCAATGTGTTTATGGGTTCATACTTGTGTAAGTAACACTAGCGCAATCATATAAATTAAATGGCTAAAAAACATAAATATGTATTAAAACACTCACCTCATAATGCAAAGGATTAAAAAATCATAAAAATTAATGAAACTATAACTTTATTATTATTATTATTATTATTATTATTATTATTATTATTAAAAAAATATAACATATAACAAGATTCTTAATTATGAAGATTTAACCTTATTTTATCATAAAGATTCTTAATATCTAAATAATCTTTATTACAATACTATAGACCAATATCATAACTTATTAACACCATGTTTCTAAAAACCGCTAATTCATATTCATGTAATATTTTTTTTAATTAAACAATTATATTAAAAAAGAAAAAAATACATGATAAATTTTAACTTTTGATTTGTAAATACTAATAAAAATATTCTAAAATATCCTATAAAAGTTAAATTTTATTCTCCATTAAATTAAAATTTAAAAAATCTATACTTTTGCCAGGGTCCTATGGACTCACACATACTTTCGTATAACATATAAAACAATATGTTAATGGATTGATCGCACCTATTTAACGTAAATACTATTAAAAAATATTTAACGTAAATACTATTAAAAATATTTTAAAATATTGGGTAAAAATTAAATCCCATCCTCCAATAAATTAAAATTAGAAAAATCTATACTTTTACATTCCAATCGAATCACAGCAACTAAGGTCGAATCACACCTACTTACATATAACATATATCGCAATGTGTTCACGGGTTAACGAACCTACTTAACATAACTTGTAACGCGAATGTATTTATGGCTTGTACTTGTGACACAGTGTGTTGTGAGTCGAGAGTTGTCAAAACCGGATCTAGCCATCGAGGAACACCGAGAAAGAAGTGCCAAGGAGAGCCGAGGGTTTCGATTGTGGCTTCCATTCGAGGGTTTCTGTCACGCCCCTACACCTGCGGTAATCTTCCAACCGCTTATAGCGAGGTGCGGCACTACCGAACGCTTTCTTTTCACCAATACTAACATTCATGGACTACGCCTAATTCACTTGTCCTTACTTAGTTTGTGTTTCGCAACCAAGTAAAATTATGTTTATCCTTTATACCAATGAACACCCATACTCATTCATTATCCATAGCAATTATAAAAGACAATAACAATTGCACAGTATAAAGGGGAGGGGCAACTCCCGAACAAGTCTGCCCAACAATATATATTATAATCAATCTTTCTTCATAATACAATCGTACAAGTAATGCTTGGCAAGCTCCAAGCCAATACTTAGAATATTTTACAACATAAGGAAATCAGCCTTTTACAATAACATGTGCACGTCTTGCACAAGGATGAGTGCTCACCCGAGTCACCGAGACACCCTTGCCAAATCCCGACACAAATCTGCATAGAAGACAGCCCCGGGCACACCTTGCCCAACTCTTAACTGGATCCAAGTAACAATAGAACTGTGCCTTTGAAATATGCGCATGAGTTATGTGCACCTCCTTCCAAATCTGCGCACTACTTTACCTCTTGAGCTAGTGCGAATTATCTCTGCGCTCTTCTTGTTCCAAATGAGGATGGACGCATATAAATATATGCATAGAACTGCGCCTTTGAAATATGCGCATGAGTTATGTGCACCTCCTTCCAAATCTGCGCACTACTTTACCTCTTGAGCTAGTGCGAATTATCTCTGCGCTCTTCTTGTTCCAAATGAGGATGGACGCATATAAATATATGCATCTTATCATGGGTGGTGGCACTCCAGCTGACCCCCAAATAATGTTAACACACCCCTTTTCTGCGCCCAAGTGATGGTCGGCCCGCCCATGTTTACATGTCGGCCTACGTCCATACTTCCTCCACGCACATGGGTATATAAGTCTCATCGCATATTGCCTTAGTCATTTTCGCACTTCGTCGCCTCTCGCCCGAGCTCGTGCACCTGCGCGCCCATCGTTCACCGTGCGCCCGCCTTCGCCCATCGTGCGCCCGTCGTGCATTTGCCCACCGTGCGCCCATCGCATTTGTGCGCCCAACCGTGCGCCCGCGCCTCGGTTAGAACTCGAGGACCTTACATCCTCCTCCACCTGAAGTCGTTGTCGTCCTCGACAACATATCATCCTCCAAGCATCAATATCCATGATGTCAACTCCCCTCACATATGGCAAACATCCCTGCAACATATGTAGGACTCCATCTCCACCATGTCTCATCTTAGCAACCAACTGTCACCAAGATACTCCATACCAATGTATGTCATATATCAAATGTCCATGATCATCGACCACCCTGTCACAATCTCCTCATGCTGCTCTCCACCATGGAAGGTTGATCCCTCCAACTCAAGCTACATGTCTACCGCAACAATGTGTCAAACTCCATCATGTCATCACCACCATGTGCAAAACTGCCCATGATATGTCAACAAGTGCTAACACACCTCAACCATGTGCCAACATCTCATCTCAACAATATGTCATATATCGGAAGTCATCTCAATCCATGATCATCAACCACCATGTCACAATCTCCACATGCTGCTCCATCGTGGAAGGCTAGTCCCTCCATCTCAAGCTACATGCCCACTGCAACATATCGTGTTGACCTCATCATGTGTCGTCCTCATGTGAACTGCTGCCATGATACTCCAACACAATGCTAACACATCTCTGTACACTACTAGTCCCCATGTTTGAACTAGTTGGGTAGCTAATCCAACCGTCATGCTCAAACCATGAGAGTGAACATCCTCATGCCATCATTAGTTGTTTCTCTGAACATCCTATCACATCATCAACTCGATCAAGAATCCATCTCCATATAAGTGTAAGCCATGCTCAGGTCCATGAAGTAGCCCTCATCTCATCTGCAACATGCTGTCCATGATGTTTGGTGTCAATGTGCTACATGAAATCAGCCACATCTATCCCAACATCATCCATATGTGTGCCTCCTCCATATGAAGAGACCATCTCATCAAACTCCAACTTTCAGTATGCCACATCCATGTCCATGAAGCTGCCTCCATCACATCTGCAATGTGTCAACCCTCAAGTCTCCATAGAAACAAGTATACACCTACCTCATCTATCCATGTGCTGCCCATGATCATAGATCAATCAGCTCCCATGTGTCAAAAGTAGTTGAGTCTCGGCTCAACCCATGCCCAAGTGTTGCCACCAAGGCATCATCATCATTGTAACTCCATCACTCCAAAGTGTCTCATATTGATCCTCCACATCAAGTCACTCTTCCAAGCCATGCCCATACATGTACTTTGGAAGTATGCATCCCATACTGCATCAAAGTCTCTGACCTCAGCTCCTCAATGCATCTAAGTCCACCATATATGAAGTCCCCAAAAGTCACAACAATCTCATGTCATCATGAGCTCCATGAGTCCTCTCCAACCAACACCTTAACAAGCATACAAGTCTCGGCCCAAAGGTCTCTGCAAGATGCCTCAGCTCTCCATGTAGTAGGAATGCTCCATAGTCTGCTCACAACTCCATCCAAGTCCATGGTCTTGTTGTACATAAGTGCACAACCTTTCCATCAGCTCATAAGTAATAAGTCTCCATGTCACACCAGCACATCCATCTGCACAACATCCCTGCCTTGGCACTCCTCATTGGATGCCCATAAGTGACACCTCTATAAGTGCTCCCACATAATGTCCCTGCATAAGACTGCCATGCTCCATGTCCCCAACCTGATGTTCATGACTAAGTTGTCCATGTAGTCCAACCAAGTAGACCCATCACAACAATCGGTCATCCTCATCCAAGCTGCAATCTTCGGTCTAGTGAACTCAGTCACCCAACCAAATCATCATGTCATGAGTCCCTCCATCATAGCTCCTCCACCAAAGTGTCCACCAAGACTATCTCTTGGTCTCGGCCATGAGAACTTCACCCAAGAGTGTGCCCTCCAATCTGTCCATGAGTCATGCCGGGCAATTATCCATGTGGCTAAAGCATGACCCATTCATCCACAACGATCATCACGTTCCTCCCTTGTCACGGGCCTTTGTACCTTCTATCATAAGGCCACAAACAACCCTAACAAGTTCTGCAACAATCAACAATCCTTGCTTCTCCATACAAGGTCTCATCATAGACATCCATGGTAAGATGCTCCCTTGCATTAGCAAACTGGCTTTGCCCTTCCCTGCATACGGTCCATCTACCAAATTCTCAAGTGAAACACAAGTATCAACAATACTTACATCATCATCATGAGGCTCCTCCATATGAGTATCCTCATCCATCCATGTCTGCAAACCGCACGATCCTAGTCCAACTTGATCAATCTCAAGTTCATCCTCCATCATTGTCACATCTACAACATCTTCAACTATCATCACTTCCTTTTCCTTGATAGCACAATCTGCAACTTCATCTTGCTTCATTGTCCAACCAAGTTGAAGAAGTTCGTCTTCAACATTCTTTTCCAAGACTTCAAGCTTATCTCGAATGCGGGGGTTCTCTTCTTTCATCCGCTTCAACCTGTATAAGGTAAGCAAGATCTTCCCTTTGCATTCTTCCAAACCTGCCATGCCTTGTCATTCAGCTTGGTCCAAGCACGATGCTTTACCTCTGCTAAACCTGTTTCACCATTCACCAGCTTCACCAAGTTCCCTGCAACCATGAACCGGCCCTTGTTCCACTTGTATGTGAAACTAGCTTCCTTCACCTGCAAGTACCTGCTTCCACTGTCATCAACTGTCAAGTGCATCCACACCTACACTTCGTCACGTACTAGCTCCGATACCAACTGTCACGCCCCTACACCTATAGTAGTCTTCCAACCGCTTATAGCAAGGTGCGGCACCACCAAACGCTTTCTTTTCACCAATACTAACAATCATGGACTACGCCTAATTCACCTGTCCTTACTTAGTTTGTGTTTCGCAACCAAGTAAAATTATGTTTATCCTTTATACCAATGAACACCCATACTCATTCATTATCCATAGCAATTATAAAAGACAATAACAATTGCACAGTATAAAGGAGAGGGGAAACTCCCGAACAAGTCTGCCCGACAATATATATATTATAATCAATCTTTCTTCATAATACAATTGTACAAGTAATGCTTGGCAAGCTCCAAGCCAATACTTAGAATATTTTACAACATAGGCAAATCAGCGTTTTACAATAACATGTGCACGTCTTGCACAAGGATGAGTGCTCACCCAAGTCACCGAGACACCCTTGCCAAATCCCGGCACAAATCTGCGTAGAAGACAGCCCCGGACACACCTTTCCCAACTCTTAACCGGCTCCAAGTAACAATAGAACTGCGCCTTTGAAATATGCGCATGAGTTATGCGCACCTCCTTCCAAATCTGCGCACTACTTTACCTCTTGAGCTAGTGCGAGTTATCTCTGCGCTCTTCTTGTTCCAAATGAGGTTGGACGCATATAATATATATGCATCTTATCGTGGGTGGTGGCACTCCAGCCGACCCCCAAATAATGTTAACACACCCCTTTTCTGTGCCCAAGTGATGGTCGGCCCGCCCATGTTTACATGTCGGCCTACGTCCATACTTCCTCCACGCACACGGGTATATAAGTCTCATCGCATATTGCCTTAGTCATTTTCGCACTTCGTCACCTCTCGCCCGAGCTCGTGCACCTGCGCGCCCATCGTTCACCGCGTGCCCGCCTTCGCCCATCGTGCGCCCGTCGTGCCTTTGCCCACCGTGCGCCCATCGTGCGCCCGCGCGCCCATCGTGCGCCCGTCGCATTTGTGCGCCCAACCGTGCGCCCGCGCCTCGGTTAGAACTCGAGGACCTTACAGTGTCGGCTGTGGCTGCCATTTGACGAAGAGCGAGAGCTGTGGACAATTGTGCACCAGAAGAGGGTCGTGTCAAGGAGCATCCTGCAAGGAGTTGTGTGTTGTAGTTTGTGTTACTCATATTTCCTACTGCATTGAGATCAGAAGTGGAGGAAGACCAAGTGTGAGGAAGAACCAAGCGAAAATATGTGAACGACAGAGATTGCTTGAGTTTGTGCGGCGACTGAGTGGAGATGCAACCTTTGGCGAGTGTGTGCATTGGCCTAGACCCAGAATTACTTTAATTACTATTGCGGGGAAAATTCTTGTTGCATGGAAGAACGTGGAGTTTGCCCCATATTTCTTTCATTAAGAAATCTCAATCTGTTGATGTGCCATTGTTTTGTTGGCATCTGCACATTGTGTCGAAGGCGTTGTGGAGCTCGAAGTAGAGTGAGGCTCGAAGGCGCTGTGGAGTTGTGAGCTGTTGTGAGGCTGCTAAGGGCGTGCCTCGGGTAGCTATGGAGAGCCCACTGTAAAAGTTGTGGGTAGCTGTGAAAGTTGCTGATGTGTAAGTGTAGATCGTGAAGTTGAAGACGCTTGTTATTGGGCTCATATTAGTTGGTGATCCATTGCGAGCAACCAACGTATAAGGATCTTGGTGGATCAGGTTGAAAGGCCTGCACTTGGATGAGGCCGAGTATGCAGATTGAACTTGTCCGTGAGACGGTGAAGCTTGAAAAACAAAACGAGGATCGTTGCCTGGGTGTTATAGTGTTGTTGCATATGTGATGATCGATATTGGAGTTGTATGTTGTGCATAGAGAAGTGTGAGAAGAGCCTTGTTTGCATATTAGCTTAGGAAGATTGCAGCCCGTGGAAGTGTATTAAGAGATTGAGATTCTAGAATGTGAAGATTAGTGAACCTGTTTGTGCCTATTGTGGACCACAACATCTGTGACTGTGTTAAAAGAAGAGTATTGTGTTAAGAGAAGGAGAGCTCATTGTTGGAAAACGCTGATCAGAAGAGTGGGGCAGCGAAAGTGTGGTGTGCATCCTGGGAAGTGAGAGGCAGAACCGAGAGGTGCTATTCCAAGAGTGGTAAGGAAAATTTAAGCCTAGCTGATATGTCTATCTTTTTAGACTTTTTTGACAATGATCCTTTCGATGATCATTTTCTCAGGAACCCATTTGGGATTAGCAGTATTTTTGAGTTCTTGGACAAACAATGTCATGTTGAGAATCATGTTGTTGAAGAAATCACTCATGTTGTTGAGGATCATGTTGTTGAAGAAATCACTCAGAGTAAAACTTGCTTCTCTCATAACCCAATTGTTAGAAGTTTTATTGGATCTGCTTTCAAGATGACTGCTACTATGGAGGATACTACCATGGATGTTGTTCAGAGGCCGCTCATGTTCAAATATGACTGCATTTTGGTGGCTCCTTCGCTGGTTCCTCATGGAAAGTGGGGAGAACATGAATTAGATTACCTTGTTCGGGATCTTGCATTGCATCCCAATCCAGAAGAGGTTGTTGATGATAAGTACGTAAGCAAGGAGCAAAGGAATTTCATAAGGAAACCCAGAAAGGTGAAGATGAAACTGCACCAGCAAAGGAAAAGGAACAAGCATGGACCCTTTAATAAGAAGGCAAAAATGAAATGTTTTGTTGTAAGCCTAGCTGAGACTTAGACTAGCAGGCAAGTTAAATTTTAGGTCGTCGTGATTAAGGGGAGGTGTTAGACCATTAATCACAACGATCGTATGACGACGATAGTCGACATGTTAGTCGGCGTAGAGTGGCTATAGTCGGCGTGTTAGTCGGCGTAGAGCGACTATAGTCAGCGGATTTAGATAGATAATAAATAACAGAAAGTGAATCGATGTGACATCGAATTTTGTATAAATATATGTGCTTTATAATGTAATGAACAAGCTCATTCCATGAGTCTTCAAGTTTATGATAATCAGCGGCCTCTGCAGTCTTGGCAAGCCGGCTGGCATGACGCTAATGTTGAGGCGGCTTTTAGAATGATCTTAATCGATCCAGGCCTGTAAGTTCTGTCCGTTCCTGAGGCTCAAATTATGGAATTGCCCGCCATTCCAAAAGCCGGCGGTCATGGCGTTGACTGAGATGAGGCTGTTGATATCCACGCCCACATGGTTGCCATACGGGTCATCGAATTCCACATTCTTGCACGTATCGAACTCAACTGCGAACAAGTGATTGGATGGCTGCCCGTTTCCGGTGAGGTTAAGCAAAGCCCATATATTGGGATGACATAACGCCCATGGGAGACGTGTAAGGTGTCATGAAGAAGGCTAATCCACTTCCGCCTGCCTTAGAGGGAGCAGGTACCATGGAGAAAACGAAGGTAGTGCTAAACGAGGAAGGCGTCTCGTTTCTTTTCATCTGCACGGGATTGAAATACAGCGCGCGGCCTATCATGAAACGCGACTGATTTGTGAGGGCAAGCACGGATTTTCAGCGGATAACTGAAGCCTCCTCTTCCAATATCAAATTACTACCATCGAATCTGTGGAAGACGAAAGCGGTATGTCGAGAGTCCTGCTCGGCGTGTGCGGGAAAAGGTGGTATGACAAGGTAGATGAATGCTGTGAGGAGGAGAAGGCTGAGCCATGGAAACATGAATCAATTACTTCGCTTGAGATATAATGCTCCCGGGGAAATAATAAATGGATGTTGAATATTAATACATTAATTTTTACCTGTGCCTGCCGTGGTCGCCTGACAATTCGACGACCACTATTTTGGCCATTTGCTTTTTAGAGGCCTATCAGGTAGCAGGGAATATTGACTCCGGGCAACTCATGTTACAGCGAAATCATCGATGACTGTAGCATGAAACATCCCGATATTCTTCCTGCATCGCCGAGCATTCCGCGGATTGAAAATTTGAGGTTTAAAATGCAGGTCAAGGTCAAGGTTCATTGTTTGTCAATTGTACGGAGTGCGTGATGGGTGGTTTTGGAGTGTTCTGCGTCCAAATAAATATAGAGACGTATTTTTTAAGAAACCTTGCTTTAAAATCTGAGTCAAGTCAAGGTTCAATTATCATTAAAGTGTGACGAATAAGCTTTTACCATTTCACTGTCATCTAAGAATTTTGCGAAAGGATGACACACACATTCTTTACTGAAACAGAATTTTTTTTAATTATACTTTAAAATTCAAAGGTCAAGCTTCATTGGAATTCAATGATAAAAAATGTAATTGTCAAGAACGTTTTATGTTTCTTTGGTCGTGCTATACCAAACAATGTAGACATCAAGGATTCAAATCTAAATATCAACGATTTGTTCGGAAATTATAGACTTTAACATCCAAGCCGAGCTGAAGGTTCACTGTGTTTTTGCTTACAATAATAAAAGTGTGAAGAATCCTTTTTGGAAGGAAAGCTGTAAACCTAAAAGTCACGGCGAGATCAAGAACTTTTGGAAAAATTATAGGCTTTTGGAAATTATAATTTTAAGTCAGGGCTATATCAAAGCTTTTTTGGAACATTATAGATTTATGAAATTATAAATTTTAAAGTTAAGGTAATATAAAGGAATTTTTTGGAACATTATAGACTTTCAGAAACTATACTTTCAAACTTTAAAATAATATCAAGGAGTTTTTGAATAATTATAAGCTTTTGGAAATTATAAATTTAAAAATGAAAGCAATATTAATAAATTTTTGGAAAAAAAATATTTAGAAATTATAAATTTAAAAGGCTTTGAAAATTATTCACTTTTGAAAATTACATAAACTTAAAGTCATAATAACACTATTAAAATTGCGAAACCATATAGATTTTTATATTCTAAATAATTATAAAATGTATTTTTATAATTAAATACATTGATTTTTATATTCTAAATAATTATAAAATGTATTTTTATAATTAAATACATTTTATAATTAAATATTTTTATTATTTAATAATGAAGAGAATTGTAAAAATTGTTTTATATTATTTAACTTTTTAAAGATATATATTTACAAATAAAATTAAAATAAAGAAGTTAATATTATTAATATTGTCTATATGCCCACAAAAAAATTATTAGCATTGACGTTAATATAAGCTTGACCATGGTCAATCTCATCAATCGTGATCAACCTCCTTAACCCTCATTAACTATGGTCAATTATGGTTAATGAAGCCACCCTAGACATGTTAATTGTGACTAATACAACCACATTTACTAATGTTAATATGGTTGGTATAAGCCAATCTGCATCATTTTCCATTTCTTATATATTAATTAATCTATGAAAATAATATCTACCAACATATATTAACTAAATTAATAAATATGATAATAATACAATTACGATTTTTAATATTAAATATTAAAAAAATATCTACGTTGCCTCTCAATTTTAAAATTTTAATTGTATTTTAACAACGATATTAATACTTTTTACGTACTTTTATAAATATCTTACACGATCTTTTATTTTATAAATATTTAAAATACAATCTTTATTTTATTACGCCGTAAGGCGTTCCTCTGGGAAGGACTCCCCTCCAGTGACACTCTATACCTTCTTGCACCATTGATTTCGTTGTTAGACGATGGAATTAATATTCACCGTTTGATTCGAAGTCGATTCATTATCCCCTGGCCGCGCATGGCATCTGGCATCTGGGTTCTCTTGTTCTCTTTTTTCCATTTCATGTATATCGGCAGGAAATCTCGTTCAATTCGTTTCTGCATGGTTGTAGGCCGTCTGGAATAGCTTCGAATCTGAATCCGAGCCAAGATTTAACAGAGTCCACCGATCCGGATACGACGAAGCGCTCTTGTATGTATTCAGTAATGACGAAGGTGATATAGAAGCCTCGAGCATATAAAATCTTAGAGAGTTGCATCATGGCGTGAATGTGACCCTGAGCAGGGAAAGGGAGCATAACAACATGAGGTCGTGTATTCATGGCGCTATGTAGCGTAGAGAAATAGTGATCCAGATCTCAGGGATTAAGATTTAGGAGCATGAGGAGAGAAAACATACAGATGTAACTAAACATTCAACAGAGAATACTCAACACAGTGAATGATGTAACTAAACATTCAACAGAGAATACACAACACAGTGAATGCCTCACAACATAAGAAAAGAAAGAAGGGCCTCGCAACACAACAAAAGAAAGAAGAAAACTCTTTATTAAATTGAGGAATCATTTATGGATGGATTGGATTGGATTGATACCATGGATTATATGGTATACATATCATAATCAAATAATCAAATACAATCAAATACCATGAGTGGAAACAGGACTCAAATACCATCGGTGGATACGATTCGAATACCAGTTTTCATTAGATTCAAACAGAGTGCCCTGTCTAAAGGAACAGGCCGGTGGTAAGCAAAACGGGATGGCTGATCAGGAATATGAGAGCCGAGGTAGACACAGATATATGGAATCCCAAATTTACAATGTACACCACAGGCCGGCTTCTGTGAATGTTAGAGAGGCAGCAGGGTCTTGCCGGCAATCAACAGTTTCAGCAAGCCAGCCACCCATTTTTCACCTTAGGTTTGACTGTTTCTTCCTACCTAAGGTCTTGTGTGTGTTGGTATATAAAAAGAAACAATCAAGATGCCTCAATATTTATTTTTCATGTTAATGTGGATCAGTGATTCATTGCGGGATAGAATCTACTTCTCATTTGCTCTGGATCTTGACCTGAATGTGCTTGCAATTCATTGAGTGTAGTGGGAAAGCCCTTATTGTCTATGGGGGATGTGTGCACCTTTGTTTCTGGGCATGAGCCAGCTGTCATGATTGTAGCTGGTCCGTGCCCAGGATGTCTTAAGATTTGTTTTTCATGTTAATGTAGATCAATAATTATTTATCAGATAGATGTTATTTCTCATCTGCTATGCATTTTGACAATAATGTGCTTGCAATTATTGAGTGTAGTGGGCAGGGAGCCTGGCAAGCCCTCATTGCCTATGAGGCCTGTGTGCGTCTTTGTCTCCTGGCATGGGCCAGTGGTCGCATGGAAGCTCCTGAATTCCTTCATAATGAGTGCATTGTTTTGCGTAATGCCTTTGGGTAGGTTATTAACAAAATTGTCTTTGTTGATTTCTTTTAATTGTCATGTAGTTCGGAAAATGCAAATTCTTTCACAATGAAGGTAATACTCTGCATATTATTAAGTAATTGTGTAAATTGAAATGTCTGCAACTTGTATAGACTACAGCAAATACTGTTGCAACCAGGAAGAACTGTTGAGAAATGATTCTGCAGATGCTGCCCTGGAAGGAACTGCTCCTAAGGAATTGCTCCTAAGCCAAAGAAAACTATTGGAAAAATTAAGGTTCAAGGTATAGTAGCATCTGATTCTTTTCATGGTTATTTTGTATTGACTTGATATGGATGCATCAATAAATAAGTACAGTTGATTTGTTTTTATTCCTTATTTTCTAAATGACACATATCTCGTTCTTCTTGAAAGGTAGTGAAAAAGAAACAAATAGATGTAGAGAATAGAGATCTATTGCGCTGTTGTAATTTCCATCAAATTTTTTCCATTAGGTAGGTTTGGGAGTCTATAGTTGTTTGATTGCACTTGAAATAAAGCAAGTGAATGTAAAACACCTCATGATTCAGAAAGACAGTTTAAACTGAGCTTTCAATACATTGTTTTTGATGCAGTGCGTAAAGTCAAGATCATGCCAGATATGCCATCCAGATGCAGTTTTCAGTCTTGTAGGTTATCCTTTCTAAATATGGAGTCCCTACGCTCCAGATTTTGCATGGAGCACAGGAAAAGAAACAAAGAAACATGCCAAAGCAATGATGGTGTTGAAAGGACTACACATAGTGAAAAAACTTACATGAAATCATGTTGTTTGCGTTGGATATGTGTTACCCAGAAGAACATTGGAGACGAAGCTCTGGCAATGTCAATGAGCTGACAGTAGGATGAGCTTGAGAAATTATTAAAAATTAAAATAAAATAAATATTTTAACAAAGCATTCAATTGATACACCCATTTCTCTGTTCTTTTAAATGTTTGCATCTTGCCCACCAGAATGAAAGAGGGAGAGCGCATGCAACCAGCTACCCAGGCATGTCAAGTATACAAGTATCAGTTATTGCCCTGTTATTCAATCTCACCATCTCTCAGTGCTAGTTATGTTTATGCTGCTTCTAGAATTATTTAATCCAGTAAACAAGAAGGTTTTTGCACTGCAACATCCTTGTTGTATGAAGCCCAATATGTATGTGCATTTATAAATGGTAATGGTAACCAAGAGCTCTGTTGGCACTTTTTCATGTGGGTACTGAAGTAGATATACTCATAAGGCACTTTGTTGATATTGTTAGTAAATTATTTGTTTGCAGTCATGGAAGCCATAGGGGCACTAAACAAGAATAACAATACCCTCTGGCTGGAAATGGGTGAAACAGTTGGGTGGGAGGGACTTAGAGCTCTTTTTGGAGGGCAGTTCTTTCGACATGCACTTGCAATTGGGCTTAATTTGCTCTTTCTTGTTTCTGTCATCCTTGAACTGTGTTGGACAAGGTGTAAATTTCGCACACCTCGGCCACCTACACCTCCTGTTCCATTTAACAGCTTTTCGAGTAAGTTTAAACTGGGGATTATGCAAAAGCTGGCTTTAGGTGGTTGCATTTTTCTGTGTATATGCTATAGCGTTCTTGGGATATGGAGCCCTGTGTATTGGTGGCTGAAGGAGAGGCCTGAAGGTTTTGAAAATGTGGGCGAGTATATTGTCCAGGCTCTGACTTGGGTTACAATGTCAGCTTATGTTCATCGCTCCTTCAGAAAAGAAGGTAAACAGAAGTTTCCACTTTTATTGCAGTTGTGGTGGAGTCTATCATTCATTCTGCAGGCTTTCTTCATCGTCCTCGACATTCAACGGTTGACAAAAAAAAGAAGCGTTGCTGTTGATATCTTTGTTGAAATTATGGCTGTTCTCATTTTGGCTTGCTTGTGTTATACTAGTTGTTGTGCCAGAAGTGGTGTAGAGTCCTCCTCACAGACCATTCTAGAACCTCTCTTGAAAGACAATCCCCAAAAATGTGGAAACATTAACGCAGTCTCTACTTATGCAACAACCAACCTTCTCAGTCGGCTGTCATTTTCTTGGATGAGTCCTTTGCTTGCTGTTGGTTATAAGAGCCCTTTGCAGAGGCGGACAGGACAGGCCAATTATACCCTAAATTCAGAGCTCAGCTAGAGGCCAAAGGTGATACAGGCTTATTAGCAAAAGCCTTACTCCTATCTTTTCGGAAGGAAGTACTTTTGACTGCATTCTTAGCAGCACTGGAGACTTGTGCATCATATGTAGGTCCATGTTTTATAAATGCCTTTGTTCAGTTTCTAGGTGGAATGAAACAGTTTGAAAGTCAAGGCTATGTGCTAGCTTGTGCTTTTTTTGTGGCAAAGGTATTAGAGTCTTTGTCACAGCGACAAGGGTTTTTCAAACAACATCAGTTAACTTTACGGGTTACAGCAGCATTGACAGCTATTATATACAGGAAGGGCTTGTTGCTTTCCAGTCAGTCAAGACAGAAGCATACAAGCGGAGAGATTATCAACTACACGAGTGTAGATGTTCAGAATGTTTCATGTTTCTGTTACTATATGCATAGTATTTGGATTTTCCCTCTTCAATTTGTTCTGGCCTTCATTATTCTATATCAGACATTGGGCTTGGCAGCATTTTCAGGGTTGGCAGCCTCATTTGCAGTTATGTTGCCAAATTTCCCACTTGCAAAATTGCAAGCAAAATTTCAGGAGAGAATAATGGAACAAAAAGACAAAAGGATGAAGGCCACATCGGAGACATTAAAAATTATGAGGATCTTAAAATTGCAGGCTTGGGAGACAAGATTTCTTCGGAAACTAGAAATTTTGAGGCAGGTAGAATATAGTTGGCTATAAGAATATGTTTACGCATCAGCTATCACAACATCTGTTTCCTCTGTTGGACCAATATTTATCATTGTTGCAACTTTTGGTATGTGTATGCTTATAGGAGTGCCTTTGACAGCAGGGAGAATTCTTTCTGCACTCGCAACCTATGGGACACTTCAGGGAGCTATGGGCATGCTTCCTGGCTTAATCCCTCAGATTGCTCAAACTAAAGTGTCAATAGATTGCATTGTGGCCTTTCTGCAGGAGGAAGAGCTGCAACACGATGGGGTAGAAAAGGTATCAAAGGAGTCAACAGACTTCGCGATTCAAATCCAAGGAGGGATATTTTCTTGGAATCCCGATTCCTCTAGTCCAACTATAAGAGGTTTAGATGTCCAACTAGAGAGAGGCATGAGGGTTGCAGTATGTGGAACTGTTGGTTCAGGAAAATCAAGCCTTTTATCTTGCATATTAGGTGAAATACCAAAAATATCAGGCTCTGTTAGCTTAAGTGGTACCAAAGCATATGTCCCTCAGTCTCCTTGGATACAAAGTGGGAAAATTAAAGACGCTATTCTCTTTGGAAAGCAGATGGATACTATTAGATACAATAGTGTACTTGATGCTTGTGCATTGAAAAAAGAGCTTGAACTTTTTCCTTATGGGGACGAGACAGACATTGGAGAAAGAGGGTTAAATTTGAGTGGTGGACAAAAACAGAGAATACAGATTGCCCGTGCTTTATATCAACATGTAGACATTTATATTTTTGATGACCCTTTTAGTGCTGTGGATGCACATACCGGAAAACATATTTTCCAAGTATGTTTCTCTTATCCTTTACATACTGTAGGTTTGTTGAATTAATTAGTTTTAATGTTTTGATGGAATGATGAAGCTCTACAGTAGCACTCTGCAATTCATTGTTCAGTCTGGATAATATACATTGCTGGTTGTGCCGCTGCAAATTCATGTCCATAAACATCTAAGAAATTGGACTTGCTTGTTATAGGAATGCATACTTGGTATTCTGGGTTCAAAGACTCTAGTCTATGTAACTCATCAAGTGGAGTTTTTACCCTCTGCTGACATCATTCTGGTAGGTTTGAATTTCTTTCATCCTGCTCTAGTGATATTAAAACTTTCAATGTAATTGGTAAAGGGACAGTGGGCTTATTGATCATTTATTGAGAGGAGGAGATAAGTGATCCATATTTTGTTGATGTAAATGATATTCTTCACAGGTAATGCGAGATGGTGAAATTACTCAGGTTGGCAGATATGATGACATCTTACAATCAGGCACAGATTTTGTGGAATTAGTTGGTGCACATCAGAAAGCTTTGAAAGTTATTTCTGCTATGGAGAAATCTGAAGTGTACACATCAGAGAGATTTGTTGAAAGCTCATGTCCTGGCAATACAGCTGCAGTGAAAAATGTTATTGCCAGTGACACACTGGAGCAGTGCGGTGTTCAGAACTCAATAGATGTAGAGTAAGAGGTTGAACCAGAAAACCACAAAGAAAGATTGGATAAAGAGAATAAAAATTCACAGCTTGTACAAGAATAAGAAAGAGAGAGAGGCAGGGTAAGCATGTCGGTACACTGGTCTTACATTACTGCTGCATACAATGGTACTTTGATACCTCTAATACTACTGGCCCAAATAATAAGTCAGCTACTTCAAATATGTAGTAACCTCTGGATGACATCGGAAGCCTCTACAAAAGAAAATGAGAGTTCCCCTATGAGAAAGTCCCTTTTCATTCTGGTTTATGTTGCTTTGACATTAAGCAGCTCCCTGTGCGTTCTTGTGAGGTCTATGCTTCTTTCATTGGTTGGACTTAAAACTGCTAATCAGCTTTTTAGCACTCTGCACAGGTGTATATTTTGTGCACCAATGTCCTTCTTTGATGCAACTCCATCTGGGCGAATACTGAATCGGGTCAGTTGACATTTATTGTTTTAATAGGCTAATACCTTTCCTGAGAGAGGAGGAAATCATTTGATTCTAGTGGGTTAGTAACAAGCTCTCTGTTTCTTGGCAGGCATCAACTGATCAGAGTGCAGTGGACACATTGATTCCTTCTCAACTAGGAGAATTGGCTTTTGCATTTATACAACTTTTGGGGATCATTGCAGTCATGTCTCATATTGCTTGGCAGGTCTTCATTGTGTTTATACCAGTGGGTGAAAGTTGTATATGGTATCAAGTATTCTCTGTATTTCTCAATAATAATAAATACGAACTTGCAAATTTTAATTTTCTCAGAGGAACATAAATTGGCGATAAGAGAGTTTGATTTCTACTTCAAGGTTTGTTGTAGGTAGATCCCATAATCTGATTGAAAAGGATGTTATCAAATAGATTAAGTTGCATCAGGATTCTATCATGACAACAGTTTATCTGTATTTCTTTGTTTCCATGCTTTTGGGTTTTTATAGTAATAAGAGAATTCTTGTAACTCCTCTGACCTTCCTTGCATGCAGCAATACTACATAACATCAGCTAGGGAACTGGCTCGGCTGGCATCAGTTTGTAGAGCTCCAATCGTACAACATTTTGGAGAATCAATCTCTGGAGCAGCCACCATTAGAAGTTTTGACCAGGAATTTCGATTCATGGAACGAAATCTCGAGTTGATTGATATATATATATATATATATATATATGAGACCTAGTCTCCACAATGTTGGAGCCAATGAGTGGCTTGGCATTCGGATGGATTTTCTGTCAAATCTTGTGTTTGCATTCTTTTTGGTGTTATTAGCCCAAGTAGGTACAGAAGCACTATCTTGGCTTACAATTATTTTTCCTAAACTGATCTCAGCAGACTAGACATATTCTTTATAATGAAATATGAAAGTAAACGAAATGGCACCTTAACAGGCACTGCAGGGTTGGCAGTAACATATAGTCTAAGTCTGAACATGGTACAAGCCTGGATAATATGGTGCCTTTGTTATGTGAAGACCAACATGTTGTCAGCGGAGAGAATAATGCAGTATTCACGAATTCCCAGTGAGTCACCAGTGATTATAGAGAATTGTAGACCAAACTCCAACTGGCCATCTAGAGGAACGATAGATCTAACTGATTTGCAGGTCAGAACTCAATACAAATAGACTCTTTTTCACGCATTCAATGCTAGTAATTTGCATGTCAGTTCATCTATAAATTTGATCCATACAATCAGGTGCGTTATGGACCACATCTTCCGCTTGTCTTGAAAGGCCTTACATGCACTTTCCCTTGGAGGCACGAAGGTGGGAGTTGTGGGGCGGACAGGAAGTGGCAAATCTACTCTTATTCAATCCATTTTTCGTATTGTGGAACCAAGAACGGGCAGAATTGTCATTGATGGAGTCGACATCTCATCCATAGGCCTCCATGACCTAAGATCCAAATTAAGCATTATTCCCCAAGAACCAACAATGTTTGAAGGCACTATAAGAAATAATTTGGATCCTCTCGAAGATTGCTTGGATGATGAGATTTGGGAGGTTAGTTCTGCTTCATATTCTATAAGCATTAGCATCAATTTTAGCGCCAATTATTCTTGCCTTGAAGAATATAGATATTTCCCTGTGGATCTTGCTATAAGTTTATTGTTTATGAATCTACTTCAATTTTGCTTGTCCTTTCAGGCTTTGGACAAGTGCCAACTTGGTGAGATTGTACGAGCAAAAGAAAAGAAACTTGATTCCTCAGGTCTGTGTGTCTTTATCACATTCAATGGAAGTCCTGAAGGAGAAAAATAAAACCTTTTACAGTAGCTATTTCTGCTATTTGCTTTCCATCTTAGTGCTCATGTTTTGTTTATTTTTTGGTGTCCTTGAGACCTACCTGGTCTGTAGGACCCCTTTTTTTTAGAATGAAAATTGAGAATCGAATTTAATGGAATGATCTCTTGTACAGTGTCTGAGAATGGAGGAAACTGGAGTGTGGGTCAATGCCAGCTTGTCTGTCTTGTACAGTGTCTGAGAATGGAGGAAACTAGAGTGTGGGTCAATGCCAGCTTGTCTGTCTTGTACAGTGTCTGAGAATGGAGGAAACTAGAGTGTGGGTCAATGCTAGCTTGTCTGTTTGGGACGGGCACTACTAAAACAAAGTCAGATACTGGTCCTTGCCGAGGCAACTGCCTCAGTTGACACTGCAACTGATGGGTTTATTCAGCAAATAATTCGCCACCAATTTTCTACCTGCACAGTCATTACTATAGCACATCAGATTCCATCTGTTATTGAGAGTGATATGGTTCTCCTATTAAAGGATGGTATAACATTTTTTAGTTGTTTATTTTCTAGTGTTTTGTTACAGTTACTATTTTTTTGGACACATTTCATTTTTTACTTACTTTGTATTTGTTTTGAATCAGGACAAATTGCTGAGTATGACACTCCATCCAAACTACTCAGCAACAAATTTTCTGCATTTGCAAAACTTGTTTCAGAGTACTCCATCCAATAGATATCTTAACTAGAGCTTTGGACATTGGTCATATTGGGTTTACAATAGAATGGAGAAAAATCTTCATTTCCCTAAAACTCAAGCTGGATAAATGTACAATATAGAGATACAATATAGTAGACTATGAGCTACCATGTAAGCTCATTATTTTCTGATAATATTCTATATTTAAGTCCTTAAGAAGAGTTCAATAACTCCTATCAGTGACTTTCACTGACTTTGACAGTTATGATTTTTCACTTGTTATATACAAATGGAGTTTACCCTTTTTCCTGTGTAACTTTTATCACTTCAACAAGGTAATCAAGGTAATATTGGAGAACTCCAGACAACTTGGATTTGTATAGGCAGTGTAGTTGGATGTAAGGTGCCTCTACCTAATTTGTCTTTTTTTTTCCTGCTTTGATTCTATTATTTTGAGTTTCACATCTGCATTTTTTTGTTTCTATTTTAGTTCTGACCTCTATATGTAGTAATACTATGCCAATTCACATCAACATTTTATTCTCATTTCTACCAAACAAGCTATGATATACTTGTCAAGGTTCATAGGTCTTGTTATTTATAGGTCTTAATAATAAGTGATGGCTAATTGTTAATGTGTTTTTTTCCCTTCATGCAATGAACCAACTCAATTTTATTCACAATATTTTGCAGTTATAAACTTTTAAAGTTACCTAATATCTCAATGAGTAAGAATTTGAGAATTCTACTATCTAACCATCAAATATGCACAAAAGAGGGAAAAAAATATAAGAAAAAATGAGAGATGTACAAAATAGACATAGGCTTTTTGTTCTTTAAAAGCAATTTATTTTTTATTTAATTATTTTTTTCAATATATATATATTTTTTTGTAATCTTTTCTTTTGAATAATGATGAAAATATTGGTTTGAGTGGTTGTTTTAACTAATATACAGTTTAACAAGTTTTGTTTTGTTTTGTTTGTTTGTTTGTTTGTTTGTTTTTGTTTTTTGTTTTTTTGTTTTTTGTTTTTTGTTTTTTTTAAATTTAAAATTTTCAATATAAAAAAGATATTCTACATCAACTTCAAAAAATCTTCTAATTCACCTAGTTGAGGTAAATTTTCATTTTTATCAGAGTTAAAACTTCACTTTAGCTATGGGAGGAACTTGCACACATTTTTTTGGCACAAAAATTAAATATGTTCTTTTAAAAAGTTTCATACTCCATTAAATGTTTTAAATTCACTATGATAAAATTTCAACACTGATTGACAAAAGTATAAAGTGTCTTTTTTAAATGAAAAGTATAAATTGTCTTGTTTAAATGAAAAGTTGTGTCTTGTTTAAATGAAAAGTGTAGAATGCACGTGGTTGATTATAAGAGTGGCTCTCAAATTAAAATTGAAACTTTGAAAACAATTCCATGAAAGTACAGGGAGTTATCTCCTTTGTATGAAAGTATAGGGAGCTATCTCCTTAGTTTAATGTTCTTTCCATGCCAATTAAAATGTAATGAGGGATAATTCCAAACTTTCTATACAATTCATACTATGCTTTCTCCCCCATTTAAAACTTTCTCATCATTACTAAGGGTTTAGGTTTTAGTGGAGTGAAATTTGGAACTTAAGACCATTGAAAGATCGAAAGTGTTAAAATTGGCAACTAGGGCCAAATTCCACCTTGGGACAATTCATTTGATGGAGATGATGATTGCATTAAATTTCACTTTATGAGAGAGACCAAAATTGATATAAAAATCATCGCATTTGGACAAGCAGAAGTGTGAGATTTTGAATTTATGCCCACACATGTGCAAATTGTTCAGGTTGGCCACATCATCATGGAGGCTCATGAAGCCCAATGGACATGACTCTTCACCCGTGACCTCTCAACTCATTTGGCATCATCATCAACACTCGTATTCTTCTCTCTCCTACTCCCATTGGTTTGTACAACACAATGAGTGAAAATGAGTCAATCTTACCAAACACTAATAAGGATAACTTGAAACTACAACCCGAAAACTAATTAAAGAGATATTGATCTTATCCATACATTCCAGATCCTTTTGGCCCCCCTTGTTTTCTTGCTTTCTCTTCATACTCGGGTAGATTCCTTAATGATGTCAAATTTGATTGAATTGTGCAACAATAAGATAATTGTTGGGAATACTTTTTGTAACCTAATTGTTGGCCATGTATGTATCAATGCTGTTAGACAGTAAAAAACAGAGTTTCCTTAATGATGTCAAATTTGATTGAACTGTGCAAATTCAATTGCTTGCCAGTGTTAAATACTTACAAATGGAAAAAAATATAGGTATAGTGAAAATGATGAGCACATTTTTATCACATAATTTGCGACCTAAAACCAGAGAACCATGTTTAAAATTTAAAAGTGATAGATTGTGAAGGAAATAAATAAAACATAATCCCGATTATACCAAATTAGCTGTAAATTTTTTGTCCGTGGAAGATTTATTTGCATAATGAAAAAGGCAATATGGGAGATTCCAATCACATTCCAAGGCATTTTTTAAAATGTGGATGTGACAAAAGGTTGTTGTGGAAGGTGTTGTTTGTATATGGGAAATTTCTTGATCATTGTATATAACCCTAATGTTGATAGATATGTCTACTAAGTGGTTCCAGTTAATGGGGCATTGATTTGAACGTTCAATATATTTTTATTCCTTATCAAAGTATCCTTTTGTTGTATTTGTGTTCTTCAATTTATGCCTTACGGCGTTTCCTTTGTAACATCTGGTGCAAATTCTAGTATTTTTAATATACACAGTCAGATCCAAAACGAATATTTTAAATATAAAAATATAAAGACAATCATACCAGCCATGAATGCATAAGCTAATGTATTTTGAAAACACAACCTTTACCATCATTGCACCATGACACAAGTGTTATCATCTACCTACGCGCGGATACGGTTAACCATGGAATTAATTAAATGTTTACAAATAATGAAATACAATCGAAATTCGTAGATTCGTATTTTTATATTTTTTTAAGAAAGAATGTAGCAAAAAGTTAAATTTAAAAAAAAATTATATTAATATGTCCCATAATAATGGCTTTCTTTGCATGCACAAAGTATATAAAAAGGAGTTTAATTTGTTTGGGGTTTTTTAAAATGGCATGAAATAAATATTTAACATAAATCATAATGCATAAGGGTTGGGTAGAGGCATTCAATGATGTTAAAAGTGTCTGTTTAAATAAAGTTGGTGAAAAAGAAATCACAACATTTGAACTTGGTGGAGATGTCTCGGATAGATTTTGGCTCGCTTGAAAGGAGGCAAAGGTCCTTTGCTACTACATCCAAGAGCTCAGTTGCAACATCATCAAAAGCAACAACATTTTCCAGCTGGCCAGTGTGATCATGTAATTCAAGATGGAGAACTTAACGTTAGTCACATTCAAGGCACCGATGCAATTTGTGCAATGCCACATGTTGTTGGATTGTTCAACAACATTTTTCATGGTTTGCATCCCAACAATGCTAAGGGGGCATGCAAGAAAGTGAAAATATTCCATGTTAATTGTTATAGTAGTAGCACAAGTGACAATCCACAGAGCTTTCTCGAAGCGGGACATTGCAGCAAGTTCAAAGATTGTCTTTGTTTTGAGGAAGCTTTTAGAGAATCTATGTATTTTCAAATCAGTGAAGGTGAGGATGCATTGAAACCTATTTCCTAAAACTATTTTTGGAGCTTGTGCGTTTTAACAATATCTCGGTTTATAAGAAGACAATTGGTGGGGATAGTTCCAATAGTCCTCCCATTGAAATCAATGACATGACCCCCTTTGATTGCAAGGATTGGAGTAGTTTCTGAGGTGTGAAGGTCAGAAATTCCGTCTCCTTCAACATGGCATTGCACACCCAATAAGGCAACATCGATCCAATATCCTAGAACCGAAGGGGAGGTATGGGATTACTTTGATTTCATCAAGAATGAACATGCCAAGGTTTAAAGGTTTTCATGGCCACATCGGTTGGCTTTGATAATATGGAAGTCTCAGGGGGGGAGTTCATAGCAGACATGGCCTTTGCATTTACTCATAGGTTTGGGGTTTTGGTGGCATTTGGAGGACCTCGTGCACCTTTTTGGACAACTTGCGAGAGTATAATAGAAGCATGTCTAGGAGAATTGTAGGAGTGTGTGTGGATTCACATGATAAGCCAACTCTTCGGATATCACGTGTGAGATTGCTTCCCAACTACCTTTATTGGGCGTTCTTGGAAATCTTTGCACTTGCCATGTCATAGTTGTTGGCGGTGAGGTTAATGACTTGCACTGGTCAACCGAGGGCATACTCAACTAGAGGCGAGAGACTAAGAGGTGCCATATACCCTGCAGTACATACGATTTATAGCATGTTAACTTTAGACATGGGATAGACAACCGAGTTCTGTAATGGAATCCAAGTCCATTAACAATGATAATCTTTATCTTACGCACGACCATAATGTTCATCTCATAAATCATCCTACAAGTATTACTTCAATAATTTATATGTGATATGTATCTTATGATTTTCTGGTATCTAAAAAATTATTAGTAATTTTATTAATAAAAACAAAATTACAATATAACAAATTGAATTTTATTATTTTTATTACTTTTACCTTTTTATTATTAATTGAACTGACATTAAATGTTTACCTCATTTACAAACACTACAACATCTCTCCCATATGGGTCTCTATATTACTTTTAAGTTTTAACCTTTTATTATTTTTTAGTTTTGCAAAAATGTAAATTTTTACAAAAATTTATACCACTATAACATCACCCCCATACTAGGTTGTATAGCGCCTCTCGGCACAACAATTTGTTAATAAATGACGACATGATTATATCTTATTCCATAACCCACTTAATGTTAAATTTGGGCAACTGTATAAATTAGACAACTTACCTTTGACTAAGTCCTCGGGATACATTTTAGTGTTTCAAAGACACATAAATATGACTAAGGTGCCACTTGATTTACTCATAGAAGCTTACTTTAGTTGATTTACCATGTGTTTTGAAGACATAATTTCATTATCCAACTTTTACCTAGTAGGCTAGTAGGATTGTAGTTTCACAAGATAACATGAATATGATGCAATATGATATTTTTAATCACACTTGTTGATGATAGGATAAGGATACTTTGGTCTTCTAAAATTAATTATAAGTATGAATAATACTGAATGTAAGTTAAAAATTGAATAAAATATTACAAATTCCTTGAGCTTTAAAAGATGTGAGGTCTCTATACCACTGGAAAGCTTCCTCCTACCACACATAGGTAGATGGATGCCATACAAAAAATGGGAGACCGCCTTCTCAAAAGAGTGTTTTCCACAAGTGTTCATCACCCTGAGTAGAAACAGGGAGATGTTAATAACCCCAGTTAGAAATAGAAAAAATTATGTCTTTCTAACAAGATTTTGTAACTACCAACATAGTCAAACTTTTTGGTCCTCTCAACCATTAATGCATATCTAATCCATATATGCTACCACAAAACTCTATATCAAAAACTTTTGTAATATAAAGCCAACATATTTCAACCTAGAACAAGTTGGTATGAGCAGTACGCAAACTAATAACAACCTAACATATCCCAAAAGTTCATATATACATTAAAAAGCATACATCATTTCACTAAAAAGACCTTTCTCATGAGCCAAGGCAGCATTCATCTTCCTATGAAGGAGCTAGATTAAAAAATGAGGGAAACATTCTCTTGAAATGACAACAAGTTTCCATGTCATCTAAATATCAAAAGCCATGCATGTGCCCACAAGAATGGATAGCAATATGCTCCAACCCAAAAGATGCCCAAAACTCAATCATATAAATACATGTCAGGCCAGGCAGTAACTCCTTAAAGCAAAAACTGATTCGTGTATATTCCTTCAGGTAGGTCTTCATTAAATACATGAGGGAGAGACGGTTTAGTTCATCTCCCGATGATTGTTCATATTATTTATTTATCTATTTAAATTATTCACCCAATCACGAGGATTAGGTGTCAACATTCCCCCCCTTAATCTGAAGGGAAGTTGGTGAGTCCAAGCATCATTTTGAATCGTTCAAGCTTTTCTCTTCCAAGCGCTTTGGTGAAGATGTCTGCAATTTGCTCATTTGTGGAACAATGACGGAGATGGATTGTTTTGGCCTCAACATGATGTCGAATCAGATGACATTTAGTATTGATGTGCTTCGTTCGATCATGGAACTTTGGGTTCTTGGCCAACTTTATTGCAGACGTATTGTCAATCATGAGTGGAGTTGATTGTACTTGTTTTACCTACAAATCTTCAAGAATTTTCCTGAGCCACACAATTTCTTTTGTTGCTTCAGTTGCTGCCACATATTCTGCTTCTGTTGTGGAATCTGCTGGAACTGATTATTTGCATGATCTCTAGGAGACAGCTCCTGATCCAAGACTCATAGCATATCCTGAAGTAGATACCCCAGTTTCTTTGTCTCCATCGAAGTCTGAATCAGAGTATCCAATCAAGCTGAAGTCGTCCACCTGTGTATACTTGATTCCAAGGTCTTGAGTTCCCTTCAAGTACCTTAGAACTCTTTTGCAGTAGACCAATGTCCCTCATAAGGCTTTTGCACAAACCTGGAGAGGATTCCAACAGCAAACGAAATGTATGGTCAGGTAGTAGTTAGGTAGTTGAGACTTCCTACAAGCTGTCTATACTTTGTTGCATCCTCAAATTCTTTTCCTTCAATAGATGTGAGCTTTAAGTTTTGTTCCATTGGAGTAGTAAGAGGATTGCATTCTGTCATGCCAAACTTGTTCAACAGATCTCCAATGTATTTCTTTTGAGAAAGAAATATGGACTTCGGATGTTGGGTTACTTCAATACCAAGATAGTAATGAACATAGCCCAAATCAGTCATTTCAAAGCTTTTTCCCAGCGCCTTTATGGATGCAATGTAGCTTTCATTGTTCCCTGTCATTAAAAGATCATCTACAAATACCACAAGATATACAACTGTTTTGCCAACTTTCTTGACAAATAAAGTTGCATCATCAAGATCATAATGTTTGAAATTGAGTTTCAGAAGATGCTCAGTTAGTTTTTCACACCAGGCTCGCGGTGCTTGTTTGAGGCCATACAAGGACTTCACCAGTTTGCATATTTTATGTGGATGTCCTTTCACAGCAAATCCTTCAGGCTGGGACATAAAAACATTCACTTTTAGATCTCCATTTAAGAAAGCACTTTTTACATCCATTTGATGGACTTTCCAACCGTTCTGAGCTGCTAGGGCAAAGACTATCTGGATGGTAGCCCATTTTGTTGTGGGGGAAAAAGTCTCCTCATAATCGACCCCTTCCTTCTGTGCAAAACCTTTTGCCACAAGCCTAGCTTTGTGATTGTCAAGTGAGCCATCAGCTTTATACTTGTTCTTGTAGACCCACTTGCAGCCAATTGGTTTGGTTCCTAAAGGAGGATCAACCAGCTTCCAAGTGCCATTATTTATGAGGGCATCATACTCCTTTTGCATCGCTTCTTTCCATTCATCATGAGAAGCAGCTTCTTTAAAGGAAGTTGGTTCAAAGTCTGTAGACAAGTTCAATTCACAATCATAAGAAACATCCATATCAACAGGTGAATTAGAGTCATCTACATCACCTCCATTTGTCGGTTTGAATTTCGAGTTCCTGTCTTTCCAACCTCATCAAGATGAACACTTTCAAGTGTCTTTGTCAGCCACTTTGGGGGACCTTTCTCAGATGGCCCAGGCTACTTTGTTGATTGAGTTGGGACTGAATCAAGATTGAGTCTCCCAATTCTATCAATCACATCACTTAAAGCATCATCTGTTGTTGGAGTTTCTTGCGGGGGAGAGTGTTCCTCAGAAGAAGATTCCGCATGTTGATCTAGTATAGGAATCCCCCCTTCAAGATGTGGAATCTGATTATCAAATTCTTGAAATGATTTTGCTTTTGCAAATCTATCCAAGCGATCAAGTTGCCACTCAACAACATTGTCAGTTTTGGATGATTTAAGAAAAATTACATCTCTAGATACAAAAAACTTTTTATTTACTTCATCATAGAGACGGTATGATTTGGAGGTGTTTGAATACCCGAGGAAGATACACTTACGACTTCTAGCACCAAGTTTGTTTCTATGTACCTTTGGTATCAAGGCATAACAGGTGGAACCAAAGACCCTGAGATGCTTTACCGAAGGAACTTGTCCATACCACATTTCATAAGGAGTCTTGTTTCTAATAGCATTAGATGGACATCTATTCTTTATATATGCAGCACATAGAACAGCATCAGCCCAAAACATTATCTTTACATTTTTTAAGAAGAACATGGATCGTACCATATTTAAGATTGTCCTATTCATTCTTTCAGCTACACCATTCTGTTGGGGATTATAAGGCATAGTTGTTTGACGTTTGATCCCATGTTGGTGAAGATAGTTTTCAAATTCATTTGATGTGTATTCTTTTCCATTATCAGTGCGAATAGATCCAATATGAGATTGTGCATCATTTTCAATCCATTTATGAAAATTATTGAATGTTTGAAAAGCATCATATTTGTTCTTCAATAAATAAACCCAACACATTCTGGTGTAGTCATCAATAAATGTCATTATATATTTGTTTCCATTTGCAGAAGGAACGGGCATTGGAACACATAAATCTAAATGAATTAGTTCAAGTTTTTTATGTGCTCTTGAATGTGAATCATGAAAAGACTGTTTGCTATGCTTTCCTAGAATGCAACCATCACATTGCTTAAGTTTTCTAGGAATTGTAGGCAAACCAGCAACACCATTTTTCTTAATGTCCAAATCTAGCATGCCATAATAAACTTGATGGAAGTGTACCTTCTTCATGATGAGAATTGTATGAGAAATGTTGTGCATGAGCAAAGGTTCCTTGCAGCTTGAGAATCCTTTCATCTTCTATTCCCCTCATGACAAGTGAGTGGTCAGATGCTTTTCTTACCTCAAGCTTGCCATCAAACATATGAATGGAGTGACCTTGCTGGTGGATGTGGACCAAGGATAGCAAGTTTCTCTTGAGCTGTGGGAGATATAGAACATGATGCAGAAGACAGTCTGGAAGACCAGGCAGTTTAAGCTTGATTGTGCCAAAGCCTCGATGGCTTGATTTTTGATTGGTGTGCAAAGTATACTGCTCCATCAACATTGTCAATAAATTCTTCAAAAAAGTATTTTCTATGAGTCATGTGGCAGGTTGCTCATGAATCAAGAAACCAATCGTTTTTCCAAGAAGCAAGTGAAGCATTAAATAAATCTTCATTTACTCCAATATTACATTGTGCCACAACATAGTGAGTGAATTCAGGTGCTTTACCTTTGTCTGTATCATCAGTTTTACCTTTCTGTTGGTTTCTTTTCTGCTCAATTTTTTCCCATGGTAACTTGCATGTAGAGGCATCATGTGATCCATTTCTCTTGTAGCGTATGTAGTGCAAATCTGCCTTTTCTCCTTGAGAGTGTCTGCCCCCCCTGCCTCTGAAATATCTTCCTCTTCCTCTTCGACCACCTCTTCCTATTGAATGCATACTGTAACAAAAAACTTCTGCTGCAAAACTTTTACTCTTAATGGGAAAAATAAGACGGGACAGCAAATTCAAATGTCAATTGGCATTCATCTGGACAGCGTTAAAGTATAGAATATATGGGTGAGACAGCCGAAATATGAGTGACTGTGTATATATATATATATATATGGCAGCCTAAATATACCACAAATATATATAAAAAACTGTGCGACGCTGAACACAAATCTTTACAATGCATACAAGAAGGTTTATATCAGAGTTCCAACAGCATGATAGTGGCCCTTCATGCAATACTCCCAACTTAAATTCACCGCATATCAATCCAATACCATGTGACCCATATAAGTGTTTTGCTTTAAACCTCATATAAATCCACCATTATATATCTATATGCCATATGTCCCCTTTATAAAAAAACTCAATTACCATACGTCCCTTTGTATATGTATATACCATACCATTGATGTAATCTTTTCACCATTTAAAAATGCCATTCAGTCTTCATAAAAAAGGGATTTTTCACTATTTAAAAAACACTATTTGGTCCTCATAAAATTGGATAGTGCATAGTCAATTTACCAACACATGAAATGGCTTCAAGAGAAAAACCCAATGCTTGGTACTCACCATAGAAACCAATGCATTGCATAGTCAATGCAACATCAACAACTGTCGGCAGGATTTTGATAGAGATACTCCACACTCACTACATCATACAACCCATTTTGAAATGCAGAGATTTCATAGCCCATAGAATACCATGTGCAACAAAAGAAAGAATTAAATCGTCTTCAAGACTGCTGATACTATACCAGCATTCAAAACAGCATATATGTGACAGCGTATATGAAACAACGTTTATATGGAGGGAGCAGCGTATATGAAACAGCTACCAGGAGCAGTGTATATGAAATAGCGTTTATATGGAGGGAGCAGCGTATATGAAACAGATACCAGGAGCAGTGTATATGAAACAACGTTTATATGGAGGGAGTAGCGTATATGAAACAGCTAACAGGAGCAGTGTATATGAAACAACGTTTATATGGAGGGAGCAGCGTATATGAAACAGCTACTAGGAGCAGCGTATATATGAAACAATGTTTATATCAGAGTTTACCAAGAATTTCATACAAGGATTGAACCTAGAGCGCTATTATACCAACGTGGAGAGAGCAACAGAATATGGAGGGAGGCTGGCTAGCGTGGAGAGATCAGGTCTGGGTTTTGAATGAGCAACGATTGCTACAATAGAACTTCTTCAAGGATACCAGACAACGTTATATGCAACAAAGTTATGTAGAGAATATTCAACAACATTTATGGAGAGAGCAGCATGATATACCAGCGTATGGAGGGAGCGCCCCATTACAAAGCTTTACCAATGGACACCATTTAAAAAGCTTACCCAACCGATCAACGTTCAGAATTAATTATGGCAGACAGAGCGCACAGGGGCAGTGGACAGTGGAC
This sequence comes from Pinus tabuliformis, assembly GCA_031772625.1. Lineage (NCBI taxonomy): Eukaryota > Viridiplantae > Streptophyta > Pinopsida > Pinales > Pinaceae > Pinus > Pinus tabuliformis. The sequence continues at coordinate 605,078,884 of CM062815.1, forward strand.
AGAGAGCAGTAGGCAGAAGGGAGTTACAACTATTTTGGGAGCTGGCTCTGATGCCATGTCAGACCAGGCAGTAACTCCTGAACGAAAAAACTGATTCGTGTATATTCCTTCAGGTAGGTCTTCATTAAATACGTGAGGGAGAGACTGTTCAGTTCATCTCCTGATGATTGTTCATATTATTTATTTATCTATTTACATTATTCACCCAATCACAAGGATTAGGTGTCAACAATACACAAAAATTAAATGCATGCACAAGACAAATACATGCCTTTGTAATCATATCGTTGATCACCATAAAAAAAAAATACATCCAGATTTAAGCTGAAAACTGATGAATTGAAATGGCAACACAATTATTAATGATGTTTTTACACTCCAAAATAGTGGTTGTCAAAATGCCACATTTGAACTTGTTAAATAAAAAAAAACCATAAAAATACAGAATCACAATAAAATCCTACCACATATGAGAAGTTTCACACAAATCACAATAAAATCCTACCACATATGAGAAGTTTCACACACCTACTATTATGCATGATGTATGTGATCTTTATTGCAACTTTTATGCACAACCTCTCTACCTTCATATTCCTTAAACTTGGCCAAGCTAGCACAACTCTAATCCAATCTAGAAAAGTTACCAGTTTTACATATTCATCTAACAAAAAACATAACTGGTAAATTCACCTTTTTACCACTACGTGTACGAATGAAAATATCAACTACCTTGATGCATTTATCAAAAGGTCACCACCTACTCCTAGATTGTTCCTATTATCTTATTGTTTTCAAATAAAGTCCAGATATATTATTGTTTTCAAATAAAGTCCAGATATATTAACAAAATCAACGAAACAATATTCTAGCAATTAAAGTCTCGTGAAAGACCACACAATTAATTACTTACATTAATCTTTGCACATCTATGCCACAAAATATTTTCAGGAAAGAGTTCGCATACCATTTAGAGTCAAATGCACAACATATGAGGCTCACTGGACATTCATTCATATTAGAATGGATGAATAAGAATTTTTTTGGGCAAAATGCTTTGTTCCATATCAACTTACACACTATAATTTTTGCGTATCTTTCATAGGATATATCATATACACACATCTTGTTGAATCCAGTGAAAAAATTTAGCAAAAGACAAGGAACGAGGGATACCCTCAAACATGTCACGCTGTATTATTATGTTTCTTAATGGAAAGGGAGATTAAAGAAAATTTTGGGCAAACAAATTAATAAAAGAATAATAATATTAACAAGATTCGTTGCGAAGCAGCAAGTCCCTGTTGTTGGGCGATTTAGTTGTCTGCTAAATCCCTGTCATTTAATTTATCAATCCGGTGTATCGTAAACTTAGAAGCAAACCAAAATATATGGGACCTTAGATGAAACAGGTGTAGGAAGTTTGTTTAGAATGGAAATGCATATTACAAATCTAAACTATCAGATCTATTTTATGAAAGCATAAAAAATGTTTGATCAATGGAATTATTTTACTTTAGAAGATAGAGAAGAGTCTCTTGTTCAAGAGTCCTGATTGTCCTTCTACAATCTTCCTATAATAACATTACCAAACACCTAAGAAAGCAAGAAAGAAAGCATATAAATGAAAGCAAGTAAATATTGTTTTCAGTTCAATTCTTAGCTCATGGAGAAGAGTCTCCTAACTTAGGAGGACTTGATTTCCCTTCTCACATAAAAACTATATACTGAAAGGGAATCAATATTCACATAAATGTAATCTAGGAAAGCATATGAGAAAGTAAATCTTATTTCAATTTAATCTAGCTCATGGAGAAGAGACTCCTAACTTAGGAGTTCTTGATTTTCCTTCTCACATCGAAACTAGCTACTGAAAGGAGATCAACCTTCACACAACAAAACATGGCCACAACATGAATTCATACTAAAATTATCTACAAGTATTTACAAGAAAGAAATAAGATGAACATCATAATTAAAATTAGTATATTCACAACATTACTTTACAACAAAGTGCACTTATCTCAGTATGGGGATCCTTCCATTCCTCAATGAGCACACATGAACAACTATCACACCTTAAGAATCAAACAACACTCATAACTCATGATTTGGAGAAAGTGGTATTATTCATGTTGAATGAACATAAATCTAATGCTAATGAATAACTGATAATTGTTTTCTCTCCCTCCTTCTTTCCTTTGAAGGATGCTCCTCTTATTTATACATGAATTAGGGATATCTACTCAATAAATGTAGATCCCTTAAATATCTACTAGACCCATACTTGTCTCAACTTATCCCTAAATACTAGATACAAATCCCATGACACATCAAAATCTCCATGATCTTTCTCCTTGGAATATGGTCCACCTCTTGAGTTGAAATTCGAATTTGATCTTAGGAGGCCACATAAGGGTGCCTTGGAAACTTCCAAATGATCTACACATGTCATCAAACTCAAGCTACTTTTAGGTATAAGCAAATACATGTTATTTCTCTAACTTTTAATCATAAATTCACTCTAAATACATGAAATTAATAACTTTGGAAAATGAAAATATAAACTCATATGGCAATGTAAATATAGGGTTATGTAATGATAATATGATGAAATGAGGTGACAAAATGAGGATAAAGGTGAAAATGGAGTGAAAATTGATGTTAATTTGGCGGCCCAACATACCCCCCAACTTAAGTTATTGCATGTCCTCATGCAATCTATTACATTGATCATGATTTGATCTTTTGAATTGTCTTGCCTTTTCATGAACTTTGGGTGATATCGATTTTTTTAACTTCACATAATTTTCTTTTTGACAACTTTGTTCCTTTTTGCAAAGTCTTCTCTCTTAAAAACATTTGATTGCAACATATTATTTTGGTTGGTTCTTGTGTGACAACCAAAATTTGTTTAGTATTGGTTCTTGTGTAAAAATACTTTCATTGTTTTTGTGTTGCATCAAAAGACTTTGAAAACATTTAATCAACCATTCTTTCTTTGATCATTATTTGCAAAACATGTAACATTTGAATCATAATGCAATAGTAGTTGTTTGGAAAAAGTATGTTGGTTAGGATGACATGTGTAGAAAGGACATATATGACATATGGAAGGTGATAATGGAGTATGAATGTGAATATGAACATGGTGAAACATTTTCCAAAAATTATAATTTTAGTATTAAAGGAATTGTATGATAAAAAGCTAGAAAAGAACATACCTTTACTTACCTGAGTGGACAAACTGTGTATATGTAGAAAAGTGTAGCTTCTGCTGTTGAATCATGGAATGAAGAATACAAGAATGTGATCTGTGTCTTGGTTGCATATATGATGGATGAAGTTGCGAATGTGGATCTTTTATTACTATTACTGAACCTGTTGAATCTTCTCTTGAATCATATAGTCTTCATCTCGTCCCATATCGTGGCACAATTCTTTCCATGTGAATGAATGTGTCGATGTCGAACATGGAAAGAAGTCATTGGATTATCGACCATTGATGAATGTCGTTAACCAATGCGAGGAAAACTCACCATTAATGTCAATGAGTGCCAAGGTACCCAAGTACATCTTGCGAAGTGCGAATGAATGAATGAGCTGATGTCGATCCACTTGCAAGATCCAACAAACAAGGGACATTAATGTATTCCCATTGTTCGTTGGCGAGAAGACTTGCCATTAAGGCATGCAAGCCTCAAGGTACTAATAATGACTCTAGTCTTTATCCCAGATAAGGTGCTGAGGTCGATGGGTCAAGACTTGTTGAAAGGTGGGCCTTAAGGAATCCCACATCAGTCAACGCGAGTTCGTACAAATGATTGGTAGGACTATAGATACAAGATGTTATGGCCAAACAGTTTTTATGGCAAGGAAAGCAAGGCAATGTAGAGAGATGGATGGTTTATTCATGAGGCAAAAAGGATGAACTGAAAAGAAGGTAAAAATGTATGCGACTCAGAAAAGTAGACATGTATGAAGTCATGATGGATAAGGCAATGAATCAATGGACTTTAACATGAATGGCTGATGATGCTTTGAAGGAGAAGTGTGGGTAAACATATCATGATGCAAAAGATTTATGTGTAGCGACAAATGTCACGACATATTTAATTAACTCCTTCAAGCTTTCAATGATGAATGTGATTTCTCGAGATCACATCTGCATGAACTTGGATCTTCGCGCACCTGTTAAGCTTAGTACAAATCCTGCATGAAAACTTTAAGAGCTCTTCGAAAGATATAAAATGCAAGAATGAGTATGAATGCTTAGCAATCAAAATAAAATGAAATGAATTTTTTTTACCTGTTGCCTTTGCGCGCTCGTTCCCAACTCCAACAAGACACGTTAGCATAAAATGTTTTCAGTTGTTATGAAATGTCCATTTGCAATTTTTTGAAAATTTTTTAATTTGTTTTTTATTTTTTATATTTTTTTTGAATTAAAAACTTTAAAACTAATATCTGTTTTGTATGGTTCTTAAAACTAGACAAAAATAAAACATAATTAAATCAAATCTAAAAAAAATGTTTTGCATTGTTTTGATTTTTTTTTTTTACTTTTATTTTTTAATTGTTTTGTAATTTTCATTATAGGAGTTCAAGACAAACTTGATAGTGGAGTTAACATGTGCACTCAACGGGTAAGATTTAAAGCCAGCCATAGTCAGACGGGACCTTCACTTACCAAAAAGCTCATGCCTCTCTACTCTTTCATCACCTTCACAGGCAATAACATTCACCATATCACGTGCTAGGCAGTGCTGCTCCACGCTGACACGCTCTTTGCTATCCCTTGGCAAAGTTACATCCAAAGATTCAAACATAGCAGTGTAATAACTCAAAGTCTCCATGAACCTGGGAACGAAAGGTGCAGTATTAGTGTTGGCTTCTTGCTCCACCAACGTTACCACATTTGGAGACAAGCTTTTGACCATTCTTAAAAGCCGATCTTGATGATTACTTGTATTCACACTCTCATCAGGCATATGATGGAGCTGCAAAGGAAAATTTACAGCCAAAGCTTCCCCATGCATTGTATGACCACAACGCAGAACAATTATTGCTTTTAAAGAATAAAAAAGATACTCAAAACAAATTGGACAGTTGTGGCGCATTGAGTTCTCTACGCAAGGTTGGCCCTTCTGCAAACTAACCGTATAGAAACAACCACATTTCTGGCAATGGAAAAAAAAATTATCCCGTCCTCCTACCCTGCATATGCCACAATCATCACAATGATATTATTTCTTTGAGATATCATCATCAAAGAACTTGCACGTTGAATAGAAATAATCCCCCATTTTAACACCACAGTTTTCGCAAATTTGCTTGACATTTTTCTGGGTCACAGAGAGAACAAATAACCCATTCAACTTTGTATCTTGGGAGCTCATGGCGCAACAAGGGGTCCTTTAAATGGCTCATGGATTCATTGTGACATTGCTTACAAGCATAGATCTCATTGCAACAAGGGGCCCAAATCCGACATCGTCTCCTGTAATGGGCGCAACCATGTTCCATCTTTCCAGTGTTCAGGCGATCCAGTGGGTTTTGCATAGCTTCAAAGACGACCCCGCCTTCCATGGTTGTCAGAGGAGAGGTGTTTGAGTTTGAGAAATGCAGAAGAGGAGAGGAGGAGGAACAATGTTGTCGATACCTCCTTCCCCTTCTATTCTTCCGGGTTTACTCTTCACGACTCCTTGTGCTTCCAATGTATAGGTCCGAGCTGGAGATCGTGGAGTCCCACGGTGATCAGTACAAGTTAAATAAAAAATTCTTTGGTAGCCCTTGACGTATCCAACGAATTCTTCATCAGCCTTAAAGCCTGGGATATGGGGATACAGGAAATCGCGTGAAATCGGCAGGAGATCACAGGAAATCGAGAGGCCGACTTTACATGAATTTTGAGGATTTTTCTCTGATTAAGTTTAGTGGATGCGTAAAAATTGTGGGCAGTTAAAACCACCATAAAAGAATGTGAAATAGCCATATCACTTCACCTACATCGCCGAATGTTCAATGAATTCTGGAGCTGAAGATTTCTCATGCCGGAGAAATCGAAATTCTGGATCAGAATAAGCCGCAACAAAATGATAGATGGTGGATGACGATATTTCTGCCGGATTTTCGCCTCATTCCCGAGATTTTCTCTGTGATTGAGCCCATGATTTCCCCAAAAGAGTGGATCTTCCCAACTTCACTAGCGCATTTTTTTATTTTAATTCAAATTGTCCCCCTCGACCGCTTGGTTGAATAGCGCAGAGATTTTTTTTGTTTTGCAGGTTTAAAGAGGCGGAACGAGAACATAAATCTAATTGCAACTCGTAATGCAAATTTCTCTAGGGCGAATAACTTCGGGCCTTTGGTTTTTTTTAATGCCGTATGGGATTTTGTATGTTTGTTTTTATGCATGGGCTTTTTAATATATGATTCGACCTCTTTATTGTTTTATTCATTGTTTGTATGAATAAAGAAATTTATTTTTTTTTTCCGAGGAAAAAAACCGAACTTTTTTATAAGGAATAAAAAAGTTACAATCAGATGAGTGAACATTCAGCAAAATTCTGCATGAGAAGGAGAACAAACTCCTCTGTGTAAACATCAGCACGCCTAAATCAGCTATGATTCTCCTGTACCCGGCCTGAACAGCCAAACCAAAAACTATAATCAAGTCTGTCTCAGGGAACCTGGGTCTCCTTTCAAAGGAAAACAACCCATAGTGTATGCACAAAACAGAGATCTCTACACGCTCTTATCAAAAAAGAGCAAACAGAAAAAAAGAAACACAGTTCTTCATATGCTACCAGTATCAGATAAAATAATAAAGTCCACTGATAAGCTAGAGCATTTATAGATGGAGACAAAAAGCATTAAGTGTATGGAGGAAGATCCGACACACGGATCTGGTCCTGGTTCTGTTCTGTTATTCTCCACGAGCCCACAGCTTGCTGCAGACCTTCTTTAGAAAACCTGTCTGCCTCTTCATTCCTGTCCCTGTAAATATGATCAATGGAAAATACATTAAAATAAAGCTTTAAGTTTTGGATTTCTTCAAATAGTGGCATCAACATATAATGCTGGCATCTATATTTCCCGTTGACCCAATTAACAACATTCAACGAGTCTCCAAAAATCTGAACTGCGAGGATATTCCTGTGAATGAGCCAGCAAAGGAGTAATTTTAAGGCTGAGAGTTCTGCAAAGTTATTTGAACCCGTCCCAAGGCCCACTGAGGCTTTTAGCGAGTGAGAGGGGCTTAAGTGGATAATAATCCCGGCTCCAGTAATGTTATTTTGGGCTGCCCCGTCAAAGAAAGCCCATGGAATCCCATCTCTGATATGAACATCCTTCCGCTGGTCTGAATTTAAAGGACCTTCCGACTCTGGAATTTATGAATAAAGAAATTAATTTTATTTTTTTTAATGAATTTTTTAATTTTTATGTTATTTTAAAAATCTTTAAAAACAAATTGAATTTCATTCCTAAATTTATTTTTAATTTTTTTTTATATTGCTTTAAAATTGAAATCTTTTTAAAAAGAATTTAAATTTTATTCTAACCCTAAAACAACCTAGGATATTTTATTGATTTAAGATAATTTTTTTAGCAAATGGAGACAAGTATATTGCAATCCTAAAAACATTTATAAACATTCTACTTTCTGATCCTCGAGATCGTGTGAAAACGCAGGAGGAGAGCATACTTATTCGAAACATAAAATATGATCCTACCTACTCTATGCTAATTGAAGATTACAAACTATTACGTGTAATTAAATTTCCAATGTAACCATTCACGCAATAGTAGTAAAAATATATTCATTTTCAATTTCGCAATTTTAAAATGAAAATATACAAGGATGATCGAATCTAGTTTTTGTGAGTATGATCTAATGAAATAAAAACAAAATCGATCTAACCTCGTACTTGTTTGAAACCATCAAAACCACTTGTCGATAAGGCTTTCATAGGCGTGATTTCCACTCTGATTCAGATCATGCTGCAACTTCTCTTCGTCCTCCTCATTCTCCTGTTCAAATAATTGTTCATCATTAGATATACAGGATGATTCTTCAAATGTTAATTCATTGTTTTCTTCTAGAGTAGTTAAGCTTTTGGCGGTTGTCAAGATCTCTTCTTCGCAAGAAGAGGAGATCCTAACACTTGCTAGGATCTGAGCGAGTTGTTCCAAACTTATACTCATTGTTTTTATTGTGTTTTTTTGTTTTTTTAGTGAATGGGGGTTTTTTTATTTGTGTTCTATTTCTATGTTTTCTATATGAGAATAAACTTAAATGAAAATTCCTAAATGCAACTAACCCTAAATGATCCTAAATACAAATTCTTCCTAAACAATCTTCTTAACTAGCTTACATCTAAGTTTGCTTCCCCGGCAACGGCGCCAAAATGTTGGGCGATTTAGTTGTCTGCTAAATCCCTGTCATTTAATTTATCAATCCGGGGTATCGTAAACTTAGAAGCAAACCAAAATATATGGGACCTTAGATGAAACAGGTGTAGGAAGTTTGTTTAGAATGGAAATGCATATTACAAATCTAAACTATCAGATCTATTTTATGAAAGCATAAAAAATGTTTGATCAATGGAATTATTTTACTTTAGAAGATAGAGAAGAGTCTCTTGTTCAAGAGTCCTGATTGTCCTTCTACAATCTTCCTATAATAACATTACCAAACACCTAAGAAAGCAAGAAAGAAAGCATATAAATGAAAGCAAGTAAATATTGTTTTCAGTTCAATTCTTAGCTCATGGAGAAGAGTCTCCTAACTTAGGAGGACTTGATTGCCCTTCTCACATAAAAACTATATACTAAAAGGGAATCAATATTCACATAAATGTAATCTAGGAAAGCATATGAGAAAGTAAATCTTATTTCAATTTAATCTAGCTCATGGAGAAGAGACTCCTAACTTAGGAGTTCCTGGTTTTCCTTCTCACATCAAAACTAGCTACTGAAAGGAGATCAACCTTCACACAACAAAACATGGCCACAACATGAATTCATACTAAAATTATCTACAAGTATTTACAAGAAAGAAATAAGATGAACATGATAATTAAAATTAGTATATTCACAACATTACTTTACAACAAAGTGCACTTATCTCAGTATGGGGATCCTTCCATTCCTCAATGAGCACACATGAACAACTATCACACCTTAAGAATCAAACAACACTCATAACTCATGATTTGGAGAAAGTGGTATTATTCATGTTGAATGAACATAAATCTAATGCTAATGAATAACTGATAATTGTTTTCTCTCCCTCCTTCTTTCCTTTGAAGGATTCTCCTCTTATTTATACATGAATTAGGGATATCTACTCAATAAATGTAGATCCCTTAAATATCTACTAGACCCATACTTGTCTCAACTTATCCCTAAATACTAGATACAAATCCCATGACACATCAAAATCTCCATGATCTTTCTCCTTGGAATATGGTCCACCTCTTGAGTTGAAATTCGAATTTGATCTTAGGAGGCCACATAAGGGTGCCTTGGAAACTTCCAAATGATCTACGCATGTCATCAAACTCAAGCCACTTTAAGGTATAAGCAAATACATGTTATTTCTCTAACTTTTAATCATAAATTCACTCTAAGTACATGAAATTAATAACTTTGGAAAATAAAAATATAAACTCATATGGTAATGGAAATATAGGGTTATGTAATGATAATATGATGAAATGAGGTGACAAAATGAGGATAAAGGTGAAAAATGGAGTGAAAATTGATGTTAATTTGGTGGCCCAACACCTGCTGGAAGTTAAAACAGAACTTTAACAACAAAACACTGCTAAAATAGTAGCTATAAGGCTTACAATCTGGCAAATACTATGCCATCAAGCTTAACAAAACTTTATTTATCTTGATTTAGGAATAAAGGGCCAGCCACTTGTGCTTCTGCATCCTAGATTACTTCGTCTCAGGTGATGATATTGCCATAAAAACCTCTAGTTTTTCTCTGTTCCTGGGGAGTGAAGCGGGCTATTCCGAGCTATTGCAGTTGCCTTGCTGAAGCAAGGGCACAACAAGTTGTAGCGATATTTATTTTTAGCGAACTTTATTTTTGACCTTCGTTAAGATATTTGGAAACTAGCATGTTTTGGTTTAATTCAATATATCGCTTGTGTTATTTCAGAATTACCAGAGGGAAATGCTCTCGGGAATTATGATGTCAGTTCGATCGCTGATGGAAAAATGACTGTGTCTAAATAATCGTTTCAAATGCTAGGAATGATCCAGTTAGAATGAATGATGATGCTTGGGAACCCTTTCGACTCCTGGGAATGATTTCTCTCAGAAATGATCCAGTTCAATAATGATTTGAATCCTGTGATCGACTGATAATGGGAATGATCTCAGAATTTCTAGGAGCGAGTTTGATTGTTGCTGCTTTGGGAAGTAACTCTATAATTGGTTTTCTGCTTCTCAACAGTGAAAAACGAGTACTGCAACTCTATTCTCAGGCTGACATGCTACTTGGCCCATAGGAAAGGCATGATCTAACAAATTAGAGCAAGTCCCAGCTCCATAGAATTAAATGAAATATGCATGCAAAGAAAGATATAGTAACTTTTTTCAGATGTTCAAAGGAATACTAAGCAATGTTTAAGTTCCTGTAATCAGGAAGCAAAAGATTGATTTTGCCTGATTGAAGCTTGAAGGGTCACAAGGCCAAAGCCTCTGCACCGTCTCCTCCCTGATGTTTCTTCTGCCTTTCCTCGCATTGCTGCGCAAAGACATAAGATTAGATGACAAAGGATCAAAAGCAATCCTAGAGACTGGCTTTCCTAGAGAGATAGAGAGGCTGGCCCGCAGCTGAAATGACACTATCTATTATGCATAACATAAAACCACTGAAATTTATTAATGCAGCCCATTTAAGATATATTCCAGTACTATGTACAACTCAGAAATAATGCCCAACATATATATATTTCTCTCTAACTTCTGCAATTATAAAATGATAGATTTATAACACAGACAATAGAAATGCAACCTGGAACATTTCAAGCTCTGTTCAGAAATGATCAGCTCTTAGTGACAGCCTCTTTGCAGTCACACAGTGCAGAGAAATCATGGGTATTCCTGGAAAATATAAATGCACAACCACATATTATATTAATCATTTTTTGTGGAAGGAACTAAGTTTTGATAACTGACCTTCCTTCTCAAGAAAATCGCCCTTCAGAAGAAAACTAGACTCTTCCAGACTTGCACTTCTACTTTCTGTCATATGGTCAAGCGCATCCACAAAGGACTCGTCCATGCTCATATTCCTATTCTTGTCACCTTTGAAATGATGTAGGACATCAACATGAGAATGCTGTGAACTGCAATTTTTAAAAAATGCAACAGGTCTATCCTCACTACACTGTCCAGCTCCCCGTAGCTCTCCATGTTCATCATTTTTCAAGTCCAAAACTGGAGACCTGACTTCCTGCAAAACCCTAACCAAAACAAGGTGAGCTTATAAATGAATAAAGACATCCTCAATACCAAATATATAAGAAAATCAAAATAGAAAATGAGTTTATTTCATCCCCTGCAGCAACTTTGTCCTCCAAATGAGCTTTTTGGCTCTCTTGAGAGCCTTAAGAAAAATTTAGATTTACCTGTTCTAATTCATTTGCATTATCAAAGTCAGGAATTACAAGCTCAACATCAGTGCTGTCCAGAGCGTGTTTTTGCCCAGATAACACATCGTCCCCACACTTCTCAGACACAGCCAAAGCCTCTGCACCGTCTGCTCCCTGATATTTCTTCTGCCTTTCCTCGCATTGCTGCGCAAAGACATAAGATTAGTTGACAAAGGATCAAAAGCAATCCTAGAGACTGGCTTTCCTAAAGAGATAGAGAGGTTGGCCCGTTCAACAGAACTGAGTCACCGGAATACCAAGTTCTTCGGACACAGGATTGTAACTACTGCTGGGTAAGGAACTACTATTAGTAATTCGTGAGGAACTAAGTTTTGATAACTGACCTTCCTTCTCAAGAAAATCGCCCTTCAGAAGAAAACTAGACTCTTCCAGACTTACACTTCTACTTTCTGTCAGATGATCAAGCTCATCCACAAAGGACTCATCCATGCTCATATTCCTCTTCTTGTTACCTTTGAAATGATGTAGGACATCAACATGAGAACGCTGTGAACTGCAATTTTTAAAAAATGCAACAGGTCTATCCTCACTACACTGTCCAGCTCCCCGTAGGTCTCCATGTTCATCATTTTTCAAGTCCAGAACTCGAAACCCGACTTCCTGCAAAACCCTAAGCAAAACAAGGTGAGCTTATAAATGAATAAAGACATCCTCAATGCCCAATATATAAGAAAATAAAAACAACAAATGAGTTTATTTCATCCCCTGCAACAACTTTGTCCTCCAAATGAGCTCTTTGGCTCTCAAGAGAGCCTTCAGAAAAATTTAGATTTACCTGTTCTAATTCATTTGCATTATCGAAGTCAGGAATTGCAAGCTTAACATTAGTGCTCTCTAGAGTGTGTTGTTGCCCAGATAACACATGGTCCCCACACTTCTCAAACACATGTTGGGAATTTCTGATGATTCCAAACAAAATAAAAACTGAACAGAACAAAGAATGATGCTCTGTTTTTAACACAGGGAAGCTAAAATTGTTTTTGTTGAAGACAGAGTTTCAGAACACACATAAAAAGACTTGTATTCATTAATAAGATAGCTATTACAAAATTCTTCCTCTCACAGAGGGATTACACCATGTCTGCTTCAGAGGCAGTCCCAAAAAAAAATTACTCTGTCTCTGCTGGAAAAATTACTCTGTCTCAGCTTGCAAGTTCTACACTATTGTGTGAAAAAAAAAACTTTTCATTTGCAAGCTGCTGCTGCTCTCATTACATTGCATATAACATTGCAGTCCAGAACAAAACATAAAAACATTCACTCTGCTGCGTAAATTTACACTACTGTAAAAAAATTTCTTCTTACATTCGCTGCAGCGAGTTTTTCCCATTACATGTTCAACGAACAAAAAAAAACATTACGCTTTTGTTTTACTTGTGCCCTAAAACAAAAACTCCCACGAATACAAAAAAAAATAATAAAATTAATGACTTCGCCTACTTTTACTGCCCTTAGTACATTTCATTAAATTACATTCATGGTGGTAAATTGATTTTGTTTTAACCGTATCGTATGGAAAATCCAAGGACAGGCAGAGTGAAGTACTCTCACTCTCATGAGCTACCAACCATTGATCTTTCCCTCTTTAAACAGACGGCTGATGCAATTACTCGGAGGTCCCATCTTACCGAACTTTACCTGCCGGGGAATGGTGGTTTTGAAAAGGACTGCCCATACACGTGTCCTTCGTTGAATATGCTCGCTGCCTCCCCAAGAAATACCACTGTTGCGTGAAAGCGGTGCGGGGAACTCCCATGGCAGTTTTCTGCAATAAATGCAGTCGCTGTTAAAAAGGCGGGTTCCGGCAAACACTGCAGTTGGAAATTACCATTTCAACGCTCCCCTTTAATTTCAATTGCTGGGTTATCAGTCATACCCAGACATTTCCTCAAAAAACTCATAACTTTTCTGCCCCAATGGTTTTGTCAGAATGTCTGCAACCTGCTCCTGAGTTCTGCAGTGTTGTAAAACAATTTCTCCATTGTTTACTAATTCCCTGATGTAATGAAACTTTGTGTCAATATGTTTCATTCTCTTATGAAACACAACATTCTTGGATAATGAAATAGCTAAGCTATTGTCACAAAAAATCACAGTTCCTTTTGCTTGTTCTTGGCATAAACTCCTTAACATCCTTCTCATCCAAATTGCTTGACATGCTATTGCTGTAGCTGCCACATATTCTGCTTCTTCCTTGAGCATTTGCTGGACTGTTTCTTCCACCTCTGTTTTGGCTTCTGCTTCTTTGAAATGAACAGGGTTATCAACATGACAATATAAAGCGAACAAAGAGTTCATACCTTCATTTGCTGCCTCTTGTTCATAAATGTCACTTAAATTTTTGAACTTCTTACATCTTTCATTTGGTGTACAAGTGCTTGAAGAAGCACTTGAATTTCCTCCTTGTGATGTGCTTGGAGAAGCACTTTCATTTCTCCTCAAGGGTGTTTTTTGCTGCCCTTGTGTTGGTGCTACTGTTTGGGGATGTATTTCAGCCATCTCCTCATCATCTTCATCATGTGACAAATAGTTTTTAACATTCATTGTCTTCTCTATGCTTCCATCCCAAGCTTCCTCCTCAATGAACTGCACATCTCTACTCACAATAAGCTTCTTGGTGGATGGGTTATACAACCTATAAGATTTGGATTCCTCACTGTATCCAATGAAAATACATTTCTCCCCTTTGCTGTCCAACTTCTTCCTTAGTTGATCTGAAATGTGTGCATAAGCCACACATCCAAAAACTTTCATGTGGGTGACTCCTTGCTTTGTCCCACTCCATGCTTATGCTGACACTTTGTTCATGACTGCTTTTGTAGGGCATCTATTCAAAATGTACGCTGCACAGTGTACAGCTTTAGCCCAATAATCATTTGGCAAATGCTTTGCCTTTAACATACTCCTCGCCATATCCATGATTGTCCTATTCTTCCTTTCGGCAACTCCATTTTGCTGCGGAGTGTACCTAGTGGTAAACTGCTTATGAATTCCATTTTCTCTACAAAAACGTAGAAATTCTTTGGAGATATACTCACCTCCTCTATCAGTTCTTAGAACTTTGATATGCAGCCCGCTTTGGTTTTCTACAAGTGCTTTGAAATTGCAAAATCTTTCAAACACTTCACTTTTGTTCTTTAGGAAATAAACCCAAGTTTTTCTAGTAAAATCATCAATAAATGTTAGTATATAGTGGCTGCCTGCAAGTGATGGAGTTTGCATCAGTCCACATAAATCTGAGTGGACAATCTCTAAGGGTGCTTTTGCCCTTATGCTTTTCCCAGATGGAAAACTTTCTTTGTTTTGTTTGCCCAAGATAAAACCTTCACAAAGGCTGTCTGGTTTCTCTATCAATGGTAATCCTCTTACCATTCCTTTTTTATTCAACAAGTTAAGACCTCCAAATTGAGATGTCCAAATCTCAAGTGTCACAACCAATTTTCATCCTTTGGTTCGCTTTGGAAAGCCTCTTGAGTCACTGCTGCTATTTCTTCTCCATTTTTTAAATCTGCTTTCATTCTGAGAGGGAACATCCTGTTCCTTGTCATCTTCACTTCAGCAATACATTGTTTGCTGGGTGTTTTATCCATGATGGTGCATACATCATTCACAAAGAAAACATTGTACCCCTTTTGAACAAGTTGTCCAATACTTAAGAGGTTACATTTCATTCCAAGAACATAATAAACATCTGCTATGGTTTTCTTTTCACCTTTCTTTGTTAAGACATTTACTTCTCCTTTTCCCATAACAGAAACTTTATTATCAGTCCCTAGTGTGACTTGTGACTTCACACTCTGATCTAACATAGAAAACAGGGCTATGTTTCCTGTCATATGGTTATTGCAACCGGAGTCTAGAAACCATACATCTTCACTCTTTTCTTCAGCCATATTATAGGCTAAAAACAAATTATTTTGGCTGATATTTTCTCTAGTGAAATTTGCACTAGTTCTATTACTCATATCATGCTGCTTCTTCCTACATTCATTTGCATAATGCCCATATTTTTTACAATAATGACATTGGACATTAGATTTATCATACCTTTTCCCTTGAGCATGATGTTGTCCACTTTGTTGGCTGTTGCCTTGGCCTTGGTTCTGATTTGGATTGCTACCTCTTCCTCTCTTGTTTCCTCTGCCTTGACCTCTTTCTCTTCCAAAGAACATCTGGGTCTTAAAGGCATGCTCTAGAGATGAGTTTTCATTTCTACTCAATCTTTGCTCATGTGTTATTAGTGATGCATGTAGTTCATCAACTGAGAAGTTTGTGAGATCCTTTGTCTCTTCTATGGTGGTGACAATCACATCGAACCTTGAGGGTAGGATCCTCAATAGTTTCTCCACAATCCTCCTTTCTTTAAGAATCTCTCCATGAGACCTTATCTGTGTAACCAGACCAATCACATGTGTAAACAATGAGTCAATATTATCTGACTCCTTCATGCAGAGATTCTCAAAATCTCTCCTCAGCAACTGTAGTTTTGTTGTCTTCACTTTCTCCATGCCTTGATAGGCTATCTTGAGAGTTTTCCATGCTTCTTTGGATCTATTGGCTGCTGTTATCCTTGGAAACACACTCTCATGCACTGCTTGATACAAAAAGTAGAGGGCTTTAGAATCCTTCTTCTTATTGCTCTTCAACAGATCTTTCTCTGCCTGAGTTAAATTATTAAACTCATTTTCATCTGCTGGTTCTTCAAAACCATCCTCAACAAATTCCCATAAGTCTTGGGAAGCAAGCAAAGCTTTCATAGTTATTGCCCAATAGTCATAGTTTTTTCCATTAAATTGTGGGAGCTGAGTATTACAGATACCCATGCTAGTGCTGGCTCCAGCCATTCTTGCACTCTTAACTATGCTTCAAAATACTTGACTGTGTATTGAAAATAACTGACTGTCCTCAACAGTAACACAAAAACTGACTTGAGAAATACCTTGGATTCTTTCTTGACTGAGTCTTCACTCTGCTGGAGAAGGTGCTGCAGCGAGAAATCCTTCCTTCAGCTTTTTTGACACCTTCAAAGAGCCTGAACAAGCTCTGATACCATGTTGGGAATTTCTGATGATTCCAAACAAAATAAAAACTGAACAGAACAGAGAATGATGCTCTGTTTTTAACACAGGGAAGCTAAAATTGTTTTTGCTGAAGATAGAGTTTCAGAACACACATAAAAAGACTTGTATTCATTAATAAGATAGCTATTACAAAATTCTTCCTCTCACAGAGGGATTACACCATGCCTGCTTCAGAGGCAGTCCCAAAAAAAAATTACTCTGTCTCTGCTGGAAAAATTACTCTGTCTCAGCTTGCAAGTTCTGCACTGCTGTGTGAAAAAAAAACTTTTCATTCGCAAGTTGCTGCTACTCTCATTACATTTCATATAACATTGCAGTCCAGAACAAAACATAAAAACATTCACGCTGCTGCGTAAATTTACACTGTTGTAAAATAATTTCTTCTTACATTTGCTGCGGTGAGTTTTTCCCATTACATGTTCAACGAACAACAAAAAACAATACGCTTTTGTTTTACTTGTGCCCTAAAACAAAAACTCCCGTGAATACAAAAAAAAATAATAAAATTAATGACTTCGCCTACTTTTACTGCCCTCAGTACATTTCATTAAATTACATTCATGGCGGTAAATTGATTTTGTTTTAACCGTATCGCACAGAAAATCCAGGGACAGGCAAAGTGAAGTACTCTCACTCTCATGAGCTACCAACTGTTGATCTTGCCCTCTTTAAACGGACGGCTGACACAATTACCCGGAGGTCCCATCTTACCGAACTTTACCTACCGGGGAATGGTGGTTTTGAAAAGGATTGCCCAGACACGTGTCCTCCGTTGAATATGCTCGCTGCCTCCCCAAGAAATACCACTGTTGCAAGAAAGCATTGCGGGGAACTCCCATGGCGGTTTTATGCAATAAATGCAGTCGCTGTTAAAAAGGCGGGTTTCGGCAAACACTGCAGTTGGAAATTACCATTTCGACAACACAGCCAAAGCCTTTGCACCATCGCCTCCTTGATGTTTCTTTTGCGTTTCCTCGCGTTGCTGCACAAAGACATAAGCTTAAATGACAAAGGATCAAAAGCAATCCAAAACACTAAAATAAAAATTGCAAAACCATGACAGCAACATTATTTTTGGGGGATTTTGAGTGGAACCCATATAGGAATGCACTTAAAATTGAACCTGGAATAGGTGTGATAAATTGCAGGAGGCAGAGCCCTCGATATCACTATTCATGCAGCGTTGAACACCATGTGTAAGATAGTCTCCTAATAATTCATTAGGATTAGTATTATATTTTACTTAGATGTTATCACCACTCAATTAACAAGGAAAAACATGAATTTACTAAATATATGATATTTATTTAGTTTACCATTCCACTTGTCGCAGGCCCCATTTTACTTGTCGCCATGATCACCATGCACATTGCCATATGTGTGACCCACCTGCATGTATGACACATGTCTCTTTACCGCCTATTAACCTATCCACTAACAAACCAACCTAAGATGAACCAACCTGATATGTTGTGATAATATTCTCTGTAATCTTTAATACCCTTCCTCATTCGATACCCAATCTCGTCTGAAGCAAAGTAATGCACTACTAGATCGAGCGAAAGGGGGCAAAGCAATGCACTACTAAAACAAGCAAAGTGCGACTGATAATGGGGGATAGACAACGGGAACCACAACTAACTAATTCGACATACTTGGCTGGGTAATTTTAAGCGGGCGCGTTTCTTAAGGAATGAGTGATATGGGTTTCCTTCCATATCTTAAGTTCTAACACGTATATGTACATTCATCGTCATATTTCTCACGAATAAGCCCAAGACTAAACGTATGTATATAGTGTCATGCAGATAGAACATAGCGCAGTGAAAAAGGTATTTCTTCATCATATTACTTACACATAAAGCACAAGACTATCTGTGTATCACGTAACGAGTATAGAATATACTGCAATCAAAAAGGCATATATGCAATCGAGCAAGAGGCATTAAATAATTGAATTGACTTTATTTTCAAGGAAAAGAAATATTAAAAGAATTTAATTTCAGTTTTATCTCAACGACTTAATATTGGAATTTCACTCTAAAGCATGAATCAATGACCTTCGATGCAGGATCATGAATACCTTTGGCTCAATTACTAAAGTTACAAAAGTTTGCAGGATACCTACTTTCTTCTTTATCAAAAACCTTTTTTTCATATTTTGAATTAAATACTTTCAAAAATATTTGTTCCAATTGTACTTTTGAATTCTGAAAATCTATGTTGGATGAGTTTCTGGAATTTTGAGAACTAAGGTACGGGTGTTGAGAACGAAGATTAAAAAAATAAATAAAAAATAATTATATAATTTATATAATAATCAAAATTAATATTGAATCAAAATATTCCAATATTAAAATCAATTTAAATATATAAATAATAAATATATAATCTCTCTTATATATAAATATATTCTTTGAGTGTCTCTCTCTCTGAGTCTCTCCCTTTTATATATATAAAATATTAAATATTAAAATGTCAAGTTCATTATGACACATGACGAGTCTTTGAAACAATCTTGCTTAAAAAATACAAAGAAACAATTTTACATATATTTCTCTAGTTATCGTTAAGAGAAAAAGTAAAGCAACTCTAATGTTTAAGCATTGACTGCCACATACAATATGCACACACAATCTTCTGCGATATATATACATAAACAACAAAAGAAATACTCATCAACATGACATCCCAAATCTGGCCCTTACATTGAGGTGCCACATGCTTCTTTAATCCATCAAGAAATTGCTCCAGTTTCTCAATTAAAGTTGTTAAGGATGTCTTTGGCCTTTGTTGCTGCAAAGGTTTTAACTTAGGCTCATGTTTTGTTTCATGGGCAGTTCAGCATATTTCTCTACCGACTTTGTATTCCCCAACCACAAGGAACACTGAAACAAAGCTGAAAAATTATTATGTTGTAATATATACTCAAAAATAAATTGTTTATAAAATCCCTTCATAATCAAGCATATACAATTTTCTTTGTTTCTAATTCCACTAACTATTCCATTTTAGAAAGGAAAAAAAAAAACGTTCCTATTTATTGATTACTACAAAATTAATCAATTTTTATCCTTTTTCAAGTTGACGTGGAATCCTCAATTTTCACACATTTAAAATTTTTGTTAAAGATAAACAACTCTTATCTGTCGGCTGTGTGAAAAAATTTGTTAAAGATAAACAACTATTATCTGTCGGCTTTTCTAATTTTGTTGGTGGTTGAATTATAATTACATTGCATTATCCAAATCAACGCAAGTCATAGAGATCACCATGTCTTCTCCATTTTTTTGAGTCTTCCTGGGTCGATGCTTGAGATGGCATATTGAACTTCCATTATCGAGCCAAATCGAAAATGAGAATTGTTTATACCCGCTTGCTTATTCTAACACACGCTAAGACATTTTGAAATTACACTTTATTATTAGTCCCTGCCATCTGGCATCCGGCAGGGACTATAGTAACCGTTCGGCGAGGAGATAGCATTAAATCGCGGGGTTTTTTAGTGGTATTATCACTTATATGCTAAAGTTTGCAGCCGATCTTCTGTTGGCCATCTTATTTGGCCTCTTCTCGAGGCGGAAGAGGCCGGACCATATGTTAAACTGATACTTACCCATATTCAAGTCTCCCTGACGGTGTGCGGTTTAGTTTTAATGCTGACATTAATCCCTTAATGTTTAATGTTAAGTGTTCAATTCGTTCTCTGCTAACTTGCTTGTTCTTTCGCTGCTAACGTGCTTGTTCTTTCGCAGGTGTCGGCCGTATGGTCAATGTTTGCATGGCGGGAGGTGTCACTCTGCATGCACAACAGATGCTGATTCCCCGCCCACTTTCCCTTGCTGCATAAGGGAACGCCTGAACCGGATGAGTCGAGCAAAGCAGTCAACCGAGCTCATCGTCTTTTCTGTACTATGCTGCCTTTGGCCCTGCGCCTGGTCTTCCTTCTTTATTGCATTCCGTTGCATGTTAGCTTCTACTGGGGTTCTGCTGGGGTTTGTTCAACTCGCCATATTCTGTCGCTGCCGGGAGCCACGGAGAGGCTTACGCTTTTCAAAGCTGACATTAATGCACAGGGCAGCTTCGATTCTGCCGTTCATGGCTGTGACTTCGTGGTTCACATGGCCACTCCCACGGATTACACCAAAGATCCAGAGGTAAAGAGGTAAATAATTATTTAGGGTTCCCATTCAACTTTGTGAGTATGGGGTTTTAACTTCTGTTTTTTTTTTCCCTTTTTTGCGCTTCAGACTGGTGTTATCCAAGCCGCGGTGAATGGGAGTCTGGATATTCTGAGCGCTTGCACTTACACCTCGTCCATAACCGCAGCATCTCCCCTGAAAGACAAGGGTGAATACATGGACTTCGTTGATGAATCTTGCTGGACCAATGTTGATCTCATCAGGCGTGAAAAACCCCCTTTCTGGGTAAATGTTCCTTTTCGAAGAGCAATTAGTAGTGGCGTGCTTTTTTCCTTAAATTAGGTTCAGTTAATGGATAGAATAACTCTTTATTCCCATGCTGAGGTCACAAATAATATGAAATACCTGAAATTGTTTATGCTTCTTTCTGTATGTAGGATTAGTGGCAGCATCAATCCAGCTTGATAGAAGGGCGAATGCACCCATTTTCACCTGCCTGGGAAAACAGACAACAAAATCACAGGGGGTTGCTAGCGTCGGTTAAAATCTGTTGAGAAATCCTGGAGAAACAAGGCACTCGTTGTCTCTTTTCAGGTGCTGCATAAATTTCAGATATGAAGAATACATCAATTTTCTTCAGTGCCAAATATTGCTAGTAGCGATTTATTTAACGTATATACCACATATGACAGTAATAACACATGTAAAAGGACTGGAACTCACGCATGCTGGAAAACATCTTTGCTGCTTCGTTGCCAGCATATGAATTCGCTGTCCTTTCGCTAACTGTCGGAGAGGCCGAAGACGATGCTGAATCTCTGGAATAATCATTTTGGATCTGTTACCAAGTAATGGTTGTACAGTTAGACGAAGTATGAATTTTTCTGGCAGACAAGCTCGTTCTTTTACAAAACGACTAATAAATAAACTAGCTAACCAAAAGTCTATTAGACTTAGGAGATAGCTTTTATTATCTCAGCGTTCAATATATCTCTTCTTGGAGCTGGTTCGATTTTCCTCTGTGATTAATAAATCCTAAATTTGTGACTCACTGTAATAGTCCAAAATCTATCAGGTTTCCAGGATCGCAGACTTAGGATTGGACGTGGCGGGTCCCTTGCTTCGTTCCAAGTCCTCAAGCTTGAAAGTCACCAGCGAAAGAATTCCATGGATTCTTCCAAGAACAGCAGATCAAGGTTTCAGACACCCCGAGCGTCATCGCCATCGCCTTCGCCTGCACCTTCGTTCGGGAGCAGGAACTGGAACAGCCCCAGATTCGAATTCGGCGAACAAAATGCAGTCCTTTATATGAGTCTGCGGCGCCCTCAGAAGACAGTGGCCGCAGCCTCCAAGTCCACCGACCACACCAGTGGAATCTGCCTCGCCGTTTCCCACGCCTGAGGCAATATCAGTGAATCCAGTGCTAGAGAAATACTTACCACCATCAACATCATCGTTTGACGGGTGGAGAGTGGCTTCACGCGTGGAGAGCTACTTCTGAAAGGGCTTCACGCGTGGAGTTTTAATGAGTCATTCGAACGTGCCACATACACCTTTGATTTGGTTCCTAGTCTGTTTCTCGCTTGAGTTCTTAAAAAACATCACTCACGTCGGATAAAAGGGATTTTTCTAGAGTTTTATTGTTGGCATATGATTACATAGGGTGATTCCCGAATGGTCGTGCAAGCCTTGCCAGCGCATTATGTTCAGTGTTTGACTGATTGCTAACTCTTATTATTCAATTTATACTGCAAAGCAATTGCAGGTTTAAGACGCATAGCTGTACTGCAATATAATATATGTAGCGATATCTACTCTTTAATCAAAATTTGAACTTCGGAAAAAATTATTTAGTGTATTTAGTTGTTGCTGTTAATATTGATTACATAAAACTTGATTCCATTGAACCTTCTATTATGGTTTCCGGCTGCCTATAACATAGTACAGTCGTGAGCAGTGAAAATGATTGGGAGTCAAGCATTGTTTTTAGCAGACGGAATGGAGCAGGAATTTGATTAGTTAGTTTGAATCAAGTATTGAGATATGGAAATTCTAACAAGCTGGACTGAATTCTGTATTGAGCTAATTTATCTTTTGAGCTTCATTTGATGCATCCATTACTAATGATAAGATTGATCATTGAATATTCTTACTGCACATTTTTCCCCTTCATTGTTGCAAAGCACTTTGGGTTATAATCTTTTTATGATATCAATGCTTCTTTCGATGCTTAAGTCTCCTTTTTTATTTCCATAGAAAAACAAATCTTTATATTAATGTTTCCAAGATAGAAATCAAATATACATTGAACATTCCTTCTTGGATCGGTTACTTATCATGACCACCTATTCATATATGAGCAAAAGAGATGCTAAATGTACTTATTACAGTCTTCCTCCAAGAGTCAAAAAGCATTACAGCTTATCCTGGAAGCTTATACTAACTTTCAGTACCTTACATACATTCATAAATTTGTCCTCCATAGTGCTAATATCATCAAAACATTTGTACAAGGATTTCTCAGATTTTGAAATGAGAGAACCTTCTCTGTACTCATGTACGTTATATTATCTGTAAATTGCATGTTGCATTTTGCTTCTTAAAAACTTCACGCAGGGACTCGCTGCGTCGCAGCTCCCCTTGTTTATTTTCATTTCCTTCCCAAGTAAATTTGTACCCATTACTCCCAACGAACTATATACTTTTCATTATTCTCATTTAGTAATGAGGTCTACAACCAACAAAAGCTAAAAATAAAATAACATAGATTTTTCTATTCAGGCAAAGAACACAGTAAGTTTCTATCCAAGACAGACAAAACAGTTATCTTAAGTCTACAACCAACAAAAGCTAAAAATAAAATAACATAGATTTTTCTATTCAAGCAAAGAACACAGTAAGTTTTTATCCAAGACAGACAAAACAGTTATCTTCAATTTAACTTCGAAAATTATCAAGTAAAAGAACTCACAGATACTTCTTTTATGATTTTTTTTTATACCATTAATATAATATAAGTGAACCCAATATCAACCATGCCCTTTTCAAATTATGTCTATAAGCTTTGTTCCCATTAAAAAAGTATTGATTTCACCTTTCCTCACTAAACAAGAAATAAGATTTCTAATAAAAATAAGTTCGAGCTTTGAGCAAAGCAAATACCTTAACATTTAAGGTTAAACTTATCGAATAAAAAATTTACATATCTATTTGTTTTTTTTATAAAATTTCCCTTTTATATCATTCCCGTAATATAAGTGCTCAAATTTTATGTCAACACGCTTTCTCCCCATTTAGAAAATATAACTTCACTTTCCTCCCTCTAAGAAAAACCAAAAACAAGCTTTTTAATTCAAATAACCTCGAGCTTTTCTTATTAAATAAATCAATGATCATGAGCAACAAAACTCATCCCTGTATAAAAATTATGCAAATAAGTTATAATTCAAATGTGCATGCGATTTCTATCACTGCCAACAAAAACTCTCAAAATGCTAATACAATAAAGGAGATAGATGTTAGATAATTTTTATCCTTTACAAATTTGCGTGACAAAAAAATCAATTGTAACCATTGTTATGTACATTACCAACTAAGAAAATGAATTATAAACTTCACATCGAAAAGTTTCTTAAAAAATTGGTTAGAGTTTGAATGTAAAAGCCCTGAAGTTTGCATAGAGAAAGCATTCCGTACACATTTTCATCCATAGCAATGCATTTCTTCACATATTTAACCATAAAATAACGTTGGAAAATACCATTATTGGGCCATAAAATAAGTTAGAAAAACTACGAAGGTGTGCAAGGCATATCAGCGTACCTCTTCGTAGACAAACCTACCAATGGTTGTAAGATGAACGCACGACCACAATTAATTTTCTTTTCAAAAAAGTTAATTCAATGTATAAGGTGTTGGTCAAAACTGGTTCACTGTTTGGGGTTTTGGGCTTGTAGGGTTTTGACGGTATGAAACACTAGTGACTCCATCACTACTAAATAAATTCAAGTTGTATGCATCTACCTATTCTCTTGGGAGTTGTTTAACGAGACGGAACAATTATTCGGACAGTCAAAAGTGGCCGGAATTCGGGTAAAAAATTTTCAAAAAATCTTGTAAAGGCAGTGTTTGAATCATGTTTTTTATGATGGAAATGGATTCAGCACCATCAAAAACGTCTAAGACACTTAAAAGTTGTTGGAATGATAATTTAAACTGCCGTGGAGCGACAGCGACCGCAGCGTTCTGTTTCCAGAAAACCTCCATTTGAGTTCCCTGCGATGCGATCAAGTCGCAGATCGCATATCGCACATTTCCTTGTCAACCTTCACTGCGTCCCTTCGATTGTCTGCGATTGCGATTTCGCGATGCGATCTGATCGCATATCGCAAATCGCATGATTCAACGGTTATGGAAGCGGCGGCACATCTTTTCTCTTCCGCCGATGCGATGGTGCGATGTTGTGATGGGCCACGCATTAAATTCAAATAAGATATTTTCAGCCGTGTAATTAATGATATTTACTGCAGTTGATAAATATAGGTAAGATATTTTTATTATCTTATCGTTTTAAAATTAAATATGTTTTTAAACATATAAATGTAATGAACAATAGTTCCTCTTTTTAATGTTAGAAGAATAGAAGAGAGTTTTTGTGATTTCTGAAACGCACGGCAATGCTGAGATAGTGAAATTAGTTTCTGGAACTGAAGCGTTCCTGATGTAATCCCTCTGAGTAGAGGAAGACTATTTTGTAACAGTTTTTTTTCTTATGATTAAGATCCTGTATTGAAACAGAGCGTTGTTCTCTATGCAATTTCTTTTGTGTTTGAAATTACCAGAAATTTCCAACATGGTATCAGAGCTAGTCTAGGCACTCAGTGAGTCAAAAAACAGAGTTTGTTTTTTCACTGTAGGAGCTGTAAGAAGCTTATTGAGCATATTTTCTCCAGCAGAGAAAGTTTTTGCTTGTTTTTATTTATACAGTCAGTATCTCTTCTTTATTTATACAGGTTAAGATGGCAGATGCTGGAACTGGTTTGACAAATTCCCAACTACCACAGTTTAATGGGAAAAATCACAGTTATTGGTCCATAACAATGAAAGCATTGTTTGCTTCTCAAGGAATATGGGAGCTAGTTGAAACTGGCTATGCTGAACCTGCAGATGCAACAACATTGGCTACTTTGACAGTAGCAGAAAGAGACCAGTTTAAGAGTGACAGGAATAAGGATGCCGAGCCCTCTTTTTTCTCTTCCAATCAGTACATGAAAGTGTTTTTCCATGGATTGCAGCAGCAACTAAATCCAAGGAGGCATGGGATATTCTCAAAACTGCCTATCAAGGCATGGAGAAGGTGAAGACTGCAAAGTTGCAGATGTTGAGGAGAGATTTTGAAACACTCAGCATGAAGGAATCTGATACAATAGATTCATTTTGCACTCAGATTATTGGGTTGATAACCCAGATAAGATCTCATGGTGAGATTTTTGAAGAAAGAAGGATTGTAGAGAAGATCTTGAGAAGTTTACCCTCAAGGTTTGAAGCTATTGTGGTAGCAATAGAAGAAACAAAGGATCTCTCACAGTTCACAGTAGATGAACTGAGTGCTTCTATTATGTCTCATGAACACAGACTGAGTAGAGGAACATATTCCTATTTTGAGCAAGCATTCAAGACTCAGATGTCTTTTGGCCAAGGAAAAGGTCGAGGCAGAGCAAATAATAGAGGTTGTGGAAGAAGCCAAAACAAAGGCAGAAATAATCCTGCAAGCACAAGCGGAAGGAGCTGCAATCAGAACCAAGATGAAGGTTCAAGCAAACAACAAGCTCATGGACAAAGGTATGACAAATCCCAAGTCCAATCTCATTATCGTAAGAAATGTGGGCACTACGCCAATGAATGTAGGAAAAAACAAAATGATATGAATAGTAGGCAGAATGCTAATTTTTCAAATGAAGAAGATAAGAATCCAAAGATTGTACTGTTGACATGTAACATTGCACAAGACAAACAAGAAGATTTTTGGTTCTTAGACTCAGGTTGTAGTAATCACATGACTGGAAATATTGCAATGTTTGCCAATCTGGATGAAAATGTGAAATCTGAGGTAACATCAGGAACTGATAGTAAGATATCTGTCAAGGGTAAGGGCAGAGTCAGTATCGAAGCAAGAAATGGAGAACAGATGATTGTGCCAGAGGTATACTATGTACCTGGTCTGAAATGTAATCTTTTGAGCATTGGACAGCTCATTAACAAAGGTTACAATGTGTTCTTCAAAGATGATATGTGTACGATCAGAGACACACCTCCAAGTAAGAAGATCATTGCACAGGTGCAGATGACCAGCAATAGAATGTTTCCTCTCAAACTCAGGGCAGATTTGAAGGAAGGAAGAACTATTGCAGCTGTAACACAAGAAGTCTTTCAGGAACAAGTGAAAGATGAGAATTGGTTGTGGCACTTGAGATTTGGACATCTCAATTTCGGAGGCTTGAATCTGTTGCACAGAAAGGGAATGGTAAAGGGATTGCCATTGATCGAGAAACCAGACAGCCTTTGTGAAGGCTGCATCTTGGGCAAGCAACACAAAGAAAGCTTTCCAGCAGGAAAGAGTATAAGGGCAAAAGCACCCTTGGAAATTGTTCATTCTGATGTGTTTGGACCGATGTAAATATCATCATTTGCCGAAAATAAATATGTTTTAACTTTCATTGATGACTACACCAGAAAGACATGGGTGTATATGCTGAAACAGAAGAGTGAAGTGTTTCATAAATTCCGCCACTTCAAAACTCTTGTTGAGAGGCAGTGTGGGCATTATATCAAAGTGCTCAGAACATATAGAGGAGGAGAGTATATCTCCAAAGACTTCCTGCGTTTTTGCAGAGAGAATGGCATACAAAAACAGTTCACCGCGAGGTATACACCTCAGCAAAACGGTGTTGCCGAAAGAAAGAATAGGACCATTCTTGACATGGTCAGAAGTATGCTGAAGGCAAAACACTTGTCGCATGAGTATTGAGCAGAAGTTGTTACTTGCGCAGTTTACATCTTGAATAGATGCCCAACTAAAGCTGTCATGAACAAAATACCAGAAGAAGCATGGAGTGGTCAAAAGCAAAATGTCACTCACATGAGAGTATTCGGTTGTGTAGCATATGCACATGTACCGGATCAGCTAAGGAAGAAGCTTGATAGGTAAGGGGGAGAAGTGTGTCTTTATTGGCTATTGTGATGAGTCAAAAGCATACAAACTCTATAATCCATCCACCAAGAAATTGATAGTAAGCAGAGATGTGCAGTTCATAGAAGGTGAAGCTTGGGATGGAAGCTTAGAGAAGACAGTGAATGTGAAGACAATTGTGTCTCACGAAGAAGAAGAGGAAGGGACAACAACAAATAATCCTTCCTTGGTGGCTCCTCCTCCACCACAGCAAGTACAACAAACCACACCACAAGTTGGAATTTGAACATCCTTGAGAAGTCAAGGAAGTGCTTCTCCAAGCACACCACAGGGATCAAAAATACCCTCAAGTTCGAATGGAACTCCAAGCACACCAAGAAGACCAAGATTCAGAAATCTGAATGAGATTTATGAACAAGGAGAGGTAAGTAACAATACCGGTCTGAATTCATTATTCGCTTTGTATTGTCATGTTGATGACCCAGTTCATTTTGAAGATGTTGTAAATGAAGATAAATGGATTGAAGTAATGAATGAAGAAATTTGTGCAATTGAGAAGAGTAAAACATGGGAGTTAGTGGACCTCCTTGAAGGCAAATATGCCATTGGAGTTAAGTGGATCTATAAAACCAAAAGCAATGCTGAAGGCAAGATTGACAGGCACAAAGCAAGACTTGTTGTGAAAGGCTACAAGCAGCAACAAGGCAAAGACTATGATGAAACCTTTGCACCAGTAGCAAGGATGGAAACAGTCAGAACAATGTTGTTTATTGCGGCACAACACAAATGGAAGATTTATCAGATGGATGTTAAATCTGCATTCCTGAATGGAGTGTTAAAAGAAGAGGTTTATGTTGAACAACCTCCAGGCTATGAAGTTGAAGGCCAAGAGCATAAATTCTGCAAACCGAAGAAGGCTCTTTATGGGCTGAAGCAAGCTCCAAGAGCATGGTACAACAGAATAGATGCTTATCTGATTGAGAATGGGTTTGATAAGTGTGATGGTGAACCCACACTCTACATAAAGGAGAATGACGGTAAGATTCTTATTGTTGTTTTATATGTAGATGATTTGATTTTTACTAGCAATGATGCTTCTCTCATTGCTGATTTTAAAGCAGTCATGAAAAGTGAATTTGAAATGACTGACTTGGGCTTCTTAAGATATTTTCTTGGAATTGAAGTAGACCAAAGTGAAAATGGTGTTTTCATTTCTCAAGTTAAATATGTAGAAGCAGTGTTGAAGAGATTTAACATGCAGAATAGCAAGGCAGCTGTGACTCCAACTGTAATGGGGTTGAAATTGACCAAAGAAGACAGCAGCAAGGATTTTGATCCAAAATTGTACAAGAGCATAGTTGGCAGCCTTATGTACTTGACTACAACTAGGCCAGACATTATGCACGCTGTGAGTTTAATCTCCAGATTTATGGAAAGACCGAAAGAGACTCATTGGCAGGCAGCCAAGAGGATTCTAAGGTATGTGAATGGAACGAAGGGGTTTGGTATTTTATACTCCTCTTCTGAAAGTTTCATGTTGACAGGTTACACTGACAATGATTGGGCTGGAAGTGTTGATGATAAGAAAAGCATATCGGGATATGTGTTTCATATGGGATCGGGAGCCATCTCATGGGCTTCCAAGAAGCAACCAGTTGTGTCTTTGTCAACAGCAGAGGCAGAGTATGTGGCAGCAACAACAGCAGCATGCGAAGCAGTGTGGCTGAGAAGAGTTCTCAGAGATTTGTGTCATAAACAAGAAAATGACATAGCCATTTACTGTGACAATAGCTCGGCAATAGCATTGTCTAAAAATTCTGTTTTTCATAAAAGGACAAAGCACATAGACACCAAATTTCACTTCATACGTGAATTGGTTAACAATGGTGAGATTGTTTTACAACACTGCAGAACAGAGAATCAGTTAGCTGACATCTTGACAAAACCATTGGGAAAGAAAAGTTTTGATCATTTCAGGAAATGCCTGGGTATGCAGAAAAACCCAGCAGTTGAAATTAAAGGGGAGTGTTGGAATGATAATTTAAACTGCCGTGGAGCGACAACGACCACAGCGTTCTGTTTCCAGAAAACCTCCATTTGAGTTCCCTGCGATGCGATCAAGTCGCAGATCGCATATCACACATTTCCTTGTCAACCTTCACTGCGTCCCTTCAATTGTCTGCGATTGCGATTTCGCGATGCGATCTGATCGCATATCGCAAATCGCATGATTCAACAGTTATGGAAGTGGCGACACATCTTTTCTCTTCCGCCGATGCGATGGTGCGATGTTGTGATGGGCCACGCATTAAATTCAGATAAGATATTTTCAGCCGTGTAATTAATGATATTTACTGCGGTTGGTAAATATAGGTAAGATATTTTTATTATCTTATCGTTTTAAAATTAAATATGTTTTTAAACATATAAATGTAATGAATAGCAGTTCCTCTTTTTAATGATAGAAGAATAGAAGAGAGTTTTTGTGATTTCTGAAATGCACAGCAGTGCTGAGATAGTGAAATTAGTTTCTGGAACTGAAGCGTTCCTGATGTAATCCCTCTGAGTAGAGGAAGACTATTTTGTAACAGTTTTTTTCTTATGATTAAGATCCTGTATTGAAACAGAGCATTGTTCTCTGTGCAATTTCTTTTGTGTTTGAAATTACCAGAAATTTCCAACAAAAGTTTGAATTTTAGCAACTATAACTTGGATTTACAAAAATCCTTGCCGCATTTTTTTTTTAACCATGACCAGAATTTTCATAATTTTCCGAGCAACTCCTCTGCCTCGTTAGACTACGTTATTCTTTTGTACGCTTTAACCTCTAGCCTTGATTTCAGATTCTTTCCACAGACTATTAGAAATCTACTTAGTGTCATTACCGAGGGTGTCCATGACCATCATTTAATCTCTCTCTTCCTGGATTCTTTTCAGCAACTTTGTTCAATATCTATAGTTTAACTTTAACTCTCTTTATTTCTAGTTTCTTTTCAGCGATGGTTTTGCTCCAATTTCCAACATACCCTTTTTAAGGCAATCGATCACGAAATTCATCCAAACAACGTGAATAATTAAGAAATTCTTAAATTGTACCCAAACGATTCAGTTATAATGTTAAAATAAAATTAAAAGCGCCTTAAACCCCGCGATATTCATTGTTTCGAACTTTGATGTACCATAAATCTTTTGATGGAAACCCACAGAGACATAAATGCAATTTGTGCAAATCACAACAAGTTTATTGAACATTCTTTTATTACCTTCCTAATGAAGAAGTATCAATTATATTTGTACATGGCCTCTCTAGGCAAGTTTTCCTATATACCTTTCCTCCCATTCGTCTTCAGATTCATCCCGTAGATAGATCGGTGGTTGTGCACTTGAGTTCTCTAAGAAATCAAGTTCACGGATCCAATCTGCATGTTGTGAGCTTTTGTAAAATTCTTCCATTTTTTGATCCACACTAAAACTGCTAACACGTTGCATATTGTTTTGATCACAACACATATATTCAAACCCATTTGTCTCTTCAGGAAATGCAAGAATGCAACCGGTCCCCTGTATAGCTCTTCCGATGCAAAGTGTATTGAACAGTACTCAGACAAGGAAGGGAACAGATTGCAGTTTGGAGAAGATAAATCGTTCAAATACAATAAACTCTATGCTAGATTAGTTTCATCTCCTTCAAAATGATCAGAACAAGGAGATTGGTGGTTCCCAAAATTTAGCATAGAAGAGTTACAGTTTGTAGTTCAGTCTACACAAGGTTATTGGACGTTGCAAAAGAATTTCGCTCATATTGTTCATTTGTAATGGAATCGTTCACAAGTATGCCATGCAATGAGATTTTTTTTTTGTTTTCAACATTATACAATTTGAAGGCTTCACCTAGTATAAAACTACTACAACCATCACCATTAGAGGCGTTTGGTCTTATAATTTGTGTATGTCTCACGACCCATGTTATTTTCACTGTAGTGGCTTTGAACACACGATTTTGGACAGGAACAAGAAGAACAAGAGATTTCGAGCTTTTACTAAGATTTTGGGAAATCGTTTTTTTGAGATTCCTTGCTTGACAACTTCTTGGTCAAGTTCCAGTAGTTCTTGATTTCATTGTCCGTTTGGACCAGGCAGTTGTCTCGGGGCGCTACAGTGGTAGACCAGGCAGTCGTCCCGGGGCGCTACAAAGGTGTCATGGGGTAAATGGCTAGAACTCGGTGGTGGCATGAAGTACACAAAACGACCTCCACTCACCTTTTTCCATGTTTTTATTTGACTAAACCAAGAAAATGAAAGGTTTAGGTTCGCTGGGATGAACAATGTTTTCCCACCCCAATTTGACAAAGAAAATACTTATTGGTGTAAAATTATAACACAATAATTTATATAAAAATTCAACAGATTTAATATAAAGATTGTTTTCCATGAATCACAATTATAATGCATTAAAAATTGTTTTCCATGAAGGTGTGTTGTACTTTTTTCAATGATCATTACTTCTATATGAACTATTTCGCTAGTTGATGAATAGTGATTTCATATATATGTTCATGTGTCTTTATTAGATTAGTACTACTACTCTTCTCTTAAAGGCTTACTTTCGTTTCCCCAAAGTGAAATAACCTTGATACATTTTGCAACTGAACATTCCACAAGGCATAATCACTTTTTCATTCAAAAGTACATGTATATTACTCTCTTGTGCTAACCATCGCACTAAAGGAAAATCTTTAAGAAAAATGGTAGTGGGGCCTTATTTCCGAAAGGGTTCCTACCCCAAACAATGTGAATTCTAATTAGGAATTCACATCATAGAGAATTCCTTGCATGTTGGTGGGTTATAGGAACATCGACACAATGACATTATTTAAACATTAACAACTTCATCAAGTATGGTTTTAGTTTACAAAATTCTCACTAAAATGTGATAATTTATATGTTTACCTATATGGTTTAACACAACTAGATTTTTTTATGTTTCACTTGAAACCACTCTTAGATTTTAGATGTTTCTATAAATTTTAAAATATTAAGCTAAAATAAATTTTAACTTTTTAAAGTAATATAAAAAATACTTTTAACTTTCATTATTTTGTAACACTTACCGAATACAACTTTACCTTCTCTATTTAAAAACAACCTTAACAATATAATAATGTTGCATAGATATAATAAAATTTATACTTAGGGAGAGTGCTTGGGTTTTGGTGAATGTGGATGGCTCTGTAGCCTAAGCCAATCAAACCTAAGGTCTAACCATAGTAGGAGGGTCATTGGCCTATAGGCCTATATACACTCCATTAGACTTTATGGCATATAAAATGGAGGTGTAGCAACTAAATTTAGTGAGGACATAATTGATTCAAAGAGGATATTTTGCTATGATTGAGATTTTATTGACCAAAATAAGGATCAAAGGGCATTGGATATAAGGAAAGTCGAGTCAGTTTTAGAGCTAAATGATGGCATGGGAGCAAGTGATGTGGTGGGATCCAAGTGAGGCTTCCAATACATGTAGGTTGTTGGATTTTGTGAATAGAGCAACATTAATGCAATTAAACCTACAAGCGGGTGTTGAAAGGACCCATAACTCCTACCCATAGCTAATTGAAAGTTGGTGGACGAAGATGATACTTCACAAAGTTAGTTGCATTCCATCCCCACTCACATTGTTGATAGAGAAAATACCATCCCTTCTAATTCAGTGCATGGAAAGCCTATGTGTATCGAAGGCCAGAAAGGGACTATGAAAATGGTAGTCGATGAGAATGTATAGGTAGAATCCATACTGAATTTGGTGGGGAAGACAAAGGTTAAATTTTTATTTGGATTTTTTTTTACGGGGTGGAAAGTATGATACAATGGTTAAAATCCTCTTAGATTCCTAGTTTAGGATGTTTCCTATCATTCCACCTCCTATTCTGGGGTGGATCTATTCGTTTTTCAAGTAAATAGAGGACCCAAACAATTTTACAAAGGTATTGGAGTTGTTGCCCTACTAGCCTCCTTATGAAGGAATGGAAATTGAATTTTGATCCTAGGAGAGAACCTATCATCTCCATGCTAGTCTATGTGATTCTAATAGTGTTTCTAATGAACTTATGGTAAGAAGAAATATTGGAAACCACGGGTTGAAAAATTCACATGTTTTTTTTCTTGGAGGAGTTTGAGGTTATAAGTTGGATAGGATATGGGCCTAGGTGTAGATCGAGGTTGACACAAAGGAAGCTCCACTTGCGGAAGTGGAATTAGTATTCACATATTTCTAATGGATGCAATGAATTGATTACTAGAAGACTCAATTCTACTTCTTTAACTTTGATATAGTAGGTTATACTCTTGCTTTGTCATTTCCCTTCAAGACTAAAACTCCTATTTTGAAAGATCTAGAAAGCTAAGGAGTTCAAGGACATGGAGCTAAATTTTGATTAGCTGAATGAATACTAAATGGTAAGTCACATAGTGGATGGAAGGAACCCAAGTTGCTAGGTAGCCCAAGGAAGTAAAGGAGAAACTTAAGGAGTCACAACAAACTTCTCCTGCTAGTAAGAAGTATATCCCTTATGTTCCTTTTGATGGGAATGTAGGGTTCTTCAATGAGACTATTTTTATGATTTTGTTAGATGAAGGTGATGTGAATTCCCACCCCTATCCATGCATGCATTTAAATTGACCTCCTTGTAGCTAAAAATTCTCCCTCTCTCGATTCCCTCATTTATGATACCTGAGCATGCCCTTCCTCGTATTATGACCCTCTGTCAATGAATCTCCATGGGGAAGAGTAAGATTAGTGTAGTATCACACAATGACTCTTTATATTTAGAAGGGAAAAACTTGGAGAGCTTCCCCCATGTATTTAGGTATTTTCTCCATTCTTGTGTGAAGTCAAAGGACATTGATGCTTTTGATAAGGGAATAGATTTGGAATCATCTATGGCTTATCAAGTCATAAGGAAATCCCATTTTTCCCTGACCTAGATATAAGTGAAAAAGGATATAAGGGTGGGCAAGAAATCCACCATTATGAGGGCCCTTAGAGTAGGGAATGCCCACTTTTCGGGTCTCCCATTATCTCATTGTCATTCAATATCCATGGGGTTGGAGGTGGCCCTAAGGTATTAGTCCTTAAAAGGATGTTGAAGGATTATTCTCTCGACGTCATTCTCTTACATTTTACAATGTGCTTAGGGTCAAAGGTGGTAGAATCTCTTTATTCTTATTTAAAATAGTGGCCCTTTCTCGCATTGGGTTCTAACGATCTATCAAGGGGACTTATCATGCAATGTGGTCCAAATATTAAGATTTTATCATCTGTCATGAAAAACTCAACAATTATAATAGAGGTACAATCCATATATTATGATTCATCTTTCAAAATTGTTAATTTTTATGGGTTGTATGCAACAATAAACCTTTCTACGAAAAATATGGCTTCATCTCGGTTTCTCATAGGGGAATATAGATATATATATATATATATGGGGCAGTGCTAAATGTCACCCTTTTCTAAAGAGATATTTTTGGATATCACCCACATCAAGATGCTCTTAAAGGGTTTTTCTCACATCTTATAGAATTGCTCCATGTGGTGGACCTAGAATTACCCAAAATTGTGCCTACCTAGAGGAATAGGAGGAAGAGAGAGGAAAGTGTGCCAAAGTGATTAGACATGTTCTTAGTCTCAAAAGCTTTACATGGTGGTCCATAGAAATTGAGGTCTCAAGTTGGTCTTGGGGGTTTGTGAGATCATATGCCCATCCAATTTAAGCTCAACCCCAAGGACAATAAATCCCCCTCTCCATTGAATTTCAACCATGTTTGGTTAGTAGAGGAAGATTACAGGGAGCTAGTTGTCTTAGTTTCGAAGAATCCATCAAATAACATAGGTTTTTTGTAAATACAATAGTTCTAAGAAATTTTACATATGATCAAGGAGGTTACGAATAACTCGGATGAAATTTTTAGTAAAAAATATGATGCATTCCTCAAGGAGACCAAGCTCAAAGTTTCCTCCATCGATACCTCGAATGCAACATGTATATTTTTAGATGAGGAGGTGGAGATATTAAAACTTCTAACAATCAAGTGACATTAGATATTAGCCATTTAAGAGGATAAGTGGAGATTGAAGTGTAAAGCTACATGGTTGACTAGTTGGACAAGAACACAAGTTTTTTCCATAACTATGCTTCCTTTTGAATGATTAGATACACCATTTGAGAAATTTCTAAGAAATATGGAGAGAGAGATAATTCTGAAGAGAAAGATGATGTAGGTAGAGTTAATTTCACTTACATATTCCAAGACCCAATAGGATGTCTCATCAAAGAGATACTTACTATGCTTAGGATTTTTCCAAAGGTGATCAATGAAACAATGAATGAGTCTATGCAAGTAGAGATATCAAAGAAGAATATTCAATATACTCGTTTATCCATGAAGAGAGGCAAGAACCTAGGCCATGATGGGTTTATTATGGAATTAATTTTCGGCTATTATAAGCTCCTAAAATCGGATCTTCTTAAAATGGTTCAAGAATATAAGAAGAGAGGGAAAATTCTAGGCATTGTAAACTCCACATTTCTTCACATTATTCCAAAGAAGAAAAAATAGTAAACCTTTGATGATTTTAGGTCATTTTCATGCTACAATGTGGTGTATAAGGTGGTATCCAAAATCATAACAAATCGTTTGAAGCCTATTCTTGATGCTGCCATCTTGGAGGAACAATTTGGCTTTATATTCAAGCATTAAATCTATGATGTTGTTTCTATAGCCCAAGAAGCTCTTCACTGTATCAAATCTTTAGAAATTCCCTCTGTGAATATGAAACTAGACCTTTACAAAGCTTATGATAAGATTATAGGAACCTTTATCAAACTTATTCTAATCCAAATGTGAATAAGTCTAGCATTGGTGAATTAGATATTGGGTTGTGCCCAATTAGCTAATTTCATTGCTCTTATAAATAGATTGTCCTTTGGTTTCTTCGAGGCCACTAGAGGGCTAATGCAGTGATTCCCCATTCGCCCCTCTCTGCTCGTTCTAATAGGAGAAGGATTGAGTAACTTGATTATCAATGTTAGGAACAACGACAAGATAAATGGATTAAATATCACTCCCTTAGAATTTATGTTTATTGTTTATTGATGATGTTCTACACTTTGGTGTAGGATCAACTTAGGAATTTTAGGGTATTATGTATTCTGAACCTATTCTGTGAAGCAACAAGGATGGAGACAAATTGGAAAACTTGATGTGTAAGACTTTTATTTTCTAGAGGAGGATCAATTAATACCGCTCAATGAAACTCTACCATTTTCCAAACATAGTATTGATGAAGATTTCAAATATCTTTGATTTCACTTAAAGCTAAACTCTTGCAACTATAAGGAATGGTTATGGATGGTTGAGAAGGTCAAGGGTCAAATCTCTTTGTGGGTCAATCAACGAATTTCTAGAGGAGGAAGGTTGGTTCTCTTAAAATTTATTCTTCAAACCATTCATGCTTTTTTGAAATCCATAACCAAGATTCCAAAAGGCATTCTAGTAAGGATTTAGAAAAAGAGCTTTCACTTTCTTATGGTATAGAGGATGGGAGCAAGGAGGCATTCCCTCAGTTAAGTGGTCGATGTTGGCTCAACCAAAATGCTTGGGAGGATGGGGAATTGAGAACCAAACTCAATTTAACACAACTCTTGTAGGTAAAAATATCTAGATGCTTAGATATAATACTTCTCTTTGGGGTAGTATAATGAGGTAAAAGTATATGGAAGGATCCTCCTTTGATGAATGGTTTCGAAGCCCTCAAAAATCAACCAAAAATGGCTTTGTGGTATGGAAATCTCTATTGGAGGCTTTTCTTGTTGTCAAAAGGCAGGAAGTACAAAAGATAGGTGATAGTAGTAACGTAAGAATCAAGAAGGATCCTTGGGTAGGTGTAGGAAATCATTTCAAGTTTTCTAAGGAATTAGTGGATCAACTTCATGAATAAAGTATTTTCTCATGGTGAGATGCTCGGAATGAAGGGGTCACAATTTCGGTAGATGTAATTGGAAATTAGAGGAAGATTTATATTTAATAGGATCTCTTGCAGAATATTGACATAATTGTGTGAGCCTTCTATGGTTGAACCACATCAAATTAAGTGAATAGGACCAAGATGTCCTAGTATGGTCTAAAAATTCCATTTCAACTGACTACATAGCCAAGCCAAGATACAAGGTTCTTGTGGAGGAAAATGTACAAGGTCAACAAAATTGGTGGTGGGAGCACATATGGAAGTTGCATGGCTTGTTAAAATCCAAAATTGTTATGTAACTTGCACTTAGTAATAAGCTTCTAACTTAGGATAATGGGATAAAGAGAGGATGGTCAGGTACCGACAAATGTTGTTTGTGTAGGTAGGAGGAGAAACCATTTAGTCATCTTTTTATATCATGTTCTTATCCTAGCCTAACCTAGAGCTCGTTAGCACTTAAATTTAAGCCAAAGGCTATTTGGAATGGTAACGATTTGGACTGGAGTGCCCAATCATGGTTGATGGATGTAGAGATAAGAAGCTAAGGCTCTTTCCCTTGCTAACTTTTTTACTTTCATTGGTGTGAATGCAACATGGCATTTTTTCAAGATAAACTAATTTTTGTTGAGGTAATTAATGAGCTAATGGAGAAGCTCATGAAGGAATGAGATGCTCACCCAAAAGGTAAAAGAATAGGGTTCATGTTATGCCCATTCTTGATTTTAATACTTCTTGGGGTTTTTAGACCAGGCTAGTCAGGGGCATCCAACGAAATATGTAATTGAAGTTGTTTTCTTTCTCAACCAAAACCATTACTTCCACATTAAGTACACACCCAAGTATGGCTCCAATATAAAGGTATAATTCTCTACACGGTTTATTTTATTACATTTTCACGCATCTCATGGTTTTAATCATCTACAAGTACTAGGGAACTCCGAGGTTGTAATAGATTAAGATACCAGAAAAGAAAACATAATATTAAAAAAAACCAAGAGTATAACTCGTAAAGGCTGTTTATTTTATACTCGCACTCACATGAAATATGTGTTTACATATATGGTGGGAAGAGATATCAATGTGCAAATGGATCCTACAACAAAGTAAATAAAAGTACTGTATCATTTGGTCATGGATAATCCTACTCCTTGCATCCCCGTCACCAAACTAACCAGGTCTATACGGGCATCGAATAAACTTCCAGTATTGGGTGGAACCTATCATCCCACTAACCAGGTCTATATGGGCATGGAATAAACTTCCATTATTGGGTGGAACCTATCACCCCTGTAAAAGCTTACCGGTGATCACACCTATTAATTTGACCTCGAAGGATTTCGAGGATTATTGAAAGTGTAACTGAGTATTCTTTCTGAACGGCTTCTGCTGGACGTTTCCTCCGCAGACTTATCGCCTATATATTTAAAGCAACCTCTGGAATTACGACTCGCGTTGAAAGAAGCTTTGCGGATGTCAGGAAGAGGAGCTTCGCCTTCTAGTATTTGGCAAATATGGCGCATGCCCAGCCTGCTCTCCGGATCTGGGTGAGAACACAACAACCCCAACTTCAGCACCTTCTCCATCTCGCACACATCATATCCATCCTTCTCCAGCTTTGGATCCGATGCCTCCAGCAGCCTCCCCTCCTCGTAAAGTCCCCACGCCCACTCCACCAAAATCATCTGCTCCGCGTCCTTCAACGGATCCACGGGCCTCCTCCCGCAAGCCACCTCCAACATCAGAATCCCGAAGCTGAATACGTCAGAGCTCGGCGTAGCCTTCCCCGTGTGTATCAGCTCCGGTGCTATGTACCCCAACGTTCCCACAATATGAGTAGTCTGCGAATTCTCACTGTGATCATACAGCCGAGCGAGGCCAAAGTCTCCCAGCCGCCCATTGAGCTCTGAATCCAGCAGCACGTTGCTCGACTTGATGTCTCTGTGGATGACCCTCTTCTCCCATTGCTCGTGCAGATACAGAATCCCAGCGGCCACGCCCTTCAGAATCACGTATCGCCGATGCCACGGCAGGACTGTTGTAGAATTCCCAGGGATGAGTTTA
Source organism: Pinus tabuliformis (assembly GCA_031772625.1). Lineage (NCBI taxonomy): Eukaryota > Viridiplantae > Streptophyta > Pinopsida > Pinales > Pinaceae > Pinus > Pinus tabuliformis. The sequence goes on from CM062815.1 coordinate 605,119,083, forward strand.
TCCAGGCTGCCATTGGGCATGTAGTCATAAACGATGAATAATTGCTTCTGCCTCCGGCACCAACCCCGGAGATGAACCAGGTTCCGGTGCTGTAGGCGACCCATGCTCGAGATCTCTGAAACGAAACACTTCATTCCCTCGGCGAGCTCTTTCGTTATGCACTTCACTGCGACCGCTTGGCCGCTGCTGGGGAGAACGCCCTTATATACTTTCCCGAAACCCCCTTGCCCCAAAATGTTTTCGTCCCGGAACCCACTAGTGGCGATGCTCAATTCCTTGTAAGTGAGTCTATGCGGCCAGTACTCCATCTCCCATTCTTCCACCCTTTCTCCATACTTCGCTCTTATGAAAAACATGGCTGCAACTGCCAGCGATAATAGAAGCAGGGTGGCCACGGTGACGCTGGCTATGATTCCCCGGCCCGGACGTTTGGAATACATGTTAGCAAAACAAGGGAGACGCGATAGACTGAGTGGCGGCGCCATGCCTTGGGTGGTGAAGCTCCACGCTAGAATGTAATGATCTTCCATAAAGTTCCCCGTGGACGCCGCAAAGCCAACGAACATTTTCTCTTGCAGAATGTTGCTGAGATCGATTTTCAGAGATATCAGCGGCTTTTGCGGTCTCGGTGAGCCGGCCAACATGATGCTAACGTTAAGGCGGCGTTGAGGATGATTGTAATCGATCCAGACCTGTATGTTCTGTCCACTCTTGAGGCTCAATCCATGGAAGCTGTCCTCCCCATTGTTGGGTATTTTTGATGGGGAAAAATACCAAAAACCAAATATTCAAACACACAGAGGCAATGCTCTGTTTCTTTTGCTCCAGGATCTTTTGCGCACACAGAAGACTTAAAAAAAAATTCACTGAGGAACAGAGGATTTCACCATAAAATATTTCTATTCATTAAAACAAAAAAACATTCACTGTGTCTCCATATGAGAATTTACACTGCTGGAAAAATTCCCATTAACATTTACTGCTGTAAAACCTCCATTTACTGCTGTAAAACCTCCATTCACATTCACTGGTGTAAAACAATTTTACATACTGCTGTAAAAGCAAAACTTACACAAACTTACAAAATTCGCTCCACCATTTTCCTTATGCACTGCTGTGCAAAACCACACATGGTTTTTCGCTATGGCCAACACAAAAAAATTACATCGCCAAAAAAAAAAACTCACACCCCTGTTCTTGTTTTTCTACACACTGCTGTGTGTTTTCCCTTTTCAAAAATACAATGAGCAAAAACTCAAGCATATATGTTTCGCTCGCTATATAAAACATAATGCGTAAAAACTCTATATTACCGTGGCCCCTTTTTTTACATTACATATGGTCAACACTTAAATAAATATATGCCGTATATATAAAACTAAATGCATTACGTGCCCTATGTAAAAAACTTAATTATTCACCTAAGTTTATGACAAGCATTAATGAAAGGTATGGTCAACCATGCTTTTAATTTACTCCACGCAAAACATTGAATTGATGTGGGTTCGTATGCAGCTCCAGGTGATCAACGGCGGAGAACACGGGAGCACATCCAACGGTGGACAACAATATCGGAAACGCAACAAGTGTTGAACATTAACCTCTGAGAAAATGACGTTGCGTTACGTCAGGGCTGAACCACGTGTCAGCTCCAAATTGTATCGGAGCTCCTTCCCGGATTATTCCTTCGTCGGCAAATCGCTCCGAGAAAATCCGGTGAACGGTTTCTGGCTTGGTTCACGGTTTCTGGTGGTCTGCGTTGAAATTAGATTTCAACACTCCCCTTTAATTTCAACAGCTGGGCATTCAGTCATACCCAGACACTTTCTCAAAAATTCAAAGCTCTTCTGATCAAGTGGCTTTGTCAAGATGTCCGCAACCTGTTCTTGAGTCCTGCAATGTTCCAAGACAATTTCTCCATTGTTCACTAATTCTCTGATGTAGTGAAACCTTGTATCAATGTGTTTCGTTCTCTTATGAAACACTGAATTCTTTGACAATGCAATAGCTGAGCTATTGTCACAAAAGATCACTGTCGCTTTTGCCTGCTCTTGGCCTAAGCTTCTCAACATTCTTCTCATCCACACTGCCTGACAAGCTGCTGCTGTCGCTGCCACATATTCAGCCTCTGCTGTAGATAATGCTACAATGGACTGCTTCTTAGAAGCCCATGAAATGGCTCCTGAACTCATATGAAAAACATAACCGGAAGTGCTCTTCCGATCATCTACACTTCCAGCCCAATCGCTATCTGTGTATCCAACCAAATCTGAATGTTCTGAGGCATGATATAAAATTCCAAACATTTTGGTACCTTTGACATACCTCAAAATTCTCTTTGCTGCCTGCCAATGTGCCTCCTTCGGCCTCTCCATGAACCTGGAAATTAAACTAACAGCATACATTAAATCAGGCCTAGTAGCTGTTAAGTACATGAGGCTGCCTACAATACTCTTGTACAAACTAGGATCAAAATCCTTGCTGCTGTCCTCTCTGCTGAGCTTTAATCCCATTACTGTGGGAGTGATGGCTGCCTTGCATTCTTCCATCTTAAATCTGCTCAAAATTTGATTTACATATCTTGCTTGAGATATAAAAATTCCTTTTTCATTTTGATCTACTTCTATGCCTAAGAAGTATCTCAAGAAACCCATGTCAGTCATTTCAAATTCATCCTTCATGACTGATTTAAAATTCTTAATGAGTTGATCATCATTACCTGTGAAAATAACATCATCAACATATAAGACCACAATCAAAATCTTACCATCCTTTTCTTTGATGTAGACTGTGGGTTCTCCTTCACACTTGTCGAATTCATTATCCAATAGATATGAATCTATCCTGCTGTACCATGCTCTTGGCGCTTGCTTCAGCCCATAAAGAGCTTTCTTCAATTTGCACACTTTGTGCTCTTCACCTTTCTTCTCATAGCCGAGAGGCTGTTCAACATAAACCTCTTCCATTAACACTCCATTTAGGAATGTTGATTTCACGTCCATTTGGTAGACTTTCCATTTGTTTTGTGCTGCCATGGACAACACTGCTCTCACGGTTTCCATTCTTGCAACCGGGGCGAAAGTCTCCTCATAATCTCTTCCATACTGCTGCTTGTACCCCTTGACAACCAGCCTTGCTTTATGCCTTTCAATCTTGCCTTCAGCATTGCTCTTGGTCTTGTAGACCCATTTCACACCAATGACTTCTTTGCCTTTTGGTAGCTCAACCAAATCCCATGTTTTGTTTCTCTCTATGGCATTCATCTCCTCATCCATAGCTTCTATCAATTTCCTATCTTTAATTGCTTCTTCAAAATGAATAGGATCATCAACATGACAATACAAGGCAAATAAGGAATTCATTCCTTCTTCATAAATTTCACTTAGGTTTCTAAACTTCTTACCTCGTTCACTTGGTGTGCAAGTGCTTGAAGATGCACTTGAATTTCCTCCTTGTGGTGTGCTTGGAGAAGCACTCTCATTGATCCTCAATGGTGTACCTTGCTGTCCTTGTGTTGGCGCTGTTGTTTGGGGATTCATTTCAGCCACCTCCTCTTCATCTTCATCATGAGACAAACAGTTCTTGACATTGACTGTTTTCTCTATGCTTCCATCCCAAGCTTCCTCTTCTATGAATTGAACATCCCTGCTGACAAAGAACTTCTTGGTAGATGGAATGTACAGCCTGTAGGCTTTGGATTCATCACTGTATCCAATGAAGATGCATTTCTCCCCTTTGCTGTCCAACTTCCTCCTTAGCTGATCTGGTATGTGTGCATAGCCCACACACCCAAAAACTCTCATGTGGGTGACTCCTTGCTTTCTCCCACTCCATGCCTCTTCTGGCACTTTGTTCATGACTGCTTTTGTAGGACACCTGTTCAATATATAAACTGCACAATGTACAGCTTCAGCCCAATACTCATTTGGCAAATGCTTTGCCTTCAACATGCTCCTTGCCATCTCCATGATGGTTCTGTTCTTCCTTTCAGCAACTCCATTTTGCTGTGGAGTGTACCTTGCTGTAAACTGTTTATGTATTCCATTTTCTCTACAAAATCTTAGGAATTCCTTGGAGATATATTCACCTCCTCTATCAGTTCTCAAAACTTTAATGTGCAGCCCGCTTTGGTTTTCAACAAATGCTTTGAAGTTTTGGAATTTCTCAAAAACTTCACTTTTGTTCTTGAGGAAATATATCCAAGTCTTTCTTGTAAAATCATCAATGAATGTCAAGAAATATAGGCTGCCTGCTAATGATGGAGCTTGCATTGGTCCACACAAATCTGAGTGGATAATCTCTAAGGGTGTCTTTGCCCTTATACTCTTCCCTGATGGAAAACTTTCTCTATGTTGTTTTCCCAAAATGCAGCCTTCACATAGGCTGTCCGGTTTCTCTATCAATGGTAATCCTCTTACCATTCCTTTTCTACTCAACAAATTTAGACCTCCAAAATTGAGATGCCCAAATCTCAAGTGCCACAACCAATTTTCATCCTTTGGCACGCTTTGGAAGGCCTCTTGGGTGACTGCTGCAATTTCTCCTTTGTTTTTCATGTCTGCCCTGATCCGGAGAGGGAACATCCTGTTCCTTGTCATCTTCACTTCAGCAATGCATCTTTTGCTGGGTGGTATGTCCATGATGGTGTACACATCATTTTTAAAGAAAACATTGTAGCCCTTATGGACAAGCTGTCCAATACTCAAGAGATTACATCTCATTCCGGGGACATAGTATACATCTGCTATGGTTTTCCTTTCTCCTTGCTTTGAAAGTATTTTTATTTCTCCTTTTCCCATAACAGACACTTTACTATCAGTTCCTAGTGTGACCTCTGATTTCAAATTCTGATTTAAGGCTGAAAAGAGGGCTATATTCCCTGTCATATGGTTGCTGCAACCTGAGTCTAAAAACCATATGTCTTCACTATGTGTTTCAGCCATGTTACAAGCTAACAGGACATTATTTTGACTGTTGTTTTCTCTTGTAACATTTGCATTTTGTCTACTGTTCATATCATGTTGTTTCTTTCTACAATCACTTGCATAATGTCCATACTTTTTGCAATAATAGCATTGAACATTAGATTTATCATACCTTTGTCCTTGAGCATGATGCTGTCCTCCTTGTTGGTTGCTGCCTTGGCCTTGGTTCTGATTTGTATTGCTGCCTCTTCCTTGTGCATTTGATGAGTTGTTCCTTCCGCCTCTATTCTGGCTTCTGCCTCTTCCTCTTTTGTTTCCTCTGCCTTGACCTCTACCTCTTCCAAAGGACATCTGGGTCTTGAAGGCTTGCTCAAGAGATGAGTTTTCATTCCTACTCAACCTCTGCTCATGTGTTATCAGTGATGCATGCAGCTCATCAACTGAATAGCTTGAGAGATCCTTTGTCTCTTCAATGGTGGTGACTATGGCATCAAACCTTGAGGGTAAGACCCTCAATATTTTCTCCACAATTCTTCTGTCTTCAATGGTTTCTCCATGAGTTCTCATTTGTGTGATTACACCAATCACATGAGTGAAGAATGAGTCAATGTTATCTGACTCCTTCATATTCAAGTTCTCAAAATCCTTTCTCAGCAATTGTAGCTTTGCTGTCTTCACTCTCTCCATGCCTTGATAGGCTGTCTTGAGGGTTTGCCATGCTTCATTGGCTGTCTTAGCTGCTGCTAACCTTGGAAACATACTCTGGTCTACTGCTAGATACAGCAACACACGGGCTTTTGAATCTTTCTTCCTATTGTTCTTCAGCAGATCCTTCTCTCCTTGAGTTAATGCATTGAACTCAGTTTCATCTGCTGGTTCTTCAAAGCCTTCTTCAACTATTTCCCATAAATCTTGGGAAGCAAGCAGAGCTGTCATAGTTATTGACCAGTAGTCATAGTTCTTCCCATTAAACTGTGGGAGCTGGGTGTTAAACAAACCCATACCAGTGCTTGTGCTGGCCATTCCTTGACTGTGTATTTAAAACATTGACTGTCTCTTCAATAACAAACAAGATAGCTATGAAGAATACCTGAATCCTTTGTTGTCTGAGTCTTCTGTCTGCCTGAGAAGTTTTGCTGCAGCAACAACCTTCTCCCTTCAGCTTCTTTAACTTTTTTTAAAGAGCCTAAGCCTGCTCTGATACCACTGTTGGGTATTTTTAGATGGGGAAAAATACCAAAAACCAAATATTCAAACACACAGAGGCAATGCTCTGTTTCTTTTGCTCCAGGATCTTTTGTGCACACAGAAGACTTAAAAAAAAATTCACTGAGGAACAGAGGATTTCACCATAAAATATTTCTATTCATTAAAACAAAAAAACATTCACTGTGTCTCCATATGAGAATTTACACTGCTGGAAAAATTCCCATTAACATTTACTGCTGTAAAACCTCCATTTACTGCTGTAAAACCTCCATTCACATTCACTGGTGTAAAACAATTTTACATACTGCTGTAAAAGCAAAACTTACACAAACTTACAAAATTCGCTCCACCATTTTCCTTATGCACTGCTGTGCAAAACCACACATGGTTTTTCGCTATGGCCAACACAAAAAAATTACATCGCCAAAAAAAAAAACTCACACCCCTGTTCTTGTTTTTCTACACACTGCTGTGTGTTTTCCCTTTTCAAAAATACAATGAGCAAAAACTCAAGCATATATGTTTCGCTCGCTATATAAAACATAATGCGTAAAAACTCTATATTACCGTGGCCCCTTTTTTTACATTACATATGGTCAACACTTAAATAAATATATGCCGTATATATAAAACTAAATGCATTACGTGCCCTATGTAAAAAACTTAATTATTCACCTAAGTTTATGACAAGCATTAATGAAAGGTATGGTCAACCATGCTTTTAATTTACTCCACGCAAAACATTGAATTGATGTGGGTTCGTATGCAGCTCCAGGTGATCAACGGCGGAGAACACGGGAGCACATCCAACGGTGGACAACAATATCGGAAACGCAACAAGTGCTGAACATTAACCTCCGAGAAAATGACGTTGCGTTACGTCAGGGCTGAACCACGTGTCAGCTCCAAATTGTATCGGAGCTCCTTCCCGGATTATTCCTTCGTCGGCAAATCGCTCCGAGAAAATCCGGTGAACAGTTTCTGGCTTGGTTCACGGTTTCTAGTGGTCTGCGTTGAAATTAGATTTCAACACCCATTCCAATATCCGGCCGACTTGGTCTGCACCGAGATGAGGCTGTTGATGTTTACACCCACGTGGTTGTCGTTGGGGTCATCGAATTCCACACTCGTGATCGTATCGAACTCCACTGCGAATAAGTGATTGTATGGCTGCCCGTTACTGGTGAGGTTAAGCAAGCCCAGATACTGGGACGGCAGAGCGCCGATGGGACATGTGTGAGGCATCATGATGAAGGCTATTCCATTTCCGGCTTCGGCAGAGGGAGGATGCACCATGGAGAAAACAAAGGTAGTGCTAAAGGAGGAAAGCGTCTCGTTGCTTTTCATCTTCACGGGAATTGAATAGAGCGCACGGCCGAGCATGAAATGCGAATGGTTTGTGAGGGCGAGGACGGATTTGGAGCCGATGACTGAAGCATCCGCTTCCAAAATCAAGTGGGTTCCATTAAATCCGTCGAAGATGAAAGTGGTATCTTGATCATCCTCATTGGATTTGGCAGGAATGTGTGGTATGAAGTGGGAGATGAAGGCTATCAGGAGGACGCTGCGCCGTGGTATTACCATCATGAATCGTTTCTCTGGGTGGAGATATATTGATTCTCCGAAATAAATAAATCGAAGATGGATATTAACACAAAATCAAGTGAGCGACACACATTGATTAGAAAGGCGCTTTCAAATCTTACCACTCAATGCAGTTGAAGGAAAGCGTATTGTTACCTCTGAGCAGGATTCGGAAATCTTGGTAAGAACATTGAATGAATGCGTTTTTTATTGTAAAATTCTGAACAGTGAACTCGTGATTTCAATGCTCTAGATAAGATCCATGGATATTTTACGTAAAAGGAATGAAAGAGGAATAACACGGATTGACGGGAAGATGAAGAAAAAACTCGACGTACTGAGGAATGCAAGAGGAATAACACGGCAATGACTTCGAATATATAAGGAATAACACGGGAATATGACTCCGAAAAAGAAGACTTAGACGCAATAACTTGGAACATACAAGGATTGGAAAAATAATAATAGTACGGGAATGGCCCTGAAGACTTAAGACGCAATTCCAATATTCATGTGATGGAACAAATCTTGCTGGGCCCCTCTTTGTGGTAGGGTTGAGACCACGAGGCACGTTCTCGTTGAAATTGACTTGCAAGTCTTTGGCAGGGTTTAAATTGTTACGACATAAATATAGAAGTAGAAGTGAAATTGCAGTTCACAAAAGTGCGTAATAACATATTACGACAATTTTGGCCCCGACTTGTTCTTGGACGATTTTGACTTCGACTTGTATAATGTTTAAGATTGAGAAGTATTTTAAATTCAATTCATATTTGAGATGAAGAAAAGTATTCCGTATATCTAGTAAATAAATCTGATTGATATAAGTAGAGTAAATCTGGTTATATGAGTAGATTGGTGCCCTTTCATATATTGATTTAAGTGTATAAATGAGGCAATGTATATTAATGATATTTATTGATATAGTTGGGTTCGTTATGATCGATATAATTCACTATAGTTTATGTTGCTATAGTTCGGTTATTTATGATTGATATAATTGACTCTAGTTTATGTTTATGTTGCTTCATCATGGTTACCACGGATTGTTAATAGTTGATTATGGTTATTAAGAGTGGTTACGGAATGATTATATATAAATATCAATTTAGATTTATTTGTTCATACAGATTAAATGTTTTTTCGTTCTTGAAAGGGTTTGCATAAAGATTTAATTTCTCCATACACTTAGAAGATCCACATTGGATCTAAACTGATTTAATTATTAATTATACATAGTTATAATTATAATTATTAATTTTATGTTTTATTATTAATTTTATTATATTTTTTAAATTTTAATTTTAATTTTATGTTATTTTGATGAAGTCAAAATGTCACTCAGAATCTATCTTGTGTCTAGAGGGATCAAATCTCTTTTCACTCTAAAAAAGGTTTCCATCTCAAAACATTTGATTCTTCATGTGGAGAGGGATCAAATATTTTTTCACTCTAAAAGCGGTTCACGTTTCAAGAGATGTGATCCATTTTGAAACTTGGCAGATCCAGAGTTAAGATGGATCTAGGTTAGTTTAATTTCTCACTTTAAATAAGCTATATTACACATGAATACCATGGGTTCTCAATATCATGAGTCATTTTTATTTTTATTTTATTGATTTTGATTAAGTTAAAAGGTTTACATTACATTATTTATTTTATTTTATATATGTAATTTGATTTCGTTAAAGTGTTAAAGACTACATTACAACATCTTTACCATACTGGGCTGGATAGCCTTTCTCAACCTAAATATAAATACCAACTTAGATCCATCGTAACTCTAAAATATGTTTGCATCTCAAGAGATTTGATTCCTCTCTACAATTGGTAGATTCAGAGTTAGATGGGTCTAAGTTGGTTTAATTCCCCCTTTTAAATAAGCTATATTCCACAAGAATACCATGGGTTAATACCATAGGTTCTTAATACCACTAGCCATTTTTATTTTTATTATTATTTTACTTTAAAGGGATATTTTAATTTTTTAATTTTTAATTTTATTTTTCTTAAAGAGTTAAAATTACATTACATTAATTGTTTAATTTAATTTAATTTGTCTTTATTTATTTATTTTGATATAATTTGACTTAGTCAAAATGTTAAACATTACTTTACAACAACTCTACCATATTTTGTTGTAGAGCACTTCTCAGCGCAAATATAAATACTAGCCTAGATCCATCTTAACTCTGGATCTACCAAGCTCCGAGAGGGATCAAATCTTTTTTTACTCTTAAATAGGTTTGTATTTCAAGAGATTTGATCCATTTTGGTGCTTGGTAGATCCAGAGTTAAGATAGATCAGGGCTAATTTAATTTACCCCTTTAAATAAGTTATATTCCACATGAATACCATGGGCCAATACCATGGGTTCTATAACACCCTCCTCCCACATCTAACCAAACAACCGACCAGCCGGGGTAAACATGCTACGAGAGGCCACTATGATATGATTCGAACTCCTAAGTCACATTAAGGAAGTGGAACCGATGGAAACACACCATATAGACATTCAACATTAGTATTAGGACCCTCAAGGACCAATCCAACCTTTTTGCCAACCTGCCCCTAGGTCTGATTGAGCTTTTGGACCACTTTAACTCTGGACGCTCTCATGCTATGGGAATGCCAATGTCTAGGGACCTTCAGATGCTCTCACAGGCATGCAAACCAATGTCCAGGGACTTTTTTGCACAATGGTGTGCCAACATCCCTAGGATTTGAGCCACTTTTTCAGGCCCAAAGCCCAAGTCACTACCCAAAATAGAATGACATCTTCAGAACAATAAGATAATAGGGAAATGAAAGTGCAAAAGTAATTAGTTGAATAATACCTTGACTGGACCCCTACTAGTTGATCTGAATGTAAAACTTGAAGATTTTTTAAGCAATTTTGCAAGTGTAAATTATATGTGTTTTGGGTAGAGAATCAATTTACTAAACACATAAAAGATGACTTTTATCTCAATTTTGCATAAAATACAGTGTCCCAAGACAAAAGAAGAGGAAGAGGACATGTCTCGTATTCCATATGTAAGTGTAGTCAGTAGCCTGATGCATGCAATGGTCTTTACTAGACCATACATTGCACATTCAATGGGAGTATTGAGCAGGTTTATGTCAGAACCAAGGAAGGAGCATTGGACAACAGTGAAGCAGGTTTTCAGATATTTGCATGGCACTAGTGATTATGGTTTGTGCTACAAAGGAAGACCATGATTGGATAGAGGTTTGGACATCCGTGGCTTTGTTGATGCAGACTAGGCTAGAGATCTAGATTAGAGAAGATCTACAAGTGGGTATGTGTTTAACCTATTTGGAGGTGCAGTTAGTTGGATGAGTAAGAGACAATCTGTAGTGGCACTTTCAACAATAGAGGCAGAATACATGGCAGCCACTCATGCAAGCAAAGAAGCAGTTTGGTTGCAGAGATTGTGCTCAAGTATGGGGTTAGTTCAAAATTTATCATACCTCTGACCTTGTGCTTGATTTTGGCTTGGGCCTTGACTTGGATTTTGATTATTGCCTCTTCCATTTGAGCTTGAAGGGCTGCTTCTTCCACCTCTGTGTGGGCTTCTTCCTCTTCCTCTAGCATATGATCTTCCTCTGCCTCGACCTTGACCAAATGATACTTGTGTCTTGAAGGCATGCTCCAATGAGGAGCTTTCTGCTCTATTCAATCTATGTTCATGAGAAATCAGTGATGCATTAAGCTCATCCACTAAGAACTGTGAGAGATCCTTTGTCTCTTCTATGGCCACAACAATGGCCTCAAACCTTGCTGGCAAACTTCTCAAAACTTTCTCAACTATTCTTATTTCCTCAAGTGTCTCACCATGAGACCTGATTTGAGTAACCAGCCCACTTACATGTGTAAAAAATGAGTCTATATTCTCAGACTCTTTCATACAAAGTGTTTCAAAATCTCTCCTCAACATTTGCAGCTTTGCTGTCTTGACTTTTTCCATGCCTTGGTAGGCTGTCTGGAGGGTGTCCCATGCTTGCTTGGACTTCATTGCTGCTGCAACCCTTGGGAAAATACTTTCATGAACTGCTTGGAAAATATAAAACAGGGCTTTTGAATCCTTCTTCCTGTTGTCCCTTAACAAATCTCTTTCTTGTTGAGATAAGGCATTGTATGCTGCTGCATTTGCTGGTTCTTGAAAACCATTCTCCACCAAATCCCAAATGTCTTGAGAAGAAAACAGGGCCTTCATTGTAATAGCCCAATAATCATAATTTTTTCCATTGTTATATAGCAAATTGACCCCCTCATCAACTTAGAGGGGAAAGACATGATAACTGCAAGACCAAGATCACATGCCTTGTTTCCACACTAACACTGGCTATGCACTGACAAACTGCTTTATAAAGATTCTCTGCAAGCCTAAGGGTGCGTTAGTAACCCAACTAACTCAAGTTGCTAGTTCGGGAACAATGTTAGTGGATCCTAGTGAAGTTCTAAGGGTCAAAACAACGAATTGACTCATAAATATCTAGATATTTTTTCATATAATCACTCAAGAAAAGCAAGGAAACATCTAGATTCGACCTATTTGGAGGATTTTTAATCCTAATGAAGGAGGCAAATGAGAAAGAGCTGAAAAGCATGGCAACTTCATTGCTTTTTCCCTAGATAACTCAAGGAGGAACTTGGCAACCCTAACTCAATTGCTACATAAGCAAAGCTAGGGCTATGGTGACAGGGGTCAGAGCATTTGAAAGGATAGCATACTTGACTGTTGAGCATTGTCTCAAATCATAAGAAGTTGGTAAGAAGGGGGAGAGGGAGAGAAGCTGGAGGGGTAAGGGAAGGTTGATACAACAGATGGTTGTAATCATTCTTTCAACATTAATATAGAACTGTTGTTGTACTATCTACTCTGTGGTGTTGGTACTATCATTCATTTAGTTGTTTGTCCAATACCTTTTAGCATGAGTAGCTTAGTTATGTGTAAGTAGATGTTCTTTTATGTATTCATGTATTAGTTATCAGAATCGTATGCTGTGATTATGCTTGTCTCTTCTATGTGTAGGACTTGACCTGGAGCTGGCTCAGGAACTTCCACCTAGCTGCATTGTGCTCTCCAGCAAATCTACATGGAGGCTTGAGGTAATCTACTTCTCCTACTTTGATAGTTAGTTATTGTTTATGAACATGCATGTAACTTTGTGATGGTTGCAGATAATTTTACAGTCTGCCGAGAGTCCCGGGAAGACCTTTGAGGGTATCTTGATTCTCCATACACCGTGCATTTTATCTTATAGCAGAATTGGCGACTTCGCTGGGGACTATGCATCTAGTTCCCGATTTACCCATAGTTTTCTCAGTTTTCTCCTCCTTCTAAGACCTCCCTATACTTCTGCATTCCCTTTCTGACCCACCCAAAACCTTGCTGCATCTTGCCTACATGTATTCATCACTGAATCTGATCTAATAAGCCCTATTTTTGACTATTTTCCCACACTAACACACGTTAGTAGACTACACAGTGCTTTATAAAGCACTGTGTCTGCTCATAGTGAGTGTTAGTGGACCTATTAACTCTTTGTGGCCACTGTTACAGAGTGTTAGTCTCTCAATAACTTGATTTCCAACTGTGTCTGCAAACCAAAAGGGATAGGAAACCTACTCATGGACTGAAAGAGGATCTGTTACTGCATTTTGTTAGAAAAATAGGTGTCCTAAAAGTTTATTTTTGGGAAATAAGTTTTGTTTTTCTTTCCTAAAAGCATTTTTTATGAAGGAAAGATCCACATTTCTTATTTACTCCTTTGTTTAGCTGGTTAAAAGCTGCTCAATTTTTTGTTTCAAGTAGTTGTTAAGAAAACATTGGAAGGATTTTCATTGGTTATGCATGTGTTAAATGAATAAGATGCATGGAAAGAATATGAATATGTGAAAAACTCACACCTGTAGAATACAACTTGTTTTTATCGAATTGGATTTTTTTCAAAGCATTGTCTTGTGCATGATTTTTGAGTCAGAGTCTCATCACATTTCATACGTCAACTCCCTTACTCAAGACAATAAAAAAAAGTACACATAAAATTTACCTAAAATCAATCAGTAACTCTTTATTGAGCAAACAAACATTAGTTCAGGCTAGGATCTTGGGATAGGCAGTGTGAATAAACAACCCAAGATCAAAAACCAAACTAGTGTTATTAAAAGAGAGAAAATTCCATCTGCACTCATACTACCAGGACCACTCCAGTAAAAGCGGAGCTAAATACGAGACAACATCGGATTGTAAGTGAAGGCAACCCAGCTTCTCTTACAACTCCTTTGGTTATTCTGTGTGTTGGGGATCCCTTCGGGGATTTTGGAGCTAAGTCGAGGAATTAGGTATCCTGCCCACATAGCGTACTATCTGTGACTATGTCCCCCCTGGTGGTTTCTGTGATCTGAGGTATCCTTAGTGGCCAAACTTTTAGGGACTTACATAAGGTGACTGGGGTGGGCTTCCCTGGTACCTAACATAAACAGACCTACTCTGTCTTCAGTTTTTGGGAGGGTGCTCATCTTCACGAGAGTACTTGGCCCCTCAATCTAAGGTTCTGGCAAAGCTCTAGAGTAACCGTAACTGTACATCCAGCCAGCCTTCTCTGTTATTCATTGAGATACTGGGTTTCATCTACAGTGACCGGTGTTTATCAGACAAGGTCATTTCCCTCTATTTGTTGATTGATCAACTTAGCATATTTTTTTATATTTTTTAGGTACCCGAGTGTTATCATTTGAGACTTTAACAAATATCACAATAAAATTTATTGATAAAATTTAACGGTCACAATGGCTACATCCAACCCTTTTCATTAATCTAGACGATTAATAGGACTTCTTCCACTCATTGTGGGATATCCGCCGAGCTCCAGTGAACCAGATTCCCCATCATCAGGGGATCAGTCTCCCAGATCTCAATCACAGAATATGTTTGGACAACCGATGATTCAAGTTTGCCAGAGGATTTCTTCATAGAAGGATTTCTTCCTCACTTTAACCCTCCGCTCATGAATCCGTTGGACCCACTTTTGATTCCATCAACACCTGTACTCCCTATTTGTGTAAGTGGAACATTTCCATCCATCTCGTCGACGCCTAATGGGTCGCGGAACTTTGCAGACACTTTTGGTCCTCCACCACTTCCCCAGTCGACAATCACCACAACACCGTCAATGGCAAACCTTGCTATCCCATTTGTCCCAGGTACAACCACTCACATGACACCCTCTACGAGTGGAACCCAGTCGAAGTGGGTTCCACCCCTTAGTGTCAAACTGCATACCTTTGACAAGTGCTACATACAACACTCCCTATAACGCTCAATATAACAATATGGGTGCAGTTCCCATCCACCAACAATATGGTCGGCCGCCATTGTACAGTTCAAACCCCCAGATTCAAGTATCTGGGGGCATTCCTAATATGCACATGCTGGTAGGGAACATAATAGTTCCCCCTCTGTTCTTAGGCATGCATGGTCAGTCGCTGATTGACATGAGCACTCCTTATGTCAATCAAGGACAAATGGTTAATTCTGTGACGAGCGGGAATCCTCAAGGATGTCCCAACCAATCCATGGGGGCACCCTACTCACAAATTCAAATGAGTCAAGGGGGCACCACTTTTCCTGGGGGCAATTATATACCCCAGTATCAAAATCTCCATGGAAATACACACTACAACACCATACCCCAAGGCAACTACTATACCAGGCAGCCTATGTATAATATTGGGACTCAAACGATGGGAGGACTGCAAGGTTCCTCAAGTCATATCTCATCACCTTGGTCCGAGTCTGGGGCACCACACAATTTTCCTTTCTTGGCAATGTTGGATATCCCCAACTTGTAAAAACTTACAAATGATCCCATCTATCATAACTTACAATGGCCGCCAATCCCGCATAAAATACCAACAGACATCCCCAAGTTTGATGGGAAACAAGGGGAGGATCGGGGCACTCACATCACCACCTACCATCTTTGAAGTGTTTCTAACTCCATGGTGGATGATAGTGTCCAGTTACGTGTTTTCCCCACACCCTCACTAGCAATGCAGCTAAGTGGTACATTGAGTTACCATGCACGTCAGTAAATACCTTTGATGCTCTAGCGACGGAATTCTTAAAGCATTTCCAGCTACCCATTCTCTATGAGACTGGGACGGAACTCCTCACTTCATTACATCAGGGTACCACCACCCACATCTCTGATCACATACATGAATGGAGACATACATGGAGGTTAGTTAAAGCTCCCCTCCCAGACTATCTCTTAGCCGATTGGTTCTGCAAGTCCCTGCTCCCCCAAATCGCCAAGGATGTCGCCTTAGGTGGTGCGGTCATAGAAGACCAATCTATACGTCATGCCCAACACTTAGATTTGATATTTCATAGTCTGGCACTCTTTACGACATGATCCCCAATGCCCCTCATAATTTTGATGCTTCCACTACTACCAAATCCACTTCTCTTCCTACCACTGCGATAAACTCTATGCAGTCTACGCAACATCCCAGTGGTAAGAATAAGAAGAATAAAAAAAAGACTGCTCCTTCTGAGGAACAGTCAACAAAGCAGCAAAACCCAAAATAGAAGGTTGCTGCACCTCCTGACGATGGAAAGGATAAACCTGCTAGATTCCCTTGCAAAATCTGTGCTGAAGACCACATGACATATCTGTGTCCGTGTCTTTAGGAATGCACAGATTTCATTGCTCAAAAGGATACTGGTAAGACCACCGCTGTTTGGAATAATCCTTTCCCTTCTCAGTAGCAGTAAAACCTTATTGCAAACCAACCCTAACCCCCGCAAGAGGGCAACGGTGGTTCGTAACATCCTTCAGTTGGTGAAGGATCCTCTACCGTTTACACCTTTGAAACGGTAGATCTACAAACAAGAGCCAAATCCTATGGAGCTCCTATTGCTCATGTAGAGGAACCTTCCCAAAGTCAAAACCCACCACCACCTAATGATTTGCATATCGAACGCCCTGTTGTTGACCTTGTAATTCGACCCCCAAAGGGGCACTTTGACGCACAACGCACAATACATCTGCACATGTTGCCAAAAACTACAACATTGTAGAAGACTTGGCGCAAGCTTTGTCAACTATGTCGACGCTCGAAGTATTACACACATGTCCAGCACAAAGGAAAGCTTTGCTTTCGGCTATTAGTGGTATCAACCCATAGAATTCCATGCTTGCAATTTTCAACATGGAAAAGTGTAAACCTCCCCTTTCCCACTAGCTTGCATTTCAAGTGTAATTTTTTTCGAAAGATAAAGGTATACATAGAACTGTCATCGACGAAGGTGCTTCTGCCTGCGTCATGTCGGCTTCATGTTGGCTCACTTTGGATTCTCCAACCCTATCCCCATCGTCGAATTCCCTTAAAGATTTCGACAGCCACACTTTCATCCCAAAAGGTTACCTAGAAGCTCTGTACCCTTAGTGGGTGGTGTACTTGACTCTTATGTTAGTATCGGTACCGGTCTACTGAAGGCTTCTTCCCTGATGGGTTGTTTCCCTCTTCAGTTGCCCAAGGTTTCACAGGCGGTCAAAATGCTTTCATCTATTCCTCATGAACAGACCGATCCATGTATCCTACCGGCTCCTTCAGACATTGACACTTATGGAGAACAAATGCCATTGTCACTAACTGAATTGGCCTACCAAGCCATTCAATTTGCATCTGAGTCTCCGATCACTTTGGTCATGCCAACGATACCACCGCCCCTCCTATAACCGCTCCTTCTTTCGATCCCCTCAATCAAGTCCTACCTAAGGACAAAGCTATTAGAGAGATAATGAGTGTAGAAGAACGACCTTGGGAGGACTCGCACCATTGTGTTTTGATATTTGATTCGGACATGATACCTCTTCAAATTCTGTCACCAGACATACCAGAAATTGTTTCCTCACCCTATACGACTATCCAAACTTTGGAGGCGGAAGGAAACATGGGCAATATTTCAAAGACATTACTCATCGATATTTCTGTCACAACAGGCATCATGGAAAACATACAAATTGGAGCCAATCACAATCCTGAGGAAATTATGAGCTTCACCTGCCCTTTTAAGGACTTCCGCGATGTTTTCCCTTGGTCTTATGAGGAAATGCATGGCATAGACCCTTCTATTATCAAGAATGAGATCAAGAAGTATCGAGCATTCTTTTTACAATATTTTTCTTACTCGTTAATCTGAAAAATCCTCGAGTCGCCTTCTTCAGAATCGTTAAACTACCATGAAGAAGATCGAGCATTCTTTTTATGGTATTTTTCTTGCTTGTTAATCCGAAAAACCTCGAGTCTCCTTCTCCGGGCTCGTTAAACTGCCTCAATGAAGATATGAGCGCTTTCTTTTATGGGATGTTTTCTCTCTCTAAAAACTGAAAAATTCTCGAGTTTGTCATCGTTGGGCTCGTTAAACATATACGACAATGGTTTGAGCAACTCTTTTTCGCTCTTTTTCTAGCTCATTAAACTGAAAAAGACCATTAGAGCATTCTTTTGAGGTGCTTTTTTCTCGCTCATAAAACTAAAAAAATCCCGAGTTTTGTCTTTAGGCTCGTTAAACATTTATAAAGATGAACCAAACATTCTTTTAGGGACTTTTCTCACTTGTTAAACTGAAAAATCCCAATTTTTTGTCACTGGGCTTGTTAAAAATCTACTGCACCAACAAGAGAACTTTCCTTTTTGGTACCATTTCTCGCTCTTAAATCGAAAAATCCCCAAGTTTTTCCCCTCCTTTGGGCTTGTTAAATCTACGAAGGAGGAATGAACAGTTCTTTTACCTCTTTTTCCTCTCTCACTAAATTGAAAAAGATACCTTGAGTTTTCTTCATTTGACTTGTTAAAATTTGATAAAGATATTGAGTTTGTCGTCGCATGACTCATTAAAAATTCACGACGAAAAACAATTTTAGTTCATCTCCTCATACTCGTAACAAAATGAGGTCAACATATATTGAACATAGGTTTCTCTTTATCCAGATTCAATAGATTAACTCATGGAAAAGTAACCGATCAGGGTATACTATTAATATTTTGTCGCACCTGGTTACAACTATGACAAAGGGACCACCATGGAATCATTCTGTATGATATTTTCAGACTCTCTAAATATGAAAATACCACCGAGTTGTCTAGTCTGGACTCATTAAATTACACAAACAAGATATGGAGTCGTTCTTTTTACGATCCTTTTCAGACTCACAAAACATGAAAAGATCAATGAGTTTGCATGCCTAGACTCATTAAACTAATCAGATAGGGTATAGAGTCGTTCTTTTTGTGGTTCTTTTCAGACTCTTAAAAACATGAAAAGATCAACGAGTTTACCCGTCTGGACTCAATAAACTAATCAGACGGGGAAAGTGGACAATACAACTACATTCAGTATTAGAAAGCGTGGTTTGGCAGCAATTGTTCCCTTGAACATGACACTCCCTTAGATAAACCTCCCTTGTGATGTCCTCTCAATATGAATCTTACCATCCTATGAGTTTTAGCCTATATACCTCGATGTTCTTGCATCTCTGTATCCTAACACTCTTTGGTATTCATGAGTCTAGCGCTGCATGGTTTAAACCATTGTCATGCCTTCTATTGTTCAAGGGTTAACCTTTTGTTTCCTCCATCAACCCATCAAGCATATCCTTTCATCACGCCCTCTGTTGTTTAGACCCAATGCTCAAAGATTCCTCAAAAAACAAAATCATTCTTGTCCCGTTTCATGTCGATTGATGTATGAAACATTATTTCCTACCTTTCGACAGATATTTTCCTATCGACTTCAACACTCTATCTAGGAAGACAACCCAGAAACGCATTCAGTGCTTTGGTACTTGCAGACATTAGTGATAGGTTGCCTTGTGTTTGATCAGGGGTTCTCATTATTGGCTCCTAGTTAAGCGGTTCTACGGGTGTTTGACGACAAAAACATCTTTCACACTCAATAGATTGCACTGTGCATCTTGGATACCATAACCATTATTGGTGGCCTTCCTCGCGTTTGTTAACGGTCTCCATTATTGACTGGTAATCAGATGATTTCGTGCATGTTCGACATCAACGCATATATTCACATGCATCGATCTCTGCTGTTCGGTGAAGCGTAAATCAAGACCTTGGGTAGAGGCTTGCATCACTCAGCCGTGTTTCCTCTCCCAAGTTGCGTATATTTTTTTTGGAGACAACTTATCAAGATGATTCTATTATGACACCGGATTTGCATTGTGCTTATCGGCAGCCAGCATCGTCATATCTCTTTGGAGAAAATCACTCTGACATAGCTACTGAGCATGGGAATGCCTGACTCAGGACATGATTTTAGTAGTTATATATATATGTGTTGTATCAGGTTTCCCGTACCCCTCGAAGCTCTAATCCTCTCTCTCTTTTTGAAGGAAAATTATAGTTAAGTAAAGTATTTCAGCCATCATCGCAGCTTCTGATCTCATACTCTAGGGGGCATCTATTATACAACAAATTGACCCCCTCATCAACTCAGAGGGGAAAGACATGATAGCTGAAGCAAAGACCAATATCACATGCCTTGTTTCCACACTAACGCTGGCTATGCACTGACAACCTGCTTTATAAAGCTTCTCTTCAAGCCTAAGGGTGCGTTAGTGACCTAACTAACTCAAGTTGCTAATTCGGGAACAGTGTTAGTGGATCCTAGTGAAGTTCTAAGGGTCAAAACAATGAATTGACTCATAAATATTTAGATATTTGTTCTTAGAATCACTCAAGAAAAGCAAGGAAACATCCAGATTCGACCTATTTGGAGGATTTCTTATCCTAATGAAGGAGGCAAATGAGAAAGAGCTGAAAAGCATGGAAACTTCATTGCTTTTTCCCTAGAGAACTCAAGGAGGAACTTGGCAACCCTAACTCAATTGCTACATAAGCAAAGCTAGGGCTATGGTGATAGGGGTCAGAGCATTTGAAAGGATAGCATACTTGACTGTTGAGCATTGTCTCAAATCATAAGAAGTTGGTAAGAAGGGAGAGAGAGAGAGAAGCTGGAGGGGTAAGGGAAGGCTGATACAACAGATGGTTGTAATCACTCTTCCAACATTAATATAGAACTGTTGTTGTACTATCTACTCCGTGGTGTTGGTACTATCATTCATTTAGTTGTTTGTCCAATACCTTTTAGCATGAGTAGCTTAGTTATGTGTAACTAGATGTTTTTTTTATGTATTCATGTATTAGTTATCAGAGTCATACGCTGTGATTATACTTGTCTCTTCTATGTGCAGGACTTGATCTGGAGCTGGCTTAGGAACTTCCACCTAGCTACATTGTGCTCTCCAGCAAATCTACATGGAGGCTTAAGGTAATCTACTTCTCCTATTTTGATAGTAGTTATTGTTTATGATCATGCATGTAACTTTGTGATGGTTGCAGATAATCTTACAGTCTGTCGAAGGTCCCGGGAAGACCTTTGAAAATATTTTCATTCTCCATACATCGTGCATTTTATCCTTAGCAGCCATTAAACTGAGGTATTTGAGGATTAGTGAAACTTGTGCTTATGTTTCCATTTCTGAGTGTAAAAAAAAACTTTCTACAAATATGCTAAAAACAATCTTTCTTCAAAACAATTTTTAGTGCTAGTAAAAACATTTGTTTTTACACTAACAATATTTAATCCGCTGTGATACCATATTAGAAAAATTTAGGAAATTTAATTTTAGCGGAGAGGCAAAGAGCTATGACTCTCGCCAAGCTACTTTCGCGAATTCGCCCACTAGGGAGATGATTTCACGTACGCCCACCACGAAGCTATTTCAGAGACTTAATGAATAATATTCACTTGCAAAAATAACAAAGTAGGTTTGGAGCAACACACTAAAACATAGTATTGAGTTCTTAAACATGAAAATACATTTACATGAGACCGCTCACTCACCAAGTAAAACAAAGGTTTTACAGCAATTTACACTTACGCGAAATAACATACACTAAAACATAGTAATTATTGTTTTCATGCACCCACCAAAATTTGCTCCACCATTTTCTCCCCAACTTAACTCTCTTACTAGCTCTAATGTCAATATAAATTTTACATTTATATTTAAATCAACATACAATTTTAGGTTTAATTCACGACAAAGCAAAATAATTACCTCTAATAAAGTGAGCCACACACATTGATTAAAACGGCGCTTTCAAATCTCTCAAACAGACTATGTAATTACCACTCAATGCAATTGAAGGAAAGCGTATTATTACCTCTGAGCAGGATTCAGAAATCTTGGTAAGAACATTGAAGGAATGCGTTTTTTTATTGTAAAATTCTTAACAATGAACTTATGAGCACGGAAGTTTCGTTTGTAAAATTCCGAACAGTGAACTCGTGATTTCAATGCTCTCGATAAGAACCACAGAGATTTTACGTAAAAGGAATGAAAGAGGAATAACACGGATTGACGCGAAGATGAAGAAAAAACTCGACGTACTGAGGAATGAAAGAGGAATAACACGGCAATGACTTTGAATATATAAGGAATAACACGGGAATATGACTCCAAAAAATAAAGACTTACGCGCAATAACTTGGAATATATAAGACTCGTCGTATCCAGGAATGGAAAAATAATAATAGCACGGGAATGGCTCCAAAGACTTGAGACGCAATTCCAATATTCATGTGATGGAACGAATCTTGCTGGGCCCCCCTTTCTGCTAGGGTTGATACCCCGAGGCACGTTCTCGTTGAAATTGAGTTGCAAGTCTTTGGCAGGGTTTAAAAGTAGAAGTGAAATTGCAATTCACAAAAGCGTGTAATAACATATTACTTGTATAACGTTTAAGATACGTTGGACGATTTTGACCTCGACTTGTATGATGTTTAAGATTGAGAAGTATTTTAAATTCAATTTATATTTGAGATGAAAAAAATATTCCGTATATCTAGTAAATAACTCTGATTGATATAAGTAGAGTAAATATGGTTGTATAAGTAGATTGGTGTCATTTCATATATTGATTGAAGTGTATAAATGGGGCAATGTATATTAATGATGAACCACACTTGTTGGTTCGAAACGCGTCGACAAATGATTTTCCATGTGATTTTCGCCGGAGAATCTTTCTCTAAATTAATGATATTTATTGATATAGTTGGGTTAGTTATGATTGATATAATTCACTATAGTTTATGTTGCTTGATCATGGTTATAATTGATTGTTAATAGTTGATTATGGTTCTCAAGAGTGGTTATGGAATGATTATATATAAATATAAAACTTATATTTATTTTAATTTTGTATTTACTAAATGTTAATAAAGATCAAATGTGTTTTTCGCTCTGAAAGGGGTTTGCATAAAGATTTAATTTCTCTATACACTTAGCAGATCCAAAATTGGATCTAAACTGATTTAATTATTAATTATACATAGTTATAATTATAATTATTAATTTTATGTTATTTATTTATTTATTTATTTTATTATATTTTAAAAAAATTAATTTAAATTTTATGTTATTTTGGTGAAGTCAAAATGTCATCTTAAGTCGAAATCTATCAAGTGTCTAGAGGGATCAAATCTCTTTTCCCTTTAAAAAAGGTTCCATCTCAAAAGATTTGATTCCTCATGTGGAGAGGGATCAAATCTTTTTTCACTCTAAAAGCCGTTCACATTTCAAGAGATGTGATCCATTTTGAAACTTGGTAGATCCAGAGTTAAGATGGATGTAGTTTAGTTTAAGTTCTCACCTTAAATAGACTATATTACACATGAATACCATGAGTCAATACCATGGGTTCTCAATATCACTAGTCCTTTTTATTTTTATTTTATTTATTTTGATTAAGTTAAAAGGTTTACATTACATTATTTATTTTATTTTATATATGTAATTTGATTTCGTCAAAGTGTTCAAAATTACATTACAACATCTTTACCATACTAGATAGCCTTTCTCAACCTAAATATAAATACCAACTTAGATCCATCTTAACTCTAAAATATGTTTGCATCTCGAGAAATTTGACCAACCTAAATTCATCTTAACTCTAAAATATGTTTGCATCTCAAGAGATTTGATTCCTCTCTATACTTCCAACCTTTCTCAACCTAAATATAAATACCAACTTACATCCATCTTAACTCTAAAATATGCTTGCATCTCAAGAAATTTGACCAACCTAAATTCATCTTAACTCTAAAATATGTTTGCATCTCAAGAGATTTGATTCCTCTCTATACTTCCGGCCTTTCTCAATCTAAATATAAATACCAACTTACATCCATCTTAACTCTAAAATATGTTTGCATCTCAAGAAATTTGACCCACCTAAATTCACCTTAACTCTAAAATATGTTTGCATCTCAAGAGATTTGATTCCTCTCTATACTTCCAGCCTTTCTCAACCTAAATATAAATACCAACTTACATCCATCTTAACTCTAAAACATGTTTGCATTTCAAGGAATTTGACCAACCTAAATTCAACTTAACTCTAAAATATGTTTGCATCTCAAGAGATTTGATTCCTCTCTATACTTGGTAGATTTAGAGTTAGATGGATCTAGGTTGGTTTAATTCCCCCCTTTAAATAAGCTATATTCCACCAGAATACCATGGGTTAATACAATAGGTTCTCAATACCATTGTCCATTTTAATTTTTATTATTATTTTACTTTAAATGGATATTTTAATTTTTTAATATTTAATTATATATTTCTTAAAAAGTTAAAATTACATTACATTAATCATTTAATTTAATTTAATTTGTATTTATTTATTTATTTTGATGTAATTTGACTTAGTCAAAATGTTAAACATTACATTACAACAACTCTACCATATTTTGTTGTAGAGCACCTCTTAGCGCAAATATAAATACTAGCCTAGATCCATCTTAACTTTGGATCTACCAAGCTCCGAGAGGGATCAAATCTCTTTTTACTCTTAAATAGGTTTGTATTTTAAGAGATTTGATCCCTCTTGGTGCTTGGTAGATCCAGAGTTAATATATATCTCGGCTAATTTAATTTACCCCTTTAAATAAGTTATATTCCACATGAATACCATGGGTTATGTAACACCCTCCTCCCACATCTAACCAAGAAACCGACTCGCTGGGGTAAACATGCGACAAGAGGCCACTATGATATGATTCGAACTCCTAAGTCATGTTAAAGAAGTGGAACCGATGGAAACACACCATATAGACATTCAACATTTGTATTGGGACCCTCAAGGACCAATCCAACCTTTATGCCAACCTACCCCTGGGTCCCATTAAGCTTTTGGACCACTTTAACTCTGGATGCTCTCATGCTATGGGAATGCCAGCATCCAGGGATCTCTAGATGCTCTCACAGGCTTGCAAACCAACGTCCAGGGGCTTTTTTGCATAATGGTGTGCCAACATCCCCAGGATTTGAGCCACTTTTTCATGCCCAAAGCCCAAGTCACTACCCAAAATAGAATGACATCTTCAGAACAGTAAGATAATAAGGAAATGCCAGTGCAAAAGCAATTACTTGAATAATACCTTGACTAGACCCCTACTAGTTGATCTGAATGTAAAACTTGAAAATTTTTTAAACAATTTTGCAAGTGTAAATTATATGTGTTTTGGGTAGAGAATCAATTTACTAAACACATAAAAGATGATTTTTACCTCAGTTTTGCATAAAATAAAAAAGACATTAGTACCATAATAGCATGTACAAGACAACAAATGATAAAGGAGTTCACCCCTCATGGGCTATATCTCCTGGTCCAGCTTCTAATATTGGGCCTCTTTCATTATGCTAAAAAATATGTGATTAAATCAAGTTACAATGCTAAAAATGCTAAAAAAAATGTCTCAAATGGCTCTACAATAGTAAAAAAAACCCCATTTTGATTCTTTTTGCACCTCATTTGGACAAAAAATGAAAAAGTTATGCTTGTTTCTTCATTTTTCTAAATTCTATAGTGAATTTGTAGGACCGTTAACGGCGTCATTAAGTCCCAGTTCCTAAAAATTAAGCCACATGGGAGCCACATTCCTAGGGGCCAGGGTTAACTATCTGCCCCCATTGGTCGGGCCCCCAACCATTTGACATGCGATCTTATTGCTCCATATGACTTGGGCTTAGTGTTTAAATTTTGTGCTGTTGATTGAGCGCTCCATCAGTTGCGGTGAGTTCACACAGAGGCCATATGGCTCGGGGCTAGACCTCACTGCAAGCACCTTTCTGTTGGCTCCTCCTACTCTTCTGTCGGTGGTCATATGGAATTCCATATGGCTTGAGGCTAGCCCCTTTTTCATCATCGACAGTTCTGGGGTTAGGTCCAGTGTATAAGTTGTGGTGTGTGCCGTGACCATGGGGCTGGGGCTAAGACCTAGCCCACATTCTTTCCCCTTGGTCCTCTTGGGTGCGGTGACCAGGGCTGGGGCTTAGCCCTGGTCCTACCCCAACCATGCTAACATTTAAATTTAAATATAATTCGCATTCATTATATATCAAGTGGCATAGTGGTGACGTGTTAGTAAAGCTCTTGGTTTCTTTGTACTTGGTCTTGATTTCAACTCTTGAGGTGTTGTTCAACCTCTAAACAAATTTTGGTCTGCCATGAGGAGGCCACGTGGCACTCCCTCATTGGACCACCACAACAATGTTCAACCAATAAAAGTAAACCATGCATCAACCAATCGCCTGATGCCAAGTGTTGACCAACCATTGGCCGATGAAGAACCCATTCACTTGCCAAGTCATGGTCCATTCAATGTATATTAATGATATTTATATAAATGGGGCAATGTATATTAATGATATTTATTGATATAGTTGGGTTAGTTATGATCGATATAATTGAATATAGTTTATGTTGCTCGATCATGGTTACCACTGATTGTTAATAGTTGATTATGGTTGTCAAGAGTGGCTATGGAATGGTTATATATAAATATCAATTTAGATTTATTTTAATTTTGTATTTACTAAATGTTAATAAAGATCAAATGTTTTTTCACTCTGAAAGGGGTTTGCATAAAGATTTAATTTCTCTATACACTTAGGAGATCCAAAGTTGGATCTAAACTGTTTTAATTATTAATTATACATAGTTATAATTATAATGATTAACTTTATGTTTTTTTATTTATTTTATTATATTTTTTAAAATTTAATTTAAATTTTATGTTATTTTGACGAAGTCAAAATGTCATCTTAACTTGGAATCTACCAAGTGTCTAGAGGGATCAAATCTCTTTTCACTCTAAAAGCGGTTCGCATTTCAAGAGATGTGATCCATTTTGAAACTTGATAGATCCAGAGTTAAGATGGATCTAAGTCAGTTTAATTTCTCCCTTTAAATAGGCTATATTACACATGAATACCATGAGTCAATACCATGGGTTCTCAATATCAAGAGTCTTTTTTATTTTTATTTTATTTATTTTGATTAAGTTAAAAGGTTTACATTACATTATTTATTTTATTTTATATATGTAATTTGATTTCGTCAAAGTGTTAGAAATTACATTACAACATTTTTACCATATTGGGCTGGATAGCCTTTCTCAACCTAAATATTAATACCAACTTCGATCCATCTTAACTCTGAATCTACCAAGTATAGAAAGGAATCAAATTTCTTGAGATGCAAACATATTTTAGAGTTAAGTTGAATTCAACCAACCTAAATTCAACTTAACTCTAAAATATGTTTGCATCTCAAGAAATTTGATTCCTTTCTGTACTTGGTAGATATAGAGTTAGATGGATCTAGGTTGGTTTAATTCCCCCCTTTAAATAAGCTATATTCCACCAGAATACCATGGTTTAATACCATAGGTTCTCAATACCATTGGCCATTTCTATTTTTATTATTATTTTACTTTAAAGGGATATTTTAATTTTTTAATTTTTAATTTTATTTTTCTTAAAAAGTTAAAATTACATTACATTAATCATTTAATTTAATTTAATTTGTATTTATTTATTTATTTTGATGTAATTTGACTTAGTCAAAATGTTAAACATTACATTACAACAACTCTACCATATTTTGTTGTAGAGCACCTCTTAGCGCAAATATAAATACTAGCCTAGATCCATCTTAACTCTGGATCTACCAAGCTCCGAGAGGGATCAAATCTCTTTTTATTCTTAAATAGGTTTGTATTTTAAGAGATTTGATCCCTCTTGGTGCTTGGTAGATCGAGAGTTAAGATAAATCTAGGCTAATTTAATTTACCCCTTTAAATAAGTTATATTCCACATGAATACCATGGACCAATACCATGGGACTTGTAACACCCTCCTCCCACATCTAACCAAGAAACTGACCCACTTGGGTAAACATGTGACGAGAGGCCACTATGATATGATTCGAACTCCTAAGTCACGTTAAGGAAGTGGAACCGGTGGAAACACACCATATAGACATTCAACATTTGTATTGGGACCCTCAAGGACCAATCCAACCTTTATGCCAACCTACCCCTGGGTCCCATTAAGCTTTTGGACCACTTTAACTCTGGATGCTCTCATGCTATGGGAATGCCAGCGTCCAAGGACCTCTAGATGCTCTCACAGGCTTGCAAACCAACGTCCAGGGGCTTTTTTGCACAATGGTGTGCCAACATCCCTAGGATTTGAGCCATTTTTTCATGCCCAAAGCCCAAGTCAATACCCAAAATAGAATGACATCTTTAGAATAGTAAGATAATAGGGAAATTCCAGTGCAAAAGCAATTACTTGAATAATACCTTGACTAGACCCCTACTCGTTGATCTGAATGTAAAACTTGAAGATTTTTTAAACAATTTTGCAAGTGTAAATTATATGTGTTTTGGGTAGAGAATCAATTTACTAAACACATAAAAGATGTTTTTTATCTCAGTTTTTCATAAAATAAAAAAGACATTAGTACCATAATAGCATGTACAAGACAACAAATGATAAAAGAGTTCACCCCTCCTGGGCTACATCTCCTGGTCTAGCTTCCAATATTGGGCCTCTTTCATTATGCTAAAAAATATGTCATTAAATCAAGTTACAATGCTAAAAATGCTATAAAAAAAATGCGTCTAATGGCTCTAGAACAGTAAAAAAACCCCATTTTGATTCTTTTTGCACCTCATTTGGATAAAAAATGAGAAAGTTATGCTTGTTTCTTTATTTTCCTAAATTATATAGAGAATTTGTAGGACCGTTAAGGGCACCATTAAGTCCCAGTTCCAAAAACTTAAGCCACATGGGGGCCACATTCTTAGGGGCCACGGCTAATTGTCCACACCCATCAGTCGGGCCCCCAACCATTTGACATGCAATTTATTGATCCATATGACTTGGGCTTAGCACTTAAATTTTGTGCTACTGGCTGAGCGCCCCATCAGTTGCGGTGAGTTCATGCGGAGGCCATATGGCTCGGGGCTGGACCTCACTGCAAGCACCTTTCTGTTGGCTCCTCTTACTCTTCTGCTGATGGTCATATGGAATTCCATATGGCTTGGGGCTAGCCAAATTTTCATCATCGATGGTTCTGGGTTTAGGTCTGGTGTATAAGTTGTGGTGGGTGTCATGACCATGGGGCTGGAGCTAAGACCGAGCCCATAGTCCCTCCCCTTGGTCCTCTTGGGTGCACTGACTAGGGTTGGGGCTTAGCCCTAGTCCTACCCCCAACCATGCTAACGTTTAAATTTAAATATAATTCGTATTCATTATATATCAAGTGGCATAGCGGGGACGTGTTGGTAAAGCTCTTGGTTGCTTTGTACTTGGTCTTAAGTTTGACTCCCGAGGTGTTGTTCAACCTCCAAACAAATTTTGGTCTGCATGAGGAGGCCACATGGCACTCCCCCATTGGACCACCACAACAATGTTCAACTAATAAAAATAAACCATGCCTCAACCAATCGCATGATGCCAAGTGTCGACCAACCATTGGCCAATGAAGAACCCATTCACCTGCCAAGTCATGGCCCAGTCAGGTACGAAATGCTGACTGGGCATCCATGCAACCCAAATTTTAAATTTTTTAGTTGTTTCCAAAAACGAATAGAACATGATTCCGAGAGCATCCAATGTTTGATGTGAGTGAGACGAGTTGTGTTGGATTCTGGTTGTCGAGATATATCCAATCCTATAGGTTTTGAGCTCTGTCACACACTTTTAATTTTGAGCAATTTTTTATCATTTGGATCACTCCTCCCCATTGGAAGCTTTTGGACCTCCAAAAGCACATTCAATCAATGAGGGTATAGTCCCCTCACCCTTCCCTCCTCAATCCACTTAGTGCTTGGATTTGTTCCTTTGAGACCAATACGAAGGTACTCCACATTCCCTCATTTTGAAGTTCCTATCTTTCTGTCAATGATGGTATCCTCTTGCAATTCTTCAAGAAATTCTAGAGGGAAATATTCTATTGAAGTAATATGAACATGCTCTCCTTGATAATTAATCAAAGGAGGTTCATATAGTCTCAAATTCTCAACATTAACAACTGCAAACATTTGCATATAAGGAGGCAAATCCAACTGAAAGGCATTGTTACCAATCTTTTCAACAATCTTGAAGGGGCCATACCTTATTGATTTCAAATTTTTACCTTCTCCTTTAAGTTTCTCTTTTATAATGTAAATCCATACTTCATCTCCAACTTGGAAACTGTGATCAACACTATGCTTATCATGCCTTGTCTTGTACTTGGCTTGGCTCTTTTCCAACTATTCTTGAAGCATTTGATGCACCAATTGAACTTGTTTAATGAACTACTTGGCCTTATCAATGTCTCTATGACCATCAATAACAACATCCTTCCCAAATATAAAATCTAAAGGAGATTTTGGTAAGTAACTGTTGTAGCGACTACAACCACCCTCCAAAATTTTGGCATGCATCCAATTTCAGAGCCTCCTTTGAGAGTTTTACTTGATGATTGCATGCACTTGGGTTCACTCCGTGAGCTCATGTGAGTCCTTGCACCCACCTTGCTTGATCATTCCATCGATAGCTTTTGCATGTTGATGTCAATGTCATGCTTGTGACCATGTTCTGGTCATATTCAAGGTCTTCGCTTCGTGTGTACATGTTGTGTTCTCTATGTAAACATCCATCGTGCTCACACATAGAGTCACATACATTGTCGTGCAAGCATTGTCACAGTCAACTATTATATATTTATATAACTTATAACAGATAGAGGTTGACGTGGACGAGGTATAACTTATCTTGTTTTGAAAATAAGAAACCACCGAATTTGGAACCTAAGTTGAACACCTTACCCACCCACATGGAGGTACACTTACTGGTTTTAAAGACAAATGAATGAAAATTAGTTGACCAAGAATGATTTGAATCGGGGTGGGAAGAGAAATTTACCTTATTTTATTTTGAAAATAAGAAACAACCAATTTTAGAGCCTAGGTGGGACACCTTACGCACCACATGGAGGTTGGAGCCAACACATTACGCGCCCACATGGAGGCACAATTATTGGTTTAAAGGTAAGTGAAGGAAAATTATTCCACCAAGCATGATTTGAATTGAGGTGGGAAGAGAAATTTAACTTATCTTATTTTGAAAATAAGAAACCACCAACTTTCGAGCCTAGGTGGGACACCTTAACCACCCACATGAAGGTACAATTATTGGTTTTAAAGGCAAGTGAAGGAAAATTAGTCTACCAAGCATGATTTGAATTGGGGTGGGAAGAAAATAAATTTTCATATATATAAATTAAAAAAAATAATTAATAGATTTATAAATTAAAATATTAATATAATTAATAATGTATATTTATGAAATGGTTGAATATTTGACCATGATTTATTATTCATGATATTTGATTATCTTGACCATGTAATTCATGTGAACTGTGGTTGACTCTAATCATGTTGATGGTTACTATTGTTGATTATGGTTCACTATGTTGATCATGGATATTTCATTAGGTTAACCTTGACCATCTCTATGTTTGACTGTGTTGATCTTATTAACCATGCTTGACTTAGAACGTGCTTGACAATGGTTCCCTTTGACCTAGAAGATGGTTGACTAGTCCCTAAAAATCAGGACACTTTAGGATGTAGTCAATAGATGTGCTAAAATTGAAAACCTTCTTGATTTTTCAATGTGAGTTGATTGAGGAAAAACACAAGTGGTTGACTTGAAATAAGACGAGTTGCATGCGTAGTTAACTCATGCTAACTTAATCAATCACAAAACCATTCCTTAATTAAAAAACTCACTAATTTTAACCATTTGAATTTCCTTTAAAAGGAGGAACACAGACTCAAGTTATTCATTGTTTTGGTGAGCAAAAGTTGGTGAGATCAAGCAATAGGAACCACAAGTTTGTGCATGGAGCTTGTGAGAGGAAGAGTGCACAAGAGAAGCTTGTACATAGGTTGGTAGAGGGCAGTAGAGATCAACAATCTTGCAAATGTTTCAAGCTTAGAACAAGCATGAACAATAAGTGTATCTTTCATATTGAAACAATTATTTTGTAAGAGATCAATTGTTCAATTTCTATATCAATAAAATTATCATCAAGCAAAGGGTTTTCCTAGTTGGGTTCCCTAGTGAAAAAAAAAAAATTGTGACTGTGTTTTACTTCTATTCCTAATTTCACTGCAAATTGAGTAGAGAAATTTTGTGTTTGTAAGAAAAGAAAGTGTTTTTCATATTGTTCTTATCAACAGATTAGAATTTTGTGGAAATTCTACATGGTATCATAGCTTTCAACAAGAACCTATCAGCACAAAGTATTCAAGTTTGCAAGATGACAATTCACACAGGTTTGGTATTGCGAAAGCAAGATAGATTGGAAGGCTCTTCAAATTTTGGTGTTTGGAAGGTTCGCATATTGTTTTTGTTGGATGAGTTTGGGTTGAAAGAATTAGCTGAGAAACTTGTTGCAGATCCTTTAGATCCAGAAGACTTGAGGCTCTTCTAAAGGAACATGGCCAAGGCCAAGAGAATGATCTTGGATGGACTTCAGGATCATATAGTTCCTCATGTTTCAGTTATAGATACAACTATGGACATGTGGGATGTATTGGTCAAGCTCTACTAGAACTCTTCAAAGAACTGGAAGATGGTCCTCCAAGAAAAGTTGAGGACAATCAAGATGCACAAAGGTGAGTGTCCCTGCCTATCTCACCAGAGTTCAAGAAGTTTGTTATGAGCTAGCAACTGTCAGAGAGAATCCTATAGACACAGAGCTAGTGTGCATGACTCTGAATGGGTTTACCAAAGATTGGCATACTTTTGTCCAAAGCATTACTGGATGAGATAAGTTGTCGGATTGGGAACACCTATGGAGTGACTTCATCCAGGAGGAGCTAAGGCCCAGGCTAATTGAGACCTCTAGCAATAGTGGCAAGGGTTCCAAGGTTGAGGAGGAGGAAAATATTGCTCTTGCTGGAAAAGGCAAGAAAATCAAGGTGAAGAGTGAAAACAGTCAAAAGGATGTCAAGAAGAAGACAAACTTGAGTAAGATAAAATGCTTCCATTGCCATACTTTTGGACACTATGCTTCCAAGTGTCCTAACTGGAACAAGAAGGGGTCAAATAAGGAGCATGTAGTTGCATTAGCTAAGGTAGATGAGTTTGCCTCTCAGTTTGAGGACTTCTCATTGATAGCTTGCATGGAAAGCTCAGTAGGGAGCAGTACATGGTATATTGATTGAGGAGCCTCTTTCCATATGACTAGAAATCAAGAGTATTTCAGCCAGTTGGATGAGAAGGACATGCAGTTGAATATCGAGCTTGGAGATCATGGAAAGTATGCTACTAAGGGGTTGGTACTGTGAGCTTTGAGAGGGAGTGAGGTAATCCTCTTCATCTCAGAGATGTTCTCTATGTTCCAGGATTGAGGCAGAAACTTGTTTCGATAGATAACCTTGAGGACAAGGGATATGATATCATTTTTAGCAGAGATAAGTCATACCTCCAACACTTAGCTTTTGGATGTAAGAAGCAGAAAGGTGTGAGGGTAAAGAATCTCTACAAGTTGTAGGTAGAGACAGGTGCAACCTTGAGCAACAAAGCAGGGGGTGCTAAGAGTAGAGAAGAGGGGGTTGAGCAAGAGCATGATAGAGCTCTCAAGATGGAGCCTTAGCCAGTATCACAGTTTTAGTCTAACCTCGTTTGCAATTCGGATGATGAGGAGCATAGCCCAGGGCGAGTGGAGGTAGGCACTCAGTCATAGACTCCCAGTATAGGGAGAGTTCGAGCCAAGTGGACAAAGGATTTGGTTAAGGGAGATCAGAAGAGAGTTGAATCCTCCAGTATCACTTCCATCCAGAGGAAGCAACCTCAGAGGTACATGGGGTACATGGTACTTATGACTGAAGTGATAGACTCACCGAGTATGGTGGAAAGAACAAGTCTTCAAAACAGGGTTCGTAGAAGAAAATAGGGAAGTCTTCTAGTTTATAGGGAGCAACTGTAGCCACAAAGAACTTGGTAGTGTTGGAGATAGATCCAAGTGGACGAGGTTCTTCCAGGAACAACTTCCTCGCTAAGAGGGAGTGTTGAAAGGATTAGCAAGAAAAGGGTTCCTTGATTTATGCCTTAATCATAGGAGCCAGAACATGTTCCTTCTTGTGCATGACTCAAGTTCCTAAAATTTAGGAGATTCCCTATAAATTAGGGTGAGTACCTATAATTTAGGAATCAGTCCCTGAAAATTAGGACAAGTTAGGATGCAGTTAACAAATGTGTTGAAATTGAAAGTCTAGTTCTTGATTTTCTAGTGTGCGCTGGTTGAGGAAAAACACAAGTGATTGAGTTTCAAGTGGTTGACTTGAAATAAGGTGAGTTGCATGAGCAGTTAACTCATGCAAACTCAATCAGTCACAAAATCATTCCTTAATTAAAAAATCACTAATTTTAACCATTCGAATTGACTTTAAAAAGAGGAACGAAGGCACAAGTTATTCATTATTTTGGTGAGCACGAGTTTGTGAGACTAAGCAATAGGAAGCACAAATTTGTGCATGGAGATTGTGAGAGGAAGAGTGTGTGAGAGAAAATTATTCATAGGCTGGTAAAGGGAAACAAATATCAACAAAATTGCAAAGGTTTCAAGCTTAGAACAAGTAGGAAAGACAAGTGTGTCTTTCAAATTGAAACAATTATTTTGTAACAAATCAATTGCTCAGTTTCTCTATCAATAAAATTCTGATCAAGAAGAGGGTTTTCCCAGTTGAGTTCCCTACTAAAAAAAATATTGTGTGACTACGCTTTACTTGTGTTCCTAATTCCACTGCAAATTGAGTAGATAAATTTTGTGTTTGTAAGAAAATAAATTGTTTTTCATATTGTTCTTATTAGCAGATCATAATTTCGTGGAAATTCTTCATGTTATCAGAGCTTTGAATAGGAATCTATTAGCACAAAGCCTTCAAGTTTGCAAGATGACAATTCACACATGTTTGGGATTGTGAGAGAGAGATAGATTGGACGGCTCTTCAAATTTTGGTGTTTGGAAGGTCTGCATGTTGTTTTTGTTGGATTAGTTTGGGCTGAAAGAATTTGTTGAGAAAGGTGTTATAGAACCTTCATATCCAAATGAGTTGAGGCTCTTCCAAAGGGAAATTTCCAAGGCCAAGAGAATTATCTTGGATGGACCTCAGGATCATATAGTTCCTCATGTTGCAGGTAAAGATACAACTAAGGAAATGTGGGATGCATTGGTCAAGATCTATCAGAACTCTTCAGAGAAATGGAAGATGGTCCTCCAAGAAAAGCTGAGGACAATCAAGATGCACAAGGGTGAGAGTGTCACTACCTATCCCACAAGAATTCAAGAAGTTCATGACGAGCTATCAACTATTAGAGAGAATCTTATAGACACATAACTAGTGCATGTGGCTCTGAATGGGTTTACTAAAGATTGGCATACTTTTGTCCAACGAATTATTGGACGAGATAAGTTGTTGGATTGAGAAAGGCTATGGAGTGACTTCATCCAGGAGGAGATAAGGCTCAATCTAGTTGAGAATTCTAGCGGTAGTGAGAAGGGTTCCAAGGTTGAGAAGGAGGAGGAGAATCTTGCTCTTGCAGGCAAAGGCAAGAAAGTCAAGGTGAAGAGCGAAAACATTCAAAAGGGTGACAAGAAGAAGAAATATTTGAGTAAGATAAAATTCTTCCATTTCCATACTTTTGGACACTGTGCTTCTAAGTTTCCTAACCGGAAGAAGAAGGGGTTGAATAAGGAGCATGTAGCTACATTAGCTGAGGCAGATGAGTTTTCCTCTCAGTTTGAGATTGACTTCTCATTTATAGCTAGCATGGCAAGCTTAGTACAAAGTATGAAGCAATATGTGGTATATTGATTTAGGAGCCTCTTTCCACATGATTGGAAATCAAGAGTATTTCATCCAACTGGATGAGAAGGACATGTAGTTGAATATCGAGCTTGGAGATAATGGAAAGTATGCTACCAAGGGAGTTGGTACTATCAGATTTGAGAGGGAGTCAAGTAATCTTCTTCGTCTCAAAGATGTACTCTATGTTCCAGGATTGAGGAAGAATCATGTTTTGGTAGCTACCCTTGAGGACAATGGATATGATATCATATTTAGCATAGGTAAGGTGTACCTCCAACACTTAGCTTCTAGATGTAAGAAACAGATTGGCGTGAGGGTGAAGAATCTCTACAAGTTATAGGTAGAGACAAGTGTAGCCTTGAGAAACAAAGAAAGGGGTGCTCAAAGTAGAGAAGTGGTGGTTGAGCGAGAGGAGGATAGAGCTCTCAAGATGAAGCCTAAACTAGTATCACAACTTTAGTCTAAGTTAGTTGGCAATTGGGCTGACTAGCAGGATGATGAGGAGCATAGCCCAGGGCGAGTGGAGGTAGGAACTTAGTCAAAGATTCCCAGTATAGGGAGAGTTCAATCTAAGTGGACAAAGGATTTGGTTAAGGGAGATTAGAAGAGAGTTGAATCCTCCAGTATCACTTCCAGCGAAAGGAAGCAACCTCATAAGTACACAGGGTACATGGCACTTATGACTAAAGTGATAGACTCGCAGAGCATGGTGGAAAGAACATGTCTTCAAAATAGGTTATGTAGAAGAAAGCGGGGAAGTCTTCTAGTTTAGAGGGAGCAACTGCAACAATGGAGAACTTAGTAGTGTTGGAGACAGATCCAGGTGGACGAGGTTCTTCCAGGAACACCTTCATCGCTAATAGGGACTGTTGAAAATATTAGTGAGAAAATGATTCCTTGATTTGTACCTTAATCATAGGAGCCAGAACATGTTCCTTTTTATGCATGACTAGAGTTCCTAAAAATTAGGGGATTCCCTATAAATTAGGATGAGTACATATAATTTAGGAATAAATCCCTAAAAATTAGGACAAGTTAGGATGCAGTTAACTAATGTACTGATATTAAAAGTCAAGTTCTTGATTTTCTAGTGCGTGTTGATTGAGGAAAAATACAAGTGATTGAGTTTAAAGTGGTTGACTTGAAATAGGATGAGTTGCATGAGTAGTTAACTCATGCTAACTCAATCAATCATAAAATCATTCCTTAATTAAAAACTCACTAATTTTAACAATTCAAATTACCTTTAAAAGGAGGAATGAAGGCACAAGTTGGTGAGACCAAGCAACAGGAAGCACAAGTTTGTGCATGGAGCTTGTGAGAGGAAGAGTGTGCAAGAGAAGCTTGTGCATAGGTTTGAAGAGGGCAACAAAGATCAACAGTCTTGCAAAGATTCCAAGCTTAGAACAAGCAAGAAAGACAAGTGTGTCTTTCAGATTGAAACAATTATTTTGTAAGAGATCAATTGGTCAATTTCTCTATCAATAAAATTCTCATCAAGCAAAGGGTTTTCCTAGTTGGGTTCCCTAGTAAAAAAAAATTGTGTGACTATGTTTTACTTTTGTTCCTAATTCTGCGACAAATTGAGTAGATAAATTCTGTGTTTCTAAGAAAAGAAAGTTCTTTTCAGATCGTTATCAACATATTGGAATTTCGTGGAAATTCTACATAGGGTTGAATGTAGATGACCATGTTCATTGTGGATGACCATGTTGACCATGTTTATTGTGTTAACCATGTTGACCTTGACCATGTTCATTGTGTTAACCATGTTGACCTTGACCATGTTCATTGTCTTAACCATGTTGACCATAGGTGACAAAGGATGGCCATGTTGACCATGGTTGGTTATCGTTGATCTTGGCCATATCTATGGTTAAATATGGTTGATCATGACCTTACATGAATATGGTTGACCATGTAGATTATGTTTGACCATGGCTTATTGTGGTAATGTTAGATTGCAATGTTTGTCATGGTTGACATATGTCAAATTACTACATTGATGGTTGTGTCAAAATGGGATGTCCATCAACAATTAACTCACACTATGACTTTCCTTAATGATTATGTAGGCTTATGGTATTCCCCAATGATCATGTCATGGTCCATGTTCATCAAGTGTTACATCACATTTTGAAGTGTCATATTTTAATGTTCCTTAATGGTTTCACTACTTTGTGATGTTCATTATTATTATGTTATGTCAAATTGCTTCATTTCTCAATGGTTAAATCTCATTGTGACATTCATGAAGGGCTATGTCACATTCCAACATTCCTTCGTGGTTATCTTTCATTGTGATGTCCCTAAATGGTTATGATATATCAAGATGATTTTATTTCCTTTTAGCTTTATTTTTATTTTTATTTTTTTTGTATACATACACACACACACACACACACACACACAGAGATTTTAATATGTGTTTTACTAAAAAGTTGCGTCACAATGTGATGCTGGGTCAAATTAAATTGTGACATTTGTCATATAGCAATGCTTATCATGGTTGTCTTTAGCTAGCCATAGTTTAGTATGAACATGGTTCACTATGGTTAATTATGGGCACATTACAATGTAATGAACAAGAGTTTTGTTGGTTTTTATTCATCACATTGCAAATATAGGTTATGTTCATCACATTTGTGACGTTAGGTGATGCTTGTCAAATGTGAAATTTAGCCAAGAGTGTCACATTGCAATGTTAGGTTTTGTTCACCACATTGTGATGAAAAGATTTGTATGTCACATTATGACATTATGGTTTGTCATCACATTGCAACATTGGTTTTTATTCATCACATTGTGGCGTCAGATTGTGATGTCAAGAATATATTCATCGCATTATGATGATAGGGTCTATTCACAGATTGTGAAATTGGGTGTCATTCATTACATGTGATGTTTTTTCATGAGCATCACAAGTTCATGACTATGATTATTACTAAGGTTGACTATGGTTATGTTACATTGTTGTAAAACCCTTGTTTGACTCTTGGAATGTAAATAACATTTATATATGTGAAACTAAGCTAGTGAGTTGGGAAACATTAAATAAGCTAGTGAGTTGAGGACATATTTGAGGGCCATGGTACCAATGTGCATGTGTGTATATGTGTTATGGGGGTCGTTGCACTTGTGTGCATGTTTTATGTGTTTTGGTGCCGGTATGCCCATGTACAAATGTTTTATATTTTGAGGCTAGAAGGCCAAGTAATATAATCATGTAACACATGCATATTAATTAAAACAAATGGGTCCATCTCGAATGACGAAACGAGTATGAAGGGCTGAGACTCCAGGGATGAGTAAAAGTGGCCCATATGATTTAAATAATCATTAAAAGGAGGCCATGCATGTAACCAAGGCCCATGAGGTGGCATGGGTGAATGCCAAGTGGCGAAAAAAGAGGCATGAATTCAAAAGAGGCATGTTTGGCACTGTGAAGTATTATGCAGGGGAACAATACAAATAATTATGGTGAAGGATGTTAGCATATGACCATGGAAGCATGGATATTGTTGTGGAAATGGAGGATTGGAAGGATACCTAGAAGGCTTGTGAGGGCAATGGAAA
Source organism: Pinus tabuliformis (assembly GCA_031772625.1). Lineage (NCBI taxonomy): Eukaryota > Viridiplantae > Streptophyta > Pinopsida > Pinales > Pinaceae > Pinus > Pinus tabuliformis. Next base: position 605,158,700 of record CM062815.1, read on the forward strand.
TCCTAGAAGCGATTATATTGCTAGATGGAGATTGTCATGTTTGATACCTTGGCTGTGTGAGGTTTGTAAGAGTACCTAAAGGGGTTGTGAGGGAAATGTAACTCCTAGAAGCCACAATATTGTTGGTTGGAGGATATTAGGTTCGATACCTTGGGTTTGTGAGGTTTGGAAAGGTGTCTGGAAGACCTGTGAAGGCAGTGGAACTCCTAGAAGCCATAAGAACACTAGTAAGACATTATCGATCTTGGTAACTTGGCTGGTGGTTGTGGGTACTAGTTATGTACTAGGTTTTAGGAAAGTTATTGTTGATTCCCCATGGACTCAAAGCCCCAACTTAGGGGTGGATTGCTCTTTAAGGAAATGAACATAATGGTATTTGGCTGGGTGAAATGTCAAAGGGTTGCAATCAGTTCCACAAATTAAAAGAGCATTATTTGTATTTATTCTATTGTATATATTTCATTTTAGCATGCAATTAGATTTGCATTTCATCAGACATATATTTTCAATAGAAAGGGGAATTTTCAGGCCACAGGTTGATAGGGGTTTCTAACACAAAACTGGGACCCAACAAGAGGTTGAAATAAACTAGTAGGTGGCTAAGGTATGTAATAAGTAGTATCAGATCCTAGGCTGCAACATTGTGCTTGTATGAGCCAAACACAGGTAGGGAAAGTATAGGTTGCAAGCAGGTGTTTGGAGAAATGTTGTTATGTGGGTTCCTACCAAGTGTTTCTTTGAATGGCTAAAGTAGAATTTGGGATTTATTTGGGAAATAGAGGAAATTCAAGGAAAAATTATGTGAATGACATCAAGCTAGGAATTGAATGAGCTAAAGAAATTACAATGTTGACCATGGAATAATTTGGGAAAATCCCTTAATTTTCAGCCATTTATTGAAGATTTTTATATAAATTGGTAAAAAGGGGTCAAAGTGTAAGTTAATGGGAGGATAGCCATTGATCTACAACAACACGAGATCTAAAGGCTAAGATCAATTGTGAGACCCTCCTCGTGGTTGAAGTTTAGCGAACAAAGGGATATTATAGGTTGTATTACTTCAATGGTTTCACCCCATAACTAAAGCGATTAGAATTCCTTTCAAATGGGGGATAAATCACTCTGATTGGCTCACGCACAAGAACAATGGTTTCTCCCTTTTTCCGAGGAAGTTGTGTTAAATGGTGTGCAAGTTGGCTAGGATAAATTTGCATGGTCAAGATCTAACTGCTTAGATTGATTGCGGGCACCATCATACTCAATGTTTAATGAGACGAGGGGGCATGGTTGGGACTTGTGCCAAACCGACTAGCATAGATTAATTGTGGGACCACCACTGCCCTAATCTTGAAATTTCCATTGGGGGTTTTCATTATTGGTGGTTTGGTCGAGGCATGATAACATGCATGATGAATAGATGACTTAGAGGTCAGGTAGGTAGTCACGATGGAGCCACATTGACACAGGGGGACAAGAGACACTGACATGGATTTGACATCTACAAAATTTTCAAATAAGATGACATGTGGAAACACAATTGAATACTTATTACATGAACATATATGAGGATACATCTTGGAAATCACTTCTCCCCAAATGCTACTAGTTGAATTGCAATATTATGATATTTGTTCTTAATGTAAATTAATTCTTATGCATATTTAATGTTGTATAATATGTCAATTTTCCATTAAATGAAATTCTTGTCCTTGCACATTTTCACACATCTTGAGAGCATGATCTACACGGAGAGAGCTAAGTTTTTCATATTTAAATTTTATTTTTTTATGCAAAATTATATTTCTTATTATTTTTTGAAGTTGGCGAAGTAATATTTCAATTACATTTTGCAAACACATGTGTTCACATATGGTTTTTTAAAACTATTTAAATAAATTGAAAAACCAAAAGTACCCTTTTAGAGAGGACTCGTAAACGAAGGTAGTGGTATTTTTTGAAATTTTTTCGTCGTGTATATTTTATGATATTAATTTTTTATTCAACCATTTTATAACAGTTAAATTTTTTTTTCAAGCATTATGATTATAAGAAATTAGATGAAATGTATCATATGAATTCGAAAATGTCAAACTCATATTCCATTGGATAGAGGATTCCTTCATGAATCCAACGTGATCAACTCCATCACCTAAGGAGAAATTTAGCTCTAAGTCTGCCAGGGTACAAAATGGAGTTGCAAGAAATTTTGGAGAAGAGGTGTTGAAATCGCTGAGTTTAGGACTTAAGAGGGAACCTAAATTTCAAATTTAAACAGCTCGATCGAGGGTTTGGTAAACCCTCGATCAATCCATATACGGGGTTAACAGAGACTTGATCAAGCTATGTTTCTCAATTGAGCCTTTATAAAATTTTTAAGAATGATCTAATTTTAACATTTTAACATTTTAAATCTTATTAGACTTTTGTTATAATGTCATGTAAAAACCTTATTAAATTTGATATCAATATAAAAGGAATATTATTATTATTATTATTATTATTAAATTAAATGATGAAATGATATTAATATAGAAATTTATTAATTTTGGATTAATATAATATTATTAACTTTAACATAATATAACATTTCTTATAATATAATATATACTAGAACAACCGCATTAATAAATGCAGTTGATATACCCCATAGGCGTTAACAAAAGATTTGACCATTAACACAAAGAGTCATACAAGTTGACATAATATATGTTAATTTTATTTAACCTATTTTTTTTTTATAAATTTAACATAATAAAATATATAATATTTTTAAAATCCTTAAGTAATCATAACCTAAAGCTACCTTTAAAGAAATAAACCTAAACAATTTCAACTGGAAGACATGAAACGCTCTATGTATCTTTGATGGAGGTAGCTGGAACATTAATATTTTGGAAAATTTTAGATAATATTTCCATGGAAAATTATCATTTTCCCTCTAGGTGAATGTACGATACACATTTCAAATTTAGCATTTTAAATATGTATTATATAAAAAAATAAATTGTTGTACGACACATATATATATATATATATATATATAAAAGAAAAAAAGGAAAAAAAAAATTAAACATAATATTTTTATTGTCAAAGTAATTTAAAATTTTTGAAATATAGAGTGAGAGAGAGTGGGAGAGAAGGATAAGAGAGAGAGAGAGAGAGAGAGAGAGAGAGAGAGAGAGAGAGAGTGGCACAAAGATGGAGAGAGGGAGAGGAGGAGGGAGTCTTCGAGAAAGAGAGGGACCTCGAGAGATGAAGTTAAAGGAAAAGATAGGGAAGGAAGAAATTCAAGACACACACACACACATATGTATATATATATAGAGAGAGAGAATGTTTGGGGGTGAGATAGAAAGACAAAGAAGGAGAGATGGAGAGGAGTGGGGGAGAGAATGAGAGAGGGAGGGAGATAGTCAATAGAGTTACATGACAAAGCTAGAGAGAGAGAGAGAGACTAAGTGAGTGACGTGAGGGAGAGATAGAGGGAGGTGGGAGAAAAAAAGAGAGAGAGAGGACTTGAGAGGGAGGGAGAGAGAGCGATGGAGTTGGAGTGGGAGAGAGAGGGAGGTAAGAAGAAAGACATATAGAGAGAGAAAGGTGGAGAGAGAAAGAGAGGGAGTGGCAAGGGATATGGAGAGCGAGAGAGAGGGAGTGACATGGGATATGGAGAGAGGGAGAGAGGAGAGTAAGAGGGAAGAGAGATAGAAGGGGAGACATTTGGACATAATGGGAAGAGAGAGAGAGGGAGAGAGAGGGAGATATAGATAGATATAGAGAAACAATGTGTATGCTTGCGAGGTGATATAGAGAGATGCAGAAGGAGAGACAGAGGTAGATAGAGATACAGATGGAAGGGGGAGAGAGGAAATATGAGGGAGATAGATGGAGGGAGGGAGAGATATAGATAGATATGAAGAGAGAGAGAGTGTGTGTTTCTGGGGGGTAATATAAAGAGACAAAGAAGGAGAGATGGAGGGAGAGATCGATATAGATGGAGGGGGGAGAAAAAGGGAAAAAAAAATTCTTTCAGTAGATGCATTGATTTTAGAGTACAGATGTTGATTTCTAATCCTATTTGATTTCTTGCAAATTATATGCATTGATTTCTATGTAGATGTTGATTTCTAATTCTATTTCATTGCTTTCATTGAATGCATTCATTTCATTAAATATGTTAATTTCTAATCTTGTTTGATTGAGCTTGCATTAGATGCAATGATTTCAGTGTAGATGTTGATTCCTAATCCTATTTGATTGCTAGCACCAGATACATTAATTTCAGTGTGGATGTTGATTTCTAGTCCTATTTGATTGTCTGTAGCATTAGATGCATTGATCTTAGTGTAGATGTTGATTTCTAATCCTATTTGATTTTTTGCATTAAATTCATTGATTTTAGTGTAGATGTTTTCTCAAAAACACAAAAAAAATTCAATTTGGCGCTTTTATTAAAGAAATTATGCATGGATTTCAGTGGAGAAGGTTTATGGAGCAGGATCATCAAAGTAAAATATCTCAGGAGTATGGATCTCCAGGGGTGGATTCGAGTAGGTGCTCCAGTTCCATCAAGATTTCCTAGTATTGGAGAAGCCTATTTCTAACCAAACATTGGTTTCTTGGAAATTTTTCCTAGCACATTGGCAATGGATTGTCTGTGAAAATTGGCCTCGACATTTTCTCAAGTTTGCATGACTCGCACACCTTTTCTTTCCCACTGATCACTTTTCTTCATGGTGTGGACATTAAAGTGCTTAAGGATATGGTTGTTTTACCTCATGCAAATACCCCCACAACATATTAATGGAAAGATGCCAATATGCTCAACATTTTAGCTCATCTTTTCCAAGAATGGTCAAAGTACATTCTAAAATTGCAACTAGTTGGGATATCACTATCCCATTTGGAGGACAACCTACAATGGAAAGGTAGCTTACACAAAGGACAAATTATTTTAAAAGAAGCCTATAAAATCATAGCCTAGCAAGTGGAGTTGGCCTTGTTTTCTCTTGGTTGCCTAGGACGTGGAGATGGAAGGTGCCTCTGAAGCTCAAATGCTTCCTATGGTTGGTGGCACATAATCATATATTAACCTGGGAAAATCTAAGAAAGCGGGGATTTCAGGGTCCGGGACATTGCAAATTATGCAGGGATCATGGAGAAGAGATATCACAACTTTTCCTACACTACCTATTTTCTAGATTGGTTTTGCTAGAAGTTCTTAGACTCATTCATTCTAATGTTGTGTTAGATTGGTCAAACATCTCGGATTGTCTCCATCATTGGTTTTGTTGTCAACAAGAATCAAAGGTCTCTTCCCTTCTTTATTCTATGGGGCGTTTGGTGATCTCGCAACACTCTCACCTTTGACACAATTCAGCCAAAAGTCTAGAGGACTTGCTCTTCGATTGTGGTGTTCTTCAAGGAATTCTCTGTAGTAACCACCCAGTCTCCTCACCCTCCCCGCCCTATAAAGGATCTGTATATTGTCTTCCCTATTGGCTTCTTCAAAGGAGCCAACTCTTTCGATTCGTGTGGTAGTGGCATGGTGATCTACCTAGACCATGTACACCTTTTCAAAGTTTTTTGGCACAATGGAAAGGGCACAAACACCAGGGCTAAACTATTGGCATTATTGGGCGTCCTTCATTGTGCTAATTCGATTGGCTTGATGGATATTGCCATCTTTTGGGGTTATAAGACAATAATAGATTGGGAAAATGATTGTAGTATCTACAAACACTGACCCTCCTTAACTGGAAATAGAGGATCAATATTTTATCTCTGTCCTTCTGAAAAATCTCCTTCTCCCACATTTTTCCTGATAAAAAGATATAAGTTGATTATTTTTCAAAGCGTGGATAGTCTGGAGCCCCGGGTTCGATCCACTTTCATGAATACAATTATGAGCTACTATTGCGCTCGGGATAGATCAACTTCTGATAGCTATGTTCTTTGCTCACAATCTCACAATATTTTGCTTCTAAACTGCTCTTTTAGCCTCTATATTTGTTTTGCTATGTTTTGTTTCTAAGTTTTTCTTAGCAGATTTTGATAAGTCAAATTTAGACTCGATATTGTTCAACTGGGAAGTCAACAAGTTTTTTCTACTCGGATTATTTGTTAGCCCTCATACCTCCCTGTGATTTTGCAAATATGGAATCATGGCCCACAAATGAAAATGTACTTTCGTTCTTTATAAATGAAAGCATTTTTTTCTTTTTGGAAAAAACTATGGAGGAATTTATTTGTCGACGCCTTTGACGAAACAAATAACTTCAATTCACTTTAATCATCATCATCATATTCGTTGGTTAAAGTGATCTATTTATGGAATATATTCTCAAATTTATATTGGTTAATTATTGTCAATTCTTCATATTTTATTAATGATTATATATAGATATATATAGGTCTAGAGTATGCCCTAACACTGCTTTTGCTTGGCTAAGATCTCATCTTCCTTGGAAGTAAGGAAACATATCCAATTTTTTTGGCAAGAGTGAAAGTCTACCCCCTTACTGACCACCAGTGGGTAATTCCAAGTGGTGAAGTTTTCCTTGAATAATAGTGATGAGTCAACTAGCATTCGCAAATAACAAGTGATGTCTATCCTCAATATTGATTTGAGAACTAAGTTATGATAAAATTTCCCACCATTATATATATAAATAATTCATATATATATATATATATATATATATATATATATATATATATATATATAGATATATATATATATATATATATCTATGAATATATATCTATAATAAAATTTAAAATTTATTTATATAATTAATTTTAGTTTTTTAAATTAATAGATGATGTAAATATTTTTTTAATTAATTTATTAATAATCTTGATTATATATATAATTATATAATAATAATATTAATAAAAAAATAATATTCATAATTATATTTCTAATATAAATAGAAAATAAAAATAATAATATGATATATATATATATCTATATAGATTTTAATTAATTAAATAAGAAATATAAAATCCATTGACCTAAGTAGCTTTAGTTTTCTAATGCAAATTTCTCTAGCATTATCTACAATGAATTCCTTGTGTAATTCCCAAAGCTATTGGTTACTGCTCAGACCCATGAGAGAACAAAGTGTGGTTAAGCAATTTGTTTTATTTACAAGCATATGTGAATTCCATCTTTGTGTAATACCCAGAGCTATTGGCTACTGCTGAGACCCATCACCCTTGTCACCCCTCTTATTCATCCTGGTCATGGATACACTCAGTCTACATATCAAAAGAGCGGTTGCTGCGGGAAATATTGAACCTCTTTCAATATCCAGAGGTAACTCTTTTACACACAACCTCTTTGTGGATGATGTCTTACTCTTCGCTATGCTTTGTAGACATTCATGGCTTATTATGCATGAGATATTAATATCATTTCAAAAGGCCACTGGACTAATTATCAATGAAGAGAAATCCTCATTTCATTTCGGTAATGTTAAAATGGAGGAGATGGAATATATATCACAGTTATATAACATTCAGGCTGTTTCCATTAAAGAGGGTATCAAATATCTCGGATATCATCTTAAGCCCACAGGATACAACATTTCTGATTGGTCATGGATCACCTACAGATTCTACAAGAGAATTTCGGGGTGGGAATATAAATGCCTAACCTTAGCTGGCATAATGATACTCTCTCAATCGGTTCTAGCTCAGATTTCTATTTATTGGGCGCATCTATTTTTCATTCCCTCTACTATTATTAAGAAATTAAATAGTCTAATGGCTACTTTTATCTGGGGTGGATGTAAGGAGAAGAAGAAATTTCATCTCACTAAACTGGATAACATAATTCTCCCCAAAAAAATGGGGGGCTGGAGCTTAATGAACCTTCGTATTTTCGGCTTGGCACTTCTTTGCAAATCATTTTGGAGAGTAGTCTTTGGTGAAAGTTTATGGTGTCAAGCTATCAGAATGAAATATATGGGGAATGAAGATATTCAATTTTGGTACAGGAACAATTTTATGTGGTCGTCCCAAGGATCGACGATCTGGAGAAGTTTTCAAAAGATCCTCCCATTCTTCAAAAGGAACATAATTTGGAAACTGCATACAGGAAACAACATTCTTATTGGATCTGATGCAATCATGGGGGTTGAGATGGAATCCCCATTTTCTCCTCCACTTCTCGCGCTCCTCCACCAAAAAGGACTCTTTTACTGGGCACAAGTAATCGAAGAATGGAAGGATGCTATTCCTATATGGAAATCGAATAGAGAGCTGGGATTGCAGGGAACAATGGCTGCCCAATGGGACAAGATTACCTGGACTATGAAAAATGCAGGGATATTCAAAACTGAGGACAGAGATAGGATTGTTTGGCAGGTTAAGAAAGGTCAGCCAAATGTGTTAGTCAGAGATATATATTTTTCCTTGATAAAACAGAGTAGAGAAAGCGCTCAGAAACTCTTTCCATACTCCTTTTGGAAGACTGGCTGTCCTCTAAAAATAATTTTGTTTTCATGGCTTGTTTATAATAACAAAAATCTCACCTAGACTAATTTAAAAAAAAGAAGATGGCAGGGACCGGCCATATGCATAATCTGCCTTTCTGATACTGAGGATAACATGCATATTTTCTTAAGATGTCCACTATCTTAGATTTTATGGAAGAGGATGGCATTGTACTTTGGTTTTCCTGTAGTTTCTCATCCCTCCATAACTGAAGCATAGGAATGGTGGGCTACTCAGAAAACAGTTTGGCGTCCCATTCCTTTAATTGTAAACTGGTTTATATGGAAGCGGAGAAATAAGAAGATATTTCCGAATAGCAAGGAGGACTTTGGGCATATATTTGATAAGATAATCCCCTACTACTATTCGATTCTCCCAATCATCCCTCAACAAAAGATACAACAAAAATCAGCCACTGATTCTCGTCAGCTACTTATACCATGGGCACACTTTGATGGAGCAGCAAAAGATGGAAAATGTGCATGTGGAGTTTACATATGCCTTTCAAGGGAGCTACAATACTACATGTTTTGGAATGGTGGCAAAGGATCAAATAACAAAGATGAGGCCATGGCCCTTCATGGACTGCTTATATTCTACTCTTTTATGGACATCGGCCCCATTAACATCTATGGGGATTCCAAAATAATCATAGAACTTGTGAAGGGGAACCAAAATATAAAAAATGACAACCTTTCTGGATGCATAGGCAGGATTAAATCACTATGGAGGCCTACACAGTTCCCTATCACACATATAAAGCGGGGACAAAATGAGCAAGTGGATAAGTTATCTAAGAAGGGCATACAGTCTTCAGATGATAAGTGGCAACTATGTATCTCTATAGATCATTTTACATACGCCATACAACCTTTTTCTATGCCAGGCATTTAAAAGGACAAAATCTGGTATGCATCTGGTTCCTTTATTTTGGAATAAGGTCTTAAATAGGGTCAGGTAATACAATACTCTTATACAGGTATATTCTCCATGTTTTGAATAGATCAATAGACTAATCTCATATCGTCTTACTTTAATATGGATGTGTTTCTGCAAACACTTGCTGATTTGGATATTATGCTGAAGATATAGCCTTTACTTATGTATATGGAACTTTTTTGAAATATAATAGAAGAACTATTAAGTTTTTTCTTCTGAAAAAATAATTGTTTATACAGCTACACCCTTCTCCACTTATTTTTTCACATAATCCATCATTCTCAATGTTCATAGACCACTCTAAAAAGTATAGATTGTTTCAATCACTTTGGATTAATTTATGTAATAAAATATTGTAATTTGTAAATTATATATATATATATATAATGAATGTAATTTGAAATAAAATTATAAAATTTTTATTATTTAAAATATATTTTTATATAAATAAATAAATTTAATATTTAAAATATTTAAATTTTATTATAAATTTAAATTTTATATCAAATACGGATTATACTATTATTTAAATCATTTTTTTGGATTATAAAAATAGGTTTAGCAGCATCAAAATTTCTGGCACCTAAAATTTTGAGATTTAAGTTGTAACTCACTATTTTATTAATTTATAGCCTCTATACTACTCTTTAGTAAAAATATTTGAAAACACATTTAAAAAAAACGCTGAATCAAAAATGTTACATGATTAGTAAATAAGGTTTAGCCGGCACGCAATATAAGGAGGCACAGTCTCATCGGAATGATTCGAAATACATAGTCGGCAAAGTTGGTGGAAGCCACTCAATCAATCGTGCACTCTATTCAAAACAATTACATCTAATTGGCGTATGCTGTCATTATTTTATTGTATCTTTTATTATTCTCTGCCCTCATTTTACATAAATGAAGAAAACATAACAAATAAACAATCGACACCTGTTGAAGATGCGACAGAACCGTTGACTAAACATCTTACCTAGCTCTGCTTCATCCCTGAGCTTAGCCGATTGGGAAGAGCTAACGGGCATATTATAGGGCATTAAATGTTCGGCTACATGCGCTTTCGTTAGCTCTTTAACACGCATATATGTATTTTTTATTTATCTATCACCGCGTGAGCCTGTTAAAGAGCTAATGGGGGGCATATAGCTGGGCATTTAATACCCTATAATATGCGCGGGAGCGTGTTAAAGAACTAACAGGGATACATGTAGCCAAGTATTTAATGCCCTATAATATACCCTTTAGCTCTCGCCGACCGATTGTGGATTCCCAAACCATTCCGAGAATCCGCAATCTACATAAAGATGCCCCACTTCATGCTTTTCATTCCGATGGAATTGGAGCGGGGAAAGTGGGATTGGGTCCCAACTGTGGGCGGCTTATACAAACCAGCGGAGGCCACTTTCCTCTTTCCAATGTCATATTCCTTCGCCATTATTTCCAAATTCAAATCTGCTCATCTGCCAGAAGAATACCGTGGATCAATTAAATCCATGGGTGCCACCCATGTGGGGAGGTACGGGGAAAGGAAGGCGAAAAAGTGACAAAGCTGGGTAAATTTTATTGTATAAATCAAGGGCCTCAGGTCTCCTCGGTTTACACCGCTCGCTAGCAAAGCCCCCCCTCAGAGCAAAATGGAGGCAAGAAGCAAATCTAGCAGTTCCCCTGTGTTACCCCTCTCCTTTGCCCTTCACAGATCCCATTCTCCCGCACGCCATTTCAATTCGCCTTCGTCTTCCTCCGCTTTCAACTTTCCTGTCTCCAGAACTTTGTCGCCTACCCATGCAAGCTTTAGCGGCGACTCTTCTTATTCATCTTCTGCTTCCACCGCTGCTTCCTCCTCTAGTTGGATACCTTAACCACCCACATGGAAGTACACTTATTGGTTTTAAAGGCAAATGAAGGAAAATTAGTCCACCAAAGCATGATTTGAATGGGGGTGGGAAGAGAAATTTACCTTATTTTATTTTGAAAATAAAAAACAACCCCTACATGGAGGTACAATTATTGGTTTAAAGGCAAGTGAATGAAAATTATTCCACCAAGCATAATTTGAATTGACGTGGGAAGAGAAATTTAACTTATCTTATTTTGAAAATAAGAAACCACGACCTTGGAGCCTAGGTTGGACACCTTACCCACCCACATGAAGGTATAATTATTGGTTTTAAAGGCAAGTGAAGGAAAATTAGTTCACCAAGCATGATTCGAAGGTGGAAAGAAAATATTTTTCATATATATATATAAATTAAAAAAATAATTAGTAGATTTATAAATTAAAAAATTAATATAATTAATAATAAATATTTTAGAAATGGTTGAATATATTGATTATGATTCACCATGTATGAATATTTGATCATTTAGATCATGTAATTTATGGATGATCATGTGGACCGTGGTTGACTCTAATCATGTTGATGTTTACTATTGTTGATTATGGCTCACCATATTGATCATGTATATTTTATTAGGTTAGCCTTGACCATATCTATGGTTGGTTGTGTTGATCTTATGAACCATGCTTGACTTGTTAGCTTTGCTACAAGATTAAGCTTTTGATGGGTAAAAAAAATAGGTTGGGCAATGCTGATTTCAGTTGCAAAGGAGCTCGCAACAGTTCATTGTATTCCTTCTCCTTCATGTGCATCATTCCCTTATAACCCCACTACCTCCATTTCCTTCTTTCCTTTCATCCTCCTTGTTCTCCTAACTCCATTATTACTATTGTCTTCTATAAACCCTATAAACCCTGTTTAAGCCACCTTCTGCCTCATTCATCCTCAATCCTCCTTTTTCCCGGGGTCCTTTGTTTCAAATTACATTTAAGGGTTTTTGTGCTTAGCCCGAGCGCAAAGTTGAAATGGCCATATGACCATTTCCTCATAACTGCGTGCATATAAATTATAACCCTTTAAACCCCATATTAACCTGTTCTTCATTTTACTGCGACGCTAAAGTCCTAGCCCTTTATAACTATGCACCTTTCCAAAATACATAACCTGGTGGGCTCGTACCTGTCACATCAGCCAACAAATATGTGCGCTAGCCGTGACCGTCCGATGATCCATCGCTTGATCCAACGTCATACGCAGCCCCCGCTCCCGTAACTTACACGTCTGATAACTCGCGGGGAAGTGGTTTCTCGCCAGCCACGTGTCATAAATCTGTTGGATCACACGCCCTCATACGGAAACTGCCCGGTGCCGAAAGGTGGTGCGGGGAATACCGCCCGCCCACAAAATCGCTTTTCCCCGCTCGTTAATGTTTGCGCTTCTCTGCCGCGCGATAACCGTTGGATCTACCACGGGCAGATCTAACGGCTCTCGATCGCCCATTCGCGCCATATCCTGATACCCATCATCAAGCGATCTCCACCGTTGATTTTTGTGATCCGACGGCTGAGATTCGTCCCTCTGCTCAGTCTGCCTCCGCCATTTTGTTTACACCTGCGGCCTGTTTTGTGCTCCCAAAGGAGAAATGAAGCCATGATCTAGTACTCTCTGCATTAAATCCCGAGCTACCATATCCAAAGAGCAGCACGACAAAGGACAAACAGGGCAACCTCGAGTAGTTAACGCAGTTATTAGTCATGGAACTTGTATCAGTCGGTACTTCATCCGCCAGAGAAAGGCTGATTTTGTCCATTAAAACACTCAGAATTACAGCAGAGGCCCATTTCAAATTGTAAATGTGGTTGGTGGTCCATTAAGACACCTCCACGCATAACATAGCAGAGATATTTTGTAATCAACCTCCATATATACTCAGAAGACAGAATGTGATGGGTTGATGAGTGTTATTTTGCTGTAAGGTTCAACTTTTGGAGATTGTAACTGTTGTGATACCTGCAACGTCTGGTCTTCATTTTCAGCTAATGCAAGCTTCTTTTGCTGTTAATTGCTCACCGTCCACTTCTTCTTCTTGCTCTAGGCTGTGCTTGTTTTGCATTTATTCATGTGTTGTTAATGTTTAGCATTAGAGGTGCTGTCATCCCACCTCTGTGTTAGGATTTAGCATGTATCATTGAATTTGTTTGCAGATTTCTGTTATTTTAATGCCAGAGAGCTGTCATCCTGTCTGTGTATTAGAAAACAGATTTACAGACCTTTTAACTGGTTCCAGCTGGCCATCACAGGGTCATGTGTATCTGCTGGTGTGATCTGTGTTCTTCATCATCGCATTTTCTTTAAAACTGTGAGTAAAAGCCTTGTAGTCTGGGGGTGTTCACCCATGTCTGGGGTCAAGCACAATAGAAGTGGTTATCTGGCTTGAATATGCAACATTTCTTTCATTCATCCACCATTTATCCAACATTTTGTTGATTTTGTAATGTTCCCGAGCATCTCTGATATACAACCTAGGAGAGTTTCTTGGGGTGATAACATGACCTACAACATGGTTGACAATGGTTCCCTTTGACCTAGAAGATGGTTGACTAGTCCTTAAAAATTAGGCAAGTTAGGATGTAGTCAACAGATGTGTTGAAATTGAAAGTCAAGTTCTTGATTTTCTAATGTGAGTTGATCGAGGAAAAACACAAGTGATTGAGTTTCAAGTGGTTGAATTGAAATAGGATGAGTTGCATCAGTAGTTAACTCATGCTTACTCAATCGATCATAAAATCAACCCTTAATTAAAAACTCACTAATTTTAACCATTCGAATTTCCTTTAAAAGGAGGAACAAAGGCACAAGTTATTCACTGTTTTGGTGAACACAAGTTGGTGAGACCAAGCAACAGGAAGCACAAGTTTGTGCATGGAGCTTGTGAGAGGAAGAGTGTGCAAGAGAATCTTGTGCATAGGTTTATAGAGGGCAACAAAGATCAACAGTCTTGCAAAGATTTCAAGATTAGAACAAGAAGGAAAGACAAGTGTCTTTCATATTGAAAGAATTATTTTGTAAGAGATCAATTGCTCAATTTCTCTATCAATAAAGTTCTCATCAAGCAAAGGGTTTTCCTAGTTGGGTTCTCTAGTAAAAAAATGGGTGACTATGTTTTACTTTTGTTCCTAATTCCGCTGCAAATTGAGTAGAGAAATTCTATGTTTGTAAGAAAAGAAAGTCTTTTTCAGTTGTTATCAACATATTAGAATTTCGTGGAAATTCTACATAAGTTTGAATGTAGATAACCATGTTCATTATGGATGGCCATGTTGACCATGTTCATTGTCTTAACCATGTTGACCTTGACCATGTTCATTGTCTTAACCATGTTGACCATGGTTGGTTATCGTTGACCTTGGCCATATCTATGGTTAAATATGGTTGATCATGACCTTACATGAATATGGTTGACCATGTAGATTATGTTTAACCATGACTTATTGTGGTAATGTTAGATTGCAATGTTCATCATGGTTGACATATATCAAATTACTACATTGATGGTTGTGTCAAAATGTGATGTCCATCAACAATTAACTCACACTATGACTTTCCTTAATGATTATGTAGGCTTCTGGTATTCCCCAATGATCATGTCATGGTGCAATGTTCATCAAGTGTTACAACACATTTTGAAGTGTCATATTATAATGTTCCTTAATGGTTTCATTGCTTTGTGATGTTCATTATTATTATGTTATGTCAAATTGATTAATTTCTCAATGGTTAGATCTCATTGTGACATTCATGAAGGGTTATGTCACATTCCAACATTCCTTCGTGGTTATCTTTCAATGTGATGTCCCTAAATGGTTATGATATATCATGATGATTTTATTTCATTTTAGATTTTTTTTTGTATATATATATATATATATTTTAATGTGTGTTTTACTCAAAAGTTGTGTCACAATGTGATGTTGGGTCAAATTAAATTGTGACATTTATCATATAGCAATGCTTATCGTGGTTGTCTTTAGCTAGCCATAGTTTATTATGAACATGGTTCACTATGGTTAATTATGGGCATATCACACTGTACTCAACAAGAGTTTTGTTGGAATGTGATGTTGGTTTTTATTCATCACATTGCAATGATAGGTTATGTTCATTGTATTTGTGTTGTTAGGTGATGTTTGTTGAATGTGAAATTTAGCCAAGAGTGTCACATTGCAATGTTAAGTTTTGTTCACCACATTGTGATGACAAGATTTGTACGTCACATTATGACATTATGGTTTGTCATCACATTGCAACATTGGTTTTTATTCATCACGTTGTGGCATCAAATTGCGATGTCAAGAATATACTCATCGCATTATGATGATAGGGTCTATTCACAAATTGTGACATTGGGTGTCATTCATTACATGTGATGTTTTGTCATGAGCATCACAGGTTCATGACTATGATTATTACTAAGGTTGACTAAGGTTATGTTACATTGTTGTAAAACCCTTGTTCAACTCTTGGAATGTAAATAACATATATATATATGTGAAACTAAGCTAGTGAGTTGGGACACACTAAATAGGCTAATGAGTTGAGGACATCTTTGAGGGCCATGGTACTCATGTGCATGTGTGTATATGTGTTATGGGGGTCGTTGCACTTGTGTGCATGTTTTATGTGTTTTGGGGCCGATATGCTCGTGTACACATGTTTTATATTTTGAGGCTAGAAGGTCTGGTAATATAATCATGTAACACGTGCATATTAATTAAAAAAAATGGGTGCATCTTGAATGACGAAACAAGTACGAAGGGTTGAGACTGTAGGGATGATTAAAGGGGGCCCATATGATTTAAATAATCATTAAAATGAGGCCATGCATATAACCAAGACCCATGAAGTGGTTTGGGTGAATGACAAGTGGCAAAAAAAGAGGCATGAATACAAAAGAGACATGTTTGGAACTGTGAAGTATTATGCAAGGGAACAATACAAATAATTATGGTGGAGGATGTTAGCATATGACCATGGAAGCATGGAGATTGTTGTGGAAATGGAGGATTGGAAGGTTACCTAGAAGGCCTGTGAGGGCAATGGAACTCCTAGAAGCGATTATATTTCTAGTTGGAGGTTGTCAAGTTTGGTACCTTGACTATGTGAGGTTTAGAAGAGTACCTAAAGGGGTTGTGAGGGCAGTGGAACTCCTAGAAGCTACAATATTGTTGGTTGGAGGATATTAGGTTCGATACCGTGGTTGTTTGAGGTTTGGAAAGGTGCTTGGAAGGTCTGTGAGGGCAGTGGAACTCCTAGAATCCACAAGACCATTAGTTGGACATTATCGGACTTGGTAACTTGGCTAGTGGTTGTTGGTACTAGTTATGCACTAGGTTTTAGGAAAGTTATTGTTGATTTGCCATGGACTCAAAGCCCCAACTCGGGGGTGTCCTGCTCTTGAAGGAAATGAACAACATGGTCTTTGGCTAGGTGAAACGTCAAAGGCTTGCAACCAGTTCCACAAATTAAAAGAGCAGTATTTGTATTTATTCTACTGCAACATATATATATATATATATAAGTTAATTGAAATAAGATAATCATGTTAGAACATACATATGTACATGTATTGCATTTTAGCATGCAGTTAGATGTGCATTTCATCAGACATAAATTTTCAATAGAAAGGGGAATTTTCAGGTCACAGGTTACCAGGGGTTTCTAACACGAAACTCGGATCCAACAAGAGGTTGGAATAAACTAGAAGGTGGCTAAGGTATGTTATAAGTGATTTTAGATCCTAGGCTGCAACATTCGGCTTGTATGGGTCGAGCACAGGTAGGGAAAGTATAGGTTGCAAGCAAGTGTTTGGAGAAATGTTGTTATGTGGGTTCCTACCAAGTGTTTGTCTGAATGCCCAAAATAGAATTGGGGATTTTTTTGGGAAATTGAGGAAATTCAAGGAAAATTTATGTGAATCACATCAAGCCATGAATTGAATGAGCTAATGAAATTATGATGTTGACCATGGAATAATTTGGCAATTTTTAGCTGTTTATTGAATATTTTTATACAAATTGGTAAAAGGGGGTCAAAGTGTAAGTGAATGGGAGGATAGCCATTGATCTACAACAACACGAGATCTAAAGGCTAATATCAACTGTGAGACCCTCCTTGTGGTTGAAGTTTAGCGAACAAAGGGATATTACAGGTTGTATTACTTCAATGGTTTCACCCTATGACTAAAGCGATTAGAATTCCTTTCAAATGGGGGATAAGTCACTCTGATTGGCTCACGCATAGGAACAATGGTTTCACCTTTTTTCTGAGGAAGTTGTGTTAAATGGTGTGCAAGTTGGCTAGGAGAAATATGCATGGTCGAGATCTAAATTATTAGATTGATTGCGGGGCACCCTCATACTCTATGTTTAATGAGACGGGGGGCATGGTTGGGACTTGTGACAAATCAACTAGCATAGATTAATTGTGGGACCTCCACTACCCTAAGCTTGAAATTGCCATTGGGGGGTTTTCGTTATTGGTGGTTTTGTTGATGCAAGATAACATGCATGATGAATAGATGACTTAGTAGGTCAGGGAGGTAGCCGTGATGGAGCCACATTGGCACAGGGGGACAAGAGACATTGACATGGCTTTGACATATACAAAATTTGAAATAAGATGACATGTGGAAACACAATTGAATACTTATTGCATGAATATATATGAGGAGACATCTTGGAAATTACATCTCCCCAAAAGCTACTAGTTGAATTGCAATATTATGATATTTTTTCCTGATGTAAATTAATTCTCATGAATATTTAGTGTCATATAATATGTCAATTTTCCATTAAATGAAATGCCTGTCCTTGCAATTTTTCACACATCTTAAGAGGTATGCGTGTGTTCACATAACATAACTTAGTCTAATATATATATATATATATATATATATATATATATATAGATATATATATATATATTTATTTATTTATTTATATTTGAGAGCATGATCTACACGGAGAGAGCTAATATATATATATATATATATATATATATATATATATATATATATATATATATATATTTGAGAGCATGATCTACACAGAGAGAGCTAAGTTTTTCATATTTAAATTTTATTTTTTTATGCAAAAATATATTTCTTATTATTTTTCAAAGTTGGTGAAGTAATATTTCAATTGCATTTTGCAGACACGTGTTCACGTAAGGTTTTTTAAAACTATTTAAATAAATTGAAAAACCAAAAGTACCCTTTTAGAGAGGACTCATAAACGAAGATAGTGGTATTTTTTGAAATTTTTTCGTTGTGTATATTTTATGATATTGATTTTTTATTCAACCTTTTTTATAATAGTTAAAAAAAATCTCAAGCATTATGTTTAAAAGAAATTAGATGAAAAATATCATACGAATTCAAAAATTTCAAACTCATATTCCATTGGATAGAGGATTCCTTCATGAATCCAATGTGATCAACTCCACCACTTAAGGACAAATTTAGCTCTAAGTCCGCTAGGGTACGAAATGGAGTTGTATGAAATTTTGGAGAAGAGGTGTTGAAATTGCTAACTTTAGGACTTAAGAGGCTCAATAAAGCGCCTATATTTCAAATTTAAATAGCTTTGATCCATATACGTGGTTAACAGAGGCTTGATCAAGCCTTTATAGAATTTTTTTGAATGATCTAATTTTTAACATTTTAAAATTCTAAATCTTGTTACTATTTTTGTTATAATGTCATGAAAACCTTATTAAATTTATTATTAATATTAAAAGAATATTATTATTATTATTAAATTAAATGATGAAATGATATTAATATAAAAAATTATTAATTTTGGATTAATGTAATATTATTAAGTTTAGCATAATATAAAATTTCTTATATTATAATATATACTAGCACAACCACATTAATAAATGTGGTTGATATACGCAATAGCCGTTAACAAAAAGGTTGACCATTAACGCAAAAAGAGTCATACAAGCTGACTCAATATATGTTAATTTTATTTAACCTATTTTTTTTTTTTTTTTAAATTTAACATAATAAAATATATAATATTTTTAAAATCCTTAAGTAATCATAACCTAAAGCTACCTTTAAAGAAATAAAACCTAAATAATTTCAATTGGAAGACATGAAGGGCTCTATGTATATTTGATGGAGGTAGCTGGAACATTAATATTTTGGAAATTTTTAGATAATATTCCATGGAAAATTATTATTTTCCCTCGAGGTGAATGTACAATACACATTTGAAATCTTGCATTTTAAATATGTATTATATAAAAAAATTAAATTGTTGTATGGCATCAAAAAACTATCTATATATATATATATATATATTAGAAAAAAATGAAAAAAAATTAAACATAATACTTTTATTGTTAAAGTGATTTAAAATTTTTGAAATATAGAGTGAGAGAGAGTGGGAGATAAGGGTAAGAGAGAGAGAGGAGGGCACAAAGATGGAGAGAGGGAGATGAGGAGTGAGTCTCTGAGAAAGAGAGGGAGCTCAAGAAATGAAGTTAGAGGAAAAGATAGGGAAGGAAGAAGTTCAAGAAACAGATATATATATATATATATATATATATATATATATATATATATATATATATATATATATATATATAGATATAGGGAGAGAGAGAGAGTGTGTGTGTGTGTTTGGGGGTGAGATAGAAAGACAAAGAAGGAGAGAAGGGGGGTAGAGAATGAGAGAGGGAGGGAGATAGTCAATAGAGTTATAGGAAAAAGCTCAAGAAAGAGAGAGAGAGAGAGAGACTGAGTGAGCGAAGTGAGGGAGAGATAGAGGGAGGTGGGAGAGAAAAAGAAAGAGAGAGGACTTGAGATGGAGGGAGAGAGAGAGATGGAGTTGGAGTGGGAGAGAGAGGGAGGTAAGAAGAAAGAAATATAGAAAGAGAAAGGTGGATAGAGAAAGAGAGGGAGTGGCAAGGGATATGGAGAGTGAGAGAGAGGGAGTGACAAGGGAGATGGAGAAAGGGAGAGAGGAGAGTAGGAGGGAAGAGAGATAGAAGGGGAGACAGATGGAGAGAAGGGGAAGAGAGAGAGAGGGAGAGGGAGGGAGATATAGATAGATATAGAGAAACAATGTGTATGTTTGCGAGGTGATATAGAGAGATGAAGAAGGAGAGACAGAGGGAGATAAAGATATAGATGAAAGAAGGAGAGAGGGAATAAGAGGGAGATAGAGGGAGGGAGGGAGAGATCTAGATAGATATGAAGAGAGAGAGTGTGTTTTTCTTGGGGGTGAGATAGAGAGATAAAGAAGGAGAGATGGAGGGAGAGATCGATATAGATGGAGGGGGGAGAAAAAGGGAAGAAAATTGCTTTCACTAGATGCATTAATTTAAGTGTACAAATGTTGATTTCTAATCCTATTTGATTTCTTGCAAATTATATGCATTGATTCTTGTGTAGATGCTGATTTAGAATTCTATTTCATTTCTTGCATTGGATGCATTCATTTAATTAAATATGCTAATTTCTAACCTTCTTTGATTGAGCTTGCATTAGATGCAGTGGTTTCAGTGTAGATGTTGATTCCTAATCCTATTTGATTGCTAGCACTAGATACATTAATTTCAGTGTGCATGTTGATTCTAATCCTATTTAATTGCTTTCAACATTAGATGCATTGATCTCAGTGTAGATGTTGATTTCTAATCCTATTTGATTGTTTGCATTAAATGCATTGATTTTAGTGTAGATGTTGATTTCTCATCTTATTTGATTGCTTGCATCAGATGCATTGATTTAAGTGAATATGTTGATTTTTGATAAACGATGTAACTAGATATATGGTGTACATTAATTTCAAGGTAATTAGTTTAACATTGTGCATTTATTTCAGTGTAAGCACAAAAAAAATGTTAACAATGTGCATTATGACTAAGTTTTTGTAGATAACCTCAAACAAAATAAAATCGAATAAAACTTGTATTTGTAACTTTTACATCTACACATCTTTTAAAATTGAATATATAGCTTATTTCAATCATATTTGAGTTTTTAAAAATTGAATAAAACTTTAATTTCCATCATAAGGAATTGATTGAAATACTTGGATAACTACTTGTAAATTTAGGAAACTTGATAACATTATATAAAATTATAGAAATGTTGCCATACATTGTTGTTTGAACTATATATTAAATTTCAATACGATTGATTTATATCATGTTATGAATAAACTCTTGTAGATAATCTCAAAATAAATAATGCTGAATACAACCTATTTGTTGTTAACGTGACATCTTTTAATATTAAAATTGATTAAAACTTATTTCAATCATATATTGTGTTTTTTAATTGAACCTTGAGATAAGAAATTGATTAAAACTTATTTCAATCATATATTGTGTTTTTTAATTGAACCTTGTGGTATATGGGTGGGTCACAAAAAATTTCATATATATATATATATATATATATATATATATAGATATATATAGTACATATGACTTTATAATTCAAATAATTTATTTTTAAAATTGAATTGTAATAACATACATGTTGATTGCACTAAAAGACACTTTCTACAAGCCCATAGGAAGCACCATTGGAATCATTTCCATGTTCAATATTAAATTGATACATGATATATTTTAGTCAATTTGAAGTATCAAAGTGACTTGCATCATAGCTTTTAAGATTATACTTATTGTCTTGGTCTATGAAACTGGAAATCAAAATTGAACATATATTTTACTAATAAAAGCTATAGTATATAGAAAAACGATTAAACTAGCAAAATAATTTTAACAGATCCATTTAAACTTCGAAAACTAATGAGCATCCATAAACAAGATTAATATAAATCCATCAACTGAAATAGTGAATACATGTATCAATAAACTATCCATATGAAAATATATACAAATTACAAATATCACATGAACATCCATAAACTGAAATAATAAGCATCCATAAACTAAAATAATGTCCATGATGTACATCCATAAACTGTCCATGTATGAAAATATACAAAGTCTGTATCACACATGTGAATATGCCCTATGAAATGAGCCTGAAAATATACAAACTATGACACTCTAAGTACCACCAAAACTCCTATGTGAGTTCTATCGCACAAGGTAAGTGTCCATAAGTTGGTACTGCAATATAACACATTCAAATTCAAACTAATTATATCATTATTTGTACAAAATAAATAATATGGAAATAAATGATATTGAACCACATTTTTAATTGTAAACATATATACATGAATCTACTAACCTCAGTCGAGTCCAAATGCAAGTTCGATAGGATGGGGGTCTAATCATGAATTTGGGTTTGATGCTCCCCTGCCTCTGGCTTGATGATTGGGTTTTACATAGATGGAACTACATCATAAGTGCATATAAACCCAACATCCCACTCATGTCTCCACATAATAGTGGCATCAACGTTAGTTTGCATATGGACCTATGTACACAATGGGAAGGACAAGTAACTTAAAAAAATAAAATGTTGAAATCTTAGGAATAAATAAGTTTGCCTCAAATGTTGGTCCATGTGGTTGTACATAATGAATCTCCTCCACATTAGTAAACAGATAATGTGGAGGACAATCGATGGAAAGGTGCTCTAGTCGAGGATGCCTTGGCTGATCAACTGCTGCCTTGGATGACCTTGAAAGCTCATTCATGTAGCTAGGACGTGTTTACATGTTATCATGAACTTATTAATATAAATTATGCAACTTAATATGAACTAGAAATTTTAATATAAATAATTATACATAATTTGACAATAAGAGTCAAAAGTTTCGTATATATATGTACCTGGTCTGTGTCAAGTGGGCCATACACCCTCTAAGTCTTACAAATGACATCACGATACATACATGTATGTGTTAAAAGTTCATCAAAGGGAAAACTCTTGAGAAATGCATCATCATATAGTGGCACTTGTGGGTCACAATGCAGTAGTGGTGGTCACCTAATATCTCCATGCAATGTAACATGCGCACTAGCCAATGACACTCGCATGCTATCTGCAATAGTCTCCCACATCTCACCACCAAGATGTGATAACTCCTCTAGCTCTCCAGGTAATACCATGCTCCGATATGGTAGTGGAAAGAATATCAGAGGTGGTGGTACATGCCCAGGGTCCCTACGATCCCCCTCACATTCAGAGGTATGTCCCATGCCGGTACCATAAAAATGAGATCTGGTATCAGTGTAATTCGACCTCATATAAATGCATATCAAAATAAACTATGACCTGGTCATGGTTAGGGAACATGCCTCGACCTCTAATGAATTTATCATACATGAAAGGGGCTACATGAACATTACCAAAATATTTTAGTGGGATTGGACCTTTATGTCTAGGAAGGTGATCAGGAGGGATATTGAACAATTCCCCATGAACATCAATGTCCTTGGTGGCCTCATTCACCACCTCCCAAGAATATGGGTCTCTAACCTCAGGCCTCCTGACCCTATGTATGAACCGTAATATGTGGCTATGTGGGCGTGACCTCCGGTATGTATCCATTAACCTAGTCGTGCTATCCAACATCAAAGACAATGCAAGGCGAGTCAGTGAATTGGTAGGGATATTCTTCAGCTCTATTGTGATCCATGTATGTCAGGTCGTTGATGAGCCCCAATTTTGGTACAATTTGGGCTCATTTTGGCCTATTCTACTTGCTCAAACCATTCATTTTTTACTGCTTATGCATGCATTTCTTAGTTTATTCATGTTGTTTGTAGGAAGAAGGGTAGGCACTCTATCTACGTGACTAATGCATTATGATTCCAGGTTTTGGCATTAAAAGGGAGCAAAAGACAACGAAAAGGAGACAAGGAGAAAATGAGGTGGCACTGCTGGCCTTTAGGAGAGGATGTCCACGATCTTGGGGACATTCCTCGTGATTCCCACCAAGAACTCCGAGCTCCAATCCATCTTCCCTCCGAGCTTAGAAGCAGCCAGTTGTTCTACAGGAACAGCAGTTATAAACTGCTCTACAGGAACAGCAGTTATGACCGTCCTACAGGATCAGCAGTTAAACTCTAGTTGGACAGCCGGGCTCCTAAAATCAAGGACACTTGTTGGATCATCGTTTTTGTATAAGTATAGAGGCCTTAGCCTTGGATAGGTTGTTGAAACTCTCGTATTGCTATTGTAATTTTCGAGCACAGCTCAGTTTTTGTTCCTTTTTGTAAGCCAATTTGGCATGATATCAGATTATGAATAAAGAAGGCAGATTCTGATCTAGTTCTGAGTTTTCTTAAGGAGACTATAGCTCTCAGGTTAGGGCCCAACCTGAGAGCCATAGATCCCCTCTGCTGTAGTGTTGTTTCCATTTCATTTCAGCACTTTGAGCTTTTCATTTGCACATGCAATTCGAATTACAGGTTGTTAAGTTGGTCTTTTTCGTGAGTTAGATAGGAGTTGCTTATGGTGAATTTGTTTCCAATTGCGTAGTGTAGCAGAGGATAGGTATAATCGATTGGAGCTCCAACAAAAAGGTTGTTAAGGCTCACTGCCATCTCATCTGGGATTGGAGAGCAGTCCATGACTAACCACCAAAAATACGCATTTCTTTATTCCATGATTGCTGCAAACACAGTCACGTTATATTAGATGCTTCCACATGATTCACACCTGCACCACACTCCTTTACCACAGCTTCATGCACATTCTCCTTCGCGTTTAGATTGCTGTTCATTGAATTTATAAGCACAGGTAGTCTAAGTTAATGCATTTTCGGTTTGGTGATAGTCACAAGCATTTGTTCCATTTACACTGCTTTCTCTCGTTCCATTACTTTGTCCTCCATCTTGATCACGCATGCAAACACATCTTTGACCCCTGCTCCGCTCTGTTATCTCCCAAAGTCTTTCACTCCTCTCGTACTTCCATTCTCTAGCCCTTTTCGTTGACATAGCCCTCTATCTTCCAACCCACTCCCTACACTCACTCCCCATCCTATTCCTTCAATTCTACAGCCATCACCAGCCTCATTCCTACCTTACACATCTCCCCCTACCATTTCATCACTCCTCCATCACGCCAAACACTCACGGTAGGTCATCCTATAGTCGTTTGTAGACATCCTGTAGAAACCAGAGTATCCTGTAGGATCCCCTGCAGACTTCCTGTAGGAGGCCACTCACTCGGTTGCCGAGCTTCTGAATGTGAGGAACCTCTGTGGAGGGATGCTAAGGATCCCTAGGGACCTCTCCTAGCCTCCCCAACCTGTCCCACGCTTTCCTTCCTTCTCCATCCCATCTGCACAACCAAACCCTAGTTAGCACAAGATCACAATCATTCCACACACTTAAAGGAAAAATACAAAAACATATCTTTCATGATGCAAGTAGTTTAGATCCATGCATTTGCACTTATTAGAGGTAACAGCAGCATTGGTAGAAGTTTCATTCACATTTTTTGCATTGTAGAGGTTAGACTAGTTAAATTAGGGTTTCCTAGGTTTACATGCTTTGATTTGCTTTCAGTCCATTTTGTCAAGTAGAGTAGTTTTCCTTTGAGAATAGCTTTCGTCCATCAATTAGCAAGCTTCTTCTGAGAGCCTATAGAAGTTGGCTTGAGCCCTAGCGGACTTGTGCCAGCTGACCAAGTGACAGCTGCGACAAGAGCTAGTACTTGTGCATATAGCACCGTCGCTTCCAAGTTTGTACGAACTACCGGGTTGATAAAATGAGAGACAGGAAGCCCCAGGAGTTGTAGCATTATTGCTACAATAATGGAGCTCACCATCTTTTTGGCGCCGTTGCCGGGGAAGCGTCAGAGTATTAGTAATTGTTGCTTTTCTTCTACTTTCGTACTCTTACTTCTGCTCAGTAGTTTATTTCATTTCCATTCTGCAAAAGTAGCTTAGCATTTCCTGCTTTCCTAGATTAGCATTTCCTGCTTTCATAGATTAGCATTTCCTGCTTTCATAGATTAGCATTTCCTGCTTTCCTAGATTAATATTTCTTGCTTTCCTAGAGTAATTTTTCTTGCTTTCCTAGATTAGCTTTCCAATTCTGCAATTTCATTTGAGCAATATAGTTAGTTGTAGATCACTTTGTTTCAGTTTTGCAGGTACCAAAGAAAAAGCAAAAGCACTCAAAAAAAGAAAAGTCCTTTCCATTTCATGCCTCGTAGGAACCGAGATAGATCAGGCAAATTCCTACCAAACACCCCCACCACATCACTGAGTCACCCTTCTCTCTTCTTTGGTGACAGTGACCCAGAGGAACCTATAGGTGAACATCCTGAGATATACCAAGACCCTATAGAAGAAGAAGAGTTAGAAACCACTCCATCTGAAGCCATGGCTGATAATAGGAGAGAAGATGAGAGAATAGAAGGAGCTTTCCCCATCCGAAAGACCAATGGAGATATGAAAATGAAAAACATTAGCCCCTCCGCCTTGCCTCACTTCCATGGACTGACCACTGAGGATCCTGATACCTTCTTGTTTGAGTTTGCTGTCCTTTGTAGAACCTATGACTATACTGAAGATGAGCAAAAGCTGAAGCTTTTCCCTTCCACTCTTAAGGATGCAGCACTACGCTGGTTCATGGGATTACCTGGGAATAGCATCGCTACTTGGGCTCAGATGCAGCAAGCCTTCAATACCAAGTATAGGGATTATTGTAGGTCCAAGGAAACCAAGGGAGAGATCTTTCGAATGACCATGGGGAATGATGAGTCTTTAGAGGATTATGAGGAGAGGTTCCAACTTAGCTATAAACGGGCCAGGTGCACACTTGACCCTGAATCCCTCAAGTTGGTTCTACTCCGAGGAGTCCCTGAAGATCTCTTAGACACCCTTCACATGTTAGCTGGGGGGGACATTTACCAACTGCCTTATGAGGACATCAAGACTGTGTTTCGAAATCATTCCAGGGCAGCTAGAAAACGAGGTAGAGGAAATCTCCTCTCACCCGGTGTCCCTTTCTCCAAACATGAGTTTACAAACCAATTAGAAGATCTTAAGAGTGAGGTGAGACAGACCATTGCCATGTAGCTGGACACATTCAGGATCCAGCAGAAGAAAGAAGAAGCTGAGAGAGCCTTGGCTGTCTTCTGTCCTAGGTGCACCAGAAGACACCCTAAGAACGAATGTCCATTGCATTCGGTTGAAGTGTGTTTCATTTGTGAGGAGGACCACCCAACAAATCAGTGTCCAACCTTACCTGGGTTTAAAGCCATGTACCAAGGAACCGAAGCCCCCACTGAACCTCTCTACTTCATCAACCAAAGGAGGCCTCAAGGATCTAGACCTTATCAGCAGGGGATGCAAGGGGCATCTCAAGCTTATTACAACCCCAACCACTCGACTCCCATGCCTTCCTGGGGTCCCCCTGCTCATCCTTCTTGGTCCATGCCTCCTCCATGGTCTTATCCACCTCAGTACCCTACTCAACCTACTTCTCATCCATATCACTCACATACCCAGTCGCAGCCTCAATGGAGTGCTCCTCAGTCGGGGTGGAGGCCCCAGTACAACACTCCTCCTGCCATTTTGCCTCCACCACCAGTTCAACCTCAGCCTTTACCTCCTGCTCCTCCAAGGCAACCTTAGATGCCTGCTCAACCGAACCCGAACCCCAACAATAGACAGGCTCAGCAGGTATATACTGGGGAGACCTCATGCCCTACCTATGCTGTGGAGATCCAGGAGATCAATCTTAGATCTGGAAAGACTCTTCCAGATCGCCAACCTCCTCCCCCAGAGGATGAGGAAAACCATCAGGAGAGTGAACCAAAGCCTATTCCACCCTTTCCTGAGAGACTAACAGCCACCACACAACCTAACCCAGAAGAAGATGAGCTTTTGGGTGAGCTCAAGCAGTTGTGTGTAAAAATCCCACTTCTCCAAGCCATCAAGGATGTGCCAATATATAACAAGCTGATTAAGGAGAAGTGTTTCAAACACCCAGGCAGACGGAAGAAAGATGCCTCAACTATCAATGTCATAGGACAGCTGTCTGACCTTATGCTAGGACAAGTCATCTGCCCAAAGTACCTAGATCCTGGAAGTCCTGTAGTAGATGTTCACATTAATGGCACCATTATCCCCCACACCTTGATTGATCTGGGGGCGGCCATCAATGTGATGACCAGGGATACCATGCTTAAACTCAATCTTCAGGGTTCCTTGAGGAAGACCTCGACAGTACTGCAATTAGCAGATCGCTCCACCGTGACTCTCGAAGGGATTGTGGAGGATGTCTTGGTCTCTATTGATTCTTGGGAATACCCTGCAGACTTCCTGGTTCTGCAACCAAAGGCCAAGCTTACTGGATATCCTCTCATCTTGGGAAGGCCTTGGTTAGCTACTGCAGATGCTTACATAAGTTGTCGGGTAGGAAACATGACCATCAAAAATGGTCCCATGTCCAAGCAGCTAGTCCTATACCCTCCTGCCCAACCTTCTTTAGAGCATGATTTACCACTCTGGTTGGAGGAAGGAGAGGAAGACGAGGTGTACTCTGCACCTCTGTGCACCCTAGATACCACTAGAAGAGACCCTCCTACCGAGGATGATTTGATTGAGACCCTGATCCAGAATCCACCTTCCAGTGCACTATCTTTAGAGAAGTTGGTGGAGGATGCCCAAGCTAGCACCTTAGTGGACCTTTGTTCAACCAACCCTGTCACTCCCAGAGTCAAAAGTGTGGAGTTCGGCCCTGAGAGAGCATTAAAGATCAGCTCTTCCCTATCTCCTTCCCAGAAGAAGGAGTTGTGTGGCCTATTGGCCAGCCACTTAGATGCTTTTGCTTGGAGCTATAAGGAGATGAAAGGAGTCCATCCCTCGGTCTGTACCCATCATATATACATCAAAGAGGATTGTAAACCAGTTAGGCAACCCCAGAGGAGAATGAATCCAGCCCTTAAGGACATTGTCAAGGAAGAGTTGCAAAAACTGTTGGATGCTGGATTCATCTACCCCATCTCAGATAGTGAATGGGTGTCCCCTCTGGTCTTGGTTCCCAAGAAAAATGGGAAATGGAGAATCTGTGTAGACTACCGAGAGCTGAACAAAGCTACCAAGAAAGACCATTTCCCTCTACCTTTCATAGATCAAGTGTTGGATGGACTGGCAGGAAAGAAGTTCTTCTCTTTCCTGGATGGGTTTAGCGGGTACAATCAAATCCAAATCAGCCCGGAAGACCAAGATAAGACCACCTTCACTTGTCCTTGGGGTACCTTTGCCTACCGAGTCCTTCCCTTTGGGCTATGCAATGCTCCTGCTACTTTTCAGAGAGCTGTCTTGAGCATCTTCTCGGAGTTGGTCCATGATGCAGTGGAAATATACATGGATGACTTTACTCCTTATGGGGCCAACTTCCAGGAAGCATTGTCCAACTTGGGAAAGGTCCTAACCAAGTGCATCGAGATGAACTTGTCCCTTAGCCCTGAGAAATGTGAATTCCTAATGACTGAAGGGACCGTGCTAGGCCATACCATTTCTTCCCAAGGATTGCAGGTGGATCCTAACAAAATTGCTCTCATCAAGAGGGTTCCACCTCCTCAAAAAGTAAGGGATGTCCGGAGTTTCTTGGGATTAGCAGGATACTACTGGAGATTCATTAAGGACTTCAGCAAGTTAGCCTCACCATTGTTTGGTCTGTTGGCAAAAGATGTGGAGTTTAATTGGACTGACGATTGTCAGAAGAGTTTGAATGAATTAAAAGACAAGTTAGTGTCAGCTCCAATCCTGAGAGGTCCAAACTGGGCCCTACCTTTCCACATCCACACTGATGCCTCGAACAAAGCCATAGGTGCAGCCTTAGGACAAGTTGAGCAAAAACTTCCATATGCCATTTACTTCGTTAGCAAAAACTTGTCCAAAGCAGAGCTGAATTACACTGTAACCGAGAAGGAATTCTTAGCTGTGGTTCATGCACTGAACAAGTTCCGACATTACATTACTGGTTACCAGACTTTTGTACATACTGACCATGCTGCTATTAGATATTTGATGAATAAACCAGATGTGAATGCTCGTATTATTAGATGGTTACTTTTATTGCAGCAGTTTGATCTAACCATTGTTGATAAACCAGGGAGAGAAAATGTTGTTGCTGACTTCTTGTCTAGATTGGATTTGTCTGCAGATGAAGATGGGACGGTGGATGACCAGATGCCTGATGAGCATCTGTTTTCTATCTCAGTACTCTCTCCATGGTTTGCTGATATAGCAAACTACCTTGTTTCAGCTCAGTTCCCTCCGCACCTCTCTTCAAAAGAGAAGAGCAAAATCATCAGAAAGAGTGCCTCATTTACATGGATTGGGGGCAATCTGTTCAAGCTTGGCCCCGATCAGATCTTAAGGCGTTGTGTAAGGGAGGAGGAAGTCTTTGACATCCTCCTCACCTGTCATGATGGGCCTTGTGGAGGACATTTTGCAGCAAAGAGAACTGCCTTCAAGATCCTGCAGGCAGGCTACTATTGGCCCACACTTCATCAAGATGTCAGAAGATATGTCAGCCAGTGTGACCAATGCCAAAGAATGGGGAAACCGACCCAAAGGGATGAGATGCCTCTCCAACCTCAAGTGACTCTTGAGCCATTTGAGAAGTGGGGCATGGACTTTGTGGGTCCAATCAATCCCTCTTCGAGGCAAAGATCCTACATCATTGTGTGTACTGACTACTTGACAAAGTGGGCAGAGACTAAAGCAATCAAAGCAGCAACAGAAGAGAAGGTGGTCGAGTTCTTAAGAGAGAACATCTTCTACAAGTTTGGCTACCCAAGAGAGCTGGTGACCGATCAAGGGAGCCAGTTCACATCCAACTTGGTTGAAGATCTACTAGCTCATCACAAGATCAAGCATAGGACTTCCACCCCCTATCATCCTCAAGCAAATGGGCAGGTGGAAGTCACCAATAGAGCATTAGAAGGGATCTTGACTAAAGTGGTGAGCAGCAGCAGAAAGGACTGGGCAGATCGCCTGGTTGAAGCCACATGGGCTTACAACACCACTTGGAAGACCACCACCGGCTTCACACCTTATGAGCTGGTCTATGGGAAGAAAGCTTTGCTGTCCATTGAGTTTGAGTATAACACTTTGAGGATGGCAGCTCAGCTGGACCTAGATCTCAGCCATGCACAGCAAGAAAGGTTATTGTAGCTGAATGGACTGGATGAGCACCGCATGCAGGCCCTCCTTCACTCAGAAGTGGTTCAACTTCAGAGGAAGGTGTGGCATGACCAACATCTCCATGACAAGCAATTTCAGCCGGGAGATTGGGCTTTGTTGTATGATTCCAGATACAAAGATTTCAAGGGAAAGTTGAGAACCAGATGGCTAGGACCATATTCAGTGGAAAAGTGTCATGACAATGGATCTGTCCTCATTCGAACCATTGATGAGGAAGCCATTCCCATGCTTGTCAATGGGCATCGATTGAAGATCTACAGGAAGCCTCCCTCAAGACAAGAGTTCATCAAAACAATGGAGAAGGCAGTATTGGTCATAGAGAAGGGTCCTGCCCCTGCTTTGGGCACACCCTGAAGCATCTAAAAAAAAAAAAAAAATAATAATAATAAATAAATAATAAAGATCCTTGGGTGAAAACCTCTCTGAGGCGCCCAAGGCAGGTGGTAGGGGTGAAAACCTCATTGAGGCGCCCCTGCTATCTTTCAAAAAAAAAAAAAAAAAAAGAAAAAAGAGATAAAGATCCTTGAGTGAAAACCTCTCTGAGGCGCTTAAGGCAGGTGGTAGGGGTGAAAACCTCATTGAGGCGCCCCTGCTATCTTTCAAAAAAAAAAGAAAAGAAAAAACAGAAAAAAAACAAAAAGAAAAAAACAAGATCAATAAGTCATTATGTGAAATTTGCATGCAGATTGCAGGTGTTCTATGGAGGAGAGGAAGCCTCTCAACTCAAAGCCAGAAGTCCTTATCATGCAGCCAGGACACCTCAGCAGCACCTCCTCCAAGAATGCCTATGTTCTTCAAGGTATGTGCACTTTTATTATAAACTGAGTCTTCTACAGGAAGGTGCGATTTTCTACAGGAAGGTGCAAATTTCTACAGGAAGAGCTGCCTGTCTACAGGAAGCTCTGTACTTCTACAGGAAACTTCCTGTAGAAGCTCAGAACGAGCCAGAATGCGTTTCATGAGCAGATTTGATGACTACGGGTTGGTGTGGACGCATGCAAGCCTCTTTTGGGCCCATGCACGACACTGATACCTTGCTCCACCATCCTCGTCACCATGCAACTAAGATCCCTGCACCAGCAAACCAGATCAATGAGTTCTCGTGGAAAAATCAGTTGTCAGAGAAAAGTGAACACTGGGAGCTCATACCACGTCCATGTCGAGCATCAGAAGCTTCGGGAGCGCGATTAGCAGGTCATCTCCATTGTCAAGTAGCATGCACCCAAGGAGGTGAGACTGTTACAAGGCACCCCGCGGGGATCCTGTAGCAGTCAAACCTGCAGGAGTGGATACCATTCATCGCCCAGCCATCTGCAAACAACACACGGGCGCATGCAACCAGAGCGTCCACGACAGCGCCAGCATCCTGTAACCACGAGCCTCTGGGACTGTGTAAGCCACATGCAACAGGTAGATCCGTCGTCCAAAAACTGGAAATCATGTGTAGACGCGCGCAGGTAAGTGTTCTAATCCTTCCTTCCGTCAAATCGCATGAGTATCACTTTGATTTGTTTGCATGGCATAGAAATGAATGGTTGAGCGGCCGTAAGGCCAGTTGACTGGCCACGTTGGCTAGTGAAGGGATAGTCAGATGATGGGTGGCAGCCACGACAAAGGGAGCACGCAGCACGCACGTGAAGATCAGTCCCGTCAACCGAGAAACGAGTTTAACCGAAAAGGGCGGCGGCAGATCTGTGGGAATGAATGCGGCAGCAAGTGAATGTGCAGGCGGATGATGGGTGACGTCACCCAACGGTCCGGCAGGGACAGCTCACCCTCCGCGCCACGAGCTGCGCTGATTCAAAATCTAATCGGCTAGATTGTGCACGTATATCCATCCACCTCCACTTCAAAACTTGAGTAACTCTTCTGAATACCTCTGCATGTTGATACGCCAAGCTTTCGGCCGACTGAACACCAGTGAAGCGCACCTCAACCGCAGTCCAACTACCGTTCTCCCCGAAGCCTGCGCACTGCTCCTACAGGAACAGTTTCTACAGGAACGCAGTCCTACAGGAAGCAGTTTCTACAGGAACGCAACTCTACAGGAAGGTGAAGTCTTCACGTAAGAAAAGGTGGCAGAAAAGAGGTAACCCTGAAACTCCTTCCGCAATTGGCTTTCAAAGGTGGCAAGGTCATTATTCACAGTCTGGTCATAAAAAAATATTGGATTGCCGTGCCTATATTATCGCTTCTACAGGATAGCAGTATAATTAGACTGTGGTCTGTGAATTCATTGCATGCTCTGTCTATAAGACCGAATTTCCTTTGTATCTACCGCCTTTGGTCAAAACCACTGTGTTCATCATGCCTGGTGGGTTTATCAGGCGAGAGCCTACTGATTCAAATACATTAAGGAGAAATCCGGCAGTGGTTGAGCTCTTCACTAGAGCACAATGGATGCCTTTTTGTGATAAGCTACAGGGCTACGATGATGAAGTAGCCGAGGAATTCTTGTAGGCATTGAAGCCCAAATCCCAGACACTGGCCACAGTAAGCTTCAGAGGTCTCAGCCTCCAACTCACCCCAGAGCATATAAGTCAAATCACAGAACTGCCCATGGGTCTGTCGTGGGATAAAGAAGAGCGGAAGCAGAGTCAGCAAGCAAGGAAGGAGTTCTTCCCACCTAAAGAATCATTCACAGAGGACAAAAATGGGGTGAAAAGGACAAGCCTGTTGCCACCATGGAACGAAGTCAGTTTGCAAATTATGAAATATATCACCTGTGAGGGTCGTTACAGCATCGTATATGCGTATCACTTCAGGCTGCTCAATGAACTAAGACACCAGATTAACCTCCCTGCAGCACAGAGGCTGAGCATTCCTTACTTTTTACTGCAGTCCTTGATGGAGTGCTCCACAAAGCTCAAGGACGGAATTCCGGATCAGGTAGCCCACCATGGGTTAGTCAAGCTTCTTGTGGAGGATGCTCTCCACTCATATAAAGTCCCCCTCGCATGGGAATCATTTAGGAATTTAACAAGAGAAGGGAACATAAAAATGTTGCTTGAAGAAACGGAATCCTCTAGCGGTGAAGAAGAAGAGCCAGTAGCTGAGAGTAAGAAAGGGAAAAGCCAAAAGGTCCCGACTCCAACACAGAAGAAAGAACGAAAGGAGAAGGAGGAGGGAAAGGATGACAGAGCAAAAGAGGACACCCCCATCCTGTCAGCAAGGGAAAAGAGGTTGAAAAGCAGGGCAGTCAAAACTGAGGTGGTCCCTGCCAGCCCAAGCACCTCGTCAGCTCCTGCAGTCAAAGCCAAAAGCAAAATCCATGCAGCCAAGCAAGAAAAGGTGGTGAGAGTTGCATCTGCAGGAACGCAAAAACTGGCTTCTACAGGAAGCCCGAAAACACAAACACAGGCTTCTACAGGAAGCCCGAAAACACAAACACAGGCTTCTACAGGAAGCCCGAGAACACAAACACAGGCTTCTACAGGAAGCCCGAAAACAAAGACAAAGGCTTCTACAGGAAGCCCGAAGATCAGTAAGGAGCAGGCTTCTACAGGAAGCCCAAGAGCAACGACCAAGGCTTCTACAGGAAGCCCGAAAATCGTTGGAGAACAGGCTTCTACAGGAGGCCCAAAAACGGAGACAAAGGCTTCTACAGGAAGCCCGAAAGTGCCACCACAGGCTTCTACAGGAAGCCCGAAGATAGAGACAGGGGCTTCTACAAGAAGCCCGAGATTGGAAAGAGGGGCTTCTACAAGAGGCCCGAAGGTCATTGAGAAACAGCCTCCTATAGAGAGTCCGAAGACAAAGAAAGAATCTTCTACAGGAGGCCCGGAAGCGGGCAAAGCAGGGTCTTCCACAGGAAGCCCGAAATCTAAAAAGGAGGGGCCCTCTACAAGGAGCTCCGAGAGAGCAAAACGCAAGAAAGAGAAGGCTGGCATTCTCGAAAAGGAGGCAGCAGCGGCACTGGCTGCCCTCAGCACACCTCCAAAACCGAAAGAGAAAAGGGAGAGGGAGACCCCTCTACCACCTAAAGCCAGGAGAAGCAAGAGGATGACCGCGGGCAAGCCACAGCCTCCACCCAGTAGCCACACCACTTCAGGGGATGTCCCTATTTCACCCAGTGCAAGGACCCCCTCTAAAACATCAGCTACCCCCGAAAAGGGGAGCCCAAAAATAACTTCCTGGACACGAAAGATAGGCCAGTCGCCTTCCGAAGCCCGACTCAAGGAAATAGAAAAGGGGAAGGAAGCATCACCCTCGTCACCACCAAGGGCAGAGAAGGCAGGGCCATCAAAAGCAGAAAAGAAAGAGCCTGTTCCGGTCCCGAGTCCTCGGCCAAGGACAAGGAGCAGGAGCAAGGTTGCTCAAGGATGAGCAAATGGTTCAGCTGGGGGGTGATGATGAGCCCCAATTTTGGTACAATTTGGGCTCATTTTGGCCTATTCTACTTGCTCAAACCATTCATTTTTTACTGCTTATGCATGCATTTCTTAGTTTATTCATGTTGTTTGTAGGAAGAAGGGTAGGCACTCTATCTACGTGACTAATGCATTATGATTCCAGGTTTTGGCATTAAAAGGGAGGAAAAGACAACGAAAAGGAGACAAGGAGACAATGAGGTGGCACTGCTGGCTTTTAGGAGAGGATGTCCACGGTCTTGGGGACATTCCTCGTGATTCCCACCAAGAACTCCGAGCTCCAATCCATCTTCCCTCCGAGCTTAGAAGCAGCCAGCTGTTCTACAGGAACAGCAGTTATAAACTGCTCTACAGGAACAACAGTTATGACCGTCCTACAGGATCAGCAGTTAAACTCTAGTTGGACAGCCGAGCTCCTAAAATCAAGGACACTTGTTGGATCATCGTTTTTGTATAAGTATAGAGGCCTTAGCCTTGGATAGGTTGTTGAAACTCTCGTATTGCTATTGTAATTTTCGAGCACAGCTCAGTTTTTGTTCCTTTTTGTAAGCTAATTTGGCACGATATCAGATTATGAATAAAGAAGGCAGATTCTGATCTAGTTCTGAGTTTTCTTAAGGAGACTATAGCTCTCAGGTTAGGACCCAACCTGAGAGCCATAGATCCCCTCTGCTGTAGTGTTGTTTCCATTTCATTTCAGCACTTTGAGCTTTTCATTTGCACATGCAATTCGAATTACAGGTTGTTAAGTTGGTCTTTTTCGTGAGTTAGATAGGAGTTGCTTATGGTGAATTTGTTTCCACTTGCGTAGTGTAGCAGAGGATAGGTATAATCGATTGGTGCTCCAACAAAAAGGTTGTTAAGGCTCACTGCCATCTCATCTGGGATTGGAGTGCAGTCCATGACTAACCACCAAAAATACGCATTTCTTTATTCCATGATTGCTGCAAACACAGTCACGTTATGTTAGATGCTTCCACATGATTCACACCTGCACCACACTCCTTTACCACAGCTTCATGCACATTCTCCTTCGCGTTTAGATTGTTGTTCATTGAATTTATAAGCACAGGTAGTCTAAGTTAATGCATTTTCGGTTTGGTGATAGTCACAAGCATTTGTTCCATTTACACTGCTTTCTCTCGTTCCATTACTTCGTCCTCCATCTTGATCGCGCATGCAAACACATCTTTGACCCCTGCTCCGCTCTGTTATCTCCCAAAGTCTTTCACTCCTCTCGTACTTCCATTCTCTAGCCCTTTTCGTTGACATAGCCCTGTATCTTCCAACCCAC
Organism: Pinus tabuliformis; assembly: GCA_031772625.1. Classification (NCBI taxonomy): domain Eukaryota; kingdom Viridiplantae; phylum Streptophyta; class Pinopsida; order Pinales; family Pinaceae; genus Pinus; species Pinus tabuliformis. The sequence goes on from CM062815.1 coordinate 605,195,829, forward strand.
TCCCTACACTCACTCCCCATCCTATTCCTTCACTTCTACAGCCATCACCAGCCTCATTCCTACCTTATACATCTCCCCCTACCATTTCCTCACTCCTCCATCACGCCAAACACTCACGGTAGGTCATCCTGTAGCCGTTTGTAGACATCCTGTAGAAACCAGAGTATCCTGTAGGATCCCCTGCAGACTTCCTGTAGGAGGCCACTCACTCGGTTGCCGAGCTTCTGAATGTGAGGAACCTCTGTGGAGGGATGCTAAGGATCCCTAGGGACCTCTCCTAGCCTCCCCAACCTGTCCCACGCTTTCCTTCCTTCTCCATCCCATCTGCACAACCAAACCCTAGTTAGCACAAGATCACAATCATTCCACACACTTAAAGGAAAAATACAAAAACATATCTTTCATGATGCAAGTAGTTTAGATCCATGCATTTGCACTTATTAGAGGTAACAACAGCATTGGTAGAAGTTTCATTCACATCTTTTGCATTGTAGAGGTTAGACTAGTTAAATTAGGGTTTCCTAGGTTTACATGCTTTGATTTGCTTTCAGTCCATTTTGTCAAGTAGAGTAGTTTTCCTTTGAGAATAGCTTTCGTCCATCAATTAGCAAGCTTCTTCTGAGAGCCTATAGAAGTTGGCTTGAGCCCTAGCGGACTTGTGTCAGCTGACCAAGTGACAGCTGCGACAAGAGCTAGTACTTGTGCATATAGCACCGTCGCTTCCAAGTTTGTACGAACTACCGGGTTGATAAAATGAGAGATAGGAAGCCCCAGGAGTTGTAGCATTATTGCTACAATACTGGAGCTCACCAGTCGTAACATCATCTAATATGAGTTGTAGCATCATCCCATAGAGGGATTGATGTTGCACTATGATCCTCAACTTTAGCTTGCTGAGGACCTGTAAATCATAAACATAATTTAACATATATATAATTAATAAACTAGAAACATAATAACATATACATTAAATTCAAACACATCAGTTGAAGATAACTTAAAAATTAAAGGCAATTTCAAGACATAAACACATAAAGTTTAAAGATGTTTTACATTAGGGGAAATTTCAACCTAAAAGTGCCCATGAAATTTTCATGTATGTGATATGTAAACCAATCAAAATCCTGTAAATTTAAAAAGAGGTAGATGCAAATATTTTGGAGGGAAAATAAAAATAACTACTTTTTTAATTGTATTTTTGGTTTATCTCCTTATAGGTTTACTCAAATTTCATGTGTAAACACTCGTTGGATGCAAAATTAAATTCTGAATTCTGCATCCAATGAGTACTCATTATGCATACTTTTTAGAAGAATCAGATTGATAAAAAGTGAAGATACATTTAAAAAACGTGTTGAACATGTTTTTTAATGTCTTCAATTTTTATCAATGCGGGTCTTCCAAAATTTATGCATAACGGGAACTCGTTGGATGCAGAATTTAGTTTTCCATCCAAAAAATACAATAAGAAAGAAAAAAATACAATTAAAAATGGTAGTTTTTTTCCTTTTCCTTCCAAAATATATAACTCTTATTTTATTATTTTCCTATTATTTTATTATTTTTCCTTAGGAGGCTGCTTTTAGGTTGAGATTTCCTCTAATGATAATGTAAGAGGTGTACCTGAAATGGGCAAAGACGGTCAAATGGATATACAAACATGGTCATCAAGAGAGACAGAAGCACTACCGCTCACACTAACTCTTTGTGGGCTACATGACCTATCACGAGCCTGACCATGTATAACATAACCTCTCACACTACGATGGCCTGTAGTGGGGGTGCGTATATGGAATGCCTCAACATATTACATATAAACTAATCCATGAAAAAAATGTTGCTAAAAACCATTTCTAGACTAAAGCAGAATAATCTAGCCTGAAGTCCTAAACTTTAGAGTCCATTCATTGATGATTTATCAACTAAAGTACATTGAGTTCCATGTAAAAACAATTGAAAGAAGTGATCAAATCTAGCTTCACACTTTTTCTCATTTTTAAATAATGCATTTTATTCATAGTGCAACTATATGTAAATATATATGTAAAAAATTGAAATAGACCTATTAAAAAACTAATAAAATTTCATGTCAACCAAATACTATAACAGACTTTATGATCTTAATGTTACTTTGACACATGGCATGTATTAGGTGCAAGCACATGGAGACAATGTTTCTTTTCCAACACACTACATAATGAAATACCAGGTACAAATTAGAAAACAATCTAAATGCTTTTATTCACTAGACCAAATGCACCTTTTATGATGGATTTAATTTATCTATCAATGATGCATTGTCGAAACACAAACTTATATATATATATATATATATATGTATGTATGTATGTATGTATGTATGTATGTATGTATGTATGTATGTATGTAATGTTAAATAATTATAAAACTATGTTATGTTAACTAATTTTATGTTATGTTTTAAATGTTAAATTTAACAAGTTATGTTATGTTTAGAAAATTTTATGTTATGTTATAAACAATATATATAAAACTATAATATATCTAGCTATGTGATATGTTATAACTTTATAATCTAGTTAATTGTATATAGTTATATTTAAATAATTATATAGTTACATGGTTATGAAATAGTTATAGTTATGCTACATGTTATGTTACATGCATGTTATGTTAAATTTAACTTTGTGTTATACATGTTAAAGAATTATAGGTTATATGTTATAACTTTATGTTATGAACCAAATAGGTATAAAACTATGTTATGTTATCTCTCTCTCACACACACACATATAATGTCGTGATGTTATAAGTACATTATAATCTAGTTATATATATTGTGTTATGAACTATAGTTATGGTCATGTTCTAACATTATATATATATATATATATATATATATATATATATATATATATATATAATGTTAAATAGTGGTAAAACTATGAACATTGCATTATATATTTTATATATATAACTATAATATATAATTATGTGATGTTAACGTTAAATATAGTTACATGTTATATTATGTTATATAGTTATATATACATTATGTAGAATGTTATAATTATATATAGTGACATGTTGTTATATATATATATATATATATATATATATATATATATAACAAAATTTTATCTTTTTAGATTTTTAACTTTAAAGATTAATATTTATTTTTAAAACTAGAATTATACTATATTTATTATTAAAAAAATATTTAAAATATAAATTAATTTAAATTTAAAATAAAATAAAATTTCTTATTTTATAAATAAAGATTCACTATGAGCAGCCATATTCATCATGGCAGTCTCAAGCTTTTAATTTACTTATTTATTGGTTATAGTTTTGTTGTTTTGAGTTTTTTGGGTATATTTTTGGTCAAATTTTCGAGAAACTTAAAATGGCTTTTAAATAACAAAAAATAAAAATAAAAATGAAAATTTATTTCACAAAATCCTAGAGGAAAAATTTAAAACCTAAAATTATAAGAAAAAAGTATTTTTACCATTAAAAATAAGAAAATATGCATTAAATACACAAAACATTGCAAGTAAGAAACAAATTTAAAACCTAAATTATAGTTTTCCTTGGTGGTTTCGAAGTGTTTCCTAGGTTGTTTTGATGGTTTTCTAGGTTGGTTTTGTGGTTTTCTAAGTTGTTTTCAATGGTTTTTTTTATGGTTTTCTTGGTTGGTTTTGTGATTTTCGTAATTTTTGAATGGTTTCATGGTTTTTGTACATGGTTAATTTAAAAAAAAAATAATTTGTTACATTTTGCAAAAAAAATTAAATAAGAAAGAAAAAGAATAAAGTACCTACCTTCATTTCCCAACTCTGATAAATCTGACTCTCTTCTACTTTCCATACACACAATTTTCATAGAAATCCAAATCAACATGCTTCAAAACTAGCAACACATTTCTTGAGTGAATAATTTGCATTCCCTTCTCACTCATGTACCCGAGCCTATAATGCCACAATGTTATATCTGCTCTTGTGGAGGTTAATGCATTAACAAAATTAAAAATTCCATTACATAAATACAACATACCAACCTTTTCTCCTTTTTCTATTACCAGGGCTACTTTAGTGACCTTCCAAGTTTTGTCTATGAATGTAGTTACACAACCTTCACCCTCTAACTGCCCCGTTGAAATTAGATTTTTCTTCAGATATGGGACATGCCTTACCTCCTTCAATAACCATTGATTTCCATTTTGTTTCTTTATAAAAATCTTACCCATTCCAATGATTTTATAGGGTTTATCCACATCAACACGAACCTATCCAAAATCGCCTTGAACATAGTCATGGAAATGTTTCCTATTAGGTGTGGCATGGAATGAGGCCCTTAAATCTACCACCCAGGCATCAATAATATTCTCTAGTGAAAGAATCAAATAATCTTGCACCACATCACCTGTCACATTCACTTCATGATTGTTCTCTTGTTTTCCATCTCCTTCTTTTCCCTTTGAGATTTACAGTCTTTCTTTAGGTGTCCTTTCTTCCCGCATTTCCTACACACTACCCCTAATCTAGATTTGGATATTTCTTTTCTTGACTTACTGTGATTTCCTTTACTCCTTCCTCTTTCCATTTTTCTTCCCCTGGCCTCTGCAGTCAAATCATTTCCTAATGTATCACCAGATATTTTCCATTGCATTTCCTCGCTAAGGATGGTGCCAAAAACATCATCAAACTTTAAAGTACTAGATCCAGCAACAAAGTTACTAATAACCATAACTAAGCCATTCCCACTTTCTGGAAATGAGCACATAAATAACAAAGCCCTAACTTCACCATCATAATTTACCCCTACATAACGTAACTGACTGGTAACCATGTTAAATTCATTTAAATGATCAACAACAAATCCACCTTCTAACATCTTCATATTAAATAAACGCTTTATCATAAATACCTTATTTGAGGCCGAAGTTTTTTCATATAGTTTGGCCAATGTCATCATTAAATCTTCTTCCTTTGTTTCCTTTGAAATGTTGAATGCCACTGATGCTACCAGACACGGTCATATTTTTCATAGTGCCTTTATGTTGAGAAGATCACATTCTTCGTTTGTCATACTTGTCAAATTCTTTTATTTTTCGCTCAATGGTAGGTACAATTATTTCTAATACAAATAATATTCCATCTGCATCTTTCACAGCTGGTAATTTTGGCTGTTAAATTTCTTGACCCTAAACCTACCATCTTCCACCATTGCTCCCACTCGAATAAGGAACTCTTCTTTCCTGCAAGTTTATCAGCCAAATAGACCTTTGACTTTGATACCAGTTGTTAGAAATTAATTAGTGGAGAAATGAAATACATAAAATATTGCGGAAACAAAAATACAAAAACAAATAAAAATAGAGAGACACATATATACATGGTTCAACCATTTTGGGCTACGTCCTACAGTAGATCTGGCAAAATGAAGAGATACAACCTACAATAGATCTGTTGTAATATCCTCTTCTCTCTCACACAACCTCCTCTCCCTCTCTCTCACTGAGAATAATAATACATAGTTGTAATACAATTCCCTCATATAAATCGTGGGTTGACTTCTAAGAAAAAACCCTAAATTAACATAAATTCTACCATCATACGATCCTCCTAATGAACAACCCAGTTTAACTATGAAATTACAATATTTTACAAGGCAATTTTTCATTTATTTTTCATCTATGACTATGATTGGCTCATTGACAAAATGCAAATTGGTGATTTTCCAGGTTTGTTGCTATGTGTTTGCTCTTAATTTTCTCTTAAATTGTGCACTCATTGTTGTTTTCCTTGTTAATGTGGTGTTTGAATGTTTGCATATTGAACCAGGACACAAAATAAATCGGCAGGGCTGAGGAAAAGACAAAAAGCTTAGCCAACTTGTAGGCTTCTCAAACAAGTTGTGAGAGAAACTGCAACTTCTTCTTCTTTAATCTCCCACATAGCAACATTCATGTCATGAATGTCATTGCAGTTGATGATGCTAGGTTGTTGAGGATTCTTGGTGGAGTGACCATCTTTCGTTAGGTGTGATTCATAGCCAGGAGGAGTTGGTTGTTAGGGTTTTCTTGGTTTCCCTAGCTAGGGTTAGGAGAGCTTGAAATTGTTCCATCTTGTGATAAGTTGCAAGTATGTACATGTACTTCATATTTTTCTATATAAATAAAGTGTTTCAACAGTCCAATAATCGAGTACTTGCAGATTTGTTTATGAGCTTGTCTTCCCTTTCTTCAATGGCTAATTTCCAACACTTTTTTATAATGACAATTTGACATGACAAAAGGTTTAAATTGTTAATGATTTAGCATATATATGTGCCCCAAACGCTTTAAATTGTTGCAATTGAACTGCACTTGCCTGGTATGATTCATATACACAATATTGTTTGACAACCATTTGTTTCTTATATAAACTGAGATGCCACATACACAATGAAGAAGACAATCACTCAACACTCTTTTCCTTCTGCCATTATTGATGTTACTGTTCTCATGGCTCCTTGTGGTGAAGTAAAATTATAAGTGCAGACACAAACAAATTCCTCTATCCCGATAATGGGTCTAGCCACAACTGATACATTCTATGGAATATTTCCTTAGGTTAGAGCCAATTAAGAAGGCCTGCCTCTTAGTATGCTTATCCCGTTTGATAATGTCCTTGCTTGCTCACTGCAACTATCTCTCGCTTCCTTCTTCAAACACCTGAAACAAGCAAACAACAACAAACAACAACCGTGATAATAGACAAATTGTAGTTCAACACACTTAACAAGTCAAGAAACATTAAGCCATGAATATGTAAAATGAAAAATCATGTAAGAAATCAATCGATAGTTGCATATATATTGAATTAAGAAGAGATTACATCCATTGTCTTGACGTTTCCATTCTCTTCTGACAAGACCAGGTTCCCACACACTTATGCTAACATTCCATGATGGCCTCAACAACTAGCACACCAACATTAACACTAACACTATGCTTGGGAAGAAGGGAGGTTTATATAGGATGAATAGATGGGAGATGGATCCTTTTCTCATGGGAGAAGATCTTATCCCTTGAGGTAGTTCCATCCTTATAGGGGAAAGGAGCCCAAACTGACATCCTTGACTCCATCCAGCCAAACCATTTACCAGACTTCCGTTACGAAGCTTCTAGAGCTGGAAGCTTCAGCTCTTTATTTAAAAAAAATTCCATAAGAGGACCAACATGATTGAAACAAAGCTTAGTCACTCCGGTCGGCGTCAGGGACAGTGTTAATCCCTGCATATCGGCACGAGGGGGGACAAGGGCCATTAGCACCGGTCTTGTAAACTGGGCACAACAAAAGCTTCAGGGGAAATGGTGCAAAAGGGAATTGATCTGCTCATGAAGAGGGACATAATGGGAGTTTCTTCATGAAGGGAAAGCATGTAGGGTTCACTGTAGAGGTCCTCCAGGATCAAGGAATGGGGAGCAGAGGGACAGTGAAAAAAGCTGTGTAACACTACCTGTAAAGAATCCTCCTTGAACAAGGCTGAAATTTTGCATCCATATCTCATGTATCCAGTCCAAGAGCCCTTGACAAAAGAAATTCACAAGGGTGCATTAGGGATTTAAGTGTCAACTCAAGAATCAAATTTTGTTTTAGGGTCTTATACCTACTCTTACTGCACAATATTTCTACTCCTTTTTTAATGTTGAGTGTTGGGTTCATGGACCTATGTGGTTGATAAAAAATAAACCATATTTTCTTTATAATATCAATAAATCCATATCAACAAGATTCCAAGAGAAAAATGAAATTACATGCATGTCCATTTAACCAACTGAACATGACATAGACATCATTGCAAAGTGATTCAATACAACTAGCAATGTAACATAGCTTTTGCATCCATGATGTAAGCAATTTCATTAAGAGTAATGCTACTAAAAGGGATGCACAATGTGTGCTCCATCTCATGTATACATAATATCAGTTTCTGCTTGGATTTAGAGTAGACTTGATGGAGTACTTGTGATTGTACAAACTGGATATGTTTTTGGTGTTGGATTTGGTTGGCACTCGTAACACTCTATCTCACCCTTAACATGCACAATGACTTGTCCTAAATACCCAGCATTTCAAAGCTCTTGTAGCCAATCAAAACTTGTTCACATGTCTGCCAACATCCAGATTGTCCAACCCATTTAGTACAACATTAAACTTCTTAAAAAGATCTACACAAACTCAGGATCCTTGACAATGGCATGGTGTGCAGCAATCTTCATATCAGGTCTGAATTTTAAGACATCCTCCCATGCCACACTAGCTTTTGATTGCCCATCGTGGCATTTACAAAATATAAATTCCCTGTTTAAATTGCTAACTCTAATTGTATCCATGTCAATGACATGGACATCTTTGAAGCCCATAAGTGCGAGGGTTTTGGAAAACCACAGAATAAACATCACAAGCTCTACCATGTAACATACAACATTCTAAAATATTCCCTAATGAAAATGATGTGACATGTCATAAAAGACACAAAATACAAACTAAAGAGTAAACACTACAACATAATTTAGATATTTCTTAGTGCTCATACAAGTAACATAAACAGAAAAATGTACATGGTTGCTCTTCTTTGACATTGCCTCTATATGTACAAATGTTTTTTATTCCATACCTTTACCTGCATTGGTTACTTGCAGAGCTTTGGGGGTAGGAGGGGTTTGAGTGAGTATGGCCACCTTTGGGTTAGCTTGGATCATGAGCAGACATTGATGGATTTAGTGGTCTTTGCTTTTACAATGAAATCAGGCATTAAGAAAATTGACGTGGAAAACTAGTTGGGATGGTTCTGGTTGTTAATCTTGATGAGCACAGATTCTTTGAGCTCTTTAAATAGGTTGACCATAAAACAAAGTTTTAAAAGTTCAGACCATGCTTCCTCTATCCTTTAGTTGTCAAGCCCAAGGCTTTGTGCTTTTATTTGATTTCTTAACCCTTGTAATGAGTAAAATAGGGCAAACCACTTCTTTAGATCTATTTGGCCAAGTAGGAGAAAGGAAAATGTGTAGGGTTGGACACTTTCATTCTCAAGGGGGTAGAAAAGATCTCCTCCAAAAGGGGAATATATGAGGAGAAACCTATGAAGCAAAGAGTACATTTATGGACTTGTCTATTTAACAAGTTAGATGATTTTTCATGTTATAGGGGACCTTTTATACATGAGTTTGTTAAGTCCATAAATGAATGCCATTGGAAACCTTTGAATATGTGAGAAATATCCTCCATGAAGTGGTGAAATGGCCAAAGTTAGTGAGCAGATTTTGATATGGAACATGGGTGCACCGAGGGGACCATTAGTGCCGAGGAGTGATGGCTCATTAAAGTTAGTGAGCAGGTTTTGATATGGAACATGGGTGCTCCCAGGGGACCATTAGTGCTAAAGAGTGATGGCTCATTAACAATAAGCCATCACACTTCAACACTAATGGTCTCCTTGTAGATAGGTGTGCCCACGTTGCATATCAATTTTATAATTTAACCAGTGTTCAGGGATGATAAATTCAATGTAAATAGTTTAAACCTTTTTTGGCATATTTTTCCAAACAGTTTTGCCTAAAATCTGGTCAAAATTTTAGAATAATTGTTGAAATTGCAGATATCAGTGGTTGAGATTGCACAATCTTAATACAAGAGGGATTTTTCAAAGTGCTGAATCAAATTATGCATTCAAAAATTAAATTTAAGTAATAGATAATTGCAATTAGAGCAACAATTATATACCCAGATTCCAGTGATAGTTGCTAAAAAAAATCGAAAAATGTAAAATATTTAAACTTGTCCAAATGGATAAATATATCCGAGATGTGACTTCATTCAAATATCATAAATAAGTGGAGTATTTAGATTTAGTCGTATGAAAAAGCATCCACTCAACTAAAGAACAATGAAGTGCAACTTGAAATATGTATTAGGTTACTAAATTATGGGCCACTAAATAGAGAGGGAGACTAAAAGCACAAGGAATTGATCAATCATGAAACTCAAAGTGCATTGCAAAAGCCAACAAATTATCTTGTTAAATAACAACAAACCCTTAAAATACACATGAGAAGTGGCATGAAACGTAGAATATATGAGGAGCAGCCTATGAATGAGATCCACAAGGCCAGGGCCCAGCAGGGCATGAATTTCAAATATGAAATATTTGTTAAATGTGGGGGCTTCTGCAATTTTAATGTTTGTTTTCATCATTTTAACCAAAGAAAAATGTTATATTTGACACATAAATTACCTAGTGACTAACAATTTGTTTGTCAAATTCTATTGATGGTTCAGGTGAGCCTCTTGTTTGTGATCAAGGAGCTCAATTTCAAAGAAAATTGATTAGTCTCGAGGTTGTGGTCCAATGGCTAGGTTTTGTAGTTGCAATTAGTAGTTTTTCTCCACTTTCATCAGCATGAAAGTCATGAAATTCATCTCTGTGGTTAATATTAATACTGCACAATAAATCTTGATGGTAGTCCTCTACTGTAAGAATAACACCATTTGTGATTGGAAATGGATATTCTGCTAACGTCTTCTCTAAGTTTTGTGCATAATGTGCAGCAACATATTTCTCAATGTCATCACTAGACTCAAACAGAAGTGTAGAACCATGCATGATCAATGGTGAATTGACACCCAATTTAGCCTTGAAATCTTTTTCTATGATATCCTTCAGTTTTTCTTGTTGAGTATTCACCTCTAGTGATACAAGTGTCCTTGAACATACATAACAAGATCTTTTGGGTTCAAATGGCTCTACTAGCATCAGAAGCATCTTCCTTGATGGATTTTGTAAATAGTATATCATTCTATAGTTCTTTGAATCATTTATGAGAAACTAGTTGTTTCAAGTACAATTAGACCTGCAATGATTGCATTTGTTGTTGTTATTGCATGAACAATGTTTCCTGCAATGTCTTTCACTTCAAACAAGCTATGCATTTGGATGCCCAAAGGAGCTCAAATATTAGCAGCTACAGTAAAAAATTCAACTTCTAACTGGTCATCTTTTCCAAATGTCAAACTCCCCATCTCATGTTTTCTTCTTTAAAAAAATGTGGCAACTGGCAACCATTACCACCACAAATACAAACAATTTAAACATGACATTTGTAGTCTGCAACCTCAAAGCTACTTAACATACAACATATTCACAAGGCATCTAAAATTCATTTTGAAATCAATGAAATTTTCCACAGTGATATTTACAAGCACATTGAGTCACTAAATAACCTCAAAAACATTCAACTATTATATCACAAACAATGCAAATATTACATTTGTTCATATACATGGAATGTCACACATTTTTCCATAAACTTGTCACCAATACAAAAGACCCCAATCATTGTAGGTTGGGGAAAAATAGCATATCAATGGGTTCTTCTTTAGTGAAAGAACCATGCAATGATAGCCCCAAGGAAAATGATCACAAGAACACATTCACATATTGGGGAACTATGTTGATGCTGATCAATGACTTCTCTTGCAATAGATGGTGATCCGATGTCATCTCTAACACTTCCATCTACAATTGACATTCCTCTGGAAAGTATATCAGTGGACAACTTATGAATGTTTGCATTGTAATGTATGCTAAAAGATTGAAACTGAGAAATCCACATTATTGCTTCCTTGTAAAGCGGTTTTAAATTTTGTTTTCGAACTTCATAGATGTCGTTGATTTGATTGCATATGAGCTGCGAGTTTGTGAAAATTGTAATATCATTGACAACATAATTTTTCGCCTCCTTTAACCCCTCAACAAGGGCAATATAGTAGCCTTCGTTATTCGTTGTTCTCCCATGCACTTCTATATTTCTATGCAGCACATGATTTCTTGCCGCATTATGGAGCACATATTTCACAGTGGCTTGACCGAGATTTGGATGACAAGACACTTCGCACAACTTCCACTTTTGCACCATTCTCTATGCTTAGAAGACCTGGAAAATAAAATAATAATAAATTCATATTAGACAAGTAGGCATTTATCTGGCTTATACATTCAAACATTCAAACAAAAGAAAGGGGTCGGTGAAGTCATTACAAAATAAACAATGAACCAAAATAGAATAAACACATAATTTATATGGCCATAATGGATCATTACTGCAGTTTCTAACTTCGTGGGCAATATTTTGCTACCCCAAACCCATCCCTAGAAGAGTTGTTCCACTTCTACCAGCTAACATTGATAGTATCTACTAAAAGAATTCAAAAGAAAAAAAAAATTTTCCCCTCTAATATGGCACTACAAACCCACCTTGGCTTTCCTCTTTCCTGGCAGGGTGCAAAAGTTGTGGCAATGGATTCACAAACTATGCCCATTGCTACTCTTCTATTTGCAAAAGAAAACGAGATACTAGGGCATGACCTTCTAGATTTGTGTCTGAATGAACCCAGGGAAAAACTATACTCAACAGTTATAAGCCAGCCATTCTACCAATGAGTTGATGCCAAAACTTGGGCAAACATGAAAAACACCTTGAATGCCACACACAAATAGATTATGTAATGAAGAGAAAGGGACCTCAAGGTTGTCATTGTTTTATGAAGCTAGCAAAAATAAATGTCATTTATTCACAAATGAGCTAAGCCAAAAGTATAAAAGAATTTGCATGCATTGTTGTTGCCTTAGTTACCCCTCATTTTCTACTAAGTGGATATGGTGGTAGGATGAGGGTCTAGGCCAAAATTTAAATATACTTGACAAACAACATAGTTTCATCATAGTTTCATCTAGACTAACGAGGCTTCATTAAAACCGTGATTAATGGGAAGCTTGAAGCATGTAAATAGATAACCTGTAACATCTCTCCTTTATCCCATTTCCAACAATATCCTCACAGTGAGATGATGTGATGATCTGTGTTGGTCTGTTGGGGATTGGGTGTGATACTGTATTAAGTTGGAAGCACACAATGCTGCAAATTATGTGTTGATGTCAAACATCTATGCTTCATCTGGAAAATGGGATGATGTTTCTAGAGTTAGGAAAATGACCAAAGATAGGGGAATAAGAAAAATTCCAGGTTTCAGCAGGACTAAAGCAAAGAATATGGTGCATACATTTATTGTAGGAGATAGATCTCATCCACAAGTAGAAGAGATTTATGCAATGTTGGAAACACTATCTAAGCAGATTAAGAAGGCAGAGTATGTGCCTGACACAAACTATGTTTTGCATCATGTGGAGGATGAATATAAAGATGATTATTTGAGTTATCACAATTAAAATCTAGCAATAGCTTTTGGTCTTATCAACACATTCAATGGAATTCCAATTAGAATTGTCAAGAATATTCGTGTCTGTGGTGACTGGCACACTGTCATTAAGTTCATTTCAAGAATTGTAAAATGACAAATTGTTGTTAGGGACGCCAACTATTTCCATCATTTTAAGGATAGAGTGTGTTAAGTTTTGTTATGAAAATTATTATGGTATTATCATTTCTCTGTCATACAGAAGGCATGCAACATAGGTTTCATATTGTTGTCACTCACTGCTAAATGTGTTTTCAGCTATGAAAAGGGTGAGTAAGAGCAGTGAATTTTGAAGCCATCTCCCAAGCCAATGAAGCTCTCTAAGCTAAGCTAGACCCTTTCCATTGCATAGAGCTCACGATAAGCTTTCCAATGGTATATGGAAGTCCAAAAATGGACTTCTATATCAGAAGTTAGAGTAGATTGAAGTTTCCTTTTGAAATCTAGAAAACAAAGAGAAACTTAGACCAAGGGAGGCTCATCACAATCACATTTCGGAGTTCCCTAGAAGTATGGTGGGGGAGGACAGAGAAAACCTATGATTAGCAATCATTGATATCGGTGATCGCAACAGTCAAAGGTCCAAGGTGCAACATATCAACGATCGACGGGTTTTCAAAGTGTAGTGCAAAGGGGCAGTGTATATCAGCGATCGGAGGCCCAAAGTCCCACAACATCGGAAAATCGATGATCAGCGGGTCCAATGGACAATTCTTAAGGAATTATAGAGGAATTCGTTGATAGTGTTAAAGCAGTAGGGGAGGGTCGATGCTGATTTACAAAGGAAATTAGTTGCAAAACCGGAGGCAGGCAGGCCCTTTTCTCTCTCCTCCCGGGGCCACGTGGCGGAATACCATTGGTCCCTATGAATCCACATGGTAGCTAATGTCATCATGACGTGGAAGTATGGAGATGACATGGCAGTACAAAGGACACGTGGCATGTTGATTTGGCATTTTCAGGGTCCTATGGGGGCATTTCCGGGTGACACATGTCACCACTCACAAAGTGACACATGGCACTGATGACGTCATCAATCCCGCATATCGACGATCAGAGGTAGCAGTGCATGGTGCACCATAAGGAATTTTTCGATTGTGTGCTACCACTATAGGGGATCTGATAAGAGGGCTTGCCCATGATCACATGGAGGGCTGAAGAACCAAGGGCTAAGCACTAAAGGGCCCAATCCCATAGATCGATGATCGCACAGGTCAAAGTTCCTCCTCTGCCGAAGTCCCTTCCGACTCGCGATTGTGATATGCGGGAACTCTCCTGGATGCGATATTTTATGTGATATGCCTTATGGAAGTTTCATGTTTGGACAATCAACAAACTCTATGAAGTATGGTAGGAAGGCCCTCTCCTATATTGCGATTGCGATATCTCGGGTGGGCCCCTTCCCGCAAATCGACGATCGCAGGTGTCAAGGGGAGATACCAAAGGCGACTGCTAGAAACCACCGATATGCAGGATTCTATGCAACAAAGGAAAAATCCCCCAGAAGGGAGTCCAAAGACCCTAGCACCCGAGGACTAAGCCCCAGGTCACAACCCTCGGTCCTATGATGTAGAAACACTAAAAGGGGCTAAACCAAAGGGGGCTAAGGGGCATCAGAGCTCACTGTTTCATAATGTTTTAAAAGTAAAAGCCCCGATATCACGAGGCTCTGAGAGTATGGTACAGAGATTTAAAGGAGGATGGGTCAACATCTGAGACTTTGAATAGAAGTATGGGGTAGTGGTAGAGCAATATGGGCTAATCCTATAGAAGCCCTTGCAACAAGAAATCAAGGATTACATGGGCCGCTGAAATGAATTCGACTGATTCACCACACAACTTCATATAGTAAATGGAGGCATGGGGCTTCACCCCGATACACAGCGAAGGACTACCACGACATGCTCCATTTATACTCCACGAGAAGAACTCACGGTCAACCCACTCCCAACTCCGGAGAACGAGCTATTTAGGAAATTAAGGCAAAAGTGACAGGAACCAGCCCAGCAACAGGAGGAGCATATCATGGAAGAGACGTGGCCTGATCAAGGGCTTTCACAGGGAAAAAAAGGGACATTTTTCCCCTCATCATTCAATTTTTATTTTTATTTTATTTAGCAATTGTTGTATTTCAAGAAAGGAATCATATCCTTTGCAATCTTTTGGATGACAAGACATCGCTCGTCAATATAGCTAGTCTAGTAGACAACTGGATACCCTGGCGAAGATATTTTTTTAACTGTAACCCAAGCTCCCCCTCCTCTTATAAATAGGGGGAAGAAACACTTACACAAGGTTCCAGAATTTCTCACCCGCGGGGGTTTGAATTCTGAGATTCCATTCTTGGTTCTAAATTGCTTGTTCATGGGGGGGCTTGGATGATACACTGCTGAATTTTATGGACTAATTATTTGGACCCTCCAAATATTAATGAAACTATCCTAGTGATTCCAAGAAGATCAATGCGCAGTATGTTTCCTCTTTGTAAATCTCATTTCATTTGTGTTTTCTTTTCTTTGAAATAGTGTAATGAAGTGGTCGGTTTCTCTCTGATTCATGGATTTATCTAGGCTACTAAATAAGAAAATAGTCCCTACATTTAAGACAGAGTTACTTATGTTAGTCTATAACATGCAGTACCTGTACAAGACATATTTACTTATGTTATTTGATTAACCTGCGGTACCTGTGTGAGCCCAGATTTACTCATGCTGTTTGGAAATAATGGTACCCATGTTTTATCTAGTATGAAACCTTAATAAGCACTCCACTATTTCTACCATTCCATCTCCTCTCTCTTCCATATTTTTGTTGGAACATTGTTTCTTAGGTTTTTGTTCGTCTACAACCCTATGCATCTATTTCCCTCCTTCCTCTCCTCCTCTCCACATTTACTACAACTTCAGTATTAAGTTGTCTCATTGTTGTGTGTCAGCCACCAAAACAAAACATTTCTCGTTGAGGTCGCCCCGATTTACGCCTTGCATTTGTATCCATGTATTGGCTTGAGTCTACCGTAATGAAGGCCTATTTAACCAAGCCCTTTCTATTATCTTTTAACTACGTGAAAATTGGAGTGCTGCAAAAACTCCTCACTGATAATCTCATATGCACTTCTATTCAAAATGTCCTAGGCAGTGGTCTACAATCAACCCAGAGGTTGTCTCTAGGAAGATTTCTATATCTCCTTAGGCACTTGTGCTCCAAGTGCTAGAAAAAGCCACAACACATATGATTCCATGCATGGATTTTCATAGAATGGTTTTGGATAAAAAGGAAACAACGGTAGGAATTCTTTGATACCCTCCCACATAGACTGAGAAAATTGCTATATGTACTCTGTCATGTGCTACAACTCTTGGAACATAAACTGGAAAGCATTTTGCCATAATATGGACCTGGGAAATGGTGTAATGTCATTGAGGACACAGAGGAATTCAAAGATGTTGAAAAGGGAAATCAAAGTAGAATTGAGATTCCTTCAAAAAGAGATTTCAAATCAGTATGAATTTATCCTTAAAGAGTTGTTTCCTAAGGTTAATAGGAACAACTTGAGAAAAACAATAAGAGAACGCCCAAGACATGTGTTGCAGCAACAATAATGCTTAAATCTCCAGGTACAAGGTCATTTTGTAAAGTAAAGCACAAGGAGAATAAGGTTATCACCATTGTGGGACCTCTGCTTTAGAGCTCAATTAGGGCAAGTGGGAGATGGTAGCATGGGATACTAAAACCGTGATTTGATTAATTAGAAATTTGTGATTTTTGGATTAATGATCAACATTGGATTATTGGATTAACATTGGATTATCTATGATCAACCTATAAATAGATAACCTGTAGGTGTACATAATGTTGTCTTTGTAATATATGAAGCATTTTTGCCAAAAAAAAGTATCATTTTATGTAAAATGTTCATCCAGAGTTTACTTTAGATTCTTCACAAGCGTTAACAAGCATATGAACACGAGAATGTGTTTCTGGTATCAAATTATTTCATATAAACCATGAATAGCTTGGCTTGAGACATGATGATGTAAAATCAAGATAGTTGACATCTACAGTCGGGAATGCAGAGGATAGGAAATTACATGATGCCTGGAGCTCAACACCAACTTTTTTTTGCAGAAGGCTGGCCTACTGGATAGTAATATTTGTGGAACTCCATCATTTGTTTCCCAAGTGTAAGACATTTTGGTCTACAACACAATTTATTTGCACTGGAATCGATACTAAGGCCCCTGTTTGTTTCCAGAGAATCATTCAAATTAACAGACCTACTTATTTCATCCATACCATTTGGGTGGAAAGTAATAGAGGGAATTACTCTATCTTTAACTAGAGGGAGAAAGAAATAAAAAAGGAAACTAAAATTCATCTCAAACAAAAAAAATCTACACCCATTATTCCCTCATAAATATCTACTATGACGCATGAAGAAGAGGAAGAAATGCAACATGATATATTAAAATTGCGGCAATAATTTTCTCTCTCACAAAGTAAACCAAAAATGAACTGGGAGCGATGAATTATAATGTGGATGGTTTAGAAGTAAAAATAAAATGGGACATGGATAGTTTAAAAATATACCTTTAATGTTTGAATGAATGTTTGACAAAGTTACTAGAATAAAAAATTCCTAGTGGTGACAAGGTATTCCATGAAACTCATAATGAGAACAGAAGGAATGTGAATCACTATTTTAGAGGCTCTAACTATGGTTTGAAGACCAACCATATTACAAATATAAATATGATAAATTTTGATGGCAAGGGTATGGTAATGTGGATACTACATATGGAGAAATTATTTGATCTACATGATGTGCAACACACACAAAAGGTATGTGTTGCATCTTTATATATAGCCAATAAATTTGTGTGTTATCAATGACTTTGTTCTCATAAATCACTTGTCACTTGGATAATTTTTACGTAGGAATTGATAGTACATTATTAGGATACAAGGAGCAATACCTTTTTTAGCCAAATAATAAATCTCAAACAAAAGGGTTTGGTTGGGGAGCACATTAAAGACTTCTAAAGATTGAATATCAAGGTAACTGGTATTCCAAAGGAGCATCTGACTGATGTCTTCATATGGAATTTAAAGGATAACATCCAACATGAGGTTCTCCTTTGGGACCCTAAGTCATTGGAGAACACATTCAAGGTGGCAAGAAAAGGTGAAAGAAAAATTATGGAAACAAGGATATCTGCCGCTCAAAACTATAAAGATGGAAGTGTTGTTGCTCCTAGCCTCCCACAACCTACAAGGATGAGACCACAACAAATAGAGGAAAAAAGAGAAAAAAATATTTTTTACAGTCATGATAGCAAATACAATAAAGGTCATATGTGTGTTGAGAAGAAATTATTTTACATAGATTGTGAAGAGGAGAAATAAAAGGAACAATATGCATCAAAATAAGAAGAATAATGCGAGGAACCAAACCCAAGGGTTGAAAAAGAAGAAATGAATCTACCCATATTTGTAATGCTTTGGTGGGAATTACCTCCCCCAAAATTGTCTATATATATATATATATATATATATCGAGAAGAAAAAGGTAATAGTGCTGATTGATTCAGGTAGTACCTATAATTTTATTCATTATAAGATAGCGAATGATTTGAATTTATTTCTATATCCAACACTAGAGTGTCAAGTGATGGTTGCATATGGAAGAAGTATAAATTTTTCAAGGAAGTGCCATAATATCAATCTAACCATGGGGGGATATGTATAGTCCAATTCTTTCTATTTCAATGGGTGGTGATAATGTGGTATTAGGAGTCTAATGGTTACAATCTTTGGGGACGATAACTTTTAATTTTCAAGAACTTTTCTTGAAATTTTTCTCACAAGGAAATGAATTGAATTAAGGGGTATCACAAGTCTACCCAAACTTGAAGAAAATAGTGACATCATGGTGTTAATTTATAGAATTACCAAGTACACACACTTTTGTGCACTATCTCATATTTTTCAAATCAAGACTGTTGCTACTGCATTTATGGAAACAATTCAAAAGCTGCATGGAAACCTGAAGGTTATTGTAAGTGACAAAAATCACATTTTCACTAAATATTTTTGGACAAAATTATTTTATTGTCTTGGTACTCAATTAGCTCTTAGCTCTTCTTATCATACTCAATCCGACGGGGAAAACGGATATAGTGAATACATGTTTAGAAGGATATCTTCATTGCTTTGTATCTGATAAGCAAACACAATGGGTCAAGTGGTTACCTCTGGAAGAGTGGTGGTATAACACTTCTTTCAATACCACAACAAAAATGACCCCACTTATGGCACTTTATGGATATCATCCACCATCTATCACATCGCCTCCAAGAGATAATTATAAGGTTCAAGTAGTGGAAGATTTCATCAAGCATTAGCAACAAGTTCTCCAACTCTTAAAGGATAACTTGGCTCTAGAAAATAATCAAATGAAACAAGTAGTCAACATTGTAGTGAAAGAAGTTCTGATGTGGGAGATTGGGTATTTTTGTGGATACAACCATACAAAAAAATGTCCCTCAAGCAAGCTAATAAGGATAATAAAGTATCACCCAAGTAATATGGCCCTTACAAGATGTTACAAAATATTGGTACTATGGCATACAAATTAGAGTTTCTCGCATCTTCGCAAGTACACCCAGTTTTGCGTGTTTCATGCTTAGAGAAGGTTATAGGTGAAAATCTCACAGTTCAAACCATATTGTTAGAACTTGACAAGGAAGGGAAAATCATATTAGAGTGTGAAGAAATAATGGAAACAAGATGATAGTAGCTATGAAATAGATCAATTTCAAGGTATCTCATTAATTGGAAGAACTTACATTAGAGAAATTATGAGGTTTAAAATGGGTCTCAAAACAAAAATGTATAACCAAAATCAACTTTATAAGAACCAATAGGATTCAAGATGATGATGTCAATCATGGGTTATGATTCACCATTTTTGGAGTAAAAAAAAAAAAAAAACTACTTTTCAACTTACCTCCCTATGGTTTTACTCAAAGTTTGAGTGATATCACTCATTGGATGCATAATTTAATTCCTCATCCAAGGAGTACCCATATTGCATACTTTCAATGGACCTCACTACATGAAAAGTGAGAAATACATGAAAAATATACTTGCAATAATGATTTTCATGTATTTCTCATTTTTCATGTAGCAGGGTCCATTGAAAGTATGCAACATGGGTACTTCTTGGATGAGGAATTAAATTTTGCATCCAATTAGTGCTTCCACTCAAAATTTGAGTAAAATTGTAGGATATAAGTTGAAATTTTATTTTATTTTATTTTATTTATTTATTTTTTTTTCCCTCTAAAATTTGATAATGTAATCTAATCTTATTTTATTATTTCCACTATTATGTTATAATATTCCTTAGGAATCCCATTTTAGGCCTCAAAATTTTTCTAATGTTTGTTGAAGATTTCACATGGGAGGATGAATATTTTATACAAAATCATATAGAACTACTCAAGTGTTGATGACAACAATTTTTTGAAGGAGAGGGGCATGTTAGGTCCTTGTAATACTAGTGTAGATTTCCTATATCATTATTGTGCGCCCCATAGAAGACCACCATTTTTATTGGTGTGCCCTTACATTATCGTTGTTATGTAGGCCCTAATTATATTTTGACGCTTTAAACTCCTATATATAGCAAGGAGGCCTTGTCATTTGAATCATCCAAGAATTGTTCATTTATGGGATGTAAAGGGAGGTTGCCCCCTAGAAGTGGCTTATTATCTAGTCGCTGATCTTTTTTTTCTTATGTTTCTATGCTATTTTTAATCTAGATACATAATATTTTTATATTTTAAAAATAATTTTCTTTTTTTAAATTTTCCATAATTTATTGTACTTTAGAAAACCCAAAACCTGAACTGATTAATATCATGATGACCACCTATTCTAGAAAACAATGTTAAAATTGGATTATGAATTAACCTTAACATTAAAGGAGAGATTAAATCCATTACGAAAGCAAGTGTTGAAATGCTAGAAAACAATGCTAAATTTGGACACTTAATTTCATAGTGACTTTGACCTCTCCTTTAACGTTAAGGTTGATGAGAAAGATTCCATGCCTTTCTTTAAACCATCAATCTTAGGTTCTGTTACCTTTTGTGAGAGTGAAATTTCTCCATAAAGGTAAGATGAATGGTGTGGAAGTTAAGATGGATGGCGTGGAAGCTAAGAAGAATGACATGGACGTTAAGATGGATGGTATAGAAGAAAAACTGAAAGTCGACATGGAAGATTTGAAGATAGATTTGACTAAGTCGCTACAAGAAATGATTACTAATGGTGAAATGGTAGTAAAAGAAATTCATGATGAGAACAAAAGAAATGTTAATCATGATATCATAGACTCTAACATTGGATTCAAGACCCACCATGGGTGAAATTAAAAGAAAATGCAATTTTGAAGGATATTTGAGCGAGTAAAGGAGATTTTTAATTTTTACCATTGTGCACAAATCAAGGTAGAATTCAGTTTTTTTCACAACAACCCATGTTCTCTATTATTTATAATATAATATTATTATAATATTATAATAATATAATAATCAAAGGAAGAAAAGTTTTTTTTTTTGAAAAAAATTATAATCATTGCAAACATCACGTGTTAATTATTGTTGAATATAAGTATGATGTGTGATAATGTTATAAGATTTCATTTTATTATTTTCTTTATTATTAAAATTTCAATATTTGAATAACTTTTCGTTTTTACCTATAAAATTGTCTTTAAAGATATTAAGGATAATTTATGTTTTTCTATTATAAAAGCTAGGATTTCAACGATGGTTTGTGTTTTTCTATCTGTGTTGGGATTCTTTCGGCTGGTCGACATGAATAATGTAATAGGAATTATGATAGACTCATGTTTTTGTTCATGTCATTCGTCCCAACAATAACCCTTTCCAACCTAATTCTGCTCCATCCACCAAAAGAAACTTTCCGGATCTGTTCATTCAAATTTAGAAATAATGACACACACAACGGAATGTGATGAGGAATGTGATCTGGTAAATTACTCGACAAGCCCCTCGCGCTCTCTGATATTTTACACACAATCCAAGTATGATCTAACACTGGGTCTGAGGTACAACACATCTGGCATAGATCACCCTTTCAAGTTTCCACAGATGATCCAACGACTAGATATTCCTGCATGTCCCTTGATTCTACTGCCCTCACATCATGATGCACCCAACACCCGAGACCTCTTTCTAGTTGCATTAAATTTGAACCATAAATCCAATGCATACACAGATTAAATAGAAATTACTCCTCCAAGCATGTAACTTCCTCTACGTTGACTATGATCTTTATAAACATTTTTATATAATTGAACGGCCTAGTGTCATAATTGATTGATTGCCAGTGAAAAATATTTTTAAATATAATGAAACTATTACTAATTAAATTCATTCATGTCTTAATCATGGTACAAAAGTGTATGGAGGATTTCTTAATGTTAATTATGCATTAACGCTCTAATCAATACTAAAATTAGAGTAGTCATATATTAATGCCTGAAATAATATTAAAAAGGATTAATTATTGATTAATGTTTTAATTAATAATAATTATTAATTATAATATTAATATTTAATTAATTTTTATTATTGTAACTGAGGAGAAGTGATGACAAACAGAGTGTAAGAGAGAATATTTGGTTCAATCACACTCTTGGAAACTAAAGACCAACCTATCTCATAAAATATGACCAGACGAGCATATTTAGTAAATGATGGCTCTATAGACCCTCGTGATGGCTAGGGTTTTTCATTAACCAATTGTCCCTCCTTTAGTGTGCATATCTCCTTTAAATGTTCACTTCATGGCTTTCACAACCTCCATATAATGGCAAACATTCACGCTATAGTGGAGAACATTGTTTCCCCTGCATGAATGGAACTTGGTTATGCAAATCCTTCTTCTAAGGAAGATTAAGCCAGAATTTATTATAATTCCATGTTGAAATCCAGAATTTCTCTTTTGATAGTTCAAGAAGCTCTTTTCTTTAATGTTCCCTTGGAAGAGGAAGCCTTTATATATATATATATATATATATATATATATATATATAGATATAATAAGATCGAGGTTTGGCTTGTAGATTTAATGGGTTTTAGTTGTGGTTGAGTAATCTCCACAAGTGCATCTTGTCTTCATAATGTATATTTTATCCCTTGATATATTTATATTGATTAATGTAAAGCATGTTCTTCACTCTAGAGTCAAAAGAAAAAATTATTTTTGAGTCATGTCCTTATGGAATTTTAAAAGATAAAAATTTGAATTTTTGGCTCCAAATTAGTCAAGTCGGCCCAGGAAGAAGAAACACCCATTTGACCCAGTATATCACTATATAAATATATTTCAACTTCCTCTTCAAAGAAACAATTCGATCCCTCTCAAGCAAGAATCTTTTGGGTATCCAAGTGAAGGACAAGAAGGACAAAGAAGATGAAAAAGAACAAAAAAAATCATATCTTTCTCTCTCCATCTAGCTCGCACGTGTGGAAGATCTCTCTCTCCAAATCGCATAATTTTTTGTGTAGTTGAAAGGTCTAATTTTCTGGGTTTCTGGGTAGTTATTGGGAGGCCAAATTTTGGCCTAGGGAAAAAGGAGAAGGCTGAATTGCTAGGAAAAATTGGAGGCATGACTTGGAGGGTGTTGACTAGGTTTGACCATAGATTTGTTGAAGGTCAAGTTTGAACTATTGTTGACTAAAAGTCTAGGTGTGACTCTTGTTGAAAATAAGAATTTCTCTATTGAAAAGGTTGATGGGTTCTTACCCCAAGTGGGTTTTCTCACAGTAAATCTTGTGTTCTCTTTGTGCATTGTGATATCTATTGTCCTACTGGTTTTATATGGTTGAATTTCTCAAGTGTAATTTCTTAATGGTACACTAAAACAAATTAAAAGAAGCACAACATCATTAGAAGTAATTATCAGTTTTTAGAAATATCGTGTTTGTATCTATTGCACTTAAAAAATCAACAGATCTTTGATTCGTGGAAACTTCTCATTTTCTTATATATGAATATTTACCCTCTAGCTTGGGGATTTTTTGTTGTCGCCTTTGATAAAATTGAGGATAAGAAGATTATTTGTGATTCTGAGCCCTAGTTCTAGGGTACTATTGATCTCTTCATGTAGCCCTAGACTCCAATTTGGGTAAGGCTCTTGAACCTTCCCATGCATGTTTTGAATCTCCCATCATTAACTTCTATTGGAAATGCAATAGGGAAATTTTATTGTCATAGTTCATAAACTTTTTTTTAGGACCACTTATGCTCGAATATGCGTGGGGGTGGATTTTAATAAGGGTTTTCCTACTGAGATACATCTAATGGATCCAAACTATGTATGGTTTCAGAAGCTTGATTATGAAAATGTTTCATTTTGATGTTGAGCGTGTTATGAAGCATGACATGTAATAAAAAATTGTCCCAAGCAATTGTAGAATAATAGAGTAAGGAAAAGTAGTTGAAGGCCCAAATTGTGGGAAGGAGCTCAGAGCGAACTTTATACAATATACATGGAAGAAGAGACCTAGGTTAAGGTAGAAGAAAAACACAATTAGGAAGACATTATTGTTAAAGAGGATTCATCAAAGGAAACTAAAATCAATCGGGAAGAAGTGCATGTCAAAGAGGATCCTTCAGAATCAGCAACATGGAAATCCCATATTCAGCAAACCCACATGAGTGTTAAATCTCCATCTAAATCCTTAGGAAATAAGGCTGGAAAGAAATTTCTTGGTTTGATTGGGTAGATGAGGAAGAACTTACTAAAAGAGACAAAGGCATCAAAGAACACTAAGAGAAGGGTGACCCCTTGGATTTAGCTGAAAATATGGGTTGGATCCAATTTGGGAAAAAGGAAAAAATATCGTGTCAAGGAAAACAATAAGTCATTCATAGTCAAATCGACACACAGTGAGAAGTGAAATATAAATGTAGTTGGACTTTGGGAGTATTTTAGAAAAAAATTATCTAGAAAGGGAATAAAATTTGGGTATTCTGGTGTTCCTACTTGAGAGTTCATATTGAGCCATCATGCTCATTCTCGAACCCATAAGAAATATTTCCAACATTGAAGCAAGGTAACAGTTTTGGGCCAGGTCTCATATCTATTTTTTAATATAATCCTCCCTATCCATTTCTTTAAAAACAATCATTGGAAAAATATCTATAAAGTGGATAGGCCATCAACTTTTGGGTTCATGAAGGGTAAATTCACTTGGGCAATGCCCATGTCAAGTACCTTTGCTACCCTTAAGAGCTTAACTTGTGGATGAATGTAGCATGTGGAAGGGACAATCATTTCCCTCTCGATAACACCCAAGACACATATCAAAAACCATAAATATGGTAAAAAAGTCATACATGGGTTAGATTTTGGACTCCTAGATAGTTTTTGTGGAAGAGTCAACATTGGGAACAACTAATGAAGAGAAAGCACCTGCACTAGACTATTGTTTCTCAATATTCAGTTTTTAAGTGATGTTGCTAAATTGGGCATTGAGGGATATTGAATTAAATTATTAGGTGCTTACATGTGGGAGGGACAAGAAGTTCCCTCTCGACCATATCCAAGATGCAACTCAAAAATCATAAAATTTCTAACAAACTCAGACAGGGGTTCAATTTTGGAGTCCTGGATAGTTTTTGTGGAAGAGTCAGCATTGGGAACAATTAATAAAGAGAAAGAACATGCATTAGACTATTGTTGCTCAATCTTCAGTTTTTACATGGTGCTTCTAGATTGGGCATTAAGGGAGACTGGATTAAATTATTGGGTGCTTTTAGAGACTAAGAAACCAATGGTGCTTTCTTCACCTCAAAAAACACTAGTACTTATATCCAGCTGAGAACCATCCATACATGGAATCTCTGGTGCTTGTGGTTGACTGAGAAACCATTAGTGCTCTGTCGACACTGTTTATGAATATTGAGATCTCATTTAAGTACCTCTGTGTAAAATATGTTAAATGTTTAATTTCCTTTCTCTATTAGCATAATGGATAATTGATAGAAGTGCTTATAGCATGTGGCCGCACATAAATAAAATATCTGAATTTCATGAACATATTGATATACTTTAACAGTTCTCAAATTATATCTTTCAGAGTTATGTATATTGTTATATATACTTGTTGAATGGATGCCAAGTCATATTGTGCATAATTATATGCAGATTACACACACACACACAATTTTGTAATATTGAAAGGGTACCTTCATGGGTCTCAACTTTCCCTTAAAACGATTTCATTTATTATAATTAATTGTGCTCACTGAACTAGTTTTATAAACACCTAAGAAATTTGAATATGTATATTGAAAAATGGTTTGGACTGAGCCCTTCCTCGTCTTGATTGTGTTGTGCATACATATTTACTTCTTAGATACATATTTCACTATAAAACTGGTATGTGTATAAAATCATAGAAGTGTGGTTATATGTATTTATGTTATGAAAGTTTGAATTGAGTTGTGCACTCATTGTTGGGTGTGGAGCCTGATTATCTTCTTTATTTAGAGGTATCGCCACATTGGACCCCAGTTCGTAATATGGCGACAATGTCGCCTGTAAAATGTACACCGCCAGGGAGGTCCAGGTGGGGCGACAACGATTATTTGGAGCTACCCTCTAGTAGGGGATCGGGGGCAGCGCCCCTAAAGCTAAAAATAGATGTAAAATTGCCTTGTAAAATATTGTAATTTCCTAGTCAATCTGGGTCGTTCATTAGACGAACATCTGACGGGAGAAGTTATGTTTAATTTAGGGTTTTTTTCCCCTCGATATATATGAGGGAATTTTATT
Organism: Pinus tabuliformis; assembly: GCA_031772625.1. Taxonomy (NCBI): domain Eukaryota; kingdom Viridiplantae; phylum Streptophyta; class Pinopsida; order Pinales; family Pinaceae; genus Pinus; species Pinus tabuliformis. Next base: position 605,222,991 of record CM062815.1, read on the forward strand.
GCGTCTATGTAGATTTGTATTCCGAGCGAGAAAGAGAAAGGAGATTGTGTGAGAGCGAAGAGGGAATTACAATGAACCTGCTGTAGGTTGTATCTCTTCATTTTGCTAGATAATATAAAAGGAAGGACTGGATGTTTCTTTGTGGACGTAGCCCAAATTGGGTTAACCACGTATATATGTGTCTCTCTTGTTTTATGTGTTTTCTGTGTTTATATTTCTGCAATATATTTTATGTGTTCCATTGCTCTGTAATATATGATTTTCTAACACTCACATGTTCCACTGATGAAGCCTGGGAAGATATCAAGCCCAAGCATTCATGTATCACCTTAGAACATATTTCATATATCATTGAGTTAGGTATGCAACTATAAATGCACTTGTGTAACTTAGCTTGAAGTCACACCCTTTTTTGTTGTTATTCACAATTAAAACTAGGCTATTGATATTGCCCATTCAAAATTTTCAAGGTAAAATTAATATATGTAGAACGTCGTGAATAGTTCCACGATCATGAGAATTTCGTGTAAGTGTGCAAATAATTTGACCCGAGGCCACATATAACATAAACAAGAACTTGTTGGTTTTTCGGCATGTTAATCACTTATAACATAACTAACAATTCAATGGACTATGACTTATGTAATCACTTATGCATTAAACATCCGTTGGTCAACATAAGCATGGTGGCAAACCATTTCGATAGGGCTTGGACCCCCCAAACCCTAATGGGGCAATGGGTGGGTCCAACCTATTATCCAACCTCCCTACACACGGTGATGTTACGTATATGCATCTGATCATTGGCACTTACTCATGGAAAAATGTTTTCTCTATTGCTTAGAACCTCTAACCACTAACACAAAATGGCATTAGGGGAATTTTGAGGTCTAAAATGGGCTTCCTAAGAAAAATGTATATAACCAAATAAAATTTATAAGAACCCATAGGATTCAAGATGATTTGTCAACCATGGGGGGTGATTCATCATTTTTGGAGTAAAAAAATAAAAAGATTAAAAAATAATAAAATAATAAACTATTTTTTCAATTCATATTTTCAACTTATCTCCCTAAGGTTTTACTCAAATTTCGAGCGAGAGTACTCATTGGATGCAAAATTTAATTCCTCATCCAAGGAGTACCCATGTTTCATACTTTCGATGGATCCTGCTACACAAAAAATGAGAAATACATGAGAAAATGTGATTGCAATCATGTTTTTCATGTATTTCTCATTTTTCGTGTAATAGGGTCCATCGAAAACATGCAACATGGGTATTCCTTGGACGAGGAATCAAATTTGACATCCAACGAGTGTTTTCACTTGAAATTTGAGTAAACCCATAGGGAGATAAGTTGAAAATACGAGTTGAAAAAATAATTTTTTCTTTTTTCCCTCTAAAATTTGATGATGCAACCTAATATTATTTTATTATGTCCAGTACTATTTTATAATTTCCTTAGTAGGCCCATTTTTTACCTCAAAATTTTCCTAATGCTAATTAGTTACTAAAAGATCGACTAAAATTTGCATATAAATGACCATTTTTCATTTGATAGCCAATAGTGGCTAATTTACAGTATCTTATAATGCAACCAACTTTTAATCATATTTAGCTTAATCATTAATTGGTTGTTTCAATTTTGTTGTCTAGTAGTATATTTAGGCATTAATTTTGTCATTAATTGCTACAATTAATGACCAAAATGTTAGTAGTGTTATAAGATACTATAAATTAGCTACTAATAGTCATATATTTGCAAATTTTAGTCATCGTTTGAAACCAATTAACGACAAAAGAAATATGACTAAATTTTTTTCGTGTTATGAAATACTGTAAATTAACTACTAAGAGGCATATATATGCAAAATTTAGTCATCATTTCTAATCACAAAATTTATCATTTAATGTAATCGTTTATCTTTTTTTGGTAGTTTCATATCTATTATACAAATGACTGAGTTAGCAGTTTATATTCATTTCATTTACTTTCATTAATAGTCATTATAAATGACTAATTTAGTCATTGTATATTCATTTTATTTTTGTTCATCATTAATCAATATAAATTACTAATTTAGTAGTTTTATATTGATTTTATTTGTTCATTATTAATCAACATAAATTAATTAGTATGATTTTGCAACTAAATTAAAAAATGTCATACAAAGTGCATGTTTATCTAATACGAAATCGCAAAGTTACATATGTTAATTAAAATATTAAATAATATAAATTACAACTATAAATAATTTCAACCACATAATTATATTATATGAAATGTCAACTATTAGGTGGCCCCATTGGAATTGGTGGTGGCAATGCCAGAAAAATATTCAACGGCCTTGACCTCCCATCTGGAGGCCCTGTGAGGAGGAGCAGGACTGGCAATGATGCCAATAACAGAAAAATGCCATGCATAGGAGGCATGGGAATGGGAATTAGAACACAAATGCGAATATGAATGGAATTCAGTGGTACTTGAGTACCATTAAATGGGCCACTTGACTACCATTGTATAAATAGACTATATTACCTTGAAAGATCGATCCAACATGCATCATAACTAAAATCCATCATGTTCACTCTATCCAAGACCAATATGAAAAGATAATAAGTTTAAGCATGGAGTTCAGAGCCTATATTTAACATTCCTTGTTCATCAATCGAGTAAACAACCATCACAAAGCCCAAATTTACATCTGATTATTAAATTTCCATTGGCATTTCAAACAAACAAGCAGCAAGAAAAACCAATTCAACAAGTCTTTTGGTATTTAAAGATATCATATAATAGGAATTTCATAGGTGAGCCAACATTTCAAAACTTTTGTTGATCTTAGATTTATTGCATTATATAATCCATTGTTCAATATAATATGATTCTCGCCAATACCATTTAATTGTTGGAAATAATACTGAGAGGGGGGGTGAATCAATATTATCAAATTCTTTTAACAAATCTTCCTTATTTACACTTTGAATTATTTTTGCATATTAGTACCATAAAATAATTGCATGAACAAGAAAAACAGATAGTCACACCAAACAACACCAGATATAAGGTGGAAACCCAATGTGGGTGAAAACCACCTGCTGCAATATGTCTCTATCTTCTTTCAAATTAGAAACTCCTTTTACAATGATTTTGTACTGGTGCAGTCCTTTACCAGTACACAGGCTGCAACCTGCAGAGAGCTACAACTCTCTCTCGTTTTCCAGTCTCTCTTGGAAGGGAGCTACAACCCCCTACTTCTTTTCTTACAAGGACCACTTTTCATAAATTTTCAAACTGGATCCATAAACATCAAGTACATGTAAAATACACAGTCAACTGCAGTAACCAGATCAACAATAACAGAACTAAACCCAGAACACCTTATCAACAGAAAAATTCAGTCAACAGAATATCTTAAGACAGGTACGCAATTTTTCTTTCTCTGGCCTGTGTCGCTACGCACTTCACCTTCTGCTTCCCTGCGTATACCCGCAGAGAGCCTTCTGCTGCACCGCGTGCCCACGCACTGCTTCTTCAATCGCGCTGCGTACTGTTACAGTAGGTACGCACCCATATACACTATCGCGCCGCGTACTGTTACTGTAGCCACGCACTCATAGACACTATCGCGCCGCATATTTTTACTGTGCGTACGCACCTGAACCTCTGTTGCGCTGCGTACCCACGCAGTTCTCCTTCTTCTGCTCTGCGTACACACACAGTGCCCCTTCTTCTGCTTTGCATACTCACACAGCTCTCCTGTTTCTCCTTCTGCGTACCCACGCACTTGCACCGTTAATCACCTGCGTACTTCTGATTAGGGCCGAATTGGCAGTTCACCAGTGTGCCACAGTTAGTCAGATGCCCAGATCTGATCATGCGCTCGAGAGATCACCCTTCACAGATTCGCTTTCAACTTCACTTTCATATAGATCAAGCTTTTAAAACAATAACCCAATATTTCAGATCTTAAGATATTCAATCTGCAAAAGATGCTTAGCCAAGTGATCTCCTGTGCTTTATATAGGCAAGCTCCTCCTAAAATCATGGATCAATACCATAGATAACCAATACAAGGGGCCCAAAAACATGGGGCTCAATAATAATAATAATATAAAACAATACCACGGGCCAAAACCATAGAATCAAGAGCGGCGGGCTAAATACCACGGGCCAAACATAGGAAACCCCACGTGAACGCGCTTCTCTGCCTTGAAGTAAGTGAAACTGGGGGTACGCACCCTTTGAACGGGTGACCTGTGTGGGTGGCCGCAGTTCCTTCATGATGTACCTGCGTGTACGCATCTTCTGAACTATTCTCCTGCGTACTTCTTAATTTTCAACATTTTGAGAGCCTGATCAGAGCATTGCCACTTGAGGGTGTTGCCATCAAGTACAACATCTGTAACATAGAGCCATACCAGAATCATAATGCCAACATTAATTACATAGCTAAGTTAGATAAACATTGGAATATGAAGCCAACAAGAAGGTACTAGAAGAATCATGAACGCAATATAGCACTAAACAGTCTTACCTTGCCATGTCGTCACTTCTAGAGTCAGATACAATTGTAAGCATCCTCATAGTCTTCATGAAATCCTTGCAATCAAAGAAAAATGTACAAATCAAATTCAAAGTCGTCTTTGAACTAGTATTGTGTATAACTTATTTGTTCAATCACAACAACTTAAATTATTATAAGCCAACTTGTTGAGGCCGTATTAACATAGATTTTAGAAATTGAACAAATTTGAAACTGTTCAGTGAAATATAATGATCACATGTCATTTTATTGGGTGTCCAATGATTCTATGTTCCCCACACAAGAGAATTCATTATAAATGATATGCAATATAAAATAGAACAAAGCCTTGCAGAAATATTTATGTTTAAACTAAACATGAACCTTTCCCCACTTTCTTGACTATTGCTTATCAAACTTAAGCACCAAAATAGATTCCCAAAAATATTCTTTCATAATATGGTACTATGTTCAAGCATTTACCCTCAAACTAATAGATTGCAAGCTAGGAAGATATAATACATACTTGTATGGTTCATCTCTAGCATGCCTCATGGATCTGCCCAAACCTTTATAGAGGACACAATTTGACAACTCTAATTCCTCAATACCAAAAATCTTTGCCACCCTGTCATAGAGTTGCACTTATGTACAAAACAATGAAAGATCTAAAGTTCGACCAAATCCTTCACTCTCTTTGAATAATTTACAATGAACAATGTTGTCTTAAATTGTATTTATTGTTTATCCTTATCCAACTTTAGAATCAAGGTCTGATCCTTAAATCGCTAAATATTTTTGATACCCTTAGTTCTTGTAAAATCCAGGATATCCCCATAAGAAAGTCATAAACCATAATTTCACATAATTTGGTCCCATCTCTCCCACTTGTGATCAATTTTTGCACCTTTTCTAAATCTTCTTGATTTCCATTACTTGAGGTGTTACTGGTTATCCCTGGTGAACCATTCTCAGTAAGCATGTGAAAAGTGTCCCCAGCTAAGGAGTTTAATCCAAATTCCTACTGATTGTAACATTTACGAGACAATGTTGTGTTTATTGGCTTCCCAAACAACATAAAGGATGACACTTTTGTGGTTGAGCTACTACTCGACCAATTACTGGTTTTATATCCATTTTGTGATGAATTTACTGCTATCATAAAAGAAGGGCTACTCTGCATACCAGAGCCATCATTGAATGGAGAATTTCCTATGTTAAGCTCTATGTAGATACAATTTGATATAACCCATTGCTCTTGGTGAGATGGATGCTTAATGAACAACCATTTTTGAAATTTGTTAGTAAAAACGTTTGATAAAGAGATCCCATAAATGTGATCTTTTCTGGCTCCCTGGATTCCCACAAGAACATTGTCTAAAATACCATGCCAAGCGTTAATCTACCTTAGCAGGTTATTGCGAACTGTACTCATCTAAAGCCCCATGATTGCTTTCCCTTCAAGTTGGAAATATGGAGATTGAGTAACTCTTAGCTTCTTCTTTGGTTAAGGGAAAGGAGTCATTTGAATCGGTGGCATATTGGAAACCAACTCAACCAACCATGGGCTCACTCTTTTCACATTTTGTAATATATATGCCTCCTCCCATGTTACCTGTTCCATAATAAAGAAAGAAATAAGCACCTAAAATCACAGAAAACATGCCATGAACTTGAAGCAATCATAAATAGAGTACTACCAAGAATATTACATAGTGGATGTGAGAACCAGAAATGAGCATCCAAAATAACAACAAAGAAGACATTAGCTTGTAACAATTGTAGAAGCAAAAGTGCCATGGGTAAATTTTATCTCCAGGCTTCTAGTTATGATAGTAGGAAAACATTTAAGGCAAGCTGTTTTCTCCTGGACCCATGGAACTCAAAAATTGTTCATTTTTTGGCCTATTCCTTTGAATACATGGAAAGAATGCATAAAAATATACAAATATAATTACAATCGTACAACAAATTTCTTCCTCTAGTTAATAGTCATGTATCTATCAATGGAATATACTTGTATATGTGAAGGAATATATCTTGTTATTGATAATTGATATTCCATATCCACTTATCACAAATTTAATTTGGCATCTTTGAAAATAGATAGTCAACTTGATTTATACAAATTCAAGGTTGCATTGAAGACTATCAAGGGATGACTGTAATCCTCCTGATTTTCTAGGTTGCATGAAGAAAAACCCCTTTTCTTTAATGTTAGAACAAATATAATTTACCATTGTATTCTTGGTGCTAATTTGTATGCCAAGATTGTGGGTTGAATTTGCGGTCAAAGGTTTGAAATATGCTTTTGTGCAAGGACGTATTAGGGAAACAATAACTTGGGTGTTTTCAAGTAAAATCAAACTTGACGAGTGTTGAATTAATACCTACCTCTCAAGTATATAACCCTGAATGCTACTTTCCATTTGTCCAAATTAAAGGTTGCAATATCAGAAACCCTTTCAAGGTATGACTCTAACCATCTTGATTTTCCAAGTTGCAAGAACTGAAGCCTTTCTTGTTGAATGTTAAAAAAAAGAGAGATTGACCAATTCTCAGGGTGTTTTCACATGTCAAGGATGTGGATTGGATTTGAGGTTAGATCAAAATTCAGAACTGTTTTTTATGCAAATGCAGTAGTAGACAACAAAACAATTGGCCTTTTTCAAGTAAAATCAAATCAGATGAGTGTTGCACTAAGACCTGCCTCTTAAGTGGATAATCCTAAAAGCTACGAAAGACAATACTCACCCAGTAATAGCTCATTAATGCCATTATATGCACACATAAAAATGTTGGATCTCTGTGTATATGCATCCAATGGTGTATATATGGGTATATATGGTTATTACACATATTTCATTAAAATTGGAAAATGTTTATTACAAGGACACCACTATAATTCAATTTTTTGGTTTTTTTGAAATTCTAGATTCACTGTTTAATTCCAAATTTAATGAAATATGTGTTTTATTGATGATATGCTGCTTAGTGATTATTTATTTCCAAAAGTGGAGACATCCAATTGTGTAGTAAAAAGTAAGCATTGAGCAACAACCCATTAATAGTAGTATATGCACACATATACACCACTGGATCTCTGTGAAAGAGTATATGTGGGCATATGCTGACATTAATGATATGTTTTCCACCTTTATGCTTCCAAAAGAGGATATGTCTAATAGCATGGAAAACAACCTTTGCTAATGGCAGCTTGATGGAATTCGAAAATGAAATTACACTCCAAATATGTGATTCAACAAATATTTAAACTGCAAATGGATTTATCAACACTTTCTTTGATTAGAGAGACTCCATACTTCAATTTCAACAAACTTAACCTGAAATTTGAAAATTTCTACAAGATCTAAGATGGAAAGACATATGATCTACCAAAATTTACATGACATTAGCACACTAACCAAAATCAATGAAAAATGAGTAACCCCATCTAGTGTGGATTCATATTCACATATAATTACTTATAAAATTAAAGTGGCACAAAATGAAACCCTATTTTTGCATTAAAAAAAACCCCCAAAATTGACACATTAAAGGCCCCAAAAACACAAGGGAGAAATGAAGCAGATATAATACAAAAGCCCAACTATAAGTAAAGCAAAAGAAGGAAACTTGCAAGAGTTTGTGAGCACCTGAATAAGGCATCAAGGAGAATTAGGCCAAAGCAGTAGGTCTACAAAATGTATAAAAGAAACGACACCCATAAACCAATTGTCCTCTACCTCGTCCATCATCGAATGCATTAGACTTGGAGTTATGAGTTCTCATGTTTTCCTTGGTCTGATTAGTTGGCGAAGAAATCAAACATCCATTAATTTTTTAAGGACTTGATCGAAGAATAGATATATCAGAGGAAATGCTCAATATGTGTTGACAAAATAATGTGAAAAAACATGGAGGTTTGTTTCATTTCAACAACCACAACTATATGGATTGAGTCCAAAGGGGATTTGTAGCTTTCATAACACTATCTGCATTTTTATCCGAGATAAGATGCTTCTTCTTTAGCAATCCCCATCCAATTCATATGTTCAGTCCAACAAAATTGGTCTAGTATGAAAGGGAAAATTCTCCGGGGTACTCTAGCATGTAATGCTACTATAGTTGTTCTATTTCCACTGTGATGCATTGCTGCAAAATGTCTATGCAATAGCAAACTATATGACATGGAACAATAATAGGAAATAATCTTATTTTTAAAGAGTTGTACTCCATATTTAATAAGGTAAGGATTGATTTCACAATAACTGGCAAATGCATCATGAAGTTTGTTGGCACCCAAAAATTCTGTGGCAAAAGATTTTATGGTGGCATCTAAAGGAGGATAACTAGTTTAGAAAAGGATAATTATGTAGCTAGTTGCTTCCAAAACTACCTTCATTAATAAAATCATATGTTTGGGGTTTTAAATATATCCCATGCTCCTAATAGAACTTAGTCCTATGAACATGGGTTTGTAGTTGTTCATAAAATCCTCCATAAGAAAACTACTTATAATGGCTGGAGAAAATATATTTCGACATGATTTCAAGTGATGCATAGTTTTTGGCTTTAGAGAAGTATGATGAGAGTTCTGAGCAACCATTTGGCTTGTGAATTCCCAATCCATGGATGGAAGCCAAAAGCCACAAACATGTGCATTTGTTGGCTAGTAATTTGGGCATTCAACCACTTCCTTATAGAAACCACACCATATAGAAAAATTTACAAGATTAATGGGGATTCAAGCCAATCATGTGAACCTCATTCATAAAAGACCTATAAAAACTCATAAAGAACTTCAGTACAAAATACATAGAAAAAATTAATAGAAAACTAGTAACTCGAGCCATAAAAAATTTAACTTACACTAACAAGTAACCATAGGCAGAGAAGTATACATGTCCATATGGATCATAACCAAGATATCTTAGCTCCTTACAAACCACTCAATGCTTCAAGTCATTTGGTTCTTTATTTCAAAAAACAATATGGAAAATACCAATCCCCTTTAGGTAAAAAATCTTTTAAAACACCAACACATCTAGAATGATATGTAGCGGGACAACTATCACAAAAAATTAAAGTACCATCCATCCCACAAAGGTAGCACCAATCACCATTCAAATTTTCTACAAATCTTCCTTTTTTCATCATTAGTGGCCTAGCTACAGTGTAATTTTCCTTGTAATGTTGTCTTCTCTCCCTCCCCTGCCCCCCAATAATTTACATTCTTAACAAGCATTTGATTTGAATGGATCTTCCATGGTCATATGTTTTAGTGTAGTCTAATTCCTCATTTTATTTCCATAGATGTCTGCATACCTGTTAGGCCCCTATACTACTAGTGTAACCCCTTATTGTTATTAGTACAACCCACTTATTATATTGATGTACCCATGTGGTGCCCATATTGTTACTATTGTGCTCCATAGAAGCCCACTATTATTATTATTGTGCCCTTACATTATTATTGTTATGTCAGCTCTGATTATGTTATGACCCCTTAGACTCCTATATATAGAAAGGAGGTCTTTTCATTTGTATCATCCAAAAATTGTTCATTTGTGTAATGTAAAGGAGGTTGCCCCCTCAAAGAGGCTGAATTATAAGGTGTTGATTTCTCTTTTCTATCTTTTTGTTAGTTGATTTCATAACATTTGGTATCAGATCTTTGGATTCTAGGGTTTCGCTGCTCCAAACAGGTCATCGTGGCATTTTCGCTATAACATTTTTTTTTGAGATGTTTCAGAAGCTAAAAACAAAACCCATTTGAGAAGAAATCGTGCTGAATCTCGGGTCTGAATTTTGGAGCTTTTTGTGCTATATTTGCAGAGATATGATCTGAGGAAGTTGGTATTTTTGCAGACTACTGAATTACATTCCAAACAGGTGACCTGGGGAAATCATCATAACTTTCTCTCTGAGCATCGGATTGAAATTTCATAAGAAGGTATAGAAAGAGGACGGACTGTAGTTTCTTGTATATATTTTTCAGAGCCAAAGGTTGAAACAGTGACTCGTGGCACGTTGTACAACTTTGCTCTACTGAACTAGTCTATAATCAGGTCATCTTGGGAGATTGTGCATAACTCTTCCTTGGAGAATCCAATTTGGATTAGACTGGTGGCATTGGAAAGAGGACACATAGGGCTACTATAGGTTGCAATTTAAAAACTTAAAGATCTGAAAGTACAGAGTTATAGTCGTTTCAAGATCGAGCTCCTAAAATCAAGAAAAAGCAAGATGAAGAAGTTTGATGGCAAGGATCCGGTAAATTGGATACTTCAGATGGAGAAATATTTTGATCTACATGGTGTAACACTATTGCAAAAGGTATGTATTGCATCTTCATATTTAGAACCGGATCAATTTTTATGGTATGAAGGGCTTTGTTCTCATAAACAACTTGTTACGTGGTCAATTCTCATGGAGGAAATGATAACACATTATGAGGATACAAAGAGCAACGCCTTCTTTAGAGCAACACCACAACAATTGGAAAGAGTAAAAGGGCTTTGTGACATAGTGGAAAGTAAAATTATGGAAACCAGGAAGCATACCCCTCACAACTATAAAGATGGAAGTGTTGTTTCTCCTAGCCTTCCACAACCTACAAGGGTTACACCACAATAATTGGAAGAAAAAAGAGAAAAAGGGCTTTGTTACAATTGTGATAGCAAATGCACTAATGGTCATAAGTGTGCTGAGAAGAAATTATTTTACATAGAATATGAAGAGGAGGAAGAAAAGGATCAAGAAACATCAAAAGAAGAAGATATATGCCAGGACCCCACCCCAGAGAAAGAAGAAATGAATCAGACCATATCTTGTAAAGCATTGGCAAGAATTACCACTCCTCAAACTCTCAAGATAGAAGGACATATCAAGAAGAAAAAGGTGCAAGAAGTGAAATATCACATCAAGAAAGAAGAAATGAATCCAACGATATCTTGTAATTCATTGGTCGAAGTTACCACTCCTCACACTATCAAGATAGAAGGACATATCAAGAATAAAAATGTTCAAGAAGTGAAAGATCACATCGAGCATCAAGAAATGAATCTGACCATATCTTGTAAAGGATTGGAAGAAATTACCACTCTTCAAACTCTAGAGATAGAAGGACATATCAAGAAGAAAAAGGTTCAAGTAGTGAAAGATCACATCGAGCACCAACAACAAGTTCTCCAACTTTTAAAGGATAACGCCACTTTGGTGCACAATCAAATGAAACAACATGTAGATAAACATCGTAGTGAAAAATGTTTTGATGTAGGTGATTGGGTATTTTTACTGCTACATGTCAAGCAAGATATTTATGAGAAGGAAATGTTGGCAATACTACATGCACTTAAAAAATGGTGACCTTACCAAATGGGAAGGCTCTTCAAGGATGAGGATGTGGAAGCATTGTTTTGTGCTATTTCTATTATCCAACCAGATTGGATAAACGAAGCAAGGGATGAATGGAAGAAGGACGAAGAAGTATGGCCACTTATTCAAAAGTTGCAAAAGATCCCAATTCAAACAATATTGCCAGAAATTGAAGAGGAAGGAAAAATAATATTGGAACATGGAGCAATCAGAGAAACAAGAACTCGACAGCTACGAAATTGATCAATTTCAGAGTATCTCATCAAGTGGAAGAACTTACCCACTGAAGATTCCACATGGGAGGACAAGAATTTTATACAAAAACATCAAGAACTACTCAAGCATTGATGACAACGTTTTTTGAAGGAGAGGGGCATGTTAGGCCCCTATACTACTAGTGTAACCCCTTATTGTTATTAGTACAACCCACTTATTACATTGAGGTACCCATGTGGTGCCCATATTGTTACTATTGTGCCCCATAGAAGCCCACTATTGCTATTATTGTGCCCTTACATTATTATTGTTATGTCGGCTCTGATTATGTTATGACCCCTTAGACTCCTATATAGAGAAAGGAGGTCTTTTCATTTGTATCATCCAAAAATTTTTCATTTGTGTAATGTAAAGGAGGTTTCCCCCTCGAAGAGGCTGAATTCTAAGGCGTTGATCTCTCTTTTCTATCTTTTTGTGAGCTGGTTTCATAACAATACCCTCCCAGGCCTCAATTTTATAAATAAACACGCACTAGGGGATGAGTCAACATTTATATCAATCTCTACATCTGGCTCATCATTTTTCCACATGCAAATTGTTTCCCTTATTTCTTTAGCTTTCACAACATCAGCATATAGAAACTAAAAAATAATAATTTTTATAGGTACTAGTGTCGTGTAGTAATCACCATCCAAAATCCTCAGATGGCTAAGCTTTTGGCCACAAATTTTACTAAAAGCTTGCATTGTTAAGTATTCTGCCAAATAAACTGGCCAGGTTATTGTTTCTACAAAATTCTAGTCTTGGTGCCTACACAATGAAAATACAAATTGATTAAAAATTGAAAGTTCAAAAAACTTAGAATAAAGCATATTGAAACAAATAAACACATCCCACTTGGAAGTTTTTGAGAGTCTATCATGAACCTTATGAAATTTCTTTGAACCTTTGTTTGGGTAAGCAAGTAATTGTACTTCCTCTTCAAATTCCTTCAACAAGCACATAAGCACATGATACTTTCCTAGCCAATGCTTGCATGTAGCATCTAAGACCTCCTGAATCTTTGTTCCATGTTTAATAATGGAGGTTGGAATGGCTTTCAATTTCCCAAATTCTAACAAATACTTTATCAGACCATTTTATGAATTCTTGGCAAAAATAACAGTCTTCTTGAAGACAACGGGCTCTTTTTCTCCTACCATTTTAGGTTGACATGAATCTTATGAATTTAAAATTTCAACCCATCTAATGAAAGCATCAAGTTTCCTTATATGTAAATAATTTCAAGAATATAAAATGAATAGAAGGCCACTTGCTTACAACCTAAGAAAAACAACGAAATTGCAAACTGACTGCAGAACTATACAACTAGTTGTCATACACTCATTTCCATTTAAACAACAACTCGTCATGCATACTATCTACTTTTACTGGGGATTTTTAAACCTTCATTGTAATAAATACTAGGTATTCTTTTGAAGCCACCTACAAATTTATAATATGTAAGGATTTAGAAACCTGAGATAAAGTAAAACCAAAATGAATGAACAAATAAAGACACTAAGGAGCTCAGAAAATAATTGAAAAAAAAACCTTGGTGTCTAGATTACCGAGTTGTATTATAAGGTAAGACTTTCTAGTAAAGTGATTTCTTTGAAAATATTCCACCCCTCCACCAATTAACTCCAAACATTTTAGCATCCACTGACACATATATTATTTTTCCAGCACCAGAATGCCTTTGACCATGTTGAAAACGGCCTCCACGTTTTGGGGTTAGGCCAACTAAAATTGTACCAATTCGATTGCCAAAGACCATAGTAGAGGAATCATCAACAAGTTTGGTCCAAGTTGCCACAAGTGCAACAGGTCTGATATTCATTTCTAGCTGTCAATGACAAAAGGGTAAAATAATTCAGCTAAATCACAATCATCATACAATCTCATGAATAAGAGATAATTAAGATATTATAATCTCGATATAGTTCACATGATTAAGAAATTAATGTAAACAAATCAACTTAAGTTAAATAATTGGGTGTTTGATTCTAAGAATTTCAAAATGCAATTCTCAAACAATCTACACTGCAAAAAAATCAATCTTATAAATTCTTACTTTCATAAGATAATATTTGTTTTCGGCAACAATTGAAGCTTGTTCAATGGACTTGCCCAATGTTTTCTATAGGATGCATTATCCCATGGACCCTCCAAAGGCAATGTAATTGGTCCTCCATATATAGTATATAGGCTACAATTGATGGAAAATGACCATTACCATTCTTTGTTATATGGAGCCCACCTGCCATCTATGTAGCTCTTGCCATAATATTTGCAGTAACTATATTCAACTGACAATGGTTGTGAAAACCTGGAGATGACTTACACACAAAGCATCGTCCACATCATTCCTTTGGCACTTCCATAATTGTCTTTCAAAAACATGGACAGTAGAATTGCACAACTTCCCCGTAAAATATTTTTACTTGTTTTGCAAGTGTTGCTAATGGATATTTCTTTAAAGATACTCATGCATTCACTAGTCAATATTGAGCACCTTTGACTACTAAATTTGAAATTGTTGATGTAGCCATATCACCTAAAACATATTGATTGATATATGCATTTGTATGAAAGGTCACTTCCTTATTTGAAAAATTGATAGTAAAAAGTTTTTGGCCCACTACAGATTTGGTGCCCATATAAGACTTTTTCACTTGTTCCACTTGGACAGTTGTGCTACCAACATCTATTTCAATAAGTAGTTCTTGCTGTAATGTAATGATTTTAGTAAATCCAGGACATCCAGGAGCACCTAAACCAGTAAAATAGCGCTCTAAATTTTTATGTTGTTCTTTTACATTATTCAATGACGTAATTTCCAAAGAACCTCCAGAACTTGCTAATTGAGTATTATCATATATTTGATCCATAACAAATACTTCATAATCTTATTTTCATCCCACTACATCACAATGATGGAGACCCTCCAATTTTTGAGATGCCACCTTTTTGAGGTTTACATCCTCTTGGGCACCTAGAGATGTATATATATACCCTTTATTTCGATTATGTTGAATAAAAGACTATAAGACAAATATAGCAGATAATTCTGATGAGAATTTATCAAGAAAATTATCTGCCTTTATGCTCAATTTATGCTTTCTCCCATCACTATATTTGATCGGGAAATTTTGGCATTCTACAAAAGTATTCCATATATTATTACATAGAGCAGCTGATGAGTCTAATATCTTCAAAACCTTCACAGTATCATTTCTATTGTAATACTTGTGAATTATAGCTTGATCAAAGGAAGAATCTAACCTATGACAATATAGTTGAAAGAAAACCTTTGAATTAAATACATCCAACATAAAGTGGTCTCAAAAGCATGGTAATTTTGAGTCTACTCTCATATGCATCATTAACCAAAGGAAAACAATAATTCAAAGATTATTTCCTTAAAAAGTGACACACCTATAACTAACTCCAAACATGATGTGCCCAGAAGGCATCCTAACGTAAAACATCCATCCTTAGAACTATGCTAAATGAAAATATAAGCCTATATTAGACCAAAAGAAAGTGCATACAATGGAAGGAATGAAATTGTCTAGCATGGCAAGCCATAAATTATTGACTCCATTGAAAGCTTCCATTCAGAGCCAGAAGATTGCTACGAGTGTGAATATTGAAATGTGTTGAAAGTCTTGATAAAGGGAAAGACAAATAATTGGCACTTATAAACAATATAACTAGGAGAGAAAAAATTAAAAATTAATATCTATATATATATATATATATATATATATATATATATATATATATATATATATAGATATATATATATATAATGCAAGAAATAAAATGATAAGGACATTGAAACACATCTGAATCGAAAAATATTCCCAAACACAATATAAACAAAAAATCCTCAAGTTGATAAAAGGACCATGTAGTTGTGAACAATGTCTTTCAATACAATTATTTCCTTCCATAAAAGTAGCCTAATCATATTCAACATTATAATCATAAAAAACCTCAGTAAAAAATCCATACAAAAAATTAATAGAAGACTAGTAACTCAAGCCATCATAAGTTTAGCTTACGCTAACAAGTAACCACAGGCAGAGTAGTATATGCATCCAGTTGGATCGTAACCCAATATATCAAGTCCTTGAAAACCACTCTATGCCCCAAGTCCTTTGGTTCTTTATTTTACCAAACATAGAGGAAAATACCAAGCCCCTTCAGGTAAAATGGCATTGAAAACACTGACACATCTAGAATGATATGCAACATGATAACTATCACAACAAATTAAGGTATGATCCATCCCAAAAATCCAACAGTCATCACTGTTCAAATTTTCTATAAATATTTTTTCATCTTTAGTGGCTTGGTTGCAACATAATTTGTGTTGTAATGTTCTCTTATCTCCCACATAATTTACATTCTCAACAATCATTTGATTTGAAATGGAGCTTCCATGGTCATCTATTTTAGTGCAATCTAATTCCTCATTTTCATTCCATAGACATTTGCATACTCTCCCAAGCCTCAATTTTTTAATCAACGCACACTAGGGGAAAATTTAACATTTATATCACTCTTTGCATCTGGTTCATCGTTTAGTCACATGCTAATTTATGCCCTTATTTCATGGGCTTACATGAAAATCATAATAGAGAAATTGTAAAATAGTGAGTTTTATGAGCACTAGTGTCCTGTAGTACTCACCATCCAAAAGCCTCAAATGACTAACCTTTTGGCCATATATTTCACTAAAAACTTGGGCTGTTAGGTATTATACCAAATAAATTAGCCACCTTATCATGTTTAGGCTCTAGAAAATTCTAGTCCTTGAGCTTACACAATGAAAATTCAAATTGATTAAACATTGAAAGTTCAACAAGCTTAGAATAATGAATATTGGAAGACAACAATAAAAATTACCTCTAAGGATCAAACAATATAGAAATAAGAATAGGAACAATAGTCTGCTAAATTTCTATTACCCATCCATGTCTATTCTTGCTACAATCATAAGGAAAATAGACTAATCAGACAACCATGGTTGAAAACACTACAAATATTAAGGTGAGTATGGAGAAAACCAGTAAGACTTCTTATACTACAGAGTTACAGACAAATGAATGGACTTTAAAAAGGGCATAACTTCTTTCATTCTAGTAATTAAGGATCACATGCCATAAATAAGTGCAAACAACCCTTAAAAGTTGTTAGTCTATGCGAATAGCAGTCCCTGAACACACAGGAAATTGCAAGTTTTTTGTTTCTATAGTTTCCTCCTATAGGAACCTGAGTTCCATATTGAATTATTTCTATTTGGAAGTCCTAGTTTATTCATTAAACCCATGAGAAACTTCTCAATCATAGAACATCATGTGCCTGCTATAGAGGGCTTAAACTCCCACACTACAACAACATTGACAAATAATAGCTCACCCACGATGTGATTGATGTTCTAAGTTTCTACATAAAATTTCTATTGTAGAGAATGTGAATAGTTATTCCTCAACTAAGAAACAGATGGAAAATTCAAATCAATTGGTAGCAACCAAGTTAGACAAGTTGTTAAAAGAAAGGAATTTGTACTAGTTCAAACTGTGGAAGTCATTGACAATAATCATACTAGTAAACCTTGTAGATCTAGTCTGTCATAGGCTCAATTGAGGTGGACTCTGAGAGATGGGATAATGACAAACATGTTTATGCAGGAAAGATTCAATAGAAAATAGGATGAGAACCTAGAACAATTGGATGTAGACTCCATTTTAGAGTTGGACTATGAAGAAGACCAAGATGAAGGCCAAAATAAGGATATAATACCAACATACACAAGCACATGAAATCTTAATTGTACATTAAATTCATATTACAAATTTGTGACAGAGTAGCACAAAAGGGTGAGATTACCTAGAGAATATTAAAATAATATCTTAAAGATAAGATTGATCTATGATTAAAAAATAGGAAGAAAAAAGGCTCTGCAACTTTCGGGCTAGGGTTTCTAGCCTCCCTGTTACGGCGCCGAACACTGCAAACAGTTCTGCCAACAATCACTGACCCAGCTCGCTTCCGGGTCATTACATCTGCTGATCCCTTTCAATGGCAGCATCTCAGGGGGAGGCTCTCAATGCCTCCCCCAACGTCAATGCTGAGATGTCCAAAAAGATGTCAGGCGACACAAACCAACCTATTCAAGGTAATGCACAGGGCTCTGCAACAAGCAAAAAACCGCAGGACAACAATACGTAGAAGTTTCCACCGGGTGATAAGCCGGACAGTCCAGAGGACAAAATGATGGAAACGCAAGGCACTACAGAGGCACCCAAAGCCACCTCTGCTACATGCAAACCAATAGCAACAGAACGGCCCAAGATCAAGCTACTGAGCGACAAGATCAATGGCCAAATCTAGTATATGAGAGACCACACGCTGATTGGCAAATTCGTCAGGTTTTGGCTAGCTGAAAAAGCCCTACATCCATGGATTAGGGCCAAATGGAAGCCAAAAGGGCAGGTAACACTGCAACTCATACCCAAAGGATTCTTCACTGCCATTTTTAACTGCCTTGAAGATAAGAATAGAGTCATGGATGAAGGCCCCTATTTTTTCAACTCCTCAGGTCTCTATCTCAGGGACTGGATCGAAAGATTCAACCCGGATAAAGAGGACTTTAGTTGGGTGCCTGTATGGATTCGACTCTACTCCCTGCCGCTGGAATATTGGGACGAAGAATCCTTAAAGGATATTGGCAACGGTCTTGGCGAATTCATCAAAATTGCAGAGGAAACAAAGCTCAGGCGGTACACCTCCTATGCTCGGATCTGCGTCTTCATGCACCTCGCGCAAGCTCTCCCCGACTCAGTAAGTCTCTCTCACGATGATTTTGAATGGGTGCAAACCATAGATTATGAACATGTGCCTTTTAGATGCAGGAAATGCCATACCCATGGCCATTTATTCTGTGATTGTCCTCTGAATGCGCCTCCTTGTAAGCCCTCGGACTCTGCCTCTACCCCTGATGCTGAAGGCTTCACTAAAGTCCAGAACTGGTGCCACCATAACAAGAAATCCCCTCCTTTGAACCCCAAACCTCCCTCTCAAGCCCCGCTTCCACCCTCTACCAGCAATAGCTTTGAAATCCTAGCCACCCCTATTTCTGATAACCCCCTCTCGGAAGCCATCCCCAAGCCCCCGATTAGCTCGACGCTCGAATCTAGCTCTGGCCTTCCCCGCAACATGGAGGTTGACAATACTAGGGCTAATGAGAACCAGATCACCCCCATGGAAGATGAAAATGAAATGGTAGATATAGGAGACCTAGACATCTTCACTCTTGAGCAAGCATGCAAAAAAAAGGACTTTGACCAGATCTCAGAGAAGCAGATCGAGAACCTAACTGTGGCTCTTGCCCGAGCGCAGCAGCATCAAAAATCCCTAGGCATCTAGCAGGGAAGCCCATGGGATGGGAAGAAACTCTTTAAAGACTCAAAGAAGAGAGGAAGGAAATCTGATCTACAGAGGACTATTCTCCTGGGGGAGATGCTTGTAGAATCTGGTAGGTATCCCAAACTTACCAAGTTTTTCCCGCCCCGTGAAGGAAGTTCTCAATGAAACTCATTTCGTGGAATATAAGGGGTCTAAATGGCCCCTCAAAAGTCCGTTCGATCAAAAATCTGATACAGATGGAAAAACCTCAAGTCTTCTTCCTGCAGGAAACTAAATGCACAAGTCAAACCCTTGGCCCCATTCTTTCAAAAGCCTGGCCAGGGTGTCACTCCGTCGCAGTTGATGCCTCCGGAGCATCAGGTGGTCTAGCCATCGCTTGGGATCCAAAAGTTGTTTCAATAAATGATGCCCACGCTGCTCACAATCTAATTCAGGCCTCTTTCCACATCCATGGGACCAATCTGCATGGGCATCTTTCTAATGCATATTTCCCTCAGGAGGCTGCAAGAAAAATCACTCTGTTAAATATGGTAGAACAGCTCAATTCTACCAGAGCTCACCCCCTCTGGATCCTAGGGGGCGATTTTAATATGATCACCAGCCTGAACGAAAAAAGAGGTGGCAGAGAAAAACTAGAGGTGGAAAACGCCCATTTCAAAGACTTCATCCAGCGGAACTGGCTGATTGATCTTCCCTTTGCCAATGGAAATCACACCTGGAACAACAAGAGAGTGGGCGCTCAACAGATAGCATCCAAACTGGATAGATTTCTCCTTTCAGACAATGCCATACATATTGGAGGTGATTTCCAAGCCACAATCTTGCCTTTTTTAGGGTCGGACCACTGGCCCATCTCTCTGTAATGGACTAGACCAGGGGACTGCACCAAAAGACCCTTCCGATTTGAGGCTTTCTGGCTCTCCCACCCAAGCTTCAAGGAAATGGTTCACTCTGCTTGGTGGGCTTTCATTCCTCCTCCAGGTTCCAAGATGTTCCAGTTTCAGCAGCACCTCAAAGATCTCAAAGCCCGCATTAAAAAGTGGAACCATTCTACCTTTGGCAACATCTTCCATCAGAAAAAGCTCCTGGATCCAAGAAGGCCACAATGAAGCATCTAACCTGAAAGAGAAAAGTCTATTCAATCAGTTGGAGGAAAGAAGGCAGCAAGAAGAGATTCTCTGGAAACAAAAATCCCGGATCAGATGGTTAAAGGAAGGGGAACGGAACACTAAATTTTTCCACCGCTCCACCATTCAATGTAGGATGTGTAACAATATTAACTTTCTCCTCAGCCCAACAAGAGAAAGACTGGAGCAGCATCAGGCCATAGAAGCTGAATTGGTCTCTCATCTCAAATCGGTGGTGCAGGAAGACCAGTCTGACAGGCGACCAGCAATCAACAAAATCCTGCAACATATACCCAAGCTAATCACGGAGGAGCACAATCATCTTCTTCTTCACCCTGTCACTCTTGTGGAAGTTGAACAGGCTGTCCTCCAAAACAAGGAAGGTAAAGCTCCAGGACCCGATGGCTTCACTTCCAATTTCTTTCATCATTTCTGGGATTTGATCAAAGATGAGATCTGGAAATTAGTGGAGGAGTCCAGATCCATGCATTGGCTTCTCCCATCTCTTAATGCCACTTTCATAACCTTGATCGCCAAAGAGGACCAAGCAGCCACACCTGACAGATTTCACCCCATTGCCCTCTGTAATGTCATCTACAAGATCATCTCCAAAGTTATTGCCAACAGGTTAAATCCACTGCTTCCTTTGCTCATCTCGCCTGAGCAAACTGGTTATGTAGAGGGGCGACAAATACTGGATGGCATCATCCTCACTCATGAGATTATGCACTCGATGAAGCAGACTAAAAAGCTAGGTATGCTCCTTAAGATCGATTTATCAAAAGCTTTTGACAAACTGAATTGCTATTTCATTCAACAAATGCTAGAAGCTTTTGGTTTCAGCCCTCCTTGGATAAGATGGGTCATGAGCCTGATCTCCTCTTCTTTTTTCTCCATCCTGGTCAATGGTATCCCCTCTCATCCCTTCTCCCCCTCTCGTGGCATTTTCCAAGGCGATCCCCTATCCCCCTTTCTCTTTGTGCTCATGGCGGAGGGGCTAGGTCGGACCATCTCTCATGCCCTTCATTCGCATCAGCTTCGTGGCATCTCTGTTGTTATAGACATTTTTGTGCCTTACAGCTATAAGCATGAAATGTCCATAAATCAAGGGATCCTAAGTCCCTAGAAGTGTTGTTCCAGCTCCTAAAGAAACAAGGTCAACAAATTACAGCTTCTCCCAGAAGTTCTCCACCAGAAACAGCTCAAAACTAGTCAAATCAGGATCATTTCAGATGCTCCACTAGCTAGCTGCGTTGCAAAGCACCCAAATACACTGGCTAGGTGCGTTGCAACGCACTTGAATGCAGTACTAGGGTGCGTTGAGTGGGAAATGACAAGTGGCAGAGTCATTCCACGAGGTGGAGAGACAATGGAAGCTTCCAGAATCTTCTCCAATGACACTTGCCTCACTGAATTCGACCAGTGATGAGTAAGAGGCTCTTAGTCTCCAAGTGGAAGCAAGAACTGACAGAGAGAAGCCACTAATCAATTCATGAGCTGACTCATCCTCTTTGCATACATCTATTTATGGATCCCTCACCAAGAGATCCAGGGGGCTGGAATTTTGTACATTGCAGAGAATTGCTGTTGGTTTTGTGATAGATATCAGAGTATTGGGTGATTTATGCTTTGTTAGAGGTGAAGAAGGGATTCTATGCTGGGAGGTTGATGCTGGATCAGGAATCATCGGTTGTAACTCCTCCTGGATCTTCTTGTTTTATCAATAAAACTATTTGAGTTTCTCCTACATGCTTGTATATCATTGATGTGTGTTATATTTGTATGTTTAGCTTAAATCTGATCCTAAGCTTTTTATGAACATAAATCCATGTCTTTGTGTAGTTTCTTCCTTCTGTGAACTTGCAGGAACTTGGTGACGCTGGGCAAGTGAGGGAGCGGATAGCTGGGAGCTGCCAAAGAGAAGAGAGATTGGATCAAAGGACTAGCGCAAGACACAGGTTGGTTCATCCTATTCATCTTCGTTTATAGTTCATAAAGGAGAATACAAGAATAGTTTTCCCTGTTTGTTTCTGAGGTCTCTGTCACAACCCAGTGGGATAGGGTCGTTCTGAATAGACACTTTTCCCGAAAACAAAATGGCGACTCTGCTGGGGATCGTGTCTAGTTAGTTTGTTTGTGTTTCTATTGTTGTTCATCTCATAAACTTAGGAGTAGCGAATCGAACTGCGTTTTCCATTTACAAATGAAAAATAGACATCTGCTACTCTAGTCCATTCACTGGATCTGTTTATGATCTGAACAGCTGATTCACAAATGATCTGATCACCCTTTGTGATAGCTCTTAAACCTCTTGTAAATCAACCCTCTGATTGTGCATTACTAATTGCTTTTACCCGGCCAAAAACCATAGATTAAACTGCAAACCGTGACCTAGAACCCGGAGAGAATTCTCGTTTCTGCTCCAGTGCAGGCTCTGTGACGAGACTCTGCATTTCAGCGCAGTTCCCGAGAGGGCTACCTGCGTTGCAATTCAGTTTCTCTGTGTAGCAGGTGCGTTGATCAGCCTAGCCCTGCCTAGCTGAGGTTCTTTGCTCACTTTTTCCAGTTTTGTCTCTGATTTTTGCAACCTGTGATCAGTGTGTTTGTCTGTTTAAAAGCCCCTTTTCTTTGCCTTAATCCCGCCTCAGTTGTATAAAAGAAACTGTATTTGTTTTTGTGTGTTTGTTACGTCATTTACAGTTTCCCATTGCAAAAGTAAACTAGTCATACTGTCGTCCTTGGGTTTAGATCTGTCGTAAGCACCGATTTTGATCTTAGGAGAAAGTTTATTTGCTGTTGACAGTCGATTACGCTTTTACTTTTGCCTTTGGCTTGAATTTGTGAATTTCTAGTGTCGAAACAAGTGTTTACTTCAAAATCATAAAGTGTCGTAATCATCTCTACCTTTTGATTTCAAAAAGAAGCTTGTTTGTGTTTTTCACTTGAAAGCGAATTCAAATTTGTACAACAACTTTCTTTTTAGGCATCAATATTAAGAAAGTGAAAAAAAAATACATGCACATGTGCATTTGCATATTGACACTCTGTTTGGCTTGATTTAGGAAAAGTGCATTTACAGTGTGCTCTTTGCTCTTTGAGAAAAGATTGTGTCTTTCTTTTCCCCTTGTAGCTAGGATTTTCATTGCTGAAAAGAGATAAAAGCTTGCTTATCATCTTTAGATTGCATTTTAGGAATTACATCTACATCTCGTGGTGAACCCAAAAGGCAAACTTCATAAGAAAGATCAACCTAAAATAAATTCAATGAACTTAACAACGCTTTGTAACTTAACGCACAACATCTAGAGGTCTAGGCTAGAGACGTATTCCGGCGTCGTAAAGCCTGGTAACTATTGTCCTCACTGATGGTTGGGTGATTCCTCCACTTTGAGACGATAAGTGCCAGTACGGACTTGTGCTCCCACGTACCGTCGAGTATATATTGGGAGACCCCTATAGGCATAAAACCTTTATCCATAGGAAGCCGTGTCGGCCGCCCTACTGATCGCAATGCACCGAACACAGCATTCGGGAAGATTGACTGCCGTACCCTAAAAAGTATTCTGTAGTTTTGCGATTGGTTTGGTACTCCCTCTACCTAGACCTCCAGAGCAGTCCCTTTCGTCCCTTTTCAGACTCCTTAACGGAAAAGGTCCATCTGAGCACTTGTCACTTCAGGCTCATTAAAAATCGAAGGAGACTAGAGTCATCTTTTGTTTTTTCTCGACTCTTTAAAACTAAAAAAACAAAGTTGTGTCAAAGCGTGTTAAAATTTATTTTAAACGGAATATTCATACCCTTTTCCTACGTTGATCTTTAGGTTGAGAAAATGGAGCCTACCAACCAAGGAATTCCCCTTTGTGGAAATCCTAGTCCCTTCTCCTCTTGGGGAGATGTTGGTGCGCCCCATATGGCCATATTGTCGCTTCCAGGACTGACAATTGGCTTGCCAGTATGGCTCTTCCCGACCAATGTCGTTCAGAACACCACTATTCCTGAACAATCAAATCAACAATTAGACGAGTCTAGAGTTACCCACCAGCCTTCTACTTCCTCTAATTCTTCCTCTCCTCCTTCCTCTTCGCTTGACGGGACTGGTAAAGCTAAGAACCAAGTTCCTAAGGAGAAGAAAGAAAAGAAGAAAAAAGAGAAAAAGAAGGAGCCAAAGGCGAATAAGGGAAAACGAGTGTCGTCTAATGAAAATCCACACACAGCGCCGACCAGGCCTAAATCGCCATGTGTCATTTGTAGAGGAGACCACTTTCACAGAGATTGTCCTTGCATCCCCCGGATACTAAGGGACTGGTCTCCTCGTTTTCACAATCCGGTGTCATCAACCTCTGGAGATCATGTTGAAAGCACACCGTCAACTAGTGAAAGTGAATCCCCAGGACAAAAAGGGAAAGCTAGATTTCCCTGTAAACTGTGCGAAGGCGACCATGCCCTCCACCGTTGTCCCTTCTTAGACGAAGCTAAAAGAGTTCTGGATGATCGTCCGGTTTCACCATTACGACTTCCTCCTAGATATAAAAAACTCTTGCCGAGTCCGTCACTATTTGAGAACCCAGCTGGCCCGCTCAGGTGGTCGGCTGAAGCACCTATCATTGAAGATAAACCAACTGAATCCATACCAGACGAAAGTCAAAAGGTCGAGGCGGCAGTTGACCTGGTCTTGCCTTTAGAGGTTTTATCTTTGAATGATACAGTCACTGAAGAGAATAAGGATGACACCATCCAAATTCTCTTCATCAACACAGACTCCGACGAACATGGGGGCAATCCACCCATTCCTTTACCGCAGGAAGGAAGTTCGTCAGAGCCATACCCGACCGTCTACTCGGTCCCACCTCCAAGCAACCTAGTTGTATCCTTCGACTGGAATCAACTAGGCAGACCCTGTTTGCCAGCAAGCATACCATTCCGAATTATCGTTCAAATATATAGAATGGTCATGGCTGGCACCATCATAGATGAGGGGGCTTCTGTGAGTATCCTTTCCTCTATTGCTTGGAAAGCACTTGGTTCGCCATCGCTGTTGCCTGAAATGAGAAATCTGACAGGCTTTGATAAAGGAACCAGTCGACCTTTAGGGATCCTTCCCAATGTGCCCATAACATTGAGAGGGAAGACAGTTCGCATGAACGTCATGGTCATTCAAGGACCCTTGGATTATAACCTACTCCTTGGAAGAGACTATATTTATTGCATGGGAGCCATTGTCTCCTCACTCTTTAGAGTAATGTGTTTTCTGCACGAAGGAAGAGTGGTCAAGCTCATGGACCAGCTTTCATTTCCCAGATCACGCATAGCAAATAGTCATACACCGTCCCTAAATGGTCTCTTCACGCAAGAAATGTCTCAATTCCCGGTCCGTCCTCCCAATGAGCACGAGTAATTCGGAGGGATATGACTGAAACCCAGGGGGCATGCGTCCTGGTCTGCTTCGGCAGGAAAACTGCGGGTATAGGGTAGGTTTCCGCGGGAGAATATGACTAGTCTGTACCCCGTCCGTCGATGGAAGAGGGGTTGTTCTAGAATAAGATTCTCTTGTCAAAGTTATGTGAGTTGACAGATGGAGTCACTCACCTTTGTTTATCTCGGTAGACATCGCCAAAGAAGTGTTTTGTTTGCATCGCAAATAGAGCAATCTTTGGGTAACCTGTAAGAGGTAGGCCTCTCCTGATAGAACAAATGTTTTGTCTGCAAATTGAGGGGTAACTTTGAAACTCTGTTTTATACCTGGGGGCATGCAAACCTTTTGGCATGCAAGCAAGGGGCGGCTATTTATTTTTTAAATTTTTAGGACCTCTAACCCTTTAAACTCGTAGGATTAGTCGTCACCAAACTTGTATAAAGAGAGCATGTGGGGCAAAAACCTAAAAGTTGCCGTTTTTATATGAGACATTCTTATCATATGACTGGATTAGTCGAGCAGTTTTAGCGCATAGTTAAAGCTCGTTAAAAAATAAACATAATATAGAGCAAATGTTTCCACCCGCGTTTAAGCTCGTTAAAAAATGAACTATCCTCCGGTAAATAACCACCGTGAATGAAGCATTTTCAGCCATTAAAGCCTTGGTCGTGTTTGCACCGTCACCTCCACTTTTCCATTGGCCGATCATTCACCTCCATTTGATTGTTTACCCATTTTGAGGAATAGCTGCGAAGAGTGATTTCACTAGCCATCCTTGTGACACTACCGTGATTGGAAAATTCCAAACCTTACCTGGAATCAGCTGCTACCCATTTTATCACTCGTTCCTCAAAAGACGAGTCTTCTTTAAGCTCTTTTCATCTGACTCGTAAAATATGAAAAGATTGCCGAGTTTTGGCCTTCCAGCTCGTTAAAGCGACAGGAAGTGCTATCCCTCCTCTAAATTTTAATCTTTTTGGACCTGAGGGATTATTGCACAAAAAGATCGAGCGCTTGTTTTGTTTGGCTCGTTAAAACTATCGAAAATTCATCCCTTCTGTATTGTTTTATACTTTTTCAGACTTAAGGGATTAGATGACGAAAAAGAAATTCCGGAGTTACCTTTACGTACCTTTTTAGACTCTCTAAAAATGAAAAGGACCGAGTTATCTTTGTCGTTAGACTCGTTAAAAAGATTAATAGCGACAAACTTGTCTTTAGACGAGAACGAGTTTCACTATCGCTAGGCTCGTTAAAACATAGCGATGGGTTTGCCCGAAGGGCAAATTATAGAACAAGCATATGTTATCCTCCTCAAGCTTGACAAAAATAAAGAGGTACTGGTCAGAAATGACTAGGGAAAAATTGGGAAGAAAACTCAAAGAAACTTTATTGGTAGCAAGTCACTCTTGAACATGACACTTCCACTCCGTGCCAGAGTCGGGTTGGGTTGTTTCATTCACCGGTCACATCACCATGGTCACACCATACCATCCACATTTGGGGTAAATGCTACCGATCCATCACATTAGTGTCACCGACATGTTCAAGAGAAGTCATCCAGAGAAGTCACCCGTGTCCCATCCACTACCATACATTATACTTCATTCTTTCATGACCGCCAACCTGAACCGTATATCACCAGATCGTTTTCGCCTCCATCAAAATCATTTGCTCCGTTTCGTGTCATTGATGTGGGATTCATTAAGGCCCTCCTTTGATGGATCGCTTGTTGTCGACATCAGCTCATTATCCAAGAAGTTGATCTAGGAACACCCCTTCAGTACTTTGAAGCTTGCATGCCTCAATGGCAAGTTTCTCACTTCCGGCGACAGGTATACATCAATGACCTTCGACCGAAAGATTTTGCATGGTGTTCGACGCCAAGTCCTTTATTCACACCACGTGAATTGTACTGCAGTACCTTGAGGGTCATTATCATTATCGGTGATTCCTTTCGCGCTTGTTAACAGTTTACATCATTGACTGGTAATCAAGCGATGTCTTTCCATGTTCGACTTCAAAACATTTCTCACATGGATCGACTTGTACTTAGAGTGAAGATCGGACGAGATTGAAGACCCCGGATCTAGTTTCATCCATCCGGGCTGCGATATATATTCAGGAAAAATAAAGACATTGAAATGTACAGCATTGCAACACAGATAATCATCCTACCAAAAGGATGATGACTTCATCAGAATCATCAGTCTACCATCAGACGATTGTCTGTCCTATGTACATGAAAATGAATTTATAAAGCTGAGCATGGGAATGCCCGCCTAAGCTAGATCACGAAAACAGTATGAAGATAATTTATTGTATTGTATCTTATTACAGGTCTCCTCCCCAGCATTAGAAGAACTTCGGATCCTCCTAATAAAGCATTTCACCCGATAAACGGCCTCATACTTTAGGGGGCAACTGTTATAGACATTTTTGTGCCTTACAGCTATAAGCATGAAATGTCCATAAATCAAGGGATCCTAAGTCCCTAAAAGTGTTGTTCCAGCTCCTAAAGAAACAAGGTCAACAAATTACAGCTTCTCCCAGAAGTTCTGCACCAGAAACTGCTCAAAACTAGTCAAATCAGGATCATTTCAGATGCTCCACTAGCTAGCTGCGTTGCAAAGCACCCAAATACACTGGCTAGGTGCATTGCAACGCACTTGAATGCAGTACCAGGGTGCGTTGAGTGGGAAATGACAAGTGGCAGAGTCATTCCACGAGGTGGAGAGACAATGGAAGCTTCCAGAATCTTCTCCAATGACACTTGCCTCATTGAATTCGACCAGTGATGAGTAAGAGGCTCTCAGTCTCCAAGTGGAAGCAAGAACTGACAGAGAGAAGCCACTAATCAATTCATGAGCTAACTCATCCTCTTTGCATACATCTATTTATGGATCCCTCACCAAGAGATCCAGGGGGCTGGAATTTTGTACATTGCAGAGAATTGCTGTTGGTTTTGTGATAGATATCAGAGTATTGGGTGATTTATGCTTTGTTAGAGGTGAAGAAGGGATTCTATGCTGGGAGGTTGGTGCTGGATCAGGGATCATCGGTTGTAACTCCTCCTGGATCTTCTTGTTTTATCAATAAAACTATTTTAGTTTCTCCTACATGCTTGTATATCATTGATGTGTGTTATATTTGTATGTTTAGCTTAAATCTGATCCTAAGCTTTTTATGAACATAAATCCATGTCTTTGTGTAGTTTCTTTCTTCTATGAACTTGCAGGAACTTGGTGACGCTGGGCAAGTGAGGGAGCGGATAGCTGGGACCTGCCAAAGAGAAGAGAGATTGGATCAAAGGACTAGCGCAAGACACAGGTTGGTTCATCCTACTCATCTTCGTTTATAGTTCATAAAGGAGAATACAAGAATAGTTTTCCCTATTTGTTTCTGAGGTCTCTGTCACAACCCAGTGGGATAGGGTCGTTCTGAATAGACACTTTTCCCGAAAACATCCGTTCATGAGACCCCTGCTCACACCCACCAGCAATTTGTGGACGACACTATGCTGTTTGGTCATCCTTCCGCCCATGAAGCCTCTGCCTTCAAGAGCTTGCTTGATTTGTTTGTCGAAGCTTCAGGAATGACTGTCAATGCCTCCAAGTCACAAATATTCTTCTTTAACACTGCTATACTCATTCAACATCGCATTGCTAGAATCCTCAGATTCTCCATTGCCAAGCTGCCCGCCAAGTACCTTGGAGCCCCCTTGATTGTCTCAGCGCTCAGGCACTCTTCTTGGAGATCTCTCTTGGATAAAATCGAAGCTAAATTATCCTCCTGGACCTTTCGCCCCCTCAACCTTCCTAGTAGACTGATTCTGGTCAAATCTGTCCTTCAATCCATGCCTCTCTATCTCTTCTCGGTCCTTGCAGCCCCGAAATGGGTCCTCAAGCAGATCAGATCTCTTCAGCGCAACTTCCTGTGGGGAGCATCCGGACAGAACAGAAAATGGGCCTTGGTCAAGTGGAATACGATCTGCAAGCCAAAGCTATTGGGGGGGCTAGGCCTCCGCGACCCTCAGCACAACAACGCTATCATGGGGGCTAAGATCTGGTGGCAATGGCTATCCTCCCCCTCTTCCCCATGGGCGAAACTCTAGAATGCCAAATATGCCAACCATAGACCCCATTTAGAGCTCATTCGACTGTCCATGGTGGAAGCAGGCTCACTGATCTGGAACGCTGCCAAACAACACCGTCTTCTTATCCAGGATCATAGTTTCTGGGAGGTCTGCAATGGTCACACAGCTAGGTTCTGGACAGACTCGTGGCATCAGCAACCCAAGCTCCTCTCAACCATCAAACCGCCCCTCCAGTTTGATTTGATCGCTCCTCTGGAAACCACAGTTCACCAATTCTGGGAGGAAAACCATGCTCAGGGGTATACGCACTAGAAAACAACCGCAAGCTACTTGAACAACTAGTAAGTTCAAACTCATCCAGCGCTGGAAGCAGAACTAATTAGCAGGAAGATCAGATACTCGGACAAGCAGGATATCCTTCGCTGGGGACACTCTCCCAAAGGCAAGTTCACCACTTAGGAGGCCTATGCCTTGATGACCCAGACTCTCGATCCCCCTGACCCCATCTGGAAAGAGTTGTGGGCACTGTAGCTTTGGCCCAAGGTTTCCTCGTTCCTGTGGTTGCTCTGTCACAAGAAAATCCTCACATGGGACAATTTAATGAAGAGAGGCTTCACTGGGCCTTCCAGATGCCCCAACTGTAATAACCAAGAGGAGACTATCCATCATCTTATGCTGACCTGCCCTCTGGCTACCTTCTTCTGGGAAAGCGTCAGCTCCAAGTGCAGAAGAGATGGTCGATGGTCCGAGGACTTAAATACTATCATTCGTAATTGGCCAGCTGCACCCTACCGATGCAATATGCTCAACTCTCTCTGGAGGCACATTCCAAGTCTCATCTTATGGCATATCTGGAAGGAGAGGAATAAACAGATCTTCAAGAACCAGGCTACCCCTCTGGAAATCCTCTGGTTCAACTACTGCAGTAATCTCCAGGAAACCTTAGCGCTGCAAAAATGGCAGAAGGAAGATTTCCCTATTCTGCCCCAGGAGCAACAAGTTTGGAACAATTGGCAGCTCAAGCTCAATCCGAGTCCTGAGTCGATTGGTCGAAGAGTCCCAAAGGAAAATTCTAATGAAAAATGGGTCTCCCCACTAGAGGGTGTCATAAAGCTCAACTTTGACGGAGCCTCCAAAGGTAATCCTGGGGAGGCGGGTTTTGGGGGAATTTTTCGCAACCATAAAGGGGACCCCATGCTCGTTTACTATGGCTCCATGGGATGGGATACCAATAACTCTGTGGAACTAGAAGGTCTATGGCAAGGTATGCAGCTAGCCCAGCTCCATAATTTTTTCCCCATCGAGATTGAGGGCGACTCCCAAATCATCATCAACATGATCAGTAAGATCCTCTCAGGCTCCCCTCCCTCAAGAGTAGCGGACAGTTGGAGGCTCATGGCAAGATTGGAACTCATAGCTGAATGGTTGCAAGAGCACAAAGCTATCTACCTCAAGCACACTAGAAGATCTGGCAACAAAGTGGCAGATCTGCTGGCCAACAAAGGGGTAACAAACACCCAGACCCTCTCTGCAGGGCCCCTCTCCAATCTCAATGATAGCAAACTCCTTTAGGAATGCACTCAGCTGGTGCTTCAGGACAACTTCACCCTGGATGCGGGTGGACATTGACGTGATGGAGGTTACGATCCGGCAGACGGGCGCGTGGCAAGCCCACTGGTTCGCCGGCGGAAGGCAGGTACTCACCTCTGGAACAATTAAGTTGATGGGTCGTCACCCTACGCGACATTCAATTCGGTGGGGAGGCCGAGACACCAAGAGTTTCAACATGAAACCTCCGGCCCCTGTGACCCCGTCCTCAGTCGAGAATTCAGATGCTTGGTTTTGGCATTGTGGTGCTCTGTCGGTCTCCATGTCGAGACAACTCTTGCCTGTAGGTTCTCGTTGTTCGCCGGATGCTGAAGTGCACAGCCTTCACACCACGGTTGGAAAGCGCTGCCCGCTGGCCTCCTGCATTAGCTTCATCCCTGGATATCATCACTCGCACAGCCCGTTCTGTGCTCAGCTCCTCCCTGCTCTGTTCGGCTTTCGCTCCCACCTCCCTCTGTTGGGACCCCCTCTCATTTACGCCGGCTCTCACGACTTCAGTGTTACAATGCCAAAGTTGAGGCACCGTATGAGATGCCGCAGGGGAGGCGCCAGGCCTATTCCCTCCCCTTCCCCTTCCTCTGGCTCGTCCCCCTCTCGCAGTCCTAGCGAAAGTGCTTCCCGTCATACTCATGGAAGGGGCCAAGCTCGTCGCCTCCCTCCCTCCTCGCGAAATGTCACCTTCGCCTCGCACCATTACATTGAACCTCGACCTACTTTCGTCGCCTCTCCCCCGTCTTTTGAGCCCCCTATCAGCCCGCAAGCCTCCCCTTCTGTTCCACCTGTTCCTCTGCCCGTAGATTATAGTCCCTCTCGCCTGGCTGATGAAAGCAGCTCAGGCCTGCTCCAGAACACCGGGACGACTGCAAGCGAGCGTGAAGCAGTGGATGATGATCCTCAGAGGGTTCCCAATCCAGATCCTGATGAAAGCAGCTCTGGCCAGCTCCAGAACACCGAGACTACTGCAGGCGAGCGTGAAGCGGTGGATGACGCTCCTCAAAGGGCTCCCGATCCAGATCCTGATGACAAGGAAGGATGGTGGTGCATAATTGAAGAGGAATTGCCCTCGGGTGACTATGGACTCTAGTGCCTCTGCTTTTTCTCGCCATCATGTCTAGTCTTTTGAGCTTTTTGCTGGTTTTGTCGCTTGTGTATCTAAGTGTGTCTAAGATGTTCTCTATGGTTAAAACAGTTCTCAATCTATGTACGAGTCGGTTTCCCCTGGTGGGCGGCTCAATTTTTTGGCTTTCTGTTAATAACTCAAGGCTGGTTTCCTCTTGCGAGGCAGCCTTCAAACGCTTCTTAGGCCGGTTTCCCCTTGTGGGCGGCTCAATTTTTGATATCCTGCTGACTGTATGGCGGCACTCTGATGCCTAGAACTCTCTGTACCATATGTTACATTAATAGATTTAAGCTTTCTTAGAAAAGAAAAAGATTGATCTATGATTACTAATATAACATTATGTCTATAAATTTACCAATAGAAAGCATCATGGCTAATACATTGATGAATCATTTGTTGATATCAAACCTATGTCACACATTCTGGTACTTAATTTAAGTGTACTTGTAATATACATTTGCACATTGTATGAATAGTTGAGAGCTAGTACACTCATATTAGGCCAAAAATGTCGGATTGAGTCCAGAGATAGAATTTAGAGCCCATCAAAGAAGCATCATAAAATCACTAGTCATATGAACATAAAAATAATACGAACACTAGTGCAAAGGAAAGTTACCAGCCCGACCCAAAGAATAGTAACTCAGCAGGGCCGAAGAGTAAGAGTTGACTTGAACCAGTGGGAAATTGGGAGTTGTCATGAAAAATTTAAAGAGAAACAAATTAAAAAAAAAAAACTAAACATAATTTCACAAATAAAAATATTTTCACCTTTATGAATATTTACAATGTCCATATAATGAAAATTTTATATAATTTGTTTTTAAAATACATTGATGATATTATATTCTCCACAAGTCCATGGATTTAAATAGTGACAAATCTACTGGTTTTTTGTTGAGAAATTTGGTCATAAAAATAAGAAAAATAAGTGCTTTTAAAATTTTTCTATGAATTTATAAATTAGACAACTGAGTCTTCATATTTTTTCACTTTATTCACATTTTACCTATTCTAATGTTTATGCTAATCTTGATGGATGGTTCACTGAAAAGATTGTTGGTCTTATGAATGGGAATCGTACAACTAAATGAAATGCTAACAGGACCTTCGGCTCTCCATCATAGGTCTCAACCTATTAGGTTCTTCATTGTTTATGGACCTTGGGGGAAGGCCTGATATAGCATACTTCTTTTTCAAAAAGTATATACATAAAGGAAAGATTATTTCAATATTCCAAGGTCTAAATCAAGTTGACATGGAAAAGGACTTCACATAGATTGATGAAATTTTAAAGGGTTGTGTTGGTGCTCTTAACACTGTAGACAAGAGCACAGGAACTGGAGTAAACAAGAAAGGCCCTGCCAAACTTAGGAGTTACAACTTAGGGAACATGTCACCTATCTCGGTCCTAGATCTTGTGAGTATTATGGAGGAATTATTGAAAGTAATGGCCAATCAAAATGTCCTTAGAATGTCGAGTAATATATATCTTCCCTTCACACATGCCAATGTCATCCTTGCAAGCATGGATTTGGGTTATGTTGTAGCAGCTACAACCACGCTCGAAAATTTTGGCTCCCATGCAAATTTTGGAGCCTACTGTGGATCCTGTGATCACTCGTTCCTTGGTCTCTTATTGGTAAGCTGATGATCTCAAGCCCCCTCCTTGATCTTAAGAGTTGTTCACGTTATCATATTTATGTAGCATGTGTCATCTTTGGGCATCGAGATTATCATTTTTCATGCAAAGGGCATTCTTTTCTACTTCAAAGGGAAATCTTTGTGTGTATGAGTTGTTCTCATTACATAGGCATGATTGACACTCACTTCACACACTCTTGTCACTAAGGTTGTTGCATCAAACAAAGTATGTTTTATGTCTTTTGGATGTTCTATGTTGTATCAATAAGTGTTCAAGTATGTGATCACAGTTAAATTTCTATCACTATTCACATCAGTTCCACTGATGCCACACTTAGCCAGATTCTGGAGTTTGTCGAGCAACCTAGTCTCATCTAGCTTTCCGAAACTGCACACTTCTCTTTTACAACCCTCAAGACTTTTCCCTTGCCTTTTGGAAGTGCGTAATGCGCAGAGACCCAAGCCTCCCTTGGCATCCAAAACTGCGCAGTGGTTTCCCCTAGTGTCCTTCCCTTAGCCGAAACCCATTGTCTCCAAAAACTGCACAGTATTGTCCCTCAGCTTTCCAGTGTACCTTGCATCCATAAATTGTGAAAATGTGTCCTCCCAGGAGCCCATCCCGTAGCATTTTCCTACATCCCAAAACTACGCAGTGTTTTCCCCAGTTGCCAAGTCTGTCTTACAACCTGAAACTATGTAGAGGTGTCCTATCAGGACCCCATCCCGCAACAGTGTCTTGCATTCAGAAACTGCACAGTCTTTTCCTCATCTGTCCAATCTGCCTTGCATCTAGAAACTACATAAAGGTGTCCTCCAAGGACATCATCCCAGCAACAGTCATTGCTCGCTGAAACTGCACAAATGTATCTCTTAGTGAGCACAAGGAAGGATGACATACTAGATGGCTCTCAAGGAGTGGAGGAGAAGGACCAAGGAACCTAGGTTATGATCGCATGAAAAATCCATCGAATGCATAACCCTCTGGAGGGTATGTATGGTAAGAAAATCTCATCTTTTGAAATACATCTCTTAGTGTAGCTTGAAGTACTAATACCATTATGTCTTTAATGACATGCATGAAAGCCATTCCATGTGTGTCCTCTATGTGTCTTGCTCCCTGCCTCTTGTTGGAAGTGGTTGTATTTTAACATATTGGTTGCTTTGTCATGCTTGTGATCTTGGTCTGGTGATTTTGAAGGTTTGTCTTTGTGTGCATGAGTTGTCTTCGATCTATGAACATCGGTCGCACTCACAAATAAATTTGCAAGAACAGTTGCGCAAGTGTCATCACAGTCGTTTGAAGGTCTATCTCAAGTGTTGCACTTGTCACTCTTAGCTTTAAGATAGTCTCACTGAGCACATGTGCTGTCTTGTTGGTCTGTGTTGTCTTTTCATCAAAACATGCTAAGTGTATGATCACATTTTCAGTCTACACAAATTCACTTACTTTCGACACAACCATTTTCCTAAAAAATTGCTTAACCAAACAACCTCCTTTAGCCGAACCTTGACTGAGTTGCATTATGTAGTATCAGCCCTTAGTGACCCTACTCTACTGCCCAGAACTGACAGTTCTTGAGGCTGTCCTCTGGATTAGTTGCACTATGCAATCCTGTAAGTGAGCAAGGTATATGCCTCCCAGAACTGGGCAGAAGTTGCCTCCAAGCCTGATCCAAGCTACACTTTCCCCAAGATCAGCTATCAAGCCTCCCTCTGGACTGTCGGAAACCTGCACATCACTAAGACACGAGGTTGCACTACTCTCCAAAACTACACAGACATGCCCAGTTGATTTCCCTGATGCCTTCCCCGCATTTCCTTCTGAATATGCGCCGAAATGATTAGCAAGGACACTGTTGCCTTGCTCTGCATTGTCTCCAGAAAAGGCACAGAACTTTCAGGCAGATCCTCTACTGGCTTGCTCTGCACTACCTCAAGAAACTGCAAAGAATTCTCAATTGGTCTCCCTGTGGCTTGTATTTTCTTCCTCTTGAAAACTATGTAGAATTTCCCTTGCACTCTACCTTGTCTTCCTCCCAAGAACTGCATAGAACTAACCAATAGTACCTCTGCAGGCCTATTCTGTCTTCCCTTCAGAAACTACACAGAACTGCCCAACAGCCCTGCTTCGTCTTCCATCTGGAAACTGCACAACAACTCCCTCTGCATCCCTGCTCTTTCCTCCCTTTGGAAACTGTGGAGAACTACCTAGCGGCGCCACTCTATCCTCCCTCAAGAAACTAAGCAGAAATTGTTCACTTCAGGGTCCCATCTTACAGCTGAAACTAGTGACTTTCACCGTGCAATTCTGCCTCCCAGTGATCACTGCGTATTTTTTCCTGATAGTAATGACCGAGCTCAGGAATTCCTCATCCTGGCCTGAGCTGTGCTCTGCACAATTTCAGTGTCCTATCCTCCCTCCTAGTCACATGGACCTGAACACGGAAAACAATGCATCATGCTAGACTATGAGATTTTCAGATTTGATGTCGTCTTGTCATGAGTGAATTGCATGAACAGGTACATCAATGGAACATGGGGAGACAACAAACAGGATGAAGAAGGAGCACATGCTAGAAGACTTTCTTGCAGTTGGGCGGATGTGGAAATCACATCGAGTAGCAAGAAAAAGGAGTACATGCACGAAACCATCTTGCAGAGACCAAGACCATTGGAGACCCCGCAACACCAAGCTATGCAGAGGTGAAGAAAAATCATGTCAAAGAGCACATCTATCACTCAGCAGTGCAACAACTTGACATGGACAACACAGTCAGCCAGTACATGTCAGCAGTGTCATCTCGAGTTGTGTCATGAGCTGTATCGACCACCTCACTACTATGAGTCGTACTTCTTGTAATCAAATGTAATGTAAAGTGAAATTCCAAGTTTCATTAGTGGAACACAAACAGTCATATGTAATGTAAAAAGTTATATTTAATGAAGTTGAAGAGTCATGAGGGTAGTCCAAGAGTCAAAGGGGAATGTCAAGGGTCACACCACCTTTTTCTATATATAGAACCTCATAATTCATATAATAGGTTTTTGGGAGATAAGATTTTTCTAGGAATTGCTTAGAGAGGGCTTGGAGAGTATTGTGATGAGCCTTGGCTTCTCCACAGTGCGGAGTGAGTACATCTCTTTGGAGGAGCAGGCGGTGTTGACTGTAATGTTCCACTATTGGGGCTAGTGGTTATCATGGTTGTATGTATGGATGGAACTTTATCTTTATATAATATAATAAAGCCAACACGTCTTCATGCATATGTTGTTATTGTAGTTCGACTATTCTGGTTACTTTAGCAATGTATGTTGTTTAACTTATGGATTTGTGTATGAAATATTTTGTATATGATTGTATGAATCTTGTTGAAGTTGTGTTGTTGGTTTAACCCGTCACTTTGGATTGACGACTATTCTGCTTTCCAGTCCGTGATGTCATTCTGCTCATGTGTTTCATTCAAGTTGCATACTATTATAGGCTTCTAGGGGACACACTTCATTTTTCCCCTTCGTTTTTTAGAACCCTCATGCATCTCTCTTGATTCATCGCAAGGTCACATACTTTCTTTCGACAAATATATCTTGCTTACCTCTACGCGCTAGGCACTATTGTACTACCCACTGCAGGGAATCCTACTCCAAACGATTTGACGTCTAGTTGAGACTTCTTACCGGGGAGATACCTTGGATCCGCTGACATGTTGCCGGGTCCAGCACTGTCAACATTTTTGGCGCTAGAAGGAGGGCTAGATGACAAGTTGAGTCCTCAAAGAATGTTTCGAATCTCTACACGTCTGTTATTACTTACGCTATAGTTAATCCTCCAAGATGTCTATCTTATGGAAATGATTTTGAAGTATCGGAGGATATTTGGAATGAATTGTCACGTAACACATATGATGGTGAAGGCAAAGAAACATTTCTTAGACACAAATCTACCTTCACATGCTTCTGTGAAAGGAATGAAATCCATAATGATTACATTGCCTACTCATTGTTCACGTTCACATTTCATGGGAACCCATTGATGTGGTGTGTCACACTCCATGATGCCTCTATTCACTCTTTTAACCAGTTGGTCGAAGAGTCGACAAGTGATTTCTATCAGTATGATCGTCAAGTGCTCAAAAAGAAAATTCTGGAATTACGGAAAGCACCTAATGAATCCATTGACAAATTTCACAAACGTTTTCATAATCTTGCATTTCAAATTCTTGAGGATGAAATTCATTGGAAATTTCTCGATGAAATATTT
The DNA here is from genome assembly GCA_031772625.1 of Pinus tabuliformis. Taxonomy (NCBI): domain Eukaryota; kingdom Viridiplantae; phylum Streptophyta; class Pinopsida; order Pinales; family Pinaceae; genus Pinus; species Pinus tabuliformis. The sequence goes on from CM062815.1 coordinate 605,261,862, forward strand.
CAGTATCTTCTTCACATATATGAGAATCTGCATATCTTAGAATCATTCGAACCCCTCCCAACATACCTCAGTGTTAGAGCTGCAAAATCTAAGACAAACAAGGTTGTTGTCACAAGTGACCCTCCGTCTGCTTCTCATCAAACAACTCTATCTCTGTAGTGCAAGGTGGGAGGAGTTGTGACCCCATCCATTGAACTCTTACATCCTCCCACCCCACTTGCTCTATATATCTGTGCAGATTTGGATTGCAAGCATGTTTCTTGTCATGCGAACTTGTTCTCTTGACCTTCATCCTCCCATTCCATTTATCCTCTGGATTGTATAGTGTTCACGAGGATCCAGTTGTCAACGAAGTTGATGTTGTGCAGCCAACCTGTGCGGTCATTATGATGAGTGTGTGCAGGAATCTGAAGAAGAACTTTCAGTGAAGGATGACTTCCTTCCATCCACGCCTCATCTACTCTATCCTGGCATATCTTGTGATTATGCCACTTTCGATTTTCCTTGTGAAAACTCATCGTCGTATGTTGCTAATTTTGATCATTTACAAGACAAACCAGATCTCAGTCTGCCATTGCATTGTGAAGATGACACATCTTTCTTTGAAAATCCATTCAATATTTCATATGTCATTTCTGGAAATGTAAAGGGTGAACATTCTTGTTTCTCATCAACCCCTCTACATGATTCACCAAATCATAAGGATGCCAATGAACATCTCAGATTTTCTGATCATGGTCGTCGTGATCTCTTTACTCCCTCATTCGATCACGATGCTAATTCATTCGTTGTTGATATTTCTAAGCCAACATTATTTGATGATCTACCTGCTAATGAAGTGGAAACCCCTCAAGATGTCGAGAAACTTCAACCTATGATGATGGTTATGTTAGACCCTCACAATCCTAAGTTTAGTTCCACTTCCAATCAGAAATCTATTGAAACACCTCGGGCTCCTCATCACTCTCATGTTTGCATTGAAGATCAATCTAGTTCACAGATTTCACTCCCTCCACCAACATCACACGATCCTATTGCCCATGCACTGGAGGAGTCTTACACGACGAACACTCTTGTGAAGCGTAGGTTGTCTTTGTTTTTCATGTTTTCTCATTTTTCATGGTAAAAAGAGTGTACATGCTCATCATTTGTGCATAAGTTGTTGCATCACCATGGTACATCCATAGGATGTTTGTCTTGAACATTTACTCTTTTCTTTTCTGTGGATGCTTTCAAACTCCGAGCGTGTTGGTATTTACTGTCTTATCTTTTTTGTTTGTTGGTTTACATGCTTATCTTTCTTGTCAACCATGCCTTCACCAACATGGGCCAACCAATGTGCCGATGGCTGCATTGGAAATATCATTTCACATGAGTAGGCCCATGCACTGTTTAGCGTAGGAGTAGGAGTAGTGTTTTCTTTCTTGCTTTGCTTTTCTTTCTTGTTTTCTTTGTTTTTCTTGCATGTTTTGCTTTGCATTCTTGTTTTTCTTTCACTTTACTTCTTCCCTCTGCTTTCTTGTTTGTTTTCTTGTTTGCACCCGTAGGTTAGCTTCACATGAAACCGTGTTTAGCTCTTGAGACAAGCCAGACAAATATAAGAGGGCTTGTACAACTATCAACACTTGGTTATCTATTGTCCTCTCTCTTTATGAAGAGATTTCTGTCTTTATTCGATGATACCCTGATGGAAAATATGTTCTGTTTAGAGTGAGTCTTGGCGAAAACAAAACGCTTTCATTGTTAACTAGTACTACCTACTCTAATCATTTTTTTGCGTTAACCCTTGCTAGCTCAGTCAAGTAGAGTAAGGTGAGGGGGAAAACCTTAAAAAGTATGTCAGAGGTATATATAACATAATTATCTGAAGGGACAACCTCTTATGCTCTCAATAAGTTTGGATCCCTCTTCCACCTCATGAAAAATAAATAAGTTCCTATGCACAGTTCTTTGAAAAATGAAAAATAAATCAGGTGAAAGAAGAGAAAGGATTCCTGTGCAGAGAGGTGATGCAAGTAACTCCACCGGGGTACTGTCCAGGCTCATTGGCAGTGGAGTGATGCTTATGTTCCTACGTAACTCCATCGGGGTACTATTTAGGCCTGCTGGTAGAAAGGAAACACCAGAGATGAAACAAAAAATCTGACAATTATATTACTTGTGCATCAATATACCCCTCATCCCTAATCGAAACAACTTAGTTGACCTAGCTTGGTATGTGTAGTGACCGATCAAGAGAATGGTAGGGAGTACATCTTTCACTCAAGCTAGTAAGGAAGCCATGACGATCAAAGAATCGAACAATACTTCCGGAAGAGTTAGACTTAAATTTTGGCTCGCATGCAAATTTTAGAGCCTACCGTGGATCCTATGATCACTCGTTCCTTGGTCACTTATTGGTACACTGATGATCTCAAGTCCCTTCCTTGATCTTAAGAGTTGTTAATGTTATCATCTTTATGCAACATGTGTCATCTTTGGGCATCGGGATTATTGTTTGTCATGCAAAGGGAAGTTTGTTCTGCTTCAAGGGGAAATCTTTGTGCATATGAGTTGTTCTCATTACATAGACATGTTTCACACTCACTTCACACACTCTTGTCATGAAGGTTGTTGCATCAAGCAGAGTATGTTTTATATGTTCTGGATGGTCTATGTTGTATCACTAAGTGTTCAAGTGTGTGATCACAGTTAAATTTCTATCACTGTTCACATCAGTTCCACTGATCCCACACTTAGCCAGATTCTGGAGTTTCCTGAGCAACCTAGCCTCATCCATCTTTCTGGAACTGCACACTTCACTTCTGCAACCCTTAAGCATTTTCCCTTGCCTACTGGAACTGCACAATGCATAGAGACCCCAACCTCCCTTGGCATCCAAAATTGTGCAGTGGTTTCCCCTAGTGTCCTTCGCTCAGCTGAAACCCATTGTCTCTAGAAACTACAGAGGATTGTTCCTCACGTGCCCAGTCTAGCTTGCATCTAGAAACTATGCAAATATGTTCCCCCAAGACCCCATCCTACAACAGTGTCCTGCATCCAAAAATTATGAAATATTGTCCCTAGTTGCCAAGTTTGTCTTGCAACCTGAAACTGCATAGAGGTGTCCTATCATGATCCCATCCCACAACAGTGCCTTACATTCAGAAACTATGAAGTGTTATCCTCAGTTGTCCAGTCTACCTTGCATCCAGAAACTGCACAGAGGTGTCCTCTCAGGACATCATCCCGACAACAGTCACTACCTGATGAAACTGTGTAGATGTATCTCTCAGTGATCATAAGGGGGGATGACATACTAGATGACTCTCAAGGAGTGGAGAAGAAGGACCAAGGAACCCAAGTTATGATCACATGAAAATTAGTTGAATGCATAACCCTTTGGAGGGTAAGTATGGTAAGAAAATCTCATATTTTGAAATACATCTCTTAGTGTAGATTGAAGTACTGATATCATTTGGTCTTTAATGACATGCATGAAAGTCATTCCATGTGTGTCCTATATGTGTATTTCTTCCTACCACTTGTTGGACCAACGGTCGTCTTTTAACATATTTATTTCTTTGTCATGCTTGTGATCTTGTTTTGGCGATTTTGAAGGTTTTTCTTTCTGTGTGTGAGTTGTCTTTGCTTTTTGAACATCAGTCACACTCACACACAAAGTAGCAAGCATAGTCCCGCAATATTCATCATGGTCGTTCGAAGGTCTATCTCAAGTATCGCACTTGTCGCTCTTAGCTTTAAGACAATCTCACTGAGCACATGTGTTGTCTTGTCATCAAAATATGCTAAGTGTATGATCATATTGTCAGTATGTACAAATTCACTTGCTTTCGACACAACCGTTTTCTTGAAAATTTGCGCAACCAGGCAACCTCCTTCAGCTGAACCTCGACTGAGTTGCACTGCGTAGTCTCGGCCCTCAGTGACCCTACTATACTTCCCAAAACTGCACATTTCTTGAGGTTGTTCTTTGGGTCAGCTGTAATACATAATCCTGGAAGTGACCAGCATGTCTGCCTCCTAGAACTATGCAGAAGTTGCCTCCAAGCATGATCCAAACTATGCTTCCCGCAAGATCAGTTGGCAAGCCTCCCTCTAGACTGGAAAAAGCCTGCACCGCACTAAGGCCCGGTGTTGCACTGCTCTCTAAAACTGTGTAGACATGCCCAACTGATTCCCCTACTACCTGCCCTGCACTGCCTTCAGAAATTGCGCAGAAATGATTAGCAAGGCCACTGCTGCCTTGCTTTGCACTATCTCCATAAATTGTGCAGTCCTATCTGGTAGGTCCTCTGCTGGCTTGCTTTGAACTGCCTTAGGAAAATGAATAGAACTCCCAGTTAGTCTCCTTGTGGCCTATCTTGTCTTCCTCTTGAAAACTGTCTAGGAGTTCCCCTGCAATATGCCTTGCCTTCCTCCCAGGAACTACACAGAACTGACCAATAGTCCCTCTGTAAGCTTGTTCTGTCTTCCGTTTAGAAATTGCACAAAACTACCCAGCATCCATACTCTGTCTTCCCTCTGGAAACTACGCAGAATTGCACAATAGCTACCTCTATAGCCCTGCTCTCTCATCCCTTTGGAAACTACACAGAACTGCCCAGCAACACCACTCTTTCCTCCCTCAGGAAACCTCACAAAAACTGTTCGCTTCAAGGTCCCATCTTGAAGCTGACACTAAGGAATTTCACTGTGCAATGATGCATCCCAGTGATAACTACGCAACTTTTCCCGACAAGACAGACGAGATCTAGAATTCCTCATCCCGGCCTGAGCTGTGCTCTGTGTAGTTCAGTGTCCTATCCTCCCTCTTGGTCACTTAGACCCAAACACGGAAAATAATGCATCACGTTAGACTAGGAGATTTTCGGATTTGATGTTGTCTTGTCAAGAGTGAATAGTACGAACAGGTACATTGATTGATTCGAATGGAAAATAACATCCACCCATGTTATTGTAAGTGGCATCCACCCATCGTACTCATCCACCCATGGTATTGTAAGTGGAATTCACCCATGGTACTTTCCCATGGTATTGTGACATCCACCCATGGTATTCATTCATCCATGGTATTTACCTACCCATGGAATTTACCTATGGTATTGTAACCAAAAAAAGGCTATAAGTAAAAAGTCGCATTTTGTAAAAGGACAGATTGATAGCCACAGTGTAACCTTTATAGTTATTATCTGTTTTAATAAAAAATGTTTCTTTGTGGTTTTGTTTATTGGGTGTTCTCCTACTTTTCTTGTGGTATTTCAATTTTTCAAACGCTGGGGGACTCCCCCCAAGATTCAAATCAATGGTATTAGATTAAGGTTATGATTCCGTGGGAATGAGGGTTTGATGCATATTTCAGTTTCAAATTTTTGAAAAAATATTCAACAAACTTCAGGCATGTGCTATGACCTCCACAAAGCACTTTCTTGGGCAAAGCGGGAATATTTTTTCTTTTTAAATTTTTTTGCAAGACATTTTTTGGGTGGCAAGTTTGTAGATCAGATCTAAGAATTTCAGTGCAAATTTTACAAAAAAAAAATAACATATATATTCCTTGCGAAAAAATAATAAAATTCAAAAAAAAATTGGCTGAATCAGAGTCCAAATGAGGGAGATATTGCTTATTTAAAATCAACTATATTGCAGAATTTTTTTTTACGACAATTCGTGGACGGAGGCTCTCCTATCATTTTTTGCAGTTTTTTTGTAGAATTTCATAAAAATTATTATAGATCTGAGCTTCTCTCGAAAAATCACGCAATTTCAAAAAAAAATTGGTCGAATCAGAGTTCAGATGAGGGAGATATCGCTGATTTAAAATCAACTATTTTTTCAAATCTTTTGTGATGGCGGAACAATTGCAATGTGAATTTGAGTTTCCAAGTTGTCTAGATAGGGATTTAAATCCCATGGAAAGATGAATAATGGTCATTCTGTTTCCAAAAACAGGTTATAATAAATATTCTGAGTTATGTCCATTTTAAATCTGGAGTAGCATTTAGAGCAGGTTCCCTTTGGAGACGTGCCCTCCCACCTCACTTTAGTAGGCACCTGTTTCACATTCATTAGTTTCAGCATAGCAACATTCGGCTTGGGTTCTTTGGAAATATGCTCTCCCACCCCAGGCTATGTAGGCACCTTCTACTTTATCAACACTCAACATCCCAATTATGATCAACTGCATAAAATCCTTGTCATTGAAGTCCATTTGCTAGGCTGCACACTGTTAGTATCATAGTTGGTCACAAGAATTATAGGATATCTCTATCCTCGGATCTTCATTTGTCATGGTTATGGGTCATCCACAAACCCAAACTTTATCGAATTCCATTTGCTAGGCCGCACATTATTAGTATCACAGATGGTCACAAGCATTACAGGGTATCTCTATCCTTGTATCTTTGTTCATCATGATTATGGGTTAACCACACAAAACCATTGTCTTAAGTGGCTCTTCATATTCAATAAAGGCTTCGTAAGAGGGAAATTCATACAATGGGGACCATTACTTCTTATGGAGGGAGGAATGATTTGAATGGAAACTGGCATCCACCCATGGTATTCATCCACCCATGTTATTCATCCACCCATGGAATTTACCCATGGTATTGTAAGTGGCATCCACTCATTATATTGATTCACCTATGGTATTTTCCCATGGATTTGTGACATCCACCCATGGTATTTACCCCCGTAGAATTTACCTGTGGTATTGTAACAAAAAAAAAGATATAAGTAACAAGTTGCATTTTGTAAAATGACGGATTGTCAGCCACAATGCAACCTTTATAGTTATTATTTTTTTTAATAAAAAATGGTTCTTTGTAGTTTTGTTTATTGGGTGTACTCCTCTTTTTCTTCTGGCGTTTCAATTTTTCAGATCTTGGGGGCATCCCCCCCCCCCCCAAGGTCCATTTCAGTATTTTAGATCTTGGGGGCCTCCCCTGAAGATCCAGATCATCGATGGAACATGGTGAGACTATGAACTTGATGAAGAAGGAGCACATGCTAGAAGACTTGCTTGCAGCTAGACTATTGTACAAAACACATCGAGCATCAAGCGAAAGGAGTACATGCACTGAACCATCTTGTAAAGACCAAGTTCATTGGAGAACTACAACACCAAGCTTTAGGGAGGTGAAGACAAAGCATGTCTAAGAACACATATATCACTCAGCAACACAACAACTTGACATGGACACTATAGTGAGCCAGTACATGTCAGCAGTGTTATGTCGAGTTGTGTCATGAGTTGTCTCGGCCACCTCACTACAATGAGTCTTACCTGTTGTAATCAAATGTAATCTAAAGTGAAATTCCAAGTGTCATTAGTGGAGTGAAAACGATCATATGTAATGTAAAGAGTTATATGTAATGAAGTTAAATAGTCACGAGGGTAGTCCAAGAGTCAAAGGGGAATGTCAATGGTCACCCCACCCTTTGCTATATATAGAACCTCATAACTCATAGAACAAGATTTTGGGAGCAAAGCTTTTGCCAGGCATTGCTTAGAGAGGGCTTGGAGAGTATTTTGACAAGCCTTGGCTTCTCCACGATGCAGAGCAAGTACATATCTTTGGAGGAGTAGGCGGTGTTGACTATAATGTTCCACTATTGGGGCTAGTGGTTGTCATGGTTGTATGTATGGATGGAACTTTCACTTTATATAATATAACAAAGCCAACACGTCTTCATGCATATGTTGTTATTGTAGTTTGACTATTCTGGTTACTTTAGTAATGTATGTTGTTTAACTTACACATTTGTGTATGAAATATTTTGTATATGCTTGTATGAATCTTGTTGAAGTTGTGTTGTTGGTTTAATCCATCACTTTGGATTGTCGACTATTCTTCTTTCTAGTCCGTGATGTCATTCTCCTCATGTGTTTCGTTTAGGCTGTGTACTATTACAGGCTTATAAAGGACACACATCCTTTTTCCCCTTCGTGTGTTAGAACCCTCATGCGTATCTCTTGAATTGCTGCAAGGTCACACACTTGATTCCGACAAAGATATATTCCTTACCTCGGCATGCTACCGCAGCCAAGGCACTACTATACTACCCATTGTTGGGACTCCTACTCCAAACGATTTGAGGTCTAGTTGGGAATTCTTATCGAGGAGATCCCCTGCCATGTTTGCAGGTCCAACACTGTCAATAGGTTACAATGCCACCATAGATCCCCAAGAAGGTCTAAATAACTTTTTGAAATAGTACTTGAGCTATTAAAGTGTACCTAGCAGGATCCCACAAACTAAATAGAAGGTACATGTAGGCCTAACTAGCCAAAAGAAGAAAAGTGGGATCAGAGATAGAACTGATGAGGAACAATAGTTGAAATTTTTTTGTCTACAACAATCTAATGTTAAGATATTGGTGTTTTTGAATCCCACAAGCTGATACAAGAGGACGGTGCACAGTATAAAGTTTAAACTAGTGGATATGTTGTAGTAAATGAAAGAATTAGGGGAATTAGGGAATGAGGTATAGGGAAGGAGAGATAGGAAAAAGAGATACTAGGTTTGAAGATAAGAGAGGATGTAGGTAGTTTCACTGAAGTAAGAGGAGGAGAAGAACGAGAAATGTGGAATGAGGAAGGAGTAAATAGGTCAACCAACATGTTGCATGATAGAACTAAGAGAGAAATGCATTTTTCCAAGATGACCTATTGGGTTTTCGTAGTATAGGGAAGAGGTATTGCAGCAAAGGTGAGTTCATATGTTTCAATATATTTATGGAGCTTATAGGTTTTTTGGTTTGCATAATATAAAGCATTAGCTATTGATATGGAATACCCAAAAGAAAATCAAAGTAGTCAAGGGGTGAGACCTAACAGTCATTAGTGTTGCAAAATGGTCCAAAAGAAAATATGATAGAACAACGTTTATTAACCAACAATTGAGGACCATTATGTTGCACCTAGTTGGGATGATAAGGACATGGTTGGGGAATGGTGGGAAGTGAAGGTGATCGACAAAGGTCTAGGGGATGAGATTCTTTTGGTTGTCCTTGTTAAGGCCAACTGCTACTTAACCTTACAATGAGGAGTAAAAAGGAGTTTGGGAGAGGGAGAAAATGTCTCCTTAGCCATTAGAGTAATTAAGGGTCTACTATAGTGGGGCTTGTAAGAGGACTAATTTTAGGTTGGGAAGAAGGGTCAAGAGATAGAAGTGCATTAGATTTATCAAGGGTGCCTTCATACGTTTATAATGTTATAGATGAGGCTTTATGATTTAATAATACACAATTTGCAATAACGCGGGTGGGAGTCTTATGGTAGTGGCACCAAGGTGTAGGAAGAGAGGAGGGGTTAAGATAGTTGGGGTTATCACAGTGTGTTATGGAAGTGAAATGAGGATTTTTATAAGGCCTAGGGTGTATATAATAGAGCACCCAAGGCCCAAACCTATGTCAATTTCCTAGAATAGAATGTCCACAAGGAAGTAATGCAAACATGAAAGCAAGCCCCTCACTCCCATGGATTTGAACCCTGTTCTAAACCTTTAAAAGCCTCTAACTTGGGCACTTTCCTACTTAAGAATTGTCACTTAACTAAAGATAGAAAACAAATTTCTAATTCTTGAAATAACTAAAATGTAAAATTGTTTGAGATTGGTGCATGTAGGATGCAGACATACATGTGCCCTCTATTAAAGCCCCAAAGAACAAAGATATCCCAACTACAACTTAGAGGGGTCACCCACTGTAACCTCAATGACTCTCTTTCTACACGTTGGGTTGGTTCTTCTCTAACTCAAGGGGGGTTTCCCTAGGATAATATTACTAAATCTTATACAATCATTCACAAGGTGATTTGGAAGAGAAGCTTTAGCAAAATAACTTTTTGTGTTGTAGTATATCATAAAGAAGGGGTGATGGGAGGAACATGAAGACTAGTGCCAATCCTTGGGGCAAATGGATTCAAGGGAAGCTAGTCCAAGAAAGGGGCTAGTTCAGGAAAGGTTATGGAAATTAGGACTACATGCCACAAATAATCCCTAACATGGTGAAAAATGAATGTAGAAATGTGCCACATCAAAACAATGAAAACTAGGATGTGCCACATACATTGAAGTATTACAAGCTCTTACTCTAGAGAGATGATTGGAACAATGTTATATAATTATGCATAAAACATCAAAGGGATATATAAGAATACAATTCTAACATAAAACCTTTCCAATGAGACAAATTTTCCTTTCTATGGCCCTAATAAAAAAGTTCTAGGTTATTCTACAATCCATTAGCAACATGATAAATAGGAATAAGGATGTCACACTTTGAATGGAGAATAAACCCTTACACTTTAAGTTGCACTATGAAATATATGTCTATTAGGCTTCGAAAGAGAGAGAGCTATCAAAATCCAACCATGAGTTTAAATAAGGAAGAGGGTATATTATCTAGGATATATAGGAGAGGATATCACCTTCCTTTACAATAAAATACTAGATTTAGCTTAGGGTGGAGTAAACAATGAATAACCTCCACTAAAACCCTAACAAACTCTAACAATATCCAAAATATGAGGTGGTCAATGCCACATGTTCCTCTAGTTGAGAAAGACACAATAGAAATATTAGTACAATCTTTGGGTTCACTACCATGATGGTATCATTCCCTACAAAATTATAATAAAATATTTTTTTCTCACAACCAGATCAAGTTTTGACATCTTTACACATGAAAAATGGATTGTCATTACACATCCTAGTGATGCAATATTCTGCAATCAGGAAGTTGAATAACCACTTTGGAATATTTAAGATTTCTCCAAAGGGTAAGACTATCAAAAGATAAAAGGCTAAAACCAACCAAAACATGTATACATTGGTCTCCGTTTCATGATCCCACTAATAGGTAACAATATTTTTAAAATAAATCACTTTGTCTAAGTTGAAGGGGTAAATGTCATACAGAAGGGTGTCATGAGTGACAGTAAATTTGGTGCTCATCTATTTTGTGATCACCCAAGGAGCATCTAGCACAACCTTTGTCCACCCATCTACAAATATTAGAATAAAAAAACTTTAATTAATCAACGAGAAAGGATGTAGCACAACAACCTCACCAATCCATCACCTCTATGCAATCAATCAAAATAAAATAACATAACAACTTCATTACTAATTTAAAAATGAAATCAATGTATACGTCACTATTATCCACAAAGCACATACTACAAGTTTCATAAGCACAAACCATGGGATGCCATTAGTTAAAAGAACGTTAATCACCTATTTAAAATGAATAGTTGAACCACTACAATAAAAAAATTAGTAAAGAAATTATGCAATATCAATGTTACAAAATCCATTGAAGAAAAAATCCTACCCAACAGTAGTATTAAATAAACTAGTAACCAAATATATTTCAATGGTCTAGAGATTCCTTGAACATCTTCATCTCAAGAGAGGGAAAATTAGGTTTGAATGGAGGGGACTGGCTTTTGGATAAGAACCATGCTCAAGGTGAATATGAAAGGCTTCTCCTTCTATCATAATTCCTTTAAGGACTCCTTGCTTAACATAACCAAGTACTTTTCCATTGAATACCTAAAGAACTTGTTACAAGGGAATGGAAATATAAAATTATTGTTTATCTCATTTGAAGATGGTTACTTACTATTTTTTGTTTGTAGTATAGGATCATTAGGTGTTAATGAATCTTGTGGGTTTGTGAATATGTGCATCTTCTTGTTAATTATCCCCTTCCCTAGCATTTACTTGTAGTCCTATTGTTTGCATGGCCTAGGGCAACCTCTGTTGGCCTAGTATCCCATTATATGGCATTTGTAATCTTGATAATCGTTAAATCAAAGAGAGCTCCAATATTTCTATTGACGATTTTGTTTGCAATAGTTCATCTTATTGTCATCAAAATCAAGTATAGATAAATATATCAAGAGATTTCCACAGACAAGGACACAAAATTTTACCCTGAAAAGCTTCCACAAGCTAATGGGCCTAATCTTGATGAAACCCTACTAAATATATTTGTTTCTAAATATGATTTTTTTTGCAGTCAATATTTGTTGCACACATTTATTAGATATTCCATGTTCCACATTACTCTGAATACCATGGTCAAGGCCTAGATGAAGGAGGTGCATGAGTTTTATGGTTGCCTTTGTAAGACTAGTTGCAACCTAATCGAAAAAAGAAAAAAATCACTTTAATTTCTAAACAATTCTTCTTAGTATGAAATATTCACCCCCAGTCCTTCGGATTGTAGAAACAACCTTGAATTCTTGCAATCATGCACTAATTTCTATGTCAAGCAAAGTGTTGAATTGTGTTGGCCTATGTGGGTCCCATTTTTGGGCCTGTCTTGTAATATTAGTCTTTCTTCAAATATATTTATATGCCTCTTGGAAGACTTATCTATCACAACCATAAGTATTTTCTTACATTGTCTCGGACTCCCAAGAAAATAGTTTTCTTGAGGGTCAACTTGTCCAAATACCCTAATTATTATCCTCTACGTATGGTTGGAAAATACATGTTTAGAAAACCTATGACATGTATTAACCTACTAACACTTGCATTAGGTGTTAGGTACCTTATCATAAGATTTGATATGTCCCTTTATAGCCAAACATGAATCTTTGCACTCAAGCCCCACAAGTTCCTTAAGATTTGCTAAACTCTCAATCTGTGCATGCCTATTAATTAACTAAAATCAGTGTTGCAAATATCAAATATTTCTCCCAATATTTCCAAATTTTCTTTAACTTTTTAGGTTGTCAATTCTTTTGGATATTTTCAGAGTTTTTCAAATCCAAGTTTATGATTTCTAATATTTTTCAAAGTTTTTGATATTTTTGTTCAACCTACTTTTGGACCAGTTTTAGATTACTATTGTGGATTATTCCAAGCATACTCAAGTGCTAGCCTTCGTATGCATCCATTTTAGCTTTATCACTTTTCCAAATACTACAGAATTTATGAGATGTATTTCCATCCTTCATAGAAAAATATGATCACTCAAGAAAACATCTAGTTCCAATTTAGGATTTTTGGCATGCTACGAGATACCAATGATGCAGGACATAGAGGAAATTTTATTTTTTAATTGCAAGCCCCACAAGTTTCAATATTTACAAGAACTTGAATAGCATAAACCAATCCATTTCACATAGTGCAATACCCAGGGAGGAGTAGATCCAATTTGTTAAAGACTAGATAAAGCCCAGATCTCAAAAAGAATCATAGAGGAAATTGAATTCGATATGTAAATATGTAATCCTATCCAATGCACATGTTACTTGAATATCCTCGCACAAATTTTTGATAACAACACAATAGTATTTTCAATCTTAGTAGGCCAATGTGCAGAAATGATACCTCCTAGACATGTTTTTAAACTGCATATGTCATGAATGGAACAGGTGAAACAAATGAAGGGAAAAAAATACTATCCTTGGAAAAGTGAACTCAATAGGAACCAAAATTTAAGGATATGAAAAATCAGCCATGACATTGAATAAGGGTACCATTAAAAGTAAAACCATTAGTAGAAGTTGGTCACCATTGAGCTAAATAAGGAATTTACAGGAACTAATGAACCAAAAAAGTCACAAATGGTATTGAGAGACATAGAGTAATAGAATATGTACCACTTTAGGGTCCTGGGAGAGATGAAGGTTTAAGTGGATCTCATTTAATCTTTTAATAGAAGCAACTTTTGTTTGACAGGAATAGAATGTACCAAAAATTTAAAGTTAGACAGTGGACGATGATTAAACTAGACATTGGAAATGCCCCCGCCTTTCCTTCATCTCTAGTATTCTTCTAATAAAATAAAGCAAAGACATAAAATGCTAATTGTTATTAACATAATTTGGCACAACACTACTTGCACAAGCTTAGTTTTCTATATACAATTAAAAGCACTTTTTCTTTACTATTGATCATCCAAGTCCATTGTTTTTGTGTCTCAGTATATATAGCATGTTGGAATTACTTCCCAAGGTAGTACTCTTGGAATTATCTTGATTTTCCAATAGGTAACTATGTTTTGACAAAATTTAATCCCCAACATGGAATCTTTCAGTCCAGAAAGCAGGGATACTTTTCAGTTGCCTAAATTGGCCAAATTTGTTTAAAACTAGTTATAGATGAAGAATATCTATACTCCCCTAACAACAATGCTAGAGGTTCCAAGGTGCATTACAAATCAAGAGTTTGTTTCCCACATTTTCCCAAATGAAATCTATCATGAAATGTTGATTTTGACCAGCTTGCATGCCCGATCAACAAATGGAAATGTCCTAAGGTGTAGTTTGGATGATAAAGATCAATGTAGTTACAATATTGGAAAAATTTTGAATCTAAAGGACCATAACTTGAGATTATTGGATAATACTTGGATAGGAGGGGAACATCAAGAGAAAATTCAATATTTTTATAATATACAAATCATTTAATTTTTCTAATGCCCTGAAGACACAAACAAGCAGTTGAGGATTTTGACACAACAGCTATGAAGGAAGTGCATGTGAGAATTGATTCAATTTTGGAGGGCCCTCATTCTCATGGAAATAGGGTTCTTGTGGTGCTCTAATTATTTGGACCAATCACAATGCTTATGGAGTCTAGGCGAAGAACATTAAAATAACAAAGGTTTGGGACTCAAAATTTTGAAACAAAACTTAATGAATCTAGAGTTACATATCCAAAGTTAGGAATACAGAGTGAACAACATTAATAGCAATGACCTTGGAGATAGAAATAGAGACCACAAAAAGAAGTAAATTCCTAAACAATTTAAAGTTCAAAATCAAAATCAAAATCAATGTATGGGAAGAAATAAACCAAAAATATATGGCATGAATATTAGGTAAATTGTCAAGATAAACAATGATTCACCAATTTGGCGTTTGAAGTGAAAGAAAACGTATTTTAAGTCTAGGGTTTGAAACAAAATTTCACATTTTTTGAATTATAAATAATTCACAATTTCTAAGTACATTCCTTGATTTAGTTTTCAAGAGATGATGTAATAAACATAGACCAGGCCTTTAAAATTTGAATATCTTCTTGGAGTTTGATTGGGAACAAGAACTTTCAAATGTTGATAAATACCTCATAAGGGTTTTGATGAATACCTCCGAAATATTTGTGAGTATCGGTCGTCCAAAATGTTTTTTGATTTCCTTCTTTCATTTTCCCATTTTTTGTCTTCTTCATTAGGATCGAGATGCTTGAGCCGTAGAACCAGAAAATAATGTTTTATAATATCAATTCCTATGAAAATGAACGTTAATGTTTTATGATATCAATTCTTGTGCAAATGAATCTTGTTTACACAACATGTTGGCAAACTACCTATGAAGAAATACAGTGTTTTATAGTAATAAGAATTGGTGCATAATATGAAGAGATATATAATTTGTATATCTTGAATGCAGTTGAGGCATATATTTTTCTTGGAAAAGAAGGAAAATACTATATCTTCAAACTAAGGCATTGCTATTGGGTTTGTTGCTTAAAGAAATAAAGGAATAATTTTCAAATGTTCCACACAACTAAGGTTATATTAAGATTGTTTACTAGCAACTTTGTGGGTTTACCTTTATGGTTACCTAAGGTTAAGGCTTTTTTCGCAGACTTTTTTTTGGGCTTTTAGGGGTTAACAATAGCCATCACAATTAGTGTAGGCAAGAAGTTATAGATATATTTGTTAAACACACATGGGCAACAAAGGAATCTGAAGGATAAAACATGAGAGTACATCTTTTATTAACAATTGATATACATTTATAATACATTATCTAACCATTGGGCATCACATCCGAAGGTCTTTTGGACTTCTTTTTGTCTATTCGGCTTCCACACTAACCCATTGAGGATTAGGTGTCCGACATTCCCCCCCTTAATCCGAAGGGTTATGTATGAGTGCAAGAAGAGAGCTGTAATACAAAATGTGCAAAAATTCATGGCAACACTAGGTTGAATGTGCTCTCTGAAATGTTGGTATAAAGGGCAGTGGTTTAAGGATGACCAACAACACTGGACCGCTTAGTGCAGCTCCCAGAACTCTTCCAAAACTGGCGAGAAGCTGAATTCTTCTGCTAGAGGAAGTGCTCCTATTTTTTTGAAGAGGGAAACCTTCAACCATGAAAGGGAGGTCTCACCTCGCATAAAAGGGAGAACTTCAACCTGAAAAGGGAAGTTTCAACCTGTGATGGTTTAAGGATGACCAAAAACTTTGGCATGCTTAATGCAATTCCAGGAACTCTTCCAAAACTGGCAAGAAGATGAAGTCTTTTGCTAGAGGAAGTGTTCTCAATTTTGTTCCTAGAATTCTTCCGAAGCTGGCAAGAAGCTGAGGTCTTCTGCTAGAGGAAGTGTCCAAGATTACCAACTGAAGGCATGCTCAGGGGCATCTTTGTTTCTAGCTACAACTCCAAATCTGGTATGGCAGGTTGTGGCTCAGGCTCGCTTGATGTGACTTTGAAGCTTGTAGATGACCATCATTTCCCCCCTGTCAGATACAAGGTGAGATGATGGAGAAAACTCAACTACAAGACTATTCAATACTCTGGAACAAGTTCGGACATGTGTTTGGAATATCTTCTTGGCTGTTGATGCCCATTGCCAAGAAACGATCCATCCAATATGAATCTTTGTTCTTGCAGGATGTTTGTTTCTGAAGCATCTGTGGGAAGAATGGGTGGTTTTATGACAGTGCTTACATGGATGAAGATCAAAACAGTGATCTTTCAAATGGCCAACTCAATCACAGTGTTGGCATTTGATAATCTGTTGTTGTTGTTATTGCTATGGAAGAGGGGCAAAATCTGGAACAGCTGGCGGTGAACTGTCATGGATGAATCCAACGCTCTGAAACTGAATGGGCTTTGAGTAGTCTAGAATATGAAAGGACAAGTCCTTCTCATATCCAAGACCAGTTCTGTGCTTGTTGTGGACAAGCTGTTCCTAAGGTCTGATGATGGGCTTGGGAAGTGTAGACTGAGATTCTACTTCTGCATGTAGAATTGCTGCTTTATGGGAGTCTGTTTCAATCCTCTGAACAGAAACAGGTTCAAAATGACTCCTCTGTTTTAATTCTTCTTGCTGTAGCTGAGATTTGAGCTGCAAAAAATAAATTTTCTCTTGTGCATTTTGTAGACAGACCTGAATGTCTGTGAGAGAAACTTTGCTGATTTTTAATGTATCATGAGTAGTAGAAACTCTAATACTTCATTGATTCTAGCCATTTTTTTTCAATGTCAGAATTACACCTTAAAAAACTGAACGTAACTACTACTCAATGCAAAAAAGTAATATCACTCATAGTACACAGCAATATCTTTTATAAATGTGTAGAAAATGATCAGTGTGCAACTAGCAAGCACCAATTACAAAAAATGACCAGCACTATGTTCTGACAATACAGTCGACTAAACTTTTCTCCACAAAAAACTACTTTTCTTTGTCAAAACAATCACAACCTTTATACAGCCCACCATACTCTTATGTAGCAGTCGAATCAAGGAATCAATGTATATATATGTAGACAAAAAACTATAGTGAGTTTTAAATACAATGCCACAACTGGGGCAGCAGCAACTGCAAACTTCAAATACTAGAAAGAGTTATCATAGTAGAAATACCAGCAGTAAATTTCTCTATTAGATCATCCTCTATGAGATCAAGAACTTCGGGATCAAATACCGATCCATTGTTGTATACAGACTGCACAATTCACTTGAAGCAAAACTCTCGAGGAATTTTATTTGTTTTCCCGGTGTTCTTCTTTGGAATCCATCTTGACTGCAAAAACCAATGATTTCAAAGGTCCACAGTGCAATCTTTAATTTGCCTTGATTTCAAATCACTTGAAGAAAATTGGTCAAGAAGCATTATTTTATTTCTTCGAATCATAATGCTTCTGAAATACAAAAACCAATGATTTTAATGCGTGGACTGATATTCAAAACCTCAATTTGAAAGGCTTTGATTTGTCTTCAACCGAAAGTAAAATAAACCACCAACTCTCATCGAAGAGATTAAAAATTCCTGAAGAAATAACATAACTACAACCACTATTTTCTACAAAGTATTTCATTTTTTGAAGCATACATTCCCAAATTCCTAAAAGAGGACACAATAAGTTACAGACCCATAAATCCTGAACAATGACTTTTGTGGGATAACTACTTTATGCCCTGACTCCAACATATTCCCATAGGGATTCCTCATTCTTAAAGACCCTCACGCCAAACCAATAATTGTGTTATTCTCTACTTAACAACACAGTCTAACCATCATCACCCTCACAGTAAATTTTAGTATCATGAGTCCCATATGAGCCCTATTTGTTACGAAAATACCTCAAAACGAGGCCTCGCACATAGCGGCAAAGGAAATGGGGCTTCGCATGCCAAAACCTATGACTAGTCTCATGATCTGGGCATCCATTGGTCAAGCTGTGGTGTGTCGTTGTCGTGTAAAAAGTTGATGCAAATAACCAAGTCCAGTTCCTTGTGGCCTCTAGAACACCGAAGGCATTGACTTGCCTCGCATATTCACACAATGGAGGCAAGTTTATCAAATTTTAAGTCCTGATGGGTATGCCCCACTTGATAACAGGCTGCGGAAAAAGAGGCAGCGTTTACATGCTCATTGTACCAATTGTACACAAACAAAGTTTCAGTTTCTCTGAATAAACAAAGGGCATTTCCAATAGGAAGTAAGGTCTACCCAACAGCGAGCAGCGTGGAGGGTTAATGGCGAATAGAACACTGTTCGATGTTAACATGTTTCAGCTGTCTTAACTCAGCTGGAAGAGATACACGAGAGTGAGTTTGAGGCCTCGAATGATGAGAGTCCAGCAGGTGAGGTCGTTGGAGACGAGCTTTGAAATTGAGAGCAAACTTGAAACGGTGCAGCAACAAGATGGTGCTAGAATGGACTTCTAGTTGTATAGCAATGGTTGCCCGATGGAAAGGAAGAGAGATCGAGAAAATGACAAGTGATGCCGAGAGATTCAGAGGGGAGGATGAAGAGGTAAAGAAGAAGCACACTGCCAGAGTCGATTTAGAGAATTACATTTACAAATTGGGAAGAGATGTAGAACTTGTGCCTGGCAGGTCGCGGGTTCAAACCACGGACCCGACTTTCTCCATTTTGCAATTAGATTGCGATCTGCATAGCCTTGGTCTAGACAGAATTCATACAGCTCCTTGGATATTTCCTTTTGGCGGTAATACAAATCAAACACATATCACCTTATTTAGATGCCAGACATCTAAATCCAGCTTCAGCGGGAATGGAGAGGCGTATTATGACGGTTATACATGAAATCCTCTGACACCAGGATTCAAACCAACGGACCAACGTTCAAAACAGACCAGTGTTCAAAACGGTTCAATATTCAATGCATTTAACTTCATAAACCAGTGAACAGTCTCACAATGCAGCTATGCAGTAAACTCTCCAGTGTGGTCCGGAGGCGAGGCTCTACCAGAAACCAATTGACTGTTATTTTTGAATCCTCATGCAGTTGCGCAGTAAGCTTTCCAGCGTTGTCCAGAGGATTCAGAATTAATTATGGCAGACAAGCACATAGGGGCAGTGGACAAATATGTCAGTCAGGAGTAGCGTTAGCAGCAAAAACGTACACAGTGCAGTTAGGAGAGGCAGCAGATTTCTGGCAGACAATGAATTAATGGAGAGTTATAGGTAATGGGAAGAAATGGCAGGTCTGAGCAAGGAGCGGTTTTAATGCACACAGTAAAATGCTTTATAAGGCGGCAATTCTGATAAACTCTGATTAGGAGAAAGGCAGAACTAACATGTATATAGAGACCACAAAACAGGTGGATCACATTGGAGCAGGACCAGTAATCGCCCGCTCTGATACCATGTTAAACACACATGGGCAACAAAGGAATCTGAAGGATAAAACATGAGAGTACATCTTTTATTAACAACTGATATACATTTATAGTACATTGTCTGACCGTTGGGCTTCACATCCCAAGGTCTCTTGGACTTCTTTTTGTCTATTCGGCTTCCACACTAGCCCATTGAAGATTAGGTGTCCAACAATATTTACAGTTGTTTTAAATTTTTCAAAATTTGTGGTGGTAATCATGATTATTAAATTAAAGAAGGTATAAATATGTTTATAGGTGTGTTTGGTGTTTTTATTATTATTTATGTTTGCAATTTTAAATTAGGTGTTAATTTAATACTAAGGAAGATGTTTTTTTTTTTTCCTATTCTCCATAATGTAATTTTCTCCTTGCATGTTTTCTTCATAATGTATTTGACTCAGCTATAGGCCCACTCCCATTTTGGATAATTTGTTAGCCTATGAATTTAATTCCCTGTAAATGTGACCAAAGGATATAACCTTGAATATTGTAATTAGCTCCATAACTCTAATTATTCACTAATCCAATAAATAATTGTTTAAGGAAGTATAACCTTTCAACGAATCTATAATAGCCTTTGAATCCCTTATCACTTGTAATTTTAGACTGCTGAAGTGACACAATTAAAAAGGATAACATGAACAAATGATTCGAAATATTGTAGTACTTGTTAGGTAGTCATATTTTTGTTCCTAGACTAACTTAGTCATTCACATTAGCCATTTTTAGTTGTATTACTTATTATCTAGTCATATATTTGAACCCGAGTCTAAATTAGTCATTTATGTTAGCCATTTTTAGTTGGGTCACTTAAGATTGCTCATTTTTGGTAGTATTTCACTTGGAAACGCTGCGCTGACTAACGTTTTTTTTCACCAAGTCACCAATTTCTCGTTTTATACTAGTGAACCCTTGATAGGGCAAAGAGTTGGGTCTTGTGCCCAGACTATTAGGCCTTGAGCCTAGAGCCCTCTTAGGTCTCACCCAATGCATCACGTTCAAAGGTTTTAGACCTCACACACTTCAACGCGGTGGGTACGGTGGGCGACTGGGTTGAGGTCACATATGTGATGTGGATTTATTTAAATATGAAATATGTTGGTTTGTGTGTGTGTGTGAACTCCCAAGCAATGTATAGTTTAATGTAAGAAAAGTTATATATGTCCACATATAAATAATGTGACTCGATTTAGTGTGATGGACCATTGGTCCATGTGGCATCACCAGGTAGGCCAAATCCAACACCACATTAGTTCCACATGGCATGTTAATGTTGAAAAGGATAATGTAAATAGGTCATTTTATTTTATTTTATGCATAATTTATGATCTAGGAATCGAGTTGACGAACAATTCATATCATTGGAAACCTCGCACTAAGTTGGACATGATGGTGAAATTAGTATTTAGTTCTAAAATTTTTTATAAAAGGATTTTTTATGATCCCATTTTCTTATCATACATTAAGAATAAAATAAAATACATCAATAAAACCTTCCATAACCCACATTCTTATAAGGAGGTGGAAGGGACTGTTACAAAGTGCCCTCTCACTTGACCCTTTATTGCACCTCCCCTGCTCCTCATGTTTGCAATAGCCCCCTACCCATAAGAATTCGAACAAATCCAAGTATATTCTAACTACCATGGCAATTTTGAAGGACGTAGATCTAGAATACATGCCACGACTCCTTGGAAAAATTCTTATGGGAATTTTATACAATAAAGAAACCTTAGGGAAGTTGCTTATTAGTTAGGTCTCGCACTAATGACAACCTATTCTCAGTTACTCAGCCCCCTTTCACCTCTTGGTCAAGAATTGAATCAACTTCATATTTAATTCAAAAGATATTTGATCTAATATTTCATCGTGTGGTTGGAACTAGGAACCATCATGCTTATTCCTAAAGTTATGGTTAGTTGGTTTTGATCCCATGTGTGAATCTATTTCACAATAGAAGGTGTGGGAAATACTTCCCAGTCTACCACTAGTCTTCTGGTCCAATAGGATTCTTGAAACCATTGGAGAAAATATTGGTAGAGTTTTGCAACTTGAATCATATTGGTATACCAAAATAGAATGGCACTGGTTTTGGATGCAGGTGGAGGTGGACTTGAGTAAGGGACCGTTGGATAGAATTCAGCTAATATAAAATTCATTTTTTTGGAAATAGATGATAAAGTACTAGTGACTACCATTTGTATGATTTAACTTCCATTTCATGAGACATATAAAAGAACAATAAATGAGATTTTGTCATTTTACTCTAGAGGAAAAGAAAACGTGGAGGAAAAATGGCACTCAGTCAACAAATGTTTCAAGTGCACATAAGGGAATGTCTCTAAAACTTACTATAATTTGTGCAGATATGGAGTGTATTTCCTCTGCTCATCATCAATTGGTTACTCCCTTTGCTAGCCTCACCATTGACATCTTAACAATTCCTACTAGCATTCATAATTAATCTAATTTGCAAATTTGTTTTCCTTCCACTGGAAAAAATGAGGATTTTTCTCTACCCAAGGATCCCTCTGATAAGCTTTCCCCTCCTCACCCTATAGAACCAATCCTATTTTCAATTCCCCCCTCCCCCTACTCCCAAAAGCCTTGAACCATCCATCCCCTCCAATTCCCTTCCATATGATTTCCCCTCATGAGGAGAGACTATCATCCACAATCAACTTGATCCTCGTGTTAGTCCCAATACCTTTCTTTTTCCTTCAACACTTTCCTTCCCCCTTCCCCAAATAATGTAAAACTACAATCAACTCAAAACCACTATGCTCTATGTCCTTGCTCTCATCCCTTAGAGGAAGCTCCATACTATGGTGGCTTAGCTTAGTATCCTATTGTATCCAATCTAGTGGGGTTAAATTCCCACCTCCTCAAATACCAACAAAAATAAGTATTGAATATCAACAAGGGTAAACAAGCAATTATCACCAAGGCCCTTAGAGTGGGGAATGTCATTAAATGCCCCCCATCATGACTATTGTTTCATTATAATGAAAAAATTTTAGGGGGAGCCCATAAATTTCTAGCCCTCGGATGACTTAGCCTCTCACATAATCCTGATCTTACCCTTTTGTAAGAAACTATGAAAAATGGTGCTAAATGTTGGGTCTGTGTTATATTCTTTCCATGACTAGCCCCACGTACGGGGGGCGAAAGCCCCCCATATTCATTGCATCAGGCACAGCAGGGGAGTTTGATGGGGGTGGTAGCCCCCCTCTATGGGGTCCAAGGGAGCACCCTGGGGAAAATTGTTTTGGACCCTATATTAGGTGGGCAGACCTACCTATGGTTTTGTGCATGGTTTTCGCACATTATTTTGGGAATGATGGTTTTCTACCCATGGTATTTTGTAGATCTAGTCAAGGGAACTATGATTATGTTTTAATCCAGGTTTAATGGATTGGGGTTTATGGATTCTTTGACATGTATATATATGTATTGTAACATTGAAAGGAATATAATGAAAAATCAATCTAGTAGTCTCGGTTTTGGGATTCAGGCGAAAATTTTGTGTATATTTGTTTTATGTTTTATGCTCTCACCATTGTTTATTTTATATTTTTAGAATTTGTATGCAGGTAATTTATGTATGGGGTTAAAACCTACATTTGGTATCAGAGCTACTTTGGCTTTAAGGGGACACCTTTGTTACTGACGGTTTTTCTTGGGCTCATGGTAGACCCTGTTCAGTGGGAGATCTGTGGGATTGATTCTTGTGGTGAAAGAAGATGGCGAGAAGTGGAAAGATAGAGATCGAGAAATTTAATGGTTAGAGTTTGAGTTGTGGAAACTCAAGATGGAGGATTTGCTGGTGGATAAAGATCAGTGGATCGCTGTAGATTCAAGTGCTAAACCAATGACAATGTCAGCTAAAGAATGGGCTGTTACACTAAAAAATGTCACCTTGACTACTTACAGTTAGTATGGCTCAAATCAACAGTCATGCTACCCTCTTAGGCAAGTCTCATGCCTCTGTTATCCATCTCAAACTCAAAGAAGAGAGAAAGTCTTGTAAAAACTATGTTTATCTCTGGGGTCGCAGGTTCTCTCTAGCCTTACCTGCGGGGACGCTGACCATGTTCACAAAATCTGCGTCCATGGACGCTCTGTATGTTAAGGGACAGGTGCGTCCCTCTGTAAAAGGCAAAATGCGCGAGTTTTATCTTGAAAAAGTTACTTGTGGTTACTTCTAGAACATTCTAGAGGTCGGTTTGATGAAATGGATGCGCCTCCAGTTGGTTCATGTATCTCTATTAAGAGGGAACTTATCCCATCAATAAGGGAGCTATCCCACCCAAAGAGGGGGATGATCCCATTGATAGTGGACCTGAATAACCTCTTTACAGCACTATAAATAAAGGCATTGAGCCAGAAGGAGAAGAGGTTGGAGCTATACATTTTCTTTGGGTAAATGCTGCAGGATTTAGGTCTTCCATTAGAGCCTTTGTGAGGAGAGATTGTCTTCACTTGATTCTACTTGGGAGAGGGTGAGCTTTGTCAAAGTAGAGGAAAACCCTTGATGGACCCTGGGAGGAACTTGCACAACACCAAGGCTAGGTTGTAAGAGTTTCTTTGTTTCGTTATTAATACAAACTGGTTTATTTTTCTCAATAGCTTGTGTTAATGAGTTATTTCATGTGTTCCTTGGTCTGCATGTTGAATATATGTTTTATTATATGAAATGCAAGTGCTTGGTAATTGTTTGATTGTTTGTGGTTGCAGGAATTGACTTGAAGGAGGAGCTCATCCGGATCGTCAAGAACGGACTTCAACAACAGCGTTTTGGAATAAGGTAAGCCTAAACACTTGTAGTTTTCATGTTGTAAAAGGTGTATTTAGAGAAAGATCACTCCATTTTGTCTTGTTTGTCATTAGAATGTCTTCGACTTCTAGGAAGGTCAGTCGTGTCCGCACCCTTGACAGATTCCGTGTGACAAATTGGCGACTCCGCTGGGGATAGATTCCATTGATGAGAAAAGTCTTTTCCTTTATGTGAACTTTGCTTTGAGAAAATTGGTTTATTTTTCTGGTTTTGGCTCTGTGATTCTGTCTCTGGGTGGGTTAGCTTAGGATTAGTTTTATTTTGGTTTTTCTTGAGTTTTTCAGACGGACGCATCCTCTGAGTGCTGCACAGTGCGTCCCTGGACGCACTTTTGCTGTGTGCACAAAGCGGGCCCGCACCTGTGCTAACGGGTTGCCTGCGTCCCCTGCCAAAATTTGAGAAAATTCCATTTTTTGCCTTTTTTGCTCTTAGATTTTGTTTTTTCTTAGTTTTTTCTGCCCAGATTCATTAGTCCCTTGTCCAGAATCTTCACCTAAGCTTGTTCCTGCTCTTAGCTTTCATCAATTGGGTGTTTTGAGTCTCTTTCTTGAGAAATTCTTGATTTGATTTCCTTTGATCATTACTTGGAGGTTTGTCTCGGTCTTTTCACAATTTTGCATCTTTTTGCTTTTGTTTTTGCAAAAAAATTTCCCCCTCATTCGCCGGGGGGGGCTAAATTGTGTATGAGTATTAATCGCCTTTGAGTGTTTTTATGTTTTGATCTTTGGAACTCTCACCCAATTTTCTCGACTTGCACTTGATTGGTTCTTAGATTACATTAGAATCATCTTGTGTTTGAGAATTCTCTTGCATAGATCACATTTGCATAATTAGCGTTCTCAGTTTCAGAATATGAATGAAAAATGTGCATAGATTACATTTGCATACTTTTTATGTGAATTGTGCATAGATTACAATTGCATAGTTTACATTCTGAAAAATCAATCGTAGATTTAGATCAGCTTTCTTTGATTTGAATTTACACAAAAATAAAAATAAAAATTGGTTTGGAATTGATTTGCATTAGTTTTTCTTGATGAAATTAGTGCATTAGAGAATTTGTTAAATTTTCTCTTAATGATCAATTTTTTGCATTGTTGGAAGTGAATGGAAACTCTCTCCTTACTCTAGTTAGGATTCATCGAATTGAAAGGATTGCATTATCATATTCGATTGCATTCAGTTGAGTCGGGTCATAACACCAGTGGTTTCATCTCCATTTACCCATTTGAGTAATAACAGCCTTAATAACACAGCGCTTAATTAAAATTCATCTAGTAATTTTTAGGGCTCTGAAACACCAACATAGCTTAGGCTAGGGTCTTGGAGTAGGTAAGTACTTAACTCTCCAAGACTACAAAACCAAACAGATAGCTTATCTTGAGTAGAATAAATCCAATTGTTTCAATTGCACTCTGGGAAAGCTCCTCTTAAAGGAGAAGCACGAGCTCGTGTCCGAACCAGTGAGGGGATCATTCCCCCCTCGTTGGGAACGACGCCAGACAGTACGTATTACAAACGGTAAACCTCGGATTAACCATTGTCGAGGAGCCAGGGGTCACTTATCGGTAAACCTTGGATTGTTGTCAAGGAGCCGGTAAGGGGATTGAGCTTGCTACTCTGCCCTTGCGTGCTGTCGGAGTTTAGACTGTTCCCCCAGGTGTATTTGTTACTGTTGGTGACCTTAGTGACCATAATCTTTAGGGTTCTACCGAGGTGACGGTGGAGGGAAGGTCCCACTGTACCTGGAGCAGACGTCGGTTATACTCACTTGGATTTTCCGGGGGGTTCACTTCACTTCGAGACGGCTAAAGTGGAGGAACTTGGTCCAGTCTATTCATTAAGCAGGTTGCCGGGGTAACTGTTCCACCCACCAATTCTGTACTGAATTCGGCGATGTTGGGCTTCATCACCAACTAGTGTTTTCGGTCCGGAAGGCTACTGTTTGTGTATGGTTTGACTCCTAGATTTGATAGCGCGTGTTAATTTGTTTGTTTTTACTTTTAGAGACCATAGGTGTGAATTGTGAATTTTAGTTGTTAAGTGTGAATTGTGAATTGTTAATTTTAGTTTTAGATTGTTAATAAAATTCACTGAAGTTGAATATAATGGCAAATGTTCCGGAATTTATCAACCTAGGAACCCCTCCTAATGAGAATCCTAGTACTTTTCCTTACTTTGGAAATGTTGGTCCTCCTTATATGGCTACTTTGTCATTACCTGGATTTACAATAGGATTACCGATATGGTTATTTTCAACTTCGTTGGCCCAAAGTACTCCAATTGTTCCATCTCAACCAGATGCTTCACCTCAACAGAGTTCACCATCTCAACATCACCAACCTTCTGTTGACCCTTTACCTTCTTCGCCTAATTTTTCTTCCTCCATTTCTTCCTCTTCGCCTGGTAAAAGCCTTGATGCTAGTAACCAGGAGGCTAAGAAGAAGAAGAAAGGGAAGAAGAAGAAGAAGAAGAAAAAGCAAGATAAGAAAGAAGTCAACCAACCAACCATGGCTGTAAGTGTTAGTTGTGTTGAGGAAAATTCCGACATGCACCGTAAACCCAAATACCCTTGCAGGCTTTGTAAGGGTGACCACTTCCTTGTCAATTGTCCTGGTATTCCAAAAGTCTTGGAAGTATGGTCAGAAAAACCTTATCAACTTTCCGTTGATCCATCAACTAGTGATAGTCAGGTTCCTGGGAAAAAGGGTAAAGTTAAGTTTCCTTGTAAGTTATGCAAAGGGGGTCATCAAACTCACATTTGCCCTCACATGGATGAAGCCTCAACATTGTTGGAAAACCTTACTGTTCCACAACAAGAATTTCCAACTGGTTACCGTAAACTTTCTCCCAACCTACCGTCAACTGACGGAGTGATTGATCTAAATTCAAGTACAGTCGATCACACTCTCCCATTGGAGAGTGAAACTCATGTCACTCAGGTTGATGATCCATTAGTTGATCAAGTGGTCGATTCAATTTCACATTCGGTCGATCACACTCTCCTTTTCGAGAGTAAATTTCATACCGCTGATGTTCTTCTTGTTACATCGGATTCTTCTATGCCGGGGGGTATTTCACCTGTTTCTACAGAACCCCCTCCAAGTACTGAGGTCTTTTCCTTTGATTGGAATAGACTGATAGAACCTCGTCTTCCTTCCTCCATCCCTTTCCAAATCATTGTCAAGACGGGTGGTAGGGACATACATCGTTCTCAGGTAGATGAAGGTGCTTCTGTTAGTATTTTATCCTCAGCTGTTTGGAAAGCTTTGGGTTCCCCTCAGCTTGCGCCTATTACGCAGAATCTGAAAGCTTTTAACAGAACAATTAGTGAACCTTTAGGGATCCTTCCTAAGTTTTCTATTACCTTGGAAGGTAAAACTGTTTGTGTTGATCTTATGGTAGTTCGAGGTCCCTTGGATTTCAATTTACTCCTTGGGCGAGACTATGTTTATGTAATGAAAGCTGTCGTATCGACACTCTTTCACGTGATGTCTTTCCCTCACAATGGAAGTATTGTGACTGTAGACCAGCTTTCGTTCCCTAGTCTTTTTTCAACTACCAATAATATGACACCCCTAAATGTTCCTGATTCTAAAGTAGTATCTACCCTGCCACGGGTTAATTATGTGGCAACCGGTCCCATGATTTCAGTTACCGATGTAAGTGAGCCTCTCACTGTTGATTTAGATCCGGTAATTGACATGGAAAACTCTATGGGATTACTTGAACACGATGTTCTTATCCCTTTTGAGTCCCTTGACATGTGTTCCTTCCAGAGAAGTATTCTTCCTTCTGATGAAGATCTCTTGGAAGCCATGATCAAGGTGTGTCCATTGACATGTCTTTCTTCCAGTTAGAAGCCATGCTCAATGTGTCCGAGGAAAGTTCCTTTTACTGTGTCAACCTCGTTAAAAAATGAATCAGTTGATGAGGATAGTTCTTTTACTGAGTCAACCTCATTAAAAAATGAATCAGGTAGGTTTTAGGATATGTAGGTAGATTGTAGAAAGTAAGTGTTTATGAGGATAGTTCCTGTTGCTGAGTCAACCTCGTTAAAAAATGAATCAGGTATGAGGATAGTTCTTTTCTTGTGTCAACCTCCTTAAAAATGAAACAACTCCCTTTTCAAGTTAAATATTGAAAGTAAACCTTCATTTCATCCAGCCGGTTGAATGCAATGAAGCCTGGGGGGCATGTACCTCGCTTTGCATCATTATGCTGGGGGCATGCGAAATTTTTGAGCATAGTTCTTTGTCTTGTGTCAAGCTCGTTAAAAAATGAAACAATGGTAGGTTAAATAGGTAGTTTGTAGAGAGTAGTCATGAGTATAGTTCCTTGTCTTGTGTCAAGCTCACTAAAAGATGAAACAACTCCCTCAAGTCTTTCCAAGATTTTGAAAGTAAAGCTTCATTCCATCCACCTCATTGAATGCAATGAAGCTTGGGGGGCATGTACCTCGTTTTGCGTCATTATGCTGGGGGCATGTGAACTTATAACAAGCATAGTTTTTCATTTCAAGCTTGCGTAAACATGAAACCGAATCCGAGCATAGTTCTTTTGCTGTGTCAAGCTCGTTAAAAAATGAAACAAATCCTCCTCTACTTGAGTCGAGAGATTGACGAGATCTTATAGATGTTAAGTTTTTAGGTTAGTTATTTCAGTTTTTTGCATAATTTTCTTACAGTTTTAGGTCAAGTCTTTCAAATGATCTCGTACTTGAACCTTCATTTCATCCACCTTAGTTGAATGAAATGAAGCTAGGGGGGCATGCACTCTAACAGTTATGCTTAGGGGGCATCAAGCACAGTTTTATCTCTGTTTCAAGCTTGTGTAAAAATGAAACTACTTTGAAGCATAGTTTTATCTCTGTTTCAAGCTTGTGTAAAAATGAAACTACTCTGAAGCATAGTTTTTCTCTGTTTCAAGCTTTTGTAAAAATGAAACCTATCTCGAGTCAATTTCAGTTATTTTCAAGACTCGTTAAACTCATGAAAATACCGAGATTATTTTGCTATCTTTCATTCTCGTAAAACAAATGAAAATGCCGAGATCTTTCCGTCTTTTCCTACTCGTAAATTAAATTGAAAGTCGGCCATATGAGTACATTTTTATCATTTTTTCGAACTCGTTAAAACTTACGAAAAAGTGAAAACCATGAGTACATTTTTATCCCTTTTTCGAACTCGTTAAAACTTACGAAAAAGTGAAACCTTGGAGTTCTCTTTTAAGCCCTTTTTAGACTCTTAAAACATGAAAAGATTGCCGAGCGTTTCTTTTACACTCGTTAAAACGAAATTAAAAGACGATCCCCTTTTAGCTCTTTTCTGACCGCAAAATCAGGAAAAGATTGCCGGGTTTTTGTCGTTTCAAACTCGATAAGGAAATAAAACGACGTGTCCTTGATCGCTTTTTACTTTTCAGGTCAACGACACTATTATGAAAGTACTCCTTGGTCGCAAGATCAAGCGGTTCCCCCAGGTATTATTTTATACTTTTTCGGGCTTGAGGGACACAAATATACGAAAAAGTTCAACGTGGAGTCTCCTTTAGTTTTTTCAGACTCTCTAAAAATGAAAAACGCCGAGTTTCTCCTATACTGGGCTCGTTAAACTTTTACAGTAGAGGACCTGTTCAATTACAAACAGGAACGAACCACTCCTTCCTAGGGTTCAAATTTAAACTAGGTTGGACTCGTCCGAAGGATGAGCTTATAATCAAGCATATGTTATCCTCCTCAAGCTTGTTAAAAATAAAGAGGTACTTGCCAGAAATGGTGGGGGAAAAGAGAGAAGAATGAACCTGTTTGTCACCTTTTGTCTCAGAAGAAACTTTATTACCGCTCTTGAACACGACACTTTTTATTCACCTGGGTTGGGAAATCTTTTACCTCACAGTTGACCAAACCACTTTGAAAGTCTTTAACCGGGTTCCGGGGATTAACTTTGAGTTATTCGTCACCAAGCCATCTGTTGTGTCGTTATGTGTTCAAGAGGTCTGCAAGAAAAACTTTCATCTGCAAAATACTTGTCATCCATTTGACCATCCCTGAGTCAGTCCTTACAGCAACATTTCTTCAACTTGAACAATGATTTCGTGTTGTGGGCTTGCCTGCAACGGGTCGCTTTCTATCGACATCGACACATTATCTAGAAAGATGACTTAGGAATCGACAGTACCTTGAAGTCTGCATGCATCAATGGCAGGTTTCTCGCCTTTGACGTCAGTTTACATCATTGACTTTCGATCAAAGGATTCCGTGAAGTGTTCGACATCAAAACATCTATTCACATTTCACGGGTTGTGCTTGGTACTTTGAGAACCATTGACATTACTAGTGGTTTCTCTCACGCTTGTTAACAGTTTGCATCATCGACTGGTAATCAAGTGGTTTCTAACATGTTCGACATCGAATCATTTAATCACATGGCTAGAATCGTACCAATTCGGGAAGTAGAAGTGAAGACCCTGGATCTAGTTTCTACCATCCAGGCTGCGAGGAGTTTTGTATTCATTATCTATGTAGACTAATCATAAACAGATGGCTGCGTCCATACTGTGTCTACAAAAGTCTATAAAAATGATGTACTGCAAGATCATTCCTGTATCAGAATAGTTAGTCCATTAGTTAAAGTTTTGAATCTGAGTATGGGAATGCCTACCTCAGTGATGATATAATCTTATCCATGTATTTTGTGTTGAAAATTGCAGGTTCCAACCAGGCCATCCACAAGACAATCCTTGAAATGATAAAGCGCTTCACCCTTCCTAGAATTACAAAACCCTACTCTATTCCAGGCTTCGCACTTTAGGGGGCAATCTGTTACACTAAAAAATGTCACCTTGACTACTTACAGTTAGTATGGCTCAAATCAACAGTCATGCTACCCTCTTAGGCAAGTCTCATGCCTCTGTTATCCATCTCAAACTCAAAGAAGAGAGAAAGTCTTGTAAAAACTATGTTTATCTCTGGGGTCGCAGGTTCTCTCTAGCCTTACCTGCGGGGACGCTGACCATGTTCACAAAATCTGCGTCCATGGACGCTCTGTATGTTAAGGGACAGGTGCGTCCCTCTGTAAAAGGCAAAATGCGTGAGTTTTATCTTGAAAAAGTTACTTGTGGTTACTTCTAGAACATTCTAGAGGTCGGTTTGATGAAATGGATGCGCCTCCAGTTGGTTCATGTATCTCTATTAAGAGGGAACTTATCCCATCAATAAGGGAGCTATCCCACCCAAAGAGGGGGATGATCCCATTGATAGTGGACCTGAATAACCTCTTTACAGCACTATAAATAAAGGCATTGAGCCAGAAGGAGAAGAGGTTGGAGCTATACATTTTCTTTGGGTAAATGCTGCAGGATTTAGGTCTTCCATTAGAGCCTTTGTGAGGAGAGATTGTCTTCACTTGATTCTACTTGGGAGAGGGTGAGCTTTGTCAAAGTAGAGGAAAACCCTTGATGGACCCTGGGAGGAACTTGCACAACACCAAGGCCAGGTTGTAAGAGTTTCTTTGTTTCGTTATTAATACAAACTGGTTTATTTTTCTCAATAGCTTGTGTTAATGAGTTATTTCATGTGTTCCTTGGTCTGCATGTTGAATATATGTTTTATTATATGAAATGCAAGTGCTTGGTAATTGTTTGATTGTTTGTGGTTGCAGGAATTGACTTGAAGGAGGAGCTCATCCGGATCGTCAAGAACGGACTTCAACAACAGCGTTTTGGAATAAGGTAAGCCTAAACACTTGTAGTTTTCATGTTGTAAAAGGTGTATTTAGAGAAAGATCACTCCATTTTGTCTTGTTTGTCATTAGAATGTCTTAGACTTCTAGGAAGGTCAGTCGTGTCCGCACCCTTGACAGATTCCGTGTGACATGGGCGAAGATGGATCAGAAGGCAAAGAGCAAAATACGATTGTGTATCTTAGATTCAGTATAGTTGAATGTATCAGGGGAATCTTTGACGACGGCTTTCTGGTACAAGTTATGGACTTTGTACCAATCTATCATTGGTGAATAAGTTGTTCCTACGGAAAAAGTTGTATAACCTAAGGATGAACGATGGAGACTCGATGACAGAGCATCTGAACGCCTTTAATACTGTGGCAAGGCAGTGGTTATCTGTTGATATAAAAATTTCATATGAAGATAAGTGCATCAATTTCTTGTGTTCTCTACCAGATTCGTGGGATAGTTTGGTTGTTGCAATAGGTAACAATGTGACTGCCTTGCAGTTTGATGAAATAGCCTAATACTTGTTGTTGGAGGAGATGAGATGGAAAAATATGGAGGGCCAGAATGGTGATGCCTTGTTTATACGAGGATGGTCCAAGAACAAAAACAAAAATAAATCCTCGAGTGGGAGATCTAAATCTCTAGGAAAACTTGTAAAGGTGTCCTGGAAATGTGGAAAGGAAGGGCACTTCAAAAAGGACTATAGGTCTAAAGCTCCTAGGAAAGGAAAGGGATATGATGATGCTCCTTCTGTAGAGGCGAAAAGCACTTTAACTGAAGGTGGGGATGTGTATTTGGCTTCTTCTTCAAGTATACATGTAGATCATGAGGGATGGTTGATTGACTCAGGTGCATCCTTTCACTTCACTCCCCACAGGGAGTGGTTCTGTGAGTATGATAAATATGGTGGTGGTGATGTCTTCTTAGGAGATGACAGGGAGGCTAGAATCAATGGTCGCGGAAAAGTAAAGTTGAAGTTGCAAGGTGGAAGGATTAGAACACTTTCCATTCTTCTGCGTATTCCTGCATTGGCTAGAAATATGATTTCTATAAGCAAGTTGGATGATGCAGGTGTAAAAACAATGTTCGAGAAAGATACTTGCAATATGGTTCGGGGAGCACTGGTATTGATGTGAGGAGTTCATATTGGAAATTTGTAGAAGCTTCAGGGTAGAACTGTTATTGATGGGTGCAACAGTTTTGTGATTCCTGAAAGTGGAGGAGAAAATCTAGTTGTCTCTGGAGAAAATACCATGTTATGGCATCAAAGGCTTGGACATATTGGAGAGAAGGGCCTTCGAATACTTCAAGGTAAGGGTATGGTAGAAGGTATGTTTAATTTCTCTCTGGATTTTGATTTCTTTGAAAATTGTGTATATGGGAAGTAAAATCGGGTGAGTTTCCCCTTCGGTGCTAAGAGGGCAAAACGAATATTAGAGCTTGTGCACAGTGCTGTGTTTAAACCTGTATCGGTTCCACCACTGGGTAATTCTGTGTACTCAAGGAATACATGGATATATTTCCTCAGCAAGAAATATGAAGTCTTTGACAGGTTTAAAGAATTTAAGGCTCTGGTGGAAAACCAGACAGAGAAGAAGATAAAGGTGCTGAGGACAGAAAATGGTGGAGAGTTTTGCACGAAGGAATTTGAAGAGTTCTATAAGAAGTGTGGTATAGCATGATAGAAGACTACATACAAACCTCAGCAAAATGGATTTGCAGATAGAATGAATAGGACATTGATGGAAAAGGCAAGAAGCATGCTCAGTGGTGTCGGGTTAGGACTAGAATTTTGGGCAGAGGTGGTGGAGACTGCATGTTACCTGGTCAATAGATCACCTTCATTAGCATTGGTGGATATGACTCTGTAAGAGGTATGGACTGGTAAGAAACCCTCTCTTTCACATCTGAGGGTATTTGGATATGATTCATATGTACATGTTCCAAAGGAGAAAAGAACCAAGTTGGATAGTAAATATGAAAGGTGCATCTTTATTGGGTATGAGGATGGTTTAAAAGGATATAATATTTGGAACCAAAAAACAAGGAAGTTGGTGTACATACACAATGTGGTGTTTAGAGAGGTGAAATATGTTATTAAACATGAAGTCCTACCAAAGGAACCTGAGAAGATAGAGTTTGAGCTAAAGGAGGAGGAATCAGACTCTACAACAGAAGAGAAATCAGAAGATGAAGAGCCACAAACTCTAGTTGTGAGAAGATCAGTTTGAGAAAGAAGGTAGATAGAAAGGTATAGCCCAGCTGCTTCATGTTAAAATTTTTCTTTATCTATTACTAATGATGGTCCCATAACTGTCAGGGAAGTAATAGATTTACAGGATGACAAACTCTAGAAAGAGGCTATGGTTGATGAAATGGAATATTTGCACAAAAATTAGGCTTGGGATTTGGTGGAGTTGTCGGTTGGAAGGAAACTCATTGGCAGCAAATGGGTGTTTAAGAAGAATATGAATGAAAAAGGCAAGGTGGAGAGATACAAAGCTCGGTTGGTAGAAAAAGGTTATTCCCAAGTTTCGGGAATGGATTTTGGTGATATTTTTTCTCCTGTTTCCAAGGTAGCTTCTATTAGATTACTTTTATATGTTGTTGCTACTTTCGATTTTGAGGTAGAACAGATGGATGTGAAGATAGAATTTCTTCATGGGGTCTAGAAGAAGAGATCTACATGAAGCAACCTGAAGGCTTTTTGGTGAAGGGTAAGAAAGAACTAGTATGCAGGTTAAAAAATTCTCTGTACGGGTTAAAAAAATCACCAAGGATGTGGTATTAGAAATTTGATACATATATATGGGGACTTGGCTTCACCAGAAGCAAAACAGATCACTGTGTGTATTTTAAATTAATTGGTGACCGTGTTATTTATTTGGTATTGTATGTGGATGATATGTTGTTGGTTGGAAATAACAAAGAAATTATCTAGGAATTGAAGACCCAATTTTCCTCCAAATTTGACATGAAATATCTTGGTGCTGCAAACTATATTTTGGGCATGGAAAATAAATGATATCGGGCAAAGAGGAAGCTCTCGTTAAACTAGAGGAAGTATGTCGATACAATACTACAGAGGTTTAATATGCAGGCTATTAAACCGATGAAGGATACTATTCCTGTTGGTGTAAAGTTATCTGCTGAATAGTGTCCCAAGACAAAAGAAGAGGAAGAGGACAGGTCTCGTGTTCCAAATGCACATGCAATCAGTAGCCTGATGTATGCAATGGTATGTACTAGACCAGACATTGCACATGTAGTGGGAGTATTGAGTAGGTTTATGTCAAAACCAGGGAAGGAGAATTGGACAGTAGTGAAGCAGGTTTTCAGGTATTTGTGTGGCAGTAGTGATTATGGTCTATGCTACCAAGGAATACCATGATTGGACAGAGCTTTGGACATCCGTGGCTTTGTTGATGCAGATTGGGTCAGAGATCTAGATTAGAGAATATCTACAAGTGGTATGTGTTTTACCTATTTGGAGGTGTATTTAGTTGGATGAGTAAGAGACAGTGTGTAGTGGAACTTTCAACTACAGAGGCAGAATACATGGCAGCCACTCATGCAGGCAAGGAAGCAGTTTTGTTGCAGAGATTGTGTTCAACTATGGGGTTAGTACAACAAGCTATAAGGATAGACTTTGACATCCAAAGTGCAATTTTCTTGGCAAAGAACCCTACTTATAATTCAAAGACAAATCACATTGATGTTTAGTATCACTTTGTAGTTGAGGACAAAAAGGTGTTGCTAGTAAAGGTGGACACTTTGAAGAATATTGTAGATGCATTGAAAAAGTATGCAAGCATAAAGAAGTTCTCTTGGTGTAGAGAAACAATGGGTGTTGTAGGGCTGGACCAATGACTAAGCTCTCCTATGGCTCCATGTGGAAAGAAGACAATGAAAGGGAGAATGTTGGGTGTGTGTTATATTCTTTCCACGACTAGCCCCACGCCTGGGGGGGCTCACAGCTCCCCCTGTTCGTTGCACCAGGTGTAGTAGGGGAGTCACAGGGGGGCGGAAGCCCCCCCTGTATCACCCCCCTCTACAGGGTCCAGGGCAGTGCAATGAGGAATTTTTTTTTGGACCTTATATTGGGTGAGCGGACCTACCTATGGTTTTGTGCATGGTTTTCACACATGGTTTTGGGCATGATGGTTTTCTGCCCATGGTATTTTGTAGATCCAGTCAAGGGAACTACGGTTATGTTCTAATCCAGGGTGAATGGATTGGGGTTTATGGATGCTTCGACATGTATATATATGTATTGTAACTTTGAAAGGAATATAATGAAAACTCAATATAATAGTCCCGGTTTTGGGATCCAGGCGAAAATCTTTGTGTATATCTGTTTTATGTTTTATGCTCTTGTCATTGTTTATTTTCTGTTTTTAGAATTCGTATGTAGGTAATTTCTATACAGGGTTAAAACCTACACTAAATCTAGGGGATCCATCAAACCCTATCTAAAAGTATGGTCTTTCACCACCCTATATAGTGATAGCCTCTCGAGAAGAACTCTCTCAAGATGGAACACAAATCCATGCCTTAGACTCCTTCATTCACATTTAGCCATCTTCGTTCATTCGGAGAAAAAATGATTGGGATAGATTTTGAGAATTGTAAATATTTGTGGGCGTTACAAAAATCACATTCCTTTCTTCCTTGTTGATACTAATATAAATTCCTTGTATAACTACCCAAGTGGAGATTTTATTGAGAAAACCCTAGCCTCCCTTAGAACTCTATAGCGGGAAAGGCTAGATCTACTAGAAAAGGAAGAGATAGAATGGAGACTCAAGAGGTTAGCAATTTGGATCAAAGAGGGATATAATAAAACAAATTTATTCCACCACTTTTCCTCCTTTCGAAAGAACGAAAAGACTATATGGGAAATCAAGAGGCTAGATGGCTCTTTGGCCCACTCTTTTCATGACATAGTTATGGAAGGAGTTAAACATTTCAAAAATATTTTTAATGAGCCAACAAGATTTCCTATATAGGATATTTTGGAATTAGTTCAAAATTCAACCCTATTATATCTTAAGAAACAAAAAAAGCACTAGAAGAGTAAGTAACAAAGGAGAAGGTGAAGGCAATGATCTTCTCTATGTAAATAAAGAAAATCCTTAGGCCATATTGCCTCCCTATGGAATTCTACCTATATTCTCAGAGTTTTTAAAGGATGGCATATTTAAGGTTGTGTTAGAACCTTAACACTTGGAAAAAATTCTACGAGCTTTGAACTCTACTTTCCAATGCTTGTTACTTCAAATACTTCAAACCAATATCCATTTGCAATGTTATATATAAAATCATCTCAAAAGTCATTTCCTGCCAAATCAAGCTGACCCTAGGTGACATTATATCATATGAATAGATTGGTTTCTTACATGGAAGGTGTTAGAGTTAGTATTTGCATACTGCTATCAATGATCAAAACTCTTTTATATCATACTAGTGTCCCACTTGAAATTTTTATCATTCCACCTAGGTCATCATGTAAAATTTTGCTCACTGATGGTAGCCCAAAATAAAAAACCACACTCCCCTCTCAAAAAAAAATTATTTGTTGGCCCACCTTCATGTATCTTGCTGAGCATCCATTGACTATAAAGGCTCATTTCATCATGTTTTATGTCATTCAAGTCCACCTGAAGTCCAGTCATTCAAGGTTCCATTAGGTCACCTAGGTTTCATTTTCCCAAGGTCCAACAAAAGCACCATCTCACTACACAAGGCCAACAAAGTGTGAGAGTAAAGCAAATAATATCCCTTTTTCAGTCAAATAAGGGTTTACAAGTATGTAACCATGGTTACTGAAGTTCCAAATTTGATTTTAAGAAATAATTTCATTCTAGTTTGTAACTTTATTTCAAAAGAGAAATGTAATATTTTTTATTTTATTTTATTTATGTTATCTTTTTCCCGTGGAAAAAATCGTAATTTCCTTTATTAATAAGAAAATTACATTTTGTAGATGCAGAGCATATACATATGGTGAGGCCAGGCCTGTCAAAACAAAAATGATTCTGGAGTACTCCACACAGTGGAGGAACTGTTCAAAAAAGCATTAATATGTTGTTGTTCTCTTCGCAGAGAGACTAGTTCTGAGATAAAACAAGGAAAATTATATATAAATATTTACATATGATCATTAAATTAAAAACTGTTCAAGTTGTGCCTGTATTAAACTTCGGGGTCTATGAACGACTTGTGATAGTGTTGATATATATTATCGTCCCTTTCCTCCTGTATCAACCAAGTAACATCATCCCTGAGCACTGCTTCCTTGGATAGGTGGTCGGCAACTGAGTTGCGCTCCCTGTAAATGTGTTGACAGGTAAAGGAGTCAAAATTTGAGATGAGTCTAAGAGCTTCGTCCAAAATATGCCTTAATGAATATGCATTACATTGAGATTTTTTGTTTAACCAATTGCATACTATTTTAGAATCACCAAATAGTTGTAGGTTCAAACACTGTTTGTTCAATGCAAAATGTATGAGGTTTTTGGCTGCTAAAAGCTCAACATAGTTATTAGTCCCTCTGCCCAGTCCCATTTGAATTTTGAAGGAGTGGGTTTCAGATAAGTGTAGTATTGCACCCCCTCCACATCCTGTCTCCTGTGCCGATCCATCGAAGTAAGCCCATGGCTGAGAGGTGTTGATGGTTTCTAGAGTTAGGATCCTATGGGTCGGTTGTGTGCCCTCGTCAGGGATAGAATTGTAGTCGGCTAAGATTCTGGTCAATATAGAGGGCCAGTATGGGTCCTTCTACTGAAAAATGATTTGATTTCTGGCTATCCAAATAGCCCAACATATGAGAAGAGGGATGTTCCTCTCCTTGCCAGAAGCTTCCGTCCACCAGCGTTTCCAGGCATCTGCAATGTTATTGCCATGCCATCAATATGTAATAGGAAGCGAAATAAGGAGGTTGTTCCAAAGCTCTTGTGTACTGGGGCAATTTAGGAAGAGATGATCCATATCTTCATTGCAGTTCTTGCAGAGGTAACACCAAAAAGGGCCTAAGTAATATCGTTTCATCAGAATTGCACAGGTTGGGATCTTGTTGCACTGTATAGACCACATGAGAAGCCTCATTCTAGGGGCCGCCTTTAAATTCCACATAAATTTCCACCACAGCTCAGTAATTGGTGGCTTATAGGGTTCCATCAGCACCTGATATCCTATCTGTTGGAAATAATACTGAGAGGGGGGGCGAATTAGTATTATTAAGTCAAATATTTTTTATTTCACACCCAGATCATATACGCTACTTTAGTTAGAGAAAACCGCGTATATACGCAACTTCAGATAAGAAAACCAGTGTATACCATGCAGACTTATAATTTAATGTATTCTACAGATGTTGATCATTAATCTGTGCATCAAAGTCATATAAACAGTAACCAGGAATAGTAAAAATAGAGTAGAAGACAATCACACACAAGAACACAAGATATAAGGTGGAAACCCAATGTGGGTGAAAACCACCTACTGCA
This sequence comes from Pinus tabuliformis, assembly GCA_031772625.1. Taxonomy (NCBI): domain Eukaryota; kingdom Viridiplantae; phylum Streptophyta; class Pinopsida; order Pinales; family Pinaceae; genus Pinus; species Pinus tabuliformis. The sequence goes on from CM062815.1 coordinate 605,301,834, forward strand.
ATTCATCTTTATCTTCTTTTAATTAGAAACTTCTTCTTACAATGATTCTATACTGGTGCAGACTTATACCAGTACGCAGGCTGCAACCTGCAGAGAGCTACAACCCTCTCTCGTTCTCCAGCTTCTCCTGGAAGGGAGCTACAACCCCCTTAGCTTTTGTACTAGCTGAGATACTAGTACGTAGGTGATGACCTACAGAAGGCTACAACCTTCTCTTCTCTTCCAGGGACCACGTTTCATCAATTTTCAGACTGGATCCATGAATATCAAACAAACATCAAGCATATGTGCATCAACCAATCTCCTTTCCACAAACAACTACTAAATCAACCAATAACTTCTCACAATGTTGTAACCAAAAAACAATACTAGTAACTAGGCACCAATGCTGAACCCATAACACTGCAGTAATCCACAGAAGCAGCTAAAACATATTTCAAGGGATGTACGCTACTTTACTATGTATAAACCTGCGTACATATGCAGCTGAATCAAGGTCAACCAGTGTATACGCTTTCTTCTCTTGCTGAAATTGCGTGTATACGCGCCTTTCCAGAGCTGAACCTGCGTATAGATATATAAAAGACAATTCACCCTTTACACTTAAATAGACTTCAGTTATACTCAGATTATTAGATTTATAGATATAATTATGCGCTGATTATAATAGATCAAATCACAAAAAGATATTACTATTCAAGCCTTGAGATCTCGACCCATCAATAGAACTTATCTATCTTGTAATGATCAGGTTCCTCTTTGATTCAAATCCAACCACACAAACCAATCACTTGCACATCTTCAGATATTCAATACATCAGGTGATCCTTGCCTAATGATCTCCTTCCTCTTTTATAGTCTTAGGCCTTTCACAAGACCACGGTCCAAATCCATAACAAACCAATACCATGGACCCAATACTTGGGATCAACACATCTGACGATATACTATGGTCCAAAACCATAGGTTCAAATACCAAGGACTAAATGCCATAGACCAAAAATAATTTCTCCCATATGTACGTGCTTTTCTTTACGTGAAAGTGCGTGTATACGCATACACGTCTTTGGAATGTCTAACCTGCATGTATATGTGTCTTGGTCAAGGTGAACCTGCGTATATGTCTTTTTCTTTCATTCTGAGAACCTGAACTGAGATTTGTCATCAGAGTGAGGTTCTATCAAGGACAACACCTATGCCATAGTGCCAAACCTGAGTCATAATGCCAACAATCTCCCCCTTTGGACTTGATGGCAACCCCAAGATCCTCAAAGTCATTCTCCCCCTTTGTCATCAAGGGCAAAGGGTTATGCTCCCCCTGAGTACATGCAGAAATCTCTTCTCTGCTAAGATGACCATGCTCCCCCTGACTGTAGGCAAGATCTGCAAAAAGATGTTCTTCAAGAATAACCATGACTTATACATCATAAAAGACCTTCCTATCACCAAAAGACTCTATACAAACATCCTTTGCCCAACCAAGTGGGGATCATCCACCCAACCAAGTGGGGATACATCAGAAGTTTACATATGACAACCAAGTACATTACATCATTCATCCCAGGCATAGTGGGGAAACCAAAAATAGGCTGTTACATGACCTTGATAATAAAATATATACATGACATAGAGACGAAAAAATTAGAGCAAGACTATGAAGGTCACCAATAACTAATATCAACAACACTATTTAGATCAGCAACCATGTTCTCCTTTTGCAGCTGATCCACATGAACCCAAAATAGTTGGTGTACTCGAACCAAGATCTTCTAATGTAATGCCAACAATTCATTATTAGAAGATTATTTGCTCCCCCTGAACCTGTGCCAGATGGTCTCTCGTCAGACCCATATCAGACTCTCTTCAACCAGATTCTGTCCCCACTGATTTCCTTCAAACCACCATATACGCGACTGTATCTGCATAAATCGGCGTATGTGCCCATTCTTTTGAGAGGGATTTCAATTCCTTCATGTTGTGAGCAAACCCCTCCGCTATGTTTCCCTTAGTGTCAACTAGGTGGGTCTTCCAAAAATCAACCACCATCCTCATATAATCAGCGTCATTTAGCCAAGTAGAATTAAATTTAAAAGGAGTTGTGGGCTTTTGAATGGCATCTTGTATCTCCAAGTATATGGGCCTGTGATCTGATAAGCCACCCGAGCAAACCCATTGTCTGATGCAGGTGCCACTGCTGGCCAAAGTTTCTTTAATGAGGAATCTGTCAAACCTCCTGGCCAGGCTAGCCTCACCTATTCTGTTGTTCCTCCAGATGTGTTGTATTTTAGTAGAAGGGATGTCTATAAGGTTATGATCCTCCAATAGATTTTCAAAAAAGACTGACAGAGTATCCAATTGTGCTTGTTGACCCCAATACTTCGCAAACCCTATAGATAAATTTAGATCCCCTCCCAGGATTATGTTATCTTGTTGTAGAATAGATGAGCTTAGTAGTTTCCTCCAGTATTCAGACCTATCTCGGCAGGGGCCATATACATTAATGGTTCTGAATTTGGCTTCCAGGGAGGATGAGAAAATGTCGGCTCCCAAGTAGCCAATACCCCCCCAAACACTAAGCAATTTGATGGAGTGGGTACAAATGCCCAGGGAAACCCATCCAGATTGACCCGTTGCATCAAGCAAGTGAAAGGACCAACACGGGAGCCAAGATTCTAAGAGGGGAGTGATGGAGCAAGCAGGTGCTAGGGTTTCTTGAAGAAATATGATGTCGACAACTTCCATAGAGATTAAGCGCCTTAAGGCTAGCCTTTTCCTAGGACTAGCCATCCCACGGCAGTTATAGGAGAGCATCTTCATGGAGGGGGAAGATTTAGGGTTTTCTCTGCTCTAAGAACCCAGTCAATTTTTTTTTGTTTGCCTGAGGCGATCTCCTCCCCTGCCTGATGTTTGGCTCTGGTGAGTGAGGAGGGGCAACCCCGAGTAGGTTTGGGTAAGGAGGGAGTGGAGTCGACATCAAAACCTACAACGTCGAGGCCCTGTGATCGAAGCCTTGAGTGAAGAGGATATCTGTGGTCAGGGCAGGTAGAATGAGTGGAGTGCGAGAGTGGAAGGGCCTTAGGGATGGAAGGCTGAGGTATGGTGTAAACGGGGGGGGGAGGCATAATGGAGTAGATTTGGTTCTTGGGGATTTGCCGAGGGGGTCCAGGAGAAGGGTGGGGAGTCGGGGAAGGAGGGGAAGGACAGAGGGGAACTTCTAAGGGGGAAGAAACTCTATCATGTGAAAGAGAAATATATGTATAATGTAAATCAGATGCAGAGAAAGCAAATGAGAGAGGAGAGTTTTCAATACCCATGGTAAAAGCATCCCCTATAGTCGCCCGAGCTCTCGTCAGTGATGGAGAGGGTGGCCGAAGTGGAGCTTTTCCCCACTTCTTCTTAGGACCTTGCTTGTGCACTCTTCCTTCCTCTACAGGAACCTACAGCAGCTATTCTTCAACCTCCTTAGCATGCTGGGATGGTTCCTTAGGGATGGCGTTGCTCGTAACATTTTTGTGAGGCCTTTCTCCCCATTTGATGTTCAGTGGGCATTCCTTGAGCACATGGCCAACCTTATGGCATCAACGACATCTATAGGGCAGTCCTTCATAATCCAACAGTTGTTTCCTAGAGTAGGTCTGCCATTTAATGGTGATATGCTCTTGCATACCCCCTCTTGTATCCATATGCACCAGTACTCTAGCATAAGCCATCTTACCAGTAGAGAGGTAGGGTTTTTCAAACTCCATGTACATGTCGTGATATTTTCCGATGCACCGAAAGATATATTCAAACCAAAAGTGGGGTGGGAGCCCCATCAATCTGATCCATATTGGGCCGACCCCAATCTGCTCTGTTTCCGGATCAAAGAGAGGTGTCCATCGCTTCAAGAGGACATGCGCGTGTTCAAAGTGCCAGTGAGATGATAAGACCCAATTAGTGTGGTCGGGCCTGGTAAACCTAAAAGCAAACCAACCCCTCACAAAAGTTTGAATAGTGGGGAGGTCTGCCAAGTGATGCCCCTAGACCTCAGAGACCCATGATTTTGGGTAGGCCATAGAGTGGTTCCATCCGCGAATCCTTTCAACCAAAACCCTTTCAGCAATGTCCATGGTTTCCACAAGCTGAATGTCTTCCTTGAGCCATAGAATGATGTCTTCTGCTTTAGATCTAAAGCACCTGGATTTCTTGCGGGGCCTCACTTCTGCAGATGAGTCCTCCTTTAGATCGGATCTATTCCCAGAGGCGGGAGGGTCCTCAAGTGGAGGGGAAAGTACAAATGGGAGGGCGTCCGATAAGGGAGGGATATTCGTGAAACTTCCAGAGGGAGGGACGGGGAGATGCGGTGAGGACAGAGGCACGAAGGTTGCAAAGGTCGATAAGCTGGGTAGGTTGAAAGTGTGACCGGAGGATGAAGGGATGTGGGTAAGACCTGCACAAGTCTCCATAGGGTTAGGGTTAAGGCAACCAGAGGTAAACCCTAATGAGGAAGGTGACGACAGGGGAGTGGAGAGGGACGGCCAGGTCGGGGGATCGTCCAGCAGAATCGCCAGGTGGTTTGAAGGCCCCGAAAATGGGGGTAAGTCAGCAATGGCCTCATTCAGCTCGTAGCTAAATGGAACCGGGTATTTCTTGGATGAGTGCGGGTTTGTCCAGATAGAGCTCTCCACTAGCGGGTCCTTTGAGTAATCAACAAGATCGAGGTCCATAGCTATCGGGGGGCACGAAACGATAGCTACCTGTGAGTAACCGCTAAGATAACTACAGGAGGAATGAGCGTAGGTGACCCAAGCCTAGGCAATGGGCACAGAGCGAAATGGTAAAAAATGGCACAGTAAAATGTAAAAACCCTTTCCGAAATGCTAATGCCAGGGTTATGGTAAATCAATAGCCCTAGACCAGGCAGTCTACGTGTATCTACACTGTTCTGCCATCTGCAGTGCTATACTGCATACACGAAGGGTCATCCATATTCTCCATCATGCCTCAGAGCCATCTTCGTCCATATGCTTCCGTGTAATTTTATGTTATCATATGTAATAAGTCACCATTTTGGTTGTTTATTTAATTCCATTGCCAAAAGCTCAGCATCATCCATCTGTCAAAGGAAAAAGTTAGAAGTCAAAGAGAATTAGTGTGAAAATTTGAAGAGTGACATGAAACATTAGAAAATGGGTTTTCAAAGCATAAATTAAACCCATTCAAATATAAAATCACTCAAGGACATCAATTCAACATTCATTTGCACTCCTACACTCTCAAAGCATCCTCAACAAAAGGGATTTTTTGAGAAATTGGGAAAAACAGAGGCAAAGGGCGTGTTTTGAAACTGGAGGGCACGTTCTGAACTAGTGCTGCACGTTTGCCTCAAAACGTTGAGTGTTTTATAAGAGCTTTGTGTGCTTGTTAAGAGAGAGCGTGTTTGACCAGATTGCTACGCGTTTGCCTGAAAACGTCCAGAGATTTCCCAAAGAGCACTACATCATCTCCAAGCTTCAAAATGTGCCACCATCATGCTCCAACAAACAAGTAGGTTGAAATCATATCACTCCTCTCTTCCACAGTTGAATTATATGGTGGTTCATTGTGTTTTGGTGTCCTACTAAATTCAAAACCCTAGTAACATAATCTCATTCCTAAATTTCATTTTCTAGCATCCCACTACCATTCATACATTTCAAAACTACCCCCTGTTACCTCCCTCATATCACACATCCCCATTTTTCATCTCCTCAATTTCCTCACACCATTCCATACTCTCTACACCTACATTCCATTTCATCATCTCCCTAGGGTTTGACTCCAATAACTCATGGCAGAAGAAGAGAACATAAGTCATAGTGAGGAAGAAAGACATGAGAGGAGGTTATCTAAGAAAGGAGGGAGAATCATTAGACATGAGCCAACCAATACCAAATAACTCATGGCATCTCCCATCAATGTGATAGTCTTTAAGCATGTGGGCTATTTTGAGTTTTGTGAGAAAGTAAAAAGGATCCAACATCATCCTGTGTTGACCAGATTATTCACACCAACCTCCATGACAACCAGGTAACCCTTACTGGTGTCACCTTCATTGTATCTCCTGTTATCATATCATCTGCCTCTAGGATCCCAAATATTGGGGAAAAATGGTTTAAATAAGGAAAATTCGATCATTTCTATTACGATCCATATCTTAAACCAAGGTACAAGAATGAGAGAAAGAGGATTTTTCCTTTCTCTTACCTCCTAAACAGATATGTTCCCATGATGGAAATAAGCATGAAGTACTTCACTTGTGAGAGTGGGTTTTCTAGGCTTTATTCCTATCATATCTGGCTACTCATGCATTTCACAAGAGTCAAAATGCTCAATATGCCCTACTATCTTTACCGGAGAATTGACAAGATGTCATTCATTTCCCAAAAGAAATATTATGATCATCAAATGAAAAGTATCTTTCACCACTCCCTCATCAATATGATAGTCCTTCACTACCTTGATCAACTTAACATTACATGGGACACCTTTATATCCAATGATATTTTCATTGTCCCGCCTATTCAGCATGGCCAAGAAGCATCTTCATCATCTCATACACCCACCTCCATTCATCCACCTTAGCCCATACATCACTCATATTCATCTAATGATTCAGCCACACCATCACCTCCATCATCACCATTTCATGAGCCTATTCATTCACCTGGTAGAGATGAAGTGAGTGAACAAGAACACATTGAGCATGGTTAGAGAAGCAAGCCTAAAAGGGCTAGTTTAGGTGCCTTGACACATACCTATCAGAGAGGGTATAGACAAGTGTTTTCCGCATAGATTGTGGGAGGGTCCTTGCCTTCTTCATCAGCAAAGTAGGTACAAAAGGGTAAGAAAAAGGTGATAGAGGCAGAGATCCAGCAGCAGCAGCAGGACCTCCATGAGACAAAGCGGTATTTTCACTTAGTTGGCCTAAGAGAAAATGATGACAATGAGAACAAAACCATTGTCATAAAGGAGAAGAATGCAGTCATAGGAGAGCTCCAGGTCAACTTGCAAAGAGCCAAATACATTATTTCATAGTATGAACAAGAGAACAGGCACTTTGAGGTCAAACATGAGCTCATGGAGGTTCAGCTCATCAAAGAAAAGAGAGAGGATGAAAAGGATAAGGCCTTACTCGATGAGGCCTATGGAGAATATAGTGACCAACTAGAGGAACAGGTGCCAAGAAGAAGGCCAATGACTAGAGGCCTAAAGAGAGCTTTGGAGCTAGAAAAGCAAAGGGAGGCAGAACTAGCTAATGAGCTCACCCTAAATGAGCAATTTGTCAAAATGGTAAATGAGAATCGGGAACATTGGCTCGAGAGGGTGAATTTTCATCTTAAGAAACTCCTAGTCAAGGCCAAAAGGGACAATGATATTCAGAGAAGGGTGGAAAAGTATTATGCCATGAGAAACAAAATTGCAAGAACCAATATCAAAAGAGCCCATGCAAAGATTGAAGCCTTGACCAAGCAAGAGGAGAAAAGAAGGTTAGACATTCTTGCAGAGTCATCACTCCATGCCTCAAATACTTGATCAGCCATCATCCCATCAATTTTGACAAGTTTTGAGCAATTTTTTGCAAGTTGTGAATTACTATGTTTTTTAAGGCATTTTTAGCATAGTGAAATGGTCAAACGCGCAACACATAGGGTGTTGCGCTCTTTTTTGGGGCATCTAATGAGAAAAAGCTCAACATAATTGGATTCAAAGTGATGAGGACATGCACCCTGTGAATTTTCTAGGCATTTGGAGACAAACAGGTCAGTCAAAAAGGTCAAAAACCACCTTTTTGCCTCATTTCTGGCTTGGGCACTACGTGTTTACCAGTCTTAGGAGATTGAGTTTTTGACAAGGCAAATGAACTCCAAATTGAAAACTGAAAACATGTCTAGAAATTAGACTTGAAGGGCTTTCCAAAAGGCCATCTTGGAGCAAATTTGGACACTAGGATGGCACCCAAAAGCAACCTTGAACTTGGAGGGCATGTTTGACAAATAAAGGGCGTGTTTGACAAAGAGAGGGCATGTTTGACAATCTTCTCCAATTTTCTTAGTTTCTCTCCTGTTTTGATTTTCACTTTGGAAAATGGTGATTTTACCTATGTAAATGATCAAATTGGATGTAATTATCATGTTTTTACTATTACTTAGGGTAAATGCATTAGGTAAATCAAGTTGATGAGGTGTAATGAATTAGTTCATTTAATATAGGAATGAGTCACTTGCACCATCCTACAAGTTAGCTATCAGTTCAAATTTTTGTGTAATATCTTCCACACCTCATGGTTTCGACCCCTGAGGATGAGGGGAAGTGGTTTTCATGTCTATTTAGTCCCTTTCTTCACCACAGACAAGGGTTGGAATCAATTGGATTTTTGGCTATTGATCAGAGACACTAATGTAATCAGTATTTGGCAGAATTTAATGAATGAGTTGCAGTTATTTTGGTGGAATACCTGTGGCATGGAATTTTGACTTAATTTATTCTTATGTTGCATATTTTTGAATGTTTTGTACTCCCATATTTCACTTCACTTCTATGATATGTTGATTCTCAAGTTGATGAGCATAATACATCTTATATGCTCTGTTTCAGGGAAATCTACATAATTTGTCTAATTTATTCAGCTTAGAAAGAATACATGTTTGTCTTGCTCTTTATAGCACCTCATCAGTCTTATCCATCTCACTTCATAACCTTAAAGTGTTTGAGTGCCTACCTACCTTGCTCCATCAGATGTTTGCAATCATACCCTTACTTTCCCTGACCTAGTCTCTTTGACCTAATCCTCTTCCAACAACCCAATCAAATCAAATCAAAAAAACCATGAGCTACTATATATAGCCTAAAACCTTAATCTATCCAGCCCTCTTGGCTGTGATCCTTTGGAGAGATCCCTCACCAGCTTGGTAGGGCTAGCTACCAAGTCAAAAGATTGGTCTATGGTTACCTCAGCTAGATTCTTCCTCAGCCTTGGAGATACACGCTATCAAAACCAATTATCTTGTAGCACTAGAACTCAAAAAAGATTTATCAAAATCCTTCGACAGAGTTAATTATACATTTCTTAGACTGGTTCTCCTCAAGACTGGCATGAGCCTAGAATTAGGGGGATTTTGATTTAAATAATGAGCCTAAAACCAAAAAATTTAGTTACAAAATTAACATTAAAAGAACCAATAGGATTCAAGATGATGATGTCACCCCCATGGGAGAATACTTTGGAGGGAAAAGAAGAAAACTACTTTTTTTAATTATATTATCAGCTTATCTCCTTGTAGGATAGCTAAAATTTCAAGTGTAGTGACATGTTCGATGTAGAATTAAATTATACATCCAATGAGTACCCACTATGCATACCTATGAGTAGACCCACATTGAAAAAAATTAAAAATACATTCTTGTTTCGTGTATTATTTTTTTCAATGTGGGTCTACTTAGAGGTATACATAATGGGTAATCATTGGATGTTGAATTTAATTTTGGATCCAATGGGTGTCTACACTTGACATTTGAGTAAACATAAAAGGAGATAAGTAAAAAATAGAGTAAAAAAAAAGTAGTTTCCTTTATTTTTCTTTAAAAATTCATAACACTTATCCTATATTTTTAACTGTTATTTTATTATTTTTCTTAGGAGGCTCATTTCAGACCTTATAATTTCTCTAATGATACAATTAACTGGATCATGGGATGTATTCAATCAACCTCTATTGTGCTTATTAATGGGACCCCTTCCCCTTTCTTCAAATCATATTAAGGATTGCGACATGGTTGTCCTCTCTCCCCTCTACTTTTTCTCATGGTGGATGTGGTAATAAGTAAGCTTATATGGAAATAAATTATTTCGAGAGTTCAATTTCAAGGCATTGAAGTTGTGATTAACCATCTACTCTCATGCCTTCTTTTAGTGGACAACATCCTCATATTCCCAAATGGTGCCCTATAAGGCCGAACTAAACTCAAATGCATCCTTGCTCTTTTTTTAAGGCCACTGATATGAAGATTAAATCTGAAAAATACTTTTTAATTCCTCACCTCTTACTAAATTCTATCTCTTCCAATATCACCCCTCTCTTCCCCTTCCCCCATGCCACTATTGATGTCTGATTTAAATACCTATAATTCTTCCTCAAACCTATTGGATACTAGTATTCTAATTGGCTATGGTTCTTTCAAAAGATTGAATCAAGAATAATTTTTTGGGCAAACAAACTCCTCTCAAGAAGCGGTAGGGTGATATTGATCAAGGGGATATTTGAAAGCATTCCTATTTACTAGTGTTCCATTGATTTCGTCCCTAAAGGCATACTCACCAAAATTCACAAGTCTTGCTTCAATATTTGAAAACACGGGTTGAGAATATATTCTAGGAACTTTCTCCTTAATATCTTTATGAAATTATTTGAATAGACCAACAACTCTCAAACATACCAAACTAAAAAGGAAATTTGTATTCTCAAATAACTCTAAATTTTTAAGTCTTGAGATACCCCAAGCCACAAAAATAGATAATTCTTTTGAGTGACAAGTATGGAGTTGCCAAAAATATAAATAATCCTCAAATGATATTCTAGTCTAATAACACACTACCTATAAGATCAGAGCAATCTCTCTCCACACCTATTTAGTGACCTCACAAAAAACAAATAAATGATCAACATTTTCTTCAGGTTTAGAGAAAATACTATACATACTAGGACCATAACCCCATTATTGATGTAATTATCCCATGTTAAAATTTTATCTTATAGAAACAACCAGTAGAAACATTTTCATTTTTTCAGGAATATATCATTTCCAAATCTCTAAAAACCACCATTTCAAAGGAAATTTTACTTCTTTGCACATTACTGCCACATAAGCCTCTTTTGCAACTATCTGACCTATAGAAATAATCCATGACCAATGTATCTCATCTACATCCTGATTCAAGAAAACTTTGCAGTATTTTAAACCCAATATGTACCTCACATATTCAACTACTAAACAATGTGGAAAACCCATATCTCCATCCATTAAACAATATTGTACATGTCACATGATAAGCATTCAAATTTTCATTTTTGATTTGAGCAATGTACTTATACCCCCTACAATTCAAAGCATGGATCACATCAGCTGGCAAATTATAAGTATCTCCACTACCAATATAAGGATCTTCAATAAACATCTGATTCCCTTTCGTATCTTCCAAACTAATAAAGGACCCATCCCATCAAAAGAAGCTACTAATGCCCTCCAAATTATAGAAACATCACTGATAGTTTTTAAAGGATTCCTAATCCACTTAGTTAATGATTTATAATTTAAATATCTATCTTTCACCATAGAAATCCATAAACCAATACGAATCAAAGAACTCCATAATTGTTTCATGAATAACGCTTAATGCCTTACCAAACCAATAAAAATTCTTGATACCTGAACCTCCCAACTTTTTAGGAATAGCCAATTTTTCCCACTTAACTAAATGAAATCCTTTTTTTATCTTTGTTACATTCCACGAAAAGTTGGACATCTTCTACCAAATCTTATTCAATATAAAACTTGGGACTTTCATTAATGATTCCCAGTATACTAGAATATTATATAAAACTTCCTTAACCAAATTCAATCTGTCTCCAAGAGAGAGTTATCTGAAACACTAGTTATCCAATTTTTTCTAAACTTTATTGAGTAGCCAAAATTAATCCTCTGTCAAATAATTATTAGGTTTAAAACATAAACCCAAATATTAAAACCTGGAACTAATTGAATAAAATAATATGAAAGTATATTAGTTATATATTCTTGTAAGTCATTCCCTACCTTATGAAACAAAAGGTTGGACTTGTTGGCACTAACCTCCAGCGATACTCAATGCTTCACAAAAAACACTTGATAATTTCACAAAATACAAACCAATCCTCCATCAAACCAACTCCAAATAGTAACACATGTTATAAAATTCTTAGTTAAAACCTTCAACCCATTTAATCTACCATCATTTTTTTCCTTTCCAATCAACCTACTCAGTCCTTCAACCACCAAAAGAAATAACAATAGAGATAATGGACAACCCTATTTTATACCTCTTTGATCCTTAAAAAAACTAGAAGAGGAACCATTAATAAGGAAACTAAAATTAGTACCCCTGATAGGGGTGGACAAGTGGTAAATCGACGGTCCTCATTTGGTATGCTCATAGGGAGGAGTATCCAAAAACTATGATGGTTAAGTTAAGAGGCCTATTTGAATTCATGGCATTGTTGGAAGTTTGGATGATGAATTTTGGGAGGAGAGAGTATTGTAGGCAGTGTGCCAGGGACCATGGGTACTCTCCTGGGTGTTGTCTTTGTAGGCATAGTGCAGTGGAAGGCCAACTCGTAGTATATTGGAATGATTATGGCTCTCCAATAAGTGTTTGGGATCCAGGAACGACTCTGAGTGGTGATTTGGTGTCTGCTTGGGAGCTTAGGCCCTTTTCCCCAATTTGGCTTACAAATTCATGGTGGTCTACCCTTCCTGTGACAAGAAGGTAATCCTGGTTCATTGGGTTTATTGGTCTCAGCAATCTGTCAATTTTCCTTTGGCTAAACTCTGGAATAACTTTGAAGAGGTCTTTGTTGAACTTTGGGGTTTGTGTCTTGAATTTTTCAGTGTTCATAATTATGGCTTTATTCTTGGTTTTAGTATGTGTTTTTGCAATCTTGGTTCTAGTTGGTGCTCTTGTTTTGGGACAACCTTGGTGGTATTTCAGGTTTGTTGCTGGACCAAAATACCTCTCAGTCTCCCCTTAAGCTTATTTAGTCTCTTGAATTGTTGTTGTTCTGGGGTCGATGTTTCATGGGTTTTCTCTTAGACCATTTGGGAGGAGGATTTAAGCATCTAGGGGTCTGTGAATTTTAGTGTCATGTCCCTTTTGGGTACGTACTTGGTTTCCTAAAAGTTCTATTATTCTACAGGTTGTGATTCCTACCCCTCTTCTGTTCGAAGATATAAGGACTTCTTAAAGGTCTCGACAGTCAGCTCTATATGTTTGAGGGCAATGCCGCGTCAGAGTGGGAGGCCTCGCCATGGGGTTGGACAAAACCTCAATACAGGTTGCCCAACTCATACTCACAGTCCTTCCTCAAGTAATTCGTCCAACATGGATCGTGAGGAGGAATTGGCTCTCACTCCGGACCATTCTCCAGGTCATGTAGTCACTCTCGCCTCCTTGGATTCCATAGCATAACAACTAAGAGATATTCAGGTCAATATGGACATTATTCGAGATCACATGTACAAGAACGCTAATGAACTAGTTGCTTATATGAATGACATTCAATTCATCCAGAACGAGATCTTAGAGAAGTTGGATAGCCTTCGAAGAAGCCATCATCAAACAAATGATCATATTCACAATCTAGAAGCCCGAGTGGAGGACATTAACTTCCGCATGCATGAGCATGTCGGTTATTTTTCTGCTCCCCCTGTACTCCCCCACATCCCCCTCCTTGATATGCTGCTATTAGTGTTTGGTCTTTTTGTCTCCTTTACACGATGTGGTACTTGTAAGCCTCGCGGAAGTAATGCATGTAAAGTTGTGTTTGTGGCATCCTCTGCCCCCCAATCCGAACAAGTTTGGTCAGAATGACGCAATGGGGGTTGTTGAGACATATTTTGTAATCTTTTTTTTGATGAAAATATAATAGAAGAACTTTGATTGACAAAAAAAATAGGAAAACAAAATTAGTAGATATTATACAACACATTATCCAATCAGTAACTTGTAACCCAAGATCACTTTGCATAAGTACCCATCTAAGAAACCTTAATCAACTTTGTCATAAGATTTTACCAAGTCCATTTTGATTATTATTGCCTCTGATTTATTTTTCTTCATTGAATGAATACACTCTTGTGCCACCACTATAACATCATAATATGTCTATTTTCCAAAAACCCAACTTCTTCTTTGGACACACCTTTTGACAATATTCTTTTAATTATATTTGATATATTCTTATAAACCACATTACATAAATAAATTTGTATAAACTCATTAAAAGAAGAAGTATTATTACTTTTTGGTATAAATGCTAAAAACACCACATTAAAAGCACCAGATACTCTTCCCTGAGATCTAGATTCTTCAAAAGCCATCAAAATATCATTTCCCAAAATCTCAAAAAAGTCTAAACATAATTCTACAATCCATCCATGATCAGTCCCTAGACTTTTATCTTTTTGAAACCTTTTCAACACATATTCAACCTTCGAAATGTTCACAGGACAAAAAAATGTTAAGAATATCCGTTGGCAATATGATACAGGTGTTGTCCTTGATGGAAACTTGCATATATGATGAATGATAGTAGTGCAATAGGTTAACAGCAAAAGATTACAGATCAGACTCCATAGATTAAAGAAAGAGAATGATTTAAGAAGTATACGTTGGTTCACTTTGTTGAAGCAGCATGCACACGTGGGTTAACAAAACAAAAGGAGCGTATACGTATGCACGCACTTTCACAGAATGAAAAGCACGTATGGGATGGAAAATCAAGGTTTGAGGTTTTGGTCCGAGGTATTGGTCCGAGGTTTTGGTTCGAGGTATTGACAAAGGATCTAAGTATATAAGAAGGAGAAGATCAAAAGGCTAAGTGTGCAAGTAATGAATATCTTATGAAGATCAAATATGCATGTTATGGGTTTCTGGTGCTTTGCTTGATCTGAACTAAGGATGAACCTAAGCGGTTGATGATGGATCAGGTTCATAAGACCTGAAATGTATTATCATTATGTGGTTTGATCATGGATAATCTAGATTTGGATGCTAACGCATGTTTTATTCTGTAAATGTTATGATTTGGGTATGAATGAAGTCTGGAATAGCTATGAAGTTTTTAGTTAGTATTTGCAGATGTATACACTGGTTCGCCTTGGTCAAGGCGCATATACATACCGGTTCGGTACTTAAAAGTAGCGTATACATTATGAGATATGATGTTTGAAGTTGCAGTTGGTTTTGGTTGTTGATGCAGAGTTCTGGGTTCTACTCTATGTTTTGGTGATTGTGTTCTGGTCACAGTATTCTGAATGTTTAGATTGATTAATTGTGATTTGCGTAAGCATTGATGGGCTTTTAGCGATTGGTTGTATTGCAGTGGTGATTGATATTGAGCTTCAATGTTGCTGATGGGTCCAGTATGAAAATTGGATGAAATGTGGCCTTCATATTGTGTTGTTATGTACCAGGAGTATCCAGTTTGAAAATTTATGAAATGTGGTCCCTAGAGGAAGAGAGAAGGTCATAGCCTTCTGTAGGCCGGTGCCTACGTACTGGTAAACATATCAACCAGTACAAGAGCTAGGGGGTTGGAGCTCCCTTCTTGTAGTAGCTGGAGAACGAGAGAAGGCCGTAGCCTTCTGTAGGTTGGCGCCTACGTACTAGTAAACATATCGGCTAGTATAAGAGCTAGGGGGTTGTAGCTCCCTTCCAGTAGAAGCTAGAGAATGAGAGAAGGTTGTAACCTTCTGCAGGTGGGTTCCTGCATACTAGTATGATTCTGCACTAGTACAAGATTGTAAACAGGTTTTTCTTATATTAAAAGAAGACAGAGACAACAAAAACAGGTGGTTTTTCTCCTGCATTGGGTTTCCACCTTAAATCTTGGTGTTCATGTGTGTTGCTTATGTGTAATTTCTTATTCTGTTACTACTGCACATGGTTATTGTTTAAATGGTTAATTAAGTACTGATGCATTGATTAAATATCAACATATGATGAATTAACTAAATCATAAGTTCACTGGATATACGTTGGTTGCCTTAAGAACGGTTACGTGCACATGGGAGTTCCCTTCATTGAAATAGCATATATAAATTTGATTATGAAAAGAAAAAGTTAGTGAGTTGATAACACTAATTCACCCCCCCTCTCGGTATTATTCCGAACAATTGGTATCAGAGCAGCTCCTTTGATAGAAGCTTGATTGCCTAAAGGAGATCCGTAGAAACAATGGGAAAGAAGCTAAAGAAGAAAGTGCCTAAGACGAAGAAGACATCTCAAAGGAACAATGAAAACAGGAGAGACAATTGGCCATCAGGTGGAAGCAAGTATTCAGATTCAGAATCACCTCATATTGAAGATGAACAAGAAAAAGAAGCATCAAGTACAAATTTTTTGTCTTCTCATGATTCTTTTATGTTCATGCAATGTTGAAGATATTGAAAGTGATAGTGAAAGAATATAGAGGCAAAAGTTAAAAGACTCACAGATAAAATTAGAGATCAACAAGATGTATTTAACAAAAGGGAGTGTGCCTTCAAAGAAGAAGTTACCAAATTAAAAGCTCAGTTGCAGGAAGGAAACAAAGTAAGAAAGCAGTACAAGGAAAAGGAAGATCAATGTCAAAAGCTGCAGGATGAAGTGACATCATTAAGAAATGAAGTAAATGAAAAGAGTTCAACAATCAAGAGACTTAAACATAGATCCAATTACTATGAAAGTCTTGAAGCTGAGATCACCTCTCTAAAAGAAGATCTTGAAAATTAAAATAAGCAGAATGAAGAACTACCTCAAGCAGATGAAGAACAAGAAAATGAGAATCTCAAATTAAGGCAACAAGTGGAAGAAGGAAGAAAGGTTGAAGAAATCATGAAGAAGCAATATCTCGAAAAGGAATAGCAATATCAGGTTGAGGTAAATATCCTAAAAGGTAAATTAGAAGAAAAGGATAATCTTCTACGATTTCAAGATAGTACTAAGATTTTGGATGACATTCTTAGTAGTCAAAGGTCTACTGCCATCAAATTTGGTCTTCATTTTCATGAAACTGTTAAAGGTGAATCTAGCTCACAAACTGAAGCAAGGAAATCTGATGAAAAATCTAAAATGCTCAACAAGGAGATAAGAGGTCAACCCCATCAACAACCAAGGAAATAAAGTCTTCAATGAAAATCATTTACTCCTAACCATGAAAGTGATAATCGACTCTTTCCTCTGATGAGTAATGGTGAATGTTTTATATGTCATAATTTTGGACATGTTGCAACAAGATGCAGAAGTAGAATGGTTCAAGCTAATAATCGTCACACAGAAACATCATCAACTTCCAGGTACTTTAAGGGATATTGTTTTTCTTGCAATATGTTTGGTCACAAAGCCATTGACTGTTATAGAGAGAATATGAAACATATAAGATGTTATGTTTGTAACAAGTTTGGGCATATAGCAAAAGAGTGCAGGAGAAATTTTTGGCCAACGTATCAAAAGGAGCAAACATCATCACACTCCAAGGTATGGAAGAAGAAGGAAGTACAATCAGAAGGATGTGGCATAGCTCAGTATATAGACATAACAGACTCAGGGGGAGCTGAAAGTGTGAAACTTTAGTATTCCAATTCTCATACGCAGTTATCATGAATACAAGTCGCGTATATATGCGAGTTAAAAGTTGCACAGTCACGTATATGGTGTTTTGAGGAAGAAGCAGTGGGACAGACTTAGGAAAAGGGGTTTGATATGGTTTAGTCAATTATCAATTATCTTTTATGTTCTGATTGATGATGATTACAGTCTGGTAATGATATGTAGAAGTGTTTTTGTGTTGGGTCCCTATAATACTAGTGATTACCCCATTACTATTGTAGTTGTACCCCTTATTAATATTGTTGTGCCCCTATTATCCCCATATTGTTATTACTGTGCCCCATAGAATCCCTCTATTGTTATTTTTGTGGCTTTATATTATTATTGTTAGGTCGGCTGGGTTATATTGTGACTCCTTATACTCCTATATCTAGAAAGGAGGTTTTGTCATTTGAATCATCCAAGAATTGTTCATTTATGTAATGTAAAGGAGATTGCCCCCTCGAAGAGGTTGAATTCTAAGGCATTGATATATCTTTTCTATCTTTTCTTGAGCTGGTTTCATAACATTTGGTATCAGATCTTTGGATTTTAGGGTTTCGCTGCTCCAAACAGGTCATTGTGGCATTTTTGCTAGAACTTTTTTTCTACGATGTTTCAGAAGCTAAAAAAAAACCCATTTGAGAAGACGTTGCGCTGAATCTCAGGTACGAATTTTAGAGCTTTTCGCACTATATTTGCAGAGATATGATCTGAGGAAGTTGGTCTTTTTGCATACTCCTGAATTACATTCCAAATAGGTGACCTAGGGCAAATCGTCATAACTTTCTCTCTGAGCATCGGATTGAAATTTCGTAAGAAGCTACAAAAAGAGGACGGACTATAGTTTCTTGTATATATTTTTCAGAGCCAAAGATCAAAACAAGGACACGTGGCATGTCGTACAAGTTCGCTCTACTGAACTAGTCTATAATCAGGTCACTGTGGGAGATTTGACATAACTCTTCCTTGGAGAATCCAATTGGGATCAGCCTGGTGGCATTGGAAAGAGGACACAGAGGTCTACTATAGGTCACAATTTCAGAACTGGATGATCAGAATTACAAAGATACATCAGAGGCAATATCGAGCTCCTACAAAGTGAAAAAATGTGTGTAGATTTTTTTAAATTTTTGCTTAAGCTTGGTTTGAAAAATTATTTTGAAGGAATTCAAAGGGCATAGTAGAGCATTATTATTGGTAACTGATGCCCAGAGGAAAGAAAATGCAAACACCTAGTAAGAAACCTAAAAGCTCTAGCATGACTCATGAAGAAGAGGAAGAAATGCTACATGATATATCAAAATTACAAGACCAAGTGCAACAAATGTCAGTCTCACAAAAGCTAAAAGAAGCTAAGATAAATGGCATGGAATCTAAGATAAAGGGCGTGGAAGCTAAGATGAATGGCATGGAAGCTAATATGGACGATTGGAAGACAGACATAGAAGTATTGAAGACAAATATGAATAAGTTGCTACAAGAAATGGTCACTAATGGTGAAAGGGTAGTAAAGGAAACTCATGATGAGAACAAAAGAAATGTTAATCATGATTCCATAGACCCTAATGTTGGATCGAAGATCCACCATATTCCAAAAATCGATATGAGGAAGTTTGATGGCAAGGATCCCGCAACATGGATATTACAGATGGAGCAATTTTTTGATCTCAATAATGTGCAAAACACACAAAAGGTACGTATTGCAACTTTATATTTGGAACCAAATCAGTTTGTATGGTATCAATGGCTTTGCTCTCGTAAACAAATTATCACTTGGGCAATTTTTACGGAAGAATTGATAGCACATTATGAGGATACAAAAGCAACACTTTTTTTAGCCAATTGATAAGTCTCAAACAAAAGGGTTCAATAATGGAGCACATTGAGGAGTTCCAAAAATTGAACATAAGGGTAAAAAATATTCCAGAGGAGCATAGGATTGATGTGTTCATAGGGACTTTAAAGGATAATATCCAACATGATGTTCGCCTTTGGGAACCTGATTCATTAGAGAAGGCATTCAGGTTAGCAAGAAAAATGGAAAGCAAAATTATGGCAACCAGGAAGCATACCACTCACAACTATAAAGATGGAAGTGTTGTTGCCCCTAGTCTTCCACAACCTATAAGGTTGACACCACAAAAATTGGAAGAAAAAAGAGCAAAAGGGCTTTGTTACAGTTGTGATAGCAAATACACTAAAGGTCATAAGTGTGCTGAGAAGAAATTATTCTACATAGATTGTGAAGAGGAAGAAGAAAAGGAGCAAGAAAGGTCAAAAGAAGAGGATATACTCCAGGAACAAAGCCTAGATAAAGAAGAAATGAATCCGACCATATCTTGTAATGCATTGGCGGGAATTACCACTCCTCAAACCATCAAGATAGAAGGACAAATCAAGAAGAAAAAGGTAATAGTGTTGATTGATTCAGGAAGTACCCACAATTTTATTCATTGTAAGGTAGCAAAAGAATTGAATTGCTTCCTATATCCAGCACCAGAGTGTCAAGTGATGGTTGCAAATGGAGGAACAATAAATTGCTCTGGAAAGTGCCATAATATCAAGCTATCCATGGGAGAATATGTATTGACTAGCCCAATGCTTTCCATTCCAATGGGAGGTGTTGATGTTGTACTAGGAGTCCAATGGCTACAATCCTTGGGTACAATAGCTTTTAATTTTCAAGAACTTTTCATGAAATTTTCTATGGAAGGAAAGGAAGTTGAATTAAGGGGTATTGCAGGGAAACCAGGAAAGATAATCAGCTCTAATGGTATGACAAAGCTTCTAAAAAAGGAACAAAGAGGTGTAATTGCACAATTATGTTCGCTAGATGTTTCCACATTGGAATCATCTATTTCTCCAGATCTCCAAAAAGTCTTGGACAATCATTCCAAGGTATTTGAGACTCCCAAAGGTCTCCCACCTATTCGTGATCATGATCATGCTATTCATCTGATTCCAGGAAGTGTTCCTCCAAACATCAGGCCGTACAGATATCCCTATGCCAAAAGAGTGAAATTGAACGTATGGTTGCAGAAATGCTAGAGGCTGGTATAATTCAACCGAGTCAAAGTTCTTTCTCTGCTCCAGTAGTATTGGTGCACAAGAAGGATGGATCATGGCGCATGTGTCCGGATTATAGGGAGCTCAACAAGCTCACTATTAAAGATAAGTTCCCCATTCCTGTCATTGATGAATTACTGGATGAATTGCATGGATCAATTTACTTCACCAAGTTGGATCTTCGTTCAGGATATCATCAAATCAGAATGAAGACTGAAGACATTCCGAAAACAGCATTTAGAACTCATGAGGGTCATTATGAATTTTTGGTCATGCCTTTTGGCCTTACCAATGCACCTTCAACATTTCAAGGTTTGATGAATTCAATTTTCAAACCATTCCTTAGAAAATTTGTGTTAGTATTTTTTGATGATATACTAATCTACAACAAGTCTTGGAAGGATCATGTTGAACATGTTGACAGGGTGCTACAACTATTGGAGGAGAAACAATTATATGCAAAAAGATCCAAATGTTTCTTTGGAGTACAAGAGGTGGAATATCTGGGTCATATTGTATCTCATGAAGGAGTTAAGGTAGACCCTAGCAAAATTAAAGCCATTAAGGAATGGAAAATCCCCACATCCATAAAGCATCTGCGAGGATTTCTCGGGTTGACAGGGTATTATCGCAAGTTTGTTAAGAATTATGGGAGAATAGCAGCACCTCTAACAACATTATTGAAGAAAGATGCATTTTCATGGACTCCAGAAGCAACAAAGGCCTTTGAACATCTTAAAGAGGCAATGTGCCAAGCACCGGTCTTAGCTACACCGGACTTCACAAAAACCTTTATTGTGGAATGTGATGCTTCAGGAAATGGAATTGGTGCTGTTTTAATGCAAGATGAAAGACCCATTGCTTTTGAAAGTCGTCCAATCAAGGGAAAGTTTTTACACAAAGCTATTTATGAGAAGGAAATGTTGGCAATACTCCATGCACTTAAGAAATGGCGACCCTACCTAATGGGAAGACACTTCAAGGTAAAAAAGGATCATGATAGCCTTAAATACTTTTTAGAACAAAGATTATCCTCTGAAGAGCAACAAAAGTGGGTCACAAAGATGTTGGGTTATGACTTTGAAATCATCTACAAAAAAGGGAAGCAAAATGTGGTGGCAGATGCACTCTCAAGAAAGGATGAGGATGTGGAAGCATTGTTGTGCGCCATTTCTATTATCCAACCAGATTGGATAAACGAAGCAAGGGAGGAATGGAAGAATGACGAAGAAGTGTGGGCACTTATTCGAAAATTACAACAAGATTCCAGTATGTCTGATACATTTAGCTGGAAAAATGATTCGTTATGGTACAAAGATCGCTTATACCTCTGTAAGAATTCCCAGCTAAAACAAAAGATTCTTATGGAATTGCACACTTCTCCCTTAGGAGGGCACTCAGGATTTTTAAAAACTTACCACAGGGTTAAGAAGGAATTTTTTTGGGATGGCCTTAAATCAGATATTCAAAAGTTTGTGGCGGAATGTTTGGTTTGCCAACAAAATAAAGTTGAAACAATTAAGACACCGGGTCTATTACAACCTTTATCCATTCCAAGCCAACGTTGGGAGGAGGTTTCAATGGATTTTATCACAGGTTTACCCAAGTCTGAGGGAAAGAGTGTCATCATGGTGGTAGTTGACAGACTTACCAAGTATGCACACTTTTGTGCATTATCACATCCATTTAAAGCCAGTACAGTTTCTACTGCATTTATGGAAACAATTCAAAAGCTACATGGAAACCCAAAGATTATTGTAAGTGACAGAGATCCCATTTTCACTGGAAATTTTTGGACAGAATTATTTTCTTGTCTTGGTACTCAGTTAGCTCATAGCTCATCTTATCATCCTCAATCTGATGGGCAAACTGAGATAGTAAACAAATGTTTGGAAGGATATCTTCGTTGCTTTGTATCTGATAAACAGACACAATGGGTCAAATGGTTGCCTCTGGCTGAATGGTGGTATAACACTTCCTTCCATACAACAACAAAAATGACCCCATTTATGGCACTTTATGGGTATCAGCCACCATCCATCACATCATATTTAAGAGAAAATTCTAAGGTTCAAGCAGTGGAACATCACATCAAACATCAACAACAAGTCCTCCAACTCTTAAAGGATAACCTCTTGTTGGCACAGAATAGAATGAAACAACAGGCAGATCAACATCGCAGCGAAAGAAGTTTTGATGTAGGTGATTGGGTATTCCTACGGCTACAACCATATAAGCAAATGTCCCTCAAGCAAGCTAAGAAGGATAATAAATTATCACCAAAGTATTATGGTCCATACAAGGTGTTGCAAAAGATTGGTACTATGGCATACAAATTGGAGCTTCCTGCAGCTTCTCGATTGCACCCAGTTTTCCATGTTTCATGTTTAAAGAAGGTTATAGGCGACAAGCTCCCAGTTCAAACAATATTGCCAGAACTTGACAAGGAAGGAAAAATTATATTGGAACCGGAAGCAGTCACAGAAACAAGAACTCGACAGCTACGAAATCGATCAATTTCGGAGTATCTTATCAAGTGGAAGAACTTATCAGCTGAAGATTCCACATGGGAGGATGAGAATTTTATACAGAAGCATCCAAAACTATCAAGCGTTGAGGACAACACTTTTTTGAAGGAGAGGGGCATGTTGGGTCCCTATAATACTAGTGATTACCCCATTACTATTGTAGTTGTACCCCTTATTAATATTGTTGTGCCCCTATTATATTGTTATTACTGTGCCCCATAGAATCCCTCTATTGTTATTTTTGTGGCTTTATATTGTTATTGTTAGGTCAGCTAGGTTATATTGTGACTCCTTATACTCCTATATATAGAAAGGAGGTTTCGTCATTTGAATCATCCAAGAATTGTTCATTTATGTAATGTAAAGGAGGTTGCCCCCTCGAAGAGGCTGAATTCTAAGGTGTTGCTCTATCTTTTCTTGAGCTGGTTTCATAAAATTTTTGCCCTCATAAGTTGTTGATTATGATGCCTTGATGATTCTTACTGACAAATGCAATGATCAGATCTGACAGTGAACAGATGACATAGGTTTAGGGGAGAATATGCTTCTAATAATGCATTGTTGGCATTATACATGATGATACTAATACTGCTTGATCCACATAGTTGCTTTGATTCAGATGACTCTTTTGATGATGGATGTAGTATACCTAGGGGGGATAATATGGGGTACAGAGGGAGGTACCCAAGGGAATAATGTAATAATGGGATGGGCCATAGTTAATAAATAAAGTGGTTAACCCGCATCATGTAAGGGACCGCAAGTAGTTAGCAATAATGTAATAAGCCCATTGTATTAGATATATGGTATTGAGAGAACCATGGTAATGACACATGGTATTGTATGTATGAGGCCTATATAGAGGCTAGAGACTCCCAAGGAGAGATGTCAAGGAATATTGTATGGACAAGCATATGGCTTGCGGAGTGTTCTCCTTCCTTAAGGAGTGATTATATGGTGTTGCCCTACCTTAAGGGTTTTTATATTAATAAAGATTTGAAGTTTATCTATTTATATATTGTTCTTAGTATATTTTCTATTTTCATATATTTTCAGGTCAGATCTATTATAAGTGGTATCAAAGCACTTTCTTGGGCAAAAGAAGAGATATTTTTTTTTTTAATTTTTGGAAGATTTTTTTGGGGTGACGAGTTTGCAGATCAGATTTGAAGCTTTTGGTGAAAATTTTGTAGAAAAAATTGCAGATATGGATTCTTTGGAAAAAACACCCAAATTCAAAAAACAAATTGGCTAAATTGGAGTCCGAATGAGGGATATATCGCTGATTTAAAAATCAGTTGTGTTGCAGAATTTTTTTGCGAAAATTCGTGGATGGCGGATCTCTAGTTATTTTTTCTTGTTTTGTGAGGAGTTTTGGGAAACTAATTGCAGATATGAGATCCTGTTGAAAAATTACCCAAATTCAAAAAAATAATCAGTCAAATCGGAATCCATATGAGGGAGATATCGTTGATTTAAAATCAGCTATTTTTTCAAAAATTTTGTGACGACGGAATAGTTACAGCGCGAATCTGAAATTTCAGAGTGCCCAGATTGGGATTTTTATCACATGGGAAGATGCAGAATGGTCGTTCCATTTCTGAAAATAGGTCATAATAGGGATTTTGAGCAACATTGACCAAATTGTGGCCATTTTAAATTTTCGCCAAGTAAGTGATTTTTTTTTCAAAACCCTCTTCATGGCTTCTAGCAAGAATTTTTTTACAGGAAAAGATGACGGTCCTACTATTGAAGAATTCCTAGAAAGACAAAAGTCATTTTGGTCAACACGTTGGAAATTTTTCATAGTGGCTAATTTTAAAGATAAGGTGGCCACATGGTGGGAATCACTTAACAGAAAGAAGTGTTTAAACCTACCCGATGAAGAATTTGAAAAATTTGTTTTAGACAAATGGTCTCATGCTAGAAAAAAAGATAATGAGAAACATGTGGGGTTATTTTCTACTGGAATCTGCTTGTTACAGGTTCATGGATATATTCAGAAGGAGAAGATCATTGTGTCTATAGATCCTAGTTGAAAGAAAAATTTTATAAATGTTAATTTGGCAAATAGATTGCAAGTACCAGCCAAACAAATGGAGCACACATAGGTTGATAATGAGGACGTTCAATTTTATAAAGATTTGAAGATTTCTATGGATAAGTATGTATTGCATTTTGATTTTTATGCTTCAAATATGGCTAATTTGGATGTTGTTTTGGGATACCCTTGGATGGAATCTGTTGGTATTATCAATATTAATGTGCAGAAGAAATTCTTGAAGCTCTGGTATAAAAAGAAGAAAATTACATTACAGGATATTTCCATCAATAAACAGGTAGAGTCCAAGGAGGCTGAAGCAGAAGATGTTACAAGTACTGATACATCAAATGAGGAATCTGTGGTTGAAGTAATATTGGAAGATAAGCAACAACAACAGGCGCCATAACATGTACAATATACCAATCAAGCTCCATTAGGTGGTGAATTAAAGAAAGATACACTGTTGGTTAAAACTTCAGCATATCACCACCCACATCACCCCGCAAGAAAACAACCAACACGATGGCAACAAATTAGCCACAAGGACAACAACCCCCACATGACAGATAGAGAGGGGCAATGATCCACCCACAACACATCAACACAGAAGAGCCGCCAGGGTCAACTTCCATCTCAAGTGAGCGAGGCACTAGCTAGATCGAGGGTTCACCTTTCTCTTGGATGGCTAGATGCATGTGCATGGTACCAGTGGACTACTCTTTTGAGTAGATCTTATTATTTGTGTTCTTCTTATGTTTTGGGGATGAAACATGTTTAAGGGGGGTGGAATGTAGTATACCTGGGGGGATAGTATGGGGTACAGAGGGAGGTACCCAAGGGAATAATGTAATAATGGGATGGGCCATAGTTAATAAATAAAGTGGTTAACCCACATCATGTAAGGGACCACAAGTAGTTAGCAATAATGTGATAAGCCCATTGTATTAGATATATGGTATTGAGAGAACCATGGTAATGACCCATGGTATTATATGTATGAATCCTATATAGAGGCTAGAGACTTCCCATGGAGAGATGTCAAGGAATATTGTATTGGCAAGCATATGGCTTGTGGAGTGTTCTCCTTCCTTAAGGAGTGATTGTATGGTGTTACCCTACCTCAAGGGTTTGATCAATAAAGAAGCATTTTCATGTTATACTATTGGATTGATCTTGTTCTGGGTATGTTTTTTATTTTCATATATTTACAGGTCAGATCTATTACACTTGGTGTTGTTTGATATATCTATCAGGTTCTACAGCTTGACGTAATAAACACCAATATGGTTTCCATCAACTCCAAAGGGGGAGATTGTTGGCATTATGATACAGGTGTTGTCCTAAATGGCAACTCGCATATATGATGAATGATAGCAGTGCAACAGGTTAACAACAAAGGATTACAAATCAGACTCCAAAGATTGAAGAAAGAGAATGGTTTAAGAAGTATACACTGGTTCACTTTGTCCAAACAACATACACACGAAGGTTAACAGAAAAAAAGGAGTGTATACTTATGCACACATTTTCACAGAAGGAAAAGGGCATATGGGATGGAAAATCAAGGTTTTGGTCCAAGGTATTGGTTTGAGGTTTTGGTCGAGGTATTGGTCCGAGGTATTGACAAAGGATCTAAGTATATAAGAAGGAGAAGATCAAAAGGCTAAGTGTGCAAGTAATGAATATCTTATGAAGATCAAATATGCATGTTATGGGTTTCTAGTGCTTTGCTTGATCTGAACTAAGGATGAACCTAAGTGGTTGATGATGGATGAGATCTGATGATGGATCAGGATCATACGACCTAAAATTTATTATCATTATGTGGTCTGATTATGGATAATCTAGATCGGGATGCTAATGCATGTTTTATTCTGTAAATGTTATGATCTGGGTATGACTGAAGTTTGGAATAGTTGTGAAGTTTTTAGTTAGTATTTACAGATGTATACGCTAGTTCGCCTTGGTCAAGGCATGTATACACGCCGGTTCAGTACTTAAAAGTAGCATATACATTATGAGATATGATGTTTGAAGTTGCAGTTAGTTTTGGTTATTGATGCAAAGTTCTGGGTTATGCTATGTGTTTTGGTGACTGTGTTCTAGTGACATTGTTCTGAATGTTCAGATTGATTGATTGTGATTTGCGTCAGTGTTGATGGGTTTTCAATGATTGGTTGTATTGCAGTGGTGATTTTTATTGAACTTCAATGTTTCTGATGGGTCCAGTATGAAAATTGGATGAAACGTGGCCTTCATATTGTGTTGTTATGTACTAGGAGTATCCAGTTTGAAAATTGATGAAACGTGGTCCCTAGAGGAAGAGAGAAGGTCGTAGCTTTCTGTAGGCCGGTGCCTATGTACTGGTAAACATATCGGCCAATACAAGAGCCAGGGGCTTGGAGCTCCCTTCCAGTAGAAGCTGGAGAACGAGAGAAAGTCGTAGCCTTCTCTAGGTTGGCGCCTACGTACTAGTAAACATATCGGCTAGTACAAGAGCTAGGGAGTTGTAGCTCCCTTCCAGTAGAAGCTGGAGAATGAGTGAAGGTTGTAGCCTTCTATAGGTGGGTGCCTATGTATTGGTATGAGTCTGCACCAGTAAAATATTGTAAACAGGTTTTTCTTATATTAAAAGAAGACAGAGATGACAACAACAGGTGGTTTTTCTCCCGCATTGGGTTTCCACCTTAAATCTTGGTGTTCATGTGTGTTTCTTATGTGTGATTTCTTATTCTGTTATTACTGCACATGGTTACTGTTTAAATGGTTAATTAAGTATTGATGCACTGATTAAAGATCAACATATGATGAATTAACTGAATCATAAGTTCACTGGATATACGTTGGTTGCCTTAAGAACATTTGCGTGCACACGCGATTTCCCTTCATTGAAGTAGCGTATATAAATCTGATTATGAAAATAAAAAGTTAGCGAGTTGATAATACTGATTCACCCCCCCTCCCCCTCTCAGTATTATTCCCAACACTATCTTCCTCTGAAAATAATTTAGGATAATTTTGAACAATTTTCATCAAAGCCCCAATATTCCTCCAACCACTCTTCTTATATAAAGAAGAAAAATGCTTGACAACATTTTTTTCTAAAACTTTCTAAGAATTAATATATCTAGATATATATATATATATATATATATATATATATATATATATATATATATATATATATATATATATATATATATATATATATATATTATATATAGTTTAATCTTTTATATCCTATATTTCATTATTTATCCTTCTATTACTAGCATATTTGTGGAAAAAAGTTGTATTATCATCTCCCCATTTCACCTCGACGACCCTAATTTTCAATCTATAGTCCCTTAAAATCACTGATGCTACCAAACCAAGAATCTCAACCATAACTAATTTTCACAGCGGAAAATATAAAGCAGTAAATCACATATGCACAAGTATACACAATTTTTAACAAATATTGTACAATAATGTACGACCCAATCTTCGTTATATTAAACCAAATCTGAATAATACAACAGTTTATGGTATACAAGATACAATGACAAACATCTTACGTAGACTCGATGTTGTATATTTTCCTGCCAGTCCTTTGCTTCCGTACTTCCCACTAGTTGCACCTTAGTCCTTCCAAAGAAAATACATCGAGACTCTAGGAGGGCTGCCACCTAACACTGTTGCAAGTCACTTCTACTACATGTACATGGGTTGATTCAATCTTCTCTTTGGGTAGCCCTAATTCTCAAGCTCCAAACTCGTAGGCCAGTAGTCACTCCCACAGTTTGCAATACACTGCTCCAAATTTTTTCAATATCCTTAACCCAACAAACACAATATGCACTCCAATATGCATGCACTAGTGCACTGTTTTAGGGTACTTACGTTGTTGTGCTTCTGGACTGGTTAGGGCACCCAACCACAATCCCTAACAGTCCTCAAATATGGCCCAAAATTGGACCCTTTCCTACAACTTCCTTCATCCAACAAGCTCCAATGCCACACTACCCTGTTTCTTGCACCAACTCCTCCAATTAGACCTTACGACCCTATTTCATAGCCTAGAACAGGCCTGCTGTGGTCTCTAGGCTTGCAACTTGCTACAACAAGCCTTCTCCTTGTTGTGGCAGCCCTTCTTAAGGCTCTACTCCTTCCCTACTGCCCCCAAAACAGTCCACTCTCCCTTCGGCCTCAAATAATAGGCTTCAGCCTTTAAGACAATACCCTAGCCTCCACAAAATGACCCAAAAAATAGTCTCTAAATTAGTTTGTTGTTCCGTTCTTCCTTATTGTGGCTAGGGAAGAAAATTTGAGCTCTTCTCTTATGTATTTTTTTGCACAAGTGGATGAGGAATAGGTCCTCCACTTCACCTCTATATATAAACATAAAGTGGGCTCCACGAATTCATTTGAAAAGACATGTCTCTTGGACCAAGCCTACATGATTTGACTATCCATAATTAATTGTCAACTTCAAAAATTCATTTCTAGAGCTCTGTTTTGAGTGAAATTTGGAGTGTTGGAATCAACATGCCAAGCTCTATTACCTCAAATTTTCTCATGCTCAAATTCTTCATAGTTTTTTCCCAAATCCTGATGGGTTCAAAACCCCAACCTTTGGTTCCAAGCTCACAAGTGACCCTTGTGTCGCTTTGCCCTCCAAACCCTAGACCCTAGGGCTTGGAGTACCTCTCAAGCTGCACAAATCAACAAACTCAACTTCTGAAAAGACTCCAGACCCATTCTTCAAATATTCACCATTAATCCTTTCTTATAAATCTACTTATTCCTTTTTCAAAATTCTTTTTTTAATATTCTCCTAATTAATCACTTCATTCTTGAGATATTTTAGCTTATAAACTAAGCTCTCCATAGTTGAACCTAACTAGATCCTATCTAGTAATTTCCACTTTCCTTTTACCAAGTTCACAAATTCCATATTTGCTAACCATGAATGATTAAATCTAAAAGGATAATTTAGGACATAAAATTTAATCTCCAACTGTAAGCAACAAAGCATATGGTATGAAATTATTACATTTAATGCGTATGGTAGATACTTGTTTATTGATAACATCAATTTTTTCATCATTAATATTTTGTCCAATCTTTTTGAAATCCCATTTATACCAACCCTACCATTCCTCCAAGTTGAAATTAAAGGAACATGAACCATATCAATCAAAAATACCCTTTCAGATGTTCGAATCTAGGAATGAAACCCCAAACACCATTAACAGATAGAGTTAAACTCATATCTCTTCCAATAATAAGGTAATATTCCTTGAGTATTCCTTCCGGAATGACCCTTTCCCAAAATACCAATCTATCTTTATATGGTCCATAATAATTAATAATCTTGATCAAATGGTCCACACCTTAATATAACCTTCCATCATGATACCAACACTTGTATGAAAGGGAATCACTTTATAAACCAAAGGGTTCCATGCCAAGAGAAATCCCCCATAAACTCCTATAGATTATACTAAAAAACACTTCCATGTTGGAAGTATCTTAAGAAAAATCCCTCTATCCTTCAAACCTTGAACCATATTCTCTTGAATTAAAATAATATCTAGACTAACTATAGATAATAATCTATTAAGGGGAAAAAAAATTGGTGTTCCTTAAAAACCCCTAATATTATGCGATGAAAAGATCATTTTATAATACCATAGTGGGCACACTCGATCTAAGGGCCTTTTTAACGAAACTAGAATCAGACCTATGCCTATCTCTCAAACTATTCTCACTTGAGAATTAGTAAAATCCTTCTCAACATGTTCCTTCTCCAACAATCCTCCCATCATAGCATCTGATATTCTACCCTTACCATTATCTCATTTTGGTTTTTGTATAGTTTTTCCAACATCTAAATTACCCTTCTCCACCCTAGTAGAGTAAAAAGCATTTGAATTTTCTCCCTTATGTTTGGCCACCTTACCCATTGAAGTGTAAGGTTATAATAGATATTTTCTAAGAGCATCTTTAAAAGAAAGAACCAATGTCAAAACCACTAGACTCAAATATGCCTCCTCACCCTAGACACCCACCATATAAGAGTTATTATATGTGCTCAACAGAGGAAAGGAAATAGGATTTAAAATAATCTCATATTCCCTAGACTTTTTTTGTGAAAAAAATCCTATTTGTGATCAAATCCACAACACAGGGATTCTTCAAAGAAAGGTTACAACCTAAATCAAGACCAAATTTTGACACATATCTTATGGGATCCTTACCCTCAACATTATTCCCAAGCCCATAAAATTCATTATAATTTTGTAACCCTAATGTAGAATTATTTTTATCAATAACAAATAAATCAAAAGATTATGAAAAAGGCTCAATTCTAAAACAAACAAAAAACTGAAAATCCTTTGCAAAATAACAACCTTTAACTATTTCAAAATTATGACAAACTTTCCCCATAAGATCATTTAAAGATTTATTTTCTTAATAGGAAGAAAGATTTATTTAATTATTTAATTATTTTTCAAGAAGTTAGAATGAATTATAAAATTCGAGGAAGATGGATTTCAACTTACCCACTAGAGAAATAGTATCATAATTCTCATTAGATATCTTATGTTCTTTAGCACTAGCTAGGTCACCTGCAACAGTGTACTCCACTGATGGATTTGAAACATGAATAGATTCAATATTTTCAAAAGGACCTTCAAAATCAATATCTTGACGTAAACCATGTCCAATATTTCCTTTCTCGGCCTAATAATTCTTTCCAGAACCCTCAACCTTTTTTGTCCAAGTAGCCCCATGAAAATAAGTAGATTCCACATTTGTATACCCAACCTCTCAATAAATATGACACCTAAAGAGAATTTCCCAATGATCAAGCCTCTAAATAATTATCTAATCACCCCACAAAATCTCAATCTTAGTTGGTAGCCTAACTGACATGTTGAATTCCACCAAAATCCACACCATTCTCTTTTTTACCATATGCAGGTTTCATTCCTGAATATATATAATATTCCCACGACATTAACATCTATAAATACCTTCTTCGACTAGAGGTCTAGAGGGAACCCAAATAACAATAACCAAAGATTACAGGATGTTCCTTTTTCCTTCAACAGATTGATGTTTTGATGCCATCTACTTAAAACTAGAGAACCCGAACCAATAACCCAAGGGGATTCTAAGCATTTCAACCAATCCTACTTAGAAAGGCAATTGAAACAAACCCAATTATTTAGTAGCATATGAAACCTCAAGGCATATTTGAAAATTGGATTCCACTTATATGCTATCTACTCGAGCCAATAGGTCTTATTTAATACCCTATACTCCAGTCTTCCCACCAAATCCCTCGTTGAAAAATTCTCCACCCTTCTAATGTTAACATCCTTTCCAAGATTCATGGAGACCTTTCAATTCCTTTGCTTATATGATTTTATCTCTCTCTTATTTTGGAACCTCAAATGAAAGGTCTTTGCCTCCTCAGAACCCTCTACCAGTCTAAAGAAATTCCCACTTCTCTGAAATTTCTCTAAAAATTCACTAGTCTCATTTAAACCATGGACACCAATCTTCGAAGTGTGATGAAAAACACCCTTATCCCTTGGTGACCCAAAAATATTAGCAACTTTTTGTGTATTAGTTCCAGTAAATTGATCCCAACTATGTGAAAGCTTCACCCTCGTAATCTAATGAATAACACCCCTATCCTTTGCCTACCCAACAATACCAACAACTTTTTGTGCAATAGTTCTTGAAAGTTGATCGCAAAATAGAACAAACTCTAGCAGCCTCTCAAATGAAGCTTTGGAGAGTTCTTTTGATGTTTGTGAAAGCTATAAGTTAGCCCCATTAACTAGGTTTTTTTCCACTCTCAATTCTCGAGACATTTTAACTTTATTAAACAATGAAATCTTGCTCTTAGTCTCTTAACGAACCTCCCAACTGAGTAATCCAACAGGTGCCTAGAATTTGTCATCCTCTACCCACTCCAAGTTATCCGTTGGACACATGGTTCAAGGACCGCTTAACTCCAATTCCTCGCTTGAGATCAACCTTCAATGCTCACGAAATCCAAAAAACTTATGCCAAGATCCCTTACACATCATTACAATTAATAATAATCACTCAATTCACCTCGGCGCTATGCATGCATAAACAAATCCAAAATTTTAACAAATCTAAAATCACAAAATGTTGATCAATAATATGCACCATGCCAAAAATGTTCTATATCTAATATGCAAGAAGATCAACAATCAATTTGCAAATAAACAATTAAAACCCAGTTCTATCCCTAAACATCCAATTAGAGAAATGCATGCAATCATATCACATTGAAGATCAACCTCACTACAATCCCCCATTGATGACTAATTGTATTTTGATACAATTGTTAAAAGAGACTCTGGATGTATCTCATCTCATCTCAAACCAACCTCTTTGTCTTACAACAATTCGAACTCCAACTCCCAAACTACTGCAATTACTAAATTTGAAAAACCAAGTTTATTAACATCAATAATAACATTAATTTTCAATTTAATTTTAAATATTCTCAAAATTATATATTATTAATTTATAAATTTTTTTTTTAACTATAGACTAATTTTATAAAAATTATATATTATCCTTAAAAATTTATATATTTTTATAATAATTTTTTATAAAAATCCCATAATGTAAAAAATTAATAAAATTAAGTATATATTTATACTTTCAAAATTAACAGTAGGTTTATATTTTCAAAATAAATTTTCATTTTAAAATAAAAACCTAAATTAATTAATATCATAATTACCATTTTAACTTTAACATTCTCACCTAAAATGATTAGGCATTAAAAAAGAGGTTAAGGTCAATACTAAAGTCAAGTGTCATGAATCTTCAAATGAAACATAACTACTATTCAAATACACTATGTCTTGTCTTAATGTGATTATAATAATATTATTAAATGAAGAAAAAATATTTTTACAATACTTAAAGAAAAAGCTATAACCATTACAAAATGGAAGTGTTAATTATTTTTAAAAATAATTAACACTTTAATCATGTTATAAGATTTTTTATTTTTATTTATTTTTATTTTTTTAAATATTTGAAGAACATTTCATCTTTATCTATATACGTATCTTTAAAGATTCGAAGGATAATTTATGTTTTTTTTTTCCCTTTTCTTCTTCTTCTGTATTATTGCCCATCTACGTGAGGTGAAACGAATTCGATGATAATTTATTTATTTTTTCTTTAGAAGTTGAATGCGCATCAAATCACTATTATACAGTGGAGTTATGTTAATTCTCTTAAAGCCTAACTAGCCTAACTATGGAGGAATTTATTGTCGAAATGGATTTAAAAAAAAAAAAAAATCAGTATCCAAGAAGTTTCGGCATATATGTACATAAATTTTTTTGAAGATTATTCAATATAGTCATGTCTCTTGAATGGAGTCATGTGGGGAGGTTATCATTAAACCCTTTCAATCACCGGGGCTATACATCATTAACAAATCAAAACAGATAATTTAATTCATTTTTTCCTACCATAAATCTTTAATTGAGGTGACCAACTTGAGAAAAGGTTGAAATTTGATTGCTTGAGATTTTGAAAGTTTATAACAAACTTCTACATTACCTCCACATGACAATTCCTCCGCTCGAATATATAATGCATTGAAATTCTCAATATAATATTTAGAAATATATGGAAAACATGTTATTAAGGAAATCATCCTCAAATTATTAAGGAAGTAACATATTCAATTTTTCATTGACTTGTTATTAGTTTTTTTTACTAAAAAAATTTAAAATCGATCCAAAGTTAAACATTATGAAATTAAATTAATTATTTTTAAATAAAATTTATTTCTATTTATCTCAAATATGATTGGTTGAAATGTCTCCCCTTAATGATAGCAAGAATTGATTTTTGTATACTCTATTATTAATTACTATGTACTATATCACTAATTACTATGTACAATAAATATAAATATTTTGAAAAATGCACCTAGGTGCATAGGTCGCGTGGTGGGGGATGTCAGCTTTCTCGCACCCCACCCACAATCGAACCTCCTCAATGTGGCGCTATGCGACTTCTTCGTGCAGTTATCGATTTAATATGTGATTGATTGATGTGACTTGTATATATGTAAATATGGTTAAAATGGGCCTAATATAAAGCTTCTTCAGGGGACTAGCCCCCGCCCTTTAAAAAAAAAAAATTGAAAAATAACATTATATATTAATTACTATGTATCGACTATGATATCAATACCATCTATATTTTGAGACTGTGTTTCGCTCTGAAGCAAGGATGGCTAGGGTTTACGGTGCCGCCGTCACGCTGACCTGCGAAGAGGCAGAGACGACAAAGAACACAGGGAGATCGAACGCCGGACCAACCCAACCGAGTGCGCTGATATGGATCTGGCACTGCAGAGG
Organism: Pinus tabuliformis; assembly: GCA_031772625.1. Lineage (NCBI taxonomy): Eukaryota > Viridiplantae > Streptophyta > Pinopsida > Pinales > Pinaceae > Pinus > Pinus tabuliformis. The sequence continues at coordinate 605,337,303 of CM062815.1, forward strand.
ACGAGATCACAATCCCTCAGCAACGAATCGAGCCTCGGATGATGAATGGCCTGCTCTCAGGTCATGGTCGGTTTCCCATTATCTGATTAAAGGTTTTTTTCATAATAAACCTTTTTCCCTTACTGTAACAGGTTACGGCCAGGAAGATTTACACCGTAAACGTTCAGATCTGCAATCGATAACGCAACCCTACCTCGATCCGCAGCCTCAAATTGCGATTAAGGGTAAGAACGGAGAGGATTGGCCGGAGACGGTTGCGCGAGCAGGAGCCACAAAGAATACTGGCTCATTTCCAGTTGGAAGAAGCAGGAGCGGCTCAGATCTGATATCAGAGAGCCCTGGGGAGGAAAGAACATGAACCACTGGTCCTGAATCAAATAAGGCACGCCCAGAATCTAAGGTTCTTGAATCTAAAAAATGGACAATAGGAGGTGGAAGATCGCCAGATCTGGAGAACAATCATGGGAATCATGGCTTGATTAAGGCCGATCCATCAGATCTGAAACAAATATTTATCAGATCTATAGAAGGCAAACACTGTTGTGCACAAATCAAGGAGGTGATGGATGTCCAGGAGTTAAAAAATCAGATCCAGATCAAATTGGGAATTCCGGCAGCACTCCAAAGTCTCTTATTCTCAGGGATCTGTATGCAGGACCAACACACTCTCCAGCATTACGGAGTTGTCAAAGATTCAACCATCATCCTCAACCTCAGACTCCGAGGCGGATGCAAGGGAACCAGCTCAAAAAATTCAGGCTCTTTCCGTGATGCAGTTAAAGGAAAAGAACCAATGCAACACAGAACAGCATCCACACTAGATCTTCCAGGACCCTACATTGTGGAACATAAGTCAGAAGCACCTATGCTAACTATATCATTGCCGAAGGTAATAGATCTACACTCAGATCTAACTCATAATGCTGTTATATCCAGATTTAACGGTTATTGGCCCAAAGCCGATGCACTACACCAATGGATCTACACATCATGGACACCCAATTGTGAAATATATCTATGCCCTAAGGGATTCTTCATAGTCAAATTTAGCACAGAGCTGGAACGAGACAATACCATTAACGAGGGGCCCTGGTTCTGGGGCAATGCTGGTCTCTTTCTCACACCCTGGTTCCCGGATTTCGACGCCAATACCATGGTAGTATCGACAATGCCAGTTTGGGTAAGGCTACACAACCTACCACTGCATTTCTGGCATCGAAAAGCTTTAACGGCCATTGGGAACTCCTTAGGAAAACATCTCAAAATAGATGAGGACAGAGCAAACCGGGGAATTTTCACATATGCTAGAATATGTGTAGAAGTGGACCTAAGTCAAGGACTCCCAGATCACATTACATTGAATTTCAATAATTCACTGTGGACGCAACAACTAGATTACGAAAACACGGCTTTCAGATGTCGCAGCTGCTTGCAGACAGGGCACCTACAATATGCATGTCCACTGACTTGTAAGGAGCCTAAGGGGAATAAGAAACAACAGAAAAAGCCAAAAGGTTGGCAGCACACTGAACCACTGGAGGAGGAGGCACTAAACACGGAACCCACAGACATATACAGGAGCCAGAAACAAATGCAGGAAGAGAACACCGAAGGGCCCAAACTTGAACCAAACAGCATGGTACGGCAGCAAGAACAACAGCTGGAAATAAGCGGTGCCAAACGAGCATATAGTACCGAAGGATCGGACTCGGACAAAGAACAACCTGGGCACATAGAGGAAAACCAACTTGCCATAATTGTCCCCACTGCCAACACTGGAGGCTGGCGAAAAGTGGAGAAGAAAAAAGGAAGGAAAATATAGGCCGGTAGACACAATATCTTAAATTTTGCTGCATTCCTTTCTAGTCTTATACTATTTTGTGTTCTTATTTCTGTTATGCTGCCTGTTATTACAGGAACAGCCATATGCATATGCTTCAAGCATCTACAAAATGCAATTTTATCAACATGAATAAAATTACGATTTTTTCCTAAGGGAAAAAAAAAAAATTAATTACTATGTATCATAAAGACAAATGGTTTGTAATTAAATTCAAGAATTCCATTTTCTAATTGGTGTAAAGTATTGGATAGACATTTTTTTATGGATTTTATTTTTTAATTAAAAAAAATAAATTTGAAAAAAATATGTAAAAATAACATGTGTATAATTTGTACAACTCTCATTATAGCAATTTATAATATAATATAATATACATGTGTATTATAATATGAACATTATATAAAAAAATTGTCATAATTCAATATTAAAGAAATAATTATTAACCTATTATGATATCTTCAATGTCAATTATATATCTATATATCTATATATATTACCCTTTATCTACCAAAAAATGTCTAAACCTAACAAGTAAAGACTATGTGTGGAACTAGAAACTCGATTATGAAAGTGTCCTCTTCAGATGCCGAACCTGCTTTGAGATAGGCCATCTAGCCAAAAATTGCCCAAAATCCTCCCAGAAAAATTCTACTAGAAAAAACCTCCACAGATCTACATGGTGGGAAGGAGCACAAAAAGAATACTACACTATCATCAAAGAAGAATACTCCAGAGAAAACTCTGAATCACAAGAAATTGGGCAAGAAAGAAACAACTCTCAAGACAAGCATGGAGAAAGCCCCGCCCAACAACAAAAAAGTGAACTCGATAATCCCTTAAGCATCAACATTTATGAGGATTCGAATACCGCACAAAATAAATCTTCATTTAACAACAAAGTAGATCTCCTACACCAAACTTCTTCTTCGACTATATTCAAAAGGACGAATACAATAGATCGTGAAGCTAAGACACCAATGTCCCAAGAACCAGAAGAGTTGAAGGAGATGCAAGTTAAAGGAAGTTGGAAGACTGTAGAGAAAAAAAAAATGGCTACAGCACCAATCTCTCCAAGAAAGACAAGGAGCTAGACAATTAAAAACTAAGAAAATTATAGGAGCGATAGACCAATTTGGTCTTAGTGGACATTAACCACTATCATCATCATCATCATCATCATCATCATCATCATCATCATCATATTTAAAAAATAAATAAGAAAAGTTAAACAAATATTTATATAACTCATTTTACAATTCTATTACTGTTTTGAGTATATACAATGCATCATAACATTAAAATATTTTATTAAACTAAGCCGCATGGAATGCTAGTTATGCGGCCTTGTTAAATTAGAATGCTATGTTTTGAAAACCACATTTTAAATTTCTTTACAATTTACAATTTTTAATTTTTAGACATATTTAATTAGTATTAGTGATTTTATATTCAATTATATATCAAAATTAATTGAAATTAATTTTGATAATATAAAGATTATTTTTTATAATTTTAATTTAAAATAATTATTACCAATGCCAATTTAACCAATAAAATTAGTCATATATATTTTTTATCATTAATAAAATATGAATAATTGAAAATAATTAAGCAAAATAAATTTGAAAATAAATTCTATAAATAAATGTTACTTTTACCCATGATGATTAACATTTACTAAAAACCAATATAATTTATTACACAAAAAATTAATATTTTAAATTTTTATTAAAATATATGATTTAATTAGGATCCAATTATATTTATTTATTATGTAAAATATATTTTCAAATATATAAATAAATTTAATATTTCACGACGTGGATGGCTCTATGGTCACCCTTGGGCCGCTTTCATCCTCTATTGTTTCAGCCCCTCCCGCTGTCACCTTGCTTGTAGAAGCTTGTGCTGCCTCTTGGGCTACCCATACTTTCGCAACATGCTGTTGATTCCACTTTTGTTGTGCTAAGCCCTTGGCCTCAGCCTTCTGCTTTTGGATGGTGGCCTCATGCGCCCTACTGCATCTAGTCTGCACCACTCCGGTGGCCAGATATCCAATACCACAAAAATAGCCTTGTCAATGGCAATGAAAGGAAGTGTGGTCCACCTCTGTGTTGCATCCTTGCGCGCTCGGATGTATACATGATGCATATCTGCCTTAAAGTTGGCGACGTTCTTCACACTATCATATATCTCAGTAGATAGACGAGGTTGCTGGTTGATCCACTATCGGATGTTTGCGTCCATCAATATCCAGAAAAGCTTGACTTCATGGATTCTTGCGGAATCCTTTGTCGCCCAGAGCGACGCGTATTTTGCAGCCTTTGGCCAATCCTCGTCTAGGGTCGGAAATTGACTATGTTTGGGTAATTCACTTGTAACCAAAAGGATGGATAACAGAAACCATGGATAGTGGATGGTCTTACCCTCCTTTTGGGCCTCCCTGCAATTGATCAGGAATTCATCACAGAGGAATTGTGCCCAATTGAACCATTCCCCTTTTGTGCCTTGCTCAACTAGTGTGACGACTATTGTTGGGACCTCGTTGTCTCGGCATTTATGCATCACTTTTCTTACCAACAACTGGGTAGCAACGTGAACCCCTCTGTCTGGAATACTGTCAATAGCATACCCTCTCTGATTTTTCTCCAATTTGTATTTCTTTTTCAGGGCTTCCGTCATCGTCAAATCGCCACTCATATCAATGATTTCCGCGGGGTACTTGCCTTCACAGGGAAACTGAGTGATCCTATGAATAAGCTTCACCGTGATGGGGACGGGTTTGTCTATCCATAATTACCCATCGTGTACCACGCAAAGTAGTTGCCTGATGACCAATATTGTAATGGGGGGCCGATGAAAATGTGGAATTGACAGGAGGCAGAGTAGCCCAGCCTATTCTACCTTGCACAACCATTCCTACAGATGTAGTGTTGTAATAGCCCCCTCTGTGCTTTTCTCCATTAGTTCGCTAGCTTCCAAAAGGGGAAACTTCTCAATATCCGCAAGGTCCCAGTCTTCAAATTTCATAGTCGGGATGCGGCCGGTCACCGTGCCTTCGAGTGTGACCCCTTTAGGGAGAGATGGGGTGATGAGTATGCTATCAACGACATCCAAATATGTAGGTACCTTGGCCTTCCCTTTCCTGCGACGAACATACTTGGGTCGCTTTACTGGCTAGATATCTTCTTCTGTTTCTGCTTCTGGTTCTATTTCTTCGAGATAGGTTGGAGGCTCCTCTTCCTCTTCATCACTCTCGATAGTAATGGTTTTTCCTTTTTCCTCCATCGAAAATTTTCCGAATCACGGATTGCGCGGAGACATCCAGACGGTCCTGCTGCCTATGGGTTCTTCTTGGTCCACAGTGTCCTGGGTGATTTAGGGATTTTGGCTATAATGTCCTTAGTTGTGGATATCGACTTGAGTAGGGACTCTTGTATTACCTTCGGTAGGTCTTTAAACCATGTGCTTTCTTTTACGACTGCCTCATTCATCTTGTGCCACTCTATTTGAACTCTGAACAACTTACTATGCAAGGGGCCAAAGGGTGTGTGGTAACAAGCCACCTGTTCTTTATATATCTTTTCGATTTCAAAATTGATCATGCACCTTGTTCATGGCTTATTAATGTTAGTTTGGCCACAACTCCATTCAGCCCTGTGTCTTAATGGCCCACCGCCTGCTCCTAGATGTCTTAAATGGAACACCTTATCATGAACAGTAACTACAATGGTCACCTTCCATCCCTCCCACGCGCAGCATGTCCCCTGGTACGCGGGTGCATTCTACACTTTTTACTGGCCCTATGCGCCACAGCCAAATCATGCAACCTTCCTGCAGATTTTTTTATAGTCTTGCGCCCTCTTTCAACTACATGGAGCACTGAGACTGGGCCTCCTATAGATAGTTAGGTGGTTGCACCCCTCGTGCGAGCCTTCCTTTTCCCTGCTAGCCCAGGCTGCGGGCACCCTTCGCATACCTTCGAATCAGATAGCGCATTGCAGTTTGTGCTCCCTTGTTCAGTAGGGTGCAGTCGCAACCATGATAGCAGGGTCACGGCTCATTCTAGTATCGTAGGAGGGCTGGCTAGGTCCGGTCCCCTCATTCGCACGCTCGCGCGGCCCATTTGTGTGCCTCCTATTTTTATTTTGTCAATTTCTTCGTCTAGCCTCGCGCTTTTCCTCCTTAGCCTTGCCCCCACTTCCTCTAGTTCGCGAAGTCTCAAGCTACCACGCCAAATGGCTTCCTACAACCACTAGATCCCTTCATCCAGGTCTTCTTGTTCAGGTTGAACTACAGGGGCAGTGGTCGGGGAAATTCTCTTTACTTCTTATCCGACCATGGATAGAGTTCCCTTGGCACACCCTGCTTTGTTTATGGTCTTATCGGCCCAACGAACCCTTGTTACGCGTAGATTCTGTTGGGTCAATGGTTGTGCAGCATACAACCGTGCCCTTCATTGTGGATGGGTGCTTGCATGGCTCTGTTGTGGCTGCCTTGGATGCGTTCACCACACACGTCCTCCAATCCGCACCCGGAACCACCTTCTACCTCCATGCTTATTCCACATCATCTTCCTCTGTGCATGCCACCTTGGTGTGATTGCCATGTAGAGTAATTCATCTGTCACACCATGCCACTTTTGCTCTATGATTGAAGTTCCACAGAGGTTGACAAAATCCTCCTCCTTTGTTGTGCCGTTGTCCACTGGTTGTTGCCATACCTCAGTTGTCACGCATCGTAGTGATCTAATCATCATGTTACAGTTGAGTGTTGTGACTTCATGTAATCGGTTCTGCCATCGTTCGATCTCCTCGTCTGAATCCAAGGTGCAGGAACTATTGTACTCCCATGAGATTCTCCCATCCGCTGTGGGATTCACCCGATCCTGGTCTTGCACTGTTATCTGGTAGATGCAGTCCAGTTCATCGTCATTGTCCTCATCGCGCACCAATTCGGTGTAGTGCACTCCTTCGGCTGGGTCTAGCAGAACTATAACACGAAGTGACTTTTTCTCGAATGTCATCTTTCATCTTTTTAAGTTGATGACCCCATTCATGTCTGTGGCCCAATCTATTCCTAGCAACACAGGGTATGGGTTACTGTCATTGACAATTTCTATTACCTCAAAGTCTGTCCGCATACTTACGCCTTCAATGTCCACTGTCACCTCTTGCAATCTTCCCATCAGTAAGATCTTTTGCTAGTTGGCCATTCGTAATTGAATAGGAGACCACTACAGTGCGGGCTTGCCCATGCATTCCCACGTTTGCTTAGGCAACACATTCTCATCCGACCCCAAATCCAGGATGACCTGATCCATCTCATACTCACTGATTTATGTCGTCATTCGCATCTCCCGCCCAAGGCGCAAAGTATGTTTTCCCAGTTTCCAGACTATGTGCAGCTCCCCTGATCCTGCACACCTAGTGATCAGCTCCTGCAGTCCTTTAACTGCCTTATTGTCATGTCGTAGCTTCATACATGTCTCTAAAAAGGTAGTAAGCATAGAGGGATCCATTCCCGACTCAATTGGATCCCTACTACCTAGAGTAGAGACTTCTATGAAGCTCTTCTGAGCTTCCTTAGACTTCCCCTTCACCTATTCCACCACAAAGTCAGGTTCCTTTATAGGAGCATCGCGAACCTTACCATCTTCTCTAGGTTGTTTCCTCGCATCTCCTCCCATGGTTACGCCACTTCTTAGTACCATGTTTACAATGTGGTCCTCTTTGTGCAGTTCAAATATCATCATTTGGACATTTTGAGTTGGTGTAGGCTGTATGTTGTGGGGAAAAGTATCCGATGCGGATGACACTAACCCTTTCTAAAGGTGACAGACTTTAGCAACAACTGAATGACAAAGTTTTCATGTTCATCTTTATGAAAGCACAGAGAGAATAGAAAGAGGATCAACCAACCTGGTGTCTTGCGCTTAGTCGATCCTTGTCCTTCTCGCTTTGTATCCCGTTCCCAGCTCTTTACTCTCCAAGCCGATCCAGCTACACACAGAATCTGCACAACAAAAGGGAGCAAACTACGAGATACAAGCAATCATAATTGAAGCATGGATTAGGTTGCATCAAATATACATGTAAACACAAAAGCATCTATGTAAAACAAGTATATAGAAGAACATGCAAACTTTATTGATAGAAAGTAACAGGGTTCCAGAGGAAGTTACAACCAATGATGTTGGCCCCAATCCAGCAGCACCTCCTCGGCAGCAAGAACTCTCTTCTTCACCTCTAGTAAAACAATCACCCAATAATCCTGGCAGTATACCAACAGCACCTCCTTGCTTATACAAAATTCCCAGCCTCTTTAGACCTCATAGAAGAGCTCTATATATAGGAGGGAAGAGGAAAGGATGAGTCAGCTGGAGGCTGGCATATAGCTGACTAGTGTCTTCTCCATCTTCAGTTAATCTTCAGTTCCTGTGTCCACTTGGAGATCCTTGCTTACACATGGTGATCAAGTACCTCTTACTCATCACAGGGCGAATCTCATGAACCAAGTGTCATTTTGGAAGCTTCCTGGGCATTGACACCTTGAGAAATGAGCCTGCCACTTGTCCAAACACGTTCAGCGCAGGTAGCTAGTGTTGGAGTTGCATTTCAGTGCAGGTAGCCAGTGTAGCAGTTGACATTCAGTGCAGGTAGCCAGTGTAGCAGCTGACATGATCCAGAATTTGCTTGTTTTTGAGTGTTTTCAGGTGGAGAACTGATTTGAAGTGCTGTGATTTGCTGACCTCGTTCCTCTAGGGGTAAGAACAACATGTTTAGGGACTTTGGATCCCTTTAATTATTGACATTTCATGCTCCATGCTGCGAGGCACAAAAATGTCTATAACAGTTGCCCCCTAAAGTATGAGGCCGTTTATCGGGTGAAATGCTTTATCTAGAGGGTCCGAAGTTCGTTCCAGTGCTGAGGAGAGTGCCCTGTAATACAATACAATACAATACATTATTTTTCATACAATTTTCATGATCTAGCTGAGGCGGGCATTCCCATGCTCAGCTTTTATAAATACATTTTGGTACATATGACAGACGATCGTCTGAAGACAGACTGATAATCTTCAGCTAAAATTATCATCCTTTGAGGAGGATGATCATCTGCTGCAATGATGTACATGGCAAATGCTTTTATATTTCCTGAATATATATCGCAGCCCGGATGGATGAAACTAGATCCGGGGTCTTCAAACTCGTTCGATCTTCACTCTAAGTACAAGTCGATCCATGTGAGAATTGCGCTGAAGTCGAACATGGAAAGACATCGCTTGATTACCGGTCAATAATGAAAACCGTTAACAAGCGCGAGAGGAATCACCAATAATGACGATGACCCTCAAGGTACGGCAGTACAATTCACGTGGCGTGAATAGAGGACTTGGCGTCGAACGCCACGCAAAATCTTCTGGTCGAAGGTCATTGATGTATACCTGTCGCCGGAAGTGAGAAACTTGCCATTGAGGCATGCAAGCTTCAAAGTACTGATGGGGGTGTTCCTAGATCAACTTCTTGGATAATGAGCTGAAGTCGACAAGAAGCGATCCGTCAAAGGAGGGCCTTGATGAATCCCACATCAATGACACGGAACGGAGCTAATGATTTTAGTGGAGGTGAAAACAAACTGTGACATATGATTCAGGGTGGCGATCATGAATGGATGAAGGATAATGTATGGCAGTGGATGGGACACGGTTGATACTTTCAGGATGACCCCTCTTGAACATATAACGACACTGATGCGATGGATCGGTAGCATTACCCCAAATGTGGATGGTGTGGCGAGGACCATGGTGATGAGACCGGTGAATGAAACAACCCAACCCGATGTGGTACGGAGGAAAAGTGTCATGTTCAAGAGTGACTTGCTACCTTTAAATTTTGATGTTCTCCCAATTTTTCCCCAGTCATTTCTGACCAGTACCTCTTTATTTTTGTCAAGCTTGAGGAGGATAACATATGCTTGTTCTATAACCTGCCCTTCGGGCAAGCCCATCGCTATGATTTAACGAGCCTAGCGATAGGGAAACTCGTTCTCGTCTAAAGACAAGTTTGTCGCTATTTAATCATTTTAACGAGTCTAACGACAAGGAAAACTCGGTCCTTTTCATTTTTAGAGAGTCTAAAAAGGTACAGAAAGTTAACTCCATAATTCCTTTTTCGTCAGCTAATCCCTTAAGTCCGAAAAAGTATAAAACAATACAGAAGGGATGGCTGTTCGGTACTTTTAACGAGCTGAACCAGGCAAGCGCTCGATCCTTTTGTGCAATAATCCCTCAAGTCCAAAAAGATTAAAATTTAGAGGAGGGATAGCGTTCCGGTCATTTAACGAGCTGGAAGGCCAAAACTCGGCAAACTTTTCATATTTTACGAGTCAGTGAAAAGAACTGAAAGAAGACTCGTCTTTTGAGGAACGAGTGATAAACAGGGATAGCTACAGATTCCAGGTACAGGTTGGAATTTCCCAATTACGGCAGTGTCACAAGGATGGCTAAGTGAAATCACTCTTCGCAGCTGTTCCTCAAAATGGGTAAACACACGAATGGAAGTGAATGATCGGCCAAATGAAAAGTGGAGGTGATGGTGCACAAACACGACCAAGGCTTTTATGGCTGATGAATTTACGATCTCAAAAGGTTATTTACCGGTACTGGGTTCATTTTTTAAAGAGCTTGAATGCGCCAAAACACTGCTCAAAAGCTTATGTTTATTTTTTAACGAGCATGAACTATGATGCTAAAACTGCTCGGATCTTTTGCATGCCCCCAGCATCATAATGACGCATGTCAAAGGAGGGTGCCCCCCAAGCTTCATTGCAATCAACTCGGTGATTGGAATGAAGGTTTACCTTTGAATTTTGAAAAAGGGGATTTGTTTCATTTTTTAATGAGGTTGACATAATGAAAGAACTATCCTCGGTGCCGACAAAATATCTAGGAATCTTCCGAATCCAACCAGAAGATTGGATTAGATTTCATTTTGTAGGTTTCCACTGTGGCCACTTCCGCCAGATTACTTGGAGGCGGTAGGGCGAAAGTACCCATTAAGGCAGGGTCTTTTAGGAAACCTACTTCGATATTTTGGAAAAAATGATTCCTTGCATGGATCATTGGAATGCTTCCTGTAACTTGTGAACTGTTGGGGAGAAAAGTTTGTTGGTCGACGATTGTAATTCCTTCTTGGGAGGGAAATGCAATCCTCCTGAAATAGGTCGACACAACCGCGGCCATGGCATAGATCCAAGGCCTTCCTAATAGGATGTTGTAATCGAGGTTTCCATCAATTACTTCAACATCAATCCCTACTGTTTTGCCCCCCAGTTCAACTTGCAAGTTACTTAAAATCCCGTATGGAGTGTATGATCGTCCATCAAATGATTTTAACGTCGTTGACGATTTTGACAAGGGTGGTGATCCTAATTCTTTCCAGCAACTCATTGACATAAGACATGTAGATGCCCCCTCATCAATAATTGTTCGATGAACAGTTTTGTTGAGGGCTTTCACTTGAATAAGGAAAGCTAGTTGAGCTGGTAACTGAGGGTCATATCCTTTATTATCAAAGGCCACAAGATTGGAATCCATTGGGCCAATCTCACCTATAGCTGATAATAAAGCTTGCTCTTGGGAGGTGCAATTTTGCACTACCTCAGGTGTCGACATAGCGGACGATGATTGAGCCAGATCCTCTATTATATTATAATCCTGTGTTACATTTGCACGAGGATTAAATGTCGATTTGTGTACTACTCCCTTTGGCGAGTTTATTATTGGCTTAGGAACGATGGGCGGCACAATTTCGTTCAAAGTTGTTGTCGAACTACTAGGTTGTTTATCAGCCTTGTTATTCGACCGCTGTGGATTCCGGTAATCTTTACTCCTTGTCAAAGCATTATTCTGTTGCTTCGAGGTAGACAACATAAGCACTTGGGATGTGGAAGCATTTTGATTAGCAACCATATTTTGACCTGGATTAGGAAACGGATCAGTCAATACTGCTGGGGTTTTTGAACTCTTGAAGAGTTTCTTAACTTCAGCTATATGTGGACAATCTTTCGTCCAATGATCCTCATCGCATATATGACACCCTGTCGGGGGTTTCCTTTTTCTTCCTGTCTTTTTCTTCTTGCCCCCTGGTTGCTTCAGTTGTTTGCCTTTGTCGGTCGACATGGCATTTACTTCTGAGGTAAGAAGTTCTTCATTCGCATTTTGATTAGAAATTTTGCGTTTTCCAGTCACGCCATTACTGGCGTGAGAGTTAGTATTCGATCCAGGAGGGGGAGGAATTGAAAATTCAGGTCTAGGGGCATCAGGTATTTTGTCGTAGAGCGTGCCCGACTGAGTATATACTAAGTCTAAATATTGAGCACGAGCAATGACTTGCTCCTCTGTTACGACTCCTCCCTTGGCCACATCTTCCGTTATAGCCGGAAGTAATGACTTTATAAACCATTCAGCTAACAGCTGATCGGGAACGTAAGTTTTTACCATTCTACGACGACGTCGCCACTCATGTATATGATCAGATATGTGAGTGGCCGTTGTCTGTTTGAAGTTGGTAAGGAGTTCCGTCCCTGTTTCATACCTTATCGGTAATTGAAAATGGGTTAAGAAAGTCGTGGCTAAGGAGCTGAAATTGTCGAAAGAGGCTCTTGGCAATTCAATGTACCATTTAGCCGCTGGACCTGTCAATGTCCTCTGGAAGAGGCGAAGTCTTATCGAATCATCATTCAGGGTGTTCGATGAACACCATAGATGGAATGTCATCACATGATTCGACGGGTCTTCACCCGGATTTCCATTAAATTTAGGAATATCTGACGGAAGTTTATGTGGAATCGCTGGCCACCAAGGGGCATAAGAAATTGGATCATTCGTCAGCCGGTTTAGATCTGGTAATTCTAGAGTTGCTACAAAGGGCAACTGTTGATTCAGGTTAGGCGAAGCATATCCAGGATAAGATGGTATCGCCTGAGCAATGGGTCTTTGCAGACCAGCATAATGCTGACAACTTTGACAAGGTTGATGGGCGTAACCATTATAGTATGGTTGTCCATTACTTACAAAGACTTGTTGCTCAGGTCCTTGATATGATTGCTGGAAAGGCGGTTGTTGAGATTGAAGCAGCTCTGGTTGTTGGACCATCTGCTATTGACCAATACCGGATGATTGACCAGGATGAGGAGTCACAGTACTTGTTTGAGTCTGAGTCGCTCCAGATAAGGAGGCACTACCCTGAGATTGTGATTGAGTCGCTGAGCCAAGAGGTTGTTGTATTACAACAGGTGGCGTTTGTACTTGCGACACATTCGCCATACCAGGTATAGTGGTAACATTCGACCCAGGGTGGACTGGTTGCATAGAATATACAACTCCTGGTTGTTGAGGCAGTATTGGTACCCAACTGCTGGATGTAATTCCAGTTTGACCTGAACTTTGTTGTGAACTCACGGATGGGCATCCTCCCGAAGGAGGTAATGAAAAGGCATACTGCCCCCCATATGGTATCAATCCGGAACTTAAGGGGATCGATTGCCCAGGTTGACCTCTAAATGGATCAATTTGGCGAGTTTCAACATAAGAAATACCAGATGATAATCCGGACGAAGAAATAGGAACTAACCATGTCATCGTCCCTGATGGGACTCCGGCTTGTTGTTGACAACTTGCCGAGACAGATGGTATACCAGCGAACATCGTTGGAGTAGCAGTAGGAGCCTCTGCTGCTGCTATGTCGGACGACACAGTCCTAGATGTCGACGGTTGCTCAGACATATCTAGTCTATCCAATAGATTTCTTAGCGATTTTACAGGAACTTCCACTTGTGGTGGACTAACTTCGAAGATCAACGAGGGAAGGGTGATGATTATTCCACTTAAAATAAATTTTATTAACGACGCTTTTAGACACAAACTTGCTTTTTCATGTTTTAAGAGTCGAGAAAAGCTAAAGATGACTCTAGTCGCCTTCGATATATTAACGAGCCCGAAGTGACAAATGCTCGGTTGGACTTTTTCAGTTATAGAGTTTGAAAAAGGCCAAAAGAAACTGCTCTGGAGATCTAGGCAGAGGGTGTGCCAAACCTTTCGCGAAACCACAGAATACGTTTTACGGTACGGGTGGTCGATCTTCGTGAATGCTGTGTTCACTGCATCGCGATCAGTAGGGCGGCCGACACGGCTTCCTAAGGATAAAGGATAAAAGCCTATAGGGGTCTCCCAATATACGCGACGGTACGCGGGAGCACAAGTCCGTATTAGTGCCACCGACTCTCAGGAGGAATCACCCACCTTCGTAGAGATCGACAGTCACTATGTTTAACGACGCCGGAACACGTCTCTACCTAGACCTCTAGATGTTTGCGTTAAATTCCAAAGCGTTGTTATGTAAATTGAGTTTATTTTAATGTTGATCTTTCTTAACAGTTTGTCTTTCAGGATCACCACGAGTTGTATTGGTACAAATTCCTAAATGCAGCTAAAATGATAAGCAAGCTTTCACAATCTTTTTAGCTTTGAAAATCCTAACTACTGAGGGGAGAGAAAAACAATATCTTTCCACACAGAGCACAAAGCACAAACTAATGCACTTTCTCCTAGATCAGACACCCAAACTTATCAAAATGCAAATGCAAGATGCATGTATTTCTTTTCTTTTCCTTTAATGTTGATGCTAACAAAAGGAAAACTGTTGTATGACTTTCGAATTCAATTTGAAGCGTAAACAAACAAGTATTGTCTAAATGAAAAGACGCTTTACAGGTACTTGTTTTACACTAAAAATATATGAATTCAAACCATAAAGTGAAAACAAAAAAACTCAAACAGCCATGAACAGTAATAACACTAACTCATAAGATCACAAAGATACTTTTACAGCTCAGGATCTAAGAGGCCACAGCTACTAGGTTCGCTTTTCACAATGGGAAATTGTAACTGAAACAAGAAATACTGAAAGAACGTTTACAATTTCATCACACAACTGAGGCGGAATAATGTCAAGGAGAAGTGGTCTAAAGCAAGTACAATAACCAGCAAGCAATCAGCCAAAAACAAGTGCAAACAGGGCCAAGACACAAAGGAAGAGCTGAGCTAGACTAAGGCTAACTGGACCAGCGCAGGCACTAGTTCACCAGTTTGACTCTCAGCGCAGTTCCCGAAGGGAGCACCTGCGCTGTAATGCAGACTGCCTGTGGACAGCCTGCACTGACTTACGAGAGTTACGTCTGCTAAGAATTCCGGGTCATAAAAAGCTCAAAAATGTACTGTTTTGACTGAAATAAAATGCTATGGGTTAAGTACAGGCTAAGGGATGATCAAGAGGATAAAGATCTATCACAAAGAGTAAGGATTCATCTGTAGATTAGCTCTTTAAATCTTGAATTTGCTCAGCAAAGGAGCAAGAGTAGCAAAAACCCTCTACTTCGCTTTTGATAGAGTCAAAAGCTTTTCGATTCGGTACTCCTTTCTTCAAGAAATGAATAGCAAAATACTACAACAACAAGATACTAGGATCTCCCCAGCGGAGTCGCCAGTTTGTTGTGGGGAAAAGTATCCGATGCGGATGACACTAACCCTTTCTAAAGGTGACAGACTTTAGCAACAACTGAATGACAAAGTTTTCATGTTCATCTTTATGAAAGCACAGAGAGAATAGAAAGAGGATCAACCAACCTGGTGTCTTGCGCTTAGTCGATCCTTGTCCTTCTCGCTTTGTATCCCGTTCCCAGCTCTTTACTCTCCAAGCCGATCCAGCTACACACAGAATCTGCACAACAAAAGGGAGCAAACTACGAGATACAAGCAATCATAATTGAAGCATGGATTAGGTTGCATCAAATATACATGTAAACACAAAAGCATCTATGTAAAACAAGTATATAGAAGAACATGCAAACTTTATTGATAGAAAGTAACAGGGTTCCAGAGGAAGTTACAACCAATGATGTTGGCCCCAATCCAGCAGCACCTCCTCGGCAGCAAGAACTCTCTTCTTCACCTCTAGTAAAACAATCACCCAATAATCCTGGCAGTATACCAACAGCACCTCCTTGCTTATACAAAATTCCCAGCCTCTTTAGACCTCATAGAAGAGCTCTATATATAGGAGGGAAGAGGAAAGGATGAGTCAGCTGGAGGCTGGCATATAGCTGACTAGTGTCTTCTCCATCTTCAGTTAATCTTCAGTTCCTATGTCCACTTGGAGATCCTTGCTTACACATGGTGATCAAGTACCTCTTACTCATCACAGGGCGAATCTCATGAACCAAGTGTCATTTTGGAAGCTTCCTGGGCATTGACACCTTGAGAAATGAGCCTGCCACTTGTCCAAACACGTTCAGCGCAGGTAGCTAGTGTTGGAGTTGCATTTCAGTGCAGGTAGACAGTGTAGCAGTTGACATTCAGTGCAGGTAGCCAGTGTAGCAGCTGACATGATCCAGAATTTGCTTGTTTTTGAGTGTTTTCAGGTGGAGAACTGATTTGAAGTGCTGTGATTTGCTGACCTTGTTCCTCTAGGGGTAAGAACAACATGTTTAGGGACTTTGGATCCCTTTAATTATTGACATTTCATGCTCCATGCTGCGAGGCACAAAAATGTCTATAACACTGTAGTACCCCTTTTTCGCGCATTTGGACAATCAACATCGGAGAGTCTACCATTTCATGGTCAAACTGCTCATAGTATGGACAAGATATTCTTGTCAAGTTAGTACAATGGTGAGCGTAGTGCCCCGACCCTCCGCAATTATAACAGATTAGTTGTTTCCACCCTCATCCAGGCCCCATTCCTCCTCTCCCTCACCCATGTCCTTGGAATCTACCACGTGGCCTGGCGGTTAGGTCGAAACCCCACGCCTCAGTCTGCATTCGATAGGCTTGGGTCCTCTCCATCATTAGCTCATAGCTTCGACACATTCGCTCGTCGTGACCCACTGATCTACAAAAGTTGCAGTACAGTTGCTACGGAGTCTAGGTATACTTCTACAATAGGTGACAGTTGTCTGTTGCGTGCTTCCCTCCTACTTGACAAATTGCGCACCATAGCGTGGGCGCCGCACTTGGCCCTGCTTGTACCTCCAGCCTTAATGGCACTGGTCCCCCTCCCATTAGATAGTTCGTGAATACGGGGAAGTGATCTTTGTCGTGACCTTGACCCCTTCATTTGATACACCCCACTTCTATGTGCGCCTCTGGTCGGGGTGCCCTTTCTTGCTTCAAACTTTGCATTTCTAAGCATAGGTTTTGTAGTTGCGTACAGATTTACTAAACTCCCAACCCCAGATCTTGTATTGGAGTTTCATGCAACCTCACTGCTGTCTCTAATGCTTTAGCTTGGGTTGAGATCTTTTGCTATGACAGCGCCACCCTCATATGTGGTGTCAAAGATGCCACAAACCATGCTCAGTGCTGCGCATCCGTCAGCGTCATGTTAGCCTCGTAGATTGTACTTTTCAATCTCTGATCCAGATCCCATGGGGTTTCACCAGGTAGCATTGCGATCTCCTTGAACCTGATCCAGCCACCTCTCCTCAGAGATCCACAGATTTCTATTTTCTTGTTCCACAAACCTGTGAAGCTTTTGATCCAACTAATCTTCAAGTTCTTTCTTTGTAGGGTTCCAGTGTTTTGACAACAGACATCCCTTACGTAGATCCTGGTCTCAGCAACAGAACCATTTGTTGGCTAATTTGGCCCTGACCCAGGTTCAAAAGAGTTATTAGCCAAACAAATCTCACAGCTACCAGCCCTTTCAACGATAGTCTGCGGAGTGCAGGCTGAGTTCTCACTCGAGGTAGTAGGGGAGGGTGCTAGAACATGGTTTCCGCACCCTTGGGATGTCTTGATGTGGTCTGGAGGGGTCGCAAACTGTTCTGCGGCCTCGCGCCACTCTGTACTGCTGTCAGGCTTCCACGTAGATCCACACAGGTGCATTTTCTTATTAATGAATTTATTATAGATCTAATCTACTTCTTAAGGTCTTTAAGCAAACATTTAACAGTAACAACTAGTGCGCGCAATCATCAATATGCATAAATTTAGAACATAAGCCACAAATAGATTCGCGATAAAACACATAATGATTTAGAAACTCTTATCTTTATCAATCCCCTTTTCAGCACAACTAGATCCGCCCTACACACTCAGCTGCAGGGGTCTGCGCACACAGTTGCGGACTCTACCAGGCCTCTATGCTCACAGCTACAGAGCCTCTATCTATCTACCAACACCCTTGACTCTGACTTACAGACACTGAGAGAATATTGCCTTTATAAACCCATAACATTAAGATCCAAAACCAAAAATAACTTCTAGTCATAGAGCCTTGCTCTATTTATACATTTCCATGGTCCGCGGATGATGGGCAGGCCGACTCACCTTCTATTTTCTTACATTATTTTCGAGTGGACAACCATTTGACTTGACTTATTACAATTCGCGCTCTGTGCACTTCGCAGAGTCTTTACCATACTTTTACCCAAAATTGTGGGCTTTGAGCCCCAAAACTGTTACACAGGGCCTTCGCTACCCAACACGAGGTTGATGAAAAATTCTAAACTACCTAATGTTTTGTATCACTTTCAAAAGAAGTTTGAGGGAGAACTTTCAACTGATATTTAGGGTGAGTAATAGATGCATCTACCTTATATTTTACAACTTCCTATTCTACAATTGGTGTGTAATAGATGAAAACATGATCATGGCATGTTACTAAATTAGATTCCTCTATATATAAGGAATATTAGCCGTCTTGTTGTGTTGTGAGAGGAAAATTTCTCTATAGCTTAGGAGGGGGGAATGTTTTTGTAGTTTTTTGTGTATAACACTTAAGAATAAAAGACAAAAAGGTTATTTGACATCAAACACGAGCAGAAAATAGGAAAAAAGAAAAAATTGGATCTCCAAGGTGGTTTCCATGCCCCCTCAAAATTCGGAATAGGTATAATCCAAGGCTTCCCCAAGTTAGGTTACATACTACCAACTAGATTAATACTCAAACAAACCTCCATTGCTCATTATGGTCAGTCTCACCGACCTAGGGCTTTGGGAATCTAACTAGACCTGACCTTGTCATTGGGCTACTCTACCATTCTACCAAGTCCATTTAATTGAAAATAGAGCTACATGACCAAGAAGAAACTTTGTTTGGAATGTCCAAATGGGGATTGATATTCTGTTCTAACAACTTTGAATGCCAAGCTTCAACTTGGTAGGTTCATTGGAATGTATGGTGTAGTTTTCTCTTAACCTTGTGTGTAATTCCAGTGACTAATGATTCTTTTTGTTGTGATATAATTTTCCTATCTGGGTGAATTGATTGGATCCCTTTCTCAATGAATTGATTAATTCAAGGTGCATTATACACACTATTATATGGTACTTGATTTAACCTCATAGAATTGTGTAATGAGTGCCCCAATTGTTTGTCAATGAATACAAGCCATTTGTCTGCAACATATATGACAATCTATTGAGTTAATCCAACATGAATTTCCTTAAATATCCTTGATATTTCCTAGCCAAATGCTTTTGTGGTTTTGATTTGAATATCTTTCTCGGATTCATTGCGGGCTACAAATATCCAAGGTTTGCTAGAATCATAAGAGAAACAAAATTGTATCCAAGGTTAAGTAGAATAGGCATAATTCACATACCATGCTCCTTTTGTTAGTGGGCAGTTGTCGTGATCCCTATCTTAATGAGACATAGAGATAGTGGTTCTCCTATGAACATGATATGTTAGTCAAGAATATGAATTCTTGTTTGAAATCTCCTGTCCTTCTCCTCCTCTTCTCCATTCTGAGAACTAATATTATAGTTAAAGGTTGTAAACACAAACAAAGACCCTAACTCCAAGCTCCCTTCTTCTTCTCTGCTAGATTCTTAAATCTATTACAAGGGATCTAGCCATTTACCCTTATGTTTGAACATGAAGAAGTCTATCATAAGATTCCATATATTTGAATAACAAACACCAAAAGGATGCTTGATTTGCTTTGGCTTATTAGTTAAGAAGTGACCTACATCAAGCACCTTATAGGTGTTGGTGCTAATGGAGAGCCCAAGCATATGTGAGCTAGGCGATTTTGGTATTATTGTTTTTTTGCAGTTTGTGTGGGGTTAAAATGAGGTTTGAGTGCTTATCATATAAATGAATTATTATTGTGGTTAATGTGTGAATTAAGATGAAATAGTGGCATGATGTAGGAAGAGAGGGGGTATTGGAGGGAACAATAGATATGATGGATTTGTATCCTCCAAGGCAGTTTTTGGATCATTAGCTAAAACCTCAGGAAGATCATGCCATTCTCAAGTTCCCCCAATGTGATTCGACCAACACCAAATTCTTCTACTACATTAATTATAGGCTCACTCAACCTCACCATTTCTGCAAAACCTGCAGGAACTACTAGACCAAAGGTGGCTCTCTGCGCAACGTTCCGATTGGTGGAGGTTGTAGAAAGAACAACAAGAAAAAAAATAGAAACAACAACAATGACAAGAGATCTAGTGGCAAAGCATGTAACTCAACGATAGGGAGAATTCATCTCTCACCTTTTCTTGTTGGAAGTCTCCAATGATTGCAAGTACTACAATGGTGATGGAAATGATCTAATTGACATTACCTATATGAACTCATTGAGGTAAGTGGATCATGAGGGCACGTTTGCAAGTTGCAATATGAATGCTGGTGTATATATGATTCAGGAAAATGACCATCATTCCTCTTAGAGTTTCCATCCTTTCCACCTTTCAACATCTCTCTAGTCTTTGCAAGGAAGTTTAATTTTGGGCTCAGATCAGTCACCTAATGTTTTCAATCAAGCTTCCAATAAAGGAGATTTAGGTCTAGTGCAACAATAAGTAGCTGGTGATGTCTCTTATAACAAAGAAGCATACCATCTTTACATAAATATGTCACTTGATTAGTCAGATGGGCACTCTAGAAACCCTCCGTAGAATAAGAGCAATAATATTATCGAAAACCCACCACAAGGATTAGTGTATGAAGGTGGGTATTGGAATGGTGGGGTTTGGTCAGATCTCTCCGCTTATGGGCTCTACAACATAAACCCTAATTCAATGTAGACTCTAGAGAGGTATGATTTGTTGTGAAGTTAACCCTAGGATTTGGATAAACCAAAAGACATTTCTCATCTCGTTAAATGTATATTCCACAACACAATTTGCAAAAGGATTTCACCAAAGATCATATCAGAATTTTGAGTGCTCATATAACAACAGGTCAAGTGACATATTTTTTTCTCATCTCCTATCAATACACTATCTCGTCTTGTTGGAATATAATGTTAGTTGTTTAGTGTGTTTATAACAATACTTCAATAGGATTAAAATCATGTATTAGAAGGATGGATTTGAAAATATGGTGAGTATTATCTAGGTTTTTACATGCCATTTCCCTTTATTAATCTTCTACCAACATAAGATTGATAATTTTTTTGAGAATTATTGTTGAATTCTCTTCAAATTGTGGTAGAAAATGCTAAAGGTGTTATTGTCAAAATTTTGGTAATGCATGATGTATTTGGGTGAAATGTCAAACTTTATTTTGTAAAGTGATATTCCATCTTGAGCTCAATCCCTATTATGTAGTATGGGATAGTTCTAGTTGTTTAAAATGTGATTGTACACCATGTTGGAATCTTCCTGCAAACCTCAACGAAAAGCGAAATATGATTTTTCTTCATGTTTTTAGACTATTAAAATGCATTCCACATATATATCCCACCAACAAAACAGATTGAACTTCTATTGTAGAAGGAAAAGAGACTTAACAAGACCTTGACTTAGTTTAACTTTTTCTCTAGAAATATCTCTCTCCGATAATCCTATCATACAAACCTCAAATTAAGTTGTTGTTATACATGTACGTTAATAATAACATTTTCTTAAAAAAAAAATTAACACTCAAAATAGACTATACCTCAATTTTAGTCTAATTTATTTTATATAAGTGAGATGTTGTACATTATTCTCCTTCCATATCACCTCAAACTTATTCTAACCACCTTAGAGGGGGCATAAAATGTCAATGGCCGATTAAAAGTTCATGATTCAACAAGCCATTAAAAAAGGAAATCTTTGAAATAATAAGGTCAATGCAGTGGTTAGATATCACTAACTATATCAAATGTCTTGCACAAAAGTTATTAAAAATGGAAAATAATAGTCTTGCACATGAAGGTTGATGTAGTGGTTGGAGACTAACTATGCAAAAACATCATTAAAAATGTCAAGTCTAAGACATAAAAGGTCAATGCGGTGGTTTAAAATTCCATAACCACTGTTGTTAATATATTGCACAGAAATGTTGGCAAATGTTGTAGCCAATAGATCTAAGGATATAGTAGCTGAGGTCTGTGGGCATGTCCAGATGGTATTTGTTAAAAAAATTGTTTATTCTTAATAATACGATAAGCTTACTAGTATGCGCCACAAATTTGTTTTATGACCTTGTTTTAAGCCTGTCACTATCTCAGGGATTTCATTTTGGTCATGTTAGTATGGATCGTGTTTGGAAGTAAGTTATGAAAATAGTCAAGGTCTTGTTTAGAGACATTGTAGCTAGATTTTGTATCAAGGAGACTTTCTTCCATAAATAGTGTCTTCAAAATCCTCTTCTCTATGTTTTGATTGTATATCTCCTTAATTATCCCACATTCAGTATATTAGGTACACATATTCGAGGGATTGTCCATTGTCGTTAGCTAAATAGTTCACATTGGAAATCTGTCTGGAACTTATAAAAGTTGGTGGCTGCATAAGTGTTGTCATTGGTAAAATCAAAATGTCAATGCAAATTGAAATATCAAATTACCTCATATTGGTTGATTACACAACAGGTCTCACTAAAAAAAATAGAAGTGTCCCTACAAAACTGAAATGTCGTGTAATAAAAAAGCTTCATGCCTTTAGGCATGTATTTTTTTTTTACATATAAATCACTCTACACAGAGGAAGTAGATGTGATGTTTATCCATTGATTTATATTCTACTGCAATGAATTCATTATGCAAGGGTTTTGCATTCTCACTGTTGATTGTATTTGTGATTTTATAGTTCTGTTTTGTTGCTAAGCTAGATAAGTTATTTATGGTTGGTTTGGTCTTCATAAAATCTAAATCATTTTCTATTTACATGTCTGCAAAGCTCAAGTTCACTTTTTGTGTTCTTTCAACTATTTTTTTCTTCTAATTTCTCAGTGTATAAAAGTAAGAGGTTGTTTTAGGGAAAAAATATATCCCATGATGTTAATATAATAAATCGTCATGTAGAAAAAGGTAACATAATTTTTCTTCATTAATATAATGGTATATTTTGCCTTATTCATTTTTCTCTTTTCTAATGGAGAATAACACATTTCTTTAAAGGGTGTTAGCTCAGCTGGAAGAGAACTTGCCTCGCAAGTGGGAGGTTGGTGGTTCAATTCCATCATGCTATAACATAAACTAATCACTAAAGAAACAAAAAGATTCAAGTTCTATATTTTGTTTGTAAAGAGAATTTTTTATTGTCTATAGAGAGACAATAACTGGGATTAAAGACATATTATCTCTATAGAGACAATAATTGATATTAAATTCATATTGTCTTATAGAGATAATGTATTTAAATGTAGCTTTAGTCTCTTGAGAGACAAAAATTAATTTTCTCTTAAGAGACAATAATATTTGTGTTTTATATTGTCTTTATAGAGACATTTTTTTAAGACAATAATTTGAGACACTCACTTAAAGACAATTTATAAGACAATTTACAAGGAATTTTTTTTTTTTTTTTGTCTCGAGTCGAGACAATTTACTCAAAAGTTGTCTAAAATATTGTCTTAAAACCCACATCTATGTTAGTGAATCAATGCTCTATTCGTAACACCCATGTCAACAATGCCACTCGAGAATGGATACCTGATATAGGAACCTCCTCTTGCTCCCAATTTTCATGGTATACATAAGTTGTAAATTTATATTGGTATAAAAATATATTCGTGGGGTGCATGCTCACATATAAAGCTAAATCCCAGAAAGAAATTGTAATCTAAATTTCAGAGTTAGAGAATAAAATCAATTGCATTGATTGTAAGCTAGTCATTCTAGTCGGGAGATCACCAACATCACCTTCTCCTTGGATGATGAAGGTGATCATTAGTTGCATATACATAGGGATCCTCCTCACTATTTGTCATGCTCCACTATAATTTTATTTATGCAGTAGGTGATATATTTTTTTTAGTTATGTCGTATTATAAAAAGGGTTGGCATAACCAACCTATTTATAACAGTTTTTGTCTAAAGGATGCTATGATCTGTAGAGGTATTACTAACCAAAAAAATTTGAACGTGTGCTATTGTTATGGTTTCTCTTTGGGAAAACCAATAGTAATCTATAGTTGACCATGTAATTTCCTCTCAAAGTAATGCAAAGTGCCCAACCTTACAAAAAAAAGAATTTTATTATATAATTTTCATTAATTTTTTATATTTTGAAATTAAATTTTAATGAATATAGATTTATTATTGACTAATACATTATTACAAAAATTGTCTAATATTTACTTTTATTTTCCAAAGCTACAAATTTGTGATCTTCAAGGAAATCTATTTAGTACAAAATTATTTCACTCTATATGACACTCTCTTTCAAATATAAATATACTTCATTTCCTTTTAAAACATAGTAACTATATTATTCTTGGATGCAACCTCACCTTCCTCTTTCATTGAACAATGATGAGCCAACTCCATCTACCTTCATTTTTCCTTTATTAGTTTACATAGTTAGTAGCATGTTATAAAGCTTAACACATGCACCACGATCCAAGTTTATTGAAGGTAGTATTGGGCTTCTCTTTTCCATGTAGGCTGTTTCCTTCCCATTTGAATGATGAATTCATGTGTCCTTTACCTCCTCACTTTCTTATTACGACGTTTGACTTGGAGACTGTTTCAAACAACATGAAGTATTAAGCTCTTATGGATTTGAGCTTACTACTTTCTTTGAAAAGGGTTAGCATTTCTATATGGCTCTCTGTATTTTTCAATTTATTGAGGTTTTTTCATTGATTTCTCCCTACCATTATGGAAGGAGAGCTTTCCTACATCATTGGTCCTCCCCTTTCTTCTTCTCCAATAGAGTTTTGATCCACTTCTTTGGATAAGAGTTTCCTCCCATTTGTCTAACCTCCCTTTTGTGTTTTCAAGGTGACATATCTTGCTTCCCTCTCTTCCTCCCCTACAACTTGTTACTCCTCTTGTCTCTTCCTTTTCTCTCACCCCTTGTTACCTCGACTCCCTACTTCCATCGTGAATACTCCTCCAAGAATTCCTTTACATGGTGTAGGCCAACATAGTAGAAGCAAGTCTAATCATAGAGGATTCCCTTGAGCTTGTTCCTAGATAAATGCTAAAAAATTAACTACTACTTATTGGGAGCAGAAGGCAACTTGAAATGAAATTAATATTGTGGAAGTAGGAGCAAGAATAGAAAGACAATTTATTTTGCTTGAAGAAATAGAAGAGAACATTCTGGGTCAATGGATCCTTAACTCTTTAAATACCAGAGGGAGATACAACATGTACCTTTAGGCAGTGAACCTTGATTGGTAGGTGAATACCATCATGGGAAAATCATTGGTTGAAAGAAGTGAGGCTCAACAAGATATTCTTGTTATACATAGATGTTGTCGAGCTCCATGTGAAAAAATTGGACCACATGGTTTCCCAGCTTACAAAGAAGATATTTGTGAAGATAACCAACCTGAAATTTCCTAACTTCAAAGAAGACTCACTCTCTTAGTAATCATGTCAAGAATTCAATTTTTTATTTTTCTTTTCATCAGTGGTGAATTTGTTAATCAACATAATATTAAGTATAGGCTAGGGAGTTTAAAACTAGATAGAGTTAGACTTATGGATTTAATTTATCGAGTTACCATTGAAAACATGATTGTATGAGCAAAGGTAATGAGTCTTTAGTATTGTTTTACTTTCCCTAATGACCTAAATATATGTATCTTTTTGTTGTTTAAATAAAATATAATTTCAATACTTTATATAGGCTTAGACTAAATACCCATTTTCACTAGAATCCATAAATTCTATTTTAAGCAAGATTGTGATTCTTCATTATTTAAAATGCACTTTTGAATGCATAATTGGATTCAGCAGCCTCAAAAACCCCTAGGGCTCTAGAATTCTACAAATTAAACAACTTAAACTCTAGTTTCTAAGTATCTTTGCTAGATTTTGGTTAAAATTAACCAAGGGAAAAGTGCTCCAAAAAATTCATTTAATCTATAAGTTAGACTATATCTATATATATATGTGTGTGTGTGTGTGTGTGTGTATGTTTTGTACTTCTAAATATGAGTGGACATGTATTAACATTTTAATGTGGAGAATGTGAATCATAAATAAAATATTTCAATGTGAACTATTTATAAATTATATTAAACTTGTGAAAATAAAAAAAATCATTATATTTAAAAAAATTTCTTAATGTTTATCTCAAAACTAGCATAAATCCATCTTAATTCCAAATCTACCCAGAGCCCAGAAGAATTAAATCTCTTGACAGTGCAATCATTTCCTTAAGTTTTTCACTAAAAAAAAAGTTTGCATCTTGAGAAATTTATTCATTCTTAATACACTATAAATAACAAATTAAGATATATCTATATTGATTTATCAAAATTATAATTATATTCACTTGTATAATATTTGGCATCATTATATATTAGATTTTTTATAAACCTCAAGATATTAATTAATTTTGATAGTTTAAAATATTATAAAAAATATTTTTAGAATATAAATATAAAAATTAAGAAAATTGTAGGTCCGATAGACCAATTTGGTCTCAGTGGACTTTAACCATCATCATCATCATCATCATAAAAATGTTTATATATATGAGAAAGATTATATATATTATTATTATATAAATATAATAACATTTATTTAAAACGAAGCCTTTGCATGGGGCAATAAATTTATATAAATGTTTATAATATATTAAATCTAATAATTAAAATCTAAAATAAGCTGAAAATCATTTGGAAAAACATTAAGTATGATGCAGAAAGAAAGCTGATGAAATATGTATTTACATAGAAAGTATTTTACAATGCTAGTAAAGTGATATGAACGTGCATATGGCTTAACGGTGCAATATATCCTGGAACAAAGTAAATAAAAGCATTGTATCGCTGCATCAGAGATAATCCTTCCATCCCCATCACCGGTTTAAGGAGGTCTGCAGGGGCGCGCAATGGATGAATTTTCAGTATTGCTGGTAGAACCTGTCAACCTTGCGAAAGCTTCCTGGTGATTAAACCTATTGATTTGACCCTTCTCCAAAGATGGAGCGTTATCCGAAGTCGAAGCGACTATTTCTTCTGAAAGGGTTCTGCTAGACGTACTCCCCAAACACTTATCGCCACTATATCTAAAGAGGCCCCTGGGATAACGACCCATTTTAGTCATGTTAAAAGAAGGCCTGCGAATGTCAGGAAGAGGAGCTTCGCCTTCCAGTATTTGGCAAACATGGCGGATGCCCAGCCTGCTCTCCGGCTCTACGTGAGAACACAACAACCCCAACTTCAACACCACCTCCATCTCGCACACATCATATCCGTCCTTATCCAGATTTGGATCCGATGCCTCCAGCAGCCTCCCCTCTGTGTAAAGTCCCCACACCCACTCCACCAAAATCATCTGCTCGGCGCCCTTCAACAGATCAACAGGCCTCCTCCAGCAAGCCACCTCCAACAGCAAAACCCCGAAGCTGAACACGTCCGAGCTCGGCGTAGCCTTCCCCGTGTGTAGCAGCTCCGGCGCTATGTAGCCCAATGTTCCTACAACATGAGTCGTCTGCGGATTCTCATTGTGGTCGTACAGTCGAGCCAGACCAAAGTCTCCCAGCCGCCCATTGAGCTCCGAATCCAGCAGTACGTTGCTCGACTTGATGTCTCTGTGGATGACCCTCTTCTCCCATTGATCATGCAGATACAGCAACCCAGCGGCCACGCCCTTGAGAATCATGTATCGCCGATGCCACGGCAGGACTGTTGTTGGATTCCCGTAGATGAATTTATCCAGGCTGCCGTTGGGCATGTAGTCATAAATGATGAATAGCTGCGTATGCATTCGGCACCAACCCCGGAGATGAACCAGGTTCCGGTGCTCTAGGCGACCCATGCTCGATATCTCTGAAATGAAACCCTTCATTCCCTCCGTAACCTCCTTATTTATGCATTTCACGGCGACCTCTTTGCCGCTGCTGGGAAGAACGCCCTTGTAGACTTTGCCAAAACCCCCTTCCCCCAAAACGTTTTCTTGCCGGAAGTTGCTCGTGGCGATGCTCAGTTCCTTGTAAGTGAGTCTATGGGGCCAGTACTCCATCTCCCATTCTTCGATCGTTTTTCCAAACTTCTCTTTAATGAAAAACACGGCTGCAACAGCCAGCGTGAAGAGCAGAGTGGCCACGGTGATGCCAGATATGAATCCCCGGCCCGGGTGTTTGGAATACATGTTCGCAAAAGAAGGGAGACGCGATAGATTGAGGAGCGGCGCCATGCCTTGAGTAGTGAAACTCCACGCGAGAACGTAATGGTTTTCCCTGACGGTCGCCGTGCTCGCTGCAAAGCCAACGAACATCTTCTCTTGCAAAACGTCGCTAAGATTGATTTTCAAAGATATCAGAGGCTTCTGCGGTCTGGGCGAGCCGACCAACATGATTGTAACGTTGAGGCGATTTTGAGAATGGTTGTAATCGATCCAGGCTTGTATGTTCTGTCCACTCTTGAGGCTAAATCCATGGAAGCTGTCCTCCCCATTCCAATATCCAGCAGGCTTGGTCTCCACTGAGACGAGGCTGTTGATATTTACACCCACATGGTTGTCGTCAGGGTCATTGAAGTCCACGGTCTTGATCGTATCGAGCTCCACTGCGAATAAGTGATTGTATGACCGCCCGTTGCCGGTGAGGTTAAGCAAGCCCATATACTGTTGCCCCACAGCGCCGATGGGTGATCTGTGGGGCATCATGATGAAGGCTAATCCATGTCCGGCTTTAGCGGAGGGAGGATGCGTCATGGAGGAAACGAAGGTAGTGCTAAAGGAGGAAAGCGTCCCGTTGCTTTTCATCTGCACAGGGATCGAATAGAGCGCGCGGCCGAGCATGAACTGTGACTGGTTTGTGAGGACGAGCACAGATTTGGAGCGAATGATTGAAGCCTCCTCTTCCAAGATCAGGTGGGTTCCATTAAAGCCGTCGAAGATGAAAGTGGTATGTGAATGATCATCATTGGCCTGTGCAGGAATAAGTGTTAGGAAGAGAGGGGTGAAGGTTATCAGGAGGAGGCTGGGCCGTGGTCTTAGCATCATTGATCGTTTCTCTGGGTGGAGCTAAATTGCTTCTTGTAAAGAATAAATAGATGACGGATATCTCAAGCTGCACAGAGACCTTAAAAAGACGCATTCAAATCTTTGAAAAGGACTTCGGTGTTGTGGCATTTAATAAGTATATTGTTGATATTTAATAGGAATTTAAAATTATGAAATAATTGTATAAAATAGAGCGCCAAAGATAGACTTTATTAAATTCAATAAATATAATTCACGTCGTTTACATTTATATTGGATTTTTTTTTTTTGTTTTTTTAATATAGTTAAAATAAAAAGGAAACAAGTGTATTTTAGGTTTGAGAATGTCGAGTAGAGATTTTTTTTTTTTAATTACAAAATTAATAAAATTTAGGGAAAATTTTATTATTAAATTTTAATTATAAAATAAAATTTATTAATAATAAAATAATTTTCAAGAGTTTTAAAGTTTCCGTTTGGAAGTTTTTAAGAGAACAATTGATTTAGTGTTTCTTAAGCGGTTGCACAGATGTGTCTTATTCTCTATGTTTGGTTTATTTATGGGATTTAAATGTATTTTTGTTATTTATATTTAATAGATTTGGTTCAGATGGTTTTAGAAGTTGACGTGATTAATTAGAAATATATTTTGAATAGCAATATAAATCACAAAAATTTGAAATAAATGACAATAATTTTCATTTTTTAATTTTTGATAATCAAAATTATTAATTAAAAATACAATTCAATTCAAATATTTATTATAACCTTTTTTTTTTAAATTAAACAGATTTATATAAAATTAAAATTAAGAAAAAATAAAGAAATAAAAAAATTTAGTTTTATTAATCCTAAAAATATTTCTCACTTTCTCTCACATATATATTATTTATAATTTAATACACAATACAAATAAATAAAAAATTCTTAAATATTCAATAAATTATCAAATTAATTTAAATAAGTTTATTTAAACCTTCTAATAAAATGTCTCAAAATTTTGAATTACTCAAATTCCAAGATTATTTAATATAGTATTTATGCAAATTTTGTGGGATGGAAGAGAAGAGCGGAGCAGGTACGACCATGCCCCTGTAACATGGCCTGAACGGGGGTCGTAAGAATGGGGTTGCAGGCCGGCATCGGTCCTGCAGCCAACCCCGACACCGTCCTTCCTCGGGTCACGAGCCTGGGGTTTTTACTTTTGTTTTGTTATCTCCCCATACTTCCGCAGGTTTCTTTCTTACCCTTTCTTTTTTTCACCCCGTTCTGGTTACTTCCCTCCGCCGATCGTTGCTAGGTCTCTGAAGCTGCGCCCAGACAGCTAACGGCTGTCGCCCGTCGCTTTCCTCACGCCTGCACAACCCGGACGGATTACTGCTGCTCCACATTTCTCGCCTTTGAACGGCCCCAAACGGTTTTCCTTGCTGTCGGTGACGGTCCCCGACGGTTACCTGGTTCCGAGGTTGCATTCTGTTTAAGCAGCTGGCGATATGGATCTTGACGAGGTGGACTACTCGGACTCTCCGCTGGCAGAAGGCTCCATCTGGCGATCCACGTTTACGGCTTCTGGAGGTCTGTACAGTGAAAGTTTGTCCGCCAGTTTTGAGGACCTCACTCAGTCGACTGATCCGGCTCTCCCCGCCTCTCTACAGCCTGTCGAACCCTCCTCCTGGGCACCATTTTCTGTTCCCTCCCCGGCCTCCCTTGGGTTTCTAGCGGAATGCTTCCAATCCTCCCCTATCGACGCCGGTCCCTCGAATTTGCTGGGTCTTCAACCCCTTCCGCATCAATCTGAAGCATCCCCTGAAGCCCCCCTTCCTGCAGCTCCCCTCCCCCCTCTAGCTCCCCCTGCCTCCTCTGGAAGCTACAACGCCATCCCCCCTGTCACGCCCCCAATTCTTTTTTCTTTAAATTGGCCGAGTGCGGCACTGCCTAAGTTAATAACTTTATCCATCATTAATTAACTTTACGAACTACGCCTTCAACAATTCATAATAATCATGAATTAACATTATTAATGTGTGGAATCCATCAATAATACAAGAACAATAATAACCCAATAATATAAGAGAAGTAATCTTTTTATTATATATGCGGAAGATTACAATGACCGGGAGCGAACGCTCCACCGACGTTTATAAACAAGGCGGGCGCCTGCCCGTGCAAGAGCGCACAGTGGTCTTGCCTCAACCTTCAACCGAATACAATACAAAGTTACAACCGGGTGGGCGCGCCCGTGCACAACCCACACTACACACACAACTCTTTGCCGACGGGCGGGCGCGCCCGTGCACGACCCACACTACACACACAACTCTTTGCCGACGGGCGGGCGCACCCGTGCACACCCGCGCCCGTTACAACCAAGCTTCGTGCCAACAACCGGCGGGCGGGCGCCCTGGCGCACCCTCCACCCGCACTACAACCCACGCAGCACAAGTTCGTGTCGCCTTGCCCGACTCGGCGGGCGCATCCCCAACACACTCCAAACTGCGGCTAAGTGTGATCCTCGCACCTCTTGTGCGCACTTATTTCTTGTGCGAAGAGCTATGCGAAGTGCGTTGTTCAAATGAACGCTTCATCCATGTGTTTATACCCTTGTTTGTGTGGCGACCATCTCCACGGCCGACCCTCCAATCTTCAACACCACCGCCCAACCATCATGTCTTCAAACGTCGGCTCGCCCACGTTTCATCATGTCTTGGTCGGCTTCAAGTGTAGGGCGAGCTACCAACTCGCCCTTATAAATGTGTGAACGCTCTCCCATATCCGCGCGCATGATATGACCGCGCCTTCGTTGTTTGAGCACTCGCACACTTCGCCTTTGGTTCAACTTTGCGACGGGAGGAACGCGCGCGCTCGTGCCCAAGAACGCAGGGCGTTACATCCTCCCCCACTGGAAATCATTGTTGCCCTTGATAATCCTGCTCGTCTCATCAACTTTCTGTTGTACTTCTCGATCTTGTCCTTCCATCTCCAAAGTGAGTCCTCCGATTCCCAACTCTCTTCCTCTGGTGCATCTTCCATCTGACAAGAAATTCCCTTCTCATGTGGCAACCAACCCCTGTAGTTCTGAGTTTCAAAATCTTCTCCAACTCTAGTCCTGGCTTGTCCATAATCCCAGCTGGTCCTCTCGGCGGTTCAGCTCTCTCTGGATGGTCTGAATCAAGTCTACATCTCTTCAACTGACTCACATGAAAAACTGGATGCTTCATGTGCATATGGCGCAGAAGCTCCAGCTCGTAAGCAACTTCCCCCACTCTCTTCTTCACTTGGAATGGTCCCTCATACTTCCGTGTCAGTTTGCTCGTAGTCCCCTTGGTTGCCTGAAACTGCTCCCCGGTAATCCTGAGAAACACAATATCTCCCACACTGAAGTGTGCCTCCCGTCTCCCACGATCAACATACTTTTTCATCCCCCTTGCAGCATCGTGCAAGCGTAACCGTGCTAACTCCAAGGTCTCCTCCCAAGCCTTCATGAACTTCTTCGCATGAGGACTCCTCAAGAAGCCTCCCGTCACTACGGTATGCGGTGCAACTGGCATCTGTCCATTCACCAACTCAAATGGACTATACCCCGTCGCGGAACTCTTTTGAATATTGTAGCTAAACTGAGCAATATCCAAGAGTTCAGGCCAATTCTTCTGATCAGCCATCACATAATGTCTCAAGTAGTCCTCTAGCAATGCGTTGATCCTCTCGGTCTGCCCATCTGTCTGCGGATGGTAACTCGAACTCATCAAAAACTCTGTCCCGACTAGCTTGAACAATGTGGTCCAAAATCTGTCTGTAAAACGCGGATCCTTATCTGACACAATGCTCAATGGCATCCCCCAATACTTCACTATGTTCTTAAAGAACAACTTCGCAGTCCGCTCGGCTCCACATGTTATCTTTGTAGGAACAAAGACAACATACTTGGAAAAACGATCAACCACGACCATAATCCCATTATACCCCTGAATCTGTGGTAACTGAGTGAGGAAGTCCATCGAGACACTCATCCATGGTCTCTCAGGAATCGGTAAAGGCTGCAACAGTCCTCCTTGCCTCTGAGTATCCGATTTGTCCTGCTGACAAATGATGCACGTATGTACATACTCCTCTACATCCTCCCGCATCTTCTCCCAAAAGAATCCTCTCTCCAGCAATGCCAAAGAACGACGCATCCCTGGGTGGCCAGCCCATGGCGAGTCGTGGCACTCCTTCAAAAGGTGCCTCCTGAGTCCAGATGAATTTGGAACATAGAGTCGGTTTACAAAGAACAAGAACCTGTCTCGTATAAAGAACTTTCGTGTCTTCCCCTCCTTTATCTGCTTCACTATATTCTGCGCCAAAGTATCGGTTTCAACACTTTCCTTGATCTTATTCTGCATCTCTTCTGACATCTGAACTTGACCCCTACTCCTAGCTGCTCGGTCTTCTCCTTCTAATGCTGCAAGTTGTCCCTTCCTGCTAAGGGCATCTGCTACCGCATTGTGCCTTCCCAGTCTATACTCGATAGTCATGTCGAATTCTGCCGAGAAGTCCTACCAACGAGCTTGCTTCGTAGAAAGCTTTGGTTGTGATGCAAAATAACTTGCTGCAATGTTGTCAGTCTTGACAACAAACGGCTTCCCAATCAGGTAATGCCTCCACACATGAAGACAATGGATGATGGCAGTCATCTCCTTCTCATGAACCGGATACCTCCGTTCTCTATCCTGCAACTTCCGACTCTCGTACGCCACTGGATGCCCATCCTGCATAAGAACCCCTCCTATGGCAAAATCTGAAGCATCAGTGTGTACCTCAAACGGTCTCTCGAAGTCAGGAAACTTTAGTATCAGTGCCGTAACCATTCTCTTCTTCAAATCATCAAATGCCTCTTGACATTTGTTCATCCAATTCCACCTCTTGTCTTTCTTCAATAGGTATGTCAGTGCCAATGTCACCTTGGAGTACCCCTCTACAAACTTCCGTTGGTAGTTGGTCATGCCCAAGAACACCCTCATCTCATGGACATTCTTCAATTCAACCCAGTCCTTGATCACCTTCACCTTGCTCGGCTCCATCTGTATGTACCCTTGACCAACAATATGCCCAAGGAACGGAATCTCGGTCTGAGCAAACACACACTTAGACTTCTTCAAGAACAACTGATTTGCCCTCAGTGCCTCGAACACCATCGCCAAGTGCTTCTTATGATCCTCCATGTTGTCACTGAACACCACTATATCGTCCAAGTACACTACTACGAACGAATCCAAGTATGGTCGTAGGATATCATTCATCAAAGTGAAAAACGTAGCAGGGGCATTGCACAACCCGAATGGCATAACAAGGAACTCAAAGCTACCATACCTTGTTACTATCGCGGTCTTCTTCTCGTCTCCTTCAGCTATCTGCACTTGATAATACCCATGCCTCAAGTCCAGCTTGGAAAAAACTCGGGCTTTCGCAAGCTTATCAAAGCAATCAGCAGCCAATGGCAAAGGATACCTGTTCCTTATCGTCTGCTTGTTCAATGCACGGTAATCACAGCACATCCGTAGCTCATTCGAATCCTTCTTCCGCTGGAACAATACCAGAGCTCCATAAGGGGGCCTTGAAGGTCTAATGAAACCTGCATCAGTTAACTCCTTTAACTGTCGTTTCAATTCTTCCAACTCAGGTCCTAACAACCGATAAGGTGCTTTAGCCGGGGGTTGCTTTCCTGGCTCAAGCTCAATGCTATGGTCCACTACACGCCATGGTCGAAGCTTCTTTGGAAGCTCATCAGGCATCAAATCCGCATATTCGGTCAGCACCTCGGAAATCTCGGCTGGAACAGGCATCCCCACTCCATCACCTTCGACATCCTTCAAAATCACCGCTATGTCTCCATATCTGATTCCTTCATAGCCTTCTCCAAACTCAGTGCTGAAACATGCTGCACCCTGACTTCCCTCCTTTGCCTATGAGTGGGCAAAGTCCAAGTTTGTGACTGTCCAACCAGCACCACCTCATCACAAAAGGGGACAACAATAGCCTTGTTGCCCTTCAAGAAATCCTGTCCAAGTATCATATCGAAGTCGTTCATCTCCATCACCGTGAAGTCCAACTGACCCTTCCAGTCTTTTATCTGCACAGGTACTTCGTGTACGAAACCCGCCACGTTAGCTCTAGAGTTCACTGCCTTGAATTGCACATTTGATGGGAAGATCATCAGTCCAACCTCTTTTGCCAACCGTGTCGTCATGAAGTTATGAGTGGCCCCTGTGTCCACTAGAGATTGAATGGTCTTGCCATGAACCATCAAGTCCACGAAACCCAGACTATTCATCCACGATTTCTCCATAACGTTTCCCTGCATACATGTCCGTTCATCATCAAGCAACGGCTTCACTGCTTGTGAACCTGCTCTAATACCACCTTCACTTCGGTGAAGGTGTGTAGCAGCTTCAATACCCAGATCAGCTGCTCTGATACCACCTGTCACGCCCCCAATTCTTTTTTCTTTAAATTGGCCGGGTGCGGCACCGCCTAAGTTAATAACTTTATCCATCGTTAATTAACTTTACGAACTACGCCTTCAACAATTCATAATAATCATGAATTAACATTATTAATGTGCGGAATCCATCAATAATACAAGAACAATAATAACCCAATAATATAAGAGAAGTAATCTTTTTATTATATGTGCGGAAGATTACAATGACTGGGAGCGAACGCTCCATCGGCATTTATAAACAAGGCGGGCACCCGCCCATGCAAGAGCGCACGACGGTCTTGCCTCAACCTTCAACCGAATACAATACAAAGTTACAACCGGGTGGGCGCGCCCGTGCACGACCCACACTACACACACAACTCTTTGCCAATGGGTGGGCGCACCCGTGCACACCCGCACCCGTTACAACCAAGCTTCGTGCCAACAATCGGCGGGCGGGCGCCCTGGCGCACCCTCCACCCGCACTACAACCCGCGCAGTACAAGTTCGTGTTGCCTTGCCTGACTCGGCGGGCGCATCCCCAACACACTCCAAACTGCCGCTAAGTGTGATCCTCGCACCTCTTGTGCGCACTTATTTCTTGTGTGAAGAGCTATGCGAAGTGCGTTGTTCAAATGAACGCGTCATCCATGTGTTTATACCCTTGTTTGTGTGGCGACCGTCTCCACAGCCGACCCTCCAATCTTCAACACCACCGCCCAACCATCAAGTCTTTAAACGTCGACTCGCCCACGTTTCATCATGTCTTGGTCAGCTTCAAGTGTAGGGCGAGCTGCCAACTCGCCCTTATAAATGTGTGAACGCTCTCCCATATCCACACGCACGATATGATCGCGCCTTCGTTGTTTGAGCGCTCGCACACTTCGCCTTTGGTTCAACTTTGTGACGGGAGGAACGCGCGCGCTCATGCCCGAGAACACAGGGCGTTACAGCCCCCCTCCCGGAGGCTATCCCCCCCCCTTTCGACCCCTCTCCTCTCCCCCCGATCGTTGCACTGGTTGGATCTAGGGCACCTGCAAACCCTAGCCGCATGTCCTCCCGCCCGTCGAAGAAACAACGATGTTTTAAATCCAGACCTGAGGACATCATTCTGAGGCTTGAAGAAGATATCCAGTGGGGAGACGCTATGGATTTAGTAGACAGAGTACTTGTGGGACGCATCCAGGGCAGGAATTACTCAGCGGAAAAGCTGAAGACCTGGGCTACGGAGATTTGGGGCCAACATCTGGCGGAAATCCCCTCTGTCCAGACATTCATGCGAGGCTGGTTCGCGTTGAGGTTCGCAAGGGCTGACCACACGAGCTGGGTATTGTCATCTTTCTGGCACTTTGAAAAAGCACCGGTACTTCTCAAAAGATGGACGCCCCTCTTCGACCTGGAGACTGAACAAATTGGGGTCGGGCCAGTATGGGTTAGACTCCCGGGCTTGCCACTACAGTACTGGTCCGAGGACATCTTCAGGAGAATCAGAAACTCTCTGGGCACCTTCATGGAATCGGACAAATCTTATCTCACGACGGGGATGATGGCATACACTAGGGTTCTAGTCCATCTAGATACGAGAGGAGGCTTGCAGGAACACATCACTATTCAATGGAAATCTTTCTCAAGGAAGCAGAAGCTAGACTACGAAGGAATCCCTTACCAATGCAGAAGATGCCATCAAGTGGGTCACCTCTACAAAGATTGCCCCCTTCTCAAAAAGACTCAGCAGGAATCCATGATGCAGGACCAGCCCACAACAGCAGGAAATCCAGCTCCTCCGGCTGCGGCGGCACCAAGGGCGGAACAAATCAAGACCTCAGACACAGTGGAAGCGCCGCTCGTACCTCTGAAAAAAAGCAGGGCAAGATCCCGATCAGGCCTCCATCTCCTCCTCTGACGCGCTCAAGGGCTGCAAAAGGAGTCATCTTTTCATCGGGTATGTCTCTTCCCCCTGTTGACTCTGCATCGCATCTTACTTCTTCTTGTTTATCACTCTCCTCCCACTTGCCCCCTCCGGTCTTGATTCCCGCCCCCTCATCCCCGTCGGTCCTCGACCTGGTTGTGGATTCCCGCCCGCCTTCCCCCCCCTCAAAATCACACCATCTTTATATGACCTGCCCTCTCCCACAGCCATCGGCCATTTTTACCTCCTGCTCCCTCCCTTCCGTCCCGTCCCGCTCCCTTCAATCACCCTCCCCTTTGGTAAACTCCACCCCGAGGTACTCCACCCGCTCGACTGCAAAGCAGAAAGAGCCGGACGCCATAGGGCTGGCAGCTGCCCCTCCCATCCTCTCGCCCAAGCAGGGTAGAGGCAGACCCTCCAACATCCATAAGGCAAAAGAACAAGCTGGGGACGAAGTGATCCAGGGCAAACAACACACCATAGAAAGGGTTCTTAGAGCAAAGGACACCCTTCCCCACCCCCCTCCATGAAGATTTTGTCCTTCAATTGCAGAGGGATGGCCAGCCCCGAGAAAAAGCTGGCCCTGAAGCGACTCCTTATATCTGAGATGGTTGACATTATCCTTTTACAAGAAACCCTATGCAAAGCGGATTCGGCCATTTCTATCCTCTGCTCTTGGATGCCTGGATGGTCTTTCCACGCTATTGATGTCTCGGGGCGCTCTGGGGGCATTGCAATTGGTTTCAAGAACCGCACCATTAACCTGAAGAACATATGGGGTGGTGAGGGTTTCTTGGGGGCGGACATTTACTCCAAGGAGCTGGAGGAAGAGCTAAGAATCATAAATGTCTATGGACCTTGTCACAGCAGGGAACTCTTTTGGCGAAAGCTTCTCAGCTCCCCCCTCCTCCTAGCTGGAAATGTAATCCTAGGGGGAGACCTGAATTTCTCTATGGGCTTCTCAGAATCCTGGGGACATATGGCGCAGATTGACCCGCTTTCTGATTTCTTCGAGCAGCTGCTTGAGGATTACCTCTGGATCGACATCCCCTCGGCCAAGATT
Organism: Pinus tabuliformis; assembly: GCA_031772625.1. Classification (NCBI taxonomy): domain Eukaryota; kingdom Viridiplantae; phylum Streptophyta; class Pinopsida; order Pinales; family Pinaceae; genus Pinus; species Pinus tabuliformis. The sequence continues at coordinate 605,375,971 of CM062815.1, forward strand.
CAGCATACCTGGAGGAACAACCGGTCTGGTGACCAAAGCTTGGCTAGGAGACTGGATCGCTTTATTATCAAGGAGGCCTTTCACAACAGTCACCCAAGATCCAGGCAATGGGTCGGCAGTGGTGGTATGTCAGATCACAGACCCATTTTTCTAGAGATTGGAGAAAAGCAACAGAAGCACAAGGCTCCCTTCAAGTTCAACTCCACTTGGCTCCGGGACCCCTCCTATATCAAACTAATATCCGATTTCTGGAAAACACATCCGATCCCTGAGGAGGAGGATCCAGCTAAATGCTTTGTAAAAAACCTCTCTGAAATTAAGGTGCTATCCAGAGCTTGGGCTCACAAGAAGAGGGAACAGGATGACCTAATAATCACCCAAGCAGAGCAAGCAATTGCAGACCTTGAATCTCAGTCGGATGGAACTTTCAACTCCCCGGAACAGAAAGCTAAGTATGAAACCCTTATCAATCAGAGAACTCAAGTCCTCAGAGATAGAGAGGCAAGCTGGAGACTAAGAAGCAGAGCAATCTGGCTTAAGGAAGGGGATGAAAACACAAAATTTTTCCACCGCTTTGCAAATGGTCGGAAATCGATCAACACTATCTGGGAGCTGCAAAATGATCAGGGACAACAAGTTCACAACTCCAGAGAACTCGCCTCACTAGCCACCTCACACTTCAGGAACATATATATGGCCCCGAGGGAAGCCAGTCTGTTAGAGATCATGCGAGTGGCCGAGCTTTCCCCAGGTTTGTGGATGACGAGGATGCAGAAGAACTCACCAAAGAGGTTTCATTGGGGGAGCTTGAAGCCACCATTCGGGGCTTCCAAAAAGACAAAAGTCCGGGACCTGACGGCTGGTCCATCGAATTCTATCTTGCCTTTTTTGACCTACTGGGCCAGGACCTCCTCAAAGTAATTAATCACTGCAGCCTCTCAGGAAAGATCCCCTCGGCCATCAAAGCCACCTTCATAGCCCTCATCCCCAAATCCGACAAGCCAGCCTCTTTCAATGACTTTAGGCCCATCTCGCTCTGCAACTGCCTATACAAGATCATGGCCAAAATCCTAGCGAATAGACTCAAGCCCATCCTTTCGGCACACATATCCCCTGAACAGTTCGCTTTCCTACAGCACCGCCAGATCCATGAAGCTATTGGCACTGCACAAGAGCTCCTTCACTCGATGCAGAGCAGGAATTTGAAAGGCATGATCTTAAAGGTGGACCTCTCCAAAGCTTTCGACAGGGCAAGCCTACTCTACATTCGAATGCTTCTTACCCATCTGGGTTTCCCTTATATGTTCATCAAAAGGATAATGAGCTGCATATCTGATGTGTCTTACAGTGTCCTCCTTAATGGATCCCCCACTCCCTTCTTCACTGCAGAAAGAGGTCTCAGGCAGGGGTGCCCCCTATCTCCTTTACTTTTCCTGCTCATCATGGAAGGGCTAAGTAGATTGATAGGGACAGAACACAGGAGGGGCAGGATTACTGGTATAAAAATCACGGAAAATTGCTCTCTCACTCACCTACTGTTTGTAGATGATGTGCTCATTTTCTTAAATGGCAGCTTGGCCGACACCTCGTCCTTGCAGCTTGTTTTCGACCTCTTTCAGAAGGCTACAGGCATGATCATAAATATTCACAAATCCACCCTCATAGCTATAGGCTGCTCGCAACATGAAGTCTTTTACACTCGACACCGGTTCCCTTTCCCATCATACCTGATGGAGGAAGGGTTGAAATGTCCAGGCTTCTGAGTGAAACATGGGGGATATAAAATCATTGATTAGATTTGGATTATTGCAAAGGTGGAAAAGAGATTAAATATATGGTACAACAGATACCTCACCCGGGCTGGAAGACTCACCCTCATAAAAGCAGTACTGGAAGCAACCCCTGTATACTGGATGTCATTGGCCTGGATTCCAAGAGGAATCCTAGCCAGACTACAAAAGATATGCTGCAGATTCTTATGGAAGGGGAACAAACAGGGAAACCTCTTCGCCTGGGTAAAATGGGATACTATAGCGAGGCCTAAGAAATGGGGAGGATGGGGTATAAAAAGGTTGGACGCTTTTGCTAAAGCACTGGCAGCAAAGCTAGGATGGCAGCTCATTACCTCACATAGCCTCTAGACAAAAGTAGTATATGAAAAATACATTGCCCCGGAAAACATAATCGGCTGGATTCGCAGGGAACACAGGGGGAGCGGAAGGCACTCCAATATATGGAAAGCTGTTCTCAATTCCCTCCCTCTCATCCGGGAAGGTTTAACATGGAGGATACATCAGGGGAATGCTGTACGCATAGGAATGGATCCCTGGATCGGGTGTGGCAATGCCCATCGACTTCCAGCACAACTAATCGCCCATCTACAGGAACTGGGTGTCTCCCACATAGCCCACATAGCAGACCAAGAAAACACCACTCTTTTCCAGCAGGCCTGGAAGACAGCACAAGACCTCCACATCCCGGGACAGTGGCGGCATGATTGGGAGGATTTCACAGAAGCCCTCACTCAAGCACACATCAGGATAACGGAAGAAGAAGATGAGATTGTATGGGCACTCGCAAAAAATGGAACATATACTCCCAAGGAAGGTTACTTAAAGCTCATGCAACAAGCTCAGCCAGAAAATGTCCAGCAATGGTGGAAAGCACTATGGAAACTCAAAGCAGCTCCTAGAATGCGAATGCTTATGTGGACCATCCTGTTCAACAAAATCCCCACAGGCTCAAATCTGATGAAACGATCTTTCCATGGGCCTTTCTGGTGTCACCTCTGTAGGAGCAATGAGGAAGACACTGATCATTTATTTCTGTCCTGCCCTATTGTCATTGAGCAATGGTCCCTCATATCCTCATCCTCCCTATCCCTCAATCAATGGCAAGGACAGACCATTACAGAGGCCTGGTTGAATTGGCTAGAGAAACACAAAGGAAGAGATAGGAACTTACCACTCCTTATGTGCTGGGCTATCTGGACGGCAAGGAACCGAGCTATTTTTGACCAAAAGGACCCCATCTGGCCAAATATCAGATCCCATATCCTTGCCAATTTTGGACTCCTCCCTGATGACCTCTCACAGCCCCCCCTAGATCCATTCACCCTGAGCTCATTGACAAAACTTACCCATGGGCCTACTTCGACGGCTCAGCCCAAGCAGATGGTTGTGGGGGAGGAGCCCTCCTCTACCTAAGGGACGACCATTGCTTCAATATACAGATGCACCTGGGAAGGGGCACAAATAATTATGCCGAACTATCCACAGCCAAACACCTCATCCATTTTGCACTTGAAAAGCGATGCACAAAGCTACAACTGTTTGGGGATTCCAAACTTGTCTGCAACTGGCTCAATAGAACATCTTACTGCTCTGCTTTTTCTTTGAGACACATTCTGGATGAGACACACAGGCTTATAGCTTTATTTGAAAAATTTGATTGTCAACACATTTACAGGGAGCGCAACACAAGGGCGAACCTCCTATCGAAACAGGGAGCGCAAAGGCAAGAAGAAGATTGGTTGATACAGGAAGAAGTGGATGGAATTTTCCATCAACACTACCACAAGCCTTTTGTAGATCTGCACTCTCTTCGGGAGACATCGCTATGATGCTGGTTTTTCTAATCTATCTACACAGTTTTGGTTTTTTTTTGGCCCACTGGATTCTCATAAGCTATTGGAAAGCAGCTGCTGTTATTACTTGGCATACATTTTAGATTCATCACAGATCTATCAGACATATAAAACTTATATCTTTTTTGGTACTTCAAATGTTATTATGTTTATCTTGGTAATTACTAGCATGTCTCCCTGCGTGGAGCACACACTTTTATCATGTATAGTTTTGTCTTATGATACATCTGAGAACTGAAACTCCCTGCGTGGAGGAAAAAACTGCATATTTTTACTTGTACAGGGTTGTAGTCAAACTGTCTTTTTGCTACTATCCGGGAGGCGACCAGCCTCATTATGCATATGCCTAGGCATCTACAGAATGTAATTTCTTATGATCTAATAGAAATTATGACTTTTTCTACGGGAAAAAAAAAGTATTTATGCAAATTTATTAAATACATAATATCTAAACACTATTTCTATTGGAGTTACTTGAATAATTTGAATTATTTGGAAATTATAAAACTATTTAGTATTAAAAAATATAATTATATTTATTATATTTATTTTAATTATATTTATATTATTTTTAATAACCCATTTCTATGTTAGTCATCTTATGTAATGTGTTTCTTTCACATCTTTCACCAGAGTTTATTCAAAGCACTATCTCTAAATCCTTTTACTTATTTTTCATCTCGATAACAATTTCTATTATTTTTAATTATGTTTTAAATATTTTATTTTATAAAAAAAAATATAATAGGTAAATATTGAGTTTTTTAGATAAAAATCACATAATTTTTTTTGACTTGTTTCGAATCAAATAGTGTGATTTATTTGGACAAAAAAAACAAATCTTACCATCAAATTGAATAGATGAAAAGAAATATTTACTAATAACTAATTATTATAATTTACATTATTTATTTATTTATTTTAATTAAATAAAAAGACATTTATTAAGAAGCTAGAAAAAATGAATAAATACAAAAAATATGTTACCTTAATAAAAAGACCCAAAGTAAAATAATAAAAGATCAAATAAAACCCAATAAATAAAAAAATATAAAATTAACTTTAAAAATATAAAATAAAAATAAATAAATAATGAGGAAATTATTTTTATGATAATTAATAGCATTATTAACAAAAAGAAATAATGAAAAAAATTGACTTTATTAAAGAATTAAATTCGATTATTTTTTTTAATGGTTAAAAGAAAAGCCTAATAGAAATAACTCAAAAGTTAAACTTAAAAATTCAAACAATAAAATGAAATAAATAAATGAAATAAAAAGGTCGAATTTAAATTGCATTGAGTCTACTTGGCCTGTACTCAATAGTCATGTTGAACTCTGCCAAGAAGTCTTGCTAATGAGCTTGCTTTGCAGACAGCTTCGGTTGTGATGCAAAATAACTCGCTGCAACGTTGTCAGTCTTCACAACAAAATGCTTCCCAATCAAGTAATGCCTCCATACATGTAAACAATGGATGATCGCAGTCATCTCCTTCTCATGAATCGAATACCTTCATTCCCTGTCTTGCAGCTTCCGACTCTCATACGCCACCAAATGCCCATCCTGCATAGGGACACCTATCGTAAAATCTGAAGCATTTGTGTGTACTTCAAATGGCCTCTTGAAGTCAGGGAACTTCAATATCGGTGTTGAAACCATCCTCGTTCTTAATTCTTCAAATGATGTACAAAATTTCTCCATCCAAGAACATCGCTTATCCTTCTTCAAACGGTCTGTGAGTGACGAGGTCACTTTGGAGTACCCCTTTACAAACTTCCACTGGTAGTTGGTCATTTCCAAAAACACCCTCATATCATGGATATTCTTTGGTTTGGCCCAATCCCCTATCGCCTTTACTCTTCTTGGCTCCATCCATATATGCCCTTGACCCATAATGTGCCCAAGGAACAAAATCTCACTCTGGGAAAACATACACTTCGACTTCTTCAAGTACAATTGATTCTTCTTCAGCGCCTCAAATGCCAAAGCCAAGTGTTTCTTATGATCCTCCATGTTATCACTGTATATCACAATATCTTCCAAGTATACTATTGCGAACGAATCCAAATATGGACGTAGTAAATCATTCGTTAAAGTGAAAAATGTGGCAGGAGCATTGCATAACCCGAATGGCATAACAAGGAATTCAAAACTTCCATAACTTGTCACAATCATGGTATTCCTCTTTTCTCCTTCTGCGATCCGCACCTGATAGTACCCATACCTCAAGTCTAGCTTGGAAAACACCCAGGCTTTCGCAAGCTTATCGAAACAATCTACAATTAATGGAAAAGGATACATGTTCTTTATTGTTTGTGTGTTAAGAGCACTCACAGCACATCCGTAGCTCGTTTGTGTCCTTCTTCTGTTGGAACAATATTGGAGCTCCATATGGGGACCTTGAAGGTATTATGAAACTTGCATCAGTCAACTCCTTCAATTGTCGTTTCAATTCCTCCAACTCCGGTCCTGACAACCGAATAAGGATATTTTGCGAGAGGTTTCTTCCCTGGCTCTAGCTCAATGCTATGGTCCACTACATGCCTTGTTGGAAGTGTCTTTGGTAGCTTATCGGGCATAAAATCTGTAAACTTGGCCAATACATCAAAAATTTTATCTGGAACACGTGTCCCCACTCCATCATTGCTATCAACCTCCCTGATGATTATTGCATATGTCTCTACATCTGAGTCCTGCATAGCCTTCTCCAAACATAGTGCATAAACATGTTGCACCTTGATTCCTTCCTTTGCTTATGATTAGGTAAAGTCCAAGTTTGTGAGCCTCCAATCAACATAATCTCATTGCGAAAAGGGACAATAATTTCCTTATTGCCCTTCAAGAAATCCTGCCCCAATATCATGTCAAAGTCGTTCATCTCGATCACTATGAAGTCCAACCGACCCTGTCTGTCATGCCCCCAAGCCTGCGGTAGTCTTTCAACCGCTCTAGGCGAGGTGCAGTACCACCGAACACTTTCTTTTCACCAATACTTATGTTCGTGGACTATGCCTAACCACTTATCCTACTTAGTTTGTGTTTCACAACCAAGTATTATTAATGTTTCCTTTATACCAATGAACACCCATACACATTCATTAACATCAGCAATTATTCTTGAAGAACACAATTGCACAGTATAAAGGGAGGGGCAACTCCCTGAACAATGAGTCTGCCCGATAATATATTATACAATCTTCAATTTTACAAAGCTTTACAAGTATACTTGGAATCCCCAAGTTTCATACTTAGCCAAATTTACAACCTTCAACAAACTCAGTTGCCTAGCTCGTTGGCGCCTCTGCACAGTCGCCGCACGACTCACCAACCCTTCGTTCACCTTGTCGCACAATCATGTTGTTTGCCCAACTTGGGCACACCTCCAAGTCACTACACACGGGCACCTCTGCATGAGTCGCACCTCCATTCACAACCTCAACACTTCACCAAAGTCACACTGTGCACACTTGCACGACGGGTGGGCACTCACCCGAGTCACCCAAGAACCCGTGCCAAGTCGTCGCACAAACCAGGCGCCACACCCATGCACGCCTTTCTCAACCGGCGGGCGACCTCTACCCACGCCCTTCACCCAAATCCAAGAAACGACACTTAACTTCGTGCGGCCTTGCCCAAGAATGGGCGCATCACCAAACTGTGCCTTTACCTCTTGCTGCATCCACCCCTAGTTCTGTGCCTTCCTCTTCTTCATGAGCAAAGTCTTTATGTGTTGAGCAATGAGCGATGGTTCAAATGACCTCCACCGCATGCTAGTTTATATGAGTGGTAGGGCAAAGTCTTGGATACCCAGCCAACTTTCCCATGCCCTCAACGCCATCGCAATCTTTGCTAAAACATAAGATGACCATCCTCCAAACGCTCCCAAGTAAGGTTGGCCTTACTACGTTTGTTGGTCAGCCCGTGGGTGTTTAACCAAGCTCCCACCCATATATATAAACCTCCCTCCTCCTATCATGCACCCGCATTATAACATAACGCCATCACATCATAGGTCTGAGCTCGCACTTCACCGTTTCTTCGTCGCACTTCAAGCTAGAACGCATTCAGGACTGCAGGTCCTTACATCCTCCTCCACCTGAAGTCGTTGTCGTCCTCGACAACATACCATCCTAGTAGCCATCCACCAAGATCATCATCAATATCTGTCTCATCCTTGGTCCATGATGTCAACTCCTCCACATACTGCAAACATCCCTGCAACATATGTAGAACTCCCATCTCCACCATGTGTCATCCTCATCCTGTGGACTGTCCTCCTTGTTTGCCTGATGCCAGCATATCTCTGTGCACTTTTGGACCCCATGTTTGAACTAGTTGGGTAGCTAATCCAACTGTCACACTCAAGCCATTAGAGTGAACATCCTTATGCCTTCACCAGTCTATCTCAGATTCTACCACATCCTGGACTTACCAAGAATCTCATCCATGCTCAGGTCCATGGAAACTCCATCCCATCTGCAACATGTCATGATGCTTGATGCCAAGCCATCCCTACACCATTTTTCATACCTGCTCAACTTGTTTTAAGGAATCAATGCCATAAGCAGCTAACAATGAGCCCCATCTTCTATGTCATCTAAGAAGATGTGGAGGGAGTAGAGCCTGAAGGCTCACCCTCAATAATCATCTCAATCCATCTGTCAGGATCTTCTATCTCCATCCTCTGTAGATAAGTGACTCGATATTCCTCCCAGACATTTGGCCTCACATATGCCTCATCATCATCATCATCATCATCCTTGACCACTTCTAGCCTTATTAACAAATCCAAGATACTATCTGAAAGTGTCCTGATGACCAATGATTGTTCGGTAAGCTTTGTATCAACCGTGGACAACTGCTTACTCATGTCTTCCATCCACTTCTCATCCTCCATTTGCATCACTGCCAACTTACAATCAGGCTTTGTCACTCTAATGGTTGGTACACCAATGGGTACATCCTCCCTTCCATCGTAAATATATAGCTTCTTCAAATGTGGAACAATCATAACATCGAATTGTTTCAAGAATTCCATTCCTAGCACAGCTTGTTATGTGTGGAGCATGATTGTTCAGAGGTCTTTGTTTCAGCTGGATGTATACCCCAGGAAGTTTGTACACCCCTCCACGCGGGGGGGGGGTGCGGGGGGGGCCCATCCCCCCCGGCTGGGGGGTTCGGGGGCCAGCGGTCCCCCGGCGGGGGTTTCAGGGGCAGCGCCCCCGAAGCTAAAAACAGATGTAAAATTGCCTTGTAAAAGTATAGCAATTTCTAGTCAATCTGGGCCGTTCATTAGGCGGATGATCTGACGGTAGAACTTATGTTTAGTTTAGGGTTTTTGGCCCTAGAAGGCAACCCCTCTCTTTGTATGAGGGCATTGTATTTGAAGCTGTGAAATAGAGGTGTATTCTGTGAGCGAGAAACAAAGAGGTGAGACTGTGAGAGAAAACAGAGGATATTATAGCGGATTTGCTGTAGGTTGTGTCTCTTCATTTTGTTGGATAATAGAAAGGAAGGACTGGCTGTTCGGGGTGGACGTAGCCCAAACTGGGTGAACCACGTATATCTGTGTCTCTCTTGTTTTGTGTGTTTATATTTCTGCAATATTTTATGTGTTCCATTGCTCCGTAATATATAATTTTATAACACAACTTCATAGTCATCAATCCGCACTATAGTGAAGTCAACCTTCCCCGTCCACTCACCTAGTGTTATGTCCACCTTTTCAGCTACACCAAGAATGCTATCCGAAGGAGAATTGACTGTCTTCATCTGTGCCTTCACCGGTACAAATTTCAGCCCAATTCTTCTCGCAGTATCTTCACCCATGAAGTTGTGAGTAACCCCACTATCCACCATAGTGAGTATATCAGCACCCCCAACCTTCATCCGAACATACTCCAACCTGTTCCTCTTAGGATCCCTCTGAGAGATCACCTCTGTAGCAGCAGTAGCACCAAGTATCTGCATCATCCCCACAGAAGCTTCTTCATTCTTCGCATTAGACTGTGCAATCGCAGCCACTTTCGGTCTAGAAGTACAATTATTCACTGTATGTGGTCCAACGCATATCCAACACTTCAAGGCTTTCTTCGTCTTTGAATTATCATCCGATTTCGAAGCATCATCCTTCTTCTTATCTTTCGGCTTATCAAACTTCTTCTTCCTATCATCAGAAGTCTCATCATAATGCTCCACCAACCTGTCCACAGAATCAAAAGCTTCCTCAAGTGTTCTAATCCTCTGCCTCTTCACTTCATTGCATGCCCAAGGCTTCAACCCAATAATGAAGTTGAACACCTTGCCCCTCTCTGCCATGTCAGGAAGTTCCAGAACTGCACTTGCAACCTCCCGCTGATATGTCTAAAGGTTCCCGGTCTGCGTTATGAACTTAATTTTAATCCTTGCTTCCCACGTTTCATGTTGAGGACTGAAATGGGTTTGAAAAGCTTTCTTCATTTCATCCCATGAAGTAATGTCACTAGCACTACCATTGGCAATCTGATCCATCCTCCTTCACCGCCACATCTTAGCATCCTTTGTCAAGAACTGAGCAGCTACCTTGACCTTCGTCTCATCATCAGATAGACCCAATCGTTCCAAGTATTGCTCCATGTTCCATAGAAAGTTGCCAAGAGTCTTTGCACTCCTTGTACCATCGTAAGATTCCGGTTCCTTAACTTTCACATGAGGCACTCCTCCATGTGAGTTATGCCTCACAACCTTCTTCAACACCGCGATCTCATCTCTGGCTCCGTCAAGATATTTTTGCAAGCCCACGATCTATGCAAGACCTTGGTCTCTTGTCCCTTCAATGTCCTTGACCCTTACTTCAAGTTGTGTACACATAAGATCAGTGTACTCGTGTTGAGTCCGGAGTTCATTGAGCTCTTCCTTTATCTTCAAATTTTCCTCTTGATCTCTCTCGACCAAGTCCATCTTCTTAGTCCAGAAAGCTTCCAAGTCCTCCATCTTCTCCAACACTTTTTCAATGAATGCCATCGTAGCATCCTTCGCACTGTGACTAGACCCAACCTGAGATTCAACTGCCATTGCTAACAGCTTCATTCTTCTTTGCAATCTAGTTTCGACCATCCAATAGCTTCACCAAGATGCCTGCAACCTGAACCAGCCCTTGTTCCACTTGTATGTGAAACAACTTCCTTCGCCTGCAAGTACCTGCTTCACTGTCACCAACTGTCAAGCTTCTTCAACCCTGAATTAGCTTCAATAGCTCCACTTCGTCACGAGCAAGCCTGCTCTGATACCAACTGTCATGCCCCCAAGCCTATGGTAGTCTTTCAACTGCTCTAGGTGAGGTGCGGCACCACCGAACACTTTCTTTTCACCAATACTTATATTTGTGGACTACGCCTAACCACTTATCCTACTTAGTTTATGTTTTGCAACCAAGTATTATTAATGTTTCCTTTATACCAATGAACACCCATACACATTCATTAACATCAGCAATTATACATGAAGAACACAATTGCACAATATAAAGGGAGGGGCAACTCCCTGAACAATGAGTCTGCCCGATAATATATTATACAATCTTCAATTTTACAAAGCTTTACAAGTATACTTGGAAACCCCAAGTTTCATACTTAGCCAAATTTACAACCTTCGGCAAACTCGGTTGCCTAGCTCGTCGGCGCCTCTGCACGGTCGCCGCACGACTCACCAACCCTTTGTTCACCTTGTCGCACGATCGTGTTGTTTGCCCAACTTGGGCGTGCCTCCAAGTCGCCACACACGGGCGCCTCTGCACGAGTCGCACCTCTGTTCACAATCTCAACACTTCACCAAAGTCACATTGTGCACACTTGCACGACGGGTGGGCGCTCACCTGAGTCACCCAAGAACCCGTGCCAAGTCGTCGCACAAACCGGATGCTCACCCTTCGCACAACCCGGGCGCCACACCCATGCACGCCCTCAACCGGTGGGCGACCTCTACCCGTGCCCTTCACCCAAATCCAAGAAACGACACTTAACTTCGTGCGGCCTTGCCCAAGAACGGGCGCATCACCAAACTGTGCCTTCTTGCTGCGTCCACCCTTAGTTCTGCGCCTTCCTCTTCTTCATGAGCGAAGTCTTTATGTGTTGAGCGATGAGCGATGGTTCAAATGACCTCCACCGCGTGCTAGTTTATATGAGTGGCAGGGCGAAGTCTTGGCTGCCCAACTGACTTGCCCACACCCTCAACTCCATCGCAATCTTTGCTAAAACATGAGTCGGCCATCCTCCAAACGCTCCCAAGTAAGGTCAACCTTACTACGTTTGTTGGTCGGCCCGTGAGTGTTTAACCAAGCTCCCACGCACATATATAAACCTTGCTCCTCCTCTTATGCACCCGCATTATAACATAATGTCATCACATCGTAGGTCCGAGCTCGCACTTCACCATTTCTTCATCGCACTTCAAGCCGGAACACGTTGAGGACTGCAGGTCCTTACACTGTCAGTCTCCAATTCGAATTGGCACTTCGCTTTCCAATCCTGACACTTTAGCCTTCGAGTTCACTGCCTTGACCTCCACATCTGAAGGGATAATCTGCAACCCAACTTCTTTTGCCAAACGTGTAGTCATGAAGTTATGTGTGGCACCCGTGTCCACCAATGCTTGGATAGCCTTGCCATGAACTTCCAAGTCTAGAAACCCCAAACTATGAATCCAAGATTTCCTTTCCAAAACTTCAGACTGCATACATACCTGGTCTCTGCATTTTCCTCTGATACCATCTGTCACACCCCCAACTCTTTTTTCATGAGTTAGTCCATGTGCGGCACCGGCTAAATGCCTAAACATTTTATTTTCTAAGTCATTTTCCGGACTACGCCTAACACATTCATCTTTCATCATTTTCATTATTAATTTGCGGAATAAACATAAATCTTCACCATATGCAAGAGACACATCAAAACATGTATAACAATAATAATATATTATAATTCTATTTTACAATTCCTCAGGAGTTTACTCAACCGAGTTATAACTTGAAACAATGAAAAACTGAGCTGTCGTGCAGCTCAGCCGGTCTACCCGACTCGGCTATTGCACCATGTAGACCCACCCCGGATACCTGAATTGCCACTACCCATCGCCCTTCGTTCACCTTCGCATAGTTTCCACCGCTGTCTGGTCACACCGTTCACCATACCCGAGTTGCGGCCATGATGGCTCGCCCAACTCGCGGCCCACACTCGCCCGTCGTTCAGCCTTCGCACTACAATCCTTCTACTCGCCTATTCGACCTGTCCACAGAGTCGCGGGAGCTCTGCCCTACTGTAACACGAACTCCCAGTCATGCGCCTAGATTGCCCCTCGCTCAGCTTGCTGTTCCGTGTTCTGCACTCTGCCCATCACCGAGGACTCATCCATCCCTCAGCTCGACTGTCCACCCAAATCACTTTCGGACTTGCGTTTGCATTGAGGCTTGATGCTTGCCTCTCCTCCACTTCACCGCTCGGTTATATATATGGTTATGCCAACAATGGGTGGGGCATGCTACCACCAAGTCGACCCACTATATTTTAACACTTAGCCATATTTTACCGTTGGCCCAAGTGTGGGGGCGCCCCTTGTTAAGTCGCTCCCCATATTAACACAGCGACTCGCACTTCTCCCATACTTAGCCAAATTTTGGCTCACCATGTGGGCACGCCCCTTGGCTCGTTTGGTTGACCTGGCTCATCGGTTGGGCACGCTCGTCACCAACTCATCGATTTTATGTGACCACCCGACTCGTCCACCGCGCATTCGGACGACTCGTCCTCAACTCCTCGGTTAAACCCGGGGGCCTGACAGTAAGAGTAAAGAGCAAGCGTGAATAGAGAGAGCAAATATTGAATAAAACATCAATCCATATAAGAATATGGATAATAGACAAATTGAATAAATGATATGTATGTTACATAGAATGTTTTACCTAGTATTTCCTCTCTACTAAAACTTATACAAAACATTAATAAATATAAAATAATTATGAAAAGAAAAAAAAGAGATTTTTTTGGTTAAATATAATAAACACAATTTATGGATAATAGACAAATTGAATTACATAGAATGTCTTACCTAGTATTTCCTCTCTACTAAAACTTAAACAAAACATTAATAAATATAAAATAATTATGAAAGGAAAAAAAGAGAGATTTTTTTGGTTTAAATATAATAAACACAATTAATACGTGGAATGGAATAGGGAGGAAATATTGGATAAAATACACTATGTAATCTAAGTAATATATTTATTTAATATTTTTCCCTCGCTCAAAAAATCTCTTAATTTTATTATTTTCTTTTACATATAATAAACCTGATTTACATGTTTAAATTAATTAAGATTTTTATCTGCAACTTAAATTTTAATAATAACTTGTAAAAAGTATTAAAAAATCTCATACCACTTAAACTGAGGTGAAATGGAGTAACAACTTCGAGAATATACGAGAAGGTGTCCACATGGCTAAATAAGAAAAATGGTAAATTCCCGTCTAAATTAACAACCTACTGAACAGTCTAATTTATTTCATATATTAGAGATCCTTATTATCTATCTGATAGTCCAATTATTAATTAAGAACAAACGGCCGTCAGTTCAACATTATTTGGGAAGAGTAGATGATAGTCAATATTATTGTTACGCGTTAGGGTTCTGAAAATCAAGGATCAAAGAGTCATGTAGGGCGACGAAATGGTGGTCGTCGCCGCCTTGTGAATTTGTAGGAGAGCTCGCGAGTCAGATATAGACGCTGACGGCAATATCATCAGCGAACCCGTCTATTAAGGTCCAGCATCCATGTATACTCAAGATATTCAGGACATAAATTTAGTCCAAGTGAAAGTAATTGATGGTGATATTTTTCTGGGAGAAATTTTGTGCATGCGAACCTAATTGATGTGTGATGCTACTCCTTTGTATAGCCTCTCCTTTATAGAATTCATGGAGTGTATATTAAGATCCATTCATTCCTTCCATGGAGAAATTTAGTGCATGTGAACTTAATTGATGTTTGATGCTTCCATGGCTCAGCCTCTTCTTTATTGCCTCTCTTTTATTGAACTCATGGAGCGTATATTAAGATCCGTTCATTTATTCCGTACAGAAACTTAGCGCATGTGAACGTAATTGATGTGTGATGTTTCAATGGCTAAGACTCCTCTCTATAGCCTCTCCTTTACAGAATTCGTGGAGAGTATATTAAGATCCATTCATGTGTTCCAGGGAGAAATTTACGGCATGTGAAAATAATTGATGTGTGATGTTCCCAATGGCTCATCATTATGGCAAGGTGTTTAAATGGACATGATATCTTGTATCTAGAAAGCTATGTTTGACTGTGTCAAACATTAGGTTTTTCGTTTGTTGCCGTAGCATAAATCCCGATCTTGGTCATCATTTTTAAGTGACGGCACGGGTCAACCCGAGGTACCCTGATAAATGGGAGGTATAAGTGGATATTTTCTATTAATCCATGCAGCCTACTACCTAGCTTTCTGTCTCGAGGAATCGCGGATCTTTTTTCTCAGACTCCTCTTTCATGGAGAGTATATTAAGATCCATTCATTTGTTTGATCGAGGAATCGTGGATCTTTTTTCTCAGACTCCTCTTTGTAGACTCCTCTTTCATGGAGTGTATATTAAGATCCATTCATTTGTTTGAGCGACAAATTTACCGCACGTGAAAGTAATTAATGTGTGATGTTTCCATGCCTCGGGCTCTTTTATAGCCTCTCCTTTATAGAGTTCATGGACTGTATATTAAAATCCATTCATTTGTTCATGGGAGGAAGGAATTCATGGAGTGCGTATTAAGATCCATTCATTTGTTTGAGCGAGAAATTTACCGCACTTGAAAGTAATTAATGTGTGATGTTTCCATGGCTCGGACTCTTTTATAGCCTCTCCTTTATAGAGTTCATGGACTGTATATTAAAATATATTCATTTGTTCATGGGAGAAATTTAGCGCATGTGAAAGTAATTGGTGTGTGATGTTTCCACCGGCTCCGACTCATCTTTATAGAGTTCATGGACTGTATATTAAAATATATTCATTTGTTCAGGGGAGAAATTTAGCGCATGTGAAAGTAATTGATGTGTGATGTTTCCACTGGCTCCGACTCCTCTTTATAGCCTCTCCTTTATAAAATGCACGGAATGTATATTAACATCCATTCATTTGTTCAACAGAGAAAAACCAGATTAGAAAACAGATGTATTAAGATCACCATCCATGTATTCTAAAGATTTATCATTTGCTTCAGAAATTTAGCTTATGTGAATAAATAATCGACTCGTGAGTGAACCAAATAACAAAGATTCATTTAATTTGATGAAATAGTCATAGGTATCGCTTTATGAATTGATGGAGAAAGGAGAAACCAAATTGCTAAAGAAGATCAACACACTAAATAGCTCACAATAAAACCACACGAACACAAGATATAATAAACGGACACAAAATTTATGGGGAGATTTTTTAGAAGAATCTTAGAAAGTTAATAATGGATATTTTTTTTTAACTTTGTAGTCACGCTAATCTTTCTTTTTTAATTTAGATTTTATTTAAGTTATTAAAAAGTATAAGTTAATTGGGAATAATTATGTCTAACACTTTTTGTTACTTACAACTACTACTATTCATTGGTCTATGTGGTTTATGTCTTAGCTAGGCTTACAACTACTCAATTTTGTCTATAAAACTCAAATGTATGTCGTGTTAATGTCTTTGTAAATGTGTTAATCAAATGTTTTGTCCATTTACAATATTATAGGTGGATTTTTCTATTGTTTACAAGCTCTCTAATGAAGTGATATCATGTATCAATTAGATACAATTGGGTTGTTGTCATGATACTCTTTTCCTTGTTGTAGATCACCCAATACATGGCGTAACCAAATTGCTTAACAAGTTGTTTCTATTGCTACTATAGAGTCTACTTCAACTGATGAGATTGTAATAATGTACTTGAGCCAAGATGAAAAACATATCCCGAAACACTCTTTGTGTCATCCATGCTACTTACAAAATCACTATCATTATATCCAACCAAGATATCATTATTAGTGTTGGAACATAATATACCATATCCTGTTGTTCCAACAATATATCTTAGAATTATTTTTCCAACTTGCCAATCAAAGTCTTTTAGAGACTACATGAACCTAGAAATCAAATTAATAATACATAATGTCTAGGCTAGTGGCAATGAGATACATAAGACTACCAACAATCTCTTGAATAGAGTTGGATCTATACTTTGCTAAGTTATATTCATGTTGCAGTTATATTTGGTGCTAGCTTACAATTCATCATTCTATACCTCTTCAACGCATCCATGACATACCCTGCGTGAAGCAAAAGTTACCTAAATATGATTAAATGAATGCAATATCAAGAAAAAATCTCATCAACTCCAAATTAGTCATTTCAAATTCTTGCTTCATAGCTGATTTAAACTTGTTTATTAATAGATTCCTTGTGAATATCATATCATCAACACAAAAAAAACGATTATAATTTTTCCTTTCTCATTCACCTTTGTATACAATGTAGGCTCATTTTTGCTTTTGTTAAATCTATCACTGATCAAATATAAATCACTCTTGCTATACTTAGCTTTGAAAGTTTGATTAAGCCCACAGATAGATTTCTTTAACTTGTATACCTTATCTTCATGTCTTTCTATCACATATCTTAGTGGCTTCTCCACAAACACTTCTTCTTCTAAATATCATTCAAAAGCATTAAATTTAGATCCATATGATAATCTTTCCAACTGTTTTGAGATTTTATGACTAATACAACTCTAATTGTATCTCATCTTGCAATTGGTGCAAATACATCACCATTATCCACTCCGCGTTGTCATGCAAAACCTTTTTCTATGAATTTGTACTTTTCAACTTCTCCTTTCTCATTGAGCTTTTTCTTGTAAACCCCATTTTATAACTATGTAATATTTATCACATGGTAATTCTACTAGATCCCATGTATCATTCTTCACTATGGAATTCATATATTCATCTGTTGCTTTGACCCAATTTCATCTTTCATTGCTTCTTCAAAACATATGGGCAGACAAATAAACAATGCAAAATTTTATTTCATATCCAAGTCTTCATAAAGTTCTCTCAAAATTCTATTATTTCTAAGTTACCTTAAAGGATCAATTTTAAAATTAGATTCACTGCATGATTGAGCAGTGGGAGTAGACTAAGTAGTTAGAGAATGTCTTGGATTTCTTGTTGGAGTACTTTTCATTGATGATTGGGTTTGTGAAGCTTGTTATCTTCCTTGTACAACTACTTCCTTTGATTATTCTTCCAATTGAGGTATTGTTGCTCCAATTGTTATAGAATTTTCAATGATTCCATCCTATGTTTCATCTTCTTTAAATTCAATATTTTTTCTTATTATCAACTTCTCTTTTACTAGCTTATACAATTTTTATACTTTAGGGTGATCATTGTACCTAATCAAAATGCAATTTTCACTTTTATCATCTAGCTTCCTTCTCAACTCCTTAGGCACATGCACATATGCGAAACAACCAAATACCCTAAAGTGTGTTAATCTACAACTCATACCATCCATGCTTCCTATGGAAATTTTTTCTTCACACTCTCAGTGGGATTATTTTTTAAACATATGTTGAGAAAACTACTGCTTCTCCACAAAAACATATGATAAACATTTTTTTTTTAATCATGCTTCTAGTTATATTCATGATGGTTCTATTCTTCCTCTAAACTATGCCATATTGTTATGGTGTGTACCTTGTTGTTAAATTGTAGAATATATGAAAATATTTCTAATCACATTCACCTCCTTTATCTAATACTAACACTTTAAACTAATGACCACTTTGTCTCTCTACCATTTCCTTGAACTATTTAAACTTGTGAAATGTTTCAAATTTATTTACAAGGAAATACACCTAATTCTTTTTTCCATAATCATCTATAAAGGTTAGAAAGAAGTGACTTCCTCCATGTGACTAGGCCTGCATTGAACCACACAAGTTTATATAAACAAGCCCTAATGGTGTCTTTTCTCTATAAGGGACTCCTTTAGGAAAAATATCCCTGTGTTGCTTTGCTAGAATGTAACTATCACATAAAATTGTTGGATCATGAAGGCAAGGAAGTGGATTGACCATCTCCTATTAGTTGAATAGTTTAAATCCACCAAAATGTAGATGACTGAACTTGAAATTCCATATCCAAATATCATCCAAATAAATTGTTTTTGAACAAATGAGTTATCCTTCCTATCATGATTCATGGCAAGATAATACATCTTTTTTTTTTTTTGTCATATTTACTATTGCAATAAAAATCTTACTAAGAAGTTTATCATATAAAATAATCATATTCCTTATAAATACATTATAACCTTTTTGTGTAAGTTAGTAAACACTAAGAAAATCATGTTTCAACCCTAGAACACAACACACCTATAGTATTGCCTTTTCCACCTTGAGCCTTTTTTTGATACACTTGTGGATAAAATAGAAATCTAGATTGCTAAAATAATTAGACACGCAAAATAACTCACAATATAACCAGACAATAATATAAAATAGAATTGCATCTTTGCTAATTCAAATGGCTTGAATTGTTTGAAAATAAAACAATAAATAGACACAAAATAATCATGGCGAGATATTTCAAAAATATCTTAAAAAACTAATAATATATACTTTAATTTTAATTTTTCATACATGCACAAATATTTCTAAATGTAAGATTAAAAAAATACTATAAGCCACAAGCTACCTAAGAGTAACTCGAACTAATCATTTCCAAAATAAATGAGGAGAGTAACTCGAACTAATCATTTCCAACATAAATGAGGAGATATTGAGAGTCATATATGCATATGGCAATATCATATCAACAAAACCATTATAAATATTAATTATATTGTGACCATTGATTTACTTCGAAGAGAAATTTAGATGATGTGAAAGAATTGATTGTTATGCTTCCATGCATAGCCTCCTCCTTGTAAAATTTATTGAGCATATATTGTTACCATAGCTTGAATTTCTTACCAAATTCAATATATTGTATTTAATATGTTTTGAAAATCATTTTGGAAATAAGAGAAGGGTTTAATAATTTTATTTTTATATTTTTGGAAATAAGAAAGGTAAACGTATTATATTTATAAATTGTAGTGTAAAAAATAAAAATAAAAAATAAAAAAGTGAAATTGAAATTTATAAAAATAATTATAAAAATTATAATATTAAATATAAATTTAGTTTAATTTAATATATATAATTAAAAATACTTTATATTTATATTTGTTTTTTTTAATGTGTTAGATTTTAAGGGTTTTACTGTGTAAGAGTTTAAGGTTTATAATTCAATGTAGTTGAGAGGATACTCCAAAAAAAATATAGCCATGCTAAGAGTTGGGTGTGGTTAAATATGGGTGCAATCCTCAAGTGATTTGATGACTTAAACACTCCTAGGTCAAAGTTTCTTATAAAATAATCTAAATGTTCTACACTTTTCTTATTTTCTATTAATTTTCTCCCAAATCAAATAGTGTTTTGTTGGAATCTCAAGCTTGAGTTGCGTGATTGTATAATCTAAGTGTTTCCATGGTTTTTAGGTGGTTGAATTCATTTATGTATAAAAAAATGTAATTTAGACATCCAAAATTTACAATATCACTAAGAATTGTGTTATCACTAAAAAACAAACCCAAATGCACTAGTCATGACACTCAAGATCAAAGAATGGCTTGTCCAAATTCACTAGTGATTGTTGGAAAACATCAAAAATCAAGAAAATCTAAAGATTCCTAAGGCTTCCATTTAAAAATTCAATTTTCATAAAGTCACCTAAGCAATTTTGTTGGGATCACCGCTTTATTTTTTTCATAACCACATTGATCCATAAAAGTGACATCTCAGCAGTATGCAACCCAAATTAACGAAATGGGACAACCACCAAGTGAAAGGGAAAGACTAAGGAGTTAATTCTTGAGCCACTACAGCACTAAAGTGGAGTTGAGGAGTTTCCAAAGGACTCCTATTTTCTCCCAAAAGCTCATTTAAATATCAAATATCATCAATGAGCCAAATAAAGGCAAAGCATGATATTGGGGTTATAAATATCACTACATTTGGGTCAATTAGAAGAGAGAAGTTCACAACAAGGTTATGATGCCAAATTGTCTCACAATTAGCATTACTTTGTGTTCCTAGAGTTCACCATTAGAGAGTTTTCATGGGACTTCTTTAGGAGAGACCATTCTTGCAAAGATAAGAGAAAAATGATCTTCCTTAAGGAGAGTTATAAGCTCCTTTTCCCTATAAAATCCCTTTGGTGTCTCTCAAAGATACTGTAAATGATTTATTCATGTAATAAAGATATTTATTGCTTCCCAGTCTCCACTTTCTTGTTTTATTTGTTATAGCTTTGTAACTCATGATCTTGCATAGATATAGTTGGGTGAAAATGTGAAGTTGGGTTACACTTTTGTGAGAAATTCCCCTGAAAAATTCACAATCTTAATTTTTCGGCTGGACAATTTTTTGTTTTTTGGTCGAACTATTATACAAATGTTCGACCGAACTTTTAGACGTTTAGACAAATGTCAATCGTTAAACAGAATTTTCACCGAAGTTGAAAAAGTCGAAAAAAAAATAGTTCTGCTCAATAAATAATTTAGCTGAATATATTATTCGGCCGAACTATTTGTTTGACCGAACTAGGGTTTTCAGCTGAATTATTTATTCGGATGAAAAAATGTTTATATATATGGCATGTTTGAAACTGTTGCAGAGTTTTCTGATTTATCTATTGTGTGGTCTGTTGAGCTGAGTACCAACTGAGCACTGTATTTTGTGGTCTACGTTTCTGATTCGAAGCTAATTAGGTAATTCATGCATTTTTTTCTTTATGAATTTTTTGATTGTTTATATGATGTTTGTATGAATTGTGTATGACTTTCTTTTTTTTTGGCAGCATGGCATTATAGGAAATTTGGTTGGTTGCACTTGTCTCTGGAAGATTTCTCAGCCTCCTCGTCCACCCTTATCGCTAGAATATTTCTCAACCTCCTCGTCTACCCTCCTCATCCAGACCACATAAGTTGCCTTGCATGTTTGTATACATATTGATGCCGGGCTACCCCTGCTTACACCCACAGTATGCATGTCAAATTCATAAGCATATTTCTCCCAAGAATTTCTCTTCCCCTACCTTGTCAAACCTTCATTTGATTAAGGTTTAAGGCTTTTTAATTAATACTTTATTATGCGGAAGCATGTTCCTTTTCTGCTCATGGTCTTAACCTTCATTTACCCTTAAGCGGAACTTAAGTCACCCTCCTTAACCTTGATTGCCCTTAACCCTTCATTAATCTTTACCCCACTCTTTAACTTAGGTTATGTGCAGACTTAACCATACCCTTTTATCCACTTTAATTCTATTATAAAACCTGTATAATAGAAATACAAATAAATGCACATAGACTCACCTTTCCACCAATCCACACCTTCGCACAGTTACAGAGGCTTACCTTTATTGGGTTCACTCCCCACCATAGATTTCAACCCCACGATCTGACGGTTGATATTCTTTCTCGATCAATCAAACTTAAACTACAATCCTCCACCGTAGATCTGCACTTAGCGGATTCGATGGTCCACAGCGATATCGGGTGAGATACAAGCACAGAGAATACCCACCCGATAAAGCGATTTTCTTTCTCTACCTTGTTGCTACGTGTCACTGTGTGTATGGAATCGAAGCTAACAGGGGAATTACCACTTACAGCCTTTCCTCCGCCTGATAACCCGCTTTTGGTTTATAAATCTGCCTTAATTCTTGGTTAACATCTATACTTGTTCGCACTCGATGACCGTAGATATTCGACCATCGTTAGCTGCAACGGCTCCTCTAGATTCTTCTTCCGCCAACACTTCCAGTTAATCTCCACCATTCATTCCTTAACTCAATCCTACGCGATTTAATCTTGACTGCTCATTTCCTTCGACCTCATCCGTTGACCTCCGAGATCCAACAGTTCCCATCCATCGATGACTTGCTTCTTTGTTTTTTCCTTTACTTTGACTTTACTTTGGTTCTTCAGTGTTTTGTGGTTTCGGGTTTTTCTTTGAGGTTTCTACCTTCTGCTTCCGCTGCTCAACTCACTCCTGAGCTTGACCTCTGCGAATTCTCACATCACAGTGTCTCCAGAGCTTCACTCTCATCCTTCAACTAGATTCAAAGACCCAATATGATTCCTCTGAATCATTCTCCTCCTCTGTGTAGTTCTACAGAACTTTGCCTACAACCTCTATTACAGACGCTACAAATTCACATAAAATTCATTCATTAAATACTTGTTTCACACAATTACACAGTTATGGAATAAACCTCTGTATATATAAGTATAAACAATTGATTACATATCGAGACTCTCTGTCTTTCAAGCCCGATCTTCAATATTAGTAGCCTCTCTTCTCTTTCCCATAGGCTTATAGTCAAACCTATCTGCTGTCTAACCATCTACTTCTCTGTTTATGCCTTTTAGGCTTACATTTATACCAGAAAAGTTCTGTTCAACTAATTCTAGTTCAAATCCTTAATCTATTGAACTGACTCTTAAATGTCTTCTAAGTCCACTTCTAACTCCAGTTAATCCCTAATAATCCTCTCTAGTTCCTTGAATCATGAAACTACCTTAAGAGTTATAATTGACTACTAACTCTCTCATCATTATTAACCACTCATGTTCTCCTTCATTCGAGAGCATTTACAATCATCCTCACAACATCTAATTAATTCCTATTGTAATCACTTAAACATTAATGATTACATACATAGGAATCCAACTTCCTTGAAAACACAAGACCCCTTATGTCTACTAGAATATAATTAAATTGTTGAGTTGAATTCTCCTGCATCAGACTCCCAAGGTTAAAATAATCATGATCTCCTGATCATGTGTTTCTGATCTTTGTCTTCCTGGATCCCATACTTTGTTTTGTAATTTGTCTTTGGTTGTTGCTGTTGTTTGTTGCTATTCTCCAAGTTATGTTGCATTGTCCCACTAGCTATTCTCTCACATTCTATTCCTATCTTTCTTTTTCTATTGCTCCTTTTCTTTCTTGCTGCTGTCTCCTTCTGAGACACCTTTATCATTATCCTTCTTATCAGTTTGATCTCTCTATCCAGTATATCTTCTGACTGATAATTACTGTCTTCTCTTTGAAGTTGTTGGATTCTTACTACCACCCTTTCATCCTTACCCTCTTGTTGTGTTCCAAACAACCTCTGTTCCATCTCTATAAATTTACTTTCAAAAAGTAAATAGTCCTCCAATTTCCTTTGTACTTGACTCCTTTCAAATACAACACTATGTTGTTCATCAATCCTAGCATATTTTCTCAGTAGCATAATATCTTTGTTCCATGGATCAAACTTTTCCATAGATCCTTCTTCTTTCATCTTTATTTGGCTACTCATTTATGCCAAATTTAATCCAGCATCTGCAACTAGACCTGCACTCATAAAACACTTGTTAAAATAAAAAACATAAGGCTTCTGTGCCTTATCTTCCTTTGACAACAGTTCAGTTTGCTGCTCTGTTTCTTTCTCCTCTATTAGCACATTAGTATGCTGTTTTGATTTTTCCTCCTCTATCAGCACATCAGTATGTTGATTCAACCTCTTTAAAGAATCTTGTAAAGGATTCTCTAATGTACTCTCAAGTCTATCAGTGAATCTTCCCTCCACATCATCTGTTCTAATGATGTCTTCCTGCTCTTGTCCACTGTAGTGAACTCCTTCCTGTGCAATCACACTGTCATACTCTGAATTTCTCAACAAATATTCCAACAATGCAATTTCTCCATGACACTTTGCAAGTACGTGATCATCACTTATAATCCCAACATTTATAAATGAATTATCAGTTTGAAAATTACAAGGCTCAACAGTTTCAACTATTGTTTCACATATCAGTTCTTTAAACTGAACTTCATCTCTTTTTCCCACAAGAAATTGTCCCTGTGTTGTAACAATTTCATTACTAAGATATTTCTGCTGCAATAAGTCACTACCTTCCTCATTCAAGAGATATTCTCCCTTATCCTTTACTCTAGAGTATTCATCTTCTGAAAGATACTTTTCCATACTTTTTGTAGAAATTTTGAATAATATGACACTTATTCACAGAGATTATCCCCATTATACACTATTGCGGAATACATGCATAATACATAACCTCATCTACATTGATCATCAATTTTGCGGATTAAAAACAATGAAACATCAATCGCATGCGAACATTAACACAGTATGTAACCCGGGGAAAGCATACAGCTGAAAACCCTACACTATCTGTATATTATAATGATTGAGAACATGTAACAATACGTAGTAAAATACTCCTCACAAGTACTCAGTACTATCTCCACCTGTTACACACAAACTAGCTCAGATCTGATGCCTCAAATCTCCTCCACTGTTTTCCTGCCTCCACTGCGCAATCTTGCATGAGAATAATGATGAATGGTTGAAGCAAACTCATATTTCCTTGGCTGAACCACACAATCTTCATTGGCAATAGTCAATCCATTGATTGTGCAAATCTCATGCACAACTATAGTCACAACTGATAGCTGTCTCACCCTTTCACTCACCTCTAACACTTGTCTCCACTGAACTATCCATGCACTGAGTTAACTGATGTATTCTTTAGTTGATTTATGAGTTAATAATTAGTGAATTAATTAACAATTAATTCACATCACTCATCACTAGTGTATTCTGCAGTTAGACTAAATACAACTAGTTCAACCAAGTCAAACTGAACACAAATCCATCAACTCCTCAATCAACTCCACCAAAACTCAACCACATGAGTTCTAACTGAACTCCTTCATGCAATAGCTCAACTGACCCATAAGAAAAGTGTATTTCCTTCTGACAGCTGCATGTGCCACATCCGTAGCTCGAACTGAAGTGCTCCAAGAGGATAAGATAATGTTTATAGTCTAAATATTATTAAGAGCTAATAAGATTCGTCTGTTCTATTTTTAGCCTGGCAATCTAAAAATAGACTCTGCCCATATGTCTGAAAATAGAAGTCCATCTATTTTTACCAACATGACCAATCATCCACAAATAGCATCCTGCAACTCATAGACCATGATCCATATGTCTAAAAATAGACAGCCTAAAAATAGACTTTGTGCCAAAAATAGCCTGCGGGCCCACTTAGTGAAGGCGACTCCTTTCCATTAAGCTCCATCATCTTGTTGCATTTTCAACACTTTTGATAGCTTCAAAAGATTTCTCATCCTCTACAAAACCCTATTTTTTTAGTGACCAATCATCAGATGTCCTTTCTCCCAAGGTTAAATCCTTTACATAGGTTTCTTCCTTCTTAACATCTTTTAGTAGATGTCCTTCTCTTTTACTGACTATCTCAACAGCTTTCATGGTTATTTCCATTGTGCCTATCATCATGGTGAATTGATGATCCTTCACTATGTTTTAGCTAACATTGTCTCTTCTTCAAGTTTTCCTTTAATCTCTTGATGTTTACCTTCTCCAAGGGCTATCCTTGTCTCACCATCTGCATTAATATTCTCTTGCATTTGTTCTGCATCCACAGACAAACTATTTGTCTTAAAATCATAAGACCCTGTGGTCCCACTTGATGTTTCAACCATCATATCTCCTTGCTAGTCCAAGTTCTCTTTATGACTTAGAAATTATTCGATGGTCTCCTCCTCAATCTCCTCAAGCCCTTCACTTGGTTGCTTGATATATTTCCCCAACTGTATATGAGACCTATCTATCTCATCTTCTTCCAGATCACAATTTAGATTCTTCTTGTCTTCTTCCTCCTTTATGACAATATCAATAAATTGTCCTTCTTTACATGTTTCACCTACAAACACACACAAATTGTCATATTTAAAACCTGACCCTTTGGCCTCACTTGGAGTTTCAGTCTTCAAGTCTTCAAGTCTTCATCTTCACTCAAAACCTCACCATGTTCTGCTTCACAAATGGACACTTCCATTTTCATTTCCAACTCAGCTTCTCTGAGTTTTTCCATCAGCCACCCTACTTGCCTTTGTTGTAGGATTTCCTGCAACTTATGCCACTTCATTGGCTTCTTCCTCAATACCCAACCTTGTCTCTACCTTTCCTCTAGTATCATCATCAATACATTGAGTTGTTCTTTTAACTATGCAATTTCTTTGTTAAGCTCCTCTTGACTCATCCTCTTTCCCTTTGCCTTGGCATCCTCTTTCTTCATCTTTCTTCTGCTGTGGTCTTCCTCAGAACCTCTGCTATGACTATCAGTAGCCATCTTCTCCTTCTCTATCTTCATGAGCTCCTTACTCACTTACTATGAGCTGCATTAAAGCCTCTACAACAACAAGTCCTCCTTGTTGCAACTTACCTCACCAAGCTTTCCTTTGCACTCGATCTTTTGGCAAGCACTTGGTTCTCTATCTCTGGAACCTCCTTTGAGCACTTCTCTCTGCTCCTTCTAGGCTTCAACTCTTTTGCATATCCTAGGAACACAATTGTCCACTTGTATTTCAATTACCATGAAATAATTGGTTCTGACCACCTCTTCTTTCACTTAGAAAGTCTTACCAGCTTCTTTCATCCCTTAGCAATTCTACCCACATCCTCTGTGGAATCGCCTCTCCAACAATACCTCTGCAGTAACAAGTCTCCTTCTTGTTACATATGATTTACTAAGCTTCTCTCCTCTTCTGAGCTTAATCTCTTAGCATTTCTCTCGTTCTTTCTTCTAGAACCAATTGAGCATTCCTTGCTTTAGATTGCTGCAATATTCTCACCTTCTTTTGTTATTATCTATGCATCAATGTACAAACACAAATTCTCCAATCAAATCAAAACAGAACATATCAACTTACCTTCAAGATCTTTGCATGATCTTGTTCCACTATTCCACCTGTACCTTGAATGGATTGTCCTTTGTTTCTTTGCATCTGCAAGTTCTGCTACACATCACTTCTGTGTGACTACTTTCTGTCATACATGATTTAATCTTGACTGCTCATTTCCTTTGACCTCGTTTGTTGACCTCTGAGATCCAACAGTTACCATCCATCAATAACTTGCTTCTTCGTTTGTCCCTTTACTTTGATTTTACTTCGTTTCTTTATTGTTTTGTGGTTTCGGGTTTTTCTTTAGGGTTTCTACCTTCCGCTTCTACTGTTCAACTCACTCTTGAGCTTGAACTCTGCAAATTCTCACATCACAGTCTCTCTAGACCTTCACTCTGATCCTTCAATTGGATTCAAAGACCCACTATGATTCCTCTGAATCATTCTCCTCCTCTGTGTAGTTCTACAGAACTCTGCCTACAACCTATATTATAGAACCTACGAATTCACATATAATTCATTCATTAAATACTCATTTCACACACTTACATAGTTATGGAATAAACCTCTATATATATAAGTATAAACAACTGATTACATATCGAGACTCTCTGTCTCTCAGGCCTGATCTTCAATATCAATGGTCTCTCTTCTCTTTCCTATAGGCTTATAGTCAAACCTATCTACTGTCTAACCATTTACTTCTTTGTTTATGCCTTTTAGGCTTACATTTATACCGAAAAGGTTCTGTTTAACTAATTCTAGTTCAGATCCTTAATCTACTAAAATGACTCCTAAATGTCCGCTAAGTCCATCTAACTCCAGTCAATCCCTAAGAATCCTCTCTAGTTCCTCGAATCATGAAACTAACTTAAGAGTTATAATTGACTTCTAACTCTCTCGTCATTATTAACCACTCATGTTCTCCTTTATTCGAGAGCATTTACAATCATCCTCACAACATATAATTAATTCCTATTCTAATCACTTAAACATTAATGATTACATACATAGGAATCCAACTTCCTTGGAAATACAAGACCCCCTATGTCTACTAGAATACAATTAAATTGTTGAGCTGAATGGTCTTGCATCACATATAAATGAAAAAATAGAAATCAATTGATCAAAAAATGAAAATAACTATATAAATAAAAGCGTCTTCTATTGAGTTCTAAAATTATTAGTAGTTCACCTTAGCAGTAGTGCAGAAGTAGAAGTGTAGTTTTGTCGTATTAAGTCTTTTTGCTAGGTGTAACAGTCCCATTATGATTTGACAACTACTACGCTCCTCTCTTCTATACCAAAAAGCCATATTGTAGTGCTATATTGTTTATAGTGTGAGGTGCACCAACCTTATGACACAATGCTCCATGCATGAGTGCAACAAACCAATCTATTGAGAATCCAACCTCTTTCAACTTGTTGCTATGGGGTGGCTGCCTATATTTATTTGACACTTGGGAGTTTTCTCCTTATACAGAAACTATGATAGAAATATCTATGAATAAAGCCAAGGTATGACCATGTGAGTAATAGAAGTGATATTAGCTTAATTAATGCTAATGGTTCTAGTCATTCATAAAGATAAAGCATCTTTACACTTTCATCTATAAGAATGTTTAACATATAAGGCACGTATCATAACGATGTGACAGATAATCATGAATTAGAGTATAAAAAGATGAAAGTATAACACTAAAAAACATATAATTAGAGTTAATAAGTATAATTCTAAAAATATTTTCATCAGAGGAACATAAAGCTTCTGAAATATTAGAAATGGAGCACAGAATGTGAATTCCAATTTTTACAATTGGTTTCAAATATGGAAGACATTCATTGTGAACTGAAAATAGGAGGCAAAACTAAGAAACATATTATACTGGTCATGAATATGAATCTCATATGAAACACCATGTCATACTGGCAAAAGATATCTTTCTATTCAGAATCTGACAATACAATGCTTACACAAGTTACTTCAATAAGTACCAACCCCCCAATTTTCTTAGAAGAGAACTGTATATATAGAAAAGTATACAAAATACATAACAATATGTTTCTATCTTTCTGGAAAGAAATCAAATTAAACAAAACTAAAAATAAAATGGTTTCTATATGTGTCAAGTTGCTGAGTATTGGGAAAATATGCTAACTACCAAGTGTTGTTGGAGGTGTCATTAGTTAATCTATTTGGATTTGAGAAGATTCGAGTCTCTATTGCCAGGAAGTGTCATTTGTTTTTAATGTTGCTAATTGTGCATTGTTTTCTCCATTTGATTTGAATGCCAATGTATCTAATATCCTACCTTCAAATCTACAATTTCTCCTTGATATCTAGATCTGTTCCATAAAATTTGGGATTTTATTGCCACATATACCTTTGTTGAAATCTAGGAATGTTGTACTCTGAGTTGTACCAAAAGATTTGGGATTTGATTTACTCTGATTGCCAACTTATCCTCATGATGTTGGGATGTTCCACCAGTTTCCTTTAAACATACTGCCATTTTTCTCTTAAGCTAAATTTTGGAATGAAATCAACCATTTCACCAACATAAAGAGACACAAGAAAAGAATTTTAAAGACCATGCTTCCATTAAGATTTGGACCTGTGCAACTATGGTCTCTATATTTATTTTCATTTTGATTGCTGGTTGTAACAATTTGTAGCTCAATCTCGAGAGTTTCCACTACCATATTCAACTCCAGCAAGAATAATCGTATCATACCCTGCACTTTTTTTCCAAAATATTAAATTTGTAGGCATTGTGAGCAACATTATAATTTGAAATAAACCTGAGCACAGATTAAAACAAGACTCTCATCATATATAAATTTGTTTTCCACTGTATTCCATGGCACCACACAACCAAATCTATGGCCATAAAAAACTGCCATACTTGCTGGATAGAAAGAGTGTTGGCATTTCTTTGTTATTTATTTTTTTGGTGTTTTAATTTTAATGTTACTTGCTGGATAGAAAGAGTGTTGGCATTTATTTGTTATTTTTTTTTTGGTTTTTTAATTTTAATGTTATTGGATTTCTAATTAGAGTGTTGGCATTTCTTTGTCATTTATTTTTGGTGTTTTAATTTTATTGTTATTGGGTTGACTTGTTTTATCTTGATTTATCTCGTAGAATAGTTCCTTGATGTTTCTTGGTAACATACTTTCCTTGCTTTTGTTGTTATGTGTTCATTTATGTTTCCTTTTTGGTTATTTGTAATTCACTTCAAGCTTTTATATTTTCTTGGACCATGGGTCCTCTTAGTTTCATAAGATAGGCATAATAGACTTAATTGATGGTTCTTTTATTTTCTCTTTTCAAGTAGTAGTTTCTTTTTGAGATACATATTTTTCATTTTTATTTTGTTGGATGCATGAGATTGAAGCTAATTAAAGTGTTGGAATTTATATTCCATCTTTTTTTGGTCTTTTAATTTTAATGTTGTTGGGTTTCTAATTAGAGTGTCAACATTGCTTTGTCATCTTTTTTTGGTGTTTTAATTTTAATGTTATTGGGTTGACTTGTTCTACTTGATTTATCTCATAAAACAACCTTGATGCTTCTTGGTAATAGCCTTTCCTTGCTTCCATTTTTATGTGTTCATTAACGTTTCCTTTTTCATTATGTATAATTCACTTCAACCTTTTCTATTTGCTTGGAACATGGGTCCTATTAGTTTCATAAGATGAGGCAGAATCGAATTAATTGAAGTTTCTTGTACTTTCTATTTTCAAGTAGTAGTTTCTTTATGAGATACATATTTTTCATTTTTATTTTGTTGGGTGCATGAGATTGAAGCTAATTATAGTGTTGGAATTTCTTTGCCATCCTTTTTTGGTGTTTTAATTTTAATGTTATTGGGTTTCTAATTAGATTGTTGACATTTCTTTGTCATCTATTTTTTGTGTTTTAATTTTAATTTTATTCGGTTGAATTGTTCAAAGAACTAGAAATGATGCACCTATCAATAATTCAAGTATCATATCCCCATATTCTCAACACATAACAATTTTAATCGACAAAATGAAAAATTTGAGGACACCAATGAAAAAGTAGATGATATCATAGCCATTGAACAACCTTGATGCTTCTTGGTAACATACTTTCCTTGTTTCTGTTGTTATATGTTCATTTATGCTTCATTTTTCATTATATGTAAATCAACTTGCTTCCCTATTTGCTTGCAACATGGGTCTATTAGCTTCCTAAGATGAGGTATAATACACTCAATTGAAGGTTATTGTACATGCTCTTTTCAAGTAGTAGTTTCTTTTTTAGATAGATCTTTTAAATTTCTATTTTGTTGGGTGCATGAGATTGAAGCTAATTAGAATGTTGGCATTACTTTGTCATATATTTTTTGTGTTTTAATTTTAATGTTATTATGTTGCTAATTTCTATTTTGTTTAGTGCAAGAGATTAAAGCTAATTAGAGTGTTGGCATTGCTTTGTCATCTATTTTTGGTGTTTTAATTTTAATGTTATGGGGTTGATTTGTTCTACCTTGATTTATCTCATAGAACAACCTTGATGCTTCTTGGTAACATACTTTCCTTGTTTCTGTTGTTATATGTTCATTTATGTTTCCTCAATTGAAGGTTCTTGTACTTTCTCTTTTCAAGTAGTAGTTTCTTTTTTAGATACATCTTTTTCATTTCTATTTTGTTGGGTGCATAAGGTTGAAGATAATTAGTGTTGGCATTACTTTGTCATCTATTTTTTGTGTTTTAATTTTAACATTATTGGGCTTCTAATTAGAGTGTTGTCATTACTTTGTTATCCATTTTTCATGTTTTAATTTTAATGTTAATTGGGTTGACTTGTTCTACCTTGATTTATCTTGTAGAAAAACCTTGATGCTTCTTGATAACATACTTTCCTTGCTTTTGTTGTTATATGTTCATTTATGTTTTCTTTTTCATTATGTGTATTTCACTTCAAGCTTCCATATTTGCTTAGAACATGGGTCTATTAGCTTCCTAAGATGAAGAAGAATACACTCAATTGAAGGTTCTTGTACTTGTTATTTTCAAGTAGTAGTTTCCTTTTGAGATGTACATCTTTTTCATTTCTATTTTGTTGGATGCATGATATTGAAGCTAATTAGAGTGTTGGCGTTGCTTTTTCATATATTTTGGGTGTTTTAATTTTAATTTTATTGGGTTGGCTTGTTCTACCTTGATTTATCTCGTAGAACAACCTTGATGCTTCTTGATAACATACTTTCCTTGTTTCTGTTGTTATATATTCATTTATGTTTCCTTTTTCATTATGTGTAATTCATTTTTCTTCCCTATTTGCTTTGAACATGGGTTTATTAGCTTCCTAAGATGAGGTTGAATACACTCAGTTGAAGGTTCTTGTACTTGCTCTTTTCAATTAGTAGTTTCTTGTTGAGATGTACATATTTTTCATATCTATATTTATGGTGCATGAAATTGAAGCTAATTAGAGTGTTGGCATTGCTTTGTCATCTATTTTTGGTGTTTCAATTTTAATAATATTGGGTTGACTTGTTCTACCTTGATTTATCTCGTAGAACAACCTTGATGCTTCTTGGTAACATACTTGTTTATGTTGTTATATGCTCATTTATATTTTCTTTTTCATTATGTGAAATTCACTTTGATTCCCTATTTGCTTGGAACATGGGTCTATTAGCTTCCTAAGATGAGGTAGAATACACTCAATTGAAGGTTCTTGTACTTTCTCTTTTCAAGTAGTAGTTTCTTTTTTAGATGTACATATTTTTCATTTCTATTTTGTTGGGTGCATGAGATTGAAGCTAATTAGAGTGTTGGCATTTCTTTGTCATCTATTTTTGGTGTTTTAATTTTAATGTTAGTGTTTTAATTTTAAGAAGGCAACATAGATATTAAATTTACTAGAATAAAACTCGGTCTATCATTTTTCATTTTTTTTCTTCTTTAACTATAGTTTTTAAAGAAGCATATAAATAGACCCATGTATGGCATATAAATAAACATGTATTATAGATTTAATAAACAAATTTTATAACAAGGCATGAATAAGTGTTAAATTTACAAGAATGAAAATAAAAATAAATTAAGAAATACTTTCAAACTAGGCATGAATAAGTGTTAAATTTTCAATAATGGAAATAAAAATAAATTAAAGAATTCTTTCAAATTTGGCTAATTTAAAGCTAAGTTGAATTAGAAAGATTTGTATCTGTGGAATGAGCATAAAAATAAATTAGTAAATACTTTAAACCTTCAGTTGAGTTGAAGCTAAGTCGGATGAATTAGAGATTTGTAGCTGAGTTGAATTAGAGATGTCTAGTTGTTTTCTTCTTGCAACTCTCCAATCATCCATCCAAGTAGAAAAAACATTTCTTGCTACCTAGAATTCCGACATATTTGTCTAAACAATAATATTTTGCACAACCCAACAATACCTGTATAAATATATTAAATTCATTTTATTGAATTTGTTTTTTTACAGGGATCAGAAAACCCATTAAACATGGTTGAAAAATGGACATTATGCATAGAAGTTTCTTGTTATCCCAATCCATGGCAAGCAGTGATTACTTATGTGTTATGCAATAATGTGACAAACAAATTCCTCCAAACGAAAATGAATGTACCTAGAAGAACAACAAACAATGAAGCATATTATATTGCATAGATAGAAGGCTTTGGAAAAGCTAGGGAGTATGGATCCAATGGAATTGTAGTCTTCACCAATTTTGAACATGTGTGCAACCATATGAAAGGCGTCTACCAAGTTGAAAAGGAGAGGTTAAAACAACTGCATGGAGAAGAAAAAAATATTGTGAGCCAATTTCAATCATTTAGCATAAGACATTGTGCAAATGTTAATAGGATGTCTAGTGATCTATTGTATGGGGCAATGCCAATTCAAGATTTGTGTGTGAAAGATGAATTACTATTAAGAAGTTCTCCATCAATATTTATTGATGGACATTTTAAGATATCTTTGATATATGTGTGTTTTTTAGTTATCAATGTGTCATTTTTAATGACCATGTGTTTTTTTCAATTCTATACCAAGTGTGCCCCCACTATGTAAGCACAACTTGATTAACTTGACATGTTTTAGAAAATTTTGTATTTAATTTTCAAAATGTGCATGCTTCAACATTTGTGTTTTTAGTTTTGAGTATATTTTAAATGAAGAGCTTTGGATTGTTACATTAATTTTCTAAATTATTTCAATATTTTTAAATAGAAATTTTAAGATCTTAAAATATATGATGTGATTTCAAGGGTTAAATCAATTAAATGTATGAGGTAACTTCAAGGGTTATCTCAATTTTCTGAATTCTTAATATTTTTAAATGCATGTTGTAACTTCAAGGGTTATAACAATTTTTTGAATTCTTGATCTTTTTAAATAAATTTTTTAAAAGTAATTGTAAATCCACGAGGTAACTTTTTAAATATCATGCATGTATATATATCTATAGATATTCATATCATGGATGATCATTTTCCACATGATTCTTTGAGGTGAACATCAATAGAGTCTCATGCATCTACTAGACCGGGAGGTCGATGTCATGGATCAAAGAGAATATCAAATGAAACAGGAGAGATCCATCGTTCACATCATGGTATATATATATATATATATATATATATATATATATATATATATATATATATATATATATATATATATATAGATATATATATATATATCAGTAGAATCATATGTATGTACACATAAATATTGAAAATTGATTTTCTATTTTTTAGATGCTTCTCTCACAGTGTTGTTACGTGACGATGATCAACATTCTTCTATTGGTCATCAATCTCAGGGTGCTCAACATTCTCTGGGTGGTCATCAATCTTAGAGTGGTCAACGTTCTTTGGGTGGTCAACATAATTTTGGTAAATTATACATGTCTATATTGCATACATGTATGAATACATTTGTTCACATGTTTTTATATTTATGTAATTTTATATATTGATCCAGAGGGTGAAAATGTTGGTCCAAGTAGACGTAAGCGAAGTTGGACAGTTCAAGAAGAAGGCTAGACACCAACTAATTTTTATCCATCTAATATTCTGAATGAGCTTCCTTGGGAGACAAACCTCCAACAATGCACATTACAAAAGTGCAAAACTCATTATTCTAAATTGAGGAAAGATATTGGGAGTTTGGAGCTCCCTGCAGAGAGTAGAGAAAGCTTAGAAATAGTTACGCACTCTCTAAGATCATTTCTTGATGTTTATGAGAAGCTTGGGCCAACCACAAATTCATCTATAACTATGATGAGGCAAAGAAAGGAAGCAGTGATGGGTCCCAATAAGTGGGTAGAGATTAATAAAAGGTTTACAAAAGAAGATGCAAAATATATGTTTAATTTCAAGGAAGGGTCGAAAGTAAAGATGCTCAAGGTGAAATATTTCAAGCACCCTGATATAGCTTTCCATTTGTATGATAGGTTCCTTGCAGCGTATGGAAAGTTGCCATGGAATGATGAGGTTCTAGTTTATTTTGCAAAATTATTTTATTTAGAATTTTTTTTTGGGTATGAAACCTTATTATAATGACCTTCCATCCAAATATTTTGGTAATGGGAAAGGTTAGTTATATAATCGTATGGGTGCATTACGTGATACTGAATTTCCTTGCCCTCAGCCACCTTTGGTGTTGGGTGTGGAGCCTAATTATCTTCTATATTCAAAGGTATCGCTGCATTGGACCCCAGTTCATAATGGGGTGGAAATGCCGCCCATTTTTGTGCTTTGCTAGGGGGTCCTGGGGGGGTGACGACAATTCTTTAGAGTCCCCCCATGGCAGCTGATTGGGGGTGGCGCCCCTGAATCTAAAAATGGATGTAAAATTGCCTTGTAAAATGTTGTAATTTCGTAGTCAATTTGGGTCGTTCATTAGGCAAAAATTTGATGGTAGAAGTTATTTTTAATTTAGGGTTTTTTTCCCTAGAAGGTAAACCCTCCCTATATATGAGAAAATTGTATTGCGGCTTTGTATATGTGTATTCTGAGAAAGAAAGAGAGAGGAGATTGTGTGAGAGAAAAGAGGGAATTACAACGGATATGTTGTAGGTTGTATCTCTTCATTTTGCTAGATAATATAAAAAGAAGGACTGGTTGTTTCTTCGTGGATGTAGCCCAAAATGGGTGAACCACATATATTTGTGTCTCTCTTATTTTATGCATTTTCTGTGTTTATATTTCTGCAATATTTTATGTGTTCCATTGCTCTGTAATATATAATTTTCTAACATTTGGTATGCCAACCTCCTCGTCTAGTAACTTTGTAGTGAGAGATGGATGCCACTTCTCAAATTAGTCGAGAAGGAAGGAATGCCATTATAGACAACGTACATAGTGCATTGACCAGAATTTATATTGATCTAAATGGGCAACGAGTACGAGCTAATGCACATGCTAATTTTCTATATAAAACAGATGAGGAGATAGATAATATGAATACTGAGGAGCTTAAAGCATATGAAAAGGATTTTCGTAATGGTTGGAAAGACTTAATTGTTCATGAAGAAGAGGGTGTGGGATCAGTATGTGTCAATGGTTAGGGTTGATGTTTTAATGTAATTTGTAATGTATGTGTTAATGTTGATTCACATACATTTTCTTATTTTTTTCTAATAAAATCTAATAGAAATGTATCATATGTTCACCATTTGCAGTTAAGTCATTTGGTGAATGAAAATTTTGATAATGTCACAATCCCAAGTTCAGGTTCCAATGAATATATTTTGATAGATGTTAGCTTTTTTGAAGAGTTCATGTTGATAAAGTTATTATTCTACTTTTATTAAATAGCGGTATATTGTGACTTGAACGCCTTACTAGAGCCCATCGGAAGCTCAGAATGATCCGATATGGCCCTTACACCATTACCAAGGTTGTGGGAGATAATGATTTTGAGCTTAGAATTCCCCAATTCCTTGGTCTGCACCCAGTGTTCAATGTTGACCGCCTTCAACCATACTTCCCACCATTACTTGACACATCATACATTTTAGAACATCTCACACTAATAGAGCTAAATCCATACTACTTGGAAAAGACCACAAATGATTGATTTATGAACACACAGGTCAAGACCAGTCACCAATAAAAGATCCAACTAGATCAGGTTGCCAAAACTGGCCAACTCCTGCACTAAGGAAAGTCGCTTACCAGGGACAAAGTTCAACAAAAATTTCCTCACCTCATCGAGGCTCTGCACGCAATGGGGACCATTGCTTCATAAGGGGGGAGAAATGATATAGGTAGATATTGGGTGGCCACCTATTACACCTAGACCTCCAGTTGGTTTCAACTGTTTCCTTGTCTATTTCAGCATTTACTATTTTTAGTAGTTTTTCAGGTCTAGAACTTCACGAGCAGCTTTGACCCCTTAAACGATGTTTTTTTTAGGTCCATTGCAAGCCCATAGCCATAAGCAAGGGCCTATAGGAAAACTTGTAGTACTCGGAGATAAATTTTCAATAAGGTATCGTACATGCCAAACTAAGATAATATGATGAAGTTACGACCCCATGAAGTTGGTTGCCCGACTAACCCCAACAGGGCCCATAAACTCTTGGTGTTTCATCTCCTGGGGTTAGGGTTTTGGTTTAGTGTTTTCTCATGTCTTTCAATAATAAATAGTCACTTGAGCCTCATTGTAACATGGTTCAGAGGCATGTAGCCACCACATATCTTCTCAGAGATGAGCTACCATCACCCGAGCTAGTCTTATTTCCATTCTGTTTGTAAGCACATTTCAGTATTTGATATTAAGGAAATGAAGTGTTATTTATGGTTATATCTGTTATTTTTTGCATTCCTATTTAAATTATGATCATTACGGTAGATTAAGAATGATAATTGTATGAAATGCGTTGACTAGGATGATGTATTTTAAAAATTTGAGGTAATGTAAAATTTACTTACAAATAAAAAAATATGTTTATATTCATTATCAAATTGCTCGCACATGTCAATTTTAATGAGGATTTGTTGACGTGATAGGTTGTTTAATACAATTATCTCTCCACATGTTATCACTTAACCCTACATTAATGCCCTCATCAATTGAGGATCCCTCCTCTACATACTACGGTTGACATTATCTCTACTCATGTTGATTTCTCTAGAGTCTTCGTTAGTCTAGCTTTCTCCTAGTGATTATATTTTCTCATGTTGGTCACTCTATATTCCTTTTCAACGTAGTTTACTCCTAGTGATCATCTTTTCCCATGTTGATGATGTTAGAGTCATTGTTAGTCTAGTTTTCTCTTGGTGTGACACATTATGAACTCTAGTTTTTAGTTCCTTTCCCATATGGGAACTCCCCCATATTGTAATGAGAATATGTTTTCAGCCTCATTCAGTCATGTTCCTTCATGGTTATCCATTCCCTTCTCTTCTCCCACCGATGGTGAAATTTTTAGATGTAGAGAGGATCTCTCATATGTGTTGTTATGGTTGGGATGTTATAGGATAATCCATTACTCTTTTAGATTTAGTGCCTTTCCAGATCCTCATTTATGAACCCTTTCTACACACCCTTCATTCTCCCTCCATCACTCCTTATCTCTTCCTCCCTCACTCCCTCCATCACTCCATCTCCCTCTCTTTCTCTTTGTCCCTCTCCTACCCTCCCCTTCGCTCCCCCCTTCCATATTTTTCTCCCCCCAAAACTCTCCTGATCCATCTCTTCCTCTCTACCTGTATCCCTCATTGTCCTTCTCACACACATTGTATGTCTCCCTATTTACTACCATTTCTCCCTCTCTCACCCCCTCATCCTCTCTCTCAATTCCTCTTCCTCTCCCTCCCTACTTGTCTCTTTCCCATTTTAATTATCCCTTCCCCCACTTTCTCTCTCTTCCTCTCCATCCACCTCCTCTCTCTCACATTCTCCATCCCTAGCCCTTGTTTTTCTATTCCTCCCTCCCCATACCTCTCCCGTGATTCTCTCTCTCTCTCTCTCTCTCTCTCTCTCTCTCTCTCTCTCTCCCCCTCCCTCCCATTTCCTCCCTTCCTCATTCCCTCTCCCTCTCTCTCTCTCTCTCTTTTTCTCCGCTACTCCATCCTTCCCTCCCTCTCTTTCTCTCCCTCTCCCTCCATCACTCCTCTCTATCCCTCTCTCCCTCTCTCCCTCTCCCCCTCTCTCTCCATCTATCTCCCTTCACATCCTCCCTTATTCTCTCTTTATCCCTCTCTTCCCCTCTCCTCTAGCAATCCCTCACTCCCCTTCTCTCTCTCTCTCTCTCTCTCTCTCTCTCTCTCTAACCATCCCCTCTATCAACCTTTCTTCTCCCCCCTCCCTTTCAACGTCTCTCTCTCTCTCTCCCCCCCATTTCCTCCCTTCCTCATTCCCTCTCCCTCCCTCTCTCTCTCTTCCCCCCTCCCTTTCAACGTCTCTCTCTCTCTCTCCCCCCCATTTCCTCCCTTCCTCATTCCCTCTCCCTCCCTCTCTCTCTTTCCCCCCTCCCTTTCAACGTCTCTCTCTCTCTCTCCCCCCCATTTCCTCCCTTCCTCATTCCCTCTCCCTCTCTCTCTCTCTCTTTCTCCCCTTCTCCATCCTTCCCTCCCTCTCTTTCTCTCCCTCTCCCTCCATCACTCCTCTCTATCCCTCTCTCCCTCTCCCCCTCTCTCTCCATCTATCTCCCTTCACATCCTCCCTCATTCTCTCTTTATCCCTCTCTTTCCCTCTCCTCCAGCTCCCCTTCTCTCTCTCTCTCTCTCTCTCTCTCTATAACCGTCTGCTCTATCAGCCTCTCTCTCTTTCCCACTCCCTTTCAACGTCTCTCTCTCTCTCTCTCTCTGTCTCTCTCTCTCCACCCACTTTCTCCCTCTTTCTTTTTTTATCCCTTGTTCCCTCCCTTC
Organism: Pinus tabuliformis; assembly: GCA_031772625.1. Classification (NCBI taxonomy): domain Eukaryota; kingdom Viridiplantae; phylum Streptophyta; class Pinopsida; order Pinales; family Pinaceae; genus Pinus; species Pinus tabuliformis. The sequence continues at coordinate 605,416,423 of CM062815.1, forward strand.
AACCCTCCCTCGCTTTCTCCCTCTCTACCATAATCTCCTTCTTCTCTCTCTCTCTCCCCACATCCTCACCCTTTCTCCCTCTATTTCTCCCTCTCTCCCCCACACCCACTATATCACTATCCCTCTTCCTTCCTCCCCATCCCCACCTCTCTAACTCTCTCTCTATCCATCTCTTCCCCTTTCCCTCTACCTCTTTGTCTCCCTTCCTACCTCCCCCTTCCCAACTCTCTCTTTCTCACTTCACCTCAAAATTTTCCTCTCTCCTCCCCCCATGCCTCTCTCTCTATCTTTATATCCCTCCCTTATTTCCTCACTATCTCATTCCCTCCCTCCCCTCTCCATCTCTCCACCATTCTTTGTATTTATCACCATGTCCCTCTCCCTCTCCCTCAATTTCCCTACCTTCCCATCTTCCTCCTCCTCCTCTCTCGATCACCCTCTCTCTCTATATCACTCTTCCCCTCTCTCTCTCTATTTCTCCATCACTCCACCCATTTACCCCTATCCCTCTCTCTATCCCTCTCCCACTCCATCCCTCCCTCTCTCTCCCCTCTCCATATCCCTCTCCCTCTCCCTCCCTCCCTCTATTTCTCCTACTCTCTTCCTTTTCTCTCTATCTCACTCCCCCTCTCCCTCTCATTGTCCTGCTCTCCCTCACCCCCCTCTCCCTCACATTGTACCTCCCTCCCTCCCTACCTCTCCCTACCCCACACTGTATCTTCTTTCCTCCCTTTCTCCATCCACATACTTCCCTCTTTATCTCTCACTCTCTTCCTTTTTCTATCCCTACATCTCACCTCTCTCTCCATCCCACACTTTCCCCCTCTCTCTATCACTCCTTCTCTCCCTCCCCCTCTCTCTCTTTCTATACCTTCTTCTATCCTTCTATCCTTCCCTATATCCCTCCATCCATCCCTCTCTTACATACATATTTCTCTCTCCCTCCCTCCTCCCCCCACTCTCTCCCTCAATCTCTCCTTATCTTGCACCCTCACTCGCTCTTTAACCCCCTCCTCCTCTCTCGCCATCCCTTTTCCTCTCCCTACCCCATCTCTCTCTATCCCTCCTCGACTCTTCATCCCCCTAGTATATTTCCTTCCACCTCTTCTCCTATCTCCCTCTGATGAGCACCCCTTCTCTCTCTCCCTCCATCCTCCTTCCCCTCCAACCTATCTGTCTCTCACTTTATCCCTCCCTCCCCCTCTCCATCATTCCCTCCCTCTCTCTTTTTGCCTCACCCTTTATTTTCCTCACCATTCTCTCTCTCTCATCCCCCCTCCTCTGTGTCACTCTCTCTCTTCCTCTTTCTCCCTCCATTCTCTGCTCATTCTCTCCCTCTTTCCCTACCTTTCTCTCTCCCAGCCTTGCTCTCTCTTTAATCCCTCTCCTCCCCTTCTCTCTTATTCTCTCTAAATATATCTCTTATTGTATCTCTCACTCTCCCCACCCCTCCCTCCCTCACTCCCTCTCCTTCCCTCTCCTTCTCTCTATGAATATCTCTCTCTCTCCCTATGTCCCTCTTTCCCACCCTCTCTCTCCCCCCTTTCTCACCCTCTCCCCCCTCTCACTCCTACCCTTTCTCTCTCTGTACTCCCTCTCCTTTTCTCCCCCCAGTTCTGCTTCCCACTCTCATCTCTCCCTCCCATTCCTCCTCCTCCTCCTACTTCTCTCTCTCTCTCTACCTCTCTTTCCCACTCATACCGTCCCTCCCCTATCTCTCTATCCCTCTCCCTCCCTACCCTTCTCTATCTCCCTCTCCCTCCCTCCCTCTCCCCATCCATTCTATTTTCCCCTGTCTCTCTTTATCCATCTTCAACCCCTTCCCGCCCTCCCTCCCTCTCTCTCCTCCTTCTTCTTAACACTCTCCCACCTCCCCCACCCTTCTCTCTCTCCCTTTATCCCTCCCTTACTACCTCCCTCACCCCCTTTCATTTCTCTCTCAATCCCTCTTGATCTCTCTCTCTCTCTCTCTTTCTCTCTCTCTACCCACTCTCTCCCCCTCTGCATTGGCCCCCCTCTCTCTCCCCCTTATATTCTCTCTCTCCCTCTACATCCACTTCCCTCCCTCTCTCTTGCTGTCTCTCTTTCTTCTTTTCCCTAACCCACTCTCTCTCCATCTCTATCTTTCTTCCTCGCCCACCTTCCAACTCCCCCCTCTCTCCCTTCCTCCCACTACCCATCTCTCTCCCACCCTCTCTCTGTCTCTCTCCTTATCTCTCTCTCACTATATCTCACTCCCTCTCCATCCCTCCCCATCATTATCCACTCTATCACTCTCTCTCTCTCTCCCTGCCCCTCTTTGCCTCCCACTCTCCTACCCTCTCTTTCTCCATTTCTCCCTCTCTCTCTATCTCATCTCTCCCTCTCTCTCTATCTCATCTCTCCCTCTCTCTCCCCCTCATGTTCCCTACCTCCCTTCCTATATCTTCCTCCTTTGACCCCTCTATGTTTCTCCATCTATCCCTCCTTTTCTCCCCCACTCACCTCCTTTTGTCGTTCTCTCCATCCCTCCCTGTCTACCTAACCACCCTCTCTCTCCCTCTCTCTTTCTCCACCCCTTTTGAGTCTCTCTCTCCCCACTCTCTCTCCTTCTACCTTCCCATCCCCCTCTCATTCCCTCCCACCCACTCTCTCTCTCACTCTCCCTCCAGCAGCCTCCACCTCTTTCCCTCCCTCCCTCCACATCACTCTCTCTCCCTCATTCTATCTCTTTCTTGATCCCTCCTTCCCCAACTTCCTCTCTCTCTCTCAACCCCAACCCTCCACTCCCTCCCTACCTCCCTCTCCTTCAACCCCTGTCTCCACCACCCTTTCACTCTCTCTATTCCCTTTCCTTCTTTCTTTCCCATTGGTTCTCCCTTCCTATCTCATCCTATGGGCTCTCTCTTTCTAGCTATCTCATCTCTTCGTCTCTCTCTCACCCCCTCATTCTCCCTCCTCCCTTTCTCTCTCTCCCTCTCATTCTCCCTCCTTTATCGACCCATCTATTCCTCCCTCCATCACCCCACTCTCTCTATCCTTCTCCATTCACCTCCCTCTCTCTCTCGCCCCCTCACTGCTTCCCTCTCTTCTCTTCTTCTCTCCCTTCCCCTTGTCATCTTTAAGCCACACTCTTTCTCTCACTCTCTCTTCCTCCCTCCCTATCCAACACTCCTCCCCCGCCCCCCCCATTTCTCTCACTATCTCCCTCTCCCCCTTGTCTTTCTCACTCCCCACTCTCTCTCTCCCTCTCCTTCAACCCCCCTTCTTTATCTCTCTCCCTCTCCCTCCACCTCTCTCTATCTCTCTCCTTCTCTCCCTACATCCCCTCTCTTTATCTCCTTCCCTCCCTCCATATTCTCATCCCCACCCCTATCACTCCCTCTCCCTCACTCTTCCTCCATCCCTAACCCTCTCTCCCTCTCCCCATCCTTCTCTCTACCCCTTTCTCTCCCTCTCCCACCCTCTATATCATCCTCCTCCATTAGTCAATCCCTCTCCCCCTGTGACTTTCTCCCTCCCTCTATATCGTCCTCCTCCATTAGTCTACTATGGATGTCGGTTGATAGTTAACTTTTAATATAAAGTTTTTTGAATGCACATTTACATAATTTAGATAAAATTGCATTATTAAACACGACCCACAATTCGCATGATGCATGCATGGCTTGATGCTTTTAAATGTTTTACATATTTTCATTTAGCCGGTAAATTTTGCATTTAATCATTCCTATAATGTTAGTAGATGATTATTAGGTTTCTCTTGACTTATTTAAAATGAATCTATTAAAATTGCAAATTACAAAATGTGGTTTGCATTTTTCATTTGAACGAATCAAGTATAATTCGATGTAGATGTCTAAAATAATGATAACTTAAAATTGGATTATAAAATATGGTACATGTACATTATGCCTTCATGTATAGAAAGGCTACTATGGATGTCAGTTGATACTTAAATTTTAATATCAAGTTGCTTGAATTCACATTTACATAAGTTAGATAAAATTTCATTATAAAACACAGCCCACAAATTGTATGATGCATGCATGGTTTGATGCTTTTAAATGTTTTACATATTTTCATTTAGTTGGTACATTTTTCATTCAATCATTCCTATAATGTTAGTAGATGATTCTTAGGTTTTGTTTAAAGTTGTTTTGTCTTGACTTATTTAAAATGAATCTATTAAAATTGCAAATTACAAAATGTGGTCTACATTTTTCATTTGAATGAATCAAGTATAATTCGATGTAGATGTCTAAAACAATGATAACATAAAATTGGATTATAAAATATGGTACATGTACATTTTGCATTCATGTATAGAAAGGCTACTATGAATGTCGGTTGATAGTTAAATTTTAATATAAAGTTGTTTGAATGCACATTTACATAAGTTAGATAAAATTGCATTATAAAACATGGCCCACAATTTGCATGATGCATGCATGGCTTGATGCTTTTAAATGTTTTACATATTTTCATTTAGTTGGTACATTTTGCATCCAATTATTTCTATAATGTTTGTAGATGATTCTTAGGTTTTGTTTAAATTAGTTTTGTCTTGACTTATTTAAAATTAATCTATTAAAATTGTAAAAATTACAAAATATGGTCTGCATTTTGCATTTGAATGAATAAACTGTAATTTGATGTAGATGTATAAAACAATGATAACAATTTGCGTGATGCATGTGAATGGCTTGATTCTTTTAAAGGTTTTACATATAATTTAAGTTCATGAATATGTAGAAATGAAAGTAAATTTGAATTTAGTTGTACATTTTGAATTCAATCATACCTATAACTTTAGTAAATGATTCTTAGTAAATGACTCAACCAACCACAATCACAACTTAACAGAGAAGTAATAGCGCTAGGCTCAACCAACCATAATCACAAATCGATAGAGTAGTAACGACGCAATATACATTACAAATTAACAGAGAAGCAAATCCCCAATACAGGTATACATAACAAGCAATATACATATGACTTTGTAACTCAATACAAGACCCAATGTGTATCTCTGTCACATCATCACATTCTTAAGAATGTACAACTTAAGAGTTCACAAAAAGAAATGCTGATAATGGACTCGAACTCTAAGTTCTAGAAGATCAATCCAAGTAGAAGAAATTGTTGGGCAGTTCAATTAAAAAATTTCTAATGGAATGCCATCTTCAATGATCTGTTCATGGTCAACTTTTGACATTCTCCATTTTTTAACTTTCAATTGTTTTTTTATTGAACTTCTATCAACTTTATGCGCACTACACACACCAAGTGACTATATTGACAACTTATGACATCAGGTTGATAGTCTTGAAAGTAAACATTACTCTCAGTTTGGTGAGTTTCTTGGAAAAAATAACCTTTCAGTATAATAGACCCTCTTTCATATATAAAACCGTTATCATCATAGTCTTCCAATAACTTCATTTTTCATTCAGTGCACCGCATCAAATAATACTTGACATTTTCTATGTTGTTAGTGGGTGCAACTATAGTGAAAACATCTCCTGCACAATAAAACAAGTGTAAATTCATATCATAATTTACATGAAATTAACTTTATCAATATGGACTTGATTTTATTATCTATTTCTAGAGCTCTATATTTTAACTATTATCTAGATACTTATACACATTGATTTTAAAAACATAAAACACACACACACACACACACACATATATATATATATATATATATATATCTATATATATATATATATATATATATATATATATATATATATATATATCTATATATATATATATATATATATATATATATATATATATATATATATATATATATATATATATATCTATATATATATATATATATATATATATATATATATACACATCTAAAGGCGGTCAAGTTTCTGATCTTGTTAGAGAAGGTAACATTTCAATTTATTTCAATATATATATATATATATATATATTGAAATAAATTGAAATGTTACCTTCTCTAACAAGATCAGAAACTTGACCACCTTTACATGATGCTATAATATCCTCTGTTTCCTTCTCTTCGAAGCTTTCAATTGACATTTTCCCCTTTGTATTTAGTTTTGTATGTTGCCAAGGTTTTACATACATATTATTGTTGGAAATAATACTGAGGGGGGGGGGGGGGGGTGAATCAGTATTATTAAGTCAATAAAACTTTTTCATTTCCATACTCTGATTCATATATGCTACTTCAGTTAAGAATACCCGCGTATATTCAGTACACTTATGATTCAGTTAATTGATCTTCAATGAGTGCATTAGAACATTATTAACCATATTAACAATAAACAGGTGCAGTAAAATAGAACAGATCATCACACATAAGCCACACACATGAACACCATGATATAAGGTGGAAACCCAATGTGGGAGAAAACCACCTGCTGCAAGTCATCTCAATCTTCTTCTTAATAAGAAAATCCTTTTACAAAAGTTCTGTACTAGTGCAGTCCTTTACGAGTACGCAAGCTACTACCTATAGAGAGCTACAACCCTCTCTCGTTCTCCAGTCTCTCCTGGAAGGGAGCTACAACCCCCAGAGTTCTTGTACTAGCCGATCCATTTACTAGTACGCAGACTGCTACCTTCTACAATGCTCCAAAGTTTTCAACTCCTACTGGAATGGAGCTACCATCCCCTTAGCTCTTGCACTAGCTAAGATACTAGTACGTAGGCGTCGGCCTACAAGCTTCTCTCCTCCAGGTACCACGTTTCATACATTTTCATACTGGATACTCCTAAAGCACAACACATAATTTGAAAGGCCACATTTCATCCAATTTTCTTACTGGACCCATTAATATCATTGAAGCACATAATCAATCAATCTTCTGAATCACCCAAACACCAGATCAATACATATACAAGGATAATATGTGAGTTAGCAACTAGATCTAGTCCATCAGATCACATAAAGATAAGTCATTAAGAACTTGATCCATTCAACCATCAATACTGAAGCTAAACATAATCATGTTGTTATCAGAACTCAATACCAATAACCAGACATCAATTATGCACCCAGAACCCTGCAGAATAGTTAAAGGCAGTTAAAACAAATTTTAAGCAGGGTCCGCAACTTCACCAATAGACATCTGCGAACATCCGCACCTGTGCTGCTTTCTGATATGCGGGTATCCGCACCTGCACAGTCTTATTATTTGTGGGTATCCGCACCTGCGCACTCTTCTGATCTATGGGTATCCGCACCTGCAGTCTTGCGGCTACATCCGCACCTGCGCACTCTTCTACTCTGCGGGTATCCGCACCTGCACCGTGTTGCTCCTGCGGTCCTACGGCTTGATCCACACCTGAACACTCTTCTGCTCTGCGGGTATAGATAGTTTTTCAGTCTTCAAGCATACCCCAGACTATCAGATCTACAGATCTGATCATGCACCATGGACATCTCGACCCATTCCGATCTAGCTATCACTCAGATCTAGTTATCACTCACTAACTGATTACAAGTATTTCAGATCTAGCTCACCTTAAGATATTCAACCCATAAGTGTGCAGCCAAATGATCTCCTTTCCTTTTTATAGCCTTAGGCCTTTCACAATACCACGGACCAAGAACCATAACAATTCAATACCATGGACCCAATACTTGGGATTAACACTTTTGGATGCAATACCACGGACCAAAACCATAGGATCAAAAACTGTCGGACTACTACCATGAACCAATCATGAAAGTGCGTGATCTTTTCTCTACATGAAAGAAACTTTTCTCTGCGTGAAAGTGCGTGAAATTTTCTCTACATGAAAGAAACTTTTCTCTGCATGAAAGTGCGTGAACGTTTCTCTACATGAAAGAAACTTTTCTCTGCATGAAAGTGCGTGAACTTTTCACCATATGAAGGAAACTTTTCTCTGCATGAAAGTGCGTGAACTTGAAAATAACTTTGCTGCACTATAATTTATCATCTGTGTGATTTGCCATCAAGGACAACACTTGTCTCATAATGCCAACAATCTCCCCCTTTGGACTTGATGGCAAAGCTAACTTGTCATACTGAGAACTGTCATCTGATTCCTTTGAGTTGTCTGGTATCCCATGCATTCTGTCACATCTGATATCTCTTCCGTAGATTCATCTAGATATATATAAGTGAGTTGATCTTCTATGAGTTGGTTGCCATCAAGGACAACACGTGTCTCATAATGCCAACAATCTCCCCCTTTGGACTTGATGGCAACAATACCAAATCACTCTCCCCCTTTGACATCAAGGGCAAAGGTCGGACCAAGATATTCTCTTCCTTTGCTGTCCATACTCCCCCTGAGTACCTGTTGAAATCTCTGAATGAGCTCCCCCTTTGTATATGCCATGGTGCACCATTCTGTCCATGCTCTTTCTGAGAACATGCTGAAATCTCTGCTTTGCTGAAATATGTTGTTCATGCTCCCCCTGACTGTAATCAAGGTCTGCAAAGAGATGTTCTACAAGAAGAACATGACTCTATACATCATAAATGACCTTCCTATCACCAAAGACTCATACATACATCTATCTCCCATCACAATGGTGATATACCAAAATTTTACATATGATAACATAAGAGAATGACCTTCCTATCACCAAAGACTCATACATACATCTATCTCCCATCACAATGGTGATATACCAAAAGTTTACATATGATAACATAAGAGAATAACATCATTCATCCCAGGCATAGTGGGGAAACCAACATAGGCCGTTACATGACCTGAAGAGATCTCATCAAATGACTACAATAGATAGAGACACACTATTACATCATGAGTCTTGATATGACCTTTACATCGAATGATATACATGACATTTATAACAGAGACCAAACACTTAAATAAGATCATGATAAACATCAACAATGACATTGTATGATCTGCTCCATAGCATCTGCCAACAGCAACTAGACCAGCAACTTGTATTAGTGCATGAATCATCAAGGTATGTCCGTATCAACTCATCCTTTGAACAAAATTCTGTATATACAGAATCATTCACATTCTATCATATGTGAGAAACACCATAGCCATCCAGATCTGCATGAACCAAGTATCATCAATTGGGAATATCTGCATCAATCAACATATGTACGCAACAATCTATCATCATATAGGTAAGAACTCATCATCATCATGTCTCCAACAATGCAACTTTGAATAATCATCCATGTATCCAACCAACAATCCTCATCCATATGTGTGCCAAGAACAATAGGAATCCGGCACCATAACTGTAATATATGATCTTTATGCATATGACGACAACAACATATGAGTGACTCATCATCAAGTAAAGAAGATGTGAATTCAAGCTATGTACTTCTCCTTATCCTTATGAAGATCACCATGTAAGCACCATTAGAGAATCAACCACAAATCTGATCTAAATATCAACTATGTAACCCCAAGAATCATCTAAACAACTCATAACCATATCATAGCAAGATGAATCATTTATCCATATAAGCATCATCACCAAGGACTATTGGCCATAATGCCAACAATGCATTAAAAGCATATGCTCCCCCTAAACCTGTGCCATCTTGTTTACTGTCAGATCTGATCATGCATATCAGCAAGAAGTATCAAGACATCATCATTATCAAGTTAGAAACAAAACACTTCTAACCATCAAGTCATTTCCACACATCATCAGCAAATTGTAACCATTATCAAACAACGCAAATAATAAACCAAATCATAACTGATCCTTTTCTTGAACCTGTCCCTACTGCCTTTCCTCAAACAATCATATAAGCGACTATGCCATAACCAACTCGCGTATATACGTGACTTCTCTTTAAGAAACTTGTGTATGAGATTTAGGACACTGAAGTTTTACACTTCTAGCTCCCTCTGATTCTGTTATGTCTGTATGTTGTTCTGTGCCGCCTCTTTCTGACTGTACTTCTTTCTTCTTCCACATCTTCAAGTGTGATGATGATGTTTTCTCCTTTTGGTATGGTGCCCATACTTTGTTCCTACATTCTTTAGCTATATGTCCAAGATTGTTACATGTGTAACATCTTACATGTCTCATATTTCTTCTATAGCAATCAACAGCTCTGTGACCAAACATATTGCAAGCAAAGCAATATCCATTAAAGTACCTTGAATGTGATGATATTTCTGCATGATGGTCTTGAACCCTTCTTCTTCTACATCTGGCTGCACCATGTCCAAGATTATGACATACATAACATTCAACATTATTCATAGGAGGAGTAAAAGATTTTCTTTGAAGAATTTCTTTCCTTGGTTGATGATGAGATTGACCTTTCATCTCCTTATTGAGCATTTCAGTAGAGTCCCTTGTCTTACTTTGTGAACTAGATTCACCTTCAATAGATTCATGAAAACCAAGGCTAGTTTTGATAGCAGGAGACCTTTGACTATTAAGAATATCATCCAAGACTTTAGTACTATCTTGAAATCGTAAAAGCTTATCCTTTTCTTCTAATTTACCTTTCAAGATATTTACCTCAACCTGAAGTTGTTCTTCCTTTTCCAGACATTGCTTCTTCAAAATTTCTTCAGATTTTCTTCCTTCTTCCATTTATTGCCTTAGTTTGAGAATCTCCTTTTCTTGTTCTTCATTAAGATCCTGCTGCATTTGGCGAATTCTGAAGGCACATTCTAGCTGAGATTTTAGGCTGATAACTTCGTTTTCCTGTTTTTCAATAGTTAGGAGCAGATCTTTATTCTGCTTCTTTGATTCTTCAAGATCTTCTTTTAGTGAGAGGATCGTAGCTTCAAGCCTTTCATAATAACTGGATCTATCTCTGAGTTTCTTGATTGTTGTGCTCTTTTCATTGACTTCATTTCTTAGAGATGTTACTTCATCCTGCAACTTTTGATATTTATCCTTGAATAACTTCCTTACCTTGCTTCCTTCCTCACGTTGAGCCTTTAGTCTGGTAGCTACTTCTTTGAAGGCACCATCCTTTATGTTCAATAGATCTTCTTGATCTCTAATTTTGTCCGTCAGCCTCTTAAATTCTGCCTCTATTTGATATCCTTCTTGCTCACCCATAAGAGCACATTCAGTTGTTTCGTTATCACTTTCATCTTTTCCAAATGGGTAGATACCTGTATCACTAGAGGATAACAAATTCATACCTGATAGATCTTGTTCATCTTCATTCTGAAGTGATTCTGAACCTGAAGTGCTTCTTCCACATAATCCCCAATCGATGTTCCCACTGTCATAGACTTTATGAGATGTCTTCTTCTTCTTAGGTGCTTTCTTCTTAAGCTTCTTTCCCATTGTTCCACGGATCTCCTTCAAGCAATCAAGCTTCTACCAAAGGACCTGCTCTGATACCAATTGTTGGAAATAATACTGAGACGGGGGGGGGGGGGGGGGGGGGGGGGGGTGAATCAGTATTATTAAGTCAATAAAACTTTTTCATTTCCATACTCTGATTCATATATGCTGCTTCAGTTAAGAATACTTGTGTATATTCAGTAAACTTATGATTCAGTTAATTGATATTCAATGAGTGCATTAGAACATTATTAACCATATTAACAGTAAACAGGTGCAGTAAAATAGAACAGATCATCACACATAAGCCACACACATGAACACCATGATATAAGGTGGAAACCCAATGTGGGAGAAAACCACCTGCTGCAAGTCATCTCAATCTTCTTCTTAATAAGAAAATCCTTTTACAAAAGTTCTGTACTAGTGCAGTCCTTTACCAGTATGTAGGCTACTACCTATAGAGAGCTACAACCCTCTCTCGTTCTCCAGTCTCTCCTGGAAGGGAGCTACAAACCCCAGAGTTCTTGTACTAGCCGATCCATTTACTAGTACGCAGACTGCTACCTGCTACAATGCTCCAAAGTTTTCAACTGCTACTGGAAGGGAGCTACCACCCCCTTAGCTCTTGTACTAGCTAAGATACTAGTATGTAGGCGCCGGCCTACAATCTTCTCTCCTCCAGGTACCACGTTTCATACATTTTCATACTGGATACTCCTGAAGCACAACACATAATCTGAAAGGCCACGTTTCATCCAATTTTCATACTGGACCCATTAATATCATTGAAGCACATAATCAATCAATCTTCTGAATCACCCAAACACCAAATCAATACATATACAAGGATAATATGTGAGTTAGCAACCAGATCTAGTCCATCAGATCACATAAAGATAAGTCATTAAGAACTTGATCCATTCAACCATCAATACTGAAGCTAAACATAATCATGTTGTTATCAGAACTCAATACCAGTAACCAGACATCAATTATGCACCTAGAACCCTGCAGAATAGTCAAAGGCAGTTAAAACAAATTTCAAGCAGGGTCCGCAACTTCACCAATAGACATTTGCGAACATCCGCGCCTGTGATGCTTTCTGATATGCGGGTATCTGCACCTGCACAGTCTTATTATCTACGGGTATCCACACCTGTGCACTCTTCTGCTCTACGGGTATCCGCACCTGCGGTCCTACGGTTACATCCACACCTGCGCACTCTTTTGCTCTGCGGGTATCCACACCTGCACCGTGTCGCTCCTGCGGTCCTGCGGCTAGATCCACACCTGCACACTCTTCTGCTCTGTGGGTATAGATAGTTTTTCAGTCTTCAAGCATACCCCATACTATCAGACCTATAGATCTGATCATGTGCCATGGAGATCTCGACCCATTCAGATCTAGCTATCACTCAGATCTAGCTATCACTCACTAACTAATCACAAGTATTTCAGATCTAGCTCACCTTAAGATATTCAACCCATAAGTGTGTAGCCAAATGATCTCCTTTCCTTTTTATAGCCTTAGGCCTTTCACAATACCATGGACCAAGAACCATAACAATTCAATACCATGGACCCAATACTTGGGATCAACACTTATGGATGCAATACCACAGACCAAAACCATAGGATCAAAAACTGTCGGACTACTACCATGAACCAATCATGAAAGTGCGTGATCTTTTCTCTACATGAAAGAAACTTTTCTCTGCATGAAATTGCGTGAACTTTTCTCTACATGAAAGAAACTTTTCTCTGCATGAAAGTGCATGAAATTTTCTCTACATGAAAGAAACTTTTCTCTGCATGAAAGTGCGTGAACGTTTCACCATATGGAGGAAACTTTTCTCTGCATGAAATTGCGTGAACTTGAAAATAACTTTGCTGCACTATAATTTATCATCTTTGTGATTTTCCATCAAGGACAACACTTGTCTCATAATGCCAACAATCTCCCCCTTTGGACTTGATGGCAAATCTAACTTGTCATACTGAGAATTGTCATCTGATTCCTTTGAGTTGTCCGATATCCCATGCATTCTGTCACATCTGATATCTCTTCTGTATTCATCTAGATATATATAAGTGAGTTGATCTTCTATGAGTTGGTTGCCATCAAGGACAACACTTGTCTCATAATGCCAACAGTTTTCTCAAACATCATTGGATTGTGTGTCCTTTATGCAAACATGAAAAAACAAGAATATTTTCTTTTATCAAATGCAAATGCATTTCAGTAATCCTTTGTTTTAATTGAATGCAATTTTCAAGTCCCTTTTACTGTTTCAACTTCATATTTAATCGATCTATCTACATCTTTGACTCCAATATGCCAAAAAAACCTACCGTAAATTCAAACAAGAATTTAAATATGTTATTTAAAATAAAATTTATATATGTTGAAGATAATCATTCTCATACTTTTAAACAACATAATTTATAAATGTTTAAAAATATAAAATTAATAAAAATGATCATATATTAAAACTATATACATTTTAATTTGTACATATATGTGCATACCTTCATACCTCCCTTGATGGGTTAGTCTGATAGCTTAGTGCAGCATCACACCATTGAACAACTTGTTAAACTGAGACAAGTCTGTCTGAAAAGTGGTCCATTTGATATTTTTGAAGTGCTCATTTTATACATGCCCCTCCACCATCATGTTCTCCTTTTCCATGACCAATCTCAAAGAAATTCCAACGATGTTTAATGTGGGTTTTCTTATGAAGATGACACAACCAAAAGAATGATCATGAAGATTTGAATTGACCTGCGCATCCATCTGACCATATCCAATGTTCATTGAATTTTATTCCACGACCTTTCAATGAGTCATAAATCTTATCAAAACAATGTTGTACAAAATGTGTATCATGTGTACAACCATCGCTGATATAAAAGTGATATTCTTTAATAACATGTCGATTCTCACTAGTGCTTTCTATATTCTCAACATTTTGTTCAACATGCATATATAGAATATGGACAAGCATAGAGACTTGATCAAAATGATAATATTCACTCTATATTTCATTTTGTACAACAAATGTGTAATTCTCTGCAAAATCAACTATTAACAAAATGGTCCACGGTGGAAACATTTCACGGGTTTTTTTTTGAATTGCAGGGCCTGTCATCGAGCTCTATTTGAATGCTTAGTGTAGTTATAAATCCTATCAAAAATTTCTTCAAAAAATCTATCATAGGAATTTCTTCTTCTTGTAAGTCAATCCTTTTAGCACTTGTACTATTATTTGAACTAATCGATGTATGAATATATTCATATCTCTTCCATTTCACTTTTAGGTTAGACAATGATTGATCATTGATATCAATAGAATATATGTTGTGAAATAAAGTCAAATTTCCACAATGATCACCTTTTTTACCACCAACACATTTCTTTTGGTAAAATAATTCATGACTTTCTCTTTCACATAAAATTTCAGATATGAAACCATGGAGAGTGGAAGGAGGAGGTGAATTTTTTCCAAAATGTTTTACCAAAATTAAGGAAGGTGTAATAATATAATTAAAATTCCACATGATAACAACAACAACAAGTGTCACGTACAGTGATAGGTTTAACATATCATGGTTTTTTTGCACAAAAGTACTAATTGAGACATTAATTCCACGATTCTCTTCTATGAACTTATTGAACAACTCTATCTGAGGTGTGTTCAAGATATGTTTTGCATGTTCCTCATATTTCTTTCATGCTATTCTTCACCACATCACATCCCTTGCCTTTGGTGGAACACGTGAATGTTTTATCCAATATTCATATATTATTTTTTTAACATCTTGTTATGAAACCAGCTCACAAAAAGATAGGAAAGATAGATCAACACCTTAGAAATCAGCCTCTTCAAGGGGGAAACCTCCTTTACATTACACAAATGAATAATTCTTGGATGATACAAATGACAAGACCTACTTTCTATATATAGGAGTCTAAGGGGTCATAATATAATCAGAGCTGACATAACAATAATAATGTAAGGGCACAACAATAATAATAATGGGCTTCTATGGGGCACAATAATAAAAATATGGGCACTACATGGGAACAACAATATAATAAGGGGGTTTCCCTAATAACAATAAGGGGTTACACTAGTAGTATAGGGACCTAACATGCCCCTCTCCTTCAAAAAGTGTTGTCCTCAACACTTGAGCAGTTCTGGATGCTTCTGTATAAAATTATCATCCTTCCATGTGGAATATTCAGTGGGTAAGTTCTTCCACTTGATGAGATACTCTGAGATTGATCGATTTCGTAACTATCGATTTCTCAGTTCTGTGACTGGTTTAGGTTCCAATATGATTTTTCCTTCCTTGTCAAGTTCTGGAAATATTGTTTGATCTGGGATCTTCTCACCTATAACCTTTTTTAAGCATGAAACATGGAAAAGTGGGTGCACTCGAGAAGATGCAAGAAGCTCCAATGAATCAGGTTCCCAAAGACGAATCTCATGTTGAATGTTATCCTTTAAAGTCCCTATGAAGACATCAATCCTATGCTTCTCTAGAATATCATTTACCCTTATATTCAATTTTTGGAAGTCCTCAATGTGTTCTACCATTGGACTCTTTTGTTTGAGATTTATCAATTGGCTAAAAAAGGTGTTTCTCTTTGTATCCTCATAATGTGCTATCATTTCCTCCATGAAAATTGACCAGGTGACAAGTTTTTTACGAGAACAAATCCCTCTATACCATACAAATTGATTCAGTTCTAAATATAAAGATGAAATACATACATTTTGTGTGTTTTGTACATTATGTAGATCAAAATATTTCTCCATGTGTAGTATCCATGTTACGGAATCCTCGCCATCAAACTTCCTCATATTTATCTTTGGAATATGTTGGGTCTTCAATCAAATGTTAGATTCTATGAAATCATGATTAACATTACTTTTGTTTTCATCATGAGTTTCCTCTACTACCTTTTCACCATTAGAAGGCCTTTCTTGTAGTAGCTTTGTCCCACCTTCCTTAAAACCTTCCATGTATTTCTTCCAATATTCCATGCCTTTCTTCCAATATGCTTTCATACCATTGATATCAACTTCCAATGCACAAATAAAACTATTTATCTTATCTTCGATCGCATTCTTCAAATTATCCATCTAAATTTGATTACTAGGTGTTTCTATTTTCTTGATTTTAGTCATTCTTTTTCTTGCTTTTAGGATCTCAATCTTGAATTTGATGTATATTTGAAAGTTTAGATCCCCAAGGTCTGGAATTTTGACTTGAAGTAGCCCTCTGCATCCTCCTTCCAACACCACAAGTCTAATCAAAATTGGATTCTCCAAGAAAAAGTTATGCTCAATCTCCCAAGATGACCTAATTATATACTTGTTTAGTAGAGTGAACTTGTATGAAGTTCCACGTGTCACTTTTTCAACCTTAGGACCTGAAACTGATACACATAAGACTACAGTCCATCCTCTTTCTGTAAGTTCTTACGAAATTGCAATTTGATGCTCAAAGAGAAAGTTATGACGATTTCCCAAGGTCAACTATTTGGGATGTAATTCGAGAACTTGCAGAAACCTTAACTTCCTTGGACTATATCTCTGCAAATGTAACAAAAAAAGATCTAAAATTCGGGCCCAAGCTTCACCAAGATTTTGGCTCAAAGGGGTTTTAATTTTAGAGTCGAATTTTTTTTAGAAAAACAATTATAGCAAAAATTCCACAATGACCTGTTTGAGATGGAATTTTAGAGCTTGCAAAAACCCTAACGTCCTCAGATCATATCTCTGAAATATAGCAAGACGATATCTAAAGTTTGGACCCGAGGTTTAGCATGATGTTTTCTCAAATGTGTTTTTTTAAACTTCTGCAACATCGCAGAAAAATGTTATAGTGACAATTCCACATAGCCTAGTTGGAGTAGCAAAACCCTATAATCCAAAGCTCTGATACCAAATGTTATGAAACCAACTCACAAAAAGATACAAAAGATAGATCAACGCTTTAGAAATCAATCTCTTCGAGTGGGAAACCTCCTTTACATTACAAAAATGACAAGACCTCCTTTCTATATATAGGAGTCTAAGGGGTCGTAATATAATCAGAGCTGACATAACAATAATAATGTAAGGGAACAACAATAATAATAGTGGGCTTCTATGGGGCACAATAATAAAAATATGGGTACTACATGGGAACAACAATATAATAAGGGGGTTTCCCTAATAACAATAAGGGGTTACACTAGTAGTATAGGGACCTAACACATCTTCTCCAAGTCTACCTTTATATGTTTGCCTACAAATAACTGTCCAACAAGAGAGCTCAGGATTTACATCTATTTGTAATCAAAATTTCCTATGTTTGTGCAATGTTTTTTGTGATGCCTCTAATGTTTTTGCCATAGATTTTACCGAAAATTTTTCTTTAGTACTTGATGAAACCATTTCCATTTGTATTACTCTACGTGTAGCTACATCGTTTTCTCTCTAGATCTTCCAATTTTTTGTAGAGAACTTTTTATATTTTTAATCACATTTTCCTTCACCCTTTTATCTCTTGTTGATTTTGAATACCCAATAGAGTTGTAGTGTCTTTTAATTTATTTGATTTTAAGAGACCTTTCAAAATTTGAGCTTGAAATGTCACACTTTCATCTTAGAATAACTTCTCAATAATGACCTTAATACGATATCGTACAATATGGTCAACTCTTTTATCTCCATATATGTCAGTGCCAACATTTTCTAACATATCATCATCAATATTGATTTCATCTCTACATATGAAAATTAAATGTAAATGGGTATAAATATACATTAAATAATAAAAAAAAATAAAAATTTGAATGAAATTGAAATTAATAAACATGTATAATTTCAATAATACACACTATATATATATATATATATATATATATATATATAGATATATATATATATATATATATATATATATATATATATATATATACTTGATTGTGATTTAACTTTTTCATTTGAATCTCTTTCAACATCTTCAAAAACATCATCAATTATTGGTTCATTATCTTTTTCACTTTGTCTTTCAACATTTTCAGTCACGTCATCAATGTTATGAGGAATATTTTTTTCTGTTTACATTGCAAAATATTTTTCAAATTAGTTCATCAAATAAAAATTAAATTTCACAATACACTAGTCAAATTTTAAATATGATTTATAATATTTACATTTACATACGTGCTTCAACTTCAAGTTGAGATTGATTTTCCCTTTCAATATTTGTGAGTTATTCCTTCTTTATTTTGTGATAGTTTCTCCCCTAATCTCTATGAGCCTCGATGTCTCTTGTTTGATCATATTTTCTCTTGCAATTTCTTTGATTTCCATGATATTTCAATCTATGTAGATTTTTAAAATCCAACCCAAAAAATTCAATTTCAAAAAATCCTACAAAAAAAAATATTACTTTCAAAATTTAGACAAAAAAACTCACTTTAAAAATTTAGCACAAAAGAGTTACTTTAAAAAAACTCAATTTAAAAATTCAGCCAATGAAATTTACTTAAAAAAAAACTCACTTAAAAAATTCAGCGCAAAAAAGTCGCTTTAAAAATTCAGCTTAAAAGTCTCATTTTAAAAATTATGCACAAAAAACTTACTTTAAAAATTAAGCTAAAAAAGTTCAATTTAAAAATTCAACCCAAAAGACTTACTTTAAAAATTAAGCTAAAAAACCTCACTTAAAAAATTCAACCTAAAAGACTTACTTTAAAAATTAAGCTAAAAAATCTCACTTAAAAAATTCACCCCAAAGGACTTACTTTAAAAATTAAGCTAAAAAAAATCACTTAAAAAATTTAGCCCAAAAGACTTACTTTAAAAATTAAGCGCAAACAATTTCCTCCAAAAAGTTGAGCCCAAAAAACTTACTTTCAAAATTAACTCCAAAAAATTTCGCCTAAAAGATTTACCTTAAAAGTCAACTCCAAATAAGGAAATTGTGCGAAAATGAAGTTTCATCTCCATTTATTTATATCGTTTCAGGTGAAACGTTTTTCTAGAGGGTCGCATCGTTTCATTTTTGTAGCTGACGGAAAATATCGACACATTTTTGGCCGAACTTTTAAAAATAATTTGGCCGAACTTTTAACGTAATTTGGCCGAATTATTTTTCCGTTTAAATAAATGAGTGTTGATGACAAACACAAGTTCGGCCGAATGTAATTTTAATTCGGCCGAACTATTTTAACCTTCAACTCTACAAAAACTCGGCTCTAGTCACCTTTTTCAATTTGGAAATGCTTAAAATCCATCAGATTTGGTGAATTTACTGTCGGAACAAAAACCATAGTTTGCGGAATTTAATCTACTTTCAGTAGATGTAACTTTTATGGAATTTCATAGAAATTTGCTAATTTTAATTAAGTTTCTAAAAAATATTCTACAAAAAATTTATGAAAGTCATTATGATTCAATGAAATAAAAAATTTGTATATATACATCTCAACTAGATAAATTCAATTCTCTACATGCAACAATTATTTTGGGTTGATTGATTAGTTAACTGGTTGATCACTGAGTGTGGTTGAGGTTCCACTTCCACAATTTGACCTCCACTAGTTATTCTGACAGTTAAAACTAGTTTAACTAAAAATAATTCAAATTAACTGAAATATATTGTTACAAATTAGCAATCAATCATATTGAAATGAAATCAAGCCTCTCCAACTTGAATTAAATGAGTTAAATGAGTGAAAAGTGCTATGTTACCTCAGTTAACTACCTTGAAGATTCCTATTGAAATAGAAATTCAATTTTTCTCTAGTTTGACAAAGGCAAAGCCAAACAAAGATTTTATTATTGCATTTTCAACACTCCCTCTCAACAAGAAAGAGATTATCAACCACCACTACCCTGCACCTGTGGAACTCAAACTTCCCTCTTGACAAGGCCTTTGTCAAAATATCAGTATCTTGCTCCTCTATCAGAATATACTACAACAACATAATCTTCCTCTGCACACAATCCTGTAAATGGTGATACCAGATATCAATATGCTTGGATTGATCATGAAAACCAATATTTTTAAAGAGTTTGATGCAATTCTTATTATCACAACAAATCACAGTTGGATCCATCATATGAACAAACAATCCAACAAGTATCTTTCTCATCTAGATCACCTCACATGCTGCTTGACTGGCATCCATGTACTCTTTCGATCTAATTAACTCCCCACCCAATCTGCATCTATGAAGCCACACAACTTCAATCCCTCTATCTATTTGTACCATAGTAAAAATTGGGTAGTGCCTCTGAGGTACCATAGAACATGCTTAGCTTCCCTCTAAAATAGTTTGGTTGACCTAACCATAACTTGGCTTAGTTGGTTGACTGCATAGCATTTGTCTGGTCATGTGTTCAAAAGTTACATGAGTGAACCCACCAACTACTGGTAAAGATTAGCATACACTTCCTCACCTGAAGCAGCATCCTCTTTCCTCCAGTTGGTCACTAGAGGAGTCTCCATGGGTTTGCACCTGTCTATGTGAAACTTCTAAAGTATCTCGTTGGCATACTTTCCTTGAGAGACAAACATTTCCCCATCACCTTGCCATACTTCCAATCCAAGGAAGTAGTGCATGAGACCCATGTCCTTCATATCAAAATCTCTTGCAAGGTCCTACTTGCAAGATCTGATCAGATACTCATCACCAGTCAAAATCAAGTCATCAACATATAATAAAATAATCAACAATTTACCTTCTACCAAAATATGATAGAGGTTTGCATTCGCTTCACTTTTGGTGAAGCCCAAACTAGTGAGATAGCTATCGATCCTAGTGCACCAATCATGGGGTTATTTCTTGAGACCATACAACACTCACTTGATTAAGCACAGATGATCCTCTCGATCAAAAGTATCGAATCCTTTTGTTTGCTCGATATACACATCCTCCTCAATAACTCCATTGAGGAATGTTGTTTTCAAATCCATCCAGTGGACCTTCCACCTCATCTCTGTGGCCAAAGGAAGAATTGATCTAATGGATGATCACCTTTCTACAGGAGAAAATTTATCCTCATAGTCAATCCCCTCCACTTGAGAGTACCCCTCGGCCACAAATCTAGCCTTGTACTTTTCTATGTTTTTGTTTTCTACATGCTTCACCTTTAAGATCCATCTCAAACCCACAACTGATTTGTCTACTGGGCTTGGGACCACTTCCAAAACACTATTGTTTACAATGGATTCGTACTCCTCAACAATTGCACCATCCCATACAGGTTTCTCTACTGCTTCCTCGAAAGAGGATGGCTCAGTATTTACTAGCTCAGTCACTAGAGCCATGTATCTAGTGTACTAATCTGGTGACCTTCTCTGCCTACATTGATTTGAAGGAGAACCCACATTATCCCTCGCATCATGCACAAGTCTCTTAGATTTCCTAGTCCTTTTCCTACCTTCTTTGGATGGTTTTGCTTAAGTGATTGTTTCCACTCTCTTCTCCTCAACTTATGGTTTCTACACAAAATCATGAGGTTCCTCCTTTGGAGTTAAAATATCCTCCTCTCGTTGGATTTGAAGCTCCCTCTCAAGACAGCACTACATGGATTTATCTTAATCAAATTTTATATGCCTTCACACAACTATCATTCTGAGGGATGGCATGTACACATAGTAGTTGTGGGGATTTTATGTGTAACCCACAAATACCCCCAATTCAATTCTAAACTCTAGATTCTTTATTGATTATTTGGAGAAATGGTAGTAATCAGAGGCTCCAAAAATCTTGAAGTGCGACACATCCAACTTCACCCCCGAGAAAACCTCCTCCGATGTAATCGTTCCAAGAATCCGATGAGAACTCTTGTTCTGCAAATATACTAATGTGTTTCATGCTTCACTCCACAAGTGCATAGGTAGGATTTGGTCATGCAACATCTCCCTTGTTGCTCCCACAATGCTATGGTTCTTCCTCTCAGCCACCCAATTTTGTTGTGGGTTGTGGGGTTCTATCAACTCTCGTTGAATGCGCTCTTTTGCATAGACATTTTTAAACTCATTCAATACGTACTCACATCCATTATCACTCCTGAGAGCCTTCACCTTCTTACCCATTTCTTTCTTGACCAGTGATTTGAATTCTAAGAACTTGGAGAAAGTATCATCCTTCTTCCGCATGAAGAAGATCCAACACTTTCGTGAGAATTCATCAATGAAAATGACAAAATATTTGTGCCTGGAAGTGGAGGCTATCGAGAAAGGTCCATAAACATTAGAGTGGATCCTTTCAAGGATTGCATGTGCTCTGTTGTCCCAATAATGGAAAGTCAATTTTGTGTACTTCCCCAAGGTACACCATTTGCATGTATCCTGCTTCTCTAGTGCTCCTTTGGGGAGGCCTATAGTTATCTGCTGCATGATCTTTAAATCTCCATGATGCAAATGGCCAAGTATTTTATGCCAAAGTTCACTGGCATCACATCTCTGCACCTTCTTCACCTTTGTGCTCAATGCAACACAATCCTCCACATCTAGCTTGTATAGGTTCTTCACTCGAACCCCGATTTGCTTCACCTGTCCCGTGACTATGTGTCTAAGGAATTCCTTTCCTTTGCTAAAGATCACATCATAACCATGGTCTTCCAAAACTGCAATAGAGATAAGATTCTTCTTTAGACAAAGAATAAACATCACATCCTTGTGTGTGAGAGGGGAGCTTGACTCCCTCTAAAAGTTGATTGTACCAATCTCGATCATGCTATACCTTCCATCATCTCCCATATCGATGTGCATCTGGATATATTTTTCCTCCAAATCACTGAAAAAATCTCTATTCCTGGTCATATGGAATGAGGCACCCCTGTCCAAGTACTACAAGCTCCCCATCACTATGTTGTACATGCATGCAATTAAAGTAAAATCAAGCTCCAGTTGTGAAGCCAAAGCTTCACTTGTTGATCCTCCTAAGGTCTTCTTGCTTGTCTTCTTGTGTGGACACTTTGTGGCATAGTGCCTGAATTCATGACAGTGAAAGAACTTGATTCTAGACAAGTCTTTCTTCTTTCCCCCTTGACTATATTTTTATTTGGATTGGGATTTATTCATCCTTTCCCTTGGATGAAGTTGCATCTCTAGTATTACGCCTTTTTCCTTCAATACAAAATCGGACCATAGGCATTCCTAATTTGGTAGTTTCTCCCTCCCATTCATTGAATCTTTGTAGTTGTGCCAACTCTTCAGAAGGCCTAGAAGGTCTAGTCTTCCCAAATAATCCTCTGCTACAGCAACACCAACTTGACCAAGTTCATCATGACATTGTGTGAACTTGGCCGAGTACTATGGAATGGCCTTGTTCTTCTGCATCTTGATATTTCAAAGTTTGTCCTTGAGCGCTAGCTTCCTATGGTCACTATTATTCTCGAATAGATGTGTCAATGCTTGGGACATTGCATATGAAGTCTCTTTCCCATGGATATCTGAGACAATATGATCTCGTACTCCCTACAATATGATTCTCCTCGCCTTGGCTACACACTTCTTCCATTCTGCTAGATCTTGAGCATTAGATGTTAATGGTTTCAGGATACCATTATCAATGAATTCCTTCAACCCATTATCTTGCAACACTGCCTCCATGCAGTCCTTCCAAGAAACATAATTTGAGCTTCCCTCAAGGGAATACTTGAGCCTTATTCCATAGAAATCCATCCTTCTAGCTATGAAGAATTGATCCTGCAAATCTGATCCTCTTGCAATAACAAATTTGAAATCTTTGCTCTACAATGAATTGTGCTCTGATACCATGTAGAAAAATAATTTGTAGATTTGAAACTACTCATGAAATTTACTAAATCACAAGACTCGAAGCTACTTTATTGATCTATGGAAGTTAATTCACCATCTAGAACACAAATCATAGACATGCAAAAGGAAACATCACACATACAAAGAAATTTATCTAGGGGAAAGAAACTCCGCAAAACCCCTTCCTATTTGTTTGCATTAGTGAAAGAATAGAGATGAAATACATATTCTTACTCAAGCCTGAGCAGAACCTACAAGTGTATAGTCTATCCCTCTGTCTAACTTATGCACTCTGGCCAACACTTAGACAATTTTCAAGCCCTCCAAGATCCTATTTCCTTGCATTGTTCCTTTAGAAAATTAGCCCCTATTATTTAGGAAACTTTGCCAATTGAATTGTGCAATTCCTCTAGGTCCTTCCTCTGATTGCACGCACCACCTGTACACATGG
Source organism: Pinus tabuliformis (assembly GCA_031772625.1). Lineage (NCBI taxonomy): Eukaryota > Viridiplantae > Streptophyta > Pinopsida > Pinales > Pinaceae > Pinus > Pinus tabuliformis. Next base: position 605,440,947 of record CM062815.1, read on the forward strand.
GAATATTCTACATCTGATAGTACTATTGGGTGTGGAGCCTGATTATCTTCTATATTCAAAGGTATTGCCACATAGGACCCCAGTTCGAAATGGGGGCGGCAACACGCCCATAAAATATTCGCTGCAGGGGGGGTCCATGGGGGGGCGGCTGTGACCTTTGGGAGCCCCCCCCTGGCGGGGGGTTTCGGGGGCAACGCCCCCGAAGCTAGAAACAGTTGTAAAATTGCCTTGTAAAAGTATAGTAATTTCTAGTCAATCTGGGCCGTTCATTAGGCAGATGATCTAACGGTAGAACTTATGTTTAGTTTAGGGTTTTTTGCCCTAGAAGGCAACCCCTCTCTTTGTATGAGGGTATTGTATTTGAGGCTGTGTGATAGATGTGTATTCTGTGAGTGAGAAACGGAGAGGTGAGACTGTGAGAGAAAACAGAGGATATTACAGCGGATTTGCTGTAGGTTGTGTCTCTTCATTTTGCTGGATAATAGAAAGGAAGGATTGGCTGTTCGGGGTGGACGTAGCCCAAACTGGGTGAACCACGTATATCTATGTCTCTCTTGTTTTGTGTGTTTTCTGTGTTTATATTTCTGCAATATTTTATGTGTTCCATTGCTCTGTAATATATAATTTTCTAACAAGTACACATAATTTCCTATAGTTATCCTTTCACTTCAAAGATGCATACAAAATTCCATTTAAAATGGCATGTAACCATAATATGCATATACATAAAAGAAGCGGAAACAAATGACAACCATGAGAAGAAAAGACACAATAGGACAATGATGGAGTTCACCTAGTGTGGGCTACATCTTCATGCCCTCCTCAATGTGGGGAGACCTTTTTTATTAATATTCAGTGAAATCAAATTAGGTGCATGTATAAAACACACCTTATACCTCTGATTCTGGGGATGGCCTGAAAATACACACCTTTGCTAAAGCAATGGACTGCACCATTGAATTCATGGTGCAAAATCGTGTCAAATGACTGTAAACTCGACCCCTTTCTGCTTCGGTCAAAATATGGACCCTCAGGAATCTCTAAGATTCCCCAAAGATTCCTTCACGCTGGTTGAGTGGAATTTCATTTCTTAGATGATGAATCTAACTTCGCCACTCCACTCCTTATGAAAAACTGAATAAAATTAATATAAATTCGGCCTGGTTCTGAAACTATCAAAATTTGGCCCTTAGGGAATCTTTTATATTCCTCATGATTCCACAAAGATTCTTATATGCAATTTGACTGAAATTCCACTTTTTAGATCAGAAAACTGATCATGCCATCAGACTCTTGGTGAAATTATAGTTAGTTTGAGTATAAAGTTGGCATGATTTTGTCACTGTGAAAATTTAGCCCCATGGGAATCTTTAAGATTCCCAACATAATCCCTGCATCAGGGTTCCAAGTCTCGGTTTGTGTGTCAGCTCCAGGTTCCCTATTGTGTGCTTTGTTCTCTCCTCCCCTGATGAATGAGAAAATCAGTTTATATAAAATAATGTGGAGGAGTTTACAAAGAGAAGCTCATTGGGCTGTTGGCGGAGAGGGTAAGATAGAGGGTGGAGGTCTTGGGGTCAAACCTACGAGCCTCTTTTGTTTAGCTGATTTGTTGGCAACATTTTGGAAAATTGTTAATTCCTTTTGGTGGTTTTTGGTAATGGTTGGTGGCACATTGTTTATATTTGGGGATGCCCAAAAGGTGGGCCAGTGAAACCGGTCGAGCGGGTTTGATCCCCGTCAGCCCCTCTCCATATGGCATAACCGTTTATGGTTGGGCATCGGGGCCCACCCTCATTTACTATACATATATATGTATATGTATATGTATATGTATATATATATATATATATATATATATATATATATATAGATATGTATGTATATACATATATATATATACATATACATATACATATACATATATTTCGATCAGTTTTTTGGGGTTACCGATTTTTTTAAGTAGGCGAAAATTTCATCAATTCAATGCCTCCTCCTTGGCTTGTAACTAATGTTGCAACCTTTGTTTCTCCTCCTATGCTTTTTGTAGGAGTCTCCTTAGTTCCAAATTATCTGCCTGAATGCCTTGGCTGATCTCTTCGAGTTCTTGGAGCCATGCAACATTTGGTGCCCTTATTTTTGGCACGAAATCTGCTAAAATCTTTGTGTCATTGCCCGAATCTAAACCTGTTGGAAATAATACTGAGAGGGGGGGTGAATCAGTATTATCAAGTTCTTTTAATAAATCTTCCTTATTTATACTTTGAATTATTTTTGTATGTTAGTACCATAAAATAATGAGCATGAACAAGAAAAACAGATAGTCACCCCAAAGAACACCAGATATAAGGTGGAAACCCAATGTGGGTGAAAACCACCTGCTGCAATATGTCTCTATCTTCTTTCAAATTAGAAACTCCTTTTACAATGATTGTGTACTGGTGCAGTCCTTTACCAGTACGCAGGCTGCAACCTGCAGAGAGCTACAACTCTCTCTCGATTTCCAGTCTCTCCTGGAAGGGAGCTACAACCCCCTACTTCTTTTCTTTCAAGGATCACTTTTCATAAATTTTCCATGAACATCAAATGATCATCAAGTACAAGTAAATCACCCAGTCAACTGTAGTAACCAGATCAATAGTAACAGTAAACTAAACCCAGAACACCTTATCAACAGAGAAAAGTCAGTCAAATAAATGCCTTAAGACAGATACACAATTTTTCTTTATCTGGCATGCGTTGCTACGCACTTCACCTTCTGCACCTCTGCGTATCCACGCAGAGAGCCTTGAGCTGCACTGCGTATCCACGCACTGTTCCTTTAAATGCGCCGCGTACCTTCACTGTGCCCACGCACCCACTGCTTCTATCGCGCCGCGTACTACTACTGTGGCCACACACTCTCAGATGCTATCGCGCCGCGTATCTACGCACCTGCGACTTCTGTAGCGCCGCGTACTTTCACTGTGCCTCCACACTTGAACCTCTGTCGCGCTGCGTACCCACGCACTGCGCCTTCTTCTACTCTGCGTACCCATGCACTGCGCCTTCTTCTGTTGTGCGTACCCACGCACTTGCACTGTTAATCACCTGCGTACCTCTAATTAGGGCCGAATTGGCAGTCCCCCAGTGTGCCACAGATAGTCAGATGCCCAGATCTGATCATGCGCCCGAGAGATCACACTTCATAGATTCACTTTCAACTTCACTTTTATATAGATCAAGCTTTTAAACCAATAACCCAATATTTCAGATCTTAAGATATTCAATTTGCAAAAGATACATTAGCCAAGTGATCTCCTTCCCTATTTATAGTCAAGCCCTTATTCACACCATGGGACAAAACCATCAATAACCAATACAAGGGATCCAAACCGGGGAAAAATTAGATCCTATACCACGGGCCAAAACCATAGAATCAAGAACGGCGGGCTAAATACCACGAGCCAAACATAAGAAACTCCACGTGAGCGCACTTCTCTGCCTTGAAGTGAGTGAATTGGGGGTACGCACCTCATGAACGGGTAACCTGCGGGTATGAACGCACTTCCTGGCCGACGTACGTGCGGGTATGCACCTTTTGAACCATTCACCTACGTACCTCTTAATTTCCAACATTTTGAGAGCCTGATCAGAGCATTACCACTTGAGGGTGTTTCCATCAAGTACAACATCTGTAACATAGAGCCACACCAGAATCATAATGCCAACAATCTCCCCCTTTGGACTTGATGGCAACCTCAAGATCCTCAACGTCATTCTCCCCCTTTGACATCAAGGGCAAAGGGTTATGCTCCCCCTAAGAACATGCTCCACCTGACTATAAACCAGATCTGCAAAGAAGAACCATAATCCACCAAACACCATAAATGACCATTGTAGCAATATTCAGACCAGCATCCATGATCTCCTTCTCCATAATGCCAACAATGCATTATATGCTCCCCCTGAACCTGTGCCATTCGATCTTCGATCAATTCGCAACCCCGCACATGTACGCATATACCCCAGATGAGCCTTGCCTACAACCAACAATCAGAAGAGATTCAACAACATGATGATGCATCAACAACCCCCAGATTTTGCCTGAGGTATTCAAAAGTCTCCCTGGGAAATGGTTTGGTAAGTATATCAGCAACTTGTTCCTTAGAAGGAACATACTCCAACTTGACCTTTTGTTCAAGCACTTGTTCCTGGAGAAAATGATACTTGATTGGCATGTGCTTGGTCTTTGAATGCATGACTGGGTTCTTTGAAATGCTGATTGCACTTGTGTTATCACATAAGATGGAGATAGGTGGTGTAAAAGTGATTTGAAAATCCTACAAGGTCTGCATCATCCAAAGGAGTTGAGTGCAGCAAGATGCAGCAGCAACATATTCCGCTTCAGCTGTAGACAAGGCAATCGAACTTTGTTTCTTGCTGAACCAAGATACTAATCTGGAACCCATAAAGAATGCACCACCACTTGTGCTCTTCCTGTCATCCACGCTTCCGGCCCAATCTGCATCTGTATAAGCATGAAGTGTGAGATCTGTATCTCTAGGATACCATAAGCCATAGTTTTGAGTTCCTTGAAGATATTTGAAGATTCTCTTTACTGCCTGAAGATGAGTTTCCTTTGGATTTGCCTGAAATCTTCCAACTATTCCTACTGCATGCATTATGTCTGGTTGGGTACCTGTCAAATAAAGTAGACTTCCAATCATAGATCTGTAGGTTGGTTGATGCACTGCTGCTGATTCATCATTTGCACTGAGGCAACATCCTGTGACCATGGGTGTACATACTGGTTTTGCATCTTCCATGCCATATTTCTTCAAAATCTGCTTGAGATACTTGGTTTGAGACAAAAAGATCCCTCCTTCTTTTTGTTGGATTTGCAAACCAAGAAAATATGTCAGTTCTCCCAGCAAGGACATTTCGAATTCTTTCTGCATTACCAAGGCAAAGCTTTGACTCATAGCTTCTTCATTGCTGCCAAAAATAATGTCATCTACATACACAACAAGTATTAGCAATTTCTTGTTTTCAACTTTTATATAAAGATTGCTATCTGCTGATCCTTTTGAAAAACCTTGTTGATGAAGATATTTGTCCAAATGATAGTACCAAGCCCTTGGAGCTTTTTTGAGACCATAGAGAGCCTTTTTTAATCTGCATACAAGATTTGGATCATTTCCAAGAATGAAACCATCTGGTTGCTCAATATATACTTCTTCTTCCAAGTCTCCATTCAGAAAGGCTGATTTCACGTCCATTTGAAATACTTTGAAGTTTTGAAAGCTTGAGAGAGCAAGGAACATTCGGATGGCCTCAAGTCTTGCAACAGGAGCAAAAGTTTCTTCAAAATCTATTCCTTCTTGCTGCGCATACCCTTTACAAACAAGTCTGGCCTTGTTTCTAATTACTTCTCCATTTTCATTCAATTTATTTTTGAAGACCCATTTTTTCCCTATGACATTCTTATCCTTTGGTCTAGGAACCAACTCCCAAGTGTTGTTCTTTTCGATCTGCTCAAGTTCTTCATCCATTGCTTTGACCCAACATTCATCTTTGCATGCCTCTTTCACATTTTGTGGTTCAGTGGAAGAGAGTAATGCCAAATAGCTTGAAGCTTCTGCAATTGTTCTTCTTGTTTGTACACCTTCTTCTTTTTGCCCCAAAATCTGAGATTCTGGATGATTCTTCTGAACATATCTGGATGGAGTCTTCTCTTCTATCCTTATCTGCTCCTCTGGTTCTTCTTGAGGTTCTTCTTCTTCATCATTCTGTCTTTGAGGGTAGTCTTCATCTTCTTCGATATCTTCATGATTTACTTGCCTAGGAATGTATCCCTTCTCATCAACCACTACATCAATGATGTCAACAATTCTTCCAAGTCTTTTATTGTAGCACTTGTATGCTTTGCTGTGTGGAGAATAACCAAGAAGAATGCCTTCATCTGCTCTAGGTTCAAGTTTGCCAAGTTGCTCATCAGTATTCTTAATATAGCATTTGCTCCCAAAGATTTTGAAGTGCTTTACCGAAGGAGTCTCACCATACCAGAGCTCATGAGGGGTTTGAGTGCTGTTCACCCGGACATTTGTTTTGTTGAGAATAACAACCGCAGCATATGCAGCTTCACCCCAGAAAGTTGCGGGAGTTCCAGACTCATCAAGCATAGCACGAGCCATTTGTTGGACTGTTCTGTTCATTCTTTCCACCACTCCATTTTGCTGAGGAGTTCTAGCTGTAGAGAATTCTCTTCTTATCCCATGTTCTTCACAGAAATCGAAAAATTCATTTGAGGTAAACTCCCCACCTCTGTCGGATCTGCGGCACTTAATTTTGTATCCTGATTCATTTTCAACCAAGGCTTTAAAGGATTTGAATTTTTTGAATGCTTCATCTTTGTGCTTCATAAGTCCTAACCAGACAAACCTGGAGAAATCGTTAATGAATAATATCAAGTATTCTTCTCCTCGAGGTGTCCCTTTTCTGAATGGTCCACATACATCTGTATGTACAAGCTCAAGAGGCATGCTAGCTGATCCTTCCTGTTGTAGGGAAAAGTATCCGACACGGAATGACCCTATCCCACTCTAAGGGTGATAGTTCCTTAGCAACAGTCAAAGCAAAGCTATCTAAGATTACTTCTTTATGACATGCAAAAGAGGAAAGGAAGAGATCCACTTACCGATGTCTTGCGCAAATGGTCGATCCAATCTTCTCTCTTTTCCGCTTGCTCCCAACTCCAAGTCTTCTCACGGGCCCAGCTACACGAGATCCTGCAAACAAGACAAGAAATGGAAACTACAAGAAGCATGCATTCATAATTGATTCAAGGATTAGCATAAATCAAATACGCAAGTAAGACAATACATCATTGAAACACATGCGAATAGAAGAACCTCAAATGCTTTATTAATGGAAGAAAGTAAGGTTCAGGTAGTGATACAACCATAAGAGGCCCAATCCAACATCACCGTCCCGACGGAAAGAAATCTCCTCTTCACCTCCTTCAAGCAATCACCCAATGATACCAACTGTAAACCAACAACAATTCTTTGCACAAAATTCCGTCCTCCAGATCCCATGGGATGAGATCCTTATATAGAGTTTTGGAGTGAAGATAAGTCAGCTGAATGTGTGACTGGTGTCCTCTTCAACCCCAGTTGTTCTTCAGTTCTTGAGTCCACTTGGAGATTCTACCTTCCACTTGGAGTTTTAGAACCTCTTACTCTTCACTTAGGTGAATCTTTTGATCCAAGTGTCATTTTGGAAGCTTCCTGGGCACTGACACATTGAGGAAAGATTCCTCCACATGTCCAAACTCGCTCAGCGCAGGTAGCCTTTGATGAACTTGACATTCAGCGCAGGTACACCATGGAGCATTTGACATTCAGCGCAGGTGCTCAGTGGAGCAGTTGACATGATCCAAAATTGACCTGTTTTTGAGTGTTTTTCAGTGGAGAACTGATCTGAAGTGCTGTGGTTTGCTGACCTTGTTCCTCTAAGGGTATGAACAACATGTTTAGGGACTTTGGATCCCTCAGATTATGGACATTTCATGCTTCATGCTGTAAGGCACAGAAATGTCTATAACAGTTGCCCCCTAAAGTATGAGGTCGTTTATCGGGTGAAATGCTTTATTAGGAGGATTCGAAGTTCATTCAATCGCCGAGAGGTGACCTGTAATAAGATACAATACAATACATTATTTTTCATACTACTTTTATGATCTAGCTGATGCAGGCATTTCCCATGCTCAGCTTTATAAATACATTTTCTGTACATAGAACAGACGATCGTCTGATGGTAGACTGATAATCCTCTGCTGAAATTATCATCCTTTACTTAGGATGATCATCTGATGCACATGCTAATGCTTTTATCTCCTGAATATATATCGCAGCCCGGATGGATGAAACTAGATCCGGGGTCTTCAAACTCGTTTTATTTTCACTCTAAGTACAAGTCGATCCATGTGAGAATTTCTTGGAGTCGAACATGGAAAGACATCGCTTGATTACCAGTCAATAATGTAAACTGTTAACAAGCGCGAGAGGAATCACCGATAATGATGATGACCCTCAAGGTACTGCAGTACAATTCACGTGGCGTGAATATAGGACTTGGTGTCGAACACCATGCAAAATCTTCCGGTCGAAGGTCATTGATGTATACCTATCGCCGGAAGTGAGAAACTTGCCATTGAGGCATGCAAGCTTCAAAGTACTGGGGGTTTGTTCCTAGATCGACTTCTTGGATAATGAGCTGATGTCGACAAGAAGCGATCCGTCAAAGGAGGGCCTTAATGAATCCCACATCAGTGACACGGAACGGAGCTAATGATTGTGATGAAGGTGAAAACGATCTGTGAAATATGATCCAGGGTGGCGGTCATGAAAGGATGAAAGATAATGTATGGCAGTGGATGGGACACGGTTGACTTTTTCCTGAACGACATCTCTTGAACATATAACGACACTGATGTGATGGATCGGTAGCATTACCCCAAATGTGGATGGTATGGCGAGACCATGGCGAAGGAACCGGTGAATGAAAACAACCCAACCCGATGTGGTGCGGAGGCAAAAGTGTCATGTTCAAGAGCGACTTGCTACCATTTAAGCTTTGAGGTTCTCCCAATTTTTCCCCAGTCATTTCTGACCAGTACCTCTTTATTTTTGTCAAGCTTGAGGAGGATAACATATGCTTGTTCTATAACCTGCCCTTTGGGCAAGCCCATCTATGTTTTAACGAGCCTAGCGATAGGGAAACTCGTTCTCGTCTAAAGACAAGTTTGTCGCTATTTAATGCATTTAACGAGTCTAGCGACAAAGACAACTCGGTCCTTTTCATTTTTAGAGAGTCTAAAAAGGTACGTAAAGTTAACTCCAAAGGTCCTTTTTCGTCATCTAATCCCTTAAGTCCGAAAAAGTGTAAAACAATCCAGAAGGGATGAATGTTCGATAGTTTTATCGAGCCAAACTAGACAAGCGCTCGATCTTTTTGTGCAATAATCCCTCAGGTCCAAAAAGATTAAAATCTAGAGGAGGGATAGCTCTTCCGGTCCTTTTAACGAGCTGGAAGGCCAAAACTCGGCAAACTTTTCATATTTTACGAGTCAGTGAAAAGAGCTCAAAGAAGACTCGTATTTTGAGGAACGAGTGATAAACAGGGATAGCAGCAGATTCCAGGTACAGGTTGGAATTTTCCAATCACGGCAATGTTACAAGGATGGCTAGGTGAAATCACTCTTCGCAGCTGTTCCTCAAAATAGGTAAACAATCAAGTGGAGGTGAATGATCGGCCAAATGAGAGGTGGAGGTGACGGTGCGAACACGACCAAGGCTTTATGGCTGATGGATTTACGGTCTCAAATGGTCGTTTACCAGTTCATTTTTTCTGAATGAGCTTGAACTCTGGAGGGAAGCTTGCTCATAGGTTATGTTTATTTTTTAACGAGCATGAACTATGCGCTAAAACTGCTCGGATCTTGCATTTATTTTTTAATGAGCATGAACTGTGTGCTAAAACTGCTCGTCCATATGTTTATTTTTTAACAAGCATGAACGATTTCGCTAAAAACTGCTCGTTTTTACCAGTCATAAGATAGGAAGGTCTCCTGGAAGATTGCTATTTTTTAAAGAGCTTCATCTCCCTACGCTTTGCTCCACATCCCCTCTTCGTGCAAGCTGGGTATCGACTAATCCTATGAGTTTAACGGGTTAGACCTACAGGTTTAAAGGGAGGACCTAAAAAACTAAAAAAATCAATAGCCGCCCGTGCTTGCATTCCAAGAGGTTTGCATGCCCCCAGGTATAAAGTACAATTTCAAGGTTGCCCCTCCTCTCTTCCACTTCTGCTTTTCTTTGGGTGTTCACAGCTACTTGCCGTCTGCTATTCTAATGTTAACGATACTTGTCTTCTCGTTATTTTTGACGGGTCTTATGCGATACTTGTCTTCTCGTCAGCCCAATTTTTAACCAGCTATTTGTGACAAGAGAAGAACACTTCTCAAATATAAAACATCTGTGTTATCGAGGGAGGCTTACCTCTTTCAGGTTACCCAAAGATTGTTTCGTTCATGGGGGACTCAAAACATTTCTTTGGCGATGCCTACCGGGATAGACAACGGTGAATGACCCTGTTCCGTCAAACACTTAACTTTGACAAAAGAATCTTATTCCAGAACAACCCCACTTCCTGCTACAACCCTTCTTCATGGAGCCTTGGCACTTTGCCGGCTCTTCCTTTTGAAGAAAAGTTTGGGACGGGGTACGGACTAGTCATATTCTCTCGCGGAAACTCTACCTTATACCCAGGGTTTTCTCTGCCCATAGTAGACCAGGATGCATGCCCCCTGGGTTCCAGCCCTATTTTCCCGAATCACTCGCATTCATCGGGAAGAAGAACCGGGGGTGGAGACCTTTCTTGATTGAAAAGACCATTTAGAACAGGTATGTGACTATTTGCGATGCGTGACCCCGGAAATGAAAGTTGGTCTACGAGCTTGACCATCCTTCCTTCGTGGGGAAAACACATTATTCGAAAGAGTGAGGAGACTATTGCACCCATGCAATATATATAGTCTCGTCCAAGGAGTAGGTTATAATCCAAGGGTCCTTGGACGACCATCAAGTTCATTTTGACAGCCTTCCCTTTCAATGTAATAGGCACATTAGGTAGGATCCCTAATGGTCGACTGGTTCCTTTATCAAAACCCGAGAGATTTCTCATCTCAGGCAGAAGCGCCGGTGAACCCAGTGCTTTCCAAGCAATAGAGGATAGGATACTCACAGATGCCCCTTCATCAATGATAGTTCCAGCCATTACCATCCTGTATATTTGGACTATAATTCTGAACGGTATACTGGCTGGTAATCGCGGTCTGCCTAGTTGGTTCCAATCGAAGGACACAACGAGGTTGCTTGGTGGTGGGACCGAATATACGGCCGGATATGATCCTGACGATGCTCCTTCCTGCGATAAAGGAGTGGGTGCATTGCCCTGACGCTCATCAGAATCGATGTTGATGAAAAGAATCTGGATGGTGTCATCCTTATTCTCTTCGGTGAGGATGTCAGCTGGAGATGAATCTTCAGTGACGGTGTCATCTGACGATGAAACTTCTGAAGGGAGAACCGGGTCAACTGCCGTTTCGACCTTTGGACTTTCGTCCGGTCCGGATTCAGTAGGTTCATTTTCAGTGACTAACGCTTCAGCTGACCACTTGAGCGGGACAGCTGTATTTTCAACCAACGAAGGACTTGGCGCGAGTTTTTGGTATCCAGGAGGAAGTAGCAACGGTGGAACCGGTTGATCTTCCAAAACTCTCTTTGCTTCGTCTAAAAAGGGACAACGGCGGAGGGTGTGATTGCCTTCACACAGTTCGCAGGGGGATCTTGCTCCCCCTCTTTGTCTAGAACCTTCACTTTCGTTGGTTGACGGTAAGCATTCAACCTGGCTGTCAGAGGTTGATGCTTCCGAATTGTGCAAACGAGGGGACCAGTCCCTTAGTATCCGGGGAATACTGGGACAATATCGGTGGAAGTGGTCTCCTCTACATATGACACATGGCGATTTGGGCCCGGTCCATGCTGTGTGTGGATTTTTGTTAGATGTCTTTTGCTTGCCCCCAGTTGCCTTAGGCTCCTTCTTCTTCTTTTCCTTATTCTTCTTCTCCTTTTTCTCCTCGGGAGCTTGGCTTTTGCCGGCTCTACCTTTCGAAGAATAAGGATCGGAGGAAGACTTATAAGAAGTGGAAGGCTGGAGGGTAGCTCTAGACTGATCTAACAGTTGACTCGACTGTTCAGGAACCGCGGTGTTCTGAACTACACTGGTTGAGAATAGCCAAATTGGCAGGCCAATTGTCAACCCTGGAAGTGACAATGTGGCCATGTGGGGCGCACCAACTTCTCCCCAAGAGGAGAAGGGACTAGGATTCCCATCATGGGGAATTCCATGATTGGTGTGTTCCATGTTCTCAACCTGAAGATCAACGCAGGAATAAGGGGTGATTATGTTCCGTTTAAAATGAATTTTATATGACGACGCTTTAGACACAACTTGCTTTTTCACTTTTTAAGAGTCGAGAAAAAGATAAAGATGACTCTAGTCTCCTTCAATGTATTAACGAGCCCGAAGTGACAAATGCTCGGATGGACTTTTTCAGTTATAGAGTTTGAAAAAGGCCAAAAGAAACTACTCTGGAGTTCTAGGCAGAGGGTGTGCCAAACCTTTCGCGAAACCACAGAATACGTTTTACGGTACGAGTGGTCGATCTTCGTGAATGCTGTGTTCACTGCATCGCGATCAGTAGGGCGGCCGACACGGCTTCCTATGGATAAAGGCTTTGTTCCTATAGGGGTCTCCCAATATATACGCGACGGTACGTGGGAGCACAAATCCGTACTAGCGCTACCGGCTCTCAGGAGGAATCACCCACCTTCCCCGAGACGACAGTCACTAGGCTTAACGACGCCGGAACACGTCTCTAGCTTAGACCTCTATGTGTTTCGTTATGTTTCAAAGCGTTGTTATGTAAATTCAGTTCATTTTAGGTTGATCTTGCTTAGCAGTTTGCCTTTATGGATCACCACGTGTTGTATGGTACAACTCCTAAATGCAGTCTAAGAATGAGAAGCAAGCTTTTTCAATTCTTTCAACTTATGAAAATCTTAACTACTGAGGGAAAAGAAAGACATCAACTTTTCACACAGATCATAGAGCACACACTGATGCACTTTTCCTAAATCGACATGCAAACTGTCAAAATGCACATGCACAATGCAGGTATTTCTTTTCTTCTTCCTTAATGTTGATGTATTACAAAAAGAAAGCTGTTGTATAATTTCGAATTCAATTTCAAGTGAAAGCAAACAAGCTTTTGTCCAAAATCAAAAGAACACCTTAAGATCTACTTGTTTCAACACTAGAAATATTGAACTTCGAACCATATGACGAAAGAAAATGCTCAATCAGCTATGAACAGCAAATAAACTAACTCTTGAGATCAAAATGACACTTTATCACAGGTCTAGATCTAAGAGGCCACAGCAAGACTAGTTCACTTTCGTTATGGGAAACTGTAAATGAAGTAAGAAATATAACAAAGAACAATCACAGTTTCTTCACACAACCGAGGCGGAATGATGGCAAAGGAAGGTAGTTTCAGATGGGTATAAAGGTTGACAACAGGCTGCAAAAACAATACTGAAAACTGGGCAACAAAAAGCAGGGAACCCCAGCTGCACAATGCAAAACTGGATTAGCGCAGGTGGAACACTGTCAGTTTGACATTCAGCGCAGGTAGCCCCTTCGGGACCTGCATTGAAATGCAGACTGCCTTCACAGTGTCTGCGCTGAAGAGAAAAGTCTCGTTTCTCTTAGGATCCGGGTCACAGATTGCTCAAAAATCAATTGTTTTTGGCCAAATCAGAGGCTATCAATCAAGTATACACTAGAGGATGATTAAAGGAAGATGAACACTATCACAAAGAGCTATTAAGAGTCCTTGTGGATCAGCTCTTCAAATCATAAACATGCCCAGAACTGAGCTAGAGTAGCTGCCCTCTACTTTGCATTCGAAGGACTCAAATGCAGTTCGATTCGGTACTCCCTTTGTTTAGGAAATGAATAGCAAGAAACACAAGCTACCAACAAGATACGCTCCCCAGCGGAGTCGCCAGTCTGTTGTAGGGAAAAGTATCCGACACGGAATGACCCTATCCCACTCTAAGGGTGATAGTTCCTTAGCAACAGTCAAAGCAAAGCTATCTAAGATTACTTCTTTATGACATGCAAAAGAGGAAAGGAAGAGATCCACTTACCGATGTCTTGCGCAAATGGTCGATCCAATCTTCTCTCTTTGCCGCTTGCTCCCAGCTCCAAGTCTTCTCACGGGCCCAGCTACACGAAATCCTACAAACAAGACAAGAAATGGAAACTACAAGAAGCATGCATTCATAATTGATTCAAGGATTAGCATAAATCAAATACGCAAGTAAGACAATACATCATTGAAACACATGCGAATAGAAGAACCTCAAATGCTTTATTAATGGAAGAAAGTAAGGTTCAGTTAGTGATACAACCATAAGAGGCCCAATCCAGCATCACCGTCCCGACGGAAAGAAATCTCCTCTTCACCTCCTTCAAGCAATCACCCAATGATACCAACTGTAAACCAACATCAATTCTTTGCACAAAATTCCGGCCTCCAGATCCCATGGGATGAGATCCTTATATAGAGTTTTGGAGTGAAGATAAGTCAGCTTAATGTGTGACTGGTGTCCTCTTCAACCCCAGTTGTTCTTCAGTTCTTGAGTCCACTTGGAGATTCTACCTTCCACTTGGAGTTTTAGAACCTCTTACTCTTCACTTAGGCGAATCTTTTGATCCAAGTGTCATTTTGGAAGCTTCCTGGGCACTGACACATTGAGGAAAGATTCCTCCACATGTCCAAACTCGCTCAGCGCAGGTAGCCTTTGATGAACTTGACATTCAACGCAGGTACACCATGGAGCATTTGACATTCAACGTAGGTGCTCAGTGGAGCAGTTGACATGATCCAAAATTGACCTTTTTTTGAGTGTTTTTCAGTGGAGAACTGATCTGAAGTGCTGTGGTTTGCTGACCTTGTTCCTCTAAGGGTATGAACAACATGTTTAGGGACTTTGGATCCCTCATATTATGGACATTTCATGCTTCATGCTGTAAGGCACAAAAATGTCTATAACACTTCCTTCTCTGGAAAGTTAGTTCTGGTTTGCTTTCCAAACTGACATGATTTGCATATGGTGTTGTCTGGAATTTTGATATCTGGAAGACCGCGAACTGCCTGATATTTGCATGCTTTCCTTATTTGTGAAAAGCTTAGATGCCCCAACCTCTGGTTCCATAACCAGTGTTCATCATCCTTGCTTAGATAGCATTGTTGTTGTCCTTCTTCAAATATGTATAGATTATTTGGAGTTCTTTCACCTTTGATCACCGTTTTACCTGTATCAAGATCACGAACAAGACATCCATTTGATCTAAATATCACCTCGGTTCCTTGATCACACATCTGGCTGACACTCAAAAGATTATGCTTCAATCCATCAACATACAAAACATTTCCATCTTTGACCTTTTCTTTTAACTGAGCAGTGCCTTTTCCTTTTATCGCTGCAGGGGTATCATTTCCAAAAGAAACATTCTTTCCCTTTTCGAAAGCAGAATATGATTCAAGTTTTTCTTTATCACCTGTCATATGCTTCGAACATCCACTGTCAATGTACCATAGATTTTCTTGTCCCTCTGCATAAAATGCTATCCCACATCTTTCTGTTTGTGGTTCCTTTATTCTCCATGTTTTGGTGCTTGAGGCTTGTTCCTTTGTCTGCTGAAACCTGCTCCTGCATTCAGAATCTTCATGACCAAAGTTATTGCAAATAGAACATTTAACTTCATTTTTAAGAGCCGAAAAGTTGTTATAGGTCCTTTTTGTAATCCCGGTCATACTTCTTTGTTTTTGAGCTTCTCTAGTCATGATTGTTTTATATGCAACACATTGAGCTGCTTTGTGACCAAAGTTATGGCAAGAGAAGCATTGTCCATTGAAGAAACTTCTGCGGTTATCAAATCTTCCAGCCAAATGATTGTAATTTCTATTGTCATCCATTCTTGAAGCAAATTGAGAGGATTTTACCTGTGGCTGGTTGTAGCTTTTGTTCATCCTTAAGATGGATTGCCCCTGGTTTACCTGATAGTCTTTGTTTGTTCTTGATGTAATTCGTCCCTACTTTACCTGGTGATCTCCATTGTGCTTTTGCTCATTCCTTCTTGCTGCATCAAGATAACTCTTTGAGGTGGATGCTTGAGAAGTTTCTCCATTATACCCCAGACCTGTCTTGTTTAGTGGAGAACGCTGTACATTGATGATCTCATCCAGAGTTTCAGATCCTTTGACAAACTTAAGATTAATAGCCTTTGTTTTCTCAATCTCTTTTCTAAGACCAACAATTTCACCTTCTAATTTTTCAAAATATTTTTCTTTTTCATCAATTCGAAATTGTAGAGTATCAATGATCATATTCTTTTCTTCTATACATCTCTTGAGTCTAGAAATTTCTTCATAAAGGCTATCCACATCTATAGCATCCATGTAATCATCATCTTCAAATGCCATTACAAGTTTATAGTCATTACCTCGTTCATCTTCATCACTATTTGATAGACCATCACTATCTTCATGAGTGTAGTAGCTGTTTGCATTCTTTTTCTTGTTCCATCTAGCAGGTTCCTTTCCTTTGTCAATCTTATCCTTATGAGGACATTTCGCAGCATAATGACCTACTCTTCCACAAGCAAAACATTTAAAGGTAACTTACCTCTGAACCTTCCAGTACCCCGTTGAAGATTTCTGACAAAATTTGATTCTTCTTCTTCTTCTGGCGCATGACTTGCTTCATAGTAGTCTCCTTTTCCTGAAGCCTTGAAAGCAGCTTCTCTCCTGTCTGATGGACCTCCTTTTCTCATTTCATAAGCAGTTAGAATTCCGTGTAGCTGAGACATAGTAAGAGTTCGTATATTTTCCTTTCCTTCTATTGCAGACACTTTAGATTCAAATTTGGGGGACAATGATCTTAAAACCTTTTCAACCACAATAGCCTCTTTTATTTCTTCACCCAAGTTTTTCATGCAATTAAAAATCTCGTCTACCCGAAGGAAACAGTTAGCCACACTTTCATCATTATACATTCTGAGATTCTCATACTGAATCCTGAGGGTTTGAAGTTTAGCACGCTTTACCTGTTCATCTCCTTCGTAGCTCAAGACAATCTTGTCCCATATTTCCTTTGCGGATTTATATTGCATAACCTTCACGAATTCTGTTTGAGATAAGCATCCCAACAGAGTATTGACTGCTTTAGCATTTGTTTCATATTTCTTCTTCTCGGCCGGATCTGTAGGAGTAGCTGAAGGAAAAGTGTAGCCTGTATCTATGATATCCCAAACTTCTGTACCAAGAGATTGAAGATAGGCAGTAACTCTTACCTTCCAATAATTGAAGTTTGTCCCATCAAAAATTGGTGGCCTGATTGATGCTTCCCTCTCGTAGTTGCTCATGATGAATGATCTTCCTTCAAGCGATCAAGCTTCTCTGAAGAACCTCGCTTTGATACCAATTGTTGGAAATAATACTGAGAGGGGGGGTGAATCAGTATTATCAAGTTCTTTTAATAAATCTTCCTTATTTATACTTTGAATTATTTTTGTATGTCAGTACCATAAAATAATGAGCATGAACAAGAAAAACAGATAGTCACACCAAAGAACACCAAATATAAGGTGGAAACCCAATGTGGGTGAAAACCACCTGCTGCAATATGTCTCTATCTTCTTTCAAATTAGAAACTCCTTTTACAATGATTGTGTACTAGTGCAGTCCTTTACCAGTACGCAAGCTGCAACCTGCAGAGAGCTACAACTCTCTCTCGATTTCCAGTCTCTCCTGGAAGGGAGCTACAACCTCCTACTTCTTTTCTTTCAAGGATCACTTTTCATAAATTTTCCATGAACATCAAATGATCATCAAGTACAAGTAAATCACCCAGTCAACTGCAGTAACCAGATCAATATTAATAGTAAACTAAACCCATAACACCTTATCAACAGAGAAAAGTTAGTCAAATAAATGCCTTAAGACAGATACGCAATTTTTCTTTATCTGGCATGCGTTGCTACGCACTTCACCTTCTGCACCTCTGCGTATCCACGCAGAGAGCCTTGAGCTGCACTGCGTATCCATGCACTATTCCTTTAAACGCGCCGCATACCTTCACTGTGCCCACGTACTTTCAGATGCTATCGCGCCACGTATCTACGCACCTGCGGCTTCTGTAGCGCCGCGTACTTTCACTGTGCCTCCGCACCTGAACCTCTGTCGCGCTGCGTACCCACGCACTGTGCCTTCTTCTGCTCTGCGTACCCACGCACTGCGCCTTCTTCTACTGTGCGTACCCACGCACTTGCACTGTTAATCACCTGCGTACCTCTGATTAGGGCCGAATTGGCAGTCCCCCAGTGTGCCACAGATAGTCAGATGCCCAGATCTGATCATGCGCCCGAGAGATCACACTTCATAGATTCACTTTCAACTTCACTTTTATATAGATCAAGCTTTTAAACCAATAACCCAATATTTCAGATCTTAAGATATTCAATTTGCAAAAGATACATTAGCCAAGTGATCTCCTTCCCTATTTATAGTCAAGCCCTTATTCACACCATGGGACAAAACCATCAATAACCAATACAAGGGATCCAAACCGGGGTAAAATTAGATCCTATACCACGGGCCAAAACCATAGAATCAAGAACAGCGGGCTAAATACCACGGGCCAAACATAAGAAACCCCACGTGAGCGCGCTTCTCTGCCTTGAAGTGAGTGAACTAGGGGTACGCACCTCATGAACGGGTAACCTGCGGGTATGAACGCACTTCCTAGCCGGCGTACCTGCGGGTACGCACCTTTTGAACCATTCACCTGCGTACCTCTTAATTTCCAACATTTTGAGAGCCTGATCAGAGCATTGCCACTTGAGGGTGTTGCCTTCAAGTACAACATCTGTAACATAGAGCCACACCAGAATCATAATGCCAACAAAACCCAAGTTGAAGGTCCATATTTTGCAACACTAAGCACTGCACTCTTTGTAATCACCTAAGTCTAATCCCTGGTCAGTTGGTCCAACTCCTGAAAATCCTGTAGTTGTGATCTCCTCCTCATCCTTTGATTCAGATTCTTGGTCTTGTTGCACAGTTGCAACTATCTTATGATTCTCTTTTATGTCATTCCTGTTTGGCCTCTAGTTTGGATGCAATTTCTAGCAATGCTCCTCATCATTCCCTTCTTTTTCAAAATGAGTACAAGAGGGTTTTCCTTCCTTTCTTTTAGTTTTCGTTGTCCTCTTTGGGTGGTCATCTTGCTCATGCTTTCCCCTTCTTTCAATATGTACAACCTTCACACTAGCCTCATCAAGGGTTTTAGGTTCAAATAATAACAATGAATCACGTAAATAACCATGTAATGAGATAATATACTACATCAACGTTTCAAAAGAGTCTAATGGAACATTCAATGCTAATGGTTGTTTCCTAAACTCTTCGATATAATTTTGAACATTTTGTCCTTTTCTTTTGTTATCACCAAAAACTTGATCATCTAACCTAATTTACTAGATGGATCGAAGTACACCATGTAAGGACAATTTTACCATAGTAAAATTGCTTTCACTGTGAGAAATTACTTAACAAACCACATTTGTTAAGTAATTTATAATTAAATCCGGGAAGAATAATTAAATAAATCACTATTTATTTAATTTTATTCTAGGAATAATTAATTAAACCATCAACTAATTAATATTCCTTGTCATAATTGACCTAGTTATGAAAAATAAATAGATAAATCATTAATTATCTTATTTTTCCCTAGGAATAATTAATCAATCACTAATTAATTATTATTCCTTGTCAAGCTTGACTAAATCCCTTAGGAATATTTAAATAAATCATTATTTGTTTATTATTCTGTAACCAATTTCTTAAGATGATAAATAACTCATTTATTTATTTATTATTTCTAAATAAAATTTTAAATATTTTTTCCCTCCTAACCAAATATAATAAAATATTCCAAGTGGTTTTTCCAAGAATGAGATTAATAATAGTTTTTTATTGCTCATTATTTTAGGATAACTCAATATTTTGTTATAAATAGGAGGGTTTTCCATTCATTATTCACATTTGATTATTTTGATTGTTGCACTCATTGTTGCAACTCTGATTATTTGCATTGTCGCACACCATATTTTTGTCAAGTTTACACATTATAAAGGAGAGAGACTCTACACAAGCTGAAGACGTTTGAGGATAGCCAAGAACCCATTCCATATAGGGGGACTGGTAACATTTATTTGTTCCCTTCACAGGCGTTATAATAAAACTATTCTTTGTATATTTGGTTTCCATAGGATGATTGGAGTTATTATTGTTTCTTTTTTCTCTTTAACTATGGTTTTGGCATAGATCAGGACTTTGGCAGGTTTTGTTTTTATCAGTTGCTGTAGATCTACAATTTTTAGTAGCCATTTATATTGTTGATATTGTTTTTCATCCACACCCTTAAGTGGGTTCTTTTCGTACATCTTTGAGAACAAAACACTACAACAAAATTGGCGACTCCACTCATTTTATACTTCAGATCCAGAAATCTGGGTGACCTTTAGTTTTTAGCTTAGGGTTTCTTCTTTTTTCAGTCTCTTAATGTTTCCTATCTTTTTAACGCTAGATCTTTTAAATTTATGACTTCCGCAAGTTTTCTGGTATTTTCCGCAGGTCACAGGAACCAACCATGACCGAGACAACAATTTTTCCGAGTTTTTCTGACTAAGAATAAAGGAACAAAAATCACACTTTTTAGCCCAAAAAGTGTGACCTGGAGTCCAGAGTGCACCTTTTAGCCCAAAAAGTTCGATCTCACTTGAAA
This sequence comes from Pinus tabuliformis, assembly GCA_031772625.1. Lineage (NCBI taxonomy): Eukaryota > Viridiplantae > Streptophyta > Pinopsida > Pinales > Pinaceae > Pinus > Pinus tabuliformis. Next base: position 605,461,472 of record CM062815.1, read on the forward strand.
ACAGGTCAATACATGTGATTTTAGGGTTTTCGGGTTTTTATCAGATTTGTTTCTAGGTTTTGCCGAGAGCTGTGTGCTGGGTTGTTTGACCTCTGTCTCATCCCACTTAGGCCTTGATCTACTATGATTTACTTGTCTAAGTGAAATTTATCCCCCATAGGGGTTCTAGTATGCTTCCACCTTTATAGGATGAGTTTAGTTGAGTGAGTAGTCTGAGTTTCTACAACACTTTCAGCGATCTTTTCCAGATCTCTACCTTCTATTTCAGATCTATAAAGATAGGTTGTCACCATCCATAGTTTCTTACTAAACCTTGTTTTTTCATTGGCCTTAGGGTCCCACTGGTTTCCCTAGGTGTTTCACCCATCTCCCTATCTTTTTACAACAATCTTCCTTTCTAGTTTTTTATTGTTGCTGCGCCACTTTCCATCAGCCTAGTGTCATTTGATCCCAGCCACATCGACAATCAAATATCTTGACCTTTTTATTGTGTTTCCCATCAATTTAGTCACCAATCAACACAGTGTTTGCAAACCCAGTTTGGGTGGGGTTTAGTTAATTGTTTTGTTGTTCATTTTATGTTGTTAATTTCAGTTTATTTTCAACAAGATTTTTTCCTTTTCTACAAACCGGATATGGGCTTAATCAATAAATACACTTGCACACACAAGCACACCTTAAGCAAAGAGTGCTTGGTTTACACTGCTAAGCCAAGAATTAACATAATAAATTTATCTCCCCTCATCGAGACAAAGGCATATTGTTGATCTCCATTCACTTTTTCCGTGTCACATGTGTCGTATCACAATTGCGACACCAAGGCGTTTGTCATGGAGATTATTAGGCCTTCACCCCTATTTTCCGCTTGGGCATATTACTCCTCCCCTCAAGGTTTGCATTCATAGTCCCTCGAGTCCCCATACCAACTCTTCTCCTAGTTCATCTGATTCCGAGCCTCCTTCACTGCATATTGTCACCATGTCTAGACCCACAACTGGTGCAGGAACCCAACCTGGTGTTGGCTCCGATTCTACTCTGGTGGTCACATCTAGTGGAATAGTCTCAGGAACCATTCCGGCAACCCCCATGCTCCCTTTTATGGCTGGGTTAAGTCTCCCAGATTTTAGCTAGTTGATAAATCACCCTATACACGACGATGCTGGTTGGCCTACTACGCCAACTAAGCTTCCCTCAGACGTCCCAAAGTTTGAGGGTAATTCTGGAGAGGACCCTACCAATCATGTCTGCTCCTTCCACATGTGGTGTTCATCTAATTCCATTACCAATGACTCCATTCGTCTTCAGTTGTTCCAATGCACACTCACTGGAGACACTGCAAAATGGTATGTAGACCAGCCCACCGCATCTCATTTAATTTTCGTGATGCTTGCAAAAGCATTCCTCACATATTTTTAGTTAACCCTCCAGTACGACACTGTTACGGAGCTCTTCACCTCATTCTATGAGTCCTCTGCCACTCATCTTTCTGATCATGTTCAAGAATGGTGTAGAAGGAGGAGCACATGCCGTGCCCTGACCTTCGAAGACCGTGTCTACCTAGATTGGTTTCTTAGGAGCCTTTTATCACCCATTGGAAAATATGTCACGTCACATTTTCCTCAGACAGAGGAAGAATCTCTCCAAACTGCTTTGAGATATGACTTGATTTATGTGCAATCCGGTTATGTCTATACCGTCATTCTAGACCTCCCCCATCCTAGAGGTGCCAATGCACCGGGGGATCTCATGTCAGCAATGGTATCATCAAAACCCTTTCACATCCTTCACCATATACTCAACAAAGTTATGGCTATCCACAGGGGGGCACCAGTTCCTCCAACACTTATGCCCCTCCTACTAGCAACATGTTTTGAGGGCCATCCAATGCTCAACCTATCTACCAAACTGTTTCTCTTCCCTATGTAGAGATGAGCACTCTAGCCCCTCAAGCGTTAATGTCATAGCCTCCCATGCATCCTTAGCCCCACCAGCCACCATCCCTAAGGGTCAAGTGTTTGCACAACATAGTGCGACCAATCCCCCAAATTTGAAGAAAAAGAATAAGGGGAAAGGTAACAAGGGTAACTAGGGTAATCAAGGTAATCAACCTAGATAACCCCAAGGGAATGAGCCTAACACTAACTACTAGCAATAGGGCAGCTAGCCCAAGCAGAAAAAGGTTATTTGTATGAACAAGCCTTGTGCATGCTATGGTGTACATGGCCATTATACACATGAGTGTCCTCTCTTACCCCATATGCGCCAAATGTGGGAAGCTCAAGCAACTTCTATAGGTCAACAATCACCTCAGAATCCTGCACCATCTCAACCGGCAGTGCTTACAAATCCTTTCCCTCAGCAAGGATTTGTTGTTACTCAATGTCAACAAGGTCAAGCAACTCATCCCCCCAACCTTCTAGTCATGGTGATTACTGGATCCTCATAATGAATTCTGATGAGGTTAATACCTCTGATATCAACCTGTAAACTTGGTCACGTCAATATGACAAGCCATTGACTTCGTCCACCACTGAGTCCAAAATAAAAGCATCTACTAAGCCTCTTACAACACCAAATGATCCGCTACGGATCCCTAAGCCTAAAGTTGAGGCAATTCCTAAGATCTCCAAGGGACGATTACATCGTAACACAGCTTCTAACCGAACTTCCCATACATACAATATAGTAGACGACTTGGCGCAATCACCTACCACCATGTCAACACTAGAGGTACTCTAGTCATGCCCATATCAAAAGAAAACTCTACTAACTTCTCTGGGAAGAGTAGATCCTTTCGACGATCATTTGATTGTCTTCCCAGTTGATACATTAGAACATCCCCCATTACCTTCGTCTATTTCTTTCCAGATCCTAGTCTGAGTCTATAATGTCATCATACCTCGATGCATTATTTATGAAGGTGCATACACCTGTGTGATGTCCACTACCATTTGGAAACAACTTAAGTCACGTGATCTATCCCCATCCTCCATCACTTTGCAGGCTTGGGACGGTCACTCCCCAACCTGTTGGCATGTATCACAATTGTCCAGTGACGCTTGTGAGTAAGAATGTCCATGGAGACATCGAGGTTATCAATGCCCCTTTAGATTAAAATATTCTCTTGGGTTGTAGTTACATGTATGTCATGTTAGCCATCACCATCTATAGTTTTTCGTGAGATGTGCTTTCCCCATGAAGGGAAGATCATCACCATCGATCAATTGATTTGCTATGAGGTAGCATCTGTGACCTCTCCTGAGTTCGTTATCTCATCAATGTCAGGTAATCAGCCTTCAACTACTCTCATTGGTGTTTCAACGGGAGTATACAATGATTCCTCAATATTGGGTGCTTTCCCTGGTCCTCCCCCTCTTGTCTCAGAGTCTAAATCTTTTAGCTTTTGCATGTTACAAGCGTCACGTGCTGCTCTCAAGCAATGTGTTATATCCGATCAACAACCAATTCCTTAGCACCCTGTTGTTACCCTCTCAACCAAGCCATCCAGATCCACCCACCGAGGACCTCCTCTATTTGTGGGTGCTTCTCCTATGTTCCCACGAGGAATGGTTCCTCCAGGTCTCAACCATCCAGGAGTTGTTCTGTCAGGACATTAACCTACAGGCCAGATACCTTTTCCTCCCCCAAGAATATTTTCTCTCCCTGTCATGGCTTCACTGGTCCTCCCTAACCTGACTTTGGGGATCCCAGTATGATACATTGATCCTCCTGCAACCACTCCGCCTGGTCAGCTAAGACCTTATCATGCTTTGACCCTGGTTCAACCAGTCCCCATGACCCTGCTACTGCTCCAGTTCGATCGTAACCTCAACAAGAACCCACTCCTATTGTGAAAGCATCCATATGGTGGGGAAAAGCCAAGAGGAAAGAACCTAAGGAAAAGGCTCCCCAAGCTCCTTTAGCCCCGAAGGCCCCAAATCCATCACCTCCGTGTGCTTTGTGTAAAGTTGTTGGGCATGCCACCAATAGTTGTCCTGAACTCCCTCATATCAAACCTTTGGTTCATGAAACGTTCCCTGAGTCAAATATCCCTGAAGTCCATGTTAACTTATTGGGTCCAGCCAAGAAACTTAGAACATTACACACAAATCACCCTTGTGCCTTGTGCAATCATCATGGTCGCTATTCCCATTGTTGCCCTTGTCTCGACGAATTTCGTGATTTCCTTGAGGCACTTCGCAAATATGAGACCACTCGTAGTGGATCACCTACTCCTCTACCTGTGGATTCTGGTACCATTGGTAAACCATAACAGGGGGACTCTGGTCCCACCAGTGTGATCCCTCCCCTTGATGTCGAGATGACAGACTCCACGGGCCATATCCTTTACCTGTCGTCATCCTTGAGTTCCTTGCAGACAAACCTTTCTCGGGTTTTTGTACACGCTTCTATCGAACCTCTTTTAATAGAATCCCAGGTCTCAACATATGTATATCCTCCTTCTACTAACTTGTCATCTACCATTTCATATTATGTGTATGTCAACCTTCTCTCTCAGGTTTATGCACCAGGTACAATCGCTGCGTCATGTAGTCAGTCTTCCTCCTGTCCACCCATCTTCCATTCTGATGAGGACACCATGGAAGCTATGTCTACCTCTGATTACCCTTGCACTTAGGCAAGGGGGCATATCTTTTAGACAATTCTCAAGGCCATCTCCTCCCTAATTCTCCTAATGCACTCTACCTGAAAAAACTCCACTCATAGGATATCCCTTTGATTTGTGTGTCTTTATTTCTCCCATGAAGTTAGGTAGGTTTCATCATCTCATCTCTTGTCTTTTGCACCTTTCATATGGATCCATCATCCCCGCCGTATATCGTTCATGTCAATGGTGCGATTCACTTCTACAGGAATCTGGCCTCTATAGCCTGGGCCATTTTTACCCCCTTGCATACGTTAGTCCTTTCAAATGGTGTGTGCATTAGATCTACCACCAATAACCAGGCCGAATATGATGCAGTGATAGGTTTGTTAGTCAATGCCCTCTCTCATCACATCCTTCCTCTTCATGTGTGTTTAGATTCCATGCTACTTGTCATGTAATTGAATGGTGTGTATCATGTGCATAACCAAGTCCTATTTAGAAAATATCTATGATTTAATTTGTTGGTACGTGAATTTGAAACCATCACTTTCAATCATGTTCCTAGAGCCAAAAATAACTATGTAGATACCATTGCAAATAACATTCTATATTAGCATTTATCATAGGTATACCACAGAAGACAACCATAAACAAAACACATGGTGAACCATCATCGTCATATAAAAATGCATAATCATATTATGTATCACATAAAACATATAAGTGTTTGGATTCCACCACTCTAAATAAATCTGGTACACCCATAGCATACTGGGGGCCACATAGGGCCCTGCATCTCCTTAGCATCCTTTGGAGGATCTCATGCCAAGTTGGGCTAAGATGCTTGAATCCCTTTCTTGAGCACTTGCAACACATTGGCACTACCAGGTCAGTCCCCTCCATCACATATGATTGCAGCTAGTATCCCATGCTTGGGGGCATGATGGTTTCCCCTAGCCATCTTCTCAATTGATTAACATAAGTCTCGTCCTAGATCACACCAGATCTAGGTATGGTCGATTATCCTCCCATTCTTGGATAGTTTGTCCTACTAACCTCTCTGGCAAGCCATATTCACATCGCATATCATAGACATTTGATACCATATCTTCAAATATTATATTGTATGTCATACCACCTAGTCCCCATGTTTGACTTTGTGGGTGAGGATGATTCTAGACCTCCTCTAATAGTTCATTCTCATTTTTCCTCTTCCCTTAATTCTTCACTAGGAACCATTGTTCCAAGAAGCATTAAGGCCACATTTAGACAAGTAAGGCCACTTGCCTGAAAGTCATAGATCCAGATTCTGATGGTTAGTTTTTCCTCTACAATCTCCACAAGATTTAGGCCTTTTCCTCTCGAATTGGTGGGAAAACACCCTTTTATAGGAAAACTCAGAGTTTTTCTGTCGCACATTATGACTAGACCATATATCCATTTTCAGAACTGTTAGCACCATTGGAAATATCTCATCAAGTATTATAATGGGTCTTTCTTAGTTTTTTATGATTTGACACTTCATGAGGAAGTCATTTTTCCAAGAAGGGTCACTTCGTCGCCTCTCAAAATCGAATTTCTTCATATGCGATGCTTGTAATTTGGGGACCACCTTCCCTTGGTGTTTGTCATCTCATGTATCTATTTTCATCATGAGTAACCATCATTTACTCATGCTTTCATGGTCCCCATTGGGCGTATTTTGTGTGGTAGAATCATCGAATCACCCTTGTTGACAACATCCGCAATGAGTCACCTTTGCATCCATGGAGTCTGTTTCACGTCCCATTCTATCATGTCATAGTATTCCATCCCTCTTTGCATACCATTCATCCTGTGTAGCTCATTTTTTCCTCCAATCATATTGTTTCCCATCCCCTCCGGAGTCGAGTCAGTCGCTCTTAGGTCAACCATGCAATTTATGCTCTGACAAGGGAAGTCATATGTTTGTCCCTCAGTTCAATTTTCTCCATCAGTCACATTACTATTGTCCATAATGCCTTAGTTGAGGATCCTCATTACCTCACCTATCACATGCCCTATTATGTTGACGTCAGCTCATTTATTCTAGAAGAACGACCTAGAGGGCAATGTATCTTTGTTCTAGCTTCCATTCTTGTTCAGTACCTCAGATTGAGCAGAGGGACTGATTATTTCCCTCTAACTTGGTTGTTTCATGCTTGTGAATCATACACCTGATGATCCAGTGATGCAGAAGATTGTACTAGTGATTCCCGATTATGCGTGATATGTTTCAGACCTCATGATGGGGTGTCCCTTCACATATGCCCCCACATGACCAGATACCTTCATATTATGCTACAACCTCAAATGCAGTTCCACAAATTTGATGGGTTCGGTTCCTACCGATCGCAGTGTTTATAACATGTACGTCTCCGTGAGATGATCCATTCAATTTTGCATAGCCCTTTCCTGTTCAGCGGGGCTTCTTTGGTTGTTGTTCTACCCTCCCTCCCACCCATTTTTTGAGGGAAGGGTCATTATATCTCATGTACTCAGATGATATTCTATTCAGTCCTGGCTCATGTTTTTTCTAGGTGCATTAGGTATATAGGACATATTCTATTATTTTCTGGCTCGGTTATGCTAGCATGTCATGTACCATTCAACATGTACTTTAGTTTTATGTTTCTAGGCACATCATTATTCTTTTACTAAGTTATCTCAGCAAGTATAGGTATGCCTCCCCCACCTCACTGAGATCTGGTACCACAACATAAAAGGAGACTTGCATTGGTCTCACCCCCTTTGTCCCTATCCTCTTTCACTTCAGCTCTATTGTTCTCTCTCTCTCTCTCTCTCTTTGACTCCACTTTGTTGTCTTGTGATTGTGTCTTTACAATGTACTTCGGTCATACGTTTTGTTCCTAACAATTGTACATTTTGGGGAAATCTGTTATCACCAAGAAATTGATCATCTAGCCTAATTTACTAGATGAATCGAAGTACACCATGTAAGGCCAATTTTAACATAGTAAAATTGCTTTCAATGTGATAAATTACTTAATAAACCACATTTGTTAAGTAATTTATAATTAAACCCGGGAATAATAATTAAACAAATCACTATTTATTTAATTTTGTTCTAGGAATATTTAATTAAACCATTGATTAATTATTATTCCTTGTCAAGTTTGACTAAATCCCTTAGGAATAATTAAATAAATTATTATTTGTTTATTATTCCCTAATCAATTTCTTGAGATGATAAATAAATCATTTATTTATTTATTATTTCTAAATAAAAGTTTAAATACTTTTTCCCTCCTAACCAAATATAATAAAATATTCCAAGTGGTTATTCCAATAATGGGGTTAATAATATTTTATTATTGCTCATTATTCGAGGATAACCCAATGTTTTGTTATAAATAGGAGGGTTTTCCATTCATTATTCACTTTTGATTAGTTTCATTGTTGCACTCACTATTGTAACTCTGATTATTTTCATTGCCGCACACCATATTTTTGCTGGGTTTACACATTATAGAGGAGAGAGACTCTACACAAGCTGAAGACTTTTGAGGATAGCAAAGAACCCATCCCATAGAGGGGGGCTGGTAACATTTATTTGTTCCCTTCACAGGTGTTATAATAAAACTATTCTTTGTATATTTGGTTTCCATTGGATGATTGGAGTTATTACTATTTGTTTTTGTTGTTTAACAATGATTGTGGCATAGATCAAGAATTTGGCAGGTTTTGTTTCTATCAGTTGTTGCATATCTATAATGTTTAGCAACCATTTATATTGTTGATATTGTTTGTCATCCACAATCTTAAGTGGGTTCCTTTCGTACATCTTTGAGAAGAAAACACTACAACATCTTTGTTTCAAATGTTTCCATTCCATCCCAGCCTTTTATTGGTAACCCAATGGGTAAAATTGTCCCCTTAGAGAAGAAACAAACTCAGACCAAGATGAAATTTTTTTATGACTATTCTTACCACCTTTCTACATCTTGCCTTCCCACCAAACGAGACAGTGTTACTCAATCGAAGGGATGCTAGCTAGATCTTGGCTTCATATTCTTTGATTCATTTTATGTGGAAACATACTTCAACCTGTATGATCTAGTTATATAGATTTTTTGCACTAGATTCTCCACTAAACACAGGCAAATCAAACTTGATAACCAACTTTAAAAATGGCTTTCTTTATGCATTCCTATGATGCCTGTTAGAATGATGACAAGAGAAAGAAGAAGAACTTTCACTAGAGGATGGAGAGGGAGGGGGGTCTTGTCCTCCACCTTCATGATTTACTGAGGCATGATCATCTGGTTATTTCTTCTCTTGCTTCATTGTTTTCTCATATTCTGCAAACAATTTGTCCACTTTTTATGCCATGGTGTAGAAGGCCTTGCGATAATTTCTCTCTTCCTCCAACCAAGCATCTTCATCTGCCATTTTCCTTCTTCGTGTTGGATGCCCCACTTCTGGATCAAAGGACTTAAGTTTTCCTTCACCTCTTTGGAGATTTCCCTTGGTTATCATAGACTTTCAATTCACATCAATAGTAGACCCACTATGATACCAAACTTGATCTAGTTATCTTTTCACTTCAAAGATGCATACAAAATTGCATTTAAAATGGCATGTAACCATAAGACGCATATACATAAAATAAGAGGAAATAACTGACAACCATTACAAGAAAAGACAGAATAGGTTGATAACAGAGTTCACCCAATGTGGGTTACGTCTTCAGGCCCTGCTCAATGTGGGGAGGTATTTTTCATTAATCTTTAGCAAAATCAAATTTCATGCATGTAAAATCTGCACCTTATACCTCCACTTTTGGGGATGGCCTGAAAATGCACACCTCTGATGAATAAATGGACTATATCATTGAATTCTTGGCATGAAATCAAGTCAAATGATTGTAAACTCGACCCCTTTATGCTTTGGTCAAAATCTGGACACTTGGGAATCTCAAAGATTCCCGAAAGATTCCTTCTCACTGGTTCACTAGAGTTGTTCTACTCAAATAATAAATCTAACTTCAATACTATGCTCCTTGCAAAAAAATGAGTAAAATGAGTATAAAGTTGGTCTAGTTATGAAACTCGGAAAATTTGGCCCTTAGAGAATATTTTAGATTCCTCATGATTCCAAAAAGATTCCTATCTGCAAGTTGACTGAAATTTCACTGCTCAGATAAGAAAATTGATCATGCTGTCAGACTTTTGGTGAAATTATAATTCGTTTGAGTATGAATTTGGCATGATTCTGTCACTATGAAAATTTGTCCCCAAGGGAATCTTTCAAATTCCCTCCATATTCCCTGTGTCAGGGTTCCATGTCTCAGTTTGTGTGTCGGCTCAAGGTTCCCTATTGTGCACTCTATTCTCTCCTCCCTAAGCAAATGAAAAAATTGTTTTATATAAAAAAAATGCAATGAAGTTTACAAAGAGAAGCTCGTTGGGTTGTTGGCGGAGAGGCTAAGTTAGAGGGCAGAGGTCTCAGGGTCAAACCCATGGGCCTTCCCCATTTAGCCAGTTTGATGGCAGTGTTTTGGAACATTTTTAATTCCTTTGGTGGCTATTGGTAATGGTTGGCGACACAAAATTTATATTTGGGGCCACCCAAATGGTGCGTTGGCCAAACCAGTCGGGCGGGTTCGATCCCTGCCAACCCCTCTCCATATGGCATAGTCATTTCTAGTTGGGTGGCGGGTCCGCCCACGGTGCCTCGCCCCTCCCCCACCCTATTTCAGATATATATATATATATATATATATATATATATATATATATATATATATATATATATATATATATATATAGATAGATAGATTGATATATATATATATATATATATATATATATATATATATATATATATATATATATATATATATATATATATATATATATATATATATATACATACATATATACATATATATATATTCCACCAACCCCGACCTGCCTATTTTTTATTATTTTTTTTGGTTTTTAAAAAATAATGGGAAAACAAATTCGACTAGTTTTTTCTAAGTAGGCTATAATTTAACTAGTTTTGGCCCAAGAAACCATCACCATAAAGTGCCAAATTGTTGCCATGTTAATTTTCGCCAAATCCATTAGCTTCGCTAGATTTAGCCATGCTCCAAATTTAGTTGGCGCTCCTACCAAATTTAGCTAGGGGTTAGTTTGACCAAAACTTTGATTGCCCATAACTTTCACATACGATGTTAGTTTGAGGTGTTGTTTCCACCATTGGAAATATTTTTATGAGCTCCTTGATATGTAATTAGTTTCACTGTAATAAAACAAATTTTAATTTTGAGCCTTTCCTGAGCCCTCTTTGATTTACGAGCCTCTTTGGAGCCACTGGATCATTCCTCCCCACTGAGGAGATTTTGGTCCTCCAAAAGCATGAGCATAATCTGCAATCTATTGTGCCCCCTTGTCTGCACAACAAGTGCCCTGATAGGCCACACTTCCTTCTCCTTCACCTTTGTTCTTCAGAGCCATAAGTGATGAACCAACAACTGTATCGCCTGAAAACATGTAGGACAATATTTGCAAACTATATGTTTAATTACATGACCAATCATGACCCAAGCATCCCCATACTTGCCAAGATTTTATAAGACACACTCTTTGGTCAAGCGTACATCATAATAGAAACCAATACCCTAGCTAATAAAAATAGGTCAAAAAAATCATCATGTTGCTTCCATAAGTGATCTAAAACACATCATCACTTTACAATCATTTCGCCACATGTGATTTTACAATAATATGGCCATGACAAGCTACTATATCTAATAATACCATCTCTCACTCAACAAATTGAATGGTTCATCTCCCTGTGGCAGATTCTCTTGTTGAACATCTTCACCAGCTAGTTCATTCATAGGTGTTGTCTGGAAATGGAGTACGTGACATGTGGATCTCTAGTGTCCATCCTTGATGTAGTGACTACAATGATTCTTTCTCCTCCAAACTTTCTAGATCATCTTAGAACTCTTATTCATGGTGCGCCACTGATAAGTTCCCATGGAATCCTCACTATCAATGGAATGTGATGAGGTGCTCACATCATTCATCATTGGTTGGTCACTGGTTGTCTTGGAGAATTCTCCAACATTTTTTCTGGCATACTCAAGTCATGCATAACGAGGAAATTCCTCCACCTTGATGGTATTCACAATGCCCTAGCCATTAATTTTGAGGCCCTTCCCTTGATACCCCATATTCTTCAAAAATCTTGCTCCAATTCCTGTAATATGTTTCTCAAAAGTAGTGAAACCATCATCATAAAAAGAACATGAAATTGAAGAATCACTTTTTTCCTTAGGCTTGTTATGCTGCAACTTTTCCAAGGCCTCCTCCTTGGCATGTAACTATTGTTGCAACCTTTGTTTCTCATCCTCTGCTTTTTGTAGGAGTCTCTTTAGTTCCGCATTCTCCGCCTGAGTGCTTTGGTTGATCTCTTCGAGTTCTTGGAGCCATGCAATATTTCATGCCCTTATTTTTGGCACAACATTTTCTGAAATATTTGTCTCATAAAGAGCTTCAATCTTCATTTCATCACCTACATCTGATCCCAGGTCAATTGGTCCAACTCCTGCAAATCTTACAGTTGTAGTCTTCTCATCATCCTCTGATTTAGATTCTTGGTCTTGTTGCACAGTTGCAACTACCTTCTGCTTCTCTTTTTTGTCATTCCTCTTTGGCATCAATTCTGGATGCAATTTCCAACAATGCTCCTCATCATGCCCTTCTTTCTCACAATGAGTACAAGAGGAATTTGCTTCCTTTCTTTTAGTTGTTTTTTTCCTCTTTGGGTGGTCATCTTGGTCATGCTTCCCCCTGCTTTCAATATGTACAACCTTGACACTAGCTTCATCAAGAGTTTTAGGTTCAAATAATAACAATGAATGACTCAAATAACCATGCAATGAGCCAATATACTTCATCAACATTTCAGGAGAGTCTAATGGAACATTTAATTCTAATGCTTGTTTCCTAAATTCTTTAGTAAAATTTCGAACATTTTGTCCTTTAATTTGTTTCAAATGTTGTCGATCATGGCCTTCTGTCGGCAACCCAACGGGTAAAACTATCCCCTTAAAGCAGAAATGAACTCACACCAAGATGAAGGAAGCTTATGACTATTCTTACCAACTTTTTGTAGCTTTCCCTCCCACTAGACGAGAGTAGTGCCACTTAATCGAAGGGATGCTAGATGGATCTTGGCTTCATCCTCTTTGATTCATTGTATGCAACAATATACTTCAACCTATATGATCTAGTTATCTATCTATTTTTCATTACATTCTCCACTAAACACAGGAAAATCAAGCTTGACATCCAACTTAAAAAATGGCTTTCTTGATGCATTCCTATGATGCCTGTTAGAATGATGTGAAGCAGAAGAAGAATAAATTTCAATGGAGGACGGAGAGGGAGGGGGATCTTCTCCTCCACCTTCATGATTTATTGAGGCATGATCATCTAGTTCTTTCTTCTCTTGCTTCATTGTTTTCTCATATTCTATAAACAATTTGTCCACCTTCTTTTCCATGGTGTAGAAGGCCTTGCGATAATCTGACTCTTCCTTCAACCGAGCATCATTTTCTACCATTTTATTTCTTCATGCTACACGCCCCACTTTTGGATCAAAGGAATTAAGTTTTCCTTCACCTTTTTGGAGCTTTCCCCTGGTTATCATATACTTGCAATTCACATCAATAGAAGACCCACTCTAATACCAAACTTGATCCAGTTATCTTTTCACTTCAAAGATGCATGCAAAATTGCATTTAAAAGGGCATGTAATGATAATATACAACATATACATAAAAGAAGCGGAAATGAATGACAACCATGAGAAGAAAAGACACAATAGGTTGATAACGGAGTTAACCTAGTGTCAGTTATGTCTCTCAGCCCTGATAATTTTTGGGAGGCCTTTTCATTAATCTTCATAGAAATCAAATTACATTCATGTACAAAATGGACCTTATACCTCCACTTCTGGGGATGGCCTGAATATGTACACCTCTGCTGAAGAAATGGACTACACTATTGAATTTGTGGCATGAAATCGTGTCAAATGACTATAAAATCGACCCCTTTCCCCTTCGGGAAAAATTTGGACCCTCAGGAATCTCAAAGATTCCCCAAACATTCCTTCTTTCTTTTTGAATGAAATTTTTCTACTTATATGACAAATGTGACTTGACCATTGTGCTCCTTGTGAAAAACTGATTAAAATGATTATAAAGTCATCTTGTTTTGAAACTGTCAAAATTTGGCCCTTAGGGCATCTTTTAGATTCCTCTTGATTCCACAAAGATTCCTACTTGCAAGTTGACTAAACTTTCGCCACTCAGATTAGAAAACCGATTAGTCCATCAGACTCCTCGCTAAATTCTAGTTCGTTTGAGTCTAAATTTCGCATGATTATGCCACTGTGAAAATTTGGCTCCAAGAAAATCCCTCCATGTTCCCTACGTCAGGGTTCCATGCCTTGGTTTGCATGGCAGCTTAAGGTTCCCTGTTGCGCACTATGTTCTATCCTCCTTAGGTGAATGAGAACTTTTTTATATATAAAAAAATGTAGTGGAGTTTACAAAGAGAAGCATGTTGGGCTATTGGCGAAGAGGCTAAGTTAGAGGGCAGTGGTCCCGAGGTCAAACCCGAAGGCCTCCATCGTTTAGCTAGTTTGTTGGCAGGGTTTTCGCACATTTTTAATTCCTTTTTGTTGCTATTGGTAATGGTTGAAGGCACATTTTTTATATTTGGGGTTTCCCAAACAATGGGCCAATCAAACCGATCGAGCAGGTTCGATCCCTGCCAACCCTATTCATATTGCATAATCATTTACGATTGGGAGGCGAGTCTACACAACAAGTGCCCTAATAGGCCACACTTCCTTCTCCTTCACCTTTTTTCTTTGGAGCCATAAGTGATGAACCGACACCTATATCCCCTGCAAACTATAGTACAATATTTTCAAACTACATGTTTAATTACATGACCAATTATGACCCAAGGATCCCCATACTTGCCATGAGTTTATAAGACACACTCTTTGGTCAAGTTTACATCATAATAGAAAGAGGCCAAAACATCATCATGTTGCTTCCATAAGCTTTATAATCATTTCACAACATATTATTTTACAATAATATGGCCATGACAAGCTAGTATATCTAATAACCATATCTCACTCAACAAATTGAATGGGTCATCTCCCTGTGGTGGATTTTCTTGTTGAACATCTTCACCAATTGGTTCCTTCATAGGTGTTGTCTAGGCATGGAGTATCTTACATGTGGATCTCTGGTGTCCATCCTTGTTGTAGTGACTACAATGATTCTTTCCAATTCAAAATTTTTGGATCGTCTTGGAACACTTATTCCTGGTGAAACTTTGATAAGTGCCTGTGGAATCCTCACTATCATTGGAATGTGATGAGGTGCTCCCATCATCTATCATTGGTTGATCACTGGTTTTCTTGGAGCATTCTCCAACCTTTTTTCTGACATACCCAAGTTCTGCATAATGAGGCAATTACTCCACCTTGATGGGATTCATAATGCCTTGGCCATTAATGTAGAGGCCCTTCCCTTGATACCCATCTTCTTCAACAATTTTGATCCAATTCTTGTAATATGTTTCTAAAAAGTAGCGAAATCATCATCATAAAAATAACATGATATTGAAGAATCACTTTTTACCTTAGGCTTGTTATTTTGTAATGTTTCCAAGGCCTCCTCCTTGGTTTGTAACTGATGTTGCAACCTTTGTTTCTCCTCCTCTGCTTTTTGTAGGAGTCTCCTTAGTTCCGCATTCTCCGCCTAAATGCTTTGGTTGATCTCTTTGTGTTCTTGGAGCCATGCAGCATTTGGTGCCCTTATTTTTGGCACAACATCTGCTGAAATATTTGTCTCATTGCCCAAATCGGAACCCAAGTTGATAGGTCCATATTTTGCAACCCCAAGAGCTGCAATCTTCATTTCATCACTTGAGTATGATCCTAGATCAATTGGTCCAACTCCTGCAAATCCTACAACTGTGATCTTCTCATAATCCTATGATTTAGATTCTTGGTCTTGTTGCATAGTTGCAACTGTCTTCTGCTTCTCTTTTCTGTCGTTCCTCTTTGGCCTCAATTTTGGATGCAATTTTCAGCAATTCTCCTCATCATGCCCTTGTTTCTCACAATGAGTAAAAGAGGGCTTCACTTCCTTTCTTTTAGTTGTTGTTGTAATATTTAGGTGGTCATCTTTCTCATGCTTCCCCCTACTTTCAAGATGTACAAAATTCACACTAGCTTCATCAAGATTTTTAGGTTCAAATAATAACAATGAATGATGCAAATAACCATGCAATGAGCCAATATACTTCATCAACGTTTTAGGAGAGTCTAATGGAACATTCAATGCTAGTGCTTGTTTCCTAAACTCGGTAATATTTTGAACAATTTTTCCTTTACTTTGTTTCAAATGTTTCCATTCCATCATGGCCTTTTGTCGGTAACCCAATGGATAAAACTTTCCCTTTAAAGCAGAAATGAACTCATACCAAGATGAAATAAGTTTATGAATATTCTTACCACCTTTTTGCAACTTGCATTCCCACTAGATGAGAGCAGTTCCACTCAATCAAAGGGATTTTGGCTAGATCTTGGCTTCATCCTCTTTGATTCATTGTATGTAGCAATATACTTCAACCTCTCTGATCCAATTTTCTAGCTTTTCTACTTTAGATTCTCCACTAAACACAGACAAATCAAACTTGACATCCAACTTAAAAAATGGCTTTTTTGATCCATTCCTATGATGCTTTTTAAAATGATGAGAAGAGGAAGAAGAATAAATTTCACTGGAGGATGGAGAGGGAGGGGGCTCTTCTCCTCAACCTTCATGATTTATCAAGGCATGATCATCTGGTTCTTTCTTCTCTTAGTTCATATTTTTCTCATTTTCTCCAAACAATTTGTCCCCTTTGTCTACCATGGTGTAGAAGGCCTTGCAATAATTTCTCTCTTCCTTTAACTAAGCATCTTTGTCTTCCATGCTGTAGAAGGCCTTGCGATAATTTCTCTCTTCCTCTAAACGAGCATCTTTGTCTACCATTTTTCTTCTTCGTGCTATATGCCCCTCTTCTAGATCAAATGACTTAATTTTTCCTTCACCTCTTTGGAGTTTTCACATGGTTATCATAGACTTGCAATTCACATCAACAGAAGACCCGCTTTGATACTAAAATTGATCTAGTTATCTTTTCACTTCAAATATGCATACAAAGGTCAATTTAAAATGGAATGTAACCATAAGATGCATATACATAAACTAAATGAAACTAAATGACAACCATGAGAAGAAAAGACAAAACAGGTTAATAACGGAGTTCACCCTGTGTTGGTTACGTTAGGTCCCTATACTACTAGTGTAACCCCTTACTGTTATTAGTACAACCCCCTCATTATATTGTTGTGCCCATGTAGTCCCCATATTTTCATTATTAGGCCCCATAGAAGCCCACTATTGTTATTATTGTGCCCTTACATTATTATTGTTATGTCGGCTCTGATTATATTATGACCCCTTAGACTCCTATATATAGAAAATAGGTCTTGTCATTTGTATCATCTAAGAATTGTTCATTTGTGTAATGTAAAGGAGGTTGCCCCTTGAAGAGGCTTATTTCTAAGGCATTCATCTATCTTTTCTATCTTTTTTGTGAGCTGGTTTCATAACATTTGGTATCAGAGCTTTGGATTCTAGGGTTTCACTGCTCCAAATAGGTCATCGTGGAATTTTCGCTATAACTTTTTTTCTGTTACGTTTTAGAAGTGAAAACAAAAACCCATTTGAGACAAACTTGCGTTGAACCTCATGTCCAAATTTCAGAGCTTGTTGCACTATATTTACAGAGATATGATCTGAGGAAGTTAGGGTTTTTGCAAGCTCCAGAATTTCAACTAAAATAAGTCATCATGGCATTTTCGCTATAACTCTTTCACTACAAAGTTTCAGAAGCTAAAAAAAAACTAATTTTAGAATAAATAGGTCTGAACCTCTACTCCAAATTTCCGATCCTATGTCGTTATAGTTTCATAGATATAGTCTAAGGAAGTTAGGGTTTTTGCAAACCCCCGAATTGCATTCCAAACAAGTCCCCTTGGGAAAATCGTCATAACTGTCTCTCTGAGCATCAGATTGAAATTTCATAAGAAGTTATAGAAAGAGAACGGACGGTGGTTTCTTTTGTATATTTTGTAGATCCAAAGGTCAAAACAGTGACACGTGGGACTTCATGCAAGTTTCCTCTTCTGAAAAGGTATATAATCAGGTCATCTTGGGAGATTGTGCATAACACTTTCTTGGAGAATCCAATTTTGATCAGACTGGTGGAACTGGAAAGAGGAAATAGAGGGCTACTGTAGCTAGCAATTTCAGAACTGGAAGAGCTGAAATTACAAATTTATAGTCATTTCAAGATCAAGCTCCTAAAATCAAGAAAAGGCAATATGAGGAAGTTTGATGGCAAGGATCTGATAAATTAGATACTACACATGGAGCAATATTTTGATCTACATGAGATGCAACTGTTACAAAAGGTACGTATTTCATCTTTATATTTAGAACTAGATCAATTTTTATGGTATAAAGGGCTTTGTTCTCGTAAACCACTTATGACGTGGTCAATTTTCACGAAGGAAATGATAGCACATTATGAGGATACAAAGAGAAACACCTTCTTTAGCAAATTGATAAATCTCAAACAGAAGTGTTCAATGGTAGAGAACATTGAGGACTTTAAAAATTGAATAAGGGTAAATAATATTCCAAAGAAGCAAAGGATTGATGTCTTCATACGTACTTTAAAGGATAACATTCAACATGAGGTTCGTCTTTGGGAACCTGATTCATTGGAGAAGGCATTCAGGTGGGCAAGAAAAATTGAAAGTGAAATTGTGGAAACAAGAAATCCCACCACTCACGACTATTATTATGGGAGTGTTTCTTCTCCTAGCCTTCCACAACCTACAAGGTTTACACCAAAACAATTGGAAGAAAAAAGAGAAAAAGGGCTTTGTTAAAACTGTGATAGAAAATGCACTAAAAGTCATAAGTGTGCTGAGAAGAAGTTATTTTACATAGAGTATGAAGAGAAGGAAGAAAATGATCAAGAAACATCAAAATAAGAGGATATACGCCAGGACCCAACCCCAGAGAAAGAAGAAATAAATCCAACCATATCCTGTAAAGCATTGGCAAGAATTATGACTCCCCAAACTCTCAATATAGAAGGACATATCAAGAAGAAAAAGGTTCAATAATTGAAAGATCACATCAAGAAAGAGGAAATGAATCCAACCATATCTTGTAATGCATTGGCCAGAATTAGCACTCGTCAAACTATCAAGATAGAAGAACATATCAAGAAGAAAAATGTTCAAGAAGTGAAAGATCACATTGAGCATCAAGAAATGAATCCGACCATATATTGTAATGCATTGGAAGAAATTACCACTCAAACTCTAAAGATAGAAGAACAAATCAAGAAGAAAAATGTTCAAGTAGTGAAAGATTACATCGAGCATCAACAACAAGTTCTCCAACTTTTAAAGGATAATGCCACTTTGGTGCAGAATCGAATGAAACAGCAGGTAGATCAACATCGCAGTGAAAAAAGTTTTGATGTAGGTGATTGGGTATTTTTACAGCTACATCTCAAGCAATCTATTTATGAGAAGGAAATGTTGGCGATACTACATGCACTTAAGAAATGGCGACCTTACCCAATGGGAAGACACTTCAAGGTAAAAATGGATCATGATAATCTTAAATAATTTTTAGAAAAAATATTATCTTTAGAAGAATAGAAAAAATGGGTCACAAATATGTTGGGTTATGCCTTTGACATCATCTACAAAAAAGGGAACAAAATTTTTGTTGCAGATGCACTCTGAAGAAAGGATGAGGATGTGGAAGCATTGTTTTGTGCTATTTCTATTATCCAACTAGATTGGATAAACAGAGCAAGGGATGAATGGAAGGACGAAGAAGTGTGGCCACTCATTCAAAAGTTGCAGAAGATCCAAATTCAAACAATATTGCCAGAACTTAATGAGGAAGGAAAAATCATATTGGAACCTGGAGCAGTCACAGAAACAAGAACCCGACAGTGACGAAATAGATCAATTTCAGAGTATCTCATCAAGTGGAAGAACTTACCCGTTGAAGATTCCACATGGGAGGACAAGAATTTTATACAAAAGCATCAAGAACTACTCAAGTGTTGAGGACAACACTTTTTGAAGGAGAGGGGCATGTTAGGTCCCTATACTACTACTGTAACCCCTCACTGTTATTAGTACAACCCCCTTATTATATTGTTGTGCCCATGTAGTCCCCATATTGTTATTATTGTGCCCCATAAAAGCCCACTATTGTTATTATTGTGCCCTTACATTATTATTGTTATGCCAGCTCTGATTATATTATGATCCCTTAGACTCATATATATATATATAGAAAGGAGGTCTTGTCATTTGTATCATCCAAGAATTGTTCATTTTTGTAATGTAAAGGAGGTTGCCCCCTTGAAGAGGCTTATTTCTAAGGCGTTCATCTATCTTTTCTATCTTTTTGTGAGCTGGTTCCATAACAGGTTACATCTTCGGGCCCTCCTCAATGTGGGGAGGCCTTTTTCATTAATCTTTAGCGAAATCAAATTACATGCATGTACAAAAGGCACCTTATACTCCACTTCTAGGGATGGCCTGAAAATGCAAACCTCTGCTAAGGAAATGGATTGCACCATTGAATTCCTAGCGTGAAATTGTGTCAAATGTCTATAAACGCGATCCTTTTATGCTTCGGTCAAAATATGGAGCCTCAGGAATCTCAAAGATTCCCTAAATATTCCTTCTCACTAGTTGAATGGAATTTTGTTTCTCATATGACAAATTTGACTTCACCACTGCATTCCTTGTGAAAAACAGAGTAAAATGAGTACAAATTTGACTTGGTTATGAAACTATCAAAATTTGGCCCTTAGGGAATCTTTTAGATTCCTCATGATTCCACAAAGATTCTTATCTGCAATTTGACTGAAATTACACCTCTCAGATTAAAAATATGTTCATGCCATCAAACTCTTGGGGAAATTCTAGTTCATTTGAGTATAAATTTGGCATGATTTTGTCACTGTGAAAATTTGGCCCCGAGGGAACCTTTCATATTTCCTACATTAAGGTTCGATGCCTCAGTTTGCATACTAGCACAATGTTCCTTGTTACGTGATCTGTTCTCTCCTCCCTAGGCGAATGAGAAAATTAGTTTATATAAAAAAATGTGGCAGAGTTTACAAAGAGAATCCCATTGGGCTGTTGGCAGAGAGGTTAAGTTAGAGGGCGGAGGTCGCGGGGTCAAACCTGAGGGCCTCCCCTATTTAGCATGTCATTTGGAAGCATTTTTACACATTTTTAATTCCTTTTGGCAGGTGTTGGTAATGGTTGGCAGCATATTGTTTATATTTTGGGTGCCCAAACTGGCTAGGCTGGTTCGATCCCCATCGACCCCTCTCCATATGGCATAACTGTTTACGATTAGACATCGGGTTCGCCCACAGTTTCCCACTCTAATTATATATATATATATATATATATCTATATATATATATAATGACCAGTGGGGTGGGTGGGTCCGTTGAGCCCATCCTACCCCCTTTTTTATTAATTTTTTTTTTTTTTAAGTAATGGGAAAAACATTTCGACATTTTTTTTGGGGTTACTAGTGTTTTTAATTAGCTGACAATTTCGTGAGTTCCAGCCACCAGAAACCATCGCCGCAAAGTGCCAAATTTTTGCCTTGTTAATTTTAGCGAAATTTAGTGGCTCGACCAGATTTAGTCATGCTCCAAATTTAGTTGGCGCTCCTACCAAATTTAGCCACGAGCCTAGTTTGACCAAAACTTTGACTAAACATTTCACATACGATTTAGATTGAGCTGTCATTTCTACTATTAGAAATCTTGCGACAAACTCTTTGATCTGACCCTAATTTCATTGTTATCAAACAACTTTTATTTTTGAGCCTTTCATGTGCCCTCTTTGATTTGTGTGTCTCTCTAGAGCCACCTGGATCATATATAGTCTATCCCTCTATCAGATTGACTCACTCTGACCAACACTTAGACAATTTTCAAGCCCTCCAAGCTCCTATTTCTTTGCATTATTCCTTGAGTAAATTAGCCCCTATTATTTAGGAAATTCCCACTCTTGAATTACACAATTCCTCTAGGTCCTTCCTTTGACTGCATGCACCACCTATACACATGGGAATATGATGCAAATGATAGTAAACTTCCTTGGAATCTCCATCGCAACTGGGTAACTCGAATTCTCTGCATGCAACAATTATTTTCGGCTGATTAATTAGTTAACTGGTTGATCACTAAGTGTGATTGAAGTTCCAATTCCAAAACTTAACCTCCACTACTTCTTCTGACAGTTAGAACTAGTTGAACTAACAATAACTCAAATTACCTGAAATATATTGCTAAAAATTAGAAATCAATCATATTGAACTAAAATCAAACTTTCCCAACTTGAATTAACTGAGTTAACTAAGTTAAAAGTTCCATGTCACCTCAGTTAACTACCTCCAAGATTTATACTGAAATAGATATTCGATTTTTTTCTAGTTTGACCAAGGCAAAGTCAAACTAAGATTTTCTTGCTGCATTTTCAACAAGGTAGGTCAAGATGAGCCTCCGATGGAAACTCGGGGAGGCCGAATTTCACTATCATGGAAAGGCTGAGATGTCCATCAAATGGGTCCTAAGGGAGGCCAAATTTTGTTACCATAGGAAATATGAGAAGAGCCCTCAGGACAAGCCTCGGTTTGGAATGTTCAAGAGCTTAGTTTGCCTTAGATAAAACCTTAGCCTCATATATTTTTCAAGAGCTCACATCTACCACATAAACAAAAAAAACATGCCTCAACTAAAAATCATAGACTTCTTCTATTAGAGTAGGTTACCCTCCAACATTCTAATCACTGGAGGGAATATCGTAGACAAGAATGGATCATATGGAAGGCATATCTTCAATTACAATTGTGATATTTGATGGAAATTATTATCCACCAAGAAATAGTTTTCTGGAAACCTACTTGAAGTCTATGGGATTGGATGTTTGTATCTCCATCATAAATGGATACAAAGTTCCTAAAAATCCTCCAACTGATCCTGATGAGAAGAAGTTTTTCAACTACAATTCAAAATGTCTTCATGCCATCTTAGGTGGACTTTCAAGAACTATTAAGACCAAAATAGTGACTTGCACCATAGCCAAATCTGTTTGGGATAAACTTGAAACTCTTTATGAAGGTGATTATTAGGTCATGTATGTCAAACTTCAAAAATATAGAGCTTATTTTGAAAATATGAAAGTGGACGAAAAAGAAGATATTGTGACTTACTTACTGAGAGTAGATGAAGTTACCAACTCCCTCAAAGGATTAGGAGAAGAAATTAGAGATCCCTTGATCGTACAAAAGGTATTTGTAACAAACTCAGGTTAAAAATACATGTAATAAATTTAATAAAGGTAAAATAAGGCCAAGGTCATGGGACACTTATTCTGAGTTTAATGTTGGGAAAAACATCCTAGTGTGGGTGTTCATTTGGTTTATTAGGGCTAAGAGGAATTGGAAAAGGCATTGAAAAGGAAAAGTGGCATTAATTGGAATTTTATTAATGAAAATAAAGGCAATTAGGAGAAAAGAAAGGTGAAAGGTAACAGGTTGCATTTGAGGAGGAAAACAAAGGAAATATAGTGGAAATTGAAGAAAATAGAGGCCTCATTGATGAAAATTATTTTGAGGATTAGTTCATAACCTTTTGTCAGTTTTAGCTTGGATCTCTCTCTCTACTCTCTCTCTCTTACTCTTTGACACTTAGAGTATTCTTGGATAATTCTAGCATTTCAGGAAGGAAGGTAAAGGATTGACAAAGAAATCATAAGGAAGCAAAGATCAAGGAAGAAAGAGTGAGATCTAGCAGCTACAACAAGATTACTTGTAGGTATCGAGTTGCATGTATGATTTCCTTTCTATTTTTGGGATGCATGTGTTTATTTGGTTATTTTGCTATCATTGGCATGGGTTTTTCCATGTGTGATAGTGGTTTTAGCCTTGCCTTTCCATTTTCGGATATCCATGGTGTGATGGGGTTTCTCTTACTTGGTTGATCTGGATTTCTAGATGGTTTCGAAATTGAGTGGGTTGGTCTTAGGGGAGAAACACAAGGCCTAGGAATCCCTGGACCAATGAAGGTGGGATTGCGGTAAAGCCTAATTGTTTATGCCACTATTAGGCCTAGGAATCGTTGACTGGTGAATGGAGGGATATACAATAAATCCTAGAAGGTGGACCCTTCGGATAGTGATGGATTCTGGATGGCATTCCATGCTCTGTTCGGTTGTGATTGGAGCACTAGTTTTGGTGTGATCACAGTTTGATGAGGGTGGAGGTGGTTTAACCTCTGGATTCCCTTGGTTGTTCTTGGATTGGTTATCCCACGAGATCTGACATTCATGCTTGGAATATGGCACAAGGGTGACTGGTTGAAAGAGAGATTTGGTTCAACCATGTCTATGGTCGGGTGGTACATGGAAGTCATGAACATGGTCGAATTTGCTTATGATTAATAAAAGCTAAGTTCTCTTACTTTTTCACTGATTTATATGTGGATTTATTGGTCGTCATATCTCTGATATTTATATGGTTTTATGTTAGTTATAACCATGGTTGAATGACTGGTTTATGTCATGGTTATTTCATATATTCAGTTGTAATTGTTAAATGGATGGATGCAAGACCTAATTGATGATGTAATAGTTCAGCGGAGAAGGAGGTGATCCTTCTGGTTATGTTTCATAAGTTCTTTCATTCATTTATGCTATGTCTTGTATCCTAGACAGATAGGTTGCATTGATGTCAATTGCTTAAAAGAATGTTAGGCCTGGTTGGGGATGCTCAGGCCTATTTTTGAGGATGAGTTTTGATTGATCAGAATTATTATCATGGTTTTAATGAATTTTGGAAGTTATAACAAGTTTTGAGTAGAGGCTAGGATTCTGGCCTAGAAAAGTGGCTTAAATCGCAAGGTAGCTGGCACAAAACTAGCAATTTTGATCCACATTTGCTGGTAGGTAGGCCTATGAGAGCGACTTTGGGTTTTTGGTTTCTACTTTGCCCATAGCATGAGAACGACTATGGCCTAAGTGTTGCAGAATAGCAAGGGGACCCAGGGTTGACTTGTCTCCTGAGGGTTCTGTTGATGATGTTGGATGACTGTATGTGATGTTCCGTTGATTCCACTTCCTTAAGGTGACATAGGAGGTCGAATCTGATCATAGTAGCATCTCTACTCATGTTTAGCCTAGTTGGCATGGTTACTTTGGGTAGACCTAGGAGGGGGTGTTACAGATTGGTATCAGAGCATGGTTGTGCTGTCTTTGGGTCATATATGGTGCTACAGATATAGGTGAATGTGTCAATCATGGATGCATGTCAGTTGCGTGTGTGGTGTTATCATAAAACCTTCTCCTGATAGGCTGCTAATCAGGAAGACCTTGAGTAACTATTTCAAACCAACTTTTCGCTGAGGCTTAACCTCCCCAACCTGAGAGGGCTCTCTCACTAGGTTAAAGATTTTAGTAAAAGATTAGATGGCTAACTTTATGAAACAAGTAAAGGAGTATGAATGGTTGAACATAGTCAATAAACATCCATTGGGCTTATGGAGTCAGAAAATGTTTAGTATGACAACAATATTAGCTTAACATGGAAGTCAGGGCATCAAGAGTTCAATATATCAGTAACACATAAGAGCATGTAGGAAACATAGTCTACAAATGCATGAAGGAAGTTAGAGCATTGCTAATGAGTTATAATTAACATACATTCATACCACTGCAAATGAGGAAATGAGGACAATCATAAGACAATCAAGCATTGAACTCTCTTCAGAATCTTGAGTAGTAAAGCCAAACTATGTATTTAATAAAAAACATAGTCTTCTACAATGACACAATATGAGTGATTTTCCCAAAAATTTCCTACCCTTGGTGCCTTACATCTCTTGTCATATATAGAGTTCATTACAATCTTGGATTCCTTCCTCCGGCATGAGGGGATTTGAATTTTACTTGACCTGACACCTATTGATACTTAAACAAACTATTAATTACAACTAGCTATTAACTATCAGTCCTAGAGACCTAATACAACTAAGAGTGTAACTCCTTATTATGTTGGCAACAACCTTGACTATGAAATAAACTCATTCTTTGACAGCCGTCCCTCTTCAAATTTGGCTTAAGTGATGACTTTAAACTCCATGCTGGCCTTTGATTGCTTGTCCTTTGACTGTTCCTGGATATTAGAAGATTGCCCCTATATTTCTGCTTTGGTCTCCAAGGAGGTTCTTCGAAGTCTGCTAACCATATTGTCTCCTTTAATCACATGTGATGCATTTAATTAACTACAGATCCTACTCCTATACTCGTGCCAAGACAAAAACCTCTTGAATGTTGCCTAAAGCATGACAAACTGTTTGAGCTATGAAATGACTGCTAGCGCAAAGTTTGGGGTTTCTATATGTCTCTCATTTCTTGAATTTTCCTTTGCTTAAGGTTCAAAACTTCTTAGGTGGTCTTCTTATGTCTCTGTAGCAACATACTTTCAAAATAATCCCCCTTTCATTTCAATATTGATCCACAAAAACAAAATTGTTGTGTGAATAAAAAACACACAGTTTTTGTCATTCTTGGGATTTTTAATGGTTTCACCATATGCTAATGAGCCATACAAAACTGACATTGTCCATCCAAAAACAATCTTCAATCTTCAAAAAGGTTTCACATCAAAATTGTGTCAAAACTTCTTCACTTACTGTCTGGTTCATTTATGCTGGGGTTGTCCTTCAGGTTCACTTAGTTGAATATTCAAATCTTCAATTTGCCTTTTCATCATCCGTATTTTAGTTCTTAACTTGTCATTGATACTTCTAATATATCTTGCTTCCTTTATTGCAGGGACAGTCCAAGTGAAATATTGAGCATGACTGCCCACTACTTCATATCTTGGAACTTTTCCATATTCCCAAATGGCTATTACTCTTTTGAAATTTGATTTTTCAACGCATTTTTCCTTGTCCTTTCCTTGAGTTGGGCAATCTCAAGATTGGCAAACACCAATTTCTTTTTGACCTCTTCAAATCTATATTCTTCTTCATGAGTGATAACTGCCTTGTTTCTATCATTTTTGTGCACTAGTGATGATTGTACTAATGGAACAATGGGCTCTTCAAGGAACTCTGCTACCTCTCTTGTCTCACTTACCTCTGGCTCTGCCTCTTGTAACCTTCTTAAATGTCTAGTCACAGGCCTTCTTGGCTTGAAAACAAACTCTGAGACTTGATCATCAAATTGGAGTTTTTTAGAAGATTTAACTCTTTTTGTTCTTACTTGCTTCAAATAAGTCTGCTTGGACTAGAGGGGACTCTTCTATGTCGATAGCCTGGAGGAGATCATTCAAACTTCCCTTTGAAGTTGGGCTTTCATCAGTAATCACTATTTTCCCCTTTTCCTTGGCTAATCGTCTTCTGGTTACTCTTCTTTGGACTGTTTTATTAATATACTGCTCTTGTACCACTTCCTTGATCTGAACTTTTTTCTTCTGTGACTATTGAGGGGTATCTTGAACCATTAGTGGTGTCATAGGCTCCTTCACCCGCTTTCTGGCTTTCAATTCCACAAACCTGCTTGATCTTGCTTCCTCCTGATGAAGATATTTCCTTAGCCTTAGGGCTAAGGCCTGTTTCAGTTCTAAAGCCTATCATAAACAAGAAAGCAGACCATTCTCTACCTATCTTCTGAAGCTCATTTAAAACAATCAATTTGATCAAACCATCATGGAACAACACGGTTTCATAAGATTCTTTCTTCAATTGAATCTTATCAGACGTCTTTCCTAAGCTACGAAATAGATAAAAAGGAAGGTCTAAAGATATTTTTCAAGTGAAATGTAATAAAAGCTTAAAATGGTAAGAGTACACCTTATGGTACCTCCCTTCACAGGTAAAATATCTTTGGATGCATGAAAGTAAGTTGGCATATGAATCTTTTATGTAGCTTCTGGGAACTGATTTGGTTAAGTCTGAGTCTATGTATTATGGCTTCAGAAATTCCTTGCAAGGTGCCATTTAAAATTTGAAGTTCTTAAACCATCTCTCCTGGCCTCTAGGAATCTCTGTGACTATAGATATAACCTTAGGAGAAACTAGTATTTCTAGCACTCCAACCTTTGAATTCAAGCCGGTGAAATTAAAGGAAAAATCCTTGGTTACTTGAATGTAACCTCTCTAAAGTTTTTCACAGAATCTCCAGTAGCCCACCTCTTTGAATGCATGTTCAAATTCTTTGTTCCTTGTGAGAACATCTAAGCCGTCAGGTTCAGCTCTAAGACACTGGCCTGATCTATGTTTTTTCTTTTCTTTAGACATTTCTGTGAGACCCCTGCAAGGAGACTTGAAAAAACTTGCACTGTCTTAGTTTGAACACCGCCTCGCTTGAGCTTTCAAAAATTTCTGGTGAATGTCGTCCTTGAGCTTGCCAATTGTCTCTTATGCATGAAAGGAACATGAAAAAGACCAAGATGAATTCACCTTACCTTACCCTTTTTTGAAATATTGAAAAGAGTGCGTACAAAACCCCTAACGAATCTAATGATGAGAGTGAATGGCTGCATGTGAAAAGAAAGGTTCATGGACTGACACCTGATGATGAAACATTAACGGATTTTGATGGATTTGACAGCTAGACAAGATTTGGCACAAATCCTCGATTTTTTAGCGCATCCAGTGAAAATTTTGGGTTTTGTGCTACGAAAAATCCTAACTATGAATCCCCAATTTCGTAGTGCACACATTGTATTTTCTGAGTTTTGTGCTATGAAAACTCCTAGGAAATTTCGTAGTGCATGTCAATTTTGAAACAGCCTTAACACATGACACTTTTGAAATAATGTGGGATCAATTATAGGTAAAACAATATTGTTGACCTTATTTGATAATGGGAACAAGACTCCACTCTATGATTTAGACTTCCTAAACAAAACAATAAAAATGACTTGACCAAGACTAACATAAAACTTTGGAACCATACCAGTTGTCCAAAATTTTCGAATTTTTTTTATATTGATAACATGTGGATCTTACACTTGTGTTCCATGTGCTTGTTACATTGCATCATATTGATCATGGTAGTAGTAAGGTTATCATGAGGAACTTGATGTTGGTTTTATTGAATGCATCGTCATGAGTATATGACTGGTTATACAATTATATGCAGCTTGATTACATCACTGTACGATGGGTTGCATTCTTGGTTATTTGATTACATGAATCAGTCTTGTAGGTTGATTACAAGAATTGATCACTTATGCTTGAATACACGCAATTATGCGTATGTGTAGTTGAATAGGAATTGATTATGCAGGTGGATAGTTGCATGAGACAATGTGTATAGTAGAGGAATGGTTGTTGTCATTAATGAGGTCATAGCATGAATTGTTAATATGGCCTTGCATTTATGACTGGACCCTAGTTAATATGATGATTATGTGTTGATGCACTTATTGATATATTTCTATATGTTATTATGGTTATGTTGTACATGAATCACGCTCATTTGATGATCTTGTAGACCAGGTATCCTCCCCGAATTATGCTAAGGTACGTTCATCCATTTTCGTTTGGTTTAGTTGACATAATATGCCTTACATGAAAGAGATCAGATGGCTAGCAAGGTGGTAGACTACATAGAATCTCCCTACGCATTAGATGGGAAACATGGTGTGGGGCACTCTTCTGACTTGGCAGAAACCTTGAGAAGCCTAAAGGAAGAAATAAGGAGTTGCAAAATAGACAATGACAAAATCATGCAGGCAGAAGAGAAACAAGAAGAGGTGAATGAGATATTACTTCAAAGTTTGTAAGATTTGCAGTGACAGGGACCTCTTCAGATCAGCCATGGAAATGATGACAAAGAAAAGGAGTTTTATGAGTTTCGGATGGGTTCTATGACAGATGAGGAGTATACTAGAAAATTTTTGGAGTTGTTGAGATATGTGCCTTACATCAGAGAGGAGAAGGCCAAGGTTCAAAGATTCATTAGTGGATTGAAAATTTCATATAGAGACCAGATTGACATTGATGAGCCTAGATCATTGGAGGAGGCCATCTGAAAGTTGAAGCATTTTTATGAGTAGTTGAAGCGCAAAGTGGAGCTGAAATGTGCCTTGAAGAGAAACAAAAAAGCTAAAGGAAAATGGCCACCAAAGCATGGAATACCTAAATATGCAAGTTAGTTCCTTACAAGAGATTCAATACAGTTAAGAAGGTACATGAGGAGCAGCAGGCTAGAGATGGTGGTAGGGAACCATGGCAATGTTGGATATGCAGTAAGGATCATCATAAGAGGGATTTTCCACAGTATGAGAGCGATGGTATACCTCAGATCTACAATGCTCAGGAGGTGCATACAGTTGGTGATGTTGGTCATAGCATTCCTCATATTTATGTAGCTATGGACAACATGAAGGTGGATCATCAAGCATCGATCATTGAGATGGATGATAAGCTTTGTGATCAAGTTGTTTCTATTTTGATTGATCATGGATCTAACTATAGTTATATTAATCCTGACCTCGTGGATAAGTGTGGTTTGAGAAAATAAGTGCATGCAAAATCTTGGTTGGTACTATTGGCTATAGGTACAAAGACGCGATTTCACTATTGGGTAAGAGCTTGGGCATTTGAGTTAAATGGTATGCCTACAGAAGTGCATTTGAATGTATTATCATTGGGATTTTATAGTATGCCTTTGGGTATGGATTGCTTATACCTTCACAAAACCAAAGTGGATTGCTTCGACAAGGTCATTGAGTGTGTAGATGATAGTGGGGAAAGAGGAATCCTACATCAATGAGGATGGGTACCACTATGCAGATGAAGCATAGTTGCAGAAAAGGTTGTGTGATGTTTTCAGTACACATTTCCAGCGACAAGGATAAGGAGGTTGAGGATGCAAAGGTGTTAAGAAGGTACCTAATTTTGCATCAATTTTAGGATGTATTCCCTGAGGACATTACAAAGTTTCCACCTCACAGGGAGGTAGACTTTTATATTGAGTTAGTGCTAGGGGAAACTCCAGCATCGAAAGAACCTTACAGGATGAGCACACTTGATTTGGTAGAGTTGAAGTTGTAGCTAAAGAAAATTTTGGACAAAGGATACATCAAACCTAGTGTATCACCTTGGGGTGCACCATTGTTGTTCATAAAGAAGAAATATGGTACTCTTAGATTGTGCATTGATTGTAGGCAGTTGAATATGGTAACGATCAAGAATAGGTACCCTTTGATGAGTATTGATGATTTTTTTGATCAGCTAAAGGGGGCAGCAATGTTTTTTAAGATCGACCTAAGATCTGGCTACCATCAGGTATGCATCAAGGAAGAGGATATCTTTAAGACTATGCTCGAGACCAGGTATGGGCATTATGAGTTTTTTGTTGTTCCATTCGGTTCGAATAATGCTTTAGCTACATTCATGTGTTTGATGAATAGTGTGGTGCATCCTTATTTGGACAAGTTTGTTATTGTATTGATTGATGACATACTGGTATATTCTAAGAATGAGGAAGAAGATGTTGAACATTTAGCAATAGTTTTGAGATTGCTAAGAGATGAGAAGTTCTATGCTAAGATTATCAAGTGAAAATTATTTCATACTAAGTTACACTACTTGGGATATGTTATCTCCAGGGAAGGCATAGCACTAGATCCAGAGAAGATAAGGCCCATCATGGAATGGGAAGCTCCTAAGAATGTAGATGAGGTGAGACCATTCATATGATTGGCAGGTTACTACAGGAGGTTCATCAGGAACTTCTCACATATTTCTTATCCTATCACATCATTGCAGTGGAAAGGTAAGAAGTTTGAATGGATGGCGGAATGTGAAGATAGTTTTGAGTAGCTTAAGCAGTTGTTGACACATGCACTAGTGCTAAAGATTGTGGATCCAGACAAGGAGTTTGTAGTGTGTACAAATGCTTGCAAGAGGGAACTTGGTGGAGCTCTCATGCAAGAATGACAGGTAGATTTCTATGAGTCATAGAAACTGAATGAGCATGATCAAGACTATCCAATGCATGATCTTGAGCTAGCAGTGATTATACATGCATTGAAGATGTGGAGACATTATCTTCTTTGTAGGAGGTTTACATTAATGAGTGATCACAGTGGGTTGAGGTATTTGTTTGACCAACCAAATCTAAATGCCAAACAAGATAGATGGTTGGCTACCCTTAGTGAGTTTGACTTCGAGATCAAATACATCCAAGGGAAGGAGAACTGGTTTGCAGATGCTCCTAGTAGGAGAGTATAGGTAAACCATATAGTAGTTATAAGATCCTATGGGGAAGAGTTATAGAATAGGATCTTGCAGATAGGGCAATAGGATGACAAATACATGCAGATCATGCACACATTACAATAGAGTATAGCCACAGGTACAAGTTTAGGTGCAGGTACAAGTGCAAGTATAGGTAATGGGGATCATGATGCAGACTATCATCTCATGGCAGATGGCTTGGTGAGGTTTCGAGACAGGATCTATGTGCCAAAATGCACTAAGCTCAATAATCTTATCTTGAGGGAGTTTCATTTGAAACTGTATTTGGGTCATCCAGGATATCAGAATACATTGATGGTGGTGAAGGAGTTTTATTATTGGCCGAATCTGAAGAAGGAAGTGGCAGAGTTCATGGCTATATGTTTAGACTGTTAGTAAATAAAGGTGGAATGCAAGCATCCTGATCATCTACTACAACCTATTGCGATTTTAGAATGCAAATGGAAGGTAATTTCTATGGATTTCATCATAGGTCTTCTGAGGACAATGAGGCAACATGATTCTATTATGGTCTTGGTTGACAGGTAGAGTAAGGTAGCTCATTTCATTATGGTGAAGACAACATATTCAGCCAATGAGGTAGCACAGGTGTTCATCAGAGAGATAGTGAGACTACATGGTGTTCCAAAGAAGATTGTGTTGAACAGGGATGCAAAGTTCACTTCCAAGTTTTGGAAGGATCTATTTGCAGGCTTCGGTACAAAATTGGCCTTTAGTACATCTTATCATCCACAGACAGATGGTCAGACATAGAGGGTGAACCAGATCCTTAAAGATATGATGAGGATGTACGTGATGCACCAGTAGAGGAAATGGGAGGAGTATCTTCCATTGGTTGAGTTCACATACAATAATAGTTATGAGGAGTTCTTGAGGATGATTCTTTTTGAGGCATTGTATGGATAGAGTTGTAACACTCCCATCAGTTGGAGTGATCCAGTGAATAGGGTACTTATTGGACCGGACATGTTGACGGACATGGAGTAGGAAATGAAGGTTATAAAGAAGAATCTAAAGGCAGCACATGATATATAGAAGATTTATGCAGATCAGCACATGGTGTTCAAAGAGTTTCAAGTTGAGGAGCATTGTATTTGTGCATCAAGCCTAAGAAAAGCTCTTTGAGGATTGGTTGATGTGCCAAGTTAGCACCACGGTATTGCGGGGCTTTCTAGATCCTCGAGGGAATTGTACCAATGGCATATCGACCTGCACTACCTCCAACAATGAAATTCCATGATTTTTTCCATATTTCATTGCTTAAGAAGTACATAAAGGATGTTGATCATGTTATTGATTGGTCTGTATTCCCAGTGGAGCAAGAAGGACAGTCCTTGCTAGAGCCTCAGTGCATATTGCAATAGAAGCATCTCATGCTCAGGAACAGAGCCATAGAGAAATTTAAAGTTAAATGGAAGCAATTTAGGCCTGAAGAAGCTACATGGGAGATGTCCGATCAGATGTCGGCCCTGTATCCTTCATTGCTTGCTAGTTGAGGAAAAGAAGTTTTGGTTTGATGTTGATTTATGTTTGGCATATGTTTTGTTGATGTTTTGATATTTGTATATGTATATGTATATGGATGTAAATACCTCCATGAGTTAAGTTATAAAGATCCAATAAGCGGTATGGTTATTATCTTGTCATGTTGTTATGATGTTTTGCTTTTGAGCAGGTCCTTCATTAGAAATTATACAACGAGCTAAGTTATAAAGCTCCATAAGTAGTATGTTTTCTTTTCAATGGTCTTGCTGAGGTCTTGGTGTGGTTTGTTAGTGTCAGTGTTTCACACTGCCATCAATGATGAAAATATGCTCTTTTGCATTTCATAGTAGGAGTCCCATACTGATGAGTTTGCATTCCATTAGGTCATGGATTCACTGATGGTAGGGTTTACTTCCAATTTTTCCCTCATGATCTATACTTGCTGATCCTCTTTCATATTTCAGTCATGGCTCATGATTTACTCTACAGTTTATTTCATTAGGTCTTAGGGTTTGGTCTCATTAGGTTTTAGGGTCCCACCATGGTCAAATCCAATTATTACATGCCAATAATGATCAGCAAGGACATGAGGAGGCCAATAATGATTGGTAAAGTCATAATTTATCAGTTTGAGAGCCAAATGTAGTTCTCACCTCAAAACTTGTTTTGAGGTGAAAACATAGTATTTTGTTTTTATCTTCATTTATGATGTAATTTTATCTTCTTATATGTAATATTTGTTCCTAGCTGCTCCTAAGCTTGTGATGTTGCCAAGCACCTGCCACTGCAAAAATCAGGTTATCTAGAGCATCAGTCCACCTGCAAGAGCAAAAGAGAATAAAACTGAAAAAATAGAGCATTTAAAAGGACAAAGAGACATTACAAAAATGGGTTTTTCAAAAGAAAAAATTAAAAAGGGAAGTTCATATATAAACTCATTCTCTTTTATTTTCATGCCATTGTGTCATTTTGCAAATCAAAAGAGCCAAGGAGAGAAGAAAAACTAGTTTTCTAAGCATTCTTGAGCAAAACAGGGGTGGCGTTGCACTTAGAGGAAAAGGCCTTATTCTTCTAGAAATTCTGGTCAGGCGTTGCGCTCCTGGGAAGTGGCGCTGCACTTACAGACTAGTGCTACGCTTAGAGGCTGATTTCACAGTGTAAATTATAATGGGCGCTGCACTCCTAGGGTGGCACTGCGCTCTTGGGTTGTGGCACTGCACTTAGGCCAGCCAAGCCCAAAAACGCTCCTAGCTTCTGATTTCTTCCAAATTTCCTCTTGTTTAACATTTGGCAAGTAAGTATCATTGTTCCTCTTGCTACTTAGTTTGCATATGTCAAGAATTTTATGGTTTTGCTCTCTTGAATGAAAACCCTAATCACCACTATAAAACCCTAGTTCTTGATTCTCCCTACCACTCACCTCATAAACTCAACCCTTATCTCTTCCACTATTATCACCTCCTACCACCCATATATT
This sequence comes from Pinus tabuliformis, assembly GCA_031772625.1. Taxonomy (NCBI): domain Eukaryota; kingdom Viridiplantae; phylum Streptophyta; class Pinopsida; order Pinales; family Pinaceae; genus Pinus; species Pinus tabuliformis. The sequence goes on from CM062815.1 coordinate 605,496,591, forward strand.
ACTCCCTAAACCCTCTCCCTCTCATGTTTTACCCATAGCTTCTCCTACATCCATTACTTCAATCCATTTCACATACCACTCACACCATACCACTGTTAAACTGTGCAAACTAAGAGAGTCAGCTAAATCATGGACAGAGGTAGTGATGTTGAGTATGAGGAGGAGATAGCCAGTGACAGTTTTGTAGAGAGACTTTGGCAAAGAGGGCCTCACAAGGGAGGGAAAATTATAAGAGAAGAGCCCACCAGTTTAAGAGAATTACAGGCTTGCCCACTTACAATTTCTTGTTTCAGACACCAAGGATGTTTTGAATTCTGTAAAGTAGTGGAAAGAGTTTAGTTTCACCATGAGTTGGCCAGAATTTTTGTAGCCCATTTACATAATCATGAGGTGACACTTTCCGGAGTAACCTTCACAATATCACCAGCTGTCATTTTAGAGGCCACTAGAATCCCTAATGTTGGTGAGAAATGGTACAAGGGTCATGACCTTGATGAGGATTACTATGAGCCTTACATCAAGCCTCAGTACAGAAACCAGGTGAAGAGGCTTTTCCCCTTTAAATTTTTGGAGAACAGGTATGTTCCTTTGATGAGGATTATCATCAAATATTTCACTTGTGAAGGCAGATTCTCCCAGTTGTATGCTTACCATATCAGACTCCTCATGCACTTCACCAAGGTAAATATGATGAATCTCCCATACTTCTTATTTAGAAATATTGACACAATAGCTTACCTTGTGCAGAAGAAGCCATACCCTCAGCAGTTGAACATCATCTATCATTACTCCTTGATCAAAATCATCGTTCTTCACCATCTTAGTCTTCTTAGCATTCCTCGTGAGACTTTCTTTGTTCATGAGATGTTTAAAGGTTCACAGACCCCTTTACCAGTGCATCAAGAAGAAGTTGGGCCTTCTAGCCATGGGGAAACAAGGGAAGAGGTCAAGGAAACCAAAACTGCTGAGGTACCAGTGTACTTAACATATCAGAGAGGCACAAGGAGACTTTTTGTAGTTTCTAGGAAAGTGTTTGCTCCACAAGGTGTGGAAGGGACCTTGCCTTCATCATCAAACCATAGGCAAATGTTATCTCCACAAGGTGTGGAAGGGGCTTTTCCTTCTACATCGACAAAATAGGTACAGGTTGAGCAGTTGAGAAAAGGCAAGGAAAAAGTGCAGGAGGAAGATATTGGTGATGAAGAGGAAAGAGATTTTTACTTGATTGAGAATGAGGACCCACAGCAGCACTTTACTCATCATGGAATTGGCATCATTGGCGTAGAGGCTTAGGATGAAGAAACCATCAAAGACATTATCATACAGGAAAGGGAAGCTCAAATACAAGCTTTGGCAGACAACTCAAAGAGAGCCAAGTTAATCATCAAATACTTGGAATAGGAAAACAAACAATTGAGTGACAAACAAGTCCTCAGGGAGCTGGAAATGATCAAGGAAAATATGAAAATGGCCAAAGATTCTCATGTCACATTTACTCCTATTGAGAAAGATATTGAAAATGATAGGGAAACTTGGCTTGAGAGGGTCAACATACATCTTGAAGGACTAATTGAGAAGGCCAATAGGGATAAGAAAATGCTCTAACACATGGCCTACCATTACATGACCTACAACAAAATTTGTCATATGAGGATTATAAAGTTAAAGGCTAGGCTAAGGAGAGCTTTAAAAAGAAAAAATAAGGAAGATAGGTTGAAGATGTTGGCTGAAGCCTCCCTAGCCCAACAAAATTTGTAAGATGAGGATTAGAAATTTAAAGGCTAGGCTAAGGAGAGCTTTGAAAGGAAAAAAGAAGGAAGATAGGTTGAAGATGTTGGTTGAATCCTCCCTAGCCCATCAAAGTAGTTGATGATGGTGTTCCATGCCAAATTTGGGAAAATTTTGAGAAATTTTTGTAATTTAGAAATTTAGAAATTCACAACATAGAAATTTTACCCAAAAGCGTAGCGCCACTGGCGCTGTGCCTTTTCTTGGGGCATCCATTGGAGAAAAAGTTGAAATTTTTGAATTCCGATTCCGAATGATGAGGACATGCACCCTAGAAATTTTTAGAAGTTTTGGAGCAGATCTGGTTCACCAAGAGGTCCAAAAACTACAAAAAATGGCCTTTCTGCCTCTTTTTGGACACACAGAAGCAGTCTTGGGAGATTCAAGTTTTGAGGGGGAAAATAACCTTCAAATTAAAAAATTATAGGTGTTCCAGAAACTAGACTTGAATACCTTTCCAATGAGCTATCATGGGCTCAATTTGGCTAAGGGGAACGGCTCCAAAATCAGGTGGAAAGTGGCACTATGCTTAGGACTAGTGGCGTTGCGCTTATGACCATTTTACTCAAAAAACAAAAATTCGCCTATTTTGACTGTGAATTTGATTTCTCTCTCCTCATTGATGATTCACTGATGTAATTGATGACATGGCATGTAAATGTAATGATGAAATAGTGTTAGAGGGTAGGCTCATTAGTTAGAGATGTTTTTGAGGCAAATGAATAAGTTTACCCTCTTTTAGAGGCAAGTTGTTTGACTACCCATATTCTAGTTCTTTGTTGGGAAATGGTTGAAACAACCCCTCTTCTCATGGATTTGACCCCTAAAGGTTAGGATGAGTAGTTTACATGTCTATATTATGTGTTTTCTTGGTCATCTGTTGGGGTTGTATTCAACTGGATGCTCATGTACTGAACACTTATCATTTTGTAGCAGTTTTGGTAGGAAACTAATAAAGTTGCAGCTATTTTTATGGGATTCTTGTGGTATGGCCTTTAGCATGTGTTTCTTCTTCTGTTAATATGTTCTCATGTTATTTATGTATGCCTCTTTCATATAATTTCTTCTGATTGTTGTTTTCAAGTCAGATAGGTGGAATACATTAGGTTTTAATGCTCTGCCTTGGGAAAACACCAGTATTTCATGTTTTCTTCTGTTTAGGAAGGATTCTTGACTTGCTCAGGCCCTTCTTAGCTCCTCACCAGTCTAGCCTTTCACCCCATCAAGCTTAAGGTGCTGAAGATCATACCTACCTTGCCCCATAGAATCCCCTGCAATTTTGACTTAGTTTCCCAGACCCAAATTGCCCAGCTCCTCCTGATCTGGCAAAAACACCAAAAAATTCAATCAAAACCCTTGAGCTACTATACCTAGCATAAAATCTTGTTCTTGATCCAATCATCTTGACTGAGATCCATAGGAGAGATCCCTCTCCCAGCCTTGTAGGGCTAGCTACAAGGTTAAGCGTGGTTTGTGGTTACCCTAGAATTGCCTCCCTTCAGCGTGAGGTAAATCCAGGTGATAACATGGTTTAACACCGATGATGGTGTTCCCCAAGGGGGAGGGTTATGTAACAACCTTGGTGAAAAGTTCATGTAATAAATGTTAATAAAGGAAAAATAAGACCATGGTTAAGGGACGCTTATTCCAAACTGAATGATTAGGTAAAGATATCCTACTAGGCATCACTGGATGTGTGTTTTGGCTAAGAAAATTGGCAAAGACTAAGGCATTAAAAGGAAAAAAGGAATTTTTGGCACATTTATTTATGAAAATAAAGGAAATTAGGATAAAAGTAAGGTTAAAGGGCATAGGTTGCTTGTGAGGAGGAAATTGAAGGAAAATAATTAAAAATGAAGAAGTAGAGGCCTCATTCATGAAAAGGCTTATGAGGACTAGTTCATGGCTTTTGTCAGTTCAAGTTTGGAGCTCTCTCATTATTCTATCTCTCTCTCTTACTCTTGGTCATTTAGAGTTTTCTTGGAGCACTCTAGTTTGGAGGAAAAGAAAGGGAAAGAAAGGAAAGGAAGCGAAAAAAAGAAAAGATCAAGGAAAGGAAAGTAGGACTAAAGTAGCTTCAGAAGGAATACTTGTAGGTACCCTTTTTCATGTGCAATTTCTTAGCTGGTTTGGACACTCATTGATTTGCATGTTGGTGTATGGTTGTCTTGTTGTTGGTGGCATGGTTTTGTCGAGTTATGACAGTTGATTTCATTCTAGCCTAGCCGTTTTAGGGATGCCATTCTATGTTTGATGTTTATCTCAGTTTTTATATTTAGTTTGCTAGATGGATTTTGGAATCTGAGATGAAGGTGGTCTCTAGTTTCATTCCCAAAGGCCTAGGAATCTCTTGACCAGTTTGGCAGGATACACGGTAAAGCTTTAGGGAGGAGTCTCGATTTAGGGCCTAGTGATACGGGTTCGGACTGTAGTAAATATTGAGATATTGGTCTTAGTTTAGGGCCTATTGATCTAGGATTGTATTATGGTAAATCCTAAGAGACAAGGAGATTGAAAATTCCTCAAGGATAGTTATGGATTCAATATGGAATTTCAGGTTTTGTTTGGTTGTGATCGGAGCACTGGTTTTGGTGTGATAATGGTTTGATGAGGGTGGAGGTGTTTAAACCTTCGGATTCCCTTGTTTTCTCTTGGATTGGTTGTTCTATGATATCCCACATTCATTCTTGGAATATGGCACGAGGTTGACTGGCTGAAAGAGATATTTGGTTTAGCCATGTCTATGGTCGAGTGGTACGTGGAAGTCCCGAACCTGGTCAAATTTTCCTATGATTAATAAAAGCTAAGTTCTCTTATTTTTTCATTGATTTATATGTGGATTATTGGTTGTCGTATCTATAATATTTATATGGTTTTATACTGGTTATAAGCATGGTTGAATGGCTAGTTTATATCATGGTTATTTCATATATTTACTTATAAAGGTTAAATGGATGGATGAAAGACCTAATTGATGATGTAGTAGTTCAATGGAGAAGGAGCTGATCCTTCTAGTTATGTTTCATAAGTTCTTTCAGTCATTTATGCTTTGTCTTGTATCCTAGACCTGTAGGTTGCATTGATGCCAAGTGTTTGACAGAATGTTAGTCCCAGCTGGGGATGCTCAAGCCTAGTCCTAAGGGTTAATTTTGATTTATCAACATTGTTATCATGTTTTTAATGAATTATGTAAGTTACAACAAGTCTTGAGGATAGGGGAGGATTATGGGCTAGAAAAGTAACTTAAATCTTGGGGTCGCTGGCACAGAACTAGAAATTTTGGTCCACAGTCGATGGCAAGCAGGCCTATGAGAGCAACATTAGGTTTTTGGTTGCTCCCTTGCCCATAGCATGAGAGTGACTATGGCCTAAGAACTGCAGGATAGAAGTGAGACCCAACAACAAGTTGTATGGGTGGCTAACTTTTCTCTTGAGGGTTTTGTTGATGATGTTGGATGACTGTATGTGATGTTTCATCAATTCAACTTCCTTAAGGTGATATAGGAGGTCGAATATGATCATAGTAACATCTCTCCTCATGTTTATCCTAGTTGGCATGGTTACTTTTGGTAGATCTAGGACAGGGTGTTACAAAAAAATTCTCATGGCTTAGGTGGGGAGATCTGGAGGAATCCATTCTTGTATACGCCTAGTGATCCTTGGACTAGTATATGGTGGGATTGTGGTAAATATTGATAGTGTATGTTTCATGTTTGGGCATAGGAATCCCTTGGTGGATTGCAGTAAAGCTTGAGGAAGCCCTGGTTGTTTTGTTGTAAGTCCCACATTCATGCTTGGAATATGGCACAAGGGTGATTGGATGAAAGAAAGATTTGGTTCAGCCCAATCTCTGGTCGGGTGGTATGTGGAAGTCCCTAACTTGGTTAGCCTTTGCATATGTTAATAAAATATCTTTTCCTCTTGTGTTCCATGTGTACTTGTACTTGTTAATGTGTGTTTTTAATGGTTGTTCTATCATTGCTATTTTGTTGGTTATATGTTTGTTATAAGCATGGTTTATGACAGACTTGAGTTATGGCTCTCATCTTGTTTTATTTTGTAAATGAAATGTTAATGAATATATGAGCTAATAGATTATAATGCATATATTTAAGAGGTCATCAATCCTTCTTGATGAATCTCAGATAAGTATGAGGTCCCTATGTTCAGATTTGTTTTTATGACATGTAGATTACATGTTCATGATGTGTTTGATGGAATGTTTGCCATGGATAAGCATTTTTAGGTCAGGTCCTTGTTCAATTTTTTCATTAGAGGCCTTATCATTATGTTATTTATCATTTCTATAAGTTTCATGAAGTTCTAGGAAGGGGCATGAGCCCTAACCCTAAAAAAGTAGCTTCGTATTCGTGGTCACTGGCACAAAACTGCCCGAAAAAGGCCACAATCGCATGGAGGACTTCCCATGGGAGAAAGTGGAGGGTATCATTCACATGGAAGGATTTTCATGGGAGAAAATGGGGGTCTAGTTCAACAAAACATCAATTTCTCTTAGGCATAGGTCACCCGGAGGGGTTGGTTGGCTCTTGAAGGTTCTGTAGCACCTAAGGAAGGTCAGTTTGGTTTTTTCTTTATCGATTCCACTTCCTTAACTATACTTGAGGAGTTGAATCATATCACAATAACTCTTCATCACATGTTTACTCTGGTGGACTGGTTATCTTGGGTAAATGTGGGATGATGTTGTTACAGAGTGGTATCAGAGCATGGTTGACCCCTTGGACTCGATGGGCACAATGTGTTTGTCATGCATACATGTTGGTTGCATATGTGTTATTTATGCTTGCGGTCTATGTGTTTCTTTTGTATGCATGGTGGTGGTCATTGTTGTAGTTGTGTTTTCATGAAGAGGATGATGGTGATCTTTGTTGGATGTGGTCGTCATGAGTGCATGTCGGTTATGCATTGGTTATGCATGTCAGTGTCTATATGTCATTATGCATGCATTGTCATGCTTATGATATAGTTATGCATGGTAAATGGATAATGGTTGAAATGGTGTCTATATATTGATATGATTATGTTTATACATGTATGGCACTAATATGGTTGATCTTGCAGATGAGATATCCTCCCCTGAACTATACTAAGGTATGTTGATTATGTTTGTATTTTGGTTTAGATGACATGGTATACTTGGAGGAATAAGATCAAAGATGACTAGCAATATGGTAGACTATAGTTCATGATATTATCCCTACGGATCTAATGAGAAGCATGTTGATTGGTACTCTCCTGATATAGAAGATACGTTGAGAAATTGGAAGGCAAAAATAAGAATTTGAGAAGCAGATAATGATAAAATAATTCAGGCACAAGAGAAACATGTAGAGGTTAATACATTTATTCTTTAGACTTTTCCATATTTGCAATGACATGGACTTCTTAGGATCAACCATGGGTAGGAGGATAGGACTAATGGGGCATATGGAAGTAGGTCTCATGGTGGGCACAGGTCAGATAAGGATGACACGATCAGAGATGGAAGGTTCTTGGACACACCTGATAGGAGAGGTGACAGACATAAGTTGTATTCTAGTTTTGGTTCTGATAGGTATCATGGTCATCATCATTATCATCCTTACAGGAGGAATGATAGGGGATATTTTCTAGATGAGTTAAAGAAAACAAAGCCACCTTCCTTTGATGGAGATTTGAAGAAACCAGAAGATGTAGAGGCATGGTTACTTGGGATGAAGAAGTTCTTTTAGTTGCATGATTACATAGAGAATATGAAGGCCATAATAGCTATATTCATCCTCAAAGGGAAAGCAAACATCTAATGGGAATATGTGAAGTGGGTTAGAGACATTAGGACAAAAGAGTTGAGTTGTCATGAATTCAAGAGACTTTTCAGGAAGAAATATTTTTCAGAGAGGTACTATGACAGTAAATCTAAGGAATTCTATGACCTTAAGATGGGATTGGTAAAGGATGAGCAGTATACGACCAAGTTATTAGAGTTGTTGAGGTATGTACCATATCTTAAGGATGATAAAGCCAAACTTTAGAGATTTGTTAGTCGATTACCATTATCATTTAGAGATCAGATTGAATATGATGAACCTCGGTCACTTGAGTAAGTCATTGGTACATTGAAGCATTGTTATGAGCAATCAAAGCACAAGAGAAAGTTTCATCAAGGATGGAAAGGGAAATAAAAATTGAAAGGTAAATGGAAGCCGAAAATAAACAGACCCCAGGATGCAGGTGAGAAAGAAAATGTTGCACCTTACAAGAAGATTAATAGACCTTAACTTGGAGGGCAGTAGAGTAAAGGTGTTGGTAAGGGACAATTGTAGTGTTGGATATGTGGTAAGAAGCATATCAAGAGGGATTGTTTGCAGAATCATGGAGGTAGACCTCAGATCTACAGTGCATAGGAAGTGCATATGGTTGGGGACGTTGGGTAGATCATTCCTCTTATCTATGCAACATTGGATAACAGGAAGGCAGATCACTAGGCATCTATTATCGATATGGATGGAAAGATTTGATCAAGTTGTTTCTATTTTGATTGACCTTGGATAAATTATATTTATATTAATCCCGACCAGGTGGATAAATGTGGTTTGAATAAAGAATTCCACACAGAATATTATTTGGTGCAGTTGGCTACAGGTACAAAGAAAAGAGTTCATCATTGGGTAAGAGCTTGTGCATTTGAGTTGAATGGTATGCCTACATAAACACATTTGAATGTGCTTCAGTTGGGATCATATAGTATGCTCTTCAATATGGTATGGTTGTATCTTCATAGGACCAATGTAGATTGTTATGATAAGTCTATTGAGTGCTTGGATGAAAATGGAGAATAGAGAATCTTATAGGGTGAGAAGAAGGAAACATCAACCACAATGGTTATAGCTATGTAGGAAAAGTGCAGTCATAGGAAAGGGTGTGTTTTATTTGTAGTGCATATTTATATTGATAAAGATGAGGATGTTGAGGATGCGGATCTATTAAGAAGGTACCCATTTTTACAGTAGTTTTAGGATGTATTTCCCATAGATATTTATAATTTGTCACCTCATAGAGAAGTGGACTTTTCCATTGAGTTGGTATGAGGGGAAACACCAGCATCAAAGGCACCATACAGGATGAGTATAGTGGAGTTGGTATAATTGAAATTGCAATTGAATGAAATGCTTGAAAAGGGATACATCAGGCCAAGTGTATCACCTTGGGGTGCCCCAGTGTTGTTCGTGAAAAAGAAGGATCATACTCTCATGTTGTGTATTGACTACAGGTAGTTACACAAGGTGACGATCAAAAAAAGGTATTTGTTGCTAAAGATTGATGACTTGTTTGATCAGTTAAATGGAGAAACAATGTTCTCAAAGATTGATCTAAGATCAAGATACCATTCGGTACAGATTAAATAAGAGGATATCTAGAACACTTATTTTTGGACTAGGTATGAGAATTATGAGTTTGTTGTAGTTCCATTTGGTTTGACTAATGCTCAAGCTACTTTTATGTGCTTGATGAATAGTGTGTTGGATCTGTATCTAGACAAGTTTGTTATTGTGTTCATTGATGATATATTGATATATTCTAAGAATGATGAAGAGCATGTTGAACACTTAGAAATAATATTGATATTTCTAAGAGAGAATCAATTGTATGTCAATCTTAGTAAATGTAGTTTCTTTCAGATAGAGGTAAATTACTTGGGACATGTTGTTTCCAAGGAAAGAATAACAATGGATCCAAAAAAAATAAAAGTTATTATGGAATTGGAAGCTCCTAGGAATGTGGATTAGGTAGGGTCATTCATGGGGTTAGAAGGTTACTATAGGAGGTTCATCAAGAACTTCTAACACATTGCATATCCTATTACATCATTGCAAAGAAAAGGTAAGAATTTTGAATAAACATAGGAATGTGCAACCAGTTTTGAGCAGTTGAAGCAGTTGTTGACAAATGCTCTAGTTCTTAAAATTGCAGATCTAGATAAAGAGTTTGTGGTGTGTATAGATGCTTGCAAAAGAGGACTTGGTGGATTCCTTATGCAATAGGGACAAGTGGTATGTTAAGAATCAAGGAAACTGGTGAGCACAACAAGAATTATGATACACATGATCTTGAGTTGGCAGCAATCATCCATGCTTTAAAGATGTGGAGGCACTATTTTCTTGGCAGGAGGTTTGTATTTATGAATGATCATGATTGATTGAGATACTTGTTTGACCAACCAAATCTGAATTTCAGACAAGATAGATGGTAGGCCATGATCAGTGAGTTTGATTTCAAGATCAGGTACATTAAGGGTAAGGAAAAAAAGGTTGCAGATGTTCTTAGCAGGCAGATATAGCTAATCACATAACAACTGTGATTTCTTATGGGACGAATTGATAGGATCAGATCATACAAGTAGGACAGCAGGATGACATGTACATGGATCTTAGGCACATGTTACAATAGTTTACAGGTGAACAAGATGTGGAATATCGTCTTACAATAGATGGTTCTATCATATTTAGAGATAGGATCTATGTGCCAGACAATAGTGAGCTCAAGAAGATTATCTTAAGGAAATTTCATACTAAGCTATATTCAGGTCAACAGGGATATCAGAAGACATTGACAGTAGTGAATAAGTTCTATTGTTGGATGAATTTGAAGAGGGAAGTGGTAGAGTTTTTGGCAAGATGCTTGGATTTTCAATAGGTAAAAGAAAAGTGTAAGGCTCTTGGTGGATTACTACAGCCAATTCTGATTCCAAGACTAGAAATGGGTGATCATTTCCATGGATTTTATTACAAGTTTCTCGAGGACATCTAGAAAACATGATTCCATTATGGTTGTGGTGGACAAGTTGACAAAGGTAGCACACTTCATTCCAGTGAAGTCTACTTATTCAACTAGTGACGTAGCAAAGGTCTTCATCTGATATGTAGTGAGGTTGCATGGTGTACTGAAGAATATTGTGTGAGGCAGGGATGTTAATTTCACTTCTAGGTTCTAGAAAGATTTGTTTGCAAGTTTGGGTACAAATTTGGCCTTCAACAAATCTTGTCATCCACATACAGATGGAATGACAGAGAGGGTCAACAAGATTTTGGAGGACATGTTGAGGATGTATGTGATTCATCAACAACAAAAGTGGGAAGAGTATCTACCACTGGTAGATTTTTCTTACAACAATGGGTATCAAGAGTCACCGAGGATGATTCTATTTGAGGCACTCTATGGGTGGAGTTGTAGTACTCCCATTAGTTGGAGTGATCTAGTAAACAGGGTGTTGATAGGACTGGACATGTTGGAAGAGATGGAATAGGAAATGCAGGTTATCAAGAAGAATCTAAAGGCAGAACAGGATAGGCATAAAATTTATACAGATCAACACAGGTTGTTTAAGGAGTTTAAGGTTGGGGAACACGTATTATTGCACATCAAGCCCAAGAAGAGCTCTTTCAGGATTGTGTCATGTGAAAATATAGCACCTCAATATTGTGGGCCTTTCGATATCCTTGAGAGGATTGCACCAGTGGCCTACATACTTGCACTACCTCTAACAATGAAAATCCATCATATTTTCCATTTTTAATTACTTAAAATATATGTAAAGGATGTTGATTGTGTTATTAATTGGTTTGTACTGCAGGTGGAGAAAGAAGGATAATTCTAGCCACAACCTCAGTGTATTTTGCAGAGAAATATGCTCATGCTCCAGAACTGAGCAATTGAGTAGGTTAAGGTGTAGTGGAAGCACTTTGGGCCTAATGAAGCTACATGGGAAACGGTTGATCAATTGCGGTCTATATATCCTTCCTTGTTTTCCATTTCAGGTAAAGAAGTTTTAGTATATGTGTATATGTCTATGGATGCAGTTACCACCATTAGTTGTGTTATAAAGCTCTAATAAGTAGTATGAGTGCCATGTTGTTATGTTTTTCATGTTGGTTTGATTTTCAGTAGGTTAATCATTGTAAATACTGCATCGAGCTAAGTTATAAAGCTGCATGGGAAGTATGTTTTTCTTTTCAAGGGCCTTGCTGGTTGTAGGTATAATAGCACACCAAGGAGACTATTCCCCTAAGAGGGAGGGGTTTGTAACTGTGACCACCTCCTCCCACATTTACCCACTTTCACTTGTTTTCCTGGGGTGAACATGAGCTGAGGGTCACTACGATAAGAATCAACCTCCTATATGACCTTAAGGAAATGGAGTGGACAACTTAATACCTTACTGACATCCCTTAGGTGTTACTGGACCTCCAGGAGCTACACAACCCCTCCAGGTGTCCAACCCCTGATCTAACTCTGATTTTTATTGACTTGAGCTCTTAGTCACTCCCTTGAAAAATCATCCAACCAAATGTAAGCCTCTATTTGATCCTGTAGTCCTACTTCCCAATGCCTATGGAATTTTCCAGTTAGTTATGTACCAGCGATACCAAACTTTGAGTCACTTCTTCATGGCTAGGACTCAGATCTCTGCCCAGAACTCAATGAAACTTCCATAAATGATGAATAACATAGCAATAAAGCTTCTAAACCAAAAACTTGAACAAGTACTTGACGTAACCCCTCCCAACCAGGATAGAAATTTTGTCAAACACATGATAAACATGCAATCTACAGGTCATAAATGCATATATGAACATAGGGATCTGAAACTCATTTGAGTGTTAACAAGAAGGTCCAATTCCTTCTCAAAATAGCTACCATAATTCCATTTAGTTCATGCATTCATTAATTGGAAATTCACCATTTAAAACGTGATAAGAGGAATACTTAAATCTATCATAAAACCATGCTTATAACTAACATATAACTAGATAGATAACAATGATAGAACAACCAATGAAGCCACATAATAACAATTATAATTGCTCATAAAAAACAAGAGGAACTTAGATTTTATTAATCATATGCAAAATCAACCAAGTCATGGACTTTCATTTACCACTAGAACATAGTTTGGCTGAACCAAATATTTCTTTCAGCCAATCACCTTGATCCATATTCCAAGCATGAATGTGGGATATCATGGGATAAACCAATCCATAAAGAATTAGGGGAATCTAGAGGCTAAACCACCTCCACCCTAACCATGCCATGATCTCACCCAAACAGGCCCTAAGATCACAAAACCAAATCGAGCTCGGATTCCTTATAATTCCTTCACCATCCCTTGAGGAATTTTCCTGTCTCCACCCACGTGTTGAGGGCTTCCTGTAGAAAGCCATCTCCATCCCCAATCCTTGGGATTTTACTGAGACCACCTCACCTAAATCCAAAACCTTCCAGTAATCGAAAGTTGAACCAAGAAATAATCTCATCACACCATGGTTATCAATAAATGGAAGGACAAGGCTAAAAACCATTGTTGAAACCCATAAAAACACATCCCAATGACAACAAGGAAACCAAATACACACATTCATATACCATGCATGTAAAAACCATCTAGGAAATCATACATGCAACCTGTTACCTGCAAGTATTCCCAATAGCACTTCTTGATCCAACCTTTCCTTGCTTGATCCTTTATTTCTTTTGCTTTCCTTGCACTTCATTTGCTTGCCTTCTTTCGTTATCCTCTTTGTGCTCTTCGCCTTTGTCAGAATAATTCCAAAACTAAACTAAAAAAGGGCTATGAACTAATACTCATAAGCCTTTTTATTATTGAGGCCTCTAGTTTTCTTCATTTTCCTCAATTTTCCTTCAATTTCCTCCTCACATGCAACCTGTGAGCTTTCACCTCCCTTTTCTCTTATTTTCCTTTATTTTCATAAATAAAATGCCAATAATGCCTTTTTTTATTTTTGAAGCCTTTTTCAATGCCTTTTCCAATATCCCATTAGCTATAATAAACAAAATGAACAACCATTAGGATGTTTTTCTCAACATTCAGCTTGGAATACGTGTCACGTGACCTTGGTCTTATTTAGCCATTATTAACTTTATTACATGAAATTTTAACCTGGGTTTGTTACTAAACCCTCCCACTTGGGGGAACATCGTCCTCGGTGTTTTATGAGACCTACAACGAGAAATATTTTTGAGCCAAAACATACTTCCCATGGACCTTTATAGCTTAGCTAGATGCAGTATATACAATGACCACTTCTGAAAACATGAAAAACATATAATTTACTCTAGATTTATAACACAAATAATTATGGTATTTATACTCATACACATTTTCTTCAACCAACAAATAATCATACTGTCTACAAAGCTTTATAAATTCATTTTCATTTAGTATTTACAATAGTATGCACATATATACATATGCACATTTCCTCAACCAATAAATAAAAGGATAAGATGCCTGTATCAATCAACAAGGGAATCCAGAGGCTCACACCTCCACCTCAAAAGTAGTACCAGGATTCACCTCCTTCACAAGAAGTCCATAATCCACAACCAAACTAAAACTTGCATCAAATATCTAGCCCTACAATCTTGTGCCACTTGTCCTCTCAGTGAATAGTTACAAACTCATTTTTCCATGGCACAATCCCAATGTGCATCTAATTCCATATGGAAATGCTAATGAACAAAACAAATCCATCCCCAACCCTCCCTTCTCTATTACATAGTCCCTCGGGAAATTCAATCACCCCCTTCCATGCAGTCACTCACCTTCCAAGTTCCTTAGCATCCCCTTTCTTGGGTGATCCATCGCTTGGCCATTTTTCCTCACATCGAAAGATATAAAAACCAAAGAATATCCCTATCTCAAAACCATCATACCAGTCATATCATGTTCATTGAAAATTAATGGACACTATTGGGTACCAGTGTTCCATAATGGCCCTGCTCCTCAATTCTCTACCAAAATATTGTTGCATGCTCCAATTCCTTGTCACTTGTGCTACTGATACTAATGCTTGCATCCAGTTTCAACCACCCAACCTGAGAATTTTCCATACCTCTTGTACCAAGCACATAATTTCATTAGATTCAAATTAAATTCAAATCATTGCTCATTGGTGGCTCATCAATAAGGTATGCTTGCAATTATGCTTACTTCCTACCACAACAAGTCAAACTATCTCTTTTATCAAATCATCATGTATAGACATATCACATCCAATTAGCTCAAAATACAACCGTCATAAATCATAATCATAGATCACATGTATAGTTAAAAACTGAAATAAAATTTTGATACTTATCTTTCAAATGGTTCTTTTGCTTCTATCTTTGTTCTTTATCCCTTTTGTACACACACTAAATCAATTTCCAAACCTGGCAAGGACCCAATGCCTTCTCTTTAAGAAACAAGGGGATTTGAAGACTAAACCACCTCTTCCCTCAATATCAGCAACAAGGGTATCCCAAGAATAAATCACCTCAACCCTCAATCACAACAAGGGTATCTCGAGACTAAATTGCATAAGCCCTTAATAAAAACAAGGGTATCCCAAGACTAAACCACCTCAACCCTCAATATCAACAATCCAGACACTAACACGCATGTTGTCGCTCCTATGACACCCTCCAAATTTTTGGCCTACACCAAATTTTATAGCATACCTTGGTCTATTGTCATTGCAGACATTGGAATCCATTCCATGTATTTTCTCCAAGTGTTTTGGTCCCTCTTGCGAGAATAACAAAGTGTCGTATTTTCACATGTTAAGTGTTTCACAAAGTATATAATCTTTTTTTTATGGTTTCAAGGGGTTATCTTTGTGATTTTGAGTTGACATTACCATGTTAACATCCTTCACACTCATTCCCAAAGTTTCAAGAATTATCGCATAAGTGTCATCACCGTCGTCGCAAAGTATATCTTTAGTGTCGTACTTTTTGTAGACCATCGCAAAGTTGTCACACTAAGGGAAGTATTTTGTTCATGTGTCCTCGATGATCTATGTTGTTGTGTATTCAAGTTTTCTAAGTGTGTGATTACAATGAATTTTCATCATTGTTCACATCAACTCATGGATCCCACACTTAGTCAAATTCTGAAAAACTTTCCGACCAAGCAACTTATCCTCATCTAGACCTCCTGAACTATGCATTGCATAGTTCCAACCCTCAATATGCAACATTGTCTCTTGACATTGCATAATTCATAGTTCCTACCTCCTAGTACTACACACTCCAAAGTTTTAGTGCTCAAGCCCAGACCTTGGCCTTCAAAATTGTGCAATTTAGCCCTCCAACCTTGCCCCAACTGCAAATTGTGTAGTATCTAAGCTCAATCCCAATGCTTGAGCTCTTGAAATATGCAATTATGAAATCACCAAGTCTGTATATTTTATTTTAGATTCACAGCTCATGTAATGTACTAAAAGACAAGACAAGAATATACTCTACTCTTTAAACAGTGGAAACCAATAGATCGATGAAAACAATAATCAACAAGAGGAAGATAATCAATGTCACATAACACAATAAATTCTTCGGGGAAATCCCCTTCTCAAAACCCTGACTATCTATTGCATTAATCATAAATTTGAGTGATAATACAGACCTTGTTCTCACTAGAACAATTATTGCACAAGTATTATCAACTCTCTACCTCGCAAGCTTGCTCTAGCCAACACTTAGCTAATTATGCTTCTTGCCAAGCCCCTATTTCCTTGCACAATTCCTGTGAGGATCAGCCCATATTTGATTTGGAAATCCTTCCTCCATAACTATGCAATCCAAATCTAGGTCCACTTCTGATTGCATGCATGATATGTACAACTCGGATCATTCTACAACTGACAGTACATTGTCCCTCCACTCTAGTCCTAGCTAGGTCTTTCTCTAAACTGACATGCATGAATTTCTCATGAGGGAATATTTAATTAGCTGGAGTAGCACCTCACCAACTCACTACTAATCCTCTACTAGTTCCACAAATAGTTAGAACTAGTTTAACTCTCTATAACTCAGTGAAACTAAGTCATCTAATTACAACTCAAATAAATCCATCCTTGTCACACGGAATCTGTCAAGGGTGCGGACACGACTGACCTTCCTAGAAGTCTAAGACATTCTAATGACAAACAAGACAAAATGGAGTGATCTTTCTCTAAATACACTTTTTACAACATGAAAACTACAAGTGTTTAGGCTTACCTTATTCCAAAACGCTGTTGTTGAAGTCCGTTCTTGACAATCCGGATGAGCTCCTCCTTCAAGTCAATTCCTGCAACCACAAACAATCAAACAATTACCAAGCACTTGCATTTCATATAATAAAACATATATTCAACATGCAGACCAAGGAACACATGAAATAACTCATTAACACAAGCTATTGAGAAAAATAAACCAGTTTGTATTAATAACGAAACAAAGAAACTCTTACAACCTGGCCTTGGTGTTGTGCAAGTTCCTCCCAGGGTCCATCAATGGTTTTCCTCTACTTTGACAAAGCTCACCCTCTCCCAAGTAGAATCAAGTGAAGACAATCTCTCCTCACAAAGGCTCTAATGGAAGACCTAAATCCTGCAGCATTTACCCAAAGAAAATGTATAGCTCCAACCTCCTCTCCTTCTGGCTCAATGCCTTTATTTATAGTGTTGTAAAGAGGTTATTCAGGTCCACTATCAATGGGATCATGCCCCTCTTTGGGTGGGATAGCTCCCTTATTGATGGGATTAGTTCCCCCTTAATAGAGATACATGAACCAACTGGAGGCGCATCCATTTCATCAAACCGACCTCTAGAATGTTCTAGAAGTAACCACAAGTAACTTTTTCAAGATAAAACTCGCGCATTTTGCCTTTTACAGAGGGACGCACCTGTCCCTTAACATACAGAGCGTCCATGGACACATATTTTGTGAACATGGACAGCGTCCCCGCAGGTAAGGCTAGAGAGAACCTGCGACCCCAGAGATAAACATAGTTTTTACAAGACTTTCTCTCTTCTTTGAGTTTGAGATGGATAACAGAGGCATGAGACTTGCCTAAGAGGGTAGCATGACTGTTGATTTGAGCCATACTAACTGTAAGTAGTCAAGGTGACATTTTTTAGTGTAACAGATTGCCCCCTAAAGTGCGAAGCCTGGAATAGAATAGGGTTTTGTAATTCTAGGAAGGGTGAAGCGCTTTATCATTTCAAGGATTGCCTTGTGGATGGCCTAGTTGGAACCTGCAATTTTCAACACAAAATACATGGATAAGATTATATCATCACTGAGGTAGGCATTCCCATACTCAGATTCAAAACTTTAACTAATGGACTAACTATTCTGATACAGGAATGATCTTGCAGTACACCATTTTTATAGACTTTTGTAGACGCAGTATGGACGCAGCCATCTGTTTATGATTAGTCTACATAGATAATGAATACAAAACTCCTCGCAGCCTGGATGGTAGAAACTAGATCCAGGGTCTTCACTTCTACTTCTCGAATTGGTACGATTCTAAGCATGTGATTAAATGATTCGATGTCGAACATGGTAGAAACCACTTGATTACCAGTCAATGATGTAAACTGTTAACAAGCGTGAGAGAAACCACCAGTAATGTCAATGGTTCTCAAAGTACCAAGCACAACCCGTGAAATGTGAATAGATGTTTTGATGTCGAACACTTCACGGAATCCTCTGATCGAAAGTCAATGATGTAAACTGACGTCAAAGGCGAGAAACCTGCCATTGATGCATGCAGACTTCAAGGTACTGTCGATTCCTAAGTCATCTTTCTAGATAATGTGTCGATGTCGATAGAAAGCGACCCGTTGCAGGCAAGCCCGCAACACGAAATCATTGTTCAAGTTGAAGAAATGTTGCTGTAAGGACTGACTCAGGGATGGTCAAATGGATGACAAGTATTTTGCAGATGAAAGTTTTTGCTTGCAGACCTCTTGAACACATAACGACACAACAGATGGCTTGGTGACGTATAACTCAAAGTTAACCCCTGGAACCCGGTTAAAGACTTTCAAAGTGATTTGGTCAACTGTGAGGTAAAAGATTTTCCAACCCAGGTGAATGAAAAGTGTCGTGTTCAAGAGTGGTAATAAAGTTTCTTCTGAGACTAAAGGTGACAAACAGGTTCATTCTTCTCTCTTTTCCCCCACCATTTCTGGCAAGTACCTCTTTATTTTTAACAAGCTTGAGGAGGATAACATATGCTTGATTATAAGCTCATCCTTCGGACGAGTCCAACCTAGTTTAAATTCGAACCCTAGGAAGGAGTGGTTCGTTCCTGTTTGTAATTGAACAGGTCCTTTACTGTAAAAGTTTAACGAGCCCAGTATAGGAGAAACTCGGCGTTTTTCAATTTTAGAGAGTCTGAAAAAACTAAAGGAGACTCCACGTTGAACTTTTTCGTATATTTGTGTCCCTCAAGCCCAAAAAAGTATAAAATAATACCTGGGGGAACCGCTTGATCTTGCGACCAAGGAGTACTTTCATAATAGTGTCGTTAACCTGAAAAGTAAAAAGCGATCAAGGACACGTCGTTTTATTTCCTTATCGAGTTCGAAACGACAAAGACCCGGCAATCTTTTCCTGATTTTGCGGTCAGAAAAGAGCTAAAAGGGGACAGTCTTTTAATTCCGTTTTAACGAGTGAAAAAGAAACACTCGGCGATCTTTTCATGTTTTAGGAGTCAGAAAAGGGCTTAAAAGATGACTCTGATATTTTTGTTTGTGAAAAATTACAATTTCCCTCGAAATCCCTTTGTCCTGCACAAAAGCAACACATTACTCATACCTGTTTAAAATAGGCAAAAATACATTCAAAAACATCTTTTCATGGTAAAAAATGAACTAATTCATCCAAAAAACCTATAAAAAGACCTTTTACCATGTCATTTTTACCGTTTCACTGTTGAGGTTGAAAAAGGAGCTTTTGACAAGAAACTTCCCGTGGTTGCTGCGGAAAATCTGACCGTTGGAATCGAACACCGTCTCATCCAGGTATTTTACATATCTTACTCTGCATTTCTATCCGTTTAGAATCAATTTTTAGGTTTTAGTTTCATTTTTTGGGAGGGTTTTGGTTTTGGGATGCGCCTCTCGGCGGACGCAGGTGCCCTTCGGGTGACCTGCGTCCCCCGACTTTTTCTCATACGGGAAAACGGTCGGAAGACGCAGCCCGCCTTCAGGCCAGCTGCGTCCGGGCGCCCTGTGCTACAAAGCCGGGGTGCGTCCTCCGAGAAACGCGCATTTCAAAACCCCAACTCTCTCAAAAAACCACCAAAAATTCCCAAATTAATTTCTAATTGCTATTTTTGATATGCAGGGCATTAATCATGTTAGACTGGAGAGAAAGAGAGCATGTAGAGGAAGATGAAGCTGCAATAAATCATCAACCTTCCCTGGATGCCCTAAGAGCATGCGGATTATACAAATATTGGACCATACCGGGCATGAGGGGCCAGGTAAGATTCTTGGAATGGCTGGTTGAGCGATGGAACGTACAAGAACAATGCTTTTACATAGGAGGGCACCAGCTCGAGATAGAGCCCTCAGATGTATACTTTCTCACTGGCTTGCCAAACAGAGGTGAGCAACTCAGTCTTGCGGGGACTAGGCCGGGTGGCCAATCCCTTGATAGTCTCCGCGAGGATTGGTGCACACCTGGGGCTCACCAT
This sequence comes from Pinus tabuliformis, assembly GCA_031772625.1. NCBI lineage: Eukaryota > Viridiplantae > Streptophyta > Pinopsida > Pinales > Pinaceae > Pinus > Pinus tabuliformis. Next base: position 605,516,915 of record CM062815.1, read on the forward strand.
TCAAAAGGCATAGAGATAAAACACATCACTCTACCGGAACTCAAAGTCATAGCGTTCACGGTTACCAGAATTTGCGGCGCGGCCGCTTTACACAGTGCTTCCGGATCCCAAATGCGGATGGCAATTGACTGTTACCAAGGCACCATTTTCAACTGGTGTGAAGCTGTGTCGGCTCATATGAAGAGCCAACTGACCAAGGCAAAGAACGGACGACTAAAGACTTTTGGATATGGGCCTATAGTCGTGAGCTTTGCCTTGGAGAGAATTCCAATGCTGATCCCTCAGCAACTCACTGTTGATATCTTGGGTCCTCAGCAGCCAAAGCTGATACGATGGGTTGCGGTGATGGCCCGGCATCCTGACGAGGGCGCGACAGTAGTTCGATTCTCAGATAGTTATTTTGACTGGTTAGAGGGCCAGCTTTTTGTGATACAGGACTTTCCGTATGCCGGAATGGATTTCAGAGGTGATCCGGACATGGTTCTTCCACAGGGAGAACAATGGGACGACAGAGGTACTTTTTATTTTCACAAGTTTTCTAGTTATGTATTTTTTGTATTTTTTATATATATCGTCTCAAAACTAATAGTAAACTTTTTCAAAATGCAGATGTTGGTCCACAGCGTCCAGCCAACCTCCGGCCTTATGATAGACTACATCCCGCTGCACCGGTACCGGCCCCACAGGATGCGACAACAGAAGTACTAGCTGAGTTGGAGCATGATCTAGAGCGTCTCACGGCAGATATACCTGAGACTACTATGGACGACATTCCTATCAGGCTTCAGCGCTTCGTAGTCGCGGTCCCTGGACCGTTTAGGAGATTTTTGCGTAAGGTAGCCCGCGCAGTGGTGTCGTACAGAGAGCACCACCAGTGATTGACTAGTCACTTTTGTAGTCACATGTGACATTTTTGACTTTTTGTACTATCATTTTGCCGATCATAAGGTGTTTTAAACCTATGATCGAAGACGATGTATATATTTTTTTGACACACTTCTATCTATATATATATCACTATTACCGGCTTATCTTGTTTAACATATGTGATGAAATGTTTTTAAATTTACTTGCATGATTATCGTAAATGTCTGTCCAACATTCGAGAAGCAATTGCATCTGCTAATGTATTCAAAGACCTTGGAATATGTTGATATTCAATGTAATCAAATTCACGTTCCAAGAGACGCACTCTCAAAAACAACCTTAATAACACAGGATTTCTAATGGCATAAACTCTATTAAGCTGTAATACAACAAGTTCAGAATCTAACCTCACTATCAAACGTCGAATTCCAAATGAAATAGATTCGGATAATAATTCAACCACTGCGCTGTATTCTGCAATGTTATTCGTTGTTTGACCGAGGCTTACCCCATGCATAGAAACTAACTCGTCAGAGGGCGAATAGATAACCCAAGCTGCGGAAGAGATATTCTGTGTATTACGACAAGCACCATCAGCAAATCCAATGTATGTTTGGAGAGGCGTCGACATCTACAATATCAAGAGTAAAACCAAGATAAGCCAGAATAATGACGAAAAACCACACTCGCTAAGCTAAGCACACTGACTAAACTAACACACTTGCTAGCTAGAAAGAAAATCTAACCTATCTAAAAATTTCTCCATACCCATCATTTTAAGCATAATACCTCTTTAGGTAAAGTCCATTTCTGGGTTTACCCAAAGAGTCCCCATCAAAATCAACTAACTCATAAGCCCCTTTTGCTAGCTTTCGCTTTACAATGTAGGGCCCATGCCACATGGGAACGAATTTTCCGGCACCTAGCTTATCGTTAGCTTGATCATATAATAGTACTAGGTCTCCTTCCGAAAAACTTCGAGGGGTTACATTTTTATCGTACTGAGCTTTCATTCGTTTCGCGTGAGTCTCGATAGCTAAAGTAGCGTCACGTCGAGTCTCATCTAATTTAGCCAAGTATAATAACCGTTTCTCCTCTTCGGAAGTAGCTGGAAGTAATTTGACAGCCATTTGAAGTGATGGGATTTCGCATTCAATAGGTAACACAGCTTCTAAGCCATAAACTAGCTGGAAAGGGGTGAAACCTGTTGAATTTTTCACTGAAGTTCGATATGCCCATAGCGCCGAAAATAACATGTTATGCCAATTCGTTCGATGGATACCAATGATCCGTCGAATCATGATGACTAGAACTTTGTTGATTGACTCAACCAAACCGTTGGCTTGCGGATAATAAGGAGTAGAGCTATCGTGGCGCAAACCAAGCTGGCTTGTAAGCTCAGTTATCATGACGTTTCGAAAATGGCTCCCATGGTCAGTAATGATTGCTTGTGGGACACCAAACCTAGTTATGATATGATTGAATACGAAAACTGCAGCTGTCTTGCCGCTTGCGTCGAATGTAGGCATCGCCTCGGCCCATTTTGTAAAATAATCAACCGCGAGGATGATATACGCATGCCCCCCGGCCGAGTGAGGGTTACAAGTAATAAAGTCAATGCCCCATTTGGCGAATGGACTAGCGGCAATTATAGGGTGGAGAGGAGCAGGTGGAGCGTGCATCTTTCGATCAAACACTTGACAGTTGTGGCATGTTCTGACAGCAAGGATACAATCTTTAAACATAGACGGCCAGAAATAGCCAGCGCGCAACACCTTCTGAGCTGTGGCATACCCAGACATATGACCGCCACATGCTCCAGAGTGACAATCATTCAAAACTCTCTCAGCCTCTTTGTGAGTTAAAGCAGAAGTCGAAAAGCTGTTGAAAGCAGGTTTCATTTATCCGATCCCGTTAACGGATTGGGTATCGAATATTGTTCCCGTCAATAAAAAACAAGGAACAATAAGAATCTGTATCGACTATAGGGATATCAATCGAGCTTGTCCAAAAGACAACTATCCTACGCCTTATATCGATCAAATCATTGATGATTGTGCCGGAAGTGAGATGTTTTCCTTCATGGATGGTTTCTCAGGCTATAATCAAATCAATATTCTACCTGCCGATCAACCAAAAACGGCATTCATTTGTCCATGGGGGACATTTGCTTATTGCAAATTACCTTTTGGGCTTAAGAACGCCGGCGCTACTTTTCAACGGGCGATGTCTTATGCATTTCATGCAATCAAGCACATTGTGCAACCGTATCTCGATGATTTGCCTGCTCATTCTTTACAACGAGCTGATCACCTTGTCCACCTACGAGCAATCTTTATGAGGTGTAGGCATTATCGAATTCGGTTGAATCCCCACAAGTGTGTTTTCTGTATAGAAACAGGTCGATTGCTGGGATTTGTTGTTTCAAAAGCCGGCATTCGCGTCGATCCCTCGAAAGTCGAGGCTATCATCAAATTGCCTCCTCCTTCGAGTTTGTGCCAACTCCAAAGTTTGCAAGGGAAAGCGAACTTTTTACGCCGATTCATCCCAAACTACGCCGAGGTCACTAAAGGTTTTACACGGTTGTTGAAACAGAACGCACAATTCTTTTGGGACGAGATTGCCCAACAATCTTTTGATGCACTGAAACACGCGTTGACCCATGCACCGTTATTGCATCCTCCCAACTACAACCAGGACTACTTCTTATACCTCGCAGCTTCGCATTCCACCATTGGAATGGTGTTAGTTCAAGAAGATGAATTCAAAGCAGAGCATGTGATATATTATCTTAGTAGAACCTTAAATCCCATTGAGTTAAAATATTCGCATGTGGAGAAATTGGCCCTGGCAGCCGTTCAAGCTGTCCAGCGTTTTCGTCACTACATTCTTCTCCGCAAGACTACAGTTATTTCGGATTGCAACCCTATGATTTATATTTTGACAAAACAACTGCTAGGGGGCAAGTACTCTAAATGGATTGTTATCCTGCAAGAGTTCGACTTGGAGTTCGAGAAGTCCAAGTCTAAGAAATCTTTAGTTTTTGCGGAATTGATGTGTGATTTCCCGAGTGGAGTCGCCAATTTGTCACACGGAATCTGTCAAGGGTGCGGACACGACTGACCTTCCTAGAAGTCTAAGACATTCTAATGACAAACAAGACAAAATGGAGTGATCTTTCTCTAAATACACTTTTTACAACATGAAAACTACAAGTGTTTAGGCTTACCTTATTCCAAAACGCTGTTGTTGAAGTCCGTTCTTGACGATCCGGCTGAGCTCCTCCTTCAAGTCAATTCCTGCAGCCACAAACAATCAAACAATTACCAAGCACTTGCATTTCATATAATAAAACATATATTCAACATGCAGACCAAGGAACACATGAAATAACTCATTAACACAAGCTATTGAGAAAAATAAACTAGTTTGTATTAATAACGAAACAAAGAAACTCTTACAACCTGGCCTTGGTGTTGTGCAAGTTCCTCCCAGGGTCCATCAAGGGTTTTCCTCTACTTTGACAAAGCTCACCCTCTCCCAAGTAGAATCAAGTGAAGAAAATCTCTCCTCACAAAGGCTCTAATGGAAGACCTAAATCCTGCAGCATTTACCCAAAGAAAATGTATAGCTCCAACCTCTTCTCCTTCTGGCTCAATGCCTTTATTTATAGTGCTGTAAAGAGGTTATTCAGGTCCACTATCAATGGGATCATCCCCCTCTTTGGGTGGGATAGCTCCCTTATTGATGGGATTAGTTCCCCCTTAATAGAGATACATGAACCAACTGGAGGCGCATCCATTTCATCAAACCGACCTCTAGAATGTTCTAGAAGTAACCACAAGTAACTTTTTCAAGATAAAACTCGCGCATTTTGCCTTTTACAGAGGGACGCACCTGTCCCTTAACATACAGAGCGTCCATGGACGCATATTTTGTGAACATGGACAGCGTCCCCGCAGGTAAGGCTAGAGAGAACCTGCGACCCCAGAGATAAACATAGTTTTTACAAGACTTTCTCTCTTCTTTGAGTTTGAGATGGATAACAGAGGCATGAGACTTGCCTAAGAGGGTAGCATGACTGTTGATTTGAGCCATACTAACTGTAAGTAGTCAAGGTGACATTTTTTAGTGTAACAATCCCGGACCCCTAAATTTTAGGGAGAACATGTACATGACTACAAAAATACTTCCAACTTGAAATTCCTAATCTAATTAATATAATTAAACTTAATTAACTATTTACAAGTTGCTATGATAATAGAATTCTATTTTAATGATCAGTTCAATTCAAGGACAGATTAAACTGGAATTTCTTCTTTCCATTTCTCAACACTCCCTCTCAGAAAGAAAGGGATTATCAGCTACCCCGATACTATATCTGTGAAACCTGAACTTACATCTTGACAATGCCTTTGCTAAAATTTCAACATCTTTCTCCTCTGTGGGAATTTACTCAAACAACATAATCCACCTCAATACACAATCTATGAGATGATGATATTGAATATCAATATACTTGGACCGATCATGAAAAACTAGATTTTTAGAGATTTTGATACAAATCTGATTGTCATAGAAAATCATAGTTGGATCCATCTGTTGACCAATCAAGCCAACCAGGATCTTCCTCATCCAGATGGCCTCACATGTAGCTTGACTAGATACCATGCACTCTGCCTCTACCGAACGGAGTGCAACCGATCTCTATTTCGTTTTGTACAAGGAAACTTCACCTAACCCAATACTAAAGATCCCTCTTGATGTTCTCTTCCTGTCGGATGGACTACCTTCCTAATCTGCATTTGTGAAGCCTTGAATCTTCACTCCCTCTATTTGTATGTACCACAATCCATACTAAGTAGTGCCTCTAATGTATCTCAACACATGCTTTTCGCCTTTCAATACAACTTGGTAGGCCTAACCATCACTTGACTAAGCTGGTTAATTGCATAGCACATATCCGGTCATGTTTTCACCAAGTACATGAGTTAACCAACAAGACACCTGTAAACAATAGCTTCCACTACTTCCCCTAAAGTATCATCGTCTTTCCTCCAGTTACTTTCTAGAGGAGTCTCCATGGGTTTACTACTCTCCATGTGAAATATCCTCAGTATCTCGTTGACATACTTGCCATGAGACACAAACAATTCCCCATCACCTTGCCATACTTCCATGCCCAGAAAGTAATGCATGAGCCCCATGTCCTTCATCTCAAACTCTCTTGCAAAATCACATTTTCAAGGCTTGATCAGCTAATCATCACATGTCAGAGTCAAATCATCAACATAAAAAAATATGATCAACAATATAACTTCCATCACTATGTGGTATAGGTTCACATCCGCTTCACTCTTGGTGAATGTTGTAGGGAAAAGTATCCGACTCGGATGACCCTAACCCACTCTAAGGGTGATAGTTCCTTAGCAACAACTGTAAAACAAACTACTGAAAGTTTACTTCTTTATGAAAGCAAAAGAGGATAGAGAAAGCACTAACCGTTGCCTTGCGCTTAATGTCGAATCCAAACTCTCCTCTTTGGCCGCTTGTTCCTAGCTCTTTGTCCTTCTGCTCGCCCAGCTACAATGAGATCCTGCACAATGACAAAGAAGGAAACTACAAGGGACATGCAATCATAACTGGTTCATGGATTAGTGTAAACCAAACATGCAATCATCACAATATATAACTGAAACAAGAGCACATAGAAGAACCTCAATAGATTTTATTAATGAAGAAATAAAGGTTCTGAGAGGATTACAACCATTGCAGGCTCCAACCCAGCAACACCTCCCAGCAGAAAGAATTGCTCTTCTTCACCTCTCTCAAACAATCACCCAATAACTCAAGAATGAAACCAACAGCATATCATTACTTTGCACAAAATTCCAGCCTCCTGAGCTCATAGGAGAGAGCCCAATATATAGATGAATTGAGAAAGGATGAGTCAGCTTGCAACTGATGTGTAGCTGCCTTGTGTCCTCTCTCTCTTCAGTTAATCTTTAGTTGATCTTCAGTTCTTGAGTCCACTTGGTGAACCTTGCTTCCACTTGGAGAAACAAAGCCTCTGACTCATCACAAGGCGAAATACCTGACCCAAGTGTCATTTTTGGAAGATTCCAAAGCAATGACTCACTGTGCCACATGTCCAAACTCGCCCAGCGCAGGTGGGCTTTGTTCTACCTGCTTTGCAATGCAGGTACACCATGGAGCAGTTGTGTTTCAGCGCAGAAGCCTAGTGGAGCACCTGCTTTGATTTCAGGATTGCTTGTTTTTGAGGGTTTTCAGGTGGAGAACTGATCTGAGAGCTGTTGGTTTGCTGACCTTGTTCCTCTAGGGGTAGGAACATCATGTTTAGGGAACTTTGGATCCCTTGGATTATTGACAATTCATGCTTGTTGCTGTAAGGCACAAAATTGTCTATAACAGATGCCCCCTAAAGTATGAGGTCGTTTATCGGGTGAAATGCTTTATTGAGAGGATCCGAAGTTCATTCAATCTGCTGAGAAGTGTCCTGTAATAAGATACAATACAATACATTATTTTTCATACATTTTTTCATGATCTAGCTGAGGCGGGCATTCCCATGCTCAGCTTTATAAATACATTTTGGTACATAGAACAGACGATTGTCTGATGTTAGACTGATAATTCTCTGCCGAATTTATCATCCTTTGAGGAGGATGATCATCTGTTGCAATGATGTACATATCAAATGTCTTTATGTCCTGAATATATATCGTAGCCCGGATGGATGAAACTAGATCCGGGGTCTTCAATCTCTTCCGATCTTCACTCGATGTACAAGTCGATCCATGTGAGGATTTCTTGAAGTCGAACATGGAAAGACATCGCTTGATTACCGGTCAATAATGTAAACCGTTAACAAGCGCGAGAGGAATCACCGATAAGGATGATGACCCTCAAGGTACAACAGTACAATTCACATGGTGGGAATAAAGGACTTGGTGTCGACCACCATGCAAAATCTTCTGGTCGAAGGTCATTGATGTATACCTGTCGCCGGAAGTGAGAAACCTGCCATTGAGGCATGCAAGCTTCAAAGTACTGAGGGGGGTGTTCCTAGATCAACTCCTTGGATAATGAGCTGATGTCGACAAGGAGCGATCCGTCAAAGGAGGGCCTTAATGAATCCCACATCAGTGACACGGAACGGAGCTAGTGATTATGATGAGGTGAAAACAAACTGTGATGCATGATTCAGGGTGGCGGTCATGAAGTGGATGAAGGATAATGTATGGCAGTGGGTGGAACACGGTTGACTCTTTACAGAACCACATCTCTTGAACATATAACGACACTGATGTGATGGATCGGTAGCATTACCCCAACTATGGATGGTGTGGCGAGGACCATGGTGATGAGACCGGTGAATGAAACAACCCAACCCGATGTGATACGGAGGACAAAGTGTCATGTTCAAGAGCAACTTGCTACCATTAAAGCTGTGAGGTTCTCCCAATTTTTCCCCAGTCATTGCTGACCAGTACCTCTTTATTTTTGTCAAGCTTGAGGAGGATAACATATGCTTGTTCTATAACCTGCCCTTCGGGCAAGCCCATCGCTATGTTTTAACGAGCCTAGCAATAGGGAAACTCGTTCTCGTCTAAAGACAAGTTTGTCGCTATTTAATGAATTTAACGAGTCTAACGACAAGGATAACTCGGTCCTTTTCATTTTTAGAGAGTCTGAAAAGGTACATAAAGTTAACTCCAGAATTCCTTTTTCGTCAGCTAATCCCTTAGGTCCGAAAAAGTATAAAACAATACAGAAGGGATGAATTTTCGATTGCTTTAACGAGCCGAACAAAACAAGCGCTCGATCTTTTTGTGCAATAATCCCTCAGGTCCAAAAAGATTAAAATCTAGAGGAGGGATAGCTTTCCGGTCGTTTTAACGAGCTGGAAGGCCAAAACTCGGCAAACTTTTCATATTTTACGAGTCAGTGAAAAGAGCTCAAAGAAGACTCGTCTTTTGAGGAACGAGTGATAAACAGGGTAGCAGCAGATTCCAGGTACAGGTTGGAATATTTCAATCACGGCAGTGTCACAAGGATGGCTTAGTGAGATCACTCTTCGCAGCTGTTCCTCAAAAGAAGGTAAACAATCATATGGAGATGAACGATTGGCCAAATGAACGGATGGAGGTGATGGCATATAAACACAACCAAGGGCTTTTAATATGGCAGTCAAAGGTTACATTTTACCAAGGTTATTTATCGGTTCATTTTTCTGGGTGAGCTTGAACTCTAAGGAAAGATTGCTCACAACTTATGTTTATTTTTTAACGAGCATGAACTATGTGCTAAAACTGCTCGGATCTTGCGTTTATTTTTTAACGAGCATGAACATTGCTAAAACTGCTCGAATATACCAGTCATAATACAAGGAACGCCTCAGGTGAGATAGTCATTTTTAAGGAGCTATACCTCACTAGTTACTCCAATTTGGCAAGTTTTAACTTTTGCCCCACACCCTTTCTTTGTGCAAGCTGGAAACGGCTAATCCTACGAGTTTAACGGGTTAGACCTACAGGTTTAAAGGGAGGACCTAAAAATTTAAAAAAATAAATAGTCGTCCCGTGCTAGCACTCCAAAAGGTTCGCATGCCCCCAGGTATAAAGTATAATTTCAAGGTTACCTCTCCTCTGTCCCACCTTCGTTTTTCTACTTGTCGTCTTGTTATATTTTTAACGATACTTGTCTTCTCGTTATTTTTCGGTGCCGACGGTACTTGTCTTCTCGTCAGTTCACTTTTATATATTCGCAAGATCGCAAGAGATAAAACATTGGTGTTACGGAGGGAGGCTTGCCTCTTACTTATTATCTGAAAAATGGTTCTATTCGCTAGCGCAAACTAAACTCTTTTTTTCCGGCGATGTCTAACATTAGGTTACTAAAGATGGCGATCACTTGTGGCTGCAATAGAATCTCTTTCTTTGGAGGCTGCCCCTACTTATCCTTCAAAACATATGTTTTAATGGGTGAGGCTTGTCTTCAAAGATGGTTACTGCTTGCTACCACAAATGGTCCCCTTCCTCGGTATCCTGATTATCTAGACAAGGGGAGCGAGAAGCTGATTATCTCACTCACATAACTTTGACAAAAGAATCTTATTCTAGAACAACCCTCTCTTCCTTCCTTCGGACGGGGTACAGACTAGTCATATTCTTCTGCGGAAATCAACTTTATACCCAAGGTTTCCTCTGCCCAAGGCAGGCCAGGGTGCATGCCCCCTGGGTCCCAGTTCTTTCTTCCGAATCACTCGCATTCATCGGGAAGTAGAACCGGGGGTGGAGGCATTCCTTGAGTGAATAGACCGTTAAGGGATGGTATTTGACTATTTGCGATGCGTGATCCTGGAAATGAAAGTTGGTCTACGAGCTTGACCATTCTTCCTTCGTGCGGAAAACACATAACTCTAAAGAGTGAGGACACTATCGCCTCCATGCAATATATATAGTCTCGTCCAAGGAGTAAATTATATGCCAAGGGTCCCTGGACGACCATGATGTTCATATGAACTGTCTTCCCTTTCAATGTAACTGGAACATTGGGGAGAATCCCTAACGGGTCACTGGTTCCTTTATCAAAACCTGATAGATTTCTCATCTCAGGTAAAAGCGCCGGGCAACCCAGTGCTTTCCAAGCAACAGAGGAAAGGATACTCACAGATGCCCCTTCATCAATGATAGTTCCAGCCATCACCATTCTGTAGATTTGGACTATGATTCTGAATGGGATACTGGCTGGTAACCGGGGTCTGCCTAGTTGATTCCAATCAAAGGATACAACTAGGTTGCTTGGTGGTGGGACCGAATATACGGCCGGATACGACCCTGACGATGTTCCTTCCTACGATAAAGGAATGGGCGCATTGCCCTGATGCTCATCAGAGTCTGTGTTGATGAAAAGAATATGGACGGTGTCATCCTTATCCTCTTCAGTGAGGGTGTCATTTGAAGATGGATCTTCAATGACGAAGTCATTGGATGATGAAAGCTCTGAAGGAAGAACCGGGTCAACTGCCGTTTCGACCTTTAGACTTTCGTCTGGTTTGGATTCAGTAGGTTCATTCTCAATGACCGACACTTCAGCTGACCACTTGGGCGGGTCAGCTGGATTTTCAACTATCGAGGGATTAGGCATGAGTTTTTGGTATCCAGGAGGAAGTCGTAACGGTGAAACCGGACGATCTTCTAAAACTCTCTTCGCCTCATCTAAGAATGGACATCGGTGAATGGCGTGATCGCCTTCACACAACATACAGGGTGATCTTGGTCTCCCTTTTCGTCCTTCACTCTCGTTAGTTGATGGACTGCAATCAACATGACTACCAGAGGTTGATGCTACCGGATTGTGCAACCTGGGGGACCAGTCCCTTAGTATCCGGGGAATACAAGGACAATCACGATGGAAGTGGGTCCCTTTGCAAATGACACGTGGCGATTTAGGCCCGGTCGGTGCAGTGTGTGGGTTTTTGTCAGCTGTCTTTTGCTTGCCCCCAGTCGCCTTCGCCATAGGCTCCTTCTGCTTCTTTTCTTTCTTCTTCTTTTCTTTCTTCTCCTTGGGAGGCTGACTTTTGCCAGCTCTACCTCGCGAAGATGAAGGATCAGAGGAAGTATTGTAAGAAGTGGAAGGCTGGTGGGTAGTTCTAGACTGGTCTGACTGTTGATTCGACTGCTCAGGATTAGTGGCGATCTGGACTACATTAGTTGAAAAGAGCTATACAGGTAGGCCAATGGTCAATCCTGGAAGTGACAATGTGGCCATATGAGGCGCACCAACATCCCCCCAAGAGGAGAAGGGATTGGGACTTCCACCAAGGTGACTTCCTTGGTTAGTGGGCTCCATACTTTTCAACTGAAAGATCAACGTGGGAATAACAGGTGATTTTGTTCCGCTTAAAATAAATTTTATTAATGACGCTTTTAGACACAAACTTGCTTTTTCATGTTTTAAGAGTCGAGAAAAAGCTAAAGATGACTCTAGTCGCCTTTGATGTTTTAACGAGCTCGAAGTGACAAATGCTCGGTTGGACTTTTTCAGTTATAGAGTTTGAAAAAGGCCAAAAGAAACTGCTCTGGAGTTCTAGGCAGAGGGTGTGCCAAACCTTTCGCAAAACCACGGAATACGTTTTACGGTACGTGTGGTCAATCTTCGTGAATGCTGTGTTCACTGCATTGCGATTGGTAGGGCGGCCGACACGACTTCCTATGGATAAAGGCTTTGTTCCTATAGGGGTCTCCCAATATATACGCGATGGTACGTGGGAGCACAAGTCCGTATTAGTGCCACCGACTCTCAGGAGGAATCACCCACCTTCGTAGAGGTCGACAGTCACTAAGTTTAACGACGCCGGAACACGTCTCTACCTAGACCTCTAGATGTTTGCGTTATGTTACAAAGCGTTGTTATGTAAATTGGATTTATTTTAACGTTGATCTTGCTTATCAGTTTGCCTTTAAGGATCACCACGAGATGTATATAACAAATTCCTGAATGCAGTCTAAGATGAGAAGCAAACTTTTCAATCTTTCAACTTTGAAAACCTTAACTACTGAGGGAAAAGAAAGGCAAATCTTTTCACACAGATCATAGAACACACACTAAAATGCAAATTTTCCTAAATCGTCAAGCACACAGTCAAATGCAAAATGCACAATGCATGTATTTTCTTTTTCCCTTTCTTAATGTGGATGGATACAAAAAGAAAGTGGTTATATAACTTTGATTTCGATTTAAAGCGAAAGTAAACAAGCTTGTCCAAAATCAACAGACACCTTATGATTCACTTGCTTAATCACTGGAAATACATGAAATCAAACCAAACTAACGAAAGTAAAATGACTAATCAGCTATGGACAACAAACAAGCTAACTCTTTAGACCAGCAAAATGCCTAACACAGGTTCAGATCTAAGAGGCCAAAAGCAGGACTAGTTTACTTTTCATTATGGGAAATTGTAAATGACGTAAGAAATACAAAAGAACAAATACAATTTCGATATATAACAGAGGCTGAATAATGGCAAGTAATATTGGTTTCAAAACAGGCACAAGACTGACACCTAGCAGCAAAACTAAGTGAAAACAGGCAAGAGAAATGAGGAAACCCCAAATGCACTAGGCAAATTTGGGCCAACGCAGGCTCTGCACAGCCAAACTGGCTCTCAGCGCAGGTGCTCCCTTCGGGACCTGCGTTGCAAAGCAGGTAGCCTGTGTACTACCTGCTTTGGAAAACGAGAGTTTCGTTTTCACAGTTTCCGGGTCATAATTTTCTCAAAAATGCACGGTTTTTGCTCAAATCAGAAGCATTCAGTCAAGCACAATCAAAGGGATGATTTAGAAGGTGCAAAGCTATCACTAAGAGCTTACAAGGATCTTTGTAGATCAGCTCTTCAAATCATGAATCTGCTCAGACAATGAGCAAGAGTAGCAGCCCCTCTACTTCGCTTTTGATATAGTCAAAAGCTTTTCGATTTGGTACTCTTTTGTTCAGGAAATGAATAGCAAAATACTACAAACACAATCAAACGGATACGATCCCCAGCGGAGTCGCCAGTTTGTTGTAGGGAAAAGTATCCGACTCGGATGACCCTAACCCACTCTAAGGGTGACAGTTCCTTAGCAACAACTGTAAAACAAACTACTGAAAGTTTACTTCTTTATGAAAGCAAAAGAGGATAGAGAAAGCACTAACCGTTGCCTTGCGCTTAATGTCGAATCCAAACTCTCCTCTTTGGCCGCTTGTTCCTAGCTCTTTGTCCTTCTGCTCACCCAGCTACAATGAGATCCTGCACAATGACAAAGAAGGAAACTACAAGGGACATGCAATCATAACTGGTTCATGGATTAGTGTAAACCAAACATGCAATCATCACAATATATAACTGAAACAAGAGCACATAGAAGAACCTCAATAGCTTTTATTAATGAAGAAATAAAGGTTCTGAGAGGATTACAACCATTGCAGGCTCCAACCCAGCAACACCTCCCAGCAGAAAGAATTTCTCTTCTTCACCTCTCTCAAACAATCACCCAATAACTCAAGAATGAAACCAACAGCATATCATTACTTTGCACAAAATTCCAGCCTCCTGAGCTCATAGGAGAGAGCCCAATATATAGATGAATTGAGAAAGGATGAGTCAGCTTGCAACTGATGTGTAGCTGCCTTGTGTCCTCTCTCTCTTCAGTTAATCTTTAGTTGATCTTCAGTTCTTGAGTCCACTTGGTGAACCTTGCTTCCACTTGGAGAAACAAAGCCTCTGACTCATCACAAGGCGAAATACCTGACCCAAGTGTCATTTTTGGAAGATTCCAAAGCAATGACTCACTGTGCCACATGTCCAAACTCGCCCAGCGCAGGTGGGCTTTGTTCTACCTGCTTTGCAACGCAGGTACACCATGGAGCAGTTGTGTTTCAGCGCAGAAGCCTAGTGGAGCACCTGCTTTGATTTCAGGATTGCTTGTTTTTGAGGGTTTTCAGGTGGAGAACTGATCTGAGAGCTGTTGGTTTGCTGACCTTGTTCCTCTAGGGGTAGGAACATCATGTTTAGGGAACTTTGGATCCCTTGGATTATTGACAATTCATTCTTGTTGCTGTAAGGCACAAAATTGTCTATAACAGTGAAGCCCAACCTAGTGAAGTAGTTATCAATCTTGGTGTACCAAGCACAAGGTGCTTGCTTCATCCCATATAATGCTCTCTTGAGTGGGCACACATGTGACTCATTGTCAAAGGTCTCAAAACCTTCAGTTTTCTCTATGTACACCTCTTCCTCAATCATGCCATTAAGGAAGGTTGTCTTTACATCCATATGATGTATCTTCCAACCCATCTGTGCTGATATTCCTGTTGAAAATGGCAACAAGAAATTGCTAAAAATAGAAGTGCTAAAAATAACACTACTAAAAATAGCAGTTTGGGTACCAGTCCTGGATTGGGCAATAGGGAATGAAAAATGGAAGTGCTAAAAATAGAAGTTCTATTTTTAGCAATTTAGGATGGATTCCTATTTTTAGTCAGTCCTTGGACTAAAATAGGAAGTAAAATTCGAATTTGATATTAACAACAGTTTGTAAATTAATTAATTAATTCAGTTTGAGTTTATTAGTTAAGGAATTATGAACGTGAAGTCTATTCGAGGACATGCAACAATTTCTCCTTTGATTGAGGGATTTAACCATCAGCTAAAGGATGAGGATGAGTTGTAATTATGAGTTGTAATTAGTTGGCTCAGTTAACTGAGTCAAGTCTAGTTAGATTAATTTAATAAGTTGTTAAATTAATGAGATTCAGTTTGTTAATGCTTGCATGCATGTAACAGTTGGTATTTTCAGATAACTGAAGATTCACTCATAGATAACTCATGCATGTCAGTTCAAACAGAGACCCAGTTGAGATCAGGTAGTGGGACAGTGTACTATCAGTTGCTAGGATATTTTAGGTGAATATTCCTTGCATGGAGAAGGATTTCTTTCCAAGCGAATTACATGATATAGGAGCTTGGAGGACTTGATTAGTATATATACTTCTCTATATAGTCTATGAGCTTCATTATCAGAGTACAGAGAGAGCATGATAGCTTTTGAATTGATTCTTTTTGTATGTTGTTGAGGATTTCCATTTGATTGTTAATACAGAGATGGGGTTTTAGGCTGGTGCTTTCCCCAGGTTATATCTTTTGTGTTTTGGTTGATTACTTCTCATTCTCAGTTATATCTGTTCATGCTTGATGTTGCTCATGTTCAATTAAGCTTTCACAAAGTTTATGATAGATGTAGATCTGGTATTATGATTTAGTACATTGCATATATCAGTTTGATCTATAGGTGAAATTTCTACATGATATCAGTGAGCTAGCTATTTTGTAGAGAAAATTCTATAGTTCCATTATAGATTTGATCGAAGAGTACCTTGCAACATGAGCAAAGGTCTCATCATAGTCAATCCCCTCTACCTGTGAAAAGCCACAAGCCACAAACATAGCCTTATGCTTATGAACACTACCATCTACAACTACCTTGTAAAGCCATTGAAATCTCACCATTGACTTGTCCTCCGGTCTCAGGACCACATCCCAAACACTATTATGAACTATGGAGTCATACTCCTCCACCATGGCATCAGCCCAAACTGGATGTTGCACTACTTCCTCAAAGGAAGATGGCTCTGTCACAACACATCCACTCATAAGAGCCATGTATCTAATGTACCTCTCAAGTGACCTCCTTTGCCTACTCTGAGATGTGGGTGCTCCCACATTCTCTTGTGCATCATGAAATAACCTGTTAGCCTCTTTAGTGTGCTTTCTCCCATCTCTGGAAGACTCCACCTAAGTGGATGCCTCCACTCTCAAATTCTTTTCATGTGGTTGCTCCACATCAATCTGAGGCTCCTCAATTGTAGGAACCAATAGTTACTCATCAGCATGTAGTTGTAGCTCCTTCTCAAGGGAAACTTGCATGGCTTTCTGCTCATAAAACTTGAAATCCCTATGGACCACTGTCATCCTGCTGGTCGGAATGTACACCCGATAGTTGTGAAGTGTATTAGTGTACCCCACAAATATCCCCAACTATATTGTCAGCTCAAGTTTCTTCCGTGCATCTTTGGTCACATGGAAATATACCGATGACCCAAAAATCCTAAAGTGACCAACATCTAGCCTCTTATCAGAGAAAGCCTCCTCTGGTGTCTTAATCCCAAGTATCTGATGCGGGCTTCTATTCTGCAAATAGATTGCTTTGTTTCATGCATTAGCCCACAAATGTAGTAGTAGGCCCTGATCATACAACATCGCCCGTGCTACCCTTACAATGCTTCTGTTCTTCCTCTCGGCCACCACATTCTATTGTGGGTTAAGGGGTGTCGTCAACTCCTGTTTAATCCCTTCTTCCGCATAGAAGTTCTTAAACTCATTTGAGACATACTCACCACTATTATCACTCATCAGAGCTTTAACCTTCTTACCCAATGCTTTTTCAACCAATGCTTTAAATTCACAAAACTTTATGAAAGTTTGATCCTTCTTCTACATGAAAAATATCCAGAATCTAGAAGAAAAGTCATCAAAAAATATAACATAATACTTGTGTTTGGTCATGGATGATGTTGAGAATAGTTGACACACATCTCAATGGACTCGCTCTAGAATAGTCTCCACTTGATTGTCTTTGTCATGAAAAGAAGCCTTGGTGTATTTTCCCAAAGTACACCTCTTTCATGTATCAACTTTCTCTAAAGTACCTTTGGGAAGACCAATATAGATGTGTTGCATGATTTTCAAAGCCCCATGATGCAAGTGACCCAATCACCTGTGCCACAACTCGCCAATGTCTCAGCTTTGCACCATCTCTGCTTTCGTGCTCAAGGCAGCACAATCCTCTACCTACAACTTATAAATATTCTTAACTTGAACCCCTATCTTCTTTACCTGACCAGTGGCTATGTGTTTAAGGAACACATTTCCTTTGCTAAAGACCACATCATAGCCTCTGTCCTCCAACATGGCAACTGATATTAAGTTCTTCTTCAACCTGAGGACATACATAATATCCCTCAAGGTGAGAGGAACTCCATGCTCCCTATGAAAAGTAACCGTACCCAATCCTATAGCACTATACCTCACATCGCCACCCATATCGATATGCATCTGGAGATCCTTCTCCTCCAGATCACTGAACAACTCCTCATTACTAGTCATGTGGAATGAAGCTCCACTGTCAAGGTATCATACACTACCCATCATTGATGACACCATGCATGCAATGAGAGTAAATTCCAATTTGAATTGAGAGGCTAAAGCCTCACCTGCCGCTCCTCCTGAGGACTTCTACTTGAACTTCTTTAGTGGATGCTTTGTAGAAAAATGTCCCAGTTAATGATAATGAAAGAACTTAACTTTTGACATGTCTTTATTCTTACCTCCATGGAAATAATCTGATTGGGAGTGAGATTCCTTCCCTTTCCCATTCCTTCCTTTACCTACTAAGGCACAGTTTTCCTCATCATCAGTCTTAGATGAGGAACCATCTCTGGTGTTCCTTCTGATATCCTCTTGCATCAAATCCAACCACAGCCATTCCCAATATGGCAGCTTCTCCCTTCCATTCACAGAGTCCTGATAGCTATTCCAAATCTTAGGAAGGCCTAGGAGAGATAGGCTCACCATATCATCCTCGACAAAGGTTATTCCAGCACTTCCAAGTTCATCATGACAATTCGTGAACTTGGTCAAGTATTTTGGAATGGTCTTGCCTTTCTCCATCTTGATTTTTCAAATTTTATCTTTCAGTGCCAACTTCCTATGGTAACTATTGTTATGTAAAAGGTATGTCAATGCTTTCCACATAGCATATGGAGTTTCCTTCCCATGGAGACTCGAGACAATGTGGTCTCAAACTCCCTCAAAGATTATCCTCCTTGCCTTTGCCAAACACTTCTTCCATTCAGCCAGATCTTTTGCATCAGATGCTGGTGGCTTAGGAATGTCTTGACCAATGAATTCCTTCAATCCATTATCCTCCAAAATGGCCTCCATCCTTTCCTTCTAGCCTATATAATTCTATTTTCATTCCAAGGCATACTCGATCCACAAATTGTAAAATGCCATCTATCGATCGTGATGTATTTATTGAAAATTCGAATTTCACCTGTAACCACAAACTCAAAACTTTGAAGTCTCCTCTATTATACTATATTTAACTCTGATACCATGTAGATTTTCCTGTAGATTCATAGCTCATGTAATTTACTAAAACACAAGACAAGAATCTACTCTACTCTTTAAACTGCAAAAACCAATAGATCAATGAAGGAAATAATCAACAAGAGGAAGATAATAAATGGAACATAACACAATAATTTCTCTGTGGAAATCCCCTCCTCAAAAACTTCACTATCTATTGCATTAATTAGAAATCTGAGTGATAATACAAAGCTTGTTCTCACTAGAACAATTCCTACACATGTATGATCAACTCTCTACCTCACAAGCCCACTCTAGTGAGCACTTAGCCAATTTTGTTGCCTACCAAGCCCCTATTTCCTTGCACAATTCCTATGAGGATCAAACCATATTTAATTTGGAAATCCTTCCCCCATAACTACACAATCCCAATCTATGCACTCTTCTGATTGCATGCATGATATGCACAACTTAGATCATTCTACAACTAATAGTACATTGTCCTGCACTCTAGTCTCAGCTGGGTCTTTCTCTGAATTGACATGCATGAGTTTCTCATTAGGGAATATTTAGTTAGCTGGAGTAGCACCTGAGGATGCAACAATGCACTACTAATCCTCTACTAGTTCCACAAATAGTTAGAACTAGTTTAATTATCCATAACTCAGTAAAACTGAGTTATCTAATTACAACTCAAATAAACTCATCCTTAACCCATAAAATTTAGGAAGAAAATATACATGAATATGTAAATATTTCCAACTTGAAATCCCTAAGCTAATTAAACTTAGTTAACTATTTACAAGTTGTTATGAGAATAGAATTCGATTTTAATTCTCAGTTTAATTCAAGGACAAATTAAATTTGAATTCCTTGTTGCCATTTCTCAACAAGGTCTGCTCTACCTTCTAGAACTACACAGTAGCCTAAATCAATGCTCAACCCTTTAGCCCAACTCACTAAGATCCCAAACTACACAATTTTCTTCCTCAACTACACATTGCACAGTCTTAAGGCTCAAGCTTCACCCTTGACTCCCTGGGCTACATAATTGCATAGTCACTGAGCCTCTCCCACAACCTTCCACCCAATTCCATCTTAGTTAGTAGATCAACATGCAACGTCTTAGACTAGGGCTTTATCAGAATGATTTCATCTTGTAATGAGTGAATTGTAGATGTAGGTTCTCTATTAGCCCATGACAGGATGATGAAGAAGGAGATGGAGAAGGGAACATGCTGAAATACATCTTTGTAGCTGATTATGCAAGATGATCAATAAATATAAATAAAAGGGACACTATTTTGTGACAAAAACTCAAGACCTAATATCACCGAAGACTCCTTACCTCTAATTTATATGGACATGGATAGAAGAGAATTGCCAAGAAGACACATATAAAGGAGAAACAAGAATGGCTTAACATTGCCATGTCATCAAGAAGTCAATGTCAGTAGCGCCATGTCATGTCATGTCTCAAGTCATCATATTCCACATCATTATTATGGATTATGTAATTTACTATTAGAAAATGTATTGTAAAGTGGAAGTCCAAAGGACATGTACAAAATATGACGAGTAATGTAAATATAAAAAGTCATAGGAATTCTATCACTCATGAGGGTAGTCAAAGAGTCCCAAGGAAGGTGAAACATCACCCCATTAGTTATATATACAACCTCACTATATGAGAAAAGGACTTTTCACCTTGGCTCCTCCTGCAAGGCATTAGAGAGACAAGCTATTTCTTTTGACGAGAAAGTGGTGGTTCTAATGCTCCACTATTGGAGCTAGTGGTGTTTGATGTATACATGTGTCTTGGGACTTTTACTTAATATATGAAGCCTGATGGCCAACATGTTATGCATTCATGGATTATGAATGTTTGTAAGACTTTTCTGTGAATTTTTATGATTCATATTTGTTTTTCAACCTATACTAAAGTAGTTGCACTATTTCAGTTATTTTGGTGTTATCACATTGAGAATGTGTTGTATTAGTTGAATTGACCTTCACATCCTTATTGACTATTCGCTGGATGTTTGATAGACCCTTTTTGTTCATGTTTGTCTCTACTAGGGATGTATGATTACCTCTGTCTTAGAGGCTCACCTTTGCTTTCCCTTCACAGTAGAAGAACCTTAACACACCTACAACCAAACACTCACGAGGCACACTTACTTGCTTTTCGAAGGCACATTTGCACTCCTCTCTCTTACTGATGGTTAGAGCCAAGGAAAATCTTTAAGAAACTGACAGTCGGGCCATATTTCAAATGGGGCTCCTATCCCAAATGGTGTGAGGTCTAATTGGGACCACATATCAGGGAGACCCTTTGAATGTTGATGGGTCTAGTACCATCAAAATTTTTGCTGCTAGATGGAGGCAAACCATATTTTTATCGCTAATAACCTCACCCACCCTCACCATTGTCTTCTAGTCAAGCCAACAATATTCCCAACACCTCCCCTACTCATATTCCTAAACTTGGCGAATCTTCTCAACCCGAACCTTGAAACAACTTGTGAAATCTCTTACGAGAACATTTGAGTGATCCATCCTCTAACCTGTAAGTTTGTAAAGGCTATCAGATTGATTCCGGGAGTACACACTCTACTTTATTTTTCAAATAATAATGTGACCACTCCTATCAGGATAGTGGTTTCGATAATCAAAGATCTAGTTCTCGCCACCCTTGAAGAACTAGCAAAGACTACAAAAGGCACAAAAAAACTAGATCATCCTCCATATTTTAAAGGATCTAACATAGACAATGTCGTAATCTCAGAGGATACTTTTCACGGGTTAGGTGGTGGAGAAGAAGAAGAAGAGGAAGATCCATCAAAATCTAATGAAGAGGCGAAGCACAGAGACAGAGATATGGCAGACTAAGATTTGGATTGGATGAATTAGGGCCCACTTACACTGTCAGGTGTGTTACACAAGATGCTAAGGCACCTGAAGATGTTGCTAACAAACCATGACCTTGACAAAGTAGTGAAGATAGAAGACCACTTGGACAACTTTTACTTGTATCTGCAAGTTCTTGAGGTACGTTATGATGATGTTGCATGTAGATTTTTTCCATGTACCTTAGATGGAATAGCAAATGTATGGTCTCACAACCTTCCTTTGAACTCAATCCAAAATTGGAAGGGGTTTAAGAAGTTGTTTCTTGAAAATATTGTTGATGAAAAACCCCTGCCATGTTATTAAGAGAGTTGGCCATTATTAAGATGGAGCATAAAGATAAAGTGAAACATTTCAATCATATTTTTAATAATATATTGAATATATTTCCTACAGATATGAAACATCATGAATCCATCACTATCAATTATTATACTTCTGCCTTACTTACAAGCATCGTGCAGTTTGTGAAGAGAACTGGAAAAGTGACTCTTGCCGAAAACTATGAAGAAGCAATCACAGTTGAAAAGGACTTACATGTGATTGGAGTCATCATTGAAAATGAATAATTAAATGACTCCAAAGACATGGGTAAAAGGTCTCAGGCCTCTGTAAGCATAACAATCCTGATAAAAAATTCCATGTAATAAAGTTAATAAAGGAAAGATAATAACCAAGGTCTCGGGACATGTATTCCAAGCTGAATTTTGGGGAAAATATCCTAATGTGGGTGTTCATTTGGTTTATTATGGCTAAGGAAATTAGAAAATACAATGAAAAAGGCTTTGCAAAGGCATGAGCCATTAATTGGCACTTGATTTATGAAAAATATGGAAATTAAGAGAAAAGGAAGGTGAAAGGTTACAGGTTTCACGTGAGGAGGAAAATGAAGGAAATTAATGGAAAATTAAAGAAAATAGAGGCCTCATTAATAAAAAGGCTTCCGAGGATCATTTAGCACATTGGTTCAGTTTAGTTTTGGAGCTCTCTCTCTATTCTCTCTCTCTCACACTCTTGGACACTCATAGTTTTCTTGGAGAATTTCGGCTTTGGATCAAGGAAAGTAGAGAAGGAAAATAGGAAACAAATATCAAGAAAGGAAGAGTAGGATCAAGTAACTACAACAAGATTATTTGTAGGTATCAATTTGCATGTGTGATTTGCTTGCTAGATTTGGCATGCATGGTACATGCATGGGTGTATTTAGCTATATTTCTATCATTAGCATGGGTTTTTCTAGGTGTGATAGTGTTCTTCAACGTTGCCTTTCCATTTCCAGATAGCCATGGTGTGATCAATTCTCTAGTATTTGGTTGAGATGGATTTACATATGGTTTCGAAACCTGAGTGAGGTGGTCTCTGAAAGAAAGAACACAAGGCCTAGGAATCCCTAAACTAGACTGGTATTGCGTTAAAGCCATATTTTGTGTGCCTTGGGAAGCCTAGAATTCCTCGATAGGTGAATGGAGGGATATATGGTAAATCTTAGAGGTCTGTGCCCTCGACTAGGCCTAGGAATACTTGACTGATGAATGGTAGAATATTCCATAAATCCTAGAGGGTGGAGCCTTGATTAGGCCTAGGAATCCTTCACCATTGTATGGCAAGATATACAATAAAGCTTAGAGACTAGGAGACAGGAAAATTCTTCACAATGTAGGTGGATAAATCTAGTGGCATTCATGCCTATTTCGGGCGTAGTGATCTGGTGGGGATTGTGGTAAAGCATGAGGAAACTTGTTTCATTTGGTTTTGAGTCCAACATTCATGCTTGGAATATGCCGCAGGGATAATTGGTTAAAATAAATATTTGGTTCAACCAATCTATGGTTGGGTGGTTCATGGATGTCCCAAACCTAGTTGGATTTTTCATTCATTAATAATAATTTATTCTCCCTCATATTTCATGTGTAATTGTACTGGCTTATATGAGGATTATATGGTTGTTATACCCTTGTTATTAATGTTCATTATATGTTGGTTATGAATATGTTTTATGACAAACTTGATGTATGGATCTCATCATCTTTGTATTAGTAATTTAAAGTACAATGAATATATGACCTAATAGATGATAATGCAACTATTGTGATATGTCGATAATTCTTCTTTGCGAATATCAGATAAGTATGAGACCCCTATGCTTAGATATATTGTTATGACTTGTAGATTGAATATTTTGACATGGTTGATGAAATGTATGTCATGGATAGTAGGAGTCTAGTCAATTCATTGATAAAGTGTTTGTATTAGTACCTATGTTCTAATGTTAGTTATCATTTCTAAAAGTTTCATGAGGTTCTGGTTAGTGGCGTGAGCCCTAGCCCTAAAAAGGTGACACAGAATCTGGGGTTGCTGGCTTAGAACTAAATGAAAAAGTCCACATTCACTCGCATGATCTTTCTGTGGGAGAAATTGGAAGGCCTAAGTCACATGCATGGATTGTCCTGGGAGCGGTTAGGGATCCACATCAATGAAATTTCAATTTTCCTCAAGGGTTGGTCACCTGAAATGGATGGTTGGCTCTTGAAGGTTATGTAGCATGTGTGAAAGGTAAGATTTGTTTGGTTTTGTTAGTTCCACTCCCTTAACTATAAATGGGGTGTTGGGTCACATCACAGTAGCCTCTCATCACATGTTTACCCTGGCCAACTCGTTAACTTCAATAAATGTGGGAGGAGGGTGTTCCAAAGTGGTATCAGAGCATGGTTCACCCCTCAGACTGGATAGGTAGTGTGTTGGAAATGCATTCATGTCTATTGCATCTATGTGTTATTTATGCTTGTGGTCGATTTACTTGTTGTGTATGCATGGTGTTGGTCATGGTTGAATTTTTGTCTCCATGTGAAAGTGGATAGTGTGTTGTTGGATGTGGTCATGATCAGTGTATGTCGGTTATGCATTAGTTATGCATGTTAGTGCTTATACATTAACATGGGTTTAGTTGTCATGCCTGGGGTAATGGTATTTGGTTGGTATGGTTAGGAATTGATAAATGAATAGTGGTTAAATTGATGTTATATGTTGATGTGATTATGATTATGCATGTATCGTTCTAATCTAGTTGATCTTGTAGATGAGATATCCTCCCCTAAACTATACCGAGGTATGTTGATTATGTCATGTTTTGGTTTTAGCTGACATGATGTACTTGCAATAAAGAGATCAAATATGACTAGCAAGATGGTAGACTACATTTCATGACACTTTCCCTATGGATCATATGAGCAATGTGGTGTTGGACATTCTTCTAACTTAGAAAACACATTGAGAAGTTTGAAGGCATAAATAAGGAGTTGCAAGGCAGATAATGGTAGAATCATTCAGGAATAGGAGAAAATAGAAAAAGTTAATGCATTAATCCTTATGAGTTTTTCAAAATTGAAGATATAGGGACCACTTTGGATCATCCATGGGGGGGAGGAAAAAACTAATGGGGCATATGGCATTAGGTCTCATGGTGGGCACAAGTTAGATAAGGATGACATGATCTAAGATTGAAGGCTCTTGGATACTCCGGATAGCAGAGGTCATGGACATGAATTCAAGAGGCTTTTTTGGAAGAACTACTTGTCAGAGAGATAATACGACAACAAAGATAAGGAGTTCCATGAGCTAAATATGGGATTGATGACAGATGAGGAGTAAATGACCAAGTTCTTGGAGTTATTGAGGTATGTACCATATCTTAAAGATGAGAAGGCCAAAGTTCGGATATTTTTTAGTGGATTTTCATTAGCATTTAGAGATGATATTGAGTATGATGAGCCTCAGTCGCTTGAGGAATTTCTTGGGAAATTGAAGCATTATTATGAGCAATCAAATTGCAAGAAAAAATATGATAAAGTTTGGAAAGGGAAAGACAAATCTAAGGGTAAATGGCAGCTAAAAAGAATAAGGCCTCGAGATGCAGGTGACAAAGAAAATGTTGCACCTTACAAGAATTTTAATGGGTCATAGCATGGAAGATTGTAAAATAAAGGTGATGGTATAGGACAGTTGTAGTGTTGGACATGTGGTAAGGAGCACCTTAAGAGGGTTTTTCTATAGAATCACAGTGGTAGACCTCATATTTACAGTGCACAGGAAGTGTAGACTATTAGGGATGTTCGGCAAAGCATTCCATGGATTTATGTAGCATTAGCTAACAAGCAAGGAGCACACCAGAACACTATTATTGAGATGGATGGAAAGCTTTGTGATCAAGTTATTTCCATTTTGATTGACCATGGATCTAATTATAGTTATGTTAGTACTAACCGAGTGGATAAGTGTGGTTCTAATAAAGAAGTGCATGCAGAATCCTAGTTAGTGCTCTTGGCTACATGTACAAAGAAGAGAGTGTAACATTGGGTAAGAGCAAGTGCATTTGATTTGAATGGTATGTCTGACTTAGAATATTTTCATGTATTTCCACTAGGATCATATAGTATGATTTTGGGTATGGACTGGTCATATCTTCATAGGACCAAAGTGGATTTTTATGACAAGATTATTGAGTGTTTCGATGACAATGGAGAACAAAGAATCTTGCAGAGTAAGAAGAAGGAAACATCAGTTAGAATGGTGACAGCTATGTAGGCAAAGCACCATCGCAAAAAATGGTGTGTGTTATTTATAGTGCATATTTCTAGTGAAAAAGGCAATGATGTTGAGGATGCGGAGGTATTAAGAAAGTACTTAATCTTGCAGTAGTTTAGGGATGTGTTTCCAGCAGAGATTTTAGAATGACCACCTCACAAAGAAGTGGACTTTTCCATTGAGCTCATACCAGGAGTAGCACCAGCATAAAAGGCATTGTACAGGATGAGCACACCAGAGTTAGTAGAGCTAATGTTATAGTTGAAGGAAATGCTTGAGAAGGGATACATTAGGCTAAGTGTATGACCTTAGGGCGCACCTGTGTTTTTTGTGAAATAACAAGGATGGTACTCGTAGGCTATGCATTGACTGCAAGTAGTTGAACAAAGTGACCATCAAGAAATGGCATCCTTTGTCAAGGATTGGTGACTTTTTTAATGAGTTAAAGGGAGCAATAGTATTCTCAAAGATTAATTTGAGATCAGGATGTCATCAGGTACGCATCAAGGAAGAGGACATATACAAGACTGCTTTCTAGACCAAGTATGAGCATTATCAGCTTGTTGTAGTTCCATTTGGTTTGAATAATACTCTAGCTACCTTTATGTGCTTGATGAATAGTGTGTTGCATCCTTATCTAGACAAGTTTGTTATTTTATTAATTGATGACATCTTGATATATTCTAAAAATAAGGAAGAGCATCTCGAGCACTTAGCAACCATATTGAGATTTCTGAGAGAGAATCAGTTGTATGCTAAGCCTAGTAAATGTAGTTTTCTCCAAATAAAGGTACATTACTTGCGACATGTTGTCTCCAAGCAAGGCATAACAGTGGATCCAGAGAAGAAAAGGGCTATCATGGAGTGGGAAGCTCCTAGAAATTGGGATGAGGTAAGATCATTTATGGGTCTAATAGGTTATTATAGGAGGTTCATCAGGAACTTCTCTCATATTGCATATCATATTACGTCACTGTAGAGGCAAGGTAAGAAAATTGAATGGACAGAGGAATGTGCAACAAGTTTTGATCAATTGAAGCAGTTGTTAACAAATTCTCTAGTGTTAAAGATTGCATATCTAGACAAAGAATTTGTGGTGTGCACAGATGCTTGCAAGAGAGGACTTGGTGGATTCCTTATGCATGAAGGACATGTAGTGTTCTATGAGTCATGGAAACTGAATGAGCATGAGCATAATTATCCGACACATGATATTGAGTTGGCAACTATCATCCATGCTTTGAAGATGTGGAGACACTATCTTCTTGGTTAGCAGTTGATCTTGATGAGTGATCACAATGGATTGAGGTATATATTTGACCAATCAAATCTGAATGCCAAACAAGCTAGATGGTTGGCCATGATTAGTGAGTTTAACTTTGAGATCATGTACATCAAGGGTAAGGATAATAAGGTTGCATATTCTCTTAGCAGGAGAGTACATGTAAATCACAAAGCAACTATGAGTTCGTCTGGGACAGACTTACAAGATCGAATCTTATAGGCAGGAAAACAAGATTGTAGGTAGATGGAGCTTATGCACAAGTTACAATAGGGTACAGGTGGTAAGAATTTGTACTATCATCTTACAACATATGGTATGATCAAATTTATGGATAGGATATATTTTCCATATAACAGTGAGCTCAAGAATACTATTTCATGAAAAACTATATTCAAGTCACCCAGGGTACTAGAAGATATTGAGAGCAGTGAAGAAGTTTTATTATTGGTCGAATCTGAAGAAGGGAATGGCAGATTTTGTGGCTAGATGTTTATACTATCAACAGGTGAAAAACGAATGTAGGTATCTAGGTGGAGTAATACAATCGATTTCAATTCCAGAGTGGAAATGGGAGTTCATTTCCATGGATTTCATCATAGGTTTATTGAGGACATCTAGACAACATCATTCCATCATGGTTGTGGTGGACAGGTTGACAAAGGTAGCACACTTCATTCAAGTGAAGTCTACGTATTCAACTAGTGATGTGGCACAAGTATTCATTAGAGATGTAGTGAGGCTACATGGTGTTCCAAGGAATATTGTGTCAGACATGGATTCTAAGTTCACTTCCAAGTTTTGGAAGGAGTTGTTTGGTGACACAACAGAAACAATGGTTCAATATAAAACCACAAATGGATCAAAAATGACCTAAGCAATCACCCCGCCGAACACCCCTTTTCCTTTGAAAACTATGTTTTTTTCATATCGGGAACGAAAACCTTTTGGTTAGGCTTAAAACATTGCTTTTTTTCTTTCGGGACCCAAAATACCCTTCAAAACATTAAAACAACATTTTAACACCTTTTAAACGATTATATGAACTATAGCCGTAGATCCAGATCTGGTCGATCAAACGGCTTAGAATGAATTGCAATATCAGTGATCGGTGGGCGCAAGGCTCTTACATCGGCAGTATCCCTTGGTCCAATGTGATATCATTGATCGCTATCGCTGATTTGCAATGGGCACTTAACACTTAATAAACTCTGCTCCCGATGTGCCAATGTGATATATGTCCCGGACCTGATAGGATCCAAAACTCCAATGCATAATATTTCAAGTCCGGTTCTTGAATCCTCTAAGTGTTTTAGCGTGATTTCCTTTTATAAATGGCTTTCAGTGATGTGACAAGGAAATACACAGGGCCGATGCAATTTGGGGTTCTATGGACCTGATGTCATTCAAAGCCTCCGTTTAAAGGATTTGAAGTCCGGATTCTCTGTTTAAACATGTTTTGAGCCCAATAATTAGTGTATTTGGGTTTTTCTGCCTACAACACCATAACGATGGAATGCACTCACCAGTTGATCCTTTAACACCAGATCTCCATCAAAACATATGAAAAACACAGCTAGCACCAAGAGCATTCGAATATAGATAAAAAAAACAAGCATTCAAGGCCTCCACTGGCCGGTTATATAACTATACTTGCAACATTGGTTATTCACAATAAATCCAATACATGTTCTCGGCCTTGCCCAGATTACAACATCAAAGACCTCTGTCTCAAAATAAATGCATTCAATTACACAGTTCTATCCTCAAATTCAACTCTATGTGTACAAACATAAATAAAAACTACATTCGAGGCTCTCCCCCTTCTCTGGCCTGATTCTTCTAATTAATGGCCCCTTTCTCCCATGTTTCTTGTAGGCTTACAAATGCTCTTGAATCCTCTCTCTATCTCTCCTCCCTAGCTTCATAAAAGACAGGAAAACGCATATATGTTTAAGTTAACCATCTCCTCCACAATTGAAGGAATAAACTATACATTTAGAAATCAAATCCTATACTAATCTAAACAAACTAGACTACTTGGCTTGATCTCCATGTAGGGAGGATCATTTGCCATTTATTCCCAATTCTGTTCAGAATTAGGCAGCAAATTAACCACTTACATAATTGAAATTAATACAATTTAAATAGCCAATTCTTCCTCCAACCTTTCATTAGCCACAACATCTGACCACTCCATCACATTGCTGGCTAGGCCTCGATGCTCCTGCATCAGACTCCCAAAGTATAATTTAATCATGATCTCCTGATCATGCACTTCTAATCTGTGTCCTCCTGGATCCCATACTTTTTTTGGTAGTTTGTCCTTGGTTACTTTTGTTGTTTGTTGTCCTTCAGGTCTCCCTCCTTTATGTTGTATTGTCCCATTAGCCATGCTCTCACTGTGTGCTGCTGTCCTTTTCACATATCTTACTGCTGTTTTGCTCATATTAATTCGCATTTTTCCATTCCCTTCACCTATGCCATCGTTTCTAGCCAATCTTCCTTTCTTCTTTTGTCCTTTATTTGTTTTATTGGAATGTTGCTGTATGAGTCTCCACAACTCATCAATTTCTTTGTCCACTTCACTTCTCATATGTTGAATACTATTCTCCTACAACTGACTGTGTCCTTGAATAAGAACATCATAATCCCTGTGCCAAAAATTTTCCATATACATTTCTGAAATGTCATCTTTGGCCTCTTCTTCATCAATAAATCCCTGTAGTATAATAGTAATTATGTTACTATCATCTCTTGAACTCCTCTCTTGTTTGACACTCCCATACTATAAATTAAAAATCATTCCATCTTCCTGAGACATTCTGATCTCATTCTCCCTTACTTCGATTTGATCTTCAGAATCGATTCCTAGGTTCAAATTGAGTTCATGGTGCCTTGTTCCTACATATAAATCTTCATCAGAGTTAATCAATTCCTTAAACACAAATATTTTACCTTGCTTCCTCATTATGCCAACACTTCTGACAACTGCTTTCTCATATTTCTCATTCATGACAACTTTGTTCTCATTTAGTTCTGGTTGTATAGTCCGATCACTTATTCCTTGGTTTCCTTGCCTCCTCTTCAAAAGACTTGACTTATGCCACAAATCTGCCACTTCATTTGGAAATTTTCCTAAAATTTTTGCACAATCTTTACTAACTTTGTTGTCTACAACATCTATCTTTAGTCCTTCTTTTATCTGGCTTTCTTCAATGTCAATTATCTTCAATAACTATTTAGCATCTACAAAGTTTTCCATATCAACCTTCAATAGCTATTCTCCTTTAGCTTCAGTCTTCAATAGTTGTCCAATATCTGCATAATTTACTACAGCTATGTTTAACAACTTCCCTTTCCTCTGTATCACAAGGTTATGTGAATTTACTTCCTCTAACTTCTGAAAAATCATCTATGTGATGTTCCTTTCCCTGATGACAACATGAATCAGTTGTATTACTTCAGTGTATCCTGCATTTACACACAAAATATCAGTTTCAAAACTATGAAACACCAAGGTCTTCATAATATTCTCCAATAGGTTTGTATTAGCATCATCAATTTTCCTAAGAAAACTCTTTGTTCCATAATCATATGAATGGATTTCTTTCTTTCCAAACATTCCTTGGATCTCAATAATTCCTTTGCAATCCTCCTTTTGAATCATCCTTTGGATGTCATCTAACTGGACATCTTCCTTCACTTGGCTGCAACTTTTCCATTTATTTTGTATATGACTATGAGTAGTCATCTCTTCACCTATTAATATAATAGTTTCCAACAACTGATTGTCTTTCCTCAAGTCTACATGACTTGCAAACATACAATAATCATAAATTTTAAAAACACAATACCTTCCATCCTCTTTTGATGCTTCAAGCACCAATCCTCCATCATAGATCTTTTGGATTTCAGCAGATCCTTCTTGCTGTGACTCCATTTCTATGAATCTCTCCTTCTCTCACATATCAATATGAATTTGCTCGAGTTCCCTAAACTCGTTCATCAGTTTTCCTTTCCACCTCTGTTGCAATAGCTTCCACTTGACCTTTTTTTTCATTCTCCATCTGTATCTTCGGTCTTTACTTGTCTTTCTTTGTACTGCCAGACTAATCTCTTGTTCTTCATTCTACTGCCAGTTGCCTTCCTCAAGTTCATCCTCATGTTGTTGATCATCTCCTTTAAATTGTTGATTCCTTCCATCTTCATCTTGCTGGATTAATAATTTTGTCTCCTTCATGTCTCTGAGGACATAACTTCCTTGTTGCTCCTGATCTTT
Source organism: Pinus tabuliformis (assembly GCA_031772625.1). Lineage (NCBI taxonomy): Eukaryota > Viridiplantae > Streptophyta > Pinopsida > Pinales > Pinaceae > Pinus > Pinus tabuliformis. Next base: position 605,548,553 of record CM062815.1, read on the forward strand.
CATCTCACCTTCAAATAATATCTGCTCAATTTCTTTGATTTCAGTGTCATATTTTTTATGTTGTCTTCTACACATGCAGTCACATTATTAACTGAAGAGTCTAAACATTTACTTAACTCTATAAATTTTAGAGACAGTTCATCCTTATCATGCATAGTAACCATATCCTTTTCTCCATCAGGTTCTGAAAGCTTCATTTCTCCTTTGGGTTCCTTGAGCAATCTTTCCAAGAATTCTAATTCCATGTGAAATCTCTCTAGCAGTTCATCACAGCTTCCATTCTCAGCTTCACCCTTTTTCTGGAAATCCTCCTGATTATCCTATTTTCTACATTGTCATATTGCAAAGTTCTTTCATCAATTCCATTAGGCAATTCCAGTTGCTTATCTCCTTGTAATACCACTATGGCATTTTCATTAGATTTCTGGTCCTTATCAACTTCATCTGACTATTTCACACCAAACATAATTTCATCTATGAACTCCTTCTTTTGCAATAGATTAGCACCTTCTTCCTCTAAAGGCATTCTCCATCATACTTCACCTTAAGAGCTTCATTCCTGTTTGTGACAGTTTCATCAGACTTTCCATCATCCTCTGCATATCCTGCAATCATACACAAACTATGAGAATAAAAATCACAAGGCTTCATTTCCTCATCTGCTTCCATTGCCATCATATCTTCTGATTGTTCTGAACTATGCCAATAGTCCATGAGATCTTCAGCTGATCTCCCATTATCCTCTTCACCCAACATTTCACCTTGTTCTGGTCTACAAATGGAAACTTCCATTTCTGCTTCTACTTCTCTGAGTTCCTCTGGTTCCTCTTGAGCACTCAATATCTGCTCAATCTTTCTCAACTCTTCTGCTATCTCTAAATTCACTCGCTGATTTCTCTTCTCTTGTAGCCTCTGCCACTTTACTCTCCTTCTCATGGTCCAACCATGCTTCTGGTCTTCATCACTTCTCTGCAGCATCTCCATCAATATTCCAATCTAGAAATCTATCTCAACTCTCTCTCTGTCAAACTCTTCTTGACTCATCCTCATGCCATTTACTTTGGCATCTTTCATTTTTCTATGGCTTCTTTCTGAACCTCTGTTATGATTATCAGTAGTAATCTTCTTCTCCTCTCTTTCCATGAGCTCCTCACTCCTGCACAACAAGCCTCTGCAACAACAAGTCTTCCTTACTGCAATCTTACCTCACTAAGCTCTCCTCACTCAGTATTTTGGTAAGCACAATCCTCTATTTGGAACCTCCTCTTGACAAACACCTTTGCTCCTTCTAGGCTTCTGAAATATTTCACTATCTCTTGGGAACACTTTAGCTATCCTCTCTGTCTAATCTCTTGTTGGATTCTTTAGGTTCACTGCCACTTCAGAGTGCTTTCCTTTCTCTGCTTTTATGAACACATCTGGTTCTTCACTCACAACTTCCCTTGTTCTATACTGCTACAGTCTTCACACTTTCTTATGTTTTCACCTGTGTTTTGAATGGATTTCCTCTGTCTCTTGCATCTGCAAGTTCTACTACAATCTCTAAGAACTTCCCAAAATTTCTTCTACAGTTGCACTGCTGTAATCTGGTGCCAAACTTCATTCATTCAACATGTTGTTGTTTTCATACCTCTGTAGTCTTTAATCTTCATAAGAAAAAATCTCTTCACAGGAAATTCCTTCCCCTTTCCTTCTATGATACCAAAAATGACGCAACAGAAACAATGGTTCAATATAAAACCACAAATGGATAAAAAATGACCCAAGCAATCACCCCGTCAAACACCCCTTTTCCTTTGAAAACTATGTTTTTTTCATATCGGGAACGAAAACCTTTTGATTAGGCTTAAAAAATTGCTTTTTTTCTTTCAGGACCCATAATACCCTTCAAAACGTTAAAACATTAACGCCTTTTAAATGATTATATGAACTATAGCCATAGATCCAGATCTCGCCGATTGAATGGCTCAGCATGAATTGCAATATCAACGATTGGTGGCCACAAGGCTCTTATATCAGTGATATACCTTAGTCCGATGTGATATCACTAATCGCTATCAGTGATTTATAATGGGCACTTAACACTTAATAAACTCTGCTCCTGATGTGCCAATGCGATATATTTCCTGGACCCGATAGGATTCGAAACTCCAATGCATAATATTTCAAGTCCGGTTCCTGAATCCGCTAAGTTTTTTAGTGTGATTTCCCTTTGTAAATGGCTTTCGGCTATGCGACAAGCAAATACACAGGGCCGATGCGATTTGGGGTTCTACGGACCCAATGTCATTCAAAGCCTCTGTTTAAAGGATTTGAATTCTGGATTGATTCTTTGTTTAATTGCATTTTGAGCCTGATACTTAGTGTATTTGGGTTTTTCCATCTGCGACACTAGAATGATGGAATGCACTCACCAATTGATCCTTTTAACATGAGATCTCCATCAAAACATATGAAAAACACAACCAACATCAAGAGAATTCGAATATAGATAAGAAAACAAGCATTCAAGGCCTCCACGGGCCGGTTATATAACTATACTCGCAACACTAGTTATTCACAATAAATGCACTACAGGTTCTCAGCCTTGCCTAGATTACAACATCAAAGACCTCTGTGTCAAAAGAAATGCATTCAATTACACAGTTATATCCTCAAATTCAATTCTATGTGTACAAACATAAATACAAACTACATTTGAGGCTCTTGCCCTTCTCTAGCTTGATTCTTCTAACTAATGGCCTCTTTCTCCCATGTTGCCCGTAGGCTTACAAATGCTCTCAAATCGTCTCTCTGTCTCTCATCCCTAGCTTCAGAAAAGACAGGAAAATACATATATGTTTAAGTTAACCATCTCCTCCACAATTGAAGGAATAAACTATACATTTAGAAATCAAATCCTATCCTAATCTAAACAAACTAGACTACTTGGCTTGATCTCCACGCAGGGAGGATCATTTGCCATTTATTCCCAATTCTGTTCAGAATTAGGCAACAAATTAACCACTTACATAATTGAAATTAATACAATTTAAATAACCAATTCTTCCTCCAACCTTTCATTAGCCACAACATGTGACCACTCCATCACATTGCTGGCTAGGCCTAGATGCTCCTACATCATTTGGAGGTTTGGGGACAGAGTTGGCCTTCAGGACAACTTATCATCCATAGAAAAATAGGAAGACAAAGAGGATCAACAAGATATTGGAGGACACGTTGAGGATGTAGGTGATGCATCAATAGATGATATGGGAGGAGTAGCTTCCAATGGTTGAGTTGTCTTACAATAATATGCACTGGGAATATTTGAGGATGAGACCGTTCAAGGCATTGTATGAGCAGATTTGTAATACTCCCATCCATTGGAGAAATCTAGTGAAAAGGGTGTTGATTGGACCAAATATATTAGCAGAGATGGAATGAGAAATGTAGGTTACTAAGAAGAATATAAAGTAAGGACAAAATAGGTAGAAACGTTATGCATATCAGAATAAGTTGTTTACGGGGTTTCAAGTTGGGGAACAGGTGTATTTGTGCATAAAGACCAAGAATAGATCCTTGAGGATCGGATAGTGTGCCAAGTTGGCACCTCCATTTTGTGGACCTTTCAATAACCTTGAGAGGATTGGACAAGTATTTTATCGACTTGAACTACCTCCAACAGTGAAAGTCCATGATGTTTTCCATGTGTCATTTCTTAAGAAGTATGTTAAAGATGTTAATCATGAGTTTGACTGGTCTATATTGCAGGTGGAGCCAGATGGAGTATTCTAGCCGAAACCTCAATGTATATTGGATAGAAATATGAACATGCTTCAGACCAAGCAATAGAGCAGGTTAAAGTGAAGTGGAAGTAATTTTGTGCCCAATAAAGCTACATGGGATATGGTAGATCAGATGTGGGCTATGTATCCTTTTCTATTCGTTGGTTGAGCGAATGATTTTGGTATATGTTTTGGTGTGATATTTTGGTACATGTACATATGTATATGGATGTAAATACCGCCATGATTTGTGCTATAAATCTCTAATAAGTGGTATGGGCATCATGTTGTTATGATTATTATGTTTCTATGTGTCATGTTATTTTTCTTCTCTATAAGTTGATCATTTTAAATACTACATCGAGCTAAGTTATAAATCTCAATGGAAAATATGTTTTTCTTACTGTAGTTTTTTTGGTTATAGGTGTCGTTGAACACTGAGGATAGTGTTCCCCCAACGAGGAGGGTTCTGTAAAAACCCATTTCAAACTTACATGTAATAAATTTAATAAATAAAATATAATAACTGAGGTCATGGGACATGTATTTGAATATGGATGTTGGGAAAAAAATCTAATTCTGGGTGTTCCTTTGGTTTATTATGGCTAAGAAAATTGGCAAAGGCTTTTGAAAGGCATGAGGCATTAATTGGAATTTTATTTATGAAAATAATGGAAATTAGGAGAAAAGGAAGGTGAAAGGTCACAGGCTGCATATGAGGAGGAAAATTAAGGAAAATAATGGAAAATTGAAGAAAAGAGGGGCCTCATTAATAAAAAGGCTTATGAGGATCAATTGGTACCTTTTGTTAGTTCAATTTTGGAGCTCTCTCTCTCTATTATCTCTCTCTCTCTCTCTCACTCTTAGAGACTTAGAGTTTTCTTGGAGCACGTCATATTTGTATCAAGGAAAGTAAAGAAGGAAAAGAGGAAGAAAAGATTAAGCAAGGAAGAGCAGGATCAAGTAGCTACAGTGGGATTATTTGCAAGTATTGATTTGCATGTGTGATTTCCTTGCTAGATTTGGAATGCATGGTACATGCATGTGTGTATGTGGTTCTCTTGTTGTCATTGGCATGGTTTTCCCAAGTGTGATAGTGTTCTTTAGCCTTTCCTTTCCATTTTTAGATAGCCATGGTATGATGGGTTCTCTTGTATTTGGTTGAGATGTATTTCTTGATGGTTTCAAAACTGAGTGAGGTGATCTCTGAAAGAAAGAACACAAGGCCTAGAAATCCCTTAATCAGACTGGGATTGTGGTAAAGCGAGATTATGGGATTGTGGTAAAGCGAGATTATGTGTGCCTCGGTGGGCCTAGGAATCCTCAACCAATGAATGTAGGGATATATGGTAAATCCTAGAGGTGTGCTCCCTCGATTAGGCTAAGGAATCCTTGACCGATGAATGGTAGGATATACGGTAAATCCTGGAGTGTTGAGTCTTGATTAGGCCTAGGAATACTCAAGCATTGTATGGCAGGATATAAAGTAAATCCTAGAGACTAGAAGACAAGAAAATTCTTCGTGGTGTAGGTGGAGAAATACGGTGGCATCCATGCTTGTTTAGGGACTAGTGATCTATCGGGGATTGTGGTAAAGCCTGAGGAAACCTAGTTTGGTTTGGTTTTGAGTCCAACATTCATGCTTGGAATATGGCATGAGGGTGATTGGATAAAATAAAGATTTGGTTCAACCAATCTATGGTTGGGTGGTTCATGGAAGTCCCAAACCTGGTTGGCTTTTGTATTCATTAATAATAGTTTCTTCTCCTTGGTATTTAATGTGTAATTGTACTGTCTTATATATGGATTATATGGTTGTTATATACTTGTTATTTCTGTTGGTTATATGTTGGTTATGAATATGTTTTATGAAAGACTTGATGTATGGATCTCATCATGTTTTGATTAGTAATTGAAAGTTTAATTAATATCTGACTTAATAGATGAGAATGAAACTATTGTGATATGGCAACAATGTTTCTTTATGAATCTCGGATAAGTATGAGAACCCCATGCTTAGATATGTTGTTATGACCTGTAGATTACATATTTGTGACATGTTTGAGGGAATGCATGTCATGGCTAGTAGCGGTTTAGTTGAGTCATTGATCAATTTTTTACATTATTACCTTTGTTCCAATGTTATTTATCATTTCTAAAAGTTTTATGAAGTTCTAGGCAGTGATCTGAACCTTGGCCCTGAAAAAGTGGCATAAAACCTGGGGTCACTGGGTTAGAACTAGCTGAAAAATTCTATAGTCACTAGCATGCCTTTGCTATGGGAGCATTTGGAAGTCCTCAGTCACATGCATGGCTTGTCATGGGAGTGGTTACGGGTCTAGATCAGTGAAATGTCAAATTTCCTTAGGGGTTGGTCACGTGGAAGGGTTGGTTGGCTCCTAAAGGTTCTATAGCATGTGTTAAAGTTCAGATTGTTTTGGTTTTTTCAGTTCCACTTCCTTAACTATACATGGGTAGTTGAATCACATGATAGTTTCCTCTTGTTAGATGTTTACCCTAGAGAACCAATTAACTTGGGTAAGTGTGGGAGGAGGGTGTTACAGTAAGCAAGGCCAAGGACAAGGAAGTTGTTGATCTTGAGAACTTGACCCGCACCATCAAGTCTTTGTCCAATGAGTTGGAAGAGTTAAAACAAAAGTAAATTGAGATGACCATGAGAAGGAAGCCTCCTAAATTCAACTTTTTGAGAAGGTCTTCCAACTTCGGCAGCACCAACAACCTATCAGCCAAATTTACAGAGAGCTCGAACATTGTGTTGAATGTTGAGAGTATGTGCATGAACCAATACTACTTGTTTTATCAAGAATATCATTCAGAAAAAAATTCCCCATAATGGAACCATAACATGAACGTTCTTACTGTGCATATCATTGATACAATACTTTCTGATGAGCATATTGAACCAGTGAAAGAAAAGGAAAAAATTGCTAGTGTTGGACACGTAGTAAATACACTCAGTTGGGTTTATGAAACTAAGAAGAAAGATTTCAAACAACAACCGTTCAATGAGGACCTAGCCCAAAAGAAGAAAAATCGATACAACTTGAGAAGCCAAAGGCCACTCTCTGGATAAGAGTTAACAAAGTAGAAATTGAAAGAACATTTTCTAAGGAAGATCACATTGTCCAGCAACTCAACTCGAAACACTTAGAGGAAGTCTGGAAATGTGGCTACAACTTCTGGAAAAAAGAAAAGTAAGACCATTATACTCGAGGTAGTAGATAAAGCAACTCCTCCAGACATTTCAGAAATTTCTCCTGCACTTTATTATAACATTATCAAAGACATGAAGAAAGCTTGTGAGAACATTTCGATCCTTAAACTGACGAGGATCATGAGCCAAAGGAAACTTCTTGTCCGCGCTTTTAAATAGTCTGCCTCAGGTAACAATGCTTCTTTACAAAAGGGATCTGGTAACTCAACTGGTGCCCTAGAATTTGTGCTTAATTCTTTAACATTGGATGCAAATACACTCTGCCCTCCATTTTTGTTAACCTTTGAAATTTTAATTTATAATGTACACAATTACTTAGTTGATTCTGGTGCATTTGTAAATATAATTCCCCTATCTATAGCTAAGAAAATTAATTCAAAATGGGATAAGATAGATGCACAGATCATTCAGTTGGATAGGGCCCTTGTCTATTCTATAGGTGAACTCATAAATGTGCTTATTTTCTTATTATTCGACCAAAAAGTTCACCAATGTATAAATATAGTAATTATGGACATTTGAGAAGTGTACGGTGTTTTGTTGAGCAGAGACTAGTCCAAAAAGCTACAATGTTATTTTTCTACAGACTAGTCACATTTATGGCTTCCATATAAGGGAAAAAATAACCAAATCTGTGTAAACTCTAAGCCCTACCTGAAGAACATTGTCACACCGTTTGAGGGAAAAAAAGAACCAGTTTCGTTCGCAGATCTTGTCTTTGGAAATCAATGTTTAGAAACTGATATGGGGTTCTATCATGCTCAGCCTTCCCCAGTTCCACCTAACAGACAGTTGGAACTCCTTCCTAGTACAACTAGGGAAAATGACATTTGTAGAGTAAGTAGTAGTAGTAGTAGTACTACTACTAGTGTAGTGCATAGTCCTTATACATATGATGTTTGGATTTTGTATTTTGACGATTAAAAGATGTAGGAGGGATTTGGAACTAGTTGTCTTTTAGTGGACTGGTGAAAGAGGAAACACTTGACCTCAATCTGCTTGGAATTCAAGTGCACAAACAACACTATAGAATATGAAGCACTCATTTTGGGCTTATAGAGGGCCATTAACCTCAATGTTGGGATCCTCAAAGCTGTAGACAATTCTAAAATCTTCTAAGATAGGTACGCAATACTATTCACTGTGTCATCACATCTGAAAGGTTATCAACAATAGGTATGTCATTTTATTTCTCATTTCCAAGCTTTCAATATTATATTTGTTCCAAGAATGCGTAACGCAACTGTGGATGCATTAGCAAATGGTGTTGCTAGATTATCACCGCTTAGGGACCATTTTTTTGTAGAAATTCTTTATAAACCATCTATCCTTGATAATATCACTAACTTACATGTTTTCAATGATGATCAGAAAATACTGCACTTTATGGAGAACACTAATTTAGTCAAGGATGCAGTTATCGATGAAGATGAGCACAAAAGAGCATTGCAGGATGTAGCTAGTGCAAATAAAGAAAACCCCATGTCGAAGAGCATGGTGTTTTTGGAAAATATGTATGACTTGCAAAATCTCTTTAGAGGGCCACTCAATTTTAAAACCCATAATACAATTTTTTCGCATGAGCAAGTAATTCTTCGAATAGAAAAGGATCTGAAATTTGTTATTCTTAGTACTTGTTGCACACCTCAATGTAAATTTTTTCAACTACATCCAAATAACACCTTAGAAAACTCAAATGATTGAGATGATGATTTCATTAGATTCCTCTTTTTGAGAGGACCAAAATCGACCTAAAGATCACCCAATTTGGTTAAGCAGAAGTTTAGTTATGAATTATTTTATTCATACATGTATTATGGAATGGGTCAGCTCTAACAACATGAGTAACTGCTTGGGTCAGTCTTAACCCCAAGTGAACCCTCAAGAAATCCTATAAATAGAAGAGGCCTCAAGATCATTTGGACATGACTTCTCTTCTCTTTTTTCTTGGTTCACACAGGTTTGATGGAAGGAGTTCGCTGAAGGGTTTGAAATCACAAGCGAAAGGTTCGCTCTGGGTTAGGGTATTATGGATCTCGGTCGCTGACACAGAACAAGGCATTCTGGTCCATAGAAACTGGCATATAAGCCTATAAGAGAAAATATAGAACCTTGGACGCTGGAACAAAGGCTTATGGCAGTGACTATGGCTTCAGACACATATCTAGATGTATCGCTCCTCGGTTGCTCGCATAGAGTGGTCCTGAGAGCGATCAAGACATTTTGGTCACATGCATAGTAACTTCAAGGTAGCGACCAAGGGTTTCAGATGTGTTGCACCTCTCTCACATGCATAGAGTCTTCCATAGAGTGACCAAGTAGTCATATTCGTCCTCACATAGTATCTGAGAGTGAAATCAGGGAGTTTCGGTCGCACACAAATAGGTTTGATGAGACCGACTCGAGGTCAGATCTAGGGTTTGACATCTTGCCTTCAATTGACTTCAAGGACCTGGAAGATCTAGGTTTCTCTCTACTGTTATTATATCTGTAGATCTGTAGATATGATTTTTTAGTTTTCATTGCAAACATATGTATTGGGCTCATTGACAGTGACAACAATATACAACAATTAACATGAGTTTTTGACAACACATTACAACCATCAGTATGAGGGTTCTGTTTCCTAACATGATTAGATCTGTTTCATAGATATCATTATTGTTTTTCTGCATATATAAAGTTATGAATTATTGTACTCTCTTTTATTGTATCATTTGATGTCGATCTAAGAATAAAAAGATTTGCAAGGGTTTTCCCCATAGTGGGTTTTGTCCTTGTCTCAGACCAATCCTAGTGTCTCTATGTGTGTGCATGCTTTCTTTTATTGTTCCTTTTATGTTCCGCTGCATTGATGATGATGGTGATTTTGTTTCTTTCTATGTAATTACACATGTTGATGTATAATCACGTAGATATGAATAATGTAATAATGATATGGGGTGAACTTAATGTATTAATGATGAAATGAAATTATCATAGAAAAGAACAATGTTTCCCTATGAGAAATTAACATGGTTTCATAATTGGGATAAAGAAAATTCATGGAGATCACCCCGATGATGACACCTTCGATGGAAGCAAGAAGAGGATGGTGGAGACCTAAAAGAATTCTAGGGTTTGAAGATAACCCTGGGCCTCTTTGTGATTAGGGTTTGATGTATTATATGAGGTTAGGGTTGGAGAGAAAACCTTGGTTAATGGAAAAGGCTTAAGATTAGATATATGAAACTCTAGCATGGTCTACTTAAATATGCTCAAGAACTTGACAAAGATTCGATGAAGCCCTAGATGAGATAATCCCTAACTGATCTGGTTTGATATTTGAAGGAAAAATTGGTATATGGACCGTGGACATTGATAGCTCTTAAAGGTTGGTTCAAGAGGGAGAGTATCACCTCTCATTAAAGATAAGTATGTCTTGACTTATGATGATTCTTACTTGTTAGACTTATAGATATTACGGTTATGTTTATTTCTCGTACTTTTGCATATGTATTTGAGTATATGGATCTTTCTAACCTCCTTGATGAGATGTGATGAGTAGATCCTTCTTGAGGATCATTTTGAGATGAATATTGGGAAATAGACAAAGAGGTACTTGATGAAAATATGAAAAAGTGCTTTAAGCAGCCTATGTCTAAAGAAAAGTTGCACAGGTAATACCACAGGGTATGCATGGTATGTTTCAGCTATTGGCTCAGTAAGCCCTGAGGTATGATGGTAATGTATTTTTCTTTATTGGTTCATACATGTATATGAAAGTGACTTGGATCTATGTCTCCTATAATGAAATGTTTCCCCTAGTGTTGAACTTTTGATTTTCTTGAATTCTATGAGGTTATCTAATGTTGGTACATTGATACACTTGATGTTTTGCTAACATCTATGATCTATCCTTTGGACATCTTGATCCTGTAAAGAAAGATAGCACCTTGACTCTAGAAAATGATACTCTTGATACTTGTCATGATGGATTTCATATTGAGGAGTAGTTCATTGACTCCTACACATGAGTCTGTTGGTAATACTTGTGATAAGCATGATTGACACTCTAGTTGTTTTGATAAAGGTTTATTGAATGATCTAACCTAATTTCATTGGACATGAAGAGCTCGGTAACCTTGATGAGAGAAGTATAAGTGTAATATTGATAAGTATAGATCTTACTAACTATGATCATTTTTAAATTGAATAACCTAACTTGACGGAGTGACTTGATAAAAAATGTTATTTTGTTCATAATCCTTGAGAGATAATGTTGCATCTATCTACTTCTTTCCGTGTAAGCCGTTGATGAAATATTGATGTCATGATGTTGATAGCCATATGTTTATTGTCTAATAGATCTGTTGTTGCATGACTCAAGTAGAGACAAGTTGCTTACATGATGAATGATGCATATCAATAGTCAGAGGAAGAATCTCTTCTCAAGATTCTTATCCCTATTACTATTTGTATTCTATGTTGCTGAAGTATGATTTATGTGCATCTATAGTATTGATCTGCATCAAAGTCTTATCCCGTACAGAAATTAGAATTTATTCTCCCGACACAGTCACATATCTAGGAAATCTCATCCCTGGACACACGCATGCTAAGGACTAGACAACATCCAGATAGCTAAAGTCACTCTCATGCTAACCTGAATGGAGTGACTTAAGTTTTGAATATTGTTGACCATCATCTGAAGACTTTTGGAGTTGTTTTAATTTTGAATCAAAGTATCTATGACATTCTACCACTGTCAACTGATTTATGGAGTTGTTGGGTTAAATTGTTGATAACATAATGAAGTAATTTTACCTGGAATATATATGTGTTGCAGATAGCAAGATCTACAAGCAGGAAAATATTTAATGTTTTCCATAACATAAACATGCAAACTAAACTTGTGTTTGCAGGTTACTACGACATACATATAGATATATCACTATGTTTGTGCTACATGAGGTTGGCATGATTTGGCATTACTAGTATATATGAAAAGTTTTTTGACATGATGCTTGAAAATAACTTTGAATTGATGATTGATATGTGCTTTGACTATAGATCTCTCTACAATAACAATTTGGACTTTACCTGATGTCTAGTGATATGATTTGATGATTGTTGGTTTGTCGTGATATCAATGTTATGTGGGCATGATGACTTATGTGGGTATTCAGATATTGGTCTCCTTGTTCTTAGCACAATGATTGAAAGAATGATAGTTGTGATTATGAATGACTTATGATTATGAGAATGATTTAATGAAGCCTCAAACTTATATTGCATAATCAAATTCAGACTTGATATGAGCTCTACCTGTCTCTTGGTTGAAAGTATTAATATTATGATATTGATGACTTTGATAATGGTCATAATATGACTTCTAAACTCTGCTGAGATGGTGATACAACATTAATTTATGTCAGGATGATTATGATGACTTAGCAAGGTATTATGCTTAGAATCCAAATATTTCTATATCTGATAATTATCTGATGAATTCAGGATGATGACTTCCAAGATATGGCTTTGATATTGATTATGGTTTTGATTTTATAACATGATGATCTACTTGTGACATGTGATGAGCCTTTGATGATATAAATTAGAGGGAGATGACTTTTGAAGCCTGAAATGATGTATTGTGGTATAATGAATTGATGCCTAGAATTTGTGAAAGAAATTCCATATTACAAAGCTATGTTTTTGTAAATCCTTGATACTCTGATTTTAAGTTCAAATATGTTGTTGAACTTGGCATGCCATCTGACAATTGATTGAAGTATTGTTGATTTAGTTTTTTAACAAAAATATGTATATATATGATGTGCATAGAACCTAAATAAATTCATGATTGAGATACTTCACTCACATAGAGTTGCCATCGACCATGATTTGAAATATTTGCATGAGATATTATATTTTGAGAATGAGATATTTCTCCTATGGTATGTGTCTACACATATGTATTGCTGATATTTGATATTATTGTTGATAAGAACATTTGGATGTTGATTTAATATGAGAACTTCAATGATATCTTGGATGAGAGGTCAACAGCGTGACCAAGGTTGATATTGATGCCACTAGCATGGCTACCTGTGAGGTAGGATACATAAGCTCCTTAGAGAGTTGTTTGAGCATGATCTAGATATGACAAGGTTACAAATATATATAGCTGAGACTGAGATACTCTCACATATTGAGATAGTGCAGTTGTTAGAAACAAGCTCAAGCTTGTGGTTGGAACCTCCTTGAGAGGGAGGATGATTATTGTATCCTTTTTTAATTATATGATTATTTATGATTAGACATGATATTTGATTTATTGTTCTCTATGAACAAGAAACAACTGCTATTGAGACAAGAAGATTTCAGATATTCCCTCAAAGGCATATTGGTTTTCAGAGAGCATCCCCTTCAGATGAGGGGCAATGTTGATCGAGGACACTGAGCCAACTCTTCCTACCCTGTTTGAGCTCCTAGGGTGAGGAATCAAGATGGAGGGCTCTTGGGGTTGAGGGAACTTTTGGTAATAGAGTGTTATCCTATTTGTCTATGGACAATAGGGCATTACCCTATATGTCTCTAGAAAATAGGATGCTACCCCGATTTGTTACACATAGGGTTGGAGTAGTAGCTCATCCTATCTTGATCTTTGCAGAGTATACCCCAGTTGGCATCATAGCCACAAGCTGGGCTTGTTTGGAGTACCGCTCCTCATCTGTCCAATGAGTTGAGAGTGTATTTGGGGGTCTACAACCCAAGTCAATTATGATGTAGGTGTTCTACCACATGACTATTCTGGGTCATTGATGGGAAGAACAATAGGCAATAGGATGGGTTGAGTTGACCCAATGGGTTGAGATGACCCGATATGGTTCTAGTTTGAGGGTAAAGCTCCCCGATGTAATTTCAGGGTCAAGCATTTACTCCCCTATGTGATGAGGTATCCTATTGCTCGGTATGGGTGGAAGTTATTGCTCCCCAATGTGATTCTAGGTTGAGATGGTCTCCCAGATGATATGCTCTGCAATGTCGATCGATGAAAAAATTCTAGGTAGCAGCCTAGTGATAGAGATTCTAGATAGCAACCTGATGGATAGAGGATGGTAGCTCGAGCTCCCCCCCCACTATCAAATTCTTCTTTTTCTATATTAGAGAATGTTAAACATACAAGTAATAACAATCAAGAGATAAAGGAATAAGCAAAGGATAGATCAAGATGTACAATGATGATTTGTGATGATGAGACAGTTGAGATGGGTATGGCATGAAGACTACATGATAGAGATGATCCGTGATGACACTCGAATATTCCAGAATGACATATTGTTCGATGGACAAATATTGGTAGGTGGAATTCTCTCTAGTTAACAGGGAGTGTTAATTTTTGTAATTGCGGTCAAATTACACCCTGGAAAACTAAAATGACCTATATGATTATTGCATTAGATTCCTCTTTTTGAGAGGACCAAAATCAACCTAAAGATCACCCAATTTGGTTAAGAAGAAGTTTAGTTATGAATTATTCTATTCATACATGTATTATGGAATGGGTTGGCTCTAACCAAATGAGTAACTGCTTGGATTAGTCTTAACCCAAAGTGAACCCTCAGGAAAGCCTATAAATATAAAGAACTCAATATCATTTGGACACATCTTATGTTCTCTTTTTTCTTGGTTTTCACAGGTTTGATGGAAGGAGTTCACTCAAGGGTCTCAAATCACAGGCGAAAGGTTTGCTCTGGGTTATGGTCTTCTAGATCTCGGTCACTAGCATAGAACAAGGAATTCTGGTCCCTAGATGCTAGCACATAAGCTTATGAGAGAAGCTATAGACCCTTGGATGCTGGCACTGAGGCTTATGGAAGCGACTATGGCTTCAGAGACAAATCTGGAGGAATCGGTCCCCGGTCGCTCACACAGAGTGCTCCTGAGAGCGACCAGGACATTTCTATTGCATGCACAGTAACTTCAAGGGAATGACCAAGGGTTTCAGGTGTGTTGTACTCTGGTCACATGCACAGAGTCTTCCATAAAGTGACCAAGCAGTGATAGTCGCCCTCACACAGTATATGAGAGAGCGACCAGAGAGTTTCGGTCACATACTGGAAATTTTGATGAGAGCGACTCGAGTTCAAATCTAGGGTTTGACATCTTGGATTCAATTGACTTCAATGATCTATTAGATATGGATTTCTCCCTACTGTTATAAATATTTGTAGATCTATAGATCTAATTTGTTAGTTTCCACTGCAAACATATGTATTGGTCTCATTGACAGTGACAACAGTGCTAAGTAGTGCTCAGAACAGTGACAGCAGTAAACAGTAGTTGACATCAATTTGTGACAGGAAATTACAACCATCAGTATGAGGGTTTTGATTCCTCACATGATTAGATGTTTTCCTTATATATCATTATTGCTTTTCTACATAGATAAAGTTATGAATCATTGTACTCTCTTCTGCTGCATCATTTGACGATGATCTAAGAAGAAGAAGACTTGCAAGGCTTTTCCCCATAGTGGGTTTGGCATTGGTCTCAGACCAATTTTGTTGTTTGTATGTGTGTGCATGCTTTCTTATAATGTTCCTTTTATGTTCCGCTACATTGATGATGATGGTGATTTTGTTTATTTCTATGTAATTTCACATGTTGATGTATAATGGCGTAGATCTGAATAATATAATGATGATATGGAGTGAAATTAATGTATTAATGATGAAATGAAATTATCATACAAAAGAAAAATGTCACCCTATGAAAAATTAACACTCAAGAGTGGAAATCCTTCATTCGCTTATTCAAGTAGTATCAAGATGTTTTCGTGTGGACATATGACGGACTCAAAACTTATGACACAAATAATCTAGCATGTGATCCTGATCAAATAAGGGGCCAAGCCTTTTTAATAGAAGTTGAGAAAAATACATCCAAAACTTGAGACCCTGATTCAAAAAGACTTGAGAAAACTACTAGATCCTCAGGTCATATATAAAGTGTGACATTCAACTTGGGTATCTAATCTGGTCCCAATTAAGAAAAAGTCTAGGGAAATCTTCTTGTGTGTTGATTTCTGAAACTTGAGCCATGCCTCAAACAAATATAACTATCATGTGTTATCTATGGAACAAATACTGTAGACAATATAAAGCTCAAAGATGCTCTCATTTCTCAATGGATATTCAGGCTACAACGAGGTTCTAGTCTTAGAGCCCGATAGACTGAAAAATACATTCTGCACAAAAGTGGGGCACATTCACATTCAAAAGAATTCCATTTGAGTTAGCCAACATAGGTGAAACAATTCAATATGTGACGAAAATTGTATTTCATGGAATTATTAGACAAATTGTAGTGGTTTATCTAGATTGATCAGAGAGTTTTTCCAAGAAGAGATATGACCACTTATGCCATTTGAAGAAAATTTTCGAGCAATCTTAGAAATATGGGATATCCCTTGATCCCAAGAAGAGTATTTTTGCAGTGTATGAGGGAAATCTCTTGGGCCACATTATTGTGAAAATTGGGATTAAGGTAGACCCTGAGAGGGTTAGAGCTATCACATAGTTTCCCTTTCTAGTGAATAACAAAGCTATGTAGTCTTTCTAGGGGAATATTAATTTTCTCTCCAATTTCATCCCCTATTACGATCAGATCGTGAAACCTATGCAGAAGATGGTAAATAAGGATGCATTATACAACTGGGATAAAAGGGAAAAGAACACGTTTTCCCATATCAAGAAAGTTATAGCAGAAGAACCAACCTTGTACAACCCATACTTTAATAAATATTTTTGCTCTACACTTTCACTTCTAACACTTCTCTGGTAGTTGTGTTCACATGAAAGGATGATCGGAACAATTAGCAACTGATATCGTTCATGAGTGCAAACCTATAAGAACCTAAACTTAATTATCCCACCATAGATAAATAAGGGTATGAATTCTACAAGGTGGCGAATTACCTCTAGCCATATCTCTTAAAGAATCAATGTGTCGTATTTATTCTACATCCAACAATTAGATCACTATTTATTCAACAAGAGTTGGGTGAGAGAAGAGTGAACTCGATGACTGATCTACAAGAGAGTCATGTAGAGTTCAAACCAATTCACATGATTAAGGGCCATGGTCTATGTCAGCTAGCAATAGAAGAAGACCTATCTGGATGGGAGCAAGAAATCAAAATGTATAATGTTGAGTGAGAATCCCCCACTATTATCACAAACTCTTGGTACGCTAATGTGCACTAGTATCTTGAGCACGACACCTTTCCCTCTCACCTATCTACATAGTAGAAGAGGGCACTTAGAATAAAATAATTATCTTACTAGTTGCTACATGGGGTGATTTTCAGCAAGCACCATAATGGAGTACTGATCACATGCTTGGAAGCATATGATTTAGAAAAAATACTACATGATCTCCATGATGGACTAGTCGGGGGAAATTTTGCGGGTGAGAAAATAACATATAAAGTTATGTGGGATGATTTATGTTGGCCCATGTTTTTCAAAAATTCTCATGCCTATGCCCGCAAGTTTTTGGTATGTCAAAAGTGAGTCGTCAGGGGAAAGAAGTTAACCTTCCTATTGCAACCTATTGCAGTGGATGAACAATTTCAACAATGGGGCTTAGATGTGATAGGTGATATTATCCTATACTCATCAAAGAAACACCACTATATTCTCACTGCTATAGACTATTTCACACGGTGGGCCGAAGCAGTTCCAGTAAAACAGGTGAATGATCAAGAATTCATCGGCTTCCTTGAACAAAATATCATTTCCAAGTTCAGCGTTCCGACTTCACTTGTTTTTGACAATGCAACATATTTTTCATCATTAATATTATATGATTTTGCATTGGAAAATGGAATTTTATTGAAACATTCAAATAATTACTATCCATAGGGAAATGGTCTTATTGAGTCTACAAATAAAAATCTTATATGATTTATCAACAAGACCATTGTCTCTGAATAAAGGAACTGACACTCCGCTTTGGTGAATGCCCTATGAACTGAGTGAGTCACGCCAAAAACCTTCTCTGAATATTTCTCCTTACTTCCTAGTGTACAGAAAAGAAGCCATCCTAGCCCTGAACATTTATTTTCCTTCCCTCCAACATTCACAAGAATCCCAGGGCAAACCATGCTTATTGTTTTAGCATAGGATAAAAATCCTTCACAAGTTGCAAGAAGAAAGACAAAAAGAAAAAGAAAAAAATTATCTTTGCTAGAGTCATATCAAGAGGTGGTTTGACAAGAAGTCTGCACGGAAAAATGAATTTGGTGTGGGTGACCTAGCCTTGAAGTGGGACAAATCCCATGAGGACAAAGGCAAACACACTAAGTTCCAATCCCCATGGATTGGACCATTCACCATACATGAAAATTGTGTCCAACACACATATCATCTTCAATCACTAGATAGGAAGATTAATTCTCTTCCTATTAATAGCCAAGACTTGAAACATTATTTTCAATGATGATCTAGGGTTGTGACCTACCCTATGTACATAGTTTCTTTCCTTGTTTATTGGTTTGGTCTTGTGTTTTGTTTTGTTATGTAAATAAGCGTCTTATGTGAACATTTTTTCGACTTATTTGTGTGTGGTTGAATTGAAAAGAGTCTTGTGACACCACAATATTTGGCTAACCTTTGGTCCTCCTTCCTTGTGTTGGTTACATATTTTGGTTGACGAAGTTTCGATGGAAGATATGATCCATCTGTAAGGAGAGTTTTAGTCAAACCATGATACTTGTGTCTATTCAGGAAACCTTATCCCCACACTCAATTCTTTGTGTTTCAATATTTTCATGCCTATCCAATCAGTAGAAGAGGAAAAAGGGAAAATATAAATGAGCAAACCTAAATCAAATGTCTCTATATGCTTCTCTGAAGGAACAACCTCTCCTGCTCTCAATAAGTCAGGATCCCTCTTTTGCCCATAAAATAAATAAGTGTCAATGCACAATTCTCTTTAAATATATAAATAAATGTCAAAGAAGAGAAAAGCTTCCTACGGAGAGAGATGAAGCAAGCCACGCAGTCGAGGTACTGTCCAGGCTTGCTGGAAGTAGAGAAATGTTTGTGTTCTTATAGTGGCTCCATTAGGGTATGGTCTAGGAGTGCTCATAGCGGAGCAGCACCAGAGATGAAAAACTATACTCTAAAAGTCTAAAGCTCGCAAACTACACTACCCTTTCCAATTTGAAACATTACAATATTGTTGAATGTTATGATTGTGGGCAACCGAGAAGGTACAAAATCACCATGTTTATTCATAGGGTAAGTGGAGAGGCCAAAGTGATCTACACGATGAATCAACTCTCTCTGAAGAACTAAGGCCTTATACAGAAGAGTCAACGAAGATAGAGAAGCTGGAATTAAAGCAGCGTGTCACCAAGTGTTGTCACTTCTAAAACACCCTCCAAATATTTTTCTTGCACCAAAATTTGGATAATAACTTGGTATTGTACATTGTCATTGCAAACATTGAAATCCATTCCATGTGTTTTCTCAAAGTTTTTTGGCCCCTTTTGCAAGAATAACAAAGTTTCGTCTTTTCACATGTCAAGTTTCGCATGATGTATATAAGCTTGTTTTGGTGGTTTCAAGGGCTTATCTTTGTGAAAATGAGTTGATATTACCATATAAATGTCCATCGCACTCATTCCCAAAGTTTTAGGCACTTTCACACAAGTGTCATCACGGTCGTCGCAAAGTGTATCTTTAGTGTCGCACTTGTTGCAGATTGTCAAACTAAGGGAAGTATCTTGTTCATGTGTTCTGGATGATCTATGGTGCTGTTTCATCAATTGTTCTAACTGTGTGATCACAATAGAGTCTCATCACTATTAACATCAACTTCATCGATCCCACACTTAGTCAAATTCTGAAAAATTTTCTGACCAAGAAACTTGGCCTCATCCAACCTTCCTAAACTACACATTACGTAGTTATAGACCTCAAATTGCAACACTTTCTCTTGACACTATGCAATGCACAGTTGTTGCCTCCTAAGACTGTGCACTACACAGTTTCAGTGATTAAGTCCAAACCTTTGCCTCCAAAATTGTATAATTTATCCCTTCAACTTAGCCTCAATTGTGCATTGTGCATTATATAAGCTCAATCCCATCCCTTGAGATCCTGAATTGTGCAATTGCGTAATCACCAAGTCCATTTTGCCTTCCATAACTACAAAGTAGCTTGAATCAATGCTCAACCCTTCATTTTGGATCACTGATCTCCCAAACTATGCAATTTTATTCCTTAGTCAAGCCTGAACTATGAATTGTGCACTCTCAAGGCTCAAGCTTCACCCCTAACTAACTGAGTTGTGAAATTGCGCAATCACTGAGACTCTCCCTCAACCTTCCACCCAGTTTCGACTCAATTAGTGGAAGGTTTTTCAAGATTTCCCTAATAATTAGGCACCACGAGGAGGTAGAGGTTTGAACATCTTTCCATCTGGAATCCTACTATATAGTATTTGGTTTGGTGGGCCGAAGGCTCAATCCCATCCTTGATGAGTGTCAGGAGACCCTCCTTGGGCCAAAGGCTCAAGGTTGCCGAAGGCTCAATCACTTGCCCTTTGGGCAAGAAACATGAAACATCTTAGACTAGGGATTTATCGGATTGATGTCGTATTGTCATGAGAGAATTGTAGATGCAAGTAATCTATGAGTCTATACCAGGATGGTGAAGAAGGAGATGGATAAGGGAACATGTTGAAAGACATATTTTTAGTTGATTACGCAACCTGATCAATAAAGAGAAAGCAAAGGGAAACCAATTTGTGACCACATCTAAAGGCCTTATATCACTCAAGACTCCTTACCTCTAATCCATATGGAGGTGGATAGAAGAGAATTCCCAAGAAAATACATAGAAAGGAGCAACAAGAATGGCTTGGAATTTCCATGTCATCAAGAAGTCCATCTCAGCAATGTCATGTCATGTCATGTCATAAGTCATCTTATGACACATCACTATTGTGAATTATGTAATTTACTATTCGAAAATGTATTGTAAAGTGGAAGTCCAAAGGAAAGGTACACAAGACGTAGAGTCAGGTAAAGTTGAAAACATAAAAACTCAAACAATCATGAGGGTAGTCAAAGAGTCCCATTGATTATATATCACCCTCATTGTATGAGCAAAGGAATTTTCACCTTGGCTCCTCCCGAAAGGCATTAGAGAGACAAACTAGTTCTTTTGTGGAGCAAGTGGTGGCTCCAACGCTCCACTGTTGGAGCTAGTGGTGTTCGATGTATACATGTGTCTTTGGAATTTTACTTAATATATGAAGCCTGATGGCCAACGCATTCTTCATGCATGGATTATGAATTCTTGTAAGAGTATTATGTGAATGTTTATGATTCATGTTTTTTTTCCACCTGTGCTAAAGTAGTGGAACTATTTTCGTTATTTTAGTGCTATCATATTGAGAAGTTGTTATATTGGTTGCAATGGTCGCCACATATTTTTAGACTATTTCGCTGCATGTTAGGTAGACCATTTATGTTCATGTGTGTCTCTCCTAGGATGGTATTATTACCTCTCTTTAAGAGGCTCACCTTCTATTTCCCTCCACAGTAGAATAACCTTGACACACCTACAACCGAACACTCACCATGCACACTTACATTATTTTTTAAGGCACATTCTCACTCCTCTCTCTTGTTAATAATTAGAGGCAAGGAAAATATTTAAGAAACCAGAAACTAGATGATATTCCAAACATGATTCCTATCCCAAACGGTGCGAGTTCTAATTAGGACCACATATTAGGGAGACCCCTAGAATATTAGTTGGTCCAACACCATCAACACTACCTCAACCCTCAGTAGAAATAACAAGGGCACAGAGCGTCCCATACATATTTTCCCATCACACAGTAAAACACATATAAATAAAAAAATATACAACAAAACAAATGCACCTATACCCAGTGTACAACAAAACACATACACCTACACCCAATGTACAACACAACACATACACCTATACCTGGTGTACAACACAACATGTACACCTACACCTGGTGTACAACACAACACATACACCTACACCCGGTGTACAACACGACACATACACCCACACCTAGTGTACAACATGACACATACACCTACACCTAGTGTACAACAACACATACACCTATACTCAGTGTACAACAGAAAACTTATTCATACACACTGTATAATACCATTAATATGCATGTTTTGATACAATGACTACATAATACCCATAACACAGTACCACATGTACATAGCACGACATCCATGACATGAACACAACACCTCATGCACATAGCATCGCCTATGAAACGTGTACACATCACCACATGTACACAACACCACATGTGCATAGCACCACTTGCACAACATGTACACATCACCACATGCATGCAAAACCACATGTACCCCATGTACACAACATCACATGCACACAGAATCACATGTAAAACATGAAAACAACACCATATGTACATAACACTGCATATATAACATGTGCATAGAACTATATGTACACAATACCGTATATGCAACATGCACACAGTACCATATGTACACAACACCATGTATACAACATATACTCAAAAATAGTACTGCACATCCAAAGACCACACCATCTTTTCCAAGCAACCTAGCTTCTAATGTCTTTCCACTATCCATGCATGTTCTAGCATGTCACGACTCACACTTCTTTCATTCAGCTGATGTATACCTCAACATTTCCTACCACAACACAAACATAGGCACAGTATAAAAAAAATAATATCAAATCACATCCACATGATACTGAAATCATATATTTGTGAGGGCTACTCTTCCCACTTCATTCCTCATAAAACTAGGAACCTCTTCATGCCATTCACCTACACAAGAAATCATTCCTCCACAAGACTGATCCCTAGAATCCCTTTCATAAAACGATACACATACATACATGTATAATTATATACACATCAACATAATCATGATAACAACATAGTTACTATATATCATAAAGTCAAGGTTATGAGAACTCCCTTTATCCATGCACAACATGCACAACATTGAGAACAACAATTCCAAGCAAGGCATCTAACACCTCAATCCATTCAACTTACCTTTCTTGTTACCTTTCTCATGATTGTCCCACCATGGTCTACTAACCCCAATGGACCCAACCAATCTAAATGAATTTCATATTATTGCCTTTATTTTCCCTTTATACATGAACCAACCTTCATCCACATCTTATATTACCTGTTGGGTTTCTTATAGCTCTTCCCAAGCTCCATTAACCTTCATCTTTTCCCAACCAATTTCCAAGACCATCAAAACACAAAAGGTAAGAACAAGAAAAAAACAAGAAGAAAACCATGAAGCACCAATAGCAATATGAAACCACAAAAAAAGTGGCGTGGCCATGCACTAGATAAACAAAACTGCAAATCAAGAAAAAAAATTCACAAAGAACCAAAAGCACAAAACTCTCAACATACACCATGCCTCAACCCCCCTGGGTTCCTAATGCTTCCATGGGAAAGCTCAACCCAAGCCTTCTTCAAGATTTCATGGTAGTCTCTTTTTCCATGCAATCCCTGCATCAGACTACCTTAACACATAATGGTCAGTGCATAAAGAAACATAAGATATACCAGTTACCTTAACTCTATCTTCTTAGCATGTGGCCTTGTAACCGAACATGTACACATATCATCTCGCAAGGGACTCCAATTCCTTTACAAATCCAGCCATAATTGAAAACCAATTGTTATACCTATCAAATACATGTTCATGAATGTAACACATATTGACATAGTGTCAGACAAAATCAAGCTTAAGAAGAATTCATGTATTCATGAAAGCACTCATTCATTTTGGATTGTGGTTTCCAAATATAGCCAAAAACATTCTTACCCCATTTGATTTCTTTTACCTTTTTCCTTGTTGCAATTGAGACTTATTATATCCTGTCATATCACCCAACAATTAGTTATATAAACAAATCAACTGTTAACTTGTCACACTAATAACAATCATGTTTCCCTACAACTGATCAAGTGTGTCAGTCACATGTTCCAAGATCAAGAAATCATTTCTATTAATTCAAACTCAACCTTTACCAATACTAACAACCATATCATAATTTGCAATTAACTTACAGTCATTAGTCATAATACTACCAATAGCACCTACTTGCACTCAAATACATATCACTTATCTCAGCACATAATGTGTTAGTACCACCCTTTTAAAACAAGATCACTCCTAAAAGTATCTCAGGGGACACCATCACATTTGCAAAAGACAGTCCAGATAAGCACGATACAATATCTCAATATACCAACTCATGCATGAATATCATAACCATAACCATATTCATAGGCCAATTTAGGTTAACATGATACGTATAACACCAAGATATTAAATGTGTTGACCATAATCATCATGCATATGAATGCAATACAGATAAAAAAAAGTTACTACCATGCATGACTAACTAACGCACCAAGGATAATTTTAGGGGCGAATGTTCGCCCTTTGGCGAAATTAAGGGGTTTTAAATTTTTAGTGGGCGAATATTTTGTATCATAGTACATTTTTACAAATCACCTCAAATAGGCCACCTTATTTTAAGGGAGAGGGTAAAAAAGGTAAATTTAGCCCTTGAAATTAGGACTTACAACCTTCCATTCGCCCATTTTCAAGAATAGGTTTTATTTAAGTGAATCCATTCGTCCATTTTCAAGAATAGGTTTTATTGAAGTGAATCCTATGGGCCAAATACCATATTTATAAAAGAGGTATGGTAAATTAATAAAAATATAAATAAATGAGAGGTATCGTAAATAAATAAAACATTTTTTATATTTACTCCATAAGTCACCTTATATACATGTAAGGGTGTAAACAAATAAAAATATAAGTAAAGTGGAGGTATGGTAAATAAATAAAATGTTTTTTTATACTTACTCAAAAGGTATGGTAAATAAATAAAAATATAAATAAACTAGACGTATCGTAAATAAATAAAACCTCTTTTTATATTTAGTCCATAACCCTCGTTCTATTTATGAAGGCTCAAGAAAGAGGTTTTATTTAAGTGAATCCTATGGGCCAAATACCATATTTGTAAAAGAGGTATGGTAAATTAATAAAAATATAAATAAACGAGAGGTATGGTAAACAAATAAAACATTTTTTTATATTTACTCCATAAGTCACCTTATATTTAAGAACACTCAAAAAATGGGTTATATTTAGGTGAAACCTATGGCCAAAATACTATGGGACAAATACCATGGACTAGATTGTTATTAATACCATGCAAAAAACCATTATTAACCCTAATATTAGAATTAATAAAAATAAAAATGGCACATGGTATTGACCCATGGTATTCCCCTGGAATGTAGCCTATTTAAATGGGGGAATTAAACGAGCATGTAGCCTATGCTAAGATTCACTAGGACTTTACAAAGTTTTATTATTTAGTGAAAGACTCGCCAAGATCTTACAAGATTTTATAATTGAGTAAAATATTCGCTATGCATGGTGAGAGATTCGCCCAAAAATTGTTAGGATATTCCGACACATAGGATATAGTTAAGTTCAACTTGGTCTAGCATAGAGTTAGGTTAGAGTTAGGTAAAGTGTGTTTCTTTACCGTTGTACATTTTGTAACTTACAATCCGACGGTCACGATATGTAGTGATCCGACGGTTCACTCTCACCTCGGTATTACCGACACTTGATCCGTGGCTTGACACCCGATTGGTCCATGAGTTCTATTTAAAGCGCATGGAGGGTCATTGTTCGGGTAATCCGTGCATGAGAGAAGCTTATGTAAATTTTCATTCTTTGATTAATAAATTGTCTGTACCCACGTTGGGACAGGCCGTGGACTGTTTCCCTCCTTGCACTCTGAGGGTTTTAACCACGTCAAAAATACTGGTGTATTGATTTGAGATCTGGTTGTGAGCGGTGTCCTTTTGGTATTCTTTCTGAGGAACTTACCCTGTAAATTCCTACATGGTATCAGAGCTATTTGAGGGCCGCGTCCGTTGGTGATCCAAATCTGAAGCCGGTAGAACTGCATGCGGCTGTCGTTTCCTAGATCTGCTGTTTCTGACTGCTTTCGGGCCGAGAGGACTGCTCTGTTGCGTTCGGAGCATCTGTTTCAGTGAGGAACCCCTTTCGTTTCACGCGAAAAGGTTTCCGGTAGCCCTAGCTGCGTCATTTTTCAGATCGGGAGGTATACAGTGTTTTTTTTTGCAGTTTACTGTCATTTTCTCTCTGCTTATTTCGGTTTCGGTTTATTTAGCCTTTTTTTTCCCGGATCTATACCTTTCATTTCTGCGTATGCTCTTTGCCCTGCGACTCTGTGCGATCTGGGCAAATCAGAAACAGAAAGAAAGGATTTTTCTCATGCGTATGCTCTTTTCCCTGCACCTTAGTGTGATCTTGGAAAATCAGAAACATTGAGAAAAATATTTAGTTTTTCGGTTAAAAGCTAACTTTGATATTTTTTTTAAAAATTCTAGTTTTTTGGCTAAAGCTAACTTTGAGCCGTAAGGTTCGTTTTTCTTTGCATATTCGTGTTGGGTTTTGTGTTTTGTGTTTTGTAGGGGAAAAGAGCCTTCCCAAGGCAAGCACGTTCGCGCACTTTGCCGGCAACGTCAACAATTTTTTTTTCAAAAAGCCATATCTTCTTCATCCGGAAGCCTTTTTCAGAGCCGTTTTTTTTAAAACCGCCTAATTTTTCGAGATCTATCCATTGGACCACTTACTTTCAGCATCTTCAGCTTCAGTTTTTTTTTCAAAAAATGGAAAGTCCATGCCAAGTCATTCTTGACAGCACTAACTACTTCCAATGGGTAGCCTACATGGGAGATTTACTTAGAAGTAAAGGTCTCTTCAGAATAGCCACAGACCAAGAGAAGAAACCCAAAGATGAAGACAAGGCCGAAAAATGGGAAAATAGACAAGATCAAGCACGTGGTTTGATAGGAATGTCTGTTTCTCCTGATCTTAGATTCCACATTGCAGAAATTGAAACTCCTCATGAAGCATTAGAAAAACTTGCTAAAGTTTTTGGGATTAAAAATGAAATTAGAGCCCATCAACTTGAGAATGAGTTGCTTACTTTGGATCCTAATAATTTTTCTTGCATTGAAGATTTCTTGTCCAAATTCAAGACCCTTAGATATCTCTTGGAAGGTGTTAAAGTTAAGAAAGAAGATGGTAACCTTATTTATTCCATCCTTACTAAGTTGGGACCAGCCTACTCTGTATTTGTTTCCACTTTCCATTCTACAAGGGAAGCTTTCATTTGTCAAGGCAAAGACTACAACCCCCTTCCTTTGACTCCTTTTGTGATTCCTTAATAAGAGAACAAGAAAAACTCTTACACCTTGGTCTTCTTAATCTTGGAAACTCTTCCTCGAAAGCGTTAGCCGCCCAGCAGCAACCAAATTCAAAGAATCCTAAGAAGTCTTATCCTCAAAGGAATGGTCCTAAACCAGCTCAGCCTCAAGATGAAAGATCATTTCAGCAAAATGACAAGACCAATAAAAACAAATGGAAGAGGATTGACAGACATTGTAACTTTTGTAATCGAGATGGCCACTTAGAATCTAAATGCTTTAAGAAGATGGAAGCCTTGGAAGCCGCAATGAAGAAACATAACATCCATCTGGAGCCTACTTCAACTTCAACTTCCGGAACGGCACTTTCTGCATGTCATCGTCAATCATCTCAGTCTGGTTATGCATTAAATGTATCTTCTTCTTCTTCTCATTCTCATGAGTGGCTCATTGATTCTGGAGCCTCTTGTCACATGGCCAAAAACCAAGCCATGTTTTCTTCTTTAAATGATTGTAACACCAAAAATATATATGTTGGTGATGATAGATCTCTTAATGTTGTAGGGACTGGAACTGTTCATCTAGACAATGGTCAGTTCAATGATGTATTATGTGTTCCAAACTTATCCTGCAACCTTCTATCTGTCTATCAGATAACTCATTCAGGTGAAGGTAAAATTGTTGAATTTTCACCTCATGATGTTGTAATCAAGGATCTAAAAGATCCTAAACAGATTCTAGCTACTGGTCTTGCTGATGATTCCAAAAGGTTGTATAAGTTTCACAACTTTGGGTCATCCCATCTTCCCTCAGTGTTTGTTGCTCATAATGATGAAGTGAGCAAACTTTGGCATGAGCGGTTTGGTCACTTAAACTATCGCTCCCTTCAGCATCTATGTAAAGAAAATATGGTGACAGGTCTTCCTATGGTATCTTGCAAAGATGGTGTTTGTTCCGGATGTGTACTCGGAAAACATCATCGGGACAGTTTTGACAAACGTGCCTCTTGGCACGCCTCAGCCCCTTTACAGCTTGTGCACAGTGATTTATGTGGTCCTCTTCCTGTTGCTTCATTCTCTGGCTGCAAGTACTTCTTAACTTTCATTGATGATTTCTCTAGACGCACTTGGGTATACTTCTTAAAACTCAAGAGCGAAGTATTTAGCACTTTTTTGGCCTTCAAAGCATTTGTTGAAAAACAATCTGGACATCAAATTCTTAAGCTAAGAACTGATAATGGTGGAGAATATGTTAAAAACGCATTCATCAACTTTTGCACCGAAAATGGAATTCAAATGCAACATACTGTTCCATACACTCCACAACAAAATGGTGTAGCTGAAAGGAAAAATCGCACCTTAAAGGAAATGGCTAATTGTATGCTGCAATCTAAAGGACTCAGTCTTAGTTTTTGGGCCGAAGCAATTAATTGTGCAAATTATATAATCAATCGCACTCCTACTAAGGTTCTAGAGAATATCACTCCAGAAGAAGCTTGGAGTTCCATTAAACCAGATGTAAGTCACTTTCGTGTGTTTGGAAGTGAAGCATGGGCCCATATTCCAGATGAAAAGCATAAAGCTTTAGAACCTAAGAGTGAGAAATGTACTTTTGTTGGATATTCTGAAGATGTAAAAGGTTATAGACTTATTCCATTTAAGTCCAAAAATGTTATCATTAGAAGAGATGTAAAATTTGATGAAAATAAATCGGCCTGCGAGCCTAGTCCGGCGGATGTGCCACCTCTTCCTATCTCTTCTATCTTTGAAAACATTTCTTCTTCTGATGATGAAAGAGCGGATGATAATCCTCCCCCACCTTCTCAGGATCCTCAACTTCCAAGATGGGTCCGTGCTACTCGGGATGCAGCAGGTGATCTTGCCGGTGATCCTACAGATCAGCGACGTACACGTTCTCAGTTTGAAAGAGCCTCTTCTTTACTGGCTCAAGCTCCAGTAAATCATGATCCTGACACTTTTGCAGAAGCTTCAGGCCATCCACATTGGGAAGCAGCTATGAATGAAGAATATCATTCATTGATGACAAATGATACATGGGATCTTGTTCCTCTACCAAAGGGACGCAAACTTGTTAGATGCAAATGGGTTTACAGAACCAAGTATGGACCAGATGGGAAAGTTGATAAACATAAGGCTCGTCTAGTTGCTAAGGGTTTTTCACAGGTTGAAGGCATTGACTACACTGAAACCTTCTCTCCAGTTGCCAAAATGAACTCTATCCGCCTTGTTCTTTCCCTTGCTGCCTCTTTAAAATGGGAAGTCCATCAAATGGATGTTAAATCTGCCTTCTTGCATGGGGACTTGCAGGAAGAAATCTATATGGAACAACCCATTGGCTTCATACAAACAGACTCCAGCCTCGTTTGTCGACTTAAGAAATCCCTTTATGGCCTCAAACAAGCTCCTCGGGCTTGGTATGCCAAAATGGATAGCTTTCTTTTAGAATCTGGCTTTTCTAGGTGTCATTCTGACAATACTGTCTACACCAAGAAAGTGGGCAACTCTCTTATCATCCTTGTTCTTTATGTTGATGATCTTATTCTTACTGGTAGTGATCCCAACCTTATAAACCATGTGAAGTCCAGCCTTAAAAAGAAATTTGAAATGACAGACTTAGGACACTTACACTATTTTCTCGGTCTTCAAGTCTTGCAATCCCAAGAAGGTATTTTCCTTTCCCAGTCCAAGTATGCTTGTGATATTCTTCGTAATTTTCACATGGAAGACTGTAAGCCAGCCCCTTCTCCCTTTCAGTCTGGAGTCAAACTTTCAGTCTCTTGTACTTCTCCTGAAGTTGATGCTACCTTATACCGTCAACTTGTCGGAAAACTCTTGTATTTAACCCATACTCGTCCTGATCTTTCCTTTGCTGTTGGCCTTGTTGCTCGTTTTATGCAAAACCCCCGTGAAAGTCATTGGAAAGCAGCTAAAAGAATACTTCGTTATGTTTGAGGTACAGTACAGTTTGGGATTCATTACAGTGCCAAAGCAGCTCCTCTGTTAGTTGGTTTCACTGATTCTGATTGGGCTGGTGACCTTGATGATCGGAAGTCTACTGCCGGTTATGTCTTCACTCTTGGTTCAGGACCTATTACATGGGCTTGTAAGAAACAGGCTGCCATTTCTCTTTCGTCAGCAGAAGCAGAGTATCATGGTGTCGTGGAAGCTAGTAAGGAAGCCTTGTGGCTTCGTCAGATCCTATCCGAATTTGGCTTTGAGCAGCAGCATCCAACCACACTTTGGTGTGATAATCAAAGTGCCATTCAGCTATGCAAAGATCCAGTCCAGCATCAGCGCAGCAAACACATTGAACTACACATGCACTTCATCAGAAAGCTCATTCATGACCATGTTCTTGAAGTACAATATTGTCCAACGGATGATCAGGTTGCAGACATCTTCACAAAGGCTCTCACAGAGGCGAAGTTCACTAAACTTCGATATATGCTTGGAGTTCAGGAAGTTGTCACTAAGGGGGGATAGGCTCTAGTGCCTCCTTCCTTCTCCTATTGTGTCATATTTGTAAATCCTTCAATCCTATCCCAAGTTGTTCTTAAGGGGGGATGTTAGGATATTCCGACACATAGGATATAGTTAAGTTCAACTTGGTCTAGCATAGAGTTAGGTTAGAGTTAGGTAAAGTGTGTTTCTTTACCGTTGTACATTTTGTAACTTACAATCCGACGGTCACGATATGTAGTGATCCGACGGTTCACTCTCACCTCGGTATTACCGACACTTGATCCGTGGCTTGACACCCGATTGGTCCATGAGTTCTATTTAAAGCGCATGGAGGGTCATTGTTCGGGTAATCCGTGCATGAGAGAAGCTTATGTAAATTTTCATTCTTTGATTAATAAATTGTCTGTACCCACGTTGGGACAGGCCGTGGACTGTTTCCCTCCTTGCACTCTGAGGGTTTTAACCACGTCAAAAATACTGGTGTATTGATTTGAGATCTGGTTGTGAGCGGTGTCCTTTTGGTATTCTTTCTGAGGAACTTACCCTGTAAATTCCTACAAAAATTATATATACATATTATATTATTGATAAAATCGCCTTTCATTTTTCCTATATACCATGGAGATTCGCCCATTTATTATATTTATAAATTTAGGGGGGGTTCTTAAAATTTTCCCTGTAACGCACGTGCATATGACTGCATTGACTAACTAGCATCTATCATGCATGTGACCACAACAACAATATAATGACAGGAATTTACATAACCATAATGCTTACAAAAACCATTAACTATCATACCTAGAATCCCAACATACAAACTTGTATGATGATCTTCTCTTACCCAAAGGTTCAGTGCCAAAACCTCACTTTAATGATCTGCATCTCCTGCTCTATGTTAGCCAACACATCAACATCATAACATACCAACAACCTCATGATGACACAAAATTCATGCAATGACCTCATGCATGACAACCATAACCATGACAATGCATGCATAAAAACATGCATATGGATCATCTAGTCCAAGTATTGAACTTTTCTTTGATACCACCCTAGGACTGCGTCCTCCCACATTTACCTACTTTCACTCGTTTTCTAAACCTCCTATATGACCTTAAGGAAATGGACTCGACAACTTAAGACCTCACTGACTTCCCTCAGGTATTACAGGATCTCTACGAGCTACTCAACCCCTCTAGGTGTCCAATCCCTGAGCTAACTCTCAATTTTACTGACTTAGGCTCTCAGCTGCTCCCTTGACAAAGCCTCCAAGTGATTGTAAGCTTCCATTCATTCGCATAGGCCTTCTTCCTAGTAACTATGGAATTTTCCAATGAGTTCTCTGCTAGCGACCCCAAATTATGAGCCACGTTTTTAGGGCTAGGACTGATGCCTCTGCCTAGAATTCAGTGAAACTTCCAAAAATGATGAATAATGTAGAAACAAAGATTATAACCAAAAAATTGAACAAGGACTTGACCTTACCCCTCCCAACTAATAAATACATTCTGTCAAGCACATGGTAAACATGCAATCTACGGGTCATGAATGCATATTTGAACATAGGGATATGAAGCTTATTGGAGGTTTAACAAGAAGGACCAATGCCTTCTCCCAATAGTTGCAATAATTCCATTTAGGTCATGGTTTCATTAACCATACATTCATTAAGTAAAATATGATAAGATCCACACTTAATATGTCATAAACCCATGCTTATAACCAACATATAACCAAATAGATAACAATAATAGAACAACCATTAAAGCCACATAATAACAAGTATAATTACTCATAAAAAAATAAGAGGAACATAGTTGTTATTAACCATATGCAAAAGCCAACTAATTCGTGGACTTCCATGTACCACCTGACCATATATTGGCTAAACCAAATCTTTCTTTCAACCAATCTCCCTTGTGCCATATTCCAGCATGAATGTGGGATCTCATGGGATAAACCAATCCATAAAAAACCAAGTGAATCAAGAGGTTAAAACACCTCCACCATCACCATACTGTGATCTCACCTAAATTGGTCCCGAGATACAAAACCAAACCAAGCTTTGATGGCTTATAATTCCTTCACCATCCCTCAAGGAATTTTCCTGTCTCCACCCACCCATTGAGGGCTTCCAGGACAAAACCATCTCTGTTGGGTCATTAATATGCCATTATTATTGTCACTTGTGAACGTTTATTCCACCCATTTCTACCATTCTTCATCATGTCATTTATTATAATTTATTATATAAATCCATTTTATAATGATTTATGCTCTCATGGATGAATATTATTTATTCTCCTTTATTTCTAATAAATTGATGATTATGCATTATTTTATCAATGATAGTTCTAATAAGTTGGTTATAACATTATTCACCATTTTTAGCCTCCAAGGTAACTTCCAGATTGAAGATTTGATTTTTAAATCTGCCAACTCAGAAATTCGCTGGTTTAAGGAGTGACAGTTTTGCGGTTGAGATTCTGAGCAAATGAAGACGAATTTGAGAAATCCGGAACATGGGTTTTGTCCAGAATGGACCCAATTAATTTTGTAGAAGAACGGTTTGCCCAAATTCGGCTTGTACAGAGAGAAACGTAGGATTCTTTGAGCATGATTTTCTCAGATTTGCAGTTGCGGCCGTCCTCCAAACTTTAGCTGCAAACCCAAATTCGTCTTGCTTTTGTTGAGAGATGAAAGGAAATATATTTTCTTGTTGACCATCTGGTTAGAATCAACCCAATTTTGTAAAAGAAATCATGTTGTACTTATCTATGTTGTAACTGCTCTCTGATCTTTCTCTATTTAAATGAAAACAAAGATCAGAGAGAGGATGGCTTCAGGATGACTTCAGAAGGACTTTTGGGATTCGAATGATGGAATTGAGGATGTAGAATTAGAGATTCAAGAGTGATAGGATAGGGGGAGAGATGGAACGAGTATTATGTTGAACTGTAATTTTATTTGCAGACTCTCACTGCTGAGAAGGCACCACTCAATATAATGCTGTTCAATTTGATGATCAATATATAAGCAGAGTTATTATTCCTTCGCATCTTCTGAAGCACTACCGGCAGTGATCGCTGGTGGTTACGGGCCCAACCCCAGTGGATTCACTTGCCGTTCTTGTACCCTTATTTCATGATCTTTATTGTGTGATGGTTTGATTTTATTTCTACTTATCGTAATCATGTATTTTTACTGATTGGTATTTCCAGACTGAATGAACTGATATGTTCTATATACTGTACTTAAATTGCGTTGCTGTTCATTTCCTTCTTAACAGAGCTCACTGCTTTTTGTCAGCATGTTGTTGCGCTGTTCATTTCATCTTCAAAGCTACGCTGATCACTCCAGTAATTTAACAATTTTCTGTTCATTACAGTTATATAAGTTTGGCTATTCAGTTCTAATACTTAGCGTTGTTATTTATTTACTTTCTGCAATTATTTAAGCTTACCTTTAAGCATTCTTTTAATTAGCACAATTGTTTCATTTTCATCGAGTTGTAGTAATACGATTGATTTAATTCTTTGCACTTTCCAATTGGTTATTTAATGTTGTGTGTTTGATTTCAATTGCATCAATATCCAGAGGAATGAGTTATTGCTACTGTATCCTCAATTGATGGTTGTTTGAGTGAATGATTTAGTTTATTGGATTGCTGTTCCATTTACTTTTTGCTGTTCCATTTACTTGCATTTGTTGTTTTGGTGTGAGAGAAGGTCTAAGGCTGTCGTGAGCCTCAACAATCGCTACCTAGCTCCCAGAACTTTGGTCCATGCTCTAATTTCCTTTCCATCAGTTTCTAGAGGGATGGGTTATCACTTCCGCACCCTTGACTGATAAGCCGTCTTGTGTGATTTTATCCTTTTGAAGTAATTTAGTTATAGTTTAGCATCCGTCTACTCTTGTGTTCTCTGAACGCTGTACTACTAAACATTACTCTTGAGTAAATAGCCGCCTCAGACTGAGTACACTCTTGAAATAAAAAGTCGTCCCTGGGTTGATAATTAATGTGAAGGTAATTAGGAGTTCAAAAGACACCTTTTTATCTCTCCACATTTTGGCGCCGTTGCCGGGGAGAGTGTAGCCATTTCTAAAGAGTAGTGTGAATCTGATGAGTGCCTGCTAGGGAAGAGTTGGCTCTTAAAAACGGAAGGTAAGAACCTGCGTACGGAGCATGTAAAATCCCTGCTCCCCTGCCCGCTTTCCAGCAGGACTGTTAAAGAACCTAGAGTAGAAATAGATGTTTGAATTTTTGTGTGAATAATTAGGAAAAAGATAGAAATTTTTAAAAAATGAATCACATGATCTCACGCAAGTGGTGATGTAAGCACCACCCATTTCACTAACCGATTGACAGGAACATTTGAAGAAGGAGCCTTGAGGAAACACATGAAGAACATCTTATATTATGGTAAGAAATGGCTCACGTTTCTACTTTTGAATTTCCTATCAAAGATCTAGGAGAAGTGACACAAATGCACATAATTCCCCCATCTTTACCAAATTTTCATGGTTTAGCAAATGAAGATCCAGATACATTTTTATTTGAGTTCGAAATACTTTGTAGAGGATATGATTATTGTACTAATGATCAAAGATTGAAAGTGTTTCCTCTTACTCTAAAAGGAGCAGCTCTCCGATGGTTCATGAGCCTAGGTGGGAATTGCATCCAAACATGGGAGGACATGAAGAACATATTCTTGAAGAAGTACCAAGACTATTGCAAAGCCAATGAAGATATTTTCGATATGATACAAGGGGAAGATGAAAGTTTGGAGGATTATGTAGATCGATTTCATTATAACCTTCAAAAATCAAAGCATAAGCATTTGGAAAAAGAGATCTTAAAAACACTCATTCTTAGAGGAATTAAAGATAAATTTTTAGAACTTTTAAATCTGATAGGAAAAGGCGATGTTTTTCAGTTGTTATATGATGATGTTTGTGAATTGTGCATAAGGTATTCAAGAGGAATCTCCAGGGCTGGTAAGAATTCTAGAGATGTTTGTTCTTTGTTTTCCAAATCTGCTACAAGAACATGAGACATAAGAGTTGAAATCAATGTGTTATTTGAAAATTTTAAAGTTGATTTTATTAGCTCTCTAAATGAAAAATTGGATGTTTTGCAGGTTCATAAAAATGAAGAATTTGATGAAATGTTTTGTTCTCATGACCGAAAGGAGCATCTCATAGATATTCACTCTTCCTTATCTAGGATGGAAGTAGCATATCAAAGAGGTAAGAAAGCTGCAACAAGGCCTACAGGTATGGTTCAAAACACTTTTTCTCCATTGTCGTACTTGCATAATCCATTATGGAATGCTAATGTGTTAGGGCAGCCATGTCAATTTCAATATAACCACCTATCTTGTTTACAAGTTGGGCATGGTTCATCTTATGATGGCATGACTACTCTCCCTCATCTTGTAGCACAAGCACATTCTCCATATTCTCCACCAGCTCTTCCACAATATCTTGCTTGCCCATCAAAACCATTCACACAACCCAACCAACCACATCATCACAATGCTCCATTCTTTACACATTTTCCTGCTTAACTAATTCCACACCCTCACCACAATAAACCAGTACAACATGCTTACAATGTTGAACTGCCAAATTTACCCACCCTTCCCACCCATTCTATCTCACATGCGCCATTAAAAAAAATTTACAATGAGATTCAGAATGTTTTAAATTCTAAAATTGTAGAAGCTATGGAAGAAAATGAGGTTTCTTGTAGGATGCATCAACAATTTATTTTTAAAAGACCAAGAACTTCATGGTATGATGGCTATGGGAAATCAAGAAAGTAAAGGATATATTGAAGATTGGTTTCACTCCATCACTTGTTTGCAACATCACTCTATGCTTCAACAATTTTTGAAACCATCTTTTCAAGGGAAGTTGGCTTCTCATACCCTAATTTGTATCAACATGCATTTTTCGAATTTGGGTATGTGCATACATGAGCCTTATTTCTAACATGGTTCCACTGGAAATACTCTTATACATAAACATAATCAATTCTCAAAGAAGAGTAAGATAGTGGAGAAAATAAAATAAATAAAGAAATAAAACAAACACATTTTTTTTTTTTTTATTTTTGTAAAACTAGTTGTTTTTTTTTTTTTTTGCAACATGCTATCGAAATCAACATCGGTGATAATTTTTTTTAATTCATTTGTGTATGTAGATGATTTACAATGGAAATAACAATTCTACAAATACTTATATTCATTTTTATCACCAATTTGAAAAAATGCTTGAATACCATTTTTTTGGCTTGCAGGCTTGATGAACTTTCTGGAAAAACAGTCGGGACAGTCATGTTTTGAGGGACCAAAAGTGAATATTTTTAAAACCTGTTTCTACCATAGGTAGCCCTTGGTGTCTACTTTCCAATCCAATTTGAATCACTCAATTTGGATTTGAAACGAAAAAGTTAGAACCAAAACATTGACCGGTTATCTAGCGGGCAGCTCAGGAACAGAGTTGGAACAGTCAATTTTTGGAGGCCTAAATGACCATATTTTTAAAACCTGTTTCTATGGTAGATTCCCCTATGAATCTAGTTTACAATGCAATTTGAATCTCTCATTTTCGAGTTTTTGTTGTTCCTTTTTCAAAAGGAACAACAGTGCGTGTTTTTGCTGTTCCTTTTTCAAAAGGAACAACAGTTCGTGTTTTTGTTGTTCCTTTTTCAAAAGGAACAACAGTTCGAGTTTTTGCTGTTCCTTTTTCAAAAGGAACAGCACTTGGTGTTTTTGCTGTTCCTTTTTCAAAAAGAACAGCAGTTTGGCCATTTTTTTTTATTTTTTTTTACAAGCACTCATGATCTTAGGAAAACGACATCCCAACTATTTGCTTGCATGGATTCTTCTCTTTCAAAAGGAACGACATTTGCATTTTCGCGTTTTTTGTGTGTATTTTTGCTTTTTTTTGGTATGCATTTTCTTTGTTGTTCCCTACACAGAACACCACTTTCTTTTTGAGTGTTTTTGCTGTTCCTTCAAAAAAGCAACACTTTGAGAGTATTTTTGAGGGCAACCCTTTCCTTTCTCTTGTGGGATTATTCATAGTTCAACTCAACCACATTCTCCTGATTCTCTTTCATGGCATGAAGTACACTATTTTTATGAGGACAGGAATTATGGATTCTTTTGAAGCGAGTTATTATCATTTACGTTATGATCTTTAACAGGACAGCTCCTTGATGTTAGATTCTTTTCAAAAAGGGACACAATTATTTATATATTACTTTACTGCATTGTTTTCTGCTGTACATGATACTGATTGATCATCTTAATACCATGCTGGTTCCACCCTTCCTGGTTATAATCTTCTCTGTCTGTAATAAATGAGATTATGGGTATATTTTTTTTTATATATTGACATGTTCAACTTCTTCCGCCATCCCTGCTCTTAAGGAGTACTGAGCCTCCCTCTTTTTATCATAAAAATGTGTAATAACAACAAAATTTTGTTCGCAGATGGAGGATAGGGGGTCTCATTACGAGCCAACCTACCATGTTCATAAGGCTGTAACAAAGTGACATTCCCATTATGGCCACCACACCAGGGTTATGATCCATTGGATAGCCAAATTATCCTTGGAACAGGAGGTCTCATCACGAGCCGGCCTGATCACTTTTGCTACCTCCTAGTGAATGGCAGTGTGGTTATCTGGTTACCACGCTAGCACACTGATCTCTTCTGTAGAACAGCACTAAAACTCTCCATTTATAAATTGAGGATCCTGGCTCATATGGGTTAAAAAGCAACCCTGCCGAGGCTATGGACGCCTGCTGGCAGCAGCGGCTCTGCTTATGGTATTGAAGTTATATCTTTTCGTCAATTATTACTATAATACCCTTTTCTTATTTTCTTTTTATCAGAGAAGTTATTTCCTTAACTTTTTCCCTGTTTGAACCTTTATGCATGAGAAATTGTTTTATGATCAATCACATCATTTTCAGCTAGAATACCGTCAGCAAAGCATCTTTTTAGCATATTGTTGTCCTTTTTCGTTTTGCATAAACTATCATCACTCCAAAGCGTCCTATCTCTTATTCATAACTATCTTTACACACTTTGCTCTCAAAATAACCATAACTTTCACCGTCCTATCATTGATAAGTGTACTCTGCCTCCCTTACTGATATATTGTTCATTCCATTGCCTTGCCGTCAGCACCACCCCTTTCATATGCTTTATGGTTATGGAACCCATTTTCCAATTGGAGGGGGGAATGTATGCATTATGGGATTGCATGCGATATGATTACTGCACTTTGCCATACCTTGTTGATTTGACAACATATTAGTATTGCATGTATACATAAGTTTTTCTAATTGCAATTTTGCATGCATCTTATCTGTTGCTATTCAAAGCTAACACTATGGATTCAAGCACATTGTATGCAAAATAGTTCTTTGTTTACAGGAGAACAACAAGTATGGACATAATTCTATTCGTAGCATGACCACACTATTGCACTTCACAGTAGAGGCTTGCGAACGTGAACAATTCTTCAGACATGATGTGCTTCCCTGGATTCCACCTTTTGCATCACTTTCAGCACCAACTCTGTCTACATCAGCTTCAACAACTGCCAGTCCATGTATGTCATTCCACATTTTTTGGAAGTAAAACTTGAGGTAAAATCGCATAGTTTTCTAATTTATTATGAATTTAGGAGAATTTAATGAAAATTTATTTTGAGCATTATTTGTCATCTTTCATTCCACATCTTTACCACTTCCCCTTTTTCAGCAGCATATCATTTTCGAGTGTGGGGGAGTGTTCCTTTTATTCATTTCTTTCTTATAACCACGTCATTCATATTCTTTATCATCCATTGCTATTCTTATTCACTCTCAACACCTCCCTTATTTCATGTTGTTTTACACCAAGCATAGAATTCA
The DNA here is from genome assembly GCA_031772625.1 of Pinus tabuliformis. Taxonomy (NCBI): domain Eukaryota; kingdom Viridiplantae; phylum Streptophyta; class Pinopsida; order Pinales; family Pinaceae; genus Pinus; species Pinus tabuliformis. The sequence goes on from CM062815.1 coordinate 605,588,349, forward strand.
ACAGCTGGTAGCAACCACCTCTATTTGTTTTCTAGCATCGCATGAGGACATGCTAATTTTTCAGAGAGGGGGAGGAATTGCTATGCATGATGGATGTTTTCTACTTTCTTCCTTATTTAAAGCATGCAATTTCATTTTTACACAGTGCAGAAATTGATTTCCACATATTTTTTTAAAACTATGAACTCAATCCTTGTAATTTTTGGAAAACACATACGTATCATTAATACAAATCCACACAATTTCAAGAAATATTGGTTCATAAAATTTCGGAAATCATGCACTCTCACCTACAGCCATTTTGTTTATATCTCATGATCCATGCATCAAAACGATCTGATTTTTGGATCATAGAAGCCTTCATATATTACAAATCTACTTGCAACATTTCAACAAAATCTGGTTTGTAGTTTTTGGGAAAATGGTTAATGAAGTTTGTTGTTATCTATGTCATATTTTGCTGCAACTTCATACATATAGTTGAATGTCAATGTAAAAATTGTTATGCCTTCATCGAGATTGCTAAAATTGAATATTCATTAATTAAGGAAGCATTCATTTATTCTCCAATTTTTATTGCTTGGTTAACACATGGTTTTTGTCTTTGGGTTGCATGAGGACATGCAATATATTCAGTTTTCGTTGCATGAGGACATGCAACATATTGAGTGTGGGGGTATGTTGGGTTGTTAATATGCCATTATTATTGTCACTTGTGAACGTTTATTCCACCCATTTCTACCATTCTTCATCATGTCATTTATTATAATTTATTATATAAATCCATTTTATAAATAATTTATGCTCTCATGGATGAATATTATTTATTCTCCTTTATTTCTAATAAATTGATGATTATGCATTATTTTATCAATGATAGTTCTAATAAGTTGGTTATAACATTATTCACCATTTTTAGCCTCCAAGGTAACTTCCAGATTGAAGATTTGATTTTTAAATCTGCCAACTCAGAAATTCGCTGGTTTAAGGAGTGACAGTTTTACGGTTGAGATTCTGAGCAAATGAAGACGAATTTGAGAAATCCGGAACATGGGTTTTGTCCAGAACGGACCCAATTAACTTTGAAGAAGAACGGTTTGCCCAAATTCGGCTTGTACAGAGAGAAACGTAGGATTCTTTGAGCATGATTTTCTCAGATTTGCAGTTGCGGCCGTCCTCCAAACTTTAGCTGCAAACCCAAATTCGTCTTGCTTTTGTTGAGAGATGAAAGGAAATATATTTTCTTGTTGACCATCTGGTTAGAATCAACCCAATTTTGTAAAAGAAATCATGTTGTACTTATCTATGTTGTAACTGCTCTCTGATCTTTCTCTATTTAAATGAAAACAAAGATCAGAGAGAGGATGGCTTCAGGATGACTTCAGAAGGACTTTTGGGATTTGAATGATGGAATTGAGGATGTAGAATTAGAGATTCAAGAGTGATAGGATAGGGGGAGAGATGGAACGAGTATTATGTTGAACTGTAATTTTATTTGCAGACTCTCACTGCTGAGAAGGCACCACTCAATATAATGCTGTTCAATTTGATGATCAATATATAAGCAGAGTTATTATTCCTTTGCATCTTCTGAAGCACTACCGGCAGTGATCGCTGGTGGTTACGGGCCCAACCCCAGTGGATTCACTTGCCGTTCTTGTACCATTATTTCATGATCTTTATTGTGTGATGGTTTGATTTTATTTCTACTTATCGTAATCATGTAATTTTACTGATTGGTATTTCCAGACTGAATGAACTGATATGTTTTATATACTGTACTTAAATTGCGTTGCTGTTCATTTCCTTCTTAACAGAGCTCACTGCTTTTTGTCAGCATGTTGTTGCGCTGTTCATTTCATCTTCAAAGCTGCGCTGATCACTCCAGTAATTTAACAATTTTCTGTTCATTACAGTTATATAAGTTTGGCTATTCAGTTCTAATACTTAGCGTTGTTATTTATTTACTTTCTGCAATTATTTAAGCTTACCTTTCAGCATTCTTTTAATTAGCACAATTGTTTCATTTTCATCGAGTTGTAGTAATACGATTGATTTAATTCTTTGCACTTTCCAATTGGTTATTTAATGTTGTGTGTTTGATTTCAATTGCCTCAATATCCAGAGGAATGAGTTATTGCTACTGTATCCTCAATTGATGGTTGTTTGAGTGAATGATTTAGTTTATTGGATTGCTGTTCCATTTACTTTCTGTTGTTCCATTTACTTGCATTTGCTGTTTTGGTGTGAGAGAAGGTCTAAGGCTGTCGTGAGCATCAGCAATCGCTACCTAGCTCCCAGAACTTTGGTCCATGCTCTAATTTCCTTTCCATCAGTTTCTAGAGGGATGGGTTATCGCTTCCGCACCCTTGACTGATAAGCCGTCTTGTGTGATTTTATCCTTTTGAAGTAATTTAGTTATAGTTTAGCATCCGTCTACTCTTGTGTTCTCTGAACGCTGTACTACTAAACATTACTCTTGAGTAAATAGCCGCCTCAGACTGAGTACACTCTTGAAATAAAAAGTCGTCCCTGGGTTGATAATTAATGTGAAGGTAATTAGGAGTTCAAAAGACACATTTTTATCTCTCCACAATCTCCACCCCCGACCCTTGGGATTTTCCTAAGACCACCTCACTTAGATCCAAAAACTTATGGAAATCCAACGTTGAACTAAGAAACAATCCCATCAAACCATCATTATCTAGAAATGGAAAGACAAGGCTAAAAACAATTATCGAAACTCAGAAAAAACCATGCCAATGACAACAAGGGATCCAAATACAGACATGCATATACCATGTATGCCAAAGCCAACGAGGAAATCATACCTGCAACTTTTTACCTACAAGTATCCCCGTTGAAGCTGCTTAATCCAACCTTTCCTTGTTTGATACTTTCTTTCCTTTGCTTTCCTTGTCCTTCATTTGCTTTCTTTCTTTCCTTATCCTCTTGGTACTCTTCTCCTCTCCCAGACTATTTCTAAAACTGAACTAAAAAAAAGTTTGTGAACTAATCCTTAGAAGCCTTTTTTTTATTAATGCCTTTATTTTTCTTTATTTTCCTTAATTTTCATTCAATTTCCTCCTCACATGCAACCTGTAACCTTTCACCTCCCTCTTCTCCTACTTTCCTTTATTTTCATAAATAAAATGCCAATAATGCCTTTTTTCCTTTTCAAAGCCTTTTCCAATGCCTTTTCCAATATCCCCTTAGCTTAAATAAACCAAATGAACAACCACTTGGATGTTTTTCCCAACATTCAGCTTGGAATACCTATCTCATCACCTTGGTATTATTTTGCTTTTATTAACTTTATTACATGAAATTTTAACTTGGATTTGTTATGATAAGAGCCCCGAGTAAAAAATCCATGTAATAAAGTTAATAAATGAAAAATAAGACCAAGGTCATGGGACACTTATTCCAAGCTAAATGTTGGGAAAAACAACTTAGTGCGGGTGTTCATTTGGTTTATTATGGATAAGGGCAATTGGCAAAGGTAATGTTAAAGGCATTGAAAAGGAAAAGTGGCATTAATTGGCATTGTATTTATGAAAATAAAGGAAAATAGGATAAAAGGAAGGTGAAAGGTCACACATTGCATGTGAGGAGCAAAAGGAAGGAAAAATAATGGAAATTGAAGAAAATAGAGGCCTTATTGATAAAAAGGTTTTTGAGGATCAATTCACAACCTTTTGTCAGTATAGCTTGGATCTTTCTCTCTACTCTCTCGCTCGTACTCTTAGACACTTAGATTATTCTTGGAGCATTCTAGTATTTGAAGAATGAAGGCAAAGGAAGGAAAAAAAATAAAAGGGAAGAAAACATCAAGAAAGGAGGAGTGGGATCTAGCCACTACAAAGGGATTACTTACAGTTATCAAGTTGCATGTATGATTTCCTTGCTTGTTTTGGCATGCATAGTACTTGCATGTGTGCATTTAGTTCTCTTGTTATCAATGGCATGGGTTTAACAAGGTGTGATGGTGTTTTAAGCCTTGCCTTTCCATTTAGCCATGGTCTGATGGAGTTTATCTTACCTAGTTGAGATGGGTCACCAGATGGTTTCGAAACTGAGTGGGGTGGTCTCAGGGGACAAACACAAAGCCTAGGAATCCCTGGACTGGTGAAGGTCGAATTATAATGAATCTTGATTGTGTATGCGTTGTTTAGGCCTAGGAATTCTTGATTGGTGAATGGTAGAATATATGTTAAATGCTATAGCGTGGAGCCCATTTAGGCCTAGGAATCATTGACTGGTGAATGGTGGGATATATGGTAAAGCCTAGAGATGGAAATAGATAAATTCCTCATGATTTAGGTGGATATATCCATAGGCATCCATGATGTATAGGCCTAGTGATCCCTAGACTAGTATATGGTGGTATTGCAGTGAATCCTAGTAGTGCATGTTTCATTTTTGGGCCTAGGAATCCCTTGGCAGGATCATGGTAAAGACTAGTTGTATTGATGAGGGTTTCGTTCTTGCAATCCCTTGGTGGATTATAGTAAAGCCTGAGGAACCCCTGGTTGTTTTTTTGTATGTCCCACATTCATTCTTGGGAAGCATGGGGGTGATTGCTTGAAAGAAAGATTTGGTTCAGCCAAATCTATTAATGGATTGCATGTGGAAGTCCCTAACTTGGTTGGCATCTTCATATGTTAATAATGGATATTTTCCTATTTTGTTCCATGTGTAATTTTACTTGTTAATGTGTGGTTTTAATGGTTGTTCTATCATTTCTATTCCGCTAATTATAAGCATGGTTTATGATAGAATTGAGTTACGACTCTCATCTTGTTTTGTTTCATAAATAAAATTTTAATGAATGTATGACCTAATATATTATAATGCACCTATTTGAGAGGGAATCGATCATTCTTGGTGAATCTCAGATAAGTATGAGGTCCCTATGTTCAAATCTATTGTTATGAGCTGTAGATTACCTGTTCATGATGTGTTTGACAGAATATATATCATGGCTAGTCCTTGTCAAGTTAGGTCCTTGTTCAAGTTTTGCATTATATGCCTTGTCATCATGTTATTTATCATTTCTGGAAGTTTCATGAAGTCCTAGGCATAGGCTTGAGTCCTAGCCATGAAAACGTGGCTCAGAATTAGGGGTCATTAGTACATAAATACCTAAAAAAGGCCATATTCACTTAAAGGCCTTGTTGTGGGAGCTCCTAGAGGGTCTTAGTCGCATGGAATGCTTGTCATGAGAGCGACTAGGGGTCTAGTTCAGAAAAACATCAAGTTCTCTCAAGGATTCGAAACCTGGAGGGGTTGGTTTGGTCTTGAAGGTTTTGTAGCTCGTGAGGAAGGTCAGTATTGTTTTTATTCTATCAATTCCACTTCCTTAATTGTACTTGGGGATTTGACTCATATCATAGTAACTCTTCAAAACATGTTTACCCCGTTGGACCAGTTAGCTTGGGCAAATGTGGGAGGAGGGTGTTACAATATTGAGATCACATCTCCTAAGATATAATGGCAAGGTTTTCACCATAGAAGAAACCAATGACTTGACCAAGGAAATTATGGAATAATTACATAGCACGCTTATAGCTTACAAACTTCAAATAGATACAAAATATAGATATTGAAACAAAGACGTAGCATGTAACAACCAAAATAATACCAAATGAAATATACATTCTAGATCAAGAATAGTGGAAAAAATTGTAGCCAAGCAAAAGAACTATAAGGAAAACAAAGAGGTGAAGGATAAGAAAGCATAAGTATTGTTGAGTCCATATGTTCAGGGGTAGTAGTCCAAAGAAGTAAATCACCCATTGCCATTAATGTCAAAGGGGGAGAGAAAAAGAAGTGTAACATGGAGAAAAAATGAAGTGAAGCATGGAAATAGGGGGGCCATTAGTGTTGTCATCAGTGAAAAAGGGGAAGATTGTTGGAAGAAATTGTCATTGATGTCAAAGGGTGAATGTGCTAGCATTTTTTTGTGTCTTTCATGCAAAAAATGGTGAATTTTGATGCAAGGACCTTCTATATTGGTATCCCTTGTCACATCGTTTTGTCTAATAGATGGAATGCTTTGTGGGTCCACTTGGTTGAAGATATATTGATATTTAAAGTTATATTCCCCAAGGATGGATTTAGCACCAACACCTTTGCCCGAAAGGTTTGTGATCTTATCACTTCATTTCTTCCCTAGAAGATGGTCTAGCATTGTAAATCAAACTAACCTAAAACCATTATCAAATGTTAGACTTGAATCATGAATTTTGAAAGACACTAAAACTAATTTTTAAAAGGCTAAAAGTATCCTCTTCAAGGTTGAGCTAATAGAAATTTTCTCAATTTGGCTCCAACAAAAGTTTGTGCGTTTTCATGGATCAAGTGACCCTTATTATAACCTCCTCCAATTCATATTTATATGCCCTAGCCATTATAAATTTGAGGCAAGAAACTCATATCTACTGTAAGAAACAAGCCTGGGAAGAAATCTAAGGTTTCAAAGAAAAATCATCTGATATGAAGAGAAAAGATCAAGGTTAATGGAACATGTAATTCTCAATTATATAGCAGAAGTATGTGACTTCAGTCTATGTTTCTTTGGAAGATGTGAGCTCTTGAATGAGATATGAGAATGAGGTTTTATCTAAGGAAGGCTAATCTCTTGAATAGTCCAAATTGAGGTCTATCCTCATGCCTCTTCTCATCTTTCATATGTTAGTGAAATTCAGCGTCCATGAGGCCCCATCTAAGGCACTTCTTTCCCTTTCTATGACACCTAAATTCAACTTCCCTAGGGCTCCATATGAGGCACTTGTCAGCCTACCATAAGGTCAATATTTCAGACCCATTTAGGGAAGTCTTGAAATGAATTTTTGCCTTACTTAGGGCAGAGTTGAAGCTAGTTTTTGGAGGTCATATTGAAGGTATTGGGAAATCTAATTCCCTAAAGAAGCTTGAATTTCTAATTGAATTATACCCCTATTTTATGGCAAACCCTCATAAGAAAATAAGTTTCAATCATACCTTGAAACAAAATATTTGAAGCAACCTTTGATAAAGTGTTTACAGAAAACCTAGATGTCATCATTGTAGAATTATGAAGCTCATGTTGATATTAGTCTTGATGAAGTTTGGATTAGATTTTGAGGTAAACCAAAGTCACATTTTGAGGAAGATCAAAATTTCTTTTTGAGGTAGAGTTTCTAAGGAAGATCTTCCTACAAAGACTACAATCCTATGTCTGATCTATAACATATATAAAGGAGCTAATTGAAGGTATGAATTAGAATCCTTTTTGGTGTATTGGAGGTAAGAGTTTTTTGTAGTGGCTACAACCACCCTCCAAAGTTTTGCCTTAGCCTCGTTTTGGAGCCCCCCTACCAATCTTTCAGAGGAGCATGTCTTGCTTCGTCAAGTACACAAGCTCCAATGATTTTCTTGTAGAAAGATAGTGTGTTGATCAAACCTTGATGCATTCCCCTCACAGGCTGTTCATTCAGACTTGGTCTAGCAATAGCCTTAGGACCTCCTTCAATAATTTGTACAAATCTGGAGGCAAGCCAACCTTCCCTCATGAAATTGCACAATATTAACTAGCAACATGTTGGGCCCTAGAATTGCACAATTCTGTTGAGAAAGATCCACCCAGAAAATTGCGTAATCCTTCTGAGCTAGGATGATCAGCCCAGAATTTGTGAAAATCTGGGTAGCAGTCAGCTGTTCTACCTAGAAATTGTGCAAATATTCTGAGAAGCCAGCCCAGCTCCTAGCCAGAAATGTGCATTTCTCCTAGTAGTTGAGTAGCCTCTTGCATGTGTAGCTAAGTTGATTGGTTTCCTCTAGGACCAAGCAAAACAGACTTGCATGAATGTGCTTCTTCTCCCAAGGCAGCATGCAAAGGCATCCCTTGTTTCAGGGATCTATTTTTGGAAGTTGGAAGTTACATGCAAGGATCTTTTTAGAAACCTCCCACCAAGTGTCGCTTTCCCCAGATTTGTGGCATGCATGTCACAACCTCGATTTTATCAAAACTCATCAACTAGACACTACAGAGCTCATTCCCCACAATAAACTTGCATCTCTGACATCCCACATCGCATCTAGGAGTTGTCGACACATTTAGCTCAGTTGTTTTGGGGTAAGCCTTCTTTCCATGCCTTTTGTTGCATTTCTGGTGCTTTTTGTTTTTCTCTTCGTATGAATGTTGTCTACTTGACTTAGTGAGTTCTTGTTGTCGTTTTGATACATACTAGCTTGTACCAGTACCATTTCAGTTTTCATTAACATCTCAATGTTGTCGCATGCATGAAATTGTTTTTCACGAATGGTCACTGATTCAGCAACTCGCCTCACTCACATGCATGTTGTTCTATTTTATGAATCTATCATTCATTGTTTTCATGTGTGATCATTCACTTATTCTTAAACTCAACATCGCCATGCACCGCATTCACTTTCGCTTTCAGTTTCCCGTTGGCGAGTCTGGGCAGCCTTGGCCTAGACTCTACCTCACCAAGACAACATTGCGCAATCCTGAGAGGGGAGGTTTTGTCTTCCTCTTAGGGAATTCTCATTTCTATCCAGTGACTATCCTCTAGTTTTGCATTGTACAATTCTGTGGGACAGTTACTGCTGGCCTAGAAAATTGTACAATGCAATCACTGAGCCTGCAACCATTGCTAGTTGAGATTGCGCATTGTGTAATTCCAATAGTTAGCAACCAGACTGGACTGTGCATTGCACAGTTTCAGTAGTTAGTCAGCCTCTCAACAGCCCAGACTGTGCCTTGTGTAGTTTTGGCACTCAGTTTCCCGACCTACCGGCTGAAATTGCACGACCTTCATGATTAGTCACATAGGTATGTTGCAATTTTGTTCTCAAGTTCATTTTTGTTTTTGACCGACAGATTTCTTGCCATGAGAATTTCCATGTCTCCAAGTATTGTAGATGTTCATCTACCTCTTAGCAGTACAAGTACAATGGTTTCCAAGAGAGTAGAGTCAAAGACACCATTCAGAGCACACATGGGGATGTAGTCGACCAAGTGTCTATGGAATTGCCTACCCACGAAGACATAAACTTGTTTGTATACAGGGACATTAAGATATGACAATAGCAACATCACAGTGAGCAGCATCATGAACAACAGTTGAATGCAGCATATCAGATGCAATGAATGCAAGAGGAAGGTTGTTGAAAACACAGAGGCAGAACAAAGTTGCAAGCTTAAGTAGATCCCCTTGTGGTGAAAGAAACTTTAGAGACTCAGGCTATGAGGTGATGGTGTGACATGAAGATCACGTGAAGGCAGACAATGGAACAGAGAAGGAGTTGCATGTGCTCAAGCAGCAAATTGAGGAAGAACAGGAGCTTCATAGACAAGAGAATGAGTTGCAGCAAGAACAGGTACAATAGTGGCCACAACATGCACTCACGGATGAAACTGTACCTGCACAAGTTAAAGATCCATCCCAACAGTGAGGATGGATCAGACATGGTGAGAAGTGTTTTTGATCACATGCAAATGGATTCAGCATCATGCATGTCATTGTGTACACGCAGGCGATCCAACCCATTCAGAACACTCACCAAGGCGAAGACAAGAAGCAAGCCCGACTGGAGGTCAGCATGTAGTTGACAGTTGATGTGCATGACCACCAGCACACACTAGAAGATCTGCACGAACATTATGCATCAGTGTGTTTCTGGTTCGGCCACACCCAAGAAGACCATGTGCATGTTAGAAAACGAGTTGGATGGAGGAACGATACCAATGCACCCGGATGAAACGGATCCAAAAGTTTGCTTCAGCAAGATGTCACCATGGAGCTCATGCACGCTATCACAGATGACCAAGCTTGGCATCAGCTCACCACCTTCACCATCACAAACATGTCAAAGAGTTGGTCTCACCACAGTGGACCAAGTGTCAGTGATGTCTTGCATGGCTTGCTCAAGCCATTTTATCTCACATGGACACATGTGCATTGTAATGTAACATCTTATTAAGTGGAAGTTCAAGTGTCGATAGTTGGATGTAATAGTCATAGAGTAGATGAAGAGTCATGAGGGTAGATGAACTGTCACAAAAGGGAATGTCAAGGGTTACCCCACCCTTTACTATAAATAGAACCTCATAACTCATTGTAAAGGCTTTTGGTTAGCCAAGCTTCTAATATGACTATCTTGGAGAGAACTTGGATAGTATTGTAATGAGCCTTGGCCTCTCCACTACGCAAAGCTAGTACATCTCTTTGGAGGAGCAAGCGGTTGTGGTTGTAACGTTCCAAAATTGGAACTAGTGGTTGAACATGGATGTATTGTATGACCGAAACTTACACTTCTTAATATAACAAGAGCTAGCACATTTCATTCATATGTTGTATTGCATTCTATGCTATCTGGTTTACTCTAAATGAATATGTATTTTCTTTCTTACGCATGCATGTATATACTATTCTGCATAAGTATGTACAAATCTTTCTGAAATGTGTTGTTGGTTTAACCATCACTTTGGATCGCTCACTAACTTGCCTTCCATGTTTTGATGTATCTTTGCTCGTGTGTTACCTTCCAATCCTAGTGATATCACATGTTTAAAAGGGGCACAATCACCTCATCCTCATTGTGTTAGAACCTCTCATGCACCTTCCTTGTCTTACTACAACTGTCACACCCTTGCTACCAACAGAGACATCTTACTTGTCTTTGTGTGAAATCGAGGTCAAAGCATTATCGTACGACCCACTGCTGGGACTCCTACACCAAATGGTCTGAGGTCTAAATGGGACTTCTTACCAGGGAGATCCCCTCACATGTTGGCAGATCCAACATCATCAACATTTTGGTGCTAGAATGGAGACCAAATGACACGCTGATTCCTCACATCTGTTTTGAATCTCTACATATTTATCATGACTAACTACTAATTTGCTCTTCCGAAGTGCATGTCTTATGGAAACGACTTCATTATCTCGGAAAAGCTCTCAGGTAACTTGTCTCATAAAACATATGATGGTGGAGGCCATGTACCCTTGGTTAGGCATGAAATCGGCATTGTAGGCTCATGCGAAAGACATAGATTCTTTAAAGAATACATGAGCTGCACATTGTTCATCTACATGCTTTGAGGGCACCCAATTCACTGGTGTGCTACACTGCCCGAAAAATCTATTCATTCTCTTCCTCATATGGTCACAGAGATAGACCTTGCTTCCAATCACTTTGACCATAAAGCACTCAACAAAGAAATTGTGAAATTACAAAAAGCACCAGATGAATCTGTTGAACAATTTCACACACGCTTTTGTAATCTTGCATACCGATTCCCTAAATATGACATTGATTGGGAATTTCTCGATGGGATATTTGAGTATCTTCTTTAAATATTTGAAAATCTGTAATTCCTAGAATCCCGCTCATACTCTGGTGATGGAACTGTGCAATCATTAATAGGCACAGTTGCTGTCAGAAGTGACTGCCCACCTTCACCTCATCAAACAACTCCACCACCATAGAGTGATGTGGGAGATCATGCACATACCTCTGTTGAACTGTCACATCCTCCCACCCTACCTACTCTTAATATATGTGTAGATTTGGCTTGCAAGCCTGTTGGTTGTCACGTGGATTCATTCCATTGACCTTTGCCCTCGCATTCTATTAATCCTCCATATTGTACTTTCTTGTGTTCTTCCATTCTGAACTCCTCACTTGTTGTGAACAAGGATCAAGTTGTCGACGGAGTTGGTGTTATGCATCCAACTTGCGCCATCGTTCATGATGAGTGTGTGCAGTAATCTAAAGAACTTGCAGTGAAAGATGACTCCCTTCCAGCCACTTCTCATATGCTTCATCTTGACATCCCTTATGATTTTTCCACTGTTGATTTCCCCTGTGAAAACCTATTTCTGGATGTTTCTACTTCCGATCATTCACAAGACACGTCGGATGTCTGTCTATCATCATGGTGTGGAAAGGACAAATTTTCCTCCGAAAATCTATCCAATCTGTCATCTGTCATTTCTGTAAACATAGAGGGTGAACACTTTGCTTCTCATCCAACCCTCTATCGAATTCATCAAATCATGAGGATGCTGAAAAACATCCTAAATTTTCTGATCTTGGCTATCGTGATCTCTCTACTTCTTGATCTGATCACGATGTTGATTCATTCATTGTTAATCTATCTAAGACACTGATCTACAATGATCTATCTATCAACGAAGTCGAAACCTTGCAGACTATCGAAGCACTTTAGCTCGAGCTGATGGTTATGTCAGGCCCTCCCTGCCCTGAGGTTGGTTTCACTTCTAGTCAGGAAATTGTTGAAACAATCGAGGCTCCTCATCACTCTCTACTTTGTGTTGAAGATCAACCAAACACCCAGATTTGACTTTCTCCACTCGAACTACACGATCCCATTGCTCATGCGTTGGAGGAATCTTACACAACAAGCACACATGCACAACATAATTGGTCTACCTTTCTCACGTTTGCTTGCATGTCACAATCAAGAGAATGCACACACTCAACATCTACATGTAGTGTAGCACAACACTATGGCAGCTCCACAGAGTGCATGACACGCACTTTCACTCATCTATGTTTTGTGGACATTGTAAACTCAGAGTGTGTTTTTCTTCACTATTATATATTTCTTGTTTGCTGGTTCACATAGTTGTCTTGTTCATGAACCATGCCTTCACCAACATGGGTCAACCAATGCGCCGATAGGTGCATTGGAAGTATCAGTTCATGTGAGATGTCCCATGCACCATTAGCTTAGGATTAGGAGTAGTGCTTTCTTTGTTGGTTTTTTCACTTGCTTTCTTGTTTTCTTACTCGCTTTGCTTTTTATTTTGCTTATGCTTTTGCTTTGCTTTGTTGTTTGTTTGCTTGTTTTGTTCATAGGTTAGTTTCTCATGAAACCATGTATGACTCTTGTAACAAGCTGGGTAAAGTACGAGGGGGCTTGTACAACTACCAAAATTTGGTTATCTATTGTCAGCTCTCTTATATAAGAATTTTTTTTGTTTAGTCCATGATACATCAATGGAAAATATGTACCGTTCAAAGTGAACCTTGGTGAAAACAGAATGCTTGTGTGCTAACTAGTATCACCTATTCTAGTCGGTTGTTTTTGGGTTAATCCTTGTCAGCTCAATCAGGTAGAGTAAAGTGAGGGGGAAAACCTTAACAGGCACGTTAAAGGTATAATAAACTACTTCTCTACAGGAATAACCTCTTATGCTCTCAATAAGTTGGGATCCCTCTTCCGCTTCTGAAATGAATAAGTGCTATGCATAGTTATGAAGATGAAAAATGAAAAAATGAGAAAGTGAAAAAAGTTTGAAAAAATGAAAAATGAATAAGGTAGAAGAAGAGAAAGGCTTCCTGTGTAGAGAGGTCATGCAAGTAACTCCACTGGGGTACTGACCAAACTCGCTAGCAGCGAAGCCATGCTTGTGTTCCTATGTGACTCTATTGGGGTACTGTCTAGGCCTGCTGGCAGAAAAGCAACATTAGAGATGAAACTAAGACTCTGACGACTATACTACTTGTGCACCAATATACCCCTCAACCCCAATCGAAACAACTGTGTTGACTTGGCTTGGAATGTGTGTAAATCAAACAAGAGCATGGTAGATGCTACATCTTACAATCAAGCAAGTGTGGAAACTGAGATGAACTGAGAACTAAACAATACTTCTAGAGGTGTTAGACTTGTTTTTCACAAACAAGGTCCATTCAGAGAGCTGGAGTTCTACGAGTGTGTCGCCAAGTGTTGTAGTAGCTGCAACCACCCTCCAAAATTTTTCCTTAGCTTCATTTTGGAGCCTCCCTACCAAAATTTAACACCAACATGTCTTGCTTCGTCAAGAACACAAGCTCCAGGGATTTTCTTGCAGAAAGACAACCTGTTGATCAAACCTTGATGCATTCCCCTCATAGGATGTTCATCCAGACTTGGTCCAGTAGTAGGCTAAGCATCTCCTTCAAGAATTTGCGAAATCTGGAGGGAAACCAACCTTCCCTCCAAAAATTGTGCAATCTTGACTGGAAGCCTGCTGGGCCCCAGAATTGGGCAATTCTGTTGAGCAATATTCACCTAGAAAATTGAGCAATCCTTCCTAGTTGCACTGCTCAACCCAGAATTTGCGCAAATATGGGTAGAATTCAACTTATTTGCCCATAAATTGTGCAAATATTCTAAGAAACCAGCCCAACTCCCAGCTAGAATGCGCATTTTCTCCCAACAGTTGAGCAACCTTTTGCATGTGCAGTTGAGTTAACTAGTTTCCTCTGGGACCGAACAAAACAAACATGCATGCATGGGCTGCTTCTCCCAAGGCATCATGCAAAGGAATCCCTTGTTTCAAGGATCTATTTTTGGTAGTTGGAGGTTACATGCAAGGATATTTTCAAAAACCTCCAACCAAGTGTCGCTTTCCCTAGATTTGTGGCATTCACGTCACAACCTCGATTTTATCAAAACTCATCAACCAAATGTTACAAAGCTCATTCCTCAAGTCAAACTTGCAGCTCTGAAATCCCATATCGCATCTAGGAGCTGTTGGTACATTCATCTTAGTTGCTTTGGGGTAAGCCCACTTTCCATGTCTTGTGTTGCATTTCTGGCGTATTTTGTGTTTTGCTTCGTATGAATGTTGTCTTCTTGATTTCAGTGAGTGCTTGTTGTCATTTTGATACACACTAGCTTGTACCAACATCATTTCAGATTTCATTAACATCTCACTGTTGTCGCGTGCATGAAACCATTTTTCACGAACGGTCGTTGATTTGGCAACTCACCTCACTCACATGCATGTTGTTCCATTTTCTGAATCTTTCATTCACCGTTTGCATGCACAATCATTCACTTATGTTTACACTCAGCATCGCCATGCATCCACATTCACTCTTGCTTTCAGTTTCCCATCGGTGAGTCTGGGCAGCCTTAGCCCAAACTTTGCCTCACAAAGACAACATTGCGCAATCTTGAGAGGAAGGCTCTATCTTTCTCTCAGGAAATGCACATTTCTACCTAGTGACTATCCTTTGGTCTTGCATTGCGCAATTCAGAGGGACAGTGACTGCTGGCCCAGAAAATTGCATCATGCAGTCACTTAGCCTACAACCATTGTTAGATAAAATTGTGCATTGCACAGTTCCAGTAGTCAACAGTTAGACTGGACTATGCATTGTGTAGTTCCAGTAGTTAGTCAGCCTCCCAGCAACCCAGACTGTGCCTTGCGCAGTTTTGGCACTTAGTATCCCGACCTACCGATCGAAATTGCGCGACCTTGATGATCAGTCACACAGGTATGTTGCAATTCAGTTCTCATGTTCATTTTGGTTTTCAACTGACAAATTGCTTTCCATGAGTGTTGCGATGTCTCCAAGTATTGCAGGTGTTCATCTACCTCTTAGCAGTACAGGTACAATGGTTTCCAAGAGAGCAGAGTCGAAGACACCGTTCATAGCACACTTGGGGAAGTAGTTGATCAAGTGTCTATGGACTTGCCTACCCACAAAGACATCAAGTTTTTCATAGAAAAGGACATCAAGATATGATGGTAGCAGCATCACAGCGAGTAGCATCATGAACAACAGCTGAAGGCATCATACTAGATGAAACGAATGCAAGAGGAAGGTTGTTGAAAACATAGAGGTGGAACAAAGTTGCAAGCTCAAGCATATCCACTTGTGGTGAAAGCAACCTTGGAGACTCAGGCTATGAGGTGGCAACATGAAATTAAGATCACGTGAAGGCAAAGAAAAGAATAGAGAAGGACTTGCATGTGCTCAAGCAACAACTAGAGGAAGAACAAGAGCTGCATAGACAAGAGAATGAGTTGCAAAAAGAACAGGTACAACAACGGGCACAACATTCACTCAAGGATGAAACTACGCTCGTACAAGTTAAATATCCATCCCAGCAGTCGTCATGGAGTAGACATGGTGAGCAGTGTTGTTGATCAAATGCAAGGGATTTAGTAGCATGCATGTCATTGTGCACACGTAGGTGATCCAACCCATTCAGCACACTCACAAAGGTGAAAACAAGAAGCAAGCCCATCTGGAGCTAAGCATGTAGTTGACAGTTGATGTGCATAACCACTAGCACACACTAGAATATCACCACAAACACTATGCATTAGTGTGTTGCCGGTTCAGCTGCACCCAAGAAGACCATGCACATGTTGGCATACAAGTTGGATGGAGTAGCCATACCAATCACCAGGATGGAATGGAGGCAAGAGTTCACTTCATTAAGATGTCACCATGGATCTCATGCACACCATCATAGATGACCAAGCTTGGCATCAGCTCACCACCTTCACAATCACATGCATGTCAAAGAGTTGCTCTCACCACAAATTTGGACTGAGTGTCAATGATTTCTTGCATGGCTTGCTCAAGCAATTTTGTCTCACATGGCCACATGTGCATTATAATGTAACGTCTTTTCAAGTGGAAGTTCAAGTGTAGATAGTTGGATGTAACAGTCATAGAGTAGATGAAGGGTCATGAGGGTAGATGAACTATCACAAAGGGGAATGTCAAGGGTCACCCCACCCTTTGCTATAAATAGAACCTCATAACTCGTTGTAAACGCTTTTGGTCAGCCAAGATTCTGATAAGACTATCTTGGAGAGAGCTTGGATAGTGTTGTGACGAGCCTTGGCTTCTCCACTACGCAGAGATAGTACATCTCTTTGGAGGAGCAGGCGGCTATGGCTATAACGTTCCACTATTTGAACTAGTGGTTGGACATGGATGTATTGTATGACCGAAACTTACACTTCTTAATATGACAAGATCCAACACATTTCATGCATATGTTGTATTGTATTCTATGTTATCTAGTTTACTCTAAATGATATATGTATTTTCTTTCTTACACATGCATGTATATACTATTCTGTATAAGTATGTACGAATCTTTCTGAAATGTGTTGTTGGTTTAACCATCACTTTGGATCGCTCGCTAACTTGCCTTCCATGTTGTGATGTACCTTTGCTCATGTGTTCCCTTCCAAGCTGAGTGCTATCACAAGTTTCTAAGGGGCGCACTCACCTCACCGTCAATGAGTTAGAACTTCTCATGCACCCTCCTTGTCTTACTGTAGTTGTCACACCCTTGCTACCAATAGAGACATCTTACTTGCGTCTATGCGAACTCGTGGTTAAGCCATTACCGCATGACCCACTGCTAGGACTCCTACACTCAATGGTCTGAGGTCTAATTGGTACTTCCTACTGGGGAGATCCCATTACATGTTGGCAAGTCCAACACTGTCAATATAGTTACAGTGGCATATTTATTGGAATAGATCTGAATTTGAACATGTTTCGGAAAAGATAAGAATGATTGAATATTGTTGTATTTGGGTCATTGTCCTTAGTATGAGATCTTATGAAGTTTTTTCATATCTTTTATTCTATAGGTTTTGAGGGTGGTACTAACCAAGGAATTTGTAGCTTCCTTCATGAGGTTGTCACCTCCTACCATTAGGAGTTGGTAAACATAGGGTTATAGCCCTTTCAGTTGTAGTTGGTAAATCCAGAATTTGTAGATTTCCTTGTAATATATATATATATATATATATAGATATATATAGATATATATATATATATATATATATATATATATATATATATATATATATATATATATATATATATATATATATATATATATATCTATATATATATATATATATATATCTATATATATATATATATATATATATATATATATATATATATATATATATATATATATATATATATATATATATAGATATAGATATAGATATATAGATATCTTGCATTCCTTTGATGTGATGTTATTGGTTAATGCTATTGACACTACGTTGTAAGAAAAAGTGAAATGTTGATTCAACCCCCCCCCACACCCCCCCCAGCATTTCCAACACTTTTAAAGTTAATTTTGTTGGTACCTTTTTTGTTTTGAGGCCTTTTTTTACCTCAAAATTCCATTAACAATTACTACCAACATTATATTCATTAACATGTTTATGTCTTTGACGATTCATTGCCATAAATTAAGCTTGATTTACTTATAGATAGAATGAATTATGTGTTTTGTGTTAAATAATGGTACTTCAAGTGTCATGGGTCTCTTAGCCTAAAAGTGGTATGATTGGACTATGAATCATGCAAACCTACTTATCATGGTGATATCTAGAGATTTATTGAGTAGCTTGGTCTATAGTGTTTTGGTGAAATCTAGTCCATGGTGTCAATCCCCTCTTTGCACCATATATGATATAGGATGGGTTTGTTAGGGCCTTGTATCTTTCATGTTGATGTAATAATTCCTTGAATGTTGATGATAATATTCTAGCCACATCCTTGGAATCCTTGGAGTTCTAGGGTAAAATTCCTACTTCATGGAATTTTGATTGAAATTTCCCTCTCTTTGAGTTTGGGTGGAAATCCAAATTCATTCCAGGGTGGATGGCCTTGGGAAAAACTTTGTATATAGGGCTGGACATCCTTTTATTTTTCATCTGGATATCTAGGATATGAAAATATTCCACTTTTTTGGTGGATGAATCCAAAGATATAACATCTAGGAATTTGTCATAAGTGCACATTTGAGAAAGTTATGAATCCAGATTTTGGAAAATAATAGAGTTGTCTAGGGTGGGGCCGATTGAAGGATTAATGCACAAGGACCATATGTAAAGTAATCCAGATAGATTTTATCTAGAGTGGGTCCTACAATGAATGTAACTGTAGGTGTGAAGTCCAATGTGAAATTTGAATTTCAGTGAAAATTGTGGAGTATCTAGAATGGGCCCCATGGGCCCCACTGGGGAAATACTTGCTTGAGACTAAATTCAATGGAGTTGGATTCATGTACTGTATTTCAAGTGGACCTCATGCGGTGGACTATTTTTAAGGGGATAGATGTGGGACCAGACCCAAATTCATTTGGAACCAGAGTGAATTTGAAATCCAACAAACCTGTAATCTTTCCAAGGTGGAAATTTATATCCACTTAGATATCCCATAAAATCGGATATAACGAAGAAATGGTATATAATTGGTGTGTAATACCTTGTGGGTCTCACTGGTGAGAGATGAGTTGGCAGATGTTATAATGGCTTGATATGGCCATGCAGGAACAACGATTGACCACAGGAAATATGGAACAGACATGTAGGTCACTTAGGGGTGCCACATCGCAATACCTTGCTGATATGGAAAGGGTTAATGGGATGAACTTTAAAATGGTATTAATTTTCAATTAAGGAGTCTAGTTGAGATGGAATTTATATTGTCGGAAATCTCTCGATGAGTTGAATGCAATGGTGGTAATGATTTTGAGTTTTAGCTATTTTGGTCGAAAATAAGGATTTTGTAACCATCTTCATAATAAACCTCATAGATTGCATAAATTTTATAAGTAACATCTTCCATAGCCAAGAATAACAAGGGGGTGGGAGGGAGTGTTACACACCATAAACAATAATAAAGACTTGTATTTATAAGTGATTGAGTCATTGATTCTAGTATAAATATGAATCTCCTTGTATTGCTAATTGTCCTTCCACCACCATCCAAAAATAAAGTCGGTTGGTTGAACGCCCCAATATGTATACCCTAGTTTATTTTTAAAACCTCGTAAACCCATTGATACCATATAATATATCAATTGAATTACGTTTTAACTATCTTTAAACCCCAAATATGAACCCATGAGTTATGATATTTGCTTTCCATTGAATCCCCTATTAGAGAAACTTACATTTACTTCAGAAAGAAAAAACATGCAGTGCTGCAATATAATCTTAATAATTTCACAGTTAATAAAATTAATCACATAAAGAGAGAAATCCATGAAAACATATGCCTTATTTTTAAATCTAGGGAAATACAAGCCTTATTGTACAATAAAAAAACAAAAATAATAGTTGGATTTTATTCATATACCATAAGTTAGTTTACTATCCTAAGATTTTATTCTATGTCGAAGAAATGCAAATAAATAAATAATTTCAATGCTAATTTTGTCCAAGTAGTGAACTAACAAATAATGACATAGGAAATCAATACTCAACAATAAGATTTTATGCAAGGAAATAGAAAAATATGCAAGCCATAGTTGTTAATATAACTACAATAGAAATCTTCACAAACACGAAGAAATAAAAGATAAGCATTGCTTTCAATGATTTCTCTAAGTTATCTTCTTGAAAATAGGGAAATAATAGTTTCTACAAGTATGACATAAACAAAGAAAGAACCAAATTGAATCATTATGCATGTGAGAATTTATGATGAAAAATTTTCACAAATAAAAGACATACAAAGATATGAAAAGGTCAAGTGCTCAAAATAGGAAAATGTTAATGAGAAAAAATATTAAGGTATAAACTACAAAATATAATCCTTTTTAAAAAGTTTTAGTTTTGAATAACACAGGTCAAGTAAATTCTTCAACTCATGAAATTCGATCTAAATTATCAAATATTTGTTTCTTTTGAGTTAGGAGCGGAAAAAATAAAGATAAAATAAAAAATGTTGCTCTTTGTAATGGCATAGAAACACATTCATTATGAAAGAGAAATAACTCTAGAGTAGTGTTTTGGATGATTTTAGGGAGAAACAAACTTTATAACATGTAATATTCAAAACTATTATAGGTAGTGTTGGATCTTTTGGAACTATTCCACTCTTACAACAACTCTTCAAATAGCCCCTGGTTGATTTCTAAATAAAAATAATACCAAGGTCATGGGGCAAGTATTCCAAGATGAATGATGGGTAAAACATAGTGATGGGTGTCACTGGTGCTTAATAAATGGCTATGGAAATTTGCAAAGTAAAAGAGGCATTAATTCACATTTTATTTATGAAATAAAGGAGAACAGGAGAGAAGGAAGGTGAAGGGTCACATATTTTCATGCGAGGAAAATTGAAGGAAAGATAGAGGAAAATGAAGAAAATAGAGGCTTCAATGATAAAAAGGCTTCTAAGGGTTAGTTCATAGCTTTTGTTGGTTAGCCTTTTGATAGTTTTTGGCTGGAGCCCTCTTTTATTCTCTCATTCTCTCATACTCTTGCACACTTAGAGCATTCTTGTGGGATGATTGGATCACCCTAGTTTTCACTTCGATGGGAGAAAGAAGGCAAGAGGAAAGTAGGAAAGAATAAGGAAAAAGGTAGATCAATAGTTGCATTTGGGTTGCTTTGCAGGTGACAGGTTGCATGTATGATTTCCTTGCTAGTTTATGGATGCATGGTATATGCATGTGATTCTCTGGTTATGTGTTGTCGTTGGCGTGGATATTTTCCTATATTGGCATGGTTTTATCCTTTCCTTTCCATTTCCTAAAGAGACATGTTGTTGTGGGTTTTTCCATCTGATTTTTTTCTAGTTGGTGCTCATAATTCCTTATGGTTGGGAGTTGGAACAAACACTCTGGGAGCCCTAGAACAAATTCGGTTGAGTTACTAGTCCTAGAGCCTAGGATGGGACAAACGCTCTGGAGCCCTTGGTGGGTTGAGTTACCAGTCCCTGGAGCTAGATTAGACAAATGCTTTTTAGCCTTGAAAGGTTGTGGGTTGAGTTACTAGTTCCTGGAGCCCTGTACAACTTGGGTAGGGAACATTCTAGTTGGTGTTAGTGATGTTTGAATCTAGAGGTAGAATCAATGTGGTTGAGGGTTGAGGTAGTTTGACCTCCCAAAGCCCTGGTTTGGTTTTTCTTCATTTATTCCATGAGATACCACATTTATGCTTGGAATATGGCACGAGAGTGATTAACTGAAAGAGAGATTTGGTTCATCCCAATCTATTTTTGGGTGGTACGTGGAAGTCCCTAACTTGGTTTATATATTCATATGTTAATAAGTATTATTTTTCTACTGTGATTCATGTATATTTGTGCACTATAGTTGCCATGGTTTCTATGTTGGTTATTTGTTGGTTACATGATGGTTATGTGTTGTACATTACTTATGGTTCTTGACATGTTTTTATGAATGTATGAATGTTTAATGAATGCATGGACTAAAAAATGTTATTGTAGATATTATGAGAGGGAATTAGACCATCTTGGTGATTCTTAGATAAGTTTCAAACACCTGTGATTAGATATGCATTCATGACTTCTAGCTTACATGTTCGCCATATGTTTGACAAAATGACAATCATGGTTAGGCATAGTTAGGTCAAGTTCTTGTTCAAGTTTTGTATGTTTAGAATTATCCTTATGTTATTTATCATTCTAATAAATCTTAGGCAGTTCTTGGTAGGGGTTTGGAGACTGACCTGGAATTGTGGCTCATATCCTGGAACTGTAGGCACTGAACTAAGAAATTTAGGTCACAACCGCAAGGAGGAAGGCTTTCAGCCACATGGTGAGATTGAAGGCATTCAACCACATGTAGGTAGTGTCAAGGGTGTGATTGGGAGTCTAGCTTGTTAGAAATTAATTAATGGAGAAATGAAACACATTCAATATTGTGGAAACACAAATACAGAAATGCATAAAACAAAGAGACATAGATATACGTGGTTCACCCAATTTAGGCTACATACATGGAGAAAAAAAACATTACTTCCTTTTATATTATCCAACAAAATGAAGAAATACAACATACAACAGATCCACTGTAATTTCCTCTTCACTCTCACACAACCTCCTCTCTCTCTCTCTTGCTTAGAATAATAATACACAGTCGTAATGCAATTCCCTCATATAAATTGAGGGTTTCCTTCTAGGGGAAAAAACCCTAAATTAACATAACTTCTACTGTCAGATCATCCACTTAATGAACAACCTAGATTGACTACGACATTACAATATTTTACAAATAATTTTTTCATGTGTTTTTAGCTTCGTGGGCACTACCCCTGAACTCTAGCCAAGGGTGGTTCATAAAAGTCATTGTCGCCCTCCCTGAATCCCCCTTATGAAATTTAAACGGGATTCATTTCTACCCCGTTAGGAATAGGAATCCAATGCGCTAAAACAAAAAACCTCTAAACAATCAAGAAGATAATAAGGCTTCACACCTAAAAATCTACCACTTGGAGACTTATTATATAAACTCCATTGTTTGTGCAATTTCTAGACAATGAATCCACTTGGAATTGGTTTTTTCTCATCATCGCCATCATACTTGAACACCAATTGAAAATGAGAATAATCTCAGTTTTTCCCTAGTTACAACTTTTGTTAACATATCTATAGGATTCTGGCTAGTGTGTACCTTTTCCAGCTTCATCTGTCCATCTTCCAACATTGACCGTATGAAATGCTAATTCATATGTATATGTTTAGTCTTGGAATGAAATTTTGAGTTATTTTCAATATGAATGGAACTCTAGTTGTCATTGTAACCTTCCCATCTCCTGCTTCTTTCCCAATTCATCCATAAAATGATGTAACCAAATCATTTATTTACTAGCCTTTGTAGCAGTAACATACTTTACTTCCTTTATTGAAATTGCAACAATGTTTTGTAATTTAGAAACCCAACTGACAATTGTTCCACCTGCAGTAAACACATACCCTATGGTGCTCCTCCTTTTATCTCTATCACTTGCCATATATACATCAACATATCCATGTAGCACAGTATTTGAACCACTAAAGCATAATTCTTGATTTGTGGTACCTCTCAAATACCTGAGAATCCACTTCACTTCCATCCAATGCTCTTTTCCTGGATTGTTCATATACCTTCTTACAACTCCCACTGCATGTGAGATATTAGGCCTTGTGCAAAACATTTCATACGTTAAGCTTCCAACTACTGATGGATATGGAACTTTAAACATATAATCCATCTCTTCCTAAGTCTTGGGACACGTCTCCATACTTAGTTTGAAATGACTAGCCAAAGGTGTACTAACTAGTTTATATTAAATCTTTCCAACACCTTTTCTATGTACTCACTTTGAGACAATGTTAATTTGCAATTTTTTCTATCTCTAGTTATTCTCATACTAAGGATTTATTTTGCAACACCCAAATCCTTTATTGCAAATGAGTTTGCCAATTTTCCTTTGAGCACATTTATTTCCTACATTTTAGACCCTTCAACAAGCATGTCATTTACATAGAATAACAATATAATATAGTTGCCATAATTTTTATTTTGAAGATAAACACAATGGTCAAAGTAACTTTTAGTATAACCTTGTTTGGACATAAACCTATCAAATTTTAGATGCCACTACCTTGGAACCTATTTTAAGCCATATAAGCTCTTCTTAAATTTGAACACTAACTTCTCATTCCATTTGACCTCATACCCTTATGGTTGTTTCATATATATTTCTTCCTCCAAATCCCCATGGAGAAAGGATGTATTTACATCTAATTTCTCAAGATGAAAATATTCTGCTGCCACTAGACTTAAAATAGTTATGATTGAAGTCATTTTAAAAACAAGAGAAAAAATGTCATCAATGTTTATACCTTTCTTTTGTGCAAACCCATTCACCAAAAGTCTAGCCTTATACCTTTGTTTTCCTCCGTCTTATTCCTTCAACCTATAAACTCATTTATGATGCAATGTTGTTTTACCTAGAGACAACTTGTCTAAGTCACAAGAATGGTTATGCATCATGGAGTCCATCTCTTCTTCCATGGCTTGCTCTCACTTCTTCCTAGTTTATACCTACATTTCTTCTTTATATCTTTATGGTTCAACAAAACCAGTCAAAAATACATAATATAATGAAGGAGAGTATGCTTGAGGGGGTCTACTTATCCTGGTAGATATTCTAACACCACTCTCAGGTGTCTGAGCTGCATGTTGCTGGTGTGGTTGGCATTGTTTTTTGTGGCTATTGATCATTATAATTTTCAGGCACCTTTACTTTTTCTATGATCTCATCAAGCACTGTGTATTCTTCTTTCTCATTTTCCTATTTCTTTTCCTGCATATAATCCTTATACAAGACCTTTTCATTGAATTTGATACCCCAGATCCTAATGATGTTGTGGTTTTCATAGTCATATAAGAGATAACCAAAATCATTTACATCATATCTAATAAAGGTATATTTCTTTGATTTTGCCTCAAGCTTTGTTCTATTTTCTTTATTAATGCGGACAAAAGATTCACAACTGAAAGTCTTTAAAAATAAGCAGTTTACCTTTTTACCTATCCATACCTCCTCTGTAATACCACCATCCAAGGAATTTGAATGCCTTCTATTTATTATATAAACAAAAGTATCTACAACATCTTCCAAAAATTGTAAGGGAAATCCTTCATGCATTCTCATGCACCTTTCATGCTCCATGACCATCATGTTCATCCTTTCTAACACACCATTTTCTTGTGGTTTTCTTGGAACTGTCTTCTCTCTATGAATTCCATGCTTTGAATAGTAGTTATCAAACTCTTTTCTACAGTATTCACCTCCATTTCCTGATCTGAGATAATTCAACTTCTTTCTTGTCTTATTCTCAACCAAATATTTCCATTTCTTTAAAGCATGAAATACATCATATTTATTTCGAATACAATAAATCCAGGTTTTCCTAGTTGCATCATCAATGAAAGTAACGTAATAGTGAGAGAAACTGAGATATGATAGCTGAGAAGGCCCCCATACATCTTTATGCACAAGTTCCAATTTTTCCATCTTCTTTTCTTTCCCAACTTTATAAATTTGACTCACATCTTCTTTCCATAAACAAAATTCTCACAAAAATCCAAATCAACATGCTTCAAACCTGGCAACGAATTTCTTGAGTGAAGAATCTGCATCCCCTTCTAACTCATATACCTGAGGTTATAATTCCACAATGTTTTATCTTCTCCTATGGAGGTTAAATCGTTAACAAAATTAGAAATACTATTACATAAATACAATGTTCCAACATTTTCTCCTTCCTATGACCAGAGCTCCTTTAGTGACCTTCCAAGTTTTGCCTATAAAAGTAGTCACACAACCTTCACCTTGAAATTTCCCTATTGCAATTAGATTTTTCTTAAGATCTGGAACATGCCTTACCTCATTTAATATTCATTGGTTTCCATTCTGTTCCTTTATAAAAACCTTACCAATTCTAACAATTTTACATGGTTTTATCGTCATCCAGACAAACCTGTCCAAAATCTCCTTGAACATAGTTATTAAAATGTTTCCTATTAGGTGTGGCATGGAATGAGGCCCCTGAATCTACCACCTAGGAATCAATAATATTCTCTAATGAAATAATCAAATAATATCGCAACACATCACCTGTCACATTCGCTTCATGACTCTTCTCTTGTTGTCCATCTCCTTGTTTTCCCTTACTAGATTTATAGTCTTTATTTAGGTGTCCTTTCTTCCCACGTTTCTATCACACTATCCTTGATCTAGATTTGGATATGCCTTTTTTTAACTTACTATGATTTGTTGGGCTCCTTCCTCTTTCCATTTTTCTTCCCCTAGTCCTACAATCAAATAATTACCTGATGTCTCACCAAAGATTTTCTTTCACATTTTCTTGCTAAGGATGGAAACAAAAACATCATAAAAATTTAAAGTACTATATCTAAAGAAAAATTCACTAATAGTCATAACTAATCCATTCTAACTTTCTGGCAATGACCATAGGAACAATAGAGCCCTAACTTCATCATAAAAATTTACCCCTACAGAACTTAACTAACTGGTAACTCTGTTAAATTCATTTAAATGATCAACAAAAAATCCACCTTATGACATCTTCATATTAAATAGAAGCTTCATAAGAAATACCTTATTTGAGGCTGAGGGTTTTTCATATATTTTTCCCAATGCCGTCATTAAAACTTCTGTTTTCATTTCCTTTGTAATGTTGAATGCCACCGATGCTTCCAGACATAACTATATAGTTCCTAGTGCCTTTATGTCGAGAATCACCCATTCCATGTTTAGCATACTCATCGAATTCCTTTCTTTTCTGCTCTATGGTATATACGTATATTTCTGATATAGATAATCTTCCATTCGCATCTTCCTCAGTTGGAAGTTTTGTCTGTTAAATTTCTCAGCCCTAAACCTACCATCTTCCACCATTTCTCCACTCGAACCAGGAACCCTTCTCCCCTGCGAGTTTATCAGCCAAATAGACCTTCGACTCTGATACCAGTTGTTAGAAATTAATTAAAGAAGCAATGAAACACATGAAATATTGTAGAAACACAAATACATAAACACATAAGACAAGAGAGACACAAATATGCGTGATTCACCCAATTTGGCTATGTCCATACATAAATAGCTAGTCCTTCCCTTTATATTATCCAGAAAAATGAAAGGGTACAACCTACAACAGATCCATTGTAATTTTCTCTTCACTATCACATGGCCTCCTCTCTACCTCTTGCTCAAAATAATAATACACAACCATAATAAAATTCCCTCATATAAATTGAGGGTTTCCTTCTAGGGAAAAGAACCCTAAATTAACATAACTTTTAGCATCAGATCATCCGCCTAATGAACAATCCATATTGACTACAAAATTACAATATTTTACATGGAAAATTTTCATCTTTTTTTTATCTTCGAGGGCACTGCCCCAAAACCCCTACCAAGGGGGAGCTCATAAAATTCATCGCCCTCCCTGAACCACCCTAACAACATTTAAACGGGAGGTGTTTCCACCCTGTTAGGAACATGAATTTAATGTATTTGAAGCAAAAATCTTTTAACAATGAGGAAGATAATCAAGCTTCAAACCCAACATAGGTCATTGTAAATAAACCAAAACTAAGGGTTTGGTCACTTGGGGTGGTTCTTTGGCCTCTAAGTGTCCTGTAAGCCTTGAGAAATGTCTATGAGTTTTCACATGTTTGCCCCACTTCCATAACTGAAGCTTGGAGTTCAGGTCATGTCATAGTAAATATCTGTCTCATGTTTACCCTGGCAGATCGATGAAATTGGGTAAATGTGGGAGAGGTGGTTACAGATTGGTATCAGAGTTGGTTTCATTATCTTTGGGTGATATTTGATACCACATATTGGTATCAGAGCTCCCAGTTTCAAAACTTGGACTAGATGGGAAAAATGTGTTTATCGTGCAGGCATTATGATAGTTATTGTTGTGGTTTTGTGTCATCTTGTATAGGTTGATGATGTTGATGTTATGATAATTGATATGTTGATTTCATTATGTATATACATATGTTTTTCTAATCCTGACTGATTCTGAAGATGAGATAGCTTCCCCTGAACTTCATTGAGTTATGTTTGATCATGTTTATATTTGGTTTATCTGACATGGTATGTTTGCAAGAAGAAAAAGATCAAGATCACTGGAAAAACGGTGGACTACAGTTCATGTGATTCTCCCTACAAGTAAGATGAACAACGTACTCCCCTGACATAGAAGATACATTGATAAGTTTGAAGGAAGATATCAGAAGCTGTAAGATGAATAATGATAGAAGCATTAAGTCATAGGAAAGACGTGCTAGAGCACAAGAGAAGTAAGCGGGAGTTAATGTAGTCATCAATCGAAGTCTATCAAATTTATAGAGAGATGGAGTACTTAGGAATAGTCATGGATAGGAGGAAAGGACCAATGGGGTATATGGAAACTAGTCTCGATTAAGATCACAGTTTGATAGGGATAAAATAGTCAAATATGTTAGATTATTGGATACACCTAACAAGAGGTGTAATGACCATGGGTTCTATCCTAGTTATATTTCATAGAGACATCACCATCATCACCGCCAACATCCATATAGGATGAGTGAGAAGCAATACTTGTCAGAGAAGTTCAAGAAAGAAAAGCCTCCTACATTGATGGAGAAATGACGAAGTCACAAAATGAATAAGATTGGTTTATTGGGATGAATAAGTTTCTTAGATCACATGATTATTCAAAAATATAAAATCTAGAATAGCTACTTTCAATCTTAAAGTGAAAGCGGACATTTGGTGGGAAGATGTGAAGAATGTCAGAGGCATTCGAGAAGAGGAGTTGACTTGGAGTGAGTTTGAGAGAATTTTCAAGAAGAAGTATCTATATGAAAGATACGATGATGACAGGGAAAAGGAGTTCTATGAGATAAAGTTGGGATCTATGACCAATGAGGAGTATACAAGTAAATTCTTGGATTTGTTGAGGTATGTTTGTTACCTTAAGGAGGCTAAAGAAACTATGCAGAGATTCATTAGTGGGTTGTCAGTATCATTTAAAGACAAAGTTTTTTATGAGCCTATATCATTGGAGGAAGCCATCATAAATTTGAAGCACTATTATGAGAAATTGAAGTGCAAAACTGAGTCTAAGTAGGATTGGAAATTGTTGGCTGCATGGGGCCTGACCTACGTTTAGTGTTAGTTAGCCAAACAAATCCCTACACTACTAGCCCTTTCCGCATCAACCCGTGGAGAGTGGACCAAAGTATCACCCGAAGCAGTATGGGGGGATGTTAGCACAAAGTTTCGACACCCTGAGATGGTCATGATGTTGGTTTATACCTTCTGTTCCTGCTTTTCCGTAGATCACCAAGTTCCAGGGCTCTGTCAGTTTAGCCCTTTATTTCACCCTTTAGTACCTCCGCGAAGGGGTATGATTGACCTTCGCGCAGCCTGAACCTGCGATTCAGGTACTTTCATGCTGCTAGGACAAAATATTGTATAGATTCCCAAGTTATCTTAAGTGTCTTACTTATCTTATTAAACAATCATAGTTAGTGCCACGTAAACGGATATTCTTACTTGTGTTTAATTAACTAATACAATCACATACATTTGCGCATCATATGAACATTATGTATTAAACCCAAAACACAATATAAGCAGATGCATTAACTTGAAATAGATACACAGAATTTGTAGAACACTTCTCTTTACTGATATCTTAAGACTATTACAGACTCCATCTACCTTGTGCACATAGTTGCAGGGGTCCACGCACTTATCTGCGGACTTCCACCCTAGGCCTCTACACACTCAGTTGTAGAGCCTCTACCTATGCCACAACCTGAAACTTAGACTTCTCTACCAAGGTTCCAAGCCTTCTCTTCTACTAAAAACTTATGGCCTCTTAAATCAATCTTACTTAGCTCTTTTTATACAATCCATGGTTCATGGACCATGGGTAGATATTTATAGTCAAACTTACACTTTACAAACAGGCCCCAAAACTATTCTTGGGGGATCCTATTCTCAACAGGCCCCCAACACAAACATTGTGACTCGCCCTCGAGTCACTCTGCAGGCATGGAGATCTTAGCACGAAGGCCTCCTAGCTTGACCTGTATGACCAAAACCTCGGCAGTGCATTGTGCGGCTGCCTACTTTGCTTCTCCAACCATCTGATCGGTCACTGCTCCTAAACTATCGACCTGAAGCTTCTGCTGAGTTGCTTGTAGAGTCACACTATTTCCTTCAATAGAGGTTGTGACTGCGTAAGCCTCATTGAGTCAGGGCTTCAGTTGTGCCTTCAGCACTGCCTCCTTGTGCTGCATTGTATCTACCTATTTCTTCAACTGTTTAGCCTCCTCCAACATTGCCAGTCTCTATGTGAACACGAAGGTTCACGTTGTGCCTTTGACCTCATCATAGCGCTGTTGCAGCTCGCGTGCTTTTGTCTCCAGTCATTGTACATTAGGTTCCTCTTGCAAGCTCATCATGACCTCAAACGACTTCTCAAAAAGTTGTGTGCAGTCTACTACTACACTGTTGACTGTTGTTATTGCCTCTGTGACAACAGTCCCATCCTGCTCCTTTAATTCTAGTGGAGTTGAGGCCTAGGCCTTCAACTATAATTCGGTGATTTGTAGGTTCAACTTCAACTGAACCCTCGCCATCTCTGTGTGAGCGTCACGCACTCCTGTATCCAGCTTGCGGACGTGCACCTCGACCGGTTCTTCCTTAGGAATGGCCAATTCTAGGACCATTCGGCATGCCTCCTCTACAACTTGAATTATTCACTTGCTTTGGTCAATCACTTCAGTCATGGCAATGATAGCATGGTCTCTCTGTAGTGTCATCTGTTCATTACTAATCCGATACTCGCTGATCACCTGTAGAGTGCGGTGTTCAAGGGCCCTTATCTCTGTAATCACTCCATCCTAAAATAGGTGGCGCGACTCACCAGGGAGAGCTTCCAGATTCAACCCTACTCCCTTGAGGGCACTGATAGTGGGCCTGTCAGCTTCATTCTCCATGATTAGTGCTCCATTGGGCATCACCATCGTGCTAGAGACCTTCACGTGCAGCATCTCGGTAGCTTCTAAAGTGCCGATACCAAGGCTGGTGGAAATTGTACCATCCTGTGACGCGTGGTTCTGTAGCTCCTACAGACCTGTTTGGGTAGCCCCGAATATTAGTTGTTGTTCTTACCCAAAGTGTTCTAGGGCCTCCGCGGTGACATCTCGCACCATGTTTCCAATTTCGTGCAAGTTTCCTTCTGTGAGGGTGATTGGGTCCAACGACGTCTTAGTGGCATTAGCTTTCTTCCTTGACCGTCATTTCTCTTGTTCCCTTGGATGCTGGATGCAAGTGGACGTTGCCTGTAGGTCCCCGCTGTGTTGCTCTGTCTGCTCATCCATCTCTTCCTCTGTCTCGAGCGAAGGCGACCTTGCGCCTTTGTTAGAGCCCCACTCTGTTCCACCTGTTTGTTTCTCCATCTACTGAGCAGCATCATGCTCTAACTGGGCCTTGTTAGTGGCCTCCTTCTTCCTCTTCTCAATCAGCTGCACCATCTTGAGCTTGGCCTCCTCCTTTTTGCGTTGCACGGTGGACTTACTCGCCCCCACCACCAAGTCTGACAAGTCTGATGTAGTGCACCATTCTAGTGGCTAATGATCCAGTACTATATCAATAGCATCATCCATTGCCAGGTAAGGAAAATCATACCATGTCTGCGCAGGGTCCTTCCACGCCCTAATTGACACATGGTGAAAATCTGCCTTAAACTCTGCATAGCCATGCAGGTTGGCAAACACCGTAGGTGACAACTGTGGTTTGTGATTGATGGCCATGCGGATGTTCATCTCCATCAAGATCCAGAAGATCTTGTTGTCCTTGATGCGTTGGACATCCTTGGTCGCTCACATCGAAGCGTACTTCACTACTTCTAGTAGGTTCAGCACGACCTAAGGGAATTGACTGTCCTCTATCATCTGCCATGCCACCATAAAAATAGACAGCAAGAGCCATGCGTAGTGGAACATCTTGCTGAGCTCTTGTGCCTCACGGTAGTTCACAAGGAACTCACCGCAAAGATAGTTTACCCAATTGAACTAGACTCCTTCGGTGCACTGGGCTGCTAGCGTGATGACAAGCGCCAGTACCTCATCGATGCGAAACTTCCTCATCACCTTCCCTGCCAAAATATGTGTGGCCACCTTTACGACAAGGTCACTGATACTGGATATGGCATATCTACATGGCTTCTTTACAAGCTTAAATTTCTCCTTCATGGCCTCTGCGAGGGCCTGCTCACCACCTTTTTCGCCAAACATCATGGCCGTATTTTCACCTGTGTAGGGAAACTAAGTGATCCTATGGATCAATCTATCAATGATGGGTATTGGCTCCTCCAGCCATAGACACCCATCATGCACCAAGCATAACAGTTGCTTGATAACCAATATTGTAATCGGGGTGCGGTTGTAGTGCAGCACCCATAGCAAGTTGAGCAGACTTGCCTTGCCTACTCCTCTGAGCCACTTTCATAGCTCCAATGCAGTCATCCCTGTGGTTGTGTCAATAATGCGATACATTAGCTACTCGGTCACTAGGTGTGGGAACTTCTCATGGTCAGCTAAGTCCCAGTCTTTGAGCTTTAACAGAGGAACCCGCCCCAAGCGTAGTCCTTCAAAGACAATCTCATCTAGCAGCAGAGGGGTTTACAAGGGGACCTTTCTCTGATCGATATCTTTTGGCACCTTATTCTAGCCCTTGCATGGAGGGACATACTCAGGAAAATGAGTGATAGGGTCAGCACCGTAGGCTTGAACTTCCTCCACATCTATCCCCAAGTCCTCGTCATCCATCGGGATGTCTTCTATTTCCTCCTCCTCTGGCTCCAGATTGATGGCTTTGCCCTTCTCCTATGCGGTGGGCTTGTCCTTCGGTGGATTTCTTCTTGGTAATGTGCACACCAGTATTGCAGGTTGCTTTCCCCTTTTATCCTTTGTGCTCTCCTTGGTTGGGGTCAGCTTTCGTCTCGGCGTCCATGCTGATTTGTGGACTTCCACTAATACTACGACAACCTTTGGAGCATCTTCTTCTGCCTTCCCAACTATTTCTGGCATAGCCTCTTCGGCTGTCATTACTTCGGTGTCCATAATTGTTGTAGGTGTCGACATGACGGTATTCAACAGTGCTTGTGTTGTCTCTGGTAATTGCTCAAATGCCAAACTCGCTATCAGAGCCTCAAAGAATTCTCGGTTCATGTGCATCTGGGAGCTCAAATACTCAATTATCAAAATGCCAAGGGTTTTTCGCTGGGCATCCACCTATAATTTATATGGCATTTTGAATTCAAATCCAACCGCTCCTCGCACATTCAGTTCATTAATGCTGAACTGGCAGCATATTGTCAAGGATTTGATCCATAAATTTTGTCTTAAATGTCGGTCATCCACTCTACTTGGCCACATTTCTACCATCAAATCTTCAGCAATGAATTTAACTGTCACTTTCCGGTCGACCTACACGATTTCTCCCTGGGTAGCGTAGCTCCCTTCATGTTTTCGCGAACCCTGTGACACTTCCTTGCTTCAAACAATCCTCCAATCGCGTAGC
Source organism: Pinus tabuliformis (assembly GCA_031772625.1). Classification (NCBI taxonomy): domain Eukaryota; kingdom Viridiplantae; phylum Streptophyta; class Pinopsida; order Pinales; family Pinaceae; genus Pinus; species Pinus tabuliformis. Next base: position 605,622,086 of record CM062815.1, read on the forward strand.
TCCCCAACCTGGGCAGTGTAGTTTATAGTCCCACGCCCCCTTTCAGCTGCGTGGAGCTCTAAGAAAATTCTACCCTCATATAGTCACATGGCTAGACCACCAGTGTATGGCTTCAATCTACTACCATTCACCTTTCCTGGGAAGGGATCTCCATTCAATTTAACCAACTGAACCGCTCCACTGTCGGTAATCTCCTTAATGACATAGGGCCCTGTTACGCAGCATTTTGTCACTGTCCCTGTACTCCCTGTTCCTCGATCCTAGAGGACCTCTACAGTGAACCCCACACGCTTTTCCTTCATGAAGAAACTCCCATTCTATCCCTCTTCATGATCAGATCAATTCCCTTTTGCACCATTTCCCCTAAAAATTCTATATTGCCCAGTTTACAAGACCGGTGCTAATGACCTTTGTCTCCCCCGTGCCGATGTGCAAATATTAGCACTATCCCTAGCATCGACCGAAGCGACTGATTTGTGTTCCAGTCACATCGGTCTTTTAATGGAAAGGTTTTTAAATTAGGAGCTGAAGCTTCCAGCTCTAGAAGCTTCATAACAGAAGTCTGGTAAATGGTTTGGCCGGATGGGGTCGAGGATGTAAGTTTGGGCTCCTTTCCCCTATAATGATAGAACTACCTCAAGGGATAAGACCTTCTCCCATGAGAAGAGGATCCATCTCCCATCCATTCATCCTATATAAACCTCTTTTCTTCCCAAGCACATTGATCTAGTGCTAATGTTGGTGTGCTAGTGCTATTTTGGTTTGGAGTAAATAACAAGCTCTTCCTAGTTGTAGCTATCTAGTTGTGTGAGGCAGAAGTGTAATTTCGTTTGGAGTGAAGCCTAAAGGGAAGAGCCTTAAAACTATTGTGGATTGAGGCCATGATGGAATGCTAGCAGAAGTGTTTGGGGACCTGGTCTTGTCAAAGGAATACTGCAACGTCAAGACGAATGGTTGTAATCTCTCTTTTATATTAATATATGCAGCTATCAATTGTTTTCCTACATGTTTTGTAATATTACATATTCATGGCTTAATGTTTCTTGACTTGTCAAGTAGGTTGAATTGCAATTTGTTTATTTTCACGGTTTTTTTTTGCTGTTGTTTACTTGTTTCAGGTGCTTGAAGAAGGAAGCGAGAGATAGCTAGAGCGAGAAAGCAAGGACATCATCAAACGGGATAAGCGTATTAAGAGGTAGGCTCTCTTAGTTCATTATAACCTAAGGAAATATTCCATAGAATGTATCTATTGTGGCTAGACCCATTATTGGGCTAGAGTAATTTGTTTGTGTTCACACTTATAATTTTACTTCACCACAAATTGGCGACCATACTAGGGATCCAATCCTTTTGTTTGTCTTCAATTTCATGATTTCGTGAGAAATTTTCTAGTTCCACTTTTTCCCTTTGGTTCTATTTCTTTTCTCTTGCTTACTGGCCTGAGTCTAAAATTCATAGTAGAAGATTAGGTCTCTGTTTCAAATATGTATATATATATTTCTTGGCTCACTCAATTGGCGTGCTTAATCCACTAACAGTCATGCTGATCAGCGTAAGTTGTTGAGAAATAGTCATGCTGACCAGTCTCTACGGCTTGTTGTCAGTTAGGCAGTCGTGCTGATGCCTGTAAGTGAAGATTAGGGTTCAACCCCAATATTGCGCATTGTGTTCTACTCTTGTGATTTTGACCCTGCAATCCTTTTAGGTCGTTTTCTCCCTTACTAGAAAGCTGCTTTTCATTTGGTTTTTTTTTCTTGTTGGCTTATCATCTTTCTGGTTGATTGATTGAGTCATTGGATGGTTATCGACACTAGGGCATCTAGATTTTCATCCATTTAGCTATTTGTGAACTCAGTAAGTTGGGTTGTAGGTGTACTTACTCCTTGCATTTCGTTTTTGGTCCTTTTACGACTTTGACCTCTATTACACAAGTTTGAAAAGTTTTCGTTTGCTTGTCTAAACATTTCTTTTCGAGCATGGATCACGTTGCTTGTCTTGTTGTTGGTAAGGTTGGTGTTTCATTAGTATGAATGAGTTTCTCTTTTCATGTTTTCATCTACTTGAAGAGCTTATTGTCTCAAAAACTTTTTCACTGAAGAATTGTATGCGAAAAGTTTAATTCGTTGTGTCATGAAAATGTATGAGATTCTAGTTTGTTGCATCATTATGCTATGATAGCTTGCATCACTAAAAGACTAGAATTGCATTGGAATTTCGAAAAGGAAAAGAACTCTTTTGATTTTAAAAGGACTAATAGGTAAGTGCTTGTCAGGAAATTAGGAATTGGAATGCATTTTTCATTAGTTTATTTTTTGAAAAAGTAAGGTAGTGAAAGATTATTTCATTCTCAGTTGCTTGATTGTTTGCATTTGATTGAGTAGATTCTACCCTCTCTAGTGTAGGAATTTCATTGAATTGAAAGGGTCTTGTCCCATTTTGTTGCATTTAAGGTTTTTTGAGTTGCATCGCTAAGACCTAAAAACTGAAACTTAACTCAAGATAAAATTTAAAATGAATTCAATTAACCTAAGGCACATTTGACATTAATGATCATATCTAGAAGGTCTAGGCTAGAGATGTGTTCCAGTGTCTTTAAAACTAGTAGGTGTTGTTAGCTTCGGCATTAGATAGCTCTAGTATGGATTTGTGCTCCCTTCAACATTAAGCCTATAACGAGAGACCCCTCTAAGCTGCAATCCTTTATCCTTAGGAAGCCGAGTCGGCCACCTTGCGAACGTGATACACCGAACACAACATTCAGGGAGGTTACCTACCCATACTTCTTCGTTCACCAGGAGGTATTTTGCAATTCACGGTTGCCTGGTAATCCTGTTTACCTAGATCATCTAGAGCAGTCATTTGATCTTTTTGACTCATTAAACTTAAAAGATGATTTGAGAACTTGTCCCTTCGAGCTCGTTTCCAATCGAAAGTGATAGAATCATCTTTGTTTCTTTCTCGACTCTTAAAAAATGAAAGAGCGCCAGTATTTTATGCATCTTAATAATTGATTGCCCATGATCCAAAAACACCCTGTTAGTCTTTTCTGAGATCAAATCATGAGTTTCCCTTAAAAGAACATTTTAAAGCCTTGAAGTTATTTTTTCAGTCGACTAAGGCAAGGTCATCGTGGCTGAACCATCTAGTTCACCCAGTTCCTCTTCCTCTCCTCTGTCTGAAAGATTGACTGAAGAGTCATTTCCTAAGTTACTAGAGTCACTCAAGGAACGAGGTGTTGAACTCAGAATTGTTCTAAGCATTCAACCTTTGTCATCTTGTCCTTCGCCTACTAGGTCATCTACTGAGCTTGGCCCGGAATCTCTGGGCAACCCCGTTCAAACTCTTGAGGACTCGTCGATCACTGACAATCAGCTTGGACTGGTTATCTACCCTTTAAATCCTCTATTTGACCTTGTTGTGATATCACTATAGCGTCCTTACAGTCTGTACGACCAGCCGAGCATTCCTTTGGAACTATCCCCTCGTATTTCTTTAGCCATTCATCGTCATTTGTTTCTCGATATGGAACCCGAAGGCGATGTTCTAGTCACCTCTCCAGATGAGTCCGAAGTTTCTACTCCACACACTATTGAGGGGGAAGAGTTGCATTTTCCTGTAGAGGGTTTCCCCTATTCAGGGGGTATTCCCGTTAGTTTTCCAACCAACTATGTGTCTTTGGCATAGTTGGTTTCAGGTATGCCTAGTGCCTCATCACTTTACCATAACCATGTTTAGGCATCAGGTGCCATGCCTACTTCAGGTCCATTCTTTATGAACACAACTTCACAACAAGCTATTACTTAAGTCCCGATGCAACCCACCGTTCCGAATACCCTTGTATCATCAATCCTAGTTACCCGTCAGGCGCAACTGATAGTTTCGAAGCATGTCTCTATCAGTTCCTCCATCCCTCTAGTCAGTGGCCTGGTTGTGCCACCAACTGTGGGGCAAAACCTGAATGTTTCTATGGTGTCAGGTGCCACCAATGTGATTGGCTCACAAGCTCACATGATTGGTATGAACTAGCCTTCCTCTGGTATTATTCATAACCCTGTTGATCCTACTAGATCAAGCAATGTCCAATACCAACAAGTTCAGAATCCCATTGGTCCATCTGGATCAAGAAATGTTCAGTATTAGTAGCCCTTTAGGGCTCATGTCCAATGCTAAACTCCTTACATTCCATATGGTTCTCAAGGAATGGTTAATCAACCTTACACCCTCCAATCTAGGCAATACATTCAGCCTAGCTATGGAAAGATTCAATTTGGAAATTTCCCGGGCACTGTTCAAGTACCCTTGCAACAGTAAGGACAACCTCTACAACAACAAGGACAGCCTTTGTTACCGCAAGGGCAACCTTAGTTGCAGCAAGGGCTCTTCGCACAACCGCAAGGGCAAATGATCCTGCAACCAAGTCAACTGCAACAACTGCAAGTTCAACCCTTGCAATAGTTGCAACAAACCATGTAGCACCAGATGCAATATGCTCTACACACCTCTCAACCCATGTCCTCATAGGGACAACCTCTGCAGCCACAGCGACAAATTTCACAACCGCAAGGACAACCCTTGCAACAGAAAAACCAACCAGGGCAACAACAACATTTGTATGCATATCAACAGGGTCACCCCTTGCAAGGGCAGGGTCAAGGTCAAGTCTTGCAGCAGCAAGCTCAAAATCCTAATGTCCAAGGTCAACAGGTTCATAATCCTGCTGGCCAAGGGCATCAGGTATAGAATCCCTATGTCTAAGGGCAACAAGTGTATCAACCATATGCCTAAGGACAGTAGGTCCAAAACCCTCTTGTTGAGGGACAACAGCTTCATCACTCGTATGTTCAAGGAAAATAGGTTCAATATCCATATGTCCAAGGTCAACAGGATCAACAACCTTTTAACCCGTACATTACTTATCAACAACCTATGGCCAGACAATTCCAAGGTATTCAAGGTCAAAATCCTCCCTATGGTCAAGGTAATCCGCAATGGGGGCAACCTCAGATGCCATATGGCCAAAATCTCCCACTATGGGTCCAAAATCCTTACCAGTAGGGATGGGCTCCTCCGTACAGACCCGCTTATCAACCTCCCATGTCTTTTAATACCTAATTGATATTCCTAGCTATGCTCGAGTTTCCAGACGTATCTCGCCTCACGAATGATCCAATTCTTCATTCCCTGTATTAGCCTTTGGTGCCGTCCAAGATACCAAGTGATTGTCCAAAGTTCGATGGGAAAGCTAAAGAAGATCCTCAAGTGCATGTGATGACATATCACCTCTGGTTCTTGTCGAACTCATACGTTGATGATTCCATTCATCTCTGTCTTTTCCAACGAACCCTCATGGGTGCTGCAGCTAAGTGGTACATCGAGCTACCTCGAAGTACTTACTGTGACTGTAACTCTTTAGCCATGGCTTTCCTCAGGCATTTTCAATTGTCGGTTTGCTATGAAACTAGCACCTATTTTATCACATCTCTTAAGCAAGATACTGCGACACACATCTCTGATCACATTCATGAATGGATACGTAGACGTCGCTTGATCAAATTTGAGATTTCTAATCAATTGCTCACTGAATGTTTCACCAAATCATTCGTGGTCCCAATTGCTCATGATAAGTTATGGGTGGACGCATCACTAAAGAGCGAGACATTACTCATGCCCTATACTTGGATCTAATTTACTCTTAGTTTGGCATTTTGTATGGGTTATTACCCGATGCTCCGCGTCCATCATCTGATCCTATAGCATCAAAGTCACAAGCTGTACCTCCCATTTATGGAGTTATTAGTTCAGTATCCCAAATCTCTACTAAATATTCTTCCAAAGAGAATTCATTCTCAAATGTTATTCCTAATAGTTCATCCCAAAATCCACCTATCCCTGGTAAACCTTCAGAGGTCCACGCTGTCTAGTCTACTATAGTGGAAGAATCCTCGAAAGGAAAGAAGAAAGGCAAAGGCAAGGGTAAAGTCGATGCCCCAAAATAGGGTCCTCCCAAACCGTCTGCTGGTGGATCTTTGCAATGGAAACCTAAGTATCCTTGCCTCATTTGCAAGGAAGATCACTACACTAAGGATTGTCCTGAATGATCTTAAGTTAGTTTCTTGCTCAAAGGGACCCCCGTTGTCATCAAAGAGCCATTTCTGTCTCACCAGACCGAAATGGTAGACCAACCCCAATCTGCTTCCTCTGGATCTCAAGTGTTCATGATGAGTACACCTATTAATGTGGCTACTAGATCGAAATATTATCAAACTCCTACTTCAACAGCTGGGAAAGAGAAAGAAGCCACACCTTCTTCTTCTACCTCGAGTTCTGGCCCTCTTCATATTGAGCACCCTAACCCTGATTCCGCTATCTGGCCACCCTCTTGAGGTGTGCTGCAGAAATCCTCGTATAATCCCAACGCCCGAACTGCTCAATACTACAATATTGTTGAGGATTTGGTTGAGGCACCATCAGCCATGTCGGCTCTCAAGCTGCTCCAAAGCTGCCCATCACAGCAGAAATCTTTGCTTTCAGCTATTGGGGGCATCGATCCCACCGATTCCAATTTGATATGTTTTGATCTAGAGAACCATGTTCAACATCTCCCTCATTAGATTGGCTTTCTTATTCAGGTAATCATCAATGAGAAGACCATCCACCAGACTGTCATTGATGAAGGTGCCTCCACCTGCACCATGTCAACCACATGTTGGAAGGCTATTGGTTCTCCTGCCTTGAACCAATCTCCGAACACTTTGGAAGCTTTCAATGGGCATGATTCGTGACCCTTTAGTGTCTTACCTAACCTTGCCATTACTCTAGAAGGCAACATAGTGCAAGTCAAGGTAGAGCTTGTTGATGCCAATCTCAATTATAATCTTCTACTTGGCCAAAGTTGGACCCATGCCATGAATTTCATGGCCTCCCCTTTGTTCCATGTGATTCGTTTTCCCCATCAAGGGAAGATTGTCACTGTCAACCAGCTATATTTCTTTGCCTCTTTCTCCTTAGATGGCAATGTTCCATACGTCAAACACACTGGTGCTCCCTATGAGAGTGTCGGGGTAGGGCTTTTTAAAGATTCTACCTTAATTGGATTTTTTCCACTCCCACCTCCTCATGTTGCCTTTGTCAACATGATCTCGGTAAAATCTGATCCTTGGGTCATAGCTTCACCAAATCTTGTTGATATCTGGGGTGAGGTTATGCCACTTAGTCCTGCCAAAGTCAATTATGTGGAAATTGTTTCGGCTTCAAGTTTTGCATCCTATGGTTCTTTTCTGTCAAAGACTTCTCCTGATACGTACTCTCAATCCCCCTGGCTTTGCACTTTGGAATCGCCTGATCCCTTAGTTGAGACCTTCCTTCCTAATGAAGGTATCATGGAAGTCATGTCTCTCGAGGAACCACCTTGGATCGTTACTCATCATCACTCCTCGTTCTTGCCTCATCCGATGGCTATGTCTACGATTATCGAAGAGCCCTCTTCTCCGTTTCCGCTATTGATCATTCCTCATGAAGTATGGTCGGAAGGAAATTTGGGTAATATTACCCAAACAATGTCGATTGATATTTCTATCAAACCCAGTATCATTGAACATGTTCATATTGGGGTATCTTGTTCTCCAGATGATATCAAGACATATACTCGTCTATTTCAGGAATTCCATGAGGTGTTTGCATGGTCCTACAAAGAAATGCCTGGCATTGATCCTAGCATTGTAGTGCAAAAAATACCAACATATCCGCTCGCAAAGCCCATTCGCCAAGGACTTTGCCTGATGTACCCTAGGAAGGTTGCCACTATTAAGGGTGAAGTTGAAAAGATTCTCAAAACTGGGTTCATCTATCCCATCCCCCTTACAGACTGGGTGTCCAATATTGTCCCGGTGACTAAAAAACAAGGCACGATCCGCATTTGTGTTGATTATTGAGATCTCAATCGTGCATGTCCTAAAGACAACTATACTACTCCATTCATTGATCAAATCATTGATGAATGTGCTGGGAGTGAGATCTTTTCCTTTATGGATGGTTTTTTTGGTAACAACCAGATCAACATCGCACTGGTCAATCAAGAAAAGACAACTTTCATCTGTCCGTGGGGTACGTTCACGTACAAGAACCTCCCTTTCAGCCTCAAAAATGTTGGGGCTACATTTCAGTGGGCAATATCCTATGCACTTCATGATATTCGCAACATTTTCTAGCCCTTACTTGGATGACCTTCCCGCTCATTTTCATAAGCACCAAGATCACCCAAACCATCTTCGGCAAATTTTTCTGCACTGCAGACACTATAACATTCGGTTAAAACCGGACAAATTTGTTTTCTATGTAGAATCACAATGACTCCTTGGCTTCATCGTTTCCAAGGACAGTATTCACCTTGATTCGCTAAAATTTGAGGCCGTTGTAAATTTACCCCCTCCATCTTCACTGCACCAAATCTAGAGCCTACAAGGAAAGGCCAACTTTCTCTATCATTTTATACCCAATTATGCTGGGTTAGCTACAGGATTTACCCAGTTGCTAAAATAAGGAATGCCCTTTGTACAGGATGAGGTGGCCCAAAAATCTTTTGACAATCTCAAGGTCTTCCTCGTAAATTCTCCTCTGTTGCAGCCGCCGGATTATTATCGAGATTACTTCCTTTACCTAGCCGCGGCCCCTAGCACCATTGCTATGGTCTTGGTCCAAGACGATGATGAAGGCAATGAACATATGATCTACTACCTTAGTAGGAATCTCCTTGACACTAAAACATGTTAAGCACATGTCGAGAAGTTGGCTTTGGCTATTGTCTAGGTTGTTCAACACTTTCAGCACTATATCCTTTTGCGCACGACTACAGTGATTTCTGAATGTAACTCCATGACCTATATCGTGACTCGTCAGTTGCTGGGGGGAAAATATTCTAAATGGATCCTGATCCTGCAAGAATTCGATTTGGTTTACTATAGCCAAATCTAAGAAGTCACTCATTTTCGTCGAATTGATTTGTTCCCTTCCCTCCAAGTATCTCTCTGTTGATGCAAATGAATAGCTTCCGAATGAGACCCTATTTCTGATTAGCACCCTTGATCTGTGGTACGGTGATATCATCATGTATCTCCAGACGTCCACATTCCATTCCATGTTGACTAAGGATGATCGTTGAAGGATTTGACATCACTCCCAACCCTATCGTATTATTGGCGATACTTTATACCGTGTCAGTTTCGATTCAGTTCTTCGCTGATGCCTTATGATCGAGGAAGCTGAAAGAGTTCTCAATGATTGCCACTCCAGGGCCTATGGCAATCATATGTCTGGTTATGCTACAGCTCAAAAAATCCTTCACACTGGTTATTTCTGGTTGTCTATCTTTAAGGACTGCATTCTTGCTATTCAAAAGTGCCAAGAATGCCAAATTTACCAATGCAAGATGCGAGCCCCACCTGCTCACCTACACCCCATCATTACCGTTGGTCCTTTTGCCAAACGTGGCATCAATTATATGACATGTAACCCTCATTCAGCCAGGGGGCATGGTTATATTATTGTTGCGATGGATTATTTCACCAAATGGGCCGAAGCAATGCCTACATACACTACAGAGGGTAAGACTCAATTCCTTTTCAACCATGTTATTTCTAGGTTCGGTGTACCTCAAGCCATTGTCACATACCATGGCTCTCATTTTAGATATTACATGATGGCTGAGCTGACATCTGCATTGGGCTTGCTCCACGATGGCTCGACCACATATTGCCCTCAGGCCAACGGCCAAGTTGAAGCCGTGAACAAGGTGTTGGTCACAATGCTTCAACGTACTATTGGGATGCACAAGTCAAATTGGCATCTCATGCTCTTTTAATCTCTGTGGGCCTATGAACCTCAACCAAAGACACAACTGGTTTCACACCATTCCAACTGGTCTATGGTCTGGAAGCAACATTGCTGATTGAATGTGAGTTTCCTTCGCTCAAGTTAGCTATTGAACTCCTCCCCGAAACATCTCCTCAATAGGAACACCTCTTATATTTAGAATGACTAGACGAGATTCACCATCTTGCCAGCTTAGTCAACGAAGCACAAAAGAAATGGGTCAAATCCCATTTCGGTCAGTCGGTCTCCCCTCATGCATTCTTTGAGGGTGATTTTGTCTTACTATATGACCAAGCTAATGATAAGTTGGGGGTAGGCAAGCTCGAACCCATGTGGCATGGGCCCTACATTTTGAAATGCATTTTGTAGAAAGGCGCCTATGAGCTTATTGATTATGAAGGAAATCCTCCCGATAAGACTTGAAAGGAGATTTACCTCAAGAAGTACTATGCTTAGGTCATCTTGCATGGTTACTTATGTACATTAGTGTTTCATTCATTTTTGTGTAGTGTGGTTTTGTGTGGTATTTTTCAAACAACTTTCCTATTTACTATTCTTTTCTTACTTTGCAGGTGTCTGTGACTCCCCACATTGGTTTTGCTAATGGTGCTTGTCGTAGTACATGCAACCTTTCATCTACAGCATGGGCTATTTATGACCCTAACGGTGAGTTGATTGACCTTCAAGGTATCTATCTAGGTCACACAACTAACAACATTGATGAATACAATGCGGTCATCGAACTATTGTCAGAAGCCATTGCTCTTGACATTAGAAAATTGGTTGTCAACCTGGATTCACAGCTTGTCATCCTTCAACTCAATGAGCAATATTCCGTCAGAAACCCTCATATATTGAGAATGTATCTCTGTATCTGCCTATTGGAAAGGAATTGTGATTACATTAAACATATCATCATATTCCTAGACGAATAAATACATTGATAGATGCATTAGCTAATCATGTGTTGGATAGACATTTGCCAAACATGTGAAAAGCTAAAAAAAAGCATTTGTACCATAGTAGACAAGAAAATACAACATATATATATATATATATCTATCTCTCTCTCTCTCTCTCTCTCTCTCTATATATATATATATATATATATATATGGTGATAATGTTTGGTACATCAGAACCCCAAAAAATAATATGTGTGTCTAAAATAACATCGGTGGCTCGCAGGCCTCATATATCTGTGGCATGCAGGCCTCATATATCTGTGGCATGCAGGCCTAAAAAAATGTAAGTGTTGGACCTAGGAACTAATTAGCATGGTGATTGTGGTAGCATGATACGGTTCGTGCAACACAAGTTAGCAATCGGTGGATCCGATCCGAGACTCCCACCGTGTGTCTCTAGTACTGACAAGGAATGTATCCCACTCGAGCATACTCAGGGATACCACAAGTCAAACCTTGAAGGTTCCTCGCGATCTCCTCCTCGTTGTCACTCCCTTCCTAATAAGGAGTGACAACATCAATAGGGCAGGGGACGTGCCTGGCTATTGGGGACATCGTAGCAGGCCACTCTGGTCTAATGTCTGCATTAACAAGAGAAATGTTATGAGCACATATATACCAAAAACAATTTTAAAAAATCTCAAAATTAAAAAGTTGATTTCTTACCTTCATCATCGAAGTCCTCTGCATCTAGTAAGAGCATATCTGGGTCTCCACGGAAGTCGGTGCCACTGTATGGCCAGTCCTTCATGATGATTTTCTGTTATTATAGCCATGAAAAGAATGCAGGTCAATATGACATGTGCTGACCCCCAATGATCTTGGGTATCAAACGACTCCAGCGAGCCATCTGCGGATTGCGTGGCATGGGCGGATCTACCTCAGTCAGCTGATTCTGGAATAGTGGTACCCGTTCCAACAAAAAGGTCACAAGCATGGATCCAAAGCAAAATTGCTTCAGATTCCCCACCTTAGCTTTAGACAGTTGGTGCTTGATGTTGATCTTCATGGCCTCTACCCAGTTGAAGATCGTAGGAGTTGTACAATCGATAGCATAAAGGAACTTCGACTTGTTGGTCTCATGTTCTGCCTGGGACCCCGCCACTCTGTTGATGGTCAACAAAAGCACTCTTAGTGTCAGATCCCGAACACTGGAAATCTCTATCTTCCCACTTTTGGATTTCAGGGCCTTAGGGTAGTGTTCAGCAAGCAATGAAGATATGCTTGCCCCAATCGGTCGTGACCCATACAAGTTCACTAGTTCCCCTCTGCGGGACAGTCTAGTGATGAAGTATATATCTGAAGTTTCCAACTCCAGCTCCTGGTCACCAATGAAAAATATCTCCCGATTAATGTCCCAAAGACTAATCAGGTACCGAAGCAACTTGGGTTGGGCCCGCATCCCTGGCATGAGAAAGAATTTGAGGAGCTTGCAAGCCCTCAAAGCTTCCAGGAAATTTGGGTCATTCATTGCCTAGGTGTCAACATCCTCATGTTCTCATTCTTTCCAATCCACCATTTTCAGCGATTCTTTCCTACAAAAGCCATTAATTTGAGTCAACAATCATGCTTGGCCCATAAAATTTGAGTTTAAACGGTGATTTTTTGAGGAAATAGGGTCTTTCCATATTCGCAGCACTGGCGCACCTATTTTAAAAATAGTTGCGCCGAATGGCACGACTGGCTTTGTTAATCACCCTCAGCCGGTGCAATTACATGCTTGGAAGTCACACTGACTGAGGGTGAAATTTTTTTTCAAATCCCCCACAAAAAACTAGAAAAATGGCTAAAAACAAGAATAAAAGACATGAAAATGGAGCTCAGGGCTTTGGATTTTACCTATAACTAGCGGCTCGGCGGTTGACTTCCTGGATCTCCCACAATCTGCTCCAAATCAATTAGGGAAAAGGTGATTAAAGATTATTCACAGCAAGGTAAAATGGTAAATGGTAAAAATATATTTACTTTTCTCCTTTTTATTCATTTTTTCATGAAAATATCAGGTTTCTATAAATATTTTGACCTATTTTTCCTTAAGAACTAGATAATACGCTTTAACTTTTTGCGCAGTGACAGGTGATGGATGTTTGACGATGATGACAAGTCACATTTTAGCTCTTTTCTCAACTCGTTAAGCTCATATGAAAAGATTGCCGAGTGTTTTCCCCTTTTGACTCGTAAAAGAAAATAAAATTGGGGCTCCGCTTTCAAGCTCTTTCTGACTCTTTAAAAGTGAAAATATGGCCAATACCTCGTCATTTCGAACTCATTAATGGATGTGAAATGTCATGTGCCAAGTATAATTTTATCCCCTTTCAGGTTGGGAGGCACTATTTACGAAAAAGGTACTCCTTGACTGAAATGGTCAAGCGATTCTCTAAAGTATCGTTTTCTACCTTTTTGGGCTCAAGAGACACAGATGTACGAAAAGGGACCATGTGGAGTTTTCTTTTACATGTCTTTTTCAAACTCTCTAAACATGAAAAATATACTGAGTTACACCTTTGTTAGGCTCGTTAAACTATTAAATGACATGGATTTGTCACCATGATGAACATGAGCTTCTCCTTCCTAGGGCTCGTTAAACTTACTAGGTCGGATTCGTCTGAAGGATGAACTTACAGTGTGAGGATATGCTATCCCCTTGAAGCTTACGATTAAAAAATAATTGGGGTACCTTCCAGAAATGGTGGGGGAAAATTTGGAAATCAATCAGTTGTGTCGGTAGCTGACTCTTGAACATGACACTCTCCGCTTCGTGTCGGGTTGCAATATCCTCCTTTGTATCGTTGACCTCCCTGGGTTTGGACTGTTCATTTTTTGCCTTCCATTTGATCCCTGTAACATCATCATGACCACCAATCTTATGGATCCAAAAGCTGCCAAACTTCCAGTTGTGTCGCCAATATGTTCAAGAGTTGTCCTTCTGCAATTACACTTACCCCTGATTCTTTGTATCATCCAAAATCATTTTGCATCCTTTCGTCTCGTGTCGATGATGTGGGGAACATTATGGCCCTCCTTCGACATGGTCATTTCCTGTTAACTTCAAATCATTATCCGGGAAGTTGACCAAGAGACTCCCTTCTAGTACCTTAGAGCTTGCATGCCCTAATGGCAGGTTCTTCGCACTCGACGACAATTTCACATCATTGACTTTCAATCGAGTGATTTCACGGGTGTTTGGCTTTAGTTCCTCTATTCACATTCTGTGGATTATGCTGATAGTACCTTGAGGACCATTTTCATTATTGGTGGTTTCTCTCACGCTTGTTAATAGTTTACATCATTGACTGGTAATCAAGCGAATTTTTATCATGTTCGACATCAACCCATCTATTCACATGTTAGAATTTGTACTTTGATTGGGTAATGTTGGAGCTCAAGACCCTAGGCTTAGATAACAAAAGTCCAGGTTGCGAAGTGATGTGACATGGTTATGTTGATATACATGTCACTTTGAGATGGATGGTTGTGACCATACCATGAGTTATCATATGTGATCCTTCTCATTATTGGGTGGATGCGACCATACCTTGGTTTCATTATGATCCTCTTCGATAGATGGTTGCGCCCATACCTAGACCCATTTACATAATCATTCTCTGGATGGTTGCTTCCATGCCACGATTCATGTATCATTTGATAGAGTTCTCAGTTATGTATATGTATCTTCACTTGCAATTTTTCCGACGGCACACTATGGTTCCCCACACTGATTCATAAAGCTTTTCATCCCTCACTCTAGTTTAGCCTTCACACTTTAAGGGGCATCTGTTACACAGCATTTTGTCACTGTTCCTGTACTCCCTATTCCTCGATCCTAGAGGACCTCTACAGTGAACCCCACATGCTTTGCCTTCATGAATAAACTCCCATTGTGTCCCTCTTCATGAGAATATCAATTCCCTTTTGCACCATTTCCCCTGAAACTTCTGTTTTTCCTAGTTTACAAGACCGGAACTAATGACCTTTGTCTCCCCTGTGCCGATGTGCAGGGATTAACACTATCCCTAATGCTGACTAGAGAAACTGAGCTATGTTCCATTCATGCCAGTCTGTTATGAATTTTTTTTTAAATTAGGAGCCAAAGCTTCCAGCTCTAGAAGCTTTGTAACGGAAGTCTGGTAAATGGTTTGGCCGGATGGGTCCAAGGATGTTAGTTTGGGCTCCTTTCCCCTATAATCATGGAACTACCTCAAGGGATAATACCTTCTCCCATGAGAAGAGGGTCCATCTCCCATCCATTCATCCTATATAAACCTCCTTTCTTCCCAAGCACAAGCTAGTATTAATGTTGGTGTTCTAGTGCTATTTTGGTTTGGAGTAAACAACAAGCTATTCCTAGTTGTAGCTATCTAGTTCTGTGAGAGAGAAGTGTGATTTGGTTTGGAGTGAAGCCTAAAGGGAAGAGCCTTAAAACTATTGTTGATTGAGGCCATCATGGAACACTAGCAGAAGTGTGTGGGAAACTAGTCTTGTCAAAGGAGAACTGTAACATCAAGACAATGGTTGTAATCTCTCTTTGTTATTAATATATGCAACTATTGATTGATTTCCTAAAAAAATTTCATCTTACATACTCATGGCTTAATGTTTCTTAACTTTTTAAGTAGGTTGAATTACAATTTGTTTGTTATCACGATTGTTGTTTGTTGTTGTTTACTTGTTTTAGGTGCTTGAAGAAGGAAGCGAGAGATAGGTGGAGTGAGCAAGCAAGGACATCATCAAACAGGATAAGCATACTAAGAGGTAGGCCCTCTTAATTGGTTCTAACATAAAGAAATCTTCCCTAGAATGTATCTGTTGTGGCTAGACCCATTATCAGGCTAGAGGAATTTGTTTGTGTCCGCACTTATAATTTTTCTTCATCACAGGCCCTAACCAGTGCATTCTGAATTTCCCATGAAATTTATCAAACTTACTGTCATATAACAAAACTAGGTCATTTACCTTAAAGATGCATAGCTTAATATGCCGATCATGCCATGCTTTTTCGCACTGCTTTTGGACGTATTGGTGGAATCCAACTAGAAATATCTCTTCCTCAAGCTCAGCCAGCTGCACGAGCCTCTCTTCCAGGGCTCCATGATCTATCATACCCATGAGTGCCACTATGCACAAACTAGGCACAATGTATTCCATGGGCATCACTGCTTCAACACCATATACAAGCCTAAAGGGTGTCTGTCCAGTCAACTTCTTGCATGTCATCTGATAGGCCCATAGTACTGCGGGTATGCACAGGTCCCAATCACTTCACTGAGCATTGCAAACCTTGCTTAGCACATTCTCCTGAACATTATTGAATGCTTCCACCATCCAGTTAGCCTGTGGGTAATAAGGTGTGCTCTTCTGGTGATATACTTAAAATTCCTCTGTTAGCGCGCTGATTGTCTCGTTTAGAAAGTGCCTACCCTGAACACTCATCAAAATATTTGGACACCCAAATCACACCAGTACATACTCAAAGAGGAACTTTGCAGCAGTCACACCTGTGAAATCCTTCGTAGGTTGTGCCTCTGCCCATCGAGTCAAATACTCCGTAGCGGTGATAATGTACCACGTTCCCCTGTTCTTCCCTTGGGGCTGAATGGGTGCCAAAAAACCTACGTAGGGTTGTAACATCATTTTTGGATTCAGAGGCATCTCATCCCTCTATGATGGCCTACCCATCCTTTGACATACATCACACGCCTTGTATTAAACTTTTGAATCCCGATGGATGGTTGGCCACCAAAACCTTGCGCGTAGAATCTTCTGCACGGTCGCTCTTCCTGCATAATGACCTCTCGTGGACCCCCATGAGCATCCTCGAGGATACTTCTCCTTTCAAACTCTAGTACATATCGTCGCAATATTTCATTAAACCCCATTTTGTACAAATTCCTAGTAATGACAGAAAAGTTTGTCACGCATACCACTAACTCCTTCTTCTGTTGGACGGTGTAACCTTCCGGGGTAGTTCCTATCATTAGGAAGTGTATGATGTCTTCAAAGTGACCATCCGCGATGGACACAACAAATAGCTACGCGTAAGGAAATCTCTCTTCCAAACTAGTGGGCTCTTCCCCTATTTCGATGTGCAACAGATGGGTTGGTCCCGTGTTTAGTCATCCAGGCTTCACAATAACTTCAAAATCATACTCTTGGAACAGTAACAACCACCTGCAGATTCTCTCCCCAACGCAGGCTTATTGACCAGGTATTTCAACATGGAATGATCTGCATACATCTTAAAATGGCCACCTAGCAAATGGTGTCTAAAATTTTGGAGCGCATATACCATGGCTAACCATTTGCGCTCGGTGGTGTAATCGTTCTCCTCAACCTTCGATAACCTTTTTCTTGTAAACGCTATTGGATGGTCCGATTCTCCTCTTCCATCTTATGTCAGCATCGCTCCCAACGCTATACATGATGTGTCAACATGTACATGAAACTCCTTCTTCCAATCTGAGAAGACTAAAATTGGTGCGGTTACCATATTTTCTTTTAATACATCCAAGATTTTCTTACAATCCTTGTCCCAATAGAATGTGACATCCTTTTTCAACAACTTCTCCATAGGCATGGTGATCTGGGCATAACCATTGATAAACTTCCTATAATACCCAGTATGTATTAAGGTTGCACGCGGCTATTTCACACTCCTCGGTGCTTCCAAGTTAAGTATCACCGCGATCTTCGTGTGATCTACCATCAGTCCCTATCTACAAACCACATGACCCAACATAGTCCCAAAAGGAACACAAAATAGGCACTTCTTTAGATTGATCGCAATCCGGTACCTTCAACAGGTATCTAGCATTAGGCGCAAACTTGCGACATGGCATTTTAATAGCCCAAACACAGTCCAGTCATCAAAGTACACTTCCATAAACTTATAAATAATTTCCTTAAACGTAGCAATGACTACATATGGAAAAATCACAGGCTCATTCTTCAATCCGAATGGCATTACAATGTACTAAAAACATCCCCACTTAGTCGCGAAGGTCATCTTGCTTATATACTCCGGCGCGATTTTGATCTGATGGTACCCTGAGAACCCATCAGTGAAGGAATACGCTTCCTAACCACCTACATTGTCCAACACTTCATCAATGAACAGAGTCGGGAAAGGATCATGTGTGCAAGCATCATTCAACTTCCTGAGATCTACGCATATCCTTATTTCATCCTTCTTCTTCTTTTCCTATACCACCATTGGGCTTACCCAATCAGATTCTTCTGAGCTCAATGATGCCTGCCATGAGCATCTTGTCTAGCTCTAAGTGGACCTTCTCCTTATACTTTGGATTGAGAAGGTAAGGTCTTTGCTTAACTGGACTCACGTCGGATTTTAACATGATGTTCATAATGCCCAAGTCTCCTATTATCCCTTTTAGCTTCGTAAACTTGGTAGGGAACAAATCTTGGTATTTGCGGAGCAATTCAACAACCTTATCCGCCATTGTGTCATCCCAGTAATCTCCAATATTCATGAATTCGGGCTTCGCCTCCATACCAATATTTACCTATTTTTTTTTCAGTGATGTAGTTATATTAGGATTCTAAGTCTATGGTCCTTCAACCTCGCAATGACCCTCTATTTCAAGGATTTTAATCATCCGCGGACCCTCATCTTCTTCTTTAGCAGTCACGTTATAGCATTCCAGCACGTGGCTCAGCTGAGTGGTCCAAGCAAGTTGAATCAGGTCCAAAGGATCCTGTGGTATCCTAAAGATTGTTGCTTTCACTTCTTGTAGTGCTTCGTCAATACAATCAAACCCGTCTTCAAAGCTAAATGTCATTATGAATCCTTCGCATAGAATATCCCATTCACCTGTACCATGGTGGAGCTCTATCTCTAAGTACTAGTTCATCGGGATGACATCCAAGGTGTGGCAAAACAAGTGCACCCATTCTGGTCGGGGCTTCACTCCATAAGCCTGAGCCCATTTGGCCAAGTGTGTGCATTGGTCATCCTTCCCATCATAATTGTCTGTCATTTGTACCTTTGTTTTCCCAAAGCATGTTCTCATCATGCTCATACATTCGTGCCAATCATCAAAACTACCCTTCTACATACCCCACCATCTCACGGGCATAGCGCGCAGTGCCCAATCCAAAGCCTGGAAGTGCTGCTTTTCTAGTACCTCCCTCTCAAATGCATCCAAAAATACATCTACATCATTTAGGCCATCATAAGTGGGTAGAATTCTTACCTCTGATGACACACAACATAGCATCTGGGTCATCATGTTACATCTCAATGTGGTTACTTCGTGTAATCGATTCTACCAGCACTCTCATTCTTCATCAAAGTCTGAGGTGCAGGAACTCTCACAATCCCATGTAATTCATCCATCCACTGTTGGATTCACCCAATCTTGGTCTCGCGCTATTATCTTATAGATACAGTCCAAATAATTATCGCTCTCATAATCGTGGTCTGGTTCAGTATAGCATGATCCTTCAGCAGGATCTAGAGGTACTATTATGTGAAGCGATTTCTTTTCAAATATCATCTTCTACTTCTTTAGATTGATTACCTCGTTCATGTTAGTAGTCTAATCAATGCCAAGGAGTGTAGGGTAGGGGTTGCTGTCATCCACAATTTCTATTACTTCAAAATTAGCCAACACGCTCGCACCTTCAATATCTATAGTACCCCTTGTAGCCACCCCATGGGGCTAACCTTTTGTTGATTTTCCATTCTCATCTAAATCAGAGACCACTACAGCGCGGGTCTTCCCATCCATTCCCAAGTCTGCTTTGGTAGAATGTTCACATCTAACCCCAAATCCAAAATAACCTGATCCATTTCATATTCTCCTATCTGTGCGGTCTGTCTCATTTCTCATCTTGTCCTTGTTTTATGCTTACCAATTTCTCGTACCACACACGGTTCACCTAGAGTGTTTCTGGCGCATCTATTTATAAGCTGTTGTAATCCCTTCACAGCCTTGCTATTAGCAGCAACTTCATGCAAGTTTCTAGAAAGGTCGTAAGCATAGAAGGGTCCATTTCCTAATCAGGATTATCCTTGCTCCTTGAGGTGGAGGCCTCAGCGAAGCTCTTCTTTGCTTCCATGAATGTTTCGCGTGCGCGCTCCAAATCAAATTTAGCCTCCTTCATTGGAGCTTTGCAAACCCATGTGTTGTCTTCGAGTTGTTTCCCCTTATCATCCCCTATTGCAATTCCACTTTGGAGCACTATATTCACATTTGGATCCTCTTTGCGAGGCTTAGACCTCATCATCTGCAGGTTCTGAATTGGCTGAGGTGGTAGCGCCCCTTTGTTGCGTATCCTCACTAGCAGCGTAGGATAACCTTTTGTCTCATGATCGAACTGAGTGCAATATTTGCACGACGGTCGTGTAGCATTAGTGGATTTGCGAGCATAGTGTCCTAGTCCTCCGCAATTGTAGCAAATTAGTTGTCCCCGACCTCTGCTAGGTCCTGCTCTACCTCACCCTCGTCCGCGTCCCTAAAAGCCTGTTCACACCATCCCTACACTCTAGTCATGGGGTCGCACTTCTACCTGAATGCTATAGGCAGGTGTTTTGTCCATTATCAATTCATAACTTCTACAGTTGCACTCATCATTCCCTACCGACCTATAGAAGTTGCAGAACAGTTGTTGCGGTGTTTGTACAAACTTCTGCAGCAAATGACAATTATCTGCCGTATGTTTTCTTACTACCTGGCATATGGCGTACCACAACACAGGCCCCGTGCTTGGTCCTGCTTGGGCTTCCAGCTTCAAAGGCATCAGTCCTCCTACAATATAGTTCACAAAGACCTAGCAATGGTCTTTGTCATGCCCCTAACCTTTACATTTCAAGCACCATAACTCTTTGCACACCTCCGGTTGAATTGTTGCATCCTGCTTCAAACCTTGCATTTCAAGGCAAAGATTTTGCAACTGTGCATGGATCTGCTAAACCCCCAGATTCAAATCTTGCATCGATGTTTCATGCAGTCTCATTGCAATCTCCAAGGCCTCTACCTAAGTCGTAATCTTCTGTTGTGACAGCGCAACCCTTAGGTGTGGCAGGAGCGAAGTCACAAACCACTTGCGGTGCTATCCATCTATTAAGTTCATATTAGCTTTGTGAATTTTACATTTCAACCTCTGATCCAATTCCCAAGATGTCTCGCTAGGTTTCATCTTGATTTCCTTGAACCCCACAATCGACTGTGCCTCGGATTTAGGCCTACTAAATTCTTTATTCAGCGCGGTATGGATGTCTGCAACTCCAACGTTTGGGTTATCATTAGATTACTTAAAGTACCAAGTTAGCGCATGATCCTGCAGAGCACTAACCGATGTTGCCTTCTTCATGTGATCATCTGTAACTGCCTAACCTTCCCATACAGCTTTCACAATGAACCAAAACTAGTTTGGGTCCTCATTTCCCAAGCCTTTAGACAGAGGCATCTTCACTGAATTTTCCATGCTGAACTGCAGTGGAGGTGGTGGTGGTACGGGCGATGTCGCAGGTGATGGTAGTGAAGTTGGAGGTGGTGTGGGTGGTGGTGGCAGTCATGAGAATCCTTGTCTTATTAACTAAATTTAACTTCGCAGAGAAGCCTGTGCTACTCCCTCTTTGTCACCTAGTGGAGGTGAAATCAATGGACTATATTTAGGACCATTTCTCCCTTCTTACCTGTAAGTTTTTCCACTTCACGTAGCTCTGAATGTCAATAACCTATTTTTCGCACAATAACATCTTAATCTAGGTATTCAAATACTTCAAGTACTTACCTCGCAAACCTTTGAAAAAGTGTCGCTCCACCTCACTGTGGCTAACTGATGTATCGACCGGTAATTTAGTCACAAATCCTCCTATGATGCGATCAAGCCATTGGTCGACAATGTGGGTGATCTTATCCTCAGAGGCTTCCAGTTTCTGTACTAACTCTAGGGTCCAGACAATAGGACCATCAAGTCTCCACCTTCCTTGGCTATCTGCTAGCTTCACGATCCACTCATATAGCTCAAGTGGAAAGGAACATAAAAATATCTCATGAATTTCTGTATACAGGTACCTGTCCAACCACTATTCCTTTGTCAGTTGTAGATTTTTGTTCTCCTGTGCCACAAATTTGTGGATCTTCCTGTCCAACCAGTCTTCGATCTCTTTCTCTGTTGTATTCCATTGATACGACATCACACATCTCTTATGTAGATTCTGGTCCCAACAATGGAACCATTTTTTGGCTGCATGGGGCATGATCCAAGTTCAACGTTACTTAACCAAACAAAGCCCTAGACCATTGGACCTTTCGGCAATAGCCTGTGGAGCGCGGACCGAAGTCTCACCCAAAGTAGTATGGGGGGATGCTGGAACCAATTTTCCACACCCTGAGATGGTCGTGGTGTCGGTTTATACCTTTTGTTCTTGCTTTCATGCTGGTCACCAAGTTCTAGGGCTTTGTCAGTTTAACCCTTTATTCTTCTCTTCGGTACCTCCGCGAAGGGGTATGATTGACCTTTGCGCAACCCTAACCTACGATTCAAGTACTTTCGCGCTGCTAGGACAACATATTGTATAAATTCCCAAGTTATCTTAAGTGCCTTACTTATCTTATTAAACGATCACAGCTAGCACCACGTAAACAGATATTCATACTTGCGTTTGATAAACTAATACAGTCACATACATTCGCGATTCATATGAACATTATGTATTAAACCCAAAACGAAATATAACCAAATGCATTAACAAGAAATAGATACACTGAATTTGTAGAATACTTCTCTTTATTTATATCTTCATACTATTATAGACTCTATCCACCCTACACACAGAGCTGCAGGGATCCACACACTCAGCTGCGGACTTCCACCCTAGGCCTTTGCGCACTCAGTTACAGAGCCTCTACCTACACTATGACCCGAAACTTAGACTTCTCTACCAAGACTCTAAGCCTTCTCTTCTACTAAAAACTTATGGCCTCTTAGAGCTTACTTACTTAGCTCTTTTTATACAATCCCATGGTCTGTGGACCATGAGCAGATATTTACAGCTGACTTTACACTTTACAAAATAAGGGCAGACAACCCTTTATGACTCATGACACCTTCGCACTCTGTGACCACAAATGCGAAGACTTTACAACTTAATAACAAAATTTGACCCAAAACATGGGCGTTTAGCCCCAAAACTATCCTTGGGGGATCTCGTTCCCAACAGAAATGTAATGAGAAGAATAAAGGAAAGTGGGCTAAGAAGAGAGGAAAGCCTCAGGATACATATGACAAGGAGAATCTGAGTGTCACAAAAGAAATTCAATGCAAGTGACAAAGGACAAGGATTTTATTCTGAGGACCAAAACAAGGGTGATGGCAGGAAGCCTTTGCAGTGTTGGACTTGTGGCAAGGATCCTTTTAGGAGATATTTCCCACAGCATCACGGTGAAAGACCACATATTTACAGTGCAGAAAAGGAACATATAGTTGGGGATGTTGGACAGATTATTCCTCGAATTTATGCAACATTGGATAATACACAGGTTGATCATCAGGAATCTATTATCTAGATGGAAGGTGATCTTTATGATAAAGTTTTTTATATTTTGATTGACCCTCGATCTAACTATAGTTATGTTAGTCCTGAACTGGTGGATAAGTGTTGCTTGAAGAAATAAGTGCATGAAAATTCTTGGTTTGTGCAATTCACTACAGGTACCAAGAAAATAGTTCATCATTGGGTGATATCTTATGCATTTGAGTTGAATGGTATGGCTACATCAATTCATATAAATGTACTTCTTTTTGCATCATACAGTATGTTGTTAGGTATGGATTGGTTATACGTTCACAAGAATACGGTAGATTTCTACGAGAAGGTTATTGAGTGTTTGGATGATGATGGAGAGAAGAGAATCTTGTAGGGAAAGAAGAAGCCTATGTCAATGAGAATGGTTAAAACTATGTAGGAAAAACATAGTAGAAGGAAAGAGTGTGTATTACTTACATTTCATATTTCTAGCGACAAAAGGGAAGGATGTTGAGGATGTCGAAGTCTTGAAGAGGTATTTGGTTTTGTAGTAGTTTGAATATGTATTTCCAACAGAGTTATCAGAGTTACTACCCTATAGGGAAGTGGAATTTTTTATTGACTTAATTCTAGGAGTATCACCAGGATCGAAGGCATCGTATAGGATGAGCACTCCAGAGTTGGTGGAATTGAGGTTGAAACTTAAGGAAATGTCTGATAAGGGATACAGTAGGCCAAATGTGTGACCTTGGGGGTACCCTGGTATTGTTTTTGAAGAAGAAGGATTGTACTCTTAGGTTGTGTATTTATTACAAGTAGTTGAACAAGGTGATGATTAAGAAAGGAGCATCAGTTGAAAGAAGCATCAATGTTCTAAGAGATTTATTTGATATCAAGGTATCATCAGGTACACATCAAAGAAGAGGACATCTACAAGACTTCTTTCCAAACTAGCTATGTGTTATAGACATTTTTGGGCACTACAACCCCAAACATGAAATGTCCATAAACTAAGGGCTCCTAAGTCCCTAAAAGTGTTGTTCTAACCCCTAAAGGAACAAGGTCAACTGATTACAGCTTCTCCCAGAAGTTCTCCATGAAAAACTGCTCAGAATTGGTCAAAACAAGATCATTTCAGCTGCTCCACAGGCCAGGTGCGTTGTATCTCACCTAAGTACACTGTGGGGGTGCATTACATTTCAAAAATCCCTTCTATGGGGTGCGATGGGCGAGAAATGACAAATGGCAGTGTCATTCTGCGAGGTGGAGAGGCAATGGAAGCTTCCAGAAACTTCTCCTGTGACACTTGCCTCTCTGAATTTGACCAAGGATGAGTAAGAGATCATCAATATCCAAGTGGAAGCAAGAACTATCAGAGAGAAGACACTAATCAAATCATAAGCTGACTCATCTCCATTACAGATATCTATATATGGATCCCTCATCCAAGAGATCCGGAGGCTGGAATTTTGCATATTGTAAGGAATTAATGTTGGTTTCTTGAGACAAACATTAGATTGTTGGGTGATCTAAGCTTTGTATGAGGTGAAGAGGGGCTTCCTTGCTGAGAGGTTGATGCTGGGTCAGAACAACTGGTTGTAACTCCTCTTGGCTTTTTCTTGTTTATCAATAAAAGCTATTCAAGTTTTCCTCCATACTTTTGTGTCATTCATGTTTGCTGCATTTGTATGGTCAATTTACATCTGATCCTAGATTGTTTATGATTATATATCCATGTCTTTGTATAGTGCTATGCTACTGTGATCTTACAGGTACTTTGTGAAGCTGGGTGTGCAAAGGGAACAAGTAGCGAAAGACTATCAAAGAAGAGAGGAATCGAACCAGGAGATTAGCGCAAGACAGAGGTTGGTCTTCTTTGTTCCTCTCTATCTATACTTCATAAAGGAAAAACAAAAGTAGCTTTACTCTGTTTGTTTCTAAGGCAGCTGTCACACCTTAGTGGGATAAGCAGTTCTGAGTAGACACTTTTCCCTATAACAAAATGGCGACTCCACTGGGGACGAATTAGTTTGTTTGTTTATCTTCCTTGTTGTCTATTTCATAAACTTACAGGTAGCATTCGAACTGCATTTGCCATAGCAAATGCAAAGTAGATAAATGCTACTTCAGTCCATCTATGGGATCTGTTTATGATTTAAACAACTGATTCACAAACTCTCTGATTGCCCTTGTGATAGCTCTTAGATCCTCCTTAGATCTACCCCTGATTGTTGAATTACTGATTACCTTTTTCTCGGCCAAAACCCATGAACTGAACTGAAAACTGTGACCCGGAACCCAAGCAAAGTCTCGTTTCTGGCCCAGTGCAGGTACTGTTCTGAGAATCTGAAATTCAGCGCACTTCTCGAGTGTATAAGGTGCGCTGCATTTCAAATTCCCTATGTTACAGGTGCGCTGATTAGGCTAGGCTTTTTGTAGTTTTGGTTTCTGTGATTCATTCTTTCCAGTTCTATTCCTGAATTTTGCTTCTTGTGATCAGTATATGTCTATTTGAAACCCCTTTTCCTTGCTGTTATTCCGCCTCCTTTGTACAAAAGAACTGCAAATGTTTTTGTGTGTTTGTTGAGTCATTTTCAGTTCTCCTTTGCAAAAGTAGCATAATCGTACTGTCGTCCTTTGATTTGAAATTGTCGCAAGTGTCGATTTTAATCATAGGAAAGAGTTTGATTGCTGTTGATAGTCGATTATCTTGTTACTATTGTTTTTGGTTTGAATTTGTAATTTTTCTAGTGTCAAAAACAAGTATTCATTTCAAAATCGTAAGGTGTTGTGATTGTCTCCTTTTTTTGATTTCGAAAAGAAACTTGTTGATATTTGTCGCTTGAAAAGAAATTCAGATTTGTGGATCAACTTTCTTCTTATCATTCATATACTAAGAAAGTCGAAAACAAATACATGCATGTGCATTTGCATTTAGACAGTCTGATTGGTTTGATTTAGGAAAGTGCATTTAGAGTGTGCTCTTTGCTCTTTGTGAAAGAATTATGTCTTTCTTTCCTTAGTAGCTAGGATTTTCATTGCACCAAGAAGATAAAAAGATTGTTTATCATCTTAGATTTCATTTTAGGAATTACATCTACATCTCGCGGTGAACCTGAAAGGCAAACTTCATAAACAAGATCAACTATAAAATAAATTCAATGAATCTAACAACGCCTTGGAACCTAACGCACAACATTTAGAAGTCTAGGATAGAGACGTATTTCGGCGTCATAAAGCCTGGTAACTGTTGTTCTCACTGATGGTTGGGTGATTCCTCCACTTTGAGACAATAAGTACCAGTACGGACTTGTGCTCCCACGTACCGTCGACTATATTTTGGGAGACCACAATAGGCTTAATTCTTTATCCATAGGAAGCCGTGTCTGCCGCCCTATCGATCGCAATACACTGAACACAGCATTCGGGAAGATTGACTGCCATACCGTAAAAAGTATTCTGCAGTTTTGAGATTGGTTTGGTAATCCCTCTACCTAGATTTCTAGAGCAGTCCCTTTCGTTCCTTTTCAGACTCTTTAACAGAAAAGGTCCATCTGAGCACTTGTCACTTCAGGCTCATTAAAAATCGAAGGAGACTAGAGTCATCTTTTGTTTTTTCTCGACTCTTAAAAATTGAAAAAACAAGTTGTGTCAAAGCGTCTAAAATTTATTTTAAATGGAATATTCATTACCCTTTCCTACGTTGATCTTGGGTTGAGAAAATGGAATCCACCAACCAAGGAATTCCCCTTGGAGGAAATCCTAGTCCCTTCTCCTCTTGGGGAGATGTTGGTGCACCCCATATGGCCACATTGTCGCTTCCAGGACTGACGATCGGCTTGCCTGTATGGCTATTCTCAACCTCTGTCGTTCAGAACACCGCAATTCCTGAACAATCAAGTCAGCAACTAGACGAGTCTAGAGTTACCCACCAACCTTCTACTTCCTCCAATTCTTCCTCTCCTCCTTCCTCTTTGCTTGATGGGGCTGGTAAAGCCAAAAGTCAAGTACCTGAGAAGAAGAAGGAAAAGAATAAGAGAGAGAAGAAGAAGAAGGAGCCAAAAGCGAATGGGGGCAAACGAGCGTCGTCTAGCGAAAATCCACACACTGCACCGACCAGGCCTAAATCACCATGTGTCATTTGCAAAGGAGACCACTATCATAGAGATTGTCCTTGCATCCCTCGGATCTTAAGGGACTGGTCTCCTCGTTTGCACAACCGGGTGTCGTCAACCTCTGATGATCATGTTGAAAACACACCGTCGACTAGTGAAAGTGAAGCCCCAGGACAAAAAGGAAAATATAGATTTCCTTGTAAACTGTGCGAAGGCAATCATACCGTCCACCGTTGTCCCTTCTTAGACGAGGCTAAAAGAGTTTTGGACGATCGTTCGATTTCACCATTACGACTTCCTCCTGGATATAAAAAACTCTTACCGAGTCCATCACTAGTTGAAAATCCAGTTGGCCCGCTCAGGTGGTCGGCTGAAGCATCTATCATTGAAGACAAACCATCTGAACCCATACCAGACGAAAGTCAAAAGGTCGAGGTGGCAGTTGACCCGGTCTTGCCTTCAGAGGTTCCATCTTTAGATGATACAGTCACCGAAGAGAACAAGGATGACACCATCCAAATTATTTTCGTAAGCACAGACTCTAATGAACATGGGGGCAATTTACCCATTCCTTTACCGCAGGAAGGAAGTTCGTCAGAGTCATACCCTGCCGTCTATTTGGTCCCACCTCCAAGCAACCTAGTTGTCTCCTTTGATTGGAATCAACTAGGCAAACCCCGTTTACCAGCTAGTGTACCATTCCGGATCATTGTTCAAATATATAGAATGGTTATGGCCGGTACCATCATAGATGAAGGGGCTTCTGTGAGTATCCTTTCCTCGACTGCTTAGAAAGCACTTGGTTCTCCATCGCTTTTGCCTGAGATGAGAAATCTAACAGGCTTTGATAAAGGAACCAGTCGACCGTTAGGGATCCTTCCCAATGTACCCATAACATTGAGAGGAAAAACTGTTCAAATGAACGTAATGGTAGTTCAAGGACCCTTGGATTATAATCTACTCCTTGGACGAGACTATATTTATTGCATGGGAGCAATTGTCTCCTCACTCTTTAGAGTAATGTGTTTTCCGCATGAAGGAAGAGTGGTCAAGCTCGTAGACCAGCTTTCATTCCCCGGTTCACGCATAGCAAATAGTCATATACCATCCCTGAATGGTCTTTTCACGCAAGAAATGTCTCAACCTCTAGTTCGTCCGCCCGATGAGCGCGAGTAATCCGAGGGACATGACTGAAACACAGGGGGCATGCACCCTGGTCTGCTTTGGCAGGAAAAATTCGGGTATAGGGTAGGTTTCCGCGAGAAAATATGACTAGTCTGTACTCCCATCCGTGATTGGAATAGGGGGTTATTTTGGAATAAGATTCTCTTGTCAAAGTTATGTGGGTTGGCAAGCATCGCCACTCACCTTTGTTTATTTAGAGAAACATCGCCGAAGAAGTGTTTTGTTTACGCCGTAAATAGAACAATATTTGGTAGCCTGTAAGAGGTAGACCTCTCCCGGTAAGACAAATGTTTTAACGAAAAGAAGAAGGGGTAACCTTGAAACTCTGTTTTATACCTGGGGGCATGCAAACCTTTTGGCATGCAAGCGAAGAGCGACTATTTATTTTTTAAATTTGTAGGTCCTCTAACCCTTTAAACTCATAGGATTGGTCGTTTCCTAACTTGCATAAAGAAAGGATGTGAGGCAAAACTCTAAAATTTATCATTTTTTATATATGAGACATTCTTATCACACGACTGAATTAATCGAGTAGTTTTAGTGCGGACTTCATGCTCGTTAAAAAATAAACATAAGCAATGAGCACATGTTCCTCCAGAGTTTAAGCTCATTAAAAAATGAACCAATTTCCAGTAAATAACCATCGTGAATGTAATACTTCAGCCTTTAAAGCCTTGGTCATGTTCTCATCATCACCTCCACTCTGTATTGGCCGATCATTCACCTCCATTTGATTCTTTACCTCTTTTGAGGAATAGCTGCCAAGAGTGATCTCACTAGCCATCCTTGTAACACTGCCGTGATTGGAAAATTCCAAACCTTACCTGGAATCAGCTGCTACCCAAGTTTATCACTCGTTCCTCAAAAGACAAGTCTCCTTTAAGCTCTTTTCAACTGACTCATAAAATATGAAAAGATTGCCGAGCCATTGGCCTCTCCAGCTCGTTAAAGGGACCGGAAGTGCTATCCCTCCTCTAAATTTTAATCTTTTTGGACCTGAGGGATTATTACACAAAACGATCGAGCGCTTGTTTTGTTCGGCTCGTTAAAATTATCGAAAATTCATCCCTTCTGTATTGTTTTATACTTTTTCGGACTTAAGGGATTAGATGACAAAAAAGGAATTTTGGAGTTTCCGTAACGTTCCTTTTCAGACTCTCTAAAATTGAAAAGGACCGAGTTATCTTTGTCGTTAAACTCGTTAAGATTTTAATAGCGACAAACTTGTCTATAGACGAGAACGAGTTTCACTATCACTAGGCTCGTTAAAACATAGTGATGGGTTTTCCCGAAGGGAAAATTATAGAACAAGAATATGTTATCCTCCTCAAGCTTGATAAAAATAAAGAGGTACTGGTCAGCAATGACTAGGGAAACATTGGGAAGAAAACTTGAAGAAACTTTGTTGGTAGCAAGTCGCTCTTGAACATGACACTTTCACTCCGCATCCAAGTTGGGTTGGGTTGTTTCATTCATTGGTCACATCACCATGGTCCCATCATACCATCCACATTCGAGGTTAATGCTACCAATCCATCACGTTAGTGTCGCCGATATGTTCAAGAGAAGTCATTCAGAGAATTCACCTGTGTCTCACCCACTACAATACATTTATACTCCATTCTTTCATGACTGCCACCCTGAACCTTATATCACCAGATCGTTTTCACCTCCATTAAAATCATTTGCTCCGTTCTGTGTCATTGATGTGGGATTCATTAAGGCCCTCCTGTGATGGATCACTGCTTGTCGACATCAGCTCATTATCCAAGAAGTTGATCTAGGAACACCCCATTCAGTACTTTGAAGCTTGCATGCCTCAATGGCAAGTTTCTCACTTCCGGCGACAGGTTTACATCAATGACCTTCGACTGAAAGATTTTGCATGGTGTTCAACACCAAGTCCTTTATTCACACCACGTGAATTGTACTGCAGTACCTTGAGGGTCATTATCATTATTGGTGATTCCTCTCGCGCTTGTTAACAGCTTATATCATTGTCTGGTAATCAAGCTATGTCTTTCCATGTTCGACTCTAGAACATCTCTCACATGGATAGACTTGTACCTCGAGTGAAGATCGAACGAGATTGAAGACCCCGGATCTAGTTTCATCCATCCAGGCTGCGATATATATTCAGGGAAATAAAGACATCAAATGTACATCATTGCTGCACAGATAATCATCCAATCAAAGGGATGTTGGCTCTATCAGAATCATCAGTCTACACTCAGACGATTGTCTGTCCTATGTACATGAAAATGAATTTATAAAGCTGAGCATGGGAATGCCCGCCTCAGTGTTAATGGGAAAAGTGTCTATTCAGAACGACCCTATCCCACTGAGTTGTGACAGTGACCTCAGAAACAAACAGGGAAAACTACTCTTGTATTCTCCTTTATGAACTATAAACGAAGAGGAATAGGATGAACCAACCTGTGTCTTGCGCTAGCCCTTTGATCCAATCTCTCTCCTCTTTGACAGCTTCCAGCTATCTGCTCCCTTACTTGCCTAGTGTCACCAAGTTCCTGCAAGATCACAGAAGAAGGAAACTACACAAAGACATGGATTTATATTCATAAATAGCTTAGGATCAGATTTAAGCTAAACACACAAATGTAACAAACATCAATGATACACAAGCATGTAGGAGAAACTCAAATAGTTTTATTGATAAAACAAGAAGATCCAGGAGGAGTTACAATCGATGATTCCTGATCTAGCATCAACCTCCTAGCATAGAATCCCCTCTTCACCTCCAACAAAGCATAAATCACCCAATACTCTGATATCTATCTCAAAACCAACAACAATTCTCTGCAATGTACAAAATTCCAGCCTCTGGATCTCTTGGTGAGGGATCCATATATAGATGTATGCAAAGAGGATGAGTTAGCTCATGAATTGATTAGTCGCTTCTCTCTGTCAGTTCTTGCTTCCACTTGGAGACTGAGAGCCTCTTACTCATCACTAGTCAAATTCAGTGAGGCAAGTGTCATTGGGAAAGATTCTGGAAGCTTCCATTGTCTCTCCACCTCGTGGAATGATTCTGCCACTTGTCATTTCCCGCTCAACGCACCTTGGTAGTGCATTTAGGTGCATTGCAACGCACCTAGCTAGTGTATTTGGGTGCTTTGCAATGCAGCTAGCTAGTGGAGCAGCTGAAATGATCCTGATTTGACTAGTTCTGAGCAGTTTCTGGTGGAGAACTTCTGGGAGAAGTTGTAATTTGTTGACCTTGTTTCTTTAGGAGCTGGAACAACACTTTTAGGGACTTAGGATCCCTTGGTTTATGGACATTTCATACTTAGAGCTGTAAGGCACAAAAATGTCTATAACAGTTGCCCCCTAAAGTATGAGGCCGTTTATCGGGTGAAATGCTTTATTAGGAGGATCTGAAGTTCTTTCAATGCTGGGAGGAGACTTGTAATAAGATACAATACAATACATTATCTTCATACTATTTTCATGATCTAGCTGAGGCGGGCATTCCCATGCTCAACTTTATAAATTCATTTTCATGTACATAGGACAGACAATCGTCTGATGGTAGACTGATGATTCTGATGGAGTCATCATCCTTTTGGTAGGATGATTATCTGTGCTGTAATGCTGTACATTTCAATGTCTTTATTTTTCTTGAATATATATCGCAGCTCGGATGGATGAAACTAGATCCGGGGTCTTCAATCTCATCGGATCTTCACTCGAAGTACAAGTCGATCCATGTGAGAAATGTTTTGAAGTCGAACATGGAAAGACATCGCTTGATTACCAGTCAATGATGTAAACTATTAACAAGCGCGAGAGGGATCACCGATAATGAAAATGACCCTCAAGGTACTGCAGTACAATTCACGTGGTGTGAATAAAGGACTTGGCGTCGAACACCACGCAAAATCTTTCGGTCGAAGGTCATTGATGTATACCTGTCGCTGGAAGTGAGAAACTTGCCATTGAGGCATGCAAGCTTCAAAGTACTGAAGGGGTTGTTCCTAGATCAACTTCTTGGATAATGAGCTGATGTCGACAAGAAGCGATCCGTCAAAGGAGGGCCTTAATGAATCCCACATCAATGACACAGAACGGAGCAAATGATTTTGATGGAGGTGAAAACGATCTGATGATATATGGTTCAGGGTGGCGGTCATGAAAGAATGAGGTATAATTTATGGTAGTGGATGGGACACGAGTGACTTCTCTGGATGACTTCTCTTGAACATGGCGACGACACTTATGTGATGGATTGGTAGCATTTACCCCAAATGTGGATGGTATGGCGTGACCATGGTGATGTGACCAATGAATGAAACAACCCAACCCGACTTAGGCACGGAGTGGAAGTGTCATGTTCAAGAGCGACTTGCTACCAATAAAGTTTCTTTGAGTTTTCTTCCCAATTTTCCCCAGTCATTGCTGACCAGTACCTCTTTATTTTTGTCAAGCTTGAGGAGGATAACATATGCTTGTTCTATAATTTTCCCTTCGGGCAAACCCATCGCTATGTTTTAACGAGCCTAGCGATAGTGAAACTTGTTCTCGCCTAAAGACAAGTTTGTCGCTATTAATCTTTTTAACGAGTCTAACGACAAAGATAACTCAGTCCTTTTCATTTTTAGAGAGTCTGAAAAGGTACGTAAAGGTAACTCCGAAGTTCCTTTTTCATCATCTAATCCCTTAAGTCCGAAAAAGTATAAAACAATACAGAAGGGATGAATTTTCGATAGTTTTAATGAGCCGAACAAAACAAGCGCTCGATCTTTTTGTGCAATAATCCCTCAGGTCCAAAAAGATTAAAATCTAGAGGAGGGATAGCACTTCCTGTCGCTTTAACGAGCTGGAAGGCCAAAACTCGGCAATCTTTTCATATTTTACGAGTCAGTTGAAAAGAGCTTAAAGAAGACTCGTCTTTTGAGGAACGAGTGATAAAATGGGTAGCAGCTAATTCCAGGTAAGGTTTGGAATTTTCCAATCACGGCAGTGTCACAAGGATGGCGAGTGAAATCACTCTTCGCAGCTGTTCCTCAAAATGGGTAAACAATCAAATGGAGGTGAATGATCGGCCAATGGAAAAGTGGAGGTGACGGTGCAAACACAACCAAGGCTTTAATGGCTGAAAATGCTTCATTCACGGTGGTTATTTACCGGGGGATAGTTCATTTTTTAATGAGCTTAAACGCGGGTGGAAACATTTTCTCGGTCTTATGTTTATTTTTTAACGATCTTGAAATATGCGCTAAAACTGCTCGATTAGGTGGTCTTGTTTTGATTTTTACCATAGATAGCTTTGTCCTTCCACAGATAGTACTGTATCTTTCAACTGCTTCATCAAACTAGTTAGGAATGAACAATATTTGCTTTGAAAACAAGATTAAAATGCTAATATCTTACTTCGAACTACGTAAAAGTAATTAAAAAGTGTTTTTTACCTCTAATTTTACCATTTCATTTGAACTTGGTTTGTTGGAGCTTTTGAGGTGTTTTCCCCCTCGATTTTCATCAGTCGATTTCAGGAGATTCTGTGGACGATTCTCGACACCGTCTGGACCAGGTAGGAGCTAAACCTGAGCTTTTTCATTTCATGGTTTCCTTCTTGCATTCTGTGCTTTATTCCCTGCTTTTCTGAGCCCCTAGGTTTTGATGGGTTCATTCTGCCATCAACGCACCCTGAGCACATCGAAACCTACGTTGAATGTTGGCCTGTATGAAGGCAGTTTGACATTCAACGCACCTGTAACACTGCTGCAGGTGCGTTGGGCGCAGAAAGGGGATTTGTTGCACAGTTTTTGGTGGAATTTTTTCCTGTTTCTCATCAAAATCAGGATCTAATCTCCTCTCTTGTTTGTTTTTTCAGAGATCTTGGAGCAAGATGACCCTTACATGGCGAGAACGAGAACATGAAGAAGAGGACATGATTGCCCTACATGATCCTGTTATAGTGAACGCACTGCGGAATTGTGGCTTGCTGAAGTTCTTCCGCATCTCTAGCATGAGACAGCAGATTAACTTACTGAAGTATTTGCTTGACTCCTGGGATCCTATCAACCAGGTTTTCCAGATTAGGGGCAAATCCATCCCCTTGACTGCAGTAGACATCTATTTCTTGACTGGCTTGTCGAGGCGGGGTGCCCCCATCTCTTTGTCAGGTTCGGCCCGAGGAGGCGATTCTGTGAGAGATTATGTCCGCCAGTATTGCAGGGAAGGATCTCAGCCGAGTAAAGACGGCAAGATCATCATCCGTGATGTCACTGATAGGTCCCTTAGGACTATCCTATTTACTTTTGGTAGGATGGCCGGTAGCGCATCTCTTCATGTAGCCAACAGATCCTATATGCAGCATGCCTTGGAATGCCTCCAACCGAAGGTGTTCAACTGGTGCGACGCAGTACTTCTTGTAATGAAAGAACAGTTGACCAAGATAAAGAACGGGAGGTTGAAGAACTTTGGGTTCGGTTCTATTTTGACTGCCTTTGCCTTGGAGAAGATACCACTGATGCAGCCACAGTACATTGCACTCGATTTACCTTCTCCTACTGAACCACGTATGCAGAGATGGGTTGACCATATGTCTAGGCATGCTGGCCAGTCTCAGATTTCCTTTTCTGATACCTTCTTCAGGTGGTTTGATCGTCAGGAGATGGTTTATTCCGAGTATCCATATGCTGGCATGGACTTCCGGGGTGATCCAGATTTGGTACTGCCGGATGGCGAGCAGTGGGGTGCTATTGGTAAAATCTCTGACCATATTGTTGTTTACTGTTTTTGTTTATAATGTTCTTGTGCTTTGTTCTATCAAGACTCTAATCAAACTCATGTGTACATGCAGATGTTGGTCCTGTTCGTCCAGTAGTTTGCTTGAGAGTACCAGCTGTTGCCCCAGCAGGAGAGGCCGCCGGAAGGGTTATTCTTCACGACCTTGATGTGGCCGAGACTCTTACAGCTGTGCAGGAGCAGGTTGAGAGCCTTACTCTCGGTATTCCAGATGTGAGGATCAACGAGCTACCTTTGCAGTTACAACGGCACACTACTGGTGTACCCAGACGATGGACTCGTCTCTTACGCATGATCGCACAGGCTGTGACTTGCTATCACGAGCATCATTAGACTAGGGTGCCCCCTAGCATTTTGAGTTTTGGGTCATGTGACCGATTTTGTCTTGGTTACAGAACATTATGTGTAAACCATAAACAGCTATATATATTTTTGATTTTCGGAGTTTTATTCTGGTTGAGTTATGTGATCCACATGTGAAACATTGATGATGTGTTTCTTTTTATAAATGTTGCAAATGTCTATCTAACACATAGTTTGCTAATGAGTCGGTTAATGTGTTTAAGCTTCTGGAAATATGTTGGTATTGAATAAGATCAAACTATCTTTCCAAACTCTTAACCCTTAGGAACATGCGATAAATAGCTGGGTTTCGGACGGAATATATACCATTGAGTTGTAGTATTACGAGTTGTGAGTCTAGCCTGATGATTAGTCGGTGTATACCATGAGTGATGGCATCAGAGAGAAGTTCTATCAACGCGCTATATTCAGCGATATTGTTCGTTGATCGACCAATACATACACCTCTGAAACTTACTAACTCGCCGCTTGGATCAAAAATGGCCCAGGCTGCGGAGGACAGGTTCCGCGAACTACGACTCGCTCCGTCGGCATATCTAACACATGGCTCCAATAGGTTTGACATCTGCAATAAATGTAAACAGTGGATTACTCGACCAAAACAAACAATCTAGCGAAAACAAAAATATAACAAAAGCGTATTGGTTACTACTAGGCGTAGTAACGCTTGAGGTACAACCCATTACGAGGTTGCGCCAGTGGAATTCCGTCGTAATCCATCAACTCGTAGGCTCCTTTTGCTAACACTCGTTTAACAATATAGGGGCCCATCCATAAAGACTTAAATTTACCTACTCCCAACTTATCGGATTCTTGGTCGTAAAGCAGGACCAAGTCACCTTCCGAGAAGACACGGGGTTTGACATTTTTATCGAACTGCGCCTTGACTCGTTTCTTATGGGCTTCGTTAGCCAACGCGGCATCACGATGGGTTTCATCCAATTGGATTAATTCCAAGAAACGAGCTTCTTCTTCTGAAGTTCCGGGGAGGAGATCAATTGCTAGTTTGAGAGACGAGATTTCACACTGGACTGGTAAGACTGCTTCCAGGCCATATACCAGTTGGAAGGGTGTGAACCCGGTTGCATTCCTTACCGATGTTCGGTAAGCCCACAAAGCTGAGTACAGGATTAGGTGCCATCTTCTTTTGTGAACTCCGATCATCCTTTGCAGCATGCGCTTCAGGACCTTGTTGATTGCTTCAACTTGTCCGTTGGCCTGCGGATAATATGGAGTAGAGCTGTCGTGGGATAGCCCTAGTTTGGCAGCTAATTCAACCATCATGTGATTGCAAAAATGCAATCCGTGATCTGTGACTATAGCCTGTGGTACGCCGAATCTGGCGACTACATGATTGAAAAAGAAAAGGGTAGCTGTTTCACCAGTATTATCTAATGTAGGCATCGCCTCGGCCCATTTGGTAAAATAGTCAACTGTGACTATGATATACCCATGCCCCCCGGTCGAGGTGGGGTTACATGTCATGAAATCGATGCCCCATTTGGTGAATGGCCCAACAACAACTATTGGCTGTAGTGGTGCGGGTGGTCTTCTGGTTTTGCTATCAAAAATTTGACAAGCATGGAAACTTCTGACTGCGGTTATGCAAACTTTGAATATTGTTGGCCAGAAGTATCTTGCTCGTAAGATTTTTTGTGTTGTAGCATATCCATATTGATGCCCCCCACACGCGCCTGAATGACACTCATTCAGGACTTTTTCGGCCTCCTCATGGGTGAGGCACCTTCTCAGAACCGTATCAATACCACGACGGTATAGTGTATCACCGACGATCATGTAGTCTTTTGCTTGGTATCGAATACGTTTTTGTTCAGAGTGAGAGGTGTTTGGCCTGAATTTTTGGTTTTGGAGATAAATGATTATATCTCCATACCACTCATTGCTTGTAGATATCAGAAACAAACTTTCATCCACGATTGATTCTTCGGATGTTTCATCGTTGGACGACGATGGGAGATCGCATAATAATTCTGCGAAAACTAGAGCTTTCTTTGACTTGGATTTCACAAATTCCAGATCAAACTCTTGAAGGATTGCTATCCATTTTGAATATTTGCCTCCCAGCAACTGTCGCGACAATATATAAGTCATGGGGTTGCAATCTGACAGAATGGTAGTTTTCCGAAAGAGGACATAGTGTCGAAATCTTTGTGTCACTTGAACAGCTGCAAGCGCTGGTTTTTCAACATAAGAATATTTGCTTTCTATATCATTTAAGTTCTTACTTAAATAATATATAGGACGTTCAATTCCATCGACTTCTTGAACTAAAACCATTGCGATGGTCGTATCCGCTGCAGCCAGATACAGGTTAAAATCTCTTTGGTAATCGGGGGCGTACATTAATGATGCTTTCATTAGGGAATTTTTTAAAGCATCAAAGGAAGCTTGCGCAACCTGATCCCAGACAAAGGGTACCCCCTTTTTCAAAAGACGCGTATAACCATTAGCAAGTTCTGCATAATTTGGAATGAACCTCCTCAGAAAGTTTGCTTTCCCTTGGAGTTTCTGAATCTGAAGCAAATTTGAAGGTGGAGGCAAATTTATGATTGCCTGGACCTTACACGGGTCGAGACAAATCCCATCCTTGGAGACTACAAAGCCAATTAAACGACCAGAACTGACGCAAAATACACATTTGTGCAGATTGAGTCATATCTTGTAGTGTCGGCAATGTAGAAATATCGCTCTTAAATGCTACGGATGATCAGTCCGCTTTTGCGAATGAGCCGGGAGGTCGTCGAGGTAAGGTTGAACGATGTTTTTGATGTCATGGAAGGCATAATTCATTTCCCTCTGAAACGTCACTCCTGCGTTCTTTAAACCAAAGGGTAATTTTCGATATGCGAATGTGCCCCACGGACAAATGAATGCAGTCTTTGACTGGTCCTGTGGGCGGATATTTATTTGATTATACCCGAAGAATCCATCCATGAATGAAAAGATTTCGCATCCGGCGCATTCAACAATTATCTGGTCAATGAAGGGTGTAGGGTAGTTGTCTTTTGGACAAGCTTGATTTACATCCCTATAATCGACGCACACTCTAATTGTCCCCTGTTTTTTCATAACCGAGACAATATTCGATACCCAATTGGTTAGCGGAACCGGGTAGATGAAACCAGCATGGAGGAGTTTTTCAACTTCTGCCTTAATGGCAGTGGCTTTCTTGGGGTGTACCTGCCTTAGCCATTGTCGTACCGGTTTGACATTTGGATACATCTTAATTTCGTGTTCAACGATACTCGAGTCGATGCCTGGCATTTCACTGTATGACCAAGCAAAGACATCTCTGAATTCGCGAAAAAGAGCATTATATATTTCCAGTTCTGAAGGAGAACAACATTTGCCAACATAAATGTTTTAGTCGAGATATTTATGGCTATAGTCTCTTCTATGTTGGACAATTTTCGCTCGGAATCCACCGTATTTACAGTCTTTGATAGAAAATAACCACTGAAGGATGGTAAAGGTCATTTTGAGTATCTTCTTCATCATTCGGAAGAAGAGAACGATGGTGGGAATCATTCCATGGTGCTCCTTCAACTACCATAGCTTGGAGAATTCCTTCGTCGGTGCCATGCACTTGCGACCAAGGATCTGAAGGAGTACCATATTCTCTAGACCTATCTATCTAAACGCTTGATGAGCATTGATTTGGGTTTGCCTCCCATGCCAGAAACATTGATTGCTATAATATTTCTATTGGGCTCGGGGGCAAAACCATCGCATGATCCATGTTGATATCGTTTTCTGAGATCTTTGTGGAAGATATCATGTTGCAGGTTCCTATCGACGCTACTTCCGCCAGATTGATTGGAGGTGGAAGAGCGAAAGTTCCCATTAGTATAGGATCTTTTAGTAGGCCTACTCCGATATTTTGAAGTGAATGGGGGCTTCCATGGATCATGGGAATGCTTCCTATAACTTGAGAACCATTGGGGAGGAAGTTTTGTTGGTTGACGATTGTAATCCCTCCCTGAAAGGGAAATGCAATCTTTCTAAAATAGGTCGACACAACAGCTGCCATGGCATATATCCATGGTCGTCCTAGTAGGATGTTGTAATCAAGATTCCCATCGACGACTTCAACATCTATTTCTACTGTTTTCCCTCCTAGCTCAACTTTCAAGTTATTTAGGATACCTTATGGGGTATATGTCCTTCCGTCAAATGCTTTTAATGTTGTCGCAGATCGCGACAAGGTTGGAGATCCTAAAGCTTTCCAGCAACTCATCGACATAATACATGTAGATGCCCCCTCATCAATAATTGTTCGGTGAATAGTTTTGTTGAGGGCTTTCACTTGAACAAGGAAAGCTAATTGAGCTGGTAACTGAGGATCGTACCCTTTGTGGTCAAAGGATACAAGATTGGAATCCTTTGGATCAATCCCACCAATGGCTGATAACAAAGCCTGCCTTTGGGATGGGTAATTTTGTAGTACTTCAAGAGTCGACATAGCGGATGGCGATTGGGCCAAATCTTCCACTATGTTATAATGTTGCGCCGCTCTAATGCGGGGATTAAATGTCGACTTGTGTACTACTCCCTTCGGCAGTTTTATTGTCAATTCAGGGATGGTGGGTGGTACAACTTCTGTCAAAGTTGTTGTCGAACTACTCGGTTGATCTTTATCCTTGTTGTTCGACAGGTTCGGATTCCCGTAATCTTTGTTGCTTGTTGAAATCAAAGCATCATTCTGCTGTTTTGAAATCGACAACATTAACACTTGAGACGAGGAAGCATTTCCAATTTCAACCAGATTTGTTCCTGGATTCGGCAACGGATCAGTTAACACTACTGAGGTTTTCGAACTCTTAAAGAATCTCTTAAGCTCAGCTTTGTATGGACATTCTCTCGTCCAATGATCCTCATCACATATCATGCATGGAGTTTTTGGTTTCCTATTTCCAGAAGGGTTTGAAGAAGATTTTTCAGGTGATGATTCATCCTGTTTCTTCTTCTTCCCTTTGCCTTTCTTCTTGCTTCCTGGTTGTTTGGTTTCTTTGCCCTTATCTGTCGATACGGCATTTACTTCCGAAGCAAGAATTTCATATTTTGCATTTTGATCTGAAATGTTACGGGCCTTCTTGGACGTAGCCTTTGTCAATTTCGTGACTGTTGTGCCAATCACGCCATCGCCGGCGTGAGAGTCATTGTTCGATTTAGGAGGAGGAGAAATTGAGAATTCTGGTCTAGGGGCGTCAGGTATTTTGTCATAGAGCGTGCCGGACTGAGTGTAAATCAAGTCCAAATATTGTGCACGAGCGATCACTTGCTCTTCCGTTACGACTCCCCCCTTTGCCACATCTTCCGTGATGGAAGGCAGTAATGACTTGATAAACCATTCAGCCAATAGCTGATCGGGAACGTATGTTTTTACCATCCTACGACAATGTCGCCACTCATGTATATGATCAGATATGTGAGTGGCGGTTGTCTGTTTAAAGTTGGTAAGCAGTTCCGTTCCCGTTTCATACCTTATCGGTAATTGAAAATGGGTTAAAAAGGTTGTGGCTAAGGTGCTGAAGTTGTCAAACGAAGCTCTAGGCAATTCAATGTACCATTTTGTCGTTGGACCCGTTAACGTCCTCTGAAAAAGGCGAAGTCTTATCGAATCATCATTTAAAGTGTTTGATGAACACCATAGATGAAATGTCATCACGTGATTCGATGGATCTTCACCCGGATTTCCATTAAATTTAGGAATATCTGATGGAAGTTTATGCGGAATCGCTGGCCACCAAGGGGCGTAAGCAATTGGATCGTTTGTTAACCGGTTTAAATCAGGTAACTCTAAAGTTGCCACGAATGGTAACTGTTGATTCAGGTTAGGTGAAGCATACCCAGGATACAATGGAATCACCTGAGCAGTTGGTCTTTGCATACTAGCATAATGCATTTGATGTTGGTATGTTTGGTAAGGTTGGTGGACTTGACCATTATAAAATGGTTGGTTTTGACCGTTTTGAATGTACGGCTGTCCACTGTTCGCAAAGATTTGCTGCTCAGTACCTTGGTATACTTGCTGGAATTGTGGTTGTTGGTATTGCACCAGCCACGGTTGTGAAGCCATGTGCTGTTGCCCGATACTAACCGTTTGACCAAGGTGAGGGGTAATTGTACCCGTCTGGACTTGTGTCGACCCACTAGTCGGCGATTGTGGTTGAATCACTGGGTCAAGGGGCTGTTTCATTACAACCTGAGAAACTTGAGATTGGCATACAACAGGCAGCGCTTGAACCTGCGACACCGTCACAATAGCTGGCGTAGTCGGTATGTTCGACATAGGTAGGCATTGTTGCATCGAATACACAACTCTTGGTTGTTGAGGTAGTATAGGTACCCAACCACTTGAAGTAATTCTAGTATAACCTAAATGCTGTTGTGAACTCCCGTATGGATATCCTCCCGAAGGGGATAATGAAAGGGCATACTGCCCCCCATACGGTGGTAATCCAGAACTCAAGGGAATTGTTTGCCCTTGGGGACCGGACTGCCCAAATTGACCTCCAAATGGATCAATTTGTTGAGACTCAACATAAGAGTTTCCAGATATAATTCCGGATGAACAAGCAGGAACGGACCAGACTGTCGAAATAGCCCCTGGATGGGCTCCTTCTAGCGGTTGTGAGCTAGTCGGGACAGGTGGTATGCCGGCGAACATTGTCGGAGTGACAGCAGGGAGTTCTGCCGTCGCTGTGTCAGAAGACATAGTCCTAGATGTTGACGGTTGTTCAGACATTTGTAGTCTATCCAAAAGATTACCTAGTGATTCTACAGGAACTTCCGCTGGTGGTAGACTAACTTCTGATGTCGAAGGAAATAGAGTGATCCCGACTCCAAAGTGCGTTGGAGTACTTGCTTGAGGATCTTCTACAATTTCTTCTATCGCAATCAGACCAGGTGGAAGGGGAAGACCTCCAGGTCCGTAAAATATTTCCGGTGCCGAAGAGGTAGTGACAGATGTTTGAAGAGTAAGACTCTCTGAACCGGTTATAGATGAAACTGGTTCAGTAACACAAGTGTTTATTCTCAAACTAGGATCAGTACCACTGTCCTTCTGTGGCTGTTGAACTTCTTCTGTTGAGGCAGGGATTCCAGAAATGTTTGGAGTAACCGGAGTCTCTGATGTCATTGGAACACTTGTTCTAACTTTGATAGTAGACTTGGATCCGGTTAAACGAGTTCGCTTTGTCCATACTGGTTTCGCTTCCGGAGACAAAGACGGTTGACTCGTAAGCCTCCATGAACGACGAGGTTTCAATTGACTTTCTTCCACGATTGCAGATTACTCGATCAACTAAAATAAAAGGGAAAGTATGTTTCCGTATTAAATGAATTTTAGACGCTTTTGACACAACTTGTTTTTTCAGTTTTTAGGAGTCGAGAAAAAACAAAAGATGACTCTAGTCTCCTTCGATTTTTAATGAGCCTGAAGTGACAAGTGCTCAGATGGACCTTTTCCATTAAGGAGTCTGAAAAGGAACGAAAGGGACTGCTCTGGAGGTCTAGGTAGAGGGAGTACCAAACCAATCGCAAAACTGCAGAATACTTTTTACGGTACGGCAGTCAATCTTCTCGAATGCCGTGTTCGGTGCATTGCGATCAGTAGGGCGGCCGACACGGCTTCCTATGGATAAAGGTTTTATGCCTATAGGGGTCTCCCAATATATACTCGATGGTACGTGGGAGCACAAGTCCGTACTGGCACTTATCGTCTCAAAGTGGAGGAATCACCCAACCATCAGTGAGGA
The DNA here is from genome assembly GCA_031772625.1 of Pinus tabuliformis. Taxonomy (NCBI): domain Eukaryota; kingdom Viridiplantae; phylum Streptophyta; class Pinopsida; order Pinales; family Pinaceae; genus Pinus; species Pinus tabuliformis. Next base: position 605,665,625 of record CM062815.1, read on the forward strand.
CAACAGTTACCAGGTTTTACGACGCCGGAATACGTCTCTAGCCTAGACCTCTAAATGTTGTGCGTTAAGTTACAAAGCGTTGTTAAGTTCATTGAATTTATTTTAGGTTGATCTTTCTTATGAAGTTTGCCTTTTGGGTTCACCACGAGATGTAGATGTAATTCCTAAAATGCAATCTAAAGATGATCAGCAAGCTTTTATCTCTTTTCAGCAATGAAAATCCTAGCTACAAGGGGAAAAGAAAGACACAATCTCTTCTCAAAGAGCAAAGAGCACACTGTAAATGCACTTTTCCTAAATCAAGCCAAATAGACTGTCAATATGCAAATGCACATGTGCATGTATTTTTTTTTCACTTTCTTAGTATTGATGCCTAAAAAGAAAGTTGTTGTACAAATTTGAATTCGTTTTCAAGTGAAAAACACAAACAAGCTTCTTTTCGAAATCAAAAGGTAGAGACGATTACGACACTTTATGATTTTGAAATAAACACTTGTTTCGACACTAGAAATTCACAAATTCAAGCCAAAGGCAAAAGTAAAAGCATAATCAACTGTCAACAGCAAATAAACTTCCTCCTAAGATCAAAATCGACACTTACGACAGATCTAAATCAAAGGACGATAGTATGACTATTCTACTTTTGCAATGGGAAACTATAAATGACGCAACAAACACACAAAAACAAATACAGTTTATTTTATACAACTGAGGTGGAATTAAGGCAAAGAAAAGGGGTTTTTAAACAGACACACACACTGATCACAGGCTGCAAAAATCAGAGACAAAACTGAAAAAATTGAGCAAAGAACCTCAGCTGCACAAGGCTAGGCTGATCAACGCACCTGCTACACAGAGAAACTGGATTGCAACGCAGGTAGCCCTCTCGGGAACTGCGTTGAAATGCAGAATCTCTTCACAGAGCCTGCGCTGGGGTAGAAACGAGAATTCTATCAGGGTTCTGGGTCACGGTTTGCAGTTTAATCTATGGTTTTTGACCGAGTAAAAGCAATCAGTAATGCACAATCAGAGGGTTGATTTAAAAGAGGTTTAAGAGCTATCACAAAGGGTAATTAGATCATTTGTGAATTAGTTGTTCAAATCATAAACAGATCCAGTGAATGGATTGAAGCAGCAGATGTCTACTTTGCATTTGTTAATGGCAAATGCAGTTCGATTCGCTACTTCTAAGTTTATGAAACAAACAACAAGAGAAACACAAACAAACTAACTAGACACGATCCCCAGTATGGTCGCCATTTTGTTAACGGGAAAAGTGTCTATTCAGAATGACCCTATCCCACTGAGTTGTGACAGTGACCTCAGAAACAAACAGGGAAAACTACTCTTGTATTCTCCTTTATGAACTATAAACGAAGAGGAATAGGATGAACCAACCTGTGTCTTGCGCTAGCCCTTTGATCCAATCTCTCTCGTCTTTGACAGCTTCCAGCGACCTGCTCCCTTACTTGCCCAGCGTCACCAAGTTCCTGCAAGATCACAGAAGAAGGAAACTACACAAAGACATGGATTTATATTCATAAATAGCTTAGGATCAGATTTAAGCTAAACATACAAATGTAACAAACATCAATGATACACAAGCATGTAGGAGAAACTCAAATAGTTTTATTGATAAAACAAGAAGATCCAGGAGGAGTTACAACCGATGATTCCTGATCCAGCATCAACCTCCCAGCATAGAATCCCCTCTTCACCTCCAACAAAGCATAAATCACCCAATACTCTGATATCTATCTCAAAACCAACAGCAATTCTCTGCAATGTACAAAATTCCAGCCTCTGGATCTCTTGGTGAGGGATCCATATATAGATGTATGCAAAGAGGATGAGTTAGCTCATGAATTGATTAGTCGCTTCTCTCTGTCAGTTCTTGCTTCCACTTGGAGACTGAGAGCCTCTTACTCATCACTGGTCGAATTTAGTGAGGCAAGTGTCATTGGGAAAGATTCTGGAAGCTTCCATTGTCTCTCCACCTCGTGGAATGATTCTGCCACTTGTCATTTCCTGCTCAACGCACCTTGGTAGTGCATTTAGGTGCGTTGCAACACACCTAGCTAGTGTATTTGGGTGCTTTGCAATGCAGCTAACTAGTGGAGCAGCTGAAATGATCCCGATTTGACTAGTTCTGAGCAGTTTCTGGTGGAGAACTTCTGGGAGAAGCTGTAATTTGTTGACCTTGTTTCTTTAGGAGCTGGAACAACACTTTTAGGGACTTAGGATCCCTTGGTTTATGGACATTTCATGCTTAGATCTGTAAGGCACAAAAATGTCTATAACACTCAGCTAGATCATGAAAATATTATGAAGATAATGTATTGTATTGTATCTTATTACAGGTCTCCTCCCAGCTTGAAAGAACTTAGGATCCTCATAATAAAGCATTTCACCCGACATCAAAAGATTAACGACCTCATGCTTTAGGGGGCAACTGTTATAGAAATTTTTGGGCACTACAACCCCAAGCATGAAATGTCCATAAACCAAGGGCTCCTAAGTCCCTAAAAGTGTTGTTCTAACCCCTAAAGGAACAAGGTCAACTGATTACAGCTTCTCCGAGAAGTTCTCCATCAAAAACTGCTCAGCATTGGTCAAAACAGGATCATTTCAGCTGCTCCACAGGCCAGGTGCATTGCATCTCACCTAAGTACACTGTGGGGGTGCATTGCATTTCAAAAATCCCTTCTATGGGGTGCGATGGGCGAGAAATGACAAATGGCAGTGTCATTCCGTGAGGTGGAGAGGCAATGGAAGCTTCCATAAACTTCTCCTGTGACACTTGCCTCTCTGAATTCAACCAAGGATGAGTAAGAGATCATCAGTCTCCAAGTGGAAGCAATAACTATCAAAGAGAAGACACTAATCAAATCATAAGTTGACTCATCTCCATTACAGATATCTATATATGGATCCCTCATCCCAGAGATCCGGAGGTTGGAATTTTGCATATTGTAAGGAATTGCTGTTGGTTTCTTGAGACAAACATCAGATTGTTGGGTGATCTAAGCTTTGTATGAGGTGAAGAGGGGCTTCCTTGCTGAGAGGTTGATGCTAGGTCAGAACAACTGGTTGTAACTCCTCTTGGCTTTTTCTTGTTTATCAATAAAATCTATTCAAATTTTCCTCCATACTTTTGTGTCATTCATGTTTGCTGCATTTGTATGGTCAATTTACATCTGATCCTAGATTGTTTATGATTATAGATCCATGTCTTTGTATAGTTCTATGCTACTGTGATCTTACAGGTACTCTGTGAAGCTAGGCATGCAAAGGGAACAAGTAGCGAAAGACTATCAAAGAAGAGAGGAATCGAACCAGGAGATTAGCGCAAGACAGAGGTTGGTCTTCTTTGTTCCTCTCTATCTATACTTCATAAAGGAAAAACGAAAGTAGCTTTACTCTGTTTGTTTCTAAGGCAGCTGTCACACCTTAGTGGGATAAGCAGTTCTGAGTAGACACTTTTCCCTGTAACACTATGGGCATTATGAGTTTGTAGTAGTTCCTTTTGTTTTTACTAATTCTCCTACTACTTTCATGTGTTTGATGAATAATGTGTTGTGTCCTTCTCTAGACAAGTTTGTGATAGTATCGATTGATGATTTATTGATATACTATAAGAATGAGGAAGAGCATGCAAAACACTTGGAAATAGTGTTAAGACTATTGAGAGAGAATAATTTGTATGCAAAAAATAGTAAGTGTTGTTTCTTTCAGAAAAAGTTCATTACTTGTTCATTACTTGGGCCATGTGGTTTCTAAGGACGGTATAGTATTGGATGTAGAAAATATCAGAGCTATCATGGAGTGAGAAACTCCTAGGAATGTGGATGAGGTCAGATCATTCATGGGATTATACATGTTTCATCATGAAATTATCATGGATTTCCTATCCTATTAAATATTTGTAGAGGAAAGGAAATAAATTTGAATAGACAAAGTAATGTCCAACTAGTTTTGAGGAATTGAAGTAGTTACTTAGAAATGCTCCAGTTATAAAGATTGCAGATCCAGATAAATTGTTTGTGCTATGTACAAATGCTTGCAAAAGAGAAATTAGTGGTGCTATGATGTAGGAAGGATAGGTAGTATGCTAAGTCAAGGAAGATAAATGAGCATGAGAAGAATTATGCGACTCATGATCTTGAGTTGGCATTCATGCACTGAAGATGTGAAGGCACTATCCTTTTTCCAAGAGGTTCATTTCGGTGAGTGATCAGAGTGGGTTGAAGTACTTGTTTGAGCAACCTAATCTGAATGTGAGACAAGCTAGGTGGTTGGCTACAGTCAATGATTTTGACTTCAAGATCAGGCACATTAAGGGAAAGGAGAACAGGGTTGCAGATGTTCTTAGTAGAAGAGTACAATTAAATAACATTACAATTATGAATTCATACATGACAAATTTGCAGGAGAGAATCTTATAAGTAGGACAGCAGGATGAAAAAGATCAGTAGTTGAGGCACAGGTTATAACAACAGAGTACAAGTAATCAAGATGTGGATTATCATCTCACAATAGATGGCTTGGTCATATTTAGGGACAAGATCTATGTGTCAAACAACAGTGAGCTCAAGAATATTATCTTGGGGGAATTTCATGTCAAGCCATATTCAAGTCAGCCGGGATATTAGAAGACATTGATACTAGTTAAGAAGTTCTATCACTAGCCAAACTTGAATAAAGTGGTGGCTGAGTATGTTGTGAAATGCTTGGATTCTGAGTAGGTAAAATTAGAGTGTAAGAATCTAGGTGGTTTATTGCATTCAATTTCGATTCTAAAATGGAAATGGGATGTAATTTCCATGGACATCATTATAAGTTTGTTGAGGACATGAAAATAACATGATTCTATTATGGTTGTGGTTGATAGGTTGACCAAGGTAGCTAATTTCATTGTAGTTAAGTCTACGAACTCAACTACTGACATAGCTTAGATTTTCATCAAATAGATAGTGAGGTCGCATGTTGTTCCTAGGAAGATTGTATCAGACAAAGATGCCAAGTTCACTTCAAAATTTTGGGAAGGTTTGTTTACATGTTTGGGGATGGAGTTAGCTTTCAATACATCTTATCATCCGCGAATAGATGGATAGATAGTGAGGGTTAACATTATTTTTGAGGACATGTTGAGAATGTATGTCATGCATTAGCGACAGAAGTGGGAAGAGTATATTCCAATGGTAGAGTTTACATATAATAATGGGTATCAGGAGTCCTTGATGATGAATCTAGTTGAGGAAATTTATTGGCGGAGTTGTAATACTCCCATCAGTTGGAGTGATACTGGAGCAGGGTATTGATCGGACCAGATATGTTGGCAGAGATGGAACAGGAAATGCAAGTTATCAAGAAGAATCTAAAGGAGTACAGGACATGCATAAGTGTTATGCAAATCAACACTGGGTATTTAAGAAGTTTAAGGTTAGGGAGCATGTGTACTTGCGCATCAAGCCCAAGAGGAGCTCCCTGGTGAATGGATCATGTGCCAAGCTGACACCTCAATATTGTGGGCCTTTCAAGATCCTCGAGAGGATTGCACCAGTGTCCTATAGACTGGCACTACCTCCGACAACGAAATTCCATGATGTTTTCCATGTTTCATTTCTTAAATGATACATGAAGGATGTTCATCATGTGATTCATTGGTCTGTATTGCAGGTGGAACTAGAAGGAGAATTCTAGTTGGAGCGTTAGTGTATTTTGAAGTGAAAGATGCTCATGCTCCGAAATCGAGCAATTTAAAGTGCAGTGGATGCACTTTGGGTCTGATAAAGCCACATGGGAGATTGTTGATCAGATGCATGCAATGTATCCTTCTTTATTTTCTAGTTGAGCGGATGCATTCTGATATATGTGTTTTATGTTATGTTTTGGTTATGTCTGTATATATGCATATGTATGTAAATATTGCATTGAGTAGTGTTATAAAGCTCCAATAATTGGTATGGTGTTCATGGTATGATGGTCATGGTCTTGGTAGTATGATATGATGTAAATGTTGTATTGAGCTATAATATAAAGCTCCATGGGAAGCATGTGTTTTTCTAGTTTACAAGTGTCATTGAACACCATTGACGGTGTTCCCCGAAGGGGGAGGGCATTTGTAACAACCCATATTTGGTTTCCTATGTAAATAATGTAGATTTTCACTTGTATATTCAACAAATTATGTGATATGCTAAAACACAAGAGAAGAATCTACTCTACTCTTCAAAGGAAACCAAAATTGATCATTGAAAGTAATAAGCCAAAAAGGAAGTATCAATCGCACATAACACAATAATTTTTGGGGGAAAGGAACTGCTCAAAACCCCGACTGTGTATATTGCATTAACCAGAAGATCTGAGAAGAAAATAAAATGCTTGTTCAACCTTGAACGATTCATGCACAAGTACAATCTATCTCTCTACCTCACAAGCCAGCTCAAGCTAACACTTAACCAATTTTGTTTCCTGCCAAGTCCCTACTTCCTTGTACTCACAAGCTCCACACACAAACTTTTGCTTCCTATTTCTTGGTCTCACCAACTCGTGCTCACCAAAAAAAATATTAAACTTGTGCCTTCATTCCTTCTTTTAAATGAAATTTCTCTAATTAAGGAATGATTTATTTTAGGCCTTCTACTGCATGCACCACCTGTACAATTTGATGATTATACAAATGTTTGTACATTGTCCCTGAACCCCAATATCAACTAGGTCTTCCTCTAAACTGACATGTATGAATTATTTATGAGTAAATTATCAGTTAATTGATTTATTATTTCATGTCAATTAAATCCAATTTAATTCACTTGACCACTCACTAGTTCTCCAAACAGTTAGAACTAGTTTAACTAAATTTAACTCAGTTAAATTGAATTAAATAAGTACAACTCAATAAGAATTCAACCTGGGCCCCTAAAATTTAAGGATCACTCGACATGACTCTAGATATCCTTTCAACTCGAATTTCATAAGCCAACTAAGTCAACTTAACTTAGTTAAATGTTACAAGTTGCTATGAGAATAGAATTACAATTTAATTCTAATTTAATTCAAGGAAAAATTAAATTAGGAATTTTTTAATTCTTTTTTTAACATTTCTTGTTGATGTTTTCAACACTCCCTCTCAACATTAAAGAAATTCAACTCTATCCCAATCCGATAACTTTGGAATGTTCTTCATGCAACACTTCTCTCTAGTGTTGTTGTTGTTGCAACTTCTGAAACTGAAAAAACATCCAAACTAAATCAGTATGATGCATTTGTGACCATAGTCTTTGACTACTACTAGATATTGCATTGTCTACTAAAAATTATACGTTTTTGCTGGCTCTGCATTGTTGCCAACTCTACTATGTGCTCCCTAATATCTGACTACTGCTAGTCTCTGCCTTTGTCAATCGGATACTTGACTGCATCAACTGCCACTAGTCCATCCTTCTGCTATGTACTATGGGCTCCCGTAGCAAGGTAATGATCATTGAGACAAAACATCTCAATGGATCCTGCCCAAATTTTTGCATGCTTGGGACTATTACTTCACATCACCCCACCTATCACTTGGAGGTATGGCTGCATGTGCTCCCTCTACCCACTTGGCTTGCAATTTCCCCCTACTATAGGTCTCTACTTGAGTGGATTCCTCCACTTGGTCTCCTCTCTTCTTCTCTAATTGTGGCTACTCCACAACTTTCCGAGGCTCCATGTTCAGACGCAATTCATGCTCCCTCTCAACCACCAAGTCTCTAACCTTTGCCTTGCTCCTTAAAGCTTTGCACGCATCTTCAACATCAAGAGAATACAATTTCTTGACTCACAAATTGATATGTTTCATCTATCCCATGGTGATGTGTCTCAGTAAAAACTTCCCTTTTATAAATATCACATCGTCTGACACTTTGGAAACTCAAATCCACGCTGTAACTATCCCGCTGTCACAAAATTTTCTAAAAAAGGAGTTGATTTTAAATTGGTGATATCTCCCTCATCCGAACCCTAATACGGCTGATTTTTTTTTTTTTTTTTTTTTTTATTTATTTATTTTTTTTTATTTGGGTAATTTTTTTGCAAGGAATCTAGATCTTCTATTTGTTTTTTAAAATATTGCACAAAAAAATTCAGATCTTCTATGTAAACTTGCCGCCCAAAAAATTCCTACTCTGATACTATGTGGATTTTTACTTTTATATTAAACAACATATGTGATATGCTAAAACACAAGAAAAGAATCTACTCTACTCTTAGCAGAAACCAAAATTAATCGATGAAAATAATAAGCAGAAAAAATATAATATCAATTGCACATAACAAATATTTTTATGGGGAAATCAACTACTCAAAACCCCAACTATCTATATTGCATTAACTAGAAGATCAGAGAAGAAAATACAATTCTTGTTCAACCCCGAACAATTTCTGCACAAGTACAATCTATCTTTCTATCTTAGAAGCCAGCTCAAGCCAACCATTAGCCAATTCTGCTACCTTCCAAGTCCCTACTTCCTTGTGCTCACAAGCTCCATGCACAAACTTGTGCTTACTATTGCTTGGTATCACCAACTCATGCTCACCAAAATAATGATTAAAATTGTGCTTTCATTCATTCTTTTAAAATTAATTTCTCTAATTAAGGAATGATTTATTTTAGGCCTTCTTATAACTACATGCACCACCTGTATAATTTGATGATTATACAAATGATAGTACACTTTCCTCGAACTCTAATCTCAATTGTGTCTTCCTCTAAACTGGCATGCATGAGTTATTTATAAGTGAATTATTTGTTAACTGATTGATCATTGCATGTGAATTAAATCCAATTTAATTCACTTGACCACTCACTAGCTCCTCCAATAGTTAGAACTAGTTTAATTGAATTTAACTCAGTTAAACTGAATTAAATAATTACAACTCAATAAGAACTCAACCAGGGCCCCTAAAATTTAGGGATCACTCTACATGACTCTAAATAGACTTCCAACTCAAATTTACTAAGCCAACAAAGCCAACTTGACTTAGTTAATTGTTACAAGTTTCTATGAGAATAGAATTACAATTTAATTCTAATTTAATTCAAGGACAAATTAAAATAGGATTTTTCTTGATGTTATTTTTAACATTTTTTGTTTCTATTTTCAACAAATAAAAAATAATACCAAGGTCATGGGACACGTATTCGAAGTTGAATGTTGGGTAAAACATAGTTATAGGTATCACTGGTGCTTAATAAATAGTTGTGGAAAATGACAAAGGCATTGGGAAAGTAAAAGAGGCATTAGTTTGAATTTTATGTACGAAATAAAGGAAAATAGAAGAAAAGGAAGGTGAAAGGTCACATATTTTCATGTGAGTAAAATGGAAGGAAAAATAGAGGAAAATGGAACAAATAGAGGCCTCAATGATAAAAAGGCTTCTGAGGATCAGTTCACAGCATTTGATGGTTAGCCTTTTGATGATTTTTGGGTGGATCTCTCTTCGATTCTCTCATTCTCTCACACTCTTGCACACTTAGAGAATTCTTGGAGCATGCTTGGAACACTCTAGTTTTCACTTGTATTGGAGAAATAAGGAAAAATAAAAGAAGGAAAGTGCAAGAGAACAAGTGGATCAACAACTGTAGTCGGGTTTCTTTGCAAGTATCAGGTTTCATGTATGATTTCATTGCTAGTATATGGATACATGGTATATGCATGTGATTTTATCACCATGTGTTTTCATTGGCATGGATATTTTTCTGGATTAACAATGGTTTTATCCTTGTCTTGCAATTTCCTGGATATCCATGGTGTTGTGGGTTTTTCCACTTGATTGTTTTCTGGTTGGTGCTCATAATTCTTTATGGTTTTAGCTTGGAAGAAACATTCTGGAAGCCCTTGAACAACTTGGGTTGAGTTACTAGTCATCGAGCCTAGGTTAGGAGAAACGTTATGGAGCCCTTAGTTGGATTAGTTACCTATCCCTGGATCCAGTTTGACAAACGCTTTGGAGCCCTAGAAGGTTGTGGGTTGAGTTACTAGTTCTTGGAGCCTTGTGCAACTTGGGTAAAGACCGATCTGGTTAGAGTTAGTGATTTCTAACCATGGAGGTGGAATCAATGTGGTTGAGGATTGAGGTGGTTTGACCTCTGGAAGCCCCGTTTTTGTTTATCTTGTTTTATTCCATGGGATCCCGCATTTATGCTTGAAATATTTCTCAGGGGTGATTGGTTGAAAGAGACATTTGGTTCAACCCAATCAATGGTCACTTGGTACGTGGAAGTCCCTAACTTGGTTGGTATTTTTATATGTTAATAAGAGATATTATTCTATTGTGATTCATATATATTTTTAGTGATTATGTTGGAGATATTATCGCTGAGTTTCCATGGTTTCTATGTTGGTTATTTGTTCGTTACATGTTGGTTATGTGATATATATTGTTTATAGACCTTGACATGTTTTGATGAATGTATGAATCATTTATGAATGCATGGACTAACAACTGTTATTGTAGCTATTATGAGAGTGAATCATACCTTCTTTGTGATTCTCAAATAAGTTTCAGACTCATGTGATCATATATGCATTCATGACCTATAACTTACATGTTCGTCATATGTTTAATGAAATGATTGTCATGGTTAGGCCTGGTTAGGTCAAATTATTTTTCAAATTTTGTATGTTCATCATCTTCCTTTTGTTATTTATCATTATGAAAAATCTCAAGTAGTTCTAGGCAGGGGTCTAGAGACTGACCTGGAATTATGGCTCAGATATTGAGACCACATGCACTGAGCAATTTAGGTCACAATCGCATGGAGAAAGGCTTGTGGGTACAGTTGGAGGCCTTCAACTGCATGTAGGCAGTGTCAATAGTGAAATTGGTAGTCTAAGTCATTTAAAAGTAGTCGCAGCTCAGGTTTGGTTCACTTGGGGGGGTTCTTTAGCCCCTGAGTGTCTTTTAAACCTTAAGTAATTTCTATGAGTTGTCAGTTATCAGCCCCACTTCCATAACTGAAGCTTAGAGGTATAGTCATATCATAGTAAATATTTGTCTCATGTTTACCCTGGCAGGTTGGTGAAATTAGGTAAATGTGGGAGTGGTGGTTACAACTCTCATGTAAAAACTGCATCTGGAGTCAAAGATGGAACTAAAAGGAAAGCTTATGGTCACATTCAATAAACTTGTCTCAAATAACATACTTGAATAAAATGATAGTTACATGATAAACATCATAATAATAAAATTAGATGAGAATACCACAAACTCCTTTACCTATCCTTGTGGAAAAAAATATTTCAAGAGTTCAAACACCAACACACCCAAAAACCATTGTCACAGTCAAGGGATAGAATAAGATAATTCCTTGTCACAACATTATTGTGGGAAATATTAAGAAATTGAGTTTCATCCTTCAATAATGGAAAAAATAGACTCAAGGAAAATAAAGATGAAGCTGAATATAAATGAAAATGGTATCAATGAGTACCATGGAAATCTATTTTCCATCCCTTTAGTAAGATTTAAGGGGTATGTGTGCCTTTTCCCTAAATAAGGAACCCATGCGGTTGATGAGTACAATAATAGGAGAACCATGATTATGTGCATAAATATTGTTGACAACTTTGGAAATGGTACACTTTTCACATGTTTGTAATTCATGTTGTAGAATTTCTCTATCAATTAAATTTAAGAGTCAATATACAAACATATTTAGATAATTGAATGTCGGATATAAATCATTCTAAATGAAAACCCTTACAAGTAGTGAAAAAACTAATAAAATACATGATATTTAATTAAGTTAATACAAAATTCTAAAGATACATAGTTTATTTAATCATAAACAGAAAATAAACAAACTATTTGAAATAATAACATTATCTTTTTAAAAAACTAAGCCATAAATAAATCATTATATGTTGGGTGTGGAGACTAATTATCTTCCTGATTGTTCAAAGGTTTTTTGTTTCATCTATGTTGGATCCCTGTTCTTAACAAGGTGGCAATGCCACACATTTAATTCATTAGGGGGGTCCAGGGGGGGCAACGACGACTTTTATGAACCCCCCTAGCAGTTGTTTGGGGGCAGTGGCCCCAAAGATAAAAATAGATGAAAATTTTCCTTGTAAAATGTTGTAATTTCGTAGTCAAACTGTGTCGTTCATTAGGAAGATGATTTTACGATAGAACTTATGTTAATTTAGGTTGTTTTTCCCTAGAAGGCAACTCTCAGTTTATATAAGGGAATTGTATTATGACTATGTATTATTATTCTAAGCGAGAGAGAGAGGAGGAGGAGGTTGTGTGAGAGCGAAGAGGAAATTACAGTGGATCTATTGTAGGTTGTATCTCTTCATTTTGTTAGATAATATAAAAGTTAGGACTAGATGTTTCTCCATGGACATAGCCCAAATTGGGTGAACCATGTATATTTGTGTCCTCTTGTTTTATCTGTTTTTGTATTTATGTTTCCGCAATATTTTATGTATTTAATTGCTCGGTTAATTAATTTCTAACATTATAAACACACCAAAATCCATGTATCTATATTTAAAATTGGTATATATATATACATATATACAAAGTGACACTATAACAGCCTTGGTGAAAATTCCACGCAATAAAAGTAAATAAAGGAAAAATAATAATCACAAATGATGGGACACTTATTCCAAGTTGAATGTTGGGCAGAATCCTAGTGATGGGGATCACTTATGATTTTTTATGGCTAAGGAAATTGGAAAAGGCCATGGCTAAGGCTTTGGAGAGGAAAAATGGAATTTTTGAAGGAAAATAATGGAAAATGAAGAAAATAGAGGCCTCATTCATAAAAAGGCTTCTGAGGATCAATTGGTAACCATTTGTCAGTTCATTTTTGGAGCTATCTCATTATTCTCTCTCTCTCTCTCTCTCTCATACTCTTAGAGACTTATAGTTTTATTGGATAACTCTTGGAGGGTGTGGCATACTTGGGTTTTTGGAGAAAGAAGGTAAAGGAAGAGTAGGAAAGTGCAAGAGGGCATCGAGAACAACAGCTACCTCATATTTTCTTGCAGGTATTGATTTCCATGTATATTGCCTTCACTATTTTTTATGTTTGCACATGCATGTGGTTTCTTGGTTGTGCTCTATCATTGGCATGGAGGATTGCCTGGATTGACAATGGATTGTCTAACCTTTCCATTTCCAGGATAGCCATGGTGATTATGGGTTTACTTAAGTTGTTTGTGTTTGGTTGGTTCTCATGTTTCCTTAGCTTGGGTTGAGTTATTAGTTCTTGGAATCCATGGTTGGAAAAACGATCTGGAAGCCCTGTAACAACTTTGGTTGGTTTATTAGTCCTAGAAGCCTTGGTTGGAAAAAAGCTTTAGAAGCCCATGGTGGATTGAGTTAGTAGTTTTGGAAGCCTTGGTTGGAAAAACACTCTAGAATCCCAGCGGCAAATGTGGGTTGAGTTACTAGTCATGGAAGCCTTGTTGGAACAATCGCTCTAGAAGCCCTGGAAGGCTTGGATGGAGACCAATCTGATGATAGTTTTGTGATGTCTAACCATGAGGTGAAACCACTATTTGATGGGTTGAGGTGGATGGCCTCTGGAATCCCTGGATGAGTTTTGATTGATGTGTTCTATGAGATCCCACTTTCATGCTTGGAATATGGCACGAGGTTGAATGATTGAAGAGAGATTTGGCTAAGCCATTCTATGTTCTGGTTGAATGTGGAAGTCCCATCCCAGGTTTGGATTTTGCATCATTAATGAAAGGTAATCTATCCTGTTATTTCTATGAGTATTATGATGGATTATATGTTGTGTATATGGCTGTGATTTCATTGATGTTTTTGTCTCTATTATTCTAGTTATGTATGTGTTTTATGATAGTAGCCATGCGTGGCTCTCACCATGTTTTTACTTGTAACTGAATCATCAATATATCTATGACCTTATGGATGGAATGGTAGTTGATGTGATGAGGCATGAATGGTTCTTAGTGATTCTAGCTAAGTATGACACCCCTATGCTCAGAACTGTTATTTATACTTGTAGATTACATATTTGCGATATGTTTGACGAAATTCCTAACATGGCTAGTATGGTTCCAATCAAGGTCTTGAAAAATTATTTTCTTTAGTACTCTCATTTCCATGTTATTTAATTGATCTAAAGAGATGGTTCAATTATGGGTACTGACCTAGGATCTAGGACTGAAAAAGTCGCTCATGTTGGTTTAAGGGGGCTTGACCCAGGTTCACAGTGTATTGCGCACCAACAAAACCCCCAACCACTGGCACTTTCGGTAACAACCTATAAGAATATCGTAGTCTCACTTGAAGTAGTTATGGGGGGTTGCAGAACCAGGTTTCTGTAGCCAGAGAGATACTGAGTTATGGAATCCATGTGTTTTCTTTCTGTTTAGGATTATCTACATCTTTTCATACATAAAATACTTTGTGTTGATGCTTTATTTCGTAGATTTTCACTTATTACATAAACATAGTAGAGAAAAACATAAAAGGTATTATTTCGCATAAATAAATAAGAAGCATGCATAATAGTAAGTATGAACACAACTTAAGAACATAGATACACAAGTCTTCACCAAAGCCTCTTCTCCTTTATTAAGATATACATTTCAGTACATACAACTTCTTTGACCTGCATACCCAGTTGCAGGTGGTTTGCACACTCAGTTATAGAGCATTTCCAAAATGTACGATCAATTTTTCCACATATCACCTCTCCTCGACAAAGAATTACATCTCCTTATATACATTTCATTACTAAAAATCCATGTTCCACATACTATGGATTTGACAAAAAATGAACTAAAACCCAAATACTTGTTACAAAATGAGGGGCTTTGACCCACCTCAAAGCACCCAGACACCGCACGGTAAATATAAATTCATGCACTTCACTCAAAATGTTGAGTCTTTGGAAAAAAATTGGACCAAGCTGGGTTGTGCCCAACGGCCCCCACCACTCACCTGTGACTTGTCCCGAGTCATTCAGGTTTTGTACCCTAGATCTTCGCTACAATTCTCATGTAGGCATCATTGTAGGTGTTACACCATACGATCCCTCTTATAGACAAGACTGATCTCCCTAGATCCTAAATGGAAACTAGAAACAATCATGACAATTGAACTGACTCTTTCCCTAAGTTGAACTCATTCGAATTATAAGCAGTATAGCTAATGGATGTGCCTCTTACCTATTTCATGAAATTCCTAATGAAGATCCCTTGTTGTCGCTTGAAGTAGTTATTCAATGCTTGATAAGACCTACAAACATAGACCATAAAAGGATCAAAAGCACATGTGATATAATAATCCAAACAACTTAGCCTAATGATCAAGGAAATTAGGGATTGAATTTTACTTAATAAATGTTATAAACAATTGTAAACCATTCATCATCCACATAAGACAAAATCAATGGGAGAAAGAGTTCATTTGTATTAATCAGAAAATAAGAGGAGCCTTACAACCTTTGCGTTGATGTCATGAGGTCCCTCCCAAATTCCTTCAATATCCTCCTTAGATGACAATATTTCCAATCTCAAACCAACATCATAATTTTATTTTCTCTCAATTCTAACCTCCTCAATCCCTCTACCCTCTAGTCATTTTATAGGCTAAGAGGAGGAAGATCTGGATCCATGAGAGGAGGATGAGACTCCTTTATTGAGGGATTAGGTTACCATGAGAAAAGGGATGGATATGCATCTTCTGAGGGTTATAGTTTGAATAGTCATCACCTAGAAGCTTTCAGTTGGGAAATATTCGACAAACTATGTTTCTAGAATGTGTTTTTTATTTTTACTTTCTAGAATTAACTTGTGTAGGTTTATAGTGGAAGATAGAGTGCAACGTTGCACTATTCTCAGAGTCAATTTTAGCACATGCACGGGAAACTCTAGAGAAAACAGTGCGAATGAAACTTAACAAGATGTGACAGCTATTTGACTCAAATTTCTCATGTACTTCAACATATTTTGGGTCATTTGACTTCTGAGGGAGTTGGTTCAAACATGTTCATGGATGGTAAAATTATCCATAAACTGATCAAGTGTCATGGAGACAAATTGACATCTAACAGATTTCTGCCTAAAGTGGAAAGTCTATAAAAACAAGATTAAAGATTGAAGCACTTTATCATTCCAAGGATTAGATCGGAGCCAATGATCGGAAACCTGCAAGGAAAATTCAAGGAACATAATGCAAATATATATATCAAAAATCATCTTTGAGGTAGGCATTCCCATACTCAGAGTAAAGTGAACTCAATGCATAAGCATGGAAAAACTAAGATCATATAGATGGTAGACACAACTTGGATGAAGCCACCTATCTACCTAATCACAAATATAAAATTTCCTTGCAACCTGGATTAATGAAACTAGATCCAGGGTCTTGATCTCCATCTCTCGATCCACAGTACGATTCTAACCATTGAGTTATTGTCTTGAAGTTGAACATGGAAGAAATGAATTGATTACTGGTCAATAATGTGAACTGTTAACAAGCATGAGAGAAACCACCAATAATGACAATGACTCCCAAGGTACTCCCAGTACAATCTATGAAGTGTGAATAAGTGATCTGAAGTCGAACACTCATAGAATCATTTGATCAAAGGCCAATGATGAGAACCTTTCATCGAAAGTGATAAACCTACCACTAAGGCATGTAGGCATCAAGGCACTTAAGGTTTCTAAATCAACTTCCTAGATAATGAACCAAAGGCGATAGGAAGCAATCCTTTGTAGGAAGGCCTACGACACGAAACATGATATAAAGTTTCTGAAAATAGTTTGCAAGGACTGACTCAAGGATGGCCGACGTAAATGAAGGCATAATGACACATAACGGCGTAAAAGGGTTTTGAACTGAGGTTGAACTTCTCTTGAACACATAACGACACGACAATGACTTGGTAGCATTTCATTTAATGATGATACCCAAAACCATGAAGAATTTCAGTGAGGTTTGATTAACTATAAGTAAAATGGATTTCCCAACCCTAACATGAATGTGACGGAGTGCCATGTTCAAGAGTGAAATGCTACCTTTAAAAACTAAAAATGTAAAATGGACACCTTCCCCAATTCTCCCCCACCATTACTAGGAAGTACCTCTTTATTTTTTACAAGCTTGGGGAGGATAACATATGCTTAGATTGTAAGCTCATCCTTTGGATGAGTCCATCGAATTATTTTTAATGAACCCTAAGAAGGTGTTGCGTGTCGAGCATGATTATCATCCTAATTTAGAGGTCTTTGATTCAGTCGGATGTTTACCCTAGGAAGATTGTACACCCCTCCATGCAGGGGGGTGTGGGGGGGACTCGTCCCCCCCGCGGGGGTTCGGGGGGGGCCATCCCCCCCTGCTGGGAGGTCTGGGGGCCAACAGTCCCCCAGCGGGGGTTTTGGGGGCAGTGCCCTCGAAGCTAAAAACAGATGTAAAATTGCCTTGTAAAAGTATAGTAATTTCTAGTTAATCTGGGTCATTCATTAAGCGGATGATTTCACAGTAGAATTTATGTTTAGTTTAGGGTTTTTTACCCTAGAAGGCAACCCCTCTCTTTGTATGAGGGTATTGTATTGAGGCTATCGAATATATGTGTATTCTCAGAGCGAGAAACACATAGGGGAGACTGTGAGAGAAAACAGAGGATATTACAACAGATCTGTTGTAGGTTGTGTCTCTTCATTTTGTTGGTTAATATAAAGGAAGGACTGGCTGTTCTGGGTGGATGTAGCCCAAACTAGGTGAACCACATATATTTGTGTCTCTCTGGTTTTTATGTGTTTGTGATTTTCCACATATTATATGTCTTTCATTTCTCTATCATATATAATATTTTTCTAATAGAAGGAGTGGTTTAGTCTCGTCATGCTTAATGAGTCCTACACAATTTAATTTTTACGAGTCCAGTAAAGGGTTAACTTGATGTCATTTTCTTTTAAGAGTTTGAAAAAGACACAAAAAGGAAACTCATTTAGCTCTTTTACCGTAAAATTTTGACAAGCCCAGAAAAAGTAAAGCTCAACGTTTTTCATTTTTAGAGAGTTAGAAGAAAAAAATAAGTAGACTGCACCAGGTTCTTTTTCATCAGTTTAGTCTCTCAAGTCCGAAAAAGGATAAAATAATACAAGAGAGAACTCTATTGACCATGTCTCATCAACATATACCTTTTTCATAAACACTCCTATCTCAGTCTATAAAATGGGTTAAATTATACTAAGTGGACGGTTGTTCATTCACTTTTACGAGTTTGAACAAGAAAGTACTCGGCAATCTTTTCATTTTGAAAGAGTATGAAAAGGACTTAAAAGAGGACTCCATGATTTTCGCTTTTAGTAATTTTTTAAGAGCATGAAAAGTGATACAAGTTTGCTAAAACATCAAAAATTATTCATCTTGACTCCGTAAATGATCATGCACATTTAAACTCAATAACTCGTCATAACTGCTTAAAAGGGGCATTTTCCCTCCCAAAAAGGTTCAAAACATAAAAAATAATATTTTTTAAGCTTCAAAAACTTATAAAAGTGGGAAAACGTAATTTATTTTTACCATTTTCATTTTCACCAGTTCAGGGTAGAGAGAAGAGTTTTTACCATCAAACTTCCAGGACTTGTTTCAAGCCAACCGGTGGACGAAATCACACATTGTTTCTTCCAGGTAGAAGATCTCTCCATATGTTAGTTTTCTATCCATTTATTTTTTCATAAGCTTTCATTTGATTTTTTGGAGCAAAACCTTGTTAAAAAATGTGCCCTCGGCCCTACGTGGGTTTTTTTCAATTGGCCCACCTAGGCCGATAAAATTTTCCACATGGAAAATCATGGCCTGCGCGGAATTCTGTGGGAAAATTCCACACAGCTACTCCCTGTCCATAAAAGGGTGGCCACGTAGGTGCCAAGGGATAATTTTTAAACAAGTTTTTAGCCATAAAAAATGTGAAATGAGTTTTAAAAAAAAATCTAAGTTTTTTAAAATGTTTATTTCATGCCATTTGATTGCTTAAAAATGGAGAGGAGGGAAAGAGAGCATGAAGCCAATGATTCGGTAGCTTTGGTGGATCGGTCCACCTTGCAGGCTCTCATGACTTGTGGCCTCCTGAAATGTTGGCTTATGCCTAGGATGAAATCTCAGGTAGATCTAATGACGTGGTTGGTAAGGACTTGGAATGTCCTAGAACAGTGTTTTGTGATCACTAATTATCACCTTACCATTGACGTTGATGATATCTATTTCCTAACTAGTTTGTCTCATTGAGGAGCCGATATTTCATTATTTGGATCAAGAGCAGGGGGAGACACTACTGATAGATAATTAAGACACTTTTGTAGGGGTGCACCACCCAAGGATGGACGAATTGACATTCGTTCCATCAAAATTTTACCCTTGAGGACAATTGCTATTACTATTTGAAAATTTTGTGGTAGTGTTGCCCTTCATCTAGCCACACGGGCATAGATTTAGATGGTTGTGGAATGCTGGGTGTTGAAAAGTGTGCAACAAGAAATGCTAAATTTAGAATTTTCTAAAAATAGACCTGCTAAAAATAGCATGTCTAAAAATAGCATTTCTGGGTCCCTTCCTATTTATAGCAATCCCTAGTCTATCTATAGGAAGTTAAATTAATTTTGGTCTTAAAAACAGTTTAAAATATTAATTAATTAATCTCCATGAGTTAATTAATTATGAAAAATTAAACTTGAAGTCTTTGTGAGATCATGCAATTATTTTCTCCCTTGATTTAGGAATTTATCGCTTGATTAAAAGAGATAAGGTTCAGTTCTATAATGAGAGAATCAGTTGACCTAGTTCTAACTAGTCAAGTCCACTGAGACTATTTTAACAAGCTGTTAAAATAATAAAATATAGTTTGTTAATGCTTGCATGCATATGGCAACTATTATTTTAGATAACTGAGGATTCACTCATGGATAACTGTTGCATGTCAGTTCTGTTAGAGACCCAGTTGAGATCGGATGTGGTACAATGTACTATCAGATGCTTAACTATTTCTAGTAAGTAGTTTCTCCATGGTTGAGGAACTAGTGTTCTCAAGGAATACGTAGTTGGACCATTAGTTGTTTTTGGTATGTTGGAATTAATAGCATATGCTTTTGCTATTATTTCCTAAACAAACTACGTAAGGACCATACGGAAAGCCTATATAAACAGGGCTTGGGTGGTTCATGAGACATATCTTCAGATCTTCATAGTTCATTGAGAACTGAATAGCTTGAGAGCTAATTCTTCTTGTATTGTGAAGAGGATTTCCACTTGATTGATAATACATGGTTGGGGTTTTATGCTGGTGCTTTCCCCTGGATATATCTTGTGTTATGTGTGATTAATTCTCTTGATCAGTTATGCATGTTTCTACTTGATTTTGCTCATGATTTCGATTATGCTTCCGCTTAATGTTTTGTAGAAGTAGAACAAGTATTATGCTTTAGGACATTGCATACATTGGTTTGTTCTACAGGTGAAATTTCTACATGGTATCGGAGCTAGCTGATTTGTAGAAAAATTCTACAAAATTCTACATGGTATCGAAGCACAGGTGATCAAGCAAGAACAATATAGTAGCAGGAGGAAATTCAAAGTTCATTATTCGGGATAGATCTCAAGTTCTTATCACATCTATTTCATCGATGGCGTTCTATGGTTTGAGGCTTGAGTATGCCCTTGATGAAAGCTAAAACTATATAGCTTGGAAGGATTGCATGGAGGTAGTTTTGGAAGATAATGGTCTTAAGGATTTCATTGATCAAGAAGTCCCTAAGCCTACTAACAAGACTGAGCTGCTGGAATGGGGTAAGCGTGTGGTTAGAGCTAGGAGAATTCTCTTGGAGGGTGTTCGAGATCACATAGTCTCAAGCCTCCATGGGAAGGAGTCTCCGTTTGCAATGTGGAAAACATTGAAAGATTTATATCAGAATAGCAGTGATCAAAGGAAGTTGGCACTGAAGGACAAGCTTTGAAAGATCAAGTGTGAGAAGGGTGACTCTATTTCTACATTCTTGAACAAGCTCACCACCTACAAAGATGAGCTTGCAAGCATAGGAGTCACTACAGCTGATGAGGATATGGTGAGTCTAGCACTCCTTGGCCTTCCTAAGAGCTGGCATAGCTACCAGGACTCAGTGAATGGAAGGGACAAACTGCCAAATTGGGAACGACTATGGTCGGATTTGATGCAGGAGGAGATCAGACAGAGCACCAGGGATGGAGCTTCTTCATCAAAACATGATGATGAAGAGAACTTGGCTTTAGCTTCTAAAGCTAAGAAAGGGAAAGGGAAGGCATCCCATTCCAAGTCTTCTCAAGGAGGGAAGAAGTTTGACAAGTCGAAGGTGAGATGCTTTCATTGTCATGAGTTGGGTCATTATGCTAATAATTGCCCAAAGAGGAAGTCCAAGAAGAAAGGTTCCTCCAAGGAATTT
Organism: Pinus tabuliformis; assembly: GCA_031772625.1. Lineage (NCBI taxonomy): Eukaryota > Viridiplantae > Streptophyta > Pinopsida > Pinales > Pinaceae > Pinus > Pinus tabuliformis. Next base: position 605,687,080 of record CM062815.1, read on the forward strand.
GATGGTGATGCACTAGCTTCACAGTTTGAGATGGATTTCTTGCTTATTGCATGCATGGTTTCATCCAGCATGGGATGTGTTTGGTATTTGGACAATGGATCTTCTTTCCACTTGTTAGGTGACAAGAATCTTTTCAGCACTTTGCAGGAGAATGATCTCCAGATACAGATTGAGATGGGCAATGACAGAAAGTATTGTGTCTCAGGTAGAGGTACAATTATGTTTCAGAGGGTGCATGGTTCTCCACTCACTCTTTCTAATGTTATGTATGTACCAGGGATGAAAAAGAATCTCATGTCTATTGCTATGCTTGAGGATAAAGGTTATGATGTAGTCTTTAGTTTGGGAAAGGGTGTCTTAAGGCATATCGGCACTGGATAGACTAAACAGATTGGGATTCGAATTAAGAATCTCTACAAGTTACAGGTAGAATATTATGCTGCTCTCAGTTCCAAGGCAGAAGTGGTGCATGGCCAAGATATTGGCGAGTTATGGCATAGGAGACTGGGCCACTTGCATCATGGGGCCTTGAAGATCATGCAGCAAATTTCTACCAGATTACCCAAGTGAAAACTGGAGCAGACAAGCACATGCAAAGGTTGTACTCTAGGTAAGTATGCGAAGGCTTCCTTTCATGATCGGGATGGTAGAGCAAGAGCAGTTCTAGATCGAGTTCATTCAGATGTATGTGGGCCCTTCTCTATAGCCTCCACCGCGAAGCAAAGGTACTTTGTTATTTTTATAAATGATTTTTCTCGTAGATGTTGGATCTACTTCATGCAAAAGAAGGATCAAACCTTCTTGAAGTTTTGTGAGTTCAAAGCTTTGGCAGAGAAAGAATCAGGGAGGAAGATAAAGGCCTTGCGGAGTGATAACGGTGGAGAGTATGTTTCCCAATAGTTTAAAGACTTATGTGCTTAAGAAGGAATTAAATGGGAACTCACGGCACCTCATAACCCACAACAGAATGGGGTGGCCGAAAGGATGAACAGATCTATTGAGAGAGTAGCTCGAGCATTGCTGCATGACCAAAGCCTACCACTTCATCTGTGGGCTGAGGCATGCAATACATCAATGTATCTTCAGAACAGAAGTCCTCATCGTATTTTTGGGATGAAGACACATATAGAGGCTTTTTCAGGGAAGCGGCCAGATGTGAGTCACTTCCATATCTTTGGATCACCAGTTTACTGTCATGTGACCAAAGATGCTCGGAAGAAGCTACACCCAACAACTATGTTGGGAATACTTGTGGGGTATACGGATACACCTCACAACTATCGGGTTTTTTTGCGGCTAGTCAGAGGATAGTAGTGTGCAGGGATCTGAAGTTTGATGAGCAACGAGCCATGCGAGAGTCACTTGAGAGGGAGCTCAAGTTGCATGGTGATAATGAGGAACTATTAGTTCCTAAGTAGGAGGAGCCTCCTGATGATGCGGAGCAGAAGCATGCATAGATTCCAGTGGTGGAGATCACCACTACTGGATAGTCTTCCAGAGAGGGGCGGAAACGCTCTTGGGAAGTTGATAGATTGATGCAAGATGCGAGAGAGAATGTGGGGCATCCATCATCTCATCGTCGACAGAGCAGATCTCCTGATAGATACACTGGCTACATGGCCCTGGTTGGGGAGTGTGTATCGACCAAGCCTTCTTCTTTTGAGGAGGCAGTGCAGCAGCCAATTTGGATGGATGCAATGGTAGAGGAGTATGATTATATCATGAGGAACAATGTATGGGATGTTGTTCCTAGATTGGGGGACAAGTCAGTGGTTACTTCCCGATGGCTTTACAAGGTAAAGTAGGCAGTTGATTGAGAAACATAAGGCAAGATTTGTTGCCCGTGATTTCTCACAGGTTGAGGGGATTGACTATGATGAGACCTTTGCTCCTGTTGCAAGGTACTCATCGATCAGATCAATTCTAGCACTATCAGCACAGATGGGTTGGAAGATCCATCAGATGGATGTGAAGACATCTTTCCTCAATGGGGAGATTGAGGAAGAGGTGTACATTGAGTAGCCCGAAGGATTTGAGACCTTTGATCGTGAGTCACATGTGTGTCGGCTCAAGCGAGCATTGTATGGGCTGAAGCAAGCACCCCATGCTTGGTATACCAGGATCGACAACTATTTCACCGAGTTGGGCTTCACCAAGAGTGAAGCGGATGCGAACCTCTACCACATCATTGTAGTTGGTAAGCTATTGATTATTGTACTTTATGTTGATGATCTGATTTTGACAAGTGATGATGAGTTGATCAAGTCTTGCAAGAAGGATCTTGCAAGAGAGTTGGAGATGAAGGACATGGGCCTCATGCACTACTTTCTAGCCATGGAGGTGGCAGAGAGATGGGGAAGTATTTGTTTCTCAAGGCAAGTATGCCAATGAGATTCTGAGGCGCTTCCACATGGATATGTGCAAGCCCATGGAGACTCCTCTAGCAGGTAACTGGAGGAAGGAGGATGCTACTTCAGGTGAGGTAGTAGTTGCTACAATTTATCGGTAGCTTGTGGGTTCACTTATGTATCTAGCGAACACATGACCAGATTTATGCTTTCCAGTGAACCAGTTGAGTCAAGCTATGGTTCAGCCAACCAAGTTATTTTGGAAGGCGACAAAGCATGTGCTGAGATATCTCAGATGCACTACATAGTATGGATTATGGTACAAGAAAACAGAGGGAGTGAAGCTCCAAGGCTTCACAGATGCAGATTGGGTAGGTATTCCATCAGACAGGAAGAGTACTTTTGGAGGGATCTTCAACCTTGGGTTAGCTGCAGCTTCTTGGTATAGCCGGAAACAGAGATCAGTTGCACTTAGCTCAGCGGAGGCAGAGTACATCGCAGCAATTCAGGTTGCATGTGAGGTCATCTGGATGCGGGAGATCCTAGTGGGATTGTTTGGTCAGATGATGGATCTGACGATGATATCTTGTGATAATTAGAGTTGCATTAAACTCTTTGAGAATCCAGTGTTTCATGACAGGTCCAAGCATATAGATATCTGCTATCTCATCTATAGGATTGTATGGTCAAGAGGATCATGATGTTGCAGTATATTTCGACTGAGGAGCAAGATGCAGATATTTTGACAAAGGCATTGTCAAAGGGCAAGTTTGAGTTCCATAGAGACAGGATCAGGGTTGCTGATAATCCCTTTCTTGTTGAGAGGGAGTGTTGAAAAGTGTGCATCAAGAAATGCTAAATTTATAATGTGCTAAAAATAAAAATAGCATGTCTAAAAATATCATTTTTGGGTCCCTTCATATTTATAGCAGTCCCTAGTCTATCTATAGGAAGTAAAATTAATTTTGGTCTTAATAGTAGTTTAAAATATTAATTAATTAATCTCCATGAGTTAATTAATTATGAAAAATTAAACTTGAAGTCTTTGTGAGATCATGCAATTATTTTCTCCCTTGATTTAGGAATTTATCCCTTGATTAAAGGAGATAAGGTTCAGTTCTATAATGAGAGAATCAGTTGACTTAGTTCTAACTAGTCAAGTCCAGTTAGATTATTTTAACAAGTTGTTAAAATAATAAAATATGGTTTTTTAATGCTTGCATGCATGTGACAACTATTATTTTAGATAACTGAGGATTCACTCATGGATAACTGTTGCATGTCAGTTCTGTTAGAGACCCAGTGGAGATCAGATGCCGAACAGTGTACTATCGGATTCTTAACTATTTCTAGTAAGTAGTTTCTACATGGTTGAGGAACTAGTGTTCCAAGGAATATGTAGTTGGACCATTGGTTGTTTTTGGTATGTTGGAATTAAAAGCATATGCTTTTGCTATTATTTCCTAAGCAAACTACATAAGGACCATAGGGAAAGCCTATATAAATAGGGCTTGGGTGGTTCAAGAGACATATCTTCATATCTTCATAGTTCATTGAGAACTCAATAGCTTGGGAGCTAATTCTTCTTGTATTGTGAAGAGGATTTCCACTTGATTGATAATACATGGTTAGGGTTTTATGCTGGTGCTTTCCCATGGATATATCTTATGTTATGTGTAATTAATTCTCTTGATAAGATATGCATGTTTCTACTTGATTTTGCTCATGATTTCAATTATGCTTCCACTTAATGTTTTGTAGAAGTAGAACAAGTATTATGCTTTAGGACATTGCATATATCGGTTTGTTCTACACGTGAAATTTCTACACTTGGAATCCATTGTATACAATTGGTGCAAGGAAGTGGTGGTGAACATGAAGGGTCAGTTGACTACGTGCAATAATGGAAAACTGAATAATTTTGGTTATGGTGCAATTCTTGTTTCTTTTTCCCTAGAGAGGGTTCCTATTCCTTGGCCACAGTAGATTCTGGTAGACAAGGGGAGTTCAAGGGATCCACGCATGATGAGGTGGGTTGCATTGATGGCACACCATGGAAGTGACGGGCCCATAGTGAGGTATACAATAGAGTTTTTTGACTGGTTGGACCAACAGATTGTCTCGATCGAGGACTTTCCATATGTCGGGATGGATTATAGAGGTGATCCTGATATCCCACTTCTAGCTGGAACTCAGTGGGGTGATCTAGGTAAGAATTTCTCATTTTGACATATTTTCAAATTTTCAAATTTGTATGTGTTTTTTGTCTTCAAAGGCTAATTATCTGAAATTAATGTGTAGATGTGGGTCCAACCCGACCAGCTCTGAGTCAGGCTGAGACAATACGATAAACAAGGTGAGCAGCCTATAGTAGCTATGACAACGAACCCAGAGGTAGAGGACATCCTGACAGAGTTGGAGCACAACCTTGAGAGGTTGACTTCCAACATCCCAGAGACTGGGACTGATGACATTCCACGTGCCTATCAGAGGCATGTAGTTGGGGTTCCAGGGCCTCTTAGACATTTGTTGCGTCGAGTTGCTTGTGCTATCATGTGTTATCATGAGCATCATCATGCCTAGTTGTTCTAGTTTCTAGGACCATTTTTGACTTTTTGGTGTCAGCATATTTGGAAAATAAAAGGCCATAGGGCCTTGTGTCCTCAGATGACATATTTTGTAGACACACCCAAACTCTATTTTAATGAAAAACCTACTACTTTTTACCTATTTTTATCTTGATCAATGTATGAATGGATATTGTTTTTAATTTACATATGTTGAAAATGTCTATTTAACACATCATTCACCAATGCATTTGTTAATGTGTTTAAATATCTCGGAATGTGTTGATATTCGATGTAATCAAATTTCCTTTCCAAGAGATGGACTCGTAAAAATACTCTTAACATGGTTGGACTCCTTACTGTATAGACACCATTTAAATGTAATACCACGAGCTACGAATCTAACCTAACAATCAAACATTGGATACAAATGTGATGGAATCAACTAATAGTTCAATGACTGCATTATATTCTGCTATATTATTCGTTGTTTGACCAAGGCATATTCCATGAATAGAAACTAGCTCATCACTGGGTGAATAGATAACCCTGGTTGTGGAAGATAAATTCTGAGTACTACAACTAGCGCCATCAACAAAGCCAATGTAAGTCTGAGAGAACATTGACATCTACAAATCAAGTGTAAAAACAAGATAAGAAGGAGAAGTAGTAGAAAATGTAAAAACATTAATTATAACACATTCCTAAAAAATGGTAAATAATGTACAAATCTTCACCAAAATTTTGTGCAAAATATTTCTTTTGGTAAAGACCATTTCCAGGCTTTCCCAAAGGAACACCATCGTAATCAACCAGCTCATAGGCACCTTTAGCTAATATGCATTTTATGATGTAAGGGCCATGCCACATGGGTTTGAATTTCCCTGCACCTAACTTGTCATGAGCTTGATCATAAACCAAGACTAGGTCACCTTCTGAATATGTACAAGGATTAACGTTTTGATCATATTGGGCTTTGAAATTTTTCTGGTGAGCTTCACTAGCCAATGCAACATTATGACGATTTTCAACTAAATGAGCTAAATATACAAAGTGTTCTTCATATGCAGAGGTAGCAGGTAATAATTTGATAGCTAGCTTAAGGGATGGGATTTCACATTCAATAGGTAATATAGCTTCCAAACCATAAATAAGTTAGAAAGGAGTAAAACTGGTCAATGTTTTTACACTAGTACGGTAATCCCATAGTGTTGAAAAGAGCATAGAATTCCAATTTCCTTTATGCGTACCAACTATCTGTTTAATCATATTGGTTAAAACTTGATTGGAAGCTTCGACCTGGCCATTAGCTTGTGGATAATATAGAGTAGAGCTATCATGGTGAAGGCCTAGTTGTGCAGATATTCCGACCATCATAAAGTTACAAAAATGACTACCATGGTTTGTAACAATAGCTTGTGGGACACTGAACCGAGAAATTGCATGATTGAAAATGAAAATGTTTGCAGTTTCACCATCATATTTATATGTAGGCATCACCTTGGCCCATTTTGTAAAGTAATTGACTACAAGGATAATGTATCCATGCCCCCCGGCTAAGTGAGGGTTACATGTGACAAAGTCGATGCCCCATTTGGCAAAAGGATAGACAACAATGATATGGTGAAGAGGATCTAGAGGTGCTCGCATTTTGTGATCATAGATTTGGCAATTATGGAATTTGCGGACTGTAGTGATGCAGTCTTTAAACATTGACGGCCAAAAATAACCAACACGTAATATCTTTTGGGTAGTAGCATACCCAAACATGTGACTGCCACACGCTCTAGAGTGGTAGTCATTTAAAAAACATTTGGCTTCTTGAAAAGTTAAATAACGTCAGAATACAGAATCGGCACCACGATAGTAAAGAGTGTCACCAATAATATTGTATTGTTGGGATTGGTATCAAATTCGCTGATGATCAGTTTTGGATAACTTGAGCCTAAAATTTTGTGTTTGGAGATATACAATGATGTCTCCATACCACAAATCTAACGTACTAATAATAAAGAGAGATTTGTCAGCAAAAGAATCTTCTGCTATAGTTTCTATATCAGTATGGGGAAAGTCACACAATAGTTCAGTGAAAATCAAGGATTTCTTTGATTTGGATTTTTCAAATTCCAAATCAAACTCTTGTAAAATAACTATCCACTTCGAGTATTTTCCCCCTAGAAATTGTTTCGTGAGAATCTACATCACGAGGCTACAATCTGAAATGACAATTGTTTTTTAGAGAAGCATATAGTGACAGACTCATTGAATAGCTTGCACAGGTGCCAAGGCTAGCTTATCCACATGCACATATTTAATCTCAGTTTTAGTGAGACTCCTCAAATAGTAAATCACATGTTCACTACTAAAATCATCCTCTTGGACTAATACCATATCAACGGTGGCATCAAATGCAGCTAAGTACAAAAAGTAGTCTCGATGATAATTAGGTGGACACAGTAACGATGCATTAGTCAGTGCATGATTTAATGCATCGAAAGCTTTATCAACAAGCTCATCCAAAAAAAATGGAATACACTTTTTCAACAGTTGAGTAAAACCCTGGGTTAGTTCAACATAATTGTGGATGAATCTACGTAAAAAAATTTCCTTCCCTTGCAAATTTTGGAGTTGAGTAAAGCTAGAAGTAGTAGGAAAATTGAAGATTGCCTCTACCTTGAGGGTATCGACACAAATTCCTTCCTTTGAAATGATGAAACCTAGAAGCCGACCTGATTGTACACAAAAAATACATTTGTGCGGATTCAAGCGAATATTGTAATGCTTGCACCTAATGAAAATTGATTTTAAGTGAAATGTGTGATCCTGTTGTTTCATAGAATGAGCCGGTAGGTCATCTGAATAAGGCTTAAAAATATGCTTGATATCATGGAACGCATAAGACATTGCTCACTGAAAAGTTGCACCAACATTTTCTAGGCCAAATGGGAGCTTGTGATAAGAAAAAGTTCCCCATCGGAATATAAATGTGGTTTTATATTGATCAGCAGGGACTATGTTTATCTGATTGTAGCCAGAAAATCCATCCATAAAGAAAAAAATTTCATTCCTGGCACAATCATCGACAATTTGGTCGATATACGAAGTTCGATAATTGTCCTTGGGACAAGATTTATTTATATCTAGGTAATAAACACATAATCAAATAGTTCCTTGATTTTTATTAACAGGTATGATATTTGGCAACCAATCGGCTAAAGGAACGGGGTAAATGAAACTTGCTTTCAACAAATTTTCAACTTCAGTTTTTATGGCAACAACCTTTCGTGTATTTATAGGACATAATCGTTGTTTAACTATATTAGCATCCAGATAAGTTTTTATTTCATGTACAACAATGCTAGGGTCAATTCCTGGCATCTCTTCATAGGACCAGGCAAAAATGTCACGGAATTCCTGAAATAGGGATTTGTAAGTTCAAATCTCTTCTAATGAACAAGAAGCTCCTATATGAATATTTTCAATTCCCCCGGGTTTCACTAAGATATATATAGGTATCTTTGTCGATATTTTCCCTAAATTGTGTTTAGAACTGGAAGAGATGGTAGATATTGGACATTAAGGATCACTAAGGGTCTCAGATGAAAACATAGATGAGAAATTATTCTCAATTTTGTCAAAGGATGGCAAGAAAGTTGAACAATGATGAGTATCGTCCCATGGCATTTCTTCCAAGGTCATAACTTCCATAATCCCTTCATCAATTAAAAAAATTATGTTAAAAGGATCAGGCATAGAGATTAGTTCCAAGCATGACAAATGAGAATATTCATCAATAATCATATTCATTCGATCATTATCAAATGTTGATGAGTTGGAAAAAGATTGAATTTCCTCATAGGCTAACTCAAAAGGGCTACAAAGCATTTCATCGTCATATACGATCATTTCTAATTCTGAAGGTGATTTCCACAAATCTCCTGATTCGAAAGTACTTGATGTAATCATGTTAATCTGGGCATCATTATGAGGGATATTGGGTGGAGGAAATGAGAAATTTCCCATCAGAAATTAGTCTTTGAGGAGGCCAACTCCAACTTCCAAATAGGGAGTGGTTGGTTTTCCAATAAATGGGATACTATCGGTGGAATTAGGGTCTGAGGTATGGTAGGATAATTGATCTACTTTCACAATTCTTCCTTTGTGAAGAAACATATTCATCCTAAAATATGATGAGACTATTGCCGCCATTGTTGGGTTGTGTTATATTCTTTCCACGACTACCTAGTTAGTCAGGGGGTTAATAGGGGGGCGGATCCCCTCGTTCGTTGCACCGATTGCACAACAAGGGGGTCATTGGGGGGCCAGAAACCCCACCTATTCAGGGGGTTTGAGGGGGCAGGTATCCCTCCGTCTACGGGGTTCGGGGTAGCACCCTGAGGATTTCTTTTTTTTAGACCCTATATTAGGTTGGGCAGACCTACCTATGGTATTTTGCATGGTTTTCGCACATGGTTTTGGACGCAATGGTTTTCGGTCCATGGTATTGGATGCCTTGGCATGTATAAATATGTATTGTAACATTGAAAGGAACATAATGAAAAATGAATATGGTAGTCCCAGTTTTGGGATCTAGGGGAAAATCTCTGTGTATATTTGTTTTATGTGTTATGCTCTTGGTATTGTTTATTTTCTATGTTTTAGAATTCGTATGCAAGTAATTTCTGTACAGGGTTAAAACCTACATTTGCTATCAGAGTTCTTTTGGCTTCAATGGGATGCCTTTGTTACTGAGGAGTTTTGCTCGGGCCTATGGTAAACCCTATTCAGTGGAAATATACGGGATCGATTCTGGTGGTGAAAGAAGATGGTGAGTAGTGGAAAGATAGAGATCAAGAAATTTAATGGTCAGAGTTTTGAGTTATGGAAATTTAAGATGGAGGATTTGTTGGTGGATAAATACCAATCGTGGTAGATCCAGGTACTAAACCAATAGGAGTGTCTGATGAAGAATGGAAGAAGTTGGATCAGAAGGCAAAGAGCACAATACGATTGTGCGTCTCAGATTCAGTATTGCTGAATGTATTAGGGGAAGCTACAGTGAAGGCTTTGTGGGACAAGTTAGGGACTTTATACCAATCTAAGTCTCTGGTGAATAAACTATTCCCACAAAAAAAGCTGTATAACTTGAGGATGAAAGATGGAGACTCAGTGACAAAGCATCTAAATGCATTTAATACTGTGGTAAGTCAGTTACTGTCTGTTGATATTAAAATTTCAGATGAAGATAAGTGCATTAGTTTGTTATGTTCTCTACCAGATTCATGGGATAGCCTGGTTATTGCAATAGGTAGCAATGCAACTGCCTTGCAGTTTTATGAAATAGTCTCATCCTTGCTGATGGGTGAGATGAGGTGGAAAAATATGGAGAGCCAGAATGGTGATGCCTTGTTTGTACGAATATGGTCCTAGAATAGAATCAAAAATAAGTCATCGAGTGGGAGATCTAAATCTAGAGGGAGATCTAAATCTCTAAGAAAACCTGTAAAGGTGGTTTGCTGGAAATGCAAAAAGGAAGGGCACTACAAAAGGGACTGTAAATCTAACACTCCTGACAAAGGAAAGGGTTCTAATGATGCTCCTTCTACAGAGGTGAAAACCACCTCAAATGAAGGTGGGGATGTGTACTTGGATTCTTCAAGTACACATGTAGATCATTAGGCATGGTTGATTGACTCAGATGCATCCTTTCACTTCACTCCCCATAGAGAGTGGTTCTACGAGTATGAAAAATATGATGGTGGTGATGTCTTCTTGGCGGATGACAGGAAGGCTAGAATCAAAGGTCGTGGAAAATTCAAGTTGAAGTTGCAAGGTGGAAGGATTAGAAAACTTCCAGTTGTTTTGCATATTCCTGCATTAGCCAGAAATTTGATTTTTGTAAGAAAGTTGGATGATGCAAGTGTAAAAATAGTTTTCAAGAAAGATACTTGCAAGATGGTTCGAGGAGCACTAGTATTGATGTGGGGAGTTCGGATTGGACCTCTATACAAGCTGTAAGGTAGAACTGTTGTTGATGGGTGCAACAGTTCCATGGTTCCTGAAAGTGGAGCAAAAAATCTAGTGGTCTTTGGAGAAAAGACCATGCTATGGCATCAAAGGCTTAGACATATTGGAGAGAAGGGCCTTTGAATACATCATGGTAAAGGTATGGTAGAAGGTATGACTAATATCTATCTAGATTTTTATTTTTGTGAAAAGTGTGTAGATGGGAAGCAAAATTGAGTGAGTTTCCCCTTTTTGGTGAGAAGGCAAAACATATATTAGAGCTTGTGCACAGTGATGTGTTTAGACCTGTGAAGGTTCCATCACTAGGTAAGTCTGTGTACTATGTATCATTTATAGAAGACTTCTCAAGGAATACATGGATATAGTTCCTCAAGAATAAATCTGAAGTCTTTTACAGGTATAAACAATTTAAGGCTCTGGTGCAAAACTAGACAGAGAAGAAGATAAAGGTGTTAAGGACAGATAATAGTGGAGAATTTTGCAACAAGGAATTTGAAGAATTCTATAACAAGTGTGGTATAGCATGGCAGAAGACTACTCCATACACACCTGAGAAAAATTGAGTTGCAGAAAGAATGAACAAGACATTGATGGAAAGGGAAAGAAGCATGCTCAGTGGTGCCGAGTTAGGATAGGAATTCTAGGCAGAGGCGATGGAGACAACATGTTACCTAGTCAACAGATCACCTTCATCAGCGTTGGAGGATAGGACTCCACAAGAGGTATGGACTGGTAAGAAACCATCTCTTTCACATCTGAGGGTATTTGGATGTGATGCATATGTACATGTTCCAAAGGAGAAAAGAACCAAGTTGGATAGTAAATCTAAAATGTGCATCTTTATTGGGTATAAGGATGGTTTAAAGGGTTATAAGCTTTGGAACCCAGTAACAAGGAAGGTTGTGTATAGCCAAAATGTGGTGTTCAAAGAGGTGAAAGATGTTATTAAACATGAAGTCCAACCAAAGGAACCTGAGAAGATAGAGTCTGAGCTTAAGGAGGAAGAATCAGACTCTACAACAGAAAAGGAATCAAAAGATGAAGAGCCACAAAATCTGGGTGTGAGAAGATCAGTTCAAGAAAGAAGGTAGCCAGAAAGGTATATTCTATCCTTTTTTTGTTCAAATTTTGCTTTATCTATTACTGATGATGATCCCAGAACTATGAAGGAAGTAGTAGACTCAGAGGATGGAAAACTCTGGAAAGAGGCCATCGTTGATGAAATGGCATCTTTGCAAAATGAGGCTTGGGATCTGGTGGAGTTGTCGATTAGAAGGAAACCTATTGGTAGCAAATGGGTATTCAAGAAGAAGACAAATGCAGAAGGAAAGGTGGAAAAATACAAAGCTCAATTGGTAGAAAAAGGTTATTCCTAGGTGTCGGGAATTGATTTTGGTGATATTTTTTCTCTTGTTTCCAAGGTACCTTCTATTAGATTACTTTTATCTATTGTTGTTGCTTTTGATTTTGAGGTAGAATAGATGGATGTGAAGACAAAATTTCTTCATGGGGATCTAGAAGAGGAGATCTACATGAAGCTACCTAAAGCCTTTGTGGTGAAGGGTAAGAAAGAATTGGTATGCAAGTTAAATAAGTCTTTGTATGGGTTAAAACAATAACCAAGGATGTGGTATTAGAAATTTGATAAATTTATATGGGGACTTGGCTTCAGCAGAAGCAAGGCAGATCACTGTGTGTATCTTAAATTAATTGGTGACCACGTTATTTATCTATTCTTGTAAGTGGGTGATATTTTGCTGGTTGGAAGTGACAAAGAACTCATCCAGGATTTGAAGACCCAATTTTCCTCCAAATTCAACATGAAAGATCTTGGTGTTGAAAACTATATTTTGGGAATGGAAATTAAAAGAGATTGGGCAAAGAGGAAGCTCTGGTTAAACCAAAGGAAGTATGTCGAGACAACACTTCAGAGGTTTAATATGCAGGATAGTAAACTAGTGAAAGTTCCTATTCTTGTAAGTATAAAGTTATCTGCTAAACAATGTCCCAAGACACAAGAAGAGCAAGAGGACATGTCCCGTGTTCCATATGCAAGTGCAGTTGGTAGCCTAATGTATGTGATGGTCTGTACTAGACCAAATATTGCACATGCAGTGGGAGTATTAAGAAAGTTTATGTCAAAACCAGGAAAGGAGCATTGGACAACAGTGAAGTAGGTTTTTAGGTATTTGTGTGGCACTAATGATTATGGTTTATGCTACCAAGGAATACCAGGATTGGACAGAGTTTTGGATATTCATGGCCTTGTTGATGCAAACTAGGTTGGAGATATAGATCAGATAAGATCTACAAGTGGGTATGTGTTTAACCTATTTGGAGGTGCAATTAGTTGAATGAGTAAGAAACAATCTGTAGTGGCATTATCAACTATAGAGGCAGAATACATGGCAACCACTCATGCAAGCAAGGAAGCAGTTTGGTTGCAGAGATTGTGTTCAAGTATGGGGTTAGTATAGGGAGCTATAAGGATAGACTATGACAGCCAAAGTGCAATTTTCTTGGAAAATAAACCTTCGTATCATTCAAAGACAAAGCACATTGATGTTCAGTATCACTTTGTGAGGGATATGATAGAAGAAAAAAAGGTGTTGTTGGTAAAGGTGGAAACTTTGAAGAATACTGCATACTGCAGATGCATTGACAAAATCTATGAGCTCTGAGAAGTTCTCATGGTGTAGAGAAACAATGGGTGTTGCAGGGCTGGATAAATGACTAAGCTCTCCTGTGGCCCCCTATGGAAAGAAAACAACAAGTGGGAGAATGTTAGGTTGTGTTGTATTCTTTCCACGACTAGCCCACCTAGTTAACCGGGGGGTTAGATGGGGGGCGGAGCCCCCCCATCATTGCGCCGATTGCGTAGTGGGGAGGGTCATGGGGGAGTGGGTATCCCCCCCTCTATGGGGTCCGGGGTAGCACCTCGAGGAGTTTTATTTTTTTTTGGACCCTATATTAGGTTGGGTGGACCTACCTATGGTTTTCTGCATGGTTTTCGCACATGGTTTTGGACGCGATGGTTTTCGATCCATGGTATTGGATGCCTCGACATGTATAAATACGTATTGTAACATTGAAAGTAACATAATGAAAAATCAAGCTTGTAGTCCCAGTTTTGGGATCCAGGGGAAATCTCTGTGTATATTTGTTTTATGTGTTATGCTCTTGTTGTTGTTTATTTTCTATGTTTTAGAATTCGTTTGCAGGTAATTTTTGTACGGGGTTAAAACCTACATCCATGGCATAAGTCTAGCTCTGACCAAGCAAAAAGGTATAGTCAAATTGAGCATCAACAACCTAAACATCTGTTGCAATTATTTTTCCCTCTAATTCGATTTGTAAATCATTTAAAAGTCCATATGAATGGAAACCTCTTCCATCGAGGCCCTTCAAAGTTGTGGGAGATTGATTGATTGTTGGAGAACCCAAGGCTTTCCAACAAGCAATGGACATAATACATGTCAACACTCCTTCAATAATCACTATTTGAAAAACTTGTCGAGTTTTGAAGTGAACTGGTATCTGAAAATCCAGTTGGTGCGGGAGATGCTGGACATGATTTTCGAGATCGAAAACAATCAAATGTGAGTCTTGAGGATCTATTGCTCCTATAGATGATAATTATAATTTCTTTTGTGATAGGAAAGTTTGCAGCACTTCAAGGGAAGAATGGCTAAAGGTGACATAGCCAAATCTTCGATGATGTTATAGTTTTGGGCAGCCCTTGCATGAGGATTAAAAGATGACTTACGAAGCATACCCTTAGGAGGCGGACGAATTGTCATACCAGGGCGTAACAACCTCTGGGGTAAATGTTCATATAAGCAACATAATAGGAACATAAATACAATAAACATATCAGCCATCAAAATCCATATATACATCAGTACATTTGCACATGAAAATCAAGGGAATGAATTTTTTTCATTAATAAATACAATGAACCGGAGAAGGGACTACAACGTTCCACCCGACCATAGATTAACTAATCTAGTTCTCTCTTTAGCCAATCACCCCCATGCCATATTCCAAGCATGAATGTGGGATCTCATAGAACACATCAATGAAAACTCATCTAGGGCTTGCGGAGGCCACCCACCTCAACCCATCAAACAGTGATTCCACCTCACGGTTGGACATCACCAAAAACCATCATCAGATTGGTCTCCATCCAAGCCTTCCAGGGCTTCTAGAGTGTTTGTCCAACCAAGGCTTCCAAAACTAGTAACTCAACCCACAACTTATACAGGGCTTCCAGAGCATTTGTCCAACCAAGGCTGCCAGGACTAGTAACTCAACCCGCCAAGGGCTTCTAGAGAGTTTGTCCAACCAGGGCTTCCCGGACTAGTAACTCAACCAAAGCTATTATAGGGCTTCCAAAGAATTTTTTCAACCAGGGCTTCCAAGACTAGTAACTCAAGCCAAGCTATGGAAAAATGAGAACCAACCAAAACAAAGCAATGAAAGTAAACCCACAATCACCATGGCTATCCAAGAAATGGCTAGGCTAGGCAATCCAATGTTGATCCAAATCCTCCATGCCAATGATAGATCACAACCAAGAAGCCACATGAATGTGCCATGCATGCCAAAACTAGTGAATAAATCATACATACAACTTGATACCTGCAAGAAAATTTGACGTAGTTGCTGATGTCAATGCCTTCTTGCACTTTCCTGCTCTTTCTTTGTCTTCTTTCTCCAAGAATCCAAGTATGCCACCCCATCTAAGAGTGCACCAAGAAAAATCTAAGTATCTAAGAGTATGAGAGAGAGAGAGAATAATGAGAGAGCTCCAAAGCTAAACTAATAAAGTCTTGCCCACTGATCCTCGAAAGCCTTTTTATTACTGAGGCCTCCATTTTCTTCATTTTCATTATTTTCCTTCAATTTCCTCCTCACATGCAACCTGTGACCTTTCACCTTCCTTTTCTCCTAATTTCCATTATTTTCATAAATAAATGTCCCAAAAATTCCATATGGACTCTTTAATGCCTTAGCCATTGCCTTTGCCAATTTCCTTAGCCATAAACAACCAAATGAACACCACCTAGGATGTCTTTCCCACCATTCAGCTTGGAATATGTGTCCCATCATCCATGGTATTTATATATTTTTACATGGAATTTTCACCAAGGTTGTTACAGAACCCTCCCCCTTGGGGGAACGTCGTCCTCAGTGTTCAATGACACCTATAACCAACATGATTGTTGAAAACAAAACATACTACCCATGGAGATTTATAACACAGCTCGTTGCAGTATTTACAATGAAAGATCTACCCAAAATCGAAACATCATGATAGTATGACTAGATAAAAACCATACCGTATATTGGAGCTTTATAACATAGCTCATTACGGCATTTACAATGGTATACATATATACACACACACATTTTCTTGATCAACAAATAAATGATAGGATTCTTGTATCAATCAGCAAGGGAATCGAGAGACTCACTCCTCCACCCTCAAAGTAATACAAGGATTCACCTCCTTCCCGGGAAGTCTAGAATCCACTGCAAAGTCAAATCTACATCCAATGTCCAGCACTATAATCTCGCACCACTTGTCCTCTCAGCGAACAGTTACCAGCTCATTGTTCTAGGGCACACTGCCAATGTGCATTTGATTCCATCTAGAAATTCTAATGACCAAAACAAATCCATCGTTGACCTTCCCTTCTCTGCTACATAGTCCCTCAGGAATCCGGTAACCCCTTCCGTGCAGTCACTCACCTTCCAAGTTCAATTGGCACCCCCATCCTGGGCAATCCATCCCTTGGCAAGGCTTCCTAACATCGAAAGATACAAAACCCAAGGCATATACCTACCTCAACACATCATACCAATCATAGCATGCTCATGGAAATCAATGGACATTATTGGGTACCAGTGTCCAACGATGGCCCTACTCCTAAATACTTTACTAACATGTTGTTTCATGTTTCAATTTCTTTCTGTCAATTCTTGTAGTCGATTTCAACAACCCAACTAGGCATTTCCGTGCTTCCTGTACCAAGCACATAACTTCCATTAGATTCAAAATAAAATGAAATAACTTCAAATCATACCTTATTGGCAACTCGTCAATAAGGTACATTTGTAATCCTATTTAGTTCCTGTCACAACAAGTCAAACTAACTGTTTGATCAAAACATGATGTATAAACATATCACATATGGTTAGCTCAAAAAACAACCATGATAGATCAACATCATAAATCACATCTAACCATCATAAACCAGAATCATAGATCACATATATTCATCATATATCAGAATCATAAATCACATGCATAGTAAAACTGAAATAATATACTGATACTTATCCCTCATCAATCCTTACTTCTTCCTTTGCCTTTATTCCATACGTACTCTGGATCGGTTGCTACACTTGACAAACACCCAGAGCCTTCCCCTCAACCATTTGCATAGACACATAGTGTGCATAACACACATACAACCACATGACATACTACATCATGAAATACATGCATCTACACCTGACATACAACACATACACCTACACCTAGTGTATACATTACAATGCATCCATCTATATCTGATGTGAAATACCACCCAATGCATGTACCTACACATAGTACCACACAATGATTACACATGCCGCAATACCATGACTACATGATGCATATACATAACATCGCATGCCCACAACACAATATTGATGACATGCACAAAATACCACACATACACCACTACCATATGTACAACATGTACACAATACCACCTATACACTGCACCACCTGCACAACATGTTCACAACATCACATGTACATGGCGCCACCAGCACAAGATGTACACAATGCCACATGTACACTACACCATTGTACAACGTGTACACAATACCACATGTACACAGTACCACATGCACGATGTGTATGCGACACCATATGTACATATCATCAAATGCACGACATGTACACATCACCGCATGCTTGTAACACCCTATGTACAACATGTACACAGCACCACTTGTACAATCCTGCACACAACACCATATGTACATAGCACCATATGTACAACATGCACGCAACACCACATGTACATAGTACTGCATATCCAACGTGTTGATGAGCCCCAAAAATGGGTAACTTATTGGGCTCATTTTTCCTACTGTTCTTCATCAATCCACCATTTTTCATAGATTATGCATGTTTTTTTGAGTATGTTTATGTTATTTTAATGAATGAGGGTGGTCACTTTACCGAGGAGGCTAATACGTGGTTATTTCTGGCTTTTTGGACAAATTTTGGAACAAGGCCAAGCAATTATGAGCCAGGTGACAGCGAAGCATGAAGGAACAAGGGTGAGGATTCATAGGAAGGGTGTCTCTTGCATTAAATGGCCCTTCCTCAAAATCTCCACCCTCAACTTAAAGCTCAGTAGGCCACCAAAACGAATCCTAAAGGCAGCCGAGCACCTTTGTGAAGAGTGACCGTTTACTGGCAGTTTGAATAGCCAAGCCCCTTGAGTTAAGGAGGGCTGCTAGGGCCCTCGTAGTGCATAAATAGGAAGGCTTCAGCCTTCATAGTTTACTTTTGGAACTGTTGGGTTTTGCACTATAGTGCTATCATTGTCTCAGCTCATTTTTGTAGCTACTGCTGTATAACTTTCTTGTGACATGATTATTTTTGAGTAATGAAGAGCAGCTGTACTTGGCATCAGTTATGAGTTTTTCTTAAGAGCCTATAGCTCTTGGGGTTGGGCCCAACCCAAGTGCCAAGGCTTCCTTTATGTGCTGTTATTTTCTTTTTATGTCTTTGAAAAATAATTTCTGTTAAGTAGATTAAAATCTTGTTGGTTACCTAGGTAATTGTTGATGATTAGAAAGGCTTTTTATGTTCAGATTGAGTTGATAGGTTAATAATAGGAAGATCTTCAGAAAAAGGTCATCAGGCACCTCTAATCTCACCTCTCCCTCAGTGGGATCATGAGCTGGGACAAATGTGACCTTGCTGCCAACAAAAACATTGTCTTTGCCTCACCATGCAATCATTAGTG
The DNA here is from genome assembly GCA_031772625.1 of Pinus tabuliformis. Lineage (NCBI taxonomy): Eukaryota > Viridiplantae > Streptophyta > Pinopsida > Pinales > Pinaceae > Pinus > Pinus tabuliformis. The sequence continues at coordinate 605,706,061 of CM062815.1, forward strand.
TTAGATTCTCATTTGCAGAAGTTGATACCAGTCATAGTTAAGCGTTCAGATTCATGATTGCTCATTTTTCATAACTATTTCACGTGATTCCATTGCAAATAAACTTCTGTTCATTTCCTTTGCTATTACTTAGGCCAGATTAGAATAAAGTAGCTAGGTCATTGGTTTCCAAGTCATTGTATGTTTAGTTTGAGAAGTAACTTGCAGAGCACCTATAACACCTCTCCATCTACCCATACTCCATCAATCCCATCTGCTCCATCCCCTAACTCCAATTCTTGCCTCACATTTGCTACGTTCCCTCACTTTGACCTAGTTTCCATATTTTTGTGCAACATTGCTCCACTCCTCCTTGAACAAATCCAGCCATCCTCATCTCTCCTTAGCTCCATCCACCAAGTCATGGACCTCCTCACACCCTTATCCTACCTCCATACTCACTTCTCCACCTTTCTCTCTCCATCCACCCTCCAAAATTCCATTTCTGAACATCCTGTAGAAAATATAGAACATCCTGTAGAACCCCTACAGACTTCCTATAGAAGCTCACGGAAGCAGTTTCTTGATAGCCAAACTCAGTGAAACTCTTTGGAAGGAAGCCAGGGACCCCTTATGCCCTATTCTAACCTTCCCAACCTCTTGCAAGCATTTCCTCTCACCAATCCACCTCTGCACAGTCAAAAACTAGTTAAAGCACATGCGTGATAATTCTGACACTTTACTCAAAAATACAAAAAGAAGTTTTTTTCCAGATTTTACTGTAGAAGTAGCTTAGACACATGCATTTCACCTTCTCAGAAGTCAATGGCATCTCCTTCAGTAGCTTTCATCCTCTTTCCCGCATCAATAGGATTAGCTAGTAAAATTAGGGTTTGCTAGGGTTTGTGTTTCCTTTTAGCTTTTCAGTCTCTTTCTACAAATAGATTAGCCTCCTTTGAGTTAGCTTCCATCCATCAGTTAGAAAGCTTCTTCTCAGAGCTCATAGAAGTTGGCTTAAGCTCCTAGCGGACTTGTGCCAGATGACCAAGTGACAGCTGCGACAAGAGCTAGTACTTGTGCATAGAGCACCGTCGCTTCCAAGTTTGTTACGAACTACCGGGTTGATAAGAGTAAAGAAGGGAGTCCCAGGAGTTGTAGCATTATTGCTGCAATACTGGAGCCCACCATCTTTTTGGCACCATTGTTGGGGAAGCGTCAAAATATTTGTGATTGCTGCTTTTCTTCTATTTTTCTACTCCAACCTTCTGCTAAGTAGTTTATCTCAGTTCCATTCTGCAAAAGTAGATTAGACATTTCCTGCTTTCATAGATTAGCATTTCAATTCCGTAATTTCAATTCTGCAAGCGTAGAATAGCATTTCAATTCTGCAAGCGTAGAATAGCATTTCAATTCTACAAACGTAGCCTAGAATTTCATTCCTGTAATTTTATTTCAGCAAAATAGATTAGTCCTTTCCTTCTTTCATTTCAATTCCACATTTTCATTTCGGCAAGATAGATTTTAGTTAGTTGCAATTCCATCTGTTTCAGTTTTGCAGGTAAAAGCAGAAAAAAGAAAAAGCAACCAAAAATCTTTTCATGCCTCGTAGGAACAGAGATAATATCGGAAAAATCCAACCCAACACCCCCACCACATCACTGAGTCACCCTTCTCTCTTCTTTGGTGGCAGTGACCCAGAAGAACCTATAGGTGAACCTCCTGAGATATACGAAGATCCTATAACAGAAGAAGAGAAAGAAAACATTCCTTTTGAGACCATGGCTGAAAACAGAAATGGTAGAGAAGATGATGAGAGAATGGAAGGTAGCTTCCCCATCCGAGAGACCAACGGGGACATGAAAATGAGAAACATAAGTCCCTCAGCCTTACCTCACTTCCATGGATTGACTACTGAAGACCCTGATACCTTCCTGTTTGATTTTTCTGTCCTTTGTCGAACTTATGACTATGCTGAGAACGAGCAAAAGTTGGAACTCTTTCCTTCTACCCTCAAGGATGCAGCACTCCGCTGGTTCATGGGGTTACCTGGAAACAGTATCACCACTTGGGCTCAGATGGAGCAAGCCTTTAACAACAAATACTGGGACTACTGTAGGTCCAAGGAAACAAAGGGAGAAATCTTCCGGATGACCATGGGAAATGATGAGTCCTTAGAAGACTACGAGGAAAGGTTCCAACTTAGCTATAAACAGGCCAGGTGCACACTTGACCCTGAATCTCTAAAGCTGGTTCTACTCCAAGGAGTCCCTGAAGACCTTCTAGATACCCTCCATTTGCTAGCTAGAGGGGACATCTACCAACTACCTTATGAAGACATAAAGACTGTGTTTAGAAACCATTCTAGGGTAGCCCAGAAAAGAGGTAGGGGGAATCCACTTTCAGCTAGTACCGCCTTCTCTAAGCATGAGTTTGCTAATCAGATGGAAGACCTCAAAAGTGAGGTGAGACAGACCATTGCCATGCAACTTGATACTTTCTGAATCCAACAAAAGAAAGAGGAAGCTGAGAGGGCTTTGGCCATTTTCTATCCCAGATGTACAAGGAAGCACCCTAAGAACGAGTGTCCATTGCACTCAGTAGAGGTATGTTTCGTTTGTGAGGAAGACCACCCCACAAACCAATGCCCAACCTTACCCGAATTTAAAGCCATGTACCAAGGGACTGAGGCAACCACTGAACCTCTCTGCTTCCTCAACCAAAGGAGGTTGCATGGGCCCAGAGCTTACCAGCAGGGGATGCAAGGGAAATCCCAAGCTTATTATAGCCCCAACCAATTCGCTCACATACCTTCTTGGGGCCCCCCTGCTCATCCTTCCTGGTCCACACCTCCTCTGTGGTCTTATCCATCTCAATACCATACTCAACCCACTGCTCATTTGTTTCACTCACATGTCCAACCACAACCTCAGTGGAATGAACCTCAATCGGGGTGTAGACCCCAATACAACTCTCCTCTCACCATTTTGCCTCCACCACCGACTCAGCCATAACCATTACCTCCTACTCCTCCATGACAACCCCAGATGCCTACTCAACCGAACTCGAACCCCAACAACAGACAGGCCCAGCAAGTATACACTGGGGAGACAACATGCCCTACCTATGCTATGGAGATCCAGGAGATCAACCTGCGATCTGGGAAGGTACTTCCAGATTTCCAACCTTCTCCTTGGAGGATGAGGAAGAGAAACAGGAAAGTGAACCCAAATCCATTCCACCCTTTCCTGAGCGACTAACAGTAACCACGCAACCAAACCCAGAGGAGACTGAACTTCTAGGAGAACTTAAACAGTTGTGTGTGAAAATACCACTTCTCCAGGCCATAAAAGATGTACCAATATACAACAAATTGATTAAGGAGAAGTGTTTCAGGCACCCAGGCAGGCGAAAGAGAGATGCCTCGACTATCAATGTCATAGGACAACTATCCGATCTAATGTTGGGGCAAGTAATCTGTCCAAAGTATTTGGACCCTGGGAGTCCTATAGTTGATGTCCACATCAATGGCACCATAATCCCCCATACCTTGATTGATCTAGGGGCTGCCATTAATGTGATGACCAGGGACACCATGCTTAAACTCAACCTTCAGAGTTCCTTAAGGAAGACCTCGACAGTCCTGCAGTTAGCAGATCGCTCCACCGTGACTCCCGAAGGGATTGTGGAAGATGTCTTGGTCTCTATTGACTCTTGGGAGTACCCTGCAGACTTCTTGGTCCTTCAGCCAAAGGCAAAGCTCACTGGATACCCCCTCATTTTGGGAAGGCCTTGGTTAGCCACTGCAGATGCTTACATTAGTTGTTGAGCTAGAAGCATGACCATCGAGAATGGGCCTATGTCCAAACAACTAGTCCTATACCCTCCTGCCCAACCTCTGCTAGAACATGACTTACCACTCTGGTTGGAAGAGGGAGATGGGGATGAGGTCTACTCTGCACCATTGTGCACAGTAGAAACCACCAGGGGAGGCCCTCAAACCGAGGATGAATTGATTGAGAATTTGATTCGAAATCCACCTCCCAGTGCACTGTCCTTAGAGGAGTTGGTGGAAGATACCCAAGCCAGCACTTTAGTGGACCTCTGTGTGACTGATCCAACCTCTCCCAGAGTTAAGAATGTGGAATTTGGCCCCAAAAGAACCTTAAAGATCAGCTCCTCCCTATCTCCCTCCCAGGAGAAGGAGCTGTGTAGCTTACTGAACAATCATCTGGTTGCTTTCGCTTGGAACTATAAGGAGATGAAAGGAGTCCACCCTTCAGTCTGTACCCATCAAATTTACATTAGAAGATTGTAAATCAGTCAGGTAGCCTCAGAGGAGAATGAATCCAACCCTTAAAGACATTGTCAAAGAAGAATTGAAAAAATTGTTGGATGCAGGATTCATCTACCCCATCTCTGACAGTGAGTGGGTCTCACCTCTAGTTCTTGTGCCCAAGAAGAACGGGAAGTGGAGAATCTATGTAGATTACCGAGAACTTAACAAAACCACCAAGAAAGACCATTTCCCTTTGCCTTTCATAGATCAAGTGTTGGATGGACTAGCAGGGAAGAAGTTCTTCTCTTTCCTAGATGGGTTCAGCGGGTATAATCAGATCCAAATCAGCCCGAAGGACCAAGATAAAACCAACTTCACTTGTCCATGGGGTACCTTTGCCTACCGATTCCTTCCCTCATCTACCCCATCTCTGACAGTGAGTGGGTCTCACCTCTAGTTCTTGTGCCCAAGAAGAACGGGAAGTGGAGAATCTGTGTAGATTACCGAGAACTTAACAAATCCACCAAGAAAGACCATTTCCCTTTGCCTTTCATAGATCAAGTGTTGGATGGACTAGCAGGGAAGAAGTTCTTCTCTTTCCTAGATGGGTTCAGCGAGTATAATCAGATCCAAATCAGCCTGAAGGACCAAGATAAAACCAACTTCACTTGTCCATGGGGTACCTTTGCCTACCGAGTCCTTCCCTTTGGGCTATGCAATGCTCCTGCTACTTTCTAGAGAGCAGTATTGAGCATATTTTCTGAGTTGGTCCATGATTCGGTAGAAATCTATATGGATGACTTTACTCCTTATGGGTCCAACTTCCAAGAAGCATTGACTAACCTGGAAAAAGTCTTAACCAAGTGTATTGAGATGAACCTGTCCCTCAGTCCTAAAAATGAGAATTCCTGATGATCGAAGGGACTGTGCTAGGTCATACAATTTCTCAGCAAGGATTACAGGTGGATCCTAACAAGATTGCTATGATACAAAAGGTCCCACCTCCTCAAAAGGTGAGAGATGTTCGGAGTTACCTAGGCTTAGCAGGATATTATAGAAGATTCATTAAAGATTTCAGTAAGCTAGCCTCGCCATTGTTTGGCCTCTTAGGGAAAGACGTTGAGTTCAGATGGACTGATGATTGTCAAGGGGCTCTGGATGAGTTGAAAGATAAGTTGGTGTCTGCCCCGATCTTAAGAGGTCCAAATTGGGCCCTACCTTTCCACGTCCACACTGATGCCTAGAACAAAGCCATAGGGGCATCCTTAGGACAAGTTGAGGAGAAACTACCATATGCCATATACTTCATCAGCGAAAACTTGTCCAAGGCAGAGATGAACTATACTGTAACCGAGGAAGAATTCCTGGCCGTAGTCCATTCCCTAAACAAGTTCAGACACTACATCACTGATTATCAAACATTCGTACACACTGATCATGTTGCGATTAGATACTTAATGAATAAGCCTGATGTAAATGCTCATATCATTAGATGGTTGCTTTTGTTGCAACAATTTGATTTGACTATTGTCAACAAGCCTGGTAAGGAAAATGTTGTTGCTGACTTCTTGTCTAGATTGGATTTGCTTGCAGGTGAAGAAGGGAAAGTGGATGACCAAATGCCAGATGAACACTTGTTTGCCATCTCAGTACTCTCTCCATGGTTTGCTGATATAGCAAACTACTTGGTCTCAACACATTTCCCTCCGCATCTATCCTCAAAGGAGAAGAGCATAATTATGAGCAAGAGCGCCCCATTCACTTGGATCGGGGGCAACGTGTTCAAGCTTGGCCCAGATCAGATCTTGAGGCATTGTATTAGGGAGGAGGAAGTCTTTGACATCCTCCTAACCTATCACGATGGAGGCCACTTTGCAGCAAAAAGGACTGCCTTCAAATTTCTACAGGCAGGCTACTATTGGCCTACTCTTCACCAAGATGTTAGAAGATACATCAGACAGTGTGACCGATGTCAGAGGATGGGGAAACCGAATCCAAGGGATGAAATGCCTCTCCAACCGCAAGTGACCTTCGAGCCATTTGAGAAGTGGGGCATGGATTTTGTGGGTCCTATCAACCCTCCTTCAAAGAAAAGGTCTTACATCATTGTGTGCACCAACTACCTGACAAAGTGGGCAGAAACAAAGGCAATCAAAGCAGTGACAGAAGAAAAGGTGGCTGAAATTTTAAGGGAAAATATCTTCTACAAGTTTGGCTACCCAAAAGAGTTAGTCACCGATCAAGGAAGCCAGTGCACCTCTAACCTAATTGAATACTTGCTCACTCATCACAAGATCAAGCACAGGACTTCAACCCCATATCATCCATAAGAAAATGGGCAGGTGGAAGTCAATAATAGAGCATTTGAAGGGATTTTGACTAAGGTGGTGAGCAGCAGCAGGAAGGATTGGGCAGATCACCTGGTTGAGGCCACTTGGGCCTACAACACCACTTGGAAGACTACTGTTGAGTCTTGAAAATGTCATTCATTTCCATTACACTTTCACTATTATGTCCATTATATCACCTCCATTTCACCTCCATTTCACTACTATGTCACCACATTCATCCCACTTTCATTATCATTGGGCCACCTTTATGTTTTTCCAATCTTTATTATTTCTAAGCCTTTTAAGTGAATTTGTGGTTAAACATTAGAAAATAATGTGCATATGCTTATACCTAACAAATGGGTTGAGATTGTTGACATGTGTAGGTTGAAAGGAGGCTTCTAGAAGACCCTTATGTGGCACTCTAAGGTCAAATTCGAATTTGGTTGGAAAGAATCATGGGATCATGAGGATATGTGTCACATCTCCTAATTGTATTGTAACTCTAAGAAGACATGTGTCTTATCAGTTCCTATTTTGATTAGGACTCTAGAGGTAGAGGGAGAGATTCATGGACTCTCATTAATGAGATGGCTCTCATCTTTTTGTATAAATAGGAGATCTCTCTCCTTCATTTGTTAGTCTTTTTAGTCCCTAGTTCTTAAGTTTGTAATTCTTCCTTGATGGCTTTTGAAAGCTTTGGAGAACTTTGTTGTACTTTGTACTTTTGAAGAAATTGAATAAAGATTTGATGTTCTCAACATGGAAGGAGATGTGAAGTAGATTTCATGGAGCATATTAGGATGTAAGGTAGAGTAGATTTCATTTTGTAAATATTGCTTTGTAGAATGTAAGGTAGATTAGATTTTTCATTCATGCAATTTTAATTCATGCAAGTGTGTTCAATTTTACTTTGATTTCATAACTAGTGGCATGTGTGATCATCTTGTCTATGTTGCTGACCTTTATTTTTCTACAGTTTGATTTTCATTAGTATCATTTCTTTAACTTGCACTTTACTTTCTGCTCTTAGATATCAAGTTGTTCATTTATTGATGGTTCTTTTTCCATAATCAAATAACTTTATTAGAGCCAAAACATCACTTAGTACAGCTTGGTTTAGTTTGCTTTAAGACTCACATTGCTGACTTGTTCATAACTGTTCTCACATGATAAATCTAGCTGAAAGGCAAAAAGGTTAAGAAAATGTTAAAGTAGTGTGATTTGTCTCCTTTATGTAGTGTCACTTAGATTTCACATTGCTTAGATTAAGTTGAAGAGTTAAAATAGTGTGAGATAGTTGTTCTCACTTTTAATTGAATTTAATATAGATTTCATTTTCATTTTAAATCAGCAGCAGAGATACTGGGCCGATGTCATTAGTCCTTTATTTGATGTCTTTATTTTCCTTTAAACATTTGATTTCATAGGTGGTAGAGGGCCCCTGCCTTGTATAGTTGTCATTTTATTTTTGCATTTTATTTCACCATGTATATTAGTTGTACATAAATTGCTTTCAAGTTGATTGTAGATTAGTGATGCACATAGCCTTTTAATGAACTAATGACGTGATAGAATCATCTTGTCCTTTTGCTGAAGCAGCAAGGATACTGGGTCTCATAGTCATTCTCTCATTATTTGATTATTGCATTTTATTTCGATTGAACTAGTTGTATATTTACACTTTTGTTTAAATACTAACTCCATCAATAACATGTTTTAAGTTGCATTAAACACTTTAGAAAAGCAACAAGAACAAAACCCCAAAAACAACATAAACTATAAAACGACGAAGTAAGAGAAAGGTTAACTAAGCACATATGGTGCACCACACTTCATCAGTTTACGATACCCGGATTGATAATTTATGTAGAGCAATTTAAGACGTTAAATTGACTAGACATTTTGGCGCCGTTGCCGGGGAAGTGTAATTAGGAGACCTTATTTCTTACATCTAAAAAAAAAATTAACAATTATTGAGTATGCTCTCCTCCTGCACTTTGTGTGATCTGGAGGATCAGAAAAATGATTGTTATGTAAAAAAAAAAAAAGTTAATGATTCTTGAGTATGCTCTCCTCTTGCACTTTGTGTGATCTGGAGGATCAGAAAAAGAATTATTATGTAAAAAAAGAAAAAAAAAATAGGAGACAAAATAAACTTCATCACTTCAATTGATTCAAAAAAAAAAAAAAAAAGAGAGACAAATAAAGTTCATTTCCATTTTCACACCATGCCATCCATTTAATTTTATCAATAAAAGTTATTTCCCCATGATCATTTCCATTAGGATTGCCTAACTATCTCTATTTAGCTAAGTGGTTGTTGTGCCAAGTTTCCACAGCTGTAATCAGTTTCTGCAGCCACCACTCTGTTTTTCAAATTTACAGTCAAAGATGTTAGTGCAATAAAATGAAAATGCAGGTATGACTAAGCAATATAAAAATTCAAAAATTCAGAGATAAAAAAAAGAGAAGAAAAGCAATCTATGGCTATCTTCATTCGTAGTTTTCGATGTGGCTTCGTGACTCTTCAAATAGTGTGCTCTTTATTGGTGTGTCTTTCCTGTGGTTGGATTGGAATTTCTTGTCTCCCACATAGATCTTTGATAAGGATCAACAGTGTGAAACTACCACCATCAAACAATGGCGTACTGTCTTACTTATGGTATTGATATAGTGTTTAACACATCCCTTGTAGTCCTGGTCATGAGATTATTGTAGGAAGCCGACAGTGAGGAAGATGATATTTAGCGTCAGATTAATCAAATAATTCACCTTCAGCAAATAAGAGAAGAGGTTTCACTAAAATGTGCTCATAACCATTGCAACAATGGAATAGATAAGCACTTCATTTTCTGCAGTTAAAAACCACTGTCCTAAAAATATGCAACATATATGACACTAGGGTGAATCTGCACAGTAGACCTTGATGTAGTTGGATATATCCAGGGTGAAACGATGATAGATGCCTGCGGGTAAAACAATCAAGTCCCCTTTCTTTAACCAAACTCGAATCCATCTGTCATTACTATCTCTTACATCAAAGTATCCTGCACCACCATGATAATTCCAAAATTTCACAGGCCGAACGTAGAATAGTATAGAAAGAAAAATTAACTCAGGAAAAATGCGTAAACAGCTAAAAAATGTCTAACTTCAAACATTCGATTTGCTGAAATGGAGATGAATTTTAAAAAACTAAAACATGGGTTTTTTTTCTAGATGGGTTAATTAGATAACCCAGAAACCGTTTGAAGAAATTTGTGGCGGTCTGGGAGAAATCCTCAGTTCTTTGGAGCCTCTTTTTTGCCGCCGCGTGAAGAAAAACAGAAATTGAGTTAATTAACTGGTAGTTTGAATGCGTGATTCAATTCCGCGTGCCTGAGGAAGAGAAATCTGCTCAGGTCCTATCTCCTTGGCGGCCAGATCATCCACCGTGTCACTGAATATGAGGGAAAAAAAAAATATTTTTATTAATTGAACAGAGGACAATTCAAACACGGCACGTTTTGGGTGTTTGAAGTCATACGTTTTCCGCCACCCGTCTGCCCATTTAACAGTAACCCAATCAAATACGGCTCTCCTTCACCATCCATCTGCTGAGATGTGCGCAAGTCATCCAATCCAACAAGACTCAGTCGTTACTCTACTCATACCATATTCGCATGCATTTGTATCTTTTTGTGAATTCATCTTGGCTGCTCATCCTCTGTTTCCGCTTACAGTTCTTGAACACCCCCGTATTCATCTTCCATTTTCAGCCACTGTTCTTCCATAAACCTTACAACATAACCCAGCTGTCTTACCTCTGTTAAACCCTCACAGGCAGACAAATTTTAAACAGAGTAAAGGATGGGTCGATTACTAAAGGCAGAACCGGAAGGGCTTAAGTCTATGAAAGGGCCAAATAGTTATGATCATGGTTATAGACTGTTCATCAACTATAAATTCATCAATAAAACTGTTTTGCTCCATTCGCAGTGTTCCTACATACAGACAATGAATTTTTTTTTTTTCAAAATTGATGATCGACTGTTTTAGCCACTTTCCGCAGCTAGCCCAACTTTCCGCAGCTGTTTTGTTAAACTCTAGGTTGCAGGTGTCATCAAGCAAAACAAGTCACATGGGTAGCTGGGGGAATGTTGGTACATGGATGGTGTCCTATTCATTCGATCAAATTTGATGAAAAAGACCCCGATCAAGGTTGATCAATCCCCTAAAAGCAACATGCATTGCTCTTTGAAAGGCTGTCCCCATGTTGATCAAACCCAAAGGCATTTTCCTGTATGCGTAAGTCCCCAACTTAGTTTTAAAAGCCGTTTTCACAATTCATCAAGGTGAGAGACAAAAACCTGATTATAGCCCGAGAAGTCGTTGTCGTTTTCGCAATTGATGAAGGCGAGCGACAAAAACCTAATGAGAGAATTTGCGGGCTCTTTTAAAGTTCTGGAAATTAACACACAACCTAATATCTCCATTCTTTTGTCGTACTGGGACTAAATTAATCACCCTTTCTGTGTGACCGTGACGTACATGAAAAAAAAAAATTGCGACGAGAAGCATGTTGAAGTTTGGAGCAGTACCCATTTCCATTATTTTGTCTGTTACTTTTATTCATGATAGTGGTATCAAAAAAGGCTAAAGGTGGAAAAGGCACATACTAGATGTGTATTGAGATTGAAACATAATCTTCTTAGTTTGGTTAAATTACTCAAAAGGGTTATAATGTGTCTCTAAGGGATATGAAATTACTCAAAAGGGTTATAATGTGTCTCTAAGGGATATGATTATTTCATATATGATAAATTGTTTAGTAAAATGTTGATGGCAATAGTAAATATGATAAAGAATAAGATGTATTATTTTGCCATGAATCATGATAGAAAGGATAATTGATTTGCTCAAAAGCAATTTATTTGGATGATATTTTGTTATGACATTTTAGGTTTGGTCATCTACATTTTGTGGATTATTAGAAAAATAAAATTGAATTTAAGTCGAGAGAAAGAGGGGAGAGGCAGAGGCAGAGTAAAATTGTTTCGCAAAGCTAAATTTACGCGCAACTATATAGAGACTTAAAAACAGGCATTCACTCACCGCAAAAAACAAAGTAGAACATAATAACAACACAATAATAACTTAGGATTGAATTCTAAGTCATGAAAATACATTCACATGAGACTGTTGCTCATTCACCAAGTAAAACAAAGGTTTTACGGTGATTTACACTTCATGCGGAATAACACATAGTAAAACAGTAACTGTTGATTTTCACGTGCCCACCAAAATTTGCTCCACCATTTTCTCCTCGGAGACTCTCACTCTCTTTCTCTCTCTTTTTTTCAAAATGACTTTTACATACATATTTATCTCAACATACAATTTTTACATTAATACATGGCAGAGAAAATAATTAATACGATTTTGTTGTTGAGTGTGGACAGTAATAGTCATGGAATGAATGTTTGCCCATATCTATTTACCAAAATACATTAAATGCCTTAAATACTTTGCTGTGTTGCAGAATGGTTCACGCGGTACTTCTGTTATGGCTTCAGTCCTTCCATATTCAAACAGAGACGCAACTTGAAAAAATACTTCTAACAAGTATGGCTATTGTCAGGGTGTTTAACGCGATGGTTGGGATTAATATCTCCAACACTCCCCCTTAATCACAATTGCCACCATTGACAATTTCCAAACAGTTTCTGAGACAAACAAAACTTTCACATGCCAATGGCTTTATGAAGATATTAGTAAATTGTTCCTATGACCTACAATGCTGCAACACAATTTCATCATTGTTAATCAACTCTCTAATTAAATGATATGTAGCATCAATATGCTTGGCCCTCTTATGAAAGACAAAATTCTTTGACAATGAAATTGTTGAGGTGTTGTCACATAAAATAGTTATCGCTCCCTCTTGGTCATGACGAAGATCCCTGAACATCCTTCTCATCCAAACTGCCTAACATGTTGCTGCTGTTGCGCCATATTCAGCTTCTTCTATTGACAGTGACACATTTGGCTGCTTCTTAGAGGCCCATGAAATGGATCCGGAACCCAAATAAAAAACATATCCTGACGTGCTCCTTTTGTCATCGACACTTCCAGCCCAATCACTGTAAGTGTAACCAATCATCCTGAAATCATTTGTTGCTCTGTACAAAACGCCATATTATTTTGTCCCATTGACATACCTTAAAATCCTTTTCCCTGCTTGCCAATGTGTTTCCTTGGGTGTCTCCAGCCTTGTGGAGGTCAAATACATCAAGCTACCTATCACACTTTTGTATAATGTTGGATTGACATTGTTATTGCAATCTTCTTTGCTCAACTTCAACCCCATGACAGTTGGAGAAGGGACAAGAAAGAAAATTGAACTCCCATATATCTCCAATCCTAGAATTTCTACAATGGTACACACTATACAAGATTTGGATAGAGCCAAAGCTAGACTATCAAAATTAAAGGATCTGAAATGTACGCTGAGAATAGAAGAACAACTTAAGCTACCTCAGATCCAGAACAAAATTGGAGATTTAAAGAAAATAATAGAAGAAGAATGCTGCTCTGAAGAACCTAACGCCTTTTGGCACAGGAAGCAGCACACAATAGAGCTCCCTTACAAGGAAGGATACACTGGCAAGCCTTGTAAATGCAAAGCCATCCCGATGAACACAGAGTACCGAGATGTTTTCCAGAAAGAGATTCAGTAGCTCCTCAGTAGAAGACTGATCAGAGAATCCAACAGTCCTTGGAACTGTTACAGGTTCTATGTCAACAAAAGAGCTGAACAGATTAGAGGCATTCCGAGATTAGTCATAAACTATGAGCCTCTAAATTCAGTCCTGGCTGATGACACCTATCCAATCCCACACAAAGGAGACTTGATCAGAAGGATAGCAGGTGTCAAGATATTTTCCAAGTTCGACCTGAAAGCAGGATTTTGGCAAGTGGCCATTGCTAAGAAACATAAGTTTAAAACTACCTTCAGCATACCAGCAGGACATTATGAATGGAATGTCATGCCTTTTGGACTCAAGAATGCTCCATCAAAGTTTCAAAAGGTAATGGATGACATTTTCAAGCCATATTTTGATTGGCTGATTGTATATATTGATGATGTATTAATATTTTCTAAGACTATTCAGGAACATTTTAAAAATGTAAATATTGTTAAGAATTTGGTTAAGCACAATGGTTTAGTTCTTATCAAGAAGAATATAGAGGTATTTCAAACCACCATCAAATTTTTGGGCCATACGATCTGCAATGGCCAGATTTCTGTGCAAAAGCATGCATTGGAGTTTGCAGATAAGTTTCTAGATGTTATCACAGATAAGAACCAACTGCAAAGGTTCTTAGGTTGCCTTAATTACATCAGCAATTTTTATCAAGACTGCGCTAATGACAGAAAAATCTTAAATAAGAGGCTGACGAAGAATCCTCCTGAATGGACAGAAGTCCATACAAAAGTAGTCAAAGACATCAAGGCCAACGTAAAATCCTTGCCCATTCTGTATGTTGCTGATGATCTTGCATACAAAATAGTTGAATCCAATGCAAGTAATATTGGATGGGGTGGTATTCTAAAGAAAAAGGTTGGAAAAGAAGAGCAAGTTGTTCAATTTGCCTCAGGAGTATGGAATCCAGCCGAACTGAACTACTCCACGATAGAAAAAGAAGTCAAGGCAACATGGAACTGCGTCAGTAAGTTTGAAGTTTATCTTATTAATAAACCTTTTCTTCTTTGAAGAACTGATGCATTTGCTCTACAGAAGGTGTTAAAAAAAGACATCAAGAAGGCCGGAGAAGCCAAGTTTGCCAGATGGTAGGCTTTATTTGCAAACTTTGACTTTCAGGTAGAGCATATCAAAGGAAAAGACAATAATTTGCCTGATTTTCTTAACAGAGAATACATTGAAACAAAAGATCATGTCATGATGATCATCACAGAATGGGACCAGCACCAGAAACAATAAGTCTTGAGAACCGTGTTTGATGACCAAGACTAGGAAACCTACAAACCCACGTGGCAGCTCCGAAATATGAATGTGCTAGATGCCAATTTGCAGCCACACACTGACCTCCAACATTTTGTTCCAGAAAGAAAAGTATACCCTAAAGGAGGAAAGTGGATTCATGATATGATATATGATAAAGTAAGACGGGATGGTGACCTTGCAAGACAGGCTTTGGAACAAAATTTTCACGACATTGCCACTATTTGGTGCCATGGTGGACGCAGCACAGGAATGTATGAAAGGTATGTTTGCATATACAGGACAAGAGATCTCTGGAATGAACCAGGCCATGTTAGAACCTAGCCAGCTGCCAGATGGCCAAGAAATGATCCCAAGATCATATTTCCAGATACAGTGTATAACTTTGCAGACTACAAATAGCTCTGGTGGGAATTTCTCAACCTCGACGACAAGATCGAAACCTACTACACCAGACTCAGGTTCAGTGCCATCAGTCATTTTCAAGGATATCAGCAATGTAAGTGGTTTAGAGACTCGTGGACTGATTATGGAATAAATAAAACTGCCATGGACCCTATAGAACATGAAAATTATTGCAAAAATCTTTGCAAACCATGTATTGAGCAATGTAGTATAGACTGTAATCACCCTGTTCATAACACTGTTAAACAAATGACTAAAGGTGAATGGTCAACTTACAAGTCCTCCCCATATAATAATTCCCTTGAAGAATATATGAGAGAACACATGGAATGACTTGTATTAACCAAAGTCCAGTACTAGATTGTGCTTGGGAAGCCCATGATTGTCTGCAGGATTTACACAAAAGCCTGGGACACAATGCAGTATAAAAGGGATAGATTCCCTGATCTTACTATTTTTTGATGTAAATAATATGGACCAGTCACAAGGGCTTAATTGTGACCAGATTTCCCATGGGCTTCGCTGTACCAAAGTATCCAAAATGTAAATAAAATATAGTTTTCTTGTCAGATTTTACAAAAAAGCATCCACTTTGTTTTGTCGGCATGAATAATTTTCTCATGGGCTTTGAAAGAAAGCATCCACTTTGTTATCTTTCGTAGGATTTTCTTTTTCGGACAGAATATACTATCAGATTTGCCCTGGCGTTACCCGAAAGCAACTATTCCTTTCCTTAGATGGGAATCTTTGTGCGGACATCGCCTTAGCACTATCTGAAAAGTAATGATTCTATCCACCGTTTACGGATGGCCTACAGTAATGTTTGTCCCCTGTCATCCCTATATAATAAGAGTAAGGCTTATTGATGAGGCATTGGAGTTTAGATTGAGTCTAGATTTTTGTGAGTTTGAGTCAAGTGCCTCTCCTGCTCTGCATCTGTGGACATTCTGTCTGATCTGCTTGCATCATGAGAAGAACTTAAGTCCTTAGGTGATTTGGGACCCTGCGCATTAGTGTGCTCGGCACTGGTGAGAACCTAAAGTGGTCGAACCATATAGAGAGTCAACTAGTCTATATATGTGTCGAAGTCTGATTCTGAGGCAGAGTCTATCCTTCGCCAGGTAGCCTCCGGTATTGCTTGTTCCATGCTAACAGCATAAAGCCCGGTAAATGCGAAGATAGTCAATCTCTGTAAGGAAATCTCTCTGTAAGAATTATTCTGTAAACAAAGTCATATCCATTCTGAAATAAAATGAGTACACCATTCTGTATCTGAATACATCATCTGCGCATTAATATTGTCTGCTGTGGTAGTAGTTGTCTTTGTGCCTTCATCTGAAGTTCGCAGGAAGTTCGCCAAAGGAACGAAGGGGTGCCAAGGCTGTTGTTAGGTAAGAAAGCCGTTGTTGAGGCCATAAGAGTGTGAAAGTTCTGAGTAGGTTCACCACTAGTTCACCAGGAGTCGGTTGTCAAAGTCATTCGAAGAGACGCAGCAAGTAGCAAGCTCGTGAGAAGAGCCCCTACTTTCGAAATGCAGCAAGTAGCAGGCTCGTGACAGGAGACCCTCCTTAAAATTGGTATCAGAGCCAGTAACGTCTGGTTTTTGAGGTTGGTATTCAAAACTATAAAACTCATTTAAGAATGGAATCTTTCAGAAAGTCCGTTTCCTTCCGAGAACTTGAAGGGAGAGATTCACAGGCTGAGGAAAACCCATTAAGGGAAATGTTTGCTAGTAGCTCCAGTAGAGTTTTAAATTCTGCTGAACTTTCTTATGAAGAATCCAAGCCATCAGCCTGATGGGAACTGCCTCAGATAGCTCCCTCAGAAGTGTATAGTGACCTTTCTGCTTTTCATTTTATTGCAGCCACTAGAATAAGCATTAAAGAGTCTGTAAGCCAGGTCCATGAGAAATCAAATAATATATAGACTATATCTATGTTAAAACCCAAAGAACTACAGGTAGAGGCAAAGAGGCTAAAGGCAAATTATTTGCATTTAGGATGTATCCGAGTAGGGATCAATGCCTTAACCCATAAACGCTTAAATACTTTTGTGCTTCCTACTGTAAGAGATATGACGCAAAATAAATATACAGATTCCCTAATAGGCGGCATTGTTGCTCCATTATCCGATGGCCCAATCTACTTTGACTGTTACCCCAATTTCTCTGTGTATACCTTTGACGAAACCATAGATCAGATTCTACAATTATAGATCCAAACAACTGGTTTTGATATGAAGAAAAAGAGAAACAATATAGTGATTCAGACCAATGGTTGTTTCTATCACACCAATACCCTTTGTCCAGCCATCCACCATACACCCAGCAGAGACTCAAAGTCAAGTATAATTGTCCTCACTGATGCAAAGAATCAGAAAATTGAGCATCAGACCATTCGATGGGAAGACTTGACATTTCCAGAACACTGGGTTGTAAATAATCCTAAGCCTCTCATTCCTAAGGCTATTACCTTCGTTGATATTACAGAAAATATGTCTTTTGCAGTTATTTCATTCCCCAGGAGATCTACTATTGACTGGAGAAGAATAGAGTTAGCATGTAAGCAATCCAAGTATTACAAAGATCCTTCCACTATAGATACAGCTTGTTCCTCTTCATCTTTTTGTAAACATAATTCTTTATATGAATTAGCCCAGCTTGTAAATTATTCTTCTTTAGAAGTCAAATGCCCAGATTGTCAAGAACTTGTTAATCTACTTACTTTGGTTGAGTCTAACCTCCATTCAAATCATAACCCTAGAACTGGAATCGCTCCTCCTACTACATCTGTAAATTCATGCCCAAATCCCAAATGCACAGATATTCCTTTCCCACATGAATCAGATCTGGATCATGTGCTCATGATGCATGAACTTACCACTCTCGAAGGAGAAGATATAAGGCTGACAGAGATGATGTGTTTAATGAGACCAGCCAAACCCAGATATGGTTTGGGATACCTTGAGTAGGAAAATGGCCTGATTCCAGATTGCAGATTTCGCCCTGTTCCTTTTGACTGTAAAAATCCCGCAGTAATGGAAATGCATAAGTTCTTCTCACTTATGGATGGATGCTTGAAATCTGAGATTAGTGCCCAATGGATGAAAGCCATGCTAAATTGGGATCTGTACACTAATCCTCAAGTAGATGAGTTTGATCAGAACTATACTCCGGTAGAGAAGAAACAGTTTGCTGATGATTGGAAGCATTATATGGAGATGAATAACACTTGGATATCTTTTTATTCATGGAAAGATAATATTGCTCCCTTGAATGTCTTTACTGGTTCAACCAGCACCTCAACAAGCAAGCATGCTTGGACTGCACTTGATGGATCAAAAATTGAGACCGCTACGACCTTTCCTCCTTACAAAGGATTTGTCATAGGAGAAAACAAAAATGCAGCCAAAGCCATCCCTTTAGTCCAGAAAGATGACAATGCCTTGGGCATTGATGGAAGAATTCAGAAAGCTAGTGAACAACTTAACTAGACAAATACTGCAGTAAAAGGCTTGGAAATGAATGTTGCAAAATCAATAGAAGTCAGGGAACAAATTGATACTGTCCAAGTATCATTAAATGATGTAAATAAATGTTTGAACAATGTACAGTTTGAAACTAGCATGATTCGTTCTTATGCCAGAGAGTCATTGAACAAAATAGAAGGAGTAGAAGAAAAGTTAGTTGGTCATTTAGACACAACCAAACAAATTATATCTGGTTTAACTGGCAAAGTTGAAAAGATAAGTCTGTCTAAAATTGAGAAACCAGTTCCAAACTCCTTTCTTGTAAAAAGAAGCATAAGAATTCAGGACCCTGTGAAATCTGTAGACAGGTTTCCTGCATTATTTCCTAAAGAAGTAGCCATGTCTTCATCAGATACTGAGGCTACAAATAAGATCACAATAGCATCCTTGTTTAAGGATGAAGAAGCAGACATAGGGAAGGAACATAAAGACCAGGATACACAAATCCTCCCTATATATGAACCGCTTGAACACAGGTTCAACAAATATCCAGCACCTGACATAGAAGGAAAAGGAAAACTTCCTGAAGCACACCCATTTTTTCCAAATTCCCACAGAGAGTGGAATATAGATAACATGAGTGTAGGCCAAATAAGGCAAATGATTGATATCATGTACACAGAATATAAACTCATGTGTCTGCGAGGGAAATCTGAAATTGATGCTTGCAGGACAATTATTTAGTGTTTTACAGGGACACTCCTCAGGTGGTGGGAGATAGAATCATCTCCAAAACTCATAGAAACAATGGAAGCAGAAGTGCTAAAAGATGAGAAAGGAGATGTGATTCATAATTCTAATGGCACAGTTATCAGCAACATGATAGGAGCACTTACATCAATGATCTTGGAACATTGGTGCGGCAGTGAAACAGAAATCGCTGATAAAAATGAAGTCATTCTGATGAATTTAAAGTGCCACAAAATGTTTCAATATGATGACTTCCACAAAGATTGGATGCAAAGAAGATATGAAGTCAAGGACTCAAAGAATCTGTTATGGAAACAGGTATATCTTGCAACTCTGCCATCTAAATTTGTTGATTATATTAAAATGTAGGAAGTCTTTCAATTACCTTTTGAGTCATACACATGGGGAGAGATTTATTCTCTCATTACAAGGACATTGGTCATTCTATGCACTAGCTCAAAGGTAAATAAGTCTCTAGAAAAGCTTTCCAGACTGCCTAACAGAAAATCCATATGCAGCAAATATGGATTAACATTGGATGATCCTTTGGTAAAGAAAAGGAAGGCTAAGAAAAAAGCCAAAAGAGAGTTTAAAGAGACTTTCTACAAAAACCGGAGAAATTATCCAAAGCCCAAAGGCAAATATTCAAAGTCGAGGCATGGTCAAGCCTCTGGAACAAAAAGAGGATATTATAAATATGTTCCCAAAACTCATTATTACAATCCTTCTGATATCCATCTGCATACTCATAAACAAGATAGATTGTTCGCTATGTGGGAAAACTGGACATACTTCCTCCCAATGTCCAGAGGGTGAAGAATCAAAACTAAATAGGGGAAAGAAGTCCCAAGTCTGTTCCCAAAGAAACAAACAAGTAAAGTAAGAAGGAAGAAGACTAATTGTGTGTATGAAATGCGGTTCTCATGCTTACAGCACAAAGCACTGCTCGAATGTCACAATCAGAGAAATCGCTCAGCAGCACCAAATAAATGAATCATATTACGATTCATTTAGTTCTTCGACTGAAGAATAACTCCATGCTCACATGGGGCAATATTCAGATTCTATTTCTTTAGATTGTTTGTGTTCTGATTCTGAAGAATGTGCATGTCATGTCCAATATAATTCTGACTATGAATATTTCAGTGACTCAAGTGAAGAACACAGGGAACAACATAAGCCCCAAAAGGAAAAAGTCCTTATGGCCGCAACGGAAGAAGAAGAGCTAAAAATCCTATCACAAATCCGTGCCATGGAGGATGGAGAAATGAAAAACCACCTGACGGAAGCTTTTATGGATCGGCTAAAAGAAAAAGCTTCAAACAGTCCAGGTAAGAAATCTCTATTTGTTGATGCATCATATGAAAGGAATACAAAATCATTCCAAAGGAATCAACAGAACCCTGAAAGAGTAAGATCTCTTACTCTAAGAGAAGTCAGAAGAGAGATTCATAATCTCAAAACCGAAATTTCTGCACTAAAAGCTCAAGTCGCAGAAATCCAGAAAGGAAAACAGATGGCAAAAAAAGGCGATGATAATCAGCCATGGCATATTGATTCTCATAGTAGTAATCGAGAAGTACAAATTGTTGAAGGTATGAAGGATCCAAATTTTTGATTCAGAGACATGAGATTGTTAACCATATTGTACCAACAGCACCATGTTCTGATAAATATCTGCATAAAAGGGAAAATGTTTGAAATGATTGCTCTTAACGATTCTGGAGCAGATATTAACATTTTGAATATGAAAAATATTCCAGCAAAATATTGGGTGACTACAGAAACAGAAGTGGTACGATTGGGTAACAAAAAGCTTAGATACGAAGTACCCAAAGCATCTGTTTGTTTTGAAAGCCAATGTATTTATATGAGGTTTGCAGTAGCTGATATTCCAGTAGACTGCATTCTTGGTAATATATTTCTTGTAGCAGTAGAACCTCATGGGTCACCTAGACTCAAAGGAGGTAAAGCTGGATATTTTATTTTTGTCCCCACCTCAAAAGGGACAAGAAAGAAAATTGAACTCCCATATATCTCCAATCCTCGAATTTCTACAATGGTACACACTGTACAAGATCTGGATAGAGCCGAAGCTAGATTATCAGAATTAAAGGATCTGAAATGTATGCTGAGAATAGAAGAACAGCTTAAGCTGCCTCAGATCCAGAACAAAATTGGATATTTAAAGAAAATAATAGAAGAAGAATGCTGCTCTGAAGAACCTAACGCCTTTTGGCATAGGAAGCAGCACACAGTGGAACTCCCTTACAAGGAAGGATACACTGGCAAGCCTTGTAAAATCAAAGCTATCCTGATGAACACAGAGTACCAAGATCTTTGCCAGAAAGAGATTCAGCAGCTCCTCAGTACAAGACTAATCAGAGAATCCAACAGTCCTTGGAACTGTTACGGGTTCTATGTCAACAAAAGAGCTGAACAGATTAGAGGCATTCCTAGATTAGTCATAAACTATAAGCCTCTAAATCCAGTCCTGGTCGATGACACCTATCCAATCCCACACAAAGGAGACTTGATCAGAAGGATAGCAGGTGTCAAGATATTTTCCAAGTTCTACCTGAAAGCAAGATTTTGGCAAGTGGCCATTGCTAAGAAAGATAAGTTTAAAACTGCCTGCAGCATACCAGCAGGATATTATGAATGGAATGTCATGCCTTTTGGACTCAAGAATGCTCCATCAAAGTTTCAAAAGGTAATGGATGACATTTTCAAGCCATATTTTGATTGGCTGATTGTATATATTGATGATGTATTAATATTTTCTAAGACTATTCAGGAACATTTTAAACATGTAAATATTTTTAAGAATTTGGTTAAGCACAATGGTTTAGTGCTTAGCAAGAAGAAGATAGAGGTATTTCAAACCACTATCAAATTTTTGGGCCATACGATCTGCAATGGGCAGATTTCTCTACAAAAGCATGCATTGGAGTTTGTAGATAAGTTTCCAGATGTTATCACAGATAAGAACCAACTGCAAAGGTTCTTAGGTTGCCTTAATTACGTCAACAATTTTTATCAAGACTGCGCCAGTGACAGAAAAATCTTAAATAAGAGGCCGACAAAGAATCCTCCTGAATGGACAGAAGTCCATACAAAAGCAGTCAAAGACATCAAGGCCAACGTAAAATCCTTGCCCATTTTGTATGTTGCTGATGATCTTGCATACAAAATAGTTGAATCCGATGCAAGTAATATTGGATGGGGTGGTATTCTAAAGCAAAAGGTTGGAAAATAAGAGTAAGTTGTTCAATTTTCCCCAGGAGTATGGAATCCAGCCAAACTGAACTACTCCACGATAGAAAAAGAAGTCATGGCAGCATGGAACTGCATCAGTAAGTTTGAAGTTTATCTTATTAATAAACCTTTTCTTCTAAGAACTGATGCATCTTCTCTACAGAAGGTGTTAACAAAAGACATCAAGAAGGCTAGAGAAGCCCAGTTTTCCAGATGGCAGGCTTTATTTGCAAACTTTGACTTTCAGGTAGAGCACATCAAAGGAAAAGACAATAATTTGCCTAATTTTCTTAACAGAGAATACATTGAAACAAAATATCATGTCATGATGATCATCACAAAATGGGACCAGCACCAGAAACAAGAAGTCTTGAGAATCATGCCTGATGACCAAGACTGGGAAACCTACAAACCCATGTGGCAGCTCCGAAATACGAAGGTGTTAGACGCCAATTTGCAGCCACACACTAACCTCCAACACTTTGTTCCAGAAAGAAAAGTATACCCTAAAGGAGGAAAGTGGATTCATGATATGATATATGATAAAGCAAGACGGAATGGTGACCTTGCAAGACAGGCTTTGGAACAAAATTTTCACAACATTGCCACTATTTGGTGCCATGGTGGACGCAGCATAGGAATGTATGAAAGGTATGTCAGCATATACAGGACAAGAGATCTCTGGAATGAACCAGACCATGTTAGAACCCAGCCAGCTACTAGATGGCAAAGAAATGATCCCAAGATCATATTTCCAGATACAGTGTATAACTTTGCAGACTACAAACAACTCTGGTGGGAATTTCTCAACCTCGACGACATGATCGAAACCTAATACACCAGACTCAGGTTCAGTGCCATCGGTCATTTTCAAGGATATCAGCAATGTAAGTGGTTTAAAGACTGGTGGACTGATTATGGAATAAACAGAACTGCCATGGACCCTATAGAACATGAAAAATATTGCAAAAATCTTTGCAAACCATGTATTGAGCAATGTAGTACAGACTGTAATCACCCTGTTTATAACACTGTTAAACAAATGAATAAAGGTGAATGGTTAACTTACAAGTCCTCCCCATATAATAATTCCCTTGAAGAATATATGAGAGAACACATGGAATGGCTTGTATTAACCAAAGTCTAGTACCAGATTGTGCTTGGGATGCCCATGATTGTCCGCAGGATTTACACAAAAGTCGGGGACACAATGCAGTATAAAAGGGATAGATTCCCTGATCTTACTATTTTTTGATGTAAATAATACGGACCAGTCACAAGGGCTTAATTGTGACCAGATTTCCCGTGGGCTTTGCTATACCAAAGTATCCACAATGTAAATAAAATATAATTTTCTTGTGGGCTTTTAAGCAGGGGCTCCTGTCACGAGCTTGCTACTTGCTGCGTCTCTTCGAATGACTTTGACAATTGACTCCTGGTGAACCATTGGTGAACCTACTCAGAACTTTCACACTCTTATGGCCTCAACAACGGCTTCCTCACCTAACAACGGCCTTGGAGTCCCTTCATTCCTTTGGCAAACTTCCTGTGAACTTCAGATGAAGGCCCAAAGACAACTACTACCACAGCAGACAATATTAATGTGCAGATGATGTATTCAGATATAGAATGGTGTACTCATTTTATTTCAGAATGGATATGACTTTGTTTACAGAAGAATTCTTACAGAGAGATTTCCTTACAGAGATTGACTATCTTCGCATTTACCGGGCTTTATGTTGTTCACATAGAACAAGCAATACCAGAGGCTACCTGGCGAAGGATAGACTCTAATTTATATTAAAATAAATATGATTAATATAATTATATTGTTTATAATAGTTTTATGATTTCCAGTTAATTCACATTATTGAAGTAACTCCCGTAGAAATAGTATTAAATATTATGTATATATTAAATAAACTTGGAATTTGAGTAATTCAAGATTTTAAGAGCCTTTATTAGAAGGATTAAATAAACTTATTTAAATTAATTTTATATTTAATTGTTTTTTTAAGAATTATTTTTTATGCAACCAAATTGCGCCATCATTCATGATAAGTGTGTGTGGGAATCTAAAGAACATCCTGCGGTGAAGGATGACTCCCTTCTAATCGCGCCTCATCCACTTCATCTTGACATCCCTTGTGATTTTGCCACTACTAATTTCTCATGTGAAAACCGATTTTCGGATGCTTCTACTTCTGATCATTCACAGGGCACCTTGGGTGTCAGCGTGTCATTACAGTGCGGAGAGGAAACATCTTCCTTAGAAAATCTGTTCAATATGTCGTTTATCTTTCTTGAAAATATAGAGGGTGAAAATATTTTCTTTTCATCTACCCCTCTTCTCGATTCATCAAATCATGAGGATGCCAACAAACATCCTGAATTTTCTGATCTTGGTTGTTGTGATCTATTCACTTCCTCATCTGATTTGGATGTTGATTCAACCATTGTTAATCTATCCAAAACACTAGTCTATGATGATCTACTTGTCTATAAGGTTGAAACCCCCCAGATTGTTGAGCAACTTCCGCCTGAGCTCATGGTTATGTCAAGCCCTCATTGTCCTGAGGTTGATTTCACTTCCGTTCAGGAAATTTTTGAAAAATTCAAGGCTCCTCATCATTCTCTTCTTTGCATTGAAGATCAACCAAACACCCAGATTTCACTTCCTCCACTCGAACTACACGACCCCATTGCCCATTCATTACACAACAATCACACATGCACAACACAAGTGGTCTAGCTTTCTCGTGTTTGCTTTCATGTCACAGTCAAGAGAATGCGTACATTCAACATTTGCACACAGTGTAGAACAACATCATGGAAGATCCATAGAATGCATGGCATGAACTTTCACTCATTTTTGTTCTGTGGTCACTTGTAAGCTCAGAGTGTTTTTGTATTTATTGAAATATGGCAACAAGAATATTCCAATTTAATTTGTCTTTGAATTATATTATCCTTTAAATTAAGGAGATAAGATTGAGTTATATTTGAGTTGTAATTAGTTGACTCACTTTACTGATTTAAGTCCAGTTAAATTAGTTCCAAACTATTTGAGGAACTAATAGTGAGTTAATAGTCAGTTTATGCATTAATGCACTCAACTAGTGCTACTCCAGTTAACTGAAGATTCCCTCATCAGAAAATCATGCATGTCTATTCAAAGAAAGACCCAGTTGTGATTAATATTCAAGGACAGCGTACTATCAATTGCATGTGTTTTCTCATGGATAAAATTCGTGCATGTAGTCAAGGATTCATCCTTGAGGATTGCGCAATTTTGAAGGCTTGGTTTTCTAGTTGGTAATAGGTTAATCATCCACAAGGAATAGCGCAAGGAAATAGGAGCTTGGAGGATAGAAAGGAAGGTTGGAGAGAAGTTGAGATTTCCCGTGAGAATCTATGAGGATTGTACTGAGAGCTGGCTAGCTATGAGAGCTAAGGGTTTGTATAATTCCTATGTATTTCCACCATGTGTGATAATACAATAGTGTGGGGTTTTGTCTGATACTTTCCCCAAAGTATTTTTATGTGTATTGTGCCATTGATTCTTCTTCTTCTGGTTATATTGTTCAAGTCAATCTTTAAGCTTCCACAAATAGATAGTAGAAGTAGGTTATAGTATTCTGTTTTGATTTATATTGCATTATTGAGTTAACCTATCACAGTTTTTTTACACTCTTCACTATTACATCTTTCTTGCTTGCTAGTTCACACAGTTGTCTTGTTTACGAACCGTACCTTCACCAACATGGGTCAACCAATGCGCTGGTGAATGAATTGGAAGTATCACTTCACGTGAGATGACCCATGCACTGTTAGCTTAGGAGTAGGAGTAGTGTTTGCTCTTGAGTTTTTTTTTCTTGCTTGTTTGCTTACATGCTTTTCTTTCACTTTTTCTTCTACTCTTGCTTTGTTTTATTGTTTGTTAGTTTGCTTGCTTCGTTTTATAGGATAGTTTCACATGAAACCATGTATGACTCTTGAAATCAGCTTGGTAAAGTACAAGAGGCCTTGTGCTTATATCACTACTTGGTTATCTTTCATCCTACCTCTGATGAAGAACTTGTTACTTTCATTCCACGATACATCGATGGAAAATACATACTGTTTGAAGTGAACCTTGGTGAAAACACAACTGTTGCGTGCTAACTGGTGTCACCTACTCTAGTCGGTTGTTTTTGGGCTAAGCCTTGTTATCTTAATCAAGTAGAGTAAGGTGAGGGGAAACCCTAAATAGGCACATCAGAGATATAATAAACTACTTCTCTGTTGGAACAACCTCTTCTTCTCTCAATAAGTTGGGTTCCCTCTTCTACCTCTCAAATAAATAAGTGCTATGCATAGTTGAAAAAAATGAAAAAAATGAAAAAAGTTTGGAAAAATGAAAAATAAATAAGGCAAAAGAAGAGAAAGGCTTCCTGCGTAGGGAGGTGATGCAAGTAAATCCGTCATGGTACTGACCAGGCTTGCTAGAAGCAGAGCCATGCTTGTGTTCCTATGTTACTTTGTCGGGGTACTATCCAGGCCTGCTAGCAGTGGAGCAACACCAGAGATGAAACTAAGACTCTGACGACTATACTACTTGTGCACCAATATACCCCTCAGCCCAAATCGAAACAATTGTGCTGCCTTGGCTTGGAATGTGTGTCAATTAACCAAAACTTGGCATACACTACATCTTACAATAAAGCTAGTGGGAAACCAAGATGAGTTGAGAGCTGAACAATACTTCTGGAGGTGTTAGACTTACCTTTCATGAACAAGGTCCATTCAGAGAGCTAGAGTTCTACCAGTGTTTTGCCAGTGTTGTAGCAGCTACAACCACCCTCCAAATTTTTTCCTTAGCTTCGTTTTGGAGCCTCCCTTCCAACCTTCACACCAACTTGCCTTGCTTCATCAAGTTCACAAGCTTCAGTGTTTTTCTTCCAAAAAAGTAGCCTATCGATCACAACTTGATCCATTCCCCTCACAGTCTATTCACCCAGACTTGGTCCAGCTACATGCTGAGCAACTTCCCCAAGAAAATTGTGCATTTCTTGAGGGCAACCAACCTTCCCTCCATAAATTACGCAATCATGTCTGACAGTCTACTAGGCTTAAAGATTGTCTAATTCTGCCAGTCAACACTCCCAGCAGGAATTGTGCAATTTTCCCCAGCAAGGCTACTCAGCCCAGAATTTATGCAAATCTCGGCAGCACTCAGATGCTCTACCCATAAATTTTGCAAATCTCTTGGGTAGTCAACCTAGCTCCTAGCCATAAATGCACATTTCCTTTGAGTAGTCGAGCAATATTTTGCATGTGCAACTCAGTTGATCGATTCCCTCTGGGACCAAGCAAAATAGACTTGCATGCATGGGCTACTTCTCCCAAGGCAGCATGCAAAAGGCATCCCTTGTTTCATGGATCTATGTTTAGCAGTTGGAGGTTACATGCAAGGATCATTTCAAAAACCTCCCACCAAGTGTTTCTTTCCCTAGATTTTTGACATGCGCGTCACAACCTCGTTGTTATCAAAATTCATCAACTAGATGCTGCATAGCTCATTTATCACATAAACATTGCAGCTCTGACATCCCACACCACATCTAGGTGCAATTGGAACATTCAACTTAGTTGTTTTGGGGTAAGCCTGCTTCCCATGGCTTGTGTTACATTTCTATCGCTTTTTGTGTTTTCACTAGTATGAGTACTGTTTGCTTGATTTAAGTGAAAACTTGCTCTTTTTTACATGTATATTAGCTTTTCCTAGCACTGTTTCATTTTTCGTCAACATCTCGCTGTTGTCACATGCATGAAACTATTTTTTGTGAATGGTCACCGATTCGGTGACTCGCCTCACCCTCATGCATGTTGTTCCATTTTCTGAATCTATCATTCACCATTTGCATGCATGATCATTCACTTATTTTTACACTCAGTATCAACATGCATTTGCCATCACATTCACTTTTAGTTTCCCGTCGGCGAGTCTGGCCAACCTCGGCCTGGACTCTGCCTCACCAAGAGCCTCACCAAGACAGCATTGCACAATACTGAGAGGGAAGGCTCTGCCTTCCTCTCTAGAAATGTGCATTTCTACCTAGAATTTTTTCCCCTGGCCTTCTTCGTGCAATCCTGAAGGTCAATGACTATTGGCTAAGAAAATTGTGAAATGCCTTCGCTAAGCCTGCAGCCATTGCCAGCTGAGATTGTGCATTACGCCATTCCAGCATTTAGCAGCCAGACTGGATTGTGCATTGTGAAATTCCAGTATTCAGTCAGTCTCCTAGCAGCCCAGACTATGCCTTGTGCAATCTTGGCAATCTGTCTCATGACCTCCTGGCCGAAATTGTGCAACCTTCATGATCAGTCACATAGGTATGTTACAAGTTAGTTCTCAAGTCCATTTTTTCTTCCACTGACAGATTTCTTGCCTTGAGTGTTGCCATGTCTCCAGGTATTGGAGGTGTTCATCTACCTCTCAACAATGTAGGTACAATGGCTTCCAAGAGAGCAGAGTTAAAGACACCGTTCAGAGCACACCTATAGATGCAGTTGATCAAATGTCTATGAGCTTGCCTACACATGAAGATATCAAGTTGTTCGTAGACAAGAACATCAACATATCACATCAGTCAACATCATTAACAACAATTGAAGGTAGCATACCAAACGTAGCGAATAGAGTGAATGTAGTGAACGCAACAAATGCAACAAACACAACAGATGCAATGAATGAAAGAGGAAGGTTGTTGACAACATAGAGGTGGAACAAATTTGCAAGATCAAGTAGATCCATTGATAAAGAAAGAAACTTTGGAGACTCAGGCTATGATATGACGGTGCAACATGAAGATCATGCAAAGACAGAGAAGGGAACAGAGAAGGAGTTGCATGTGCTGAAGCAGCAACTCAGGAAGAACATGAAGCTGCACAGGCAAACGAATGAGTTGTAGCAGGAACAGGAGAAACAGTGGATGCAACATGCACTCACGGATGAAACTATTCCCATACAAGTTAAAGATCCATCCCAACAGCTAACACAGAGTAGAAATGGTGTGTTTTGTTGATCACATGGAAGGAATTCAACAACATGCATGTTATTGTGCACACACATGCAATCCAACCCATTCAACACTCACCAAGGTGAAGACAAGAAGTAAGTCCAACTGGAGTTGAACATGTACTTTCGCAAGTTGATGCGCATGACCACCAACACACATTTTAAGTTCAGCACGGACACTATGCATCAGTGTGTTGCCAGTTCAGCCGCACCCAAGAATATCATGCGCATGTTAGCAGACGTGTTGGATAAAATGGGGCCAAACTAGTGCTTTTGTTGCAACGGAGGCAAGAGTTTGCTTCAATAGGATGTCACCATGAGGTGCATGCACACCATCATAGACGACCAAGATTGGCATCAGCTCACCACCTTCACCATCACAAGCATGTCAAAGAGTTGGTCTCATCACAGCAGACTGTGTGTCAGTGATGTATTGCAAGGCTTGCTCAATCCATGTTGTCTCACATGAGTACATGTGCATTGTAATGTTGAGTCATGTCAAGTGTAAGTCAAGTGTCAATAGTTGGATGTAACATTCCTAGAGTAGGTGAAGCGTTATGAGGGTAGTTGAACTGTCACAAAGGGGAATGTCAAGGGTCACCCCACCCTTTGCTATATATAGTCCCTCATAACTCATTGTATAGGCTTTTGGTTAGCCAAGCTTCTCATAAGACTATCTTAGAGAGAGCTTGGACAATATTGTAACGTGCCTTGGCCTCTCCACTGCACGGAGCTAGTTCATCTCTTTGGAGGAGCAAGCGGATGGGTTAATAACATTCCATTGTTGGGGTTAGTGAGTTTACATGGATGTATTGTATGATTGGAACTTACACTTCTTTATATAATAAGAACTCACACATTTTCACACGTGTATTGTATCTATTGTAAGACTGATCTTTAACACTTGTAATGCATGTTGCTTTAACCTATGTTCTACATATGAACTGATTCATTTGTTGTTATCCATCATCTATTAATGGAAATGTGTTGTATGTGCTGTTAATGTTGTCCCGTCTGTGTTGACTGCTCTGCCGAACACCAAGCAGACCTTTCACATGAACCTTGCTGTAACAACTATTGCACTCGTTCGGATTGATCCATGAGTGATGTACACATTATCTTAACTTGTATATTGTGAATACCGCATCTGAGTACTGCTCCACCGGAAGTTCTATATGTCCTATGTGTTATGCGTTTCTAGCCAAGTTGAGACTGATCCCTTTCAACCTGGAACTCACATTCACCCCCATCTCCACCAACTTGTGTTAGAACCTCTCATACACCTTCCTTGACTCATTGCAACAGTCACACCCTTGCTATTAACAGAGTTATCTTACTTGCCTCTATGCGACATCACAGTCAAGGCATTACAATACAACCCACTGTTGGGACTCCTACACCAAATGGTCTGAGGTCTAATTGGGACTTCTTACCGAGGAGATCCATTTACATGTTTGCAGGTCTAGCATCGTCAACACAAACCTAGTTCAACCAAGTAAATCTATTTTAAGCTAGTTAATGATAGGTCAACCTAGTAAACTTAATAAACCTAGGTCAATGTAGTAAAACTTTGTCAAATAGTAAACCTAGGTCATCCTTGTAAAACTATTAGACCTAGATCAAACTAGTAAATGTAGGTCAACCAAGTAAACCATATATGAACCCAATAAACCTAGATCAACCTACTAAGCCTAATAAACCTAGTTCAACCTAGTAAAATCAACTCAACATAGTTTTCGCCCTTAGGGGAAATTAAGGGCTTTTAAATTTTTAGTGGGTGAATATTTTGTATCATAGTACATTCCTACAAATCACCTCAAATAGCCCACCTTATTTTAAGGGAGAGGGTAAAAAATGTAAATTTAGCCCTTGAAATTAGGAGTTACAACCTTCCATTCGCCCTAATTTTCAAGAATAGGTTTTATTTAAGTGAATCCTATGGGCCAAATGCCATATTTATAAAAGAGGTATGGTAAATTAATAAAAATATAAAGAAATGAGAGGTATGGTAAATAAATAAAACACTTTTTATATTTACTCCATAAGTCAGCTTATATACATGCAAGGGTGTAAACAAATATAAATATAAATAAAGTGGAGGTATGGTAAATAAATAAAACCTCTTTTTATATTTAGTCCATAACCCTCTTTCTATTTATGAAGGCTCAAAAAAGAGGTTTTATTTAAGTGAATCCTATGGGCCAAATACCATATTTATAAAAGAGGTATGGTAAATTAATAAACATATAAATAAACGAGAGGTATGGTAAACAAATAAAACATTTTTTTATATTTACTCCATAAGTCACCTTATATTTACGAACACTCAAAAAATTCATTATATTTAGGTGAAACCTATGGGCAAAATACTATGGGCCAAATACCGTGGGCTAGATTATTATTAATACCATGCAAAAAAACATTATTAACCCTAATATTAGTATTAATAAAAATAAAAATGGCACATGATATTGACCCATGGTATTCATGTGGAATGTAGCCTATTTAAATGGGGGAATTAAACCAGCATACATCCATCTTTACTCTGGATCTACTAAGCCTCGAGAGGGATCAAATATCGTGATATGAAAACTAGCATAGAGTGTAAAAATATTTGATCCCTCTCGGGGCTTGGTGGATCAAGAGTAAAAATGGATGTTGTAATTTAATGTATGTTAAACATTTTCACTTGGTTAAAATAATAAAATAAAAATCGATTATTAATTTTATTAATTTTTATAAGTTACTAATTGTAATTTTTAAGCTCGAGGTTTATGATAACCCAAGGTATTGACCCATGGTAATACCATGGTATTCATGTGAGCATAGACTGTTTAAAGGGGAAATTCTATCATCTTAGATCCATCTTAATTTTGGGTCTACCAAGTGCTCAGAGGGATAAATAGGTTTCATCCCCCTAAGAGTGGTAGATGTGGAGTTAAGATGGATATAGATTGGTTTTTATGATAATGAAGATATTAAATAGACTTAGAAAATTATATTGTAAAAGAATCTTAAGGTGAATGGTTAAAGCTACATTTAGTCACTTCACAAAATTTAGTAAAAAATACCAATATCTCCATTAATATTGGTTTTTAACTTTTTCTGATTTAACAAAAAAAATTCAATACAATGAAACCTTATCACTCTTTCCGCATCACCCTCGCAGAAGATTTCTCACTATTTTTCAAACATTCTCGATATGATATCTTCATGAAAAAGTTTAGGTACTGATGTTGGATTAGTTGTTTGAAAAATACGCTGGTTTATACAATCTTTCATCTTCTATGCTATTCTTAGTTTTTCCTAATGATCTGTAGGGGTTGGAGCCACTGCACCATATTTTCCTAAAAGGTGGAGATTGTTCACCAAAAATGAAATTAATCTACATGTTACAATGTTGTTAAAAAATGTGAAACCTATGAGGGTAGTGAATTATGCTAATAAGCAATTTAGATTTGGAGAGCTGTAATTAAATTTTATTATTTAATTGAAGATTTCCAATTAAAATAATAATGAATCTACATTTATGTATTCATATATTGATTGAAAGGATTCTCACAATGGTCATTTCTTTCAATTAGATCCCCTTCAAGCCTTTGGGATACCTAATACTTTCTTATATAATATAGTTGGGGCTTGCTACTTGTTGCTATGTTGGGGTAAACAAACTTGATGTGTTTTTTCTTATCTCACAGTTGGAGTCTATGGAATAAGAAAGAAATTTGATAACTTGAAAAAAGAGGTAGCTTGACAAAAGTTGTAGAGAAAAGATTATTCTCTCCTACCTTGACAGAACTCATTGTCAGTGTCAACACCTACAAGAACTTTGTTGTGGAATATTATCAAAACTAATAGAAGGATATGAAAGAGTGTATTGTAAGAGCCTTGATAAACATGGCCACTGAAACTTGGAACATTTTTTGTAGAAAGAGAAAATTATGTTTATTTTTTCCAGACATGTATGTTAGTATATTACAGTTTATTGAATATGTTTTCTTATTATCATATATGGTTTCATACTTTAACAAAAAAATTTCCAAGACTTCACAATGTTTTATTATTCAGTAAAAGATTTGCCAAGATCTTACAAGATTTTATAATTCAGTGAAAGATTCTCCATCACTGTACAAGATAATATAATATAGTGAGAGATTCACCAAAAAAATTATATATACATATTATATTATTGATAAAATCGCCTCCCATTTTTCCTATGTAACATGGGGATTAGCCCATTTATTATACATATAAATTTAGGGTGATTCTTAAAATTTTCCCTGCAACCTGGTAAACCTAGGTCAACATGGTAAACATAGGTCAACAATGTTAGATTATGAATTTTTTTTATATTCATCACATTGTGATGTTGTTTCTTATACATCAAATTGTAGCATTCTTTGTTGTTCATCACATTGTGATGTGATTATTTTGTTAAGTTCTCACATTGTTTGTTATTTTGCACATTGCAACATCATTTTGTGTTCATCATATACCTAGTAAACGTAACTCAACCTAGTAAACATAGGTCAAAAATGTTACATTATGACATTGTTTGTTATTCTTCATGTTGTGATGTTATTTATTATTCATAAAATTGCAACATTCTTTGTTGTTCATCACTTTGTGGCATAATTATTTTATCCAGTTCGGACATTGTTTGTTACTTTCCACACTACAACATCATTCATTGTTCATCATATTACACATCCACTTGTTTAGATGGTCATCTTCCTCACATTATCAAATTTTGTAGCCTTGACATAACTACGAAGTGAGACATTCATTGCATGTGTTCTCTTCACTAATGTTCCTCTTTAAAATTTGATAGTTCCTAAAACCTAGGTCAACTGAGTAAAAGTAAGTCAACCTAGAAAACCGATTAATCCTAGGTTAGATTGCAACAACATTTATTTTTTGTCAAATTGTGATGTCATTTGTTGTTTATAATCATTTATTTTTTGTTACTTTAAAATTACATCTGTTGTTTGCCACATTTCAATGACGTCACAATGTATTGTGGTTTTCTTATTGTCACATTATGGAATTGTTTGTTTTTCATCATATTGTAATGCCATTTATTATTAATTAAATTAAAACACCATTTCTTGTTCATCATATTGCAACGTCATTGTTTTTTCCAATTATGATTTTGTTTGTCGTTTTTCACATTGTGATGGTGCATTTGCTTTGTCATATTGCAACATTGTTTATCACATTGAGAACAATATTAAAGTTAATTCCCATGGTGACAATGGTTCATCATGACACCCATGTTAACTATGATTTACCATGTTAACCACAAAAAACCATATTCAACCATATGTGGCATGTGTTAATGTATAGATTAATGTTTAGTTAATATGTTATCAATGTCTTAATGTGTAAATATATATATTATTAATGTCTTGTCAATGTGTTAATGTGTAAATTAATTTGTAGGGTATTTTTTTTATTAATGTATTCTTACTATCTATGATTATTGGTTTGACCACATTTTAAGATCTTTTTTTTAAATGATGCATGATTATGCATCAAACCTTTGCCTTTTGCTTCCTTAATGTTATATATCTAAGAATATTTTGACAAAATATATTTACATAAATATTGATTCATTATCCTTCACATTTTCCTAATATTTGGATAACCTCAGTGGTCTTAAAGTGCTTTTATTTCACAAAATATTAAGCAAACAAAATAGTCAAAGACACCTAGTAATCCTAAGTCAACCTAGTAGACATAGTAAACCTAATAAACCTAATAATCATTGGTCAACCTAGTAATCCTAGTAAATATAGTGAACTTAGTAAACATAAGTCAATCGAGTAAACCTAGGTCAACCTAGTAAATCTAGTAAACATATGCTAACCTAGTATACCTCTTTCAACCAAGTCAACATAGTTTGAACTAGTAAATGTAATTAAACTAGTTAAACTAGGTCAAGGAGCATCATTTGGACACCATCATCACATCATGTCAACATCTCTTCTTGGGTTTGATACATATGAATATTACAAGTTTCTCTCACAAGTGCAAGGGAGAAGTAGGACAAAATTATTGGTGGTCAAAATCTGAAGTCTACTGCAACTTTGATCAGTGTTGACCGATGTTGAATTTGACTTTTGGAGCTAATTTAGAGTTCAATATCTTGGGCTTATTTCTGTTTTGGAAGGCTCAGTCTTTTGGCACAAAAATCAAGACATTTTAAGAAGTTTGACTTTGTTTAACCGTAGGAAAAATTGTAGACTTGGCTGCATAATTTTATCTCTCCTTTTACTAAGTTTGACTAGATATTTTTATATTTTCTTGGGTTCTCATTCACGAATATTTGAGGACACACTCTTTAACCTTTGACTAAATTTGATTGAATCACTTCAATCGTAGATTTGTGGACTAGTTAGGGTATGTTGACTGATATTGATTGTTGACCAAAATTACAGATTATGACAGTCGGACAGATTTGAATTTTCTTCATTAACATTTGGATCTTGGAAGGTTGATTTGTTGATAAGTCAAACTTTCAATCTTGTGTATGGATTTGGGCTCATTGTAATATTTGTTGAACATTTAAAGAAAATCTATTAGAAGAATAATTTCAAAAGATCTTCCCCCTTGTGAGATTTTTCCCTTGCCTTTTACCAAAACAGTGTCTCTTGTTGATG
The DNA here is from genome assembly GCA_031772625.1 of Pinus tabuliformis. Lineage (NCBI taxonomy): Eukaryota > Viridiplantae > Streptophyta > Pinopsida > Pinales > Pinaceae > Pinus > Pinus tabuliformis. The sequence goes on from CM062815.1 coordinate 605,742,258, forward strand.
TGTTGATTCTCTCATATTTTCATTTCATTTATTGTTCTATCTTAAATTCTTGTTTTTTATTAGAAGAATTAATTTTACTGAAAATATTTCTTATTGAATATATGAATTGGGCTAAAGTGATTGAAAAGACATAGAACAGTGAAAAATTAACATGGTATTAGAACTAAGGTGAAGGACAAGCCCAAAGGATACAAGCGCTAAATAAATAGTCTTTGGAAAAGTTGAAGGAGCCTATTTGATTTGGTCAAGATGTATACCTCTTACTTCAAGGAAAATGAGAAGTTGGTTGACTCATCTAACTTTATTTCTTGGAAGATTAGGTTGGAAATCATATCAGATGACAATGTTGTGTTGGAGTACATTCAAGGAAACGTTCCTGAGCCTCCAGAAAATTCTCTGACTGATGCTAAGGACAAGTACAAGAAAGGTGAGTTAAAAGCAAAGAAAATTATAGTTGATGGCTTACAAGATCATTAACTTTCCTATGTTGGATATTTGAAGAAGTCTAAGGATATGTATGATAAGTTGGTCAGCATGTATGAAGTCAACAATTTGAATGAAATCATACACTTGAAATATCAACTCAAAGATATGAAGACTAACAAAGGAGAATTGGTGCAATCCTATATCATGAGGATATCTCATCTCAAGGATCAATTGCAGAGATGTGGGAAAATTATATGTGACAGCGATTTGGTGTTGATAAATCTTTTAGGTCTCCCTCCTATTTCGGAAACCTTCATTACCACCATAAGAAATAACAATAGTTTCCCATCATTTGATGAGTTCGTTGGAAAACTCACTCAAGAAGAATCAAGGATGATCTCAAGAGGCCATATACAAAAACATGAAGAAGGAAAGCTTGCTACTTTCGTTGCTCATAACAAGAAAAGAAAGGAAAAGGAGGTACTTCTTCAAGTTCAAGGAATATTTCTCTCCAAAATTCAAATAGGAGGAATGGAAGATACAAGGAATCATTGCACATTTAATTCTACAATTGTCACAAGAAGGGTCACTATGCTCGAGATTTCCTTTAGAAGAAGAATGCTCGAAGATACAACACTAGAAGCAACAATACTAGGTTCAATAAGCAAAGAGGGAGAGATGATCGAAGGAATGATCATAATGGAAGATATGGAAGAATAAGAAGATATTCTTTCAATGATCTTGATGCATACCATTGTCCTCAAAATAAGTCAAGAAATTCCATATACAAAAGTAATACTGCTACTAGTCAATCTAAATATATCATTATTTCTTCACATTCTTGTTCCTCTCCCCGAGATACTTGGTATATTTGGTTAGTTGATAGTGGGGCCTCTCGTTATTTCTCTAGTATAAGGAGGTTCTCCCTAACTTGGTAGAAATGGAGTCCAATTTGAATATTTGTCTTAGAGACAACTCCAATAATCCATTAAGGGCTTTGGTTCTGTTAAATTTCATTTGGACTTTGGGGAATCTATTTTTCTTCATGATGTGATGTATGTGTCAGGATTGAAGAATAATTTGGTATCTATATCTACTTTAGAGGACAATGGAACAAGAATTTCCTTAATCAAAGGAAAGTACATACTTGACCTATGGGATGTCCTATGAGAGATGCTTTCACATTGGGATCTAGATTTGAAGGACTCTATAGAGTCATTGGAATACATGTTATACAAATGGTACATGATAATAATCATCAAAGTGAGTTGTGGTACTAAAGGTTGGCACATCTTCATTATGAATCGCTTCCAAAATTGAATAATCTGGTCTTTGAGATCCCTTATGTTCAATCTCAACATGATATAGCATGTCTAGGATGTGCCAGTGGGAATAAGACAAGGGGACCATTCTACTCTAGCAAGAATAAGACTAATGACATCCTCCAACTCATTCATTCTAACATATGTGGACCAATGCCCATAAATTTTCTTGGTGTCAATCTCTACTACATAACCTCCATTGATGATTTCTCAAGGAAGATATGGATATATTACTTGAATCATAAGGATGAGGCCTTTGGTATGTTCAAGGACTTCAAGGCTTTGGTTGAAAATCAAACAGGGAAGAAAATTAAGATCTTCAGGTATGAAAATAGTGGAGAGTAAATTTCAGATGAATTAGATTTTTGCAAGGAGGGTATCAAGAAGGACATGATTGTGCCCTATAATCCGAAACAAAATGGAGCAATTTAGAGAAAAAATAGGTCTATTGTTGAAGTCACCTAAGCCATCCTGCATAATCAAAAGTTCTCAATGTTCCTTTGGGATGACGAAACAAATACAACAGCATACGTTAAAAATAAGGTTTCTCATCAAGAATTGGACAAAAAGACTCCCAAAGAAGTATTCATAGGTGTCAAGCTCGACATTGGTCATTTTCGTATATTTGGCTTCCCTATATATTTCAATGTGTCGAAAGACAAAAGAAACAAGTTGGAAGCCATTGGAAGAAAAGGTATGTTTTTTGGGTATTTCGAAGATTCAAAAGTATTTAGAATATATATTTCTGGTCAAAGTAAGGTTGAAATTAGCAGGGATGTAGCATTTGATGAAGATGTTTCCCTTGGAAAAGCAAGGGACCTTCCTTTATCTCCTCCTCTTGAGAAGGAAAGTGATGATATGGATATTCTAGAAGGTCCTTCCATACCGGAATCTGAGAGAGACATTGTTGATGATCCCATGGAGCCCATGGACCCTTGGATCCTCCTCCATGTGATCCCCCTGAAAGGAAGAGACCACTTTGGATTCTTGACATGTTATAGGATGTCGAGAGATACATTCCAGTTAGAGGGAATTTTAGAGAAAGTAAGAAGTTGTGAAAGTACCAAGGATATGTTGTACTGATGAGAAATATGATTAAAGTTGAGCCTCACACCATGGAAGAATTAATTAAAGAAAAATTCTAGAAGGATGTCATGGTCGAAGAATATGAATCAATTATGCTGAATGATGTACGGGATGTCATTTCGAGACCAAAGGGGAAATCAATGGTGACTTCAAAGTGGATATTCAAGATAAAGCATGGATTCGATGGAAGTTTTGAGAAAAATAATGCAAGGCTCATGCCAAGAGTATTCTCCCAAAAAGAGGGAGACGACTATGATGATATATTTTCTCTCGTGGCCTAATATAGTGCCATTCATTCAATAGTTGTCCTTGTTGGAAGTAAAGGATGGAACCCTCATGAGATGGATGTGAAGATGACATTCCTTCTTGGCATGTTATAGGAAGAAGTTTACATTGAGTAGCCAGGGGTATTTGAAGTGGAGGACTGAATGACTCATCTTTGCAGGTTGAAGAAGGAATTATATTACTTGAAGCAAGCCCCCAGAGCATGGTATGCCTATATAGATAGCTACCTAGTGAATCTTGGATTCAAAAGAAGCAGCGTCGATCCCAACATGTACTTTAAAGTGGTCCAAGGTATGACCTTGATTTTAGTTTTATATGTTGATGATCTATTTCAAATAGGTAGTGAGATTCTAATGTTTGATTATAAGAGGGAGATGGCCTCTGAATTCGAGATGAAGGACCTTGGACTCATGCACTACTTCCTAGGCCTTTAGGGGTGGCCCACTAAAATTTTCCTTTCGAAAGGAAACTATTTAGTGAAATTGTTGGAAATATTTGGAATGACATAATGAAAGTCCCTAGTCACACCAATGGAAATGAATTTTAAGAAGATAAGTGGAGAAGTTACAGGACCCGATTTGGTGTATCCATCTAGTATAGATAGTTGATTGGGGCTCTGATGTTCTTAGTGAAAACTTGTCTGGACATATGATATGCATTGACCACCCTTAGTCACTTCATGATTGTGCCTCTCCATGCACAATGGGTTGCTTCTTATAACAACCCTGGTCCAAAATCCATGTAACAAAGTTAATAAAGGAAAAATAAGACCTTGGTCATGGGACACTTTTTCCAAGATGAATGATGGGAAAGAACATAGTGATGGGATCACTTGTGATTAATTAATGGCTATATGAATTGGCAAAGGAAATGGCTAAGTCTTTGGAAAGGCAAATTGGCATCAATCAACATTTTATTTATGAAGATAATGGAAATTTGGAGAAAAGCAAGGTGAAGGTCAGAGGTTGCATGTGAGGAGAAAAATGAAGGAAAATAATGGAAAATTGAAGAAAATAGAGGCCTCATTAATAAAATGACTTCTAAGGATCAATTCATGGCTTTTGTCATATGAGATTTTTGTCAGTTTAGTTTTGGAGCTCTCTCTCTATTCTCTCTCTCATACTCATGAACACTTAGAGTTTTCTTGGAGCACTATTAGAGGAGTGTGGAATACTTGGTATTTGGAGAAAGAAGGAAAGGAAAAGTACAAAAGCACAAGGGTACATCGGGATCAGCAACTATAATGGGCTTTTCATCTAGGTACCAAGTTTGATGTATGGTTTCCTTGGTAGTTTTGGCATGCATGTAGTTATTTGGTTATGATTTGTCATTGGCATGGACGATTGTCTCGATTGATGGTGGATTTTCCTAGCCTTTCCATTTCTTGGATAGTCATGGTGTTGTGGGTTTTACATTTATTTTTTTGTTGGTTCTCATATTCCTTTGCTTGTGGCTTGATTTATTAGTTCCTCAAGCCTTGGTTGGACAAATGCTCTAGAGGCCTTGTAACAACTTGGGTCGAGATACTAGTCTTGGAGCTTTGGTTGGACAAATGATCTTGAGCCCTTGGTGGGTTGAGTTACTAGTCCTTGAGCCTTGGTTGTAAAAATGCTTTGGAGCCCAATAGTAATTGTGGGTTGATTTACTAGTTTCGGAAGAATTGGTTGAAAAAAATGCTCTAGATCCCTGGAAAGCTTGGGTGAAGACCAATCTGGTGATGGTTAGTGATATCTGACCATGAGGTGGAATCACTGGTTGAGGTGGTTTGGCCTCTGGAAGCCCTAGTTTGGTTTTGTTGGATTTGTTTCATGAGATCCCACATTCATGCTTGGAATGTGGCACAAGGGTGATTGACTGAAAGAGTGATTTGGTTCAGCTCAATCTATGGTTGGGTGGTTCATGGAAGTCCCATATGTGGTTGGCCTACACATTCATTAATAAGAGCTCCTTCTCCTTGGTATTTAATGTGTAAATGTATTGGTTCATATGTGGTTTTTATGCCTCTCATATCCTTGTTATTTCTGTTGGTTATATGATGGTTATGAGCATGTTTTTTAGAGTGATGATGTTTGGCTCTCATCATGTTTTGATTAATAAATGAATGAGAAATTAATATATGATGTAATATATCATAATGAAACTATTGTGATAAGTCATTAATTCTTCTGAGGGATTCTCAAATAAGTATGAGACCTTTATGTTTAGATCTATCGTTATGACCTGTAGATTACATATTTGGGACATGTTTGATGAAGTGCCTATCATGGCATGTAGCAGTAAAGTCAAGTATTTTTTCAAGTATTTACATTAGTATCATTGTTTCGATGTTAATTTTAATTTATGGAAGTTTCATGAAGTTATGGGTAGTGGCCTAAGACCTAGTCCTGAAACAATGGCACAAAATTCGGGGTCATAGACTCCAAACTAGCTGAAAAAGTCCCCAGTCGTTAGCATATCCTTACTATGTGAGCGACTAGAGGGTCCCAGTCACATTCATGCCCATCTCATGTGAGAGACTAAGGCCTTAGGTCAGTAAATTGCTAACTTGTCTCAGGGGTTGATCACCTGGAAGGGTTTGTTGCCTCCTGATGGTTTTGTATCATGTGTAGAAGGTCAGATTCACTGCGTTATGTTGGTTCTACTTCCTTAACTATACATGGTGATTTGAATCAAATCATAGTAGCCTCTCATCACATGTTTACCCGATCGGACCCGTTAACTTGGGTAAATGTGGGAGGAGGTGGTTACAGAGTGGTATCAGAGCATGGTTTAACACTTGGACTAGATGGTTGGTGTGTCGATCATTGATACATGTCGATTTCATATGTGTTCCTTATGCTTGTTGTATATGCACTGGTTTTGTATGCATAGTGGTGTTAGCGGTTGCTTTTGTGTTCCCGCATGAAGGTTGATCATGTCATTACTAATTGTTTTTGTTGTGAATATATGTTTGTTATGAATTGGTCATGCATGATAGTTTTTGTATATTGTTATGAATACATTGACATGGTGATAGTTGGCGTGCATGAGGTCATGGTATGTGGTTGGTATGGTCAGGAATTGATTAATGCATAATGGTTGAAATGATGATTATACGTTTACTTGATTATGTTTATCTATGTATATTTCTAATCTGGTCGGCCTTGCAAACCAGATATCCTCCCTGAACTATACTATGGTACCCTGGTTTGTTTATGATTTGGTTTAACTAACATAATATACCTTGCAGGAAGAAGAGAACAAAGATGATTAGCAAGATGATAAACTACAATTCATAAAACTCTCCTTACAGATCATATGAGAAGCATGGTGTTGGGCACTCTTCTGAAAAATCAGACACATTGAGAAGATTGAAGGAATAAATAAGAAGTTGCAAAGTAGATAATAACATAATCATGTAGGCATAGGAGACGCAAGTAGAAGTTCATGCAGAAATTCTTCAGTGTCTGTCAGAATTGTGGAGATAGGGACCACTTTGGATCAACCAAGGATATGAGGATAGGACGAATGGGAAATATGGTAGTAGATATCATAGTGGGTAAAGGTTAGATAGAGATGACACGATTAGAGATGGAAGGTTCTTGGAAACTCCAGATAGGAGAGGTAATGGACACAGGCACTATTCTAGTTATGGCTCTGATATGTTTCATGATCATCGTCGTTATCATCCTTACAGGAGTAGTGACAAGTGATATTTTTTGGATGAGTTTAAGAAAAAAATGCCACATACATTTGATGGGGAAATGAAGAAGTCACGGGATAGAGAAGCATGGGTGCTTGGGATGAATAAGTTCTTCAGGTTGCATGATTACTCAATGAACATGAAGGCCATAATAGTTACGTTCGGTCTTAAAGGTAAAGCATACATTTAGTGGGAAGATGTAAATAACATTAGAGGCATTCATGAAGAGGATTTGACTTGGAATGAGTTCAAGAGACTATTTAGGAATAATTATCTATCAAAGAGATACTATGACAATGGGGAAAAAGAGTTTTATGAGTTGAAGATGGGATTTATGACCGATTAAGAGTACACTAGAAGATTCTTGGAGTTATTGAGGTATGTACCTTATCTGAGGGAGGAGAAAGTGAAGACTTAGAGATTCATCAGTGTGTTTCCAGTAGAATTAAAGGACATGATTGAATTTGATGAGTCCAGATCATTGGAGGAGGCCTTAATCTAGAGAAATGAACTTTTGGCATGAACCAAGTTCAATATCTAGGGTACATCATTAATGAGAAGGGTGTGCATGTGGACCCAGCTAAGATACAAGTCATTCAGCATTGGCCAGCCCCGACCACTCTAACAGGCCTCCGCAGCTTTTTGGGCCTTGTCAATTTCTAATGTAGGTTCATGTTCAGGTTCTCTCATATCACTTGGCCCTTAAGTCAAGTCACTGAGGGTGGAGCGAAAAAAAAGTTCTTTTGGTTTGAACCCCAACATAAGGCATTTGTCAAGTTGAAGCCACGCCTCTTTTCTGCACAAATGCTCACATTACTAGACCTCAAACAAGCATTTGAGATTGAGACAAATGTCTTCGACTATGCTATTGGTGCAGTTCTTACTTAGCAGGGGAATCTAGTGGCTTACCATAGTGAGACACTTTCAAACATAGTTCAAAAGTATCTCACCTATGACAAGGAAATGTATTCCATTATGCAAGCTTTCCGTAAATGGAAGCATTACATTATGGGGAAGGAAACGATCATCCACATAGATCACCGACTCTTACAGTTCATACATACAAAAAGGAAGTTGCAGAATGATCGCCATTAGAAATAGTACACATACATGCAACAATTCCATTTTAACATTAAGTACAAGAAGGGAAGCAACAATAATATTGCAGAATACCTTAGCCAACCATCGGTCATGGTGTTGATCATTGTGCTTGACTCCTATGCACACGAGACTTAGGGGTGGCTACATCTTTATGAGAGCGATCCATAATTTGGCAACACATACCAGACACTACTGGAAGGTAAGAAAGCTCCAAATTTCACCTCCAGCATGCACTATTATGTGACCAGGGACACATCTATGTTCCTTAAATTGAGCGTACCAAGATGATTTGGGAGGTGCACTATAGTTGGGTCGCTGGACATTTTGGAGTAGAGAGAATAGTGGCAGTACTGCAAAATTATTTTTATTGGCCAAACCTCCGGCATGATGTTGGGAGGTACATTAAATCCTGCACTTCCTATGCCATTGTGAAACCAACCATCAAGAAGCAAGGCCAATGTACTCCTTTTCCTACTCCTAGTTGACCTTGGGAATCCATCTCCATGGACTATATGTCGGGACTTCCTTCTACTAAGCATGAAAATGACTACGTTTTTGTTGTTGTCGATAGATTCTCTAATATGGCCATTATGGCGCCTTGCAAGAAGAGTATCATAGTAGAGGCCACTATTAAGCTCTTGCTTAAGTGAGTGTTGGTACACTTTGGGATCCCACAGTCTATTGTCTTATATCGGGATAGAAGATTCCTAAGTGCATTTTGGTCAAGTCTTTGGTCGATGTTGGATACTAAACTCACTAAGTCCACTGCTTTCCTTCCTTAAATTGATGGCCAAACAGAGGTCGTCAATAAGATGATCATACACATTCTACTCATGTACAACTCAAAGCATCCATGCACATGGGATGAAAGCCTTCCCTATGTCTAGCACAGCTACAATAGAGCTCTTCATAGTTCAACAGGTCACAACCCCTTTCAGCTAGGACTGGGATTTCAGCCATTATGTCCCATTGATGTGGCCATACCATTTGTAGTTACTCAGGCATATTCGACTCATGTATAGTTTGAAGCCGACAGGGCTAACAAATTCATTGAGTTCATTCAACACACACGGAAATAGGTCCATGATATATTGGACAGACCCAATGCTAAGTACAAGCAATGCCATGATTAACATCGGGTGCCACACAAGTTCCAGGTGGGTGACAAACTTTGGCTACATTTGTAGAAGGAGCGGATCACTGGACAACATTGCAAGCTTCGCCTGCTCTGATATGGGTCATACACTATCACCAAGGCTGGAGGGGGAAATGCCTTCAAGCTCAACATTCCACCATTCCTTGGTCTGCACCCAGTGTTCAATGTAGACCACCTTTAGCCATACTTTCCACCATTGTTGGACGCATCCGACATTACATAATAACTCACACCAACAAAGCTAAACCCATACTACATGGAACATGCCACAACTTATCGAATCATGGAAAAACAGAGAAATAACACTCGTTAGTAGAAGATCCAATTATATCTGGTGGTCAAAGCTATCCAACTCATGCACCAAGGCAAGTAGCTCATTAGGGACCAAGTTCAACAGAAGTTTCTCCATCTCATCGAGGCACTCAATGCAATGGGGACCATTACTTCCTAAGGGGGGAGGATTAATCCAGGTGGATATTGGCAGCCACCCACCTATTCCACTTGGACCCCCAACACTGTCTCTTTCAGTTTTTCAGTTTCCTTAATTATACCACAACTCACTATTTTTTGTAGTTTTTTTAGGTCCTGAACTTCTGGAGCCATTTTGAGGCCCTAAATGGCATTTTTTGGGAAAATTGAGCAAACACAAGCCTTTGGTTGATGATTTCATTTAAAATTTTTAGTTCTTGGATAGATATTTCTAACAGGGTATTGTGTGCATCAAACAAAGATCGTATGCCAAATTTACAACCCTGAGAAGTTGATGTACCAATTTACCCAAACTGGGCACATAGTTTTGGCGCTTCATCTCCTAGGGTTAGGTTTTTGGATGTTTAGGGTTTTCCATTATTGCTCAATAATAAATAGGACTTCAAGCCTCATTGTACCAAAGTTAAGAGACATTTAGTTGTCACATATCTTCTCATAGATAAGCTACGATCGCCTGAGCTAGTTTATTTCTGTTATGTTTGTAAGAATATTTCAGTATTTGATATTAATGAAATGAACTATTTTTTCTGCTGCATCTCTATATTTATGGTTATATCTGTGAATTTTTTCCTTCCTGTTTAAGTTCGGATCATGGTGTAAGAATATGAATCCATCATGAAGAATGGTGCATGGGAGGTGGTGTTGAGGCTAGAAGGGAAATTAGTAGTTGGTTTGAGATGTATCTACAAAGTGAAGCATGCGGTTGATGGAAGCATCGAGAAGAAAAAGGCCAGATTTGTGGCCAAAGTATTCTCTCAAGTAGGGGGAGTGGACTATGAGGAGACTTTTACACCAATTGCAAGGTATTCCTCAACCAGATCCATTCTAGCATTGGTTGAACAAATGGGGTGAAACATCCACCAGATGGATGTGAAGACCGTCTTTCTCATCAATGTCATTGAGGAGGAAATTATAGAGAAGACGGAAGGATTTGGGACATATGATAGAGAGTCGCATGTGTGCAAACTCAAGAGAGAATTGTATGGTCTCAAATAAGTGCTTCGAGTATGGTACACTCGGATCGACGATTATCTCAAAGGATTGGGCTTCACTAAAAGTGAAGCAGATGTGAACCTTTATCACATTGTGGTAGATGGTAAGTTTCCTATTATTATTTTTTATGTTGATGGTTTAATATCAACAGGGTATGATAAGTTGATCCGATCTTGTAAGGGAATTTGAGATGAAATACATGGGTCTCATACATTACTTCCTTGGGTTGGAAGTATGGCAGAGTAATGGTGAATTATTTGTGTCTTAGGGAAAGTATGGCACTGAGATAATTCAAAGATTTCACATGGATATTTGTAAGCCCATGGACACATCTCTATCTACAAACTAGAGGAAGGATAATGCCACTTCAAGTGAAGAGGTTGATGCTACCATTTATAAGCAGCTTGTGGGTTCACTTATGTGTCTTGTGAACACACGACCTAACATGTGCTATGTAGTCAACCGTCTTATCAAAGCTATGGTGAGGTCTATCAAATTATGTTGGAAGGAAACAAAGAATGTGTTATGATACCTCATAGGCACTACCCAATATGGTTTATGGTATAAACAAACAAAGGGAGTGAATAAACAAGTCTTCACCGATGCATATTGGGTAGGGAGTCCATCCAACAAGAACATCACATCAGGTGTTATCTTCATTGTTGGGTCCATAACTATTCCCTGGTACAGTAAGAAGTAGAGGTCTATGACATTAAGCTCAGTAGAGGATGAATACAGGGGTGCAAGTCAAACAACATGTGAAGTAATCTGGATGAGGAAAATACTTGTGCGAGTATTCAGTCGGGAGATGGATTTGACAGTGGTATATTGTAATAATCAGAGTTTCATTAAACTCTATCAGAATGGTATTTCACGAAAGGTCCAAGCACATTGATATCTAGTATCATCATTTGCGGGACTGTGCACAAATGATAATTATGTTTCTATAGTACATTCTAACTAAGGAGAAAGATGTTGACATCTGGATAAAGGAATTTTCAAGAGGTAAATTTGAATTCCACAGGTGTAGGATAGGGGTGGTGGAAAATCCCTTTCTTGCTAATAGGGAGTGTTGAAAAAATGTAGCACGAAAGGCTCAATTTTACTTTATCCTTAGTCAAATTGAGTAAATTGAATTTCCACATCAACATGACAACTTGGAGGCAGTTAACTTGTGTGACATGGATTTATTCACTCAGTTAGCTAAGTAAATTTAAGTTAGAGGTCTTGGTGTGTGATTGCCAAATTTTATTGATCCAGTTCAATTATTTTCAGTTTTATTCAATTATTTGACCTCTAATTATTGTTAGAGTCAATTGAAGGTCATTTGTGCAATGGAACAACAATCTAACTTAGAGATATGTTAGTTAATCGATCAATCAACCTAAAATAGCTAGTGAATCCAGAGAATTTGAGTTCATCAGCTCAAGTGGAGATGACAAGGTAATGTAACAAGTAGTTGCAAACTAGTTTGAGTGTACAAGCATTGCATGAGATTACATGATCAATCCTTAGGAATTGTGGAATCAACTGGAGGAAAATTCCTAAGTAATAGGGGTAAATTTCATCAGGAGTTGTGTAAGGAAATATAAGCCTTTGTGAGCTGATATTTGGCTAAGTGTTGGCCAGAGTCGATCATTGAGCAAGAGAACAATTATTATTTTGTAGGTTAAGCTTAGAGTTGGAGCTAGCAATTGTAATAGTTTCTCAATTAAATTGATTAATGCAAAGAGGCTTGAGGGGTTTTTCACAGCTGGGATCGCCTAGAAATCACTGTGTATTTGTGGTTTTTCTTATTGCATGTCTATGCACGTTGTTCTAAATTGTGAATTTAATTCCGCAAATCAGTACAATAGAACTGTATCTCATTATTTTCAGTTAGAATTCTTGAGCAGTTGCAATTTCTATCAAATTTCTACAGTTTATCTAATATTCGTCACCATCTTCTTCATCCTCAAATTTGTCTTATACATCAATTTAACATCTAACTTAATTTTAATGTTAAAATTTAACATATATATATGAGAATTTTAATAGATGAAATTTGATGAAGAGAGTAGATGGTGTTGAGACTTAGGCTTTATTTGCACTGATTTTTCCACCCTTCTATTGTCGTAGGTCAAGGGTCCATGATTTGCTTCATGGGTGATCCATGGTTTGAAGTTGCAACTCCCTTCTCTCAACAAGGCTTCGATTGGTGGATAATTTTTTTTTATGTGTAGGATCATATGGTGTATTGTTGTCACCTACATAAGGTGATTCTGGACTTGAATGGACCAAGTCTTACCATATCTTTCAAATTCTGGGCCTATAATGTGCCTAATGAAAAACTCTAAATACAGAGAAAGGCACCCAAATATGTTTGCAATGTTTGTTTCTTGTTTGTTTTGAGATGGACGTGGTAGGCGAACCCAATAGGGTTTCTTTTATACTTCCCTTGCTCCTCTCTTCCGGTTTCACCAGTTTTCTCTATTTCAAAAGTGATGAGATTGACAAAGGATTTTCTCCCTGAGTGCAAGTTTGGAAATGAAAAAAATCATATTTTCTTAATAAAAATAGATGGGAAGTCCATCATTTTTTGGATAAAGGACTTGGACATGGAGGAAAACCTCAAATGGAAAATAGAGAACAATTTTGGAATCTTTGTTTTTTCTCAATGCCCATTATCTGAAGGGAAGTTATTCTAGGACTCCACCCATAATTAAAGGCTAATGCATCACGTGGAATTCCACCATTATTCTAAACATGAGGTTGTGTGGTGGAGCTTCGGGCTCCAGAGTTGGTGGCTCTGGCTCTTTCAAGGATGAAGTGCAAGGGAGGGCTCATAATACAGTTGATCAACCCCAATATAACCCAGGACCCTACAGAGTAGAATAATCAGAGGAAGTACTAGCCATAGATGTCAATCTTTCATAGGTAAATTCTCAATTTTCTTCCCTCTAATCAAAGGCTATAATTTATAGATTCAATGGGTTTTGACCAAAAATTGATGTTTTAAACTAGTGGGTTTTTTCTTCCTAGACCCTAAACAATGATATCTATTTATGTTCCAAAGGGTTTTTTATTGTGTAGATTATATTCCAGATACATCGCATTAGGTTTCTTTCCGATCGACGTTTCAAACCAGTAACGATGGTTCATCTTTAGGATGTGAAATATTCTTTGAAAGACTGTTCTCAATTTTTCTTCACATATATATGGATGAGATGCTTAGATGACAAATATTAGAATTTACAATTTTTTTAATTTATTCTATTATGTTTTAATTTGTTATCTAATTATTATCTTTATTAGGGTTATGGTTATATTAATTTCTTTAGGGTTATATTAATTATATTTTTAATTAATTTTATTATATTAATTTTAATTAATTTTAATTATTTATTTTCTTTTAATTATTTTTAATTATTTTCATTGTATTTATTTCAATTAATTAATTATTAATTTTAATTGTTATAATTGTTATATTAGTTTTACTTAATTATTGATTTTAATTAAGTAAAAACTAATTCAATTCAATACACAGAAATAATTGGAGACTTTCTTGTATGGTTGGCCCTAGTTTAGGGGTAGAGTTGAGCTTTTCTTAACATGATTTTTCCCAAATTTTGATGCTACAAAAATGGTGGTATCTAATATGACGGTTTTGGCGAGACTTCCAAATGTACATCTCCCCTTCTAGTACCGCAAGGTTTTAAAAATGTTCTGAATCTCCCAAATCTCCCCTCTCCCCTTCTAGTATTAAGCATATAATAGGGGTAAAGGGTTTTTATATTAGTAGGTATACAAAATGGAGCTCAAAGTTAATGAAAAAAATACAAAGGACTATAAAAATCGTTAATTAAAAACCTGATACCTACAATATCTAGTGACAGTAGGGGTTTTATAAATTGGGAAGCTGTATTGGGTTAGTATTGGTAGGGGCTTAAATAATGTGACTTTTAGAGATATTTTCCAATTTGTAGTCAAATTAAGGGTATTGTTTAGTATGTCACTAACACACGTGACATGTGAGAGATTCATTGAGTGAACCCTCCATGACGTTAATGTTATTATTAGCATTAATGTTAATATAATGTAACACCCAAACCTCATTTCCATCAATGAACTATGAGTGCCTATAAATATGTAAAACACCTAATAAATATACATTGAATAAGAAATTATTCATCACATTATTTTTCATTAAAATATGGTTTATAATATTGGGTGTTTAATATATCTCTCTCTATATATATTATTGAGTTAATATATGTAGTTTTTAATATAAGCTTTAATATATAGTGTTCATAATATTAGAGTTTATAATGCTAAGGTTTAATATTGAGATTTATAATATTTACGTTATAATATTGGATTTAATATATATATATATATATGATTAGTTAACCATATACAATTATTAATCATTTTTATGTGTTTATATATATATATATATATATATATATATATATATATATATATATATAATAACTTTAATATTAATATATATTTTTATTTATTATTATTATAATTATATAGTTATAATATATTCCACTTTATAATTATAATAATTGTAGTATATAATTATATTATGATGGAATGTAATATATGATTCATATATATAATATTATTAATATATTCTAATTCTAATTGTATATAAATATTAATAAGATATTTATAATAATATTTATATATTAATTAAGTATGATAAACCATACAATGGTTTAACACGATGAACCAATGTTAACCAAAGTTAATCATGATCAACCACGATCAACCATATTCAACCAAGGTCAACGATGATCAACATGATTAGAATGGTGCAACATGGTCAACCATGGTGGACCATCATCAACTGTAGTCAACCATCGTTGACCATGTTCAACCAAGGTCAACCAAGATCAACATGATTTGAATGGTGGAACATGGTTGACCAAGGTCAACTATGGTCAACCATCATCAACCATGGTCAATAATGATTAACCATAATCAACCATACAATGGTCAACCAAGGTTAACTATGATAAGCCATGGTCAAACGTGATCAACCATTCAACTAAGATCGACATTCATGTAACATTAATATTAGTAGTGTTAATAACACTCAAACCTCATTTCCAACAATAAATTATGAGAAACTAAAAAAAAGGAAAACAACCAATATATATATATATATATATATATATATATATATATATATATTGAATAAGATATTATACCTCACATTATTTTTCTTTAAAATATGGTTTATAATGTTAGGGTTTATAATATTTAGTTTATAAAATTGTGTTTATAACATTTCTGTTGAGGTTTAATATTAGGATTAATATATCTGTATGTTAATACATATATAACTATTTAATAATAATGATTAATTAACCAATTATTAATATATTAATAATATATACTAATAAATATATATTAATACTATAATATAATATTGATTATTTATTAATATAATATCTATTTCAATTTATAATTATAATAATTATAAAATATAATTATACTATAATTTAGTTTTTATATATATTGAAAGTTATATTAATATATTAATAAATATATATTAATAATTTACACTAAGACAATGGTGAGAAATAAATAATTATTATTTAAAATAACTAAATGCTATTATTATATTATATATTAATTATGTTATAGCTTGAAATATAACTATTACTATATTAATATAATATTATATATATATATATATATATGTATGTGGTTGTTATTATATAATTATTAATAATCATAAATAGTCAATTACATTAGTAAATTGTCGACGATGCTGGAAATCCATAGACCATGGGGTCTCTTCGATGTGAAGTCCCAATTAGACTTTACATTGTTCAGTGTGAGAGCCCCATCTGGAATGTCGGCCCAATTGCCTTATATCTCAAAGATATGTCTTGGCTCTAATTGTGAGCACCGGAGAGTGATGCAATGGTGTCTTCAAAAAGTAAGGGAGGTGTTCCTGGTGAGTGTGCAGTTGAAACTATGTCAAGGTTCCTCTACTGCAAAGGGGGGAGAGAAGTGAGCCTCTAAGTGAGATGTAATAGTACCACCTGATATCACTTCGTAATTTTCCTAGGTTGAGAAAGAAAACTACAAGGGTAACCACAAACAACTTTTAAAGCTAGGATCTAGACCTTCTAGCTTTAGGGAGGGCTCTCTCTGTCTGATTTGGATTTCTTTTTTTAAGATCTTAGGCTAGCTATTAAAATTTGAAGTGGGTTTTTCAAAGGTTTGCTAGAAAAATGTTGGAAAAGTCCGTTGGGCACAAAATCCTAAAATTTTGAGTAATCAATTACAAAAATGATAGAGTAACTATAACAGGGCAGGGGTAGGTAATCTCTTGGATCTTATAGAGTGTTGTGGTGTGAATATGATGAATATAATTTAAGTTCAATTGAATATAGAGCATAAATAGAAATAAAATATTGATATTGTTAACAATCTAGAGCATAATACACTTAAGCGAATTCGGCCCTTAATCTTCTTGCTACAATAAAGAGGGAAAAACATATGGACACTAAGAAAAGAAATAATTTTACATGAGAGAACACATCACCAATTTCTTGACATGGAAATCCTGGAACAAAACTGCCTCTGTATTTCTGAAAATTGATTACTTTGAGTACAATCTATGACTTACATTAATGTAGAGCTCTTCTCTTCATACATGTTGCAACCACTCATAAGTATTATTATAGAATATTTATAGACTTCTTATTGAACTAACTCTGGATTCCAAAAATGAATTGATTACAAAATAATATCTAGCAATTTCTTGAAAAATATGAACAATAAACAAAAGATAAAAACAATCACTGGAAAACCACAGGAAATATGGAACTGCTGGAAAATCTTCAGCCTTCAAATCCCAAAATTGGTTCATTAATGATGATCCTCTACCTTGGAATCTTGAGAGGTTGAAGTTTTTTCACAAAACCTGTTAGCTTCCCTTTCAAACCTGATTAACTCTACTACCTATATCAACTAGCTGTCCCTTTGACTGCTATTTCTCAGTCAAAATTTTGAAAATAATTGCATGTCTATTTATGTTTTTGACCTAGTTGATCAATGAATTATTTGTATTTTGGAGTTAAACCAAACTTATGTGTTGACCCTTTTTTCCTATAATCTTTGCCTTCGTCATCCTTTAAATACTTCATCATTGTCGTTAAATATTTGGGAAGAAAATATTTTGAATAATATCTCCAAATATTTTGCTTAAACCTGTAAATGAATTTCATAAATAAAATATCAAAATATTTCTTTAAATGATTTTATAAACCATCCTCTTATTTTGAAATCCATGTCTTGCTTCCCTAAATTTATATATTGATGAATAAATGAGACTCATAAACATATTTTATAAAAACCATTGATTGATTTCCTTCCCATGAATTTTAAAAACTATGTCTTGCTTTTCAATTGTTGGTAAAGTATCTTTTACTTTCCCCTTTTACTCCTATAAAATAATTGGATAAGTATTTATCCAAATTTATGTTCTATGCATTCTCCTCTTTACACCATAACAAAAACAATATTCCTTTTCTCTGTAAAATTTCATTTTTACTCAGCCCACTTTTACCTCAAATGGCACAAATGACGTTAAAAGTCAAATATGAAACCCCCCAAAATCCCACAATAACCATTGATTTAATTATTGCACAACTCGAGGCTTGGAAGTTTAATGTATGAAGTGCGGGTCGGGTCATAAATTTAATTTGATTTTTTTATTTTGAATTGTGAATTTATTATTGGCTAATGTAGTTAGCCTGATAATAAATCTGGTTCCTATATTTTAGAGATTGAATTGATTTGTTATTTTTAAAATTAAGTTTAATATTTTAAATAAATAATTTTATAAAAAATATAATTATATATAATTTATAAACTTAAATCTCATTTAAAATAAAAACTATTAAAAATAACTTAGAGACATTTCATCTTTTAGCAATGGAGATGGTTATTGATAACTGACTCATGACACCTCACTCATGCCCCTCAATCATGACCCCATAGGGGCCTTTATACAAAGAAAATTTAGACTATAAGACCTGGTGAATTTATAGGCTAAACTTTACGAGCATATTCCCAAACTAAATAACTGGACATACATACTTTGATTACATATATTATAAGACCCTAACATCACCCAAGAAGAGACACACATGAACCAGAAGGCTCTGTCTAACATCCAACGAAATATTCCACAGTGGATGCGACGATCGTTACAACCAACAAAAAAGGAAAAATCTATATAGTATCCCATTGATACCTAATCATGGGGATTGGGTGAAAATTTGTAAATAATGTAAATAATAAATAATGGAAAAGGAAGATTCATCGAGAGTTGAAACCCAAGAGTCACTCCCTCATGTATATAGCTATCAATAATCTAAATGAATAAACATATTTGATTTGAGGAGTTACCTCCTGGCCTGACACGGTATCAAAGCTAACACTATTTTTGGCTTCCCTCTCTACCTTGTAACTCCCTTCTACCACTTTTTGTAGTCTTTCATATCTGCTCATCTCTTACATCATCTTATGTGAATTAAAATTCTCTAGAAATGCGTTGAACATCCACTGTAAGTGATAATTTTCTTTTATTCAGTTGTACAGTGAAATATATGGGAGATCGTTGAAGACTGAGGAGTGAGTTTGTGCATTGCTTGAGAGTACGAAAGTAGAAGCGTGGTGTTGTGACTGTGACAAAATTGAGATTTGTATTGGAACACCAGATAAACGAACTGCAGGACTCATTGGAAGAGCGGTTCGTATATCTGGAATCTAGGATTTCTGAAATGGAGATCAAATTGAAGAACATGATCTCCAGGATACGCACAAGCATTGAAAATAATGATGGAAATTAAGCCCCTTTATGCTTCAGCTACTGTTATGTTTTCAGTTCTCTCAGTCACTATATATATTGTTATATAAACTGTTGTCTCATGCATTTTCTTAATATCTAACGTTGTATTTTTTACTGTTTCTGCGTCATACTTAGCACCATACCGTCCGATTACCACTATTTATGCACAAACTACACTACGGCTCTGATACAGGGCCATACTGCCCCCATTCATATAACGTTCTTTGTATACTTAATACTGCTCTCCACATACCTATACCGCTCTCCATATGAGTTAATCGTCGCTCCCCCATATGCTTCTAGCATTCTGTTTGGAACACGCAACTCTTATAACACTGGTGTTTAGAACATCGCGACTCTTTTAACACTGGTGTCCCTACAGGCCAGCACATACCCCCTACCCCATATACCCCTACCCCATATATCACCTTCCCCCAAATAACACCTCCCTCAAATATACCTCTGCCATATATCAAAATTAGATTTTCTTTTACCATTAGGAGTAAAATTTTGCAGCAGAAGTATTTTTCTACAGTACACAGATTTTACAATGCATTCATTGGTATCTATTATGGGAGTGGTTCTCAACGGGAAGGAGTACTATCTTGAGTGGTCTTGAAGATCAAACACACTCTCATTTTTAATGAGCTATGGAAAGGTGTTTGTGTTGGAGAAGGAGATAAAGAACCGAAAAAGTCTACCTTAGAAAAGGAATTTGCCATTTGAGAAAATAGAAACAGTAAGGCCTATGCCTTAATTGCAGCATCTGTAAATGAGGAGGTGAGTCACCATATTTCACCATTTTCAAATGATTTCGAAGCCTTACAAAAATTGAAGGAACTCTATGACTCGCACTCTGCACTTGAATTTGTTCAAATCATGATTAAATTGATTAGCCTTGAATTACAAAATCATGATCCTCTTGCTCTTGTATCAGAAGTAAAATTTATTATACATGATATCAAAGTCATTAATGTTGAACTAGACATTCCTCTGATAGCTTTTGTCAATGCACTTTATCTCACTTATTCAAATTATCTTGAGTCATTGTAAGCAAATGGAAACCTCAAAGAAATTACCTTTGACTCCCCTGTGAATAAATTTGTTGAGAGAGATACAGATTTTTGGAATAAGACAGCTCCTTAGTCTTCTGAAGAGGTTTTGTCTCTTGCACATAGACAGAAGAATCTTGCTTAAGATTATTCAAGAGGCACAGGTGATCGAAGAGGAAGAGGAAGAAGAAATTTCAGAGGCAGGGGGGCAGACACTCTCAAGGATAAAAGTCTGATTTGCATTGCATACGCTGCAATAAAGATGGATCACATGATGCATCCACATGCAAGTTTCCTTGGGATAGAATTGAGCAGGAAAGAAATCAACCCAAAGGTAAAACTAATGACAAAGAGAAAGGTAAAGCACATGAATCTTCTCACTATGTTGTGGCATATTGTAATATTGGAGTAAACGAAGACTTCTTTAATTCTTCACTTGCTTCTTGGAAAAATGATTGGTTACTTGATTCAGGAACAACTTTCCACATGAATTTTAGAAGAGATTTTTTTTGAAGAATTTAGTGACAATTTTGATGGAGTGGTATACTTTGTAGACAAAACAAAACTCAAACCATCAAGGCTTGGCACAATCAAGCTCAAGTTTCTTGGTCTTCCAGACTTTCTTCTGCATGATGTTTTATATCTCCCACAACTGAGGAGAAACTTGCTGTCCTTGGTCCATGTGTGCCAACAAGGACACTCCATTCATATTTTTGATTGCAAGGTTGAGGTGAGAAAAGCATAAGATCACTCACTTGTCACAACAAGGAGAGAAGAAGAAAGGCTTCTCAAGCTGCAAGGTACCTCTACTTGTGCACAAAAATTCTCATACAATTCTCGTTATGATGAAGGTACATTTCCATCAAATTTATTATGGCATGCTAGGTTTGGACACTTGAACTATGAAAACCTTTGCTTGTTGAAGAAAAATGGTGTTACTGGTTTGCCTACAATTCCTAGGAAACTTAAGCAATGTGATGCTTACATTATAGGAAAGAATAGCAAACAGTGTTTTCATGATTCACATTCTAGAGCACATAGAAAACTTGAAATCATTCATTTAGATTTATGCGGTCCACTTCCTATTCCTTCTGCAAATGGAAATAAATATATGATGACAATTATTGATGACTACAACAGAATGTGTTGGGTTTATTTATTGAAGAACAAATTTGATGATTTTCAAACATTCAAGAAATTTCATACATGGATTGAAAATGATGAACAATCTCATATTCACTCTATTCACACTAATAATGGAAAAGAATACACTTCAAATGAATTTGAAAACTATCGTTTCCAACATGGGGTCAAACATAAAAAAATTGTGCCTTATAATCCCCAACAAAACAGAGTAAATGAAATAACGTAAAATTGATATTTTGGGCTGATTCAATTATATGTGTTGTATATGTAAAGAATATATGTCCATCTAATGCTATTAGAAACAATACTCCTTATGAAATATGGTATGGCCACATTCCTTAGGTAAAGCATCTCAAGGTCTTTAGTTCCACCTGTTATGCCTTGATACCAAAAGTACATAGAAATAAACTTGGTGCAAGGAGTCGTAAGTGTAACTTCTTGGGGTATTCAAATACCTCCAAAGCATATAATCTCTATGATGAAGTTAATAAAAATCTTGTTGTATCTAGAGATGTAATATTTCTTGAATCTTCCAAAGCTGACAATGTTGTTGAGCGACAACTTGATCACTTGGATAGATTCACAAATGAAAAATCATTTCAAGAATTTGATAATCAGATTCCACATCTTGAAGGAGGGATTCCTATACTGGATCAATCTATGGAATCTTCTTCTGAAGCACTCTCTCCCCCACATGAAACTCCAGCCACTGATGATACTTTGAGTGATGTGATTGATAAAATTGGGAGACTCAATCTTGATTTAGTCCAAACTCAATCAACTGAGCATACTAGACCATCTTAGAAAGGTACCCCAAAGTGGATGACAAGGAAACTTGAAAGTGTTCATCCTGATGAATTTGGAAAGACAAGAACAAAAAATTGAACCAAGCAAAATGGAGGGGATGTAGATGATTCTGATTCACTTGTCGATATGGATGTTTCTTATGATTGTGAACTAAATTCATGATTTATGGAAATAAGCTATGAAAAAGGAGTGTGATTCCTTGATAAAGAATGGCACTTCGAAGCTGGTTGATCCTCCATTGGGGACGAAAACAATTGGTTGCAAGTGGGTCTACAAAAACAAGTATAAAGTTGATGGATCACTTGACAAGAACAAATCTAGGCTTGTGGCAAAAGGTTTTGCACAAAAGGAAGGGGTCGATTATGAGGGGACCTTTTCCCCCACAACAGATGGGCTACCATCTGGACACTCTTTTCCATGGCAGCTTAGAATAATTAGAAAGTCCATCAAATGGATGTAAAAACTGCTTTCTTAAATGGAGATCTAAAAGAGAATGTTTTTATGTCCTAGCCTGAAGGATTTGCTGTGAAAGGACATGAACATAAAGTATGAAAACTTGAGAAATCCTTGTATGGCCTCAAGCAAGAACCATAAGCCTCGTATGAAAAATTAACTAAGCAACTTTTGAAACTCAACTTCAAACATTATGATCTTGATGATGCAACTTTGTTTGTCAATAAAGTTGGAAAAACCGTTGTATATATTGTGGTATATGTAGATGATATTTTGATGACAGGGAACAATGAGAGTTAAATTGCATCCATAAAGAAGGAATTGAAGAAAGGTTTTTAAATGACTGATTTGGGCTATGTTCATTACTATCTTGGTATTGAAGTAATTCAACATCTAAAGTCTATATTCCTTTCTCAAAAGAAGTAAATTGGAGATCTATTGAAAAAGTTTGGCATGGATGAGTGCAATAATCTAACTACTCCAATGGAACAAAACTTAAAGCTCACATTAATTGAAGGAAAAGAATTAGAGGATGCAACAAAGTATAGACAACTTGTAGGAAGTCTCAACTACCTCACTACTACCAGAACATACATTTTGTTTGTTGCTGGAATCCTCTCCAGGTTTATGAAAAAGCATTGTGAGGGACATTGGTCTACTGCAAAAAGAGTTCTAAAGTACTTGAAGGGAACTCAAGACTTTGGACTCAAATATACACAAGTGGGTGGCTTAGCCTGATTGAATACTCTGATTCAGACTTCGATGGAGACAAAGAAACTGGGGCATCTAGTTCTGGTTATGCTATAAGTCTTGGATTAGGAGTTGTCTCCTAGAGATCACACAAACAATCAATTCCAAAGATTCCACAACATAGGCAGAATATGTGGCAGCAGTTGAGGCAACAAAACAAATCATGTGGCTGACAAAAATTTTGGAAGATTTGCAAGTAAAATGAGTACATTGAACTCCACTCATGATTGACAACACCTCTACAATAAAGTTGGCCAAGAGCCTAGAGTTTCATGATTGAATGAAACACATCAATACAAAATACCATATGATTCAACATCATGTTGCGGCCAATACAATCCATCTACACCATTTTTCCACTAATGAGTAGATTGCAAACATCTTCACCAAAGTGCTTGGAACAGAAAATCTTGAAAGATTGGGAACGATGCTTGGAATCACCAACATCCCTTCAGATCAAGGGGGGGAATGTTGACACCTAATCATGGGGATTGGGTGAACTGTTGTAAATAATGTAAATAATAAATAATGGAAAAGGAAGAGTCATTGGGAGGTGAAACCCAAGAGTCACTCCCTCATGTACATAACTATGAACAATCTAAATGAATAAACATATTTCATTTGAGGAGTTACCTCCTCGCCTGACATATCCCATGGAATAGTCCATAAGGATGGGATAACAATGGAAACCATTACAACACGTTATCAATAAGGTAAGCACTAAAATAACCAAAATAGTTCAACTATCTTGGTACATGTGAAAGAAAACATGAAATAAAAACGTCCATAGAATAGTCTTACATACATTCATAGTCCATGCATGGCGAACGTGTTGGCCTTAAAAGGCTTATTTTATTAAGGAAAAGTTCTAAGACACATGTTTACAATGTACATCATTAGCTCCAATAGTGGGACATTGGAGCCACTCCTTGCTCCTCAAAGAACTAGTTGGTCTCTCTAATGCCTTGCGGGAGGAGCCAAGGTGAAAATTTGTCTACTAAAATAATGAGGGGGTATATATAACCAAGGGGTTATGTTTTCCCCTTGTGACTCTTTGACTACCCTCATTACTATTCAAATTCCTATGACTTTTCAACTTACATGAATCTTCATATTCATGTGTGTCCTTTGGAATTCCACATTACAATAAATTTGGATACAGTACACATGGTCCACAATAGTCATGTTTCTTGATGATGTGGCAATGTCAGGTCACTGTTGCTGCTAAGTGCTAGATGTCTTCTGGGATATGCTTTCTCTTATCCTCCGCATGGCTTGGTAATGTGAAGTCTTCAATGATCTTAAGTCTTGGATGATATTTGCAAACTTGTGTCCCTTTGCTTCCTCTTGATATATCCACTTGTGAGTTTAGCTGTAAGAGAGTCTTTAGGAATGCTTCCCTCCTCCTTTTCCTTCTTCATCATCTCGCCATGACTTGATAGTGTTCATGTTCCTACAATTCACTCATGATGGGATGACATCAATATGAAAATTCCCTAGTATAAGATGATGAATTATTATCCATGAATTGAGCCCAGGGAAAGTAACAGGCTGGGAGAAAGGGTTGAATGATTACACATTATGCAATTCCAGTAGACAGGGGGAGAACTTGATCTATAAGATTGCGCAGTGCATAGTTCATGCAAACTAAGGGAAATTTTTTTGTAGCGACCATTGAGGGAAAATATTGCGCAGTTCAAGCAGGCAGTGGAGGTTGTGGGATGGGGCCTTGGGAGGAAAAAATGTGTAGTTTTAGGAGGTAAGGGGGATTTGGAAACAGAGAGCCCTGAAGGGAAAATCAACACATTTTTTTAAGGCAGTGAGCTCCAGATGAGGGAAGGGCATTGGAGGAAGCATCTGCACAGTTTTGGAGGCCAATGGAGGCTGGGCTCTTTGCGCATTGCCTAGTTCTAGAAGGAAAGGGAAAATCATGAGGGTTGAAGGTACGAAGTGCGTAGTTCAAGACAGACTGGGAGGAACAAGTACACAATTTTGGAGGTCAAGGGAGGTTGTTGGACTCCAGAATTGCAAGCCAAAATTTTGGAGGGTGTTGTAGCAACTACAACACTTGGCAACACATTGGTTGAACTCCAACTTCTCTGTCTTAGTTAGTTTCTTCTGTGAAGGGCCTTGGTTCCTTAGGGAATATTAACTCATCGTGCAGATCACTGTGGTATTCCCACTTACGCCATGGGCATACATGGTTCCCTCTTTACCTTCTGAGTTGAACACAACATAAGATTCAACGTAATCATAATGTTTTGAGTTGGGAACGGTAGTCTAGCTTGCGATCTTAAGAATTTTAGAGTATATTTTTTCATCTCTAGTGTTACTCTGCTACCAGTAGGCATGGAAAGTATTGTGATGGAGTCATGCAGGAACATAAACATTTCTTTACTGTTGGTAAGCTCAGACAGTACCCCGACAGAGTTGCTTGATTCACCTCTCTTCACAGGAAGTCCTTCTCTTCTTTCACCTTTATTTATTTATTTAAAGAGAACTGTGCATCGACAATTATTTATTTTTGGGTGGAAGATGGATCCCAAATTATTGAGAGAAGAAGAGGTTATTCCTTCATAGAAGCATATATAGACCTTTGATTTAGGTTTTCTTATTTAGATTTTTCCCCTTCTCTGTTTCTACTAATTGGATAATCTTGAGAACACCAATAGAAAATTTGAGTATATTCATGAAGTTATCAGACTAGATGTGGGTTCATGGTTGGACCAAAAATCTCCTTACGGACGGATCGTATTTTCCATTAGAACTTCATCAGCCAAAAGATGTAACCAACACAAGGAAGATGGATAAAAGGCTAGCCAAATGTTGAAGTGTCACAAGAATCTTTATAGTTCAGCCACACACATACTAAGAAGCCAAAATAGGTTTTGACACAACACTTACCCGCTTGATGAAAAGGAAAGGAGAAACTCAACAAGAAAGAAAAAATATGAAAATAAAGAAAACAAGCAATAGGGAAACAAAAACAAAAGAGAAGAAAAAGAAATTGCTAAAGAAAATGTGATGTAGAACCAAAATAAGGAAACGAGGAAAGACTACAGGGAACGAGTGTAGAATGAGTGCAAGAGAGGGAAAAATAGGATGCATCTAATCCTACTCCTAACCTAACAACTAGAAGGTCGGGGTCACATATAATGAAATTTCTAGTGAAGCCACTGTAGTTGTTCCTGACCTACATTCACAAAGATATGAAGAATGGAAGGGTGCTCTATGTTTTCACTGTTTTCAATCTGATCATGGACAACCTCACCACCTTGGAATAACTGATTAGATGAAGAAACTGAAGAGCATGGAGTATCTTTGTCACAGGTAGATGCATAGAGGTAGTGATGTGAAGAGGAAGTTTCGATATGAACATCTTCTTTGACTGAATCATATTTTGGATCAAAGGTAAGATCTTCATGAGAAACCAAAAGATCATGTTATGAAACCAACTCACAAAAAGATAGAAAAGATAGATCAACGCCCTAGAATTCAACCTCTTCAATGGGGCAACTTCCTTTACATTACACAAATGAACAATTCTTGGATGATTCAAATGACAAAACCTCCTTTCTATATATAGGTGTCTATGGGGTCACAATATAACCAGGCCTACCTAACAATAATAATATAAAGACACAAAAATAACAATAGAGGGATTCTATGGGGCACAATAATAACAATATGGGGACAATAGGGGCACAATAATAACAATAAGGGATACAACGACAATAGTAATGGGGGGATCACTAATATTATAGGGACCTAACATGCCCCTCTCCTTCAAAAAAGTGTTGTCCTCAACGCTTGAGTAGTTCTGGATGCTTCTATATAAAATTCTCATCCTCCCATGTGGAATCTTCAATGGGTAAGTTCTTCCACTTGATGAGATACTCTGAAATTGATCTATTTCATAGCTGTCAAGTTCTTGTTTCTTTGACTGCTTCAGGTTCCAATATGATTTTTCCTTCCTCATCAAGCTCTCGCAATATTGTCTGATCTGGAAGTTTGTCATCTCTAACCTTCTTTAAGCATGAAACATGGAAAACTAGGTGCACTCAAGAAGTTGTAGGAAGCTCCAATTTGTATACCATAGTACCTATCTTTTGCAACACCTTGTACGGACCATAATAATTTGGTGATAATTTGTTATCCTTCTTAGCTTTCTTGAGGGACATTTGTTTATATGGTTGTAGCTGTAGGAATACCCAATAACCTACATCAAAACTTCTTTCGCTACGATGTTGATCTGCCTGCTGTTTCATTCTATTATGTATCAAGGTGAGGTTATCCTTTAAGAGTTGGAGAACTTGTTGCTGATGCTCGATGTGATATTCCACTGCTTGAACCTCATAATTTTCTCTTAAATATGATGTGATGGATGGTCGATGATATCCATAAAGTGCCATAAATGGGGTCATTTTTGTTGCAGTATGGAAGGAAGTGTTATACCACCATTCAGCCAGAGGCAACCATTTGACCCATTGTGTCTATTTATCAGATACAAAGCAATGAAGATATCCTTCCAAACATTTGTTTACTATCTCAGTTTTCCCATCAGATTGAGGATGATAATATGAGCTATGAGCTAACTAAGTACCAAGACAAGAAAATAATTTTGTCCAAAAATTTCCAGTGAAAATGGGATCTCTGTCACTTACAATAATCTTTGGGTTTCCATGTAGCTTTTGAATTGTTTCCATAAATGCAGTAGAAATCGTACTCACTTTAAATGGATGAGATAATGCACAAAAATGTGCATACTTGGTAAGATTGTCCACTACCACCACGATAACACTCTTTCCTTCGGACTTGGGTAAACCTGTGATAAAATCCATTGAAACCTCCTCCCAACATTGGCTTGGAATGGATAAAGGTTGTAATTGTCCTAGAGTCTTAATTGTTTCAACTTTATTTTTTTGGAAAACCAAACATTTCTCCATAAACTTTTGAATATCCAATTTAAGGCCATCCCAAAAAAAATTCTTCTTAACCTTGTGGTAGGTTTTTGGAAATCCTGAGTGCCCTCCTAAGGGAGAGGTGTGCAATTCCCTAAGAATCTTTTGTTTGAGTTGGGAATTCTTACATAGGTATACCCGATCCTTGTACCATAATGAATCATTTTTCTAGATAAATGTATCAGATGTATTGGGATCTTGTTGTATCTTTTGAATGAGTGCCCACACTTCCTCGTCATTCTTCCATTCATCCCTTGCTTCGTTTATCCAATCTGGTTGGATAATAGGAATGGCACAAAGAAATGCTTCCACATCCTCATCCTTTCTTGAGAGTGCATCTGCCACAACATTTTGCCTACCTTTTTATAGATGTTTTCAAAGTCATAACCCAACATCCTTGTGACCCATTTTTGATGCTCTTCTGAAGATAATCTTTGTTCTAAAAAGTATTTAAGACTATCATGATCTGTTTTTACCTTGAAGTGTCTTCCCATTAGGTAGGGTCGCCATTTCTTAAGTGCGTGTAGTATTGCCAACATTTCCTTATCATAAATAGCTTTGTGTAAATACTTTCCTTTGATTGGATGACTTTTGGAAGCAATGGGTCTATCTTCTTGCATTAAAACAACACCGATTCGATTTCTTGAGGCATCACATTCCACAATAAAGGTTTTTGTGAAGTCCGTTGTAGCTAAGATTGGTGCTTGGCACTTTGCATCTTTAAGATGTTCAAAGGCCTTCATTGCTTCTGGAGTCCATGAAAATGCATCTTTCTCCAATAATGTTGTTAGAGGTGTTGTTATTCTCCCGTAATTCTTAACAAACTTGTGATAATACCCTTTCAACCCGAGAAATCCTCGTAGATGCTTTATGGATGTGGGGATTTTCCATTCTTTAATGGTTTTAATTTTGCTAGGGTCTACCTTAACACCTTCATGAGATACAATATGACCCAGATATTCCACCTCTTGTACTCCAAAGAAACATTTGGAGATTTTTGCATATAATTGTTTCTCCTCCAATAGTTTGAGCACCATGTCAACATGTTGGACATGATCCTTCCAAGACTTGTTGTAGATTACTATATCATCAAAAAACACTAACACAAATTTTCTAAGGAAGGGTTTGAAAATGGAATTCATCAAACCTTGAAATGTAGAAGGTGCATTAGTAAGGCCAAAAGGCATGACCAAAAATTCATAATGACCCTCATGAGTTCTAAATGTTGTTTTTGGAATGTCTTCAGTCTTCATTCTAATTTGATGATATCTTAAACAAAGATCCAACTTGGTGAAGTAAATTGATCCATGAAATTTATCCAATAAATCATCAATGACAGGAATGGGAAATTTATCTTTAATAGTGATCTTCTATATCTCCCTATAATTTGGACACATGTGCCATGATCCATCCTTCTTGTGAACTAATACTACTGGAGCAGAGAAAGAACTTTGACTAGGTTGAATTATACTAGCCTCTAGGATTTCTGCAGCCATACATTCAATTTCACTCTTTTGGGCATAGGGATATCTATACGTCCTGATGTTTGAGGAACACTTCTTGGAATCAAATGAATAGCATGATCATGATCACGAATAGGTGGGAGACCTTTGGGAGTATCAAATATCTTGGAATGATTGTCCAAGAATTTTTGGAGATTTGGAGAAATAGATGATTTCGATGTGGGAACCTCTAGCGAACATAATTGTGCAATTACACCTCGTTGTTCCTTCTTTAGAAGCTTTTTCATACCATTAGAGCTGATTATATTTCCCAGCTTCCCTGCAATACCCCTTAATTCAACTTCCTTTCCTTCCGCAGAAAATTTCATGAAAATTTCTTGTAAATTAAAAGCTATTGTACCCAAGGATTGTAGCCATTGGACTCCTAGTACAACATCACCACCACCCATTGGAATGGGAAGCATTGGGCTATCCAATACATATTCTCCCATGGATAACTTGATATTATGGCACTTTCCAGAGAAATTTATGGTTCCTCCACTTGCAACCATCACTTGACACTCTGGTATTGGATATAGGAAGCAATTCAATTCTTTTGCTATTTTACAATGAATAAAATTATGAGTACTTCCCAAATTAATCAACACTATTACCTTTTTCTTCTTGATATGTCTTTCTATCTTGATAGTTTGAGGAGTGGTAATTCTAGCCAATGCATTACAAGATATGGTCAGATTCATTTCTTCTTTATCTAGGGTTTTTTCTTGGAGTATATCCTCTTCTTTTGACATTTCTTGTTCCTTTTCTTCCTCCTCTTCACAATCTATGTAGAATGATTTCTTCTCAACACACTTATGACCTTTAGTGTATTTGTTATCACAACTGTAACAAAGCCCTTTTACTCTTTTTTATTCCAATTGTTGTGGTGTCAACCTTGTAGGTTGTGGAAGGCTAGGGGAAAAAACACTTCCATCTTTATAATTGTGAGTGGTAGGTTTCTTGGTTGCTATAATTTTTCTTTCCATTTTTCTTGCTAACGTGAATGCCTTCTCCAATGAATTAGGTTCCAAAATGCGAACCTCATGTTGGATATTATCCTTTAAAGTCCCTATGAAAACATCAATCCTATGGTCCTCTAGAATATGTTTTACCCTTATGTTCAAGTTTTGGAAGTCCTCAATGTG
Source organism: Pinus tabuliformis (assembly GCA_031772625.1). Classification (NCBI taxonomy): domain Eukaryota; kingdom Viridiplantae; phylum Streptophyta; class Pinopsida; order Pinales; family Pinaceae; genus Pinus; species Pinus tabuliformis. The sequence continues at coordinate 605,773,477 of CM062815.1, forward strand.
CTCCATCATTGAACCCTTTTGTTTGATATTTATCAATTGGCTAAAAAAGGTGTTGCTTTTTGTATCCTCATAATGTGCTATCATTTCTTCCATAAAAATTGCCCAAGTGACAACTTGTTTATGAGAGCAAAGCCATCGATACCATACAAATTGATTTGGTTCCAAATATAAAGTTGCAATATGTACCTTTTGTGTGTTTTTCACATTATGGAGATCGAAAAATTTCTCCATTTGTAGTATCCATGTTCCGAGATCCTTGCCATCAAACTTCCTCATATAGATTTTTGGAACATGGTGGGTATTCAATCCTTTCACCATTAGTGACCATTTCTTCTAGAAACTTATTCATATTTATCTTCAATTCTTCCATCTTATCATTCATGTCATTCATCTTAGTGTCCATGCCATTCATCTTAGCTTTCCTATTAGCATCCATGCCATCCATCTTAGCTTCCACACCGTCCATCTCAGTCTCCACACTGTCAATCTTAGCTTCCAAGTCATTCATCTTAGCTTCTACATATTTCTTTAAACCATCCATATTAGCTTCTACATCTTTCTTTAAACCATCCATCTTATTTTCTGTTACCTTTTGTGTGAGTGAAATTTGTTGCACTTGGTTCGTAATATTGATATATCATGTTGTATTTCTTCCTCTTCTTCATGAGTCATGCTAGAGATTTCAGGTTGCTTACTAGGTGTTTCCATTTTCTTTCTTCGGGGCATCAATTACCAATAATACTGCTTCACTATGCCCTTTGAATTCCTTCAAACTAATTTTTCAAACCAAGCTTATGCAAAATCTGAAAAAATACACACCTTTTTTCACTTGTAGGAGCTCGATATTGAATCTGATGTACCTCTATAATTTTGGATCTCCCAGTTATGAAATCATGACCTGCAGTAGTCCTTTGCATCCTCTTTCCAATGCCACAAGTCTGATCAAAATTGGATTATCGAAGGAAGAGTTATGCCAAATCTCCCACGGTGACCTGATTATAGACTAGTTCAGTAGAGCAAACTTGTACGATGTGCCACATGTCACTGTTTTGACCTTAGTACCTGAAATTGGTACACAAAAAATTATAGGCCATCCTCTTTCTAAAACTTCTTACGAGATTTCAATCTAATGCTCAAAACAAAAGTTATGATGATTTTCCCCAGGTCACTTGTTTGGAATGTAATTCGGGAGTATGCAAAAATGCCAAATTCCTCAGATCATATCTCCGAAAATATAGCATGAAAATCTCTGAAATTTGGACCTGAAGTTCAGAATTATTTCATCCCAAATGGGTTTTTTTAGCTTCTGAAACATCGCAGAAAAAATGTTATAGCGAAAATGGCACGATGACCTATTTGGAGTAGCAAAACCCTAGAATCCAAAGCTCTGATACCAAATGTTATGAAACCAACTCACAAAAAAATAGAAAAGATAGATCAACGCCTTAGAATTCAGCCTCTTCGAGGGGGAAACCTCCTTTACATTACACAAATGAACAATTCTTGGATGATTCAAATGACAAAACCTCCTTTCTATATATAGGAGTCTACGGGGTCACAATATAACCAAGCCGACCTAACAATAATAATATAAAGGCAAAAAAATAACAATAGAGGGATTCTATGGGGCACAATAATAATAATATGGTGACAATAGGGGCACAATAATAACAATAAGGGATACGACGACAATAATAATTGGGGGATCACTAATATTATAGGGATCTAACAGATCAAATGATGCACTTGGGCATTTATTACCACATACACCAGCAAAATTATCTTCAACAAAATGATTGTTGCCCAAGGCTACAAATTGATTGAAATAATTGATTACATTTGATTCACTCCCGAGATTAACAGATTGACAATCATCCAAGAATGGAAGTGCATCATATTGACATTAAGGATCTTGAAGAACATAAGAAAGATTGAAATCACCTTCACCTTCCTTCTCCTATACCTGTGTAGAGTGACTTCCTTGTACCTGATTGCAATTTGACCCAATAACGTGAAAATCAAGAGAGTGTGGAAGATTAGCTGGTGGAACAGATTGCTCAAGCGGATCATTGTAAAAAGATTCATGGCTTGTAGATGATAAAGGATGGAAGAAATCCAGATTGGATTTGAGACTCAAGTTATGAACAATGACATCAACTTAAAGAGTGGAGGAGTTAGTCTTCTCCATAGGCCTCAAAAGCCATTTTGGAATTTCCTCCATTGAAATTGAGTCATGAATGGTAGGAGGAGAATGAGAAGATGGATTCGGAATTTAATTTGTAAACTTTTCAAATTTTTTACCATTGTAGAGAGGCATCCCTATCGGAACTGCGAAAGGAGGAGGACAAAGAACAAACGGGATAGTTAATTCCTCCTCTGAAATTAGAGGTGTCTCATGATTCACAAGAGTTGGGGAAAAAATCATGGGGTTCAGGTTCACCACATGAAGCGATAGGAACAAAGCACTCAATCTCTTGTTTTAATAATTCCCAATTCAATTCTTCTTCTGAAATTTCATAGCAAAGGTGAAGGAATCAATTAGAAAAATTCTCAATCGATTCATTAGGATCCATTCTTAAGAGATTGATTCTTTTACAAATATTTTGGTAATTATACCCAATGAAGGCTTGATGAAGCTCCTCGAGGAAGTGATGAAGGGAATGAATGGAAATGGTTGGAAAGATATGGCACCACCAATTAGAACAACCTTCAACGGTGAGGAAGAAAAGCACACAAGCCAGCTCTTCATCATCAATTTCATAAGTTTCAAAAAATTTAAGAAAATCAGAAATGTGCTTGGTTACAAATGTTCCATCCTCACCATCAAAATCTAACTAGGAAAAGTGATTGAGAGGCTGATCGGGGGCTAGAAATTGATGAACGGAAAATTGGAGAAACACCCCGAGAGTATGATTTATGTATGAGCCATTTTAGATAAGAGATCCAAACTACATGCAATGGGCTTATCTTGTCACCTAACCCTCCTTCTAGTGCCATTTTGTTGATAGTGCTAGAAAGCCGTCAACCAAGGGGGTCTCCCCGATGTGAATTCCTAATTAGACCTCACATCGTTTGGTGTGGGAGCCCCATCCAAATGTTAAAATGATTGCCAAATATCAAAGATATGTCATGGATCTAATGATAAACACATGAAAGTGATGTCTCGGTGCCTTTGTAAAGTAAGGGAGGTGTGCCTGGTGACTGTGCAGTTGCAATTGTGTCGAGGTTCCTCTTCTGTAAAGGGGGGAGAGAAGTGAGCCTCTCAGTGAGAGGTAATAGTACCATCCAGGAAAAGACACACATGAACAAGAAGGCTCTATCTAACATCCAATAGAATAGTCCATAGGAGATGCGACGATCATTACAACCAAAAAACAAGGAAAGATCTGTCTAGCATCCCGCAAAATAGTCCACAAGAACGGGACAACAATGACAACCATTACAACACATTCTCAATAAGATAAGCACTAAATAACTGAAATAATTCAACAATATTAGTACATGTGAAAGAAAACATGAAATACAAACGTCCACAGAATAGTATTACAAACATTCATAGTCCATGCATGAAGAACATGGTGGCCTTAAAAGGCTTTTATTATTAAGCAAAAGTTCTAAGACACATGTTTACAATGGGCATCACTAGCCCCAATAATGGGACATTGGCACTACTCCTTGCTCCTCAAAGAACTAGTTGATCTCTCTAATGGCTTGTGGGAGGAGCCAAGGTGAAAATTCCTCTGCTCAAACAATGAGGGGATATATATAACCAAGGGGTGATTTTTTCCCCTTGTGACTCTTTGACTACCCTCATGACTATTCAACTTCCTATGACTTTTCAACTTACATGACTCTTCATATTCATGTGTGTCCTTTGGACTTCCACTTTACAATAAATTTGGATACAATACACATGGTCCACAATAGTGATGTGGCATATGAATACTCATGACATGAAACTGTTGACATGGACTATTTGATGATGTGGCAATGTCAGGTCATTGTTGTTGCTGAGTGCTAGATCTCTTCTTGGATATGATTTTTCTTCTCCTCCGCATGGCTTGGTAATGAAAATTCCCAAACTAAATAACTTGACATACATACTTTAATTACCTATATTATAGGACCCTAACACCACCCAGGAAGAGACACACATGAACCAGAAGTCTCCATCTAACATCCAACAGAATAGTTGACAACGGATGCGATAGTTGTTACAACCAACAAACAAGGAAATATTTGTCTAGTATCCCATGGAATAGTCCACAAGAATGGGACAAAAATGATAACCATTATAGCACATTATCAATAAGATAAGCAATAAAATAACCGAAATAGTTCAACTATCTTAGTACATGTGAATGCAAACATGAAATACAAACGTCCACAAAATAGTCTTACAAATATTCATAGTCCATGCACGAAGAACGTGCTTGCCTTAAAAGGTTTATGTTATTAAGAAAAAGTTCTAAGACACATGTTTACAATGTACATCACTAGCCCCAATAGTGGGACATTGGAGCCACTCCTTGCTCCTCAAAGAACTAGTTGGTCTCTCTAATGCCTTCCAGGAGGAACCCAGGTGAAAACTCCTTTACTCAAACAATGAGGGGGTATATATAACCAAGGGGTGATGTTTTCCGGTTATGACTCTTTTACTAACGTCATGAATGTTAAAATTCCTATGACTTTTCAACTTACATGACTCTTCATTTTCATGTGTGTCCTTTGGAATTCCACTTTACAATAAATTTGGATATAGTAAACATGGTCCACAATAGTGATGTGCCATATGAATACTCATGAAATGACACTGTTGACATGGACTGCTTGATGATCTGGCAATGTCAGGTCACTGTTGCTGCTAAGTGTTAGATATCTTCTTGGATATGCTTTCTCTTCTCCTCTACATGGCTTGGTAATGTGAAGTCTTCAATGATCTTAAGTCTTCGATGGTAGTTACAAACTTGTGTCCCTTTTCTTCTTCTTGATAGATCCACTTGTGAGTTCAACTACAAGAGACTCTTTATGCATGCTTCCCTCCTCCTTTTCCTTCTTCATCATCTCACCATGACTTGATAGTGTACCTATTCCTGCAATTCACTAATGACGGGACAACATCAATTTGAAAAACCCTAGTCTAAGATGATGCGTTATTATCCATGAACTTAGCTCAGGACAAGTTACAGGCTTGGAGAAAGGGCTGAGTGATTGCGCATTACACAGTTTCAACAGACAGGAGGAGACCTTTATCACTGAGACTGTGCAGTGCGTAGCTCAAGCCAAACTGAGGGAAATTTTTGCGCAGTGCTCACTAAGGGAAAAACTTTCACAGTGGCCACTGAGGGAAAATATTGTGCAGTTCAAGCAGGTAGTGGAGGCTGTGGGATGGGGCCCTAGGATGAAAAGTAGTGTAGTTTCAAGAGGCAAAGGGGATTAGGCAGTAGAGAGGCCTAAAGCGAAGATCTACGCAATCTCTGAAGGCAGTGAGCTCTCGCTGAGGCAAGGGAATTGGAGGAAGCATTTGCGCAGTTTTGGAGGCCAAGGGAGGTTGTTCTCTTTGAAAATTGCACAATTCCATAAGGAAAGAGAAAATCTTGAGGGTTGAATGTGCAAAGTGTGCAGTTCAAGGCAAGCCAAGAGGCACAACTGCGTAGTTTTCAAGGTCAAGGGAGGCTACTGAACTCTAGAATTGCACAAAACAGTAGCCCTTGAGGAAAGTGACTATGCACTGCGCAGTTCCAGGCAGCAAGGCCACATCCAAGAGGGATGAGATTACACAGTGGGCAGCTCAGTTAGGGCCCGTGAATCTATGTTTCCCAGTCCAAAATATTTTCTAAAAATGGCTAAGTGTGGGATGGAAGATGGACTCGTGATGAACTTGAACTGTGATCACACACTTAGCATACTTTGACGACATGACAACATAGATCATCGGAACAAACAAACAATGTTGAGAGTGCAACAAGATGATGGAGCTTAGTGGAAAGGAGTCACCTTCACTAAGTGGGCCTGCAGGCAAATTATGGCGCAAAGTCTATTTTTAGACTATGTCTATTTTTAGAAATATGGATCATGGTCTATGAGCTGCAGAATGTTGTTTATGGATGATTGGTCATGTTGGGAAAAATAGATGGACTTCTATTTTCTGGTTCATAGTAGGGGTGATCAAAGTCTATTTTTAGACGCCAGGCTAAAAATATAAAAGTCAAATATTAGTGTCTCATAATAATATTTAGACTATAAACTTTATCTTATTCTCTTGGAGCACTTCAGTTTGAGCTACAGATGTGGCACATGCAGCTATTAGAAGGAAATATGATTTCTTTGTGGGTCAGTTGAGTTTTTGCATGCAGGACTTCAGTTAGAACTCAAGCAGTTGAGTTTGGTGGAGTTGATGGAGTTGTGTTCAATTTGACTTGGTTAAACTAGTTGTAATTAGTCTAACTGCAAATAGACCAATGATGAGTTGTTAAACTAATTATTAACTCATAAATGTTATAGGGAAAAGTGTCTATTTAGAACTGCTCTATCCCACTAAGGTGTGACAGCTGCCTTAGAAGCAAACAGAGAAAAGCTACTTATGTTTTTCATTTATGAATTATAGATAGAGAGGAATAGAAAGACTAACCTCTGTCTTGTGCTAATCCTTCGATTCGATCCCTCTCTTCTTTGATAGTCTCCAGCTACCTGCTCCCTTGCACACCCAGCTTCACAAAGTACCTGTAAGATCACAAAAGCATAGCACTATACAAATACATGGATCTATATTCATAAACAACTTAGGATTAGATTTAAATTGACCATACAAATGTAGCAAGCATCAATGATACAAAAGCATGGAGGAAAACTCAAATAGCTTTTATTGATAAACAAGAAAAGATCCAGGAGGAGTTACAACCAGTTGTTCCGACCTAGCATCAACCTCCCAGCAAAGAAGCCCCTCTTCACCTCAAAAAAAGCTTAGATCACCCAACAATCTGATGTTTTATCTCTAGAAACCAACAGCAATTCCTTACAATATGCAAAATTCCAGCCTCTGGATCTCTGGGATGAGGGATCCATATATAGATATCTGTAAGGAGGATGAGTCAGCTTGTGATTTGATTAGTGCCTTCTCTCTGACAGTTCTTGCTTCCACTTGGAGACTGAGGGCCTCTTACTCATCCTTGGTCGAATTCAGTGAGGCAAGTGTCACAGGAGAAGATTCTGGAAGCTTCCATTGCCTCTCCACCTTGCGGAATGACATTTCCATTTGTCATTTCTCACCCATCGCACACCACAGAAGGGACTTTTGAAATGCAACGCACCCCCACAGTGTATTTGGGTGAGATGCAATGCACCTAGCCAGTGGAGCAGCTGCAATGATCCTGTTTTGACCAATTTTGAGTAGTTTTTCATGGAGAACTTCTGGGAGAAGCTGTAATCTATTGACCTTGTTCCTTTAGGGGTTAGAACAACACTTTTAGGGACTTAGGAGCCCTTGGTTTATGGACTTTTCATGCTTGAGGTTGCAGGGCACAAAAATGTCTATAACAGTTGCCCCCTAAAGTATGAGGCTGTTAACCTTTGGGTGTCAGGTGAAATGCTTTATTATGAGGATCCGAAGTTCTTTCAATGCTGGGAGGAGACCTGTAATAAGATACAATACAATACATTATCTTCATAATATTTTCATGATCTAGCTGAGGCAGGCATTCCCATGCTCAGATTTATAAATTCATTTTCATGTACATAGGACAGACAATCGTCTGAGTGTGGACTGATGATTCTGGTAGAGCCATCATCCTTTTGATAGGATGATTATCTGTGCTGCAATGATGTACATTTAATGTCTTTATTTCCCTGAATATATATCGCAGCCCGGATGGATGAAACTAGATCCGGGGTCTTCAATCTCGTCCGATCTTCACTCGAAGTACAAATCGATCCATGTGAGAAATGTTCTGAAGTCGAACATGGAAAGACATCGCTTGATTACCAGTCAATGATGTAAAATGTTAACAAGCGCGAGAGGAATCACTGATAATGATAATGACCCTCAAGGTACTGCAGTACAATTCACGTGGTGTGAATAAAGGACTTGGTGTCGAACACCACGCAAAATCTTTCGGTCGAAGACCATTGATGTAAACCTATCGCCGGAAGTGAGAAACTTGCCATTGAGGAATGCAAGCTTCAAAGTACTGAATGGGGTGTTCCTAGATCAACTTCTTGGATAATGAGCTGATGTCGACAAGAAGTGATTCGTCATAGGAGCGCCTTAATGAATCCCACATCAATGACACGGAACGGAGCAAATGATTTTAATGGAGGTGAAAACGATCTGGTGATATAAGGTTCAGGGTGGCGGTCATGAAAGAATGGAGTATAATGTATGGTAGTGGGTGAGACACAGGTGAATTCACTAAATGACTTCTCTTGAACATATCGGCGACACTAATGTGATGGATTGGTATCATTAACCCCAAATGTGGATGGTATGGCGTGACCATGGTGATGTGACCGGTGAATGAAACAACCCAACCCAACTCGGACACGGAACGGAAGTGTCATGTTCAAGAGCGACTTGCTACCAACAAAGTTTCTTTGAGTTTTGTCCCCAATTTTTCCACAGTCATTGCTGACCAGTACCTCTTTATTTTTTTCAAGCTTGAGGAGGATAACATATGCTTGTTCTATAATTTGCCCTTTGGGCAAACCCATCACTATGTTTTAACGAGCCTAGCGATAGTGAAACTCGTTCTCGTCTATAGACAAGTTTGTCGCTATTAATCTTTTTAACGAGTTTAACGACAAAGATAACTCGGTCCTTTTCAATTTTAGAGAGTCTGAAAAGGAATGTAAAGGTAACTCCAAAATTCCTTTTTCGTCATCTAATCCCTTAAGTCCGAAAAAGTATTAAACAATACAGAAGGGATGGATTTTCGATCTTTTAACGAGCCGATCAAAACAAGCGCTTGATCTTTTTGTGTAATAATCCCTCAAGTCCAAAAAGATTAAAATCTAGAGGAGGGATGGCACTTCCTGTCCCTTTAACGAGCTAGAGAGGCCAATGGCTCGGCAATATTTTCATATTTTACGAGTCAGTTGAAAAGAGCATAAAGGAGACTCGTCTTTTGAGGAACGAGTGATAAAACGGGTAGCAGTTGATTCCAGGTAAGGTTTGGAATTTTCCAATCACGGCAGTGTCACAAGGATGGCTAGTGAAATCACTCTTCATAGCTATTCCTCAAAATGGGTAAACAATCAAATGGAGGTGAATGATTGGCGAATGAAAAAGTGGAGGTGATGGTGCAAACACGACCAAGGCTTTAACGGCTAAAGTACTACATTCACGATGGTTATTTACGGGGGAATAGTTCATTTTTAACAAGCTTAAACGCGGGTGGAAACATTTGCTCATGTCTTATGTTTATTTTTTAACGAGCTTGAACTATGTGATAAAACTGCTCTATTAATCCAGTCGTGTGATAAGAATGTCTCATATGAAACAACAACTTTTAGAGTTTTTCCCCACATCCTTTCTTTATGCAAGTTAGAAGATGACCAATCCTACGAGTTTAAAGGGTTAGAGGTCCTAAAAATTAAAAAAATAAATAGTCGCTCTTCGCTTGCACTCCAAAAGGTTTGCATGCCCCAAGGCATAAAACAAAATTTCAAGGTTACCCCTTCTTTAGTCCATTAAAACATTTGTTTTACCGAGAGAGGCCTACCTCTTACAGGTTACCCAAAAATTGTTCTATTCACAGCGCAAACAAAACACTTCTCCTGCGATGTCTACCGAGATAAACAAAGGTGAGCGGCGATGCCCGCCAACTCACATAACTTTGACAAGAGAATCTTGTTCCAGTCCAACTCCCCTTTCCAATCACGGATGGGAGTACAGAGGTCATATTCTCTCGCGGAAACCTACCCTATACCCGAAGTTTTCCTGCCGAAGCAGACCAGGGTGCATGCCCCCTGGGTTTCAGTCATGTTCTCCTGAATCACTCGCGCCCATCGGGAGGACGGACTAGAGATTGAGACATTTCTTGCGTGAAAAGACCATTCAGGGATGGTATATGACTATTTGCTATGCGTGATCCGGGAAATGAAAGCTGGTCTATGAGCTTGACCACTCTTCCTTCGTGCGGAAAACACATCACTCTAAAGAGTGATGAGACAATGGCTCTCATGCAATAAATATAGTCTCGTCCAAGGAGTAGATTGTAATCTAAGGGTCCTTCAACTACCATTACGTTCATGTGAACGGTTTTCCCTCTCAATGTTATGGGCACATCAGGAAGGATCCCTAACGGTTGACCGGCTCCTTTATTGAAGCCTGCTAGATTTCTCATCTCAGGCAAAAGTGATGGCGAACAAAGCACTTTCCAAGCAGTTGAGGAAAGGATACTCACAGAAGCCCCTTCATCTATGATGGTACCAGCCATAACCATTCTATATATTTGAATAATAATCCGGAATGGTATACTGGCCGGTAAATGGGGTCTGCTTAGTTGATTCCAGTCGAAGGAGACAACTAGGTTGGTTGGAGGTGGGACCGAATAGACGGCCGTGTACGACTCTGACGAACTTCCTTCCTGCGGTAAAGGAATGGGTAAATTGCCCCCATGTTCGTTGGAGTCTGTGCTTATGAAAATAATTTGGATGGTGTCATCCTTATTCTCTTCCGTGACTGTATCATCTGAAGATAGAACCTCTGAAGGCAAGATTGGGTCAACTGCCGCCTCGACCTTTTGACTTTCGTCTGGCATGGATTCAGATGGTTTATCCTCAATGATAGGTGCTTCAGCCGACCACCTGGACGGGCCAGCCGGATTTTCAACTAGTGACGGACTCGGCAACAGTTTTTTATATCTAGGAGGAAGTCGCAACGGTGAAACCGGATGATCATCCAAAACTCTTTTAGCTTCGTCTAAGAAGGGACAACGGTGGACGACATGATTGCCTTCGCACAGTTTACAAGGAAATCTATATTTTCCTTTTTGTCCTGGGGCTTCACTTTCACTAGTTGACGGTGTGTTTTCAACATGATCATCAGAGGTTGACGACACTGGGTTGTGCAAACGAGGAGACCAGTCCCTTAAGATCCGAGGGATGCAAGGACAATCTCTGTGATAGTGGTCTCCTTTGCAAATGACACATGGCAATTTAGGCCTGGTCGGTGCAGTGTGTGGATTTTCATTAGACGACACTCATTTGCCCCCATTCGCTTTTGGTTCCTTCTTCTTCTTCTCTTTCTTCTTCTTTTCCTTCTTCTCCTTAGGTACTTGACTTTTGGCTTTACCAGCCCCATCAAGAGAAGAGGAAGGAGGAGAGGAAGAATTAGAGGAAGTAGAAGGTTGGTGGGTAACTTTGGACTCGTTTAATTGCTGATTCGATTGTTCAGGAATTGTGGTGTTCTGAACGACAGAGGTCGAGAAGAGCCATACAGGAAAACCAATTTTCAGTCCTGGAAGCAACAATGTGGCCATGTGGGGTGCACCAACATCTCCCCAAGAGGAGAAGGGACTAGGATTTCCTCCAAGGGGAATTCCTTGGTTGGTGGATTCCATTTTCTCAACCCAAGATCAACGTAGGAAAAGGGGTAATGAATATTCCGTTTAAAATAAATTTTAGACGCTTTGACACAACTTGTTTTTTCAGTTTTTAAGAGTCGAGAAAAAACAAAAGATGACTCTAGTCTCCTTCGATTTTTAATGAGCCTGAAGTGACAATTGCTCAGATGGACCTTTTCCGTTAAGGAGTCTAAAAAGGAACGAAAGGGACTACTCTGGAAGTCTAGGTAGAGGGAGTACCAAACCAATCGCAAAACTGCAGAATACTTTTATGGTACGACAGTCAATCTTCCCGAATGCTGTGTTCAGTGCATTGCGATCGATAGGGCGGCAGACACGGCTTCCTATGGATAAAGGATTTAAGCCTATAGGGGTCTCCCAAAATATACTCGACGGTACGTGGGAGCACAAGTCCGTACTGGCACTTATCGTCTCAAAGTGGAGGAATCACCCAACCATCAGTGAGAACAACAGTTACCAGGCTTTACGACGTCGGAATACGTCTCTAGCCTAGACCTCTAAATGCTGTGCATTAAGTTCCAAAGCGTTGTTAGATTCATTGAATTTATTTTAAGTTGATCTTGCTTATGAAGTTTGCCTTTCGGGTTCACCACGAGATGTAGATGTAATTCCTAAAATGCAATCTAAAGATGATAAACAAACTTTTTATCTCTTTTGTGCAATGAAAATCCTAGCTACTAGGGAAAAGAAAGACAGAATATTTTCACAAAGAGCAAAGAGCACACTGTAAATGCACTTTCCTATATCAAGCCAAACAGACTGTCTATATTCAAATGCACATGCATGTATTTGTTTTTGAATTTATTAATATATAGATGCTAAAAAGAAAGCTGATGTACAAATCTGAATTTCTTTTCAAGCGACAAATATAAACAAGCTTCTTTTCGAAATAAAAAATAGAGATGATTACGACACCTTACGATTTTGAAATGAATACTTGTTTTTGACACTAGAAAATTACAAATTCAGACCAAAGGCAATAGTAACAGGACAATCGACCATCAACAGCAATCAAACTTTCTCCTACGATCAAAATCAACACTTTCGATAGATTCGAATCAAAGGACGACAGTACGATTATGCTACTTTTGCAAAGGAAAACTGTAAATGACTCAACAAACACACAAAAACATCTATAGTTATTTTTTACGAAGGAGGCGGAATAACAGCAAGGAAAAGGGGTTTCAAACAGACATATACTGATCACAGGTAGCAAAATTCAGGAATAGAACTGGAAAGAATGATCCACAGAAACCACAACTGCACAGAGCTAGTCTGATCAGCGCACCTGTAACACAGGGAATCTGAAATGCAGCGCAGGTTGTCCCTTCGGGAAGTGCGCTGAAATTCAGAATCTCTAAATAGTACCTGCGCTGGGCCAGAAACGAGACTCTGTTCGGTCTCTGGGTCACAGTTTGCAGTTCGGTTCTTGGTTTTTGGCTAAGTAAAAAGCAATCAGTAATGCAACAATCAAGGGTAGATCTAAGGAGGATCTAAGAGCTATCACAAGGGAAATCAGATAGTTTGTGAATCAGTTGTTTAAATCATAAACAGATCCAGTGGATGGATTGAAGCAGCAGTTATCTACTTTGCATTTGTTATGGCAAATGCAGTTCGAATGCTACTTATAAGTTTATGAAACAAACAACAAAGAATGATAAACAAAAAAACTAATTATCTCCCCAGTGGAGTCGCCATTTTGTTACAGGGAAAAGTGTCTATTTAGAACTGCTGCTCTATCCCACTAAGGTGTGACAGCTACCTTAGAAACAAGCAGAGAAAAGCTACTTATGTTTTTCCTTTATGAATTATAGATAGAGAGGAATAGAAAGACTAACCTCTGTCTTGTGCTAATCCTTCGATTCAATCCCTCTCTTCTTTAATAGTCTCCAGTTACCTGCTCCCTTGCACACCCAGCTTCACAAAGTACCTGTAAGATCACAGAAGCATAGCACTATACAAAGACATGGATCTATATTCATAAACAACTTAAGATCAGATTTAAATTGACCATACAAATGTAACAAGCATCAATGATACAAAAGCATGGAGGAAAACTCAAATAGCTTTTATTGATAAACAAGAAAAGATCCAGGAGGAGTTACAACCAGTTGTTCCGACCCAGCATCAACCTCCCAGCAAAGAAGCCCCTCTTCACCTCAAACAAAGCTTAGATCACCCAACAATCTGATGTTTTATCTCTAGAAACCAACAACAATTCCTTACAATATGCAAAATTCCAGCCTCTGGATCTCTGGGATGAGGGATCCATATATAGATATCTGTAAGGAGGATGAGTCAGCTTGTAATTTGATTAGTGTCTTCTCTCTGATAATTCTTGCTTCCACTTGGAGACTGAGGGCCTCTTACTCATCCTTGGTCGAATTCAGTGAGGCAAGTGTCACAGGAGAAGATTCTGGAAGCTTCCATTGCCTCTCCACCTCGCGGAATGACACTGCCATTTGTCATTTCTCACCCATCGCACCCCACAGAAGGGACTTTTGAAATGAAACGCACCCCCACAGTGTATTTGGGTGAGATGCAACGCACCTAGCCAGTGGAGCAGCTGCAATGATCCTGTTTTAACCAATTTTGAGTAGTTTTTCATGGAGAACTTCTGGGAGAAGCTGTAATCTGTTGACGTTGTTCCTTTAGGGGTTAGAACAACACTATTAGGGACTTAGGAGCCCTTGGTTTATGGACATTTCATGCTTGAGGTTGCAGGGCACAAAAATTTCTATAACAATAAAGCAACTAAAGAATACATCAGTTAACTCAGTTGCATGTCAGTGCATGTACAGTTCAACAGGGACAGGTGTTAGAGGTTGAGATTGCTATCAGTTGTGACTATAGTTGTGCATGAGGATTTGCCCAAGCAATGTATTGAGTATGCCAATGAGTATTGTTGATTTTCCCAGTAGAATAGCCTGTGCTCATGTGATTTCCAATGTGAGTGATTCTCAGCAGGTTTATGCAATAGAGGCAGGTAAAGCAGTGGACAAGATTTGAACTTGTGACTTGTTTGGGTCTGAGCTGGTTTGTGTGTAACAGGTGGAGATAGTGCTGGATACTTGTGAGGAGTATTGTACTATGTAATGTTACATTTTCTCAATCATTAATATACATATAGTGTGGGGTTTTCAGCTATAAGCTTTCCCCGGGATACATATTGTGTTAATGTGTGCATATTATTGATGTTTCATTGTTTTTGATGCTGCTAAATTGATGATCAACGTAGAGGAGCTTATGTATTGTGCATGTATTCCGAAATAGTGCATGATCAGGATAATCTCCGTTGAATGTGTTTATTATTCAAAATTTCTACATGGTATCAGAGCTATTGATCATCAGATCTACTATTTAGGAAGTGTTTACTTTCTATTTCTTCAGGCAGAGTCTATAATCGGGCCAGGTAGCCTCTGGATTCATCCTTCCTTTGGAAGGTGAGATATCCGGTAAAATCCCATACAGTCAATCTCTGTACGAGAAATATTTTGTTCTCACGAATCTTAGATTCGAGGTGGTTTAGTTTGGAGCTGGTGGAATTTGAATTTGCAGTAGTGTTTTCTTGGTGTCAACGTTGCAATGTCTTTCAACGGATTGCGATTGGAGTATGCTCTTGAGGGCAACTCAAACTATATTGCATGGAAGGACAGGATGGAGGCAGTATTGGATGATAACGGGCTGAAGGAGTTCATAGAGGTTGATGTCCCAAAGCCTACTGATGCTACTGAAGCTGATGCTTGGCAAAAGAAGACAACAAAATGTCGAAGGATTCTGTTGGAGGGCGTGAAGGATCACATTGTGTCTAGCCTACATGGAAAGACTTCTCCATACTTGATGTGGAAGGCTTTAACAGATCTATTCCAAAGCAAGAGTGATCAGAGGAAGCTAGCGCTCAAGGATAAACTCAGAAACATCAAATGTGAGAAGGGTGACAATATGCCCAAGTATCTCATGAAGTTCACTCAGTGCAGAGATGAGCTGGGAAGTGTGGGGGTTACTGTTGATGATGAGGACTTGGTGAGCTTGGCTCTCCTTGGTCTTCCGAAGAGTTGGCATTCCTATCAGGACTCTGTCAATGGTCGAGAGAAATTTCCAGGATGGGAAAGACCGTGGTCAGATCTTGTGCAGGAGGAGATCAGGCGGAATACCAGGGATGGATCTTCATCAAAGGGAACTAACGAAGAAAATTGCGCTTTGGCTGCCAAAGCAAAGAAGGGGAAGAGCAAGAAAGCTTCTCAAACTGGTGTGAAAGGCAAGAAGCAGGACATGTCCAAGGTGAAGTGTTTTCACTGTCACCGGCACGGACACTATGCTACTAATTGTCTGCAGAAGAAGAAGAATAAGCAAGCTGCTGGATCTGCAGCAGGAGAGGCTCTAGCCTCGCAGTTTGAGCTTGATTTTTCATTGATCGCATTGTTGGTTTCAAGTGTAATGGGATCAGTGTGGTTCTTGGACAGTGGTGCGTCTTTTCACATGACGGGAGATCGAGATTTGTTTTCTGATCTGGAGGACAAAGATCTTGGAGTGCACATCGAGATGGGCGATGATGGTAGATACAGTGCGACCGGTGTCGGTACCATTTCCTTTGAGAGGGAGTCTGGTAAAACCTTCGTATTGAAGGAAGTGATGCATGTTCCAGGATTGAGGAAGAATCTTATCTCTGTGGCGATGTTAGAAGACAAGGGTTATGATGTTGCTTTCAGCGAGGGAAAGGCTTTCTTGCGCAGCAAGACAACTGGTGAAACCCAGAAGATAGGGGTTCGAGTGAGGAACCTTTATCAGTTACATGTAGATGGATGCGCAACAATGGCATGCAAGGCAGAAGGATTGGTGAGCCGGGATGATGGCGAGTTGTGGCACAGGAGATTGGGTCACCTTCACCATGGAGCCTTGAAGATACTGCAGCAGATCGCTACAGGGCTTCCTAAAGGCACTCTTGCGCAGTTAAATCAGTGCAAGGGGTGTACTTTTGGGAATTTTGTGAAAGCCACCTTTCACGAGAAGGATAGTCGCGCCACGATGATCCTTGAGAGAATTCACACAAATGTGTGTGGACCTTTCTCAGTAGATTCGATAGCAAAACAAAGGTATTATGTGATTTTTGTTGATGATTTCTCTCGTAAGTGCTAGATCTTCTTCATGCAGAAGAAGAGCGAGACATATTCAAAGTTCTGTGAATTCAAAGCACTGGTTGAGGAGTCGGGGAAGAAGGTGAAGGCTCTTAGGAGTGATAATGGTGGTGAATACACCTCTGACGAGTTCAAGGATTTCTGCAAAGCAGAAGGGATTTGAAGAGAGCTCATAGCTCCCCATAACCCACAGCAGAACAGGGTTGCTGAGCGAAAGAACAGAATGATCATGGGTGCTGCACGGGCGATGTTGCATGATCAGGGCCTACCCCTTCACTTGTGGGTGGAAGCATGCAATACAACAGTTTATGTGAAAAACCGTTGTCCTCACAGGATACTTGGCATGAGTACACCCGAGGAGGCTTATTCTGGTAAGAAGCCTGATCTTTCTCGTTTGAGGATTTTTGGTGCTAACGTTTACATGCATGTGACAAAGGATACCAGGAAGAAGTTGGAGCTGACCACAGAGGTTGGGATATTTGTGGGGTACACTGATACACCCCACAACTATCGTGTGTATTTTCCAGACAGTGGTAAGACTGTTGTGCGACGAGATATAAAATTTCAGGAGGAGAAAGCCATAAAGTGTTCGCTTGAGAGGGAGCCACACTTGCATGCAGATGAGGATCTATTAGTTCCTAAGGATGAGCTTCAGGACGTGGATCAGCCACAGGATGAGGTTAATGGAGTGGAAGAGACCACTCATGCAGCGCCAACCATCAGAGGGCGAAAGCGATTGACAGAAGCTGAGCAACTGGATCAAGATGCAGAGAAAGTTGTAGGACCACCTACAGCCCAATGCAGGCAGAGACAGTCACTAGATTGGTACACTGGATACATGGCTCTTATGAGCCAATGTGTTGTGACTGAGCCATCCTCTTTCGAGGAAGCTGTGGAGGATCCCGCATGGGTAGACGCCATGGTGGAAGAGTATGATTCGATTGTCAGAAATAGTGCATGGGAGATTGTTCCTAGACCAGAAGGGAAATTAGTGGTGGGTTCGAGATGGATCTACAAAGTTAAGCAGACAGTTGACGGGAGTGTGGAGAAGTACAAGGCAAGATTTGTTGCCCGAGGCTTTTCACAGATAGAGGGGATAGATTATGAGGAGACCTTTGCACCTGTCGCAAGGTATTCTTCCATACGAACGATTCTTGCTCTCTTAGCGCAGATGAGATGGCACATTCATCAGATGGATGTGAAGACTACGTTCCTCAATGGAGTTATTGAGGAGGAGGTGTACATTGAGCATCCCGAAGGTTTTGATATCTTCAGCGGTGAGTCTCATGTGTGCAGACTCAAGAGAGCGCTGTATGAGTTGAAACAAGCACCACGTGCTTTGTACACACAGATAGACAGCTATTTCACCAGACTTGGATTCTCCAAGAGCGAGGCGGATCCTAACCTATACCAAATTGTGGTGGAGGGTATGTTGCTTATCATTGTACTGTATGTAGATGATTTGGTTCTAACGAGTGATAAGCTGTTGATACTTTCATGCAAGGATGATCTTGCTAAGGAGTTTGAGATGAAGGACTTGGGCCTCCTTCATTATTTCTTGGGATTGGAAATTTGGCAGTGTAGTGGTGGACTGTTTGTTTCTCAGGGTAAGTATGTTCGGGAGATACCGGAGAAGTTCAACATACATGGTTGCAAGCCTGTTGATACTCCTCTTCCTGGAGGTTGGAGGAAGGAGGATGCCACTTCGGCAGAAGAAGTGGATGCCACTGTTTATCAACAGTTGGTGGGGTCGCTTATGTATTTGGTCAATACACGACCTGATATATGCTATGCAGTTAACCAGCTTTCACAAGCTATGGTTAAGCCTCCCAAGCTCTTCTGGAAGGCGGGCAAGCATGTATTGCATTATTTTAGAGGCACATCGGGATATGGATTGTGGTACAGACAGGAGGATGAGGTGAAGCTATGTGGCTTCACGGATGTAGATTGGGCAAGAAGCCCAACAAATAGAAAGAGCACATCAGGAGGGGTCTTTAGTATTGGGTCGACAACAATTTCTTGGTATAGCAGGAAGCAGAGATTCGTGGCACTCAGTTCAGCAGAGGCTGAGTATATGGCAGCAAGTTTGGCTACATGCGAGGCTATATGGATGAGGAAGATCCTGGTCGGTTTGTTCGGTTCTCACTTGGAGCCTACTGTGATTTACTTTGATAACCAGAGTTGCATTAAACTCTCGGCTAATCCTGTATTTCATGATATATCTAAGCATATTGACATCGGGTACCATCATATCAGAGATTGTGTGCAGCGGAGAATCATGTTACTTTCATACATTCCAACGGAGGATCAGGATGCTGATATCTTGACGAAGGCGCTCACCAGGAGCAAATTAGAATACCACCGAGGCAGGTTAGGGGTTGCTGATAATCCATATCTTGTTGAGAGGGAGTGTTGAGAATGCAACAAGATGATGGAGCTTAGGGGAAAGGAGTCGCCTTCACTAAGTGGGCCCGCAGGCAAATTATGGCGCAAAGTCTATTTTTAGACTATGTCTATTTTTAGACATATGGATCATTGTCTATGAGCTGCAGAATGTTGTTTATGGATGATTGGTTATGTTGGGAAAAATAGATGGACTTCTATTTTCAGGTTCACAGCAGGAGTGATCAAAGTCTAGTTTTAGACGCCAGGCTAAAAATCGAAAAGTCAAATATTATTGTCTCATAATAATATTTAGACTATAAACTTTATCTTATTCTCTTGGAGCACTTCAGTTTGAGCTACAGATGTGGCACATGCAGCTGTCAAAAGGAAATACACTTTCTTTGTGGGTCAGTTGAGTTGTTGCATGCAGGACTTCAGTTAGAACTCAAGCAGTTGAGTTTGGTGGAGTTGATTGTGGAGTTGATGGAGTTGTGTTCAGTTTGACTTGGTTAAACTAGTTGTAATTAGTCTAACTGCAAATAGACTAATGATGAGTGATTAAAATAATTATTAATTCATAAAGCAACTAAAGAATAAATTAGTTAACTCAGTTGCATGTCAGTGCATGTACAGTTCAACAGGGACAGGTGTTAGAGGTTGAGATTGCTATCAGTTGTGACTATAGTTGTGCATGAGGATTTGCACAAGAAATGTATTGAGTATGCCAATGAGTATTGCGTTTATTTGCCCAGTAGAATAGCCTGTGCTCACGTGATTTCCAGTGTGAGTGATTCTCAACAGCTTTATGCAATAGAGGCAGGCAAAGTAGTGGACAAGATTTGAACTTGTGAGTTGTTTGGGTCTGAGCTGGTTTGTATGTAACAGGTGGAGATAGTGCTAGATACTTGTGAGGAGTATTGTACTATGTAATGTTACATGTTCTCAATCATTAATATACAGATAGTGTGGGGTTTTCAGCTGTAAGCTTTCCCTGAGATACATACTGTGTTAATGTGTGCATATTATTGATGTTTCATTGTTTTTGATGCTGCTAAATTGATGATCAACGTAGAGGAGCTTATGTATTGTGCATGTATTCCGCAATAGTGCATGATCAAGATAATCTCCATTGAATATGTGTTTATTATTCAAAATTTCTACAAACAAAACATTCCCCTCTGTGTCACTGCCTCATGACAAGATGCGACAAGTGCGACACTTAATATTTTGGAACGACCGTGATGACACTTGTGTGACAACACTTAAGAGTTTGTGTATGGATCTGACGAACATTTACATGGTTAGGACGACTCATATACATGAAAACCGAACTTCGAAACCACGAGAAAAAGACTTGCAAACATTATACAACAGACAAACATGCCAAAAGACGATAGTTAATCCAACAAGCAAAAGGGGCCAAAAAACTTCAAGAAAGCTCATGGAATGAGCTTGAGTGTTTGCAACAATCAAGGAAAAGACCAAGAAAGGCTTTGAAATTTGAGTGCAAACCAAAATTTTGGAGGGTGTTACAATAGCTACAACATAAATATAGTTCTATCAAGTGTAAAAGTGACTTTGAGGTTAAATCTTTCCTATACACTTAATAATTATTAATGGCTTGATATACCCTATCTATATACATAAATATATCTATATCCATGTATATTAACCACATTCAGTAAAGTTATTGTGAATATGTCTAATATAAACCTATCCTCTAATGTCTTTGTGTAGTTTATATTTTGATAACCTCCGTTAAAATAGAATTGTGTTAAATAAAAATGATAATAATATTTTAACAAAATTTAAATATCATTTTTTCTACTATCATATAATTTAAAAAATACTTTCTTACTTGTCTAAAACTTTGTATATAATTTAAATAAAATTTTTAAATAAAAATGAAAAATAATAATAAATACAACATTTTATGGAAATTTCATGTGATAAAATTTTTATTTCAATATATCAAAAAATGATTTTTAATATTAATTTTTTATGAAAAAAAAATTAATCCGTCCTCGATAGGTATGATAGGTTAGAAGTCTAACCTATTATAGAAGACTTATGGAAAGGGCAATTGCGACTTCGATTTTGATTCCTATATTTGGTTTTGAATGGGTGTGTTGTTTTTCGGGAATCATTTTCTTTTTATTTCTCTTTCATGAGTGACGACGCTCGAGGTGCGATTGAGACTTTACTTTTGATCCTTGGTTCTGGTTTTGAATTCTTGTGTTGTTTCTTCGGAGTCATTTTCGTTTTATTTTTCTTCAACGAAGGCTCGAGAAGCAATTGCGACTTCAATTTTGATTTGGGTTTTGGTTTTGAATTAATGTGTTGTTTCTTGGGAGTCATTTTCGTTTTTTTTCATTGTTCTTTCCTTTTTATTCCCCTTTTGTAAAGTATCGTGTTTCCAATAAACGTGAAATAACAAGTTGCCCGTTACGAATTTTGTAAAGAATTAGTGTTTTCGATCACTCTTAGGATAATATTTATTTTTTTTAAACTAGCTGGCTGAGTTTCTCGGTATTTCAATGTGGATGGAATGACAATCTTATGGCCAGGATTCCGTGAAGTTCTGTCCAGTTAAATTCCCTTAAAGGAAAAGATTCTATCGGCACAAACCACGTACTCACCTCATTTAAATAAAACTAAACACCTCACAAACCATTTACTCACCTCATTTAAATAAAACTAAAACTAAACCCACACAAACCAATTAAAAAGCTAATTACCTACCTTATCCAAATTTCTAAGCTCAGAGCTAGGAAATCTTTGAATGATGAGTTCCCGACAGCGGAGTCCTTTTCAAAGATTTTAATGGGCTTTTCTAACGTCTCCGTGCGGCTTCAGACACCACTCATCTATGTATTTGTTTCAACTCCACCAATAGAAACAGCCAATGATGCTAGAACCATGGTGCAGCTCCTCCTGATAGCCGTCGTCTCCCTCTTCATACCACTTATACCAGCACAGGCCGATGTGGATCATCCGCATACCACTTTCATCTTCGATGGATTTAATGAAACCCACCTGATCTTGGAAGAGGAGGCTTCAATCAGTAGATCCAAGTCTGTGCTCGTCCTCACAAATCAGTCGCAGTTCATGCTCGGCCGCGCGCTCTATTCAATTCCCGTGCAGATGAAAAGAAACGGGACGCTTTCCTCCTTTAGCACTACATTCGTTTTCTCCATGGCGCATCCTCCCTCTGCTGAAACCGGACATGGATTTGCCTTCATCATCATGCCCCACAGATCTCCCACTGGCGCTGCGGCACAACAGTATCTGGGCTTGCTTAACCTTACCAGCCTTGGAGAGCCATACAATCACTTATTCGCAGTGGAGTTCGATACGATCAAGACCTTGGAGTTCTATGACCCCGACGACAACCACGTGGGTGTAAACATTAACAGTCTCATCTCAGTGCAGACCAAGCCTGCTGGATATTGGCATGGGGAGGACAGCTTCCATGGATTGAACCTCAAGAGTGGACGGAACATACAGGCCTGGATCGATTACAATCATCCTCAAAGCCAACTCAACGTTACCATCACGTTGGCGGGGTCGCCGAGACCGCAAAAGCCGCTGATGTCTCTGAAAATCGATCTGGGAAACGTGATACAAGAGAAGATGTTCGTTGGCTTTTCAGCGACCACAGGGTACTTCAAGGAAAACCATTATGTTCTCGCGTGGAGCTTCACTACGCAAGGCATGGCGCCGTCCCTCAATCTATCTCGTCTCCCTTCGTTTGCGAACATGTATTCCAAACGTCCGGGCCGGGGATTCATAGCCGGCATCACCGTGGCTACTCTGCTCTTCCCGCTGGCTGTTACAGCCGTGTTTTTCATCAAAGCGAAGTATGGAAAAACGATCGAAGAATGGGAGATGGAGTACTACTGGCCCCACAGGCTCACTTACAAGGAATTGAGCATCGCCACGAGCAAGTTCCGGGAAGAAAACGTTTTGGGGGAAGGGGGTTTTGGCAAAGTCTACAAGGGCGTTCTTCCCAGCAGCGGCAAAGAGGTGGCCGTGAAATGCATAAATAAGGAGGTTACGGAGGGAATGAAGTGTTTCATTTCAGAGATATCGAGCATGGGTCGCCTACAACACCGGAACCTGGTTCATCTCTCGGGTTGGTGCCGAACGCATACTCAGCTATTCATTGTTTATGACTACATGCCTAACGGCAGCCTGGATAAATTCATCTACCGGAATCCGACAACAGTCCTCCTGTGGCATCGGCGATACGTGATTCTGAAGGGCGTGGCCGCTGGGTTGCTGTATCTGCACGACCAATGGGAGAAGAGGGTCATTCACAGAGACATCAAGTCGAGCAACGTGTTGCTGGATTCGGAGTTCAACGGGAGGCTGGGAGACTTTGGTCTGGCTCGACTGTACGATCACAATGGGAATCCGCAGACGACTCATGTTGTAGGAACGTTGGGGTACATAGCGCCGGAGCTGCTACACACGGGGAAGGCTACGCCGAGTTCGGACGTGTTCAGCTTCGGGGTTTTGTTGTTGGAGGTTACTTGCGGGAGGAGTCCTGTTGATCCGTTGAAGGGCCCCGAGCAGATGATTTTGGTGGAGTGGGTGTGGCGACTTTATACAGAGCGGAGGCTGCTGGAGGCATTGGATCCAAAGCTGGATAAGGACAGATATGATGTGTGCGAGATGGAGAAGGTGTTGCAGTTGGGGTTGTTGTGTTCTCACCCAGAGCCGGAGAGGAGGCTGGGCATGCGCCATGTTTGCCAAATACTGGAAGGCGAAGCTCCTCTTCCTGACATCCGCAGGCCTTCTTTTAACGTGACTAAAGTGGGTCGTTATCCCAGGGGCCTCTTTAAATATTCAAGTGATAAGTTTTGGGGGAGTACGTCTAGCGGAAGCCTTTCAGAAGAAAAAGTCATTTCGATTTCCGATAACGCTCCATCTCTCAAGCAGGGTCACATTAATAGATTTGATCACCTGGAAGCTTTCGCAGGGTTGACAGGTTCTACCAGCAATACTGAAAATTCATCCGCTGCCCCTGCAGACCTGGTTAAACCGGTGATGGGGATTGAAGGATGTTAGGATTATCCATAACCAAGCTATACAATACTTTTATTCACTTGTTTCTAGGATAAGATTGCACCGTTTAGCCATCTGCATTTTCATATCTCTTTACCAGCATTATAAAATACGTTTTATGTATATACATATTTCGTATTAATGTAAATAAGCTTTCTTTCTGCATCATACATCATGTTTTTCCAAATGATTTTCAATTTATTTTAGATTTTAATGATCAAATTTAATATATAATAATCGTTTATATAAATTAATGCATTTTTAACCAGAGGCTTAATCATACATAAACTGACTTGTTCGTACATGGATGGATGAGATGTACCAAAGATAACGTTTCGAATATATCTATATATATATAGTTGAGTGGCTCCATAGAAATGCTTAGTTTCAAAGACAACTCTTGCGATATCTAAGAACAGTGGTATATTTAGTATAAATGTTATTATATTTATGCACAATTGTAATAATTTATAAGGTTTATATTTTATTTATTTTTTAATTATATATATAATTTTTGATATTTTTATTTTTAATAATATTTTAAATTATCAAAATTATTGGGATTTATATATAAAAAAAAAATCTAATATAAAACTATGACAAATATCACTTTTTATTTATATTTTAAAAAATATTTTGATGTTTATATTTCAAAAATATTTTTTATAATACTTTAAACTATCGAAATTATTAAAATTTATTAAAAAATATAATATATAGCGACAATAAAAATCAATATACTGCAATTTTGTTAAACAATATATCTAAAGATGTAGATTTTAGTGAGAAGTTTGAAAACTAAAACTATATTCATGTAAATTTCAATGTTAAAGAAAATTATCATTATAACTTAAAAGTACACTACAAAATATTAACTTTTTAATGTTAATGGGAAATTTTTTTTTATGGTATTTAAAATTATTGTTTATTATCATTATTATAATAGTTAAGTGAGTGCAAATTAATGATGATTTCTCATGCATTATGAGTGGTTATGCAAATATAAAAAGGCAATAATATATTAACTATGCAAACATATAAAAAAAATAATCACTGAAAATAGAAAGATGTGTTATAGACATTTTTGGGCACTGCAACCCCAAGCATAAATGTCCATAAACCAAGGGCTCCTAAGTCCCTAAAGGTGTTGTTCCAACCCCTAAAAGAACAAGGTCAAATGATTACAGCATCTCTCAGAAGTTCTCCATGAAAAACTACTCAGAACTGGTCAAAACTGGACCATTTCACCTGCTCCATAGGCAAAGTGCGTTGCATCCCACCTGAATACACACAGTAGGTGCGATGCATGTCAAAAAACCCTTCTATGGGGTGCGATGGGCGAGAAGGGACAAATGGCAGGGTCAATCCGCAAGGTGGAGGAGCATGGAATCTTCCAGAAACCTCTCCTGTGACACTTGCCTCTCTAAATTCGACCAGGGATGAGTAAGAGATCATCAATCTCCAAGTGGAATCAAGAACTATCAGAGAGAAGACACTAATCAAATCTCAAAAGCTGACTCACCTCCCTTGCAGACATCTATATATGGATCCCTCATCCCAGAGATCCAGAGGCTGGAATTTTGTATCTTGTAAGGAAGCGCTGTTGGTTTCTTAGTGCAATATCATAGTGTTGGGTGATCTAAGCTTTTCATGAGGTGAGAAGGGCTTTCATGCTAAGAGGATGATGCTGGGTCAGAACAATTGGTTGTAATCCTCTTTGCTCTTTCTTGATTATCAATAAAGCTATTCAAGTTTTCCTCCACATTCTTGTATGATGATGATTTATGCATTTGTGTGGTCAATGTACATCTGATCCTATATTGTTTATGATAATAGATCTATGTTCTTGGATAGTGTTATGCTGCTTTGATTCTACAGGTACTCCTTGAAGCTGGGTAGACAAGGAAGCGAGTGGCAAAGACCTACCAGAAGAGAGAGGAATTGAGCAAGGAACCAAGCACAAGACAGAGGTTGGTCTTCTTATTCTTCTCTTATCTTTTTCTCATAAAGGAAAACGAAAGTAGTTTTTAGTGTGTTTGTTTCTAAGGTAGCTACCAGCCTTAGTGGGACTAAAAGCTCTGTATAGACACTAGTTTTCCCGATAACAAAATGGCGACTCCACTGGGGAGCGAATAGATTGTTTGTTCATATACATTTGTTTACTTTATAAACTTACAGATGGAGCCTGAAGTCAAGCCAGCTAGCCTTCGAACTGCATTTGCTATGCAAGTGCAAAGTAGATCAAGCTGCTTCAGTTTATCTCCGGGTTTTGTTTATGAATTAAACGATTGATTTACAAGCTCTCTAATTTCCCTCGTGGTGGCTCTAGTAACCTCCTTACATCTACCACTGTGATTGATTTACTGATTACCACTTGCTCGGCCTAAATACCTGAACTGAACTGCAAACTGTGACCCGGAATCCAATCAAAGTCTCGTCCCTGGTCCAGCGCACTGTCTGTTCTGTGAACTTCAAATGCATCGCACTTCCCGAGTGTAGTAGGTGCGTTGCATTTCAGTTTCATTGTGTTACAGGTGCGCTGATCAGACAAGGCCTTGTTCCTAAATTTTGGTTTCTGTGTTCACTCTTTTCAGCTCTATTCAGGAGTTTTGCTGCCTATAGTCAGTACACCTCTGTTGAAACCCCTTTCCTTGCTGTTATTCTGCCTCCATTGTGCAAAGAACTGTAAATGTTTTTATGTATTTTTGAGTCATTTTCAGTTCTCCTTTACAAAGAAGTAGCGTAATTGTACTGTCGTTTCTTGATTTGAAAGTGTCACAAGTGTCGTTTTCAGTCATAGAAGAGAATCTGATTGTTCTTGATAGTTGATTACACTGTTACTCTTGTATTTGATTTGAGTTAGTAGTTTTTCAAGTGTCGAAAGCAAGTTTTCAGTTCCAAATAACAAAGTTTCGTCATTGTCCTCATTTTGTTTTGAAAAGAAACTTGTTAGTAATTGTCGCTTTGGAAAATAATTCAGATTTTCGCTTAGCTTTCTTTTTATCATTCACACATTAAGAAGGCTGAAAACAAATACATGCATGTGCATTTGCATTTAGACTGTTTGTTGGTTTGATTTAGGACAGCGCATATAGTGTGTGCTCTCTGATCTTTGTTGAAAGAACGCCATCTCTCTTTCCTTAGTAGCTAGGATTTTCATTGCAAAAAGAAGATTAAACGACTGTTTATCATCTTAGATTGCATTTTAGGAATTGTACATCTACATCACGCGGTGAACCTGAAAGGAAAATTTCTTAAGCAAGATCAACCATAAAATAAATTTAATGAATCTAAAAACACTTTGGAACCTAACGCACAACATCTAGAAGTCTAGGCTAGAGACGTATTCCGGCGTCGTAAAGCCTTGTAACTGTTGTTTTCATTGTTGGTTGGGTGATTCCTCCACTTTGAGACGATAAGTGCCAGTACGGACTTGTGCTCCCACGTACCGTCGAGTATATTTTAGGAGACCACATTAGGATTTATCCTTTATCCATAGGAAGCCGTGTCTGCCGCCCTATCGATCGCAATGCACTGAACACAACATTCGGGAAGATTGACTACCGTACCATAAAAAGTATTCTGCAGTTTTGCAATTGGTTTGGTAATCCCTCTGTCTAGATTTCCAGAGCAGTCCCTTTCGTTCCTTTTCAGACTCCTTAACAGAAAAGGTCCACTGAGCACTTGTCACTTCAGGCTCATTAAAAATTGAAAGCGACTAGAGTCATCTTTTGTTTTTTCTCGACTCTTAAAAATTGAAAAAACAAGTTGTGTCAAAGCGTCTAAAATTTATTTTAAATGGAATAATCATCACCTTTCCTACGTTGATCTTAAGTTGAGAAAATTGGAGTCCACCAACCAAGGAGTTCCCCTTGGAGGAAATCCTAGTCCCTTCTCCTCTTGGGGAGATGTTGGTGCACCCCATATGGCCACATTGTCTCTTCCAGGATTGACAATCGGCTTGCCCGTATGGCTCTTCTCAACTTCTGTCGTTCAGAACACCGTGATTCCTGAACAATCAAGTCAGCAACTAGACAATATTAAAGTTACCCCCCAACCCTCTACTTCGTCCAATTCTTCCTCTCCTCCTTCCTCTTCGCTTGATGAAGCTGGTAAAGCCCAAAATCAAGTAACTGAGGAGAAGAAGAAAAAAGAGAAGAAGAAGAAGGAGCCGAAGGCAAAAAGGGGCAACCAAGCATCGTCTAGCGAAAATCCACACACTGCACCGACCAGGCCTAAATCGCCATGTGTCATTTGCAAAGGAGACCACTATCATCGAGATTGTCCTTGCATCCCTCGGATCTTAAGGGACTGGTCTCCTCGTTTGCACAATCTGGTGTCATCAACCTTTGACGATCATGTTGAGCATACACCGTCAACTAGTGAAAGTGAAGCCCCTGGACAAAAAGGAAAATATAAATTTCCTTGTAAATTGTGTGAAGGCGATCACATCGTCCATCGTTGTCCCTTCTTAGACGAAGCTAAAAGAGTTTTGGACGATCGTCCGATTTCACCGTTACGGCTTCCTCCTAGATACAAGAAACTCTTGCCGAGTCCGTCACTAGTTGAAAATCCAGCTGACACACCCTTGTGGTCGGCCGAAGCATCTATCATTGAAGATAAACCATCTGAATCCATACTAGACAAAAGTCAAAAGGTCGAGGCGGCAGTTGACCCGGTCTTGCCTTCAGAAGGTCCATCTTCAGATGATACAGTCACCGAAGAGAACAAGAACGACACCATTCAAATTCTCTTCGTAAGCACAGACTCCGATGAACATGGGGGCAGTCTACCCATTCCTTTACCGCAGGAAGGAAGTTCGTCAGAGTCGTATCCGGCCGTCTATTCGGTCCCACCTCCAAGCAACCTGGTTGTTTCCTTTGACTGGAATCTACTAGGCAGACCCCATTTACCGGCTAGTGTACCGTTCTGAATCATTGCTCAAATATATAGAATGGTCATGGCCGGTACCATCATAGATGAAGGGGCTTCTGTGAGTATCCTTTCCTCAACTGCTTGGAAAGCGCTTGGTTCGCCATCGCTTTTGCCTGAGATGAGAAATCTAACAGGCTTTGACAAAGGAACCAGTCGACCATTAGGGATACTTCCCGATGTGCCGATAACATTGAGAAGGAAAACTGTTCACATGAACGTAATGGTAGTCCAAGGACCCCTGGATTATAATCTACTCCTTGGACGAGACTATATTTATTGCATGGGAGCCATTGTCTCCTCACTCTTTAGAGTAATGTGTTTTCCGCACGAAGGAAGAGTGGTCAAGCTCGTAGACCAACTTTCATTCCCTGGTTCACACATAGCAAATAGTCATATACCAACCCTGAATGGTCTTTTCACGCAAGGAATGTCTCATCAATCCCCAGTCCATCCTCCTGATGAGCGCGAGTGATTCGGAGGGCATGACTGAAACCCAGGGGGCATGCACCCTGGCCTGTTTCGACAGGAAAACCTTGGGTATAGGGTGGGTTTCCGCGGAGAGTATATGACTGGCCTGACACACCCATCCATTTTGGAAAATGGGATTAGACCGGAATAAGATACCTCTGTTGAGGTAGGCCTTTCCCGATAAAACAAATGTTTTGTCTGCAAATTGAGGGGTAACCTAGAAACTCTACTTCGCTATACTTGGGGGCATGCAAACCTTTTGGCGTGCAAGCAAAGAGCGACCATTTATTTTTTAAATTTATAGGTCCTCTAACCCTTTAAACTCATAGGATTAGTCGTTTCCTAACTTGCATAAAGAAAGGATGCAGGGCAAAGATTTGAAATAATGTCGTTTTTATATATGAGACATCCTTATTATGCGACTGGATTAATCGAGCAGTTTTAACGCGGAATTCAAGCTCGTTAAAAAATAAACATAAGCAATGAACAAATGTTCCTCCAGAGTTTAAGCTCATTTTAAAATAAAAAATGAACTAATTTCTGGTAAATAACCATCGTGAATGTAGTACTTCAGCCTTTGAAGCCTTGGTGGTGTTCTCATCATCACCTCCACTTTGTATTGGCTGATCATTCACCTCCACTTGATTGTTTACCCCTTTTGAGGAACAGCTGCGAAGAGTGATCCTGTTAGCCATCCTTGTGACACT
Organism: Pinus tabuliformis; assembly: GCA_031772625.1. Classification (NCBI taxonomy): domain Eukaryota; kingdom Viridiplantae; phylum Streptophyta; class Pinopsida; order Pinales; family Pinaceae; genus Pinus; species Pinus tabuliformis. The sequence continues at coordinate 605,803,759 of CM062815.1, forward strand.
GCCGTGATTGGAAAATTCAAAACCTTACCTGGAATCAACTGCTACCCGAATTTATCACTCGTTCCTCAAAAGACGAGTCTCCTTTAAGCTCTTTTCAACTGACTCGTAAAATATGAAAATATTGCCTAGCCATTGGCCTCTCCAGCTCGTTAAAGTGACCGGAAGTGCTATCCCTCCTTTAGATTTTAATTTTTTTGGACCTGGGGGATTATTACACAAAAAGATTGAGCGCTTGTTTTGTTCGGCTCGTTAAAATTACCAAAAATTCATCCCTTTTGTATTATTTTATACTTTTTCAGACTTAAGGGATTAGATGACAAAAAAGGATTTTTGGAGTTTCCTTTACGTCCCTTTTCAGACTCTCTAAAATTGAAAAGGACGGATTTATCTTTGTCATTAAACTCGTTAAAACCTAATAGCGACAAACTTGTCCATAACGACAAGAATGAGTTTCACTATCGCCAGGCTCGTTAAAACATAGCGATGGGTTTGCCCGAAGGGAAAATTATAGAACAAGCATATGTTATCCTCCTCAAGCTTGACAAAAATAAAGAGGTACTGGTGAGCAATGACTGGGGAAAAATTGGGAAGAAAACTTGAAGAAACTTTGTTGGTAGCAAGTCGCTCTTGAACATGACACTTTCACTCTGCATCCGAGTCGGGTTGGGTTTTCCATTCACTGGTCACATCACCATGGTTCCATCACACCATCCACATTTGGGGTTAATGCTACCAATCCATCATGTCAGTGTCGCTGATATGTTCAAGAGAAGTCACTCAGAGAATTCCCCTGTGTCTCACCCACTATAATACATTTTCGCTCCATTCTTTCATGACCGCCACCCTAAACCGTATATCACCAGATCGTTTTCACCTCCATTAAAATCATTTGCTCCGTTCTATGTCATTGATGTGGGATTCACTAAGGCCCTCCTATGACAGATCGCTTCTTGTCGACATCAGCTCATTATCCAAGAAGTCGATCTAGGAACAACCCTTTAAGTACTTCGAAGCTTCCATGCCTCAATGGCAAGTTTCTCACTTTCGGTGACAGGTTTACATCAATGGCCTTTGACCGAAAGATTTTGCGTGGTGTTCGACGCCAAGTCACTTATTCACACCACGTGAATTGTACTGCAGTACCTTGAGGGTCATTATCATTATCGGTGATTCCTCTCACGCCTGTTAACAGCGTACATCATTGGCTGGTAATCAGGTGATGTCTTTCCATGTTCGACTCCAGAACATCTCTCACATGGATCGACTTGTACTTTGAGTGAAGATCGAATGAGATTGAAGACCCCGGATCTAGTTTCATCCATCCGGGCTGCGATATATATTCAGGAAAATAAAGACATCAAATGCACATCATTGCTGCACAGATAATCATCCAATCTAAGGGATGATGGCTCTACCAGAATCATCAGTCTACACTCAGACGATTGTCTATCCTATGTACATGAAAATGAATTTATAAATCCGAGCATGGGAATGCCCACCTTAGCTAGATCATGAAAATAATATGAAGATACTGTATTGTATTGTATCTTATTACAGGTCGCCTGCCAGCTCGAAAAAACTTTGGATCCTCATGATAAAGCATTTCACCCGACATCAAAAGATTAACGACCTCATGCCTTAGGGGGCAACTATTATAGACATTTTTGGGCACTGCAACCCCAATCATAAATTTCCATAAACCAAGGGCTCCTAAGTCCCTAAAGGTGTTGTTCCAACCCCTAAAAGAACAAGGTCAACTGATTACAGCATCTCCCAGAAGTTCTCCATGAAAAACTACTCAGAACTGGTCAAAACTGGACCATTTCACCTGCTCCATAGGCAAAGTGCATTGCATCCCACCTGAATACACACAGTAGGTGCGATGCATGTCAAAAAACCCTTCTATGGGGTGCGATGGGTGAGAAGGGACAAATGGCAGGGTCAATCCGCAAGGTGGAGGAGCATGGAATCTTCCATAAACCTCTCCTGTGACACTTGCCTCTCTGAATTCGACCAGGGATGAGTAAGAGATCATCAATCTCCAAGTGGAATCAAGAACTATCAGAGAGAAGACACTAATCAAATCTCAAAAGCTGACTCACCTCCCTTGCAAACATCTATATATGGATCCCTCATCCCAGAGATCCAGAGGCTGGAATTTTGTATCTTGTAAGGAAGTGTTGTTGGTTTCTTGGTGCAATATCATAGTGTTGGGTGATCTAAGCTTTTCATGAGGTGAAGAAGGGCTTTCTTGCTGAGAGGATGATGCTGGGTCAGAACAATTGGTTGTAATCCTCTTTGCTCTTTCTTGATTATCAATAAAGCTATTCAAGTTTTCCTCCACATTCTTGTATCATTGATGATTTATGCATTTGTGTGGTCAATGTACATATGATCCTATATTGTTTATGATAATAGATCTATGTTCTTGGATAGTGTTATGCTGCTTTGATTTTACAGGTGCTCCTTGAAGCTGGGTAGACAAGGAAGCGAGTGGCAAAGACCTACCAGAAGAGAGAGGAATTGAGCAAGGAACCAAGCGCAAGACAGAGGTTGGTCTCCTTATTCTTCTCTTATCTTTTTCTCATAAAGGAAAACGAAAGTAGTTTTTAGTGTGTTTGTTTCTAAGGTAGCTACCAGCCTTAGTGGGACTAGCAGCTCTATATAGACACTAGTTTTCCCGATAACAGGATGGTTAGAAATACTTTTGCAACAAATTTGAATATGATGTAAAAAGATGAAATGTAGGAAAATGGATTAGTTTTCCAACTATATATTTTTCATTTATGTCAAACAAGATTATCTTGAGTAGTTAGGAGGAATGATTGTTATCCTCCCTCATTGTCTTCCTAGGTATATAACATTTATTTATGGAAAATTGATATAACTAAAAGAAAATGTTGTTTTTTTAAGATTAGTATGTTATTTTTTCTCTAAAACATAATGCATATGTTCCCGTTAGGCCTTAAGCTTGGTATGTAAATGATGGACTTTTTTGAAACTAATTTGTAAAGTTGTAGAGATAACTATGAGTCCTTGTGGAGCATTATTTGTACATGCAAAAAAAAGTGAAAAAGGTACTTCAAATTTATGTTTTATTGATTATTTGTGAATTGTATAATTAAATATAACCAATTATTTAGAATTAATTAAAAACCGTACTAGCATTATCCATAAAGCTCTAGTAGATGGGATCTTCCATTAGGCCATGCTAAGTATGCTTGCAATGGAAACATATATGTGGTGCTACTCAACTTGAACTGAAACACTAGCTAATCTATGTGGAGATGATGGTATATAATAAATTTGTACCAAAGTCCCTACACCTAAAGGTCTAAGATACTCCTTTTAGAGGCCACGACAAATGAACTATGTTGCACTAGACTACATGTGAGATGTGCTAACTCAGTGATATTTTCATGAAGGCGATCCAAAATCTTAGGTGCTTTGGGTGAAAGAAAGGCTATCCATACAAATAGGAGTAGGTGGTCCTCTCAATGGATTATTCTTGGTATTTGGCCTATCCTGGATAGAGCCAAGACCAACCTCCTAGAAGTTAGAAATGTGAAAATACTTCATGTGGAAACCAATCATGAAATCAATCCATAATTTACAAAAAAATGTATAATTCTAAATCTATATTATTACAAGGAGGTTTATAAAAAACCATAAACAGTGCCTCATCCATCTTTCCATGGATCAAATGTGCACCAATCCATGCAAAGATGATTGTTCCTTATATCAATTGTTTGGTTGGATCTACGGTTAGTAATAACTCCACAATCATCTATTTAGTGATATTAAATTCTTTAACCTATTCTTTACTGATGCCAATGGAGTAGAATTCTCTCATCGTGGCCGTCTATTTAGTTATACTTGTTAATTGATTTAAACATGGTTAATGGAGGTAATGATAGTAGCAAATGATGTGCATAATACAACTCGTGATGCTTCCCTTATGTTTCTAAGCTCGTGAACCAATAATTGCAATTGGTTTAATATTTTTTTATTTGTGTTTACGGGTTAGGATTTCCTTCGATGTTATTTTTTTATTGTGACTCCGTTATGAGGTCATTTTCTTGATATTGTTTTGGGTTTTTAGGAATCATAATGGAATATAATCAATGTGTAATTAAAAATACAATTCCTTTAAAATTTTATTTTTTTCTTTCATATTGGAAAAAATAAGAATGGAAAGATGGCTTGCCTATGAAGCTATAAGTCATAATAAATCTACAATGAAACAAAACAATGCCTTTAAAATTTTTCATTTTTTCTTTCATACCAAAAAGAAGAAGAAAGGAATGATGACTTACCTATGAAGCTAGAAGACCTTGAAGCTAGTAACCTTGGGTAGGGGCCCATGCACATTTTGGCTACATTATCAAATGGGAAACTACCATGGTTCACTTGGGGAAACAATGAAAACTCCTTGGCCCATTCTTTTTTGGATAAAGGAAAAAACATGTTATTTTATTAAGAACATGTGCATGTTATTTTTTAAACAATCCATATGTGTTCCTAGGAAATATTAGAAACTACATGGAGTTTTGACAAAGGCCAAAGATGGAAAAAATGAACAAAATCACATTTATGAGAACACACATGTTCTTAAAATTTTGTGGTAGCTTTCTCTTATTGCACCAAAATTGGATAGCATATTCATGCAAGCTCCCATATGCATTTTAAAATTATGATTATCCCAAGACACAAATATATTAAAAATAGTAATTGTTATATATGTGTGTGTGAGAGAGAGAGAGAGAGACAGAGAGAGAGAGATACAACTCACAATAACTTATCATTAGAGTAAACTTTACTCAGTCATAGAGTTAATTTGATACAATCATTAACAAGTTTATCATTAGTGGTTTACAAGCTTGAGGTTTTAGTAACCCATGGTTTTGCCTATTTTATTTTCATGTAATTCATCATATTTATAGGCATGATGACTCCATTAAAATATTAATTTGGGCCAAAGAATAATACATATATTACTAGGAGTTGGTTTTTCCACAAGGATTTCAAGGATAATTTATGATGTCCATGTGTTGTTCCCTTTACTTGTTGCTATATAAAAAAGGTTTTCTATTGGACATGGGTCGAGGAGAGATGGGTGTTGTAGATCCAAGGTGTGTTAAGGATGGTTGTGCTATAGTAAGGAGTCCATGTAGTTGCATGAACACAGATCTCCAAGGTAGTCAACAAATATGTGGTGAGGTGTTTTGTCAAAAGTGGTAGCAACATGCAATCATTGGTATAGAAAATGGTTCCATGGATGATGAGGAGCTTGTAGTAGAGTACATGGCATGGAGAGGGCCCCATTGAATGCCTAGAATATTGATCTTGGAAGTGTAGGGGATGAGTGGTGCAATGAGGCCTAAAAAGTACACATATGTTGTATCTATGGTAGCTATTGAAGCACGTGATTTGAGTTGATCCTTAGAGCGATTCATTCATCTTAATTAATCTAAGTAGATGAGCATGGATATCTACATGTATATGTGCATGATGTGGTCAAGGAATTGACTATAGGAATGCATGATCGTAGCAGAGGTTGTTGGAGAATATATGGAGGTGCTTTAAGGACCAATACTTGTGTTTTAATTTCAAGCTCTAGAGAGAAACCATGGTTCTTATGCACATAGGCAGGCTGAGTAAGTGGAAATGTAAGTAAAATGCACCAAAGATGAAAGGAATAGGGGAAGGATTTCCCAGCAATGGGTAGTAGTCGCATGTAAGTAGGCATGATGGGAAGAGAAGAATGATGTCTGTTGAATGGACACAAGCTGGGCCAATGAGAAATATTTGGTGTAAATGAAGTTTGAAGACTAGGGATAGGTGAGACAAGCATCATAGATGATTGTTCAGTGGATATTAAGGATTATTTGAAAATTATGGATCACCATTGATTAGAGATATAGCAAGGGAAAGGTTGTGTAGCTACATATACAAGAGAACATAGCTGGAGTAGATGGTTTCGAGGCTTGGTGAAGGGTACAATATGTTATGGAGAGTTGTAGTAATGCATGAAGACCCTATAGTGTTTGGTCCAAATTGTAATCCAGGTAGTTATAGGAAATATGCATTCCCCAAGGTTGTTGTAAGACATGTTAATTAGGCATACATGTTGTAGCACAATAGCACATCATGTCATCTTTCTCATGCATAGAGAAGATAAATGATCAGGTGGTGGAATGAACTACTTCAATAGGTATAAGGTTAGTTCATTGTAAGACATGTTAATTAGGCATACAAGTTGAGCGTAGTGGCACATGGAGCTACATATGATGAAATTTGTGGAATGGATCACTTGAATAGGTATGAGGGTAACATGTGTACTCATATACTATATTTATGGAGTGTGAGATGGTTAATGAACCATGTATGAAAAAAGTGTCATGGTAAACTGATGGATACAATGGCTAGTTACCTGTGTATTCTCGTGGGAGGTAACTTTTTTATATGGACTTCAACAAAGATACTAGGACTAAGTTTATATGTTTAGTCAAGTTTCAGGGAATTGTTAGGGTAGAGGTTTATAATTGGGATTTTATAGGTTAGCGATTTTTGTAAGCCATGTTGTTACTCATTGTACTTTCATGTAATTTAGCTTACTTATAAGCATGTTGACTCCATTGTAAGATGTTTTTGAATGAAAAAGTACTAAAAATATTATTAAGAGCTAATTCCCTAGAGTTCCCACCATAATTTATGATATCCCTGTGTTATTTCCTTTCTGTGTTGCTATTATGTTTTTATATATCTATATTTTTCTAACAATTTAGTGGTTAGTAGAGAGTGAAGATAATGATTATTTGTTATCATTTGTAATGTGGGATGACACATCATTTCAAGTGATTAATCTGTTAAACTAGCTCTTATAAATGATTGCATATATTCGATTCAAATTCTTGAGGTAGCTCTCATAAAATCACTTCCGAGATATTAAAAATAAATAAAAACTTCATCGAAATTGGTTTTATGTATTATTTGTTTCTTAAAATGTTTTTAATTATTCTTTTATTTTTCTTTCAATTTTCCTTTTTCTAGTTTCTTGTTTTTTTTTTAAGTATTTAGAATCCGGTTTTACTTTTTATGATATGATAAAAATATAATAAAAAAATTCACGAGATGAGATTCTATTTTTTAATAATATAACAAAAATATTTTAAAATGATATGTGTATTTATAAATGATTTTTTAATAGAAAATATTTTAAAATGATATACGTATTTATAAATGATTTTTTAATAGAATTAAAATTTTCAATAATAAAAGAATGTTATAACCAATTTTATTTTTATATTCAATATTTTGTCCTCAACAAAGGTGCCTAGGAGTGGTTTTAACCAAGAAATAGAAGAGAATGTGGGTCAATGGATTTTTTACACTAAAAATAGCAGAGGGAGATACAACAAGTATCTTTAGAAAATGAACCCTGATTGGTAGGTGAATACCATCATGGGAAATCACTAGTGGAAAGGAGCGAGGCTCCATAGATGTTGCCCAACTCCATTTGAAAAACTGGACCACAAGGTCTCCCAGCTTACAAAGAAATTATTTGTGAAGATAGCCAATCTATAATTTCCTAAGACTCAATGTAGTATATCCTTGGTAAAATCAATTTCTATTTAGAATTTTATGTTTTATAAGTTTGAAAAATGGTTGAAACACTCAAAAGTAAAAGTTGAATAATTTTGTGAGATTATAAATATTCAATATTATTAATGAATTTTTTTTTTTTTTTTTTTTTTTTTTTACTTATTGACATTTTGAAAAATATAAGAGGAGCCACCATGTGAGTAGTTAGGCTCCCAAGTGTCAAGAAACAATTAGAATCAGTTTGTTCCAAAAAAGGACATAGACACATAAAATGAAAATCATCCATCTTGAAAGGAGGATTTTTACATACCACTAGAAGGATCATGTATGGAGAGAAATATCATGGGTGGAAGATGATTTAAAAAAAAGAGAGGAAATAAATTTGCAAATAAAAAAAATGGTTCTTGTGGGAGATAAAGACTAGACCTATGTAATTAAAGTATTCAACCCAAATTTAGAACGACACTATTAGTGGATTGAGGAAGTGATTATGTGGAAATTTTTTGATTATTTCTAGATAGAAGAGGAGTCTACAGATCCAGAGGAACTACTTAGAGATAAAAATTCATCGGTTGAGAGAAGCGTGGGAGCTGCTATTGTATTTTCAGAGATTCAAATAAGTAACTAAGTTATTTACATATTGTGTTGGGATTATATATATATATATATATATATATATATATATATATATATATATATATATATATATATATATATATATATATATATATATATATATTCCAAGATTTTCTTTTGAATCTGAGTAAGAAGTAGGAGAAATTGCAAGTATATGTTCACTACTAGAAAATGACAAAATTAATGACTAGGTGACTAAAAAGGTTAGTCACATCAATTATTTCAAGTGAATTACTACTAAACTTGAGCAATTTTAAGTGACTGAACTAAAAATGACTAACTTAAACGACTAATTTAGTCTAGGGATAAAATATACGACTAGATAATAAGTGACTAAACTAAAAGCGAATAACTTAAATGACTAATTTAGTCTAGGATTAAAAAATATGACTAGATAATAAGTGACAAAATTATTTCATGACGAGACTACCCTACAAGCCACCAAATTTCTATCATATCCATGAGGTCAACAACAATTTGTGGTTCAAGATATAGCTAATTTGGAACAAACTTAGCTCTAGAGCCTAGGATTTTTTTCCACCTCTAATGTTTATGGACAAAGAGATCAATTTCTAAAGCATGTGGGAGTCAAACTATCACCTTTCCCATGTTGACTCCCTCTATTGAACAGAATAGAAAATATCCATAGATTAGTTATCCTTACTAAAGCAAACATTTCATTGGAAATGATCATTAATCCTATGACATTACTACTTCACTATACTTTTTGACTACACAGAGCTTATTTTGATGTCTACCCTTCTTATTTCATGACAAGACTACCCTACAAGCCACCAAATTTCTATCATATCCATGAGGTCAACACCAATTTGTGGTTCAAGATATAACTAAGTTGGAATAAACTTAGCTCTCTAACCTATGTTATTTTTCCACCCCTAATGTTTATGGACAAAGAGATATCAATTTTCTAAAACATGTGAGAGCCAAAATATTACATTTCTCTTGTTGACTCCCTCTATTGAACATCATAAAAAATCTATATTAATTAGTTATCCTTATTAAACCAAAAATTTAATTGGAAATGATGATTGATCATTACCATGACATTGCTACTTTTTTGCACTTTTTAACCACACAAAGCTTGTTTTGATATCACCATAATTCACTTTTGATAAATCAACCAAAATCCCCTCAAATAATATTTGGTGACACAAAGACCTAACAATTTTCATACAATTAAGAATTATTTATAATCAGAAATGGCTCCCATTAAAAAAAATAAAAGACTCAACATTTTATTTAATGGAATTTAATTCCCCTTCACATTCTCCACGGTCACATCTTTTTCCCTCCTATGCTCTCTTCTTTCATTTCCATATCTTTATTTTTCTTTTAGTGGTTTGTTATTCCTTACATTGAATTATGGGGTCGTCGTCTTATTATTGCATTTCAGTGTTCTCTTGTTCATCACATTTCGGTGAGCCCGCCATCCCACACCTTCTTAACCCAATATTCTTGTTCTGCTTTCAGGAAGGAAGAAAACATCCTCACCTTTCACGCCTTTAGGAAATATCCTTAGGCTCATATTTTTGGGCGTGGGACCGGGAAAGAGGCTATGGCTAGCTAAATGGAATCTCAAAATGAGGGTGCTTATAATGGTGGCATGTGCTATCAGGTGCTATGGGTGGTTATGCCCCTGTTTGCACTCGGTCAACTGAAAATCCTTTCTATGGCTATCAAATTGGAATTACAACCTAGTCATAGTTGGAGAGATCTCTACTTCTAGGGGACTGGGGGACTATATGATCTCTACAAACCATAAACTCAATCGTTTCACTTATATATTGCACAAGGATGCTTGGATTTGGATCTGGTACCTTTGTTGTTGAGTAAATTTTTTGGATCATTCACTGGCTCCGGATCAATTGCACCTGGAACTGGACCTACTGCTTAAGCTGCTGCAGAATCTACTGATTCTAGGTAAACTCGCTTTCAAACTGTTACCAAAATGAATTCTCGAATTTGCGCGAATTACTTATTTTAACCAACTGGTCCAAACTGAACTATCCCACCTGGGTCGAATAGTGTGGCATGCAACTCATTATTGGGGTCAGTTGGTATAAAATCTATTATTAATTTTTGATTGGATATTGACATATGGGTGAGGATTCTGTGCAATTATACTAGTTTCAAGAAAAAACTCAGTTGCTTGTGGACGCTTATCAATAATTGCTTGTTAGAAACATTTTATGCCATATGTCTTAAATGATTGCAAAAGTCATTCATTTATCCTCATTGTCTAACTCATGTCGTACTTATGAATATTTTCTATATTTGAGATTTGAGCATTAAGGAATAGGTTCTGAGATACTTAGATATTAGTAAGGGGGTCTTACAACTAGACATGAATGTCTTTTGCTAGAGCCTTGCCAATTTAGAAGTTGGCTTTAGGGTGCATAACCCCAGGTGGATGTGATTGTATATTTCATGAGTCTAGAATTAACATCCTTAGTGGCTTTAGTGACATACCTTGTGTTGTGCCTTTTGGTCCTTTTTGGCTCACATTTGTCATCTTTGTGATGTCCAGGATAATTGCAACTATTACCACAGTGGCATATCCACTTTGAAAAATATGTGAAATGTGTTAAGACATTTAACGCCTCAAAATCATGTGATACTACCTCTCAGTTAACCTAAGTACTCTTTTGGATATAGATAAAAGAATCTACAACAAAAACAACCTACATATCAAATAATCAAAACAAAAAAAATACATACAAAATATATATGTCTCTCTTACCTGCAAAGCTTTTCAGATTCTGTTTTCCCCTTCAACCTCGTTAAAGGTGAAAAGCAACATAAAAATGTGAAATGAATGACTAGATAGAATCACAGAACTAAGCTTTCTTCACAAGAACTTGGCCAAGTCACCAAAATGATATGCAAAGGAAAAGAATTATCTTGCAATTTAGAAAATACAACTAAAGACAAGTTTCCATGAATTGCAAACAAGGATATCACTAGTACAAAATGAGAGATTAGTGACTACGTGACTAAAAATGTTATTTCAAGTGAATTACTACTAAATTTGAGAAACCTGACCGAACTAAAAACATGTAACTTAAACAACTAATTTAGTCTAGGGATAAAATATATGACTGGATATTAAGTGACTCAACTAAAAGCGACTAACTTAAATGACTAATTTAGTCTAGGACTAAAACATATGACTAGATAATAAGTGACAAAATTAAAAATGATTAACGCAAATTAAAAATGATTAGCTCTTTACTTGTAAGGAAACAATATCATATTTTTACTTGTTCATGTTAGATTTTACATATCTAGATAACATATCTATGCTATAATAAACACTCTTAAGCTTCATATGAGTACATGAATGCATGAAACACCTTCATATTTAAGCTCTTTAATAATTGTGAAAAGGGTTTACAAATTTGCATCATGGTCAAATTTTTTTCTTGATACATTTATTTCTTACATTTTTTTAACACATTTGACATTTTAACCACACCCTTATGCAAATCAATGCATGGGAATGTGAAATGACTTGGTTCATAAGGCTAACAATTCACTATTTTTAAGATTGTCTTGATGGTTTACTTACCTTCCTTTTTGTAGATGTATGATCACTTTCTAACTTGAAATGCCACATCCTAAGACACATAACGAGATAGTGATTGAAGCTTAATAATGCCACTATTTTTTTTGTGTGTGTTATATTCTTTCCACAACTAGCTCCATGCACTGGGGGAGGGTGGGTCATGGGGGGGCGATAGCCCCCCTTGTTTGTTGTGCTAGGCGCATCAGGGGGGGCGATAGTCCCCCCTTGTCGGGGGGTTTGAGGGGGGCAACATCCCCTCTCTATAGGGTCCAAGGAAGCACCCTAGCGAATTATGTTTTGGAACCTATATTAGGTGGGCAGACCTGTCTATGGTTTTGTGTGTGGTTTTTACACATGATTTTGGACATGATGGTTTTCTGCCCATGGAATTTTGTAGATCTGATCAAGGGAACTACGGGTATGTTCTAATCCAGGGTTAATGGATTGAGATTTATGGATGCTTCGACATGTATATATATATATGTATTGTAACATTGAAAGGAATATAATGAAAAATCAATTTGGTAGTTTCGGTTTTGGGATCTAGGGGAAAATCTATGTGTATATTTGTTTTATGTTTTATGCTCTCGTAATTGTTTATTTTCTGTTTTTATAATTCATATGCAAGTGATTCCGTACAGACCTATATTTGGTTTCATAGATGTTTTGGCTTCAAGGGGACACCTTTACTGCTGAGGGGTTTCACTCGGGCCTGTGGTAGACCCTGTTTAGTGGGAGATTTGTGGGATCGATTCTTGTGGTGAAAGAAGATGGTGAGTAGTGGAAAGATAGAGATCAAGAAATTTAATGGTCAAGTTTTGAGTTGTGGAAACTCAAGATGGAGGATCTGCTGGTGATAAAGATCAATGTATCATGGTAGATCTAGGTACTAAACCAACAACAATGTCAGCTGAAGACTGGGTGAAGTTGGATCAGAAGTCAAAGAGCATAATACGATTTTCTATCTCAGATTCAGTATTCTTGAATGTACCAGAGGAAGATTCAGTGAAGGCTTTGTGGGACAAGTTAGGGACTTTGTACCAATATAAGTCTCTGGTGAATAAACTATTCCTACGGAAAAAGTTATATAACCTGAGGATGAAGGATGTAGACTCGACGATAGAGCATATGAATTCCTTTGATACTGTGGTAAGCCAACTGTTATCTATTGATATAAAAATTTCATATGAAGATAAGTGCATCAGTTTGTTATCTTCTCTACCAAATTCATGGCATAGTCTAGTTGTTGCAATAGGTAGCAATGTGAATTCCTTGCAATTTGATGAAATAGTCTCATCCTTGCTGTCGGAGGAGATGAGACGGAAAAATACGGAGCGCCAGAATGGTGATGCCTTGGCTGTATGAGGACAATCCTAGAATAGAAACAAAAATAAATCCTCGAGTGGGAAATTTAAATATAGAGGGAGATCTAAATCTTCGGGAAAACCTGTAAAGGTGTGCTAGAAATGTGGAAAGGAAGGGCACTTAAAAAAGGACTATAGATCTAAAGCTCCTGAGAAAGGAAAGGGATATGATGATGCTCCTTCTACAAAGGTGAAAACCACCTCAGATGAAGGTGGGGATGTGTACTTGGCTTCTTCTTCAAGTACACATGTATATCATGAGGCATGGTTGATTGACTCAGGTGCATCCTTTCACTTCACTCCCCACAAGGAGTGGTTCTACGAGTATGACAAATATGATGGTGGTGATATCTTCTTAGGGGATGACAAGAAGGCTAGAATCATTGGTTGCAGAAAATTCAAGTTGAGGTTGCATGGTGGAAGGATTAGAACACTTTCAGGTGTTCTACATATTCCTACATTGGCCAGAAATCTGATTTCTCTAAGCAAGTTGGATGATGTAGGTGTAAAAACAATGTTTGAGAAAGATACCTGTAAGATGGTTTGGGGAGAACTAGTATTGATGTGGCAAGTTCATATTGGAACTTTGTAAAAGCTTCAGGGTAGCATTGTTATTGATGTGTGCAACAATTTTGTGGTTCCTAAAAGTGGAGCAAAAAATCTAGTGGTCTCTAGAGAAAAGTCCATGCTATGGAATCAAAGGATTGGGTATATTGGAGAGAAGGGCCTTCAAATACTTCATGGTAATGGCATGGTAGAAGGTATGTCTAATTTCTCTTTGGATTTTGATTTATGTGAAAATTGTGTATATGGGAAGAAACATTGGGTGAGTTTCTCATCTATGCTAAGAGGGTGAAACAGATATTAGAGCTTGTGCACAGTGATGTGTTTGGACCTGTGTCGATTCCATCACTGGGTAAGTTTGTGTACTATGTATCATTTATAAATGAATTCTCATGGAATACATGGATATATTTCCTCAAGAAGAAATTTGAATTCTTTGATAGGCTTAAATAATTTAAGGTTCTAGTGGAAAACTAGACAAAGAAGAAGATAAAGGTTCTGGGGACAGATAATGGTGGAGAGTTTTGCAAGAATGAATTTGAAGAGTTTTGTAAGAAGTGTGGTATAGCATGACAGAATAATAATCCATGCAGACCTTAGAAAAATGGAGTTGCAAAAAGAATGAATAGGACGTTGATGGAAAAGGCAAGAAGCATGCTCAGTGGTGTCAGGTTAGGACATGAATTCTGGGCAGAGGTGGTGGAGACTGAATGTTACCTGATCAAGAGATCACCTTCATCAGCGTTGGATGACAAGACTCCGCAAGAGGTATGGACTGATAAGAAATCCTCTCTTTCACATCTGAGGATATCTGGATGTGATGCATATGTAAATGTTCCAAAGGAGAAAAGAACCAAGTTGGATATTAAATCTGAAAGGTGCATCTTTATTGGTATAAGGATGGTTTAAAAGGTTATAAGCTTTGGAACCTAGAAACAAGGAAGGTTGTGTATATCCGAGATGTCGTGTTTAGAGAGGTGAAATATGTTATTAAACATGAAGTCCTACGAAAGGAACCTGAGAAGATAGAGTTTTGGCTAAAGGAGGAGGAATCTGACTCTACAATGAAGGAGGAATTAGAAGATGAAGAGCCATAAACTTCAACTATGAGAAGATCAGTTCGAGAAAGAAGGCAGCCAGAATGGTATATAGTCCAATTGCTTTCTGTTCAAATTTTTCTTTACTTATTACTGATGATGATCCCAGAACTGTCAGGGAAAAAGTATATTCAGAGGATGTAAAACTCTATAAAGAGGCCATGGTTGATGAAATGACATCTTTGGACAAAAATGAGGCTTGGTATCTGGTGGATTTGTTGGCTCGAAGGGAACCCATTAGCAGTAAATGTGTGTTTAAGAAGAAAATGCATGCAGAAGGCAAGGTGGAGAAATATAAAGCTCAGTTGGTAGAAAAATATTATTCCCAGGCGTCGGGAATTGACTTTGGTGATATTTTTTCTCCAGAGTCCAAGGTAGCTTCTATTAGGGCCTATATCTACCTCAGGCTAAAGGAAGGCAGGTCTAGGGTAACATCAAACCATGCTTAACCTGGTAGCTAGCCCTACCAGGTCGGAAGAGGGCTCTCTCCTTGTCAATCTCAATTGGGATATTGGCAAATAGGGCTTGAGATGACTGAATTTAATGTAGATTTTAGGCTAGGTATAGTAGCTTAGGGTTTATGGTCTGATTTTTAGGTTTCAATTGCTGGATCAATTGGAGAAGGCAGATTGGGTCTGGGAAATCAACTTAGGGATATAGTCATGTTTTGTGGGTCGAGGTAGACAAGGGTTTATGTACTAGAAATGGATTAAGATGGTAGATTAAGACAGCTGAGGAGTTGAGGAGGGCATAAAGAAACTATGAATCCTCTTCAAACAGTTGAAAACATTGAAAACCAAATGCATTCCCAAGACAAAGCACAACAATGTATTTTTTCCATTCACCTTGATTCATTTAGTTTTAGAAGAGAAAGATGGATTTGGATACATATAAAACATAAGAAAAACTCATTACAAAGAAGAAACAATACATAAACTCACTGTCACAAGAATCCCACAAAAATAGTTGTGAAACCTGGTTTTATTCCTTGCCAAACTGCTGATACAAATGTTCAATGAGTGCCACCACTTCTACCAAAGTCCAAACTTTAAAAATGACTAAAAAATTACATTATATAGGCAAGGAAACCACTCATGCTAGCTATCAGGGTCGAATCCATGAGAAAAGGGGTGGTTTCAACCATATCTAAACTAGGAACACAAAAGTGGGCAGTGGAACAGCTTGCCTCTAAAACTTGGGGAACCAATTCATTATAGCTCAAAACCACTTGGAACTTGATGTATCTACCCTATGAGGTGATTTTCATATATACTTACATACAATACATCATTTACCATGCATAAATTTATCTAAACAAGAAGAAAAGTCAACAACTAAAGAAACTGGGCGAAATTTTGAGTTTTAGGCAAAATTGACAAAATTTGCGTGATGCGCAGCGCCCTGAGCCCGATGCATAGCGCCGTTTCAAGGCTACCTTTGGAGGTTTTACACTCACCCAAATCAGGCCCAAGATGGCTTGTTGGAAAGCTCTTCCTGTCTAGTTTTTGGAACATTTTTCATTTTCTAATTTGGAGTTGATTTGATCGTTCAAAATTTGATCCTCCCAAGACTACTTCCTATGGGTCCAAAAACTGGCAGAGAGGGCTTTTTTTGGGTGTTTTTTGCCCTTTTGGTGATCCAGATCTTCTCCAAAATTGATGAAACTTTTTGGGCTTACTTATTTTTTGGTACTGAGTCCAAATCTATAAGCCATTTGTCAAGAGGATGCACCAATTCAATGCGCAATGCCATCACTGGAATTTCCTTTGTTTCTATTTTCAAAAATGCAAAATGACAAAAAATTTCCAAAATTTCCTCAAATTTGGTAAGAGGCAACCTCATTAAGTGCTTTGCTGAGCTAATGAAGCTTCAACCAAGATTTTGAGTTTATCATGTTCTTTCTTGGCCCTCAAGGCTCTCCGTAACTTAGCTTTTAGCCTCTTTGTCCTTGCATTGCAGATTTTGTTCCGAGTTAAGTAATGATAGGCCATATGGCACAACATTCTCTTCTCTTTGTTGGCTTTCTCAAGCAACTTCTCAAGGTGAATGTTCACCCTTTCCAACCATGTCTCTCAGTCATTCTCAATTTCTTGCTCAAGGGAGGTCATCTCGATCTTTGTTTTCTTTGCCTCTTGCCTAATCATCCGCAGCTCCATAATAGCTTTCTTATCTATCAATTGTTTGTTTTCCTGCTTAAGATAGTTAATGATCCATTTTGCCCTCTCAAGGTTAAGTGATAAGGCTTGTATTTCAGCCTCCTTCTCTTTGATAATCATGTCCTTGATTCTTGAGCCTTGAGAGCCCAAGTCAGTGACATCCTCCTCAATCAAAGTAAACTCTCTGTCTTGCCCTTTAGCAGGGCTCTCCTCATGCATCTTTTGCTTCCCTTTGTCTCTACTCTTTGACTACTGGCCAACCTGTATAGCTGGAGAAGAAGGCAAAGCCCCTTCAAACCCCGGTGAAGATAGCATTTGCTTTTGGTCTAGTGAAGAAAACGAGACCCCTTCCACCCCTGGTGGAGATAGTACTCACTTGGCAGCAGCAAAAAGCTTCCTTGTGCCTCTCTCATAGGTGAGAAACACAGGAACATCCTTTGTTTTATTTTTAGGCTCCTTTTGTTTCCTGGAAGGTTCACCTTCCTCTTGGGTATTTGGAAATATTTGAGGCCCCTTGAAGCACTCATGGGCAATGAAAGTTTCCCATGGCATTCCAAACTGAGTGAGTTGATGCAAAACAATAATTTTGATGACATAAAAATGATAAATTCTATTGAGTTGTTGTGGATATGGTTTTCTCTTTGCAATCACTGTCATCCTCTCTATGTTTTTGCATATAAAATAAGGGATGCTCATCATTCTAACCCTGGTGAAGTGCATGAGCAATCTGATGTGGTAGGCATAAAGTCTGGAGAACCTACCCTCACATGTAAAGTATTTAATGATAAGTTTCATGAGTGGAACATACCGGTCCTCCAAGAATTTAAAAGGAAACACCTTGATGAGTTTACCATGGTACTTGGCCTTGATATAAGGCCCTTTTGTTACACTTTTCCCCTACATCTGGAATTTTTGTGGCCTTTGCAATGATAGTTGGTGAAAGAGTGAAGTTTACCCCAGCAAGATGTACCATATTGTTATCCATGTTTATCACAATCTGCCTTGCTAACTCATGGTGAAATTTGACCCTCTCAACCATTTCACAAAACTCAAAACAGGACTGATATTTGAAACATGTGGTGGCTACTGGGCAAGAAAGGAGTTCACTCATGCTGATAGGTTCCTCCCTGGTGATTTTTCCACCTTTGTGAGGCTTCCTTCGCTGCAAATTTCTTTCTCTTGAGCTATCACTAAGCATGTCCTCTTCAAAATATGATTCACTACCTCTTTCCGTGCTTGTCTTTATGAGATAATGTGGTGATGATATGGTGAATAATGGATAATAGGTGGGAACAAAAAGGTGAGTATGAAGAGATTTTGTAAATGGAACAATAGTAATGAGATGAGGTAGGGGAGTGAAGGGAAGGATTTGGGGAGCTAGGGTTTTGATGTATGAGGGACTTAGGGTTTGATAAAGGGGATTAGTTTTAATAGGGAAAGAGGGAAAGGGAATATGAGTGAAGTGAGATAGGATTAAAGGGTAGGTTTAGGGCAAGTGAAAATAGGAATATTGAGACAAGGAAGAAGATTTTGCAGTGGTGACAAATAAGATAGGAAAACACACTAGGGTTTTGAGTCTTAGGAGATAAAAATATAATTGAAGCATAAAAACCCTACCTAGGCTCCAAAGTGAGTGTACTTGTTAAGAAGGAAAATGAAGCACTTGGGAGGATTTGAGATGAATTTGTTTGGTTTTGAAGCCTCACTGGCCAATGCGCAATGCACTGAGCTCAATGCGCAGCACCTACCTTATGCATAGCACCAGTGTATTTTTACACAAGAAAAAGTTTCCTGATGCGCAGCACCCCTCTGATGTGTAGCGCCGACCCTCTGATGCGCAATGCCGACCCTTTGATGCGCAGCGCCAGGCAGGTTTGCACCAGATTTGCAATTTTCTACCTTTTTTTTGCTCACTCTTCCCTCAAAATGCGATTTTGGCTCTCCACTTGGCTTTTTTCACAATAGAATGACTTCCTATCATGATTTTGCTTTTATACACCTTATATTTTAATTTTTGTTCATTTCCAACCCACTTTTCTAAAGTCTTGGTAACTTTTTCAAAAATTATGTTTTTCGGTTTGAAGTTTGACTCTTTTTCTTGACAATTTGATGGACTGATGTCTTGATACAGTGGCAGGAATTGGCATGGTGACCAGGAACAACTGCTGGGTTCTTATTACATATAAAAATAATTGAATTTACAAGAAAATCATTAAAATAGAAAAATACTATGTTTTCACCTCAAAACAGAGTTTTGAGGTGAAAAAGATTTATTGAGCATATCAGAAGTAAACTTATGACTTTATGAACCTTCATGTGCCTGTTGACCTCTTTATTTGAGCATGATTGACAAACCCTAAGACCTAATGGGACTAAACCCTAGGACTAGTTGTTATACATGAAATGAAACAGGATGACTGTGAATGACTAAAAAAAATGTGTAAATAGGTCAGCAGGTGGATGTCATGAGGGAAACTAACATGAAACCACTACCATCAGTTGATCCATGACCTAATGGAATGCAGTTGATCGAATGAGACACCTAATATGCATGCAAAAGAGCAATTTGATCACTGATGGAAGTGTGAAGACACTGACACTAACATTGGCTCCAATGGGGATGGTAGCTCCTGGGAGGTGCCAAGAACCACAGATCTTTGGAAAAGCAGACAAGTGCCTTCATCCATTGGGCAATATGGAGTCAATAACTTTAGAACACCAAAAAAACACCTTGACTCAAGACTCATAGCTAAACCAACTCAACTGAGACTAACTCAAACAACTGACACTAAATACTCAAAAACTAAAGCCAGACATTCAGCTTTATAGCCTTCACTTCGGGCCCCAAGCTAAATGAATGGTGACAGTGAACACTTTGCAATGAAAGGAACAAAATGGGATGTACAATGATAAAATGTGATAGCAGAAAATTCCTTAGAGATAGTACTGTTTCAGAAGCCGACCATTTTTTCAGTCCTCCTGGAAAATCTTCCTCGTTCATTTCTTTGAGTAGAAAAGAATTTTTCCCTCTATATGTACCAATTCTGTATGATCCCTTCCATAGGTTCTCAAACTTGTCGTGCTTTCCTTTATCCTCATTTCTAGCATCCCACCGTAACACTATGTCTTCAATCTAAAATTTCTCTGCCTTTGCCTTCTGATCATAAATCTTTTTAATTCTCTCCTGCAGCCTAAAGGTATTATGAAAAACTTCCTCTCTCATCTACTGTAAATGGATCATTTGACTTATTCTCTGCTGAAAATGATCTTCCTCGCTGCCATCTTCCTGTAAAAGTTTTACAACCGGGACTGCAAGAGATGTCGGGAATACTGTGTCAATACCGTATACAATCTCAAACGGAGACATACCTATTGACTTCTTTTGGCTCACCCTATCAGCCCATAGTGCATTAACCAATTTTTTATGCCAGCTCTTCTTATTGGTTTCCAACAGCTTTTTAATGATGTTGACCAATGACTTGTTTGAGGATTCGGCCAATCCGTTACCTTGCAGATAATATGCAGTAGAATGTCCTAAGGTAATTTTGTATTTGCTGCAAAAGTCAATCATCTTTTTGGACTTGAAAGTGGCTGCGTTATCTGTAATAAGTTTGTTAGGACAGCCAAAATGTGACAAAATATTTGTTTCAAGAAACTAATTATTACAGAGTCCATGGATTGCTGAGTGGGGATTGCCTCAATCCACTTTGTGAAATAATCTTGTCGCTGTCAAAATCCACTTGTGCTGAGCTGAGGATGTGGGATGAATCTCTCCGATGAAATCAAGGCCCCATTGCTGAAACGGTGCACTAACTTCGACTGGCTTGAGAGGTAGAGGCTGCAACTTTCTTCTTCCTTGAAAAATCTAGCATTCATGATAGCTTGTGACAATTTTGTAAACATTAGCAAACAAGGTAGGCCAGTAGTAATCTACTCTCAAAATTTTGTTAGCCGTCGTCTTCCAAAATAAGTGACCTCCACAGTCTCCCTTATGAAAATCACTATTGACCTGTTGGGCTTCATCTTTAGTTAAGCGATTCAGCCAAATGCCTTCGGGATCCTCCCAATAAAGTGTATTGTTTAGAATGCAAAATCTAGCAGCCTTAAGTTTTAGAGTTCTACCTTTAAATTTAGCCATCCCTAGTGGTGGTGAAAGATGTTGAAGCACATACACAATATCTAAATACCAAAGAGATTGGAGAAAAAGTTCAGATACCTGAATCAGCGAACTATCTTCTTCTTCTTTAGACATGGCTACAATAAGATTTATATCTAATGCATGTAGATTGGACTCCGCCATTAACTTTGCTAGACCCTGCCCCTTGATTAGTTTCGTAGGCTTTATCTCCAAGTCATATTCTAGCAATGCTATGATCCATTTTCCCTGCCTTCCTTCCGGATCTATTTGTACCAAAACATCTTTAACTGTTGTGTTAGGGACGTAAGCAAGGATATGAGAGTGCAGAATATATACCCAGAAGTCTTTCAAAGCTTTAACTAAGGCAAGAGCTTGCTTCTCAATGATGTTGTATTTCAAGGCTGCATCCCTAATTGTCCTACTGAAAAAGGAAATTGGTTTTTCTAGCTGATCTCTTTTCTACATTAGAACTGCTGCCATAGTATGTCCAAAAGCGAATGAAAATAATATGAAATCCTCTGAATAATCTGGCCTGATCAAAATTAGGGCTAAAGATAGAGCCAACTTTACTAGGTTAAAAGACTTCATAGCATCCTCAGTCCACTTGACCACACTATCCTTCTTCAACATATTAGTAATTTCCCTCAAGTGTTCAGCTAGATTAGGCACAAACTGATGTAAGAAATTCATCTTACCATTAAACTCTTGGATCTCTTACTTATTACGAGGAAAATCTATCTTCTATATAGCTTCCACGCTTGCAAGATTGATGCGGATTCCTTCCTTTGATATTATGTGACCAAGTAGCTTTCCTTCATCCATAGCAAAAAGGCTCTTTTTGGGATTGAGTGATATTCCATATTTTCTACAATGCTAAAAAACAATTTTCAGATGGTAAAGATTCTCTTCATATGAATTTGAAAATACAGTCAAATCATCGAGATATACTACTAAAAACACATCTTTTTCATTTCTGAAGCCAATGTCCATGGCACACTAAAATGTTGCTCCAACATTCTTTAAACCAAAAGACATCTTGGCATAGTGGAATGTTCCCCAAGGAGTGGTGAATGTTGTCTTGTCCCTGTCATCTTCATGCACCAAAATGTGATTGTAGCTTGAATATCAATCGAGCAACGACATACGAGATGGTACAACTACTCTCTAGAGAATGTGGTCCATTTTCGGCAGCGGATAGTTATCCTTTAATGACACCTTATTAAAAATTTTGATGTCTATGCACAATCTAATCTCACCTGTCTTCTTCCTCACAGGAACCGAATTGGAGATCCAATCTGAAAATCTGAATGGAATGATTATACTAGCCTTTTACAATTGATTTACCTCTTTTTCTATTGACTGTAGCAACTTCGGATTTATCCTTCTCAGCTTTTGGCAGAATGGCTTCTGATTTGGATTAATAGGAATTATATGTTGGATTATATTTTTGTCATACTCCTTTAGGTCTGTATAGTCCCAAGAAAATACATCAGAAAATGAAGATAGTAAACTAATGCATTTAGCTTTTACCTGAGGAGATAATGCCTTTGACAACTTCACCATTTTTGGCTTCTCGGTTGTTCCAATATTTACATCTTAAACACCCTTCTCGATCGGCACTAAGGTTGGCTTTCGGGCTACATCATCTTGATCAAATAGTTCCTCTAAAGGTATAAGACCTTTAGGAATAACATTATTTTTCAGTTGTAAGACTTCCATCTGATTTACCTCTATTTCTAGTTCACCATCATCTCGCTCACCATCTATAGAGGTGTCTTTATACTTGCCTTCATTTTGCAGAAAATCATCAATTTCTTTGTCATCCTGAAACACCTGCCAATATCTCAGATTATCAGGAACAACTGGGCGATGCTTCACATGAATTTCAAACTTATTGTTTGAATTCATTGGGATCTTCAAATTGCTTGCAGCTATAGCAAGAGAATCTGCAATGACATTTTGTGTACGAGGGACACATGTCAAGGTATAATCTAGAAACATCCTCAAAATATCTAAAACTGCATTACAGTAAGCCCTCATTCGTGGATGTTTGGCTTGGTATTCACCCTTGACTTGTTTGATTACTAACTCTGAATCTCCATAAACAGAAATTCTCTTTGCATTCAACTTCTTGAGTATATTCAACCTTGCAATTAGTGCCTCATAATCGGCTTCATTGTTAGAACAATTGAAAGCCAATTAATATGAACAAATTCTTACATTGCTTGGGACTTTATTTGGTAGGAAAATAGGGATGTGTATCCAAATCCCAATACCTGCACCATCCTTACCTACTGCTCCATCGAAATCCATACTCCATAAACTGAATTCTTCCTCCAAGTGTTGGAACTCTGTCTGCTCTTCTACCTTTGGCTGTTGTCCATCAATTTTCTGCTATTGGCGGAACGTAGACTACTTAGTGGTACTTGCAAGCTTTTGTCTCTCTTGATCAAGTACTGCCCTAAATTATTTTGTTATCTTTGGAACATCTTCCACTTCAACTAACTGGATATTTACATCATTAAAACCACTATCTGAATAAAGAACAAAAGATTCTAAATCTGTATGTACAACATTAATTGGATGACTTAAAGGTTTCTCCTTGCTTGTGATCATATACTTCATCTTTTTCTCCCTATATAATTTTCTCAGCTGACCAAACACGGGAATAGTGGCATAGGAGAAGTCTAATTGCAATGTCCCTTTTAGTTTTGCACCCCAATACCTAGATAAAAGCATGCCAAATCTAGGGGCAATGTCCACCACAACTACATCCATGAGAACATTCTTTGCTAGAATATGATCTAAAGTCACAACCAAATCCTTGACGAGACCAATACATCTGACCCTACTAGAATCAAAAGAGTAAAGATCATGATATTTACGAGTGATGTCAAGACCCAATTTTTCCATAATTTCCTTTGGCATCAGATTTTGGGATGCTCTTGAATCAAACATGGCATTGTCCAAGACATACTCATGCAATCTAAGGCTGATGTAAAATGGGGGTACTTCACTATCCTCAGATTGTCCTTCTAATGCAAGACCAAAAATAAGCTCGGGTTGGTCATCCTCCACATTAACCATATCAGACAGGGGATCTACATTCAAAATCATTGACACTTGACGCTTATAATGTTATTCTTAATTAATTATGTTAGAGGTATCGACACTTTTAACTTAGAAATCTCATTCTCTAAGCTAAAGGCTATAATTTTATCTACGCCTTTGACCGGAGAATCCTTCTTTTTAGGCTTTTCCTTTGCTGTACTTGGCTGATTTTTCTTCTCATTTGCAGTTTGTACTTTGCTGGAAGTAGGATACTGGCTCCTTTCCTTTTTTTGAACATTTGAAGAATCGTTCTTATGCTGTGCTACTTCCTTTCACTTTTGGACTGGATTGATTGGTACATCCTTGCTCCTGAGTGAATACTATCTTTGTTGCGCTATCAATGCATTCACATATCCCCTCTAATATTTATCTGATTCTTCTTCTAGGACTATTTCATTGGCTAGTATAAAATCCTCATCTTTCTGTACAGCCGAGATCTCTAAATATTCCTCATCCTCCGTGATATAGATAGGAAAACCATCTGCTGTAAAAAAGTGATTTTCCTCTCCTATTGGATCTTCATCATCCTCTGACTCTGGGCCATGCACATAATTCTGTTGTAGAGGTGTTTTGATTTGCTACTATGCTGATTGATCTTGTGCTCTTTGCTCCCGCTGTTTGATCTTGAACTGTGGTTGCTGCTGACCGCAGAAATTTGGATTTCTGATTGGTGCCTCGGGCTTATCTGCAATTGTCAATCTGTCAAACATTTTCTCAATTTTACGAAGCAAATGATCAGCCTTTACATCTGAGGAAGAAGCCTCTTCCTTTATGGTCACTTTCTTTTTGGTCTTCATCCTAGCTCTTTTAGCTAGCAGATTTTCCTCCACACTCACGGCATTTTTCTGCATATCCTCCAATGTAGTAGGATCTCGTTCTCTCAATTGGTATGCCATGTCGGGATCAAAACCATCGGGAAATTTTATCAAAGCCAACCCCATCGGTGGCTTGATATCAGCTGGAATAGCATTATAGATAGTATTGAATCTCACACAATAATCCTGAACACTTTCACCAACATTCCTCTTTATATTTTCGTACTCGAAAAGAATTTGGAGTGGATTTTTCTTTATCTCCCAACGATCCAGGAATTTTCTGTGGAGAACCGACAATGTATTGATAGTCCCCATGGGTAGTGCTTTGAACCACTTTCGAACCTTGCCTCCAAAAATTTGCACAAATAATCGCATGGTCACATTTTCTTCATCTATCTCATGAAGATCAAAGAAGTCGTTCATCCTGTCAACATGCTACTGCGTTGTGATACCTTGAGTAGCATCAAAAAATGGTATCTTACTTTGGTAATCAGCAGGCATAGCATCCAAGTTCTGTGGCAAAACGAGAGGTGCATATCTGGCAGCCATTACTCGAGGTGGATTGGAAACTGGCCTTGGGGAAACAGGAGGATTTATAACAACAAGGGCAGTCGATGTGATGGGTGTTTGAGGGGTTGAAGGAGGAGTAGAGGTGACAGATCTCTGATTAGATATGCTAGGTTGAACGGGAAGGGTAGGGATAAATTGAGGTTGAGAATGAACCTCAGAACTAGATGAGAAAGCAGATGAACCAAGAGTAGCAAATGCTGATTCTAGAAGCTCAGGGATATTGGTAGCTACAATGGATGATTGAAGAGAATTTAAGATATAATCATCAATTGATCTATTCGCCCTTTCATTTTCAAGGTCTTCAACAAATTGCGGATTTAAAACGGTATCATCAATCGTAGTTTCAGATTTGGTTTCAAACAAAGAAAGATCAAAATGTTTGTCAAAAGGGAGATCTTCAAGATATTGAAACTCGACTGGGCATGAATGAGATCTGAAAACCAGTCTAGGACTCAATGAACTTTCTTGCCTGAGTATTCTTGGAATGAGATTAGGATTTTCAAACACGGGAGGAGGATCAGGATCAAGATTGGCCCTCGTGTATCTTCTTGAAGCCAGTGTGTTTGATTTTTCCCCAAAATTCAAATGGACATTACAATTTTTTCAGCCTAATGAATTCTAAACCTATCATCCAAAAGTCTAGAATTTTGTTTTAAAAGTACTGGGGTAATATATTTCAGTTCTTCCCTAGTATGGTCACCACTATGTTAGGGCCTGGATCTACCTCAGGCTGAAGGAAGGCAGGTCTAGGGTAACATCAAACCACGCTTAACCTGGTAGCTAGCCCTACCAGGTCGGGAGAGGGCTCTCTCCTTGTCAATCTCAATTAGTATATTGGAAATTAGGGCTTGAAATGACTGAATTTAATGTATATTTTAGGCTAGGTATAGTAGTTCAGGGTTTCTGGTTTGATTTTTAGGTTTTGGTTGCTGGATCAATTGGAGAAGGTAGATTGGGTCTGGGAAATAAACTTAGGGATACAGTCATGTTCTATGGGGAAAGGTAGACAACGGTTTATGTACTAGAAATGGATTAAGATGGTAGATTAAGAAAGCTGAGGAGTTGAGGAGGGCAGAAATAAACTCTGAATCTCTTCAAATAATTGAAAACATTGAAAACCAAATGCATTCCCAAGACAAAGCACAACAATGTATTTTGTCCATTCACCTTGATTCATTTACTTTTAGAAGAGAAAGATGGATTTGGATACATATAAAACATAAGAAAAACTCATTACAAAGAAGAAACAATACATAAAGTCATTGTCACAAGAATCCCACAAAAATAGCTGTGAAACCTGGTTTTATTCCTTGCCAAACTGCTGATACAAATGTTCAATGAGTGCCACCACTTCTACCAAAGTCCAACCTTTACAAATGACTAAGAAATTACATAATATAGGCAAGGAAACCACTCATGCTAGCTATCAGGGTCGAATCCATGAGAAAAGGGGTGGTTTCAACCATATCTAAACTAGGAACACAAAAGTAGGCAGTGGAACAACTTGCCTCTAAAACTTAGGGAACCAATTCATTACAGCTCAAAACCACTTGGAACTTGATGTATCTACCCTATGAGGTGATTTTCATCTATAATTACATCAAATACATCATTTACCATGCATACATATACCTAAATAAGAAGAAAAGTCAACCACTGAAGAAACTGGGTGAAATTTTGCATTTTAGGAAAAATTGACAAAATCTGCCTGATGCGTAGCGCGTTGAGCCTCATGCGCATTGCTGCTTCAAGGCTGCCATTGGAGGCCTTCCACTCACCCAAATCAGGCCCAAGATGGCTTGTTGGAAATCTCTACCTGTCTAGTTTCTATAACACTTTGAATTTTCTGATTTGGAGTTGATTTGAACCTCCAACAGTTAGTTCTCCCAAGACTACCTCATGTGGGTCCAAAAAGTGGCAGAGAGGGCATTTTTTGGGTGTCTTTTGCCCTTTTGGTGACCTAGATCTTCTCCAAAAATGATGAAAATTTCTGGGTTTGCTTATTTTTTGATGCTAAATCCAAATCTATAAGCCATTTGTCAAGAGGATGCGCCAAACCAATGCGCAGCACCGGTGGCGCTGTGCATTAGCCGGAATTTCCTGTGTTTCTATTTTCAAAAATGCAAAATGACAAAAAATTTCCAAAATCTCCTCAAATTTTGTAAGAGGCAACCTCGTTAAGTGATCTGCTGAGCTAATGAAGCTTCAGCCAAGATTTTGAGATTATCATGTTCTTTCTTGGCCCTCAAGGCTCTCCTTAACTTAGCTTTTAGCCTCTTTGTCCTTGCATTACAGATTTTGTTACGAGTTACGTAATGATAGGCCATATGGCACAACATTCTCTTCTCTTTGTTGGCTTTCTCAAACAACTTCTTAAGTTGAATTTTCACTCTTTCCAACCATGTCTCTCAGTCATTCTCAATTTCTTACTTAAGGGAGGTCATCTCGATCTTTGTTTTCTTTACCTCTTGCCTATCTTCCCTAATCATTTGCAGCTCCATAATAGCTTGCTTATCTGTCAATTGTTTGTTTTCCTGCTCAAGATAGTTAATGATCCATTTGGCCCTCTCAAGGTTAAGTGATAAGGCTTGTATTTCAGCCTCCTTCTCTTTGATAATCATGTCCTTGATTCTTGAGCCTTGAGAGCCCAAGTCAGTGACATCCTCCTCAATCAAAGTAAACTCTCTGTCTTGCCCTTCAGTAGGGCTCTCCTCATGCATCTTTTGCTTCCCTTTGTCTCTACTCTTTGACTACTGGCCAACCTGTATAGCTGGAGAAGAAGGCAAAGCCCCTTCCACCCCTGGTGAAGATAGCATTTGCCTATGGTCTGGTGAAGAAAATGAGACCCCTTCCACCCCCGGTGGAGATAGTACTCACCTGGCAGTAGCAAAAAGCTTCCTTGTGCCCATCTCATAGGTGACGAACCCAAGAACCTCCTCTATTTTATTTTCAGGCTCTTTTTGTTACCTGGAAGGTTCACCTTCCTCTTGGGGATCTGAAAATATTTGACGCCCCTTGAAGCACTCACAGGCAATGAAAGTTTCCCATGGGATTCCAAACTCAGCGAGCTGATGCAAAACAATAATTTTGATGACAGGAAAATGATAAATGCTATTGAGCTGCCGTGGATATGGTTTTCTCTTTGCAATCACTATCATCCTATCTATGTTTTTGCATATTAAATAAGGGATTCTCATCATTCTGACCCTCGTGAAGTGCATGAGAAATCTGATGTGGTAGGCATAAAGTCTGGAGAACCTACCCTCACATGTAAATTATTTAATGATAAATTTCGTGAGTGGAACATACCGGCCCTCTAGGAATTTAAAAGGAAACACTCTGTTGAGTTTACCATGGTACTTGGCCTTGATATAAGGCTCATAATGCTACTTACTAATATTTTTCCTTTTGTTCCACTTTTCCCTACATCTAGAATTCTTGTGGCGTTTGTAATGGTAATTGGTGAAAGAGTGAAGTTTACCCCAACAAGATGTACCATATTGTTATCCATGTTTATCAAAAACTGCCTTGCTAACTCATCATGAAATTTGACCCTCTCAAACATTTCACAAAACTCAAAACACGACTGATATATGAAACATGTGGTGGCTAGTGGGAAAGCAAGGAGTTCACTCATGCTGATAGGTTCCTCCCTGATGATTTTTCCACCTTTGTGAGGCTTCCTTTGCTGCAAATTTCTTTCTCTTGAGCTATCACTAAGTGTGTCCTCTTCAAAATCTGATTCACTGCCTCTTTCCATGCTTGTCTCTATGAGATAATGTGGTGATGATATGGTGAATAATGGATAATAGGTGGGAACAAAAAGGTGAGTATGAAGAGATTTTGTAAATGGAACAATAGTAATGAGATGAGGTAGGGGAATGAAGGGAAGGATTTGGGGAGCTAGGGTTTTGATGTATGAGGGACTTAGGGTTTGATAAAGGGGATTAGTTTTAATAGGGAAAAGGGGAAAGGGAATATGAGTGAAGTGAGATAGGATTAAAGGGTAGGTTTAGGGAAAGTGAAAATAGGAATATTGAGACAAGGAAGAAGATTTTGTAGTGGTGACAAATAGGATAGGAAAACACACTAGGGTTTTGAGTCTTAGGAGATAAAAATATAATTGAAGTATAAAAACCCTACCTAGGCTCCAAAGTGAGTGTACTTACTTGTTAAGAAGGAAAATTAAGCATTTGGTAGGATTTGAGATGAATTTGTTTGGTTTTGAAGCCTCACTGGCCAATGTGCAATGCACTGAGTCCAATGCACAGCGCCTGCCTGATGCACAGTGCGAGTGTATTTTTACACAAGAAAAAGCTGCCTGATGAACAACGCCCCTTTGATGCACAGCACTGACCCTCTGATGCGCAGCGCCAAGAAGGTTTGGACTAGATTTGCAATTTTCCACCTTTTCTTTGCTCACTTTTCCCTCAAAACACGATTTTGGCTCTCCACTTGGCTTTTTTCACAATAGAATGAATTCCTATCATGATTTTGCTTTTATACACCTTAAATTTTAATTTTTGTTCATTTCCAACCCACTTTTCTAAATTCTTGGTAACTTTTTCAAAAACTATGTTTTTCAGTTTGAAGTTTGACTCTTTTTCTTAGCAATTTGATGGACTGATGTCTTGATACTTTTGTTTTTGCAGTGGCATGAATTGTCATGGTGACCAGGAACAGCTGCTGAGTGCTTATTACATATAAAAATAATTGAATTTACATGAAAATCATTAAAATAGAAAAATACCATGTTTTCACCTCAAAACAAAGTTTTGAGTTGAAAAAGAATTATTGAGCATATCAGAAGTAAACTTGTGACTTTATGAACCTTCATGTGCCTGCTGACCTCTATATTTGAGCATGATTGACAAAACCTAAGACCTAATGGGACTAAACCCTAGGACTAGTTGTTATACATGAAATGAAGTAGGATGATTGTGAATGACTAAAAAAAATGTGTAAACAGGTCAGTAGGTGGATTTCATGAGGGAAACTGACATGAAACCACTACCATGAGTTGATCCATGACCTAATAGAATGCAGCTGATCGAATGAGACACCTAATATGCATGCAAAAGAGAAATTTGATCATCGATGGAAGTGTGAAGACACTGACACTAAAACTTCTATTAGAATACGTTTATCTATTGTTGCTGCTTTTGATTTTGAGGTAG
The DNA here is from genome assembly GCA_031772625.1 of Pinus tabuliformis. Lineage (NCBI taxonomy): Eukaryota > Viridiplantae > Streptophyta > Pinopsida > Pinales > Pinaceae > Pinus > Pinus tabuliformis. The sequence continues at coordinate 605,834,578 of CM062815.1, forward strand.
AACAAATGGATGTGAAGACAACATTTCTTCACAGGGATCTGGAAGAAGAGATATACATGAAGAAACTTGAAGGCTTTGTGGTGAAGGGTAAGAAAGAACTAGTATGCTTTTTTAATTAATGGAAAAACCTGTGAGCAATTTATGAAACCGACGTTTTGGACTAGCTAGGTGAGTCCATCATCAGGGTAATGAGATCTGCATTTTCAGAAAGAGAGAGTCAAGAAAATGAGAACCTATTAATAGAAGGATGGATAGATAACCTAGGTTTGGAGAGGTCGGCTTGATTTTCAACAATTTATTAATAAATGGATAAATAAATTTTTAATTTTGATTTTAAATTTTAATTTAATTAATAATTTTAAACCTATATTAAAAATAAATATTTTTTTTTTTTTTTTTTTTTTTTTAATTTGACCTAATATTAAAAATAAAATTAATTTAAACTAAATAAAATTAATTTAATAAATTAATTAATTAAATTAATTTTAAATTTAAAACTATATTAATTCATTAATTAATTAATTAATTAATTTTTAAATTTAGTTTAATTAATAAATTTAAATTTTTTTAATAAAGTAAATTCACTTAACTTAATTTGGCCTAAATTAAAAATAAAATTAGTATAAACTAAATGGATTAAATAAATTTTAATTTTGTTTTAAATTTTAATTTAATTAATAAATTTAAAACTATATTAAAAGTAAATTTTTTTTAAATAAATTAATTTGGCCTAAATAAAAATAAAATTAATTTAAACTAAATTTAACGTAAAATCAATTTATTTGATTAATTAATTAATTAAATTAATCTTAAATTTGGTTTAATTAATAAATTTAAAACTATATTAATTAATTAAATTAATTTTAAATATAGTTAAAATTTTAATTAATTAATTAATAGAATTTGGTTATTAATTTATGCAATTATATATATATATATATATATATATATATATATATATATATATATATATATATATATATATATATATATATATATATGTTAATATTAATTTATTTACTTATTTGAGCTGTAAATGCTGTCTTAAGGGAGAATTTGTATAAATTAAAGTTACTTTATTTTGTTTAACAAGGCTTTCCAGGTATTACTTAGTTTAAGACCATCATCCCTATTCATATTATTAGAAGATTTTTCAATTTCTATTGCCTCTTTAATTCTTCTTTTTAAATAGTGGTCTTCCTTGTGGATTAATTTAGCTTGTTCCTCCTCTCACTATATATGCATGGAACAAGCTAAATTAATCCACAAGGAAGACCACTATTTAAAAAGAAGAATTAAAGAGGCAATAGAAATTGAAAAATCTTCTAATAATATGAATAGGGATGATGGTCTTAAACTAAGTAATACCTCGAAACCCTTGTTAAACAAAATAAAGTAACTTTAATTTATACAAATTCTCCCTTAACACAGCATTTACAGCTCAAATAAGTAAATAAATTAATATTAACATATATATATATATATATATATAATTGCATAAATTAGTAACCAAATTCTATTAATTAATTAATTAATATTTTAACTATATTTAAAATTAATTTAATTAATTAATTAATTAAACCAAATTTAAGATTAATTTAATTAATTAATTAATCAAATAAATTGATTTTACGTTAAATTTAGTTTAAATTAATTTTATTTTTATTTAGGCCAAATTAATTTATTTTAATTTTTTTTTTACTTTTAATATAGTTTTAAATTTATTAATTAAATTAAAATTTAAAACAAAATTAAAATTTATTTAATCCATTTAGTTTATACTAATTTTATTTTTAATTTAGGCCAAATTAAGTTAAGTGAATTTATTTTATTAAAAAAATTTAAATTTATTAATTAAACTAAATTTAAAAATTAATTAATTAATTAATTTATTAATTTATTAAATTAATTTTATTTAGTTTAAATTAATTTTATTTTTAATATTAGGTCAAATTAAATATATATATATATATATATATATATATATATATATATATATATATATATATATATAATATAGGTTTAAAATTATTAATTAAATTAAAATTTAAAATCAAAACTAAAAATTTATTTATCCATTTATTAATAAATTGTTGAAAATCAAGCCGACCTCTCCAAACCTAGGTTATCTATCCATCCTTCTATTCATAGGTTCTCATTTTCTTGACTCTCTCTTTCTCAAAATGCAGATCTCATTACCCTGATGATGGACTCACCTAGCTAGTCCGAAACGTCGGTTTCATAAATTGCTCACAGGTTTTTCCATTAATTAAAAATACTCTTCCAGCCTGTATGGAATCTCTCTTCAACTAGTATGCTGTTTAAAAAATTCTATGTGTGGGTTAAAACAGTCACCAAGGATGTGGTATTAGAAATTTGATACATATATACGGGGACTTGGCTTCACCAAAAACAAAGAAGATCATTGTGTGTATTTTAAATTAATTGGTGATGATCTTATTTATTTGGTCTTGTATGTGGATGATATGGTGCTAATTGGAAATAACAAAGAAATTATCCAGGAATTGAAGACCCAATTTTCCTCCAAATTTGACATGAAACATCTTCGTGATGTAAACTATATTTTGGGCATGTAAATTAAACAATATCGGGCAAAAAGGAAGCTATGGTTAAACCAGAGGAAGTATGTAGAGACAATATTGCAGAGGTCTAAAATGCAGGATAGTAAACCGGTGAAGGTTCCTATTCATGTTGGTGCAAACTTTTCTGCTAAACAGTGTCCCAAGACATAAGAAGAGGAAGAAAAAATGTCTCATGTTCCATACGCAAGTGTAGTCAGTGGCCTGATATATACAATGGTCTGTACTAGATCATACATTGCACATGTAGTGGGATTATTCAATAGGTTTATGTCAAAACTAGGGAAGGAGCATTTGACAACAATGAAGTGGATTTTCAGGTATTTTCATGACACTAGTGATTATGGTCTGTGCTACCAAGGAAGACCAGGATTCGATAGAGTTTTGGACATTCGTGGATTTTTTGATGAAGCTTGGACTAGAGATACAGATCAGAGAAGATCTATAAGTGGGTATGCATTTAAAATGTTTGGAGGTGCAGTCACTTGGATGAGCAAGAGATAGTCTATAGTGGAACTTTCAACTACAGAGGTAGCATACATGACAGGCACTCATGCAAGCAAGGAAGCAGTTTGGTTGTAGAGATTGTGTTGAAGTATGGGGTTGGTGTAGCAAGCTATAAGGATAGACTGTGATAGCCAAAGTGTAATTTCTTGGCAAAGAACCCTTCTCATCATTCAACGACAACACACATTAATGTCTAGTATCACTTTGTGAGGGATATGGTTGAGGAAAGAAAGGTGTTGTTGGTAAAGGTGGACACTTTGAAGAATGTTGTAGATGCATTGACAAATTTTGTGAGCACTGAGAAGTTTTATTGGTGTAGAGAAACAATGGGCATTGCAGGACTGGACTAATGATTAAGCTCTCCTATGGCCCCATGTGGAAAGAAAACAACAAGTGGGAGAATGTTGGGTCTGTGTTATATTCTTTCCACAACTAGCCCCATGCATGGGGGGGTGATAGCCCCCACTGTTCATTGCATCTAACACATTAGGGGGATCACAGGAGGGGCAAAAACCCCCCTGTACAGGTTTCGAGGCAGCACCCCATGAATTTTTTTTTTGGACCCTATATTAGCTGGGCAGACTTATCTATGGTTTTGTGCGTGGTTTTCACACATGGTTTTGGGCATGATGGTTTTCTTCCCATGGTTTTTATTAGATCAATCAAGGGAACTATGGTTATGTTCTAATCATAGGTTAAAGGAATATAATGAAAAATCAATTTGGTAGTCCTAGTTTTGGGATCCAAGGGAAAATCTCTTTGTATATTTGTTTTATGTTTTATGCTCTCGCCATTGTTTATTTTCTATATTTAGAATTCATATGCAAGTAATTTTTGTACAGGGTTAAAACCTATACTATTGGTGCACTTTGCACACAATTTAGATAATGCCCACAATTCTTAAATGTTTGATGTTGAAATATAAAATTTATTATTGTTTAGGGGTGCTTTAAAACTTACATTGATCTCTGGACTTGAAGGAAATTGGTTCTAAATACATAGTGGTTATTGTGATCACATGCTAATGGTATTGATCATGGTTCATTAGTTGTAATTACACACTTTGGAATGTTACAAATATATCGTTTGGGTCACAATTCTATGGTTACAAACTACCCAACTATAAATAATGATAAATGGATGACATTTGAATGTTACAAATGTGTAAGTAGTCCACATTTAACTTTGTTATCTTCATTGTCCTTAGTAACAATGACAAGTTTGAATATTTCCTTTATTTATCATTGCAAACACATAACTCTTTGTTGTACCAAACATACTTAATACTATTGGTGTATCATCTCTTAATTATGGAATGGTATCTTGATGATGATAACGAGCTCTCAATATCCAATGTTGATGAATACAATGAATGAATGATCTAATCTCTTGTATGGACAAAATTTATGATTTATTTTCTATTTTTATCGTGCCATTATATATATGCTTCACTAGCATCTCATGTTATATGGTTAATTGAGCAAGTTTTATCTTTCATTTTTCAAGTATAATTTTGTTGCATGAATAAGCATAGTTTTCTAATTAAAATAATTCAAAATTTGTTAATAATTCATGGTTTGTTTGAATATTCACACATTTATCTCTAGATTTTTACTTTGAGAGTGAGTAGTGTCAAATCACTAATCTTCATTAAGGAAGTTCCCTTCATTACTCAATGACCTAGCTCAACTCAATATTTAAGGATTCCCCCCTCGACAAGGATATCCTTCTTGTAGTCTGAAGAGTGAGAGAAGGCCACCAAGGTGACATTGGGTGGCTTGCTTGAGAGTTTCCTTTTAGGCATTCTTGGTGGGGTCAAGACTTTTTTTTTTTCTATGAGAGTGTTTGAGTGGAGACACAATTTAGAAAATGCTTACAAGAAAATTAGTTTCCCTAATTTCCATCACCTAAACTACTTCCAATAAAATCATGTGCTTTTAATAACATATAATTTTGATAAATAATTAATTTAATAAAATTTAAAAAAACAAGATAATTATTATTATTGTTATTTTTTGTATATGACAGAATCTACAACTATATCGAGCTTGTATTTACATGACAGGGATCGATTCTATCCAATACCACAATCACCTCAATTATACCCACATTGCCTCACAAGTGGCACATTGAGCTAATCGAAGTTTAAACCAATAACATCATAAGAAATTCCTTAACAACCCATTCTATCATCAACTAATCTACACCATGGGGCAAATTAAAACTAACTTTTAATATTAAAAAATATAGCCATTTTATTTTATTTGAAAATTAATTTTAATATCTAATTTGAGGAAACTTGGTAAAATAAAATTTAATGTGAAAAATGTTAAGAAAAATAAATTTTAGTGTGTGAAATGTTATGAAAATAATTTATTATAATCCACCGGGCCTAACAATGGTAAACTATTTAGGCTCCGGATGTGCCCAAGTCGTATGAAATAAAACTCTTTTGCAAGTGAAAGGAGTATAAATAAATATTTCACTAAATTGTAGGTTGGATGCTATGGATAAAAATATGCATTTCGAAAGAAATGAACAAGGGGCTCATATGAAACAAAGGAGGGCTTCAAGTTGGCTTGATTGCAACATGCATGTGAGATCAATAAGACTCTCCCATTTACATAATTTTTCCATCCATCCTTCAACCATCTTCCCACGCCTACCAGAATTGTGTGTTTCTGCACTTCAAATTGTTGGGATTCTAAGGTGTTTTTCACTCTCCTTGTTTTTATCTTTTTTCGCAATTCAATTTTCTTGCTTTATTTTTGAGTTCTTCCTCTACTTTTATTTTCTCATCGAAATTTCAGCTATCATTGAGAAGTTTTTTCTGTCATGGCTGGAATTGGATTAATCATCCGGAAAAAAATGATTAAACTGTAGAGGCCATAAATTTGGGGTTTTGGGTGCTTTGGTGGTAAACCCTAGGGGTTATAGATCATAGATTCTTCCTTGATAATTGGTATTGTTTTACAATTTTTTGTTAATTTGGTATGGATGGTTGTTTGTCCTTATGATTTATTCTGGGTATCACTATTAAATTATAAGTACCTATTGAAGCCTCGAAAACCATTGCTACAACATGGGGGAAAACCACCAGATCCGGACCTTGGTTAGCAGCTCTTTTTTCGTTTGGTGTAGTGGCTTCGACTGGGGATAATGGAACCAGTTTCCTAGAATAGATTTTGATAGTGTTGATGGGATGGTATATGATGTAACAGGGGGATGATTAAGCTAAGTGTAATCTAATCTAAGCTACTAAACACATGCATATATCCTAGTTTAAACACTATTTGAATATAAATATACCTGGGAATTAAATAAAGTATGCGATCTACAATAATGTCCTATAGCAATTAGTAATAAAGATCATTCAACTACAATAATAAGTGAAATCGTTTAATAATAATCGTTTTGGATAAATAGTTAGCCAAAACAATTGTGAAAGATATATCGGATATAAATCGTTCATGTATTTAGAATAATGTCAAAGCCAACATCATACAAAAGTGTAATAATGCTAACTATAATTCATAATTTCACACATAAATAATTAAAAGAAGAATTATTACTTGATACATAAATAAAACAAGATCATAAGATAAAAGTACCATATATGATGAGTCCTACTCATGTGCTTTAGCAATATTGACCTAAATCCAATCGATCCAACATATTCTAAGAGTATAGAAGTGCATTTCAGTAAAGCATGCTAGACATTTAAGAGAAAATAGATCTTGTTCATTCATTCCATCAGGACCTCCTCAAAGGTATAGAATTGCATGTTTTGAAGAATGTTTCTGATAAAATTTTTGGACCCCTCTCTAAATGCATGAGAGGGGTTTAAATACTAAATTATAGGTCCTAAAATAGATTATTACAAAAATAGTTGAGGTTTAAATGACCTACCTTAGATTATGCAATAATAAAACTAAAATAAAAATAAACTAAGTGACTAACTCCTTTGCATTCTATCTTTGAGATCACAAATGTCTGTCATAGGCTTGAGCTATGTTGGTTGGCCAATTACAGATTTCAACTACCCAACAAATATAGCGTCTGTCAATGCTAGCACCATTTTTTGTGTGGAGGTACTAGTTAAGCATCACAAGGTCATGCACTCCGTGTATGGTTTCACTAAGAACTGTGAGTATGCTTCCTAGTTTAGTTTGCCCATATGTCTGATCACCTCCTCCTTTTCTTTTGTCAGTTGCCTCCACTACTGCTCTAACTATTTGGCATTTTGAAGAAATCATGCTATAGACTCTGAAATTAGGTTGGCACCATGCATATTTTCATTGATGGCTTCTATGATGCTGTTTGTTGCTGCTGCCACGACCATTGTTTCCCTTTCTTCTTGCTTGAGCCGTGAATCCCAATCTGTGAACAAGATGTCTTTATGCGATTCCTCTAGCTTTGGAAAATCAGCCTTTCTCCCTTCTTCTGATTCTTGCTAGGTGATAAAGTCAGAAACCCTTTTATGGATTTCATCATACTCAAGTCTCATGTCGACAACTTGGCTTGTTAGCTTATCACTAATCTCGCAATAAGGACTTATTTGCAAGATTTTCTGGCATAGAACTTCCTTTTGCTGCATTAGTTGGGAGTTAAGATTGAGTGCTTCCTTTATGAACTCATCGATTTGCGGATTGTCTTTATACTTATCTGTCATGGCTTGTATCCGCGCATCTCTTTCCGCTAGGATGGCCTGATGTTGTATTTGCATCTATTCAAATTCCTGCTGGAGCTCGGCCACTGGTAATTTTTCTTCTTGATTGAATTTCTCCTGAGCTAATTGTTGTTCCAATAGTAGAATCTTTTGTTCCTTTTCTCTAAGTAGAATTTGGACCTTTGTCACTTTGTCAATAGTTTCCGTATCATAGGCTTCTGTAAATTGCGACAGTCTTGTGAGATTTTCAGATGGGCTGATGGGCGAGTCTTTCCATACAATGTCCATTGATTCATTGTCAGGGGTCGTAATAGTTGCAACATCTAGCTTCCTCTTCTTCCTCTGTCTCTTAATGACAAATTTGTGAGCAAGACTATAAAACACATCTAATGGAGGAATTTCCTCAATTCTCAAAATAATTTCTGAAGTGGGGGTGGCAAGAATGAGCTCAACATCCTGAGTGCTTGTAGTTTTCTCCATTATTATTTCTTGATTTGACTTGTGCTATGGAGTCTGTATCTCAGATGTTTGTTCATCTGTATGAAGCTTCTTGTTGAAATGTTCCCATTCCTTTTCCAAATCAATAACTAGGGGTTTTGCTGACTGAGTGGAAGTAGAGTGAATTTTTGCTTGTTTCTTTGCCAAGGTTTGCTCAGTTGTTTCTTTTGTAGTTCTAACTGTGTCCCTTTCAGACTCTTTATTTTTATTGCCTCCCCCATTTTGAGACTACTGCTCTGAGTGCTCTGACTCATGAGTAGATCTCTCCTGGGTCTCTGCTTCAAAATTTTCTTCGGAATTTTCTTTGGAGCTGTCCTCCAAGCTTACACTGGGAGTTGGCTCCCTTATTGGTTCAATCTATAGTAGGTCCAATGGGACCTTCTTTAATATCCTATTTTTGTACACATGAAAAGCTTCAACATCATCTGGGGAAAAAAGTAGTGATGCCATATGTGTCACATCTGAAAATGTTTCTTTTTGTAGGAAGAGGTCATCGAAGGTGTCTTCCTCATGGGTGAATGGTTTCACTTTCACCATAGTAGTGAAGTCCTTAACAGTGCCATTTGGGTCATACTACCTTCCTGGGAATGTAGCTAATTTCAAAGATTTCATAATCTCTACCTCTTTGCATGCATGTCCAAAATCATGTAGTGCAAATGCACCACATTACAATGGAAATGTAGGCCAAATGGCCTTCTTCTATTCTTTCAACCCTTTGCTCATCCCACCTTCCCCTGCCATTTGGTAGGCTATCTCCTTGGCCATTAACTTGTTGGGGACATAGTATGGGAGGACATGTGGTGAAGCAATGCTCTCAAATACTTTGATATAGGTAAATGTCTCCTCCCCAAACCATCTAGCTACAGGAAAAATATCCACTTCAGCTTCTTTGGAAAACCTAGGGGTGGTTGCGTTGTAGACTTGTTTATGGATGGGCAACATAAATCCTTGACAAATCTTGTAAAAATGGGGGTGAAACTGAGACTCCCACAAAATCTTATGGTACACATGGATAGGAAGCGGGTCTTGCACAGTCCACTTCCATCCCATAATAGGAAATTTAGAGCTAAAACATATTGCATCCATTACAAAGGCACTCATGAAAAATGGGGGATAAACCCTTAAAGAGTGACTCCTCTTTATCGTATAATCCATAATGGCTTTCGCCAAATTATCAGACAAAATTTGAGCCCAATTCATTATTGTTGTGTTCACAACTGCTTCTATTAATGGTAGCCACTCTGGGAAAATTTGGTATTATCAGGCTTACCGAACAATATACATAGCATGGATGATGAAAAACTGTAAGGGGGAGAAATAGATGCTGTATAATACATACCTGTCTTATCCCATTGATCTTGCTTTCGTTTTCTCTCTAGGCCCATGTAACGTCTGCTCAGTCTTCATTCTCCTTAGAAAATTTCTCAAGGAACTATTTATTGTAGAGCTTTTATGGCTCTGGTAGATTGTACATAAGCCACAGGTTGTCTGCTGAAAAATATCCCATAACCTCATGCTTGCTATTCTTGAAATCTTTGTCTGAGACATCCACCACATCAATTATCCACTTGACCATATCTGTGTATGGGATTATCTTCAGCCTTGCGGCTATGCGATGTAGAAACGAGCATGTTGTCTCGAAGTAAGAGATGTCCAAGGAAACATGAGCATTGGCTGTGGCCTTTGCTACCAGAGGCCTTGGTTTCTCTTCTTCTAAAAAATCATACATGGCTTCCCATGTTAAAGTTCCTCCATCTCTACAACACGTAGTATCAGAGAATAGAGGGATCATTTCTGACTTTTTAGACGCGACTGCCTTTCCCTTCTTCATTATTTCTCCTAAAAATTCTTGCTATGGATGTTTCCTAAAATGGAGAAAAGTGAAGCTATCAAATAGATACAAGCGAGAATGAAAATAATAATGAATGATACAGGTAACCTTGAAAATGTGACATGAAAGGAGTTTTAGTTAAACGTAGATGAAAATATATCATATCACGTCGAGCCGCTTTTCAAACATAAATGTTATTAACCCATAGTAAATGCCCACTAATGGTTTGTTATTGCTACCTTTATTGTTCATTAATGTCCCGCATCGTAAAAGTGCAAGAAAATGTTTTAAGGTTACGATCTTTGATTTGCGAAAATGTCGATTTTGCAATTGTGATGCAATATTGCAAATCGTATTATCGCATTTTGATTGTGCACTTTATTTAAAGTTCCTTTGGTTTCTGCGGGATGCGAGATGTGGGAAGTTTTTCTTTTTTTTAAATCGTAGCTTGTTTAATGGGATTTACCTTATAAAGCATTTTTCATTTGCATAATAGACTTGAGTTTTACTTTATAACATAGGCTCCAATCAGGTCTGGGATTTTATTGCATTTCGCAACATCACGTGGTTTGTAAGGTTTCAAACCTTGCTTAAGTACTTTAGACACGATGCGATAAGGTTAATCATCGCATCGCAGTATCGCATTTCACATGTTTCAACATACTTCATGAGGGCGCACCCTTTGTGAATTGTGATATGCGATACAGGCTTTATTTTGAGAGGAAATGCCTTAGGCCTAGTTTTTAATGAAAACAGCCTAATGATATCTAGGTTAAGTGCAGTGATTCCTTTAGATCACATTTGGCATGTTTTTCTTGTTAATAAGGCTTTTGACACACTCGGTTCAGTGATATGCGAAAAGGTGAGTATTGCTAGCTTTAACAAAGGTGTTATAGACATTTTTGGGCACTGCAACCCCAATCATAAATGTCCATAAACCAAGGGCTCCTAAGTCCCTAAAAGTGTTGTTCCAACCCCTAAAAGAACAAGGTCAACTGATTACAACATCTCCCAGAAGTTCTCCATGAAAAACTACTCAGAACTGGTCACAATTGGACCATCTCACCTACTCCATCGTCAAAGTGCGCTGCATCCCACCTAAATGCACACAGGAGGTGCGATGCATACTGAAAAGCCATTCTATGGGGTGCGATGGGCGAGAGTGGACAAATGGCAGGGTCAATCTATGAGGTGGAGGATCATGGAATCTTCCAGAAACTTCTCCTGTGACACTTGCCTCTCTGCATTCGCCCAGGGATGAGTAAGAGATCATCAATCTCCAAGTGGAATCAAGAACTATCAGAGAGAGGACACTAATCAAATCTCAGAAGCTGACTCACCCCCCTTGCAAACATCTATATATGGATCCCTCATCCTAGAGATCCAGAGGCTGGAATTTTGTATCTTGTAAGGAAGTGCTGCTGGTTTCTTGGTGTAACATCATAGTGTTGGGTGATCTAAGCTTTTCATGAGGTGAAGAAGGGCTTTCTTGCTGAGAGGATGACACTGGGTCAGAAAAATTGGTTGTAATCCTCTTTGCTATTCTTAATTATTAATAAAGCTATTCGAGTTTTCCTCCACATTCTTGTATGATTGATGATATATGCATTTGTGTGGTCAATATATATCTGGTCCTATATTTTTTATGATAGTAGATCTCTGTTCTTGGATAGTGTTATGCTGCTTCGATTCTATAGGTACTCTTTGAAGCTGGGTAAATGAGGAAGCAAGTGGCAAAGATCTATCAGAAGGGAGAGGAATCAAGCAAGGAACCAAGCGCAAGACAGAGGTTGGTCTCCTTCTTTCCCCTCTTATCTACCTCTCATAAAGGAAAACAAAAGTGGTTTTAGTTTGTTTGTTTCTAAGGTAGCTACCAGCCTTAGTGGGACTAGCAGCTTTGCATAGACACTAGATTTCCCGATAACAAAATGGCAACTCCACTGGGGAATCAATAGATTGTTTGTTTGTCTATATTTGTTTTCTTTATAAACTTACAGACGGAGCCTGAAGTTAAGCCAACTAGCCTTCGAATTGCATTTTCTATGCAAGTGCAAATTAGATCAATGCTGCTTCAGTCTATCTCCGGGTTTTGTTTATGAACTGAACAATCGATTTACAAGCTTTCTAATTGCCCTTGTGGTGGCTCTAGTAACCTCCTTAGATCTATCCTTGTGATTTATTTACTGATTATCACTTGCTCGGCCAAAATCCCTGAACTGTGCTGCAAACTGTGATCAAGAACTGGATCAAAAGTCTCACACTGTACCATCGCACCCTCCCTTCAAGGACATCAGTATGCATCACACTTCCCATGTGCTGTAGGTGGGATGCATACTGGAATCCCTGTGTAATAGGTGTGCTGATTAGAAAGGGCTAATTTTTCCTTCAGACTTTGGTTTTTTCACTCTTTTCAGCTCTATTCAGGAGTTTTACTGTCTGTAGTCAGTGTACCTCTGTTGGAAACCCCCTTGCTTGCCATTATTCCGCCTCTATTGTGCAAAGAACTATAAATGATTTTATGTATTGTGATCCATTTTCAGTTCTCTTTTACAAAGAAGTAGCGTAATTGAACTGTCGTTTCTTGATTTGGAAGTGTCGCAAGTGTCGTTTTCAGTCATAGAAGAGAATCTGATTGTTCTTGATAGTCGATTACACTGTTACTCTTGTATTTGATTTGAATTAATAGTTTTTCAAGTGTTGAAAGCAAGTTTTCAATTCCAAATAATAAAGTGTCATCATTGTCTTCATTTTGTCTTGAAAAGAAACTTGTTAGTAATGTCGCTTTGAAAAAATAATTTAGATTTGCGCTTATCTTTCTTTTTATCATTCACACATTAAGAAGGCTAAAAACAAATACATGCATGTGCATTTGCATTTAGACTGTTTGTTGGTTCGATTTAGGACAATGCATATAGTGTGTGCTCTCTGCTCTATGTTGAAAGAATATCGTCTCTCTTTCCTTAGTAGCTAGGATTTTCATTGCAAAAAGAAGATTAAACGATTGTTTATCATCTTAGATTGCATTTTAGGAAATTGTATATCTACATCACACGGTGAACCTGAAAGGTAAATTTCTTAAGCAAGATCAATCGTAAACTAAATTTAATGAATCTAAATACGCTTTGGAACCTAGCGCACAACATTTAGAAGTCTAGGCTAGAGACTATTCCGGCATCGTAAAGCCTGGTAACTGTTGTTTTCATTGCTAGTTGGGTGATTCCTCCACTTTGAGATGATAACTACCAGTACGGACTTGTGCTCCTACGTACCATCGAGTATATATTGGGAGACCACAATAGGCTTTATCCTTTATCCATAGGAAGCCATGTCTGCCGCCCTATCGATCGCAATACACTGAACATAGCATTCGGGAAGATTGACTGCCGTACCATAAAAAGTATTCTGGAGTTTTGCGATTGGTTTGGTAATCCCTCTGTCTAGATTTCCAGAGTAGTCTCTTTCGTTCCTTTTTAGACTCCTTAAAGGAAAAGGTCCATTTGAGAACTTGTCACTTCAAGCTCATTAAAAATCGAAGGCAACTAGAGTCATCTTTTGTTTTTTCTCGACTCTTAAAAATTGAAAAAACAAGTTGTGTCAAAGCGTCTAAAATTCGTTTTATTTGGAAACATATTTGCCCTTGATTTTTAGTTGATCGAGTAATCCGCAATCGTGGAAGAAAGTTAATTGAAACCCTGTTGTTCGCGGAGACTTACGAGTCAACCGTCTTTGTCTCCAGAATCAAAACTGTTACGGACAAAGTGAACTCGTTTAACCAGTTCCAAATCCCCTGGTAAAGTTAGAACAAGTGTTCCAACACCATCAGAGACTCCGGCTACTCCAAACATTTCTGGTATCCCTGCCTTTACAGAAGAAGTTCCACAGCCACCAAAGGATAGTAGAGCTAATCCTAGTGTGAAGGTAAACACTTGTATTACTGAACCAGCTCCATCTACAGCTGATTCGGAAGGTGTTATTCCCCAAACATCGGTCACTGCAGATTCTATACCTTTTTCGGAACCAGAAATATTTTACAGACCTGACGGTCTACCTCTTCCACCTGGTCTGATTGCTATAGAAGAGATTGTGGAGGATCCTCCATCTAGTACTCCATCACAATTTGAAGTCGGGATCACCCTATATCCTTCTTCATCAGAAATTAGTCTACCGTTATCAGAAGCTCCTGTAGAATCGCTAGGAAATCTTTTGGATAGACTAGAAATGTCTGAACAACCGTCGACATCTAGGACTGTGTCATCTGACACAGCAATGGCAGAACTTCCTGCTGTTACTCCAACAATGTTCGTCGGCATACCATCTTTCCCAACTAGCTCTCAATCGGTAGATGGGGCCCACTCAGGGGCTATTTCGACAGTATGGTCCATTCCTGTTTGTTCATCTGGAATAATATCCAGGAACTCTTACGTTGAGTCTCAGAAAATTGACCCTTCACGGTGTCAATTTGGGCAGTCCGGTCCTCAAGGACAAACAATTCCTTTGAGTACCGGATTACCTCCGTATGGGGGGCAATATACCATTTCATTGTCTCCTCCGGGAGGACAACCATACGAGAGTTCACAACAAAATTCAGGTTATGCTGGAATTACATCTAGTGGTTGGGTGCCAATACTGCATCAACAACCAAGAGTTGTATACTTGATGCAACAATTTTTACCTATGTCTAATATACCAACTACGCCAGCTATTGTGACGGTGTCGCAAGTACAAGCGTTGCCTGTTGTATGCCAACCTCAGGTTTCTCAGGTTGTAATGCAACAGCCTCTTGTCCCTGCGACTCAACCACAATCGCCAACTAGTGGAATGAAACAGGCCCAAACGGGTACAATTACCCCTCATCTTGGTCAAACAGCCAGTATTGGACAACAGCACATGGCTTCACAACCATGGCTGTTGCAATATCAACAACCGCAATTCCAACAAGTTTACCAAGGATCCGAGCAACAAATCTTTGCAAATAATGGGCAGCCTCATATTCAAAACGGTCAAAATCAACCATTCTATAATGGTTATGCCCATCAACCTTACCAAAGCTACCAGCATCAAATGCATTATGATGGTATGCAAAGACCAATTTCTCAGGCAATTCCATCTTATCCTGGGTATGCTTCACCAAACCTGAATCAACAATTACCCTTCGTGGTGACTTTAGAGTTACCGGATCTAAATCGGCGAATGAACGATCCAATTGCTTACGCCCCTTGGTGGCCAGCGATTCCGCATAAACTTCCGTCAGATATTCCTAAATTTAATGGAAATCCGGGTGAAGACCCGTCGAATCATGTGATGACCTTTCATCTGTGGTGTTCATCAAACACCCTAAATGATGATTCGATTAGGCTTCACCTTTTTCAGAGAACGTTAATTGGTTCGGCAGCAAAATGGTATATCGAATTACCTAGAGCCTCATTTGATAACTTCAGTACCCTAGCCACAACCTTTTTAACCCATTTTCAGTTACCCATAAGGTATGAAACGGGAACAAAACTCCTTACCAATTTCAAACAAACGACGGCCACTCACATATCTGATCATATTCATGAGTGGCGACGTCGTCGTAGAATGGCAAAAACATATGTTCCTGATCAGCTTTTAGCTGAATGGTTTATTAAGTTATTATTACCTTCCATTACAGAAGATGTGGCAAAAGGAGGAGTCATCACCGAAGAGCAAGTTATTGCTCGTGCGCAATATTTAGACTTGATTTATACTCAGTCTGGCACACTCTACGATAAAATCCCTGACGCTCCCAGACCGGAATTTTCTGTTCCTCCTCCTCCTAAATCAAACAATGACTCTCATGTCGGTGATGGCATGATTGGTACAACAGACACGAAATCAACAAAGGCTACATCTAAAAAGGCCCGTAAGATTTGTGGTCAAAATGCAAAAGAAGAACTTCTCGCCTCAGAAGTAAATGCCATCTCAACTGATAAAGGCAAAGAAACCAAGCAACCAGGAGGCAAGAAGAAAAACAAAGGGAAGAAGAAGAAACAGGAGGAATCATCACCTGAAAAGTCTTCTACAAACCCTTCTGGAGATAAGAAACCAAATCGTCCATGTCTTATATGTGATGAGGATCATTGGACAAGAGAGTGTCCATATAAAGCTGAGCTTAGAAAATTCTTCAAGAATTCAAAAACCTCAGTGGTATTGACTAATCCGTTTCCAAATCTAGGAACAAATCTGGTTGCTAGTGACAATGCTTCCTCGCCCCAAGTGCTAATGTTGTCAGTTTCGAAACAGCAAAATGATTCTTTGATAACGACAAGGAATAAATATTACGGGAATCCACAGCTGTCGAACAACAAGGATAAAGATCAACCTAGTAGTTCGACAACAACTTCGACAAAAGTTGCACCACCCATCATTCCAGAGCTAACAATAAAACTGCCAAAGGGAGTAGTACACAAGTCGACATTTAATCCTCGTGCCAGAGCAGCACAACATTATAATATAGTGGAAGATCTGGCCTAATCACCATCCGCTATGTCGACACTTGAGGTACTGCAAAATTGCCCCTCCCAAAAGCAAGCTTTATTATTAGAAATAGGTGGGATAGACCCAAATGATTCTAATCTTGTGTCCTTTAATCACAAAGGATATGATCCTCAGTTACCAACTCAACTAGCTTTCCTCATTCAAGTGAAAGCCCTCAACAAAACTGTTCATCGAACAATTATTGATGAGGGGGCATCTACATGTATTATGTCGATGAGTTGCTGGAAAACTTTAGGATCTCCAACCTTGTCATGATCTTCGATGACATTAAAAGCATTTGATGGACGAACATATACCCCATATGGGATTTTAAGTAACTTGCAAGTTGAACTAGGGGGAAAAACAATAGAAATAGATGTCGAAGTAATTGACGGAAACCTCGATTACAACATCCTACTGGGAAGGCCCTGGATATATGCTATGGCTGCCGTTGTGTCGACCTACTTTAGGAATATTGCATTTCCTTTTCAAGGAGGAATTACAATCGTCGACCAACAAACATTTCTCCCCAATAGTTCCCAAGTTACGGGAAGCATTCTGATGATCCATGGAAGCCCCCATTCGCTTCAAAATATCGAAGTAGGCCTACTAAAAGACCCTATATTAATGGGGACTTTTTCTCTCCCACCTCCAATAAATCTGGCGGAAGTGGTGATGGTAGGAACCTGCAATATGATATCTTCTATTCAAAAGATCTCAGAAAACGATATTAACATGGATCATCTGCAGGTATTGCCTCCAAGCCCAATAGAAATATTGTAGCAATCAATGTTTTTGGCATGGGAGGCAGACCCAAATCAACGCTCATCAAGCGTTTGGATAGATAGGTCTAAGGAATATGACACCCCTTTAGATCCTTGGTCGCAAGTGCATTACACCAATGAAGGAATTGTTCAGTCAATGATAACTGACGGGGCGCCATGGGAAGACTACCACCATCATTCCCATCTTCCGGATTGTCAAGAAGATACTCTTGATGACCTTCATCATCCTTCAGTTTTTGATTTCCTATCAAATACTGTAAACACGGTGGATTCTGAGCGGAACTTGTCCAATATTGAAGAGACTATCGCCATAAATATCTCGACCAAAACATATGTTTTAGAGAATATTTATGTTGGCAAATGTTGTTCTCCTCCCGAACTGGAAATATACAAATCTCTTTTACACGAATTCAGATATGTCTTTGCTTGGTCATATGATGAAATGCCAGGCATTGACTCGAATATATTTGAACACGAAATAAAGATGTATCCAGATGTCAAACCAGTACGACAGTGGCTACGGCAGTTGCACCCCAAGAAAGTCGCTGCCATCAAGGCAGAAGTTGAAAAATTTCTCCATGCTGGTTTTATTTACTCGGTTCCTCTAACCGATTGGGCATCGAACATTGTTCCTGTAATGAAAAAACAAGGAACGATTAGAGTGTGCATCGATTATAGGGATGTAAATCAAGCTTGTCCAAAAGACAACTATCCTACACCCTTTATATACCAGATAATTGATGAATGCGCCAGATGTGAAATATTTTCATTTATGGATGGATTCTCCGGGTATAATCAAATAAATATCCACCTGCAGGACCAGTCAAAGACTGCATTTATTTGTCCATGGGGCACATTCGCATACCGCAAGTTACCCTTTGGTTTAAAGAACGTAGGGGAAACATTTCAGAGGGCAATGAATTATGCCTTCCATGACATCAAAAACATCGTTCAACAATATCTCGATGATCTTCCGGCTCATTCGCGAAAGCGAACCGATCATCCGCAGCATTTGAGAGCAATATTTCTACGTTGCCGACACTACAAGATACGACTCAATCCACACAAATGTGTGTTCTGTGTCAGTTCTGGTCGTTTACTTGGCTTTGTAGTCTCAAAGGACGAGATTCGTCTCAACCCATGTAAGGTTCAGGCAATCATAAATTTGCCTCCACCTTCAAATTTGCTTCAAATTCAGAAACTCCAAGGGAAAGCAAACTTTCTGAGGAGGTTCATTCCAAATTACGCCGAACATGCTAAAGGTTATACACGTCTATTGAAAAAATAAGTACCCTTCATCTGGGATCAGGTCACATAAGCTTCCTTTGATGCTTTAAAAGAATCCCTAATGAAAGCATCATTAATGTATGCTCCTGATTATAAAAAAGACTTTAACCTGTATCTGGCTGCAGCGGATACAACCATCGCAATAGTTTTAGTTCAAGAAGACAACGAAATTGAACATCCTATATATTATTTGAGTAGAAACTTAAACGATATAGAAAGCAAGTATTCCTATGTTGAAAAGTTGGCTCTCACAGCTGTTCAAGCGATACAGAGATTTCGACACTATGTCCTCTTTCGAAAAACTACCATTTTGTCAGATTGCAACCCCATGACTTATATATTGTCGCGACAGTTGCTGGGGGGCAAATATTCAAAATGGATAGCAATTCTTCAAGAGTTCGATCTGGAATTTGTAAAATCCAAATCGAAGAAATCCCTGGTTTTCACGGAATTACTATGCGATCTCCCATCGTCATCCAACGATGAAACATCTGAAGAAACCATCATGGATGAATCTTTGTTTCTGATATCTTCAAGCAATCCGTGGTATGGTGATATAATCATCTATCTCCAAACCCAAAAATATAGGTCTAATACCTCTTGCTCGGAACAGAAACGTATTCGATACCAATCAAAAGACTACATGATCGTCAGTGATACGATTTACCGTCGTGGTGTCGATGCAGTTCTGAGGAGGTGCCTCACCCATGAGGAGGCCGAAAAAGTCCTGAATGATTATCATTCAGGCGCGTGTGGGGGGCATCAATCTGGTTACACTATGGCACAAAAAATTTTACGAGCAGGATACTTCTGGCCAACAATCTTCAAAGATTGCATAACCGCAGTCAGAAGTTTCCATGCATGTCAAATTTTCGATAGCAAAACTAGAAGACCACCCGCACCCCTGCAGCCAATAGTTGCGGTTGGGCCATTAGCCAAATGGGGCATAGATTTCATTACATGTAACCCCACCTAGACTAGGGGGCATGGGTATATCATAGTCGCGGTAGACTATTTTACCAAATGGGTTGAGGCGATGCCTACATTAAACAACACCGGTGAAACGACTGCCCTTTTCTTTTTCAATCATGTAGTTGCCAAATTCGGCGTTCCACAAGCCATAGTCATAGATCATGGATCGCATTTTCGCAATCACATGATGGTTGAATTGGCTGCCAAATTAGGGTTGTCCCACGACAACTCTACTGCATATTACCCGCAGGCCAATGGACAAGTTGAAGCAATCAACAAAGTCCTGAAGCGGATGCTGCAAAGGATGATTGGAGTCCACAAAAGGAGTTGGCACCTGATTCTGTACTCGGCCTTGTGGGCATACCGAACATCGGTGAGGAATGCAACTAGGTTTACACCCTTTCAACCGGTGTATGGCCTAAAAGAAATCTTACCAGTTTAGTGTGAAATCTCGTCCCTCAAACTCGCAGTCAACCTTCTCCCCAGAACTTCAGAAGAGGAGGCTCGTTTCTAGGAACTAATCCAATTGGATGAAACCCGTCATGATGGCGCTTTGGCTAATGAAGCCCATAAGAAATGAGTCAAGGCATAGTTCGACAAAAATTTCAAACCCCGTGTCTTCTCTGAAGGTGACTTGGTCTTACTTTACGACCAGGAATCCGATAAATTGGGAGCAGGTAAATTCAAGTCTTTGTCGATGGGCCCCTATATTGTTAAGCGTGTATTAGCAAAAGGAGCCTATGAGTTAATGGATTATGATGGGATTCCACTGGCGCAACCCCGTAACGGGTTGTACCTTAAGCGTTACTATGCATGATTCAGTGTAGTAACCCATATGCTTTTGTTACAATTTTGTTTTTGCTAAGGGTAATTGTTTTGGTCAAGTAATCCACTTTTTACATTTGTCACAGATGTCGAACCTATTGGAATATTTTGTTGGATATGCCGACGGAGTGAGTTGTAGTTCGCGGAACCTATCTTCTACAGCCTGGGCCATTTTTGATCCAAGCAGCGACGAGTTAGTAAGTTTCAGAGGGGTATGTATTGGCCGGTCAACAAATAACATCGCTGAATATAGCGCGTTGATATAACTTCTCTCTGATGCCATCACACATGGCATAAGCTGACTTGTCGTCAGGCTAGACTCACAACTCGTCATCCTACAACTCACTGGTATCTACTTCGTCTGAAATCCAGCTATTTATCGCATGTTCCTAAGGGTCAATATTTTGGAAAGGCAATTTGATTTTATTCAATATCAGCATATTTCCAGAAACTTAAACACATTAATGGACTCATTGGCAAATTATGTGTTAGATAGACATTTGCAACATTTATAAAAAGAAGCATTTCATCAATATTTGCATTAGGATCATGTAATTTAACCAAAATAAAACTCCGAAAATCAAAAATATATATATAACTGTTTATGGTTTACATATAATGTTCTGTAACCAAGACAAAATTGGTCAGATGACCCAAAACTCAAAACGTTAGGGGGCACCCTAGTCTAATGATGCTGGTGATAACAAGTCACCACCTGTGAAATCATCCGTAAAAGCCTATTCCATCGACTCGGCACGCCGGTAGTATGTCGCTGCAAACTCAGAGGCAGATCGTCAGTCCTCACGTCTGGAATACCAAGAGTGAGGCCTTTGACTTGATCCTGCAATGCTGAAAGAGTCTTGGCCACATCAAGGTCGCGAAGGATAGCCCTTCCCACAGCCTCTCCTGCTGGAGCGGCAGCGGGCACTCTCAGGCGTACTACTGGCCAAACTGGTCCAACATCTGCATGAGCACATGAGTTTTGATTAGTCCTGATAGAAGAAAGAACAAGAAAATTATAAAGAGAAACGATAAATAGAGATATGGTCAAAGAATTTACCGATGACACCCCACTGCTCGCCAGCCGGCAGTACCAAATCCGGGTCACCCCAGAAATCCATACCAGCATATGGATACTTGGAAAAAACCATCTCCTGACGGTTGAACCACTCAAAGAAAGTATCAAAAAAGGAAACCTAGGACTGACCAGCATGTCTGGCCATAAGGTCGACCCATCTCTGCATCCGTGGCTCAGTCGGTGGAGGTAAACCAAGTGAAACATACTGCGGCTACATCAGCGGGATCTTTTCCAAGGCAAAAGCGGTCAAGATAGAACCATATCCAAAGTTCTTCAATCTTCCATTTTTCACCTTGGTCAGTTGTTCTTTCATCACAGAGAGTACTGCATCACACCAGTTGAACACCTTTGGTTCAAGGCATTCCAAGGCGTACTGCATATAAGACCTGTTGGCCACATGAAGAGCCGCACTACCAGCTAGTCTAGAAAAAGTGAACAGAATGGTCCTCAAAGACCTGTCAGTGACATATCGGATATTGATCTTGCCATCCTTACTCGGCTGAGATCCCTCTCTACAATACCTGCGAATGTAATCTCTCACGGATTCACCCCCACGGGTTGAACCTGATAATGAGATAGGGGCACCCCGCCTCGATAAGCCGGTCAAAAAATAGATGTCCACGACAGTCAAGGGGATGGACTTGCCCCTAATCTGGAACACCTGGGTGGTAGGATCCCATGCATCGAGAAAATATTGCAACAAGTTGATTTGTTGCCTCATGCTAGAGATGCGGAAAAACTTGAATAGGCCACAGTTCTGCAGTGCATTTACCGTAACCGGATCATGTAAAGAAAGCATGTCCTCTTCTTCATGCTCACGTTCTCGCCATGTAACAAGAATTTTGCTCCAATGAATCTCTGAAACAAACAAGAGAAGAGTCAGGATCCTGATTTGGTGAAAAACAGGCAAAAATTTCCATGAAAAATTGTGCATAAATTTCCCTCTTTGCGCCCATCGCACCCCCAACAGTGTTCTAGGTGGGATGCATGCTAACTGGCCAATGGCCAAGCCAGCATGCATCGCACCTTTCGATATAGAAGAGGTGCGATGGAGCCAGGGCGAGTTTTTCAAACCCCAGAGGCTCAGAAAAACTAGAAAACATGCTCAGAATTCAAAAAGGAAAGGATGAAACTGAAGAGCTCAGGTTTAGCTCCTACCTGGTCCAGACGGCGCCGAGAATCGTCCATAGAATCTCCCGGAATTAGCTAGTGAAAATCAAGGGGGAAAACACCTCCAAAGCTCTAACAAACCAAAGTTCAAATGAAATGGTAAAATGAGAGGTAAAAAACCACTTTTAAATTACTTTTCACGTAATTCAAGTAAAATATTAGTGTTTTGACTCATTTTTCAAGCATATATTATTCGTTTCTAACTAGTTTGATGAAGCAATTGAAGAGGCAGTACAACCTTTGAAGGAACAAAGTTGTCAATGGTAAAATCAAAGTAATCAATGACCATTATATCGAGCAGTTTTAACGCGGAATTCAAGCTCGTTAAAAAATAAACATAAGCAATGAGCAAACGTTCCCCCAGAATTTAAGCTCATTAAAAAATGAACCAATTTCCAGTAAATAACCATCGTGAATGCATTATCATCAGCCTTTTAAGCCTTGGTCATGTTCTCATCATCACCTCCACTCTATATTGGCCGATCATTCACCTCCATTCGATTGTTTACCCTTTTTGAGGAACAGCTGCGAAGAGTGATCCTGTTAGCCATCCTTGTGACACTGCCATGATTGGAAAATTCCAAACCTTACGTGGAATTAGCTGCTACCCAAATTTATCACTCGTTCCTCGAAAAACGAGTCTCCTTTAAGCTCTTTTCGTCTAACTCGTAAAATATGAAAGGATTGCCGAGCAATTGGCCTCTCCAGCTCGTTAAAGTGACCAGAAGTGCTATCCCTCCTTTAGATTTTAATATTTTTGGACCTGAGGGATTATTACACAAAAAGATCGAGTGCTTGTTTTGTTCGGCTCATTAAAATTACCGAAAATTCATCCCTTCTGTATTATTTTATACTTTTTCGGACTTAAGGGATTATATGACAAAAAAGGATTGTCGGAGTTTTCTTTACATCCCTCTTCAGACTCTCTAAAATTGAAAAGGACCAAGTTATCTTTGTCGTTAAACTTGTTAAAACTGAATAGCGACAAACTTGTCCACACAGACAAGAATGAGTTTCACTATCGCTAGGCTCGTTAAAACATAGCGATGGGTTTGCCCGAAGGGAAAATTATAGAACAAGCATATGTTATCCTCCTCAAGCTTGACAAAAATAAAGAGGTACTGGTTAGCAATGACTGGGGAAAAATTGGGAAGAAAACTTGAAGAAAATTTATTGGTAGCAAGTCGCTCTTGAACATGACACTTTCACTCCGCATCCGAGTCGGGTTGGGTTGTTCCGTTCACTGGTCATATCACCATTGGTACATCACACCATCCATATTTGGGGTTAACGCTACCAATACATCATGTCAATGTCGCCAATATGTTCAAGAGAAGTCGCTCAGAGAATTCACTTGTGTCTCATCCACTGCAATACATTTACGCTCCATTCTTTCATGATCACAACCCTGAACCTTATGTCATCAGATCGTTTTCACCTCCATTAAAATCATTTGCTCCGTTCCATATCATTGATGTGGGATTCACTAAGGCCCTCCTATGACGGATCGCTTCTTGTCGACATCAGCTCATTATCGAGGAAGTTGATCTAGGAACGACCTTTTCAGTACTTTGAAGCTTGCATGCCTCAATGGCAAGTTTCTCACTTCCGGCGACAGGTTTACATCAATGGCCTTCGACCGAAGGATTTTGCGTGGTGTTTGATGCCAAGTCCCTTATTCACACCACGTGAATTGTACTGTAGTACCTTGAGGGTCATCATCATTATCGGTGATTCCTCTCGCGCCTGTTAACAGCTTACATCATTGGCTGGTAATCAGGCGATGTCTTTCCATGTTCGACTCCAGAACATCTCTCACATGGATCGAATTGTACTTTGAGTGAAGATCGAATGAGATTGAAGACCCCGGATCTAGTTTCATCCATCTGGGCTGCGATATATATTCAAGAAAATAAATACATCAAATGTACATCATTACTGCACAGATAATCATCCAATCCAAGGGATGATGGCTCTACCAGAATCATCAGTCTACACTCAGACGATTGTCTGTCTTATGTACATGAAAATGAATTTATAAAGCTGAGCATGGGAATGCCCGCCTCAGCTAGATCATGAAAATATTATGAAGATAATGTATTGTATTGTATCTTATTACAGGTCGCCTTCTAGCTTGAAAAAACTTTGGATCCTCATGATAAAGCATTTCACCCGACATCAAAAGATTAACGACCTCATGCTTTAGGGGGCAACTGTTATAGATATTTTTGGGCACTGCAACCCCAATCATAAATGTCCATAAACCAAGGGCTCCTAAGTCCGTAAAAGTGTTGTTACAACCCCTAAAATAACAAGGTAAATTGATTACAGCATCTCCCAGAAGTTCTCCACGAAAAACTACTCAGAACTGGTCAAAACTGGACCATCTCACCTGCTCCATGGTCAAAGTGCGCTGCATCCCACCTAAATGCACACGGGAGGTGCGATGCATACTGAAAAGCCCTTCTATGGGGTGCGATGGGCGAGAGTGGACAAATGGCAGGGTCAATCTGTGAGGTGGAGGATCATGGAATCTTCCAAAAACTTCTCCTGTGACACTTGCCTCTCTGCATTTGCCCAGGGATGAGTAAGAGATCATCAATCTCCAAGTGGAATCAAGAACTATTAGATAGAGGACACTAATCAAATCTCAGAAGCTGACTCACCCCCCTTGCAAACATCTATTTATGGATCCCTCATCCCAAAGATCTAGAGGCTGGAATTTTGTATCTTGTAAGGAAGTGCTGCTGGTTTCTTGGTGTAACATCATAGTGTTGGGTGATCTAAGCTTTTCATGAGGTGAAGAAGGGCTTTCTTGCTGAGAGGATGACGCTGGGTCAGAACAATTGGTTGTAATCCCCTTTGTTATTCTTGATTATTAATAAAGTTATTCGAGTTTTCCTCCACATTCTTGTATGATTGATGATATATGCATTTGTTTGGTCAATATATATCTGGTCCTATATTGTTTATGATAGTAGATCTCTGTTCTTGTATAGTGTTATGCTGCTTTGATTCTACAAGTACTCTTTGAAGCTGGGTAAACGAGGAAGCAAGTGGCAAAGATCTATCAGAAGGGAGAGGAATCAAGCAAGGAACCAAGCGCAAGACAGAGGTTGGTCTCCTTATTTCCCCTCTTATCTACCTCTCATAAAGGAAAACAAAAGTGGTTTTAGTTTGTTTGTTTCTAAGGTAGCTACCAGCCTTAGTGGGACTAGCAGCTCTGCATAGACACTAGATTTCCCGATAACAAAAGGGTTTTGACTTGATACCTTGTTTTATTCCAAAAATTTAAAAGAAAGTGTCTAAATGCTAAATTTGTTTTTTGGAAGGATTTTTTAAGGGTCCCCATTTATTGATAGAGTATTAGCTATTATATTAATAAATGGTGGGGTTGTTGAATAGCACAACAATTCTAGGTATTAACTTCTTGGTGGTAGCATGTTCCTACCGAGGAGCTCTGCTGAGACGATGAAGGCATTAGAACCAACCTTTATTACTCACTTCTTGCTTTTCAGGAGCTAGCTTTACTTAATCATTATGTCCTTCCAAAATTGAATCTGAATTTGAAAAATTGAATCAGAATTGGATGGGGACGATTTTCCTTGATCTAAATCAGGTTTAATTGGGAAAGGGGCTTCAATAAAAGAGAATCTTGTCGGTTCATTCCTCTCCTTTCAGTCAATTAGTTAAAACTCCTCTCCTTATTTAGGTTTTTGAGTGAGCTAGCTTTCAGGCACTCTTTCTGCAATGGTAGCACCGATCCAGATCTCTTTGGTGGGGCTTCATTTTCGATAGATCTGTGTGTTTGGTGCCCTCAAAATTCCAACATCTCAACCACCTGAGTAGAGGAATCACAGAATTTGTGTTAAAAAACCACTGGATATAGACACAACCTCTTCAATCGCATTGCTTCAAACTACGACCATGTATGTCTAGATTTTATTAT
This sequence comes from Pinus tabuliformis, assembly GCA_031772625.1. Lineage (NCBI taxonomy): Eukaryota > Viridiplantae > Streptophyta > Pinopsida > Pinales > Pinaceae > Pinus > Pinus tabuliformis. Next base: position 605,861,244 of record CM062815.1, read on the forward strand.
TACTTTCAAACCTTTATGGTGAAACCAGTGTAAATGCAACTTGTTTCTATAGCTATATCTGTTAGTTCCAATTTTAGAGGCGCAACAGATCGTCATTCAACCTTTCTAGATAAGGTGGGCTCAAAGAAGTCTCATTTCTAGTAGTTATTACAGGTTTCACAACATGAGTAACATTTGTTGTTACAATGAATTTTACTATTACAAGAGAAATGTTGATTCTCATAAGAGAATTGCTAGTTGTTACAGTCATATTCGTGGTTTGAGCACTTTTTCACATCATCATGATATGCTCTGGTTTGCAGAAATGGGTCACATTATTCGTGCATAGAGAAAAGGAGTAGGCTCCATGTTCAGATCCCACACCCATCACAGGAAGGGACCTGCATGTTTCAGAAGCCTCGACTATGGCGAGCACAATGGCTAGATCAGGGGAATTGTCATGGATGTAATGCATGACCCTCGTCGTGATGCTCCCCTCTGCAAGGTGACCTCAGGTACCCATTTTGTTACAAGCATTAGAAAGAGTTCTTTGTAGTAGCCGTAGGTATGTACACAGGACAATTCATTTTTTTACCCCGACTGCAAATGATCGAAGGTAGAGCACCATGCGAAACAGCCATGGCCGAAACCAATCCTCAAAACCATCGTTCCTCACAGTAGTTTTGTAGATCTGCAAACTTACCTTTAGAACAATTCATTTACTATGGAAAGAAGGCAAATTTGACTATGGGTAACGTGTTTCCCTTTAGGTCTATTCTGGAGGGAGCCATTGTTTGCAACGTGGAATAAAATGTAGGTGATTGGGGTTCATTTGTGAGGGTTTGTGGAGACTATGCCATCGTGGTTAACCACAATATCGATAACAACACTACCAGGGTGAAGCTTCCCTCTTGAAATAAACAATTCCCTTAAAAAATACATTTTTCATTATGTGAAAAGTTGTTTTTTGTTTTAGTAGGAGCTTGAAACAAGCGGTCGGACTATCCATTATACTTTTTCTGTAGAATAGAATTTAACTGGAGGAACTAATTATCATTTCTCAACCACAAAATATGTTTTTCTATTGACACATGTTTGCAGTTTACGTCATTTGGATGACGGAAGGTGAAGAAGTAGGTGGACCATTTCTTGATTCTTCTTTTGTTTTGTTTACAACTCTACGTCGACGAAACATCCACAACCTAACCAACTTCCTCGATGTTCACATTTTTTTCCTTCCTAAATCGTGACTCCCTATTCTTTATAGACACATATATACAACTTTCAATTGATGACTGCAGTAAAGAACATACAATGTAAGTAGTTGATTAGTTTACTTTTTTTTCTTTCTTCAACCCTTTTCTCCATAAATAGAAGAGAAACATGTGACAACCAATGAAAGGAAGGTTTCCATGTGCCTTTGAAACCACATAAGGTGTAGCAATACCCTAATTAGACCTAAATTCTCTAAAATACATATCTCCTTTTCTATGTATAATAGATTGTATTCAGTTAACTGCATACATTGATTCATTCACTATGTTGTCTTGAGTAAGGGAAGAAGATTATCATAAAGAATTTACTGCTACTCTTTATCGACATGAATTCTAAGATTTTGAAATGGATGTCACTGGAACCAACAATATGCATTCGAAATCGATCAGAGGAAGTGTCACAAAATGATTATGGCGGAAGAGAGTTCTTACATTGGTTTCTCGCAGGCAAAGCTTACAGAATATGATTCTTCTAAGAAAAGGCAGTGTTGCTATGGAGCCCCTCCTTCAGTTGGATACATCATTCACTCCATGGATGAGGCAAGTCAAGGTTCTAAAAGTCATTAGAAGGTCTATGAAATAACAATATAAATAAGTAATCTCCAATCTCCACAACCTTGCTTTTCCCCTTTTTACTACATTTTTTATTGACATTGTGACATGGGTCTACCTGCGACCTCTGAGTGCTCTATTTTTTCTGCTAGTGACATCAACATTTCCAGGTTTGGGTTGTGGTATCATCCTTTGAGGAGAGGTTCAAGGTAGGGAAGAATGAATGGCTCCACAAAGCATGTCCTCAAATTCATCTCTTTGGAAATTCACCCATTTGAGAGCATAAGACGAATATTCCCATATTATCTTTCAAGCATTTTCTTAGTATTTATTTATAATTACAAAGAAAGGAGAAACCAATGAACACACAAATAAATGCAGGATAGAGATATTCATGGAAGCATTAGTAAAAAAAGGGTGTGTTTACTAATGACTATTATAATCAAATCATCCTTGCATATAGTATTATCATTTCATGGTTTGATTCTAAAATAGTTAGGCTCACCTATTAAATTGTTACAGGCATTTTCATCTTTCAAATTCTCACCACTATATTTGCGTTTAATCTCATTTTTGCAGAGTATATCAGTATCAATCCAAAAAAAAATTATTTAAAAAGAGACTAAAATGCCTACATGCTTTACAACCTTCAAAGCATTTAAATTGGAAAACATAAAAATGGAAGAAAGAGGATAGAAATTAAATACACTCACTAACAACAACATCTGCAATCATGGAAAAATTAAAATTAAGGTCCCTTAGTAGATTCCATGAAACTTGTCACTTAGTCACGTGATAATGACAACGTATTTCAGATAATTCACTTCCAAGACCCTTGAGTTCAGCAGAGAAAATACATATAATATGGTAATAGTTATGCTCCACTGCATAAACTCATTGCTGGTTTGAATACTCCTTTAGAAGGTTAACCGCCTAAAGAACAAAACCCTTTGAAACATGGGGAGCTAATCACCATCATAAGTGTGCATATTTTGGGTGTCTTGAAAACTCATTAGTAGCACCCCAAAAAAGAGAGAACATATAACAAAAAATGCTTTCATATATAAGGTTCGAAGGCATGCACATCATAATCAATTTATATTACATGAGAAATGAAACATTGTTAGAAGTCACCTTCTATACTTTAAAACTGCCTTAGTATGCTTATGGGACACCTCTGCATCAAATTGAATTTTAATAATGGAATTCTGCATTAATCATGCAGGCTGTAAAATATAACTTGAATCCAAAACCTCAAAGGCAAAGAAACATTTCTTTAAACCTAAAAATGAAAGAAAATTACCTACTTGTATAGATATCACAACTCGAATAAAAATGCAGAGAGGACATATTAGCACCAGAAAACACTAACATAAATGACTAGCTTCTTCTGGTCCTTTTTTCCCTATCTCTATCCCTTTCCTTTTCCCTCTCTCTTTCTCTATCACGATCCCTATCCCTCTCTTCCCTTGCCCCTCTCCCTGTCTTTGTCCCTATCCCTGTCATGATTGTCATGTTCTCTATTGTCGCTCCTCCCTCTCCCCCTTCCACCATGTTAACACTCCTTAGTTTCCCAAGGCTGAGAAAAGAAACCAAAGAGGTAACCATAGACCAAAATTTTGACTTGGCATCTAGCCCTACCAAATCAGAGAGGGATATCTCTAAAATCAACCAAAATATGGTTGGAATTATTAGGGTTTTAGGCTAGGTATTTTCCACAGTAGGTTTTTTATTTAGGTTTTGTTGGATATGAAGCAATAGGTTTAGGAACTATGCCAAAATAGGTCAAAAGATCAGTTGCAGTCATTAATTGGGGCAATATAGATGTAATGAAAGACACAAATGGATTGGTCATTGTAGTATGGTAATGAGGAAATCAGATGAAAGAGAGTAAGTGAGCATAGATGCATGAATTCACTTATCTGGAAGGAAAACACTTGAATGCTAATCTCAAACGAAATAGAGCATTTAGACAAAGATTTTTGTTTAAAACTTAAAATATTAACATAAGAATAAGTATAGATTGCTGCTAGAAAGATATAATAATCAATTACATAAGAAAACATGAAAAAAATAGTGCCACTGACCACAACACATGAATCCCAGAAAAATTGCTGCAACTATATATTATTTCTCTGTAAAAATGGAGTACACTAGTTCCAAAATGTATTAACATCAAAACATCCAACCTCCGATTACAATACATTTCAGTCTAATAAAGTATATGAGGTGTAATTCCTCCTAAGGAAGTTGAATTCCACTCTAAATAGTCAAATACATGCATCTATCCTATCTTTGCCAAATCTTAGGAGAGTTAGAACAACTTTCCCCTTTTTGCTAAACTACTTGAGCTTATCTCTCAAAGCATTGCATACAAGATATTTGACATTATCAGACCAAAATTACATTTACCATGACTACTTTTACCATTTACATTCACCAAAATTACCATTGGAATATTTACATGCGATAAAAACATTTCATCCACAGAAGCGGGACAACTTTGCCAGAAGCATGGCAATATTTTGTAGGATGATTTTCGAGGCCTTCCTTTATGATTTTCCTACTCTTGAACACTTTATTTGATAGACCTAGATGTTTACATTATGACTTCATAGTTAATTTTGACCAAAACTGATGAAAACTGCTTCAAAAATGCAAATTCCTACAAGGTATCCTAGAAGTGCAACAAGAGGGAAGAAAGGGTAAAAAAGGAGGCTTTTTGGCTGTTTTTCCTTCCCTGAAAGATGGTTTTGGCTTCTTGAACATATTAAATAACCTACATATATCTTTTTGCATCCAAAACAACTTGAGAGAGCTCCTAAAACTCCTCCAAGAAAAAGTGCAGCAAACATTTGCTGGGTTTCTGTACATTCAAATTTCTGCATTTTTGTAAAAATAGGGGTCAAAGATGAACTGATATCTCTTGAACCATAATACTTGTTACAAACCTGGGAGAACGTTTTTTATATAAATTTGTTTTGGAGAAAAACCTCTCTCAGTTTTTTGAAATTTATTCCCATCTTCTCTTCATTTGTGTCGCAAAATAATGACTAAAACATGCAACTAAATATTTTTGAAAGCCTCAAATTTCACAGCATCTCTCCCAAATCATAACACATGTGCATAAAATGAAGGAGCTTATTGTCCTTTGGTTTGTTATTGACAAAAACCTCTTCACTTTTGTAAAATTCATGTCCATTACTTCAGAAATGGATTTTGAAATAAATTGTCCCTGTGTGCAGCAAATGACCCCGAAACCCTAAAACTCATGCCAATCACCTCCTTCTTCTGACTTATTTTTGGTCTCTAATGTTTTCATGGTGCAGGAGATGTAGACTTACCCTTTGAATTGAAATTGAATGAAATGAAAGGTATGAGGAAGTGCTACTCATAGGAAAGGAGTCGTGAAGGGGAAATGATAAGACTATGTGAAAATATGACCATGATAACTAACAAGACTGACATGACCCCATGGAAAACTTGGACAATCATAATCATGACATAAATAATCTCTAACCCAAGACTTTTGAATTATGACACTTTAATAGGGAAATAACAACTTGATGACTCAAAAGACCCATGATATTTTGTGATGATACTTTTGATGATGACCATGACCTTAGGCTTGTGATGAGAGTAGCATATACATTATACATTTCGACATTGACTCAAGACCCTTTGCCAGATGACTTGGCAATTTTTTCTAGCATAGACCAAAATTTGACTTTTGATTTTGGCAAACTTTGGAATATTAACAACTCTTGATTACTATGGAACATAGGACCCTAACATTGGCTCCAATGGGGATGGAAGCTCCCAAGGAGGTGTCAAGAACACCATAGACCAGATCACCTTGTTCATTGGGCAATGGAGTCACAAATAGCTGCAATCCTCAAACTGACTCAAATCAAACTGAAAGTTGAACTATACACTTTCAACTGCAAACTCTACTAGAAACTGACAGTGAAAAATATTCTCAGAATGTTGAGCTTATTCATCACACCTTACCTAATCTAACTTATCCATAAGTGATATGATCAAATGAAGTCGAAGATCTAGTGTAGGAAATCAGTTACATGACTACTTGATTGATGCTTGTATTCAGCTCCATTAGTCATAAAGAGATATTTTGAAGATGGCAACTCAAAATGATACATGAGTCAAAAACCTATGTTGGTGAATAAAACAAACTCCACTTTTTCTGATGCTTCCAAAAGACTACCTATGGGGTCTTGAAAATCATGAAACATTACCTCTTGTGGATCAAAAAAAGGAAGGGAAATGCTTTCAAATATAATGGTTGATTGTTCTTCTTCATTTGGTTGATCCCTCTTAAATGGAAATGCAGCAATGTGACCTTCTATATCATCTAGATCAGAGACAAGATTTTCATGTTCTTGATCTTCAATTAAGGTAGCCAAATCAACATCAACACAAATATATACAAGTGGATTTTCATGTCTATTAGAAATAAAATTGTCTAGGCTTCGAAAAAATTCTATATCTTGATCTTTTGAAGGCTACTGATCATATTCATCAAACTCAAGACAAAAAACCTGTTGTACATTATTTTTAACCTCAACAGATAAATCATAACTCTCTAGAGTTTCTATACAAGCACACTCAAAATTCCGATCTGCACATATTTCCTCCTGAAATAAAATCTCAAAAGAGGAAAGAAATGAAGGGCGGGTGGAAAAAAAATCTTCATATATATCTTGATTGCTTGAAAATTGGCAATACTATTGCGAATTATCATCAACTTCAAAAAATGGAAGGTCAATGTCATCTTTTGAAGAATTATTCTCAAGTTTGTTGTCATCTAGGGTAGAATCCATGATCTTCTCATGTTGGTGAAAAGGGGTTTTATTCAAAGCATTACAAGATTTCATCATCCATAAACTCTTTATCGCCAAAAGCACTTTCCAACTCTTGAATAAAATTCTCAAAGTGATCACAACAATCCTCAACAAAAAGCAAATAAGGATAGGCTTCTCTATACTTCTAAAAAAATACTAAGTGAAAATCCTTGAGAGAATAAATACAAGCAGGAGGCAAGCTTTCATACCAAAACCATTCTCTTTCTTCTAATGTGATCATGAACATTTTAATTAAACAATCTTCATGAAAATTAATGCTTAGCTTATGGACATGCATATGAAATCTTATTAAATGAAGTGTAGTATCATCACCTTTTCCATCTTTGAACTTTGGCAAGTATGCTTTCCAATCTACCTGAGGCATACGATTTGGAAATCCTAGAACATGATCTTGATGCATAGGATCATACCTTCTGGATTGAGAACTCATTTTGATTTTTGGATCCTGCTGCCAGTGGAGTCTTTGGATCAAATTGGAGTCGTTGGGTGAATGTTTCAGCCTTCATATGTCTGACTATTGTCCACCATCAACTATCAGATCTACAACGTGAACAATAATTCCTGAAGAAACAATATCTATTACCATCTCTTTCACAACGAACATAAATAGTATCAGGATCTCATTCCCTATTCCCATCAAAACCCTTCTCCCTATCCTCTCTTTCCCTGTCTTTACTTAATCTGTGTGAGGGACTCTTGTTATGGTTCCCATCACAAAGTAAAATAAGTAAGCCACAAAGATATTAATCATGTAGATACTAGTTGTTATAAATCTAACTTAAAATGAGCTACAATTTCCAAGCACCAAAGACTTCATATGGAACCCACTTCAATCAAATGAAATCCAGTAGATATACAATTTCATGCATTACCTACCATGCAAGATGAATGCATGTGGTATCCAGAATCTGATCTAGTGTCTTTATTAGTCATGGGTTCTATTAACCCATATTCAACTTCTAATCTCTTTATGTGGGAAGAGACTTTTCTTTCAATTTCTTCGGCATTCTTAGTGCCACATTCTTGAAGATACTCAAGATACTCCATGAGTGTTACCTCCAATTGACATAGATTTTTCCTGATATTACAAGTTTACAGTATCAAACCAGATGGTATATATACAAAGGCATAAAATAAATTAGCATCCTATAGGCAAGGAGAATCGCCTGAGACCTTCATCCATTCCACTGTCATTAAGAGTAGAAGAAATGTTTTCCATTGTGACTTCTTGTTTGTCTTCTTTTCCAGAACCCCCAAATATGTCATCACTACTAGAAGAAGAGTAATTCAAACCAAGTCCCTTAAGCTCTGCCTTGTCCTTTGTATCAGTTCCACCATCCTCATGAGTCCACTTTGAAGCCTGTAATATAGAATGTGTTTTCATATAATTGCATGATAAAGGTTTTAGATCTGGATGTGGGATTGATGACTTTGAGGTCCCCACCACACCAACATTTTTTGGTAAAGTTCTAGTGCAAGAGTCATCCATTGATTCACATTCCTCAGCCCGTGACCATAAAGATGATTCTTCTTGAACATTTTTCCTAGATATGGACATATAGTCCTTATCATTATGAAGTATGGATTTTCTTTCTTCACATGTGCTCCACCTTCCCCATCCCAATTTTAAATAAGCATTAGTTTCTCTTGTATTCTGAATCCCTCCTATTGTAAAGTGTTAGGAAACCAGCTCACAAAAAGATAGAAAAGATAGATGAACGCCTTAGAAATAAGCCTCTTCGAGGGGGCAACCTCCTTTACATTACACAAATGAAAAATTATTGGATGATACAAATGACATGACCTACTTTCTATATATAGGAGTCTAAGGGGTCATAATATAATCAGAGCTGACATAACAAGAATAATGTAAGGGCACAATAATAACAATAATGGGATTCTATGGGGCACAATAATAACAATATGGGGACTACATGGACAAAACAATATAATAATGGGGCTATACTAATAACAATAAGGGTTTACCCTAGTAGTATAGGGACCTAACATGCCCCTCTCCAAAAATTGTTGTCCTCAACGCTTGAGTAGTTCTTGATGCTTCTGTATAAAATTCTTGTCCTCCCATGGAATCTTCAGTGGGTAAGTTCTTCCACTTGATGAGATACTCTGAAATTGATTGATTTCGTAGCTATCGGGTTCTTGTTTCTGTGACTGCTCTAATAATATTTTTCCTTCCTCGTCAAGTTCTGGCAATATTGTTTGAATTGGGATCTTCTGCAACTTTTGAATGAGTGCCCACACCTCTTTGTCCTTCTTCCATTCATCCCTTCCTTTGTTTATCCAATCTGGTTGGATAATATAAATAGCACAAAACAATGCTTCCACATCCTCATCCTTTCTTGAGAGTGCATCTGCAACAACATTTTTCTTCCCTTTTTTGTGGATGATTTAAAAGTCATAACCCAACATATTTGTGACCCATTTTTTCTATTCTTCTAAACGTAATATTTTTTCTAAAAAGTATTTAAGACTATCATGATCCATTTTTACCTTGAAGTGTCTTCCCATTGGGTAAGGTTGCCATTTCTTAAGTGCATGTAGTATTGCCAATATTTCCTTCTCATAAATAGCTTGCTTGAGATGTAGTCGTAAAAAATACCCAATCACCTACATCAAAACTTTTTTCACTGTGGTGTTGATCTACCTGTTGTTTCATTCGATTATGCACCAAAGTGGCATTATCCTTTAAAAGTTGGAGAACTCATTGTTGATGCTTGATGTGATCTTTCACTGCTTGAGCCTTTTTCTTCTTGATATGTCCTTCTATCTTGATAGTTTGAGGAGTGCTAGTTTCTTCCAATGCATTACAAGATATGGTTAGATTGATTTCTTGAGACTCGATGTGATCTTTCAATTCTTGAACATTTTTCTTCTTGATATGTCCTTCTATATTGATAGTTTGAGGAGTGGTAATTCCGTCCAATGCATTACAAGATATGGTCGGATTCATTTCTTCTTTCTCGATGTCATCTTTCACTTCTTGAACCTTTTCCTTCTTTATATGTCCTTCTATCTTAAGAGTTTTAGGAGTGGTAATTCTTTCCAATGCTTTACAAGATATGGTCAGATTCATTTCTTCTTTATCTGGGGTTGGTTCCTGGTGTATATACTCTTTTTTTGATGTTTCTTGATCCTTTTCTTCCTCCTCTCCAAAATCAATGTAAAATAATTTCTTCTCAGCACACTTATGAGCTTTAATGTATTTGTTATCACAAATGTAACAAAGCCCTTTTTCTCTTTTTTCTTCCAATTGTTGTGGTGCCACCCTTGTAGGTTGTGGAAGGCTAGGAGAAACAACACTTCCATGTTTATAGTTGTGAGGGGTGGAATTCCTTGTTTCCATAATTTTTCTTTCCACTTTTCTTGCCAACCTGAATGCCTTCTCCAATGAATCAGGTTCCCAAAGACGAACCTCATGTTGAATGTTATCCTTTAAAGTCCCTATGGAGAGATCAATCCTCTACTTCTATGGAATATCATTTCCCCTTATATTCAATTTTTGAAAGTCCTCAATGTGCTCTGCCATTGAACACTTTTGTTTGAGATTTATCAATTGGCTAAAGAAGGTGTTTCTCTTTGTATCCTCATAATGTGCTATCATTTCCTCCGTGGAAATTGACCATGTGACAAGTGGTTTACGAGAACAAAGCCCTTTATAACATAAAAATTGATTCGGTTCTAAATAATTAGATGTAATACATACCTTTTGTAATAGTGGTACACCATGTAGATCAAAATATTTCTCCATTTGTAGTATCCAATTTACCGGATCCTTGCCATCAAACTTCCTCATCTCACATTTTCTTGATTTTAGGAGCTCGATCTTGAAACAACTGTAACTCTATAATTTTAGATCTTCCAGTTCTAAAATCACAAGCTCTAGTATTCCTCTGTGTCCTCTTTCCAATGCCATCAGTATGATCGAAATTGGATTCTCCAAGAGAGCGTTATGCACAATCTCCCATGATGACCTGATATACCCCTTTTCAAAATAGAAAACTTGTATGACTTTCCACGTGTCATTATTTTGACCTTCGGATCTAGAAAATGTACATGAAAAACTACAGTCTATCCTCTTTTTGTAACTTCTAATGAAATTTCAATCTGACGCTCAGATAGATAGTTATGACGATTTTCCCAAGGTCACATGTTTAAGATGTAATTCGGGAGTCTGCAAAATCCCTAACTTCCTTAGATCATATATCCGAAAATATAGTGAGACAAGATTTGAAATTTATATGCGAGATTTAAACCGATTTCTTCTCAAATGGGTTTTTTTTAGCTTCTGAAACTTCATATAGAAAATTTTATAGCGAAAATTCCATGATGACATGTTTTAGATGAAATTCTAGAGCTTGCAAAAAACTATAACTTCCTCAAATTATATCTCTGAAAATATAGCGAGACAAGCTCTGAAATTCTAACCCAAGGCTCAATGAGATTTCATCTCAAATGGGTTTTATTTTTAGCTTCTAAAACGATGCAAAAAAAAGGTATAGCGAAACTTCCACGATGACCTGTTTGGAGGAACGAAAACCCTAGAATCCAAAACTCTGATACCAAATGTTAGGAAACCAACTCACAAAAAGATAGAAAAGATAGATGAACGCCTTAGAAATAAGCCTCTTCGAGGGGGAAACCTCCTTTACATTACACAAATGAACAATTATTGGATGATACAAATGACATGACCTACTTTCTATATATAGGAGTCTAAGGGGTCATAATATAATCAGAGCCAACATAAAAATAATAATGTAAGCGCACAATAATAAAAATATTGGGCTTCTATGGGGCACAATAATAACAATATGGGGACTACATGGACATAACAATATAATAAGGGGGTTGTACTAATAACAATAAGGGGTTACTCTAATAGTATAGGGACCTAACATAAATTCATACCCATACCTAACATACTCATCTTGATCCTGGTTCTTATGCTTCTTTGCTTCTTCTAAGATAAGGAATCAAGAAACCATTACCTCCCTACCACCATGAATAGATAAACCATTTTTCCTACACCGTCTTTGAAGCTCCACAAGAGGAATACTAAATAATTCTTGAGCTTCTTCTCCCTCTCCAATCACTAGAGTAACATCTTGATTTGGACCAGATCTATCTGTTATGTCAATAATATTGGCTTCAGAACTATCAAGGTCCTTCAATGGTGGGGCATCTCCACATATTGAATGAAAAGGAGGGACACCTGAATTTCAATACCGAATAAAGGTGGCTCTTAGTCCATTCACTTAAGCATCTAAAAAGAGAAACCACTTTAACCAAACCTGGAGATATTTCATCACTCTCTCCCTCAAAGCTTCTGCAGCAATCCAACTAGTGATGTTTCGGTATAAGTCATTAAATATTTCCATAATATTAGGAAATGCTGCTTCAAAATTTGTCCTATATGCAGAAGCATTTTTCACACGAACATTAATATTGTGAAGAATATCAGAAACTAACATGAGCCTTGCAACTCTAGTTGGAATAGGCATCTCCTTTAGAGTCAAAGACTTTGTAAGTACCTCAACTACCTCACCAACTGCGTCAGAATTATCTAGAGAAAACCCCATTTCTTCTTTTATCTAATTTCTCTCCAAGGTTAAAGCATGAAGCATGTCCCAGAATTCATCTCTTTGACCCTCTGTTAAGGCGCATTCTTAATCCACTCTCCTAGTCCTTCTAGCAGTGTAAGTTGCAGTTGAGGCTTTCTCATGCTCATGTACGTGTTTAGATCTACTCAAATGAGCAGGGAAACTTAGACATATTTTGAATCGATAAACATGATTTTTGTGGAAATATGTCTATAAGAGTTATTGCTTGTAGTGAAATCTACATATTGTTTTCACAAGCGTGAAACAAATCATGTTACAAATATTCAAGGGAGGGATTTATTTGAAAATTCAAGTTTTAGCCTACATTTAGGAGGGGTCAGTTCCTATGGAGTCATAGAGCACCTAAATATTGATTGTATGCAGGCCAACAAAAATAAATGTATAACAAACTGGAGCAATCAAAGCTATAGTTACAATATTGAGATTTGGGTTTGAAAAGCCTCTGGACTATATAAGTTTTCAAGTAATTTCTAGAAAGGACAAACTATAGTATTTTAGCTGTAGACCCACGATATTCTTAATTTTTTTCATAAAATTAGAAAACATGGAGAATTTGAATCTCAATGAAAGTTAAAGGCACTTGATCTTCATACAGGATTTGTTTTCAACATTACTATCCTCAACATGTTCTATTATTTAGAGTGAGATTTTGTGAATTGGTAAGCATGTTTTCCCACATTTTTATTTTTATATCCCACACAATTGGAATCCTGCTACATTTTGCCTCCTATAATTCCCTAGGCTACAAGTGTTAAAGAGGGTACAAAACACTAATCATATGTTCTTTTACCATAAGTTCTTCTCATATTTTGGATGGATTCTGTGGAAATTTTACGCATGCCAATTATGTGGCAGGAAACAATGTTCCATTATTATTTTTTATCATCTCTTGTTTCTAAGTTAGCATGATGCTATTGTACTAGTTCATAACGCGTATGTCATGTAAAGATCGAGTTTAGTATGTTTTACATTTGATTTCCACTATATTCAAAAACTGAATATATATTTTTTCTATGTAGGTTGGATGATGGGATGAAACACTTTGATTTCCACTAGTGATCTCTTTTTGATATTGATCTGAAAATGGGGCACTTAGGCTCCTTGTCCAACTTACAAGAACCTCTCCCACTTCCAAAGCTTGAAATGAAATATAATTCTTATTGATTAACCAATGCATAATTAAAAATGCTTGAAAACAATGGTGTATGCTGGTATTTGTTTTTAACTGATTACATGCTTTAATTTCTATTGTTGTGTTGTAAGTTGATGTGCTTAAACTGATATATAAATGCATATAATAGTAAATAAAATAGCAGAGACAATGTAGCAATAAAACACACACAGAAACAACAATTTAATTAGGAGTTCACCCACAACTCTTGGGCTACATCTCCATGAGCTCTAGTCAACTCAACAAGGCTCTCTAGGATTATGGTATAAGTCCTTTTTACAAGCTCTTGGCTCAACTACTTCTACTCTACATAGAAACAGTGGGTTCAGACACCATTTTATCCCTTGGCTCTTGAAGCTCTGGCTCTGGCTCTGGCTCTTCGGCTCTGGATTTTTTCTACCCTCTATTAGTTTACAACTCTCTTGGCTTTTCACTTGGCTTCCAAGTGACTCCCTTGGCTGCATTTTTGCTTCTGCACTGCCTCCTTCACCTCAGCTTCCTGCTTTGGCTTCACTTTCAGCAAAAATACCCAAAAAAACCTCTACAGCCAACAGTCTCCCTTGTTTCTGTTGTTTTGTGGCTTTTTAAGCCAAATCGGTGCTGTTGGTTCATTTTTGCTTCTCAGCTTTCTATCTTCCACCCACAGTCCGCTCAAATCCATTCCCTGAGCGTTATCAATCATTTCTAAATACCCTCAGGGATGGATGCCACCTATTCTATAACGGAAGGGGCAACCGGTGCTTGAAATCCGCAAATTTGGACATTCTCGGCTTACACAGGTAAATATCCCAAACACGGGAAAAATCTGCAAAGAACACTGTTCCCCGGACTTCAAATGTCCTCAAATCCAGTCTATTCTCCTATTCGATCTACTTGTTATTCACTACCGCATGTCGCAAATTGCCCTATTCCAAGGTTTCCCCTCGTATTTTAAAAATACGTTAAAAATATTGAAAATACATACAAGATTGTCGTTAGGCGAATCTCAAAACATATGCAATACCATTTATAATTTTATCGGGTCCGAAAAATCGCATCGCATATATGTATATACATATCTCCGCCCCTCTGTGTAGCTCCAATTGCGATATCATGATGCGGTTGATCGCAATTGCATATCGCTCATGCCCCGGGCTAGTGTAGTGCTCTATTGTGGTCGCCGATTGCGATATCGCTTCGTTGCAATCGCCAATTGCGATGTCATGATCACAATAATTATATATTACACTCCGATATCCGCCGACTGCCACTGCCGATTGCAATTGCTTATTGGATCTAGACTGTTGATCGACCAGATCCAACGGTTCCTATTCATTATTGGTTTAAGCCTTCGATAGGCCTTATTTCACTGTTTCTTTAGATTTTTGCCTCTTTCCCAAAGAACAAAGGGGAACTTCTTCTTATGATAACTTCTTCATCTGAAGTCCGTTTTCACCCATTCAAGTTGCATTGGATTCAGAATGAGGAGATCTCTACAATGAGACTATTTCCGAGAGCAGCTTGTGATTTTCATTTTCCTTTGATTTACAAAGGATTTGTGCCATTTGACACCTTTTACCTCTTATATGAAGTCTTTTAGACTTAGAGGTTTATCCAAGATCCATTTTTGGATCATTCCTTCCCACTAAAAGAAATTTTGGTCTCCAAAAGACTGATATACTAATCTGAATAGTAAATGAGAGTGAATCACCCTCTTCTTTTAGCCTCCCTACACTTGCCTTTGCATAATGCCTCTGAACCAAAGTTTCTGACCACTTCCCTCCTTGGATCGGCTGGTCTTCCTAGGAAGAACTATCTTCCTCCCTGCCTTCCTGCAGAACTTCTGCTGAAATGGTCACAAAAGGTGGTTTTGAGCTTCTCTGCCTTGATCATTGATCCAAGGTGGCTCAACAAGTGTGAAGTACATCTGCTCCACAAGACTTTCATTTGTACCTATTTGAGAAGCTTCCAACAACAACAGGCATACAGACAACAACTGGATGGAATAACTCCTGCTTCAACAAAAGAAACAGATTTCACATTTTGTGAACACCTCCATGTCTTGTATCTGCATACAAATGATGGACTAGATAACAAGCCCACAAAACATGCCTTTAAGCAAATGACCCTTCAAGTCAAGCATGTAGAAAAAGACCATTAGGACTCTTTTTCAAAAATGAACCACTTCATCATTATCTCCATTTGGAGACCAAGTTAACTTCTCCTAAGTCAACATGGCATCACATGCATTTCAAAGCAATCAACCCTGCAAGCTAATTACACATACATGTTCAAAAACAAGGAAATCATCAACATCCCTGTGTTCATGCATCTCATGCTCATGCATGCATTTCATCCTTCAACTTTCACTCAAGCACACTATACTTTCGAAGCTGAAATGAAATATAATGTAGATGCATCAATAGACATGCAATCTCAAGCGGATAAGAACTCTAATTGTTCCTTACCAATCCCTTTCAAAGGTACTACCTTTGTCTACACATCACCATCAGCATGTGAATCATTCTGAGACACATCATTCATGGAATCTTCACTTCCATTTCTGCCATCTTCTCTTTCCACTTTCTTCAGATTTTGTGGAAGCATTGTTGGATTTAGAGTCCAACATTTTGTAGCAAGATGTCTTTGCTTATGGCAGTAAGTGCACTGCATGTGCATCCTCTTGATAGCATGATTTCCCTTGTCCAATGGACCTTTGGCTTCTTGCTTCTTTTCCTTCTTCTGCTTCTTGTATGTGGCCATCCTCTTCCAACATCTAGAAATGTTATGGTTATCCAACCCAAAAAATGAACATGCAATTTTTTTCCCATACATATGTGGAAATTTATCATGCTTTCCACAATCAAAAGGAAAATGTTTAGAACCAGATTTATACCTTTCTCTTTCACCTTTGTTGCCTTCATGAGGAGGTGAATCAAATGAAGAAGTGGCCCCCTTTTGAACACCATCAATCTCTTCAAGGCTGTTTGAGTCTCCCCACCTCTCTGGTTCAAGTGTGTGCTTCTGAACACCAACATCCTGCAAATAATGTTTCAAGCTATTACATTCTTCCTTAATACAATCTTCACACTCTGCAATGCAACCCCTTCTTGGAGCTGTTTTAATGGTCTTCATGGCAGCTTTGGAACTTTCTCCGTAAGCTTGTCCATAGCCAAGACCCAAATACTTAGGCCTCTCCTCAATCATTATTGGCTCAACAATACCTTTTGCATGTCTACCCATTCCTTTTCCTTCATAGCCCATCTTGGACATTAGCTTGGAACCTATGCCTCTAGTATTTTTTTCAAAAGAACCAATATAAGCATTATTAGAAGAATTTGAAGACAAACTGGAATGGTTTACCTCTTCTTCAAGCTGATACTTGACCAAGGCTTCTTTGGAAACAAAGAGCTATGACTCCAACTCATGCATCTTTTTCAGGTTCATATTTGCAATATGAAGTTGCCTCTCCATTTCCTGCAATTTGTCAGCAAGCAACTGCTTCTCTTCCTTCATGGAATTCAGCTGCTTTCTAAGCATGCTACTCTTCCTTCCATCCTCATACATTTCTCTCACCATATCCATCATGGTGGACAATTCTTGCTTCATGTATTCATCAAAGAATCTTGTGAAGAGAGCAAAATTTGAGGACCCACTTGTAGAAGTTGTCATTATGCCAATGAACAAAAGAAAAACTTCAACAAGATAAATAAAGAGCTTATTCAAGAACCCTTTGCAACAAACCTATTCTACTTTGGATTGCCTTGAGGTCCTTTGGGATAGAAGAATTCCTTCAACCCTTCTTCCTATTTGTCCTTCCTGGACTGAGCTAGCAACAACTTTCCCTTTTACCTTTGCAAACTCAGAAAATAGTCAGTCTGCAAAACAAGCATACAATTAGCCTCTTTCTATTCAAACACATTTCAGACAAGCAGTATTTGCTTTGTCAATCAAACATTCCAATATAACCTTCCTTGAAAGTGGGGTTAATCAATCTTAAGCTCTAATACCACCTGATCTAAAAATGGGGCACTTAGGCTTCTTGTCCAATTTACAAGAACCTCTCCCACTTCCAAAGCTTGAAATGAAATATAAGTCTTATTGATTAACTAATGCAGAATTAAAAATGCTTGAAAACAATGGTGTATGCTGGTATTTGTTTTTAATTAATTACACGCTTTAATTTATGTTGTTGTGCTATAAGTTGATGTGCTTAAACTAATATATAAATGCATAGAATAGTAAATAAAACAACAGAGACAATGCAACAATAAAACACACACAGAAACAACAATCTAATTAGGAGTTCACCCACAACTCTTGGGCTACATCTCCATGAGCTCTAGTCAACTCAACTAGGTTCTCTGGGATTATGGTATAAGTCCTTTTTACAAGCTCTTGGCTCAACTCATGCTATTCTACACAGAAACAGTGCATTCAAACACCATTTTATCCCTTGGCTCTTGAAGCTCTGGCTCTTGGCTCTGGCTCTTGGCTTTGGATCTTGTCTCTTGGTTCTGGCTCTTTGGCTCTGACTTTGGCTCTTCGGCTCTGGCTCTTCGACTCTGGCTTTTCTTTGCCCTCTATCAATTTACAGCTCTCTTGGATTTTGACTTGGCTGCATTTTTGCTTCTGCACTGCCTCCACCTCAGCTTCCTGCTTTGGCTTCACTTTCAGCAAAAAAACCCAACAACAACCTCGGTAGCCAACAGTCTCCCTTGTTTCTATTGTTCTATGGCTTTTTAAGCCAAATCGACGTTGTTGGTTCATTTCTGCTTCTCGGCTTTCTATCTTCTAGCCATAGTCGACTCAAATCCCTTCCCTGAGCGTTAGCAATCATTGCTAAACTCCCTCAGGGATGGATGCGACCTATTTTGTAACAGAAGGGGAAATCAGTGCTTGAAATCCCCAAATTTTGGCATTCTCAACTTACACAGGTAAATATCCCAAACACGGGAAAAATCCGCAGAGAACATTGTTCCCTCGGACTTCGAATGTCCTCAAATCTAGTCTATTCTCCTATCGAGTTTTCCTGTGAGTCGCTATCGCATGTCGTAAATGGTCCTGTTCCAAGGTTTCCCCTCGTATTTTAAAAATACGTTTAAAATATTGAAAATACACACAAGACTGCCATTGGGTGGATCTCAAAACATATGGAATATTGTTTATAATTTTATCGGGTTCGAAAAATCACATCACATATATGTATATACATATCTCTGCCCCTCTATGTAGCTCCGATTGCGATATCACGATGCGATTGATCGTAATCACATATTGCTCATGCCCTGGGCTAGTGTAGTGCTCTATTGGGGTCGCCAATTGCGATATCACTTCGTTGCAATTGCCAATTGTGATGTTGCGATTGCAATAATTATATATTACGCTCTGATATCTGCCGACTACCACCACCGATTGCGATTGCCCATCGGATCTGGACCGTTGATCAGCCAGATCTGACGGTTCCTGTTCATTATTGGTTTAAGCCTTCGATAGGCCTTATTTCACTTTTTCTTCAGATTTTTGCCTCTTTCCCAAAGAACAAAGGGGAACTTCTTCTTATGATAACTTCTTCATCTAAAGTCCATTTTCGCCCATTCAAGTTGCATTGGATTCAGAATGAGGAGATCTCTGCAATGAGACTATTTCCAAGAGAAACCTACGATTTTCATTTTCCTCTGATTTACAAAGGATTTGTGCCATTTGGCACCTTTTACCTCTTATATGAAGTATTTTAGACTTAGAGGTTTATCCAGGATCCATTTTTGGATCAGATATACTATCACAAGTGCACAAATACAAACTCATTTTTATTTTTGCCTGGATAAGAAAATAATGATATCTTTGTATTTTGTAGTGAGAAGGATAACTATGTATTGGAGCTAGACCTTGAGCCCTTCAATTCATCCTTTCCTTACCCAACATGACCATTTGCTATTGGTAATGGAGTTCAATTTTTGAACCGACATTTTCCTTCAATACTATTTCATGATAAAGAAAGCACACATCCATTGTTGGATTTCCTTCAAGCACACAAATACCACAACCATCTCATTTTTCTTTCCTTGGTTAATATATTGCATAATTGTGTTTGATAGTTAATTCATTATTATTTTATGTACAATAAATCTCTATCAAATAGAAGAGAAGGATGACTTGACTTTCTTAGAGATATATAATATGAATTGATTAAAAATTTACAGGGCTATTTTGATTCTCATCTTTCTATTTCACTTCTTTAGAGAAAACTATATATTAAAATACAAACTCAAATCAAATCAAACTAAAATAGAGAATCCTAATTATGAAGATATTTCTCTCTCCATACCTTGCAATGACATTATTTTTCTGAATTATACTTGAATTTCACTGATAATAACCTGGATTTATATATTTATTTTAGCACCAAATTGACATGATCATAAACATACAAATATCCCGTTAAATATGACCTAAAGATGATTGAAAGAATATTAACTTTAGTATAAGCATGTGGCAGAGTAATTTCTTAGGTGTGAAGTTTTATTAGAGGCATTGTTTGTTTGTTTGTTTTGGTTAGAAAAGGGTTTGCTCTTGCTTTTATGTGACTTTCAATTTATCATATGTGGCATGTTGAGAAATGGGAAAGAATAGTGTGACATTTATCTTGCATAAATTCATCCTGAATGGAAGGATATAGAGTTTAACCTAGCTACAATCTACTCTGGTAAAGGCAGAGGGACATATTAAAAATCTACCTAAGAATACAACATATAAATTTTTTTAACATAAGTAATATATATATTCTTTTGCAGATACATTCTTTTTTCTATCCAAGATATCAGAGAAAGAAAAATATTGATATTGTAGAAATTGTTGGAGGACCTCATTGAGGTCAATTTTTCTGACGTCCTACTTGATTGATATATTCTTATATAGGAAGGCCTTAGATATGAATTAATATGTTCCTGAAACAAATTAGATTTAAGTTTTATAGATATAAAAGATAAAAACAAATTTCAATGCCTTCATTTGATTGTTACTTCATTTTGGTGTGGGCAGGTTACATGAAATGTGATTGGAAAAAGGATGGGGAGACAATGCATATCACATCTTGGATATGATTCATTTTCTATTGGAGATCCTTCTAGAACTTGAGCCATCTACTTTGGAAATGTTTCTAGTAGGTATTTCTATGGTTTTTAATGTTGTGATTATTTCACCTCATGGTTATTTTAGGCAAGTAAATGTTTTAGGAATGCTTGATAAGACATCGATGGACAGGTAAACAATTTTTTTATAATTTCAATGTCCATTCCATGATATCATATCTTTATTGTTTGATTATATTTTGAATGTTTATTTTGATTTTTCTTTGTATTTTAACTATAAAATTGAAAATAATTGGTATCATGTTCGTTTAAACAAAAACCAAAGCTTGAAGATGAAATTAGTATTACATGATATTGATTGAAATCATTTTAACTGTTTTGTGTTGAAATATTTTCATGGCTATTAGAGACGTTTACTTTCATGTTATGGTTTGATCACATGTTGTTTATATAGTTGACCAAGTTCATTTGTTAAAGAAAAAAAATGTTGTTGCGAATAAAACGACAAGGATTAGACATCACACCCCATATTATTTTTTTCACAAGGTATTTACAACTTGAGTTTTTTAACATGTAACATAGTTTTCATGATTGTTCATAAGCTTTCCCTAAAGATTGAATATTAAGTTACTAAGGTGTTCTTTTCTATGGTGACGTTTATTTGTTTATACAGGTCATCTGGCCAAATAGTGGCCACTATCGCTCAATTGAAGAGAACTTGTTTCGAGTTTCTTGCTTTTATGGGGAAGAATGGATTTGACATTGTTGATGTTGAAGTATATGTCATATAAATTCTTTATAGTCTACTTTAGTTTATATTATAATACTCATTGTCTTTCATGTCTTACACTTTGCACTGTATCTTCTTTTGTTTTCAGAAAAGGAACTGAGTATTGATGGTAAGAAGCAGGATTTAAAGAAAGAGGAAAACACTAACAATGGAGTGACAAATGCAAAAACAAAGAGAAGAGAACGAGTCTAGTGATACCCTTAAATCCAATATCCCGCACAAGACACACACATGGAGACTGATGTTCAAGTCTTCAGAGTTGGTGAATTCACCTACAATGGCTTGGCAACACAATGATAATGTTTTGTAGTGATGAAACAACATTTCATGTGTAAATTGTAGTCCAATAAATGTTAAGTTGGAAACTCATATTGTAATACTTGACATTTCATATAATATGAATTATGAGGTTGAAATTATTTATAGTTTCACTTGATATTGTTTAGTATTTTAATTAATATATGTAACTTTTCATTTTCATATTAGATGAACCAGTGCACATTATATAACATTTTTTCAATTTAGTCGAAAAAACATACTAATTAATTTATGTTGCTTAATAATGAACACATAAAACCAGTCTAAAACTACTAAATTAGTAGTTTATATTGATTACTGATAAACACAAATAAAATGAATATACGACTAAATTAGTAATTTATAATGATTATTAATGAAAACAAATGAAATGAATATAAACTACTAAATTAGTTGTTTATATAATGAATATGAAATGCCCCAAAAAATATAAATGACCACTGCGAATGATTAATTTGTGATTACAAATGACAACTAAATTTTGCATATATACGACTATTAGTAGCTAATTTAAAATATCTTATAACACGACAGAAATTTAGTCATATTTCTTTGGTCATTAATTGGTTTTCTCAAATTATCATATAGTAATATCTTTTGTTGTATATTTGGTCATTAATTGTGGCAACTAATGACTAAATTGATGATCAAATTTATGACTAAATATTCTACTAGACAATGAAATTTAGACAACCAATTAATGACGAAGCTAAAAATGACTAAAAGTAGGTCACGTTATAAGATACTGTAAATTAGCTACTATTGGTCACCAAATGAAGAATGGTCATTTATATGCAAATTTTAGTCATTGTTTTAGTAAACTAATTAGCCATTTTTTACTAGTTCGAGTGACAAGGTTATATACTAGGTAGTGCCAAGGCATGTCGGGGAGTGCTAGGGTGTGCTAGGGAGTGCCAAATCATGCCAAGAAATGTAGGGGATACTAACATGTGCCACATACTACCAAGGGATTGTTAGATCTGCAAGTGTTATGGCATGTCAAGATGTAAACTATGTTTCTTAGTTGTTTTATGGCCACGGTTGGATGTGAGCCTTGACTTGGTAACTTGTTAAGTGGGATGAGTTGAGATTGGACATGAGTAGCCTAAGATGCATTATAGGTAGTTCTTAGGTGAACATGACATAGTCTAGTTATAGTAACTTTAACTTGGTCAAGTTGTTGTAGTTGAGGCAGGACTTGGTTGGGTTCCCAAGTCTAAAAAAAAGTAAGGCTAGTTAAGAGGGCATGAGAGCTAAGGAGTGTTAGGGCATGCCAGGGAATGAAAAGGCATGCAAACACATGCTGGACAGTGTCAATGCATGTTGAGGAGTGTTAGGGAGTGCCAGGGGAACACAAGGGAGAAATAGGTCAAAATTCTTGGAAATGAATGAACAAGAGTGTGTGCCAAGGACTGTGAGCGAATTCTGGGTGTCCCAAGGATAAAGTGTGTTATCACAAAAAAATGATCATCTAGCCTTAATTTACTAGATGGGTTGAAGTACACAATGTACAGCCAATTTTACCATAGTAAAATTTCTTTCACTACGAGAGATTACTTAATAAACCACATTTGTTAAGTAATTTATAATTAAACCCATGAAGAATAACTAAATATATCACTATTTATTTAATTATCTTCTAGGAATAATTAATTAAACCATTGTTTAATTAATATTCCTTGTCATATTTGACTTAGTTATGAAAAATAAACAGATAAATTATTAATTATCTTATTTTTCTCTAGGAATAGTTAATTATTATTCCTTGTCAAGTTTGACTAAATCCCTTAGGAATAATTAAATAAATCATTATTTGTTTATTATTCCTTAACCATATTTCTTGAGATGATAAATAAATCATTTATTTATTTATTATTTCTAAATAAAATTTTAAATACCTTTTCCCTCCTAACCAAATATAATAAAATATTCGAAGTGGTTATTTCTAGAATGGGGTTAATAATATTTTATTATTGCTTGTTATTTGAGGATAACCTGATATTTTGTTATAAATAGTAGGGTTTTCCATTCATTATTCACTTTTGATTATTTTCAATGTTGCATTCATTGTTGTAGCTCTGATTATTATCATTGTCACACACCATCTTCTTTTTCATTTGAGTTCCCATTGAGCTCAAACAGTTTATTTGTTGGGTTTGCACATTATAGAGGAGAGAGACTCTACAAAAGTTGAAGACATTTAAGGGTAGCCAATAACTCATCCCATTGAGGGGGATTGGTAACATTTATTTTTTCCCTTCACACGTGTTGTTTAAGAAAATATGTCCTTCGTATATCTGGTTTCCATTGGATTATTGGAGTTACCCACATTTATTACTATTTCATTTTTCCGTTTAACTATGATTGTGGCATAGATCCAGGCTTTGGAAGGTTTTGTTTCTATCATTTTCTACAGATCTACAATGTTTAGCAACCATTTATATTGTTAAGATTGTTTTTCATCCACAGTCTTAAGTGTTTCCTTTTCATACACCTTCGAGGAGAAAACACTACAACAAATTGACGACTCCACTAGGTTTTTACTCCCAATCCAGAAACCTGGGTGACCTTCAGTTTTCAGCTTAGGGTTTTTTTTTTCTCAGTCTCTTAATGTTGTTTACTAGATTTCTAACCCTAGATCTGTCAAATTTCTAACTTCTGTAAGTTTTCTAGTCTTTTTCGCAGGTCATAGGAACTAGTCACGACATAAACGATAATTTTTTCTGAGACTTGACGACCGAGATCAAGAAGCAGAAATCACACTTTTCTACCCAAAAAGTGTGACCTACAGGTCCATAACACACTTTCTGGCCCAAAAAGTGTGATATCCCAATGATTAGGTCAGGGCCTGCGATTTTAGTTTTTTTGGGATTTTTTTCAGATTTGTTTCTGGGTTTTGCCAAGAGCTAGTTGTTGGGTTGGTTGACCACTTTCCTATCCTACTTAGTCCTTGATCTACTCTATTTTTCTCGTCGAAGTGGAATTTAGCCCCTTAGGGCTTTTAGTACACTTCCACCTTTATAGGAGGAGTTTAGCTGAGTAAGAAGTCAGAGTTTTTGCAATGCTTTCAACCATATTTTCCAGATCTATATCTTTATGTTTCAGATCTTCAAATATAGGTTGCTTCCATCCAAATTTTCATCTTAAACCTTTTTTTATCATTTTCCTTAGGGTCCCATTGGTTGCCTTAGGTTTCACACCCATCTCCCTATCTTTTTGCAATGATTTTCCTCTTTGGTTTTTTGTTGTTGCTCCACCACTTTCCAGTAGCATAGTGTCATTTGATCCAAGTCACACTGATGCTTAGATATCTTGGCATTTTTAGTGTGTTTTCAGTTGATTTCACCACCAACCAGCACAGTGTTTGCAAACCCAGTTTGGGTGGGGTTTAGTTAATTGATTTGTTGTTCATGTTCTATTTTTAATTTCAGTTTATTTCAGCAACCATTTTTCCCTTTTCAAAGACGATCTAGGATTAATTAATAAACACACGTACACACAAAAGCATACCTTAAGAGAAGGGAGCTTGGTTTACACTGCCAAGGCAAGACTTAACTTAATTAATTTATCTCTCCACATAGAGACAAAAACATATTTTTGATCTCCCTTCACCATTTCCGTGTCACTTGTGTCTTACCACCATTGCGCCACCAAGGTGTTTGTCGCGGAAACTTTTAGGCCTTCATCCCCAGTTTCTACTTGGGCATATTACTCCTCCCCATAGGGTTCGATTTCATAGTCCCCCGAGTCCCCATACCGAGTCTTCTCCTGGTTCATATAATTCCTCATCTAATTTTGAGCCTCCTTCACTGCATACCATCACCATGTCTAGACCCACTGTTGGTGTAGGAAACCCACCTGGTGTTGGCTCTAGTTCTATCCTAGTAGTCACATCTAGTGGAACCATCTAAGGAATCATTTTGGAAGCTCCCATGCTACCTTTCATGGCTGGGTTAAGCCTCCCAGATTTTAGCCAGTTGATAAATGACCCTATAGATCACGATGTTGGCTGGCTAGCTATGCCAACTAAGCTCCCCTTCGACATCCTAAAGTTTGAGGGTAATTCTGGAGAGGACCCCACCAATCACGTCCGATCCTTCCATATGTGGTGTTCATCAAATTCGATCATCGATGACTCCATTCGTCTTTTTTTGTTCCAACGCATGCTCACTGGAGATGCTGAAAAATGGTATGTAAACTAGCCCGTCGCCTCTCATTCCATTTTCATGATGCTTGCTAAAGTGTTCCTCTCATATTTTTAGCTACCTCTTTGATACGACACTGGTATAGAGCTCTTGACCACATTCCATCAGTCCTCTGCCACTCGTCTTTCCGATATGTTCAAGAATTGCACAGAAGGAGGCACACATGTTGTGCCCCACCCTTCGAAGATCGTGTCTACCTTGATTAGTTTCTTAGGAGCCTTTCATCACCCATTTCCAAAGATGTTGTGTCTCATTTTCCTTAGACTGAGGAAGAAGCTCTCTAAATTTCTCTAAGATATGACTTGATTTATGCGCAATCTGGTTATGTCTATATTGTCCTTCCAGACCTCCCCCATCCTGGAGGTGCCAATGCACCGGGCGCATCCCACGCCGCCGAAGGTATCGTTGGAGCCATTTCACATCCTTCGCCATATACTCATAAAAGTTATGGCTATCTGCAGGGGAGAAACAGTTCCTCCAACAATTATGCCCCTCCTGCTAGCAACATGTTTTCAGGGCCAGCCAATGCTCAACCTATCTACCCAATCATTTCCCCTCCACCATCTTATCCCTATTCCCAATCGAGCACTCCAAACCCTCAAGCATTAGCTCTGTAGCCTCCCATGCATCCTCTACCCTAGCAGCCACCACACCCTTAGTGTTAAGTGTTTGTGCAACATAGTGTGACTGATCCCCCAAATTTGAAGAAAAAGTATAAGGGAAAAAGTAACAACGGTAACCAAGATAATCAAGGTAATCTACCTAGTGAACCCCAGTGAAACTAGCCTAACACCAACAACCAGAAACAGGGTAGTCAGCCCAACCAGAACAAGGCTATTCATATGAACAAGCCTTGTGCATGTTGTGATGTACATGACCATTATACACATGGGTTCCTCTTTTATCCAAGATGCGCCAAATGTGGGAAGCTTAAGAAGCTTCTAGAGGTCAACCACCCATCCAGTAATTGCCTCAGAATCTTGCACCATCTCAACCGAAAGTGCTTAGGAATCCTTTTCCCCAACAACTATGCCCCAGTTCCTCCAACAATTATGCCTCTCCTTCTAGCAACATGTTTTTAGGGCCAACCAATGCTCAACCTGTCTACCAAATAATTTCCCCTCCACCACCTTATCCTTATTTGCAATCGAGCGCTCTAACCCCTCAAGCATTAGCACCGTAGCCTCCCATGCATCTCTTCCCTAGCAGCCACCATCCCCTCAGGGTCAAGTGTTTGCATAGCATAGTGCGATTGATCCCCCAAATTCAAAGAAAAAGAATAAGGGGAAAGGTAATAAGGGTAACGAGGGTAATCAAGGTAATCAACCTAGTGAACCCAAGGGGAACTAGCCTAACACCAACAACCAGCAATAGGGCAGTCAGACCAAGAAAAGCAAGGCTATTCATATGAACAAGCCTTGTGCATGTTGTGGTGTACATGGCCATTATACACATGAGTGTCCTCTTTTACCCCAGATGAACCAAATGTGGGAATCTTAA
Source organism: Pinus tabuliformis (assembly GCA_031772625.1). Classification (NCBI taxonomy): domain Eukaryota; kingdom Viridiplantae; phylum Streptophyta; class Pinopsida; order Pinales; family Pinaceae; genus Pinus; species Pinus tabuliformis. The sequence goes on from CM062815.1 coordinate 605,888,628, forward strand.
GTAGCCTCTAGAGGTCAATCGCCCATCCAACAATCGCCTCAGAATCTTGCACCATCTCAACCAAAAGTGCTTACAAATCCTTTCCCCCAACAAGGATTTGTCACTTCTCAACCTCATTCAGGTCAAGCAGCCCATCCCCCCAACCATCTGGTCCTAGTGACTACCAGATCCTCATGATGAATTTTGATGAGGTTAAGACCTTCGATATCAACCTACAAACTTGGTCATGTCAATATGACAAGCCATCGAGTTTGTCCACCACTAAGTCCAAAACCAAAACATCTACTGATCCTCTTATGACACAAAATGGTTTGCTACAAATCCCTCAACCTAAATTTGAGGAAATTCGTCAAATCCCCAAGGGACCATTACCTCGTAATGTGACTTCTAACTAAGCTTCCCATACATACTGTATAGTAGATGACTTGGTGCAATAACCTACTGCTATTTCAACACTGGAGGTACTCCAATCATGCCCATATCAAAAGAAAGCTCTACTAACTAATTTGGACGTAGTGGATTCTTCCAAAAATCATTGGATTGTATTCCTAGTTGATACATCATAACATCCTACAATACCTTCATCCGTTGCTTTCTAGATACCAGTCTGAGTTTGTCCCTGCGGCCCCTATCACTACTTCAGTTCCACCACAACATCCTAAACAGGAACCCACTCCTATTGTGAAAGCATCTAGACAGGTGGGAAGAGCCAACAACCTTAAAAAAATCCCACGGTGGTGTTGGCTTTAGAACTTTGGGAACTAGAGGTGCTTGGGGAGCCTTGTCCTGAGATTCCTCGTCTCAAACCTTTGGTTCATGAAATGTTCCCTAAGTCAAATTTCCATGAGGTCCAAATTACCTTACTGAGACCAACAAAGAGACTTAGAATGTTGCGCACAAATCACCCTTGTTCCTTGTTCAATCATTATGGTCAATATTCCAATTATTTCCCTCATCTTGATGAATTTCGTGATTGCCTTCATACACTTTACGAATACGAGGCCACTTGTAGTGGATCACCTACTCCTCTACCTGTAGATTTGGTACCACTATTGCACCAGAATAGGGAGACTCTAGTCCCACCATCATGATCCCTCCCCCCGATGTTGAGATGACAGACTCCATGATCCATATCCTTTACCTGTCATCATCCTTCAGTTCCTCTAAGGAAAACATTTCTGAGGTTCCTACACACGCTTCTGTTGAACCTCCTTCATTGGAAGCCAAGGTCTCAACATCGGTAGATTTTGTATCTACTAGCTCGTCATCTACCATTCTAGATGATGTGTATGTGAACCTTCTTTCTTAGGATGATGCACCAGGTACCATCGCCACATCATATAGTCAATATTCCTCTCGTCGCCCCATCTTCCATTTTGATGAGGACATCATGGAAGCCATGACTACCCATAATTATCCTTGGAACGATATGCAACATAGTGCGTACTTCCTCCCATATTTGGAGTCCACCACTCTAAATACATCCAATACACTCATAGCATACTGGGGTGGACATCAACCCCTACATCTCCTTATCATCCTTTGGAGGATCTCATGCCAAGTTGGGTCAAGATGCTTCAATCCCTTTTTCGATCACTCAGAACACAATGGCGCTCCACAAACTCCTCCAGCTAGGGGGCATCATTCTCACCTTTTCATACCAAATCAGTCCCCTTCATCACATATTCTTGCGGGCAGTATCCCATGCTTGGGGGTATCATGGTTTTCCCTTGGCCATCTTCTCTATTTATTAACATAAGTCTTGGCATAGATCCCACTAGATCTAGGTATGGTCGATTATCCTCCCATTCCTTGGATAGTTTATCCTACCGGCCTCTCCAGTGAGCCAAATGTGCATCGCATATTGTATACTTTTGACACCATATCTTCAAATATTCTACTCTATGTCCACATAGACCCATGTTTGACTTAGTCGGTGAGGATGATTCTAGACCTCCTCTAGTAGTTCATTCTCATTTTCCTCTTCCCTTAATTCTTCACCAGGAACCATCATTCCAAGAAGCATTAAGGCAATCTTTAGACAAGTAAGGCCACTTTCCTGAAAGTCACAGATCTTGATTCCGATGGTTGGTTTGTATGCTACAATATCCACAAGATTTAGGGCCTTCTCCTCCTCTCAAATTAGAGGGAAAACATCATTTTATAGAAAAACACACAATTTTTCTGTCACCTATTGCGACAAAACCATAGCTCAGTTTGACAAGATGTCAACACCATTGTAAAGATCTGATTGAGTATTATAATGGGTGTTTTTCAATTTTTGATAATTTGACACTTCATCCGGAATCCATCTTTCCAAGAAGGGTCGCTTGATCGCCTCTTAAAATCGAATTTCATATTCGACGCTTGTACCTTAGGGACCACCTTCCCTTAATCATTTTCATTTCAAGCCTTGATTCTCATCATGGTAAACCATTATTTACTCATGCTTTCATGGTCCCCACCGAGCCTATTCTATGTTGCAGTGTCATCGAGTCACCCTTGTTTAGAGCATTCACAATGAGTCACGTTTTCATCCTTGGAGTCTATTTCATGTCCCATTGTATCATGTCATAGTATTCCATCCATCTTTACATATTGTTCATCTTGTGTTGCCCATTTTGGCCTCTAATCATACTGTCCCCAATCCCCTTTGGAGTCGAGTCACTCACTTCCACGTCAACCATGCACTTTATGCTCTGATAATGGAAATCATTTGTTTGTCGCTCTGTCCCATTTTCCCATTTTCCCTGGTGTCAGTCCATCAGTCACATTACTATTTTCCCTCATGCCTTAGTTGAGGATCCTCATTGCCTCACCTATGGGGGCCCTATTCTGTCGACATCAACATAGTTATTCCAAAATAATGGCCTAGAGGGTGGTGTATCTTGGTTCCATCTTCCATTCTTGTTCAGCGCCTTAGATTGAGTAGAGGGACTCAATATTGCCCTTTGACTTGGTTGTTTCATTCTCATGATTCATACACTCGATGGTCCAATGATGCAGCAGATTGTACCCGCGATTTTCAGGTGTGTGTAAGACGTTTCAACCCTCATGAGGGGGTGGCCCTTCAGGTAGCCCCCCACATCCTCGGATGGCTTCATATAATGCTACAACCTCAGATGCAGTTCCACAGGTTTTATGGGTTTGGTTCCTGCCGATTGCATTGTTCATAGCATGCACGTCTCCTCTAGATGATCCATTCAGTTTTTTAGAGCCCTTCCCTATTTAGCAGGGCTTCTTCGGTTATTCTACCCTCCCTCCCACCCATTTTTTGAGGGAAGGTCCATTATATCTCATGTACTTAGATGTTATTGTATTCATTCCTCGCTCATTTTTTTTCCAGGTGAATTATGTATATGGGACACATTCTATTATTTTCTGGCTCAGTTATGCCAACATGTCATGTACCATTCAGCATGTACTTTATTGCTCCGTTTTATGTTTCTAGGCGCATCATTATTCATGTACTAAGTTATCTCAGCAGGTATAGGTATGCCTCCCCCGCCTCACTGAGATCTAGTACCACAACATAAAAGGATACTTGTGTTGGTCTAGACCCCTCTACCCCTATCCTCTTTCTGTTTAGCTCTATTGGTCTCTCTCTCTCTCTCTCTCTCTCTCTCTCTCACACACACACACACACACACACACTCCACTTTTTTGTCTAGTGATTGTGTCTTTACAACATACTTCGATCATACGTTTTTCTTCTAAAACTCGTATGTTCGAGGGAAATCTGTTATCACAAAAAAATGATCATCTAGCCTTAATTTACTAGATGGATTGAAGTACACCATGTAAGGCCAATTTTACCATAGTAAGATTACTTTCACTGTGAGAAATTACTTAATAAACCACATTTGTTAAGTAATTTATAATTAAACCCATGAAGAATAACTAGATAAATCATTATTTATTTAATTATCTTCTAGGAATAATTAATTAAACCATTGTTTAATTAATATTCCTTGTCATATTTGACCCACTTATAAAAAATAAATAGATAAATTATTAATTATCTTATTTTTCTCTATGAATAATTAATTAATCACTAATTAATTATTATTCCTTGTCAAGTTTGACTAAATCCCTTAGGAATAGTTAAATAAATCATTATTTGTTTATTATTCCTTAACCATATTTCTTGAGATGATAAATAAATCATTTATTTATTTATTATTTCTGAATAAAAGTTTAAATACTTTTTCCCTCCTAACCAAATATAATAAAATATTCCAAGTGGTTATTTCTAGGATGGGGTTAATAATATTTTATTATTGCTCATTATTATAGGATAACCTAAAATTTTGTTATAAATAGGAGGGTTTTCCATTCATTATTGAATTTTGATTATTTTCATTGTTGCACTCATTGTTGTAGCTCTGATTATTATCATTGTCACACACCATCTTCTTTTTCATTTGAGTTCCCATTGAGCTCAAACATTTTATTTATTGGGTTTAGACATTATAGAGGAGAGAGACTCTACAAAAGTTGAAGACATTTGAGGATAGCCAAGAACCCATGTGATAGAGGGGGACTGTTGTGGGGAAAAATGCCTATGCAGGACGATCCTATCCACCTAAGCTGTGACAGTGCCTTAGCAACAAACAGAGACAGCTATTCTAGTATTCTTCCTTTATGAAATGAGAATAGAGAGAGATGGATGGACTAACCGGTGTCTTCCGTTTGTCCCTCGATCCAGATCCTCTCCTCTTTGAGAGCTCCCAGCTACTCGCCTTCTCGCTCGCCCAGCTTCAATAGGTTCCTGCAAGATCACAAGAAGGGAACACTACAAAGACATAGATTCGTATTCATAACTAGTTCAGGATTAGAAGTAAACAAAATACACCAATGCAATCATACATCGAGAACACATCAGCATATAGGAGAAACCAAGATAGCTTTATTGATGAATAACAAGGTTCAGGAGGAGATACAACCAAGAGAGTTCTAATCCAACATCTCACTCCCACCAAATGAAATTCCTATCTTCACCTTCCCTCAAAGCATTAAGCACCCAATGATCTCAGTCTCAAACCAGCAGCAATTCTTTGCAATAACCAAATTCCAGCCTCTAGATCTCATGGAGAAGAGATCTATATATAGATGTTTAGAGTGAAGATGAGTCATCTTGTGATCTGATTAGTGTCCTCTTTCTTTGTCAGTTCTTACTTCCACTTGGAGACTAAGAGCCTCTTACTCATCACTTAGTCGAACTCATCAAGGCAAGTGTCATGGAGGAATCTTCTGGAAGCTTCCACAGTCTTGACACCTCTCACAAGATACCCTGACATTTGTCATTTCCCGCTCAGCGCACCCTGGTAGTGCTTCTACCTGCGTTGCAATGCAAGTAGCCAGTGTAACCTCTACATTTCAGCGCAGGCAGCTAGTAGAGCCTCTGAATTGATCCTGAATTGACTTGTTTTTGCGCAGTTTCTGGTGGAGAACTTCTGTGAATTGCTGTGGTTTGCTGGCCTTGTTCCTCTAGGGGTAGGAACAACATGTTTAGGGACTTTGGATCCCTTGGATTATGGACATTTCATGCTTATGGCTGTAAGGCACAAAAATGTCAATAACAGTTGCCCCCTAAAGTATGAGGCCGTTTATCGGGTGAAATGCTTTATTAGGAGGATCCGAAGTTCTTTCAATGCTGGGAGGAGACTTGTAATACAATACAATACAATACATTATTTTCATACTTTTTCATGATCTAGCTGAAGCGGGCATTCCCATGCTCAACTTTATAAAGTCATTTTCATGTACATATAACAGACAATCGTCTGATGATAGACTGATGATTCTGATAGAGCCATCATCCTTTTGGTAGGATGATTATCTGTGCTACAAAGCTGTACATTTTCATGTCTTTATTTCCTGAGTATATATCGCAGCCCGGATGGATGAAACTAGATCCGGGGTCTTCAATCTCGTCCGATCTTCACTCTAAGTACAAGTCGATCCATGTGAGAATTTCTCTGAAGTTGAACATGGAAAGACATCGCTTGATTACCAGTCAATGATGTAAACCGTTAACAAGCGCGAGAGGAATCACCGATAATGATGATGACCCTCAAGGTACTGCAGTACAATTCACGTGGTGTGAATAGAGGACTTGGCATCGAACACCACGCAAAATCTTTCGGTCGAAGGTCATTGATGTATACCTGTCGCCGGAAGTGAGAAACTTGCCATTGAGGCATGCAAGCTTCAAAGTACTGAAGGGGGTGTTCCTAGATCAACTTCTTGGATAGTGAGCTGATGTCGACAAGAAGCGATCCATCAAAGGAGGGCCTTAATGAATCCCACATCAATGACACAGAACAGAGCTAATGATTTTGATGGAGGTGAAAACGATCTGATGACATATGATTAAGGGTGGCGGTCATGAAAGAGTATAATGTATGGTAGTGGATGGGACACAGGTGACTTCTCTGAACGACTTCTCTTGAACATATGGTGACACTGATGTGATGGATCGGTAGCATTACCCCAAATATGGATGGTATGGCGAGACCATGGTGATGTGACCGGTGAATGAAACAACCCAACCCGATTGTGGTACGGAGGAAAAGTGTCATGTTCAAGAGCGACTTGCTACCATCAAAGTTTCTTGAGTTTCTCCCAATTTTTCCCCAGTCATTGCTGACCAGTACCTTTTTATTTTTGTCAAGCTTGAGGAGGATAACATATGCTTGTTTTATAACCTGCCCTTCGGGCAAGCCCATCGCTATGTTTTAACGAGCCTAGCGATAGGGAAACTCGTTCTCGTCTAAAGACAAGTTTGTCGCTATTTAATGCATTTAACGAGTCTAGCGACAAAGACAACTCGGTCCTTTTCATTTTTAGAGAGTCTGAAAAGGTACATAAAGTTAACTCCAAAAGTCCTTTTTCGTCATCTTAATCCCTTAAGTCCGAAAAAGTATAAAACAATACAGAAGGGATGAATTTTCGATCTTTTTAACAAGCCGAATAAAACAAGCGCTCGATCTTTTTGTGCAATAATCCCTCAGGTCCAAAAAGATTAAAATCTAGAGGAGGGATGGCTCTTCCGGTCACTTTAACGAGCTGGAAGGCCAAAAATCGGCAATCTTTTCATATTTTACGAGTCAGATGAAAATAGCTTAAAGAAGACTCATCTTTTGAGGAACGAGTGATAAAAGGGGTAGCAGCTGATTCCAGGGAAGGATTGGAATTTCCAAATCATGGCAGTGTCACAAGGATGGCTAGTGAAATCACTCTTCGCAGCTGTTCCTCAAAATGGGTAAACAATCATATGGAGGTGAATGATCGGCCAACGGAAAAGTGGAAGTGGTGGGCAAACACGACCAAGGCTTTAATGGCTGATGTCGCTACATTCACGGTGGTTATTTACCGGAATAGTTCATTTTTTAATGAGCTTAAACGTGGGTGGAAACATTTTCTCGATCTTATGTTTATTTTTTAACGAGCATGAACTATGTGCTAAAACTGCTCGGATCTTGCGTTTATTTTTTAACGAGCATGAACTGTGTGCTAAAACTGCTCGATTATGGTCTTGTTTTTGAGTTTCACCATAAATAGCTTTGTTCTTTCAATAGATAGTTCTGTATCTTCGACTGCTCCATCAAACGAGTTAGAAATAAACAACATTTTGCTTGAAAATGAGATTGAAACACTAATATTTTACTTTGAACTACGTGAAAAGCAATTAAAAAGTGTTTTTACCTCTCATTTTACCATTTCATTTGCACTTGGTTTGTTGGAGCTTTGGAGGTGCCTCTTCCTCTTCGATTTTCATCAGCTGATTTCGGGAGATTCTGTGGACGATTCTCGGCGCCGTCTGGACCAGGTAGGAGCTATACCCTAGCTCTTTCTTTTCATGGTTTCCTTTTTTCGTTCTGTGCCTCTTTTCCTGATTTTCTGAGCACCTAGGGTTTCATGAGCTCGTTTTCCAATCAACGCACCCTGTACACATCGAAACCTGCGCTGAATGTCAAGCAGTATGAAGGAAGTTTGACATTCAACGTAGGTGAACCACTACTCTAGGTGCGTTGGGCGAGAAAGAGGAAATTTTTGCACAGTTTTTGATGAAAATTTTGCCTGTTTTTCATCAAAATCAGGATCTTACTCCTTCTCTTGTTTGTTTTGCAGGGATCTTTGAGCAAAATGACCCTTACATGGTGAGAGCGAGAGCATGAAGAAGAGGACATGATTGCCCTACACGATCCAGTTACAGTGAACGCGCTGAGGAACTGTGGCTTGCTGAAGTTCTTTCGCATCTCTAGCATGAGACAGCAGATGAACCTACTGCAATATTTGTTCGATGCTTGGGACCCCGACCACCAAGTTTTTCAGATTAGGGGTAAGTCTATCCCCTTGACAGCAGTGGACATCTATTTCTTGACTGGTTTGTCGAGGCGAGGTGCCCCCATCTCTTTGTCAGGTTCGGTCCGGGGGAGCGACTCTGTGAGAGATTATGTCCGCCAGTACTATAGGGAAGGATCTCAGCCGAGTAAAGACAGCAAGATCGTTATCCGTGATGTCACCGACAGGCCCCTCAGGGCTATCTTGTTTACTTTTGGTAGGATGGCCAGTAGCGTGTCCCTTCACGTAGCCAACAGGTCCTATATGCAGCATGCCTTGGAATGCCTCCAACCGAAATTGTTCAACTGGTGTGATGCGGTACTTCTGGTGATGAAAGAACAGTTGGCCAAGGTAAAGACTGGAAGATTGAAGAACTTCGGGTTCGGTTCTATTTTGACCGCCTTCGCCTTGGAGAGGATACCACTGATGCAGCCTCAGTACATTGCACTTGACTTACCTTCTCCTACCGAGCCACGTATGCAGAGATGGGTGGTCCACATGTCTCGTCATGCAGGCCAGTCTCAGATTTCATTTTCTGATACCTTCTTCAGGTGGTTCGATCGTCAGGAGATGTTTTATGCCGAGTATCCATATGTTGGCATGGATTTCCGGGGTGATCCGGATTTAGTACTGCCGGCTGGTGAGCAGTGGGGCGCTATTGGTAAAATCTCTGACCATATCACTGTTTACTGTTTTTGCTTATAATGTTCTTGTGCTTTACTCTATCAAGACTTTAATCAAACTCATGTGTACATGCAGATGTTGGTCCTGTCGGCCCAGTAGCCCGCCCGAGAGTGCCAGCTGTCGCCCCAGCAGGAGAGGCTGCCGGGAGAGTTATTCTTCGCGATCTCGATGTGGCTGAGACTCTTTCAGCTGTGCAGGAGCAGGTTGAGAGCCTCACTCTCGGTATTCCAGATGTGAGGATTGACGAGTTGCCGTTGCAGCTACAGCGGCATACTACTGGCGTGCCTAGACGATGGACTCGTCTCTTACGCATGATTGCACAGGCCGTGACTTGCTATCACGAGCATCATTAGACTAGGGTGCCCCCTAGCATTTTGAGTTTTTGGGTCATATGACCGATTTTGTCTTGGTTACAGAACATTATATGTAAACCATAAACAGCTATATATATTTTTGATTTTCGGAGTTTTATTCTGGTTTATGTGATCCATATGTGAAACATTGATGATGTTTTCCTTTTTATAAATTTTGCAAATGTCTATCTAACACATAGTTTGCTAATGAGTCGGTCAATGTGTTTAAGTTTCTGGAAATGTGTTGATATTGAATAAGATCAAATTGTCTTTCCAAAATCTTAACCCTTAGGAACATGTGATAAATAGCTGGATTTTGGACAGAGTAGATACCAGTGAGTTGTAGTACTACGAGTTGTGAGTCTAGCCTGACAACTAGTCGGCATATACCATGGGTGATGGCATCAGAGAGTAGTTCTATCAACGCGCTATACTCAGCGATGTTGTTCGTTGATTGACCAATACATACACCTCTGAAACTCACTAACTCGCCACTTGGATCAAAAATGGCCTAGGCTGCGGAGGATAGGTTTCGTGAACTACGACTCGCTCCGTCGGCATATCCAACACATGGTTCCAATGGATTCGACATCTGCAATAAATGTAAAAAGTGGATTACTTAACCAAAATAAACACTTTAGCGAAAACGAAAATGTAACAAAAGCATACAGGTTACTATTAGGCATAGTAACGCTTGAGGTACAACCCGTTACGAGGTTGTGCCAGTGGAATTCCGTCATAATCCATTAACTCATAGGCTCCTTTTGCTAATACCCTTTTAACAATATAGGGGCCCATCCATAAAGACTTAAATTTACCAGCTCCCAATTTATCGGATTCTTGGTCGTAAAGCAAGACCAAATCACCTTCTGAGAAGACACGGGGTTTGACATTCTTGTCGAACTGCGCCTTGACTCGTTTCTTATGGGCTTCCTTAGCCAATGCGGCGTCATGACGGGTTTCATCCAATTGGATTAACTCCAAGAAACGAGCCTCTTCTTCCGAAGTTCCGGGGAGGAGATCAATTGCGAGTTTAAGAGACGAGATTTCACACTGGATTGGTAGGATTGCTTCCAGGCCATACACCAGTTGGAAAGGTGTGAATCCAGTTGCATTCCTTAGCGATGTTCGGTAGGCCCACAAAGCTGAGTACAGGATTAGGTGCCATCTTCTTTTGTGAACCCCAATCATCCTTTGCAGCATGCGCTTTAGGACTTTGTTGATTGCTTCAACTTGCCCGTTAGCTTGCGGATAATATGGGGTAGAGCTGTCATGAGACAACCCTAGTTTGGCAGCTAATTCGACCATCATGTGATTGCGAAAATGCGATCCATGATCTGTGACTATAGCCTATGGTACGCCGAATCTGGCGACTACATGATTGAAAAAGAATAGGGCAGTTGTTTCACCAGTATTATCTAATGTAGGCATCGCCTCGGCCCATTTGGTAAAATAGTCAACTGCGACTATAATATACCCATGCCCCCCGGTCGAGGTGGGGTTACATGTCATGAAATCGATGCCCCATTTGGCGAAAGGCCCCACAGCTACTATTGGCTGCAGCGGAGCGGGTGGTCTTCTGGTTTTGCTATCAAAAATCTGACAAGCATGGCAACTTCTGACTGCGGTTATGCAATCTTTGAACATGGTTGGCCAGAAGTATCCTGCTCGTAATATTTTTTGTGCTGTAGCATATCCAGATTGATGCCCCCCACAGGCGCCTGAATGACACTCATTCAGGGCTTTTTCGGCTTCCTCATGGGTGAGGCACCTTCTCAGAACCGTATCGACACCACGACGGTAAAGTGTATCACCGACGATCATGTAGTCTTTTGCTTGGTATCGATTACGTTTTTGTTCGGAGTGGGAGGTGTTTGGCCGAAATTTTTGGGTTTGGAGATAAACGATGATATCTCCATACCACTCATCGCTTGTTGATATCAGAAACAAACTTTCATCCACGATTGATTCTTAGGATGTTTCATCGTTGGATGACGATGGGAGATCGCATAATAATTCTGTGAAAACTAAAGCTTTCTTTGATTTGGATTTTACGAATTCCAGATCAAACTCTTGAAGGATCGCTATCCATTTTGAATATTTGCCCCCCAGCAACTGTCTCGACAATATATAAGTCATGGGGTTGCAATCTGATAGAATGGTAGTTTTCCAAAAGAGGACATAATGTCGAAATCTTTGTATCGCTTGAACAGCAGCAAGTGCTAGCTTTTCAACGTAAAAATATTTGCTTTCTGTATCATTTAAGTTTTTACTTAAATAATATATAGGGTGTTCAATTCCATTGACTTCTTGAACTAAAACCATTGCAATGGTCATATCCGCTGCAGCCAGATACAGGTTAAAATCTCTTTGATAGTCCGGGGCATACATTAATGATGCTTTTACTAGAGAATCTTTTAGAGCATCAAAGGAAGCTTGCGAAACCTGATCCCAGACAAAAAGTACATCCTTTTTCAAAAGACGAGTATAACCTTTAGCAAGTTCTGCGTAATTTGGAATGAACCTCCTCAGAAAGTTTGCTTTCCCTTGGAGTTTCTGAATCTGAAGCAGATTTGAAGGTGGAGGAAAATTTATGATTGCCTGAACCTTACAGGGGTCGAGACGAATCCCATCCTTCGAGACTATAAAGCCAAGTAAACGACCAGAACTGATGCAAAATACACATTTGTGTGGATTGAGTCGTATCTTGTAGTGTCGGAAACGTAGAAATATCGCTCTTAAATGCTGCGGATGATCAGCCCGCTTTTGCGAATGAGCCGGAAGGTCGTCGAGGTATGGTTGAACGATGTTCTTGATGTCGTGGAAGGCATAATTCATTGCCCTCTGAAACGTCGCCCCAACTTTCTTTAAACCAAAGGGTAATTTTCGATATGCGAATGTGCCCCACGGACAAATAAATGCAGTCTTTGACTGGTCCTGTGGGTGGATATTTATTTGATTATACCCGGAGAATCCATCCATAAATGAAAATATTTCACATCAGGTGCATTCATCAATTATCTGGTCGATGAAGGGTGTAGGGTAGTTGTCTTTTGGACAAGCTTGATTTACATCCCTATAATCGACGCACACTCTAATTGTTCCTTGTTTTTTCATAACAGGGACAATATTCGATACCCAATCGGTTAGAGGAACCGGGTAGATGAAACTAGCATGGAGAAGTTTTTCAACTTCTACCTTAATGGCAGCAGCTTTCTTGGGGTGCACCTGCCGAAGCCATTGTCTTATTGGTTTGACATTAGGATACATCTTAATTTCATGTTCAACGATACTCGAGTCGATGCCTGGCATTTCATCATATGACCAAGCAAAGACATCTCTAAATTCGCTAAAAAGAGCTTTATATATTTCAAGTTCTGAAGGAGAACAACATTTGCCAACATAAATATTCTCTACAACATCTGTTTTGGTCGAGATATTTATGGCGATAGTCTCTTTGATATTGGATAGGTTCTGCTCGGAATCCACCGTATTTACAGTATTTGATAGGAATTCAAAGACTGAAGGGTGATAAAGGTCATCTTGAGTATCTTCTTCACAATCCGGAAGAAAGGAACGATGGTGGTTATCATTCCATGGTGCCCCCTCAATCAACATTGATTGTATGATTCCTTCGTCGGTTCCATGCACTCGCGACCAAGGATCCATTGGGGTACCATATTCTCTAGACCTATCTACCCAAACGCATGACGAGCGTTGATTTGGGTTCGCCTCCCAAGCTAGGAACATTGATTGCTACAATATTTCCATTGGGCTTGGGGGCAAAACCATTGCATGATCCATGTCAATATCGTCTTCTGAAATCTTTTGCGTCGAAGATATCATGTTGCAGGTTCCTACCAACGCTATGTCTCCTACATAGATGGGAGGCGGAAGCGCGAAAGTTCCCATCAATGTGGGGTCTTTCAGTAGGCCTACTCCGATATTTTGAAGCGAATGGTTGCTTCCATGGATCATTGGAATGCTTCCCGTAACTTGAGAACCATTGGGGAGGAAGTTTTGCTGGTCGACGATTGTAATCCCTCCTTGGAAAGGGAATGCAATCTTTCTGAAATAGGTCGACACGACAGCTGCCATGGCATAGATCCATGGTCTTCCCAGTAGGATGTTGTAGTCAAGGTTCCCATCAATGACTTCGACATCTATTTCTACTGTTTTCCCTCCTAGTTCAACTTTCAAGTTATTCAGAATACCATATGGGGTATACGATCGTCCATCAAATGCCTTTAATGTTGTCGAAGATCGCGACAAGGTCGGAGATCCTAAAGTTTTCCAGCAACTCATCGACATAATACATGTGGATGCCCCCTCATCAATAATCGTTCGATGAACGGTTTTGTTGAGAGCTTTTACTTGAATAAGGAAAGCTAGTTGAGCTGGTAACTGAGGATCGTATCCTTTATGATCGAAGGACACAAGATTGGAATCCTTTGGGTCAACCCCACCGATAGCTGATAACAAAGCCTGCCTTTGGGATGGACAATTCTGTAGTACTTCAAGAGTCGACATAGCGGATGGCGATTGGGCCAAATATTGCACTATGTTATAATGCTGCGCCGCCCTAGCGCGAGGATTAAATGTCGACTTGTGTACTACTCCCTTTGGCAGTTTTATTGTTAATTCAGGTATTACTGGTGGCGTCACAACTTCTGTCGAAGTTGTTGTCGAACTACTTGGTTGATCTTTATCCTTGTTGTTCGACAGCTGCGGATTCCCGTAATATTTGTTCCTTGTCGAAATCAAAGCATCATTTTGCTGTTTTGAAACTGACAACATTAGCACTTGAGACGGGGAAGCACCTCCACTATCAACCAGATTTGTCCCTGGATTTGGAAATGGATCAGTTAACACTGCTGAGGTTTTCGGACTCTTAAAGAATTTCTTTAGCTCAACTTTGTATGGACAATCTGCTGTCCAATGATCCTCGTCACATATAAGACATGGACTTTTTGGTTTCCTATTTCCAGGAGGGTTTGAAGAAGGTTCGTCAGGTGATGACTCATCCTGTTTCTTCTTCTTCCCTTTGTTTTGCTTCTTCTTGCTTCCTGGTTGTTTGGTTTCTTTGCCTTTATCTGTCGATACGGCATTTACTTCCAAAGCAAGAATCTCGTCTTTCGCATTTTGATTCGAAACCTTACTGGCTTTCTTGGATGCAACCTTTGTCGGTTTCGCGTTTGTCGTGCCAATCATGCCGTCGCCGGCATGAGAGTCATTGTTTGATTTAAGAGGAGGAAGAATTGAAAATTCCGGTCTAGGGGCGTCAGGTATTTTGTCGTAGAGCATGCTGAACTGGGTATAGACCAAATGTAGATACTGCGCACGAGCGATAACTTGCTCTTCTGTTACGACTCCTCCCTTGGCCACATCTTCCGTAATGGTGGGAAGTAATGACTTTATAAACCATTCAGCTAACAGCTGATCGGGAACGTATGTTTTCACCATCCTACGACGACGCCGCCACTCATGTATATGATTAGATATGTGAGTGGCCGTTGTCTGTTTGAAGTTGGTGAGGATTTCCGTTCCCATTTCATACCTTATAGGTAATTGAAAATGGGTTAAAAAGGTAGTGGCTAGGGCGCTGAAATTGTCGAACGAAGATCTAGGTAATTCAATATACCATTTAGCCGCTGGACCCGTTAACGTCCTCTGAAAGAGGTGAAGCCTTATCGAATCATCATTTAAGGTGTTTGACAAACACCATAGATGAAATGTCATCACGTGATTCGATGGATCTTCACCCGGATTTCCATTAAATTTAGGAATGTCTGATGGAAGTTTGTGTGGAATCGCTGGCCACCAAGGGGCGTAAGCAATTGGATCGTTCGTTAACCGGTGTAAATTAGGTAACTCTAGAGTTGCCACGAATGGTAATTGCTGGCTCAGGTTAGGTGAAGCATACCCAGGATACGATGGGATTGCCTGAGCAGTTGATCTTTGCATACCGGCATAATGCAGCTGATGTTGGTATGACTGGTAAGGTTGGTGGACAAGACCATTGTAAAATGGTTGATTTTGACCGTTTTGAATATACGGTTGTCCACTGTTTGCAAAGATCTGCTGTTCAAAACCTTGGTATACTTGTTGGAATTGTGGTTGTTGGTATTGCACCAGCCACGGTTGAGAGGCCATGTGCTGTTGCGCTATACTAATCGTTGGACCAAGGTGTGGGGTAATTGTACCCGTTTGAACCTGTGTCGTCCCACTAGTCGGCGATTGCGGTTGAGTCGCAGGGTCAAGGGGCTATTGCATTACAACCTGAGAAACCTGAGGTTGGCATACAACAGGCATCGCTTGAACTTGCGACACCGTCACAATAGCCGGTGTAGTTGGGATGTTTGACATAGGTACACATTGTTGCATTGAATATACAATCCTTGGTTGTTGAGGTAGCATAGGTACCCAACCACTTGAAGCAATTCCAGTGTAACCTGAACTTTGTTGTAAACTCCCGTATGGATAACCTCCCGGAGGGGGTAATGAAAAGGCATACTGCCCCCCATACGGTGGTGATCCGGAACTGAAGGGGATTTTTTGCCCTTAGGGACCGGATTGCCCAAATTGACCTCCAAATGGATCAATTTGTTGAGTTTCAACATAATAGTTGCTAGGTATTATTCCGGAGGAACAAGCGGGAACAGACCATACTGTCGTAATAGCCCTTGAGTGGGCTCCTTCTAGCGGTTGAGAGCTAGTCGGGACAGATGGTATGCCGGCGAACATTGTCGGAGTGACGGCAGGGAGTTCTGCTGTCGCTGTGGCAGGTGCCACAGTCCTAGATGTTGACGGTTGTTCAGACATTTGTAGTCTATCCAAGAGATTCCCTAGCGATTCTACAGGAACTTCCGCCGGTGGTGGACTAACTTCTGATGAAGGATATAGAGTGACCCCGACTCCAAAGTGAGTTGGAGTACTTGCAGGAGGATCCTCTACAATTTCTTCAATCGCAATCAGACCAGGTGGAAGGGGAAGACCGTCAGGTCCGTAAAATATTTCTGGTGCCGAAGAAGGGGTTGAATCGACAGCGACAGATGTTTGAAGAGTAAGACTCTCCGGACCGGTTACTGATGGAACTGGTTCGGTAACACAAGTGTTTACTCTCAAACTAGGATCAGTATCACTGTCCCTCTGTGGCTGTTGAACTTCTTCTGTAGAGGCAGGGATTCCAGAAATGTTTGGAGTAACCGGAACCTCCGATGTCGTCGGAACACTTGTTCTAACTTTAAGAGGAGATTTGGAACCGGTTAAACGAGTTCGCTTTGTCCGTACTGGCTTCGATTCTGGAGACAAAGACGGTTGACTCGTAAGCCTCCGCGAACGACGGGGTTTCAATTGACTTTCTTCCACGATTGCGGATTACTCGATCAACTAAAATAAACAGGGGAAGTATGTTTCCGAATTGAATGAATTTTAGACGCTTTTAGACACAACTTTCTTTTTCAGTTTTAAAGAGTCGAGAAAAAGCAAAAGATGACTCTAGTCGCCTTCGATGTTTTAACGAGCCCGAAGTGATAAATGCTCGGATGGACTTTTTCTGTTATAGAGTCTGAAAAAGGCCAAAAGGAACTGCTCTGGAGATCTAGGCAGAGGGTGTGCCAAACCAATCACAAAACTGCAAAATACGTTTTACGGTACGGCAGTCAATCTTCCCGAATGCTGTGTTCGGTGCATTGCGATTAGTAGGGCGGTCGACACGGATTCCTAAGGATAAAGGTTTTAAGCCTATAGGGGTCTCCCAATATATACACGACGGCACGTGGGAGCACAATCCGTACTGGCACTTTTGGTCCCTCAGGAGGAATCACCCACCATCAACGAGGCCAACAGATACCAGGTTTTACGATGCCGGAACACGTCTCTAGCCTAGACCTCTATGTTGTGCGTTATGTTACAAAGCGTTATTAAGTTCATTCAGTTTATTTTATGTTGATATTTCTTAGAAGTTTGCCTTTTGAGGTTCACCACGTGATGTAGATACAACTTCCTAAATGCAATCTAAAAGATGATAAGCAGCTTTTATCTCTTTTTTAATCAATGAAAATCCTAGCTACAAAGGGAAAAGAAAGACACCATCTTTTCTCAGAGAGCAATCAGCACACTCTAAATGCACTTTTCCTAAATCAAGCATGCAAACTATCAAGATGCAAATGCACAATGCAGGTGTTTGTTTTCCGCTTTCTTAGTATTGATGCCTAAAAAGAAAGCTTTTTGCACAACTTTGAATTTGCTTTTAAATGACTAATATAAACAAGTTTGCTTTTTCGAAATCAGAAAGGGTAGAAGAGATTACAACACTTTACAACTTTCGAAATGAACACTTGTTTCGACACTTAAAAGAGACAAACTCAAACCAAAAGCAAAAATGAATGTATAATCAATCTGTAAACAACCAATGAACTCTCTCCTAAGATCACACTCAACAGATCTGAATCAAGGGCTACAGGTCGACTATTTCACTCTTGCAGAGGGAGATTGTAAATGACGCCACAAACACATAAAAACACTCACAGTATTTTGTACAAAAAGAGGCGGAATCGAAGCAGAGAAAAGGGGTTATCAGACAGGTACCTATGCTGGTTACAGGCTGCAAAAAACAGAGATCAAAACAAGGCAAAACAGAGCAGAGAACCCCAACTGCACAAGGCAAAACTGGATCAGCGCACCCGTATAGAAGGGAAACTGAATTTCAGTGCAGGTAGCCTTCACGGGAACTGCGTTGAAATGCAGAGTCTCTTCACAGAGCCTGCGCTGAAGAAACGAGAGTTGTTTCTTTGGGTTCTGGGTCACGGTTTGATGATTAATCTAAAGTTTCAGGCCAAATCAAAGCAACAAACAAGGTACAATCAAAGGGATGCTTTGAGGAAGGGCTAAGATCTATCACAAAGGATCATCAAATCATTTGTGAGTCCATCATTCAGATCATAGACAAATCCAGTGATTGGATCAAAGCAGCAGCTATCTACTTTGCATTTGAGAATAGCAGATGCAGTTCGATTGCTGCTCTTCAGTCTATGAAACAAACAATGATAGAAGCACAAATAAAATGACTAAATAGATCTCCCCAGCGGAGTCGCCAATTTGTTGTGGGGAAAAATGCCTATGTAGGACGATCCTATCCACCTAAGGTGTGACAGTGCCTTAGCAACAAACAGAGACAGCTATTCTAGTATTCTTCCTTTATGAAATGAGAATAGAGAGAGATGGATGGACTAACCGGTGTCTTCCATTTGTCCCTCGATCCAGATCCTCTCCTCTTTGAGAGCTCCCAGCTACTCGCCTTCTCGCTCGCCCAGCTTCAACAGGTTCCTGCAAGATCACAAGAAGGGAACACTACAAAGACATAGATTCGTATTCATAACTAGTTCAGGATTAGAAGTAAACTAAATACACCAATGCAATCATACATCGAGAACACATCAGCATATAGGAGAAACCAAGATAGCTTTATTGATGAATAACAAGGTTCAGGAGGAGATACAACCAAGAGAGTTCCAATCCAGCATCTCACTCCCACCAAATGAAATTCCTATCTTCACCTTCCCTCAAATCATTAAGCACCCAATGATCTCAGTCTCAAACCAGCAGCAATTCTTTGCAATAACCAAATTCCAGCCTCTAGATCTCATGGAGAAGAGATCTATATATAGATGTTTAGAGTGAAGATGAGTCAGCTTGTGATCTGACTAGTGTCCTCTTTCTTTGTCAGTTCTTACTTCCACTTGGAGACTAAGAGCCTCTTACTCATCACTTAGTCGAACTCATCAAGGCAAGTGTCATAGAGGAATCTTCTGGAAGCTTCCACAGTCTTGACACCTCTCACAAGATACCCTGACATTTGTCATTTCCCGCTCAGCGCACCCTGGTAGTGCTTCTACCTGCGTTGCAATGCAAGTAGCGAGTGTAACCTCTGCATTTCAGTGCAGGCAGCTAGTAGAGCCTCTGAATTGATCCTGAATTGACTTGTTTTTGAGCAGTTTCTGGTGGAGAACTTCTGTGAATTGCTGTGGTTTGCTGGCCTTGTTCCTCTAGGGGTAGGAACAACATGTTTAGGGACTTTGGATCCCTTGGATTATGGACATTTCATGCTTATGGCTGTAAGGCACAAAAATGTCTATAACAGGGACTGGTAAAATTTATTTGTTCCCTTCTGTATATCTGGTTTCCATTGGATTATTCAAGTTACCCACATTTATTATTGTTTCATTTTATTGTTTAACTATGATTGTGGCATAGGTCAGGGCTTTGGCAGGTTTTGTTTATATCATTTGTTGCAGATCTACAATGTTTAGTAGCGAGTTATATTGTTAAGACTGTTTGTCATCTACAGTCTTAAGTGTTTACGTTTCGTAAACCTTCGAGGATAAAACACTATAGCAAATTGTTTTAGGAGAATTACATAATAGGACTTGCAGGAGGCAATCATATGGTTGTGATAAGGTGTGGACAAAGAAATTTTAGAGAAAGGGAGACTTTGGGTTGGGTACAACATTGTTTTTCCAATGACTTGGTTGGGTTCCCAAGTCACAGAAAAGGCTATCTATGAGGACATGATAGCTAGGGAGTGCCAAGGTGTTCTAGGGAATGACAGGAAGTACTAACACACGCTAATTAGGCATCCAAAGACATGCCAAATGCTAAGTCATGCCAAGATGTGCCAGGAGCCAAGGTTGTTGGCATTATGATACAGGTGTTGTCCTGTTGGGTTGTGTTATATTCTTTCCACGTAGTTAATAGGGGGTTTGAAGGGCACCTGTAACCCCACTAGTTAATAGGTTTTGGACCATATGTTAGGTTGGGCGGACCCACCTATGGTTTTGTGCATGATTTTCGCACATGTTTTTTGGACGCGATGGTTTTCGGTCCATGGTATTGGATGCTTCGACATGTATAAATATGTATTGTAACATCGAAAGGAACATAATGAAAAATCAAGCTGGTAGTCCCGGTTTTGGGATCCAGGAAAAAATCTCTGTGCATATGTGTTTTATGGGTTATGCTCTCGCATTGTTTATTTTCTTTGTTTAAGAATTCGTATGCAGGTAATTTCTGTACAGGGTTAAAACCTACATTTGGTATCAGAGTTGTTTTGGCTTCAAGGGGACGCCTTTGTTGCTGAGGGGTTTCGCTCGGGCCTGTGGTAGACCCTGTTCAGTCGGAGATCTACGAGATCGATTCTGGTGGTGAAAGAAGATGGCGAGCAGTGGAAAGATAGAGATTGAGAAGTTCAATGGTCAGAATTTTGAGTTGTGGAAAATCAAGATGGAGGATCTGTTGGTGGATAAAGATCAGTGGATCACGGTAGATCCGGGTACTAAACCATCGGGAGTGACCGATGAAGAATGGAAGAAGTTGGATCGGAAGGCAAAGAGCACAATACGATTATGTGTCTCGGAGCTGAATGTATCAGGGGAAGCTACGGCAAAGGCTTTGTGGGTCAAGTTAGGGACTTTGTACCAATCTAAGTCTCTGGTGAATAAACTGTTCCTGCGGAAAGAGCTGTATAACCTGAGGATGAAAGATGGAGACTCGGTGACAGAGCATCTGAATGCGTTTAATACTATGGTAAGTCAGTTATTATCTGTTGATATTAAAATTTTAGATGAAGATAAGTGCATCAGTCTGTTTTTTTCTCTACCAGATTCGTGGGATAGTCTGGTTATTGCAATAGGTAGCAATGCAACTGCTTTGCAGTTTGATGAAATAGTCTCAGCCTTGCTGACGGAGGAGATGAGACGGAAAAATATGGACAACCAGAATGGTGATGCCTTGTCTGTACGAGGACGGTCCCAGAACAGAAACAAAAATAAGTCATCGAGTGGGAGATCTAAATCTAGAGGGAGATCTAAATCTCCAGGAAAACCTACAAAGGTGGTGTGCTGGAAATGTGGAAAGGAAGGGCACTTCAGAAGGGATTGTAAATCTAAAGCTCCTGATAAAGGAAAGGGATTTGATGATGCTCCTTCTGTAGAGGCGAAAACCACCTCAGATGAAGGTGGGGATGCGTACTT
Source organism: Pinus tabuliformis (assembly GCA_031772625.1). NCBI lineage: Eukaryota > Viridiplantae > Streptophyta > Pinopsida > Pinales > Pinaceae > Pinus > Pinus tabuliformis. The sequence continues at coordinate 605,910,043 of CM062815.1, forward strand.
GGCTTCTTCAAGTACACATGTAGATCATGAGGCATGGTTGATTGACTCAGGTGCATCCTTTCACTTCACTCTCCATAGAGAGTGGTTCTGCGAGTATGAGAAATACAATGGTGGTGATGTCTTCTTAGGAGATGATAGGAAGGCTAGAATCATTGGTCAGGGAAAAGTAAAGTTGAAGTTGCAAGGTGGAAGGGTTAGAACACTTCCGGGTGTTCTACATATTCCTGCATTGGCCAGAAATCTGATTTCTGTAAGCAAGTTGGATGATGCAGGTGTAAAGACGGTGTTCGAGAAAGATACCTGCAAGATGGTTCGAGGAGCACTGATATTAATGCGGGGAGTTCGGATTGGAACTCTGTACAAGCTGCAAGGTAGCACTGTTGTTGATGGGTGCAATAGTTCTATGGTTCCTAAAAATGGAGTAGAGAATCTAGTGGTCTCTGGAGAGAAGACCATGTTGTGGCATCAAAGGCTTGGACATATTGGAGAGAAGGGCCTTCGAATACTTCATGGTAAAGGTATGGTAGAAGGTATGAATAATAGCTCTCTGGATTTTGATTTCTGTGAAAATTGTGTATATGGGAAGCAGAATCGGGTGAGTTTCCCCTCTGGTGGTAAGAGGACGAAACAGATTTTAGAGCTTGTGCACAGTGATGTGTTTGGACCTGTGAAGGTTCCATCACTGGGTAAGTCTGTGTACTATGTATCATTCATAGATGACTTCTCAAGGAATACATGGATATATTTTCTTAAGAAGAAATCTGAAGTCTTTGACAGGTTTAAAGAATTTAAGGCTCTGGTGGAAAATCAGACAGAGAAGAAGATAAAGGTGCTGAGGACAGATAATGGTGGAGAATTTTGCAACAAGGAATTTGAAGAATTTTGTAAGAAGTGTGGTATAGCATGGCAGAAGACTACTCCATATACACCTCAGCAAAATGGAGTCGCAGAAAGAATGAACAAGACGTTGATGGAAAGGGCAAGAAGCATGCTCAGTGGTGTCGGGTTAGGACAGGAATTCTGGGTAGAGGCGGTGGATACTGCATGTTACTTGATCAATAGATCACCTTCATCAGCGTTGGAGGATAAGACTCCACAAGAAGTATGGACTAGTAAGAAACCCTCTCTTTCACATCTAAGGGTATTTGGATGTGATGCATATGTACATGTTCCAAAGGAGAAACGAACCAAGTTGGATAGTAAATATGAAAAGTGCATCTTTATTGGGTATAAGGATGGTTTAAAGGGTTATAAGCTTTGGAACCCAGTCACACGGAAGGTTGTGTACAGTCGAGATGTGTTGTTCAGAGAGGTAAAAGATGTTATTCAACATGAAGTCCAACCAAAGGAACCCGAGAAGATAGAGTTTGAGCCAAAGGAGGAAGAATCAGACTCTGCAACAGAGGAGGAATCAGAAGATGAAGAGCCACAAACTCCGGCTGTGAGAAGATCAGTTCGAGAAAGAAGGCAGCCAGAAAGGTATAGTCCATCTGCTTTCAGTTCAAATTTTTCTTTGTCTGTTACTGATAATGATCCCAGAACTATGAAGAAAGCAGTGGATTCAAAGGATGGAAAACTCTGGAAAGAGGCCATGGTCGATGAAATGGCATCTTTGCACAAAAATGAGGCTTGGGATCTGGTGGAGTTGCCGGTTGGAAGGAAACCCATTGGTAGCAAATGGGCGTTCAAGAAGAAGACAAATGCAGAAGGAAAGGTGGAGAAATACAAAGCTCGGTTGGTAGCAAAAGGTTATTCCCAGGTGCTGGCAATTGATTTTGGTGATATTTTTTCTCTTGTTGCCAAGGTAACTTCTATTAGATTACTTTTATCTGTTGCTGCTACTTTTGATTTTGAGGTAGAACAGATGGATGTGAAGACAGCATTTCTTCATGGGGATTTGGAAGAGGAAATCTACATGAAGCAACCTGAAGGATTTGCGGTGAAGGGTAAGAAAGAACTGGTATGCAAGTTAAAGAAGTCTCTGTATGGGTTAAAACAGTCACCAAGGATGTGGTATCAGAAATTTGATACATTTATACGGGGACTTGGCTTCACCAGAAGCAAAGTAGATCATTGTGTGTATTTTAAATTAATTGGTGACCGTATTATTTATCTGGTCTTGTATGTGGATGATATGTTGCTGGTTGGAAATGACAAAGAAATTATCCAGGATTTGAAGACCCAATTGTCCTCCAAATTCGACATGAAAGATCTTGGTGCTGCAAACTATATTTTCGGCATGGAAATTAAAAGAGATCGGTCAAAGAGGAAGCTCTAGTTAAACCAGAGGAAGTATGTCGAGACAATACTCCAGAGGTTTAATATGCAGGATAGTAAACCGGGGAAGGTTCCTATTCCTGTAGGTGTGAGGTTATCTGCTGAACAGTGTCCCAAGACACAAGAAGAGGAAGTGGACATGTCCCGTGTTCCATATGCAAGTGCAGTGGGTAGCCTGATGTATGCAATGGTCTGTACTAGACCAGACATTGCACATGCAATGGGAGTATTGAGCAGGTTTATGTCAAAACCTGGGAGGGAGCACTGGACAGCAGTGAAGCGGGTTTTCAGGTATTTGCGTGGCACTAGTGATTATGGTTTGTGCTACCAAGGAAGACCAGGATTGGATAGAGTGTTGGATATTCATGGCTTTGTTGATGCAGATTGGGCTGGAGATCTGGATCAGAGAAGATCTACAAGTGGGTATGTGTTTAACCTATTTGGAGGTGCAGTCAGTTGGATGAGTAAGAAACAATCTGTAGTGGCACTATCAACTACAAAGGTAGAATACATGGCAGCCACTCACGCGAGCAAGGAAGTAGTTTGGTTGCAGAGATTGTGTTCAAGTATGGGGTTAGTACAGGGAGCTACAAGAATAGACTGTGACAGCCAAAGTGCAATTTTCTTGGCAAAGAACCCTGCTTATCATTCAAAGACAAAGCACATTGATGTTCAATATCACTTTGTGAGGGATATGATAGAAGACAGAAAGGTGTTGTTTGTAAAGGTGGACATTTTGAAGAATACTGCAGGTGCATTGAGAAAATCTGTGAGCTCTGAGAAGTTCTCTTGGTGTAGAGAAGCAATGGGAATCTCAGGGTTGAAAAAATGACTAAGCTCTCCTGTGGCCCCCTGTGGAAAGAAAACAACAAGTGGGAGATTGTTGGGTTGTGTTATATTCTTTCCACGTAGTTAATAGGGGGTTCGAAGGGCACCCGTAACCCCACTTTATGGGGTCCGGGGCAGCGTCCCAGAAAATTTTGGTTTTGGACCATATGTTAGGTTCGGCAGACCCACCTATGGTTTTGTGCATGATTTTCGCACATGTTTTTTGGATGCGATGGTTTTCGGTCCATGGTATAGGACGCGATGGTTTTCGGTCCATGGTATTGGATGCTTCGGCATGTATAAATATGTACTGTAACATTGAAAGTAACATAATGAAAAATCAAGCTGGTAGTCCCGGTTTTGGGATCCAGGAAAAAATCTCTGTGCATATGTGTTTTATGGGTTATGCTCTCGCATTGTTTATTTTCTTTGTTTAAGAATTCGTATGCAGGTAATTTCTATACAGGTTAAAACCTACATGTCCTTGATGGAAACTCACTCAGAGGTATGATACGGGTGTTGTCATTGATGACAACTCACTTAGATGACAAATCATAGTGCAGCAGGTCAAGAGAGAGGTATACGGAGGTTAACCTTGATGAAAGTGCGTATACATGCGGGTTAGAAAAACAAAAGGCACGTATACATACACACGCAAGTTCACAGAAGGAAAGACGCGTAGATGTTGGAAAAATAAGTTTTGGTTCGTGGTATTTGGTCCATTGTATGTCGGTATTTGGTCCATCGTATTTGGTCCGAGGTATTAACCCTAGGTATTGGGTCCAAGGTATTGGTTCTACGTGGTTTTGGACCATGGTATTGAGAGAGGCCTAAACCTATATAAGGAGAAGATCATTAGGCCAAGACAGGCAAGTGAGCAAGGATTGAATATCTAATGAAGTGTGAGATCTAGTATGCTGGTTATGGGTTTGTGATGCTTTGCTTGATCTGAAACAAGGAAGCACCTATGCGATTGATTATGGATGATGGATCAGGATCATAAGAATTGGAATGTATTATCATTATGTGATTTGATCATGGATAGACGAGATTTGAATTATTGACGCATGTTTTATTGTATGAATGTTATGATTTGGGTATGACTGATGTCTGGAACAACTACAAAGTTATGAGGAAATATTTGCAAATCTGCACACGGTTTGGCTTTGGTAAAAGTGTGTATGTATGCTGGTTTGGTTCATCATAGTACTGTATACATTATGAGATATGATATTTAAAGTTGCAGTTGGATCTGGTTATTTTTGCAAAGTTCTATGTTCTGGTGACTATGTTTTGTTGACAAGGTTTCAGTGATTCAGTGTTGGGTGATTCAAAAATGAATGATGCAAGTGTAGTTGATGGTTGTATTGCAGTGGTGATTGATTTTGTGCTTCATTGTTGTTGATGGGTCCAGTATGAAAATTGGATGAAACTTGGCCTTCAGATTATGGTGTTGTGCTTCAGGAGTATCCAATATGAAAATTTATGAAATGTGGTTGCTGGAGGAAGAGAGAAGATCATAGGCTTCTGTAGGCCAGCACCTATGTACTTGTAAACATATTGGTCAGTACAAGAGCCAGGGGGTTGGAGCTCCCTTCCAGTAACAGCTGGAAAACGAGTGAAGGTTGGAGCCTTCAGTAGGTCGGCGCCTACGTACTAGTAAATGGATCTGCTAGTACAAGAGCTAAGGGGGTTGTAGCTCCCTTCCAGGAGAAGCTAGAGAACGAGAGAAGGTTGTAGCCTTCTGCAGGTAGAAGCCTGCATACGGGTATAAGACTGCACTAGTACATAAATATTGTAAAAAGAAGTTTCTTATTAAATAAATATAGATACGAATTGCAGTAGGTGGTTTTCACCCACATTGGGTTTCCACCTTACATCATGGTGTTCATGTGTGCTTCTTATATGTGATGATCTGTTCTATTTTACTACACCTGTTTACTATTCATATGGTTAATAATGTTCTGATGCACTCATTGAAGATAAACTAACTAAATCATAAGTTTACTAGATATATGCTAGTTGCATTAATCACAGTTGCGTATACACGTGGGTATCATTAACTGAAGTAGCGTATATGAATTTGATAAAGGAAATGAAAAGATTATTGTTGCTAATACTGATTCACCCCCCCACCCTTCTCAGTATTATTTCCAACAATTGGTATCAGAGTAGGTCCTTTGGTAGAAGCTTGATCACTTGAAGGAGATCCGTAGAACAATGGGAAAGAAAGCACATCAGAAGAAGAAGATAGCTCAAAGGAATAGGGACAACTTTCCATTAAGTGGAAGCAAGTATTCAAATTTTGAATCACCTTAGATTGAATATGAACACGTAAATGAAGCATCAGATAAAATTATAGATCAACAAGATCTATTTAGCAAAAGAGAGAGTGCCCTCAAAGAAGAAATTATCAGCTTAAAAGCTCAGCTGGAATATGCCTTCATAGTTCATCAAATGCTGCAAGAACTGAATGAAGAACAAGAAAAAGAGATTCTCAAACTAAGGCAGTAAGTGGAAGAAGGAAGAAAGTCTGAAGAAATTTTGAAGAAGCAATATTTGGAAAAGGAAGAACAACATTAGGTTGATGTAAATATCTTGAAAGGTAAATTAGAAGAAAAGGATAAACTGTTACGATTTCAAGACAGTACTAAGATTTTGGATGATATTCTTACTGGTCAAAGATCCCCTGCTATCAAAACTGGTCTTGTTTTTTATGAAACTGTCGAAGGTGAGTGTAGTTCACAGGGTGAGGAAAGGAATTCTAATGCAAAATCTGAAATGATCAATGAAGAGAGAAGTGGTCAACCCCAACAACAACCAAGGAAAGGAATTCTTCAAAGAAGATATTTTCTTCCTAACTGTGGAAGTGATAGTCAGTTATTTCCTCAAATGAATAATTTTGAATGTTATGTATGTCATAACTTTAGACATATTGCAGCTAGATGCAGAAGCAAAATGGGTCAAGACCATCACAAAGAAAGATCATCACCCTCCAAGTACTTCAAGGGATATTGTTTTTCTTACAATATGTTTGGTCACAAAGCCATTGACTACTATAGGAGGAATATGAAACATATAAGATGTTATGCATTTAACAAGTTTGGACATAAAGTAAGGGAATACAGGAGCAAAATTCAAAATTCAAAGCAAGAGGATCATACATCATCACAATTCTAGGTATTGAAGAAGACATAATTAGAGACAGAAAGATGTGGCATAACATAGTTAGCTAACATAACAGACACAGGGGAAACTGAAAGTGTATACCTTCAGTATTCCAATTTGCATACGCAGATATTATGAAGATAAGTCGCATATATATGTGAGTTAGAGGCTGCAGAGTTGCGTATATGGAGCTCTAAAGAAAAAGTAGCAGAACAGACTTAGGAAATAGTTTGGTCATGGTGTATGATGATTGGCACAGGCTCACGGGGAGCATATGCTTCGAATAATGCATTGTTGGCATTATGGTTAGAAGTCTTTGATGATGATGCTTATTGACACATCTTGCTACTGATTGTTGATTGGCCAAGAGAATGGATTGCAAGTTACAGGTCTAGATGCTAGTGACAGATGCTTATAGTGCAGATCATATGGTGTATGACAGTTACTGATGACTATCATGGTCTTGTTTAGACTTGGCATGTGCTCAGGGGGAGCATGGATGGATTGGTACATCTTGGCATGTACAAAGGGGTAGCTCAATCAGAGATTTCAGCATGCACTCAGGGGGAGTATGGATAGCAAAATGCATATCAAGGGAGAGAATATCTTGGTCTGCCCTTGCCCTTGATGTCAAAGGGGGAAAGTGACTTGGTGTGGTGGTTGCCATCAAGTCCAAAGGGGGAGATTTTTGGCATTATGATACAGGTGTTGTCCTTGATGGCAACTCACTTAGAGTTATGATACAGGTGTTGTCATTGATGGAAACTCACTCAGATGACAGATCATAATGCAACAGGTCAAGAGAGAGGTATACACAGGTTAACCTTGATGAAAGTGCATATACACGTGGGTTAGCAAAACAAAAGGCGCGTATACATACACATGCAGGTTCACAGAAGGAAAGACACGTACATGTTGGAAAACTAAGTTTTGGTCCATGGTATTTCAGTATTTTGTCCATGGTATTTGGTCTGAGGTATTGAACCCAGGTACTGGGTCCAAGGTATTGGTTCTACATGGTTTTGGACCATGATATTGAGAGAGGCCTAAACCTATATAAGGAGAAGATCATTAGGCCAAGACGAGCAAGTGAGCAAGGATTGACTATCTGATGAAGTGTGAGATCTAGTATGCTGGTTATGGGTTTGTGATGCTTTGCTTGATCTGAACCAAGGAAGCACCTATGCTATTGATTACGGATGATGGATCGGGATCATAAGACCTGGAATGTATTATAATTATGTGGTTTGATCATGGATAGACTAGATCTGAATTATTGATGCATGTTTTATTGTATGAATGTTATGATCTGGGTATGACTGATGTCTGGAATAACTGCAAAGTTATGAGGAAACATTTGCATATCAGTACGCGGGTTGGCTTTGGTAAAAGCACATATGAACTCTGGTTTGGTTCATCATAGTAGTGTATACATTATGAGATATGATATTTAAAGTTGTAGTTGGATCTGGTTATTGTTGCAGAGTTCTGTGTTCTGCTATGTGTTCTGGTGACTATGTTTCATTGACAGGGTTTCAGTGATTCATTGTTGGGTGATTCAAAAATGAATGATGCAAGCGTAGTTGATGGTTGTACTACAATGGTGATTGATTTTGTTCTTCATTGTTGTTGATGGGTCCAGTATGAAAATTGGATGAAACTTGGCCTTCAAATTATGGTGTTGTGCTTCAGGAGTATCCAGTATGAAAATTTATGAAACGTGGTCCCTGGAGGAAGAGAGAAGATCTTAGGCTTCTGTAGGCTGGTGCCTACATACTGGTAAACAATATTGGTCAGTACAAGAGCCAAGCGGTTGGAGCTCCCTTCCAGTAACAGCTGGAAAACGAGTGAAGGTTGGAGCCTTTAGTAGGCTGGTGCCTACGTACTAGTAAATGGATCGACTAGTACAAGAGCTAAGGGGGTTGCAGCTCCATTCCAGGAGAAGCTGGAGAATGAGAGAAGGTTGTAGACTTCTGTAGGTAGAAGCCTGCGTACTGGTATAAGACTGCACCAGTACATAAATATTGTAAGTAGAAGTTTCTTATTAAAGAAAGATAGAGACGAATTGCAGCAGGTGGTTTTCACCCACATTGGGTTTCCACCTTACATCATGGTGTTCATGTGTGCTTCTTATGTGTGATGATCTATTCTATTTTACTGCACATGTTTACTGTTCATATGGTTAATAATGTTCTGATGCACTCATTGAATATCAACTAACTGAATCATATGTTTACTAGATATACGCTAGTTGAATTAATCACAGTTGCGTATACACGCGGGTATCATTAATTGAAGTAGTGTATATGAATCTGATAAAGGAAATGAAAATATTATTGATTTGCTAATACTGATTCACATCCCCCCCCTCTCAGTATTATTTCCAACAAAGGTGTGGTGCCAACGCATTCTAAGGTGTGTTAGGTCCAAGTTACAGGGAAACAAAATGGAGAAATAGTTTCAAATGCATGGAAATGAATGAATAACAATGTGACGAGAAGTGTCAGCAAGTTTTAGGTGTGTTAAGTGTCAGACAGTGCTAGGATGTGTTAGGGAGTGCCAAAGCATGCCAGAGAATGCAAGGGATGCTAACACATGCCACATAGTACCAAGGGATTGTTAGACATGCCAGGTTGTATTGCCTATCAAGATGTAAACTATGTTGCTTCGTTGTTTTACGAACACGATTGGATATGACCCTTGTCTTCGTAACTTGTTAACTTGTATGATTTGAGATTCAAAATCAGTAGCCTAATATTAGTTATAGGAAGTTCTCAGGTGAACAAGGAATAGTCTAATTGTAGTAATTGTAACCTAGTCAAGTTGTTGTAGACGAGGAAGGATTTGGTTGGGTTCCCAAGTTGCAAAAAAGGTAAGGGTAGTTCTGAGGGCATGATAGCTAAGGAGTGTTAGGGCATGCCAAGGAATGAAAAGGTGTGCTAGCAAATTCTAGATAGTGTCGATGCATGTCGAGGAGTTTTGGGGAGTGTTAGGGCATCACAAGGGAGAACTAGGGAAAAATGCATGGAAATGGAGGAATAAGAGTGTGTTCTAGGGAGTGTCAGTGAATTCTAGGTGTCCCAAGGAAGAAGTGTGTTAGGATAATTTTAGAGTAGGACTTGCAGGAGGAAAATATATGATTGTAATAAGGGGTTGGAAAAAAGTATTTTCAAACAAAGGGAGACTTTGGGCTAAGCACAACACTATTTTTTCAATGACTTGGTTGGGTTCCCAAATCACAAAAAACATAAGGTTATATATAAGGGCATGATAACTAGGGAGTGCCAAGGTGTGTCAGGGAATGCCAAGAAGTGCAAACGCATGCTAGACATTTCCAAGGTATGTTAGGCATGCCAAGACATGCCAAGATGTGCCAAGTGCTAGGGTGTGGTACTGTTGGCTTGTTGGTGCCTGACCTAGGTTCAGAGGTGATTTGGCCAAACAAATCTCGGTACTATTGGCCTTTTCAGCAACAGTCCACGGAGCACAGACTGAGGTCTCACCCGAAGTAGTATGGGAGGGTGCTAGAACCAAGTTTCCCAACCTTGGGGAGGTCTGATGGTTTTCAAGTGGCCCACGGTTGCGCTCGTTGCTACGCACACTTACCCGTACCTCGTAGCCTGAGATGCTTCCTTCGCGTAGCCCTACTCGGGGGCTGATCAGTGTTATTACCCAAGTCCTTACTAGTAACCTGATATTAGTTGATTACCTTAGCTTATTTGTATGCTTTTAGTTATACTTAACAATATTCACAATTCATATAAGTGCGCGCAATAAATAAACAGTATAATTGCAAATGACTTCAAACATGTAATAACTCATAAAAGATGCACAAAATTGGTAACAAAACCTTTCTCTATTAATCTCCTCTATGGTTAGAGACTCAACTCTACCCTGCGCACTCAGCTGCAGGGGTCTGTGCACTCAGCTTTGGACTCTACTAGGCCTCTACACACTAAGATGCAGAGCCTCTTCCTACTACTCTGACCCAAAATAAACTTAGATACTTTATCTGTACTTCTATCTCATACTTCACTCTAACTTCCTTACTCCTAAATATCTTTTACACTTAGAGCTTCACTCTATTTATACATTCCCATGGTCCGCAGACCATGGGTAGGCCGACATTACATTAAAACTTAAGGCAAACAACTCTATGACTCTAACATACATTTCGCGCCCACAATTCGCGGAGATTTACAATAATATCACTCAAAACTTGGGATTTGAGCCCCAAAACATGTTGTGGGGGGATTCCATGCCCAACAGGCACCAATGTATGCTAGGGAGTATTAGGAAGTGCCAGGGAAATGCAAGGGAGCACTAGTTTTAATTCCATGGAAATGAATGGATAAAAGTGAGTGACAGGGAGTGTCAATGAGTTCTAGGTGTGATAAGGAGTGACATGGTATGTTAGGAAGTTCTAAGGCATTCTATAGTGTTAGGGGAGGATTCCAAGATGTACCAAGTGATAAGGTGTGCCAATGCATGTTAAGGAATGTTAGTGAATGGTAGGGAAAATCAAGGGAGCACTAGGTCAAAAAGCATGGAAATGAATGAATAATTCTATGTGACATGAAGTGTTAACGAGTTCTAGGTGTGTTAAGGAGGGAGTGGCATGGTATGTTAGTCACTGCTAAAGCATGCTATAGTGTCAGGGAAGCATGCGGCCAAGATGTGCCAGGTGCCAGCGTGTGACAACGCATGCTAGGAAGTGTTAGGGAGTGCAAGAGAAACACAAGGGAGAACTAGGTCAAATAAATACATGGAAATGAATGAATAATAGTTTGTGACAGGACGTGTTAGTGAGTTATGGGTGTGCTAAGAAGGGAGTAACAAGGTATGCTAGGTAGTGCTAAGGTATGTTAGAAGCTAGGGAAACATGCCAAGATGTTCCAAGTGCTAGGGTGTGCCAATGCATGTCAGGGAGTGTTTGGGAGTTTCAGGGAAACACAAGAGAGCACTAGTTTGAAAAGCATAGAAATGAATGAATACAAGTGTGTGATAGGGAGTGTCAATGAGTTCTAGGTGTGCTAATAAGCGAGTGATAAGGTATTCTTGATAGTGCCAAGGAATGATAGAGTGATAGGGTGACATACCAAGATGTGCCAAGTGCTAGGGTGTGTCAATGCATGTCACGGAGTGTTAGGGAGTGTCATGGAAACAAAAGGGATAACTAGTTCAAAATGCATGGAAATGAATGAATAAGAGAGTGTGATAGGCAGTGTCAGTGAGTTTCAAGTGTGCTAAGGAGGGAGTGACAAGGTTATATGCTAGGCAATTCCAAGGCATTCTAGAGTGCCAAGGCATGTCAGGGAGTGCTAGTGTGTGCTCGGGAGTGCCAAAGCATGCCAAGGAATGCAAGGGATGCTAACATGTGCCACATAGTGCCAAGGCATTTTAAGACATGCCAGGTCATATGGCATGTCAAGATGTAAACTATGTTGCTTAGTTATGTTACTGCCACAGTTGGATGCGAGTGTTGTCTTGGTAACTTATTAAGTGGGGTGAGTTGAGATTGGACATGAGTAGTTGAAGATGAGTTATAGGTAGTTCTTAGGTGACCAAGGCATATTATGAATTTCCATAGCACACGAGAATCTGGGTTTGGTCTTAGAATTTTTGATGCAAACACACTTAAGTGGCACAACACATCTACTTTAATGCACAACAAAATCTACACAAATCAGGGAAGAAACTAGTGCACATAACAATTTTTAACTTTTTCAAACCCTTATTCATTATATTACAATCTATAATACAACAAGCTAGAGCTCCTATACCAGGGATTGTGGCCCTTTACAATCACAATGATACAAGGAATACAACTAGGTTTTGGTGTTAGTCCTTTGAAAACCAATCTATCCTTAACATGACAACACTTGACCTACTTACTAATGGTGGCCACACACTATTGGCTTAGGCTGGGCTAACCCAGGTTCAATCTTTACTATGCACCAACAAAACCCTCAATCACTGGCCCTTTTGGAAACAACCTACAAAGTAGATTGTAGTCTCACCCGAAGTGACTATGGGAGTATGTGGAACCAGGTTTCTGTAACCTTGAGGGATGATGTGATGTGGTATTTTTATATTCTCTTTTAAAATTAACAAGCATAAGTTACTTTGCAATCATACATTACTTTTCCCTATTACATTCTTCACTTAAAACATGCCATAAAAAACCATAAACAATACTGTGAGGAGTTATAATATAACCAAAATATTGAATAGAAAGAAAAATATACACAAGTTATGTCCATCAAAACTATACTTCTTATATTAATTATTTGAAACAACTTACAATTTATCAACCTGCACACCTACCTGCAAGTGTCTGTACACTCAGCTACAAACTTTAGGTTTCCGCACCCTCAACTACAAAGCCTTTCCTTCAAGACCCAAACACAAATTACATAGATATTTTCTTATGCCTGTATCATATCATTATCATTATTATTTGGACTTACATATTTTCTCCTATATATACTAATTACATTAATGAGTACATCAAAATACCATGGTCCTAAAAAAAATCAACTATTTCCCAAAACTATTACAAAAATAAGGGACTTCGACCCACCCCGAAGCCCCTAAAACATCATGTTGTACCGCGCAATCTGCTCCCTAAAATGTGGAGTTTTAACCAAATATTGGGCCAAGTTGGGCTACGCCCAACAGGCTCCAAACACTCACATGTGACTCGTCCCGAGTCACTCAGTTGCTTTGCCTCATATATTTGTTGTGATGTTGTTGTACATGACATTGTACTATTATAGCATCTCTTCTGCCTGCTTCTCTTCTTTGCGCACTTCTTCCAGTAGTTCCTTTGTCATTGGTCCTGCAATCTTTTGCAACACTGCACCTTCCTTTTGTCGAAGCTCCTGGAACTTCCCATCCACTTCCTGTGATAGTTGGAGAGCCTCATCCTGCCATGATTAAGTTCTCTCCGTCAAAATTTTCTCTTTCCTTCTGAGTTCTTCTATCTATTTATGAAGTTCCTTCCCTTCATTGATTTTGGTGAGCTTTAGTGAGACTAGAAATGTCTTCAAAGTTGCCCAAATCTCCTCTAGCTACTTCTGATTCTGTTGGCTTTCGTCTTCTATCTTTTGTACGTTTGAATCTTCCAGTAGTGAAGTCCAAATCTGCAAGGTCTCATCTAATAATTTTCCACTCTTCCACTGTCTCGGAGATGCCTGTCACTGCAGTCTTTAAGTCGTTCTCCCACTATAGCTATGCCTGATCCTTATCCTTGATGGCTTGGTCGAGTTACCTCTTCAACGCAACACACTCTTGTTCTACATGAATATTTAACTGTGACGTGCATTGTTTGGGCTCCTTTAGCTCATTTATGATGCCTTGGTGTAGGTCATGTATTACAGGAATGGGCAGCACTACAATGTTCATATTGGCATGATCCCAACCTTTTGCCTACTGCTTGACTTCGATAGAGTCAAGGTGCAGAGCTCTAGTAGGTATCTGCATTATCCTCATCCCAAATGTTGTCTCTATTAGTCTTTCTAGTTGGATTCCCTTACATATCTACACTAGTTGTCTCGATGTTTGTGCCAATATTTTCAATTATGCAATACTCTGCTCGACACCTATCAAGAGTGGGTTGTAGCGATCCTCTATTTTGTTCCATGACTCCATTGTGACTTCTTGAATTTTCTCCCAATTTTCATCTAGGTCCCCATCAGTAAGGACCAGTGGCATTGCGCCCTTGGATTTATCTTCTTTCTCCTTCTTTGTGCTCCTCGGTGAAGTTCCACTCTGCATCTTCATCTTTCCTTGTTTTGTCTCTATCTACTTCCTAGTCTTCTCTTCGTCATTCTCCTACTCTTGTTATTTCTCCTGTTCATCCTTTTCTTTATCCTTTTCACTTCGTTCCCCATGCTGCGAAGTTTTCTCCTCTGTTTCACTACCTCTTGCATCTTTCTCCATTGCAGTCATCCATTTTGTGGGCCACTGTTGTATTAATGTCACAAGATCATCTTCGGTGACTAAGTATGGAAAAGGATTCCATGCCTTCATTGTATCCTTTCGAGCCTATATATAGATCATATGAAAGTCTTCTTTGAACTTCGCAACAAACTTATATTGTTGGTATAAGCTTGGTGGAAATCTAGGGTGTTGCTTTACCAACATATGTAAATCTATGTGATACCAGACAAAACATATTTTGTTATCCTGTGCTCACGATGTCTCCTTGGTATTCCAAAGTGAGGCATACCGCACAACTTCACACACGTCTTCTTCTACCAGAGGAAACTGCAAATCCTTCAGCTCCTTCCATGATGAATTTGTTATGATCATAATCAACCATGCGTAATAAAAGGTCTTACCTTCCTTCTGAGCTTTCCGACAATCTTTTAGGAATTCTCTATATAGATATCTGACCTAGTTGTACTAGACCCCATTGTTGCACTGCACAACTAGGGAAAAAACTATTGTGGGGACTTCATTGACTCGGCATTTTCACATAATATTCCTTGCTAAGATATGCTTAGTGAAGTGTACTCCTTGGTCACTGATCGAATTTATATCATAGCCTCACGTTTTCTTGACCAAGTTAAACTTCTCCTTCAATGCTATTACTTTGTCCTGATCCTTACCCATGAACTCTTCAGCGAGGTCCCTTCCTCGGTATGGTAACCTGGTAATCCGCCATATTAACATCTCATCAATGGGGATCATCTTTCCCATCCAGAGGCATCCGTCGTGCCTCAGCACGAGAAATTGTCTTACGCAGGCTGTGTTAGGTGTACTTCTACCGAATTGCAACATATTCAGCATGTTCAGTAAGCCTAATTGCTCCAACCCTTTCGCCCACTGATGTGCTTCCAATATTGTCACTCCATTCTCTAGGTAATGGACCTGCTTCAGCTACCTGCTTGGTGCGAACTGTGGGTATTTTTTACGGTCATTGAAGTCGTAGTCCTCGAACTTCAACTATGAGATTTTTATGATAAATTCTCCTTCAAATGGTATTTTCTCTGGTAGAAATGGTGTAAATGTTCCATACTTCACATCCTTGCAGTCTTTGACTAGTTTGGTGTTGGGTTTCCTAGGTGGTAAATATGGCGGCAACAGGGATGGAATTGTTGCGCACTTTGTCTCCATCTCTTATTATTTCGCTTCTTCTTCATTGTCACTTACAGATTGGGGTTTTGGTTGTGGTTCAACATGCTTCTTAGGCTTCTTATCTTGCTTCTTCTTTGTTCTCTACTCCTTAGTTGGTTTCTTCCTTGGTGATCTTCGCTGCATGAGGGGCGATGTTGCAGGTGTACCAGATGGTGTTGTATCTTCCATAATCTCCTCTATACCTCTCTATTTAAATATGCAGATGATCTCTTCAATTTTCATGCAGCAGTGCAACTTCTGCAATTTATCAATACTTAGCAATTTTTGAGCTCTTAGATAGCAAAGTGCCAAAATCTTGGTGGGACGTGACCTTTTATAGCTCTCCTAGTTTTCTAAACCCATCATTATCTTAGATATTTCTTAGATTTTGCTTATTATATGCATAAATATCCCTAGATCCTTGCCAACATGTTTCCATAAATAAAATTTTCCGCTCCTCCAACAACAGTTTCCTTTTTAACAATCATATTTTTGTCAAACTTCGATGCACCTTTCATTGTAGCAAACAATATTTATTGTGTTGCGGTTCTTATGAAATCTAGAATACTCCTAATTTTCATGAAGTATAATTTCTATGACGATGCTCTTTTCTCTCGCAGACCCCAAAAAAAACATCATTTAGTGGGTGAAAACTGCTCTGGAAGTTCAAGACCCGAAAAACTGCTCAAAATAGTAAATGCTAAAATGAACAAGGAAACATATGAAACTAACTAGGGGGTCTAGGTGGAATAGGTGGGTGGCCACCAATATCCACCTAGATCATTCATCCCCCCTTAGGAAGTAATGGTCCCCATTGCATGCAGAGCCTCCATGAGGTGAGGAAATTTCTGTTGAACCTAGTCCCTTGTGAACCACTTGTCCTGGTGAAGGAGTTGGCCTAATTTGACAACTCGATATAGTTGTATCCTATATTGTCGAGTGTTCTTGATCTATGTGTCCATGATCTGATCAGTTGTGGCCTGTTCCATAGAGTCCTCATTGAGCTCTATTGGTGTGAGTTATTCTTCAATGTCAGATGTGTCCAATAGTGGTGGAAAGTATGGTCAAAGGTGATCTACATTGAACACTGGGTGTAGACCAAGGAATGGTGGGATGTTAAGCTTGAAGGCATTATCACTAATGGCATTGGTGATGGTGTATGGCCCATATAGGAGTAGGCGAAGCTTCGGGTGGGGTCCAACAAGGCGCTCCTTTTGCAAATGTAGCCAAACTTTGTTATCCACCTGGAACTTGTGCGACACTCGATGATGATCATGGCACTGCTTGTACTTAGCATTTGCTCTGTCCAATATATCATGGACTTACTGGAAAATGTGTTGAATGCTCTCAATGAATTTTTTATCCCTTTTAGCTTCAGACTGAACATGAACCAAATCAACCTCAGTGGTTGCAAATAGTATGGCCACATCAATGGGGCATAATGGTTGAAATCCCAGCCCTACCTGAAAGGGGATGTGGAATTTTAAGCTATGGAGAACTCTGTTGTAGTTGCGTTGGACATAGAGGATACTTTCATTCCACATGCGTGGATGTTTTGCATTGTACATGCACAGAATGTGTACGATCATCCTGTGGACAACCTCTGTTTGGCCATCAGTTTAGGGATGGAAAGTCATGGAATTAGTAAGTTTTATATCTAGCATCGACCATAGAATTGACCAAAATTCACTCATGAATCTGCTTTCCAGATCTGAGACAATGGACTGTGGGATCCCAAAGTGTACCCATACTCACTTAAAGAAGAGCTTAGCAGTGGCCTTTGTCATGATACTCTTCTTGTAGGATGCCATGATGGCCATCTTAGAGAATCTGTTGATGACAATGAAAATGCGCTCGTTGCCATGCTTCGTAGAAGGAAGGCCTGACATGTAATCCATGGAGATAGATTCCCAAGGCCGGCTAGGAGTAGGTAGAGTAGTATACATGCCTTGCTTCTTGACGGTTGTTTTGGCAATGACACAGGTGTTGCAGGATCTAATGTACTTCCCAACATCCTCACGAATTTTCAGCCAATAAAAATACTTCTGCAGTACTGCCACTGTTTTCTCTACTTCTAAATATCCAGCGACCTAACTGTAGTGAACCTCCAAAATCATCTTGGCACACTCACTTGAATGAACATAGATGTGTCCCAGGTGGCATAACAATGCATCTTGAAGGTGAAAATTTGGAACTTTCTTCCCTTCCAAGTGTGTCTAGTATATGCTGCGAAATTCTAGATCGCTCTTATAAATATGCAGCCACCCCGATGTCTCATTCCCATAGGAGTTGAGCACAATTATCAATGCCATGACTAGTGGTCGGCTGAGACAATCAACAACATTATTGGGGTTTCCCTTCTTATACTTAATGTTCAAATGGAACTGTTGCATATAGGTGGACCATTTCTGATGACGATTGTTCTACAACTTCCCTTGTTTCTGTATAAACTGTAGAGGTTAGTGTTCTATGTGGATGACTGTTTCCTTCCCCATAATGTAATGCTTTCATTGACAGCATGCCTGCAAAATGGAATACATTTCTTTGTTGTAAGTGACGTACTTTCGGATTGTGTCTAAAAGTGTCTCACTGTGGTAAGCCACTAGATGCCCATGCTGAGTAAGAACCACACCAATAGCATTGTTGGAGGCATTTGTCTCAATCTCAAATGGTTTTTGCAGGTCTGGTAATGTGAGCACTGGTGCAAAACAAAGCCTATTCTTCAACTCGAAGAACACTTTCTGTTAGGTTAATGACCAATAAAACTTTTCTTTTGCTCCACCCTTCGTGACTTGATTTAAAGGCCAAGTGATATGAGAGAACCACAACACAAACCTACCGTAGAAATTAGAAAGACACAAAAAGCTATGGAGCTCTGTTAGAGTTGTTAGGGCTAGCCAATCCTGAATGACTTGTACCTTGGATGGGTCCTCATGTACACCCTTCTCATCAATGATGTACCCCAGATATTGAACCTAGGTCAGGCCAAATGTGCATTTCTCCAAGTTACCATACATCTTGTGTTGGCGCAAGGTTTGAAGGATCTGTCGAATATGGTGGAGGTGCTCTTCCCAACTCTAGCTGAAGATCAATATGTCATCTAAATACACTAGCATGAATGCATTGGTGAAGGGTTACAAGATGTCGTCCATCAGTATCATGAAGGTTGCAGGGGCATTCGTCAATCCAAATGACATGACCAACAATTCGAAAAGGCCCTCCTTGGATTTGAAGGCATTCTTCCACACATCGAAGGGTTCGATAGGAACGTGGTGATAACCTGAGTTCAACTCAATCTTGCTGAAATATTTGACCCCCCTGAGCTCCTCCATAAGGTCATCAATCTACACAATTGGGTGCCTATTCTGGACAATGGTCTTATTCAACACCTAATAGTCAATATAGAGCCTCTAGGTCCCAACCTTCTTTTGTACCAATACAATCAGGCTCCCACAACATGATGAGATTGCCCTGATGTGACCTTTCTACAATAGTTCTTGAATCTTCCTCTTGATCTCATCATTCTCTAGAATAGAGCATCAATAGATTGGTGCATTGGCAGTGGCACACCCTAGGTCAGATCAATGGAGTGATGGACATGATAGTGCACATGTACCCTTGTGGGTGAGGCAAAAATATCCCTGTACTCCTCCACGACTTTGTCCATCTGATATTGATGTGTAAAGGAACCCTACCTAGAAGCCATGGCCACAACCTTCTTCTTGCCCTGGGGGCGAATGATAAGGAAAAAAAATTTCCTAGTATGGGAAATGATCTTACTGCATTTCTTTCTAGTGATCAAAGAGATGGCAGTAGGCAGGGCTACCTCTGGTACCATGTATAACTTATTAGCCAAAGTAATAATCATAAAGTGAGGTCTAGACTCGTGTACATCATGTCGCTTCCACAAGTATGGTTGTGCTAACAATACATCACAAACATCAAGAGGAGAAACGTCACAGAGTACCTCATCTGTGAAGGTCTTGATTCTGTAGAGAAGACGACACTGTTGGCTGACACGAAGATCTCGTCCTTGGTGAAGCCACTCAATGGTGTATGAATGTGAATGTGCTATAGTATTTAGGCCCAACCGCTACATGACCTCTACTGAAATGAGGTTCTTTTGGCTTCTGCTATCGACAATGAACTACAACGAAGAACCCTTCACCCACATGTATGAGTGGAAGAGGTGTTCCCCCTCCTCTGGATCTTCAGGCTCAATATTCTAGATTTTGGTGGTGGCCATGGTGGCACTGGGCTCCGCATCAATGATCTGATTCCCTTTGTCAGTTCCCTTATCGGGTTCTGATTTAGAGTCAGAACATGTGTCTGATTTGGAAGCCTTCAGCTCGGCCACCAGTGACTGCTTAGTGTGACACTTACTTGTATTGTGAGTGGAGCTCTTATGGAACTCACACAATTTTCCCGTGTCAATAATGAAAACTTTGAAATGGGAGTTGACACGATTACCCATTTCATAGAGGTAGCAAAAAGGTGACCCAATTTCGAAAAGTGGCGATGCAGAATACACATATTTTTTTTAGCATAGTTTTTGGCACTTTAAATTTTTTTATGTACATTACTTTTTAGAATATTAGTGATTTGCATGCTGATTTTAAAAAGTATTGATTCTGCATCAGGCCCTTTTATTAAAAGACCTATTTTTTGACTTTAAATTTTCTAATGTATGAAATGTGAATAATTATTTTCTAAATTTAACAATTTTTGAAGTGGTCTTCTTCTTCATATATATATATATATATATATATATATATATATATATATATATATATATAGTGAGGTTTTTATTGTTTTGCATATTTAAAGAAGAAGGTTGATATTTTAGAGTTTCGATATTCTACATAGTTATATATCGTTAATTAATTTTTCAATGCACATCAAATAATTGCCTCTAAAAGACAATAATTTTTAAGAATTGACATAAAAATAACCATTTTCAACATAAATATAACTAAAAAATTACACATTCTGATAATATTTTGCTAGAAATACATGTCAAAATCATGAATTTATAGGAAAATTTTAACAAAAAATGGTTAAATAATAGTTATTTTTATGAATTTCATTTCAAAAAACTAATAATAATCACTTCTTTTTTCAAAAAATAATGATTCACATTAAAATTAATTTGAAAATCACATAATACAAATATTGAACACATAACAACATTAATTGAATGCTTATTCTTCTCATAAAATGTCAATGTCAAAACATTACAAGTATAACTACTTAATAGTTACAAAAAATGAGCTTGATTTCCAAGCATAACTTAAATTTAATCAACAATATCACGTAATCCAAACTCTTCATCCTCTAGAGCTTCATCATTGTCTTCTTCCGCAATATTTTCTGCTTCATTTTGCTCATTTTCCTCTTCTAATTGATCTTTGATGTATGTGAATATCCCAATGTATGCCTTTCCAATCATTCCATATAATGGTGGTTGAGGTTCCTTTGCCTTTTTTGCCACACGTGGTTCACTAAAATCCCCTTTCTTCAACCCAATTTCGTGCATTGCATCTGGAAGAAATTGAAGAGCATTAATTCTTTGCTGAATAAAATTGCATTATACTGGATCTTTTTCAATGGCAACACAATTTCTTCCTTTTTGTAGGCAAAATGCTAGTGTTGTACCTAATTATCAAGAACAAAAGAAATAATGAATTAAATTAGTATAATGACATATAAATTAAGAAAGAAGATATTGAAATTCAATTCCATATAATAAAACTTATCTGAGCCAAAAAATAAATCCAGAATCCAATCTCCTTCATTTGAACATATGTGTATAAGATGGTTAATCAATAACTATGGGTTTTGATAAATGTTAACCATATCTCCTTTTGCTTCTTTGTCTTTATATGTTAGTTTTTTCACAACGTCATCATAAACCAGTACTTGGCTATGACTCTTTCCATATACCTTATTAAAAAGCATAGACACATAGCTATGATTTTTTGCCCAACTATCAATATGGATGAACTCAAAATCATTTATAAATGGTTGATGTTCATGATGAAGAAGATTTGACTTTTGCCCGTAACATGAAATAGTAAAAGTTCAATTAACTTGTACATAAATGAATTTTTTAACATTAATCAAACATACATTTTCAACGTCTTACCATGTAAGTTGCAGCCTTGAGTTTGTTTCCCCTTGAAGCTTGACAATAACATTTCCAATTGTGTGTTTGAATGAAATGTCACAAATCTTCATAATGGTGATGATGTGACTTCTACAAATCCCACAACCACTTTACTAAGAGCTTGATAAGTATAAGGGTCACTATCATAGTCAATGTTTGGGATATTGAAACCATGGGGAATATTTGCAATAACTAGGGCATAATTCCTTTTAGGTATGCGTTTAGCATTGTCTTCACAATTGCCTTATATTACTTAATATTGAATAGTGTCAAGCCCATTCCAAATGAAATTAGTAAGAGTTGGATCAAGTTCAACATTCCTAAGATGCTGATTCTTCAATCTTTCGATCTTAATTTTTTCAATAAAAGTCCTAAAACAATCTGGTGCTCCATTTGCATTCTTCCTCATCTTTAATAAAATAAACAAATATATGTCTAAGTTGTAAAATAAAAATAGTATATAGATGAATAAAAATGAATGTATAAATCAACATACCTTTTTAAATGCAAGATAAAAAAAAATTAGTGTTGATGTAGAACTTGAATCTGGATAGTTGCGTACAACATCATCCCAACTATCTTCAATCAACAACTTAACCATTTGTTCTTGTATTTTCATGTAAACTTTTTGACTGAATAGATAAAGTAAAAAAATTTAATATAATGATATGTGTTAACACCCAGGTTGTTCCCTTTGACTCCCAAGGGAATACGGCCGGGGTAACCACTAACCAATCTTTGGGTTACAGCTTCTAGCCAAACTGCAACCAGAGAGGGCTCTCTCTTTATGATTTGTCTCTATTTTGATAGTGTTTTCAGGCTAGCTATTATGCTCAGGTTTTGTTTATGTTTTGGTTGAAGGATATCTTTCAATGCTTAAGATGTAGTGTTTAGAGAGTTATAATTCATTGGGCAATGGAGTCTAGAGCTGTGAACTGTTTGGAATGCTTGAGTGAGAATGTTCAGGCTGCAGGGCCTATTGGGTATTCCAACATACAAAATTTAAACTGAAGTGATGATATGTGATTAGCCAATGGAAAGCAATTAAGAATTCTCCACAGAGCTGGTGATGTGAAAGTGAAATATGTTACTCAGGAGCAGACTTGAATTCCTGAAACAAGATCACTGTGAAAGATATATTCTGAAAGTGCAGCAATTAAGAATTACACTTATCAAGATTATAACTGAAGAAAACATTCGTTAACAACACAGATTGAGCTCAGGGTATTCCATGAATAAATCCTGAAGGCTATTCTTTTTCTTTGCTGCTAAACACTTAGAAATTGGAAACATATATGGACTGTAAGAGATTTAAACACATAACGAAGAGAGTTACAGAAGACTTATTGTATTGTGAAGTACACAGGAATCCTGCAGTTTCCAACAAACACCAGACCGCATTCAAACAACTCAGAACTTGAGAAATTCCATCACTTTCTTTATTAAACTCTGCAAAGATTACAGCATAAGAAACTTCTTCAAAGGAAATCAACAACCAACTCTGCAAGCTTGTGCGAGGGGAAAATATATACAAACAATATTACAAAATATCTAAGGCGTTGAGTCATCTGAGAAATAAATATTTCATCAAATTTGTACAGAACAGCAGATAAGAAGTTATTGCTGCCTTTAATACAACATAAATGCATCTTTCTATCTGTCAGAAGATATTTTGGCTTTTGGAAGCCAACGAGTCGGTTGGAGTGATCTGCATTAATGCTGGAAAATGCGCTTTTGGAGCTGCTCTGCTGTAGCTTCTCGGCCTGGACACCTGTAGCTTCTCATCTTGCTTTGTTGGCCGTAAGTTCTGCTGAGTTGGCTCAGCTTTCATCTTTAATGCATGCTGATTCTTTTAAACTGTCCTGTGCATGACAATTTGTATTTTCTATGAACAAAATTTATTAAATGGTTTCCTGTTTATAAAATCATCTGTATTGCCTTAGTCCACCATTCTTGTGTAGGTAGTTGATGCCTGAGAATTGCATCCATAGTCTCCTCTGCCTCTGTATATTTATAAAAATTGGGAGGCACTTCAAACAGGTGTTTAATTTCATTCATTATAAAAAATAAACTTTCTACTTTGTTGTAGAGAGTCTGTCCTGTGGCTGGCCCTGTTTCCTCTGAGGTGCTGGGCTTCTCATTGATCTGACTTGTGGCAAATGCATTGACCCTCTTGGCATACTGCTCATGTGTGAACAATCTCCCTGCGCTGTTCAGTAAGCCAGGGAGCCCTCTGTTCTGTAATACCCGAAATTTATCCATAAACCTGTTTACCTCAGTCTGCATGTCTTGGGTTCTTCTCTCTAATGTCTGCACCAAGTTTCTCAGTGTAAGAACCCTCTTGATTAACTGAATGGTCTCAGTTCTGTTTGGAATTCCCATAGTAGCCAACTGAGTACTTGTTCTATTGTTAAGCACATTAATCATCCTGGTGGCAACTTCAGGCATATTGCTTAGAGCAGCCCTTGATCTCTGAATTTCAGTCTGTGCTTTTGGAATGAGCTCTAACTGCTCATGGATTGTTTCAATATACTACCATTGGTCAGTAATAGACTGGCCAATATTAGCCCACAACACTGTTTTAAGCTCAGCCACAACCTTATCTAATTTGAGCTCATTCTCTAGCTCTTTGATCCTGTCTTTGAGGGCTTTTATCTCCCTGCCCTTTTCTGCCACAGCCTGCTTGGATTTGTCATATCTATCATTTACTTTGGCCAATTTCTCCCTGGTCTCATTTAGTTCTGTCATTTGAGCTTCCAGGGCCTGAATCTCATTTCTTAGCTTTTGCATATCCAAGCTAGGGGCCTGCTCTGTTGTTGGTGGTGCTGAAGTAGATGGTGCTGCTTGTTCAGTCTGTTGAGGAGGAGGAATAGTAGTTGGAGCAGCTTCCTCAAGGTTAATGATTTGAGGAGGAGGCTGGGAGGTCCGACCTTCTTCTCTTTGTTTCAGAGTTGCTTGTAATGCTGCCTGTGCAGCCTCTGATTCTCCCAGCTTTTCTTGTGTCTGGATAAGCTGCTTATAGAGAGACACCAGCAAAGCTGTGGCATCTTGATCATGCCTTTGTTGAGCTACTTCATCTGTTTGAGGGTGAATTGTGGCTGGGAGTTTGATCTTTCTCCTTAAAGCTGCCATATCTGCATCCCTCAATTTCAATATTTCTTGTATGCCCTTGATATCTTTGGGATCATGCCCAATCTCAATAATTATATCTTCTAAGGACCTTATTCTGTTGTCCTTTGCTTGAGAGGATGCTCTCTCCAACTCCAGTTGAGAGGCTGTATTATTAAGGCTATTTTCTAGCCTGTAGTTATCCAATGTCTTGTCTGCCAAGGAAGCATAGACCATCTCACCTGTTTGTTTATGCAATTCAATTTTGTCCATTGGGTGGATGTCCTTGGCCAGGACCTCAAGATTGGTCCTCAAGTAATCTGAAGGGGACTGTGGCTGCAAAGTAGTTGGCATGAAGTGACTCATGATCATCTTGCCCTCCTGGACATCATATGCAGACATTAGTCGCTGCTGGTTGGTGGGAGCCATTTTCAACAAATGGTTATACAGCTGTATTTTTATGGGCTCATTCCTTTTCTTTATTTCAATGAACTGTTGTTTAATGCTCAGTTCACCCTCTCTCTGCTGGCTAGAGGAGCTGACTTCTCCTCCCACTGTCCTCTCTTGTTCCTGTTGGAAGGAACTTGCAGATGCCTCCATACTGGGCGGGCCCATACCCAAAGATTGCCCTATAGGCATCTCTTCCTCTGAAAGGGGATTCATCCTGTGCCTTTTCTCACCATGGCTTATTGATGTAGTTAAGGGAGTCTCTCTATCCCTTTTCCTGCTTATGTCCTCCTTTTGTGGAGTTTGGAGGACTGAGGCTTCATTAACAGCTTCTTGCCTAGGAGGCACTATGTTTTGAGCCTGCTGCTCAGTGAGAATTGGGGCCTCAACTGCCCCTTCTTGCTGTGTGGGCTGCTCTCTGTCATGCTGCCCTTCTCTTTGCTGTGATTCCTGTTGTTGCTGTTGCTCTACCTGCTGCTGCACTTCTTCTTGCTGTTCCATCTCTTTATCTGTGTGCTCTTCAGTCATGGGAGGTAGCTGCTCCTTCTCCACCTATTTTTCTTTGCCTTTGCTGGATGTTTGTTGAGTTTTCATGGCAGCTTGCTGATGTGTTGTTGAAGATGAGGCAGCCGCTCCAAGTTGCCTTTGATATGAGAAGGAAACCTGTCCACAAGTTTCCAAGTCAGCCTCCTTTTGAACATTTCTAGCCTCTCTTTCTAGCATCTCCTCTCTAGTAATTGGCTCTTCTAGAGTGCCTTCTTTCCAGCTCAAAGCATTAGCATATTGCTCAATATGAGGCAGCTTTACATGTGCATAGGTACCCAATTTGTATTTTATCCTCCTGAGGGAAATAAAATGATTACGGTCATAAGGTGACCATTTGAAACTAGTTTGCAATCTGAGGCCCTCTAGGATCCTATCTGCCTCTCTCCATCCTTCTTCTCTTTTGTTGTACAGAAAAGGGCCTAGCTGGCTCCTTACCTTCAGTTGCACCTTCTTGTTTTTGCTTTGGAAATGGATGTAGTCAGCATTTCCAAACTGCCTGAAGTATTCTAAGGCAAAAAGTCTCATGGGGACATACCTTGGAAGCCTAAAAGGGTTCAATTCACAGCCATAAATTCTGATTACTGTGTGGTGTTGGTAAAAATACCAATCACCAATGCTGTAGGCCTTGGAGAGATGGAGGACTCTCTGCATGTCATCAGTTAACCTTGGAGGAGGAACACCATACAGCAATGTCATGGCTGGGTGAATGAACAGGTCTATGAACTCACAGTATGTGTATGGTGAGTCAGAAGCACAATGAAAAACTGAAGACCAAAACACAACTGATCTTGGAATTCCCTGGGCATTTAGCTTTTTGAGTGGAACGGGGAAGCTATCTGGTTGATAAAATAAGAACAGATGGTAAATGTATGAGGTGTATCTGAACACCCTTTCCCTTGGTAGATTCATTAGCTGTTCATGAATCTTTTCTGCAATATATGTGGCATAGTCATAGTGTACAGCTGGAGGCTTTCCAGGAGAAAATATGGACAGCATTGCCATTATAGTGTCATCAACATCTTCAATTCCCCTATACCCCAGGACATAGCTGATCAAATCCACCAGCATTCTGCCCAAGTCATTCATGTACTCATATCCAATAGGAGGAGTTCTCACAGTTTCAGAACTTGGCTGTACAAATAGCTGATTAATTTTGACAATCTGGGCACTTGACAAGTTACTTCCCTTCTTTACTAAATCCAACATGGAAAGGGGGGTCAATGGCCTTGCAGTGTGGAAATGCAGCATCTCATTTATGGTTTCTGGAGTGATAAAGAACAAAACTGAGCCTGTAGGAGTGAGAACAGCTCTTTGGCAAGGATCATAGCATTCCTGGCACTTATGGATCAAGTCTGGAAGGGGATTGATTTGAGGGAGGTTGTAAATGGGCAAATTTGAATCCCAAATCCCTAAAATATCAGCTCCATTAAGGTGTTGAGCTTTTATTTCATTGAGCATATGAATATTGAACTTGGAGTTCATTGGAAACCAATCTAACATCTGATAATCTACATCCCCCAGGGCTTTCCATTCTATCTCCCTTTGAGGGGCATTCAGAGGCTGAATATTCAGGGCTATTGGTGTCTCCATGGCTAATGAGGCTTCTGAATTGTATGTGAACTGGTTGGAGTGAGCAGAACAACACAGAGGTGTTTCTTTGCAATGGAAGTGTGAATTTTAAGGACCAGAGGGTGAATTGAGCAAACAGCAATTGAAATACTGTTTAAAGAACTGATTAAAACAGTAGCAGGACTGACAGGAGTTTTTCTATGGTGAATTTAGTCAGTTGAGGTTTCTAGTTCACGACTGCGCGAACTAGCTGTGAGTTCAGGTCAATTTGTCAAATGCGGGCTCTGCAGAAGGTTTATTGTTCCACCAGTTTGAAATAGGTGCAGGTCACTGGGTAATTGATGGTGAAATCAGTGTTTTTAGGCCTTCTTAAACAGTTTGTTTGCAGAAATATGATAAAACCAGGTACAGGGAATTATCTTGAGAAATACCTTGCGAATGGCCGATAACAGGTTGCAACTGCAGGTACAATGGAGGCGCCGACGGTTTCAGAATCAAATTTGGCAGGTTGGCGCTGGTTTGAACGTAAACAGCATGCAGAAATAACAACAGTTTCTTTTGGCAAAAGTGGAAAAAACATGAAATTTTGGCCAATATATGGATTTTTGGCATATTGGCGCGTTTTTGGGGATGACGTCAGCATGACGTCATCAGGTGGGGTCGAAGTCGGATGACGTCAGCATGATGTCACTGGGTGAGGTGGCAGGCTGTGATTGGTCCACGGGGATAGTGAGGTGGCGGACATATCAGCGCGGGGGCGGACGAAGATGCTGACGCGACGGCGGGGTGGCAGTGACGTGGCTCTGACGTGGGGATGACGCAGGCCCGGCAAAACTGGTGGTAAACAAAAAGGCGGTAATGGTTTTCTCGGACCGCCTACGATACGGCGATGGTTTTGTCAGAGGGCAACCCGAGAAATTGTGAGGGCGACGCGTGGCAGAGGCCTGACGTCACCCTCTGACAGTTTCTCGGGTACTAAATGTCGGACGTCGGGCCCAACCCGATATGTATAATGGCCGTCCGATCAAAAGCGCTCGATCGGACGGTTGATGGGTTGATGAGTTATGCGGTTGATACGGCAGCGGGGGAGGATTATAATATTATATTTTTTGGGGTCTGCGCCCGGCGGAAAACCTTCGAGATATGGTGTTTTGCAATGTTTTTCAATGTATTTTGGAATAAAAATAATGCGGGCGGATACTTTGGATAAGCGAATAAAAGTGGGTTTTGATGTTGTTTTGCAATTCAAAGCGGGTTATGGGTAAAAAAGGGTCTTTTATAAGGTTTTCTTGGCAAACAAAGGGTTTAATGGGTCCAATGAATTCAGAAGAGGGGAGAGGGGTAAGGCTTAGGTTTACCAAAGTGACCAGATGTCATTTGGATCCCTGACAGAGAACATATGGCTATAATGCCAAGGAGGGGATATTTATACAATGTTTGGGGTTTAGACACCATGGTGTTAATAATAGTAGGGGAAAGGGTAACATAGGGGGTTTTACATAATAGGGTTAGGGTTAATATGGATGAAAAGGGTGGATGAGGGGAGATACCACTAAGTTTGTTTGAAACTCACTTAGTTTAGGGAGTAGATCAAAATGAAAAGAGTTTTAGACAAGAAATGTGGCTTTTAAAGGAATAAGAACCCATATAAAACCACAATTCCTCCATGAATCTCAACTGATGAGGGAATGTTAGTAATGAATGGGAAAAGGGGAAAAAGGGAGGTTAGACATGCTGCTTTGCTTTGCTGCCACCTGATGAAGAAGAACACCTTCTCAATTCACTGATTTTGCTTTGTGAACTAGACTAACACACATTCAATTGTAAGGAATGCCACTTTTGCAACCCCAACTGCCTACCCATCTACTTGCCTAGCATTTTTTTTGTTTCTTCTTGGAGGGTGCATTTAGGCTTGCAGACCCTTATTTGCCTTTTTCTTTCTTTGGCTTTTTCATTTTGATATTCTATCTGATGCTACCCTTATTGCTTCCAAGGTCCCAGATTAAGCAGTTGGGAGCCTTACTTTCTCTACCTAAGCTACTTGTCTGCCAAGATTAAACAGTTTGGACAGACTTTTTCCTCTATTCTACAACTGAAAATTTAAAACATGGCATGATCCAGATTAGGCTGTTAGACCATCCATCAAAGATTGAGTCCACATCAAGCTATTTACACACCTTGTCTTCCCTTGGAAATATGTGATCTTTGCATCATCAAAGCAGAGCATATTTGGAACTTTTCACTGCCAATCATGAAACATGAAACCTATTGGTATAGGTAGCAAACAATATGTATAACAAATACTACCAAGAACAATATGTTATATTTAAAAGATAATTATAATCTAGAAATAAGTAAAAATAATTCAACAAACTTACTTTCGAAATTCCTCAAACATTTCCTACAATGATAATTCCCTTGACCTCACACGAGATGATATTTCTTTGAATAGTTTTTCATCCTTCAATCCTTGCAATGCTCTCCAAGGCCTGATAGTCATATCTTTTGGAAGCTTTTTCATTTCAGGACCTCATTTATTGTTGCTAAATATCAATGGTTTAGACATTTTGGCCTTCTGGGTTTTAATGCCAATGTTGTCCCACATGCTAAAAATCTCATTAACCAATTCCCATATCTCTCCAGTTCTAAATGCCAACTAGAAAATGTTATCAATACCTTTGAACATATCAGTATTTACTTTGTCACTTTTTGAATTGATTTTCCCCTCAATTTGATAGCCTATTTCCATGCAACATTCCTTTCGAAAAACTATAGTAGCATTTATCCTATCCCCACCACATTTTTCTTCAAATTCACTATGAATAAATCTAACCCCTCGGATGAAATTCATAGACATCCTATACTCATTATCTGAATTATGATCCCATGCCATTAAATTTTCCTCTATATTTGATAAACCAGCATAAATGATACATTTCGTTGTTTCAAAATGTGGGTTATTGGGATATTCATCCATCAATTTTCTTTGAGCTTCTACAAAATAGTTCCCCCTAAGCACATAATAATTGTATTAAAAACATTTTGACTTATCAAATGCTTCTTTGTTCAGAACTTGAACTAGATCAACAAGAAGCACATAATTTACCACATGAGCATATGGATTGTACCTCATCAATGTCTTCATGTTGTGAACATGCAGGTGGTGTGGCTTTTTGATTTGATATTTACATTTTCCTTCACTTGCCTTATAGATTTGTCTCACATAAAGTTGAAATGTACGACCACCCTCAATTGAGTTTCTCTTTGTCAAGTTCTGTCGAATGGCATTTGTTTTGTTTTAATACTTCCATCCTCTAAATCAGATCCTGGTGTAATGATTTCCCTGTTTTCTTTTGAAGTTTCACTACAATCTTCACTTTTGGTAATGACTACTTGAGAATGTTCAACTTCACATTTCTTCCTCCAAACATTCTCATCATTAACTAGAACAAAGACATTCTTGGGCATTGTTACCTTTTCTCTTTTATGGCTCTTCTCCTTTCTAACATTAGTTCCAATGTCATCCTTAGTAATGGAAACATATTATT
This sequence comes from Pinus tabuliformis, assembly GCA_031772625.1. Taxonomy (NCBI): domain Eukaryota; kingdom Viridiplantae; phylum Streptophyta; class Pinopsida; order Pinales; family Pinaceae; genus Pinus; species Pinus tabuliformis. Next base: position 605,940,823 of record CM062815.1, read on the forward strand.
CAGTTTCAGTTTCAACTTCCTCATCTTCAAAACTAACCTGTCTACCTTTTCTAGATATATCCACTAGAGGTATTTTTTTTCCGATCCTTTGGATGTAGTTTTGTACCATCATGAATTACTACTTTTTTCTTGTTTGCCATATCTTCTTCTGACCCTGAGTAGAAACTGCTCACAACATTCATAACATCTTTCTTTATGAAATGAATGCCTACCAATATAATTGAAAGACTTTCAACAAAATTCTGTCAAAAAAATATCATATGTCAATAAAAACTAAGTTATAAAAATATAATGAGACAGTTAAAATAACGCAAAATACAAAAATAAATAACAATACTTACTATATATTGTGTAATCTCATTTACGATTTGTTTACACAACTTTATAGATACCTCTCTCATGTCATATAATGAATATAATAACTGATATTTAATCATGTCATGTGACTTGGGTAGTTTTGTAAGTATATAAACAACTTCAATGTCTGGTACCAAACACATGTCTATGACCTTTCCCAAAACCTCATAAATTCCACTATCGTTAGGGATATCGACATATAGATATATCTGCACATCTTCGCCTTCTCTTCCTTTCACATACCATATATTTTCTGGAAGTCTCACTTCTTTTGATTTCTTCCAGTATGAAATCATCTTCTTATCATTTGAGGAACTTGAAAGATTTATAGCTATCAGCTCAGGTTTGGTTCGTTCAACAGTGATTTTTGAGGATTCACCTTTAATTTTAACAGTCATTGGTCCAGAAAGCTTCACAAAAATATTTTTTGATGCAATTTTCCTGCAAAAAAAACACATATATAAATCAATAAATTAAAAAAATATAATAGCTTAAATTAACAAATAAAATGATAAATAATAATTAATTTTGTAAAGCATAACAATTTTTTAAAAATAAGAAATTAAAAAAATAGAGCCCCCTGCCGCCCCACACCGGCGGCTCAATGGCTTGCCACCTGGGCCAGCCGAGGGGGTTGAGGACTGGTGGCCAGCGCCCCGCCCCACTCGGTGGCCCAACAACCTATTAGGGTGGCGGGCCGATTCTTCCCGGGTGGGGGGGGGGGGGTGTTGGGCAGCCAGGCCCCCGCCCCTCCCCCACGGGTGCGTTGGGCTGTCAGGGAGCATGACCGGGCCCACGACGCCCCCTGCAGACGTAGTGGGTAGATCTGAATCATTTAATTTTTAATTTCTAAAAAAAAAAAAAAATCATTAAATGTATTAAAGTTTAAAACTTACACACGACAAAAGAAAAACTAACCTTTCAAATGTGATAATCTTTCGTTAAATATGTTGTTGATAGTAATGTAGCTGCTCCACAAATTCGCTCCAAGTTTTTTAACGAACCTCAAAGAACCTTGATGTGATGTGAGGAATAGTGATAATGAAATTTATGTTATAGCAGAAATTACAGAATTGTTTTACCACATGGTTAATGTGGGACTAATTTGTTTTTATAAAAACTTTAACATGTAAATTTTGCTATGGTGATATAGGGAACCATGATAAAACGAACATTATGGAATTGCTTAACCGCACGGTGAATCTGGGATTAATTTGTTTTTATAAAGACTTTAACGTATAATTCTTGTTATGGCGATATAGTAAAATATGATATAGCAAACATTACGAAATTTTTTTACAACACGGTGAATGTGGGATTAATTTGTTTTAGAAGATATAATAAAATTAAAAAAAAAATTCAATTGTCTAGTAAATATTATATAGTTTAAGTAAAAAATTAATTTAAGTAAAAGATTTAGTTTACAATTTTAATTTAAATATTTAATTTAAAAGATTTATTTCATAAGAAAATTTTAGTTAAATTTTTTTAATAAATTGTAGAAGAAAATTATGGAGGGAAATACATGAAACGAAATTTTTGGAGGTTAAAAACTTTGGCAAATTTTTTTGGAGGGAAAATTTGGAGGGAAATTTCCATTCTTTAAGCTATATATTATCATTGGGAGAGAGTGCATTTGTATCATTCAACCTCTTCTGTTTGAAAGGCATGGATTCTTCTGATAGTGAAGTTTCACTTTGTGAAGGATCAACATCTTCGTCGTGTAACAACTCTATTCATATTGATGAATATAATGGAAATTCTTCCACTATGAATAGAGAGTCAAATCTTCCACTTAGTCCTAATCCTAAGGACTATGAGAGCAACACTGATGAAAGATAGGATGAAGAATTTCAAATAAATAAAGAGTCACGGTTTCCACTTAGTCCTAATCCTATGGACTATGAGAGCAGCAGTGATGAAGAGCATGATGAAGATTTTAAAATAAATAAAGAGTCGCGGTTTCCACTTATTCCTAATCCTATGGACTATGAGAGTAGCAGTGATGAAGAGCATGATGAATAATTTCAAATGAATAGAGTGTCACGGTGTCCACTTAGTCCTAATCCTATGGACTATGAGAGCAGCAGCGATGAAGAGCATGATGAATAATTTCAAAAGAATGGAGTGTCATGGTGTCCACTTAGTCTTAATCCTATGGACAATGAGAGCAGCGGTGATGAAGAGCATGATGAAGAATTTCAAAATAATGGAGTGTTACGGTGTCCACTTAGTCCCAATCCTATGGACTATGAGAGAAGTAGTGATGAAGAGCATGATGAAGAATTTCAAATGAATAGAGTGTCACAATGTCCACTTAGTCCTAATCCTATGGACTATGAGAGCAGTAGTGATGAAGAACATGATGAAGAATTTCAAATGAATAGAGTGTCACGATGTCCACTTAGTCCTAATCCTATGGACTATGAGAGCAACAGTCATGAATAACATGGTGAATCATTTCAAATGAATAGAGTGTCACAGTGTTCACTTAGTCCTAATCCTATGGACTATGAGAGCAACAATGATGAAGAGTGTGATGAATATTTTCAAATAAATAAAGAGTCATGGTTTCCACTTAGTCTTATTCCTAAGGACTATGAGAGCAGTAGTGACGAAGGATAGGATGAAGCACTTAGCCCTAATCCTAAGGACTATGAGAGAAGCAATGGCGAAGGGCAGGATGAAGGATTTTTAGTAAGTAAAGAGTCACAATTTTGACGTAGTCCTAATCCTATGGACTATGAGAGCAGCACTGACAATGCACATGATGAAGAATATCCAATAAACATCGAGTCAACTTTTCCATTTAGTCCCAATTCGAAGGACTATGAGAGTAGCCCTGAAGAAGGGCAAGGTGAAGAATATAGTCCAATTTAATATTTCAAAATCACAGATGATCATAGTGAGGATAAAATTCCTTCGAATGATGATGAAAATTCTTATACAAATGATGATCAAATGATGGAGATGTTGCCAGGAAATATTGTATCGAGGAGTAGGAGCAGACCTTTTCGTATCAATCCAAGATCTTCTAGTTATACAAGGGGTAGAGTAGAATATCTGAAGAGAAAAATTTCTATCAGTGCTCTCATTCAAGTGAATGTTGTCAAAAATATTGCTTGAAACATATGGATTTCAAGTTTGAATTAGATAAAAGGAAGAGATATTTGTCAATGAATAAAATCATGCAAAATTCATATTTTGTGGGGTGCATGCAATCTGCATTATCAGTTTATGATTATCATATTGGGTCTTTATTTATCTGTAGAAAGGCTTTCAAAATGTTTCATTCAATGGGTAATTTTCTTCTGTCAAGAATCCAAGAAAAATTGGAAAATGATCCCACATTTTATTCAGAAGTATGTCATAAATGACAGTTTGGGCCATTATCAAATACTGCAATGTCATGGATGAAAGATTTATTTTCAAAGCATGGAGAGTGTACACCAAATAGAGAGACAATATGTATTCAAGATCATTTCTCAAGACGAGAAATCGACAACTTATACAAATAATATGCAGAAAGTGTTAAGGGACATGGTTGATTTATGACATATCAATATTTTGTGAAAGTATGGAAGAAAGAATTCAGCAATGTTCATATTCCTAAGAAGACAAGGATGGGGATTTACAGTACATGTGCTTCTCTTAAATAAAAAAAGGATAAATGTGAAGTGTCAGAAAGAGGTAAGCATTCATAAATTTAACTTTTAAAATTGTATAGTCATCGACTATGAAAACATATTTCTTAATGACTTTGTTTTTGTTTTGTAGATTCCATTATCAAAGAACTTCAGGAGCATCGTGAACAACAAACAAGTGAAAGGAAAAAGTTGTACAAGCATCGAAAGAAGTGTTATGATAATCTGAATAAATATTTGGGTTTGATAATTGATGGTATGGACCAGAAGAAAACACTTTTACCATAGTTTGTTCGGACACCCGAAAATTTGCAGGAGGAAACTTATATTCAGTATCACATGGTCGGTTGTATGGTCTTCAATGGGAAAATGTTGCCAAGGTTGTACTTCAAAAATCCAAATATTCATAATGATGCAAATATGACAATAACCATAATTCATGATGTGCTTTCTCATTGGTATGGTAATCTTCCTGAATTTTTGTATCTACAATTGGACAACACTTGCTGTGAAAACAAAAGTCAGATTATTTTTGGATATCTAAACATGCTTGTTAAATTGAGAATTTTTTAGAAGGTAAAGGTTGGTTTTCTTCTTGTTGGGCACACTCATGACCATATTGATCAGATGTTCAATCATTTTTCAGTCACATTGAAGAGGAAGGAAGTTGGGAGCTTGCCATCATTAATTGAATGTATTAAGAGATGATACTTGCCAGAGCCTAATTTTGATGTGTTAGAAGAAATTGTCGACATGCAAAGGTTTATTCTGGGATCACATGGTGAGGAGAAATGCATTGAAAAACTTAATGAAATTAGCTTCCAACATCAATTTCATATCAAAAGAATTGATGGGAAAACACTAATATGGGGCAAGAAGTATTCAACTACTACAAAATGGGCACCATCATCATGCTTGAAATTTATGAAGTTCATTCTAGGTCATCCAATATTTGCATCAAATATATTGTTATTACAATCAATTGCTGAAGTTCATAATGCACGCAGACAGAGTAGAGATATAAATTATTCTAATTGCCTAGAAGAAATTAAAAAATGTATTAGATATACATATGAGTACTTTGATATTGATGGTTCAGTTTGGTGGGACTCTTTTTTTAATAATCAAAGTGATATCATTTCAATAACAACAAATTAAGATATACCTTTGAAAAATCCATGTATTTTGCCACAAAATGTGTCAAATGAACATGAGGAAAGAAACATTGTTGAAAAGCAACAATCTCAAGGCATTATTAATTCTTAACAGGTAGAGGAAAGAGAGATGTATATTGGTTCCATAAGCTCTCATGGACAACGTGAATCCATGGAAGTCCTTTACAGGGGTTTAGTACAAGGTATTAAGGAGGATTGCATGATCGCAGTGCTAGCAGATGGAGATCCCAATGGTTATCCATTCTGGGTTGCTAAGGTTAGAAAGGTCATTACAGAAAATGAAGATGTTACAGGTGTTGAAATACATTGGTGTGCCACAAACACACACCCATTCAATGGTGCGTATAAGCCAGAGATGGTAGTTGATAAAAAATTTGGCAGAAAGAGAAAAAGAAAGGGTACAAATATAAATCGTCGCCGCACAGACCTCTTAAAATTGTAGGATGTTGACATACTTGTTTATGACTTCAATTTAACAAAGAGAGGAACTCTTCGCTTCAAGACAATAGAGATTCTGAAAAGGTTGTTACCAGAAGGAAGAATGTTGAGATGGGAGTCTGTTGAAACTAGTCGTAGATCTAGAAGAATTTTGAAACCTGAAATGGTGGGCACGCATGTGGACTCAGATGGGGCACTAGTTGATGAAATAGAAGAATATGGAACATCTTCATCTTCATTTGAAGATGTGAATTCAGATGGTGTGCAAGAAAATATGAGTGATTTTGAATAATTGTCTAAGACAGTTTATATAATTGATGTTTGCATCATCTGTTTGAATATAAAAAATAAACTAATTTTGAATAACTGTTTTAGACAATTATTCAAAAATAAACTGATGTTTGAAATTATACTTAGGAAAGAAAAATGTTATTCTACCAAAAACATTAGTGTGTTTTTTTCCTCAAAAACAGTTGTTTTTTGCACATAAAAATTATGTTTTAATGCCATTTTTTCAAAGGTTGAAATTTGACCCTAAAAAAAAAACCATTGTTCTAGTATCAACACTTTTCGTTTTTAGGGTGTTTTTTGCACAATTTTTTCACAAAAAATTGGTTTTCACTACCATTTTTAAACCATATTGAAAATTGACCCTAAAAAAAAAAACCATCGTCCAGTAAACACACTTTTCATTTTTAGCACTGTTTTTCATGTTTTCTTGGGGTCTTTTTTATAAGAGTTCCCATTTTGAGTTTATAGTTCCTGTTTCAAAATTTACATTGTTTGTGCTTCTTCATCTTCAGGGTGTTGTTCTTTGCTTGTGGCTTTGATGGGTTGTCTTGGGTAGCACCACCTTGGATTGGTCCTTTGTTCTGCGGTTTGTGGGCATATTTTCATTGCTTTGGATTCACAGATCCAAAGTCCTGCTTCTTCTGTTTAAACTTCTACTCAATATTGATAGCATACCGATATGTCATGTCGATCGAGGAAATGTCCAGGAACTGCATCCCGTCCTAGATGTACTTTTGTAGACAACCAGGGTACTTGAGCACAAAATTCCGCATAGTATCCTTGATACCCAACTTTGTGCGAAGGGTATGGAGAGTATTTATAACTCCGGCACATCTTGGTCACTTCCCTTTTGTAGCGTGGTCCACTTTATGTATTTGTCTTCATAGCTTGCTACAGGGTAATATTATTACTTGATGGCGTCTAAAAAAGAATTCCAAGTGGTTGCATCTGAAAACAGTGAGGATTCACTCTCGTCCTTTTGTTCATAGTAGGTTTACCACCAATCCTTGACATTTGGGGTGGCTTTAAGAAGTGCAAAAGTAATCTTTTCCTGATTGGAAAAGTCATGAACTGAAAAATATCCTTCCAATAGATTTAACCATTTATCTATGACATCTTTATCTATCAAGCCTTCGAATATTGGAATATCAAAGTTAAGTTGTACCTTAAAAGGAGTGGTAACTCCAAAGTAGTTGTTAGATGAAGATGCATCACCTATGTGTAGCCGTCAAACGATCTGGGCAAAGTTATCCAACATCGCATCCCTCTGTCGCTCGAGGGCTTCCTCGAGCAACATTTTTAAAGGATCTCCTACCCCCTCATCTTTATTTTCTTCCACCATGGGAGGTCCTCAAGTTTTGTGAGGCTGGTCTTGCAATGCTTCAACTGGATCAAGCCTTAACTCCTTATACCCTAACCTCGTTGGGGACATGCAAAGAAAAACAAAGAAAGAGAAGACCACTTTGATACCATTGATCAACACTTAAAGAGGAACACAACAACTTACAAACATAGTCATCAACACAAAGAAGCAGCAAAAAAACACTTCATTTCATTAATAGAAAAAAATTAAACTATGCTTACAAAAAGAATGGAAATAAGATAGCTCGGGCGATGGTAGCTTATCTCTTAGAAGAGATGTGGCAGCTACATGCCTCGTAACTCTATTATAATGAGGCTCAAGGGCTTATTTATTATTGGAAAACATGAGAAAACCATAAACAACCCAAACCCTAACCCCAGGAGATGTAACACCAAGAGTTTGTGGGCCTTGTTGGGGTTCGTTGGGAAACCAACTTCCCAAGGGCGTAACTTGGTCATATTATCTCCGTTTGGCACACACAATACCTTGTTGGAAAGGTCTCTCTGAGTACTATAGGTTTCATTGTAGGCCCTTTCCTATGGCAATGGGCCTACCTCGGAGCCCCAAAAAAATGTCGTTTAGGGGGTCAAAACTGCTCCGAAGTTATGGACCTGAAAAATTTCTAAAAATAATAAATGTTGAAATAAACAAGGAAACAGATGAAATTGACTGGGGGGTATAGGTGGAATAGGTGGGTGGCCACCAATATCCACCTGGATCATCAACCCGCCTTGTCAAATAATCATTTGTTGTGATTATATATCTCGCACCAGTGTTCTTCCCAGGTGGGTTGATAAGACTAATGAAATCAATGGCCCATTTGTCGAAGGCCTGCAATGTCACCTGTGGAACCAATGGAATAGTGTGCGCCACCATAATCCTTCTCTTAGAACCTTCTGCGCAGTAGCCTTCCCTCCATAATGTACACCAACAACACCTCCATGAGCTTCTACCAAAATAACCTATCTTTCATGTTCAAGGACATACTTGCACAATATTTCATCTGGTCCCATATTATACAAATTTCTTGCTATCAACAAAAAATCAGCTGCTTTTACCACCAACTCCTTCTTTTGCTGCATAGTGCATTATGCAGAGGCCATTCCTATAGCCAAAAACTGAATAATGTTTACAAAGTGATCATCTGAAATCCTGATTGCAAACAAATGTGCGTTGGGAAGATTATCTTCAATGTTTGTTGGTTCTTCCCCTGTTACCAACCTTGATAAGTGATCATGCTCGACATTCAACCTTCCTGGTTTAACAACAACTTCAAAATCATACTCCTGAAATAACAACATCCATTTACAAATTTTCCCTCCTAGGATAGGCCTATTCACCAAATATTTCAATACAGAATGATCTGTGAACATATTAAAATATGATCCCAGCAAATAATGTCTTAATTTCTGCAATGCCTATACTATAGCCAAGCCTTCTCTTTCTGTGGTAGTGTAGTTCTTCTCTGCTTTAGATAACTTCCTTCTTCCAAAATCTATAGGGTGATCGATTTCTCCTGCACTAGGCTGTGTCAATACTACTCCCCAATCTATGCAAGATGCATCTACATGAACATGAAATTCCTTATTCTAGTCCAGGAAAACCAAGATAGGCGTAGTTACCATCTTTTCTTTCAATATATCGTGACTTTTTTGGCATTCCTCCTTCCATTGAAAAGTCACATCTTTCTTCAATAGTTTCTCCATTGGCACAGTTATTTGCACATACCCCTTAATAAATTTTCAGTAATATCCAGTGTGTCCCAATGTAGTGCACAACTATCTCATTGTTTTTGGTGGAGGTAAGTTCAAAATGACAACTATCTTCACGGGATCTGGCATCAAACCCTACTTGCACACAACATGCCCCAATAGTATGCCAAAAGTCACACAAAATATAGATTTCTTTAAGTTCAATGAGATCTAGTACTGCCTACATGTGTCTAGCATAAGCCTTAAGCTCGCAACATGTTTTTGCAATAGTCCAAATATTGTCCAATCATGAAAGTATACCTCTAGGAATTTGTGTATGTACTCCTTGAATGTGGCGAGCACAACTCTCGAAAATATGGAAGGGGCATTCCTTAACCCAAAAGGCATCACTGTATACTGATATGATCCCCACTCTATTGCAAATGTGGTCTTATGCCTATCCTCTGGTGCAATCTTGATCTGATGATAGGCAAAAAATCCATTTGTGAATCAGTAGGCCTCTTGTCCTCCTACATTATCTAGTACGTCATTTGTAAAGGGTGTACGGAAGGGATCATGTACGCATGCATCATTTAATTTCCTTATATCCACACCAATCATGATTTCTCCTTTAGTCTTCTTTTCCTGGACCATCATAGGACTTACCCACTCTGATTCCTCCACAGGTTCGATGATCCCTATCGTTATCATTTTATCTAACTCCTCTTTCACCTTTTACTTATATTTTGGGTTCAATCTGTATGGTCTTTGCTTGACCATCTTCACATCAGACTTAAGAGGTATTTTCATAACTTCTAAATCTCCTACTATACCCTTCATTTCTGAAAAACTTAGTAGGGAACAAATTCTGATATTCATGAAGCAATTTCTTAACCTTGATGACTATCTCTTCATCCCAATAATCTCCTGTAGTTGCAAACTTTGGTTCCTCTTCTGATCCTATTTTCACGTTCTTATTAATTACTGGCTTCACTATATCTGGTACTTTTGGCTTAGGTCTAGTGACTTTGCAGTGTCCTTCTGATTCTGCTATGTCGATATTGCGCGGAACTTCATCTTCTTCTGCAATAATGTTATAACATTCCAATGCATGTTATATCCACGTAGTCCAATCCGATTTCTTCCATGTCAGTGAGGTTAGATTCCCAAAGATATTTTCTCTAAATGTCTGAAGAGCTGAGTCTATGCATGGGAAATCATCTTCAAAACTGAATGTTAATATAAACTCTTCAACCAAATATTCCCAATTTATAGTACGATGGCGCAGTTTTGTTTCTAGGTACGAGTTCATAGGAATTGTCTCTAATGTGTGGATAAACCTGTGTACCCATTCCTACTCTAGAACTTCCTCCCATATTGTAGTGCATCAGTGAATATGCTCCTTAGAGTCAGCTTTACCATCATATTTTACCTCTATTTATGTATCTACTAGCCCAAACCTAATCCACATTAATCTTCAACACTCCTACCAATCTACTATATTTCTTTTATGTGCACCCCACCATCTAGCAGGGGTAGATCTCAGGGCCACATCCAAAGCTAACAACCTTTTCTCTTCTGGTATTTCTCATTCATAATCATTAAGGAAAGTTCTTAAATTACCTAAACCATCATAGTAAGGCAAGTTACATACCTCAAAACTTATACAACGAAGTGATTTAGTGATCCTTGCACATCGCCTTGTAGACACTTCGTGTAGCCTATTCTACCAATTTTCCATTTCTTCTTCTGAATCTAAGGTACCAGAACTATCCTCATCCCGGCTAAATTTTCCATCTACAGTGGTGTTATTCCATTCCTCTTCTTTGGTTGTCATCAACAAAACTTGCTGAGATTTGTTTGCGTTCAACTGTTTTCACCTTCCAAGGAGGTTATTATGAGCAAACATCTAGGGTGGAAATGGGATCACCCCTCTCACCAATTGCAGCAAACTTATACATGGAGTACTTTGAGAAGAAATCCCTTGAATCATATCCTTTGAATTCATCTTGGTGGAAGAGATTTGTTGATGATATCAACATTAAATGGACTCATGGTAGGACAGAACTTGATAAGTTTTTTAAACACCTTAATTCTATCTGTCCTGAAATAAAATTTACTATGGAGCTTGAGGAGAACAAGATCATTCAACTTTTAGACATCCTTATTATCAGAAAAGAGGATGGCTCTTTAGGACATAAGGTATTCAAGAAGTAAACTCACACAAAAAAATACCTCCACAATGAATCTTATCATCATCCTCCCCAAAAGTTTGGCATTCTTAACACTCTTACTATTAGAGCCCTTAGAATATCTGACTCTGAGCATCTTGATGAAGAAAATAAGCATTTATCTTTAGTATTTAAGAGTATAGGCTATAGAGAAAAATAAATTAAAAAAGCTATAGAAAGATATGAAAGGAGGGTTTTATCCCAAGAGCCTCAGGCTCAAGCCCAACCTCATTGTGGTAGAGTGTTCCTACCATACATTCAAGGGGTGATAGATAAGATTGCCAAGATCTTGAGGAAGAAAGACATATTCACGCAGTTCACAGCACCTAGAACAATTAAGCAAGGTATGAGGTCTGTGAACGATAATATTGATAAACATCAACTCAAGGGAGTATATAAAATTAACTATTCTTGTGGCAGGAGTTATATTGGAGAAACAAGTCTCTCCCTGCAAAAGATACTGAAAGAACACAGAGCCAATATTAAGAATGGAAGGTCTCGCACTTTGGCCCTTGCAAAACACTCCTAAAAAACTAAGCACCATGTTTGTTTGGAGAACGCCTCAATTATCGCAAGAGAAGAGGAGTATCAAAGGAGGAAAATTAGGGAAGCTCTTGAGATTATAAAGCATCCACATAATCTCAATAGGGACAATGGGATCGAGATCAGTGGAAATTGGCTTTCTTTAATCAGGCAGATTAGGTCCGCCAATTCTTCTCAGATATAACATCTCAGGTACTGTTTTCCTTTCCTATCCTATTAGAAAAATATTAATATATATTAACCATCAAATCTTATACTATAAATAAATTATTATTATTATTATTATGATTATGATTATAATAATAATTATTTATTTATTTATTTATAATATCTATTAATTAATCAATTATTTCATTGTAAAAATATTCATTACATCTCTAAATTTATAAATAAAAGCAATTATTTTTAATTATTAATTTTATTAATTATTAATCCATTATCTTTTTATAATAATATTTATATTATATAAATAATTAATTTCTATTTCAAAAATTATTTAGTAGTTATATTAATTTATTCAATCAATTATTTATTATAATAATATTTATATTATTATAAATAATTTATATTTAATAATATTTTTTTGTTTTTAGGAATAATCTATTTTTAGTTAATTTATTATTAATTCATTATTTAGATCATTCTTCATCAAGTTTTATTGTTATTAATAATAATAACTAATAGTTAAATATTTTGTTTATAATAGTGATTTAAAATATTATTATTTATAGATATGAAAAACAATATTAATAATAATTATTTTTAACTCTTAATTTAGGTTTTTAATTCATTATTAGCGGACCTTTTATCTCATCCTATAAATTTGTTCATATAACTATTTATCATCCGTTCAAGCTCTTTTATCATCATTCAGAAGTCCTGATGATGGATCCCTTTTGGGATTCGAAAGGTTGAAAAAGTATGATTATTACTCTGGATACTCTGAAATACAACTTAACAAATGTTGTCCACATCTGTTGCGCAATAATCATCTCTGACAGGCTCTGTATATCTCTCCCCTTCTGATGGGTCCAATGGAACAATTACTCTCATGTTGTCCTTTTCAAATACCATTTGCCTCTTCTTTAAGTTGATTATAGAAGAAATATCAAATGCCCAATCTAGTCCAAGCAATGCTGGATAGGGGTTTTTGTCATCCACAATTTCTATCACTCCAAAGTCTACAATAGTGCATACTCCTTCAATGTCTATTGTTACACCTGATAGTCTTCCTAAGGGGAAGTACTTCTACTTATTTTCCATTCTTAACTAAATATGTTACCATTGAAGCTTCGGCTTACCCATCAACTCCCATGTCTTCTTCGGTAAAAAATTGCCATCAGATCCTAAATCCAGAATAACTTGATCCATGTGTTATTCTTTGATCTATGTAGTGAGCCTCATTCCTTTTCTAGTCCTCCTCTTATGTCAATGTAAATTGTTAACATCAGGCATGTCGCTTCATGGTACTTCTTTAGAAGCATAAGAATCTATCGATTCCTGTAGCCCTTCTACAACTTTCTGATTTCTTAACAGCTTCATGCAAGTTTGTAGGAAATACTTTAAAATGTTTGGATCCACATCTTGTGTCGCAGCTGATATTATGTCGCAGTTATTCTTCTGCATTGGTTTTGGATGCCTGCTAGAGGTTGAATCCCCATCATCCATAAAGCTTCACCTTGCCTCCATAAACACTTCTTTTTCCTTCTAAACATTGAAAGAAAGAACTTTCTCCATAGTCTTTATTACCCATGTAGCTTCAGATTCCTTATTTCCATTTATTTTATCACCTCCAGTCGCAACTCCACTCCTTGTTACAATACTAATGCAAGGTTTATTGGTGATTGGTTTTGCATCCATCACTTGCAGGTTCTATGTTGGTTTTTGGTTCCTTTTCTCTTGCATATTTTTCATAAGAATAGGACACTCCTCAATAACATGATTAAATGGTTTACAATACTTACATGTGGTGGTGGGATTCTGACAATCTCTTGCAAAATGTCTTGCTTGGCCATAGTTATAACAAATAATCTGGTCATGTCCTTAACCAACTCCTCCTCAACCTCTTCCTTGGAAGCCTCCTCAACCACCGCATTGTCTCTGGTCTTCGTGTCCCTATTCTTTTGCCTGCATTCTATATGCATCAGCACCTCGCTCCATCAAAATTTCATAAGCTCGACAATTTTTTCATCATGTCCCAATGATTTGGAGAACTTGCAGTATAGGTTCCTTGGAGTTTGCACATATTTTTGCAACAAATAGAAATCTTATGATCGGTGTTGGCCTCTAGTTTTGCATATTTCACACCAGAGACTAGATCATGTATTTAATGGATTTGGCACTCCACTAGCCATATATTCTCTAAAAAGAGGGCACTTCTCCTTAGAATGACCCTCTGATTTGCACTTTTTACACCATACTTCTTTGCGAACTTCATTTCCCTTCTTAATATTATCTTGTATCTACAGGCTCAGGTTTGCTAGGTTATTCTTAATTTGCTACACCCCTGCATTGGTATCCCCTATAGGTGAAGCTTCTAATTTCATCGTAAGTTCTAAATCTTTGACTTGAGTTTCTAGCTTCTGTTGCATCAAAGGCAATCTTATATGTGGAAGAAGCACAACTATGAACCATTCCTTATGTTGATGTGGAGCTATGTCAAAGCTCACCTGATATAATAATACATTGAATCTTTGATCGAATTCCCAAACAGACTCAGTAAGCTTCTGTTTGATTTCTTTTAATTATGTGATGCACTGTGACTCAAACTTCGACTTCTTAAATTCTTTTACTAACGTTGTTTTAATGAATACGAAAGATCTGAGCTGATTTCTCGAATACTTCATGTACCACATCAATGCTCTATCTCAGAATGTCGTGACAAGTTTTAGCTTTCTTTATATTTTCATCATGGACCTACTTCGTTGTCCGTACTGCTTCACATAAAAATGAGAACTGCTTTAGATCCCCTAATCCAGTTCCTTTAAAACCAACTAGATATCATCAACCATATTTATGCCTGAAGGGGGAGGGGGAGGGGGGCTGGGATTCATAAGGGGTAGGGGGATGGGGGGATAGGGGGATGGGGAAAACCAAAAGCAGGTTGATTATTACTCAATTCGGGGTTCAATGAAATTTTACACTGGAAGGGTGAATATTGTGGAGTTAGTTCGGGGTTCTTAGGGAAGCTTCCTTCACTTTTAGATTCCCTCAAAAGATGGCTATAGTCAGTTTCTATGAAAGTCTTTGGATATTGGCCACGATCTCTTTCTAGTGTCTATTCTATATCTTTTTGCACTTCGCGTAGCTCTGATTTCTGGTTCATACTTATTCCCTCTTCTTCCAAACATTAATTTGACTGCATCTATAAGACTCCCTTTTGACAAAGAAGCATCTTAATCCACAATTTTAAATGATTTAGGTACTTACCTTGTAGTCCTTTGAAGAATATTCACTCTTCTTTGCTATAGGACACAATCGAGTCTACATCGAACTTAGTAATAAAACCTCCCATGATTCTATCGATCCAGAAGTCAAAAACCCTTGAAATTTTGTTGTCAGTGTTCTTGAGTTGTTGTATCAATTCAGGAGTCCACTCCTTAGGTTCGTGTCCTTTAAAGCAGTATTTTCTTTAAGTCAACCTTGATATCCACTCATACATCTCATCATGAAATGAATCAAAGAATATTTCGTATTGATATCCAGAGATATACTTCTCCAACCACCTTTCACATGATAGATGAGTGCTTCCACTCTCTTTCTCTGCAAATCCTCATTCCTTCTGTTCTACCCAATCCTAAATCTCTTTCTTCAATGGATTCCACATAAACATATCCCTTAAACAAATCTCAATCCCAAGAATCAAAATGTTTGTTTGCTTAGGTTGGGTTGACCCAGGTTTGATCTTGATTGCACACCAAAAAAACCCTCAATCACTAGCCCTTTTGATAATGACCTACAAAGAAGATCGAAGTCTCACCCAAAGTGAATATGGGAGGATGCAGAACTAGGTTTGTGCAACCTTGAGGGATGATGCAATGTGGTATTTTTATATTTTCTCTTATACTTAACATGCATAAGTTACTTCACAATCATACATTACTTCACTCTATTACATTCCTCACTTAAACACATGCCATAAACAACCATAAACAATACTATGCAGAGGTATAATATAACAAAAATACTAATAAGAAAGAAAAAGATACATACTAATCATACACAAGTTATGCCCATCAAAACTATATTTCTTATATTAATTCTTTGAGAAACCATACAATTTCTTGACTTGCACACCCAGCTACAGACTTTAGGTCTCCACGCACTCAGCTGCAGAGCCTTTCCTTCAAGACCCAAACACAGATTACAAAGATATTTTCTTATGCCTGTATCATATAATTATCATTATCATTATTATTTGGACTTACATGTTTTCTCCTATATATACTAATTACATCAATGAGTACATCAAAATACCATGGTCCTCCTAAAAACAATCAACTATTGCACAAACTCGTTACAAAAGGAAGGGAATTTCACCCACCCTGAAGCCCCTAAAACATCATGTGGTACATATCTCCACGGTACCACGCACTCTGCTCCCTAAAATGCAAAGTTTTAACCAAAAATTGGGCCAACTTGGGTTGCACCCAACACACACAACCCTTTCAGTCCATATGTCTTGAACACATCTAGAAAGTCCTCTTGCCTCCCATTCTGTAACTCCTCAATCTGCATCTATCGATGAGCTCAACTCCTTTAGGTTACTAAACTTGGATCAACAAACTCTTCCCTCTAGCTACCTCCTTTGTCCTTCAAGGTCTACAACATTTACGGTCTTCGATCAATTGTTCACAACTCCATTTGTAAACATCTCTTTGGTATGCCCATGTTTTCCATACTACTGCTCCAAGATGAAAAATCTAGGGCTATGGAGGATGCCTTTCTTCTCACTAAATTAATCCTCTGCAATACAATGAACTAGAGCTAGTTGGTTGGCCCACCTCATTTCCACTTTAGTCCTTCAAAGTTTGCACATCCTTAGGCCCAATACACCCACCCTTCTACCACCCTTGGTTTCCTTCATGAGTATTGGACTTAGGGATCTTGTTTGATAGTCACCTAACAACCGTCCAACTGTACATTGCTATAGGGATTAATGCACGTTGTATGGAAGATGAAGGAACCCTCAAGGGTCTTCTCGGGACCCTTGGTAGACTGTAAGATTATCTGCAGCTGTCACAAACATACATGCATATCCATATTCAATAACTAACTATCAAATCAAGACTGATTCATTACCTCGAGCCTTTGTGTAGAGTTGCTGGAGAGCACAATGCAACTAGGCAGAAGTCCCCTAAGCCGGCTCCAGATCAAGTCCTACACATAGAAAAGACAAGCATAATCACAGCATAAAACCTTGATAATCAATGCATGAATATACAAAAGACATCTAGTTACACATAACTAAGCCACTCATGCTAAAATACATTAAATAAACATATAAATGAATCATAGTACCAACATCACGGAGTGGACAGTACAACTACAGTTCTATTAATGTCAAAAGACTGATTACAACAATTGATTGCATCAGCCATCCCTTACCCCTCCAGCTCCTCTCTCTCTCTCCCTTCTTACCAACTTCGTATGGTTCATTCTGAGACTTTTCTCAAGAATCAAGTAAGCTATCCTTTCAAATGATCTGATCCCTTTCACAATATCTCTAGCTCTGCTTATGTAGCATGTGAGGTTAGGGTTGCCAAGTTTCTCCATGGGTTTCCTTAGGTAAAAGCAATAATGTTTCCATTCTTTTGAGCTCTTTCCCATTTGCATACTCCATTAGGATTAGAAATCCCCCAAATAGGTCAAACTTTGATGTTTCCTTGCTTTTCTGAGTTGATTTAGGAGAGAATATAGGGATATTTCTTAGTCAATCCACTCCTTTGACCCTTAGATCCTCATTAGGGTTTACTAACGATGTCCTCGAGGTAACAAGTAGACTTACTTAGATCACTAACGCTCCCTTAGGCTTACTGAGAAGGTTTATAAATCAGGTTGTTAGTGTGTAGGCAATGTTAGCTTGGAAACAAGTCTTGTGAACTTGGTCATTGCTTCAGTCATCATGTCTTTCCCCTCTGAGTTGATGAGGAGGTCATTTTACTGTATAACAGATGCCCCCTAAAGTGTGAGATCAGAGGCTGCGATGATGGCCGAAATACTTTACTTAACTGTTCTGTTCCTTCTTGACAAAAAGAGAGAGAGGATCAAAGCTTTAGGCAGTACGGGAAACCTGATACAACACATATATAAAACAACTGAAATCATGTCCCGTGTCGGGCATTCCCATGCTCAGTAGCTATGTCAGAGTGATTTTCTCAATGAAGAGATATGACAAGTCTGGCCGCCGATAAGCACAATGAGGATCCGGTGTCATAATAGGATCATTCTAATGAGTTTTCGAAGACTCGTGAACACCAAAGAGTGTTAGGATACATAGGTGCAATAACATCGGGGTATTTAGGCTAAACTCATAGGATGGTAAGATTCATATTAAGAGGTCATCACAAGGAAGGTTTATCTAAGGGAGTGCCATGTTCAAGGGAACGACTACTGCCAAACCATGCTTTCAAATACTAAATACAGTCGTATTATCCACTTTCCCCATATGATTAGTTTAGTGAGTCCAAACGGGTAAACTCATTGATCTTTTCATATTTTGAGAGTTTGAAATGGACTGCAAAAGGAGCGACTCTATGTCCTATCTAATTAGTTTAATGAGTCCAGATAGGAAAACTCCTCGATCTTTTCATGTTTTAAGAGTCTAAAAAGGATCGTAAAAAGAGCGACTCTACATCACATCTGTGTAGTTTAATGAGTCCAGATGAGATAACTCGGTGGTCTTTTCATATTTAGAGAATTTGAAGAGATCGTAAAGAATGACTCCAGGGTGGTCCCTTTGTCATAGTTTTTAACCGAGTGCGACAAAAGTTTAATAGTATACCCGGATCGATTACTTTTCCATGAGCTAATCTAGTGAGTCTGGATAAAGAGAAACCTATGCTCAATAGATGTTGACCTCATTTTTCTATGAGTATGAGGAGACAGACTAAATTTGATATTCATCATGAATTTTTAATGATTCATGCGATGACAAACTCAATACCTTCATTGAATTTTAACGAGTCAAATGAAGAAAACTCAAAGTATCTTTTTCAGTTTAGTGAGTAAGGAAAAAGAGGTAAAATAACTTCTCATTCCTTCTTCGTACATTTAACGAGCCCGAAGAAGGGAAAAAATAAGAGATTTTTCGATTTAAGTGCGAGAAATGGTCCCGAAAAAGCAAGTGCTCATATTGTTGCCATAGATTTTTAACGAGCACGGTGAAGAAAACTCGAGATTTTTCAGTTTAATGAGCGAGAAAAGTACCTAAAAGAATACTCAGAGCTTCTTCATAAGTTTTTAACGAGTCTGAAGAAGGAACTTGGGGTTTTTTTCAGTTTTATGAGCGAGAAAAAAGTCCCAAAAAAGAATGCTCAATCGTTCTTTTTCAGTTTAATGAGCTAGAAAAAGAGGGAAAAAGAGTTGCTCGGACCATCGTTGTATGTGTTTAACAAGCCCAACGATGAAAAACTCGGGGATTTTTTTATTTAAGAGTGATAAAATATCCCATAAAAGAAAGCGCTCATTGAGAATTGCATGCGGCGATTGCTGCCATACATTCCTGAAAGTGCTTTCATCAAAAAAGCAAAATAAAAGCAACAATTTCTGTCAATATGGGGTCATGCATGATAAAAATCATGGGGAATGGACTACTTCCTCTTTAATGACTTCAATTAAGATAAGTCATGTCTCCAAAATAAATATAAGAGAGTTCTTGAGCTTTCACATTCACCATTTTCACTATTTGAGAGTTGTGAGAGCATTTTGGAGCCAAAGAGGAGCAGATTTTCCACGGATGATTGTGGGAGATCCGGGCGACCATTCAACGTGCCGTCAGTCCCAGGTAGATGCCAAAACCTTAATCTTTGCTTTACTTAACCTTTTTTATCAGTTTCTGGGGTGGATTTTTGCAGATCTGGGGAGCCCTAATTCAGTATTTGTGCATTAACGCCTTTGGCAGGCCTGTAGGGAGTGTTAAACACCCTTTACGACCTGTTGGAGGGCGTTAATCCTCCATGTGTAACACTGGGGGGAGCGTTAAAGCATTAGAAAACATTTTAAAACCCCAGGTAGTGATTCTAGAAGCTTTTTTGCCCCATTTTGACTGATTTTTGGGTTGTTTTACACAAGTTTCGAGCCATTATGACTAACTTATGGAGAGAACAAGCCCATGACAGCCAAGAATTACTAATGCAAATGATCTAGCATGCATACTTGCATTGCGCCACTTTGGTTTGATGAAGTATGCGAAGTTGGACTTCATGAAAGGGTAAGAGGACTTGTTGAGATGGATTATCCAGTGCTGGGATGAACATGAGCAGGTGTTCAGGATTGTAGATCATGAGTTGGCCATTGACCACGACAATATTTACTTTTTTACTAGTTTTTCGTGTCGAGGACTGGGGTTAGGCCTGATCTTTGATCCACCCTAGAGCTAGTTCAATCTTACTGTATCCTTGACAGTGGACTTGTCAGCAATAGAGTCCCCATAGAGAGGATTAGGTCTAGATCTATGAGGGCTATTTTATGGTTGA
The DNA here is from genome assembly GCA_031772625.1 of Pinus tabuliformis. NCBI lineage: Eukaryota > Viridiplantae > Streptophyta > Pinopsida > Pinales > Pinaceae > Pinus > Pinus tabuliformis. The sequence goes on from CM062815.1 coordinate 605,961,252, forward strand.
TTGTGTGTTTGGTGGGGTCAAAGAGACCCCATGTTGCAATAAAGGCCCAACTATTTCTTGTCATTGATTGTGTCCAGCCTTAGATGTTCAACTGGTGTGAAGCAGTGCTTCACCAGTCGAAGGCAGAATTGACCGCATGCAAGACTCGAACCCACTAGAGTTTTGGGTATGGCACTCTCATCGTCTCATTCATACTTGAGAGGGTACCTGTTATGCGCCGAAGGATGAACTTAGGTCCCTTTGATCCGAGGGAGCCGAGATAGGGGTGATGGGCATCACTTGATCCTCACATAGGAGGAGGACCTATCCGACACTTCTTCGAGGAGGAGTTCTTCGAGTGGCTTTATGGTCAGATTGTAATGATTGACGACTATGCCTATGAGGGCATGGACTTCACCGGTGACCCTGACTTGATGCTGCCTCCCGAGACCAACTGGGGTCCTCAAGGTAAGAATGATTTTTGAGAGTACTTAAAGTATTTTTAAGCTTTTGAATATTTATGTTATGTTTTTGTTTATTTTATGGGTGAACAAGTACTGACATGAATCTTTTTGCTTGACACAGATGTGGCACCATTACGACCTGCAAGCGAACCTCACCACATGAGTTGGGGAGCCCAACTACCTACTAGGGGGGTGATGCTGACATTATTCGCGAGGTTCTGAGGAACCTGGAGGGCTTCAACATAGGTGTACCCCGCCCTTCCTATGAGGGAGATCCTAGCTCATATGCAACATCACACAATTGGTGTGCCTGAGCAGTTTCTGGTTCCTCTTCAGAGGATAGCTAGAGCAATGTTATCATTTTAGGAGTAGTAGGCTCTATTAGTAGGTGCTTTTGCATAGCCAGGGAGTGTTTATAGCTAGTCTTAGTAGCCATTTTGTACTTAAAACACCCAAGTTTTGGGATATTTTGATGTAAAAGACTGGATGGGATATATATATATATATATATATATATATATATATATATATATATATATATATATATATATATATATATATATATAGATAGATATTTTGGCATTTTATGACGTAAATGTTTTTTAAGTGTTTTTGTAAATTTCTTAACTTTGTAAATATTTACTTTTCATACATCTATCTATAGTGAATGAGATAGATGCCAATCTAACACGTAGTTTGCCAATGAATCAGCAACTGTATTAAATTCTCTAGGAATATGTTCATATGTGATATCTTCAAATTGACGTTCCAAGAGTTGTACCCTTAAATAATCACGTAATAAGGTTGGATTATGAATGTGATAATGATTTTTCAATTGCATAACAACAACCTAAGAGTCTAACTTGACCACTAGATTGGAGATGCCCCTTGATGACGCTTCAGTGAGAAGTGAAGTTACGGACATGTACTCAACAATATTGTTGGTGGTAGTACCAAGAAAGACTCCCCCGGAACAAAACAGTTCTGACTCAGGTGTGTAAATGACCCAAGCAGCTGATGTAATGTGCCGTGTGTGACGACTGACACCATCCACGTATCCTATGTATGCTAAGGGAAATGAAGGCATCTGCATTATGAGAAATATGTATGAAACAAATACTTCAATAAATACCAAAACAATCCAATTACATCAAAAAAGAAGCAAAACTTATAAAAACATAAAATTACAAAGCACATGCCGAGTGTAGTACTAGGTATAATACTTTTTTAGATAGAGCCCATTTCGGGGCTCAGCGAGTGGGACTCCTTCCTAGTCCTAAAGTTCATATGCCCCTTTTGAGAGGGATTTTTTGACGACATATGGACCGAGCCATAAGGGTTGAAGCATTCCTGCCCCCAAGAGGTCATGTTTTTTATCGTAGAGTAAAACAAGATCTCCCTCTTGGTAAGAACGAGGCTTGACCTTTTTGTCATACTAGGCTTTCACCCGGTGCTTGTGGGCCTCGAGTGCCAATTTGGCATCTTGACGGGTTTCATCCAGTTGATTTAGGTATAGCAGGTGCTCTTCTTCAGCAGTAGTGTCAGGCAAGAGTTCAATGACAATTTGTAGGGAAGGAATCTAACACTCAATTGGTAAAACTTCTTCCAGGCCATAAGCTAGTTGAAAAGATGTGAAGCCTATAGCAGTCTTAACTGAAGTTCGGTATTCCCATAGTGTAGGATATCAAATTTAATGCCAGTGGGTTTTATGATTCCCTACTAACCTACGGATCATGGTTTTTAAGACGCCATTGACAGCCTCTACTTGACCATTAGCTTGGGGGTAGTAGGAGGATGATTGATCCTAACGGAAACCTAGTAGCAATGTTAAGTCAGACATCATGTGATTCTGAAAATGAAACCCATGGTATGCAGCGATTGTGCGGGGTACACCAAAGTAATAGATGACTTGATTAAATAGGAATAGCACCATGGTTTCTCCATCAGCCCAAAAGGTGGGAAGGGCTTTGGCCCATTTTGCGAAATAATCCACAGCTACAATAATATAGTTGTGTCCAGTAGAGGAAACGAGGTTGGAAGTTACGAAGTCTATCCCCCATTTGGCAAAGGGGCTGACAAAGATAACCGGGTGTAGTAGGGCCAGAGGAGCGCGCATTTTCTTTGTAAACACTTGGCAAGGATGGCATTGCCAGATAGCCTTGACACAACATTTGAACAAGTTCGGATAGTAGTAGCTTGCGCGCAAAATTTTCTATACATTAGATATGCCAGAAATATGACACCACATGCCCCAGCATGGCAGTCATTTAAAACGTGTTCCACCTCTTCATGAGTGAGGCAATGTCGAAGAATTGTATCCACACCATGGCAATATAATGTATCATTAAGTACTAAATAGTGTCGCGCTTGGTGGCGGATGCGACGATGATCACTAGACGATAGTTTAGGATGGAACCATTGCTCTTGGAGGTAAACAAGAATGTCATCATACCAAGCGTCAGTTGTGTTGATAAGATAGATAGATTCATTTGGAAGAGGATTTTGGGCTATCTTGTTAGGATCGACAATGGGAAGATCCAACAAAATTTTGGCGAAGACTAAGGAATTTTTCGCCTTGGCAGTAGTGAAAACCAAATCAAATTGTTGGAGGATCACAACCCATTTTGAATATTTTCCTCCAATTACTTGATGAGACAAAATGTGTCTCATGGGATTCTCTAAGGTGATTACAGTAGTCTATCGTAGCAATATGTAATGTCGGAAGCAGTTGATAGCAAAGACAACTGCCAATGATAGCTTTTCCACATGTGAATATTTGAGTTCGGGCCCAGCTAAGCCTTTCAATAAATAATATATCACATGTTCACTCTAGTCATCATGAGTTTGAACCAAGACCATTCCTAGAGGATGGCGAGGCTTCCAGGTATAGAAGAAAGTCATGTCCATGATTTGGAGCACTAAGCAGTGGGGCTGATTTAAGCGCCTTTTTCAAGGCATCAAATGATGGTTGAGCTTGATCATCCCATAGATACGGCACTCCCTTCTTAAGTAGGTGCATAAAGCCTTTCATCAACTCAACATAGTTTACGATAAACCATTGTAAAAAGTTTGCATTCCCTTGCAAATGTTGTAGTTGCAGAATGGATTGTGGTTCGGGCAATTGAGTAATTGCCTTTACCTTATCAAGATCAACCCTAGTCCTGTACTTGGAGATAATGAGTCCAAGTAAGCGTTCAGACTCAACAAATAAAATGCATTTATGCAGCTTCAGATGTATGTTATAAAACTGACACCTAAGAAAGATATCTCTTAAATGATCTAGGTGTTGCGTTCGCTACTTGGAATGGGCTCGAAGGTCATACAAGTAAGCTTGAATGATATGCCTGATATCATGAAATGTGTAGTCCATGGCCCTCTGAAATGTTGCTCCAGCATTCTTTAAAACGAATGGCAGTTTTTGATAGGCAGAGATTCCCCATGGGCAAAAAAAGGTGGTTTTGTGTTGGTCTTTGGGTTTTATATCAATCTGGTTGTAACCTAGGAATCCATCCATGAATGAAAATGATTCACAACTGGTGCAGTCATCGATGATTTTGTCGATGAACGGTGTCGGATAATTATCCTTTGGACACGCGGCATTCAAGTCTCAATATTTAACACATACGTGGATGGTTCCTTGTTTCTTATCAACAGGAACCAGATTGGAAACCCATTCCCTTAAGGGAATGGGTTAGCTAAAACTAGCACGTAATAACTTTTCCACCTCAATTTTAAAGGTTGTTGTTTTGCGGGGGTGGACTAGTCGAAGCCTTTGATGAACAGGTTTAGCATTGTCATATATCTTGAGCTCATGCTCAACAATTGACAAATATATGTCGGGCATTTCCTTGTAAGACCAAGTGAATACATCGTGGAATTCCTTAAAAAGGCAGGTGAAGCTTGCAATTTCCTCAGGATTGTAATATGCTCCAATTTGGATGTTTTCCATGATGTTTGTCATGACAAAAATATCAATGAGCAATGTCTTTGAAATATTTCCCATGTTTCCTTCTGAGTCAAAAGTTTGGATAGTCATATATGGTGAGGAAATGATTTCAGGTGCGTCAGGTGACCAGATTTGAAGAGGCATCATGTCTGAATCATATATAGAAACATGATGGTGTGAGTCATCCCAAGGTGGCTCTTCTAAACTCATGATCTCTCTAATGGCTTCATCCGTAGGTAGGACTTGATTGAGGAGATCGAAAGAAGGAGTAGTTATGGGACGAGCAGTGGTACTGTTGGCTGTGACCAAAGTGACTGGAGAATCAGATGCAGATTGAATGGTCTGGTAGGAAAATTCAGTTGGTGAGAGTGGTATTTGTTCTCCGTAAGTGTTAATGTCTGAAGGGGCCAGTAGGATCCAAGGATTGGTCGGTTCGTGAGGAATGGATGAAATCATATTGACCAGCTGTGGAACCGCTGGCAACAAAAGAGGGAAATATCCCATCAAGGAAGAGCCCTTTAGTAGACCGATATCGATACTAATGTAAGAGTCAAGTACACCACCCACTAAGGGTACAAAGCCACTTGGTAATGGGGAATAATCAGGGGTGCAAAAGGACAGCTGGTCCATTGTGACTACCTTTCCATCCAATGGAAATAGGATGATGTGAAAGACCGTAGACACAATGGTCATCATGGCGTAAGTCCAACTGTGACCCAACAAGTGATTATAGTCGAGTTTTCTATCTACAACATCGGTGTCCACTGTTACCGTTTTCCCATACAAGGTGATGGTGTAGCTAGCTAGGTAACCTTTTGGGATGGAAGTGTGGTAATTGAAAGATTTAAGGGAATTTGATGGTGGGGATAAGGTTGGAGAACCCAAAGCAAGCCAACATGAAGCTGACATTACGCAGGTAGAAGCATCTTTGTCAATGACAGTTCTATGTATACCTTTACTTTTGAAAAAGATTTGCACCTGAAATGCAAGCTAGTGAGAAAGGGAAGGTTTACACTTTTCCATGTTGAAAATTACAAGTATGGAATCCTGTGGGTCGATACCGCCAATGGCCAAAAGCAGAGCTTTCCTTTGTGCTGGACATGTTTGTAATACTTTGAGCACTAACATAGCAGATGACGCTTGTGCCAAGTATTCTACAATGTTATAGTTTTGGGCGACACATACAGATGTATTGTGCATTGTGCGTCAAAGTGCCCCTTTAGGGGGGTGAATCACAAGGTCAACAACTGGCTTATCGATATGAAGATTGTTAGGCAGTAGTGGGTTTTGACACGAGGAGGGTTCATCTGCATGAGCAACAGGAAATCCATAAGATTTGGTTCTAGTTTGTAGATCTACTGTTTCAAAGGTGTAAACAGTAGAGGGTCCTTCACTAGCTAAAGGATGTTGCGAACCACCATTGCCCCCTTGCAGGGGTTGGGGTTGGTTTGCAATAAGGTGTTGTTGCTGCTGAGCAGGGAAAGGATTATTCAGGACAGCAAGGGTCCTACCAATATCCTTTCTGGCAATGAAATCTATGCACTCCTAAAGATGCGGGTAGTGATAGGTCATGTGGTCTTCGACAAAGATTTTGTAAGGGAATCTGGTAGGCTTATCCTTTCCATATTCACAGGGTGCAACAACCTTCTACTTTAGGTTTTGCTGCTTTCTTGACTACTCTTCAAAAGGAGTTGTCCTTTTCTTATTCTTCTTATTCTTACCACCGGATTTTTTTGTAGACTACACAAAGTTGATCGCGGTGGTAGGAAGAGTAGTCGATTTGGTAGAGGGGTCCACTAACATCTAGGCAGTGTGACCACTGAGTTGTTTTACATCAGCCCTGGAGGTTGTGTAGATAATCCCATCGGCGTGCGCTCCAGGTTTCTGAGTAGCGGGAGCATTGGAGTTGCGAGGGGCATTAGGGATTACGTCGTATAGAGCACCAGACTATGAATATATGAGATCTAAGTGTTGGGCATCATGAATCGATTGGTCTTCTGTGACCACACCACCTAAGACGACATCATTAGTGATTTGGGGGAGTAGAGACTTGTAGAACCAATCTGCTAAGAGATAGTCTGGGAGGGGAGATTTGACTAACCTCCACCTACATCTCCATTCATGTATATGATCAGGGATGTGGGTGGTGGTATTGTTAGAGAGGGTCTAGTCAGCCCTCCGTCAGAGATCAAAGCTCTTTGTGCATTTCAAATTTAGGTGTCCCACTCCATCCACTCAGCTGCATTTTGCTAGGGACATGTCATGGTCTGACGGAGATAGTCATGCTGGTCATTTTCCCTCATCTCTGGCCCCTGCTGGTTCAGGTCTTTGTACATAATCACCAAAATTTCATGATAATCAAGGTCTGGCCATATTATAGGACAAAGTCATTTTTACTGTTGGGTCTATGAAATCATCAATGTGGTCTTTGAAAAGCATGTCCAGAACAAGCCATGCAGGCCAGAAGGAGACCTTATACAGCTACAGTTAAGAAAGCTTCATCATCGCCTGAAGAGACATCGACTCTTCTTCAAAACTCTGTTTTGAAAAAAAGTCAAACAAGGTCAACTATGACAAAATTTTCTAAAAATCGACAGTTGACATTTTCAGATGCAGTCATGGATTTCAAAGCCAGAGGCCTAGTCACACAGTCCCCGCAAAGAATTGCCGAAAATTTTATCATAAGAGCCAAAATTTCAAAGAAAAAGGGAAAAAGCAGAGTGTTTTAAAGTCAATAAAAAGTGCAAAACATAAACATTATAAAGTGGGTTTTCAAAGAGGAAAAAATTGAACCCAACTCTCTCAAAGCCTATATATATTTGTTTTGACCCAAAACTAAGTCATTGTGATAAGGAAAAGCTTGAGAGAGGCATTGTTGAAGAAAAGAGAGCTAAGGAGGAGGAATTCGAGTAAGGAGGGCAGATTTCTAGGTGGCGCGGTGCACACACCAGGGCGCGCGACCCACACAGAGGGCGCAACGCACCAACAGCCAACCCACAGTGAAAAATCGACAAGGGCGTGACGCACTCAGGGTGCACGGCGCACTGGGCTTGGTGCGCGACGCACACGGCCAGGGAGCTCAAAAACACTTGCAAACTTGTTCTATATCCCGGTTGAAGTCTAGCAAACAAGAGGTAGGCCCGAATGAAACCTCTTCTCTGTCAATTTGGTCAATAGCAGTGTTTCTAAGACATCGAGTGAGATCCAAAGCATATTGGCCATCCATGAAAATAATCACCAAAACAAAATGATAAACGGGGTTTGTAAATTTGAAGACACCACCAAGGTTTTGTTTCCCCTCCCCTTGTCCCCTCACTCCTCGTCATAGTCACCTCCATTCCACCTTGTCTCCTTAAGAAACCACGCTAAATCACCCTTAAACCCTCTCCCTTGTTTTTCCAAGCAAATGACGGTAGTTTGAAACCGCGCGGCGCACACACAATCTGGCGTGGTGCACTCAGGGCGTACGGTGCACTGGGAGCCCGGCCACAGTGTTAACACTGCACTGGCGCGACGCATACCCGGCGCGCGGCGCACTGGGCAAAGCGCACGGTGCACAGGCCTGTGAGCCTAAAAAAGCACCGAAGTCACCCAAATTTTCGTAAATGACTCTCAAATTTGCAAAGGTGGCCATGGATCTTTTAACCATTGATCCTTAACTCAAAGAAAAATATGTTTTGGTGGCCATGAAATCAAAGGCAAATTTTTATTAAGCAAACACAAAATGGCACAAAGAATGGCAAAAAAGCTAGGGTTTTGCTACAGTAATACAATTGCTAAATAAGCTCCTATCCTACCTTGATCAGCTAATTTCCCTGTAGCATTTTCCCCTTACCATCACCCTAGCTATATTGTAATCATATCCATTCATCCCTTTTATCCCTATAGCCCAAAAAATCCCAAACCCTACCCCATCAAAACCATACCCCAAACACTCCCAAATCCCTGATAAATTTCTCCTTTAAACCCCTATTCCCCTTTTCATCATTCCCCTCCTAACACTCCCCTATTTTATTGTCCCCTTGGTGACAGATTTTCAGAACATTCATCAGTGTCATTGGATTCAAAGGGCAGCATTAAACTCAGGGTACAAGCAGCAGTGATGGCATCAGAAAATTCATCAGATTATGAGGGGGATACACACAGTGACACATCTTCAGGAGAGAGGGCCCATAGGAGACATCATCGGAGTGGCAGACATCTCAGAGACAAGCCCAACACCCTCACAGAGCTACAGGCATGCCCACTTGCCATGTCTTGTTTCCAGCACTTGGCATGTTATGAATTTTGCCAAAGGGTGGCAAATGTCAGAGTACATCATGAGTTGGCCCGCCTTTTTGCACTTCATCTACAGGGTGGCCAATCTATCCTGGCTGGGGTCACTTTCACCTTGACACCAGAGGCTATATCAGTGGAAACAGGGATACCTAATGTTGGGGAGCAGTGGCATAAGAAAAACAAGGTGGAGAGGCATCACTATGAGCCTTACATCAAGAACAGCTGCTTGAGCCAGCTCACCAGGGTTTTTCCATTCAGATTTTTGAGGGATGAGTATGCCCCGCTCATGAGATTGATCATGAAATATTTCAGTTGTGCGGGGAGGTTTTCTCGCCTTTATGCCTATCACATCCGCTTGCTCATGCACTTCACCAAGGTGAAGATGATGAGCCTCCCATTTTACATCTACAACAACATTGAGAAGATGAAAAACTTCATGCAGCGCAAGACCCCATGAAAGCAGCTAAACAGTGTCTATCATTTTTCTCTCATCCGTATTTTAGTGGACCATCAGTTGGGATTGCAGGGTATTCCTTGGGAGGACTTCATTTCTTGTGATTTATTCAGCGCTCCACTGGTGATATCAGAGGCAGAACATGAGGTGGGAGGTCCTTCACATCAGGCTGAGCATGAGCTGGGAGGTCCTTCATATCAGTTTGAGCCTAAGAAGGGAAGTCCTTCACATCAGTTTGAGAGTCATGAGACTGCCACCATGCGAGTTTTCATCACATATCAGAGAGGCTATCCAAAAGGCACCAGACCATTGTTTGCAGCAGCCGAGCGAGTGTTATATCCACCCGGGGTGGAAGGGGCCTCTCTTTCGCCATCAGAATCACAGGAGTAGGGTAAGGGCAAGGAGCCAATGCAGGAGGAGGGGCCATCAAGTGAGCAAAAGACCGAGTTTGTTCTCCTCCAGGATGATGAGACCGATGCAGAACCCACCAATGAGGAGCTTATAGAGATCATCAAGGAGCAGAAATGAGAGATTGAAGACTTGACCATCGATCTAGAAAGGGCCAAGTGGAACATGAACTACCTGGGGTAGAGAAACAAACATCTTGAGGACAAACAGACGATCATGGAGCTGCAGAACATCCGTGAGCAACGCCAAGCTGCTCAAAGAAGAAGGGTTCCGCTCACCTCTTTGGAGCAAGAAATGAATGAAGACCGGGAGTCCAACCTTGAGAGGGTCAGCATGCATTTGGAGAGGCTATTGGACAAAGCAAACAGGGAGAAAGACATGCTAAGGCGTATGACTTATCACTACCAGGCCCGCAACATGAGTTCCAAGGCAAGAATCAGGAGCCTAAAGGCAAAATTAAGCAAAGCGAGAAAAGAGGCAAAAGAGGAAAAGGAGGCAAAGGAGCAAGATCGGCTTCGAATCTTGGCTAAGGCTTCCTTGCCACAGAAAATCACTTCATAGGGAACCTCCAACCCAAATTCCAAAAAATTGGGGCAAATTTTGGTCACAGGAAAAAATTTTGAGCACAAAACAGGAAATTTCTCCCTCTGTGCCGTGCCACTGGCGCGACGCTAAAATTCTAGCACTCCAATCAAGGAACGACTTGCATATTTGGATTCAGCATCGAAAAATACAACTACTGGTGTCTGAGCAAGAAATTTTGACAAGTTTTGGGTATCCTAAAGGTCAAAAAACACCCAAAAATGGCCTCTCTGCCACTTTTTGGACACACAGAAAGTAGTCTTGGGATAATGAAGTTTTGGAGGGGAAATTGAGCTTCAAATTCAAAAATTCTAGTTGGGTTGGAAAGTAGACAGGACAGGATTTCCAACAAGCCCAATTGGGCACATTTTGGACACATGAAAGTGCCCCAAAATAGGCTCCAAAGTGGCGCAACGCACAGGGAATTTGGCGCAACGCACAGGGGAAAAAACTACGAAATTGCTCCCGTTTCGCGAAATTTCGGGTCGCGACTTCTCCAAGTGGGCCCGGTCATCTACTCTTCAGTTTTCTGGCACCAAAGGCAGATTTTTAAGAGTTTTCTCTCCAGGTGGGCATCTATCCAAGTGGCAAAAGAATGCAAAGGGTCATCCCAGCCAAATGTCATGCTTGAGAGCGCTGCACCTATAGCTGATGGTTGGCTCTCCATCTCCTTTTCGAAATGATTTGAGTAACTTTCCAACCCCTGGGCGTTCCATCTCTTCTCTACACTTTCTATATATTGTAAGAAAGTTATTTGCAAAGCGTTGGCTGGCTTGTGACTTCTGGGAGACTGTGGGAAAGAAACTCTATTTCTACACTGTGTATTTTTGACAGAGGATTAATGAAAGGCAGTGGCTCTGTTTCATGAGATTCTTGTGGTCGTGAGTGTATCAAATGTGTTCTTATGTTCCATATGTATCTTGTTATGTTTCATATTTCATTTCATGCTTCATTTCAGTGAAATTTTCTAAGTGAGATTAGGTAGAATTCAATTTATATTGCTCTGCCTGTGGGAAAAGTTCATGTGCAGTGTTATTCTTCTGTTGAAAAGGATTCATGCAACCATGCCCTTTTCACTCTCTTCAGCAATCTTTCCATTCCGCGTTACCTTAAGCCGAAATTGCTGCGCTTGCCGCCTACCTTGTCTCACGGAATAATCTATGCCTTCATTTTCAATTCTCTATTCTTTGCTGAGCGCTAGTCCCATATACATCTCAGAAGCTCGGTCACTTCATAAAATCTTTTCCAGAATCCCTTTTCACTTACTAGCCTAAGGTAAATATTGAATTGTAAGTCATCTCGGACCATTTTGCATATCCATTCGCTGAGTGTGACTCAGAGAGAGCCCTCTCCTGCTCTGGTAGGGCTAGCTACCAGACTGAGCATGGTTTGTGGTTACCCTAATTTTTGCCTTCCTTCAGCCTAAGGCAGATTTAGGTGCTAACATAGTGGCGACTCCACTGGGGAAAATAGTTGAACATCAAATCCCCTTGTTTCATAAGAATTCTAGGCTTCCGGATGATGAGCTTAGGATTGGAAAGGCTGAGTAAGTTGGTTGTGTCCCGTAATTCATCCCAATAGCACGCTGGCTTCAAGACGATATACCAGAGCGAATCCGGACCCAGACCCTCCTCACATTTACGAAAATCCCAATTTGATTCCAAGACTCCTTCGTCAAGAAAGCACCATAACCCCTGTGTTCAAATCCCATTCATGTCCCGACATTTTTGAGTATCTTGAGGAGCTTGAGTTTGACGAACGATTTGAGATATCACTGTTCAAATCTAAATCCGAAAAGGCTGTTGACTACACCATCCCCGATCCACAATTTCTTGTAGACTTTGAGACGGAAAGAGCTAATAGATTAATTGATAAATACATTGCCACACAACCCCAAACTCCAAGTGCAAGCCCCTTACAAATTGTGCACACTCCTCCAACGCCTCCAAGACCAAATCCACCAAGAATGATGGCTGCCCATTTCACACCCCTTGTTGTGCCCAAAGTCCTAGATGACATGCCAAATGACTATCAAAGTAAAATCCCGTTTTTTGACGGCACTCCTAACAGTGTTACAGCTCAACAACATGTGGATAAAATGGCAGATTTCTATGAACTTCATGAGATCGACGCGGAGAACGTGGCAATGAGGCTCTTTGTACAAACATTTGTAGGTGATGTGAGGAAATGGTTCAGAGGTTTGATTGCTGCAAGCATCACCACCTTGGCTGAGCTACAAAGACAATTTTTGAACAGGTGGGAAGTCAAAAAGAATCCCCTTCAAATTCTGGCCGAGTATGAACAAATCAAGCAAAATGCCGGTGAGTCGGTCCAAGATTATTGTGTTAGATTTAATGCAGTCTACAACAACATCCCAGACCATCTAAAGCCATCTGTGGGACTAGCAATGATGAAATTTTCGGATGGTTTTGATGCTGACATGGCTTACCAATTAAGAGAGAGAGAACCAGCTACAATGGAAGATATGCAGAAAATTGCAATCAGCGTTGAGGCTAACCTGCTGTCCAAAAGAGCAAGAGCGAAAGCAGAGAAGAAAACCACGGTGAAAGAAGAATCTTCTTCAATGGATCAGCTGCTCAAAAAGGTAAAACAAATTCTTGAGAGAGTAAAACTTGACAAGCCAGAGCCACAAGTTAGGAAACCTAACTTTCGTGGCCAACAACAGCCACAATATAGGATAAGACAAAGATATCAATGGACTCAAGAGGAGACAACACAACAGCCGGTACAAACACCTTTGCAGCAGAATTTTGTACATGGACCGGAGTCAGATGAGGACAGGAATGTAATAGGTGAGGAAAATCATCTCTTTACTCCAGATGAGCTGCCTACTTACATCACCGAAGAGGAAGAATGTGCAGTAAATTCAGCTACTCACCAAGACACAGATTTTATTCTAGCTAACGAAACTGTGTTGGAAGAAGAGTCAGAAGAATATCAAAGGGGGTATATGAATGCTTTGTCCACACAGCAGCAGCGATATTCCCTTCGAAACAGAGATGTACCGGCTAAACCAATTCAGAAAAAGGAGTATGAAACAACAAAGGAGGATCTATCAACTACACAAAGAAAGGGAAAGTAGGCGGTTGTTCCGGAGACCAGCAAATCGAAATTAGCAGAAAAATCACAGCAACCAGCCACCTCAAAAGAGAAGGAAAGGAAAGAGATCCCAGTCAAAGAGGTAGAAAGAACTCCCGCTTTCAGCCTAGAGAATGAGATTTCTAAGCTAAAGGTATCCATCCCTTTGACTGAAATCATGAAGAACAGCGGATATAGAGGACAAATTTCTAAAATGTTGAATTTGGACCCAATGTCCGACATGGTAAACGTGGAAGATGATCAGCCTGAAATGATTTTTGGGCCAGCGACGAATGGTGAGTCTCCTGAGAGTGAGGTGCCACCCTTCTATATTAGTTTACGATTGCATGACTTTGTGCTACACAATGCCATGTTCAATTCCGAAGCCTCTCACAATCTCATGCCTAAGGCTATCATGGATAAGCTTGGTCTGGACATCACCCACCAATATCATGATCTCTTTTCATTCGACTCCAGCAGAGTAAGGTGTATAGGGCTCATCAAAGACTTAGTTGTGAGTTTGGATCAGCTTCCTATGAAAAACGTTCTGATGGACGTAGTGGTAGCAAACATTCCTCCAAGGTTTGGTATGCTTCTTTCCAGGTCTTGGGTGGCAAAATTAAAGGGGACACTACAGCTGGATTTCTCCTATGTGACAATCTCGGTGTTTGGATAGATGAGGAAATTATATCGGGAACAACAGATGAAGTATATGATCACAAGCAAGGAGAAACTGATAAATCATCCTATAAACTGTGTACATATAGATTTAGAATCTTTTGTTTTGTTTTCAGATAGTTTAAATGAAATAGATAGTCAGATAGTAGAATCAGACGACATTCCAAAGGTAACAGAAAATTTTAGAGAGATTTTGAAGAAAGAAAGACAAGAAAAGCAACAAAAGATTGGGCAATCAGTTGAAAACAATGGACAGCAAACAAACAATGGACAACAAACAAACAATGGACAACAAACAAACGATGGACAACAAAAAGATTTTCAGCACTTGCAAGAGGAAGAAGAAGGCTTATGGACCATGTATTTTGATGGAGCAGTAGGGAATGATGGAGCTGGTATTGGTATTTGGGTACGCAGTCCTTTCTCTGCCCCAAACAAAGTACCTAGCAGCATGAGAGTTTTCTCCTACAAGCTGGCCTTCGAATGTTCCAATAATGAAGCTGAATATGAAGCTCTAATTGCTGGCCTGAAGATTCTTAGAAAGCTGAATGCAAAGAGGATTTCAGTATATGGCGACTCCGAGTTGGTGATAAAACAGGTCAGAGGTGAGTAAGCAAAACATCCTAGGATGCGGGCCTATCGTAATGCAGTTTTGGACATCTTGAAGCTATTTTCCAAATACACCTTGACATGTGTGCCACGAATACAAAATAGTATTTCTGATGCTCTTGCCAAGGCAGCGAGCAGCTTGAATATCCCCATGAACTCCAGCAACAAATTTGAAATCCATGTCAAGCACCGTCCAACCATTCCAGACAATCAGCGACATTGGCAAGTGTTCCAAGATGATGAGGAAATTAAGGATTTTCTTCTCAACAAAGGCAAGTTCAAAGAAACCTTAGTCGATGGGGAAAACGATGAGAACAAAGGGAATGGTACAGAAGAAGCATAAATCAATCAAATGGACGTATTGCAGCTGAAGAACAACATCATTCCTAAAGGCTTGCTACCCCTAGAAGAACTTTTTGATCAGGATGATGTAGCCCGCAAGCCAACTTTGCAGCCCACGGAGAAAGGTGTAGAAGAAGTCAACATCAGTACAACAGCAAATCCAAAATTGGTAAAATTGTCCAAGACACTACCGCCAAAGATCAAGGACAAATATATCAGTTTGATGGCTTCATTTTTAGATGTATTTGCTTGGGATTATTCTGATTTAAAGACCTATGATACGAACATCATTCAGTACACATTACCTATCAAGCCCAATCAGAAACCATTTAGACAAAAGCTGAGAAGGATCAATCCAAAGTTGGTGCCATCCATTGAAAAAGAGGTAAATAGGTTGTACAAGTCAGGTATCATTGTGCTTATCAGATATTCAGATTGGATATCTAACTTAGTGCCTGTACGAAAGAAGACCGGTGAGATCCGCCTATGCATTGATTTCAGAAATCTAAACAAGGTCTCATTGAAGGACAACTATCCGCTGCCCAAGATGGACCATATACTTTAAAGAGTAGTGGGGAAATCTCGCATGTCGCTACTCGATGGTTATTACGAATATAACCAAATTTTAGTCCATGAAGATGATAGGGATAAGACAACATTCACAACTCCATGGGGGACATTTCACTATGCCAAAATGCCATTCGGTTTGAAGAATGCAGGTGCCACATTTCAGCGTGCAATGGACTTGGCGTTTGCAAATGAGAAGGATGTGTTTTTGGTGGTGTACTTGGATGACTTAATGGTGTTTTCAAAGTCTGATGAAGAGCACATGCATCACCTAAAAATTGTCTTTCAAAAGTGCAGGAAATATGGTTTATCGTTGAATCCTAGGAAGAGCTTGTTCGCCATGGAGGAAGGCAAATTACTTGGGCATATCATTTCAAAGGATGGCATTCGCATAGACCTAGCACGTGTCCAAGAAATTCAATAAATTGATCTGCCTAGGAACAAAAAGGAGATACAGTCATTCAATGGTAGGATGAATTTTCTGCGTCACTTTGTGCCTAATCTTGCGGAACATTTGAAAGAAATGACCAACATGCTTAAGAAGGACAGCCAGGTGAAATGGCTGGATGAGGCTGTAAAATCTTTCAACTTGGTCAAATTGGCCCTCTCTTTAGCTCCAGTTGTAGTCAGCCCGGATTACACTCAAGATTTCATACTGTTTTCATTTGCTTCTGAGCACACAATGGCAGTGGTATTATTGCAGAAGAGGGATGATCATGAAAGACCCATTGCATTCTTCAACAGGGCTATAAGGGATGCAGCTTTGAAGTACAACATCATTGAGAAGCAAGCCCTGGCATTGGTGAAGGCACTAAAGGATTTTCGGGTGTATATCTTACATTCTCATATTCTGGCCTATGTTCCTAACACTGCTGTGAAAGATGTTTTAGTGCAGACCGATCCGGAAGGGAGAAGAGGCAAATGGATCGCAGCTTTGCTAGAGTACGATGTGGAGATAAAGTCTACAAAGCTGGTCAAAGGACAGGGATTGGCGAAGCTAATGGCTGAGTCAAATTTGCATGCATTGGACATAAATCTGATCGCTGCCATGTCCGATGAGAATGATGAAGGAACTTCAGTTCAGGTATCCGAAATGTTTGCTTTGTCCCCATGGTATTATGATATAATATATGTGCTGAAAAATCTATCACCACCGCCCAGCATGGCTAGAAACAAAGCGAGAACACTTAAATTGAAGGCTGCCAAGTTTTGTGTCTTGAATTATGCACTGTATTGGAAAGATCCCGGTGGCATTTTGTTAAATTGTCTGCTGGAACAGGAGGCAAAGAAAGTCATGGAGGACTTCCATGGAGGAGAGTGTGTTGGACATCTTTTTTGGAAGTCAACAGCTAACAAAATCTTGAGAGTAGGGTACTACTGGCCTACTTTGTTTTCTGATGTGCATAAGATGGTAAAGCGCTGTCATAAGTGTCAAATTTTCGAAGGAAAACAGAAAATACAGCCTTTTCCACTCAAGCCTATCGAAGTGAGCGCTCCATTCTAGCAGTGGGGGTTGGATTTCATTGGGGAAATTTATCCTGCCTCTTCCGGATAGCATAGGTGGATCCTTACAGCGACGGACTACTTCACAAAATGGATTGAGGCAGCACCTACTAGACAAGCGACGGACACGGTAATCATCTCATTTCTCGAAAATAACATCTTGTCTCGCTTTGGTTGTCCAAACAAAATAATCACTGATAATGCAGCAGCCTTTAAATCGAAAAGGATGGTAGAATTTTGTCATAGATATCACATAATTTTGGGTCATTCAACTACCTATCATCCACAAGGCAATGGATTGGCGGAATCTTCGAATAAATCTTTGGTCAACATCATCAAGAAGCTACTGGAAATAAATAAGAAGAGCTGGAACAAGAGGCTGGTCCATGCACTTTGGGCAGATCGAATCAGTCAGAAAAAGTCTATCGGTATGTCACCGTTTGAGCTGGTTTATGGAGTGGACACAGTATTTCCCGCTTCCCTTGCTACCCCAATGGTCAAACTTCTTCAAGAGGCCGACAGTGAGGAAGATCCGATGCAGAGAAGGCTGAATCAAATGATCCACCTGCAGCAAACAAGAGAAGAAGTTTTCAAAAACACATCCAAGTTGCAGGAGAAGATAAAGAAAATCTATGACAGAAAAGCAAAAGCGGATAAATTTCATTTGGATGATGTGGTGCTGAAGTGGGATGCAAGGAATGAGGAGAAAGGCAAGAACGGAAAGTTCGAAAATTTGTGGAAAGGTCCTTTCAAGATTGCAGCATATAGAGGTCAGAATGCCTTTCTTCTGAAAGAAATGAATGGGGAAGACTATCCTGGAGGGCCGATCAATGGTCGGCTGCTCAAGCGGTATCATTGTTGATCCATTAACGCTGCTTGCACTGTCATTGTAAATACCATTTTTATTTCAGTTTCTTTTGAGTATGTAATGTCAGTTTTTGAGTTATTCCAATTGTCAAGTTTGAGTCAATTTCTTGTTTATTCCAGTTTTGTAAATAAGTCAGAGTCTTGTGCTATTTATCAAAATGATGACTCCATAGCCCAATGGACCCAGAGGCATTGTCTAGCTCCTCCAGAGATCTGTTGTTCTTGGCACCTCCAAGGAGCTACCATCCCCCATTGGAGCCAATGATAGAGTCAGTCTAGTCAGCCCTCCGTCAGAGATCAAAGCTCTTTGTGCATTTCAAATTTAGGTGTCCCGCTCCATCCACTCAGCTGCATTTCGCTAGGGACATGTCATGGTCTGACAGAGATAGTCATGCTAGTCATTTTCCCTCATCTCTGGCCCTTGCTGGTTCAGGTCTTTGTACATAATCACCGAAATTTCATGATAATCAAGGTCTGGCCATATTACAGGACAGAGTCATTTTTATTGTTGGGTCTATGAAATCATCAATGTGGTCTTTGAAAAACATGTCCTGAATAAGCCATGCTAGCCAGAAGGAGACCTTATTCAGCTACAGTTCAGAAAGCTTCATCATCACCTGAAGATACATCGACTCTTCTTCAAAACTCTGTTTTGAAGAAAAGTCAAACAAGGTCAACTATGACAAAATTTTCCAAAAATCGACAGTTGACATTTTCAGATGAAGTCATGGATTTCAAATCCAGAGGCCCAGTCACACAGTCCCCACAAAGAATTGCCGAAAATTTTATCATGAGAGCCAAAATTTCAAAGAAAAAGGGAAAAAGCAGAGTGTTTTAAAGTCAATAAAAAGTGCAAAACATAAACATTATAAAGTGGGTTTTCAAAGAGGAAAAAATTGAACCCAACTCTCTCAAAGCCTATATATATCTGTTTTGAACCAAAACTAAGTCATTGTGATTAGGAAAAGCTTGAGAGAGAAATTGTTGAAGAAAAGAGAGCTAAGGAGGAGGAATTCGAGTAAGGAGGGCAGATTTCTAGGTGGCGCGGTGCACACACCAGGGCGCGCGACGCACACGGAGGGCGCAACGCACCGGCAGCCAACCCACAGTGAAAAATCGACAAGGGCGCGACGCACTCAGGGCGCGCGGCGCACTGGGCTTGGCGCGACGCACAGGGCCAGGGAGCTCAAAAACACTTGCAAACTCGTTCTATATCCCGGTTGAAGTCTAGCAAACAAGAGGTAGGCCCGAATGAAACCTCTTCTCTGTCAATTTGGTCAATAGCAGTGTTTCTAAGACATCGAGTGAGATCCAAAGCATATTG
This sequence comes from Pinus tabuliformis, assembly GCA_031772625.1. Classification (NCBI taxonomy): domain Eukaryota; kingdom Viridiplantae; phylum Streptophyta; class Pinopsida; order Pinales; family Pinaceae; genus Pinus; species Pinus tabuliformis. Next base: position 605,980,352 of record CM062815.1, read on the forward strand.
GCCATCCATGCAAATAATCACCAAAACAAAATGATAAACGGGGTTTGTAAATTCGAAGACACCACCAAGGTTTTGTTTCCCCTCCCCTTGTCCCCTCACTCCTCGTCATAGTCACCTCCATTCCACCTTGTCTCCTTAAGAAACCACCCTAAATCACCCTAAAACCCTCTCCCCTATTTTTCCAAGCAAATGAGTGCCGTTTGAAAGCGTGCGGTGCACACACAATGTGGCGCTACACATTCAGGGTGTGCGGCGCACTCAGGGCACGCGGCACACTGGGAGCCCGGCCATAGTGTTAACACTACACTGGCACGGTGCATACCCGGTGCGCAGCGCACTGGGCAAAGCGCACAGCGGACAGGCCTGCAAGCCTAAAAAAGCACCGAAGTCACCCAAATTTTTGTAAATGACTCTCAAATTTGCAAAGGTGGCCATGGATCTTTTAACCATTGATCCTTAACTCAAAGAAAAATATGTTTTGGTGGCCATGAAATCAAAGGCAAATTTTTATTAAGCAAACACAAAATGGCACAAAGAATGGCAAAAAAGCTATGGTTTTTCTACAGTAATACAATTGCTAAATAAGCTCCTATCCTACCTTGATCAGCTAATTTCCCTATAGAATTTTCCCTTTACCATCACCCTTGCTATATTGTAATCATATCCATTCATCCCTTTTATCCCTATAGCCCAAAAAATCCAAAACCCTACCCCATCAAAACCATACCCCAAACACTACCAAATCCCTGATAAATTTCTCCTTTAAACCCCTATTCCCCTTTTCATCATTCCCCTCCTAACACTCCCCTATTTTATTGTCCCCTTGGTGACAGATTTTCAGAACATTCATCAGTGTCATTGGATTCAAAGGGAAACATTAAACTCAGGGTACAAGCAACAGTGATGGCATCAGAAAATTCATCAGATTATGAGGGGGATACACACAGTGACACATCTCCAGGAGAGAGGGCCCATAGGAGACATCATCGGAGTGTCAGACATCTCAGAGATGAGCCCAACACCCTCACAGAGCTACAGGCATGCCCACTTGCCATGTCTTGTTTCCAGCACTTGGCATGTTATGAATTTTGCCAAAGGGTGGCAAATGTCAGAGTACATCATGAGTTGGCCCGCCTTTTTGCACTTCATCTACAGGGAGGCCAATCTATCCTGGCTAGGGTCACTTTGACCTTGACACTGGAGGCTATATTAGTGGCAACGGGGATACCTAACATTGGGGAGCAGTGGCATAAGAAAAAGAAGGTGGAGAGGCATCACTATGAGCCTTACATCAAGAACAGCTGCTTGAGCCAGCTCACCAAGGTTCTTCCATTCAGATTTTTGAGGGATGAGTATGCCCCACTCATGAGATTGATCATGAAATATTTCAGTTGCGAGGGGAGGTTTTCTCGCCTTTATGCCTATCACATCCGCTTGCTCATGCACTTCACCAGGGTGAAGATGATGAGCCTCCCATTTTTCATCTGCAACAACATTGAGAAGATGAAAAACTTCATGCAGCGCAAGACCCCACGACAGTAGCTAAACAGTGTCTATCATTTTTCTCTCAATCGTATTTTAGTGGACCATCAGTTGGGATTGCAGGGTATTGCTTGGGAGGACTTCATTTCCCGTCATTTCTTCAGCGCTCCACCGGTGATATCAGAGGCAAAACATGAGGTGGGAGGTCCTTCACATCAAGCTGAGCATGAGCTGGGAGGTCCTTCATATCAGTTAGAGCCTGAGAGGGAAAGTCCTTCACATCTGTTTGAGAGTCATGAGACTGCCACCATGCCAGTTTTCATCACATATCAGAGAGGCTATCCGAAAGGCACCAGACCGTTGTTTGCAGCAGCAAAGCGAGTGTTATCTAGACCCGAGGTGGAAGGGGCCTCGCTTCCGCCATCAGCATCATAGGAGCAGGGTAAGGGAAAGGAGCCAGTGCAGGAGGAGGGGCCATCAGGTGAGCAAGAGACCGATTTTGTTCTCCTCCAGGATGATGAGACCGATGCAGAACCCACCAATGAGGAGCTTATAAAGATCATCAAGGAGCAGCAATCAGAGATTTAAGAATTGACCATTGATCTAGAAAGGGCCAAGTGGAACATGAACTACCTGGAGCAGAGAAAAAAATAGCTTGAGGACCAACAGATGATCATGGAGCTGCAGAACATCCGTGAGCAATGCCAAGCTGCTCAAAGAAGAAGGGTTCCACTCACCTCTTTGGAGCAAGAAAACAATGAATACCGGGAGTCCAAACTTGAGAGGGTCAACATGCATTTGGAGAGGCTGTTGGACAAAGAAAACAGGGAGAAATACATGCTTAGGCGCATGACTTATCACTACCAGGCCCGCAACATTAGTTCCAAGGCAAGAATCAGGAGCCTAAAGGCAAAATTAAGCAAAGCGAGAAAAGAGGCAAAAGAGGCAAAGGAGGAAAAGGAGAAAGATCGGCTTCGAATCTTGACTGAGGCTTCCTTGGCATAGCAAAGCACTTCATAGGGAACCTCCAGCCCAAATTCCAAAAAATTTGGGCAAATTTTGGTCACAGGAAAAATTTTTGGGCACAAAACAGGAAATTTCTCCCTGTGCACCGCGACACTGGCACGACGCTAAAATTCTAGCACTCCAATCGAGGAACGGCTTGCATATTTGGATTTAGCATGAAAAAATACGTCTACTGGTGTCCGGGAAAGAAATTTTGAAAAGTTTTGGGTCTCCTAAAGGTCAAAAAACACCCAAAAAATGGCCTCTCTGCCACTTTTTGGACACACAGAAAGAAGTCTTGGGAGAATGAAGTTTTGGAGGGGCAAATGAGATTCAAATTCAGAAATTCTAGTTGGGTTGCAAAGTAGAAAAAATAGGCTTTCCAAAAAGCCCACTTGGGCACATTTTGGACACCTGAAAGTGCCCCAAAATAGGCTCCAAAGTGGCACGACGCACAGGGAATTTGGCATGGCGCACAGGGGAAAAAACTGCCAAATTGCTCCTGTTTCGCGAAATTTCGGGTCGCGACTTCTCCAAGTGGGCCCGGTCATATAATCTTAGGTTTTTTGGCACAAAAGGCGGCTTTTAAAGAGTTTTCTCTCTAGGTGGGCATCTATCCAAGTGGCAAAAGAATGCAAAGGGTCACCCCAGCCAAATGTCATGCTTGAGAGCGTTGCACTTGTAGCTGATGGTTGGCTCTCCATCTCCTTTTCGAAATGATTTGAGTAACTTCCCAACCCCTGGGTGTTCCATCTCTTCTCTACACTTTCTATATATTGTAAGTAAGTTATTTTCAAAGGGTTGGCTGGCTTGTAACTTCTGGGAGACTGTGGGAAAGAAACTCTGTTTCTGCACTGTGTATTTTTGACAGAGGATTAATGAAAGGCAGCGGCTCTGTTTCATGAGATTCTTGTGGTCGTGAGTGTATCAAATGTGTTCTTATGTTCCATATGTATCTTGTTATGTTTCATATTTCATTTCATGCTTCATTTTAGTGAAATTTTCTAAGTGAGATTAGGTAGAATTCAATTTATATTGCTCTGCCTGTGGGAAAATTTCATGTGCAGTGTTATTCTTCTGTTGAAAAGGATTCATGCGACCATGCCCTTTTCACTCTCTTCAGCAATCTTTCCATTCCGCGTTACCTTAAGCCGAAATTGCTGCGCTTGCCACCTACCTTGCCTCACAGAATAATCTGTGCCTTCATTTTCAATTCTCTGTTCTTTGCTGAGCGCCAGTCCCATATACATCCCAGAAGCTCGGTCACTTCATAAAATCTTTTCCAAAATCCCTTTTCACTTACTAGCCTAAGGTAAATATTGCATTGTAAGTCATCTCAGACCATTTTGCATATCCATTCGCTGAGTGTGACTCGGAGAGAGCCCTCTCCTACTCTGGTAGGACTAGCTACCAGACTGAGCGTGGTTTGTGGTTACCCTAATTTTTGACTTCCTTCAGCCTAAGGCAGATTTAGGTGCTAACATAGTGGCGAATCCACTGGGGAAAATAGTTGAACATCAAATCCCATTGTTTCATAAGAATTCTAGGCTTTCGGATGATGAGCTTAGGATTGGAAAGGCTGAGTAAGTTGGTTGTGTCCCGTAATTCATCCCAATAGCACGTTGGCTTCAATACGATATACCAGAGCGAATCCGAACCCGGACCCTCCTCACATTTACGAAAATCCCAATTTGATTCCAAGACTCCTTCGTCAAGAAAGCACCATAACCCCCGTGTTCAAATCCCATTCATGTCTCGACATTTTTGAGTATCTTGAGGAGCTTTAGTTTGACGAACGATTTGAGATATCATTGTTCGAATCTAAATCCGAAAAGGCTATTGACTACACCATCCCCAATCCACAATTTCTTGTAGACCTTGAGACAGAAAGAGCCAATAGATTAATTGATAACTACATTGCCACACAGCCCCAAACTCCAAGTGCAAGCCCCTTACAAACTATGCACACTCCTCCAATGCCTCCAAGGCCAAATCCACTAGGAATGATGGCTGCCCGTTTCGCACCCCTTGTTCTACCCCGAGTCCTAGATGACATGCCAAATGACTATCAAAGTAAAATCCCATTTTTTGATGGCACTCCTAACAGTGTTACAGCTCAACAACATGTGGATAAAATGGCAGATTTCTATGAACTTCATGAGATCGACGCGGAGAACGTGCCAATGAGGCTCTTTGTACAAACATTTGCAGGTGATGTGAGGAAATGGTTTAGAGGTTTGACGGCTGCAAGCATCACCACCTTGGCTGAGCTAAAAAGACAATTTTTGAATAGGTGGGAAGTCAAAAAGAATCCCCTTCAAATTCTAGCCGAGTATGACCAAATCAAGTGAAATGCCGGTGAGTCGGTCCAAGATTATTGAGTTAGATTTAATGCAGTCTACAATGACATCCCAGACCATCTAAAGCCACCTATGGGACTAGAAATGATGAAATTTCCATATGGTTTTGATGCTGACATGGCATACCAATTAAGAGAGAGAGAACCGGCTACAATGGAAGATATGCAGAAAATTGCAGTCAGCAGTTAGGCTAACCTGCTGTCCAAAAGAGCAAGAGCGAAAGCGGAGAAGAAAACCACGGTGAAAGAAGAATCTTCTTCAATGGATCGGCTGCTCAAAAAGGTAGAGCAGATGCTTGAGAGAGTAAAACTTGACAAGCCAGAGCCACAAGTTAGGAATCCTAACTTTCGTGGCCAACAACAGCCACAATATAGTATAAGACAAAGAGATCAGTGGACTCAAGAGTAGATAGCACAACAGCCGGTACAAAAACCTTTGCAGTAGAATTTTGTACATGGAACAGAGTCAGATGAGGACGGGAACGTAATAGGCGAGGAAAACCATCTCTTTACTCCAGATGAGCTTCCTACTTACATCACCGAAGAATAAGAATGCGTAGTAAATTTAGCTACTCACCAAGACACTGATTTTATTCTAGCTAACGAAACCGTGTTGGAGGAAGAGTCAGAAGAATATCAAAGGGGGTATATGAATGCTTTGTCCACATAGCAGCAGCGATATTCCCTTCGAAACAGAGATGTACCGGCTAAACCAATTCAGAAAAAGAAGGAGGATGAAACAACAAAGAAGGATCTATCAGCTACACAAAGAAAGGGAAAGGAGGCAGTTGTTCTGGAGAGCAGCAAATCGAAATCAGCAAAACAATCACAGCAACCAGCCACCTCAAAAGAGAAGGAAAGGAAAGAGATCCCAGTCAAAGAGGTAGAAAGAACTCCTGCTTTCAGCCTAGAGAACGAGATTTCTAAGCTAAAGGTATCCATACCTTTGACTGAAATCATGAAGAACAACGGATATAGAGGACAGATTTCTAAAATGTTGAATTTGGACCCAATGTCCGACATGGTAAACGTGGAAGATGATCAGCCTGAAATGATTTTTGTGTCAGCGACGAATGGTGAGTCTCCTAAGAGCGAGGTGCCACCCTTCTATATCAGTTTACGATTGCATGACTTTGTGCTACACAATGCCATGTTCGATTCCGGAGCCTTTCACAATCTCATGCCCAAGGCTATCATGGATAAGCTTGGTCTGGACATCACCCACCAATATCATGATCTCTATTCATTCGACTCCAACAGAGTAAGGTACATACGGCTCATCAAAGACTTAGTTGTGAGTTTGGATCAGCTTCCTATGAAAAATGTTCTGATGGACGTAGTGGTAGCAGACATTCCTCCAAGGTTTGGTATGCTTCTTTCCAGGTCTTGGGTGGAAAAATTGAAGGGGACACTACAGCTGGATTTCTCCTATGTGACAATCCTGGTGTTTGGACAGATGAGGAAATTATATCGGGAACAAAATATGAAGTATATGATCACAAGCAAGGAGAAACTGATAAATCATCCTATAAACTATGTACATACAGATTTAGAATCTTTTGTTTTGTTTTCAGATAGTTTAAATGAAATAGATAGTCAGATAGTAGAAGCAGACAACATTCCAGAGATAACAGAAAATTTTAGAGAGATTTTGAAGAAAGAAAGACAAGAAAAGCAACAAAAGATTGGGCAATCAGTTGAAAACGATGGACAGCAAACAAACAATGGATAGCAAACAAACAATGGACAACAAACAAATGATGGACAACAAACAAACAATGGACAGCAAAAAGATTTTCAGCACTTGCAAGAGGAAGAAGAAGGCTTATGGACCATGGATTTTGATGGAGCAGTAGGGAATGATGGAGCTGGTATTGGTATTTGGGTACGCAGTCCTTTCTCTGCCCCAAACAAAGTACCTAGCAGCGTGAGAGTTTTCTCCTACAAGCTGGCCTTCGAATGTTCCAATAATGAAGCTAAATATGAAGCTCTGATTGCTGGCCTGAAGATTCTTAGAAAGCTGAATGCAAAGAGGATTTCAGTATATGGCGACTCCGAGTTGGTGATAAAACAGGTCAGAGGTGAGTATCAAGCAAAACATCCTAGGATGCGGGCCTATCGTAATGCAGTTTTGGACATCTTGAAGCTATTTTCCGAATACACCTTGACATGTGTGCCACGAATACAAAATAGTATTGTTGATTCTCTTGCCAAGGGAGTGAGCAGCTTGAAGATCCCCATGAACTCCAGCAACAAATTTGAAATCCATGTCAAGCACCGTCCAACCATTCGAGACAATCAACGACATTGGCAAGTGTTCCAAGATGATGAGGAAATTAAGGATTTTCTGTTCAACAAAGGCAAGTTCAAAGAAACCTTAATCGATGTGGAAAACGATGAGAACAAAGGGAATGGTACAGAAGAAGCATAAATCAATCAAATGGACGTATTGCAGCTGAAGAACAACATCATTCCTAAAGGCTTGATACCCCTAGAAGAACTTTTCGATCAGGATGATGTAGCCGGCAAGCCAACTTTGCAGCCCATGGAGAAAGGTGTAGAAGAAGAAAACATCGGTACAACAACAAATCCAAAATTGGTAAAATTGTCAAAGACACTACCGCCAAAGATCAAGGACACATATATTAGTTTGATGGCTTCATTTGCAGATGTATTTGCTTGGGATTATTCTGATTTAAAGACCCATGATATGAACATCATTCAGCACACAATACCTATCAAGCCCAATCAGAAACCATTTAGGCAAAAGCAGAGAAGGATCAACCCAAAGTTGCTGCCATCCATCGAAAAAGAGGTAAATAGGTTGTACAAGTCAGGTATCATTGTGCCTATCAAATTTTTCGATTGGATATCTAACTTAGTGCCTGTATGAAAGAAGACCGGTGAGATCCTCCTATGCATTGATTTCAGAAATCTAAACAAGGTCTCATTGAAGGACAACTATCCGCTGCCCAAGATGGACCATATACTTTTGAGAGTAGTGCGGGCATCTCGCATGTCGCTGCTCGATGGTTATTCCGGTTATAACCAAATTTCAGTCCATGAAGATGATAGGGATAAGACAACATTCACAACTCCATGGGGGACATTTCGCTATGCCAAAATTCCATTCGGTTTGAAGAGTGCAGGTGCCACATTTCAGTGTGCAATGGACTTGGCGTTTGCAAATGAGAAGGATGTGTTTTTGGTGGTGTACTTGGATGACTTAACGGTGTTTTCAAAGTCTGATGAAGAGCACATGCATCACCTAAAAATTGTCTTTCAAAAGTGCAGGAAATATGGTTTATCGTTGAATCCTAAGAAGAGCTTGTTCGCCATGGAGGAAGGAAAATTACTTGGGAATATCATTTCAAAGGATGGCATCCGCATAAACCCAGCATGTGTCCAAGCATTTCAACAAATCGATCTGCCTAGGAACAAAAAGGAGATACAATCATTCAATGGTAAGATGAATTTTCTGCGTCACTTTGTGCCTAATCTTGCGGAGCATTTGAAAGAAATGACCAACATGCTTAAGAAGGACAGCCAGGTGAAATGGAAGGATGAGGTTGTAAAATCTTTCAACTTGGTCAAATTGGCCCTCTCTTCAGCTCCAGTTTTTGTCAGCCCGGATTACACTCAAGATTTCATATTGTTTTCATTTGCTTCTGAGCACACAATGGCAGTGGTATTATTACAGAAGAGGGATGATCATGAAAGACCCATTGCATTCTTCAGCAGGGCTATAAGGGATGCAGCTTTGAATTACAACATCATTCAGAAGCAAGCCCTAGCATTGGTGAAGGCACTGAAGGATTTCGGGGTGTATATCTTACATTCTCACATTCTGGCCTATGTTCCTAACACTGCTGTGAAAGATGTTTTAGTGCAGACCGATCCGGAAGGGAGAAGAGGCAAATGGATTGCAGCTTTGCTAGAGTACGATGTGGAGATAAAGCCTACAAAGCTGGTCAAAGGACAGGGATTGGCGAAGCTAATGGCTGAGTCAAATTTGTATGCATTGGACATAAATCTGATCACTGCCATGTCCGATGAGAATGATGAAGGAACTTCAGTTAAGGTATCCTAAATGTTTGTTTTGTCCCCATGGTATTCTGATATAATATATGTGCTGAAAAATCTATCACCACCGCCCGGCATGGCTAGAAACAAAGCGAGAACACTTAAATTGAAGGCTACCAAGTTTTGTGTCTTGAATTCTACACTGTATTGGAAAGATCCCGGTGGCATTTTGTTAAATTGTCTGGTGGAAGAGGAGGCAAAGAATGTCATGGAGGATTTCCACGGAGGAGAGTGTGGTGGACATCTTTTTTGGAAGTCAACAGCTAACAAAATCTTGAGAGCAGGGTACTACTGGCCTACTTTGTTTGCTGATGTGCATAAGATGGTAAAGTGCTGTCATAAGTGTCAAGTTTTCGAAGGAAAATAGAAACTACAGCCTTTTCCACTCAAGCCTATTGAAGTGAGCGCTCCATTCCAGCAGTGGGGGTTGGATTTCATTGGGGAAATTCATCCTGCCTCTTCTGGACAGCATAGGTGGATCCTTACAGCGATGGAATACTTCACAAAATGGATTGAGGAAGCACCTACCAGACAAGCGATAGACACGGTAATCATCTCATTTCACGAAAATAACATCTTGTCTCACTTTGGTTGTCCAAACAAAATAATCACTGATAATGCAGCAGCCTTTAAATCGAAAAGGATGGTAGAATTTTGTCACAGATATCACATAATTTTGGGTCATTCAGCTGCCTATCATCCGCAAGGAAATGGATTGGCGGAATATTTGAATAAATCTTTGGTCAACATCATCAAGAAGCTACTGGAAATAAATAAGAAGAGCTGGAACAAGGGGCTGGTCCATGCACTTTGGGCAGATCGAATCAGTGAGAAAAAGTCTATTGGTATGTCACCGCTTGAGCTGGTTTATGGAGTGGACACAGTATTTCCCGCTTCCCTTGTTGCCCCGGTGGTCAATATTCTTTAGGAGGCCAGCAGTGAGGAAGATCCCATGCAGAGAAGGCTGAATCAAATGATCCACTTGCAGTAAACAAGAGAAGAAGTTTTCAAAAACACATCCAAGTTGCAGGAGAAGATAAAGAAAATCTATGACAGAAAAGCAAAAGCGGATAAATTTCAGTTGGATGATGTGGTGCTAAAGTGGGATGCAAGGAATGAAGAGAAAGGCAAGCACGGAAAGTTCGAAAATTTGTGGAAAGGTCCTTTCAAGATTGCATCATATAGAGGTCAGAATGCCTTTCTTGTGAAAGAAATGAATGGGGAAGACTGTCCCGGAGGGCCGATCAATGGTCGGCTGCTCAATCGGTATCATTGTTAATCCATTAACGATGCTTCCATTATCATTGTAAATACCATTTTTATTTCAGTTTCTTTTCAGTATGTAAAGTCAGTTTTTGAGTTATTCCAATTGTCAAGTTTGAGTCAATTTCTTGGTTATTCCAGTTTTGTAAATAAGTCAGAGTCTTGTGCTGTTTATCAAAATGATGACTCCATAGCCCAATGGACCTAGAGGCACTGTCTAGCTCCTCTAGAGATCTGTTGTTCTTCCAAGGAGCTACCATCCCCCATTGGAGCCAATGTTAGAGTCGGTCTGGTCAGCCCTCCGTCACAGATCAAAGCTCTTTGTGCATTTCAAATTTAGGTGTCCCGCTCCTTCCACTCAGCTACTTTTCGCTAGGGACATGTCATGGTCTGATGGAGATAGTTATGCTGGTCATTTTCCCTCATCTCTAGCCCCTGCTGGTTCAGGTCTTTGTACATAATCACTGAAATTTCATGATAATCAAGGTCTGGCCATATTACAGGACAGAGTCATTTTTATTGTTGGGTCTAGGAAATCATCAATGTGGTCTTTGAAAAACATGTCCAGAACAAGCCATGTAGGCCAGAAGGAGACCTTATACAGCTACAGTTCAGAAAGCTTCATCATCACCTGAAGAGACATCGACTCTTCTTCAAAACTCTGTTTTGAAGAAAAGTCAAACAAGGTCAACTATGACAAAATTTTCCAAAAATCGACAGTTGAAATTTTCAGATGCAGTCATGGATTTCAAAGCCAGAGGCCCAGTCACACAGTCCCCGCAAAGAAATGCCGAAAATTTTATCATGAGAGCCAAAATTTCAAAGAAAAAGGGAAAAAGCAGAGTGTTTTAAAGTCAATAAAAAGTGCAAAACATAAACATTATAAAGTGGGTTTTCAAAGAGGAAAAAATTGAACCCAACTCTCTCAAAGCCTATATATATTTGTTTTGACCCAAAACTAAGTCATTGTGATAAGGAAAAGCTTGAGAGAGGCATTGTTGAAGAAAAGAGAGCTAAGGAGGAGGAATTCGAGTAAGGAGGGCAGATTTCTAGGTGGCGCGGTGCACACACCAGGGTGCGCGATGCACACGAAGGGCGCGACGCACCAGCAGCCGACCCACAGTGAAAAATCGACAAGGGCACGATTCACTTAGGGTGCCCGGCACACTGGGCTTGGCGCGCGACGCATTGGGCCAGGGAGCTCAAAAACACTTGCAAACTCATTCTATATCCCGGTTGAAGTCTAGCAAACAATAGGTAGGCCCGAATGAAACCTCTTCTCTGTCAATTTGGTCAATAGCAGTGTTTCTAAGACATCGAGTGAGATCCAAAGCATATTGGCCATCCATGCAAATAATCACCAGAACAAAATGATAAACGGGGTTTGTAAATTCGAAGACACCACCAAGGTTTTGTTTCCCCTCCCCTTTTCCCCTCACTCCTCATCATAGTCACCTCCATTCCAGCTTGTATCCTTAAGAAACCACCCTAAATCACCCTTAAACCCTCTCCCCTGTTTTTCCAAGCAAATGAGTGTCAATGTGGCATGGCGCACTCAGGGCGCGCAGCGCACTGGGAGCCCGGCCACAGTGTTAACACTACACTGGTGTGATGCATACCCGGCGCGCGACGCACTGGGTAAAGTGCGCGGAGCACAGGCCTGTGAGCCTAAAAAAGCACTGAACTCACCCAAATTTTCGTAAATGACTCTCAAATTTGCAAAGGTGGCCATGGATCTTTTAACCATTGATCCTTAACTCAAAGAAAAATATGTTTTGGTGGCCATGAAATCAAAGGCAAAATTTTATTAAGCAAACACAAAATGGCACGAAGAATGGCAAAAAAGTTACGGTTTTGCTACAGTAATACAATTGCTAAATAAGCTCCTATCCTACCTTGATCAGCTAATTTCCCTGTAGCATTTTCCCCTTACCATCACCCTAGCTATATTGTAATCATATCCATTCATCCCTATAGCCCAAAAAATCCCAAACCCTACCCCATCAAAACCATACCCCAAACACTCCCAAATCCCTAATAAATTTCTCCTTTAAACCCCTATTCCCCTTTTCATCATTCCCCTCCTAACACTCCCTTGTTTTATTGTCCCCTTGGTGATAGATTTTCAGAACATTCATCAGTGTCATTGGATTCAAATGGCAGCATTAAACTCAGGGTACAAGCAGCAGTGATGGCATTAGAAAATTCATCTGATTATGAGGGGGATAAACACAGTGACACATCTTCAGGAGAGAGGGCCCATAGCAGACATCACCGGAGTGGCAAACATCTTAGAGACAAGCCCAACACCCTCACAGAGCTACAGGCATGCCCACTTGCCATGTCTTGTTTCCAGCACTTGGCATGTTATGAATTTGGCCAAAGGGTGGCAAATGTCAGAGTACATCATGAGTTGGCCCACCTTTTTGCACTTCATCTACAGGGAGGCCAATCTGTCCTGGTTGGGGTCACTTTCACCTTGACACCGGAGGCTATATCAGTGGCAATGGGGATACCTAACGTTGGGGAGAAGTGGCATAAAAAAAAGAAGGTGGAGAGGCATCACTATGAGCCTTACATCAAGAACAGCTTCTGAAGCCAGCTCACCAGGGTTTTTCCATTCAGATTTTTGAGGGATGAGTATGCCCCACTCATGAGATTGATCATGAAATATTTCAGTTGCGAGGGGAGGTTTTCTTGCCTTTATGCCTATCATATCCGCTTGCTCGTGCACTTCACCAAGGTGAAGATGATGAGCCTCCCATTTTTCATCTGCAACAACATTGAGAAGATGAAAAACTTCATGCAGCGCAAGACCCCACAACAACAGTTAAACAGTGTCTATCATTTTTCTCTCATCCGAATTTTAGTGGACCATCAGTCGGGATTGCAGGGTATTGCTTGGGGGGACTTCATTTCCTGTGATTTCTTCAGCGCTCCACTGATGATATCAGAGGCAGAACATGAGGTGGGAGTGTTACCGAGAAAAGTGTCTATTTAGAACTGCTCTATCCCACTAAGGTGTGACAGCTGCCTTAGAAACAAACAGAGAAAACTACTTTTGTATCTCCTTTATGAACTATAAATAAAGAGGAATAGGAAGAACCAACCTATGTCTTGCGCTAGTCCTTTGATCCAATCTCTCTCCTCTTTGACAGCTTCCAGCTACCTGCTCCCTTACTTTCCCAGCTTCACCAAGTACCTGTAAGATCATAGAAGAAGAAAACTATACAAAGACATGGATTTATATTCATAAATAACTTAGGATCAGATTTAAGTTAACCATACAAATGTAACAAGCATCAATGATACAAAAGCATGGAGGAGAAACTCAAATAGTTTTTATTGATATACAAGAAGATCCAGGAGGAGTTACAACCGATGATTCCTGACCCAGCATCAACCTCCCAGCAAAGAAGCCCCTCTTCACCTCCAACAAAGCATAGATCACCCAATTCTCTGATATGTGTCTCAAAACCAACAGCAATTCCTTACAATGTGCAAAATTCTAGCCTCTGGATCTCTGGGATGAGGGATCCATATATAGATGTATGCAAGGAGGATGAGTCAGCCTGTGATTTGATTAGTGGCTTCTCTCTGTCAGTTCTTGCTTCCACTTGGAGACTGAAGGCCTCTTACTCATCCTTGGTCGAATTCAGTGAGGCAAGTGTCATAGGAGAAGATTTTGGAAGCTTCCATTGTCTCTCCACCTCGCAGAATGACACTGCCATTTGTCATTTCCCGCTCAACGCACCCTAGTAGTGCATTTAGGTGCGTTGCAATGCACCTAGCTAGTGGATTTAGGTGCTATGCAACGCACTTAGCTAGTGGAGCAGCTGAAATGATCCTGTTTTGACTTATTCTGAGCAGGTTCTGGTGGAGAACTTCTGGGAGAAGCTGTAATTTGTTGACCTTGTTCCTTTAGGGGTTAGAACAACACTTTTAGGGACTTAGGAGCCCTTGGTTTATGGACATTTCATGCTTAGAGCTGTAAGGCACAAAAATGTCTATAACAGTTGCCCCCTAAAGTATGAGGCTGTTTATCGAGTGAAATGCTTTATTATGAGGATCCGAAGTTCTTTCAATGCTGGGAGGAGACCTGTAATAAGATATAATACAATACATTATCTTCATACTGTTTTCATGATCCAGTTGAGGCGGGCATTCCCATGCTCAGCTTTATAAATTCATTTTCATGTACATAGGACAGACAATCGTCTGATGGTAGACTGATGATTCTGATAGAGCCATCATCCTTTTGGTAGGATGATTATCTGTGCTGCAATGCTGTACATTTCAATGTCTTTATTTCCCTGAATATATATCGCAGCCCGGATGGATGAAACTAGATCCGGGGTCTTCAATCTCGTCTGATCTTCACTCGAAGTACAAGTCAATCCATGTGAGAAATGTTTTGAAGTTGAACATGGAAAGACATCGCTTGATTACCAGTCAATGATGTAAACTGTTAACAAGCGCGAGAGGAATCACCGATAATGATAATGATCCTCAAGGTACTGCAGTACAATTCACGTGGTGTGAATAAAGATCTTGGCGTCAAACACCATGCAAAATCTTTTGGTTGAAGGTCATTGATGTAAACCTGTCGCCGGAAGTGAGAAACTTGCCATTGAGGCATGCAAGCTTCAAAGTACTGAATGGGGTGTTCCTAGACCAACTTCTTGGATAATGAGCTGATGTCGACAAGAAGTGATCCGTCATAGGAGGGCCTTAATGAATCCCACATCAATGACACGGAACGGAGAAAATGATTTTGATGGAGGTGAAAACGATCTAATGATATATGGTTCAGGGTGGCGATCATGAAAGAATGGAGTATAATGTATGGTAGTGGGTGGGACACAGGTGGCCTTTCTGGATGACTTCTCTTGAACATGTCGGCGACACTGATGTGATGGATTGGTAGCATTAACCCCAAATGTGGATGGTATGGTGTGACCATGGCGATGTGACTAGTGAATGAAACAACCCAACCCGACTCGAGCACGGAGTGGAAGTGTCATGTTCAAGAGCGACTTGCTACCAATAAAGATTCTTTGAGTTTTCTTCCCAATTTTTCCCCAGTCATTGCTGACCAGTACCTCTTTATTTTTGTCAAGCTTGAGGAGGATAACATATGCTTGTTCTATAATTTGCCCTTCGGGCAAACCCATCGCTATGTTTAACGAGCCTAGCGATAGTGAAACTCGTTCTCGTCTAAAGACAAGTTTGTCGCTATTAATATTTTTAACGAGTTTAACGACAAAGATAACTCGGTCCTTTTCATTTTTAGAGAGTCTGAAAAGGTATGTAAAGGTAACTCCAAAATTCCTTTTTCGTCATCTAATCCCTTAAGTCTGAAAAAGTATAAAACAATACAGAAGGGATGAATTTTCAATGAGCCGAACAAAACAAGCGCTCGATCTTTTTGTGTAATAATCCCTCAGGTCCAAAAAATTAAAATCTAGAGGCGGGATAGCACTTCCTGTCCCTTTAACGAGCTGGAAGGTCAAGGACTCAGCAATATTTTCATATTTTATGAGTCAGTTGAAAAGAGCTTAAAGAAGACTCGACTTTTGAGGAACGAGTGATAAAATGGGTAGCAGCTGATTCCAGGTAAGGTTTGGAATTTTCCAATCATGGCAGTGTCACAAGGATGGCTAGTGAAATCACTCTTCGCAGCTGTTCCTCAAAATGGGTAAATAATCAAATGGAGGTGAATGATCGGCCAATGAAAAAGTGGAGGTGACGGTGCAAACACGACCAAGGCTTTAATGGCTGAAGTACTACATTCACGGTGGTTATTTACCGGGGAATAGTTCATTTTTTAACGAGCTTAAATGCGGGTGGAAACATTTGCTCGATCCAGGTTTATTTTTTAACGAGCTTGAACCTCGCGGTAACACTGCTCAGTCTGGGTTTATTTTTTAACGAGCTTGAACCTCGCGGTAACACTGCTTGATTAATCCAGTCATATGATAAGAATGTCTCATATAAAACGACAATTTTTAGAGTTTTGCCCCACATCCTTTCTTTATGCAAGTTAGGAAATGACCAATCCAAAAAACAGATAAATGATCACTCTTTGCTTGCACTCCAAAAGGTTTGCATGCCCCCAAGTATAAAACAGAGTTTCAAGGTTACCTCTACTTCTATTCGCCAAAACATTTCTTTTACCGAGAGAGGCCTACCTCTTACAGGTTACCCAAAGATTGTTCTATTCACAGCGCAAACAAAACACTTCTTTGGCAATGTCTACCGAAATAAACAAACGTGAGCGACGATTCCCGCCAACTCACATAACTTTGACAAGAGAATCTTGTTCTAGAATAACCCCCTCTTCCAATCACGGACGGGGGTACAGACTAGTCATATTCTCCCGCGGAAACCTACTCTATACCCGAAGTTTTCCTGCCGAAACAGACCAGGATGCATGCCCCCTGGGTTTCAGTCATATCCCTCCGAATTACTCACGCTCATCGGGAGGACGGACTGGAGATTGAGACAATTCTTGCGTGAAAATACCATTTAGGGATGGTATATGACTATTTGCTCTGTATTATCCGGGAAATGAAAGCTGGTCGACGAGCTTGACCACTCTTCCTTCGTGCAGAAAACACATTACTCTAAAGAGTGAGGAGACAATTTCTCCCATTCAATAAATATAGTCTCATCCAAGGAGTAGATTGTAATCTAGGGGTCCTTGAACTACCATTACGTTCATGCGAACTGTTTTCCCTTTCAATGTTATGGGCACATCGGGAAGGATCCCTAAAGGTCGACTGGTTCCTTTATCAAAGCCCCTCAGATTTCTCATTTCAGGCAAAAGCGATGGCGAACCAAGCTCTTTCCAAGCATTTGAGGAAAGGATACTCACAGAAGCCCCCTCATCTATGATGGTACTAGCCATAACCATTCTATATATTTGAACGATAATTCAGAATGGTATGCTTGTTGGTAAACGGGGTCTGCCTAGTTGATTCCAGTCGAAGGAGACAACTAGGTTGCTTGGAGGTGGGACCGAATAGACGGCTGGGTACGGCTCCGAAGAACTTCCTTCCTGCGGTAAAGGAATGGGTAAATTTCCCCCATGTTCGTCGGAGTCTGTGTTTATGAAGAGAATTTGGATGGTGTCATCCTTGTTCTCTTCAATGACTGTATCATTTGAAGATGAAACCTCTGAAGGCAAGACCGGGTCAACTGCCGCCTCGACCTTTTGACTTTCGCCTGGTATGGATCCAAATGGTTTATCTTCAATGATAGGTGCTTCAGCCGACCACCTGAGCGGGCCAGCTGGATTTTCAACTAGTGACGGACTCGGCAAGAGTTTTTTATATCCAGGAGGAAGTCGTAATGGTGAAATGGGACAATCATCCAAAACTCTTTTAGCTTCGTCTAAGAAGGGACAACGGTGGATGGCATGATCGCCTTCGCACAATCTACAAGGAAATCTACATTTCCCTTTTTGTCCTGGGGCTTCACTTTCACTAGTTGATGGTGTGCTTTCAACTTGATCATCAGACGTTGACGACACCGGGTTGTGCAAACGAGGAGACTAGTCCCTTAATATCCAAGGGATGCAAGGACAATCTTTGTGAAAGTGGTCTCCTTTGCAAATGACACATGGCGATTTAGGCCTGGTCAATGCAGTGTGTGGATTTTCGTTAGATGACACTCGTTTTCCCCCATTCACCTTTGGCTCCTTCTTCTTTTTCTCTTTCTTCTTCTTTTCATTATTCTCCTTAGGAACTTGACTTTTGGCTTTACCATCCCCATCAAGCGAAGAGGAAGGAGGAGAGGAAGAATTAGAGGAAGTAGAAGGCTAGTGGGCAACTCTGGACTCGTCTAATTGCTGATTCGATTGTTCAGGAATAGTGGTGTTCTGAACGACAGAGGTTGAGAAGAGCCATACAGGCAAACCAATTGTCAGCCCTGGAAGCGACAATGTGGCCATATGGGGCGCACCAACATCTCCCCAAGAGGAGAAGGGACTAGGATTTCCACCAAGGGGAATTCCTTGGTTGGTAGGCTCCATTTTCTCAACCCAAGATCAACGTAGGAAAGGGGTATGAATATTCCATTTAAAATAAATTTTTAACACGCTTTGACACAACTTGTTTTTTCAGTTTTTAAGAGTCGAGAAAAAACAAAAGATGACTCTAGTCTCCTTCGATTTTTAATGAGCCTGAAGTGACAAGTGCTCAGATGGAACTTTTCTGTTAAGGAGTCTGAAAAGGAACAAAAGGGACTTCTCTGGAGGTCTAGGTAGAGGGAGTACCAAACCAATCGCAAAACTGCAGATTACTTTTTACGGTACGGTAGTCAATCTTCCCGAATGCTGTGTTCGGTGCATTTCGATCAGTAGGGCGGCCGACATGGCTTCCTATGGATAAAGGATTTAAGCCTATAGGGGTCTCCCAATATATACTCGACGGTACGTGGGAGCACAAGTCCGTACTGGCACTTATCGTCTCAAAGTGGAGGAATCACCCAACCATCAATGAGGACAACAGTTACCAGGTTTTACAACGCCGGAATACGTCTCTAGCCTAGACCTCTAAATGTTGTGCGTTAAGTTCGAAAGTGTTGTTAGATTCATTGAATTTATTTTAAGTTGATCTTTCTTATGAAGTTTTCCTTTTGGGTTCACCACGAGATGTAGATGTAATTCCTAAAATGCAATCTAAAGATGATAAACAAACTTTTATCTCTTTTCAGCAATGAAAATCCTAGCTACTAGGGGAAAAGAAAGACACAATCTTTTCACAAAGAGCAAAGAGCACACTGTAAATGCACTTTCCTAAATCAAGCCAAACAGACTGTCTATATGCAAATGCACATGCATGTATTTGTTTCTCACTTTCTTAGTATTGATGCTAAAAAGAAAGTTGATGTACAAATCTGAATTTGCTTTCAAGCGACAAACACAAACAAGCTTCTTTTCGAAATCAAAAGGTAGAGATGATTATGACACTTTATGATTTTGAAATAAATACTCGTTTTGACACTAGAAAGTCACAAATTAAAACCAAAGGCAATAGTAAAATCATAATCAACCATCAACAGCAAATAAACTTTCTCCTATGATCGAAATCGACACTTGCGACAGATCTAAATCAAAGGACGACAGTACGATTATTATACTTTTGCAATGGAAAACTGTAAACGACTCAACAAACACACAAAAACATCTACAGTTCTTTTGTACAAATGAGGTGGAATATCAGTAAGGAAAAGGGGTTTGAAACAGTCATATACTGATCACAGGCTGCAAAATTTAGAGACAAAACTGGAAAGAATGAAGCAAAGAACCTCAGCTGCACAGGGCTAGGCTGATCAGCGCACCTGTTACATAGAGAAACTGCATTGCAGCACAGGTTTCCCTTTCGGGAAGTGCGTTGAAATGCAGGATCTCTTCACAGTACCTGTGCTAGGGCAGAAACGAGAATTCTATCCAAGTTATGGGTCACAGTTTGTAGTTTAGTCTTTGGTTTTTGGCCGAATAAAAGCAATCAGTAATGCACAATCAGGGGTAGATCTAAGGAGGGTCTAAGAGCTATCACAAGGGCAATCAGATAGTCTATGAATCAGCTGTTCAAATCATAAACAGTTCCAGTGAATGGATTGAAGCAGAAGATGTCTACTTTGTATTCGTTATGGCAAATGCAGTTTGATTGCTACTTATAAGTTTATGAAACGAACAACAAGAGATACACAAACAAACTAATTAGACAATCTCCCCAGTGGAGTCACCATTTTGTTACCGGGAAAAGTGTCTATTTAGAACTGCTCTATCCCACTAAGGTGTGACAACTGCCTTAGAAACAAACAGAGAAAACTACTTTTGTATCTCCTTTATGAACTATAAATAAAGAGGAATAGGAAGAACCAACCTATGTCTTGCGCTAGTCCTTTGATCCAATCTCTCTCCTCTTTGACAGCTTCCAGCTACCTGCTCCCTTACTTGCCCAGCTTCACCAAGTACCTGTAAGATCAAAGAAGAAGAAAACTATACAAAGACATGGATTTATATTCATAAATAACTTAGGATCAGATTTAAGTTAACCATGCAAATTTAACAAGCATCAATGATACAAAAGCATGGAGGAGAAACTCAAATAGTTTTTATTGATATACAAGAAGATCCAGGAGGAGTTACAATCGATGATTCCTGACCTAGCATCAACCTCCCAGCAAAGAAGCCCCTCTTCACCTCCAACAAAGCATAGATCACCCAATTCTCTGATATGTGTCTCAAAACCAACAGCAATTCCTTACAATGTGCAAAATTCCAGCCTCTGGATCTCTAGGATGAGGGATCCATACATAGATGTATGCAAGGAGGATGAGTCAGCTTGTGATTTGATTAGTGGCTTCTCTCTGTCAGTTCTTGCTTCCACTTGGAGACTGAAGGCCTCTTACTCATCCTTGCTCGAATTCAGTGAAGCAAGTGTCATAGGAGAAGATTCTGGAAGCTTCCATTGTCTCTCCACCTCGCGGAATGACACTGCCATTTGTCATTTCCCGCTCAACGCACCCTGGTAGTGCATTTAGGTGCGTTGCAACGCACCTAGCTAGTGGATTTAGGTGCTATGCAACACACTTAGCTAGTGGAGCAGCTGAAATGATCCTGTTTTGACATATTCTGAGCAGTTTCTGGTGGAGAACTTCTCGGAGAAGCTGTAATTTGTTGACCTTGTTCCTTTAGGGGTTAGAACAAAACTTTTAGGGACTTAGGAGCCCTTGGTTTATGGAAATTTCATGCTTAAAGCTGTAAGGCATAAAAATGTCTATAACAGGGAGGTCCTTCACATCAGGCTGAGCATGAGCTGGGAGGTCCTTCATATCAGTTTGAGCCTGAGATGGGAATTCCTTCACATCAGTTTGAGCATCATGAGACTACAACCATGCCAGTTTTCATCACATATCAGAGAGGCTATCCGAAAGGCACCAGACCGTTGTTTGCAGCAGCAAAGCGAGTGTTATCTCGACCCGGGGTGGAAGGGGCCTCGCTTCCGCCATCAGCATTACAGGAGTAGGGTAAGGGCAAGGAGCCAGTGTAGGAGGAGGGGCCATCAGGTGAGCAAGAGACCGAGTTTTTTCTCCTCTAGGATGATGAGATCGATGCAGAACCCACCAATGAGGAGCTTATAGAGATCATCAAGGAGCAACAATCAGAGATTGAAGACTTGACCATTGATCTAGAAAGGGCCAAGTGGAACATGAACTACCTGGAGCAGAGAAACAAATAGCTTGAGGACCAATAGATGATCGTGGAGCTGCAGAACATCCGTGAGCAACGCCAAGCTACTTAAAGAAGAAGGGTTCCGCTCACCTCTTTGGAGCAAGAAATCAATGAAGACAGGGAGTCCAACCTTGAGAGGATCAACATGCATTTGGAGAGGCTGTTGGACAAAGCAAACAGGGAGAAAGACATGCTGAGGTGCATGACTTATCACTACCAGGCCCGCAACATGAGTTCCAAGGCAAGAATCAGGAGCCTAAAGGAAAAATTAAGCAAAGCGAGAAAAGAGGCAAAAGAGGCAAAGGAGGCAAAGGAGCAAGATCGGCTTCGAATCTTGGCTGAGGCTTCCTTGGCATAGCAAAGCACTTCATAGGGAACCTCCAGCCTAAATTCCAAAAAATTTGGGCAAATTTTGGTCACAGGGGCACAAAACAGGAAATTTCTCCCTGTGCGCCGCGCCACTGGCGTGCCGCTAAAATTCTAGCACTCCAATCGAGGAACGACTTGCATATTTGGATTCAACATCGAAAAATACATCTACTGGTGTCCAGGCAAGAAATTTTGACAAGTTTTGGGTCTCTTAAAGGTCAAAAAACACCCAAAATGGCCTCTCTGCCACTTTTTGAACACACAAAAAGCAGTCTTGGGAGAATGAAGTTTTGGAGAGGAAAGTGAGCTTCAAATTTAGAAATTCTAGTTGAGCTGGAAAGTAGACAGAACAAGATTTCCAACAAGCCCGCTTGGGCACATTTTGGACACATGAAAGTGCCCCAAAACAGGCTCCAAATTGGCGCGATGCACAGGGAATTTTACGCGGCGCACGAGGGAAAAAACTGCCAAATTGCTCCTGTTTCGCGAAATTTCGAGTCGCGACTTCTCCAAGTGGGCCCGGTCATCTACTCTTCAGTTTTTTGGCACCAAAGGCGGCTTTTAAAGAGTTTTCTCTCCAGGTGGGAATCTATCCAAGTGGCAAAAGAATGCAAAGGGTCACCCCAGCCAAATGTCATGCTTGAGAGCGCTGCACCCGTAGCTGATGGTTGGCTCTCCATCTCCTTTTCAAAATGATTTGATTAATTTTCCAACCCCTGGGCATTCCATCTCTTCTCTACACTTTCTATATATTGTAAGCAAGTTATTTTCAAAGGGTTGGCTGGCTTGTAACTTCTCGGAGACTGTGGGAAAGAAACGCTGTTTCTGCACTGTGTATTTTTGACAGAGGATTAATGAAAGGCAGCGGCTCTGTTTCATGAGATTCTTGTGGTCGTGAGTGTAGAAAATTTGTTCTTATGTTCCATATGTATCTTGTTATGTTTCATATTTCATTTCATGCTTCATTTCAGTGAAATTTTCTAAGTGAGATTAGGTAGAATTCAATTTATATTGCTCTGCCTGTGGAAAAATTTCATGTGCAGTGTTATTCTTCTGTTGAAAAGGATTCATGTGACCATGCCCTTTTCACTCTCTTCAGCAATCTTTCCATTCCACATTACCTTAAGCCAAAATTGTTGCTCTTGCCGCCTACCTTGCCTCACAGAATAATCTGTGCCTTCATTTTCAATTCTCTGTTCTTTGCTGAGCGCCAGTCCCATATACATCCCAAAAGCTCGGTCACTTCATAAAATCTTTTCCAAAATCCCCTTTCACTTACTAGCCTAAGGTAAATATTTCATTGTAAGTCATCTCGGACCATTTTGCATATCCATTCGCTGAGTGTGACTCGGAGAGAGCCCTCTCCTACTCTGGTAGGGCTAGCTACCAGACTGAGCGTGGTTTGTGGTTACCCTAATTTTTGCCTTCCTTCAGCCTGAGGTAGATTTAGGTGCTAACATAGTGGCGACTCCACTGGGGAAAATAGTTGAACATCAAATCCCCTTGTTTCATAAGAATTCTAGGCTTCCGGATGATGAGCTTAGGATTGGAAAGGCTGAGTAAGTTGGTTGTGTCCCGTAATTCATCCCAATAGCATGCTGGCTTCAAGACGATATACCAGAGCGAATCCGGACATGGACCCTCCTCACATTTATGAAAATCCCAATTTGATTCCAAGACTCCTCCATCAAGAAAGCACCATAACCCCCGTGTTCAAATCCCATTAATGTCCCGACATTTTTGAGTATCTTGAGGAGCTTGAGTTTGACGAACGATTTGAGATATCACTGTTCGAATCTAAATCTGAAAAGGCTGTTGACTACACTGTCCCCGATCCAAAATTTCTTGTAGACCTTGAGACGGAAAGAGCTAATAGATTAATTGATAACTACATTGCCACACAGCCCCAAACTCCAAGTGCAAGCCCCTTACAAACTATGCACACTCCTCCAACGCCTCCAAGGCCAAATCCACCAAGAATGATGGCTGCCCGTTTCGCACCCCTTGTTCTACCCCAAGTCCTAGATGACATGCCAAATGACTGTCAAAGTAAAATCCCATTTTTTTATGGCACTCCTAACAGTGTTACAGCTCAACAACATGTGGATAAAATGGTAGATTTCTATGAACTTCATGAGATCGACGTGGAGAACGTGGCAATGAGGCTCTTTGTACAAACATTTGCAGGTGATGTGAGGAAATGGTTCAGAGGTTTGATGGCTACAAGAATCACCACCTTGGCTGAGCTACAAAGACAATTTTTGAACAGGTGGGAAGTCAAAAAGAATCCCCTTCAAATTTTGGCCGAGTATGAACAAATCAAGCGAAATGCTGGTGAGTCGGTCCAAGATTATTGTGTTAGATTTAGTGCAGTCTACAACGACATCCCAGACCATCTAAAGCCACCTATGGGACTAGCAATGATGAAATTTCCGGATGGTTTTGATGCTGACATGGCGTACCAATTAAGAGAGAGAGAACCGGCCACAATGGAAGATATGCAGAAAATTGCAATCAGCGTTGAGGCTAACCTGCTGTCCAAAAGAGCAAGAGCGAAAGCGGAGAAGAAAACCACGGTGAAAGAAGAATATTCTTCAATGGATCAGCTGCTCAAAAAGGTAGAACAGATGCTTGAGAGAGTAAAACTTGACAAGCCATAGCCACAAGTTAGGAATCCTAACTTTCGTGGCCAACAGCAGCCACAATATAGGATAAGACAAAGAGATCAGCGGACTCAAGAGCAGATAGCACAACAACCGGTACAAACACCTTTTCAGCAGAATTTTGTACATGGACCAGAGTCAGATGAGGATAGGAACGTAATAGGCGAGGAAAACCATCTCTTTACTCCAGATGAGCTGCCTACTTACATCACCAAAGAAGAAGAATGCGCATTAAATTCAGCTACTCACCAAGACATTGATTTTATTCTAGCTAACGAAACCGTGTTGGAGGAAGAGTCAGAAGAATATCAAAGGGGGTATATGAATGCTTTGTCCACACAGCAGCAGTGATATTCCCTTCGAAACAGAGAAGTACCGACTAAACCAATTTAGAAAAAGAAGGAGGATGAAACAACAAAGAAGGATCTATCAGCTACACAAAGAAAGGGAAAGGAGGCGGTTGTTCCGGAGAGCAGCAAATCGAAATCAGCAGAACAATCACAGCAACCAACCACCTCAAAAGAGAAGGAAAGGAAAGAGATCCCAGTCAAAGAGGTAGAAAGAACTCCCACTTTCAGCCTAGAGAATGAGATTTCTAAGCTAAAGGTATCCATCCCTTTGACTGAAATCATGAAGAACAGTAGATATAGAGGACAAATTTCTAAAATGTTGAATTTGGACCCAATTTCCGACATGGTAAACGTGGAAGATGATCAGCCTGAAATGATTTTTGGGCCAGTGACGAATGGTGACTGTCCTGAGAGCGAGGTGCCACACTTCTATATCAGTTTACGATTGCATGACTTTGTGCTACACAATGCCATGTTTGATTCTGGAGCCTCTCACAATCTCATGCCCAAGACTATCATGGATAAGCTTGGTCTGGACATCACCCGCCAATATCATGATCTCTATTCGTTCAACTCCAGTAGAGTAAGGTGCATAGGGCTCATCAAAGACTTAGTTGTGAGTTTGGATCAGCTTCCTATGAAAAATGTTCTGATGGACGTAGTGGTAGCAGACATTCCTCCAAGGTTTGGTATGCTTCTTTCCAGGTCTTGGGTGGAAAAATTGAAGGGGACACTACAGCTGGATTTCTCCTATGCGACAATCCCAGTGTTTGGACAGATGAGGAAATTATATCGGGAACAAAAGATGAAGTATATGATCACAAGCAAGGAGAAACTGATAAATCATCCTACAAACTATGTACATACATATTTAGAGTCTTTTTTTTTGTTTTCAGATAGTTTAAATGAAATAGATAGTCAGATAGTAGAAGCAGATGACATTCAGAGATAACAGAAAATTTTAGAGAGATTTTGAAGAAAGAAAGACAAGAAAAGCAACAAAAGATTGGGCAATCAGTTGAAAACGATGGACAGCAAACAAACAATGGACAGCAAACAAACAATGGACAACAAACAAATGATGGACAGCAAACGAACAATGGACAACAAAAAGATTTTTAGTAATTGCAAGAGGAAGAAGAAGGCTTATGGACCATAGATTTTGATGGAGCAGTAGGGAATGATGGAGCTGGTATTGGTATTTGGGTACGTAGTCCTTTCTCCACCTCAAACAAAGTACCTAGCAGCGTGAGAGTTTTCTCCTACAAGCTGGCCTTCGAATGTTCCAATAATGAAGCTGAATATGAAGCTCTGATTGCTGGCCTGAAGATTCTTAGAAAGTTGAATGCAAAGAGGATTTCAGTATATGGCGACTTCGAGTTGGTGATAAAATAGGTTAGAGGTGAGTATCAAGCAAATCATCCTAGGATGCGGGCCTATCATAATGCAGTTTTGGACATCTTGAAGCTATTTTCCGAATACACCTTGACATGTGTGCCACGAATACAAAATAGCATTTATGATGCTCTTGCCAAGGTAGCGAGCAGCTTGAAGATCCCCATGAACTCCAGCAACAAATTTGAAGTCCATGTCAAGAACCGTCCAACCATTCCAGACAATCAGCGACATTGGCAAGTGTTCCAAGATGATGAGGAAATTAAGGATTTTTTGCTCAACAAAGGCAAGTTCAAAGAAACCTTAATCGATGTGGAAAACGATGAGAACAAAGGGAATGGTACAGAAGAAGCACAAATCAATCAAATGGACGTATTGCAGTTGAAGAACAACATCATTCCTAAAGGCTTGATACCCCTAGAAGAACTTTTCGATCAGGATGATGTAGCCCGCAAGCCAACTTTGCAGCCCACGGAGAAAGGTGTAGAAGAAGTCAACATCGGTACAACAGCAAATCCAAAATTGGGAAAATTGTCCAAGACACTACCGCCAAAGATCAAGGACAAATATATCAGTTTGATGGCTTCATTTGCAGATGTATTTGCTTGGGATTATTCTGATTTAAAGACCTATGATACGAACATCATTCAGCACACAATACCTATCAAGCCCAATCAGAAACCATTTAGACAAAAGCTGAGAAGGATCAATCCAAAGTTGCTGCCATCCATCGAAAAATAGGTAAATAGGTTGTACAAGTCAGGTATCATTGTGCCTATTAGATTTTCAGATTGGATATCTAACTTAGTGCATGTACGAAAGAAGACCGGTGAGATCCGCCTATGCATTGATTTCAGAAATCTAAACAAGGTCTCATTGAAGGACAACTATCCGCTGCCCAAGATGGACCATATACTTCAGAGAGTAGTGGGGGCATCTCATATGTCGTTGCTCGATGGTTATTCCGGATATAACCAAATTTCAGTCCATGAAGATGATAGGGATAAGACAGCATTCACAACTCCATGGGGGACATTTCACTATGCCAAAATGCCATTCGGTTTGAAGAATGCAGGTGCCACATTTCAGCGTGCAATGGACTTGGCGTTTGCAAATGAGAAGGATGTGTTTTTGGCGGTGTACTTGGATGACTTAACGACGTTTTCAAAGTCTGATGAAGAGCACGTGCATCACCTAAAAATTGTCTTTCAAAAGTGCAGGAAATATGGTTTATCGCTGAATCCTAAGAGGATCTTGTTCGCCATGGAGGAAGGCAAATTACTTGGGCATATCATTTCAAAGGATGGAATCTGCATAGACCCAGCACGTGTCCAAGCAATTCAACAAATCGATCTGCCTAGGAACAAAAAGGAGATACAGTCATTCAACGGTAAGATGAATTTTCTGTGTCGCTTTGTGCCTAATCTTGCGGAACATTTGAAAGAAATGACCAACATGCTTAAGAAGGACAGCTAGGTGAAATGGACGGATGAGGCTGTAAAATCTTTCAACTTGGTCAAATTGGCCCTCCCTTTAGCTCCAGTTCTAGTTAGCCCGAATTACACTCAAGATTTCATATTATTTTCATTTGCTTCTGAGCACACAATGGCAGCGGTATTATTGTAGAAGAGGGATGATCATGAAAGACCCATTTCATTCTTCAACAGGGATATAAGGGATGCAGCTTTGAAGTACAACATCATTGAGAAGCAAGCCCTGGCATTGGTGAAGGCACTGAAGGATTTCCGGGTGTATATCTTACATTCTCACATTCTGGCCTATGTTCCTAACACTGCTGTGAAAGATGTTTTAGTGCAGACCGATCCGGAAGGGAGAAGAGGCAAATGGATCACAGCTTTGCTAGAATATGATGTGGAGATAAAGCCTACAAAGCTGGTCAAAGGACAGGGATTGGCGAAGCTAATGGCTGAGTCAAATTTGCATGCATTGGACATAAATCTGATCACTGCCATGTCCGATGAGAATGATGAAGGAACTTCAGTTCAGGTATCCGAAATGTTTGCTTTGTCCCCATGGTATTCTGATATAATATATGTGCTGAAAAATCTATCACCACCACCCGGCATGGCTAGAAACAAAGCGAGAACACTTAAATTGAAGGCTACCAAGTTTTGTGTCTTGAATTCTGCACTGTATTGGAAAGATCCCGGTGGCATTTTGTTAAATTGTCTGGTGGAAGAGGAGGCAAAGAAAGTCATGGAGGACTTCCACGGAGGAGAGTGTGGTGGACATCTTTTTTGGAAGTCAACAGCTAACAAAATCTTGAGAGCAGGGTACTACTGGCCTACTTTGTTTGCTGATGTGCATAAGATGGTAAAGCGCTGTCATAAGTGTCAAATTTTCGAAGGAAAACAGAAACTACAGCCTTTGCCACTCAAGCCTATCGAAGTGAGTGCTCCATTCCAGTAGTGGGGGTTGGATTTCATTGGGGAAATTCATCCCGCCTATTCCGGATAGCGTAGGTGGATCCTTACAGTGATGGACTACTTCACAAAATGGATTGAGGCAGCACCTACCAGACAAGCGACGGACATGGTAATCATCTCATTTCTCGAAAATAACATCTTGTCTCACTTTGGTTGTCCAAACAAAATAATCATTGATAATGCAGCAGCCTTTAAATCGAAAAGGATGGTAGAATTTTGTCACAGATATCACATAATTTTGGGTCATTCAACTGCCTATCATCTGCAAGGCAATGGATTGGTGGAATCTTCGAATAAATCTTTGGTCAACATCATCAAGAAGCTACTGGAAATAAATAAGAAGAGCTAGAACAAGAGGCTGGTCCATGCACTTTGGGCAGATCGAATCAGTGAGAAAAAGTCTATTGGTATGTCACCGTTTGAGCTGGTTTATGGAGTGGACACAGTATTTCCCGCTTCCCTTGCTGCCCCAGTGGTCAAACTTCTTCAGGAGGTCAGCAGTGAGGAAGATCCCATGCAGAGAAGGTTGAATCAAATGATCCGCTTGCAGCAAACAAGAGAAGAAGTTTTCAAAAACACATCCAAGTTGCAGGAGAAGATAAAGAAAATCTATGATAGAAAAGCAAAAGCGGATAAATTTCAGTTGGATGATGTGGTGATAAAGTGGGATGCAATGAATGAGGAGAAAGGCAAGCACAGAAAGTTTGAAAATCTGTGGAAAGGTCCTTTCAAGATTGCAGCATATAGATGTCAGAATGTCTTTCTTCTGAAAGAAATGAATGGAGAAGACTGTCCTGGAGGGCCGATCAATGGTCGACTGCTCAAGCAGTATCATTGTTGATCCATTAACGCTGCTTCCACTGTCATTGTAAATACCAATTTTATTTCAGTTTCTTTTCAGTATGTAAAGTCAGTTTTTGAGTTATTCCAATTGTCAAGTTTGAGTCAATTTCTTGGTTATTCCAGTTTTGTAAATAAGTCAGAGTCTTGTGCTGTTTATCAAAATGATGACTCCATAGCCCAATGGACCTAGCGGCACTGTTTAGCTCCTCCATAGATCTACTATTCTTGGCACCTCCAAGGAGCTACCATCCCCCATTGGAGCCAATGTTAGAGTCGGTCTGGTCAGCCCTCCGTCAGAGATCAAATCTCTTTGTGCATTTCAAATTTAGGTGTCCTGCTCCATCCACTCAGCTACATTTCGGTAGGGACATGTCATGGTCTGACGGAGATAGTCATGCTAGTCATTTTCCCTCATCTCTGGCCCCTGCTGGTTCAGGTCTTTGTACATAATCACCGAAATTTCATGATAATCAAGGTCTGGCCATATTACAGGACAGAGTCATTTTTATTTTTGGGTCTATGAAATCATCAATGTGGTCTTTGAAAAACATGTCCAGAACAAGCCATGCAGGCCAGAAGGAGACCTTATACAGCTACAGTTTAGAAAGCTTCATCATCACCTGAAGAGACATCGACTCTTCTTCAAAACTCCGTTTTGAAGAAAAGTCAAACAGGGTCAACTATGACAAATATTCCAAAAATCGATAGTTGACATTTTTAGATGCAATCATGGATTTCAAAGCCAGAGGCCCAGTCACACAGTCCCCGCAAAGAATTGCCGAAAATTTTATCATGAGAGCCAAAATTTCAAAGAAAAAGGGAAAAAGCAGAGTGTTTTAAAGTCAATAAAAAGTGCAAAACATAAACATTATAAAGTGGGTTTTCAAAGAGGAAAAAATTGAACCCAACTCTCTCAAATCCTATATATATTTGTTTTGATCCAAAACTAAGTCATTGTGATAAGGAAAAGCTTGAGAGAGGCATTGTTGAAGAAAAGAGAGCTAAGGAGGAGGAATTTGAGTAAGGAGGGCAGATTTCTAGGTGGCGCGGTGCACACACCAGGGCGCGCGACGCACACGGAGGGCGCAACACACCAGCAGCCAACCCACAGTGAAAAATCGACAAGGGCCCAACGCACGCAGGGCACGCGGCGCACTGGGCTTGGCGCGCGACGCGCAGGGCCAGGGAGCTCAAAAACACTTGCAAACTCGTTCTATATCTCGGTTGAAGTCTAGCAAACAAGAGGTAGGCCCGAATGAAACCTCTTCTCTGTCAATTTGGTCAATAGCAGTATTTCTAAGACATCGAGTGAGATCCAAATCATATTGGCCATCCATGCAAATAATCACCATAACAAAATGATAAACGGGGTTTGTAAATTCGAAGGCACCACCAAGGTTTTGTTTCCCCTCCCCTTGTCCCCTCACACCTCGTCATAGTCACCTCCATTCCACCTTGTCTCCTTAAGAAACCACCCTAAATCACCCTTAAACCCTCTCCCCTGTTTTTCCAAGCAAATGAGTGTCGCTTGAAAGCGCGCGGCGCAGACACAATGTGGCACGGTGCACTCAGGGCGCGCGACACACTGGGAGCCTAGCCACAGTGTTAACGCTGCACTGGCGCGGCGCATACCCGGCACGCGGCGCACTAGGCAAAGCGTGCGGTGCATAGGCCTGTGAG
Organism: Pinus tabuliformis; assembly: GCA_031772625.1. Lineage (NCBI taxonomy): Eukaryota > Viridiplantae > Streptophyta > Pinopsida > Pinales > Pinaceae > Pinus > Pinus tabuliformis. Next base: position 606,011,536 of record CM062815.1, read on the forward strand.
CCTAAAAAATCTCCGAAGTCACCCAAATTTTCGTAAATGACTCTCAAATTTGCAAAGGTGGCCATGGATCTTTTAACCATTGATCCTTAACTCAAAGCAAAATATGTTTTGGTGGCCATGAAGTCAAAGGAAAATTTTTATTAAGCAAACATAGAATGGCACAAAGAATGGCAAAAAAGCTATGGTTTTGCTACAGTAATACAATTGCTAAATAAGCTCCTATCCTACCTTGATCATCTAATTTCCCTGTAGCATTTTCCCCTTACCATCACCCTAGCTATATTGTAATCATATCCATTCATCCCTTTTATCCCTATAGCCCGTAAAATCCCAAACCCTACCCCATCAAAACCATACCCAAAACACTCCCAAATCCCTAATAAATTTCTCCTTTAAACCCCTGTTCCCCTTTTCATCATTCCCCTCCTAACACTCCCCTGCTTTATTATCCCCTTGGTGACAGATTTTCAGAACATTCATTAGTGTCACTGGATTCAAAGGGCAGCATTAAACTCAGGGCACAAGCAGCAGTGATGGCATCAGAAAATTCATCAGATTATGAGGGGAATACACACAGTGACACATCTTCAGGAGAGAGGGCCTATAGGAGACATCACCGAAGTGGTAGACATCTCAGAGACGAGCCCAACACCCTCACAGAGCTACAGGCATGCCCACTTGCCATGTCTTGTTTCCAGCACTTGGCATGTTATGAATTTTTCCAAAGGGTGGCAAATGTCAGAGTACATCATGAGTTGGCCCGCCTTTTTGCACTTCATCTACAGGGAGGCCAATCTTTCCTGGCTGGGGTCACTTTCACCTTGACACCAGAGGCTATATCAATGGCAACAGGGATACCTAACGTTGGGGAACAGTGGCATAAGAAAAAGAAGGTGGAGAGGCATCACTATGAGCCTTACATCAAGAACAACTACTTGAGTCAGCTCACCAGGGTTTTTGCATTCAGATTTTTGAGGGATGAGTATGCCCCACTCATGAGATTGATCATAAAATATTTCAGTTGCGAGGGGAGGTTTTCTCGCCTTTGTGCCTATCACATCCGCTTGATCATGCACTTCACCAGGGTGAAGATGATGAGCCTCCCATTTTTCATCTGCAACAACATTGAGAAGATGAAAAACTTCATGCAGTGCAAGACCCCACGACAGCAGCTAAATAGTGTCTATCATTTTGCTCTCATCCAGATTTTAGTGGACCATCAGTTGGGATTGCAGGGTATTGCTTGGGAGGACTTTATTTCCCGTCATTTCTTCAGCACTCCACCGGTGATATCAGAGGCAGAACATGAGGTGGGAGATCCTTCACATCAGGCTGAGAATGAGCTGGGAGGTCCTTCATATTAGTTTGAGCCTGAGATGGGAAGTCCTTCACATCAGTTTGCGAGTCATGAGGCTGCCACCATGCCAATTTTCATCACATATCAGAGAGGCTATCCGAAAGGCACCAGACCATTGTTTGCAGCAGAAAAGCAAGTGTTATCTCGACCCGGGGTGGAAGGGGCCTCGCTTCCGCCATCAGCATCACAGGAGTAGGGTAAGGGCAAGGAGACAGTGTAGGAGGAGGGGCCATCAAGTGAGCAAGAGACCGAGTTTGTTCTCCTCCAGGATGATGAGACCGATGCAGAACCCACCAATGAGGAGCTTATAGAGATCATGAAGGAGCAGCAATCAGAGATTGAAGACTTGACCGTTGATCTAGAGAGGGCCAAGTGGAAAATGAACTACCTAGAGTGGAGAAACAAATAGCTTGAAGACCAACAAACGATCATGGAGCTGCAGAACATCCTTGAGCAACGCCAAGCTGCTCAAAGAAGAAGGGTTCCGCTCACCTCTTTGGAGCAAGAAATAAATGAAGATCGGGAGTCCAACCTTGAGAGGGTCAACATGAATTTGGAGAGGCTGTTGGACAAAGCAAACAGGGAGAAAGACATCTTGAGGTGCATGACTTATCACTACCATGCCCGCAACATGAGTTCCAAGGCAAGAATCAGGAGCCTAAAGGCAAAATTAAGCAAAGTGAGAAAAGAGGCAAAAGAGGCAAAGGAGGCAAAGGAGAAAGATCAGTTTTGAATCTTGGCTGAGGCTTCCTTGGCACAGCAAAGCACTTCACAGGTAACCTCCAGCCCAAATTCCAAAAAATTTGGGCAAATTTTGGTCACAGGCAAAATTTTTGGGCATAAAACAGGAAATTTCTCCCTGCTAAAATTCTAGCACTCCAATCGAGGAACGGATTACATATTTGGCTTCAACATTGAAAAATACGTCTACTGATGTCCGGGCAAGAAATTTTGACAAGTTTTGGGTCTCCTAAAGGTCAAAAAACACCCAAAAATGGCCTCTCTACCACTTTTTGGACACACAGAAAGCAGTCTTGGGAGAATGAAGTTTTGGAGGGGAAAATGAGCTTCAAATTCAGAAATTCTAGTTGGGTTGGAAAGTAGATAGGACAGGCTTTCCAACAAGCCCACTTGGTTACATTTTGGACACCTAAAAGTGCCCCAAAATAGGCTCCAAAGTGGCGTGATGCACAGGGAATTTGGCGCGGCGCACAAGGGAAAAAACTGCCAAATTGCTCCTGTTTCGCGAAATTTCGGGTCGCGACTTCTCCAAGTGGGCCCAGTCATCTACTCTTCAGTTTTTTGGCACCAAAGGTGCCTTTTAAAGAGTTTTCTCTCCAGGTGGGCATCTATCCAAGTGGCAAAAGAATGCAAAGGGTTACCCCAGCCAAATGTCATGCTTGAGAGCGCTGCACCTGTAGCTGATGGTTGGCTCTCCATCTCCTTTTTGAAATGATTTGAGTAACTTCCCAACTCCTGGGCATTCCATCTCTTCTCTACACTTTCTATATATTGTAAGAAAATTGTTTGCAAAGGGTTGGCTGGCTTGTAATTTCTGGGAGACTGTGGGAAAGAAACTCTGTTTCTGCACTGTGTATTTTTGACAGAGGATTAATGAAAGGCAGCAGCTCTGTTTCATGAGATTCTTGTGGTCGTGATTGTATAAAATGTGTTCTTATGTTCCAAATGTATCTTGTTATTTTTCATATTTCATTTGATGCTTCATTTCAGTGAAATTTTCTAAGTGAGATTAGGTAGAATTCAATTTATATTGCTTTGCCTGTGGGAAAATTTCATGTGCAGTGTTATTCTTCTGTTGAAAAGGATTCATGTGACCATGCCATTTTCACTCTCTTCAGCAATCTTTCCATTCCACGTTAACTTAAGTCAAAATTTCTGCGCTTGCCGCCTACCTTGCCTGACGGAATAATTTGTGCCTTCATTTTCAATTCTCTGTTCTTTGTTGAGCACCAGTCCCATATACATCCTAGAAGCTCGGTCACTTCATAAAATCTTTTCCAAAATCCCTTTTCACTTACTAGCCTAAGGTAAATATTGCATTGTAAGTCATCTCAGACCATTTTGCATATCCATTCGCTGAGTGTGACTCGGAGAGAGCCCTCTCCTGCTCTGGTAGGGCTAGCTACCAGACTGAGTGTGGTTTGTGGTTACCCTAATTTTTGCCTTCCTTCAGCCTAAGGCAGATTTAGGTGCTAATAGGTATTTTGATGTAATGAAGTGAGGAGTTATATCCTAGTTTCATAGAGGATGGGTAGCTAGAAGTGCTTTAAGAATTCCATTGCTAGAGTGTCAAAGGTATTGACTGACGCACGTGGTAGCTCAATGTTCCACTTGGCTACATTGCTAGTAAGGGTGTGGGGAAAAAGACGTAATCGGATACTATCATCCACCATGGAGTTAGAAATACACCATAGATAATAGGTGGTGATTTGTGTACCTAGATCCTCCCCTTCTTTCCCTTCGAACTTAGGGATTTCTGTTGGTATTTTATGTGGGATTGGCAGCCAAAGTAAGTTATGATAGATGGGGTCATTTGTAAGTTTTTACAAGTCGGGGATACCAAGTGTTGCCAAAAATGGTAGAGTGTGTGATGCCCCCAAATCGGACCAAGGCGATGACATATGACTTGAGGATCCTTGTGGTCCTCCCATCGTGTTGTTCCCAATATTATACACAGGTTGCATGGTATAGTAGGGGCCTTGGGGTATGGTATTGTAATGTGGATTTCCATAGGGATTGTTAGGTTGGGGGATAGAATTGGTCCCAAGATAAGTAGTGCCCCCTCGACTCATTTGAGGTTGTGAGCAGGGTGCCCCCATCGATTGATTGGGACCTCCTTGAGGATTCTTGCTCGCCACAGAACTGACCATAAGTCCTTGACTAGCATAAGGAGTGTTCATGTCAATCAGTGACTGCCCATGCATGCCTAAAATCGGAGGGGGAATTGTTACGTTCCCGACTGGTATACACATATTGGGAGTGCCCCCAGATACTTGAATCTGGGGGTTAGAACTATACAACGGATTCCAACCATATTGTTGGTTGAAGGGGCCCGTGCTAACTGTGCTATATTGAGCGTTATAAGGAGTGATATATGTAGCACTTGTTGAAGGCACAGGGTTTGACACTAAATGGGCAGAACTTGGAATAGACTAGGTTCCACTCGTGGAGGGTGTCATGGTAGGGGTTGAACTTGGGACAAATGGGATAGCAGGGTTTTCCATCAAAGGTGTGGTATTGACTATCGACTCGAAGAGTGGTGGGGGCCCAAAAATGTCCAAAAACTCCCATGACCTATTAGTCATCGACGGGATGGGTGGAAGTGTTCCAATTGAAGACAAAGGAGGTATAGATGCAATGAGAACCGAGAGTGGGCCCAACAGGTTCATGGTCGGAGGATTGTATGGACGAAGAAATCCTTCAGTAAATAAATCCTCTAGTAAACTTGAATCATTGGATTTCCAAACTATTCTGTGTGAGATCTTGGAGACTGATTTCCCGAAGACGAGGAATCCAGTTCAATGGAGCTTGGCGGATCCTCCACAGTGAGTGGGGGAAGTCCTAACAATCATCTAGATTGACGACAAGGGTCAGATGTAGCCATGGTGGCCGATAATTTTTATTAGTAAATCTTACAGTGATGTTTATTAAAGTCTCAACGATAACACTCTGGCACCTAAAAAATAAAAAATGCACTAAGTAAATCAATCAAAAAGCAGAGGGAAATGACCCTGTTTGATAAGCACCAATCACTAGAGATGAAACCCATTATCACGATGAATAACAGAGAGAGCTGGCCAAATGTATAGTTACGGTTACTCTAGAGCTTCACCCGAACCTTAGATTGAGGGGCCAAGTACTCTCGTGAAGTCGAGCACCCTCCCGAAAACTACAGACAGAGCAGGTCCATCTTTGTTAGGTAGCAGGGAATCCCACCCTAGTCACCTTGTGTTAGTCCCTAAAAGTATGGCCAATAAGGATACCTCAGATCATAGACACTACTGAGGGGGACATAGTCGCAGACAGTACGTTGTGTGGGCAAGATACCTGAGTCCCCGACTCAGCTCTAATATCCCCGAAGGGATCCATGATACATAGAATACACAAAGGAGATGTAAGCAAAGGTGAGCTACCTTCAATTACAGTCCAATGTTGTCTCGTATTTAGCTCTGTTCTTACTGGAGTGGTCCTGGTAGTATGAGTGCAGCAGGATTTCTCTCTTTAATGACACTAGTTTTGGTGTATGATCTTGGGCAGTTTACTCACACTACCTAACCCAAGATCCTAGCCTAAAATAATTTGTGTTTACTCTAGAAAGAGTTGTTGATTGATTTTATTAGTTAGATTTTAAGTGTACTTTGTTAGAGTCTTCGGTAGGGGTGTTGACATATGAGATTTTATGGGACTTTGACTCAAATCATGCAAAAACAATGCTTGTAAATTTTCAATTTTGATGAATAAGCTTCTTCTATAAAGGGAGAGTCATTCATACATCAATATTCATTCCATACATCCTATTCAGTACAACACTAGCATAACCGACAAAACTTTTCAATGTTCACTAACAACTACTGAAACCAAATAATGCAGAACTTAACTAGCTAAGCAAAAGACAATAAAAAAATTTGATTTTTTATTTTATGAAAATAAAAACTTTAAGAAGAAAAGTTATTTTCTAAAAGAAAAAAATTGTTCAAGACATAGATTAGTCAAACAATACACAGCTACAAATCCCTTATCAGTCTAGAAGCAAGTTTCCCAACGCTTTGAGGCCACAGACACTGTTGTTTATCAAAAAATGGGTGACTAACTCTCTGTGCTAGAGGCCACAGAGAGTTATTGGTGGCACTAATGCTTTGGTTGTGAAGCCACAGAGCTTTATAAAGCTATTTTTACACTGGTAACCTGCGTTAGTGAGGAAAAACACTTCAAAAAATGGTTGTGGGGATCAGATCCAAGGCTGAGCAATGAAAGAAGAGTGCTACAAGGTCTTGAGTGGTCAGAAAAGGAATGAAGAAGTATAGGAAGATCTGGAAGGAGGAGAAATATAGGAACTTTTTGGGAAAATCGGGAACTAAAGTATAGTCCCGAGCAGAGTCACCAATTCTGCTATAGGGATTAATGCATGGTGTATGGAAGATGAAGGAACCCTCAAGGGTCTTTCGAGACCCTTGGCAAACTATAAGATTATCTGTAGTTGTCACAAGGATACATGCATGTCCATATTCAATAACTAACTATCAAAGAAAGACTGATTCATTACCTCGAGCCTTCATGTAGAGTTGTTGGAGAGCACAATGTAGCTAGGCAGAAGTCCCCTGATACGACTCCATATCAAGTCCTGGACATAGAAAATACAAGCGTAGTCACAACATAAAACCTTGATAATCAATGCATGAATATACAAAAGACATCTAGTTACACATAACTAAGCCACTCATGCTAAAAGACATTGAATAAAAATATAAATGAATTATAGTACCAACATCACAGAGTGGAAAATACAACAATAGTTCTATATTAATGTAAAAAGAGTGATTAAAACCATCGGTTGAATCAACCTTCCCTTACCCCTCCAGCTCCTATCTCTCTATCCCTTCTTACCAACTTCTTATGCTTAAGTCTAAGACTCTGCTCGACAATCAAGTAAGGTATCCTTTCAAATGATCTGACACCTTTCACAATAGCCCTAGCTCTGCTTATGTAGCACATGAGGATAGGGTTTCCAAGTTTCTCCATGGGTTTCCTTAGGCAAAAGAAATGTTGTAGCCATTCTTTTGAGCTCTTTCCCATTTTCATACTCCTTTAGGATTAGAAATCTTATTTTTCCTTGCTTTTCTGAGTTGATTTAGGAGAGAATATAGGGATATTTCTTAGTCAATCCGCTCCTTTGACCCTTAGATCCTCATTAGGGTTTACTAACGCTATCACCAAGGTAACAAGTAGAGTTACTTAGGTCACTAACGCTCCCTTAGGCTTGCTGAGAAGCTTTATAAAGCAGGTTGTTAGTGTATAGGCAATGTTAGCTTGGAAACAAGGCTTGTGAACTTGGTCATTGCTTCAGTCATCATGTATTTCCCCTCTGAGCTGATGAGGAGGTCATTTTACTATACAACATACATGGACTTCCATCAATTTTCCCATCCACAGTAAATTATTTTACTGATCTAGAGCCCACAACATTGCCCTCATCTAAGGATCTTCAAATTTTCCACCTAAAAATGATTTGACTCCTCTCAAAATCATTGTTCTTGTGTACAAATTTATTTGTTGTCCAATATATGAACATATCTCAACTACTCCTCTTATCATCCTTCTAACAATATTTAGATGATTGAACTAGGGTCACAAATCAGCCACTAATAGTCCATTGACTATTTTTTTATAGGCAGCTTCAGATCTCTGTCGAAACATCTATGGAAAGTCCACCAAATTCAACTTCTCTTCATGCCAATACATTCTTCATCTGGCACATTTCTTATGCTCAATCTTCTTCTCAGGTTCCACCCTCCTTTGGATCTACTATCTCCACACATAATTTTACAAGCCATTTTCCACATTTGCAGTTTATATTGCAGAGATAAACATCACTTTAAGGGTCACAACCCATCTTCTTCTACATAGATTTGTCAATATATTAAGGGCATACCTGTTACCGAGAAATCTAGTGTCTATGCAGAGCTACTAGTCCCACTAAGACTGGTAGCTATCTTAGAAACAAATAGATTAAAGTTACTTGTTTTTTCCTTTATGAGAGAGAGATGAGAAAGAAGCAGAGAGTACCAACCTTAGTCTTCCGCTTGGCTCCTTGCTTGTTTCCTTTCCCCTTTGACGAAATCTCGCCACTGCTTCCTTACTTGTCTAGCTTCAAAGAGCACCTGTAGATTCATAGCAGCATAATACCATCAAAGCATGGAGATCTTTCATTGTAAACAATATAGGATCAGATATATATTGACCATACAAATACATATATCAACACAATATTTAGAGATGCACAACAATATGGAGGAAAACTCAAATAGCTTTATTAGTAAAAGTAGTAGAAGAGAGGATTACAACCACTTGGTCTGACCCAACACCATCCTCCCAGCTTGAAAGCCCTCTTCACCTCACACAAAGCAAGATCACCCAACAATGTCTTCAAAGAGAAACCAGCAACACCTATTTGCAAATTACCAAATTCCAACCTCTGGATCTCTTGGATGAGGGATCCATTTATAGATATTTGCAGGGGGGTGAATCAGCTTCTGGGATTTTGATTAGTGTCATCTCTCTGATAGTTCTTAGTTCCACATGGAGATTTTAGATCTCTTACTCATCCCTGGGCGAACTCAAAGAGGCAAGTGTCAAATGAGCAGTTTCTAGAAGATTCTCTGGGTTTCCAACTAACAAACTGCTTGTGCCATTTGTCTTCTCTCGCTCATCGTACCCTATAGAAGGGCTTTCCAGTATGCATCGCACTTTTTTCATGTGGCAGGTGAGATGCATCACACCTTTAGCACTGGGCAGTCTGTATGGTCTTGCTTTGACCAGTTCTAAGTAGCTTTTCATGGAGAACTTCTAGGAGATGATGCAATCAGCTGACCTTGCTCCTTTAGGGTATGAAACAAAACTTTTAGGGACTTAGAAGCCCTTGGTTTATGGACATCTGTGATTGGGGTTGCAGTGCCCAAATATGTCTATAAAATTTGCCCCCTAAAGCATGAGGTCGTAAATCTTTTGATGTCGGGTGAAATGCTTTATGATGAGGATCTGAGGTTTTTCGCACTGGAAGGTGACCTATAATAAGATACAATACAATACATTATCTTCATAATATTTTCATGATCTAGCTGAGGCACGCATTCCCATGCTCATCTTGATAAATTTATTTTTATGTACATAGGATAGACAACCGTCTGTGTGCAGAATGATGATTCTAGTAGAGCCATCATCTCTTAGTTTGGATGATTATCTATGCAGCAATGATTTACATTTGATGTCTTTATTTTCCTAATTATATCGCAGCCCGGATGGATGAAACTAGATCTGAGTTCTTCAAAACTCATTCAATCTTCACCTGAAGTACAAGTTGATCCATGTGAAAAGATGTTCTGATGTCGAACACGGAAAGACATCACCTGATTACCAGTCAATGATGTAAACTGTTAACAGGCGCGAGAGGAATCACCGATGATGATGATGACCCTCAAGGTACTGTAGTACAATTCACGTGGTTTGAATACATGAGTTGATGTCGAACACCACGTAAAGTATTTTGGTTAGAGGCCATTAGTGTAAACCTGTCGTCAGAAGTGAGAAACTTGCCATTGAGGCATGCAAGCTTCAAAGTACTGGAAGGGTTGTCCCTAGGTCGGCTTCTTGGATAATGAGCTGATGTTGACAAGAAGTGACCCGTCATAGGAGGGCATTAATGGATCCCACATCTACGACATGGAATGGAGCAAATGATCTTGTAGAGGTGAAAATGATCTGATGATACAAGGTTCAGGATGGCGGTCATGAAAGAATGAAGCGTGAAGGTATTGTAGCGGATGAGACACAAGCTAGGTAGGTGAATTCTCTGAGCGACTTCTCTTGAACATATCGGTGACACTGAAATGGATTGGTAGCGTTAACCCCAAAAGTGGATGGTACGGTGGACCAATGGTGATATGACCGGTGAACGGAATAACCCAACCCGACTCAATCATGGTGATGGAGTGAAAGTGTCATGTTCAAGAGCAACCTGCTACCAATAAAGTTTCTTCAAGTTTTCTTCCCAATTTTTCCCTAGTCATTTCTGATGAGTACCTCTTTATTTTTTTCAAGCTTGAGGAGGATAATATATGCTTGTTCTATAATTTGCCCTTCGGGCAAATCCGGCGCTTTGTTTTAACAAGCCTAGCAATAGTGAAACTCGCTCTTGTCTAAATGGACAAGTTTGTCGCTATTGTTTTAACGAGTTTAACGACAAGGATAACTCGGTCCTTTTCAATTCTAGAGAGTCTAAAAAGAGACAGAAATAAGACTCCAGTATTCCTTTTTCGTAATATAATCCCTTAAGTCGGAAAAAGTATAAAACAATGCGAAAGGGATGACTTTTCGATAGTTTTAATGAGCTGAACAAGACAAATGCTCGATCTTTTTGTGTAATAATCCCTCAGGTCCAAAAAGATTAAAATCTAGAGGAGGGATAGCACTTCCAATCACTTTAATGCACTGGAGAGGCCAATCACTCGGCAATATTTTCATATTTTACGAGTCAGATGACAAGAGCTTAAAGGAGACTCGTTTTTTGAGGAACGAGTGATGTTTTCAGATAACAGCTGGTTCCAGGTAAGGTTTGGAACTTTCCAATCAAAGCAGTGTAAAAAGGTGGCTAATAGGATCACTCGTCGCAGCTGTTCCTCAAAAGGGGTAAACAATCAAATGGAGGTGAATGATCGGCAAAAACAGAGTGGAGGTGATGGTAAGAACACGACCAAGGCTCAAAAGCTGATGAAAATGCATTCACAAAGGTTATTTACCGGAGGTGGGTTCATTTTTTAATGAGCTTAAACTTTGGTGGAACATATGCTCATTGCTAGGTTTAATTTTTAACGAGCTTGAACTTCACGTAAAACTGCTCGTCATAATGGTCATTGATATTTGATTCACCATTGACACTATGTTCTTTTGACGGTTGTACTACCTATTCAATTGCTCCATCAAACTGATTAGAAATGAGGACATATGCTTGAAAAATGAGTTAAAAACCTAATACTCTACTTAAATTACGTGAAAAGTAACTTAAAAATAGTTTTTTACCTTTCATTTTACCATTTCATTCAGAGTTGTCACTGTTGGAGCTCTGGAGGTGTTTCCCCTTTGATTTTGACCAGTTGATTCTGGGAGATTCTGTGGACGATTTTCGGCGCTGTCTAGACCAGGTAGGAGCTAAACCTGAGCTCTTCAATTGCATTCTTTCCTTTTTGAATTTTGAGCATGTTTTCCTGCTTTTCTGGGCCCCTAGGGTTTGAACATTTCGTTCTGCCCCCATCGCACTTAGTGTATATCGAAAGGTGCGATGCATCTTAAGCTATCCACTAGCCAGAATGTATGCATTGCACTGTGTACTTAGCCAGGGTGCGATGGGTGCAAGGAGGAAAACTTTTGCACTGATTTTTCATGGAAATTTTGCCTGTTTTTTGCCAAATCAGGATCTTGATTCTTCTCTTGTTTGTTTTTCAGAGATTCATCGGAGCAAAATGGTCGTTACATGGCATGAACATGAGCATGAAGAAGAGGACATGGTTTCCCTACACGATCTAGGTACGGTAACTGCATTGCGGAACTGTGGCTTGCTCAAGTTCTTCCACATTTCTAGCATGAGGCAACAAATCAATTTGTTGCAATATTTCCTCGATGCATGGGATCCTACCAACCAAGTGTTCCAGATAAGAGGCAAATCCATCCCCATGACTGTTGAGGACATCTACTTTTTGACCGGTTTATCGAGGCGTGGTGCCCCTCTCTCACTTTCAGGTTCTGCCCGTGGGGGTGAATCCGTGAGGGATTATATTCGCCGATACTATAGGGAAGGATCTCAACCGAGTAGGGATGGTAAGATTAGTATCCGAGATGTCACCGACCATCCTTTGAGGACTATTTTATTCACCTTTGCTAGATTGGCTGGCAGCACGACCCTTCACTTGGCCAACAGGTCCTATATGCAGTATGCCTTGGAATGCCTCGAACCCAAGGTATTCAACTGGTGTGATGCAATACTTCCAGTTATCAAAGAACAGCTCACCAAGGTGAAAAACGGAAGATCCAAGAACTTTGGCTATGGTTCTATTCTAACTTCTTTCGCCTTGGAGAAGATCCGATTGATGCAGCCACAGTACATTTCACTTGGCTTACCGCCACCGGCTGAGCCACGGATGCAGAGATGGGTCGAACTTATGGCTAGACATGCTGGTCAACCACAGGTTTCATTCTCTGATGCCTTCTTCGAGTGGTTTAACCATCAGCAAATGGTTTATGCTGAGTATCCATATGCTGGGATGGATTTCCGGGGTGACCCAGATTTGGTGCTACCGGCTGGCGAGCAGTGGGGTGTCATAGGTAAAAACTTCTATCCATATCTCTGTTTATTGTTTTCATAATGTTCTTGTGATTTTTAAATGTTTATCAAGACTAATCAAAACTCATGTGATTATGCAGATATTGGTCCAGTGTGACTAGCAGCGCGTCTGAGAGGAGCAGCTGTCGTTCCAGCAAGAGAGGCTATATGGATGGCCATTCCTCGCAACCTGGATGTATCTGAGACCCTTGTAGTGTTGCAGGAGTAGATCGAGGGTCTCACCCTTGGTATTCCGGATGTGAGGACCGATGAGCTTCCTCTGAGATTACAGCGCCATACCACTAGCGTGCTGAGCCGATGGACCAGGCTCTTACGCATGATTGCACAGGCGGTGACTAGTTATCACGAGCACCATTAGATTAGGGTGCCCCCTTGCATTTTGAAATTTTGGGTCATATGACCGATTTTGTCTTGGACACAGAACACTATGTACAAACTATAAACAATTATATATATATTTTTTATTTTCGGAGCTTTATTTTGGTTAAGTTATATTATCCTGATGCAGTTTATTGATAAAATGCTTTTTCTTTTACAAATGTTGCAAATGTCTATCTAACACATAATTTGCTAATGAATCAGTTAATGTGTTTAAGTTTCTGGAAATATGTTGATATTGAATAGAATCGAACTGTCTTTCCAAAATCTTGACCCTTAGGAACATGTGATAGATAGCTGGATTCTGAACGGAATAGATGCCTGTAAGCTGTAGAATGACAAGCTGTGAGTCTAGCCTGACGACAAGTCAGCGTATGCCATGCGCGATGGCATCAGAGAGGATTTCTATCAACGCGCTATATTCATCAATGTTGTTTGTTGATTGACCAATACACACCCCCCTGAAACTCACTAACTCGTCGCTTGGATCAAAGATGGCCCAAGCTGCAGAAGATAGGTTCCGCGTACTACGACTCACCCCATCGGCATATCCAACAAATGATTCCAATGGGTTCGACATCTGCAACAAAATGAAAAAGTGGATTACCTAACCAAAACAATCACGCTTAACGAAAACAAAAATGTAACAAAAGCATATGACGAGGTTACCATGCTGAGTCAAGCATAGTAATGCTTAAGGTACAACCCGTTCTAGGGTTGCGATAGTGGAATCCCATCATAATCTACATTCTTAACAATATAGGGACCCATCCATAAAGACTGGAACTTACCTACTCCCAATTTGTCGGATTCCTGATCATAGAGCAAGATCAGGTCGCCTTCTGAGAAAACGCGGGGTTTGACATTATTGTAAATTGCGCTTTGACTCATTTCTTATGTGCTTCATTAGCCAAGGCGGCATCACGACGAGTTTCATCCAGTTGGATTAATTCTAAGAAACGAGCTTCTTCCTCTGAAGTTCTGGGGAGGAGGTCAACTGTGAGCTTGAGAGACGAAATCTCACACTGAACTGGTAAGATTGCTTCCAAGCCATACACTAGTTGAAAGGGTGTAAATTTGGTCACATTTCTCATCGACGTCTGGTATGCCCACAAGGCTAAGTACAGGATTAGGTTCCAACTCCGTTTATGGACTCCAATCATCCTTTGCAGCATGCGTTTCAGGACTTTGTTGATCGCTTCAACTTGCCCATTTGCTTGTGTATAATACGGAGTAGAGCTGTCGTGGGATAGTCCTAATTTGGCAACCAATTCGACCATCATATGACTGCGGAAATGCGATCCATGATCTGTGACTATAGCTTGCAGAATGCCGAACTTGGCGACTACATGATTGAAAAAGAAAAGAGCGGTCGTTTTGCCACTGTTGTTTAATGTAGGCATCGCCTTGGCCCATTTTGTAAAATAGTCAACTGTGACTATGATGTACCCATGCCCCCCGGCCAAGGTGGGGTTACATTGCATGAAAGCTATGCCCTATTTGGCGAATGGCCTTTGACCGAAAGACTTTACGTGGTGTTCGACATCAACTCATGTATTCACACCACGTGAATTGTACTGCAGTACCTTGAGGGTCATCATCATCATCAGTGATTCCTCTCGCGCCTGTTACATGGAATAGAGAAAATGATCTTGTAGAGGTGAAAACGATCTGATGATACAAGGTTCAAGATGGTGGTCATGAAAGAATGAAGCATGAAGGTATTGTAGCGGATGAGACACAAGCTGGGTAGGTGAATTCTATGAGTGACTTCTCTTGAACATATCGACGACACTGAAATGGATTGGTAGCGTTAACCCCAAAAGTGGATGGCACGGTGGACCAATGGTGATATGACCGGTGAACGGAATAACCCAACCCGACTCAATCATGGTGATGGAGTGAAAGTTTCATGTTCAAGAGCGACCTACTACCAATAAAGTTTCTTCAAGTTTTCTTCCCAATTTTCCCCAGTCATTTCTGACTAGTACCTCTTTAATTTTGTCAAGCTTGAGGAGGATAACATATGCTTGTTCTATAATTTTCCCTTCGGGAAAACCCATCGCTATGTTTCAATGAGCCTAGTGACATTGAAACTCGCTATTGTCTGAATGGACAAGTTTGTCGCTATTGTTTTAACGAGTTTAACGACAAGGATAACTCGGTCCTTTTCAATTTTAGAGAGTTTGAAAAGAGACAGAAAGAAGACTCCAATATTAGTTTTTCGTAATATAATCCCTTAAGTCCAAAAAAGTATAAAACATTGCAAAAGGGATGACTTTTCAATAGTTTTAACGAGCCGAACAAGACAAACGCTCGATCTTTTTGTGTAATAATCCCTCAGGTCCAAAAAGATTACCGGGAGTCACCATTTTGTTACCGGGAAATCTAGCGTCTATGTAGAGCTGCTAGTCCCACTAAGAACGGTAGCTATCTTAGAAACAAACAGATTAAAGTTACTTGTTTTTTCCTTTACGAGAGAGAGATGAGAAAGAAGCAGAGAGTACCAACCTTAGTCTTCCGCTTGGCTCCTTGCTTGTTTCCTTTCCCCTTTGACGAAATCTCACCACTGCTTCCTTACTTGTCCAGCTTCAAAGAACACCTGTAGATTCACAGCAACATAATACCATCAAAGTATAGAGATCTTTCACTGTAAACAATATAGGATTAGATATATATTGACCATACAAATGCATATATCAACACAATATTCAGAGATACACAAGAATATGGAGGAAAAATCAAATAGATTTATTAGTAAAAGTAGTAGAAGAGAGGATTAAAACCACTTGGTTTGACCCAGCGCCATCCTTCCAGCTTGAAAGCCCTCTTCACCTCACACAAAGCAAGATCACCCAACAATGTCTTCAAAGAGAAACCAGTAGCAACTCTTTGTAAATTACCAAATTCCAACCTCTGGATCTCTTGGATGAGGGATCCATTTATAGATATTTGCAGGGGGGTGAGTCAGATTCTAGGATTTTTATTAGTGTCATCTCTCTGATAGTTCTTAGTTCCACATGGATATTTTAGATCTATTACTCATCCCTGGGCGAACTCAGAGAGGCAAGTGTCAAATGAGCAGTTTCTAGAAGATTCTCTGGGTTTCCACCCAGCAAGCTGCTTGTGCCATTTGTCTTCTCTTGCTCATCGCACCCTATAGAAGGGCTTTCCAGTATGCATCACACTTTTTGCATATGGCAGGTGAGATGCATCGCACCTTTAGCATTGGGCAGTCTATATGGTGCTGCTTTGACCAGTTCTAAGTATCTTTTCATGGAGAACTTCTGGGAAATGATGTAATCAGCTAACCTTGCTCCTTTAGGGTATGAAACAACACCTTTAGGGACTTAGAAGCCCTTGGTTTATGGACATATGTGATTGGGGTTGCAGTGCCCAAATATGTCTATAACAATACCGTATGTAGTAAACATGCTAGGAAACTACCCTAAATAGGGAATTATACTTTTGTTCTAATTTCTTTAGAACAAACCTTATCCACTGATATAAAAAAACAAAAAATCTTGCCTCCATAAGAGACTCGGCCTAGCTCATATGAATCCATATATTTTTGGAATTTCTTTGACTGAATCTTGACATGAACTTTAGATCTGTATGACCCCCAAACTAGGGTTACCTCAATCAATATTACACATGCAGATACTTTTGTTTTGGCCCTAAATTATAGTGCATGTCCTCCTCCATTTGTGTTGTTCTTTATCATATACCTTGCGGCCTACTAACCACCACAAGACAGGGTCTTTGTTGAAAACTCTATGGATAGTCCACCAAAATCAACTCCTCTTCATGTCAATCCATTCTTCATATGGAACATTTCTTCTGCTAAATCTTCTACTCAGGTTCCACCCTCCTTTGGATATGCTATCTACACACATACTTCTGCAAACCATCTTCTAGATATGCAGTCTATATTGCATAGATAAACCTCACTTTAAGGGTCACAAACCCTCTTCTTCTACATAGATTTGTCACAGTCTTAAGGGCATACTGTATGGACTAAACATGCTAGGAAACCACCCTAACTAGGGAATTATAATTTTGTTCTAATTGATTTAGAACAAACCTTATCCACCCATAGAAAAAACAAAAACTCTTGCCTCCATAAGAAAATAGAACTAGCTCATATGAATCCATAGATTCTAGGCATTTCTTTGACTAAATCTTGACATGAACTTTAGATCCCTACGACCCTCAAACTAGGGTTACCTCAGTCAATATTACACATGTAGCTACTTCTATTATGGCCCTAAATTCTAGTTGAGACCCTCCTCCATTTGACTTGGTCTTTATCACAGACCTTGTAGCCTACTAACCATATTCCAAATATGCAGTCTATATTTCATAGATAAACCTCACTTTAAGGGCCACAACCCCTCACAGTCATAAGGGAATACTATATGGACTAAAAATGCTAGGAAACCACCCTAACTAGGGAATTGTACTTTTTTTCTAATTGATTTATAGCAAACCTTATCCATCCATAGAAAAAACGATAACTCTTGCCTCCATAAGAGACTCGGCCTAGCTCATATGGATCCATAAATTATGGACATTTATTTGATTGGTTCTTGACATGAACTTTAGATCCCTACGACCCTCAAACTAGGGTTACCTTAGTCAATATTACACATGCAACTACTTCTATTATGGCCCTAAATTCTAGTTGAGACCCTCCTCCATTTGACATGGTCTTTATCGCAGACATCGCGGTATACAAACCATCACAAGACAAGGTCTCAACCCTCTCGATTATTTCATAATTTGATGCAACCTTCACACAGAGACACCACTGAAATCACATGCCCAAATTCTCATGAGAAGCCTCTCTTGAGCTCGATCTGTCATAAGAGAACCAACAATATGCCATCCTACTTCCAAGATAGAAACCATTAAGGTATGTGGCATTCTTGTGAACCCTCATATGATGATCTTACTCTTGGTGGATGATCATGGCCTCCCTTTAGCATCCCTTAATCAACCCTCTAACTCAACCTACTTTAGGACTACAACTCTCCTCACCTCTTTGATCAAATTAGCTCCTTCTCTCTTGATGTTCTTCCCTTCATCCTAAGGCCTCCATAAATAGCTTTTCCTAGGCCTCTTAGGAATCATCTAGAACTTATCGGTTTTAACCACTTAGACCTTAGGAAATATTAATTTTCCTTTCTAATTTTCTTTTAGATTTAAACCCCATCTTGGGTCCAAGACCCCTTCACTTGGGTTCTTTGTCCATAAATTATTTTGTGACCAAATTCACATAATCCCATCTCACTAGGCTTGTGGAGTACCTCCCAAGTTACACAATTCAACAACATAGTCTAGTTGTAGTAACGATAACTTGGTCAAGCTCTTGTAGTTAAGCAAGGACTTGGTTGGGTTCCTGTGTTGCAAATTAAGTAAGGGTAGTTGTGAGGGCATGATAACTAGGGAGGGTCAGGGCATGCCAAGGAATGAAAAGGCATGCTAACACATGTTAGACAATGTCAATGCATGTTGAAGAGTGTTAGGGCATCACAAGGGAGAAATAGGTTAAAATTCATGGAAAGGAACAAATAAGAGTGTGTGTTAGCGAAGTCAAGTGTGCCAAGGATGAAGTGTGTTAGGAGAAGTTCATAATAGGATTTTCAAGAGGAAAACCTATGGTTGCGATAAGGGGCTTGAAATAGTAGTTTTAGACAAAGGGAGACTTTATGATGGAACAACACTAGTTTTCCTTTAGCTATTATTTTCATATGAGATGTGGCACACTTTGGCCACATGCTCATGTTTTAAACTATTCTAGATAATTACATATTGTATGTTGTTGTGTATAATTTTTGGGGCACTCATCTTGTGTGCCGTGTGCATATTGTGGCTCTTCCAAACTCTCAGTTAATAAACTATTGTTTATATGAATTGGGCATACATGTGAAATATTTCCTGTGTAAGATATGTTTCTTAGTTGTTTTATGGCCATGGTTAGATGTGATCCTTGTCTTTATAACTAGTTAAGTGGGACAATTTGATCTTGGACATGTGTGGCCTAAGATGAGTTATAGGCAATTATTAGGTGAACAAGGCATAATATACTTGTAGTAGGTGCAATTGGTAAATTTGTTACGGCTGAAGAAAGCCAATGTCACATGAACTGGAGTAGCCAAGGACTTGATTGGGTTCCCAAGTTGTGAAAAAATATAAGGCTAGCTAGTTGTGAGAGCATGAGTGCCAAGGCATGATAGGGAATTCTAGGGCATGGTAACATGTGCTAGATAGTGTGAAGGCATGTCAAACATGCTAAGATGTGCCAAGTGTTAAGGCATGCCAAGATGTGAAAGGGTGTGGTAATGCATGCTAAGGACTGAGAAGGCAACAAAAGGCACAAAAATGTTAAACTACAAGGAAATGAACACATAAGAGGGTTATTAAGTCATCAATTTACCTTTTCCAAGAGGGGCACACTAGGCACACCAACACTAGGTTCCAATAGGTGCCAAGTGCCAAGTCTTAGTGCATTCTAAGTGCCAAATCTCCCTATGTTGCTTCTCATCTAATTTCCAATAATTAATCTCAAATAAATTTAATATTAAATGATGAAAAAGAATACCAAGACATATAAAAACATGCCATACATGCTAAGACTTGCCAAGCGCTAACACATTCCAAGTACCAATGTGTGTTACAGAGTGTTATGCATGCTATGAAGTGGCATGGCATGTCAAAGAGTGCTAAGGTGTGCTAGAGAGTGCCAATGCATGCTTAGGAGTATTAGGGAGTACTAGGACAACACAAGGGAGCACTAGGTCAAAATGCATGGAAGTGAATGAATATGAGTGTGTGTTAGAAAGTGTCAATGAGTGCTAGTTGTCATGCCAAGGAGGGAGTGACAGGTTATGCAAAGAATTGGTAAGGCATGCTAAAGAATATCAGCGCATGTCAATAAGTGTCAGAGTGTGCTAGTGGGTTCCACAGTGTGCTAACATGTCCCAAATTATGTCAAGGCATGGCAAGACATGTTGGGTGCTAAGGCATGATAGGATGTGTAGTGATCCAATATTTTTTGCTTATATATGTATTAAAGAGTTGCATGAACAAATTTGCAACTTAACCATAGAAACTTAATGTCCACATGAAACAAGAGAGAAATGACATAAGGCATGAAAACAAGACAAGAGACTTGATAACGGAGTTTGTCCAATTTGGACTACATCTCTGAGCCCTGCTCGATCAATGGAGAGGCATTCATTAATTAAGTGGCATAAAAGAGAAAGAAGTACAATCAGCATTTACATAAGGAGTCATATACCTCCAATCTAGAAAATGGATGAAAAATGGAGAGCTATGTTGCAGAAACTGACATCACTATTGAGTTCCCATCATAGAGAGGTGAAAAATCGACATAAAATTTGCCCAATTCTGACACTGGACCAAAAATGACCCTCTGAAAATTGTGCTCAGCAAGGTTCTACCCCCTACCACAGGCCACTCAAGGTTCTGCCCTTCCTACAATTAAAATATGTTACTCCTCATTCTTTACACCAGGTCCACCCTCCTCGTCTGCACTATGCAAGAAGGATTATATAAGTTTTGGGTCGACGGATCTCCCAACAGAGTCCATTGGCACAATGGTGGAAATGGCGTAGTCATTGAGGAGTGGTCGAGGGATCAAATCTCGCCCCTTTTGTTTTAACATAATTTTGTTGTAGTTTGATGCACTGGGTGGCAGGTCCACTAGGGCGATGGCCCATCCCCATCCTCCACTATTTGTTTTAATTATAAATGGAGTGGGGTCAAGGAGTGGTGGGGTTAAAAATCCACCCCCCAACACTTTATATAAATTCTATTACAGTGGTTCTATGGGCGGCAGGGTCATGACCGCCCACCCATTTTTTTAATACTAATTCATTGTGGCGGCTCCAGGGGCAGCAGGGCCATGGCCTCCCACCCCTTTTTTAATATTGTTTTGTTGTGAGATCCACTGGGGGCGGCGGGGGTCATGGCCTACCCACCCCTTTTTTAACACTTTTTACACATTTTATAAAAAGATTGAACCTTAGGGTTTACTAAACGAATTAATCATGCTACAAATTTTCCTAAAAAACTGGTCGGATTCTGGTGTTGGGTTTCTACCAAATTGCACCCTCCTTAAGCCTGCCACATGGGTAAGTCAACCTTGAAATTTAATTACTTCTATCTTCCCCATACGAACTCGGACTAGAGTTTCATTCACACTGTTGGCATGAGGGCGACGAGCACTTCGATCTAGTGTCAAGTTAATCAACTTTCTTCCACTTTGAATTTTGAGCCTTTTACCATGCCAATGGTATCTAGAGATCCACCTGGATCAATCCCCCCCACTAAGAGCTTTTGTACCATCAAAAGAATTAACACCATTCCACATTCCACTTATGTCCTTTCCAAACCACACTTTCAATCCTCTGCACACAAAACTAATACATCTTCTGCCCTCATATGAAACCACTCATGACTCAACAATCCCTCACTTGCCAAGAGTTTATAGAACACACTCTTTGGTCAAGGATTACACAATAAAAAACAATACTTGCAATGCATGATTTACAAAATGAGGCCATACAAACTTCTATTGAAAAAAGCATCCTTTCCTTAATAAAGCGGACCACCATGAATATGTTTGAGCGTTGTCACTGGTTTGCTTCTCTATTGTTGCTTTCTGGCTATGGAGCATTTGGAACATGCTTTCTTGATGTCCCTCCTCATTGCAGTGACTACAATGATTTTTCTTTCTCCAAACCTTCTGGGTCTTCTTGAAGCACTTCCCCTTGGTGTTCCTCTGATAAGGGTTCATGGAGCCCTTACTATCGCTGGAATAGGAGGAGGAAGTCTCGTCATCCATCATTGACTGGTCACTAGCTGCTTTGGAGCTTTCCCCAACGTCCTTCCTGACATAACTGAGTCCTGCATGACAAGGAATTTCCTCTACTTTGATGGGGTTCATGATGCTTTGGCCATTAATGCCAAGGCCCTTTCCCTGATATCCCATGTTCTTCAACAGCTTGGACTCGATACCTGTAGTATACTTTTCAAATGAAGCAAAATCATCATCAAGAAAAGTACATGAAATCGAAGAACTATTTTTTACCTCAAGGGGGTTAGGTTGGAGTCTTCCCAAGGCCTTGTTCTTATCTTGCAACTGGCATAGCAACCTCTATTTCTCCTCCTCTGCTTCCCGTAGGAGCCTCCTTAGCTTAGCATTTTCTTCTTGAAGGTTTTGGTTGGTCTCCTCAAGTTTCTGGAGCCTTACCACATTAGGTTTCCTTTCCATCTTTGGTACAATATCTATTGAAATTTTTGCTTCATCACCTGAATCAGAACCCAAATCGATGGGTCCGTCTACTGCAATACTCCTTTTGTCATCGGAATCTGATCCCAATTCAATGGGTCTACCTTGTGCAAAACCCGCAGCTGTGACCTTCTCATATTCTTCTGACTCAAATGTTTGATCTTGTTGCATGGTGGCGGTTGTCTTCTGCTTCTCCTTTCTGTCATTTCTCTTAGGTCTCAACTCAGGGTGAAGTTTCTAACAATTCTCTTCATCGTGCCCCTCTTTCTCACAATCTGTACAAGAGGGTATTTCCCCTCTTCTCTTGGTTGTTGTGGCTCTTTTTTGGTGGTCATTTTGCGCATGCATCCCACTTCTTTCAAGATGCATGGCTTTCACACCGGCCTCATCGACAGTAACAGGCTCAAACAATAATAATTAATGCCTTATGTAACTATATCAAGAACCAACATACTTAGTTACAATCTCTAGTGAATCTAAGGAAATGCTCAAATTCAATGCTTGTCTTCCAAATTCCTCAATAAAGTTTTGCACATTTTGACCTTTTATTTTCGTTATGTTTTTCCATGCCATTAATGCCTTCTTCCTATAGCCCAAGGGGTAAAATTGTTTTTTAATGCAGACACAAAATTCGAACATGAGGAGAGAAGGTTACCCCGATACTTGTTGTTGTGCAATTTTATCTCCCACCAATCAAGAGCGGTGCCCTCAGTCGAAGGGATGCCAACTGGATCTTTGCCTTGTTTTCTTCAATCTGTCGAATTCTGCAGTAGACTTCAATCTACCTATTCCAATTGTTAAGCTTTTCTGCATTAGTTTCACCATTATATATGGGAATATTAAATTTGACATCTAAATTAAGGAAAGGTTTCTTATATGTATTTCTTGAATTCCTATGATGATGGTGAGAAGAAGAACATGAACTTTCACTGGTGGAACAAGAAGGATGGGGTTCCTCTCCACCATTTCCATGCGCCGAACCTTTTTCTTTTGGCCCATTCTCCTATGCTTTTATTGTCTTCTCAAGCCTTGAGAACAACTTTTCGACCCTTTCCGCCATTGTATAGAAGGTTTTGAGGTAATTGTGCTCCTCCTCATAGCGAGCCTCGTCATTAGCCATGATCCTCCTTCAATGTGCATGCCCCGCTTCGAGATCGAAAGAATTTGGTTTTCTTCGCCTCTTTGGAGCCTATTTCTTGTTAACATACAAACATGCAATACACATCTACAAAGACCTATTTTGATACCACTTTATCGAAAATAATTTGCGTATAGATGTATTAAAGAGTTACATGAACAAATTTGTATCTTAACCATAGAAACTTAATGTGCACACGAAAGAAGAGAAAAAACACATAAGGCATGAAAAGAAGACAAGAGACTTGATAACGGAGTTCGTCCAATTTGGAATACGTCTCTGGGCCCTGCTCGATCAATGGGGAGGCCTTCATTCATTAAGTGGAATAAAAGAGAAAGAAGTACAATCAACGTTTACATAAGGAGTCTTATACCTCCAATCTAGAAAATGGCCAAAAAATGGGGGGCTCTATTGTAGAAACTGACATCACCATTGAGTTCTCGTCACTAAGAGGTGCAAAATCAACATAAAATTTGCTCAATTTTGACACTAGACCAAAAATGATCGTTTGAAAATTGTGCTCAAGCAAGGTTTCACCCTTACTGCAATTAAAATATGTTCCTCCTCTTTCTCTGTGCCAGGTCCTCCCTCCCAGTCTGCACTGTGCAAGAAGGATTATATAAGGTTTGGGCCAGCAGATCTCCCAACAGAGTTGTTGGCGCAATGGTGAAAATGTCGTAGTCATTGAGGAGGGGTCGAGGGATCAAATCCCACCCCTCTTGTTTTAACACATTTCCATTGTAGTTTGATGTACCGAGTGGTGGGCCCGCTAGAGCAGTGGCCTAACCCCATCCTTCACTATTTTTTTCATTATAAATGGAGGGGGGTGGAGGGGTGGTGGGTTTGACTACATGCCCCCCAACACTTTATATAAATGTTGTTGCAGTGGTTCCAAGGGCAGCAGGGTCATGGCCACCCACCCCTTTTTTTAAACTAATTCATTGTGGGGGTAGTGAGGTCATGGCTGCCACCACTTTTTTAATACTATTTTGTTGTGAGCTCCACCAGGGGCAGCAGGGGTCATGGCCTGCCCGCCCCTTTTTTTAACACTTATTACCCATTTTATAAAAAAAATTGAAACTTAAGGGTTACTAGATGAATTAATCATCCTACAAATTTTCCTGGAAAACTGGTCGAATTCCGGTGTCAGGTTTCTACCAAATTGTGCCCTCCTTAAGCCTGTCACATGGGTAAGTCAACCCTGAAATTTGACTGCTTCTATATTCCTCATACGAACTCAGATTGGAGTGTTGTTTATACCATTGGAATCAAGGCAACGACCACTTTGATCTAGTTTCAAGTTAATCAACACTCTACCACTTTGAATTTTGAGCCTTTTACCATGCCACTAGTCTCTAGAGATCCGCCTAGATCATGTAGGGTGTCATGGTATGCCAATGTGTGTCAAGGAGTGTCAAGGAAAAAAAAGGAAGAACCAAGCTAAAATGCAAGGAAATGAACACATAAGATGGTTAATAAGTTGGGACTTTATCTTTTTCAAAAGGGGCATGTTAGGCACACTAATTATAGGTTCCAATACATGCGAAGTGCCAATGTGTGCCAAGTGCTAATGTATGTCAATGAATGCCAAGGTGTTCCAAGGAATTCTAGGGACTATAGGGCATGCCAACACATGTTAGGAGAGTGCTACTTTGTGTTAGGGCATGCCAACATGTGCTTGGACATCCTAGTCATGGAAAGATGTTCCAAGACAAGCGAAGTGCCAAGGAATGTTAGTGTATGCCAAAGAATGTTAAGGTGTGCCAAGACTGTTGAGGGGTGTTACGTATCTCTCATTAATAGAATTGATAGAGCTTGATTATTTATTAAATAATATAGTTCCTACACACACTAGTGGAACTTTATCTAAATGGAATTTTCTAGATAATAAACCTAATAGAGATGAATCAGGTGTTGACTCATAGGAAAACTATATTCTCATTACTTGAGGGAAATTATACACACTAATTACTTCTTAACAATTTGACTTACTCTAACCACTATGGCCTTGGACACATAATGAAAAAGACTCCACAACAATGGTCTTAAATCATTATATTTTGAAACAAAATATAGTAACAAGCATATAGTGTCATCAAAAACTTATTGGAATGATCAATGATGATGAATATTTTTTGACCATCACCAAAAGTAACCAAAAACAGCATTGGTGAGGGTTAATAAATGATCGTCACTAGAAGTGTCACCAAAGAGAGAATTAGTGATGGGTCTTTAACGACCCTCACCAAAAGTGTCATTGAAAATGGATTTGGTGACAAACCTTAAAACACCATCACTATATACACTTACAACAACATTTTTTTAAGGAACGTCACCATATGTGGCATTGGTGACAAACCTTATAGGTTTGTCATAGGCATGACCCTCACCAATGACCTCTTTTGTTGTAGTGACATTTTCAATAAGTGTTTGTAAATGGTTTCAGTAAGTGATTTTGAACTCATATGAAAATGATTCCACCAATTCCATGACATTATATTTAAAATTGGGTCATCCCTCTCAAAGCATTCATACCCCAGATGTTGTTTCATTTGACTAATTCCAAAGCTAGAGTGTTGCACAATAGCATGCAATGCAATTTTTGCATTAAATAGTCACGTTTTCAAACTATGCCATAGGATAGATCATATCAACCTCAAAACACACTTTTATAATGTTACATAACATAATCATGTTTCTTGATTTGGCTTTTAGTCCCCAGATAAAAATTCCCATGTTTCCATAAATTGTGTCAGAAAGTGAGTGCAAATTTCCATAAAATGATAATAAAGACCCAATTTTATGAACCATCAATTATGTTTGGACTCATGACAGAAAATTACAACTATGGTAACCTCTCTCTCATGGATCCATATCCATGCATACCATAGATCTATTTTTTTTGTTGAATTTTGAAACTATGATTTATCTTAGTAACATGCAATGTAGTTTTTTCATTAAAGGTTCAATTTTTGAAAAGTTTTCCCACAAGAATGTAGATAGTGTTCTCACGTCAACCATTACCCAAAACACTTGTAGGGGCTTAAAAATTTAATTCTACTACTCAACTGAGTTTTTATGTCCTCAACACACATTCAATGAGTGTCCCTAAATGGCTTTAGAAAGAGAGTTGCAACTCACCATGTAACACCCATTATGTTAACCCCTATTTTTGTAATGATAAATGATGATTGTGTAATTCTAGTATGGAAATAATGGTTGGCTGACACTTTGTGTAATTATAGATTAAATATAAATATGAAATTTCTAATTTGTTGTCTTGGGGGGAGGGACACATGGATCCATGGTCTGAGGGGAGGCAAAGAGGTGGAAGAGAGTGGTGATGGCAGGAATAATAGAAGGTTCCACACCTAACAACTAGTAATGAAATTATTGGGCAGAATAAGTGCCCATATTTTTCATTTTCCCACAACGTGGACAATTGGAAGTTGGACAACCCCCTAGGAGGGGAAGAAACCTGAAGGAAAAGAGGAATGCAATAAAAATTTAGCTAGGGAGAAATCAAGGAGGGGAGATAAGGATGAGTGCAGGAGTATACAAGAACTACGACAAATATATTTGGTCATACTATTGGAGTGTGACCTTCAGTGTTCGTATGTTGAAAAAATTAGGTTGTGATCTCCAAGCCTAAATTTTCATTGGTAGGATCAGTGGAGGATTGGGCTGTGAGTGCTTTCTGTAAGAGTTGATAAACCACTCAGGTTCTTGCTATAAGGATGATAAACCACTAGGAAGGGGAGAAATTCACTAGGGTGCTTGTTGAAAAGGGAATGATAAAGCACTAAGTTCTTGATGAGAAATATAATAAACCACTTAGTGCACACTATGTAAGCTAATAAACCACCCAGATAATGAGCTACAGATTCCTGCAGTGCTTTCCTTGAAAATATAACTAATAAACCACCTAAATGTAGAGACATACATTTGGAACTATGTAATACCCTAGTTGAAACTTGGTTGAAATTTCCCTAAGAAAGCATCCCATTGGATTATGGATCTAGCTCGGGGGTCGTTAGCTACAAAAGAGATTGTGGTGTAGCTGGTCTATGTTTGGGTAGAGAGTTGAAGTCCCTCCTTAAGTTTTTATCCATCTTCAACCATTCAAATAACTTTAATCACTTGAATACATTTGAATGTGAATGATTAACTTGATTGGTATATGACTCACTAACGATTGGTTAATCTAAATGTTGTATGTCCTTGGTGGACAAGTTGTTTTATAAATTCTTGTAATTAAGTTTAAATATCAACATTATGTGAATATCAAGAATGTATCATGAATTGCAAGGGAATTTTTATGGCTATGACTGACTGCATGAGACCACTCAGTAAACATTACTACCAACATTTTATTCATTTGCATGTTTATGTCTTTGATGGTTCACTACCATAAATTAAGCTTATTTACTTATCGATAGAATGACTTATGTGTTGGATGTTAAACAATGATACTACTAGAGTTGTAGGTCTATGATATTAAAAGTGTTAATATTAGTCTATGAATTATGCACACCTTCTTATCAAGGTGATATCTAGATATTTCTTGAGTATGTTAGTCTATAGTGTTCTAGTGAATTCTAGTCCCTAGAGTCACTCTCCCCTTTGGGGCAGATATAATATAGGATGGGGATGTTAGAGCCTTGGATATTTCATGGTCACGTAATAATATCTTGAAGGTTGGTGATTAGAGTTTATGAATGTACTTGGAAGCCTTGAAGTTCTAGGGTAAATTTCCTACTTAATGAAATTTTGATTGAAATTTCCTTCTGTATGAGTTTTGGTGGAAATTTGGATTCATCTAGGGCCAAATCGCCTTGGGAAAAACTTTGCATCTGAGGTTGGATACCCTTTCATGACTCAAGTGTTAATTTCACCTAGATATATGAGAGAGGTGGATATTCCTCTTTGTTGGTGGATGTATCTAGAGATCTGACATATGGCCAGCTATTGTAAGTGCAATTTCAGGAAAGGCCTAGATCCATATTTTCGAAAATAATGGAGTTATTCGGGGTGGGTCCAATTGAAGGATTAATGTGTGAGGCCTGGATGTAAATTAATCAAGATAGATTTTATCTAAAGAAGAACCTACTATGAATATTATATGTGTGAATTTGGATGTGAACGAATTTGGACTTCAGCGAAGAAAGTGGAGTATCTGGGAGGGGCTCCACTAGAGAAAAACTTGTGTGAGATAATATTGAATGGATCTAGAGTAATGTAGCATATCTGAAGTGGACCCCAGGTGGTGAACTATTTGTAAGGGGATGGATGTGGGAAAATACTCAAATTCATTTAGAATTGAGAGTGAATCTGGAGTCTAGGGATATGGGAAGTGTGCCAAGGTACTCACAATTTGTGTACACCAGAATATCCTCTAAAAATAGATATAACGAAGAAATGATGGAAATACTTAGTGGGGAATGTCTTGTGGGTCTCATTGATGAGAGATGACTTGGAAAATGCTACAATGTCATGATATGGAAATGAGGGCATCACACTAGACCACAATAAATGTGGAAGACCTTCATAGGTCACTTAGGGGTGCCACATCGTAGTACCTCGCTAATATGGCAAGGTTTAATGGGTTTAATTTTCAATGTGGGATTTTGATTGAGATGAAATTTATATTGTTGGAAATCTCTCAATGAGCTAAATGTAATGGGGGTAATGGTTTTTAGTTTCAGAGAAGTTGGAAATTGAGGATTTTTGTAACCCTCTCTTCATAGTAGACCCCAAATATTAGGTAAGTTTTATAAGTAACATCTTCCACAACTTGAGAATAAAAAGGGGAAGTGAGGGAGTATTACAAAGTGGTATCATAGCATGGTTCAATAATGAACTTGAATAGTCTCTGTCACACACACACACACACACACACAGGACCAACGTTTAATATGCTTGCTTCATTCCTATGTACATATATATGTTGATTTCAAGTTAAAATTGATTATAAATGTTGATTTGATAGCTTAATGATAGGTTTTTTAATATTTAAACTTGCATATCAAATTTAGAATTAATGATTGAACTAGTTTCACATCATCATGCTTATTTAAAACATGCCAAATTGTTGGTTAAATATGCTTATTTGTGTTTTTATTTGACTAATAGTTATGTGTGTGTAACAAGACATAAGAAGACACTAAGGAATAACAAGAAAATCCAAGAATGACTAGCAAAATGGTGCAGTATAGCACAGACAGATCCTAGAATGGTCAATAAGAAGACTCATTTGATAAAAGGAGAGAAGAAGACTCATTTAGGAAAAGGAGAAAGCAAGAATCTCCTTATTAGATGGACACTCATATAAGTTTAAGAGCTAAGTTGTGGAGCTGAAAAGTAGAAAATGAAAATATTGCTAGAGCACATGAAATGAAATCATAGCTAAATGTAGTAATATTGCATATCCTATTATACCTACAAAGAAAGAATCAAAAGGATATCATTTCCAACTATCTAGGAAGGTACGAGTCCAAACTTAGCCCATCAAATGTCCAAAAGAAAAATTGGACACCAATAGAGTAGGAAGCATCAAGTCAAGGAAAAGTCATAGGTAAGAAAATGAAGACACTATGAGAGGAAAAAATACACTCAAAACTCTAGAAAGAGAGTCAAGAAGCCCTAACTGGTCATTAGATACTATAGCTAAGAGACAACATCATTGATGGAAAAGGAAAGAGAAAGATTGGATGCTAGAAGAATTTAAGAAGGAAAAACCTGCTACATTTGATCTGAGAACATGAAGGTAAGAGTAGCCATTTTTAGATTGAAAAGAAAGGTTATTATATGGTGAGAATACCTAAGGAATTTCAATAGCATTAGAGAAAATAAATTTTCCTGGAGGATCTTTTAGAGATATTTCTGGGAATAGTACCTACCTAAAAATACTATGATAACAAGGTAAAATAATTGTATGAGAAAACATTAGGGAAATTGATAGCTAATGAGTACACAAATAGATTCTTAGACTTGCTGAGGTATGTGCCTTACTATTATACAGAATTTATACCTACGGATAAGTATATCTTCCCTAAGTGGGTAGTTACACTTAGAACAATTGAAGTAAATATGTTTAACCTTTTCCTACAGTAAACAGATAAGATAAAATAACCTACTTGTGATCCTTCGCTTCCTTTGATCTCCTTTGAGTTTCTCCCGTCACTCTTGCTCAAACTGAATTCACTCAATTGGTACTTGCCAAAATAAACAAAAGACAAAAACAATCAAATCATATGATCTATTTATTGCAAACAAATGGAATCGATAACATTTGAACATACATTCATCATAGATATAGACAAAAGTATTGGAAAAGGAACAAACAACTTTATTGATTGATACAAGGAGAAGTTACACCCAATGTGGTTCGATCTCGTGTCACTCATCCAGCTTAGTCTAAGCCCTCATCACACCAATAGCAACATCAATCCAGCAGCATAACATTACTTTGACAATGATTTCAAGTCTCTAAACCAACAATATTTCTCTATAATATCCAAGCCCCCGTGGCTCTATGATGGGAGGCCAATTTATAGATGAATGCAATTGGTTTTGTCATTAATATGGAATTGAATGTTTTTCCATAATTGGATGATTAGTTTCCATGTTCAAAGGGATGAGAGGATAGAGAATTAGATGATCCAAGGCTATCCTAAGTCGAGCTTATCTTGATAGGATAGGAGCTGGGTTCCGTCTAGAAGGCTCTAGAAAGGAGGAATATACTCAGGATCCAATGAACATTTCAAGAATTCTTTCCAAGTGCAGGCTTGAGTGTGCTTAGGTGCTCTGTAACGCAGTGTTGAATGAGGTCTACCTACTCTACAGAGCACTTACCCCTGACTAGGGGTGCACTGGTGACCCAAGGAAGCACTTAGGCAGGATTTGAAGTTAGGAAACTCTCATGGATGAAAGCACTCAATGAGGTGGCATGTCTAGGGCATGTAGAAATTGAATTAGAGTTTGATAGACCCTATTTACACTGATTTGATTGTGAGGAGTGATGTGCCCAAATAGACTTGTAACCGCTGCCCCCTAAAGCATGAAGTAAAAAATGATAATGTTGAGTGATATGCTTTATGATGTGATAAGGAGGAGCTGAAGCAGATGGTGACCTACATCAATTACAATACATAATATCATGATATCTTTGAATTTTTCATGAATTGCTGAGGGAAGGTATACCCATGCTTAGCATATGTACATAAATCATATAGTCATCTACAGATAGAGATCCATGATAATATGACTATCTGTGTAAATCCATCGTACAGATGACTTAGTACTCTCCTGAAATCACAACCCAGATGGATGAAACTACATCCGAGGTCCTCTATCTCATCCAATCTTTTTCTCAAGTACGACTCTAACCATGTGAAAATGTGATCTGAAGTCGAACATGGGAATACACCATTTGATTACTAGCAAATGATGTAAGTTGTTAATAGATGCGAGATAAAACACCAATAATGATAATCATTCTCAAGGTACTACAATAGATTCTGCATGGTGTGAATAGATGTTTTGATGTTGAACACCATACAAATTATTTCGGTCAAAGGCCTGTGATGTCAACCTGTCGCCGGAAGCGAAAAACTTTCCATTGATGTATGCAAGCCTCAAGGTACTGGAAGGGTGTTTCTAAGTCAACTTCCTGGATAATGTGTTGATGTCGACAAGAAGCGCCTTGTCACAGGAAGGCCTTGATGTATCTCCCATCAAAAACACAAAACGAGTGTAATGATTTAGAAGATAGTATGTGACTGATCACACAATGTTCAGGAGTGGCAATCATGAAAATGAAGGTTTATGAGTATTGTAAAGGATGAAGTTTACTGAGTGACTTCTCTTGAACATGTCGGTGACACTGAATGAATTAGCAGCAATGAACCAAAACAAAAGTGATGGATGGTGTGATAGACCATAGGTATGAAAACCATCAAGCAGATAACCCAACCCAAATAGTCACAGAGATGAAGTGAAAGTGTCATGTTCAAGAGTGACTTGCTACCATAAAGTGATTTGTCCCTTTTCCCATTTTCCCCAGTCATCGCTGACCAGTACCTCTTTATTTTCTAACAAGCTTGAGGAGGATAACATATGCTTGATGTATAATTCTGCCCTTCGGGTGAATCCATCGCTATGTGATGTTTTAACGAGTCTAGCGAAGGTGAAACGTGGTCTTGTCATGATGGACAAGTTTGTCGCTATTTGATTCTTTAACGAGTTTAACGATAATGAGAACTCGATCCTTTTCATGTTTAGAGAGTTTGAAAAGGGACAAAAAGAAAAATCCACAAGCTCTTTTCCGTAAAAAATTTTCTCAAGTCCAAAAAAGCATAAAATAATAGAAGAGATAACATATTGACCATGTTCGATCAACGCATTCCTTTCTCGTAAGTAATCTATCTCAGTTCGGAAAAGGGTTAAACTTATACTGAGTAGATGTCGTTTCCAATCCATTTATGAGCTGAAAAGGACAAGCACCCGACAATCTTTTCATATTTTGAGAGTCTAAAAAGCGTTGAAAGAGGACTCTAGGGGGGTTCCATTTTTGATGTTTAACAGAGCTTGAAAAAGAGATATAAGTATGCTTTGTGGTCAAAAGTACATTTTAAGATCATGCACATCAAATTCACTATGCCAGCTATAAACTTGCTCAAAGAACCACAAAACGGATTAAACATACCTGTTTCATTGGTAAAAATAGGTAAAAACTATAGTTTATTCATTTAATGAACATGAAATAACCATAAAACAAGAATTTACCAAGTCATTTTACCATTTGACATTTACCATTCAATTTTGTGCTCTAAACCAGTTTTTTACCTCCAGATTCAATAGCTGATTGCGGGAGATTCTGTGGATCATTCTTCGTGTCATCAAGACCAAGTAGGAGATTTACCTATTCTCTTTCATTTAAGGTCATTATTTTTCAATTTCAGGCAAAATTTTTAGGGTTTTGGGGTCCTTAGGGTAAATATATCACTCGCTACGATCAACACACCATTATGCATCGAAGACTACACTACAGAGCAGTCAAATAGAAGGGAAACTAATTTTCATCACACTGTCTAAAGATTAGGGGTGCTTGGGTGCAATTTAGAAATTTGATTCATCATTTCTATCCAAAATCTCTTTAGTTTTTTGCATGAAATGGATCCTAACTAAGCCTATGGTATGATCTTAGAATTTGATCAGATCAAAATGGCTATCACATGGCATGAAATAGAACATTAAGAACAGGATATGGTTTCCCTAAATGATCCTGGTACTGTTGAGGCCCTTAGATATTGTGGGTTACTCAAATATTTCAAGTTATCTAGGATGAGGCAACAATTAGAACTATTGTAGTTCTTGGTTCATTCATGGGGTCCAGTGGAATAGGTTTTTCAAATAAGGGACAAAGTGCTCCCTATATTGATTGATGATATTTAATTTCTCATAGGATTGTCGAGACGTGGTGCCCCTATTTCTCTTTCAAGTCCTGCTCGTGGGGATGAATCAGCGAGGGACGACATTCGACATTTCTACCGACCAGGTACACAACCTAGTAAAAATGGAAAGATAAACATCAAGGATGTTCATGATATTCCCTTGTGAACAATCCTCTTTACTATCGCAAAATTGGCGGGTAAAGTGACACTTCATGTCACAAATAGATCATACATGCAGTATGTGCTCGAGTGTCTCAAGCCAACTATGTTCAACTGGTGTGAGGTAGTATTCTCTTTGATGAAAGAGCAACTGACTAAAGTAAAAAGCAGTAAGATGAAAAATTTTAGCTATGGATCGATCTTGATCGCTTTTACTTTGGAGAGAATTCCATTGATGCAACCTCAGCATGTGACACTAAGTTTAGTTGGTCCTAGAGATCCACAATTGCAGAGATGGGTAGATTTCATGGCTAGACATGCTAGTCAGTCATCAATCTCATTTTCTACCGCATTCTTCAGTTGGCTCCGTCGACAACATATTGTCATAGAGGAGCATCCATATGCAAGGATGGATTTCTGTAGAGATCCAGATTTGAGATTACTAGTGGGTGCTCAATGGGGTGCTATAGGTAAATTGTTTTGACCATGTATTTTTTATTTTTTGAGTTTTTGCATGTTTTTATGTTTTTGATGTTTCCAAGACTAAACTATAATTGTTCTCATGTATACATATGTTGGCACTATTCGACCAATGGGTCATCAATAGGAGGCAGGTGAACCAGCGTGGAGAAATGTTAGAAGAGTAGTTCTCCAGGATTTAGATCTAATCGAGACACTGGCAAGTTGCAACATCATTAACAGGGGTTAACCCTCAGTATACCGGATGTTCGGATCAAGGATTTACCGATGAGACTATAGCACCATACTATTGGTATACCTAGCCGTTGGATGAGTCTATTGCACATGATAGCTTAGGCAATGACCTATTATCATGAGCATCATTAGGTCTACTTAAGATGATTTACTGTATGCATTTTGAGGTTTTGAGGTTAGATGACCAACATGTCTTGGACAAATTTTTTTGTAAAAACTTTGAACATCTATCTATTTTACTTTCAGTGTTTTTGTATGGTTATGTGTAATCATATTCAACTGTTGATGTGAATTGAAAATTTACTCCTTACATATGTCGTAAATGTTTGTTTAACACGTAATTCACTAAAGAATCAGTCAATGAGTTAAAGTTTCTGGAAATGTGTTGATATTGAATGTAATCAAAATGTCTTTCCAAGAGACAAACTCTAAGGAATATACGATGAAAAGTTGGATTTGGCCACTTTCACCTTTTTCAAGTACAACGGGTTCTCCTTGCTAATAAGTGCAATTGCTAAAGCATGAGGTGGGATATTGATTTCTTTATTTCAGTGCTGGCCTAGCCTAAAGGGTACTTGATGGTTGCATTAGTGATTGAATGGGTTCCAGGAAGGCAAGGACTGGGGTTGGGCAGTAGTGTAAAACAGTATTCTAATGGTGGCATGGTGAATATTGAGGAGGGGTGTCCCTCTCTAACTGAACTAGCTTCCTTCCAGCTTCTCCCTACCAGCTTCCTTCGATTGAAGTTCTTCCCACCTTCCGAACCCACCATCGCCCTTTTAGATAGCTAGCTATGCAGTTCCAACCCTTTCGAATGCTTCAAATGAGTTCTTCCAGTCATTCTTTATGTATGTAATAACACAAACAGATTCTCAGAAGTAGTGGTATCACGGGTATAAACATTCATAAGTTGTAGTAAGACAGGTTGTTAGTCTAGCCTAATGATGATTCAATGAATGCCAAGTGAAATGGCATCAGAGAGGAGTTCGATCAATGCGCTATACTCAGCAATATTGTTTGTAGAATGACCGATACAAATCCCTTTAAAACTCACTAACTCAGCACTTGGAGTGAATATGGCCCATGCTGCAGAGGATAGGTTTTGTGTACTATGACTAGCACCATCGGCATAACCAAAAAAGGGTTCCAAATATTTTGACATATGCAAGAAATGCAAAGTGGATTACTAACCACATAAAAACTCTAAAAGTCACACTGTGACACACACACGCAATCAAAGCATATATACAGTGTTTTTACTATGCACAATAAAGCATAGTAACATTTAAGATACAGCCCGTTTTGGGGCTGCAACAATGGAATTCCATCATAATCAACCAACTCATAAGTGCCTTTTGCCAAAACACGCTTGACAATGTAGGGGCCCATCCATAGTGGTTCAAATTTTCATGTTCCTAATTTATCGCTTCTTGATCATAAAGTAAGACCAGGTATCCTTCTGAGAATATGCGAGGCTTGACATTGTAGTCATACTATGCCTTAAATCATTTCTTATGTGCTTCATTGGCCAATGCAGCTTCATGACATGTTTCATCTAGATGGATGAGTTCTAAGAAATGTGCTTCCTCATCAGAAGTGTTAGGTAACAAGTCAATTGCGAGTTTTAGTGATGAAATCTCACATTGTATTGGTAAGATTGCCTCAAGACCATACACCAATTGGAAAGGTGTGAATCTAGTTGCGTTTCTTACCGAGGTTCGGTAAGCCCACAAAGCTGAGTACAGGATCAAATGCCAGTTTCATTTGTGAACTCCTATCATTTGTTGAAGCATTTGCTTAAGGACTTTGTTGATGGCTTCAACTTTTCCATTAGCCTGTGGATAATAAGGAGTAGAACTATCATGTGAGAGTCCTAACTTCGCAGTTAATTCACTCATCATGTGATTGCGAAAATGCGAACCATGATCTGTAACAATAGCTTTTGGTACACCAAACCATGCAATAACATGGTTGAAGAAAAAATTGCAGCGATCTCACCACTGTTGTTTAATGTAGGCATCACCTCGGCCCATTTCGTAAAGTAGGGACACTTTTGAAGCACCTCAAGCGTCGACATAGCAAAAGGTGACTAAGGCAAATCTTCTACTATGTTGTAGTTTTGCACTGCTTGATCTCGAGGGTTGAATGTAGATTTATGAACAGCTCCCTTAGGAGGTTTTATTGTTAACTCTGGTGCAATGGGTGGTGGAATGGAGTCAGACGAAGTCGAAGTTTAAGTATTGGATTGATCTATAGCCTAGTTATTCGAAAAAAATGGTGGATTATCATAATATTTACTTCGTGTAGTCACAAAAACATCAGTCTTAGGCTTAGTGGTGGATAGCATAAGCACTTGTGAAGTGGAAGCATGATCTGTAGCAACCAAATGAGTCTTTGGGTTTGGAAAAGGGTCTGTCAACACAACGGATGTACTAGAAGTCTTAAGAAGTTTTGAGACTTCATAGCGGTGAGGACAATCTCGCGTAAAGTGCTCCTCATTAAAAATTAAACATGGGTAATGAGGTTTCCTAGCCAGAGAAGAGGAATCAGATGATTTCTCTTAAGGGGGAGAATTTTGTTTCTTTTTGGTTTTCCCCTTTTTCTTACTTCTAGGTTGCTTTTCATTTTTACCTTTGTTAGATGAGATGACATTTATTTTAGAAGCAAGTGTATTATCAGGTGTATTAGAGGTTTTATTTGAAATAGCAAGTGTTTGACTAGATGGTCTACTTGTTGTTTGAGTGCTTGAAGAACCTATCACATCGTCACTGGCATGAGACTCCTTACTGGATGGAGGTGGTGGAATAGTAAAAGTTGGTCTAGGTTCATTTTGAATCTTATCATAGAGCATTCCAGGCTGGGTTTAAATCAATTCTAAGTATTGGTCATGAGAAATTACTTTCTCTTCAATAACAACTTCTCCTTTAGCCAGATCCTCGTGATAGATGACAATAAGGATTTAATAAACCACTTAGCTAAAAGCTGATCAGGAACAAAATTTTTGACCATTCGACGACGACGACGCCACTCATGAATATGATAAAAAATGGGAGTAGTAGTGGTCCGTTTAAAGTTGGTCAATAGTTTCTTTCCAATTTCATATATGATGGGTAACTGGAAATGGGTTAAAAATGTACTGGCTAAGGCTATGAAGTTGTCAAATGAAGCTCGTGGAAATTCAATATACCCCTTTGCAGCTGGACCAGTGAGCGATCGCTGGAAAAGATGTAGTCTTACTTAATCATCATTTAGGGAGTTGGATGAACACCATAAATGAAAAGTCATAACATGATTGGATGGATCTTCTTCAGGGTTTCCATTGAACTTAGGAATATCAAAAGGCAATTTGTGTGGAATCACCGTCCACCAAGATGAATAAATAATGGGATCATTGGTAAGCCGTTTGCTATTGACCAAAACCAGCATAGGCTTGTTGACTAGAACCTAGGTAAGCTTCTTATTCACCAAACCCAACATAGGCTTGTTGACCAAGTCCAGGATAAGTTTGGTACTATTGGAATTGTTTTTCTTGGTATTGTGGCTGCCACGGTTGTTGACACAACAGTTGTTTCCCACCAGTATAAGTTTGACTAGGTTGTGGATAAATTGGACCAATATAAGTCTAAGTCATCCAAGTTAATGGTAAACTGTCCTAAGGTTGTTGGATTCCAGACATAAACGGTTGTTGTAAAATGACTTGAAAGATTGAGTCTTTAGACCTGAAATTTCAAGGTAAGAGGTTGAAGGATCAACTTGCAAAGGTTGAGATACAATCAATTGAGCTTGCGACTGTGGTAAATTAGTAATGATAGATGTAGTAGGTATGGATAAAACAGGTTGTATTGGTTGTGATGGATGCACAAGCCTTGTTTGAACATGCATTATAGGCTGCCATTGACAAACAGTCATTCTAGAATAAGTTGGACCTAAAGATGACGGTATACTGGCATATGGTGGCCCCCAAGAGTATGGAGAATAAGAAGATTGGGCATATTTTTCTCCATATGGAGGTAATCCAGTGTTAAGTCGATACATTGGACGGTAACTAGATGGACCAGCTTGATATTGACTTGATGGATCAAACTGTTTAGTATCCGTAAGTGAAGAACCAGGTAAAATTTCTGTGGACGACATGGGTGAAGACCATGGACTAGAAGAAACACTAGAGTTAGTTCCAGATAATGATTGGTAACCTAGTGGGACAGATGGACCACCATACAGATGTGACTCAAGTGTTGTGGTAAACATCAAAGAAGTAGCGACAATAGATGTTGTCACAGCTGTAACAAATGATACAACCTGGGTTGTTGTTTCAACCATAGTCAAATGACTCAATAAATTTCCTAATGAATCTACGGGAGTTTGAAAGTAAACAGGATCAAGAGGAGAAATATAAGTTAATAAGGATAAAGATAAATCCCTGGTCCAAAACGAGTTGGATTTCTAGGTGAAGTTTGTTCTTCAAACTCCTCTTCAATAGTAATCAAACCAAGTGGGAGGATTTCACCATCAGGACCGTAATAAATTTCCGGTGTTTGACTCTGTGTAAAGGAGAAGTCTCAACAGTTATAGATATTTGATTATAAACCAGTTGATCATCTTCCAGTACATGAACAACTTGTGGTTCTTCAACTTCAAGATCCAAGTGTTCTAGTAAAAGAACAACGGGTTTAGGATGAATTTCTTGAACAACTTTTGGTTCAGAAGTAACTTCTTGTTGAGCTATGATAGGTTCGGGAGCAACTTCCAGTTGAACAAATTCAAGTTCAGAAGTAATTTCTTGTTGAACAACTTTGGGTTGAGGATCAACTTCTTGTTGGACAACTTCAGTTACCGTTTCACTAAGTTCACTTTCAGTGTCCTCAGGTAATTGTAAAGGTTCCACTTCAGTAGTAGATACACCAGTAATACTAGGAGTAACTGGAATCACAGTACATACCAGTATAGGTGACTCTGGTAAATTAGATGAAGAACCTGAAGTTTGTGATGTACCAGACTCAGTTAAACGAGACTACTTTCACTGATTAGGTGTAACTTCAAGCGGTAAAGGCGGTTTACTCGTTGTCCTACATGAACAATGAGGTAAAGGTTGATTTTATTCCAAAATTGCTGATTGATTTTATTATAAAAAGAAATAAACAAAAAGAGGGTAATCTAGGCAAAACAATTACCAAGTAACTATGAACTGCAATATACTGCCTCGAAGGAGCCAAGGACTTAACATATGTGCAAGTGATCTCCATGAATGTTGTTTTCGGTGTATCACAGTATACAAGGTGGTTGACTCAATTACCTATGGATGGATAACAACCTAATGTAGTCCTCCCAAATATACTCGAAAGTATGTGGAGGCCCAATCCATGTTAGTGTCAACTGTCTAATATGAAACCACACAGTGAGAGCATTCCCTTAGACCTTTTGTACTATAACACCGCCCGATATACCCGAAAGTACATGGATGAGCTATGATATACTTACATACATGGAATGAGGTATCACACTCAGAATGTATCATAGACCGTTAGCGACAGATGCTATGTTTAACAACACTGGAACACGTCTCTAGCCTAGACGTCTAAATGTTATGCATTAAGTTACAATGCTCCATTAGGTTAATTGAAATAAAATTTAGTTGATATTGTTTAAAAGTTTTCCTTTCAGGTTCACTGTGTGATGTTTCTAAAACTCCTAGCATCTAACTAAGATGGGCAACATTATTTTCATTTGATTTAAATAATGAGAATTGTTGTTGGGTTGTGTTATATTCTTTCCACGACTAGCCCACGTAGTTAACCGGGGGGTTAGAAGGGGGGCGGAGCCCCCCATTCATTGCGCCGATTATGTAGTGGGGGGAGTCACAGGGGGTTTGAGGGGTGCAAGTAACCCCATTCTATGGGGTCTGGGGTAGCACCCCGGAAAATTTTGGTTTTGGAACCTATGTTAGGTTGGGTGGACCTACCTATGGTTTTGTGCATGATTTTCGCACATGGTTTTGGAAGCAATGGTTTTCAGTCCATGGTTTTGGATGCAATGGTTTTCAGTCCATGGTATTGGATGCTTCGGCATGTATAAATATGTATTGTAACATTGAAAGGAACATAATGAAAAATCAAGCTGGTAGTCCCGATTTTGGGATCCAGGAGAAAATCTCTGTGTATATGTGTTTTATGTGTTATGCTCTCGCATTGTTTATTTTCTGTGTTTTAGAATTCGTATGTAGGTAATTTTTGTATGGGGTTAAAACCTACATTTGGTATCAGAGCTATTTTGGCTTCAAGGGGATGCCTTTGTTGCTGAGGGGTTTCGCTTAGGCCTATGGTAGATCCCGCTTTGTGGGAGATCTACGAGATCGATTTTGGTGGTGAAAGAAGATGGCAAGCAATGGAAAGATAGAGATCGAGAAATTTAATGGGAAGACTTTTGATTTGTGGAAACTCAAGATGGAGGATCTGTTGGTGGATAAAAATCAGTGCATCGTGGTAGATCCAGGTACTAAACCAACACGAGTGTCCGATGAAGAATGGAAGAAGTTGGATCGGAAGGCAAAGAGCACAATACGATTATGTGTCTTAGATTAGTATTGTTGAATGTATCAGGGGAAGCTACGGTGAAGGCTTTGTGGGACAAATTAGGGACTTTGTGCCAATCTAAGTCTCTAGTGAATAAATTGTTCCTGCTGAAAAAGCTTTATAACCTCAGGATGAAAGATGGAGATTCAGTGACAGAGCATCTGAATTCATTTAATACTATGGTAAGTTAGTTATCATCTGTTGATATCAAAATTTTAGATGAAGATAAGTGCATTAGTTTGTTGTGCTCTCTACCCGATTCATGGGATAGTTTGGTTATTGTAATAGGTAGCAATGCAACTGCCTTGTATTTTGATGAAATAGTCTCATCCTTGCTGATGGAGAAAATGAGACAAAAAAATATGCAGAGCTAGTGAGTTGATGCCTTGTCTGTACGAGGACGGTCCCATAACAGAAACAAAAATAAGTCATCGAATGGGAGATCTAAATCTAGAGGGAGATATAAATCTCCAGGAAAACCCATAAAGGTGGTGCACTGGAAATGCAAAAAAGAAGGGCACTACAAAAGGGACTATAAATTCCTGACAAAGTAAAGGGATCTGATGATGCTCCTTCTCTAGAGGCGAAAACCACCTCAGATGCAGGTGGGGATGTGTACTTGGCTTCCTCAAGTACACATATAGATCATGAGGTATGGTTGATTGACACAGGTGCATCCTTTCACTTCACTCCCCATAGAGAGTGGTTCTGCGAGTATGAGAAATACAATGGTGGTGATGTATTCTTAGGGGATGATAGGAAGGCTAGAATTGTTGGCCGCGGAAAACTAAAGTTGAAGTTGCAAGGTGGAAGGGTTAGAACACTTCTGGGTGTTCTACATATTCCTGCATTGTCCAAAAATCTGATTTCTATAAGCAAGTTGGATGATGCACATGTAAAAACAGTGTTTGAGAAGGATACCTGCAAGATGGTTTGGGGAGCACTGGTATTGAAGCAGGGAGTTCGGATTGAAACTCTGTACAAGCTACAAGGTAGCACTGTTGTTGATGGGTGCAATAGTTCTATGGTTCCTAAAAGTGGAGCAGAAAATCTAGTGGTATCTGGAGAGAATACCATGCTGTGGGATCAAAGATGCTGAGGACAGATAATGGTGGAGAGTTTTGCAGTAAGGAATTTGAAGAATTATGTAAGAAGTGTGGTATCGCATGGTAGAATACTACTCCATATATGCCTTAGCAAAATGGAGTTATAGAGAGAATGAACAAGACGTTGATGGAAAGGGCAAGAAGCATGCTCAGTGGTGCCAAGTTAGGACAAGAATTCTGAGGAGAGGCAGTGGAGACAACATGTTACCTAGTCAATAGATCACCTTCATCAACATTGGAGGATAAGACTCCACAAGAGGTATGGACTGGTAAGAAACCCTCTCTTTCACATCTGAGGGTATTTGGATGTGATGCATATGTACATGTTCCAGAGGAGAAATGAACCAACTTGGATAGTAAATCTGAAAAGTACATCTTTATTGGGTATAAGGATGGTTTAAAGGGTTATAAGCTTGGGAACCCAGTAACAAGGAAGGTTGTGTACAGCCGAGATGTGGTGTTCAGAGAGGTGAAAGATGTTATTAAATATGAAGTCCAACCAAAGGAACTTGAGACGATAGAGTTTGAGCTAAAGGAGGAAGAATCAGACTCTACAGCAGAGGAGAAATCAAAAGATGAAGAGCCACAAACTCCGGGTGTGAGAAGATCAGTTCGAGAAATAAGGAAGCTAGAAAGGTATAGTCCATTTGTTTTTTGTTCATATTTTGCTTTATCTATTACTGATGATGATCCCAAAATAGTGAAGGAAGCAGTAGATTCAGAGGATGGAAAACTCTGGAAGGAGGCCATGGTTGATGAAATGGCATCTTTGCACAAAAATGAGGCTTGGGAATCTGGTGGAGTTGCCGGCTAGAAGCAAACCCATTGGCAGCAAATGGGTGTTCAAGAAGAAGACAAATGCAGAAGGAAAGGTGGAGAAATACAAAGCTTGGTTGGTAGCAAAAGGTTATTCCTAGGTGTCGGGAATTGATTTTGGTGATATTTTTTTCTCCTGTTGCCAAGGTAAATTCTATTAGATTAATTTTATTTGTTGCTGTTGCTTTTGATTTTGAGGTAGAACAGATAGATGTGAAGACAACATTTCTTCATGGGGATTTAGAAGAGGAGATCTACATCAAGCAACCTGAAGGCTTTGCGGTGAAGGGTAAGAAAGAATTGATATGCAAGTTAAATAAGTCTCTGTATGGGTTAAAACAGTCACCAAGGATGTGGTATCAAAAATTTGATACATTTATACAAGTACTTGGATTCACCAGAAGCAAAGTAGATCATTGTGTGTATTTTCAATTAATTGGTGACCGTGTTATTTATCTGGTCTTGTATGTGGATGATATGTTATTGGTTGGAAATGACAAAGAAATTATACAAGATTTGAAGATCCATTTGTCCTCCAAATTCGACATGAAAGATCTTGGTGCTGCAAACTATATTTTGGGCATGGAAATTATAAGAGATCGGACAAAGAGGAAGCTCTAGTTAAACCAGAGGAAGTATGTCGAGACAATATTGCAGAGGTTTAATATGCAGGATAGTAAACCGGTGAAAGTTCATATTCCTGTAGGTGTAAAGTTATCTGCTGAAAAGTGTCCCAAGACACAAGAAGAGGAAGAGGACATGTCTCATGTTCCATATGCAAGTGCAATCGGTAGCCTGATGTATGCAATGGTTTGTACTAGACCAGACATTACACATGAGTGGGAGTATTGAGCAGGTTTATGTCAAAACCAGGGAAGGAGCACTCGACAGTAGTGAAGATGGTTTTCAAGTATTTGCGTGGCACTAGTGATTATGGTTTGTGCTACCAAGGAAGACTAATATTGGATAGAGTGTTGGATATTCGTGGCTTTCTTGATGCAGATTGGGTTGGAAATCTGGATCAGAGAAGATCTACAAGTGGGTATGTGTTTAACCTATTTGGAGGTGCAGTCAGTTGGATGAGTAAGAAACAATCTATAGTGGCACTATCAACTATAGAGGCAGAATACATGGCAGCCACTCATGCAAGCAAGGAAGTAGCTTGGTTGCATAGATTGTGTTCAAATATGGGTTAGTACAGGGAGCTATAAGGATAGACTGTGACAACCAAAGTGCAATTTTCTTGGCAAAGAACCCTGCATATCATTCAAAGACAAAGCACATTGATGTTCAGTATAACTTTGTGAGGGATATGATAGAAGACAAAAAGGTGTTGCTCGTAAAAGTGGACACTTTGAAGAATACTGCAGATGCATTGACAAAATCTGTGAGCT
The DNA here is from genome assembly GCA_031772625.1 of Pinus tabuliformis. Classification (NCBI taxonomy): domain Eukaryota; kingdom Viridiplantae; phylum Streptophyta; class Pinopsida; order Pinales; family Pinaceae; genus Pinus; species Pinus tabuliformis. The sequence continues at coordinate 606,056,071 of CM062815.1, forward strand.
TTGAGAGGTTCTCTTGGTGTAGAGAAACAATGGGCATTGTAGGGCTGGATAAATGACTAATCTCTCTTGTGGCCCCTTGTGGAAAGAAAACAACAAGTGGGAGAATGTTGGGTTGTGTTATATTCTTTCCACAACTAGCCCATGTAGTTAACCGAGGGGTTAGAAGGGCGGTGGAGCCCCCCCTCATTGTGCCAATTGCATAGTGGGAGGAGTCACAGGGGGTTTGAGGGGTGCAGGTAACCCCAGTCTATGGGGTCCAGGGCAGCACCCCGAAAAATTTTGGTTTTGGACCCTATGTTAGGTTGGGCAGACCAACCTATGGTTTTGTGCATGATTTTTGCACATGGTTTTGGACGTGATGGTTTTCGGTCCATGGTTTTAAATGAGATGGTTTTTTTTCCATGGTATTGGATTCTTCAACATGTAAATATGTATTATAACATTGAAAGGAACAATAATGAAAAATCAAGCTGGTAGTCTCGATTTTGGGATCTAGGGGAAAATCTCTATGTATATGTGTTTTATGTGTTATGCTCTCACATTGTTTATTTTCTGTGTTTTAGAATTCATATGTAGGTAATTTCTGTACCGGGTTAAAACCTACAACTGTAACTAAAAGGGATAGAGCAATCAGAATCTTTAAACAAAGAGCATAGAGCACATCTAATGCAACTTTCCCTATACCATTCCTACAAGCACACACAAACTTCTAAATGCATTATGCATGTTTTTCTTTTCATTCCTTTAATGTTTAGATGAACATAAAGAAACTAAATGCACAAACGATCAATCAATGGTTTTCACGAGAAATGAAGATTTTACGATAGTTTCTTTTTCAAAGAAATGAAGACTTTACGACAATTCTTTTTCAGAAAAGTAAAGACTAATCAATGTAAGCTAACTTTGGGATTGATTCGACAATGATAAAGAAAACATAAAGAAACATTGAACAAACAAAGCCAAAGTGGGCATGGAAAAGAAATGTTAATTTGGACTTCAGGGACAGAGAAACATTGACCATTCAGCAAAAAAGATGTGAAATAGTTTGGAAAAAATCAAGCAAAAAGATGGGTTTTTGGCTTGAAAGGAACTAGCGCAGCCTTGAGTGGGAGACACTACGTTGCAGAGCACTGTATCTAGGCTAAGGTTGCTCTACAGAGCAATGTGTCAAGAACAATAGTGCGTTGATGTTAGAGAGCACTATCAGCACACAAATAAGCACACATTTTAACCAAAGAAGCTTCAAAATGGCTGAATATAGGTAAATGAACTCAAGAAAAGTCTACTAGTGCTTCTAAGACAAGGGATAACTACCAGGAACGATGGTCATTCCCCAGCGGAGTTGCCAATTTGTTATACATAATCTATACCTACAGATAAGTATATCTTCCCTAAGTGGGTAGTTACAAATAGAACAATTGAAGTAAAGATGTTTAATCATTTCCTATAATAAACGGATAAGATAAAAGAACCTACTTGTGATCCTTCACTTCCTTTGATCTCCTTTGAGTTGCTCCCGTCACTCCCACTCAAACTGAATTCGCTCAATTGGTACCTACCAACATAAACAGAAGACGACAACAATCAAAGCATATGATCTATTTATTGTAAACATATGGAATCGACAACATTTGAACATACATTCATCATATATATAGACAAAAGTATTGGAAAATGAACAAACAACTTTATTGATTGATAGAAGCAGAAGTTACATCCATTGTGGTTCGATCTCGTGTCACTCATCCAGCTTAGTCCAAGCCCTTATCACACAAATAGCAACATCAATCCAGTAGAATAACATTACTTCGACAATGATTTCAAGTCTCTAAACCAATAATATTTCTCTACAATATCCAAGCTCCCTGACTCTATGATGGGAGGCCAATTTATAGATGAATGCAAGTGATTTTGTCATTAATATGGAATTGAATGGTTTTCCATAATTGGATGATTAGTTTCCATGTTCAAAGGGATGAGAGGATAGAGGATTAGTGTTAGGTCCCTATAATACTAGTGATTACCCCATTACTATTGTAGTTGTATCCCTTATTAGTATTGTTGTCCCCCTATTGTCCCCATATTGTTATTACTATGTCCCATAGAATCCCTCTATTGTTCTTTTTGTGGCTTTATATTATTATTGTTAGGTCGGCTGGGTTATATTGTGGCTCCTTAGACTCCTATATATAGAAAGGAGGTTTTGTCATTTGAAACATCCAAGAATTATTCATTTATGTAATGTAAAGGAGGTTTCCCCCTCGAACAGGCTGAATTCTAAGGCATGAATCTATCTTTTCTGCCTTTTTGTGAGCTAGTTTCATAACATTTGGTATCAGAGCTTTGGATTCTAGGGTTTTGCTGCTCCAAATAGGTCATCATCGCATTTTCGCTATAACGTTGTTTTCTATGACGTTTCAGAAGCTAAAAAAAACCCATTTGAGACAAAATCACATGGAACCTTGGGTCTCAATTTCAGAGCTTTTTGCACTATATTGGTAGAGATATGATCTGAGGAAGTTCGTCTTTTTGCAGACTTCTGAATTACATTCCAAACAGGTGACCTAGGGAAAATTGTCATAACTTTCTCTTTGTGCATCGGATTGAAATTTCGTCAAAAGGTGCAGAAAGAGGACGGACTTTACTTTCTTGTGTATATTTTTCAGAGCCAAAGGTTGAAACAATGACTCATGGCACGTTGTACAAGTTCGCTCTACTGAACTAGTCTATAATCAAGTCACTGTGGGAGATTTGGCGTTGTACAAGTTCGCTCTACTGAACTAGTCTATAATCAGGTCACTGTGGGAGATTTGGCATAACTATTCCTTGGAGAATCCAATTTGGATCAGACTGGTGGCATTGGAAAGAGGATGCAGAGGGCTACTGCAGATCGCAGTTTTAGAGCTAGATGACCGAAATTATAGAGATACATCAGATTCAATATCAAGCTCCTACAAAGTGAAAAAAGGTGTGTAGTTTTTTTTAAATTTTTGCATAAGATTGGTTTGAAAAATTAGTTTGAAGGAATTCAAAGGCATAGTAAAGCATTATTATCGGTAATTTATGCCCCAAGGAAAGAAAATGCAAACACCTAGTAAGCAACCTGAAAGCTCTAGCATGCCTCATGAAGAAGAGGAAGAAATGCAACATGATATATCAAAATTACAAGACTAAGTGAAACAAGTGTCACTTGCACAAAAAGTAACAGAATCTAAGATGGATGGTTTAAAGAAAGATGTAGAAGCTAAGATGTATGGTTTAAAGAAAGGTGTAGAAGCTAAGATGAATGGCATGGAAGCTAAGATGGATGATTTGAAGATAGATTTGAAGACAGATTTGAAAACAAACATGCAAGATTTGAAGACAGACATGGAAGATTTGAAGACAGATTTGAAGATAGATTTGACAAAGTTTGTACAAGAAATGCTTACTAATGGTGAAAGGGTAGTAAAGGAAAGTCATGATGAGAACAAAAGAAATCTTAATCATGATTTCATAGACTCTAATGTTGAACCGAAGACCCACCATATTCCAAAAATCAATATGAGGAAGTTTGATGGCAAGGATCCCGCAACATGGATATTACAGATGAAGCAATTTTTCGATCTCAATAATGTGAAAAACACATAAAAGGTACGTATTGCAACTTTATATTTGGAACCAAATCAATTTGTATGGTATCAATGGCTTTGCTCTCATAAACAAATTATCACTTGGGCAATTTTTACGAAAGAATTGACAACACATTATGAGGACACAAAAAGCAACACTTTTTTTGCCAATTGATAAGTCTCAAACAAAAGGGTTCAATAATGGAGCACATTGAGGAGTTCCAAAAATTGAACATAAGGGTAAAAAAAATTCCAGGGGAGCATAAGATTGATTTGTTCATAGGGAATTTAAAGGATAATATCCAACATGATGTTCGCCTTTGGGAACCTGATTCATTAGAAAAGGCATTCAGGTTAGCAAGAAAAATGGAAAGCAAAATTATGGCAACCATGAAGCATACCACTCACAACTATAAAGATGGAAGTGTTGTTGCTCCTAGTCTTCCACAACCTATAAGGTTGGCACCACAACAATTGGAAGAAAAAAGAGCAAAAGGGCTTTGTTACAGTTGTGATAGCAAACACACTAAAGGTCATAAGTGTGCTGAGAAGAAATTATTCTACATAGATTGTGAAGAGGAAGAAGAAAAGGAGCAAGAAAGGTCAAAAGAAGAGGATATACTTCAGGAACAAAGCCTAGTTAAAGAAGAAATGAATCCGACCATATCTTGTAATGCATTGGCTGGAATTACCATTCCTCAAACCATCAAGATAGAAGGACAAATCAAGAAGAAAAAGGTAATAGTGTTGATTGATTCAGGAAGTACCCACAATTTTATTCATTGTAAGATAGCAAAAGAATTTAATTTCTTCCTATATCCAACACCGGAGTGTCAAGTGATGGTTGCAAATGGAAGAACGATAAATTGCTCTAGAAAGTGCCATAACATCAAGCTATCCATGGGAGAATATGTATTGACTAGCCCAATGCTTTCCATTCCAATGGGAGGTGCTAATGTTGTACTAGGAGTCCAATGGCTACAATTCTTGGGTACAATAGCTTTTAATTTTCAATAAATTTTCATGAAATTTTCTATGGAAGGAAAGGAAGTTGAATTAAGGGGTATTTCAGAGAAACCGAGAAAGATAATCAGCTCTAACGGTATGACAAAGCTTCTAAAAAAGGAACAAAGAGGTGTAATTTCACAATTATGTTTGCTAGATGTTTCCACATCGGAATCATCTATTTCTCAAGATCTCCAAAAAGTCTTGGACAGTCATTCCAGGGTATTTGAGACTCCCAAAGGTCTCCCACCTATTCGTGATCATGATCATGCTATTCATCTTATTCCAGGAAGTGTTCCTCCAAACATCAGGTCGTACAGATATCCCTATTCCCAAAAGAGAAATTGAACGTATGGTTGCAGAAATTCTAGAGGCTGGTATAATTCAACCTAGTCAAAGTTCTTTCTCTGCTCCAGTAATATTGGTGCACAAGAAGGATGGATCATGGCGCATGTGTCCAGATTATAGGGAGCTCAACAAACTCACTATTAAAGATAAGTTTCCCATTCCTGTCAACGATGAATTACTGGATGAATTGCATGGATCAATTTACTTCACCAAGTTGGATCTTCGTTCAGGATAGCATCAAATCAGAATGAAGACTGAAGACATTCCGAAAACAACATTTAGAACTCATGAGGGTCATTATGAATTTTTGGTCATGCCTTTTGGCCTTACCAATGCACCTTCTACATTTCAAGGTTTGATGAATTCCATTTTCAAACCCTTTCTTAGAAAATTTGTGTTAGTATTTTTTTATGATATACTAATCTACAGCAAGTCTTGGAAGGATCATGTTGAACATGTTGATAGGGTGCTACAATTATTGGAGGAGAAACAATTATATGCAAAAATATCCAAATGTTTCTTTGGAGTACAAGAGGTGGAATATCTGGGTCATATTGTATCTCATGAAGGAGTTGAGGTAGACCCTAGCAAAATTAAAGCCATTAAGGAATGGAAAATCCCCACATCCATAAAGCATCTGCGAGGATTTCTCGGGTTGATAGGGTATTATCGCAAGTTTGTTAAGAATTATGGGAGAATAACAGCTCCTCTAACAACATTATTGAAGAAAGATGCATTTTCATGGACTCCAGAAGCAACAAAGGCCTTCAAACATCTTAAAGAGGCAATGTGCCAAGCACTGGTCTTAACTACACTGGACTTCACAAAAACCTTTATTGTGGAATGTGATGCTTCAGGAAATGGAATTGGTGTTGTTTTAATGCAAGATGAAAGACCCATTTCTTTTGAAATTCGTCCAATCAAGGGAAAGTTTTTACACAAAGCTATTTATGAGAAGGAAATGTTGGCAATACTACATGCACTTAAGAAATGGTGACCCTACCTAATGGGAAGACACTTCAAGGTAAAAACGGATCATGATAGCCTTAAATACTTTTTAGAACAAAGATTTTCCTCTGAAGAGCAACAAAAGTGGGTCACAAAGATGTTGGGTTATGACTTTGAAATCATCTACAAGAAAGGGAAGCAAAATGTGGTGGCAGATGCACTCTCAAAAAAGGATGAGGATGTGGAAGCATTGTTGTGCACCATTTCTATTATCCAACCAGATTGGATAAACGAAGCAAGGGAGGAATGGAAGAATGAAGAAGAAGTGTGGGCACTTATTCGAAAGTTACAACAAGATTACAGTACATCTGATACATTTAACTGGAAAAATGATTCGTTATGGTACAAAGATCACTTATATCTCTGTAAGAATTCCCAACTAAAACAAAAGATTGTTATGGAATTGCACACTTCTCCCTTAGGAGGGCACTCAATATTTTTAAAAAATTAGCACAGGGTTAAGAAGGAATTTTTTTGGGATGGCCTTAAATTAGAAATTCAAAAGTTTGTGGTGGAATGTTTGGTCTGCCAACAAAATAAAGTTGAAACAATTAAGACCCCAGGTCTATTACAACCTTTATCCATTCCAAGCCAATGTTGGGAGGAGGTTTCAATGGATTTTATCACAAGTTTACCCAAGTCTAAGGGAAAGAGTGTCATCATGGTGGTAGTTGACAAACTTACCAAGTATGCACACTTTTATGCATTATCACTTCCATTTAAAGCCAGTACAATTTATACTGCATTTATGGAAACAATTCAAAAGCTACATGGAAACCCAAAGATTATTGTAAGTGACAAAGATCCCATTTTCACTAGAAATTTTTGGATAGAATTATTTTCTTGTCTTGGTACTCAGTTAGCTCATAGCTCATCTTATCATCCTCAATCTGATGGGAAAACTGAGATAGTAAACAAATGTTTGGAAGGATATCTTCGTTGCTTTGTATCTGATAAACAGACACAATGGTTCAAATGGTTGCCTCTGGCTAAATGGTGGTATAACACTTCCATACAGCAAAAAAAATGACCCCATTTATGGCCCTTTATGGATATCAGCCACCATCCATCACATCATATTTAAGAGAAAATTCTAAGGTTCAAGCAGTGGAACATCACATCGAACATCAACAAAACGTCCTCCAATTCTTAAATGATAACCTCATGTTGGCACAGAATAGAATGAAACAACAGGCAGATCAACATCGCAACGAAAGAAGTTTTGATGTAGGTGATTGTGTATTCCTACAGCTACAACGATATAAACAAATGTCCCTCAAGCAAGATAAGAACGATAATAAATTATCACCAAAATATTATGGTTCGTACAAGGTGTTGCAAAATATTGGTACTATGGCATATAAATTGGAGCTTCCTGCAGCCTCTCGAGTGCACCCAGTTTTCCATGTTTCATGTTTAAAGAAGGTTATAGGCGACAAGCTCCCAGTTCAAACAATATTGAAAGAACTTGACGAGGAAGGAAAAATTATATTGGAACCAAAAGCAATCACAGAAACAAGAACTCGACAGCTACGAAATCGATCAATTTCGGAGTATCTCATCAACTGGAAGAACTTATCCGCTGAAGATTCCACATGGGAGGATGAGAATTTTATACAAAAGCATCCATAACTACTCAAGCGTTGTGGACAACACTTTTTTTGAAGGAGAGGGACATGTTAGGTCCCTATAATACTAGTGATTACCCCATTACTATTGTAGTTGTATCCCTTATTAGTATTGTTGTGCCCCTATTGTCCCCATATTGTTTATTGTGCCCCATAGAATCCCTCTATTGTTATTTTTGTGGCTTTATATTATTATTGTTAGGTTGGTTGGGTTATATTGTGACTCCTTAGACTCCTATATATAGAAAGGAGGTTTTGTCATTTGAAACATCCAAGACTTGTTCATTTATGTAATGTAAAGGAGGTTGCCCCCTCGAAGAGGCTGAATTCTAAGGCGTTGATCTATCTTTTCTATATTCTTGTGAGGTGGTTTCATAACAATTAGATGCTCCAAGACTATCCTAAGTCGAGCTTATCTTGATAAGATAGGAGTTGGGTTCCTTCTAGAAGGCTCTAGAAAGGAGGAATATACTCAGGATCCAATGAAAATTTGAAGAATTCTCACCTAGTGTCGGCTTGAATGGGCTCAGGTGCTCTACAGCACAGCCTTGAATGAGGCTACCTACTCTGCAAAGCACTTACCTCTAACCAGGGGTGCGCTGGCGACCCAGGGAAGCACTTCAGTAGGGTTTGAAGTCAGGAAACTCTCATGGATGAAAGCACTTAACGTGCTGGAGTGATGTGCCTAAATAGACCTGTAACACTTACACTAAGGATTAGAAAGTAAAGATCCATAGCTATCTAAATGGATTTACATAGGCTTACTATGGCATAATAAACTTTTATGAGTCAAAAACCCTAGAGGACACCATCCAAAAGATGAGGTACAACTATGAATAATCCAGCCACAAGTCCAAAGTTTGAATAGACTAGAAGAATAAAGATAAGACAAAATTCAAAGGAAAAGTGATAAAATCCTTAGTTTATAAGAAAGGAGGGAGGAATGGTAAGTTAACCACTCCAACTAAGAATGAATATCAACAAAATTTCATGATGACTAGTAAAAACGAGGCCACAAAATAGCACAAGAAGAGGTTGAAAGGTTTATAAAGGAGCTTGTACAGTGTTGGAGTTATGAAGAAAAATATCTAGAGAGGAACTGCCCTCAGCAATAATATATTGGTATAAATTTGTATAGTGTACAAGAAGTGGCAACAATGAATGATGTGGCTTTAGAATATAGCACAAATTTACGCCGCATTACATAATAGGTAGGTAGACCAACAATCTGTAGTCATGAGAATGGAAGGTATGGTCATTAACTAACCTATTCAATTTTAATTGACTTTGGCTCTAATTTCAATTACATCATCTTGAAGGTTGTAGAGAAATGTGATTTGCAAAAGAAAACCCATGAAAAATCATGGTTGGTTTAGTTCGTCATGGGGACAAAAAGATGGGTGACAAACATGGTGGAGTCATGCCCTATGGAAATGAGTCACATGTCCACTTCAGTTGCTTTTAGCTTCCTACCCATGTGGTCATATGATGTTTTAATTAGCATGGATTGGTTAGAAATCAACAAAACCAATATTGATTACTATAGCAAGTCGCTAGAGTACCTTAGCGACATTAGTGAGAAGGAGATTCTATAGGGGATAATGAAATCAATCATGCTAAATAAAATAAATATGAGTGATGCAATAGGAAATGATGTGTGTTGTATGCAATCCACGTGACCAGGAAATTGGAAAGAAGTGAAGTCATATTGGAAAGTAACCTAGTGTTAAAGGAATTTGATGATGTATTTCCAAAGGAAATACTAAGATTACCACATCGGAGGGATATTTACTTTAGCATTGAAATAATTCCTGGAACAGTGCCAACAACAAAGGCCCCATATCACATGAGCACACCTAAATTTGTGGATTTCAAGATGTAATTGAAAGAGATTTTGGATATAGGATACATTCGAACTAGAATACCACATTAGGGAGCCCTAATGTTATATGTCAAGAAAATGGATAGTGCACTATAACTATGCATCAACTACCGACATCTAAACAAACCTACAGTGAAGAAAAATTACATTTTCCCAAAAATCGATGGGTTATTTGGTTAGCTAAGATGAGTATTAGAGTATTGAAAATATATTTGAGGTCTGGATACCATCAGGTTCATATTAAATATGAATATATCCACAAAATAGCCTTTAGTATGAGATATGGCCACTATGAGTTTGTAGTGGTGTCATTTGGATTTATGAATGCACCCACCACATTCATGTGCTTGATGAACAATGTCCTCAAACCCCATTTGGAAAACTTTGTGTTGGTATTCATGGATGGAATTTTGGTGTATTCGAAAACTAGAGAAGAGCATGAAGAACACCTAAAATTATTGTTACAATTACTAAGGGAGCATAAGTTGTATGAAATAATCAACAAATGCAAGTTCTTCTAAAATCAGGTTCACTACTTGGGACATGTTATATCAAAGGAAGGAGTGGTTATGGATATTGAAAAGATAAAGGCTATAATAGATTGGCCCACTCCCGAAAATGTCACGGAGCTCAGATCCTTCACGAGATTAGCTATATATTATCGATGGTTCATATAATATTGGGAATCCAATCACTTCCTTATGAAGGAAAGGGGTCAAATTTTAGTGGAAACTAGAATGTCTAGCCAATTTTGAGCATCTTAATAAATTAGTCACTTGCGCACCTATTTTGAGAGTAAAAGATCCATAGAAGGAATTCCTAGCTTGCGTCGATTCTTGTAAGGAAGGATTAGGTGGATTCCTGATGCAAGAAGGACATGTGATTTTCTAGAATCTAGGAAACTAAATAAACATGAGAAGCATTAAGCTACCCAAAATTTAGAGCCTGTAGCAACAGTACACACCTTGAAAATGTGGAGGCATTACTTGTTGGGGATAAATTTTGTGTTGAGGATAGACCATGGAGTACTGAGATACCTTTTTGACCATCCTAAGTTAATTTCTATACAATCCAAGTAGTTGGCTTTGTTCAATGAATTCGATTTTGAGATAAAAAAAATATTTAAGGCAAGGAACATAAGGTAGTAGATGCACTTAGTACAAGCCTATAAGTGGCTCATGTAGCAGTAGTGAGAAGTTGTGAAACTAATATCAAAGCATGGATTAAAGAGGCATTTCTACATAATGAGAATCACTATCATGTGAAGGACTATTTTAAGAAGGAACTAGATGGATTGGTGGGCAACAACTACAAACTCAGTAATGATGGTATGTTGTTTTTCTAGAACAAAAAGTATGTGCCTGAAGTAACTAAACTAAGGAGGCTCATCATGGATGAGTTTAATAAATTACCTTACTCAATTCATCCTAGTTATTAGAAGATGATAACAGCCATAAAGAAAAAGTATTGTTGGCAAGGATTGAAGAAGGAATATATCGCCAAGTTTCTAGAATACCAACAAGTTAAAGTAGAATGTAGGCACCTAGTAGGATTGTCGCAACCAATTCCTATTTCTAAATGGAAGTGGGAAGTTATATGTATGGACTTAATTATAGGATTTTGAACCCAACCAATGAACATGATGCCATTATGGTGGTAGTGGACAAGCGAAGTAAGGAAAATCACCTCATAGTTGTCAAGTCCACTCACAAGGGCATTGATACAGATTAAGTATTCATGAAGGAAATATTTAGGTTTCATGGTGTATAGTAACAATATTATCTCACATCAGGATGCCAAATTCACTTCCAAGTTTTGGAGGCCATCATTTTTTGGTTTTGGAACCTAGATAGCTTTTGAGTAGCATTTATCATCCCTAGATAGATGGTGAAATGGAAAGAGTGAAAAAAAAATTAGAGGTCATGCCGAGAATGTATGTCATGCATTAGCTAAATAAGTGGGAATATTTCCTACCATTGGTGGATTTTTCATACAACAACGGATATCAGGATTCACTGTGGATGAGTCCCTTTGAGGCATTGTATGGTTGAAAAGGCAACACTCATATCAGTTGGGATGACCCAGTAAGCATAGTAGTTCTTGGACTTGACATGTTGAAGGAAATAGTAAAGGAAGTGACCAAGATTAGGAAAAACTTGAAGTCAAATCAAGATGGGAAAGAGAGTTATGTTGACCCGTAGAGGATGCATAAAAAATTCCAAGTGGGAGAGCATGTATACCTCCACATGATACTAAGGAAGATATAACTTAATGTGGGGTCTTGTGCTAAGTTGGCACCTAGATTTTGTGGGCCATTTTAGATCTTGGAAAGAGTGGGCCAGTGGCCTATAGATTGGCCTTACCACCCACAATGAACATACATGATTTTTTTCAAATTTATTTGCTTAAGAAGTATTTAAATGATGCTAATCATATCGTTGAATGGTTTGTGATATAGGTGGAACCTAATGGAGATTTCCAACTAGAACCAATGTGCATCTTGGACCGGAGGTAGATTGCACTCTAGAATCAAGCAATAAAGTAGTTCAAGGTGCAATATAAGCACTTTGGACGACTCAGAAGTATGTAGAGTGGGTAATCATTGGATGTGGAATTTAATTATGCATCCAATGTGGGTCTACACTTGAAATTTGAGTAAACATTTATGGAAATAAGTTGAAAATACAATAAAAGGAAGTAGTTTACTTCTTTTATTATTTATTTATAAATTCATAACTCTTAATTTATTATTTTAACTATTATTTTATTATTTTCTTGTTGGATTGAGGGGGCCTGACCCAGGTTCAGCGTTAATGAGCCAAACAAATCCCTACACTATTGGCCCTTTCGGCATCAGCCCGTAGAGAACAGACCCGAAGTCTCACCCGAAGCAGTATGGGGGGATGCTCAAACCAAGTTTCTACACCCTAAGATGGTTGTGATTTTGGTTAATTCCCTCTATCCCTACCTTCGCATAGGTCACTTAGCTCTAGGGTTGGCCTAACTAGCCCCTTATTCTACCCTTCAATACCTCTGTGAATGGGTACGATCGACCTTCATGCAGCCCTAATCCTTGATCTAGATACTTTCATGTTGTTGAGGTAACGTATTGCACAGATTGTCAAGTTATCTTAAGAGTGTTACTTGTCTTATTAGATACTCACAGTTAGCACCACGTAAACATATATTCTTAATTGCGTTCAGTTATCCAACATAATTATATACAATCGTGCATCACGTAAGCATTATAAAGGAAATTCATACATAAAATGACAAGATGCATTAATAGGAACAAGACCCAGAAATAGCAGAATACTTCTCTTTATTAATGTCTTCCAAGTGATTACAGACTCTATCCACCCTACGCACACAGCTGCAGGTGTCCGCGCACTCAACTGCAGACTTCCACCCTAGGTCTCTGCACATTGAGCTGCAGAGCCTCTACCTATGCTACGACCCAAAACTTAGACTTCTACTTCAGAGCTATGACTTTCTTCCACATGATTTATTGTGTCTCTAAACCTACTTAGAGGTTAGCTCTTTTTATACAATCCCATGGTCCATAGATGATGGGTAGATCTCTTACAGCCGACTTTACTTTACAAAACTAAGGGCAGACTACCCTTTATGACACATGACACCTTTGCACTCCGCGACCACAAAATGTGGAGTCTTTACAAGTTTATTACAAAATTTGACTCAAACATGAGCTTTTAGCCCCAAAACTGCCCTTGGGGGATCCTGCTCCCAACAGGCCCCCAACACAATCATCGTGACTTGCACTCGAGTCACTCGGTAGGTGCGAAGATCTATGTACGAAGCCTTTCCAACTCGGCCCATATGACCACAACCCCGATTGTGCACTGAACTGCCACTTGCTCCACGTCTTCCACTCTCTCCTCGATCACTGATCCTACGTTGTTAGCTTGAAGCTTTTGTTGTGTTTCCTACAGATTCGCAAGCTTGCCTTCGATATTTCTTGTCACTGCATAAGCCTCCTCTAGCCAGGGCTTTAGTCTGACCTTCAGCACTACTTCCTTGTGCAGCACGACATCCACCTGTTCCTTCAACTGATTGGCCTCCTGCAGCTTGGCTAGTCTCTGTGTGAGTGCGACGGTTCACATTATGTCATTAACTTCATCATAGCACTGTTGTAGCTCGCGCGCTTCCATTTCTAGCCTCTATATATTGGGGTCCTCCTGCAATGTTTTCAGTACCTCAAATGATTGTTCAAACAACTGCATGCAGTCTACTACTGCACTATCCACCACCGCTACTTCTTCTATGATAGCAGTCACCTGTTGTTCCTTCAATTCTAGTGGAGTTGAAGGCTGGGCCCTCAACTGTAACTTTGTAATTTATAGGTTCAACTCCAGTTGAACCCATGCCATCTCAGTCCGAGTGTCACTCACCCCTGTGGAAAACTTGCAGATGTGTACCTCGACTAGCTCCTCCTCTAGAATGGCCAACTATGGGACCATTCAGCATGCCTCCTTAATGACCTGCATAATCTTCTTACTCTGATTGGTTGCCTCGGTCTCAATGGCGATGGCATCATTTCGTTGTAGGGTCATCTGCTCGTTGTTGATTTGTTGTTCACTGATCACTTGGATGGCGTGGTGCTCTCAGGCCCTCAGGTCTGCAATTACTCCATCCTTCAATAGGTGGAGTGCCTCACATGGGAGCACTGCTAGGTTCAACTCTACTCCCTTTAGGGCACTGATAGTGGGCCTGTCAGCTTCATTATCTATGGTTAGTGCTCCATTCGGCAACATTATCGCACTGGAAGCCTTTATGTGCAGCATATCGGCAGTCTCTGAAGTGTTGATAGCCAAGCTAGTAGACACTGTGCCAGCTTATGACATGCGGGTCTCCAGCTCCTGCAACCCTGTCTGGATAGCCCCCAGGATGATCTACTGTTGTTGTTCAAGTTGTTGCAGGGCCTCGGCGGTGACATCCCTGACTATGTCACTAATATCGTGTAAATCACCCTCTGTTAATGTGATGGGGTCTAGCGATGTCTTGGTCGCCTTTGATTTCTTCTTGGACCCTCCCTTCTCCAGCTCTCTTGGGCACTTGATGCGAGCGGACGTCTCCTAAGGGTCTGCGCTGTGCTATTCTATTTCTTCCTCTGTCTTAGGTGAAGGTGACCTCGCACCTTTGTCAAAGCCTCTCTCTGTCCTACCTATCTACTTCCCTGTCTGCTGCACAGCCTCACGCTCCGCCTGGGCCTTATTAGTGGCCTCCTTTTTCCTCTTTCCGGCTAGCGGTGCCATCTTAAGCTTGGCCTCCTCCTTCTTATTTTGCATGGTGGAATTGCTCCCGCCCACCACAAAATCCATGGTAGTGCACCATTCCACCATCCATTGATTCTGTGCAGGGTCCTACCATGCCCTGATGGTTGTCGCAGGGTTTGGAGGACCTGTTGAATATGGTGGAGGTGCTCTTCCCAACTTTGGCTAAAGATCAGAATGTCATTTAAATGCACCACCACAAATACATTAGTGAAGGGTAATAAGATGTCTTCCATTAATCTCATGAAGTTTGTGAGGGTGTTCATCAATCTGAAAGGCATGAAAAACCATTCGAAAAGGCCCTCCTTGGATTTGAAGGCAGTCTTCCACACATCGGAGGGTTCAATAGGCACCCGGTGATAATTGGAATTCAAGTCAATCTCGCTGAAATATTTGTCCCCCTTGAGCTAGTCTAGAAAGTCATAAATATGTGGGATTAGATACCTATTCCAGACAATGATCTTATTCAGTGCCTAATAGTCAATATGTAGTCTCTAGGTCTCATCCTTCTTTTGTACCAATACAATCTGGCTCCCACGAGGTGATGAGCTTCACCTAATGTGCCCTTTGTGCAATAGCTCCTGAATCTTCCTCTTGACCTCATCATTCTCTAGAACAAAGTGTTGATAGATTAGTCCACTGGGTAGCATCACGCCTGGGGTCATATCTATGGAGTGCTTGACATGACAGTGTAGATATACCCCTGTAGGTGAGGTAAAAATTCTCCTGTACTCCTCCACGACCATATCCATCTATTGTTGTTGTGCAGTGGAGCCCTATTTGGAAGTCGTGGCCACAATATTCTTCTTACCTAAGGGTGAATCATAAGGAAAACAAATTTCCTATTCTGTGAAATGATCTTACTACATTTCTTTATAGAGATCAAAGAGATGGCACTAGGCGGGGCTACCTTCAGTATCCTGTACAACCTATTTCCCAAAGTAATAATCACAGAGTGAGGTCTAGACTCATATACAACATGTCACTTCCACAAGTATGGTTGTCCTAGTAATACATCACAAACTACAAGAGGAGAAACATCGCACAATATCTCATTCGTGAAGAACTTGATGTTGTAGGGCAAGTGACACTATTGGCTAACGCGAAGATCTTGTCCTTGGTGAAGCCACCTGATCGTGTACGGCTACAGATGTGATGTAATTGGTAGACCGAGCCACTTCACGACCTCTGCTGAAATGAGATTCTTTTGGCTACCACTGTTGATAATTAACTACGACGAAGAACCCTTTAACCACATATGTCAGTGGAAGAGGCATTCCCCCTCCTCTAGATCCTTAGGCTCATTCTTTTGGATCTTGGTGGTGGCCACAGTGGCAATGGTCTCCACATAAATGAGTCACTTCCCTTTGTCATTCCCCTTATCAGGTTCTGACTCAGAGTCATAACATGCATATGATTCGGAAGCCTTCAGATCGACCACCAGTGACTGCCTGGCTCGACACTCACTTATATTTTGAGTGGAGCTCTTATGGAACTCACATCATTTTCCTATCTCCTTATTTGTCTTCGGGGTCTTTTTCTTTTCTTGCAGCTTTGGGCGGATGGGGGGGGGGTTCTTGGGTCGCCTTGCCTTAGCTTTTTCCTTTTCTCTATGGTTTGGGGGTGCCTTTACCTTGCTTTGGATTCACATATCCAAAGTCTTGCTTCTTCTGTTTAAACTTCTGCTCAATCTTGACAGTGTATCGATACACAGTGCCGAGTGAGGAGATGTCCAGGAAATCCATTTGGTCCTGGATGTATCTTTGTAGATAGTCATTGTACTTGAGTGCCAAATGTCGCTCAAAATCCTTGATACCCAACTGTGTATAAAGGGTATGAAAAACATTAGTAAACTCTGACACATCTTAGTCCCTTCCCTACCGTTACGTGGTCCACTTTATGTATTTATCCTCAAAGCTCCCGACAGGGTAATACTACTCCTTGATGGCATCCCAAAATGAATTTGAAGTGGGTGCAGCTGAAAATAGTGAGGGTGTACTTTCGTTGTTCTTCTCAAATTAGGTTTCCCACCATTCCTTGACCTCAGGGGAAGATTTGAGAAGTGCAAAAGTAATCTTTTCCCAGCGGGAAAAGTCATGAACATAAAAATATCCTTCTAGCATATTTAACCATTTATCTATGGCGTCCACATCTATCTGAACTTTAAATATGGGGATGTCAAAGTTAACTTGTACCTTAAGAGGTGTGGCACTTCCAGAGTGGTTGCTAGAAGAAGATGTGTCACCTTTGAGTAGCCGTTGAAGGATTTGGGCAAAGTTGTTCATCATCATGTTCCTTTGTCACTTGAGGGCTTCTTCAAGAAATATTTTGAAAGGGTCTCCTGCCCCTCATCTTTTTTCTCTTCTTCTATGGGAGGCCGTTGGGATTTGTGAGGTTTCTCTTGCAAAGGTTCAACTAGTTCAAGCCCTAACTCCTTATATCTCGACCTCGTTGGGGGCATGCAAATAAAAACAGAGAAAGAGCAAACCGCTCTAATACCACTGATCCAAAATTAAACAAGAATGCAAAAAATCACAGATAAAACCATAAGTACAGAGATGTAGAAGAAATAACACTTTATTTCATTAATATCAAATACTGGAATATGCTTACAAACATAATGCAAAATAAACTAGCTCGAGCGATGGTAGCTTATCTATGAGAAGAGATGTGGGGGCTACATGCCTCTGAACTGTGTTACAATGAGGCTCAAAGTCCTATTTATTATTAAGAAACAATCAAAAACCGTGAACATCCAGAAACCTAACCCTAGGAGATCAAATGCCAAAAATATGGGCCCCGTTTGGTAAATTGGTACATCAACTTCCCGGGGTTGTAAATTTGGCATACGATCTCCGTTGGATGCGCATAATACCTCGTTAGAAACATCTATTTGAGGACTATAACTTTTTAATGGAAACATGAGTCAAAGACTCATGTTTTCCCCATTTTCCAAAAAAACATCGTTTAGGGCCTCAAAATGGCTCTGGAAGTTCAAGACCCAGAAAACTTCCAAAAATACTAAAATGTGCTACAATTAAGGAAACTGGAAAACTAAAAGAGATAGTGTTAGGGATCCAAGTGGAATAGGTGGGTGGCCAACAATATCCACCTGGATCATACCATGGCATCAAGCCAAATAGGTTGATAAACTACTTCCTCAAATGAAGAAGGCTTTGTCTAAATGAGCTCTGCCATGATATCCATGTACCTAGTGTACCTATTAGGTGATCTCCTTTGTCTACATTGTGATGTGGGGGCTCCCACATTCTCCTTTGCATCATGGAACACTCTATCAACTTCTCTAATTCTCTTTCTCCCCTCTTTGGAAGATTTTGGTTGAGTGGTTGCCTCCACTCTGCCTCATGTCTGCTCTTTTGCATGTGGTTGCACCACACCTTCCTCAAGCTCCCCCTGAGGCTTCTTCGTTGGAGCTAGAAGCTCCTACTCTAGTGGGATACTCAGCACTCATTCCAGATAGCATCTTGTAGCCTTGTCCTCATTGAACTTGAAATCTCTCCTCACAAATGTCATCCTCAGTGAATGAATATATACTTAGTAATTGTGTGGAGTTTTGGTGTATCCTACAACAACTCCCAACTTTGTTGTAGGCTTGTAACATCCATGCTCAAAAATCCATGTAATAAAGTTAATAAAGGAAAAATAATAACCATGATCATGGGACACGTATTCCAAGCATAATGTTGGTCATTGTGATTAATTAATGGCTATGGAAATTGGCAAAGGCAATGGCAAAGGTTTTGGAAATGAAAAGTGACATTAATTGGCATTTTATTTATGAAAATAATGGAAATTAGGAGAAAAGGGTGGTGAAAGGTCACAGGTTGCAAGTGATGAGGAAAATGAAGGAAACATAATGGAAAATGAAGAAAATAAAGGCCTCATTAATAAAAAGGCTTATGAGGGTTAGTTTTTAGCTTTTTGTCAGTTCAGTTTTGGAGCTCTCATTTTCTACTCTCTCTGTCATACTCTTGGAAACTTAGAGTTTTCTTGGAGCACTTTTGGAGGAGTGCAACATACTTGGGATTTGGAGCACCATACTTGGGTTGAGTTAGTGATCTGAAATGATCATATGTTAAAACTGATGTAGAATTTATTATGCCATTAATGAATAGAATGTTAACTGAAAGTGCGGAAACAGAGAGAATTGCTTGAGAAGAAAGACTTTACGACAGTTGATAAAACATAAGTAAGATGCAAAACAGAAGATAAAATAACAAAAACACAGTGATACCAGACAACAAGATTGATTACGGAGTCCATCCCTGATGGACTATGTCTCCAGGTCCGCTTTCAAGATGGGCGACCTCTTTATTAGGATTGAAACCAAGGAGATCGATTACATAGTAATTTTACCAAACTGAATGTGCATGCAGGCACTTTTGGTCACTGTCATGAGAAAGCTCTCTAAACCAGATTTCCAATGCCTGTCACGGTTCCCAATTCTGACTCCCAATGCCCCTGTTACACTGAAAACAAAACAACCTCTATCCCTCCAAAACCTGCACATAAAATTCAAAACCACTCTTCTCTTCTTCAATGAGAAAAAACTGCCTCTTATAGCCCTGCAAGTACATTTGAACTCCCTCCACGGAGTTTAGGAATGAATTTTGTCTAATTATGGTTCATGGAGTTAAGGTCTTATCATGGTTTTCCACCTTAGGGTTATCATTCATGGTCTTTTAATTTGTTTTTAACAAACTGCAACAAAAAAACCAAATATAAAATTTATAATAAAACATAGCCATTGGCGGCTTGTTGATCGAGCGGAGTTGGTTGACCACCCATGTGAATAGGCTGCGGTCTAACCACAACCTGCCAGCTGGTGGTCTAACTCTGGTGATTCCGCTAACAATGCTCTGGCGGTTTTGCATGTGCCCACATTAGCTCCGACTGTTGCAGCTTACCCTGGTGGTTCTGACGCAGTGACATAACCTCCAACCCTGTTCACATGCCATAGCCTCCTGTGGTCTCCTCCATGGTTTCCAAGCCCAGTGGTTTATTCCCAACAGTTAGACTTTTTTCACATGCTATAGCCTGCCATGGTAGTTGTTGCGGTCTAGTGAACTCTGATGCGGTTAACTCCAAGGCTTACACACTGATCACATGGTTGACTGTGGTTCTGACATGGTCAGACTCCGTGGTTAAGGGACTGTTAACAGTTTTGTTATAATGTTTTGTAATGTTTAATGTATTACATAGGCCAAGAGGGGTATATGACTTAGGTTTATGTATTTTTTAAAACATTTTTAATACATTGTTTGCATTGGAATATGGTTAGGGTTTAGGTTTTGGTTAGGATTAGGGTTTAGACTTTAATACATGGTTTGAAATGTAGTCATACATAATTTGTAATGTAACAAAGGTTTTGATAGGATTTAGGACTTAGGGTTATTTTCTTTTGGGTTTGAAGCCTAGGTTTTTACATTAGGTTTTTAAAATAACCCATTTACCACTTAATGTCACAAAGCGACATTAGCAACATCGCATGACGACAACCTGTCGACAACCAAATCCTACAAAGTGGATGAAAACCACATGTCAACAACTCAAATCCTACGAGGTGGATGACACACACATGTTGATGACCAAATCTTGGCGGAACTGACGACAACCACATGTTGACAGCCAGGTACAAACCATATCACCATGAAAACCATTGACATCACCTGAACAACCTGAACCATAAAAAACATTGTCGAAGTTGAAGACACTGGACTGAATGCTAACAACGACATTGAACCTGTGTAACTGATCTGACGAGATCATCCTCGATCAATCCTCTCCACTTGAAAGCTTTTGGACCACAAAAGTTTGACTAGACAGATAACAAATGAGGGTAGATCTCCCTCACTCTGCACCTTGTCCTGATGATGTACCAATACATTCGATCAATCACCTGCAAGTGATGACCCTAATGATGCTAACCATGGCACATTTTGAATCAGTGACCTGTTCCATCCATCTACAATATGTACAACTTGCGACGATGGTTAAACAACCTATTATGAACATGGAAATTGATTTCTTTCCATGAAATACCATGAGTTAGTGATTCATAATCATCTTTGACAATAGTCTCTATAAGATATTATTCAATACCATTGACATGTATTAACAATCTATTTTGTGGAATAATACAGACAATCAAAGACATTTTTTACATCAAACATGCTACTTGAATTGACATACTTTCCTACTTCCTAATTACTAAGTGAACTTGCTGCCATAAACCCATCAAACTGTAAGGTGAAAACTGTTGCAACTTAGTTTGATTTTGAAAGTATTGAATTAGTTGTTGATTTGTTTGAATCATTTTTTCCTTATTCATTAAATGATGTTTCCATTGATTAGCACTTTCCCCTGATGCATAAGTTTCCCTTAAATGCTTTGACACTGCTTTAGAAAAGGCTTTGATATGAAAACAAATGGGCTTCCTCTCCACTTGAAAAGAGGCTTCCAAACTGTTTGAAACATGAAATGGTGACACAATATAAGAGAAATGTAACACTGACTTTCCCCAATACTGACCTACATCCATGTAACTATTAATTTCCAAACTTGAACTGAATTGATTCATTCTGACATTAGGAAGAGGAGCTTTAGGAACAAACTATAATTCATGTTGTATTCCCTGCTTATGAGTAAGATGTTTGGTTTCTTTAAATAGAACTGGAAAAGTTTCTACTTATCTAATCAAACTATCTTTAAGTTGAGACTCATAACTTGAACAAACATCATGTCGATTCTTATGTTGTTCCTTTATACACATGATTACAAATCTCTTATTTGAACTTATTAATCGCTTCATCTGATTAGCAACTAAATTCAAGTGATTTTTACTTTGATGTGCCCTGACAATAAATTCAACCCCATCTTTCTTAAGGTGATATTTATGCTCTCTCCTATAAAATATTGCATCACGATCATAAAGATAAGGACTTCCTAAGACAACTCCACATATGTCTATGGGAACCACATCTAATTCCACTTCATTAATGTAATTAGCTGTAATGGAAAATCTTAATCGACATTGTTTTGTGACTTTTATCTGAGTTGATTTATTTAGCCATCCTAATGGGTAATGTCTTGGATGATTCTATGTCTCCAAACCCAAATTCTTAACTAGATATTCAAATATTAAATTGGCCTGTGATTCATTGTCAAACATGGTATCTATCTTTGTGTGCTTAGAATTTATACTTATGTTAAATAATCCAACTCTTTTATCCTCATTTGAAGGATTTATGTTTGATGAAGATGCAATAGTATTCGATCTTGAACTAGTGTCGGCAGTTTTATTTGTCGTAACCATGACAGTTATCCTCCTTTCATCACTTGAATCTGAACCTAGAACTTGCTAGACTGCTACAATTGCCTTCTTTCCATCCTTCTCCTTAAGAAACTTTTTGGGCTTAAGTTCTGGATGAAGTTTCTAACACTTAGATTCATCGTGACTGATTCTCTAGCAATGACAACAAGTAGGTCTTTCCTTCTGAACTATCGTTTATTTCTTTCTCTTTGAATTTTTCTTCCCTTTACTGCCATTGGAATATTTGATTTCCAACTCTTTGGATGATTGTGATGAAAACTTGAATGGTCTGCAACCTGATTCCATATGTATGCCCTGAGCACGCACTTCATCAAAATCATCAAGATTAAACATCAATAATGTATGCTGCAAATATGAATGTAAACTATTGACATATTTTAATAAAGTTTCACGTGTATCCAATGAAATACTAAGCGCCAATGCTTTCTTTATGAAATCCTGAGTAAATTCCTAAACACTCTTCCCTTTACCTTGCCTCAAATGTTGCCAATAAATCATAGCTTGCTGCATGTATCCTAAAGGATAGAATTGTTTCCTAAGAGCTTTTAAGAACTTAGACCATAAAGAGATGACTTTACCTTTTCGCTTTACATCTATCTAAGTTTTACTTTCCCACCAAATTAAATCTGTTCCCCCCATTCTAAGTGTAGCTAACTGAATTTTCATTTTATCATCAGAAATGTTATGAATATGACAATACACTTCTAACTGCTTAATCCATTTATCTAGATTTTCAGGGTTCATTTCGCCATCATAAATAGGTAACTCAAATTTTACATCAATTTTCAAAAGAGATGTTTTCTTAGGTTTCTTTTCTGTTTCACATTCTACACTGGAAGAAGAAGAATATGATGATGATGATGGAGATGATGGAGGTGAAGGTTGTTTATCAGCCTTGCCTTTACCTTTCTCCTTCTTCAATGTCTTTGAAGAAGAAGCTACATCTCTTGCCTTCTTGTCTTCATAGAGTTCTCCCAACATCTGCTGCATAGTCAAGAATGCTTGCTGAAACTGTTCATCATTCATCGTAGTTTTAGTATTTTCACCTCCATCAGATCCTATCATGGTCGAATTATGAACGAATCGTCTCTTTCCAATCTCTAGATCAACTTACTCAAGGATTCCTTCTCCACATTGTGACTTTGACCTGGTTAACATTCAATGGAAAATTCTACAAACGCAACCTGCTCTGATACCAAATTATATGATCTGAAATGATCATATGTTAAACTGATGTAGAATTAATTATGCCATTAATGAATAGAATGTTAACTGAAAGTGCAGAAACCGAGAGAACTGCTTGAGAACAAAGACTTTATGACAGTTGATAAAACATAATCAAGATGCAAAACAAAAGAGAAAACAGTAAAAACACAGTGATACTAGACAGCAAGATTGATTACGGATTTCATCCCTTATGGACTACATCTCTAGGTCTGCTTTCAAGATGGGCAACCGCTTTATTAAGATTGAAACCAAGGAAGTTGATTACATAGAAATTTGATTGAACTGAATGTGCATGCAGGCACTTCTAGTCACTTTCATGAGAAATCCCTCTGAACTAGTTTTCCAATGCCTTTCATGGTTCCCAATTCCAACTCCCAATGCTCTTGTTACACTGAAAACAAAACAACCTCTATCCCTCCAAAACCTACACATGAAACTCAAAACCACTCTCCTCTTCTTCAATGAGCAAAAACTGCCTCTTATAGCCCTACAAGTACATTTGAACTCCCTCCACCAAGTTTAGGAATGAATTTGGTCTAATTTGGGTTCTTGGAGTTAAGGTCTTATCATGGTTTGCCACCTTAGGGTTATCATTCATGGTATTTTAATTAGTTTTTAACAAACTGCAACAAAAAAACCCGAATATAAAATTTATAATAAAACATAGCTGTTGGTGGCTTGCTGACCGGGCGGAGTTGGTTGACCACCCATGTGAATAGGCTGTGGTCTAACCACAACTTTCCAGCTGGTGGTCTAACTCCAGCGGTTCCGCTAACAATGCTCCGGTGGTTTTGCATGTGCCAACGTTACCTCTGACCATTGTGGCTTACCCTGGTGGTTCCAATGCAGTGACATAATCTCTGGCCCTGTTCACATGTAATAGCCCGCTACGGTCTCCTCCGCGGTTTCCAAGCCCGGTGGTTTATTCTCGACGGTTAGACTATGTTCACATGCTACAACTTGCCACGGTAGTTGCTGCGGTTTGGTGAAATCCGATGCGGTTAACTCCAAGGCTTACACATTGATCACATGGTTGACTGTAGTTTTGACGTGGTCAGACTCCGCGGTTAAGGGACTGTTAACATCACTTAGGTTTATGTATTTTTTAAAACATTTTTAATACATTGTTTGTATTGGAATATGGTTAGGGTTTAGGTTTTGTTTAGGATTAGGGTTTAGGCTTTAATACATGGTTTGAAATGTAGTCATACATAGTTTGTAATGTAACAAAGGTTTTGATAGGGTTTAGCAATTAGGGTTATTTTCTTTAGGGTTTGAAGCCTTGGTTTCTACATTAGGTTTTTAAAGTAACCCATTTACCACTTAATGTCACAAAGCGACATTAGCAACATCGCATCACAACAACTCGTTGACAACCAAATCCTACAAAGTGGACAACAACAACATGTCGACAACCCAAATCCTATGAGGTGGACGACACACACATTTCGACGACCAAATCCTGGCAGAACTGATGACAGCCACATGTCGACAGCTAGGTACAAACCATATCACCATGGAAACCATTGACATCACTATTGGGCCTATGTTTTGCCTTGCTTTATATCACCTTTTACTCGAAATCACTCATGATTTTGTTTAGCTTGAATAGTCATTTTCATAGTTTTGTTCATTCTCAAAGATAATAAGTAAGTATTTGATATTCCTTTGTTTTAATGAGATTTAAACATTAAACGCATATTTAATAATAGTTTGTGTGTTTGCAGGTTTACAAAGTTGGTTATATGCCTATTTTGATAAAGAAAAATTTCCTACACCACACATTCTTGCACTAGTACTGGTAGGATTCCCGCACCACACATTCCTGCACCAGTTCAAATTTTACAACTTCCACCTGAATTCGCAATAGTTTCCCGACAACCGAATTACTCCTCGATTTCCACGTTGATCGTTGCGAATCTCAAAATTCTGAAACATGGGTTTTTTTCCCAGCATATGTAGTTGAGCAATACACGAGCCATTTTCCAAAATGCGTAATGGTTGGAGAGATATGAAGAGGTCTTTGGAGGAAGTTTGTTAAAAGTACCAATTTTTCCAGAAATCTAGAAAATGCCTAGATTTGGAAAATTCGTATTAAATCACTATTTTTTAATAAGGGAATGGTTGTACTGATATTATATTTAATTAGAATTAGTTGGGATGAAATCCCCATGATTTTTTACAAAGGATACTATTAATTATCATGTAAACATATTATAAAAGGAGGAGCGATTATGCACGTAGGGGGGTAAGCGGTAACAGGAGTGTGTTTCTAAACGAGAGATTGTACCTTTTGTTATCGCCCAAATCTAGGCTGGACTCTGTATCTCATGATTTACTTTGCCTTTGTGAATTAATAGGAAGAAGGAGCTCCACCTCATGCTTTTCAAATATTATTTGTTACTTTAAACAAATGAGTTTAATCTGAGTTACTGAGCAACGTCCTTTCTTAGAAGGGAAACACACTGGTTGGCTAGGGTCCAGCCAACCTAGCTCGTTTACCCTATTTTGATTTTGTATTAATTTATGTGTTTATATTGTTAAGTGTGATTTAATTGAATTCTATTTCCATGCACATGCATTCCTGTCAAAGTGTGAACGGATCCGTTGTGTGAAGTAGATAAATTTCCTTTTCCTACAATTTCTTTTCCCGCACTTGATTTCAGATTGGTTTTCCCCGCCTGGTCCAAGCAAGAGAAATGAACCTGCACCAGTGCACGTTGGTGTGATATTTCCTTTCTTGCAATTCCGTTTGATTGGTTTTCCCCGCCTGGTCCAAGCAAGAGAAATGAACCTGCACTAGTGCACGTTGGTGTGATATTTCCTTTCCTGCAATTCTATTTGATTGGTTTTCCCCACCTGGTCCAAGCAGGAGAAATGAACCTACACCAGTGCACGTTGGTGTGTTGCAGCAAGAATTTTTAGCTTACTTCCCGCAATATTCTTTTCTTTCATTAAATGCTTATGATAGGATAAATGTATATTGATTGTTTCTTCATTATTGCATTCTGTTAAGATCAGGAACATTCACTTTTTATGTGTGCAATTTAATTTGACACTTGCAATAATTAAGCACTCATTTTAAGAATTAATAGCTAAGTGCAGGAAGCTCTGATCAGGTGCAAGAACTAGTTTCTTGTCATAGGATCTGAGTGCTCTGAACCCTAGAAGTTCGAGCCCTTGCATGAAGTAAAAAGCCTTTGGTAAAGACACCATTTATACCTCCTGCATAAACCTCTGTTCCTGCACTAGTGCAAGTAGACTGCGATAGTGCAAGACAAATTAGTGCAAGAAGGAAATCTCTAAAGAAGCAGGTTTAAGGGCCCATTCTATGAGACTGCCAAGTGTCTCTGCTAAAGAAAAACATAGCGCATAGTCAGTAATTAAATATTGGTAAGTTGGAGTGATTACCTTTTTATTTTGATTCCTTTGAAAATGCATTCTCTCTTGTTCTAGCACTAGATTACTTTGATGATTCAGTTATCTTTTACTCTTGCGATTCTGCAAGCTTTTCTTTAAGAAAGTAGGAATTTCTATCAGAAAAAATCATACTATCTCTAGCATTGCTTGTGCTTCATCTCTAAGTTTATGAATCCCCTGGGTTGACAATTAAGTGTTGAGGAATTTTCTTAAGTGTAATTCCTGCACCCAACATTTTGGCGCCACTGCCGAGGAGGCGATTTGATTTGGTAAGAATTTTCTGTTGATGCAATAGGGGTAAGTTTGCCTTTATCTTTTTGAATTTTTTATGCAAGTGTGGTGAGCTTTATTTTAGCCAATAACTTTTTAAATCAGTTATCTTCATATCCTAATCTTTAACATTATATCATTTTTAGGGTGTTGTAAGAACCCTCGTTACTATAATGTGTGTGCAGACAGGGACTATCAATCAACCAGATGGACTTAAAGATGATAACAAGTATGAAGGTTCTCACTCAAGCCCTAGCAGCTACTGGGATCTTGATATCTACCTCTCAGGAAGAAAAATTCTTGACAATAGTCAAGGACTTGTCCATTTCTCCACCATCACAAGAGGATTTAGAAGTCTCTTTTGAGGAGATGAATGAATCATGTACTATAATCAATGAAGGATATCCATTGGAACCTGAGAACAAAAATTTCTTGACATGTCTATCAGCAGATCCAGAATGTGATCAAGAGACTAATTTCCCTAAGGAGGACAATCGACATGACAAGGAAGAAGAAGATGTGTAGCATGGGCCAAATCAAGAAATGGACCAAGGCTACCATGATTACATCGAACATTGGTTCCAAACAACTACTCAAGCATGGTAACATTATCCTCTTCTAAAACTCTTATTGTAATATCATTTACATTCATTGGTTTTTCATGCTCATGCACACTTTCAAGTTTGTATGATAAATTTGAGCATGAATATATATTTTCACCTGGTCTACACATGGCTTCATTGGAAGTACTCATATACATAAAAGGAAGTCTTCCGCCTCTTAGGTAAAGTAGGGTTGGTGAATAATGTTGTTAAGATGCTATTAGGGTTTTTGATTTTTAAAGTGTAGTCACTAAAACTACTTTTGATCTGCATTGGTTGTTAACACACACATCTGTGACACATCTTGTTGAGTATGATTCACTCTAATACCTCATGATTTTTCAAAGTAACCATGACTAATCACTCTAAGAAGTTGTCATCTGATATATATGATTTCAGTTTCCCTTAGAAGGTACTATTGGAAACCCCCTATGGAGGACCACTCTTGTTAAGATCATAATAAGCTATTCATGAGAACACTAGCATTCTTAATTCAAGGAGTCTTTTAGTCATTATATGGGATATCTTTAATAAGTCTTTAGGGTAGAGGAACTAGTTAGTAATGATTAGTCATTAAAAACTTTTCACGCCATCCCATACTCTTAAGGAGTAGATCTGTCTCCCCACTTATTAAGTAACCTTTTAGGTTAATCATAATCAGAGTATACAAAAGATTTAGGGGAGGATAGGAGGTCTCGTGATGAGTTGACCTACCACAATCATGAGACCTAGCATGCATGACATTACCGCTTTTGGTCACCAAGCCAGAGTAATGGCTTTCAACCGAAAATTTGGAAGACAGGAGGTCTCATCACTTGCTGACATGTTCATCCATGTTCCTTATTATGAGTGGCACTGCCATTAGTTGGTTACCAAAGCCAGAATAGTTGCCTTCATCTAAAATTAAAATAAGATAACTCTGAATCCATGCCTAGTAAGTGGGACATAGACATTTCGATGGGTCAAAAGACACCCCTGCCAAGGTTATGGACACCTGCGGACATCAAGGCTATGTCTATGGTATTAAAGTTAATTGCATACTATGATTTTCTTGGCTATCTTTCTCTTCCCCTAAACATATCCTTTTTTTGGACAATGGTTTTAAAGATGATTTGAACATGATGCTTTGAGTTATATCTTTAAAAAATAAAGAATCTTTAAGGATGTGGTACCCTTAGTAAAGGTTATTCTTTGTTCTATATTAAGAGGAAAATTAGTTTAAATCCGGATGACAACAGAATTTAGAGTGTTCAATAAAGAGGTTGCTAGTTGGTATCATAAATCATTTTAACTTTCATGGTATTTAGAGTGATGAATTACTCAATGATGACTCCTCACAAGATGTTGGTTGGCAACAATGTGTATTGATGGTGGTTGCCTCTAAATATGCGCTGCATAATCTAGGTACAAGATTGCTATAGTAGGTGCATGAACTTGTGGTAGTTATTTTGAGATTGCACCTTTTCAACAAAATTTGATTTTCATTATAAGACTTTGGGCAGAAACAAAACAAGGAATTCATTTGGGACAAGGTAACAGGTATGTACCATACTCTTTCTACTTTTTGTACCTAATCTTGTTGCATTCTTACAATTGATATTTTCATTAGAACTGTAACGTGGTTAGCAGGCAGACCTTCCAGAAAATTTTTTGCCTTTCTTCATATCCCATTTTCATAATTCCCCATCAATTTTCTTCTTCAATCCCAGAATGATTACCTTCCCATCTGTTTCATAAATCCCACTTTACCCCTTGAATTTATTTTCCTATCCCACTTCTATTTATGCCCTCTTGATGGTATTGTTCCTGGAATCCCTGTAATAAACTTCCTTCCCATTTTGAATTTTTCCCTTTTCCCACTTCTTTGTTCCCCCATGAACTTATTGCAGGATCTACTAGAGAAAGAGCAAAAGGATATGCTCAGAAGCATCAAAGAAATGGTGAAGCAAACCTTCCATATGATTGAGGAAGTCATGTTAAAGTCCAGCCCACGTTTTACCAAAATTCCCTGTTTTTTTAGCAGATTTTATGCTTGCACCAGTGCAATCACATTGTAATATACAGTAGTGCAAGCAGAAAAGTGCCAGCAAAGCAGTGCAGTTTAGGTAGTGTAAGCAGATCAGTGCAAGCACGCACCATCCTTGCAATTTGGTATTTTTATTGTAGTCCTTGTGATAGATTTTCTTGAAATTAGTATAAATAATCAAAGAGTCCAACAAACACTCTGTTCTTGAAACAAGCTTTATCTAGCATAGGAAATGTGATCACATAGAATTGCAGGAAACATCATTACAAATGCCCATAAATGTTTTTAATCTTGCTTTTTGCAAGGGAGCAACAACGCGACAATTGATTTCCTTGCATGAGGACATGCAAGAAGGTCAGCATGGGGGGATGTTGGGCCTCTGTTTTGCCTTGCTTTATATCACCTTTTACTCAAAATCACTCATGCTTTTGTTTATCTTGAATAGTCATTGTCATAGTTTTGTGCATTCTCGGAGATAATAAGTAAGTATTTGTTATTCCTTTGTTTTAATGAGATTTAAACATTAAACGCATATTTAATAATAGTTTGTGTGTTTACAGGTTTCGAAAGTTGGTTATATGCCTATTCTCATAGAGGCAAAGTTCCTGCGCCACACATTCTTGCACTAGTACCGGTAGGATTCTTGCACCACACATTTCTGCACCAGTTTAGATTTTACAACTTCCACCCGAATTCGCAGTGGTTTCCCGAGAGCTGATTTACTCCTCAATTTCCACACTGATCGTTGCGAATCTAAAAATTCTCAAACATGGGTTTTTTTCCCATCATAGGAAATTGAATAATTCGAGGGCCATTTTCCAAAATGCGTAATGGTTGAGGAGATACAAAGAGGTCTTTGGAGGCAATTTCTTAAAAATACCAATTTTTCCAAAAATCTAGAAAACGCCATGATTTGGAAAATTCGTATTAAATCTCTATTTTTTAATAGGGGAATAGTTGTACTGATATTCTATTTAATTAGAATTAGTTGGGATGAAATCCCCATGATTGTTTACAAAGGATACGATTAATTATCATGTAAACATATTATAAAAGGAGGAGTGATTATGCACATGGGGGCGGGGGGGGGGGTGGGTAAGCGGTAACAGGACTCTATTTCTAAACGAGAGAATGTACCTTTTATTATCGCCCAAATCTAGGTTGGACTCTATATTTCATTATTTATTTTGCCTTTGTGAATTAATAGGAAGAAGGAGCTCCACCTCATGCTTTTCAAATCTTATTTGTTCCTTTAAACAAATGAGTCTGATCTGAGTTACTGAGCAGCGTCTTTTCTTAGAAGGGAAACGCGCTGGTTGGCTAGGGCCCAGCCAACCCAGCTCGTTTACCCTATTTTGATTTTGTATTAATTTATGTGTTTATATTGTTAAGTGTGATTTAATTGAATTCTATTTCCATGCTCATGCATTCCTGTCAAAGTGTGAACATATCCATTGTATGAAGTAGATAAATTTCCTTTTCCTGCAATTTCTTCTCCCGCACTTGATTTCAGATTGATTTTCCCTGCCTGGTCCAAGCAGGAGAAATGAACCTACACCAGTGCACGTTGGTGTGATATTTCCTTTCTTGCAATTCCATTTGATTGGTTTTCCCTGCCTGGTCCACGCAGGAGAAACGAACCTACACAAGTGCACGTTGGTGTGATATTTCATTTCCTACAATTCTATTTGATTGGTTTTCCCGGCTTGGTCCAAGCAGGAGAAATGAACCTGCACCAGTGCACGTTGGTGTGTTGCAGCAAGAATTTTTAGCTTAGTTCCCACAATCTTCTTTTATTTCATTAAATGCTTATGACATGATAAATGTATATTGATTGTTTCTTCATTATTGTATTTTGTTAAGATAAGGAACATTCACTTTTTATGTGTGCAATTTAATTTGACACTTGCAATAATTAAGCACTCATTTTAAGAATTAATAGCTAAGTGTAGGAAGCTCTGATCAGGTGCAAGAACTAGTTTCTTGTCATAGGATCTGAGTGCTCTGAACCCTGGAAGTTCGAGCCCTTGCATGAAGTAAAAAGCCTTTGGTAAAGACACCATTTATACCTCCTGCATAAACCTTTGTTCCTGCGCTAGTGCAAGAAGACTGCGATAGTGAAAGACAGATTAGTGCAAGAAGGAAATCTCTAAAGAAGCAGGTTTAAGGGCCCATTCTACGAGACTTCCAAGTGTCTCTGCTAAAGAAAAACATAGCGCATAGTCAGTAATTAAACATTGATCAGTTGGAGTGATTGCCTTTTTATTTTGATTCCTTTGCAAATGCATTCTTTCTTGTTCCAGCACTAGATTACTTTGATGATTCAGTTATCTTTTACTCTTTCAATTCTGCAAGCTTTTCTTTAAGAAAGCAAGAATTTCTATCAGAAAAATTCATACCATCTCTAGCATTGCCTGTGCTTCATCTCTAAGTTTACGAATCTCTCGGGTTGACAATTAAGTGTTGATGAGTTTGCTTAAGTGTAATTCCTACACCCAACGATCACTTGAACAACCTGAACCATAAACAACACTGTCAAAGCTGAAGACACCAGACTGAATGCCGACGATGACACTGAACCTGTGTAACTGATCTGACGAGATCCTCCTAGATCAGTTAGTACTTCCTGGAAGCCTTGGTTGGAAAAAAACTCTGGAAGCCATGTAACATCTTGGGTTGAATTTCTAGTCCTGGAAGCCTTGGTTGGAAAAACGCTCTTAAATCCCTTGGTGGGTTGAGTTACTAGGACTAGAAGCTCTGGTTGGAAAAATAATTTAGAATCTCGACAGTATTTGTGGGTTGAGTTACTAGTCCTGGAAGCCCTGGTTGGAGAAAATGCTCTAAAGCCCTGGACAACTTGGGTAGAGACCAATCTAGTAATGGTTAGTGATCTCTGACCATGAGGCACAATCACTGGTTGAGGGTTGAGGTGGTTTGGCCTATGGAATCCCTAGTTTGGTTTTGTTTGAATTGTTCCATGAGATCCCACATTCATGCTTGGAATATGGCATGGGGGTGATTAGCTGAAAGAAATATTTGATTCAACCAATCTATGGTCGGGTGGTACATGGAATTCCCAGATGTGGTTGCATTTTTGTTATGTTAATAAGAGATCCTACCCTATTTTATTTTATGGGTAAATATACTTGTTCATATGTGGTTTTTATGGTTGTTATATCTTTTTTATTTATGTTGAATATATATTGGTTATGAGGATGTTTTATGATAGTCTTGATGTATGGATCTCATAATGTTTTGATTATCAAATGAATGAAAAATGAATATATAACCTAATAGATGATAATACAACTATTGTGATAAGGCATTAATGCTTCCTTATGAATCTCAGATAAGTATGAGACCCTTATTCTAATTTATGTTGTTATGACCTGTAGATTACATATTTGTGATATGTTTGAAGAAATACATGTCATGGCTAGTATGGTTCCAATCAAATAATTGATGAAATGTTTGCATTAGTATCCTTGTTTCGATGTTATTTATCATTTTAGGGAGTTTCATGAAGGTCTGTGTAGTGGCCTGAGCCCTGGCCCTGAAAAAGTGGCACAAAATCCAGGGTTGCTAGCATACAACTACCTAAGAAAGGTCATAGTCGCTTGGATGCATTGTTGTGGGAGTGACTGGAGGGTCCCATATGCATGCATGCCTTGTCATGAGAGCGATTGAGGCTCTAGGGCAGTGAAAAAGAAATTTTCCCCAAGATTTGGTCACCTCGAAGGGTTGGTTGGCTCTTGAAGGTTATGTAACATGTATGGAAGGTTAGAATGGTTTTTTTTTGTTGGTTCCACTTCCTTAACTATACACGGGATTTGAATCACATCATAGTATCCTCTTGTCACATGTTTACCCCAACAAACTGCTTAACTTGGCTAAATGTGGGAGGAGGGTGTTACAGAGTGGTATCAGAGCATGGCTCACCCCTTGGACTAGATGGGTGGTGTGTGTCAGTCATGCATACATATCGATTACATATGTGTATCAGATAAGGAATAAATAAGGATTTTCAAAGAAGATAGTGACTGAATCATTCAATTACAAGAGACAATTACTAGGGCATAGGAGAAACAAGTAGAGGTTAATGAAATGATCCTTTAGAGCTTGTCAGACTTGCACAAACATAGACCACTTATAATCAGTCATGGGCAGGAGGATAGGACTAATGGATCATATGGTAGCAAGCCACATGGTGGGAACAAGTTGGATAGAGATGACACGGTCAGATATGGAAGATTCTTGGATACACCTGATAGATGAGGAAGTGGACATGGGATTCACTCTAATTCTGGTTTAGATAGGTATAATGGTCATCATCATTATCATCCTTACAAGAGGAGTGACAGGGGATATTTTCTATATGGGTTCAAGAAAGAAAAGCCACCTACATTTTATGAGGAAATGAAGAAGTCACAGGATGCCGAAGCATGGTTTCTTGGGATGAACAAGTTCTTCAGGTTGCATGATTACTCAGCAAACACGAAGCCTAGGATAATGACATTCAATCTTAAAGGTAAAGCAAATATCTGGTGGGAGTATGTAAATAATGTCAGAGGTATTCATGAAGAGGATTTGACTTAAATTAAGTTGAAGAGACTATTTAGGAAGAAGTATCTATCCAAGAGATACTATAACGACAGGGAAAAAGAGTTCTATGAGATAAAGATGGGATATATGACCAATTAGGAGTACACTAGAAAATTATTGGGGTCATTGAGGTATGTGCCTTACCTTAAGAAGGAGAAGGCCAAGATACAACGATTCATCAGTGGGTTTTTGGTAGAATTCAAGGATAGGATTGAGTTTGATGAGCCCAGATCATTGGAGGAGGCCAGCTAGAAGCTAAAGAATTATTTTGAGCAATCAAACCATAGATCTAAGATGAATCTGGACTGTAGAAATTTTGAATAATTTAACACATATTCAACAGAGATTATCCTGATCATGTACTATTGCGGAATACATACACAATACATAAGCTCCTCTACGTTGATCATCAATATAGCAGCATCAATAACAATAAAACATCAAGAGCATTCACACATTAACACAGTATGTAACCCGGGGAAAGCATCTCGCTAAAAACCCCAACTATCTGTATATTAATGATTGAGAACATGTAACATTACAAAGTACAATGCTTATCACAAGTAATCCAGTACCAGCTCCACCTGTTACACACAATACAGCTCAGATCTGATCTCCAAATCTATTCCACTGCTTGCCTGCCTCCACTGATCAATACCTGCTCAAGAACTGATGAGAATGGCTCACCAAAATCGTATTTCACCTCAAAATAATCACTCACACTTTGTTGGACGTGAGAAAAGGCTACAATACTGGGCAAATACGTGAGCAAACTCATTGGCATACTCAATCCCTTGATTGTGCAACATCTGGTGCACAACTATAGTCACAACTGATAGCAATCTGATTCTCTACCACCTGTCCCTGTTGAACTGAACATGCACTAACATGCAACTGAGTTAACTGATGTATTCATTAGTTGCATCATGAGTTAATAATTAGTTTAACAACTCATCATTATTCTATTTGCAGTTAGACTAATTACAACTAGTTTAACCAAGTCAAACTGAACACAACTCCATCAACTCCACAATCAACTCCACCAAACTCAACTGATTGAGTTCTAACTGAAGTCATGCATGCAACAACTCAACTGACTCATAAGAAAAGCGTATTTCCTTCTGACAGTTGCATGTGCCACCTCTGTAGCTCAAACTGAAGTGCTCCAAAGAATAAGATCAAGTTTATAGTCCAAATATTATTATGAGACAATAATATTTGACTTTTCTATTTTTGACAGCCAGTCTAAAAATAGACTTTGATCACTCACACTGTGATCACTCACACTTTGACCAAAAATAGAAGTCCATCTATTTTTCCCAACTTGACCAATCATCCATAAACAGCAACCTGCAATCCATAGACATGATCCATATGTCTAAAAATAGACATAGTCTAAAAATAGACTTGCACCAAAAATACCCTGCGGGCCCACTTAGTGAAGGCGACTCTTTTCACTAAGCTCCATCATCTTGTTGCAATCTCAATACTCCCTCTCGAAAAGATATGGATTATCAGCAACCCCTATCCTGCCTCGGTGGTACTCAAATTTTCTCTTGGTGAGAGCCTTCGTCAGAATATCAGCATCCTGATCCTCCGTTGGAA
The DNA here is from genome assembly GCA_031772625.1 of Pinus tabuliformis. Taxonomy (NCBI): domain Eukaryota; kingdom Viridiplantae; phylum Streptophyta; class Pinopsida; order Pinales; family Pinaceae; genus Pinus; species Pinus tabuliformis. The sequence continues at coordinate 606,091,953 of CM062815.1, forward strand.
TGTATGAAAGCAACATGATCCTCCGCTGCAGACAATCTCTGATATGATGGTACCTGATGTCAATATGCTTAGAGCTATCATGAAATACAGGATTAGCGGAGAGTTTAATGCAACTCTGGTTATCACAGTAAATCACAGTAGGATCCAAATGAGAACTGAACAAACCAACCAGGATCTTCCTCATCCATATAGCCTCGCATGCAGCCAAACTTGCTACCATATACTCGGCCTCCGCTGAACTGAGTGCCACGGATCTCTGCTTCCTGCTGTACCAAGAAACTGTTGTCGATCTGATACTGAAGGCACCTCCTGATGTGCTCTTTCTATCTGTTGGGCTCCCTGCCCAATCTGCATCCGTGAAGCCACATAGCTTCACCTCATCCTCCTTTCTGTACCACAAACCATATCCCGATGTGCCTCTCAAGTAGCGCAATACATGCTTTCCCGCCTTCCAGAAGAGCTTGGTAGGCTTAACCATAGCTTGTGAAAGCTGGTTAACTGCATAGCATATATCGGGTCGTGTATTGACCAAATACATCAGCGACCCCACCAACTGTCGATAAACAGTGGCATCCACTTCTTCTCCCGAAGTGGCATCCTCCTTCCTCCAACCTCCAGGAAGAGGAGTATCAACAGGCTTGCAGCCATGCATGTTGAACTTCTTCAGTATCTCCCGAGCATACTTTCCCTGAGAAACAAACAGTCCACCACTACGCTGCCATATTTCCAATCCTAGGAAATAGTGAAGGAGGCCCAAGTCCTTCATCTCAAACTCTGTAGCAAGATCCTTCTTGCATGACAGTATCAACAACTCATCACCCGTTAGAATCAAATCATCAACATACAGTACAATGATCAGCAACTTACCCTCCACCACAATCTGGTATAGGTTAGGATCAGCCTCGCTCTTGGAGAATCCAAATCCTGTGAAATAGCTGTCTATCCGTGTGTACCAAGCACGTGGTGCTTGCTTCAACCCATACAGCGCTCTCTTGAGCCTACACACATGCGACTCGCTGCTGAAGACCTCAAAGCCTTCGGGCTGCTCAATGTACACCTCCTCCTCAATGACTCCATTGAGGAACGCAGTCTTGACATCCATCTAATGAATATGCCATCCCATCTGCGCTGAGAGAGCAAGAATCGTCCGTATGGAAGAATACCTTACGACAGGTGCAAAGGTCTCCTCATAATCGATCCCCTCAATCTGTGAAAAGCCTCGAGCAACAAATCTTGCCTTGTACTTCTCCACACTCCCGTCAGCTACCTGCTTAACTTTGTAGATCCATCTCGAACCCACCACTGATTTCCCTTCCGGTCTAGGAACAATCTCCCATGCACTGTTTCTGACAATAGAATCATACTCTTCCACCATGGCATCTACCCATGTGGGATCCTCCACAGCTTCCTCGAAAGAGTATGGCTCAGTCACAACACACTTGCTCATAAGAGCCATGTATCCAGTGTACCGATCAAGTGACTGTCTCTGCCTGCGTTGGGCTGTAGGTGGTCCTACAACTTTCTCTGCATCTTGAGCCAGTCACTCAGCTTCTGTCAAGCGCTTTCACCCTCTGATGGTTGGCGCTGCATGAGTGGACTCGTCCACTCCATGAACCTCATCCTGTGGCTGATCCACATCCTGAAGTTCATCCTTAGGAACTAATAGCTCCTCATCTGCATGCAAGTGTAGCTCCCTCTCAAGCGAACACTTCATGGCTTTCTCCTCCTGAAATTTTATATCCCGTCGCACAACAGTTTTACCACTTTCTGGCAAATACACACGATAGTTGTGGGGCATATCAGTGTACCCCACAAATATCCCAACCTCTGCGGTCGGATCCAACTTCTTCCTGGCATCCTTCGTCACATGCATGCAAACGTTAGCACCAAAAATCCTCAAATGAGAAAGATCAGGCTTCTTACCAGAATAAGTCTCCTCAAGTGTACTCATGCCAAGTATCCTATGAGGACAACAGTTCTGCACATAAACTGCTGTATTGCATGCTTCCACCCACAAGTGAAGGGGTAGGCCCTGATCATGCAACATTTCCCATGTAGCACCCACGATCATTCTGTTCTTCCGCTCAGCTACCCCGTTCTGCTGTGGGTTATGGGGAGCTATGAGCTCTCTACGAATTCCTTCTGCCTTGCAGAAATCCTTGAACTCGTTCGAGATGTATTCACCACCATTATCGCTCCTAAGATCCTTCACCTTCTTCCCCGACTCCTTCTCGACCAGTGCTTTGAATTCACAGAACTTTGAATATGTCTTGCTCTTCTTCTGCATGAAGAAGATCCAGCACTTACGAGAGAAATCATCAACAAAAATCACATAATACCTGTGTTTTGCTGTTGAAGCAACTGAGAAAGGTCCAGACACTTCTGTGTCAATTCTCTCAAGGATCATCGTGGCACGACTATCCTTCTCGTGAAAGGTGGCTTTCACAAACTTCCCCAAAGTACACCCCTTGCACTGATCTGACTACGCAAGTGTGCCTTTAGGAAGCCCTGTAGTGATCTGCTGTAGTATCTTCAAGGCTCCATGGTGAAGGTGACCCAATCTCCTGTGCCACAACTCGCCATCATCCCGACTCACCAATCCTTCTGCCTTGACCGCCATTGCTGCGCATCCATCTACATGCAACTGATAAAGGTTCCTCACTTGAACCCCTATCTTCCAGGTCTCACCAGTTGTCTTGCTGCGCATGAAAGCCTTTCCCTCGCTGAAAACAACATCATACCCCTTGTCTTCTAACATCGCCACTGAGATAAGATTCTTCTTCAATCCCGGAACATGCATGACTTCCTTCAATATGAAGGGTTTACCAGAATCCCTCTCAAAGGAAATGGTACCGATACCGGTCGCACTGTATCTACCATCATCGCCCATCTCGATGTGCACTCCAAGATCTTTGTCCTCCAGATCAGAGAACAAATCTCTATCTCCCGTCATGTGAAAAGACGCACCACTGTCCAAGAACCACACTGATGCCATCACACTTGAAACCAAGCATGCAATCAATGAAAATCAAGCTCAAACTATGAGGCTAGAGCCTCTCGTGCTGAAGATCCAGCAGCCTGCTTGTTCTTCTTCTTCTGCGGAAAGTTAGTGGCATAGTGTCCGTGCTGGTGACAGTGAAAACACTTCACCTTGGACATATCCTGCTTCTTGCCTTTCGCACCGGAATGAGAAGCTTTCTTGTTCTTCCCCTTCTTTGCTTTGGCAGCCAAAGCGCAATTCTCTCCATCAGATAACTTTGATGAAGATCCATTCTCACCTTTATTTTTTCTGAGTTTATCCTTGAGCACCAGGTCACTCTTGCTTTGGAATAACATTTGCAATCCGTTGAAAGACATTTCAACAACACTGCTACAAATTCGATTTTCCACCAGCTCCAAACTCAACTGCTTCTGATCTAAGATTCGTGAGAACAAAATATTTCTCGTACAGAGATTGACTGTATGGGCATTCACCGAATATCTCACCTTCCAAAGGAAGGATGAATCCAGAGGCTACTTGGCCCGATTATAGACTCTGCCTGAAGAAATAGAATGTAGACACTTCCTGAATACTAGATCTGATGATCAACAGCTCTGATACCATGTAGAAATTTTGAATAATTTAACACATATTCAATAGAGATTATCCTGATCATGTACTATTGCGGAATACATACACAATACATAAGCTCCTCTACGTTGATCATCAATATAGCAGCATCAATAACAATAAAACATCAAGAGCATTCACACATTAACACAGTATGTAACCCGGGGAAAGCATCTCGCTAAAAACCCCAACTATCTGTATATTAATGATTGAGAACATGTAACATTACAAAGTACAATGCTTATCACAAGCAATCCAGTACCAGCTCCACCTGTTACACACAATACAGCTCAGATCTGATCTCCAAATCTATTCCACTGCTTGCCTGCCTCCACTGATCAATACCTGCTCAAGAACTGATGAGAATGGCTCACCAAAATCGTATTTCACCTCAAAATAATCACTCACACTTTGTTGGACGTGAGAAAAGGCTACAATACTGGGAAAATATGTGAGCAAACTCATTGGCATACTCAATCCCTTGATTGTGCAACATCTGGTGCACAACTATAGTCACAACTGATAGCAATCTGATTCTCTACCACCTGTCCCTGTTGAACTGAACATGCACTAACATGCAACTGAGTTAACTGATGTATTCATTAGTTGCATCATGAGTTAATAATTAGTTTAACAACTCATCATTAGTCTATTTGCAGTTAGACTAATTACAACTAGTTTAACCAAGTCAAACTGAACACAACTCCATCAACTCCACAATCAACTCCACCAAACTCAACTGATTGAGTTCTAACTGAAGTCATGCATGCAACAACTCAACTGACTCATAAGAAAAGCGTATTTCCTTCTGATAGCTACATGTGCCACCTCTGTAGCTCAAACTGAAGTGCTCCAAGAGAATAAGATCAAGTTTATAGTCCAAATATTATTATGAGACAATAATATTTAACTTTTCTATTTTTGACAGCCAGTCTAAAAATAGACTTTGATCACTCACACTGTGATCACTCACACTTTGATCAAAAATAGAAGTCCATCTATTTTTTCCAACTTGACCAATCATCCATAAACAGCAACCTGCAATCCATAGACATGATCCATATGTCTAAAAATAGACATAGTCTAAAAATAGACTTGCGCCAAAAATAACCTGCGGCCCACATAGTGAAGGCGACTCTTTTCACTAAGCTCCATCATCTTGTTGCAATCTCAACACGGACTAGAAAGCTAATGCAAAGAATAAAGGAAAATGGGACAAGAAGTGAACAAGACCTTAATATACAAGTAACAAAGAGAACGTGGCACCACATATAAGTCCAATGCATCTAATAGAGGACATGGATTTCAGTCTAAAGAGTAGAATGAGAGTGAAGGTTGGAAACCTTTACAGTGTTGGAATTGTGGTGGAGAGAATCATAGGAGATATTGTCCACAGCATAAGGGTGGTAAACCGTATATACATAGTGCACAAGAAGTGCATACAGTGGGGGATGTAGGAAAAAGTGATCCACGGATCTATGCAGCATTAGAGAACATGTAGGCAGATCACCAGGCGTCTATTATTGATATGGACGGTAAGATTTTTGATCAATTTGTTTCTATTTTTATTGACCCTGGATCTAATTATAGGTATTTTAACCATGACCTAGTGGATAAGTGTGGTTTGAATAAAGAAGTGCATGTAGAATCTTGGTTAGTGCAGTTGGAAACAGGTACAAAGAAGAGAGTTCATCACTGGGTAAGAGCTTTTGCATTTCAGTTGAATGGTATACCTACATCAACACATTTGAATGTATTGGCATTGGGATCATATAATATGTTGTTGGGCATGGACTAGTTGTATCTTAATAGGACCAAGGTGGATTCTTATGATAAGGCTATTGAGTGTCTAGATGACAATGGGGAATAAAGAGTCTTGCAGGGTAAGAAGAAGGCAACATCAATTAGAATGGTGACAACTATGCAAGTGAAGTGAAATCATAGGAAAGGGTGTGTGTTATTTGCAGTGCATATTTCCAATGAAAAAGGTAAGGAATTTGAGGATAGGAATGTCTTGAGCAGGTAGCCAGTTTTACAACAATTTCGGGATGTGTTTCTGGCAGATATTTTAGAGTTTCTGCCTCATAGGGAAGTGGAATTTTCTATTGAGATGGTACCAGGGGAAACACCATAATTAAAGGCACTTTACAAGATGAGCACACCATAGTTGGTGGAGCTAAAGTTACAATTGAAGGAAATTCTTGACAAGGGATACATTAGGCTAATTGTATTTCCTTGGGGTGCACTAGTGTTTCTTGTGAAGATGAAGGATGGTACTCTTAGGTTATGCATTGATTATATGTAGTTGAATAAGGTGACCATAAAAAATAGTTATCTGTTGCTAAGGATTGATGATTTGTTTGACCAGTTGAAGGGAGACGGAGTGTTCTTGAAGATTGATGTAAGATCAGGATACCATCAGGTACACATTAAGGAAGAGGACATCTACAAGAATTCTTTCCAGACCAGGTATGGGCATTATGAGTTTTTTGTAGTTCCATTTTGTTTGACTAATGCTCCAGCTATTTCTATGTGCTTGATGAATAGTGTGTTGCATCCTTATTTGGATAAGTTTGTTATTGTATTCAATGATAATATATTGGTATATTCTAAGAATGAGGAAGAGAATGCCAAACATTTAGTAGTATTGAGATTGTTGAGATAGCATCAGTTGTACGCTAAGCTCAACAATTGTAGTTTCTTCTAGATAGAGGTACATTACTTGGGACATGTGGTTTCCAAGGAAGGCGTAGAAGTGGATCTAAAAAAGAAAAGAGCTATGATGGAGTGGGAAGCTCCTACAAATGTGGATGAGGTAATATCATTCATGGGGTTAGCAGGTTACTACAAGAGGTCCATGAGGAACTTCTGACATATTGCTTATCTTATTACATTGTTGCAAAGAAAAAGTAAGAAATTTGAATGGACAGAGGAATGTGCAGCCAATTTTGAGCAGTTAAAGCAATTGTTGTTAAATGCTCCAGTTATAAAGATTGTAGATCCAGAAAAATATTCTTTTGTATGTATGGATGCTTGCAAGAGAGGGTTGAGTGGAGTCCTTATGCAGGAAGGACATATAGTAAGCTATAAATCAAGGAAACTTAATGAGCATGAGTAGGATTATCCAACACATGATCTTGAGTTGGAAGCGATCATCCATGCTTTGAAGATGTGGAGGAACTATCTTCTTGGTAGTCAATTTATCTTGATGAGTGATCACAGTGGATTGAGGTATCTATTTGACCAACTAAATCTTAATTCCAGAGAAGCTAGATGGTTGGCCATGATCAATGAGTTCAACTTTGAGATCAGGTACATTAAAGGTAAAGAGAACATGGTTGCAGATGCTCTTAGCAAGAAGATATAGGTAAATCACATAGCAACTATGAGTTCTTATGGGACATATTTACAGGATCAGATCTTGCAGGAAGGACACCAAGATAACTGGTATAGGGAGCTTATGCACATGTTACAATACGGTACAAGTGATCAGGATGTGGACTATCATCTCACAGAAGATGGTTTGGTAAGATTTAGGCACAAGATATATGTGTCGAACAATAGTGAGCTCAAGAATCTTATCTTTAGGGAATTCCATGCTAAGTCATATAAAGGTCACCTGGATATAAAAACACGTTGACAACATTGAAGAAGTTCTACTATAGGCTGAACTTGAAGAAGGAAGTGGTAGATTTTGTGGCTAGATACTTGGATTGTCAATATGTAAAAGAAAAGTGTAAGAATCCAGGTGGTCTACTACAGTCGATTTTGATTCCAAAGTGGAATTGGGAGGTCATTTCCATGGATTTCATTACAGTTTTTCTGAGGACATCTAGAAAACATGATTCTATTATGGTTGTGGTTGACAAACGTAGCACACTTCATTCTAGTGAAGTCTACATATTCAGCTAATGATTTAGCACAGGTATTCATCAGAGATGCAGTGAGGTTGCATGGTGTACCGAATAAAATTGTGTGAGATAGGGATGCCAAGTTCACTTCTAGATTATGGAAGGACTTACTTGTAGGTTTGGGTACAAAGTTGGCCTTCAACACAACTTATCATCTGTAGATAGATGGAAAGAGAGAGAGGGTCAATAACATATTGGAGGATATGTTGAGGATGTATGTGATGCATCATCCACAGAAGTGGGAAGAGTATCTTCCACTGGTTGAGTTTGATTAAAACAATGGGTACCAAGAATATTTGAGGATGAGTCCATTTGAGGAATTGTGTGGGTGGAATTGTAATAATCCCATAAGTTGGAGTGATCTAGTGAATAGGTTGTTGATTGGACCGGACATGTTGGAAGAGATGGAATAGGAAATGCAGGTAATCAAGAAGAATCTGAAGGAAACACAGGATAGATAGAAGAGTTATGCAGATCATAACAGGTTGTTTAAGGAGTTTTAGGTTGGGGAATAGGTGTACTATTTCATCAAGCCCAAGAAGAGCTCCTTAAGGATTGGATCATGTGATAAGCTGGCACCTCGATTTTATGGACCTTTCAATATTCTTAAGAGGAGTGGACCAGTAGCCTATCAACTTTTACTGCCTCCGATATTGAAATTCCATGATGTTTTCCATGTCTCATTTCTTAAGAAGTATGTTAAATATGTTGATCATGTGATGGACTAGTTTGTATTGCATGTGGAACCAGAAGGGTAATTTTAGTGGAAACCTCAGTGCATTTTGTAGACAAATATGCTCATCCTCCAGAACCCAAAACTTGAGTAGGTTAAAGTGCAGTGGAAGCACTTTAGTCCCGATGAAGTTACATGGGACATGATGGATCATATGCGGGCTATGTATCCTTCTCTATTCGTTGGTTGAGCACTTTTTTTTGGCATATGTTTTGCTGTGATGTTTGGTATAAATGTATATGTATATGGATGTAAATACTAGCACGAGTTGTGTTATAAAGCTCCAATAAGCAGTATGGGTGTCATGTTGTTATGTTTGTCATGTGGTTATGTTTCTCATGTTGGTTTTCTTCTCAATAGGATGATCATTGTAAATATTGCAATGAGCTAAGTTATAAACCTCCATGGGAAATATGTTTTGTTTTTTCAAAATTATTGTTGGTTGTAGGCATCATTGAACACTGATGATGGTGTTCCCCAAAGGGGGAGGGTTCTATAACAACCCTGGTCAAAAATCCATGTAATAAAGTTAATAAAGGAAAAATAATAACCATGGTCACGTATTCCAAGATGAATGTTGGGAAAAAGCATAGTGATGGGGATCACTTGTGATTAATTATTGGCTATGGAAATTTTCAAAGGAAATGGTAAAGGATTTGGAAAGGAAAAGTGGCATTAATTGGAATTTTATTTATGAAATTAAACGAAATTAGGAGAAAAGGGACGTGAAAGGTAATAGGTTGCATATGAGGAGGAAAATGAAGGAAAAATAATGGAAAATGAAGAAAATAGAGGCCTCATTAATAAAACTCTTATGAGGATCAGTTTTTAGCTTTTTGCCAGTTCAGTTTTGGAGCTCTCATTTTGTACTCTCTCTCTCGTACTCTTGGACACTTAGAGTTTTCTTGGAGCACTCTTGGAGGAGTGCAACATACTTGGGATTTGGATCAAGAAGGAAAAATAAGAGCATGAAATCACAAGAGGACATCGAGATCAACAACTACAACAGGTTTTTCTTGCAGGTACTGAGTCACATGTATGATTTATTTGCTAGTTTTGGCATGCATGGCACACGCATGTGGTTTCTTGGTTAGGATTTTTCATTGGCATGGAGGATTTCCTGGATTAATGGTGGATTTTCCTATCCTTGCCATTTCCTGGATAGCCATGGTGTTATGGGTGTCTTTCCTTTTATTTTCTGGTTGGTTCTCATGTTCCTTATGACAATGGGTTGAGTTAATAGTTCCTGGAAGCCTTGGCTGGATAAGTGCTCTAGAAGCCCGCTTGGGTTGAGTTATTAGTTCTAGAGCCTTGTTTGGACAAAATCACTGGAAGCCCTTGGTGGGTTGAGTTACTAGTCCTAGAAGCCCTGGTTGGACAAATGCTATGGAAGCCTGACAACAACTGTGGATTGAGTTACTAGTCCTAGAAGCCCTGGTTGGAACAAAAGCTCTAGAGCCCTAGACATATTGGGTAGAGACAAATATGGTGATGGTTAGTCAAGTCTAACTATGAGGTGGAATCACTGGTTGAGGGTTGAGGTGGTTTGGCCTCTGGAAGCCCTAGTTTGGTTTTCTTTGATTTGTTCCATGAGATCCCACATTCATGCTTAGAATATGGCACAGGGGTGATTGGCTGAAAGAAAGATTTGGTTCAGCCAATCTATGGTCAGGTGGTACATGGAAGTCCTAGACCTGGTTGCATTTTTCATATGTTAATAATAGCTCCTATTTTGATGGGTAAATATACTTGTTCATATGTTGTTTTTATGGTTGTTATATATTTGTTATTTACGTTGAATATATGTTGGTTTTGAGGATGTTTTATGATAGTCTTGGTGTATGGATCTCATCATGTTTTGATTAGAAAATGAATGAACAATGAATATATGACCTAATAGATGATAATACAACTATTTTTATAAGGCATCAATGCTTCCTTACAAATCGTAGATAAGTATGAGACCCCTATGCTCACATATGTTTTTATGACCTGTATATTACATATATGTGATATGTTTGACGAAATTCCTTTCATGGCTTGTAGGGGTACATTCAATTCATTGATTAAATTTTTGCATTAGTATCTGTGTTTCTATGTTATTTATCATTTCTATAAGTTTCATGAAATTCTAGGAAGTGGCCTGAGCCTTGGCACTGAAACATTGGCACAGAATCCATGGTCACTGGCACAGAACTTCCTGAAAAAGGCCAAAGTTGCTTGGATGCCTTGTTGTGGGAGCAACTGGAGGGTCCCAGTCGCATGCATGCCTTGTCATGGGAGAAACTGAGGCTCTAGGGTAGTGAAAAAGCAATTTTCCTCAGGGGTTGGTCACCTGGAAGGGTTGGTTGGCTCTTGAAGGTTTTGTAGCATGTGTGGAGGTCAAAGTCCTTTTTTTGTCGATTCCACTTCACTAATTATACATGGGGAGTTGAATCACATCATAGTATCCTCTTGTCACATGTTTACCCTAACAAATCGGTTAAGTTGGGTAAATGTGGGAGGAGGGTGTTACAAGTTTCTTCCTTGAATCCTTGGAGACATGGAAATAAAACTAAATCTCCAAAAATTCTGAAATGAGACACATCAGGATTTCTCCTAGAGAAAGCTTCCTCTAGTGTGATCATGCCAAGAATACTGTGAGGAATCTGGTTATGTAAGTAGACTGTGGTGTTGCATGCTTCTACCCATATATGCAATGGAAACCCCTGATCATGTAGCATGGCCCTTGCTTATCCCACTATTCCCTTGTTCTTCCTCTCAGCTACCCCATTATGCTGTGGGTTATGGGGTGCTTTCAACTCTCTTTGAATGCATTCTTTCACATAGGAATATTTGAAGGCATGCGAAACAAATTCACCTTGATTGTCGCTGCTAAGATCCTTCACCTTCTTCCCAATATCCTTCTCGACCACTGCCTTGAATTCAAAAAACTTGGAGGAAACTTCATCTTTCTTTAGCATGAAGAAGATCCAACACTTTTCAAAGAAATCATCAATAAAAATAACATATTACTTATGTATTGTTATGGAGGCTATAGAAAAGGGTTAACAAACATAAGAGTGGACTAATCCAAAATGGATCTTGAATAGAACCTCTAACTCTAAGTGTTCAAATATGTTAAAAAACACAAATAGAGTATGGCGAAGAAACAATGACAGAATGGCAGAAAACGCAAAAGCAACGAGGAGCGAAGAAGTGCATCCTTAATGCCCCAGAACCACTGGATCTACGGGATCAACAGACGAGATTGAATCGCATGTAAATCCAAGAATATAACCACGTCAAACTTCAGACCATAGAATCAATGGCTATGTCAGCAGGACATGTGGCAACCCGAGATAGAGTCACAGGTTTCTGGTGATGTCAGCACAGTGGATGAGGTGGCAATCAGAAATTGGCTCACAACATCAAAGATGTGGAACAGGGTTAAAAGTGGGAAAACATGATTAATGAGGTTAAACGTTGTTTACTGCTAAACCTCATTAGGCAGCAGACCCGATGGATTTATGAATAAAATAATGAACCTTTTGAGTTTCATGGTAAATGGTATTTCGGGCAGGCTTCAGGTAGTAAGTGGTATTGGAAGGGTTGCCTCTGATTCCATACACTGGATGACATGTAGCATGCCATGGGAGAGAGAAAACCACTTTTTCAGGTGGGTAATCACCGTGCAAGTGGGCCACCCAAAATGGTCGTCAGTCGTTGGATTAGCGATCACGGATCAAATGGTGGAGATTAATTGCGTTGTTTGATGATCGGGTTGGATGCGAACCATCAGATGAAGGTAGATCAAATGGTACAGAATGTCAAGGGGCGTTGGTGGACGAGACATGATAGCCATCTGATCCATCTGTTTTGGGACTCGTGTCAGAGGAAGGCCGACGGTTGGGTCCACCTGCGCTCGTCAGTCCCTTTGTTGGTAAACCGTTATAGTTTCCTCAAGGGTAACGAAATAGTGTTAAAAATGATGATTAACACAGAAGACACAAAGATGTGAATAGAGGGATAGAGGCACGAAGAGGAAGAGGCTAGTACTCTTTTAGACTCGAGGAATTCGAGTGAATCCCTGTGTTGATGTCACTGTTGTGTTGAGACTCTATTTGAGCTCACACTTTTAGTAATCTATTCTTGAAAACATAATATAGAGGTCAACACTGATAGCTTGGACCAAGAGACGTAGCCAGGGGGTCTGGTGAACTCCTTCATTATTTTTGTTGTGTTTATGTGTTGAATTGTTATGTTTTCCAATTGTTAAATGTCTGTATTATTCGCAATATTTTTTATCCATTGCACTAAGTAATATAGGCATTCCTGCACATGAGTCTGTAATACCTTTTCTTCTTGATTTAGTATCCATTTCGGATCAAGTGGTATCAGAGCATTTGGTTTTGGTTTTATTAAGGTTACACAAGCTTGTGCTGGATTTTGAATGCTAACTAGATTAAAGCTCATATTAGGAGAAGGAGAACTTGTTGAGGATAATCCAGAGATTGGAAGAGTCTATTCTCAAAGGATAATGGCAGAAGAAGCTCCATTGGGATCAGAATCTCAATTTATTGAAAGTTTTAAGACACTCCAAGCCATGGTGGGAAAGATGTATCTGGAATTTAAGAAGGGTCGAGGTGAAAGCACTGCAACACCCAAACCAAACAAAGGAGCAGAGGAACCTTTTCTACTTGCCCCTCCAGAAGGCAATGGAAAGGAGAAATGCCTCCTCCACCATCTCCTCCATCTTAACCTTCATCATCCTCATCATCTTCTTCGCATAACACTAGCTCTTCTAAGAAGAATAAGAAAACTTCCTTAATCAAATTAGATGTCAAGTTGGTTTGCCAATTTATGATGGAGAACTCAATGCAGAAAAGCTAGATAATTGGATAAGACAAATTGATGTATATTGCAAGGTACAAAATGTTGATTCAGAAAGTAAGAAGATTCAACTCGCTAGCCTTCGACTTGGAGGAACTACACTAGTATGGTGGGAAGGCAAGACACAAGCTGATTTGCAAAAACCTGGTAAAATCATTTCTACCTGGAATGAATTTGTTTATGCTATCAAAAAGCAATTCTATCCTTTATCTTACATGTAGTAGGAAATGATGAGTTGACAAACTCTTCATCAGTTGAAGGGTCAGAGTGTACAAAGTTATACTCAGGAATTCAAAAAGAGAGCTTTAACTCTAGGTATATCATTAGACTCACCTGAGACTTTATTGAAGTATATAGGTGGTCTTCATAGCTATTTAAAGCATACTATTCTCATGTTTAATCCCACTAGCTTAGATGATGTATCAATTCAAGCCACACATCTAGAAGCTAGAGGTAAGAATGTAAACCCAGAGATTGGGGTATCATCTAAATATTATGTAAGCAAGAGCAAGGAAAAGAAGAAACTGAAATGGAAGGAGAGGAAAGCAAACACTGTAAAGAAGGATAAACCTTCATGCACTCATTGCAAGAAAGAAGGACACGATTGTTATCGAGAAATCTAGTGTCTATGTAGAGCTGCTAGTCCCACTAAGGCTGGTAGCTACCTTAGAAACAAACAAACTAAAACCACTTTCATTTTCCTTTATGAGAGGTAGATAAGAGGGGAAAGAAGGAGACCAACCTCTGTCTTGCGCTTGGTTCCTTGCTTGATTCCTCTCCCTTCTGATAGATCTTTGCCACTTGCTTCCTTGTTTACCCAGCTTCAAAGAGTACTTGTAGAATCAAAGCAGCATAACACTATCCAAGAACAGAGATCTACTATCATAAACAATATAGGACCAGATATATATTAGCCACACAAATTCATATATCATCAATCATACAAGAATGTGGAGGAAAACTCGAATAGCTTTATTAATAATCAAGAATAGAAAAGAGGATTACAACCAATTGTTCTGACCCAGCGTCATCCTCCCAGCAAGAAAGCCCTTCTTCACCTCATGAAAAGCTTAGATCACCCAACACTATGATGTTACACCAAGAAACCAGCAGCACTTCTTTACAAGATACAAAATTCCAGCCTCTGGATCTCTGGGATGAGGGATCCATATATAGATGTTTGCAAGGGGGGTGAGTCAGCTTCTGAGATTTGATTAGTGTCCTCTCTTGATAGTTCTTGATTCCACTTGGAGATTGATGATCTCTTACTCATCCCTGGGCGAATGCAGAGAGGCAAGTGTCACATGAGAAGTTTCTGGAAGATTCCATGATCCTCCACCTCACAGATTGACCCTGCCATTTGTCCACTCTCACCCATCACACCCCATAGAAGGGATTTTCAGTATGCATCGCACCTCCCGTGTGCATTTAGGTGGGATGCAGCGCACTTTGACCATGGAGCAAGTGAGATGGTCCAGTTTTGACTAGTTCTGAGTAGTTTTTCATGGAGAACTTCTGGGAGATGCTGTAATCAGTTGACCTTGTTCTTTTAGGGGTTGTAACAACACTTTTAGGGACTAAGGAGCCTTTGGTTTATGGACATTTATGATTGGGGTTGCAGTCCCCAAAAATGTCTATAACAGTTGCCCCCTAAATCATGAGGTCGTTAATCTTTTGATGTCGGGTGAAATGCTTTATCATGAGGATTCGAAGTTTTTTCAAGCTGGAAGGCGACCTGTAATAAGATACAATACAATACATTATCTTCATAATATTTTCATGATCTATCTGAGGCGGGCATTCCCATGCTCAACTTTATAAATTCATTTTCATGTACATAAGACAGACAATCGTCTGAGTGCAGACTGATGATTCTTTTAGAGCCATCATCCCTTGGATTGGATGATTATCTGTGCAGTAATGATGTACATTTGATGTCTTTATTTTCCTGAATATATATGGCAGCCCAGATGGATGAAACTAGATCCGGGGTCTTCAATCTCGTTCGATCTTCACTCAAAGTACAAGTCGATCCATGTGAGAGATGTTCTGGAGTCGAACATGGAAATACATCGCCTGATTACCAACCAATGATGTAAGCTATTAACAGGTGTGAGAGGAATCACCGATAATGATGATGACCCTCAAGGTACTACAGTACAATTCACGTGGTGTGAATAAGGCACTTGGCATTGAACACCACGCAAAATCTTTCGGTCGAAGGCCATTGATGTAAACCTGTCACCAGAAGTGAGAAACTTGCCATTGAGGCATGCAAGCTTCAAAGTACTAAAAAGGTCGTTCCTAGATTGACTTCTTGGATAATGAGTTGATGTCGACAAGAAGTGATCCGTCATAGGAGGGCCTTAGTGAATCCCACATCAATGACACATAACAGAGCAAATGATTTTAATGGAGGTGAAAATGATCTGATGACATAAGGTTCAGGGTGGTGGTCATGAAAGAATGGAGCGTAAATGTATTGTAGTGGATGAGACACAGGTGAATTCTCTGAGTGACTTCTCTTGAACATATCGGCGACACTGACATGATGGATTGGTAGCATTAACCCCAAATATGGATGGTGTGATGGACCAATGGTGATATGACCAGTGAACGGAACAACCCAACCCGACTCGGATGCGGAGTGAAAGTGTCATGTTCAAGAGCGACTTGCTACCAATAAAGTTTCTTCAAGTTTTCTTCCCAATTTTTCCCCAGTCATCGCTGACCAGTACCTCTTTATTTTTGTCAAGCTTGAGGAGGATAACATATGCTTGTTCTATAATTTTCCCTTCGGGCAAACCCATCACTATGTTTTAACGAGCCTAGCGATAGTGAAACTCGTTCTTGTCTGTATGGACAAGTTTGTCGCTATTCGGTTTTAACGAGTTTAACGACAAAGATAACTCAGTCCTTTTCAATTTTAGAGAGTCTGAAAAGGGACATAAAGAAAACTCTGACAATCCTTTTTCGTCATATAATCCCTTAAGTCCAAAAAAGTATAAAATAATACAAAAGGGATGAATTTTCGGTAATTTTAACGAGCTGAACAAAACAAGCGCTCGATATTTTTGTGTAATAATCCCTCAGGTCCAAAAAGATTAAAATCTAAAGGAGGGATAGCACTTCCGGTCGCTTTAACGAGCTGGAGAGGCCAATTGCTCGGAAATCTTTTCATATTTTACGAGTCAGTTGAAAAGAGCTTAAAGGAGACTCGTCTTTCGAGGAACGAGTGATAAATTCAGGTAGCAGCTAATTCCAGGTAAGGTTTGGAATTTTCCAATCACGGCAGTGTCACAAGGATGGCTAATAGGATCACTCTTCGCAGCTGTTCCTCAAAAAGGGTAAACAATCGAATGGAGGTGAATGATCAGCCAATATAGAGTGGAGGTGATGATGAGAACACGACCAAGGCTTAAAAGGCTGATGATAATGCATTCACGATGGTTATTTACCGGAAATTGGTTCATTTTTTAATGAGCTTAAACTCTGGGGGAACGTTTGCTCATTGCTTATGTTTATTTTTTAACGAGCTTGAATTCCACATTAAAACTGCTCGATATAATGGTCATTGATTACTTTGATTTTACCATTGACAACTTTTTTCCTTCAAAGGTTGTACTGCCTCTTCAATTGCTTCATCAAACTAGTTAGAAACGAATAATATATGCTTGAAAAATGAGTCAAAACACTAATATTTTACTTGAATTACGTGAAAAGTAATTTAAAAGTGGTTTTTTACCTCTCATTTTACCATTTCATTTGAACTTTGGTTTGTTGGAGCTTTGGAGGTGCTTTCCCCCTTGATTTTCACTAGCTGATTCCGAGAGATTCTGTGGATGATTCTCGGTGTCATCTAGACCAGGTAGGAGCTAAACCTGAGCTCTTCAGTTTCATCCTTTCCTTTTTGAATTCTGAGCATGTTTTCTGGTTTTTCTGAGCCTCTAGGGTTTGAAAAACTCGCCCTGGCTCCATTGCACCTCTTCTATATCGAAAGGTGTGATGCATGCTGGCTTGGCCATTGGCCAGTTAGCATGCATCCCACCCAGAACACTGTTGGGGGTGCGATGGGTGCAAAGAGGGAAATTTATGCACAGTTTTTCATGGAAATTTTTGCTTGTTTTTCACCAAATCAGGATCCTGACTCTTCTCTTGTTTGTTTCAGAGATTCATTGGAGCAAAATTCCTGTTACATGGCGAGAACGTGAGCATGAAGAAGAGGACATGCTTGCTTTACATGATCCGGTTACGGTAAATGCACTGCGGAACTGTGGCCTGTTCAAGTTTTTCTGCATCTCTAGCATGAGGCAACAAATCAACTTTTTGCAATATTTTCTCGATGCATGGGATCCTACCACCCAGGTGTTCTAGATTAGGGGCAAGTCCATCCCCTTGAATATCATGGACATCTATTTTTTGACCGGCTTATCGAGGCGGGGTGCCCCTATCTCATTATCAGGTTCAGCCCGTGGGGGTGAATCCATGAGAGATTACATTCGTAAGTATTGCAGAGAGGGATCTCAGCCGAGTAAGGATGGAAAGATCAATATCCGAGATGTCACTGACAGGTCTTTGAGGACCATTCTGTTCACTTTTGCTAGACTGGCTGGTAGTGCAGTTCTTCATGTGGCCAACAGGTCTTATATGCAGTACGCCTTGGAATGCCTTAAACCAAAGGTGTTCAACTGGTGTGATGCAGTACTCTTTGTGATGAAAGAACAACTGACCAAGGTGAAAAATGGAAGATTGAAGAAATTTGGATATGGTTCTATCTTGACCGCATTCACCTTGGAAAAGATCCCGCTGATGCAGCCGCAATATGTTTCACTTGGTTTACCTCCACCGACTGAGCCACGGATGCAGAGATGGGTCGACCTTATGGCCAGACATGCTGGTCAGTCCCAGGTTTCCTTTTCTGATACTTTCTTTGAGTGGTTCAACCGTCAGGAGATGGTTTTTTCCGAGTATCCATATGCTGGTATGGATTTCCAGGGTGACCCGGATTTGGTACTACCGGCTGGCGAGCAGTGGGGTGTCATCGGTAAATTCTTTGACCATATCTCTATTTATCGTTTCTCTTTATAATGTTCTTGTGCTTTCTTCTATCAGGACTAATCAAAACTCATGTGCTCATGCAGATGTTGGACCAGTTCGGCCAGTAGTACGCCTGAGAGTGCCCGCTGCCGCTCCAGCAGGAGAGGTTGTGGGAAGGGCTATCCTTCACGACCTTGATGTGGCCGAGACTCTTTTAGCATTGCAGGATCAGGTCGAAGGCCTCACTCTTGGTATTCCAGACATGAGGACTGACGAGCTGCCTCTGAGGTTGCAGCGACATACTACCGGCGTGCTGAGTTGATGGACTAGGCTTTTACGCATGATTGCACAGGCGGTGACTTGTTATCACCAGCATCATTAGACTAGGGTGCCCCCTAGTGTTTTGAGTTTTGGGTCATCTGACCAATTTTGTCTTGGTTACAGAACATTATATGTAAACCATAAATAGTTATATATATATTTTTGATTTTCGGAGTTTTATTTTGGTTAAGTTACATGATCCTGATGCAAATATTGATGAAATGCTTCTTTTTATAAATGTTGCAAATGTCTATCTAACACATAATTTTCCAATGAGTCTGTTAATGTGTTTAAGTTTCTGGAAATATGTTGATATTGAATAAAATCAAATTGCCTTTCCAAAATCTTGACCCTTAGGAACATGCGATAGATAGCTGGATTTCGGACGGAGTAGATACCAGTGAGTTGTAGGATGACGAGTTGTGAGTCTAGCCTGACAATAAGTCGGCTTATGCCATGTGTGATGGCATCAGAGAGAAGTTCTATCAATGCGCTATATTCAACGATGTTATTTGTTGACTGACCAATACATACCCCTCTGAAACTTACTAACTCGCCGCTTGGATCAAAAATGGCCCAGGCCGTAGAAGATAGGTTCCGTGAACTACGACTCGCTCCATCGGCATATCCAACAAAAGATTCCAATAGGTTCGACATCTGCAACAAATGTAAAAAGTCGATTACTTGACCAAAACAATTACCCTTAGCAAAAACAAAAATGTAACAAAAGCATATGGGTTACTACACTGAATCATGCGTAGTAACACTTAAGGTACAACCCGTTATGGGGTTGCGCCAGTGGAATCCCGTCATAATCCATTAACTCATAGGCTCCTTTTGCTAATACATGCTTAACAATATAGGGGCCCATCCACAAAGACTTGAATTTACCTGCTCCCAATTTATCGGATTCCTAGTCGTAAAGTAAGACCAAGTCACCTTCTGAGAAGACATAGGGTTTGACATTTTTGTCGAACTGCGCCTTGACTCGTGTCTTATGGGCTTCGTTAGCCAAAGCGGCATCACGACGGGTTTCATCCAATTGGATTAGTTCCAAAAAATGAGCCTCCTCTTCTGAAGTTCCGGGGAGAAGGTCGACTGCAAGTTTGAGGGACGAGATTTCACACTGAACTGGTAAGATTGCTTCTAGGCCATACACCAGTTGAAAGGGTGTAAACCCAGTTGCATTCCTCACTGATGTTCGGTATGCCCACAAGGCCGAGTACAGAATCAGGTTCCAACTCCTTTTGTGGACTCCAATCATCCTTTGCAGCATCCGCTTTAGGACTTTGTTGATTGCTTCAACTTGTCCATTGGCCTGCGGGTAATATGGAGTAGAGCTGTCATGGGACAACCCCAATTTGGCAGCCAATTCAACCATCATGTGACTGCGAAAATGCAATCCATGATCTGTGACTATGGTCTGTGGAATGCCGAATCTGGAGACTACATGATTGAAAAAGAAAAGGACAGCCGTTTTGCCGATGTTGTTTAATGTAGGCATCGCCTCGGCCCATTTGGTAAATAGTCTACCGCGATTATGATATACCCATGCCCCCTGGTCGAGGTGGGGTTACATGTCATGAAATCTATGCCCCATTTGGCTAATGGCCCAACCGCAACTATTGGCTACAGGGGTGCGGGTGGTCTTTTGGTTTTGCTATCGAAAATTTGACATGCATGGCAACTTTTGACTATAGTTATGCAATATTTGAACATTGTTGGCCAGAAGTATCCTGCTCGTAAAAATTTTTGCGCCGTAGCATAACCAGATTGATGCCCCCCACACGCACCTAAATGGCAATCATTCAGGACTTTTTCGGCCTCCTCATGGGTGAGGCACCTCCTCAGAACTGTATCGACACCACGAAAGTAAAGCGTATCACCGACAATCATGTAGTCTTTTGATTGGTATCGAATATGTTTTTGTTCCGAGCGAGAGGTATTAGACCTATATTTTTGGGTTTGGAGATAGATGATTATATCACCATACCACGGATTTCTTGAAGATATCAGAAACAAAGATTCATCCACGATGGTTTCTTCGGATGTTTCATCGTTGGACGACGATGGGAGATCGCATAGTAATTCCGTGGAAACGAGGGATTTATTCGATTTGGATTTTACAAATTCCAGATCGAACTCTTGAAGAATTGCTATCCATTTTGAATATTTTCCCCCCAGCAACTATCGTGAGAATATATAAGTCATGGGGTTGCAATCTGACAAAATGGTAGTTTTTCGAAAGAGGACATAGTGTCGAAATCTCTGTATCGCTTAAACAGCTGCGAGAGCCAGCTTTTCAACATAGGAATACTTGCTTTCTGTATCATTTAAGTTTCTACTCAAATAATATATAGGATGTTCAATTCCGTTGTCTTCTTGAACTAAAACCATTGCGATGGTTGTATCCGCTACAGCCAGATACATGTTAAAGTATTTTTGATAATCAGGAGCATACATTAATGATGCTTTCATTAGGGATTCTTTTAAAGCATGAAAGGAAGCTTGCATGACCTGATCCCAGATGAAGGGTACTTCTTTTTTCAATAGACGTGTATAACCTTTAGCAAGTTCGACGTAATTTGGAATGAACCTCCTCAAAAAGTTTGCTTTCCCTTGGAGTTTCTGAATCTGAAGCAAATTTGAAGGTGGAGGCAAATTTATGATTGCCTGAACCTTACATGGGTCGAGATGAATCCCGCCCTTTGAGACTACAAATCCAAGTAAATGACCAGAACTGACACAGAACACACATTTGTGTGGATTGAGTCGTATCTTGTAGTGTCGGCAACGTAGAAATATTGCTCTCAAATGCTACGGATGATTGGTCCGCTTTCGCGAATGAGCTGAAAGATCGTTGAGATATGGTTGAACGATGTTTTTGATGTCATGGAAGGCATAATTCATTGCCCTCTGAAATTTGGCCCCTGCGTTCTTTAAACCAAAGGGTAACTTGCGGTATGCAAATGTGCCCCATGGACAAATAAATGCAGTCTTTGACTGGTCCTGTGGGCAAATATTTATTTGATTATACCCGGAGAATCCATCCATAAATGAAAAGATTTCACATCCGGCACATTCGTCAATTATCTGGTCAATAAAGGGTGTAGGATAGTTGTCTTTTGGACAAGCTTGATTTACATCCCTATAATCGACGCACACTCTAATCGTTCCTTGTTTTTTCATTACAGGAACAATGTTCGATACCCAATCAGTTAGAGGAACCGGGTAAATAAAACCAGCATGGAGAAGTTTTTCAACTTCTGCCTTGATGGCAGTAGCTTTCTTGGGGTGCACCTGTCGTAGCCGTTGTCATACTGGTTTGACATATGGATACATCTTTATTTCGTGTTCAACTATATTCGAGTCAATGCCTGGCATTTTGTCATATGACCAAGCAAAGACATCTCTGAATTCGCGAAAAAGAGCTTTGTATATTTCCAGTTCTGGAGGAGAACAACATTTGCCAACATAAATATTCTCTACAACATCTGTTTTGGTCGAGATATTTATGGAGATAGTCTTTTCAATATTGGACAAGTTCCGCTCGGAATCCACCGTGTTTACAGTATTTGATAAGAAATCAAAAACTGAAGGATGGTGAAGGTCATCAGGAGTATCTTCTTGACAATCTGGAAGATGGGAACGATGGTGGTAGTCTTCCCATGGCACCCTGTCAGTTCTCATTGACTGAACAATTCCTTCGTCGGTGTAATGCACTTGCAACCAAGGATCTAAACGGGTGTCATATTCCTTAGACCTATCTATCCAAATGCTTGATGAGCGTTGATTTGGGTCTGCCTCCCATGCCAAAAACATTGATTGCTACAATATTTCTATTGGGCTTGGAGGCAATACCTGCAGATGATCCATGTTAATATCGTTTTCTGAGATCTTTTGAATAGAAGATATCATATTGCAGGTTCCTACTGTCAC
Source organism: Pinus tabuliformis (assembly GCA_031772625.1). Lineage (NCBI taxonomy): Eukaryota > Viridiplantae > Streptophyta > Pinopsida > Pinales > Pinaceae > Pinus > Pinus tabuliformis. The sequence continues at coordinate 606,114,376 of CM062815.1, forward strand.
CACTTCCGCCGGATTTATTGGAGGCGGGAGAGCAAAAGTCCCCATTAGTATAGGGTCTTTTAGTAGGCCTACTCCGATATTTTGAAGCGAATGGGGGCTTCCATGGATCATCGGAATGCTTCCCGTAACTTGGGAACTATTGGGGAGAAATGTTTGTTGGTCAACGATTGTAATTCCTCCTTGAAAAGGAAATGCAATCTTCCTAAAGTAGGTCGACACAACGGCAGCCATAGCATATATCTAGGGCCTTCCCAATAGGATGTTGTAATCGAGGTTTCCGTCGATTACTTCGACATCTATTTCTACTATTTTTCCCCCTAGTTCAACTTGCAAGTAACTTAAAATCCCATATTGGGTATATGTTCGTCCATCATATGCTTTTAATGTCATCGAAGATCGCGACAAGGTTGGAGATCCTAAAGTTTTCCAGCAACTCATCGACATAATACATGTAGATGCCCCCTCATCAATAATTGTTCGATGAACAATTTTGTTGAGGGCTTTCACTTGAATGAGGAAAGCTAGTTGAGCTGGTAAGTGAGGATCATATCCTTTGTGATTAAAGGACACAATATTAGAATCCTTTGGGTCTATCCCACCTATTGTTGATAATAAAGCCTGCTTTTGGGAGGGGCAATTTTGCAGTACCTCAAGTGTCGACATAGCCGATGGCGATTGGGCGAAATCTTCCACTATATTATAATGTTATGCTGCTTTGGCACGAGGATTAAATTTTGACTTGTGTACTACTCCCTTTGGCAGTTTTATTGTTAGCTTTGGAATGATGGGCGGCGCAACTTCTGTCGAAGTCGTTGTCGAACTACTAGGTTGATCTTTATCCTTGTTGTTCGACAGCAGTGGATTCATGTAATCTTTATTCCTTGACATTATCAAAGCATCATTTTGCTATTTCGAAACTGAAAACATCAGCACTTGGGACGGGGAAGCATTGTCACTAGCAACCAGATTTTTTCCTGGATTTGGAAACGGATCATTCAATACCGCTGAGGTTTTTGAATTCTTTAAGAATTTTCTAAGCTCAGCTTTATATGGACACTCTCTTGTCCAATGATCCTCATCACATATAAGACATGGACGATTTGGTTTCTTATCTCCAGAAGGGTTTGCAGAAGATTTTTCAGGTGATGATTCTTCCTGTTTCTTCTTCTTCCCTTTGTTTTTCTTCTTGCCTCCTGGTTGCTTGGTTTCTTTGCCTTTATCAGTTGAGACGGCATTTACTTCCGAGGCAAGAAGTTCTTCTTTTGCATTTTGATCAGAAACCTTACAAGCCTTTTTAGATGTAGCCTTTGTTGATTTCGTGTCTGCCGTACCAATCACGCCATCGCCTGCATGAGAGTCATTGTTTGATTTAGGAGGAGGAGGAACGGAAACTTCCGGTCTGGGAGCGTCAGGGATTTTATCATAGAGCGTGTCAGACTAAGTATAAATCAAGTCTAAATATTGCGCATGAGCAATAACTTGCTCTTCGGTGACGACTCCTCCTTTTGCCACATCTTTTGTAATGGAAGGTAATAATGACTTAATAAACCATTCAGCTAAAAGCTGATCAGGAACATACGTTTTTACCATTCTACGACGACGTCGCCACTCATGAATATGATCGGATATGTGAGTGGCCGTCATTTGTTTGAAATTGGTAAGGAGTTCTGTTCCCATTTCGTACCTTATGGGTAACTGAAAATGGGTTAAAAAGGTTGTGGCTAGGGTACTGAAGTTATCAAACAAAGCTCTAGGTAATTCGATATACCATTTTGCTGCCGGACCAGTTAACGTTCTATGAAAAAGGCAAAGCCTAATCGAATCATCATTTAGGGTGTTTGATGAACACCACAGATGAAACGTCATCACATGATTCGACGGGTCTTCACCCGGATTTCCATTAAATTTAGGAATATATGACGAAAGTTTATGCGGAATCGCTGGCCACCAAGGAGCGTAAGTAATTGGATCGTTCATTAACCGATTTAGATCCGGTAACTCTAAAGTCGCCATGATGGGTAACTGTTGATTCAGGTTTGGCGAAGCATACCCAGGATAAGATGGAATTGCTTGAGCAGTTGGTCTTTGCATACCAGCATAATGCATTTGATGCTGGTAACTTTGGTAAGGTTGATGGGCATAACCATTGTAGAATGGTTGATTTTGACCGTTTTGAATATACGGCTGCCCATTATTTGCAAAGATTTGTTGCTCGGATCCTTGGTAAACTTGTTGGAATTGCGGTTGTTGATATTGCACCAGCCATGGTTGTGAAGCCATGTGTTATTGTCCAATACTGGCTGTTTGACCAAGATGAGGGGTAATTGTACCTGTTTGGGCCTGTGTCATTCCACTAGTTGGCGATTGTGGTTGAGTCGCAGGGACAAGAGGCTGTTGCATTACAACCTGAGAAACCTGAGGTTGGCATACAACAGGCAACGCTTGTACTTGCGACATCGTCACAATAGCCGGCGTAGTTGGTATATTAGACATAGGTAAACATTGTTGCATCGAGTATACAACTCTTGGTTGTTGAGGCAGTATTGGCACCCAACTGCTAGATGTAATTCCAGCATAACCTGAATTTTGTTGTGAACTCTCGTATGGTTGTCCTCTTGGAGGAGACAATGAAAGGGTATATTGCCCCCCATACGGCGGTAATCCGGTACTCAAAGGAATTGTTTGTCCTTGAGGACCGGACTGCCCAAATTGACACCGTGAAGGGTCAATTTGCTGAGACTCAACGTAAGAGTTCCCGGATATTATTCCGGATGAACAAATAGGAACGGACCATACTGTCGAAATAGCCCCTGAGTGGGCCCCATCTAGTGATTGAGAGCTAGTTGGGACAGATGGTATGTCGGCAAACATTGTTGGAGTAACAGCAGGAAGTTCTGATGTTGCTGTGTCGGATGACACAGTCCTAGATGTCGATGGTTATTCGGACATTTCTAGTCTATCCAAAAGATTTCCTAGCGATTCTATAGGAGCTTTTGATAACGGTAGACTAATTTCTGATGAAGAAGGATATAGGGTGATCCCGACTTCAAATTGCAATGGAGTACTAGATGGAGGATCCTCCACAATCTCTTCTATAGCAATCAGACCAGGTGGAAGAGGTAGACCGTTAGGTCCGTAAAATATTTCTGGTGCCGAAGAAGGTATAGAATCTGCAGTGACCAATGTTTGGGGAATAACACCATCCGAATCAGCTGTAGATGGAGCTGGTTCAGTAATACAAGTGTTTACCTTCACATTAGGATCAGCTCTACTGTCCTTTGGTGGCTGCAGAACTTCTTCTGTAAAGGCAGGGATACCAGAAATGTTTGGAGTAACCGGAGTCTCCGATGGTGTTGGAACACTTGTTCTAACTTTACCAGGGGATTTGGAACCGATCAAACGAGTTCGCTTTGGCCGTAATAGTTTTGATTCTGGAGACAAAGATGGTTGACTCGTAAGTCTCTACGAATGACGAGGTTTCAATTGACTTTCTTCCATGATTGCGGATTACTCGATCAACTAAAAATCAAGGGGAAATATGTTTCCAAATTAAATGAATTTTAGACGCTTTGACACAACTTGTTTTTTAAAATTTTCAGAGTCAAGAAAAAACAAAAGATGACTCTAGTCGCCTTCAATTTTTAATGAGCTTGAAGTGACAAGTGCTCAGATGGACCTTTTCCTTTAAGGAGCCTGAAAAGGAAGGAAAGAGACTACTCTGGAAATCTAGACAGAGGGATTACCAAACCAATCGCAAAACTACAGAATACTTTTTACGGTACAGAAGTCAATCTTCCCAAATGCTGTGTTCAGTGCATTGTGATCAATAGGGCGGCAGACACAGCTTCCTATGGATAAAGGATAAAGCCTATTGTGGTCTCCCAATATATACTCGACGGTACGTGGGAGCACAAGTCCGTACTGGCACTTATCGTCTCAAAGTGGAGGAATCACCCAACCAGCAATGAAAACAACAGTTACCAGGCTTAACGACGCCGAAATACGTCTCTAGCCTAGACTTCTAAATGTTGTGCGTTAGGTTCCAAAGTGTTTTTAGGTTCATTAAATTTATTTTATAGTTGATCTTGCTTAAGGAATTTGCCTTTCAGGTTCACCGCGTGATGTAGATATACAATTTCCTAAAATGCAATCTAACATGATAAACAATCGTTTAATCTTCTTTTTGCAATGAAAATCCTAGCTACTAAGGAAAGAGAGACGATATGCTTTCAACATAGAGTAGAGAGCACACACTATATGCATTGTCCTAAATCAAACCAACAAACAGTCTATATGCAAATGCACATGCATGTATTTGTTTTCAGCCTTCTTAATGTGTGAATGATAAAAAGAAAGCTAAGAGCAAATCTGAATTATTTTTCAAAGCGACATTACTAACAAGTTTCTTTTCAAGACAAAATGAAGACAATGATGACACTTTGTTATTTGGAATTGAAAACTTGCTTTCGACACTTAAAAAACTATTAATTCAAATCAAATATAAGAGTAACAGTGTAATTGACTATCAAGAACAATCGGATTCTCTTCTATGGCTGAAAACGACACTTGTGACACTTCCAAATCAAGAAACGATAGTTCAATTACGCTACTTCTTTGTAAAAGATAACTGAAAATGGATCACAATACATAAAAACATTTACAGTTCTTTGCAAAATAGAGGTGGAATAATGGCAAGGAAGGGGGTTTCCAACAGAGGTATACTGACTACAGACAGCAAAACTCCTGAATAGAGCTGAAAAGAGTGAAAAAAACAAAGTCTGAAGGCAAAATTAGCCCTTTCTGATCAGCGCACCTGTTACACAAGGATTCCAGTATGCATCCCACCTACAGCACACGGGAAGTACGATGCATACTAATATCCTTGAAGGGAGGGTGCGATGGTACTGTGTGAGACTTTTGATCCAGTTCTTGATCACAGTTTGCAGCACAGTTCAGGATTTTGGCCGAGCAAGTGATAATCAGTAAATAAATCACAAGGGTATATCTAAGGAAGTTACTAGAGCCACCACAAGGGCAATTAGAGAGCTTGTAAATCAATTTTTCAGTTCATAAACAAAACCCAGAGATAGACTGAAGCAGCATTGATCTACTTTTCACTTGCATAGCAAATGCAGTTCAAAGGCTAGCTGGCTTGACTCCAGGCTCCGTTTGTAAGTTTATAAAGCAAACAAATATAGACAAACAAAAAAATTATTCACTTCCCAGTGGAGTCGCCATTTTGTTATCGGGAAATCTAGTGTCTATGCAGAGCTGCTAGTCCCACTAAGGCTGGTAGCTACCTTAGAAACAAACAAACTAAAACCTCTTTCGTTTTCCTTTATGAGAGGTAGATAAGAGGGGAAAGAAGGAGACCAACCTCTGTCTTGTGCTTGGTTCCTTGCTTGATTCCTCTCCCTTCTGATAGATCTTTGCCACTTGCTTCCTCATTTACCCAGCTTCAAAGAGTACCTGTAGAATCAAAGCAACATAACACTATCCAAGAACAAAGATCTACTATCATAAACAATATAGGACCAGATATATATTGACCACACAAATGCATATATCATCAATCATACAATAATGTGGAGGAAAACTCGAATAACTTTATTAATAATCAAGAATAGAAAAGAGGATTACAACCAATTGTTCTGACCTAGTGTCATCCTCTCAGCAAGAAAGCCCTTCTTCACCTCATGAAAAGCTTAGATCACCCAACACTATGATGTTACACCAAGAAACCAACAGCACTTCTTTACAAGATACAAAATTCTAGCCTCTGGATCTCTGGGATGAGGGATCCATATATAGATGTTTGCAAGGGGGGTGAGTCAGCTTCTGAGATTTGATTAGTGTCCTCTGTCTGATAGTTCTTGATTCCACTTGGAGATTGATGATCTCTTACTCATCCCTGGGCAAATGCAGAGAGGCAAGTGTCACAGGAGAAGTTTCTGGAAGATTCCATGATCCTCCACCTCACAGATTGACCCTGCCATTTGTCCACTTTCACCCATCTCACCCCATAGAAGGGCTCTTCAGTATGCATCACACCTCCCGTGTGCATTTAGGTGGGATGCAACGCACTTTGACCATGGAGCAAGTGAGATGGTCCAGTTTTGACTAGTTCTGAGTAGTTTTTCATGGAGAACTTCTGGGCGATGCTGTAATCAGTTGACCTTGTTCTTTTAGGGGTTGGAACAACACTTTTAGGGACTTAGGAGCCCTTGGTTTATGTAAATTTATGATTAGGGTTGCAGTGCCCAAAAATGTCTATAACAACGATGAGGCACACAGCTAATTTTTGCATCCAGAACTGAAACCTAAGAAGTTCAATGGAAAGGAGAAGAAGAATGATGTTGCTATTCAGCAGGACTTGGGATCAAATTTAGGCAATGAAACAACAGTTACAGCCACAGGTATTAAAGGTAAAGATTATGAAGCATCCACAAGTAATTCTGCACAATCTGTTGATAATGAAAATAATGAGAGGGAAAGAAATGAGTTTTTTCGTATTAGAGTGATTTCTAAGCATAATAAGGTTGATAATTTATTTGATAGTGGGTCACAAGTAAATTTGATTTCTAAAACAATTGTAAAGAAATTGGGAATACAAACAAAACCTCATGAGAAGCCATATCCATTAGGTTGGGTGTGTGATAAAACAAAGCTACAAGTAACGAGACAATGTAAACTTAGGTTTTCTATTGGATCAACATTTGTAGATGAGGTTGAGTTAAACATAGTTCCATTGGATATATGTGGTATTGTTTTGGGAAGTCCATACTTGCATGATAGAAAAGCTATTTTCTATAGAGCTAAGAATAAGTATCAACTCACTAAATATGGAATAGAATATATTGTAAGAGCTCATAAACTTAAAGGTAATTATTCTCTCATAAATTCAAGAAAGATGAAAATAATTGTGAATTCAAGTAAGAAATTTTTACTAATGATTGTAAAGGCAAAGGATCCTGATAAATCCAATGCATTTGAAGGTTGTGATTATAAATAGAAAGTTGATTTAGTTAAATTTGTTTCAAAATATGATGTTTTATTTCAAGAACCTAAAGGTCTGCCACCCAAGCGAGAAATAGTACATGATATTTATTAGCAGCAAGATGCTCCATTACCTAACATTGGAATGTATAGGTTGTTAGCTTTAGAGAATGCAGAGATAAAGAAGTAGGTAAAGGAGTTGCTCAATAAAGGGTTTATACGACCAAGCACATCACCATGTGGATCTCCAATCGTGCTGGTGAGAAAGAAAGATGGTTCGTGGAGAATGTGCATTGATTATAGAGTGCTAAATAAAATAACAATCAAGAATCGTTATCCTCTTCCTCGTATTGATGATTGTTAGATCAATTAAAGAAGCAGTTTACTTTTCTAAGCTAGATTTATGAAGTGGCTATCAGCAGGTCATAGTTGCAAAATAGGATGCATGGAAGACTACTTTCAAGACAAAGCAAGGACTGTATGAATGGTTGGTTATGCCTTTTGGCTTAACTAATGCTCCTGCTACATTTATGAGAGTCATGAATGATGTACTCAGACCATTTATTAATGATTTTGTAATTGTTTATTTAGATGACATTCTTGTTTTTAGTAAGACATGGGAAGACCATGCAAAGCATGTGAAGCAGACTTTAGATGCTTTAAAAAGAGAAAATCTCTATGTAAAACTATCAAAATGTGAATTTGGCAAAACATCCTTAAATTATTTGGGTTATATTGTAGGGGGTGGTGAATTGAAGATAGACCCCTCTAAGGTTGAAATCATTGTGAACTGGCCTAAACCCAAATTTGCTATAGAGGTTAGGAGTTCCCTAGGGGTAGCACAATACTGGAGAAAGTATATTTCTAACTTCTCATTGATTGCAGCTCCATTACATGCCTTAACAGGATTGAAACAGGTGTTTAAGTGGGGAGGCAAACAGCAGAAAGCCTTCAACACCTTAAAAGAAAAAATCAGTATAGCACCAGTACTAGCACTGCCAGATCTTCAACATCCATTTGAGATTGAGATAGATGCCATTGACTATGCCATGGGAGTAGTGTTGATGCAACACGGAAAACCCATATGCTATCATTCTGAGACATTTACTTCTGCAGTAGTTAACTATCCTACATATGATAAAGAATTGTATGCATTAGTACAAAGTGTGAAAAAGTGGAAACATTACATAATGGGTAAAAAAACAATCATACATACAGATCATCAACCACTTTAGTATTTGCACTCACAAAATAAATTGCAGCAATCAAGACATTATAGATGGATGGGTTTTCTACAGCAATTTCATCTTGTCATCAGATATAAGAAGGGCATACGCAATAAGGTTGCAGACATGTTATCAAGACCAATCATAAATGCATCTACTATACTTAAGCATAACTTAGTAATGCATGAAAGTTACATTAAACAATATGCCCAAGATGTAGATTTTAAAGATGTATATGCAACTTTAAGTCATGGCAAGAAAGTAGAAGAATTGGATTATTATGTAAAGGACCAACTCTTGTATCATTTGGGAAAGTTATAAATTCCACAAACTGAAAGAGTTAACATAATTCGAGAAGAACATACTTCTCTCATCTCAGGTCATTTTGGTGTAAGTAAAACAGTTGCACAATTGCAAAGGTTTTGTTATTGGCTAAGAATGCATGAGACAGCTTCTAGATATATCAAAGTGTGTACAATGTGTGCTACAAGCAAACCCAATAATAGAAAATTAGGCTTGTACACTCCACTTCCAATTCCTTCTCGTCCTTGGGAAAGTGTTTCCATGGATTTTGTTGGGGGATTGCCAAAATCTAGGAAAGGTCATGATTATTTGTATGTTGTTGTGGATAGGTTCAATAAAATGTGTATCTTAATACCATGTAACAATCAGGTTACAGTTGAACAAACAACAAAGTTGTTCTTTCAGAATGTATGGGTTCATTTTGGGTTACCCACTTCTATTATATCTGATCGAGATTCTCGATTTGTTGGGAAGTTTTGGTCAAGTTTATGGGAGTTGATGGACACCAGGTTGAAGAAGAGCACAACATTTCATCCACAAACAGATGGTCAAACAAAAGTGGTCAACAAGACATTGATCCAGTTGCTTAGAGGCTATTGCAGCAAGCATCCCAAGCTTTGGGATGAGCATTTGTGTTATGTGCAGCAGGCTTACAACCATGCCAAGCACTCTTCTACTCAGAGATCTCCTTTTGAGACTTGTTTTGGTTTTATCCCAAATTCTCCCTTGGATTTTGTCTTTGGTAAAGACATAGCAGTTGATGGACACAATGATGTGGACAAAGCAACCAAGTTCATTGAACAAATCCAGGAAATTCACCAGGCAGTACAAAAATAGTTGGAAATAAGTCAAGCCAAGTACAAGGCAAGACATGACAAGCATCAAGTTGAGCATAGTTTTCAAGTTGGTGATCAAGTCTAGCTGTACATCAACAAAGACAGATGCAGGGTGAAGGTAAGAAGCTAAAACCAATAAGGTATGGACCTTTCAAGATACTTGATAAAATTGGTGAAAATGCTTTTCGCCTTGATTTGCTAGCTTATATGCAGATCTATTCAGTTGTTAATGCATAAAACTTGAGATTGTATGAATCTTCATTAATTGAAGATCCTGAAGAGAAAAGTCAGTTGCCTTCTATTGGGGATTTGTTACCTGAATATCTCAATGAGTTACAGGAGGACATAGTTCTGGATAGGAAGGTAAGAACTATGCATCAAGGGGATGTTGAGCACCTGAGAGTAGGACTCAAAGGTCCAAATCCAAGAAAGGCACGATGGATAGAAATTGGACAAGTGAGGGAACTGTATCCTCACTTGATCGATGCCTAAAACCAACTTTTGGTGGTCCAAAAGCTTTTCAATGGGAAGGCGTAATCCAAAATGGATCTTGAATAGAACCTCTAAGTCTAAGTCTTCAAATATGTTAAAAAACACAAATAGAGTATGGCGAAGAAACAATGACAGAATGGCGAAAAACCCAAATGCAGTGAGGAGTGAAGAAGCGCAGGGTTAATGCCCCAGAGCTGTTGGATCTACGGGATCAACGAACGAGATTGAATTGCATGCAAATCCAAGAATAGAACCAAGTCAAACTTTGAACTAGAGAATCAATGGCTACATTAGCAGGACATGTGGCAACCCAGGATAGAGTCATAGGTTTCTGGTGATGTCAGTGTAGTGGATGAGGTGGTAGTCGGAGATTGGCTCATGGCATCAAAGATGCGGAATAGGGTAAAAGTGGGAAAACGTGATTAATGATGTTAAACATTGTTTACTGCTAAACCTCATTAGGCAGTGGACCCGATGGATTTATGAATAAAATAGAGAACCTTTTGAGTTCTATGGTAAACGGTATTTTGGGCAGGCTTCAGGCGGTAAGTGGTATTGGAAGGGTTGCCTCTGATTCCATACATTGACAGACACATAGCACGCCACAGGAGAGAGAAAATTTCTTTTTCGGGCAGGTAATCTCCTTGCAAGTGGGCCACCCAAAATGGCCATCAACCGTTGGATTAGCGATCATGGATCAGATGGTGGAGATTGAGCGAGCTGTTTGATGATCGGGTTGGATGCGAAATTTCAGATGAAGGCATATCAAATGGTGCGGAATGTCAAGGGGCATTGGCAAACGAGACATGACAGCTGTTCGATCCATCTGTTTCATGATTTGTGTCAAAGGAAGGCCAACGGTCGGGTCCACCCACGCTCACCGGTCCCTTCATTGGTAAACAGTTACAGTTTCCATGAGGGTAACGAAATGGTGTTAAAAATGATGATTAACACAGAAAACACAGAGATGCAAATAGAGGGACAGAGGCACGAAGAGGGAGAGGCTAGTACTCTTTTAGACTCGAGGATTTCGAGTGAATCCCTGTGTTAATGTCACTATTGTGTTGAGACTCTATTTGAGCTCACACTTGTAATAATCTATTCTTGAAAACATAATATAGAGGTAAACATTGATAGCTTGCACAAGGAGACGTAGCCAAGGGGTTTGGTAAACTCCTTCATTATTTTTTCTATGTTGATGTGTTGAATTGTTATGTTTTACAGTTGTTAAATGTCTATATTATTCACAATATTTTCAATCCATTGCACTAAGTAATATAAGCATTCCTACACATGAATCTGTAATACATTTTCTTCCTGATTTAGTATCCATTTCGGATCATGGACTTACTTCAAGATTTCATCTACTCTACTCTCACGATCCTGGAAAGTGGATTTAGCATATTTCCCCAATGTGCAACCTTTGTAGATGTCCCGCTGGTCAAGGGAGCCTTTAGGGAGGTTGATGGTAATTTGTTGCATCATCTTCAAGGCACCATGGTGTAGATGACCCAATATCCTATGCCAGAGTTCACCAATATCTCTACTTGGAACTTTATCAGCCTTGATGCTCAATGTAGCACAATCTCCCACCTCTAGTTTGTATAGGTTCTTCAGTCGAACCCCTATCTCCTTGATCTGAAAATCACTTATGAATGATCTCAGTTAATTAATGTAGGTATTACAAACTCATGTGTTGGTGTGTGTGTCTATATTATCTTAGGCAATGGATCGATAAGATTGCAAAATAAACAGACACTAGAAAATAGTAAGAGAAACACAGCAAGAAAACGCAAAACACAACAATTTAATAAGGAGTTCACCCAATCCTCCTGGGCTACATCTCCTGGTCTAGCTTTTAGTGGTGGCCTTTTCTATTGTGTCTTTAAAGCAAAGTTTTTACAATGAGGAGATCAATTTGAGTCTCCTGTAACAGATGATGCTTAGTAGGGTGGTACTTGGATTCCCCAAGCCACTAGAGTACACAGACTCCCCCTTACCAAGTCTCGACCTCAACTGGTCTTAATAGCATGAGTCCAATTTGGAACTCAGTAACCGACAGATATCCTCATAGGGATTACTTGAACCTCTTAAGCCTTCTTGATTCTGTCTGCTTGATGCTTCCTTAGCTTTGCAGGTTAGCTTGACTTCTCTGTTCTCTGCTTCTTGCTTCACTCTATATTCTATCTCCTCTGTCTCCTTCTGTTCTCTATCTATTCATGGCTTAAAGCCAATTTGTCCCTTGACTGTTTGCTTCCTCTTCCATCTCTTCGGATCGCCTGCCTCTGTCTGTTGGAATTCCCTGCTTCTGTGTCATTGCCACTGTGTAATGTTTCACAGAGAGGTAGCCACTTGTCTCCTTATGAACTGAGCGCCAGTTTTTCCTCAAACGGTCGTTATTTCGGTTATTCTATTAAATGATTCATCTGCCAACCCAGCGTCATGTCAGACCCCAAATGTCATATGCCTCAGCCTATTCTTCTATCAAATCCGGTCTCCCATTGGGTGTAATCTCCGCCATTGATCTGGGGCCTCCAGATCCTACGGTCATCTCTTTTATCGCATGGGTGACTTGCTCAACTGTTACCCTACGATAAGAGTGGTTTTCTCTCTCATCCGCTGGACACACGTCATTCAATGTATGGCATCGCTTGGTCCTCTGCCAAACCCACTTACCGCCCGAAATGCCTCCGATATTTCACTAGTTTTGGAGCGCGGGATGCACCTATCGGTTTTAGTGCTTTTCCCATGGTTTTCTCTATTTTCACATGACCAGGTGCCGGGGCTTTTCCTTCTCTGATTTTTTTATCCTGCGATGCGCGATTGCACTAATCGTGAATCAGAAATGGCCTCTGTTTTCTGATTCGGACTCCCTATTTTCTAGTTTGCACCACTACGCGGTCTCCATGGGCCAATGGTCAGCGCGCTTTGACCGAGGGTCCTCGTTGTTCCATGCTGGCTACAAACTACCACTGTCCAGAGGTCCTTCCTAATAGCTCATTGTTTACAAGATTTTGTAGTCTGTCATAATTTGAAATAGTCATAGAAACTCTGATAATTTTCAAGGATCCAATTTGGATCATGGCCTTCCCACTGAAAAAGCTTTTGGACCACCAAAAGTTGGTTTTCAAGCATCAGCTAAGTGAGGTTACAATTTTCTCACTTGTCCAATATCTATCCATTTTGCACTGCTCGGCTTTGAACCCTTGAGCCCAATTCTGAGGTACTCAACATCTCCCCTGCGCATCGTTCTCACCTTCCTGTCCAGAACTGTGTCTTCCTGCAATTCATTAAGATATTCAGGTAGCAGGTCATCAATAGAAGGCAATTGACTCTCTTCTTCAAGATCTTCAATTAACGAAGGTTCAAATAGTCTCAAGCTATCTGCATTTACGACTGAGTAGATGTGCATGTAAGCTAGTAGATCAAGGCGAAAAGCATTCTCACCAATTTTCTCAAGTATCTTGAAAGGTCCATACCTGATAGGCTTTAGCTTTTTACCTTCACCTTGCATCCTATCCTTGCTGATATACAGCCAGACTTGATCACCAACTTGGAAAATATGCTCCATCCGATGCTTGTCATGCCTTGCCTTGTATTTGGCCTAGCTCTTTTCCAGTTGTTCCTATACTGCCTGGTGGATCTCTTGGATTTGTTCAATGAACCTAGTTTCCTTGTCCACATCGATGTGTCCCTCAACTGTTGTCTCCTTACCAAAGACAAATTCTAAGGGAGACCTTGGTGTGAAACCAAAACAGGTCTCAAAAGGATATCTTTGTGTGGAAGAATGTTTGGCTCGGTTGTAAGCATGCTGCACATAACACAAATGTTCATCCCAAAGCTTAGGATGCTTGTTGCAATATCCCCTGAGCAACTGGATCATTGTCCTATTGACTACTTATGTCTGGCCATCAGTTTGTGCATGGAAAGTTGTGCTTTTCTTTAGTTTGGTGTCCATCAATTCCCATAGACTTGACCAAAACTTTCCCACAAATCGGGTGTCTCGATCAGATATAATGGAAGTGGGTAATCCAAAATGAACCCATACATGTTGAAAGAACAGTTTTTCAATTTGTTCAGCTCTAATCTGTTTATTACAAGGTATCAAAATACATATTGTGTTGAACCTATCCACAACAACATACAGATAATCATGACCTTTCCTAGATTTAGGCAGTCCTCCAACAAATTCCATGGAAACACTTTCCCAAGGATGAGAAGGAACTAGTAATGGAGTGTACAAGCCTAGTTTTCTATTGTTGGGCTTGCTTTTAGCACACATAGTACACCCTCTTACATATCTAGAAATTGTCTCGTTAATTTTTGGCCAATAACAAAATCTTTGCATGCAACTGTTTTACTTACCCCAAAGTGACCTGATATTAGAGAAGTGTGTGCTTCTCAAATTATCTTTACTCTTTCAGTTTGTGGAATGCATAACTTCCCACAATGATATAAGAGTCAGTCCTTTATATGATAATCCAATTCTTCTACTCATTTGCGTTGACTTAAAGTTGCACATACATCTTTGAAGTCTATATCTTGATCATATTATTCAATGTAGCTCTCATGTAACATAGAATTATGATTAAGTATAGTAGATGCATTTATAATGGGTCTAGATAACATATCCGCAACTTTATTGTGTATGCCCTTTTTATAATGACTAAATGAAACTTTTGTAGAAAACCCATCCATATATAATGTCTTGATTGCTGCAACTTAGTTTGGGAGTGTAGATATTGAAGTGGTTGATGATCAGTATGTATAACTATTTATTTTCCAATTAAGTAATGTTTCCACCTTTTCACACTCTGTACTAGTGCATACGATTCTTTGTCATATGTGGGATAGTTAACTACTGCAGAATTAAATGTCTTAGAATGATAACATATGGGTTTACCATGTTGTGTCAACACTGCTCCCATGGCATAGTCACTGGCATCCGTTTGGATCTCAAATGGTCTCTGAAGATCAGGCAGTGCTAGTATTGGTGTTGTACTAATCTTTTCTTTCAAGGTGTCAAAGGCTTTCTATTGTTTGCCTCCCCACTGAAACACCTTGTTCAATCCTGTTAAAGCATGTAAGGGAGCTACAATTAAGGAAAAGTTAGAAATGAACTTTCTCCAATATTGTGTTGCTCCTAAGAAGCTCCTAACTTCTGTAGCAGATTTGGGTTTGGGCCAGTTTACAATCACTGCCACCTTAGAGGGATCTATCTTCAATTCACCACCCCCTACTATATGTCCTAGATAATTCAAATATGTTTTGCCAAATTCACATTTTGAGAGTTTAACATAAAGTTTTTCTCTTTTCAAAACATCTAGTCTCTGCTTAACATGCTTTAAATGTTCTTCCCATGTTTTGCTAAATATCATAATGTCATCCAGATACACAATAAAAAAATCATAAAGGAAAGGTCTGAGTACATCATTCATTATTCTCATGAAAGTAGCAGGAGCATTAGTTAAGCAAAAGGCATAACCAGCCACTCATACAATCCCTGCTTTTTTTTGAAAGAAGTCTTCCATGCATCTTGTTCTACAACTTTGACCTGATGATATCCACTATGCAAGTCTAACTTGGAAAAATAAACATCTTCTTTCAATTGATCTAACAGATCATCTATGCAAGGAAGGGGATAACGATTTTTTATTGTTATCTTATTCAGTGCTCGGTAATCAATGCACATTCTCCACGAGCCATCTTTCTTTCTCACCAAAACGATTGGTGACCCACATGGTGATGTGTTAGGTCTAATGAGCCCCTTCTTCAGCAACTCTTGCACCTGCTTCTTGATTTTTGCATTCTCTAAAGCAGAAAATGTGTACATTCTAATGTTAGGCAATGGAGCATCTTGCTGCAGATTAATTTCATGCACTATTTCCTTTTTGGGTGGCAGACCTTTGGGTTCTTGAAACAAAATATCATACCCTAAAACAACTTTTTCTAAATCATCTTGTTGTTTAGAATCACAACCCTCAAATACATTGGTTTTATCATGTTTCTTTTCCTTTACAACCATCAGTAAAAATGGTTTGCATGAATTTATCATTTGTTTCATCTGCCCTGAGTTTATGAGAGTGTAATTATTCTTGAGCTTATGAGCTCTTACAAAGTATTCGATTCCATCTTTAACGAGTGGATACTTGTTCTCAGCTCTATAGAAAATAGCTTTTCTATCATACAAGTAAGGACTTCCTAAAACAATTCCACATATATCCAAAGGAATTATGTCTAACTCAACCTCATCTACAAAGGTTGACCCAAAAGAAAACTTGAGTTTGCATTGTCTAGTCACTTGTAGTTGTGCTTTATCACTTAACCATCCTAATGGGTATGGTTTCTTGTGAGGTGTAGTCAGTAATCCCAACTTCTTTACAATTGCTTCAGAAATTAAATTTACTTGTGAGCCACTATCAAACAAATTATCAATATTTTGATGTTTGGAAATAACTTGAATATGGAAAAGCTCATGTCTTTTTCTCTGATTTTCTTCATCAACAGTAGATTGTGAAAAATTACTAGTAGATGCTTCAGAATTCTTACCTTTTATACCTGTGGCTGCAATGGTTTTTTTATCTCCTGAGTCTGACCCCAAATCTTTCTAAATAGTTGTAGCAGTCTTCTTCTTCTTGCCCTTGAACTTCTTGGGTCTTAGCTCCGAATGCAGAATCCAATAGTGCTCATCATCATGCCCATCCTTCTTACAGTGAGTGCATGAAGATTTTCTTTTCTGTGCAGTGTTGTCCTTCCTTGCTTTCCATTTCTGTTTTCTTTTCTCCTTATTCTTGCTTGCAGTGGGTTGGGATGATCCCCAAACTTCTGGGTTTCCATTCTTTCCTCTAGCTTTTAGATGCGTAGCTTGAACAAATACCTCATCTATACTAGTGGGATTAAACATGAGGATAGTGTGCCTCATGTAGTTGTGTAGGCCACTGATGTACTTCAACAAAGTCTCAGGTGAGTCTAATGAGATTCCTAGAATCAATGCTCTCTTCCTAAATTCTTGGGTGTAACCTTGTACACTTTTCCCTTTCAACTGACAAAGAGTTTGCCAGCTCATCATGGCTTGTTGCATGTAGGCCAGTGGATAGAACTAATTTTCAATTGGAGAAACAAATTCACTCCAGACTGAAAGAGTCTTACCATGTCTCTTCATGTCAGCTTGGGTCCTGCCTTCCCACCAAACCAAGGTAGTGCCTCCAAGGCGTAGGCTGGCCAGCTAAATCTTGCTCTTGTCTGAGTCGATACTCTACACTCTGTAATAAACATCAATTTGTCTAATCCAATTGTCCAGCTTTTCTGCATTCAACTCTCCATCATATATTGGTAAATCAAATTTAACATCTAGTTTAATCAGAGATGTCTTCTTTTTATTTTCAGGGCTATTAGGAGGTGTGAGAAAGCTTTCTTCTTTCCCCTTTCATTTTGAGTGGTCATGGAGGAGAGACAATTCTTCTCCTTTATCTTATTTGGAGCCTGATGAATCTTCATCTTTATGTTTTCTAAAGTCCTTATACATTTCCTCTACCATGGACCTTATGGCCAGGAAACTATCTATAAATTGAGGGTCTCGCCCCACAGAACCTTCCTCTAACATTGTCTTCTAAGGATAGACTCTCCCAATTTCAGGATTAGTTCCGACCAACTCTCCTTCTCCTAATTTGAGATTTGATCTAGTTAGCATTCAACAACTAAATCTAGCACAAGCTTGTCTAACCTTAACAACCTATAGCTCTAATACCACTTGATCTGAAAATCACTTATGAATGATCTTAGTTAATTAATGTAGGTATTACAGACTCATGTGCTGGTGTGTGTGTCTATATTATCTTAGGCAAAGGATCGATAAGATTGAAAAATAAATAGATACTGGAAAACAGTAAGAGAAACACGACAAGAAAACGCAAAACACAACAATTTAATAAGGAGTTCACTCAATCTTCCTGGGCTACGTCTCCTGGTCCAGCTTTTAGTGGCCTTTTCTATTGTGTCTTTAAAGCAGAGTTTTTACAATGAGGAGCTCAATTTGAGTCTCCTGTAACAGATGATGCTTAGTAGGGTGGTACTTGGATTCCCCAAGCCACTAGAATACACAGACTCCCCCTTACCAAGTCTTGACCTCAACTGGTCTTAATGCGATGAGTCCAATTTGGTACTCAGTTCCTGACAAATATCCTCATAGGGATTGCTTGAACCTCTCAAGCCTTCTTGATTCTGTCTGCTCAATTTTGCATTAGCTCTGTAGGTCAGCTCGACTTCTCTGTTCTCTGCTTCTTGCTTCACTCTCTATTCTGTCTCCTTTGTCTCCTTCTGTTCTCTGTATGTTCATGGCTTAAAGCCAATTTGTCCCTTGACTGTTCGCTTCCTCTTCTGTCTCTTTGGATCGCCTGCCTCTGTCCGCTGGAATTCCCTACTTCTGTGTCATCACCACTATGTAACTTTTCACAGAGAGGTGGCCACTTGTCTCCTTATGAACTGAGCACCAACTTTTCCTCGAACAGTCGTTACTTTGGTTATTTTGTGAAATGATTCATCCGCCAGCTCAGTGGTCATGTCAGACCCCAAATGTCATATGCCTCAGCCTATTATTCTGTCAGATCCGGTCTCCCATCGGGTGCAATCTCCACCATTGATCCGGGGCCTCCAGATCCTACGGTCATCGCTTTTATTGCACAAGTGACTTGCTCGATTGTTACCCTACGATGAGAGTGGTTTTCTCTCTAATTCGCTGGACACGCGTCATTCAATGTATGGCATCGCCATGGTCCTCTGCCAAACCCACTTACTGCCCGAAATGCCTCCGATATTCCACTGGTTTTGGAGCGTGGGACTCGCCTATCGGTTTTAGCACTTTTCCCATTGTTTTCTCTATTTTTCACATGACCAGGTGTCGGACCTTTTCCTTCTCTGAGGTTTTTATCCTACGATGCGCGATGCACTAATCACGCATTAGAAATGGCCTTTGTCTTCTGATTCCGACTCCCTATTTTCTAGTTCGCACCACTGTGCAGTCTCCATGTGCCAACGGTTAGTGCGCTATGACCGAGGGTCCTCGTTTTTCTGTGCTAGCTACAAACTGCCACAGTCCAGAGGTCCTTCCTGATAGCTCATTTTTTACAAGATTTTGGAGTCTGTCATAATTTGAAACAGACATAGAAACTCTAATAATTTTCAAGGATCCAATTCGGATCACTCCTTCACTTGCACAATATCTATGTGTCTTGGAAAGGCTTTCCCTTTACTTAAAATTACATCATAGTGATGATCCTCCAAAACTTCTACAAAGATCGAGTTCTTTTTCAACCCGAGTACAAACATAACATCTTTGAGGGGAAGAGGAGAGGTTTTCTCCCTCTCAAAGGTGGCAATACCAATTCCTGTTGCATTGTACCTCCCATCATCCCCCATTTCGATATGCATCTACAGATCCTTCTCCTCTAGGCTACTGAAAAATGACTTGCACCCTTTCATATGCAATGAGGCACTAGAATCAAGGTACCACACACTCCCCATAATAGTGCTAGACATGCATGTTATTGGGGTGAAATCTAATTCGAATTGTGAAGCCATTACTTCACCTGTTGCTCCTCTTCAAGGCTTCCTAGTAGACTTCTTCTGTGGACATTTTGGTGCATAGTACCTGAACTTGTGGCAATGGAAGCACATGATCTTGCACAAGTATTTCGTCTTGCCATTATTTTGGTTGGATTCAAGATTGCCTCAGTTCTTCTTCCCTTTTCCCTTCTTCCCCTTTCGAACCAAGGCAAAATTTTCTTCATCTTGTGCTCTAGATGAAGTTCCATCCTGCTTACTTCTCCTAAACTCTTCTTGAACCAAATCGGACCACAACCATTCCCAATTTGGTAATTTTTCCCTTCCATTCATAGAGCCCTGGTCGCTGTGCCATAATTTTGGAAGGCCTAGAAGAGCTAGGCTCATCAAGTCATCATTTGGAACAGTCACACCAACCCCTCAAAGCTCATCTCGAACTTGTGTAAATCTAGTGAGATATTACATAATTGTAACATTATTTTACATTTTAATGTCTCAAAGTTTGTCTTTTAGGGCCAATTTTCTATGGTCATTATTATTTTTGAATAGCTAAGTCAGTCGCTTCCACGTAAGAAATGGTTTCTCTTTGCCATGGAAATTTGAGACCACATGGTCCCTCACACCTTCTAGTAGAATTCTCATAGCCTTGCAACATCCTTCTTCCATTGGGCTAATTGTTGTGTAACCAACTATGGAGGTTTGCAATGCCAGTTTTAACATATTCTAATACACCATTTTCATCAAGCATTGCTTCCATTCGATACTTCTAGCCTATGAAGTTAAATCTACCCTCTAGGGCATACCTTAGCCTGTTGAAAGATATTCTCCTGATCCTCAAGAAAAACTTCTGCAAGAAGTCTGCAAATTCAAAATTCTTGAGAGGAAAGTTCGAAATACTGGTTCTAATGTGAATTTAGGGCTCCGATACCATGTAGAAATTTGATAGAAATTGCAACCGCTCAAGAATTCTAACTAAAAATTATGACACAATTCTACTCTACTAATCCACAGAATGAAATTCACAATTTAGAACAACATGGATAGACATGTTGTAGAAATTCCCACTGTAGATCAACAGATTATGCAATATACTAAAGAAAAATACAAGATCTACTTCTACAACAAATTTTGCGGAAGCTTAATCGAATATGAGAAAGATAAATTAGAACACATATAACTGAGAATGAGAAAGCAATCACACATGAACACAGAAGAATACTCTAGGGAAAGCCTCAGCCTAAAACCCCGATCTCTGTGTTATCATACAAGTGGAAATATGTTCAGATTACAAAAAGAATCAGCTCACAAGCTATCCTGCTCAACTGCTGCTCATAGACAGTGAAAGGCTTCTCACAAACCTTCTCCTCTGCCCTCAAAGCCTCCTATTTCCTTGCGCCGTTTTCCTGGGGGTCCAGTGCTGCCACCTGTGTGAATTGGCCTCTTCACACACTCACTAACCTCTGATCTAACTGCACAATCCTAAAGGAGATCATTCCTTCTGCATGGATGAGTTTCCTATATAGGAAAAAATCCTCTAATTGATAGTACATTGTCCCTTCCTTTGATCTCAACTGGGTCTCTAATTGAACTGACATGCATGAGTTATTTATGAGAGAATATTTAGTTATCTGAAGTGCAGCAGTTACATGCATGCATGCATTAACTAACTGAACTCACAATTAATTCAACAAACTGTTTGAATTAATCTAACTAGACTTGACTCGGTTAACTGAGCCAACTAATTACAACTCATCCTTTTCTCTTTAACTAATGGATAAAGTCCTCAATTAATGGAGAAACTATTGCATGTCCCCACATAGGCTTCATGTTTGATTTTCTACAACTAATTAACTCAAGATGAATTAATTAATTATTTTACAAATAGTTGCTAAGATCAAATTTTAATTTTACTTCTCTAATATAGTTCAGGGACTAACTAAAATAGGAATCTAACCTGAAATTCTATTTATAGCAATGTTATTTTTAGCACTTCCATTTTTCATTCCTTGTTGCTATGTCCAACACTAGTACCCTAACTGCTATTTATAGCAGTGCTATTTTTAGCACTTCTATTTTTAGCATTTCTTGTTGCTATTTTCAACACTCCCTCTCAACAAGAAAGGCATTCAACTCAAACCCAATCCTGAACCTTTAGAATGTTCTACATGCAACACTTCTCCCAGGTGTTGTTGCTCCAACAACTCTAGAAACAAAAAAATCTCCCAACTAACCTTCCTGTTGGGCTAGAAACATCCTCTGATGCTGAAGCTCCCTCTGCCACTGACAAGTGCTCCCTCTGTGACCTCTGAGCTACTACAACACTCAATGCATCTCGCACTGTTGCACACCTCTCTGTGCCATCCTGCATTGATGCAATAGTCCTGTGCCTCTTGCATTGTTGCAGCCTGCTAGCTCTGCACGGTCTTGGGATTCCTACACTATAGCTCTCTCTGCCACTCCATCCACATCTGCCTCTACCCATTCAACCAGCCCTTCTACTCCTCATCGGGGCTGTTGTAGAAAGGTCTAATCAAAGAGGTTGGGTACCTCAATGATCCTGCCCCTATTCTAGCCTTCTTGGGACTGTCACTCCACATCACCCCACCTCCCACCTGAAGGCATGGTTGCATGTGATCCCTCTGCCCACTTGGTTCGAAATTCCCCCGTGTCTACACCTGAGACACTATACTTTTCATCATTACCCTTCGCTATGAGTGTGTGGAGATCTTTCTCCTCCAAGGTACTGAACAAACTCTTATCACCGGTCATGTGGAAAGAAGCTCCACTGTCAAGAAACCAACCACATCCCACCATGGATGGAGCCATGCATGTGATAAGAGAGAAATCCAACTCATACTGTGAGGCTAGTGCCTCACCATCAGATCCCTTCGAGGATCCCTTCTTGGATTTCTTCTATGAACAATTATTAGCATAATGGCCCACTTCATGACAATGAAAGAATCACAGTTTCAATCTGTCAAACTTCTTCCCACCATGGGAAGAACTAGATTTGGGATGGGACGCCTTCCCTTCCCTTTCCTCACCTTACTCGCTAAGGCTAGAATTTCCTCATCATCTTGCTTTGATAAGGATCCATCTTTGGTGCTTCTTCTTATATCCTCTTGCATCAGATCCGACCAAAGTCGTTCCCAATCTAGCAGTTTTTCTCTTCCATTAACTAAATCTCGGTAGCTATGCCAGCTCTTAGGAAGACCAAGGAGTGTAAGACTCACCATGTCATCATTGGCTTTCGTGATCCCTAAACTTCCAAGCTCATCCTTGCAGGTGGTGAGCTTGTTCAGATATGTAGAGATCGTGTCGCCCTTTTCACACTTGATTTTCTTAAGCTTTTCTTTCAGCACCAGCTTCCTTTAATCATTTTTGTTCTGATATAGATCTTTCAATGTTTTCCACAATGAAAACAGTGTCTCCTTCCCATGGAGGCTCGAGACTATTTGGTCTCAAACTCGCTCTAGAAGGATTCTCCTTGCTCTAGCCACATGTTTCTTCCATTCTGCCAATTTTGTAGCATTAGCCGTTATCGGCTTAGGGACTTTTTGATCAATGAAGTCCTTTAGACTGTTATCCTATAATACTTCTTCCATGTGATCCTTCCAGGCCATATAATTCGAGTTGCCATCAAGGGCATACTCAAGTCTTAAACCATTGAACGACATTGGTGAAATTGAGATGTGATAAGAACTCGATTTCTATATTCAGGAACGTCAAACTTTGAACTTTGAACTTCTTGTATACTGTTCTTCACTTTGATCACCTTTTCTCTGATACCATGTAGAAATTCCCACTGTAGATCAACAGATTATGCAATATACTAAAGCAAAATACAAGATCTACTTCTACAACAAACTTTGCAGAAGCTTAATCAAATATGAGAAAGTTCAATTAGAACACATATAACTAAGAATGAGAAAGAAATCACACATGAACACAGAAGAATACTCTGTGGAAAGCCTCAGCCTAAAACCCCAATCTATGTATTATCATACAAGTGGAAATATGTTCAGATTACAAAAAGAATCAGCGCACAAGCTATCCTGCTCTCTCTATAATCCAACTGATGCTTATAGATAGTCAAAGGCTTCTCACAAACCTTCTCCTCTTCCCTCCAAGCCTCCTATTTCCTTGCGCATTTTTCCTTAGGGTCCAGTGATGCCACCTGTGTGAGTTGGCCTCTTCACACACTCACTAACCTCTAATCTAACTGCGCAATCCTGAAGGAGATCATTCCTTCTGCATGGATGAGTTTCCTATAAGGAAAAATCCTCCAACCGATAGTACACTGTCCCTTCCTTTGATTTCAACTGGGTCTCTCACTAAACTGACATGCATGAGTTATTTATGAGAGAATATTCAGTTATCTGAAGTGCAACAATTACATGCATGCATGCATTAACTAACTGAACTCACAATTAATTCAACAAACTGTTTGAATTAATCTAACTGGACTTGACTCAGTTAACTAAGCCAACTAATTACAACTCAATATTACAACTCATCCTTATCTCTTTAACTGATGGATAAATTCTTCAATTAATGGAGAAACTGTTGCATGTCCCCACATAGACTTCAAGTTTGATTTTCTACAACTAGTTAACTCAAGATGAATTAATTAATTATTTTACAAACAGCTGCTAAGATCAAATTCGAATTTTACTTCTCTATTTTAGTTTAGGGACTAACTAAAATAGGAATCTAACCCGAAATGCTATTTATAGCAATGCTATTTTTATCACTTCCATTTTTCATTCCTAGTTGTTATGTCCATCACTGGTACCCTAACTGTTATTTATAGCAGTGTTATTTTTAGCATGAATCTATTTTTTGCATTTCTTGTTGCTATTTTCAACACATGCAATAAGAAAAACCACAAATACACAGTGATTTCTAGGGGAACCCAAATGGGAAAAACCCCTCAAGCCTTTTTGCATTAATTAGTTGAATAGAGAAACTATTACAATTGTTATCTCCATCTCTGAGCTCAACCTACAAAAGAATAAAATTTTTCCTACTCAATGACAGACTCTGGCCAACCATTAGCCAAATATCAGCTCACCAAGGCTCCTATTTCCTTGGACAATCCTCAGGTAATTAGCCCCTATTGTTTAGGAATTTTCCTCCAATTGCTTGCACAATTCCCAAGGATTGATCAAATGATCTCATGCAACACCTGTACACTCAAACTAGTTTACAACTGCTTGTTAAACTACCTTGTCATCTCCACTTCAGCTGAGGAACTCAATTTCTCTGCACGCACTATCTATTTTCAGGTTGATCGATTAGTTAGCTAACAAATATCTGGGTTAGACTATTGTCCCACTACACAACTTTCCTTCAACTAACTCTAGCAAGAGTTAGAGGTGAGTTACCTGAAAATAACTGAACTAGATCACTAAAATTTAGCAATCACACATGCATAACTGAACTCTAAGCCCATTAACTCAAATTTACTGAACTAACTGAGTGACAAGAACCATGTCACACAAGTTAACTGCGAGTTGTTCTACTGATGTGGAAATTTGATTTGCTTAATTTGACTAAAGCTAAAGTCAAATTGAGTCTTTCTTGCTCCATTTTTTCAACATAAATAACAATTTCACACTCATAATTTACACAATATTTCCCCCTATGTC
This sequence comes from Pinus tabuliformis, assembly GCA_031772625.1. NCBI lineage: Eukaryota > Viridiplantae > Streptophyta > Pinopsida > Pinales > Pinaceae > Pinus > Pinus tabuliformis. The sequence continues at coordinate 606,139,438 of CM062815.1, forward strand.
ATTGTCACCCGCACCCATATATATTCTAGAGAAAATCATAATATTATAATAATATTGTCTTTTCTAATATTTTCCCTAGTACCCACACTCACCCTTACCCTCATATATAAGGGTGGGCATATAAGGGTTGGGTTAGGGAAGTATTAGGAAAAATATTATAATTTAACCAATCTTTTATGTCACCCCTACTTGGTAAATTTTGAGAAAAACATAATTATGAGGGTGAAAGTGGTGGAAATATTGGGTAAATATTATAATTTACCGAATATTTCTCCCATCCTTGTATAGAGAATATTGAGAAAAACATAATATTATTACAATATTATGTTTTTCCAATAATATATGAGGTAGTGGTGGGGGTGGATGGAAATATTCAGTACAGGGTTGGGGAGGAGTGGAATATGGGAAAAGTATAGTCTCCCACCCCTATGAGTGAGGAGCTGAGCGGTGCAAGAAAAATATATGAGATTTACGGTGGGGGTGGTGGGAATAATTTAATTGATATTTCCCATGACGTTCAATGCATCAATGCTTCCTTACAAATCACAGATAAATATGAGACCCCTATGCTCACATATGTTGTTATGACCTGTATATTACATATATGTGATATGTTTGACGAAATTCCTTTCATGGCTTGTAGGGGTACATTCAATTCATTGATTAAATTTTTTCATTAGTATTTGTGTTTCTATGTTATTTATCATTTCTAGAAGTTTCATGAAATTCTAGGAAGTGGCCTGAGCCTTGGCCTTGAAACATTGGCATAGAATCCGTGGTCGCTGGCACAGAACTTCCTAAAAAAGGCCAAAGTTTCTTGGATGCCTTGTTGTGGGAGCGACTGGAGGGTCCCAGTTGCATGCATGCCTTGTCATGGGAGAAATTGAGGCTCTAGGGGAGTGAAAAAGAAATTTTCCTCAAGGGTTGGTCACCTGGAAGGGTTGGTTGGCTCCTGAAGGTTTTGTAGCATGTGTGGAGGTCAAAGTCCTTTTCTTTTGTCGATTCCACTTCATTAATTATAAATGGGGAGTTGAATCACATCATAGTATCCTCTTGTCACATGTTTACCCTAACAAATTGGTTAAGTTGGGTAAATGTGGGAGGAGGGTGTTACAAGTTTCTTCCTTGAATCCTTGGAGACATGGAAATAAAACTAAATCTCCAAAAATTCTGAAATGAGACACATCAGGATTTCTCCTAGAGAAAGCTTCTTCTAGTGTGATCATGCCAAGAATACTGTGAGGAATTTGGTTATGTAAGTAGACTTTGGTGTTGCATGCTTCTACCCATATATGCAATGGAAACCCTTGATCATGCAGTATGGCCCTTGCTTATCCCACTATTCTCTTGTTCTTCCTCTCAGCTACCCCATTATGTTGTGGGTTATGGGGTTCTTTCAACTCTCTTTGAAAGCATTCTTTCACACAGGAATCTTTGAAGGCATGCGAAACAAATTCACCTCGATTGTCGCTCCTAAGATCCTTCGCCTTCTTCCTAATATCCTTCTCCATCAATGCCTTGAATTCAAAAAACTTGGAGGAAACTTCATCTTTCTTCAGCATGAAGAAGATCCAACACTTTGCAAAGAAATCATCAATAAAAATAACATATTACTTATGTCTTGTTGTGGAGGCTATAGAAAAGGGTTAATAAACATAAGAGTGGACTCACTCCAAGATTTCATCTACTTTACTCTCATGATCATGGAAAGTGGATTTAGCATATTTCCTTAATGTGCAGCCCTTGCAGATGTCCCGCTAGTCAAGGGAGCCTTTAGGGAGGTTGATGGTAATTTGTTGCATGATCTTCAAGGCACCATGGTGTAGATGACCCAATATCCTATGCCAGAGTTCACCAATATCTCTACTTGGAACTTTATCAGCCTTGATGCTCAATGTAGCACAATCTACCACCTCTAGTTTGTATAGGTTCTTCAGTCGAACCCCTATCTCCTTCACCTGCACAGTGTCTATGTGTCTTGGAAGGGCTTTCCCTTTACTTAAAATTACATCATAGTGATGATCCTCCAAAAATTCTACAAATATCGGGTTCTTTTTCAACCCGGGTACAAACATAACATCTTTGAGGGGAAGAGGAGAGGTTTTCTCCCTCTCAAAGGTGGCAATACCAATTCTTGTTGCATTTTACCTCCCATCATCCCCCATTTCGATATGCATCTACAAATCCTTCTCCTCTAGGCTACTGAAAAATGCCTTGCACCCTTTCATATGCAATGAGGCACCAGAATCAAGGTACCACACACTCCCCATAACAGTGCTAGCCATGCATGCTATTGGGGTGAAGTCTAATTCGAATTGTGAAGCCATTACTTCACCTGCTACTCCTCTTCAAGGCTTCCTAGTAGGCTTCTTGTGTGGACATTTTGGTGCATAGTACCTGAACTTGTGGCAATGGAAGCACATGATCTTGCAAAAGTCTTTTGTCTTGCCATTATTTTGGTTGGATTCAAGATTGCCTCAGTTCTTCTTTCATTTTCCCTTCTTCCCCTTTCGAACCAAGGCAAAATCTTCTTCATCTTGTGCTCTAGATGAAGTTCCATCCTACTTACTTCTCCTGAACTCTTCTTGAACCAAATCGGACCACAACCATTCCCAATTTGGTAATTTCTCCCTTCAATTCACAAAGCCCTAGTAGCTGTGCCATAATTTTGGAAGGCCTAGAAGAGCTAGGCTCACCAGGTCATCATTTGCAACAGTCACACCAACCCCTCCAAGCTCATCCCAAACTTGTGTAAATCTAGTGAGATATTACATAATAGTATCATTATTTTACATTTTAATGTTTCAAAGTTTGTCTTTCAGGGCTAATTTTCTATGGTCATTGTTATTTTTGAATAGCTAAGTCAGTGGCTTCCACATAAGAAATGGTTTCTCTTTGCCATGGAAATTTGAGACCACATGGTCCCTCACATCTTCTAGTAGAATTCTCCTAGCCTTGCAACATCCTTCTTCCATTGGGCTAATTGTTGTGTAACCAACTATGGAGGTTTGCAATGCCAGTTTTAACATATTCTAATACACCATTTTCATCGAGCATTACTTCCACTCGATACTTCTAGTCTATGAAATTAAATATACCCTCTAGGGCATACCTTAGCCTGTTGAAAGATATTCTCTTGATCCTCAAGAAAAACTTCTACAAGAAGTCTGCAAATTCAAAATTCTTGAGAGGAAAGTTCGAAATACTGGTTCTAATGTGAATTCAGGGTTCCGATACCATGTAGAAATTTGATAGAAATTGCAACTGCTCAAGAATTCTAACTAAAAATTATGACACAATTCTACTCTACTAATCCACAGAATGAAATTCACAATTTAGAACAACATGCATAGACATGTAATAAGAAAAACCACAAATACACAATGATTTCTAGGGGAACCCAAATGGGAAAAACCCCTCAAGCCTCTTTGCATTAATTAGTTGAATAGAGAAACTATTACAATTGCTATCTCCATCTTTGAGCTCAACCTACAAAAGAATAAAATTTTTCTTACTCAATGTCAGACTCTGGCCAACCATTAGCCAAATATCAGCTCACCAAGGCTCCTATTTCCTTGGACAATTCCTTCGAAAATTAGCCCCTATTGTTTAGGAATTTTCCTCCAATTTCTTGCACAATTCCCAAGGATTGATCAAATGATCTCATGCAACACCTGTACACTCAAACTAGTTTACAACTGCTTGTTAAACTACCTTGTCATCTCCACTTCAGCTGAGGAACTCAATTTCTCTACACGCACTATCTATTTTCAGGTTGATCGATTAGTTAGCTAACAAATATCTGAGTTAGACTATTGTCCCACTACACAACTGTCCTTCAACTAACTCTAGCAAGAGTTAGAGGTGAGTTAACTGAAAATAACTGAACTGGATCACTAAAATTTAGCAATCACACATGCATAACTGAACTCTAAGCCCACTAACTCGAATTTACTGAGCTAACTGAGTGACAAGAACCATGTCACACAAGTTAACTGCAAGTTGTTCTACTGATGTGGAAATTTGATTTGCTCAATTTGACTAAAGCTAAAGTCAAATTGAGTCTTTCTTGCTCCATTTTTTCAACATAAATAACAATTTCACACTCATAATTTACACAATATTTCCCCCTATGTCATTGTCACCCTCACCCATATATATTCTAGAGAAAATCATAATATTATAATAATACTGTCTTTTCTAATATTTTCCCTAGTACCCACACTCACCCTTACCCTCATATATAAGGGTGGGCATATAAGGGTTGGGTTAGGGAAGTATTAGGAAAAATATTGTAATTTAACCAATCTTTTCTATCACCCCTACTTGGGAAATTTTGAGAAAAACATAATTATGAGGGTGAAAGTGGTGGAAATATTGGGTAAATATTATAATTTACCAAATATTTCTCCCATCCTTGTATAGAGAATATTGGGAAAAACATAATATTATTACAATATTATGTTTTTCCAATAATATATGAAGTAGTGGTGGGGGTGGACGGAAATACTGGGTAGAGGGTTGGGGAGGAGTGGAATATGGGAAAAATATAGTCTCCCACCCCTATGAGTGAGGAGCTGAGCGGTGCAAGAAAAATATATGAGATATACAGTGGGGGTGGTGGGAATAATTTAATTGATATTTCCCGTGACGTTCAACCTTATCTAATACATTTTTCTCATTATCCCATTCACCGCGCCTTGCTCCACCCTTATGAGGGTGGGGGATTATATTTTTCCTATTATGCCCTCACACCCATGCCCTCTTTACCTATTATTTATTCTCACCCCCACCATTATTTTGTATATTTTTCCTATTATTCCCCCCTTGCCTCGCCTGACCTCCATATGGGTGGGGGATTATATTTTCCCCATTATCCCCCCAACCCCCACTATCATATATGAAGGCTATATAAGATTGTGAGGGCAAAATAATGGACAAAATATATAATATATTATATTTTGTCCATTATTTTACCCCACCCTTATATATATATATATATATATATATATATATATATAAGTTAGATATATAAAAGTTAGATGAGGGAAATATTGAGTAAAACATGTTATGTATCTTACTTACTATGTAACATGACTAACTTGTTTTACCTAATATTTTCCCTCCTCCATTCTATTGTGAAAGTGTGAAGGATTAATAAACTAAGAGAAAAACATATGACATATATGTTTTACTCAAAATTTCTTCCATCCACCTATCTTTAATACATGTTTTACTCAATATTTTTTCCCTCCACTCATCTTTAATTAAAAAATTAATAATAAAAGAAAGATCTGTAAGAATGAGAATCAACCATAATATTGGAAAAAAACATATTATTTATATTACTTAGATTATTTTACCCAATATATGCTCCTATTTTGAATATCCATTCATTTGTTCCGGAGATAAATTTACTGCAAATTAAACTAATTGATTCCCGATCTGTCCATGGGTGAGGCTCCTCTTTATAGCCTCTCCTTTATAGAATTCCTAGAGTGTATATTAACATCCATTCATTCTTTCCACGGAGAAACTTAGCTCATGTGAAAATAATTGATTTGTGATGTTTCCGTGGGTTAAACTCCTTTTTATAAGCCTTCCTTTATAAAATTAAGGGAGAGTGTAATAAGATTCACTCATTTGTTCCACGTAGAAATTAAGCGGATGTGAAAGCAATTGTTTTGTGATGTTTCCGTGGGTCAAACTCCTCTTAATAGCCTCTCCTTTATAGAATTTTTGGAGTGTATTTTAAGATCCGTTCAATTGTTCAACGGAGAAATTTGGCGCATGTGAAAGTAGTTGATGGGTGATATCGAATTGCGTGTATATTAAGATCAATTCATTTTTTCCACGGAGAAATTGAGCGCAAGTCAAAGTAATTGAGGCTTGATGTTTCCATGGGTCAGAATTCATGGAGTGTATATTAAGAATTCATTTCTTCCACGGAGAAATTGATGTGTGATATAGAATTCTTGGAGCGTATATTAAAATCAATTCTTGTGTTCCACGGAGAAATGTAGCGCATGTGAAAGTAATTAATGTTTGATGTTTCCATAGATCAGTATTCTTGGAGTGTATATTAAGATCTATTCATTCGTTCTAGGGAGAGATTTAGCACATGTGAAAGTAAGTTTACGTAAGTACTTTTCTCTTTTACGGAATTTTTGGAATTTTTGGAGTGTTTTGGTGTAACAGCAATCGTGACTCCAACATATTCCACATAGAATTTAAGCAAATGTGAAAGCAATTGTTTTGTGATGTTTCTTAATGCAAGAGCATCTAGCTAAGGGCACCATGACCGGGTGTTGGTCTCTGCCAAATTGGAAAGTTTTATCAATGTTTGGTTTCTTTATGTTTAATTAGTCAAAGCAGAATGTAGGAATTTGTTTCTTTTTAATTTCAATATAAGTTAGGGAACAATCTAGTTAGTTAGGGTCACTGTCACAATTGTCTGTCTTTAGTGAATAATTGTTTTATAATTGTTTCTTTCATTTAAAAAAAAAAAAGACAATCATGTCAAACGTAAAATCTTTCAGTGCAAGCAGAACCAAATGCATAAACAGTTATGTAACTAATAGAATAAAAACTAAAAAGTAACTACGCACAGTTCAGATAACTGTGGACAAAAAGTACAAATGAAAAATGTAAATCATTCTGAGGAGTTCAGCATATGCATACAGTAATAGAAGACAGAGAAGAATTTTCTTTCATTTCGAATCCATCTGTAACATCATTGACATGTTTATCTATGTTTTCCTAGTCATCGAATAACCTATAATAAGCAGATACAGTGCATGCATATTTCTTTCATTTATTTTCTCTTCTAAATAATAGAAGCCAAGCAAAGGAAATTGCACGAGAACTCCCAGCACGAAGGCTGGCAAACAACAAACAGAGTCCATAACCAAAATAACCAGGCACGGTTCGAATAAGTTCAGTCCAGAACGAGAAAACAAACGCCGAGTAACCACATTCGGGACAGAGGTAACAAATGCAAATGAATTCCACTGTAATTCTTTTCATTACAAAACGAAATGTTTGTATACATATGACAGAGTCCAAGTATAACCCAATGAACAACTAAAGAGCCAAACGAACTAGTAAAACCCTAGACGAGGGTTTCGAACAACCTTTCAAACAGTCTCTTATAAACATTTTATAATTACAAACCTTACAGAATCAAACAAGGGTTTGTGCCAAATAACCCAGGTCGCATAGTGACGACAGAGGCGCATAAGCAAACAAGTACTGGGACTCAAATCAACCTAAATGACAGAGACTGGCCATAAAAACAAGTTGAAATAGTGGCAGAGCCTACCGGGAAAGGGCTATGGCGTTCATACCAAGCACGCCCAATAGCAAACCCCCAACCTGTGAAATCGAAACAGGGCAAGATTGTTAGCCCAACTATCAACAGAGAAAGGGAAAAGCAACGAAGAACTATACACACAGAGAGAGTTTTTTTCCTTTACCTGGAGGATTAGCAGCGCAGACAGAACGCAAGCCATTGAGCCACAAACCTCGGTGACTACCTGAGACCGAGGAACAATTTTTGTTAGAACCAGAAAAATAGAAGGAGTAAAATAAATCATGGAGGAATAAATTACCTGGAGCGAAATTGCGAGCAGGAGGAGGCCACCGTAGATGTGACCTGTAGCATGCACAACACCATTAATCAAGTCTAACCAGTAGAACGACCACAAAAAAACAATAACAGTGGAGCAAATATAAGTCAAGCAACCGCACAAGAACATACTGTAGCATTCACTCACGCAAGCGAACAGAACCACCATTCTGTGCCAAGGAGCCGAGCAAACCAGTCATCAGAACAAGCGACAGAGCCACACCAGCAAGTAGCGGAGCCCATAGCCGGCGCAGGCAGAGCCTGTGGCTCGTTTCCAACCATCCACAGCCAAAAAAATTCTCTTACAGACTAAACCCTCACTGTATTCACCATGCAGAGTGAAAAACCAAAGTGACTGAATGCCGAAATGCCGAGGGTTTTGCCAAGTTCAATGAGTGGGAAACAAGAATCGAGGTAAGTACAGCTCAACCACCACATTAAGAGCTACCATAAATGCTCCAGCTAACGTCGAGAAATATCAGTTGATTAATGTTTGATTAGTGTTTAATCATAAGTCGAATGATCCCACATTATTGTTAATAACACATTGTTAATCATAACGTCGGACTGATATCAATAAGAGTCATAAACCAAAGTATGGGTTGGTCCCATCATAGTGGTATCAGAGCAGGATTTAGTGTTTTTCTTGAGGAATGGAAGTTGGAAGACGAGGACATGGAAGAGGTGCTCGGAGAGCAGCGGATGAAGGGTTGCGAGAGGAGATCAGGATCCTTACTGCCCGTTTGGAGGCAGTTGAAGTAGGGAGAAGAAGGGATCCAGAGGTAGGTGATGACAACGAAGAGGAAGCCATAGTGACAACAGATGGATCAGATGAAGAAGGACCAGAAATGAGACTGCTGAGGTCGGTCCTATTGGCGAGCAGCAAGCCTAAACCAAAAATCCCAAATTATGATGGCAGCTTGTCCACAGAAGTTTTTTTGGACTGGATCAACGAACTGGACAAGTATTTTGAGTGTGAAGAGGTTAGTGAAGACCAAAGGGTCAAGTTCGCTGCAACAAAGTTGAAGGGACACGCAGCCCTGTGGTGGGACAGTGTCCAAACAGAGAGAAGGAGGTTGAACAAGTTGCCAATTAAGAAATGGTCAAGGATGGTGGCCAAGTTGAAAGGCAGATTTCTGCCTAAAGATTACCAGATTGCACTACATTGGCAAGTGCAGAATCTGAAGCAGAAAGGGATGACAGTAAGGGAGTACACTGAAGAATTTTACCGAGTGAATTTGAGGGCCGGTTATATAGAGGACACCCCAGAGAAAACAGCAAGGTATGTAAATGGTTTGAGGTTAGAAATATTAGATGAAATTAGTATTCTTTCTCCGAAAAACATAGAAGAAGCATATCAAAGTGCTATGAAAGCAGAGGAGAAGATCACTAGAAAACAAAATGCTAGGAGAGGATGGGGAACCGGTAGAGGAAGAGGACAATCTTATGGCAGAGGGTGAACTACTAGCAGTAATGAAGAAGGCAGTAGTTCCAGAGCCTCCGGAACAATAGAAAAAGGTGACAGCTGGTGGGCCCCAGTATTGTAGCAATAATGCTACAACTCCTGGAACTCCCTTCTTTAATTTTATCAACCCGGTAGTTCGTAACAAACTTGGAAGCGACGGTGCTGTATGCACAAGTACTAGCTCTTGCCGCAGCTGTCACTTGGTCAGCTGGCACAAGTCCGCTAGGGGCTCAAGCCAACTTCTATGAGCTCTTAGAAGAAGCTTTTTAACTGATGGACGAAAGCTAACTCAAAGGAAGCTAATCTACTTGCGGAAAGAAACTGAAAGCCAAAAAGAAATACAAACCCTAGCAAACCCTAGCAAACCCTAATTCTACCAACTAGTCCTATTGATGCAAAAATGAGAATTCAAACTACGAGAAGAGATGCCATTACTTCTAGGAAGTTAAAATGCATGTGTCTAAGTTATCACTATCTGAAGAAAACATCTTTTTGTATTTTTGATTAAGTTATTAGAATTATCATGCATGTGTTTTTAACTAGCTTTTCACTGTGCAGAGGTGGATCAAGGAGGAGAAATGCTTGGGAAAGGTTGGGAAGGTTCGGAGAGGGTCTAAGGGATCCCTATCATCCTTTCAGAGAGTTTCACAAAGTCAGGATGCCATGCAACCGTGTTTATGAACTTCTACAGGAAGTCTGCAGGGGTTTCTACAGGAAGTTCTGTAATTCTTCTACAGGATGTTTCGTGATTGGGTTTTTGACTGATAGGTGAGTGGGAGAGAATGCATGAATGGGTAGGGAGGTAGGGTAGGGGCCTGGAATGACCCAATGGCTGAGGGATGAGGTGATGAGAGGGTGTGGAAGTCTAGCTTGCATCAAAGAAGGTTTAGGCAATGGAAAGGCAAGAAGGTGGGGTTACGTGGCAAAAGAGCAGATGGGAGATGAGGAAACAGACTTGGTGATGGAGGAGCTGATTTGGACGAGGCTCAGATGAACGAGGAGGTGATGAAGGTGATAGAGATGCCCTGCACAATGCTCATTCAAACGAATCAATGAATCCTTGCAAACAAAACAAGTCCTAGCTAACTTAATCCAACTGTCAATGAAATGAATAAACAACAGCTTTGTTTGGAAAGAGAACCATGTACATCACGTGAGTAAGAACATTCAAAAAGATCTAAATGCATGACAAACTCCTACCAATCGATTCTAACCATAAAAAGCTACTTTAACCATCAAAAACAACCAAAATAACAAAGCAAGATCTAAAGAGCAGATTTCATTTTAAGAACGCAGCAAACACATAAAGATAAGCAAGGGAGGTACTGAGCGCTTGAGCTGGGCCCAACCCCAAGAGCTACAGCCTCCCAAGAGAGATTTAGAGCTGGTGCAAAGCTGGATTCATCTTTATTAATCAAGAATGAAGAGTTACATCAAAACTGTCCACAAGGAGAACTTGAAAATGAGCTGACAACAAAACTAATCTATTGCCTAAAAATCGAATTACAAAATGACTACAACAAGACTATGAAATGACTAACTACCAGCTACAGAATGACTAACACCTAGCTCCCCCAAAATGACTAACTGAAATGAGGCCCTCAGCCCTCTTATTTATACAATTTGAGGACCCAACAGTCCTCCTACAATTTAGGGACTTGGCTGCCCAAGACTTGGAGTTAACAACAGTCCTACTTGACTTGCTTGGCTGCCCTTGTGCTGATTGATTCGGTGGCCCTTGAACTCCGAGCTGATGGTGGAGAATTTGAGGTAAGGGCCCATAAATGAAGGGGACACCTTCCTACAAATCCTCTAGCTTGTTCTCCCACGAATTTGGCTGCCAAGTGCTCATTAAGACCTTCAATTTTGTCTCCAAGTTGACCAAAAAGGCTACACAAAGCACCCATTAGACTTGTTGGCATAATGACTAACCAAATTCACTCTATTAACATAAAAATAATCAAAAACATGCAAGAAACCAATGAGAATGGTGGATTAAGTCAAATTAGGAGGTTGAATGAGCCCAAATAATTGTACATTTTTGGGGCTCATCATCACCCCCCTACTGAAAGTGTTGCTCATCCTCTGAGCAACCAATCTCTCCTCGTCTTTGATGGCCCTGGTGGCTTCTTTGGCTAACATCTCGGCCAATTTCTCCTTTGGATTCCCTCTTTTCAAACTTCCTGTAGAAACAGTTCGCTGGCTTCCTGTAGAAACAGTCCTCTGTCTTCCTGTAGAAATAGTCTGCTAACTTCCTGTAGAAACATTCGGCACTGTCTTAGCCTGCTTGGCTGAGGGTGCTTTTCCTTTCAGCTTGGCTGTGGCAGCCTTCGTCTTCTCGCCCTTCTGCTCTTCTTCCTCACTGTCTGCTGCTTTTCTTAGTGAATCCTCAGCCTTGTTATGAGTGCACAAGTATATGCAATCATATGGAAGAAATGGTGCCCTTGGCATTTCTTAAAACTTGCAACGTGAGGGCACTCGTATGTTTTGTAACAAGAAAGTTGGTTAAATTCACAAGATAAGCCATGGTCATGTTTCCAAGCACAGGAATATGATAAAGGTGTTTCCTTTAGCTTTTTCAATAGTGATAGCTAATACATTACCCTCCACAAAAAGAGTAACAGGAAGCAATAACAGCGCAGCAATTGGTGCCATGTACAGGAGCAAATTCATAGAGTGAAGCTTCTCTGCCTCAGAGGTAAGCAGGAGCCCCTAAACAACTGATTTCAGTGCTCTGGCAGCAGTTGATGCTAGGCAAACCAAAAAGCCAAAAAGGTGGAATAATGGCTCATTGTTGCTTCTTTATCATATCCATGAAGTCTACCTGAAGGTTAGATCTCCATGTGTGTCTAAACTGTGATTGCAACCGTGGAATTCAAATACCCATTGAGAGATATCAATTTGCAGTTCACCCTGAGGTATGCAGGCCAATATAAACTGTATGCTGAGATCCTTGATCATAGGACAGACCCTTCAACTTCATCTCTTTGATAAAAACACTTGCAGGTTGACGAGATGATGTTCATATATGTTCCTAGGTTTATACATCCATAGATATTTCCTTTAATCACAGGTATACTGAGTATCACATATATTCGTTGTGATATGTCTAGACAGATCTGAATATAGAGCCGAGATGTAACCCTTGTTATTTCTGCAATATACATACACAGTCTTCTCTGTCCATCAACTGCAAGGTTCACAGTAACAATCCTTCCATCAATGGTTTTGTTTGGTTCCTTACGGGCTTACTTAGTAGCCTCCACAGTCTTGGAAGTCACAAATGCAAATCCCCTGTTGGTGAAAAATACCTGCAACATTAACCAAGACAAATACAGCCAAACAATCTAGGCTTCGGAAAAACATGCATAAATCTCTAAGAATAGAGGCATTTTAAACTGCCCATCATAAAGAAATATGATGTATATTAGATTTGTAACCTAGATTCGTTGGTATTCTCATCATATGCAACTGGACCTTCTACCTCTTTACTCATTTTCATTTGACTCGGAAGCTTTCAACTTCACACAAGAGTTTCTAGTCAAGCTACTTGGTGAATATCTTGACCTATCTTTGCACATAATTTCAAGGTCTGAGCCTTCACTCACATATGATTGATCAATTTCTTGATCAGATCCACTTTCAGGGCCCTGCAACTTCCTTCACTAAAGGAACAATCAGAAGACAAAGATGTATCGTCATTTATATCAGCGGAACTTTGAATCTGACACAGACTACCTAGTTTTGGTAAAGATTCTATAACCTGGAGCTGTGTGTTGGACAATGTGAGAAAGGGAACCAGGCAAGAAAACCCGAACATTGCTTCCTTGATGCAACAACGTAGCCAGCTTGGGTGAAAAGAACATGCTTTGCAAGTGCAAGTTGAACAACCGTCTTTGAATTTCAGCTGAGCGCTCAGACTTCTGCGTGATTTTTGGTTGAGTGAGGTGGCCAAGACGTGTGCTGGCCCATGCAACTATTGTGCTATCATGAACTGCAGTGGTTAACTGTGTGTTCTCTGCCTGTGATCTCATCCATCAGTTGTACTGGAGTTAGACTGCCCACACTGTCTGTATTTTTTAAATTTCACGTGCATGACTGACCCATGCATGCTGCGTGACTTTCTCGAGAGTGCTAGAGAACTGGGTATCAAGCTATATTCACGGCTTAATTTCACCATTCCATTCGTTCATGCAATGCTTAGACTAGATTCATGCAATAGATGAATAGGCTTTGTCACGTACCTGAAGTCAAACAGCTGCTTGTGAAGCTTTTTGCTGCTGCATGCTCTGATTCTGCTGCTGCATGCTTGGATCCTTTGGTTGCATGAGGTTTGGCTAATGATTTTTGATTGTTTTTCCTTGTGCAGGTGTCATCTGGCCGGATCTGAGCTGCATGCAATTGTTTCCATGTTCAGATCTGCACCTTCAAGCTGTTGCTGCTGCATGGTCACAAAACCAGAACTTGTTTTCGCCATTGCTCTCAAACGGTAAACCGGATTGATCTGAAACTCGGTGAGCATGTTCCTATCATCATTATGCATCTCCCATAGCAAAATCGTGATCAATGGATGCACGGATTTCGAGAAAAATGGAAAATGGCTGAAGATTTCAGAGCTCGATTTCTCGGAAACCGTGCATCGGAATCGGCTAAAACTGCTTGGGTAGGTTACCATCACTCACATGCATATCCCCATGAAACAGGTTTTGAAACGGATGCACGGATATGGAGAAAATGCAAAAATGGCTGATGGTGATGGAGGCTGATTTCTTGGAAACCGTGCACCGGAATTGCATGAAACTGCTCAGGCATGTTGTCATCAACCTTGTACAATTCCCCATAAAACGGTTTGTCAAATGGATGCATGGTTTTCAAGTTATGGCAAAAACAAATTTTGTTCCATGAGTTTTTTCTTCAAGGCATTTTGCAAGTGGTTGCATGGAAGGGAAAACTGAGCTTGGGCTGTGATGCAGGTATGGAGATGATGGAAGAGGAGTTGGAAGTTTGCATGGGGACTTCTGAACCCTTGAGGAAGCTACCATGTTCACCAAACCACTTTTTGAAATGCATGCCTAGTTTCCCACAATTTCTACAGGAAGTTCCTGTAGAAGCACAATGAGAAGCACAAGGAGGTGGAAAAAATGATGGAGAAAGGCAAGGGATGGACACACAAGTGCTTGTAGGCCTAATCAACAGATTCCCACCATCAGATTCACTTTTGAAATTGGATTTGGCTCGTCCAAAGGTTCTACAGGATGTTTCCTGTAGAAATACAAAGCTTCCTGTAGAAGGCACAAGAAAAATTACTTTGACCTTGATTTGAGTGCTCCTCCTATCATGAAACGTCCTTCTTGCAACCTGCAATGTCATTGCTGCAACATGAAATTATTCAATGGAGATTAGCTTTATTTTTCTTTTTCTTTTTTCTCTTTTTTTTTGAAAAACAACTAGGGCACCTCATGGAGGTTTTCACCCTAATTGCCTGCCCTGGGCGCCTCCAAGGGAGGTTTTCACCCAGAGATCTTATTCTCTTTTCTCTTTTTTTTCCAACCCATTGACCGCCTCATGGAGGTTTTCAATCAATGAGCCAATCTAAGGCGCCTCCAAGGAGGTTTTCACCTTAGATTTTTATTTTTCTCTTATTTTCATTTTTTCTCTTTTTTTCTTTTTTTTTCTACCCTACCCTACTTGAAAAACAAAATCATTTTCAAGTATAAGAATACTTCCAATGGAGCCATGTGCACATCGAGATTAGAGACAAAATGATGTGAAGGCTCGAAATGCATGCTTTGATAGGTACCCAGATCTCAGAGACCAAATGATCTGGCTTTGAAGGGATCAAACGAAGTTGAGGAAGAAAGTACTGCTGCAACTTAGTGACCTTCTGAAACCATATCTCAATATAACTTTGATATCCTTGGTTCTTTTGCTGATCTGGATCATTCTTCATGTCACCCTCTATCATGACCTTCTGATCTTCCTCTTTTTGTTGATCTTTCTCTTGAGTACATGGAAGATTTGATGGTAACCATGAGGGAACTCTCTCGATCTCTGATTCTGATCTCTTCTCTTCATCAAGTGCAGCCCATGGTTCTTTGATCTCCTCTTTGGAATCTTCTTTTGCTGGATGTGATCCTTCAATGCTTTCAAGATGATCTCTTTTTTGCAATGCTTTTCCTGAGCTATGGTGAAGATCATTGAGCTCACGAGGAATCATTTACACATGTTGTGCTTCAGATTTGCAATGGAGTTGAGCTGCTCCATTGTATGGCTTTGGAAATGGTACGGGTATTTGAGTGGAGGTGTGAAATTGAGATGGAGATGGATGGCATTGTGGTTGGGTAGGCATTTGGGGTTGCCTTGGTGGAGGAGAAGGCGATGGTTGTGGATGAGCAGGTGGTGGAGGAAAATGAGCGGGATGAGAGTTGTACTGGGGCCTCCACTCCTGATAAGGTGCATTCCACTGAGCCTGTGGCTGAGCATAAGAGTGAAATGAATGAGCAGCTGGTTGGGCATAATGTGGATCTGTGAAGGAACAAGGAGGAGGTGTGAACAAGGAAGGATGAGCAGGGGGACCCCAAGAAGGCATGAAGGTGGCTTGATAAGGGTCATAATAGGTCTCGGATGTCCCTTGCAGTTCCTGCTGGTAAGATCTAGGTCCATGTGGCCTCCTTTGGTTCATATAACAGAGTGATTCAGTGGCTCCTTTGGCTCTCTGGTATGCAGCTTTGATTCTGGGCAAGGAAGGGCACTGATCTGTAGGATGGTATTCTTCACAGATGAAACACACTTCTAGAGAGTGCATTGGACATTCGTTCCTAGGATGCTTTCTAGTGCACCTAGGACAAAAAATGGCCAAAGCCCTCTTGGCTTCTTCTTGCTTCTTTTGGATCCGCAAGGTATCCAGTTGCATGGCAAGAAACTGCCTCATATCACTCTTGAAATCTTCGATCTGATTTGCAAATTCATCTTTGGACAAGGGACTGCTCCCAACATTTCTGCTTGTAGCCATTTGCTTCAGAGGAATGTTTCTTTCTTCTTCTCCCCTAGAGGTTCTTTAAATATGCCTTGATGTCCACCCAGGGGTTCTTCTTAGTCACAGCCATCGAAGAAGAGAGAAGGTTGGCTGTGTGAGGCAATGGGGGGTGTTGTGAAATCATCTTTCTAACTTATCTCTACTCCTACAAGGCATGAAATGAAATCTTTTTGGTTGATTTTTGCATTTTTCTTCTTGCACCTGCAAAACTAAAATAGGTTGAATTGCAACTAACTATCTTGCTGAAACGAAAATGCGGAATTGAAATGAAAGCAGGAAAGGACTAATCTATGTTGCTGAAATGAAATTGCAGGAATGAAATGCTAGGCTACGCTTGCGAAATTGAAATGCTAATCTACGCTTGCAGAAATGAAATTGCGGAATTGAAATGCTAATCTATGAAAGCAAGAAATGCTAATCTACTTTTGCATAAATGAAATTGCATAAGGGAAATAAAATAAACTACTTAGCAGAAAGTTGTAGTAGAAAATAGAAGAATAGCAACAATCACCAATACTCTGCCGCTTCCCCGGCAACGGCACCAAAAAGATGGTGGGCCCCAGTATTGTAGCAATAATGCTACAACTCCTGGAACTCCCTTCTTTAATTTTATCAACCCGGTAGTTCGTAACAAACTTGGAAGTGACGGTGCTGTATGCACAAGTACTAGCTCTTGCCGCAGCTGTCACTTGGTCAGCTGGCACAAGTCCGCTAGGGGCTCAAGCCAACTTCTATGAGCTCTTAGAAGAAGTTTTTTAACTGATGGATGAAAGCTAACTCAAAGGAAGCTAATCTACTTGCGGAAAGAAACTGAAAGCCAAAAAGAAATACAAACCCTAGCAAACCCTAGCAAACCCTAATTCTACCAACTAGTCCTACTGATGCAAAAATGAGAATGCAAACTACGAGAAGAGATTCCATTACTTCTAGGAAGGTAAAATGCATGTGTCTAAGTTATCACTATCTGAAGAAAACATCTTTTTGTATTTTTGATTAAGTTATTAGAATTATCATGCATGTGCTTTTAACTAGCTTTTCACTGTGCAGAGGTGGATCAAGGAGGAGAAATGCTTGGGAAAGGTTGGGAAGGTTCGGAGAGGGTCTAAGGGATCCCTATCATCCTTTCAGAGAGTTTCACAAAGTCAGGATGCCATGCAACCGTGTTTATGAACTTCTACAGGAAGTCTGCAGGGGTTTCTACAGGAAGTTCTGTAATTCTTCTACAGGATGTTTCGTGATTGGGTTTTTGACTGATAGGTGAGTGGGAGAGAATGCATGAATGGGTAGGGAGGTAGGGTAGGGGCCTGGAATGACCCAATGGCTGAGGGATGAGGTGATGAGAGGGTGTGGAAGTCTAGCTTGCATCAAAGAAGGTTTAGGCAATGGAAAGGCAAGAAGGTGGGGTTACGTGGCAAAAGAGCAGATGGGAGATGAGGAAACAGACTTGGTGATGGAGGAGCTGATATGGACGAGGCTCAGATGAACGAGGAGGTGATGAAGGTGATAGAAATGCCCTGCACAATGCTCATTCAAACGAATCAATGAATCCTTGCAAACAAAACAAGTCCTAGCTAACTTAATCCAACTGTCAATGAAATGAATAAACAGCAGCTCTGTTTGGAAAGAGAACCATGTACATCACGTGAGTAAGAACATTCAAAAAGATCTAAATGCATGACAAACTCCTACCAATCGATTCTAACCATAAAAAGCTACTTTAACCATCAAAAACAACCAAAATAACAAAGCAAGATCTAAAGAGCAGATTTCATTTTAAGAACGCAGCAAACACATAAAGATAAACAAGGGAGGTACTGAGCGCTTGAGATGGGCCCAACCCCAAGAGCTACAGCCTCCCAAGAGAGATTTAGAGCTGGTGCAAAGCTGGATTCATCTTTATTAATCAAGAATGAAGAGTTACATCAAAACTGTCCACAAGGAGAACTTGAAAATGAGCTGACAGCAAAACTAATCTATTGCCTAAAAATCGAATTACAAAATGACTACAACAAGACTATGAAATGACTAACTACCAGCTACAAAATGACTAACACCTAGCTCCCCCAAAATGACTAACTGAAATGAGGCCCTCAGCCCTCTTATTTATACAATTTGAGGACCCAACAGTCCTCCTACAATTTAGGGAGTCGGCTGCCCAAGACTTGGAGTTAACAGCAGTCCTACTTGACTTGCTTGGCTGCCCTTGTGCTGATTGATTCGGTGGCCCTTGAAATCCGAGCTGATGGTGGAGAATTCGAGGTAAGGGCCCATAAATGAAGGGGACACCTTCCTACAAATCCTCTAGCATGTTCTCCCACGAATTTGGCTGCCAAGTGCTCATTAAGACCTTCAATTTTGTCTCCAAGTTGACCAAAAAGGCTACACAAAGCACCCATTAGACTTGTTGGCATAATGACTAACCAAATTCACTCTATTAACATAAAAATAATCAAAAACATGCAAGAAACCAATGAGAATGGTGGATTAAGTCAAATTAGGAGGTTGAATGAGCCCAAATAATTGTACATTTTTGGGGCTCATCAACAACACGAGAGGTGGTAGGCCATATCAGCGAGACAGGGGAAATGGCCGAGGTAGAGGAGCTAGTTATCAATGTTACAGGTGCCACAAGTGGGGGCACAGATCTTTTGAGTGTCCTGAGGCAGAACAAGCTGGATAGAGAGGTGCATATGTCGCACAACCAGAGGAAGCATAGGCACCTCCCCAAGAAGCAGAAAATGTGTCGGAAACAGGGGAAGTCTTAGTTTTGAACAAGGTGTTGTTAAAACCAGCCAAAGAAACAACTAAACAGACTCAAAGGAAAGCTTTGTTTCGGACAGTTTGTAAGTCACATGGAAAATGTTGTAAGTTGATTATCGATAGTGGGAGTACAGACAATTTGGTTGCCACGGAGATGGTGGAGAAGTTGGGGTTGAAGCGGTTGAAGCACCCCACTCCTTACAAGGTATCATGGCTGCAAAAAGGCCATCAACTGTTGGTAGATGAGCAATGCGAAGTGGAGTTCCATATCGACAGATATAAGGATAAGGTCATTTGTGACATAATGCCGATGGATGTATGTCACATACTGCTAGGCAGGCCATGGTAGTATGACAAGAAGGTGGTACATGACGGGAAGACAAACTATTATAAGTTTGTCAAAGATGGGATCAAGCACACGCTTGTGCCCATCAAGGAGGAGGAGACAGCGGGGACAAGTGAGACGAGAGTGCTAATAATGGGTGGAAAGCAATTTTTGAATCAAATTGAAAACAGTGAGGTAGGGTATGCTGTTGTAAAAAGAGTGAAGACAATGCTGCTACACACAAAGGTGTCAGATTTGCCCACAAAAATTCAGCAGATGTTGGAGGAGTTTAGCAATATAGTGGTGGATGACTTGCTAGATAAACTGCCCCCTAAAAGAAGTATAAGTCATCATATTGACTTTATACCCAGAGCAAGTTTGCCGAATAAGGCAGCATATCAGATGAGCCCCAAAGACAATGAGGAGATTAGAAAATAGGTGCAGGAATTGCTAGATAAAGGGCTGATAAGGGAGAGTTTGAGCCCTTGCGCAGTTCCAACAGTTCTCGCTCCCAAGAAAGGAGGAGAATGGCGAATGTGCACAGATTCGAGGGCCATCAACAAGATCACCATCCGGTACAGATTTCCACTGCCACGGATGGACGACATGATGGACTACCTGAGCAGGGCAACATATTTTTCTAAGATTGATTTAAAGAGTGGGTATCATCATATTCGAATTCGAGAAGGGGATGAGTGGAAGACAGCCTTCAAGACTAACGAGGGACTGTATGAGTGGCTGGTAATGCCATTCGGACTGAGCAATGCACCCAGTACCTTTATGCAATTAATGAATGAAATGCTGAAAGAATACATTGGGAAGTTCGTAATAGTGTACCTGGATGACATATTAATTTTCAGCAAGACAAAAGAGGAACACTTTCAACATGTTCGAAAAGTGCTAGAAAAATTGCAGCAGAATAAGCTGTTGATAAATCTAAAAAGGTGTACTTTTCTACAAAAAGAATTGGTTTATCTGGGCTTTGTAATTGCAGAAAATGAGTTGAAGATGGACCCAGAGAAGATTGCAGCAATAGTCAACTGGCCATCCCCGAAAAGCTTGTTTGAGGTACGTAGTTTTCATGGGCTGGCGAGTTTTTACCAAAAATTTATAAGAAATTTCAGTGAAATCTGCGCACCTATGTTGGACACTATAAAGAAGGCAAGTCAGCCTTTTCGTTGGACTGAGGCAGCAGAAAGGAGTTTTCAGCTACTGAAAAAGAAGATCACAGAGAGACTGATCCTGAGATTGCCAAATTTTAAAAAGCTTTTTCAGGTTTGCTGTGATGCAAGCGGTACCGCCATTGGAGCTATACTTAGCCAAGAGGATAAACCTGTTGCATTTTTCAGCGAGAAGTTGAATGAAAGCAGGTAGAAGTATTCATCCTACGACAAGGAATTATATGTTGTCGTCCAAGCACTGAAGCACTGGAGACACTATTTGTTGGGGAATGAGTTCGTTTTGTTCTCAGATAATTCTGCACTGCAATATGTGATGCAACAGCACAAGCTGAATCACAAACATGCTAAGTGGGTTGAATATTTGCAGAGTTTCACCTTTGTGTTGAAACACATCAACGGGTAGGCCAACAAGGTGGCGGATGCATTGAGCAAAAGAGCCCTACTCTTGCAGGAGAGTACTATACAAGTGCTGGGCTTTGAGCACTTGAAATATTTGTATCAGACTGACATGGATTTCAAGGAAGCTTATGAAGCATGTCAGAATCCTTTGGTAAGAGACAATAGTCCGTGGCTGGACTATAATTTGCAGGAGAAGCTATTATTTAGAGGAGGACAGTTATGCATTCCTAACTGCTCAATGAGAGAGAATATCATTCGGGAGAAACACAGTGGAGGTCTAGCCGGACATTTCGGCATAGACAAGACATTAGAGCAGCTTAGCCATTTTTATTATTGGCCAAAAATGCGAAGGGATGTGCAGAGATTTGTGACCAGATGTAAAGTGTGTCAGTTAGTAAAAGGACACAGTCAAAATATGAGACTTTACACACCATTGCCCATTCCAAGTAGACCGTGGGACTCAGTCAGCTTGGACTTCATCTTGGGTCTACCAAGGACACAACGGGGTTATGATTCGGTGATGGTAGTAGTGGACCGGTTTTTGAAGATGGTGCATTTCATCCCTTGCAGAAAGACCAGCGATGCCACTCACGTGGCCCACTTGTTCTTTACAGAGATTGTCAGGCTACATGGTTTACCTAAGTCCATTCTCTCTGACAGGGACATGAAGTTTACAGGGAAATTTTGGCGCACCCCGTGGAAGAAGATGGACACACAGTTAAGATTTAACTCTGCTTATCACCCGCAGACTGACGGGAAAATAGAGGTGGTAAACAGGAGTCTGGGGAACCTGCTACGAAGCTTGATTGGTGAAAATTCACGAATATGGGATCAAGTACTTGCCCAGGCAGAGTTCGCTTATAATGACTTGCCCAATCGCAACACGGGTTATAGTCCTTTTCAGATCTTGTATGGCATGCATCCTCACGGAGTGCATGAGTTGCGAGATCTAGGACAACAGGAAAGACGAAGTGCTGATGGGGAAGATTTCGCTAACGTGATGAAAGATTTGCACGAGCAGGTGAAAATTAAATTGCAGGACAACAGTAAAAAATACAAGCAACAAGCAGATTTGAAATGGAGAGAAGTGCAGTTTAATGTGGGGGATGAAGTCCTCGCACATTTGCACAAGGAATGCTTCCCTAGAGGTGCGTATAACAAACTAAAGTACAAGAAGACAGGTCCTTGCAAAGTCCTCCGAAAATTTTCAGCAAATGTCTATGAAATACAACTGCCACCAGGAATAGGCATTTCACCCATCTTTAATGTGGCAGACCCGTTTCCATACACCGTTGATCCAGAAGAAGATAGAACCACACGGCCTACACGGGACACCCAAGACGGAAGTGAAACTTGGATGAGACAAATGCCTTACGTTCAGCCTCCCGAGATCGAGAGAATCCTCGACACTCAGGTGGCCAAATGAACTCGGCGGAAAGAGTATCTACAATATCTGGTCAAGTGGAAGAACCGTCCTATTGAGGATAGTTCGTGGCTTGATGCCAGGCAGATAGAGCAGGCGGGTTATTCAGTCGAGAAGCTCATGGACCAGAGTCATGATTTCTTTTTACCCCAGGAGCCTGATGCAGGAGCATCCAGCTAAGGGCACCATGACCAGGTGTTGGTCTCCACCAAGGTGGAAAGTTTTATCAGTGTTTGGTTTCTTTATGTTTAATTAGTCAAAGCAGAATGTAGGAATTTGTTTCTTTTTAATTTCAGTATTAGTTAGGGAACAGTCTAGTTAGTTAGGGTCACTGTCACAATTGTCTGTCTTTAGTGAATAATTGTTTTATAACTGTTTCTTTCATTTTAGAAAAAAAGACAATCATGTCAAATGTAAAATCTTGCAGTGCAAGCAGAACCGAATGCATAAATAGTTATGTAACTAATAGAATAAAAACTGAAAAGTAACTATGCATAGTTCAGATAACTATGGACGAAAAGTACAAATGAAAAATGTAAATCATTCTGAGGGGTTCAGCATACGCATACAATAATAGAAGACAGAGAAGAATTTTCTTTCATTTCGAATCCATCTGTAACATCATTGACATGTTTATCTACGTTTTCCTAGTCATCGAATAACCTATAATAAGCAGATACAGTGCATGCATATTTCTTTCATTTATTTTCTCTTCTAAATAACGGAAGCCAAGCAAAGGAAATTGCATGAGAACTCCCAGCACGAAGGCTGGCAAACAACAAATGGAGTCCATAACCAAAATAACTAGGCACGGTTCGAATAAGTTCAGTCCAGAATGAGAAAACAAATGCCGAGTAACCACATTCAGGACAAAGGTAACAAATGCAAACGAATTCCACTGTAATTCTTTTCATTACAAAAATGAAATGTCTGTATACATATGACAGAGTCCAGGTATAACCCAACGAACAGCTAAAGAGCCAAATGAACCAGTAAAACCCTAGACAAGGGTTTCGAACAGCCTTTCAAACAGTCTCTTATAAACATTGTATAATTACAAACCTTATAGAATCAAACAAGGGTTTGTGCCAAATAACCCAGGTCGCATAGTGATGACAAAGGCACATAAGCAAACAAGTACTGGGACTCAAATCAACCTAAACGATAGAGACTGGCCATTAAAACAAGTTGAAACAGTGGTAGAGCCTATCGGGAGAGGGCCGTGGCGTTCATACCAAGCATGCCCAATAGCAAACCCCCGACCTACGAAATCGAAATAGGGCAAGGTTGTTAGCCCAACTATCAACAGAGAAAGGGAAAAGAAACAAAGAACTGTACACACAGAGAGAGTTTTTTCCTTTACTTGGAGGATTAGCAGCACGGACAGAACGCAAACCATTGAGCCAAAAATCTCAGTGACCACTTGAGACCGAGGAATGATTTTCGTTAGAACCAAAAAATAGAAAGAGTAAAATAAATCATGGAGGAATAATTACCTGGAGCGAAATGCGAGCAGGAGGAGGCCACCGTAGGTGTGACCTGTAGTATGCACAACACCATTAATCAAGTCTAACCAGCAGAACGACCACAAAAAAAACAATAACATTGGAGCAAATATAAGTCAAGCAACCGCACAAGAACATATTGTAGCATTCACTCACGCAAGCGAACAGAACCACCATTCTGTGCCAAAGAGCCGAGCAAACCAGTCATCAAAACAAGCAACAGAGCCACACTGGCAAGTAGTGGAGCCCATAGCCAGTGTAGGCAGAGCCTGTGGCTCGTTTCCAACCATCCACAGCCAAAACAATTCTCTTACAAACTAAACCCTCACTGTATTCACCATGCAAAGTGAAAAACCAAAGTGACCGAATGCGAAAATGCTGAGGGTTTTGCCAAGTTCGATGAGCCGGAAACAAGAATCGAGGTAAGTACAGCTTAGACACCACATTAAGAGCTACCATAAATGCTCCATCTAACGTCGAGAAATATCAGTTGATTAACGTTTGATTAGTGTTTAATCATAAGTCGAATGATCCCACATTATTGTTAATAACACATTGTTAATCATAACGCGGGACTGATATCAATAAGAGTCATAAACCAAAGTACGGGCTGGTCCCATAATTTCCGTGGGTGAAACTCCTCTTAATAGCCTCTCCTTTATAGAATTTTTGGAGTGTATATTAAGATCCGTTCAGTTGTTCCACGGAGAAATTCATCGCATGTGAAATTAGTTGATGGGTGATATCGAATTGCGTGTATATTAAGATCAATTCATTTTTTCCACGGAGAAATAATTGAGGTTTGATGTTTCCATGGGTCAGAATTCATTTGTTCCACGGAGAAATTGATGCGTGATATAGAATTCTTGGAGCGTATATTAAAATCAATTCTTGTGTTCCACGGAGAAATGTAGCGCATGTGAAAGTAATTAATGTTTGATGTTTCCATAGATCAGGATTCTTGGAGTGTATATTAAGATCCATTCATTCGTTCCACGGAGAAATTTAGCGCATGTGAAAGTAATTGTCGTGTGATGTTTACGTAAGTACTCCTCTCATTAAGATCCATTCATTCGTGTGATATTAAGATCCATTCATTCATTCCGGCGAAAAATTTAGCTAGTGATTGGCCGTGCTTCCTCGGCTCAATGAATGAATCAAATAAAAAGGAGTCATCTAATGTGATGAATTAGTGGTCGTCGCCGCCTTCTAAATTGGGGTGGACCTCGGGAGTGAGAGACGCCAACGGCAATATCAGATAAGAAAAATCATTATCCTGCATCCAAGTATTCTAAATATACATTCATCCATGTATTACATCGGATTCATTTGCTCTGAGGAGAAATTTAGCTGATGTGAAAGAATCGACTGGTTATGCTTCCCTGGAGCAATGAGTGAACCAAATAACAAATATTCATCTAATTTGGTCAAATAGTCGTAATTTGATGAAATAGTCGTAGTCGTCGCCTTATGAATCGATGGACAGGAGGAAACCAAATTGCGAAAGCACTTAGAGAGCTAATAATGGCTACTCCTATTTTAGATCTTGAACACATGTTAGACTTTTTCTTTTTCTTTTTTTAATTTAGACTTGAGTAGACTACGAGAAATTAAAAATTAATTGGGAGTAATTATTTCTATGTATGCTTTAACCGCTTACCATCTTTAAATTTTGTCCATGAAACTCAAATACAATTTTGGTTAGTGGCTTTGTGAATTGTTCTTTCAATTTACAAGATTACAATAGATTTTTACATTATTTACCAATGAAGTGATATGTGATATCAATATGCTTACCATGCTTTACTATATCTACTAATAAGGTACACTTTTAGTTGGTCGTGTTCTTTTTTATAGATCACCCAATAACCCATGTAGTTAAATTGTTGTTGTTGTTCCTAATTATCTACTTCAAACAAGATCCGCAGGTGGCAATAGCCCCTGCTGATATGCAATAGTGAGCTATTCCGTGAGGTTTGGCTTTGTTTTTTAGTGAGTAGGTTTGGACACCAAGCATACTTGTATTGAATGTTCTTGAATTCAATCTTAATCTTAATGTTCTCATAGCGAAACCAATATTTAAAGGAAACCGAACATATAGGTTAGAGACCATACTTGATCCATCACCAAACAGAGCATAGATATCATATGATAACACGAGGGCACTTAACTAAAAGCCGATATAATATTTAGATCACACAGTTACTACAATTTGAAACACACAAATTGACAGATCTGCAAATAACAATAATAAAGGGATGTTGAGTTGTGTTAATGGGCCCTACCAGTCATGCTTGCACCCTAGCGAATAAACCTATCATCAAAATCTTTATATTCACTAAAACAATATTTCACATCAGGAGATAAAAACAACGCAACAAACTTGTGGGTCCACATCGTGCTTGCATGCAACCCACGTTGCCTCTCACTGATGTCACGCACGTCTTCTGGGTGATCGCAAATGCCCGCCGAGGAATCGAAGAGGCCAATTTGAACAGTAAAATGCTTGCAAATGTCTTGGATTGTCTTATTCCCAATGCCCCCAATCTGGAACATGTGTGTCTGCAAACGGGAACGGAGCATTATCCGGGCGTTCATGATATTTCCGCCCAGGCTGACTAATGGCTCGAAATTCAGCCACCATGATAAGTTGCAGGACGTACTGTTTGAAAAATTAGGAGGAGAGAGTGATATTAAGATCAGCTGGTCCATCAATCGCCCCACTGTAATATTATTCGGTTTCTCTCCTTTGACTAGCTACTCCTCCATGAATTTCCTGGTTTCTCTCGCAGTTTACGCTGCGATCTGCAAGAAGGAGGGCACGCAGTTCAGATTCCCGGGGAATTCCATCACATGGGAGGGGCTTTCGGAGGCTTCAGATGCAGAACCCATTGCAGAGCAGCAGATATGGGCGTGCATTGAACCAAATGGGAAGAACAAGGTATTTAATGTGAGCAACGGGGATGTATTCAGATGGAAAAATCTGTGGACTGTGGTTGCAGAGAAGCTGGAGGTGGAGGCGGGTGATTATGAGGGGCGTTGATTTTCCTTGGCAGAGGAAATGAAAAGTAAGAGCGGTGTGTGGGAGGAGATAGTGAAGGAGAAGGGGCTTGTGGAGAGCAGGCTTGAAGAAGTGGGGGAACAATGGTGATTATCTGTTGACAGAATATTGAACAGGAGTTTGATGAAGGGTGTGAGCATGAGCATGAGCATGAAGAAGAGCAAGGACTATGGTTTTCTGGGGTTTAGGAACACAGAGAGGTCTTGTCTTGAATGGATCGATATGCTGAAAACCCATAAAATCATTCCTTGATTGAAAGGTACAGAAAATAGGCATGACTAATTGCAGTTTCAAAAGTTGCAAAGCATACATAGTCTCTCTTCTCGATTAGGATAAAAAGGAAAGTTATTTCGACCTGTAACTTTTCAAAGTGCAATCAAAATTAAATCGCGTTTTCTAATTATTTTATGTTTCCGAATTTTTGGTTTGAATAATTTTTATTGTTATTTAAGATGTGCCTTAATTGAGACAGGTACATGTGAATGTCTTAGTGAGCAAAATGAATGACCTGACGTACCAGAACACATTGCTCTGTGCTTATTAGTGCTAGTTCTGTTTATGCTATAGGATTATATTTTGTTTCTTCATTTTGTAGGGCGCACTCAAAACCATAATTTGCAGGTAAACAAATTATGTTCAGAAAACAACTAACAAAGGTATATATTGACAATTTTATGAGGTTTCTATATAGAATGAAGGCTTCAAAGTAATGATTCCTTACTGGATAAAATGGGGCATACCATGAATGCAGGGGAGCTTGTTTTGGGACACAGAAACTCATTGGAGAAGATGTCCTGGAAGAACATCAATGTTCCAGGTATTGAACGAGCAATCTCCCTTTCTATTTTTATTTTTAGAAGTAGAGTAATATAAACTAATTAATGAAAACAAAGATAATGTGAAAACGTACTTACAACCATCAATATATGAATGCATGAACATAAATCTTTGGGAAGTTCACACATCTGTTCCATTATCTATGTAACAGATTTAAGTAAATGACAGTCTATAACTAATTCCCTGCAACAGGCTTCGGCAATTTGCGTGTAGCTTGGGGAATCCAATCTGCACTGCAACAAGCTTTGAAATGTTTTCTAACGTGTTGACATTGAGTCCCAGCTGTAGTGCAGTTAGTGTCACTTACGCAGGGAGTAGTGGCACAATCAAGGTACACTGCAGCGTTAACTACAAAAGGATTTGAAAGTACCAGACATAATCAGATTCCTCAAAAGAATTTTTAGATCAAAACATTAAAAATGTATTCAGCTTAACCTTACAATTTGTTGGCCATGTCAAGGAAATCAGCATTGTTAATGCACTAAACATTTTGAAATCCCTATATTCCATTGTCATCTTTGCCATTCTGTTCAGCTACAGGAAAGGTAGAAATAGATACTGTTTTTCAGTTTCCAGTTTCTATCAACAAAAGGAATATGATAATATAAAGTCCCAAATCCAATAGATAATTTGGACACTGTCATTACAACAAGAATATGTGCATGGAAAGAAAAGAAAACATTGAATGAATATGTGCTAACAAATTTTTAGGGGTTTATTCTTCTGGTCATTACCATCACGCTGGCAGAGATCAGATATCTGTGTCTATTGCCTTGTTTCTGCAGGATTTCTCGACAGAATTTAAATGGCGCTAGCAACCCCCTGTGATTTTGCTGTCTATTTTACCAAGCCGGTGAAAATGGGTGTATTCGCCCTTCTATCAAGCTGGATTGATGCTGCCACTAATCCTACGTACAGGAAGAAGTGTAAACAATTTCAGGTACCCGAGCGGAAGCTAACATGCAATGGAATGAAGAGCGCAAGCTGTAAACAATCCTGGCAGCCAACAGTGACAAGTGTAAGCTTGTAAGCTCTACCGGTTGCCCCAACCTTCAGTTTAAAAACTTAGGATAAAATAGCTTTTGAAAACTTTGCTTCGACCTTTGTTTCAAAAACTTTACCGTCAGTTCAAAAACTTAGGATAAAATAGCTTCCCCTCGCTAAAAACAGCATTGGGGCACGTGAAGCCTGCAATAAGAGGCTAAATTCAGAAGTTTGGTTAAAACTTCATTGCGCGAAACTGAAATGCCCAAACCTTGGCTTAAACTTTGGTGAACAGCGTAGTCAACGGCAACTAATACCTGGTCAACGCTCGATCGAATGCTATAGTCCCTGCTATGCCGGAGGCAGGGACTAATAATGAGATTGTAATAATTAACTTAAAAGAAGATGAAAAATATATATTGAAGTAATCTTTTAGTCATTTGTAATAATTGTAAAATCAGTCATCACAACGATATTATCGTTAATGTTACACTATAATATATTATATATATTAGAATTCTTTTTTCATTCTGCTAATGAGAATCTTTTGGAGACTCCATGAATTTGGTAATAAAATTAACAATATATATAATGTCTACTCTAGTGTTAATAAGATACATAAGACTATCAACCAATCTTTTTAGTAGAGTTAGATTTATGTTGGATCTTATTTATATTTTACTAAGATTTCTTCATACTGTAATTTGTTAGTTTATAGTTCATCATCCCGGACCTCTTCAACACATCCATGACATATCAAGAAGGAATCTCATTCATTTCGCATTTGAAAATTCATGCCTCATAGCGAATTTAAACTTTTCTACTAATAGATTCCCCACGAAGATTATATTATCAACACAAACAAATAATTAGAATTTGTTCTTGCTCATTCACCTTTGCATACAATGTAGGATCATTGTTTTTTTGCTAAATCCACCACAAATCACATATGAACCAATCGTGCTATGCCAAGCTCTAGGAGCTTGCTTAAGTCCATAGAGATATTTTTTCAACATGTATATCTTATCTTTGTGCCCATTTATCAAAGATACTGGTGGTTGCTCTAGATCCACTTTTTCTTCAAAAATTCCATTTAACAACACTGAATTTACATCCATCTGATGAACTTTGCACATGTTTTTATGTACTATGACTAAGACAACTTTAACTGTATCTAAACTTGTAACTGGCATAAATGTCTCACCATTATCCTCTCTACATTGCTATGAAAAAACTTTTGCTATCAATCTATCTTTATACTTTTAAACTTTACATTTCTCATTGAGCTTTATTCTATAAACCCATTTTATAGTTGTGCAATCTTTACCTTTAGGAAATTCTACTAAATCCCATGTATCATTCTTCTTTATGGAATCCATCTCTTCATGCATTGCTTTGTCCCAATTTTTATTTTTTGTTGCTTCTTCAAAACATATGGGTTGACAAGTAAACAATGCAAAATTTGAATTCACATATAAGCCTTCATAAAATTTTCTCAAACTTCTAGTCTTTCTAGACCTTAAGGAATCAATTGTAGGATTAGAATCACTACTTGATTGAGTAGTAGGAGTAGACTAAGTAGTTAGACTAAATGATTCACCTTGAATAGAGTGTCTTGGATTTCTTGGAGTACTTTTAATTGATGATTGGGTTTGTGAACCTTGCTATCTTCTTTTAACAAATTATTCCTTTGCCTTGTCTTCTACTTAAGGTATTGTTTCTCCAACTATTATAGATTTGTCAATGTTTCCATCCCATGTTTAACCCATGTTTCATTTTCTTTAAATTCTAAATATTTGATAATTGACAATTTATTTCTTATTGAGTTAAAAAAATTATATGCCTTGGAGTGATAACTGTACTCAATAAAAATGCACTTTCCACTTCTATAATCTAGCTTCCTTCGCAACTCTTTGGCCACATGAGCATATGCCACACAACCAAATACCATGAAGTATTCTACACTACAAATCATATCTGTCCACACTTCATGGAACTTTGTTGTTTATAATTTTAGTGGGATATTTGTTCAAAACATAAACTTAGCAAGCTATTGCTTCTCTCCATAAAAAAATTGATAAATGTTTTGCCTTTAACATGCTTCTAGACATATTCATTTTGGCTCTATTCTTCCTCTTAGCTATACCATTTTGTTGTATTCTGTACATTGTTGTGAACTATCTTTTGATCCCATGATGCTTGTAGAAGTTATGAAAATCTTTTCAATCATACTTACCTCCTCTATCTAATCTTAACACTTTAATCTAATGATCACTTTTCTTTTCTACCATTACCTTGAATTATCTACACTGTGTCATATTTTTTTGCAAGAAAATAGACCCAAGTATTGCGCTATAATCATCTATGAAAGTTAAGAAATAGTAACTTCCTTCAAGTAATTAGGTTTGTTTTAGACCACATAGATTTTTATGACCAAGCTACGATGGGGCAATGCCTCATCTTCATTCAAGCTCTGCCACCATTGTACACCTGCCACCATATGAGCTTCAAGCTCTACAGATTCTTAACCCCTCTGCCTCTGCCCTAGTTGCATTTTTTCATGCCCTCCAAGTATTTACGGAGGAATTTGCGAAGTGATTCAAAAATTCTGGAGTGGTTCTTTTGCTTCCTGCAAATATAGTTCACACAGATACATTAGAATTTGTAGAGTGTCATCTTGTCAATTGTAGAATGGATTTAAACACTCAGATTCTGAGTAGCAGTGTATTCATACTGTCCCAAAAGTCACTCAAAAGTGTTCATAGCAAGCTCAACAGTCTTCAACGAAAAAAGAAATCCCAAAATTCTCTCAAAAGTGTTCATGCCAAGCTCAACGGTGTTCAAAGAAAAAAACAAAAACCAAGACAGTGGAAAAACTGAAACCAACACACTGAAAGGTATGTTCAAATTTTAACAATTATTCAATATATAGTAAAAGAGCTAGAGTAAAAATATCAATCACTAGTGATTTTGTTATAATTACAAAAAAAGAAATAGCAATACGTGCTTACATTTTCTAGGTTTTATTTCTTGTTTATACTTGCAAATCACTTTATCTCTATTCATTGTATTATTCCCTGGCGTTGATGTCATAGACTACATAACTTCGTACAAATATACAAAGAGAGAATGGACTTCGTGCAAATGTACAAAGAGAGAATGGTCGAAGGAAAAAATGGTGGCCTCAATCATACCTAAATATGTTTAGGAAAGAAGAAAATTGTAATTTAAAATTGCAGGAAGGAAAAACTGGAAAACAAGGTTTTTGTTTTCGTTTTGATGCTTTCAATGTTGAATAAGAAGGTATAAGAAGGTAAATGGTGGCCTCAATCATAGGTACAAATGTTCAGGAAGGAATAAGCATTTTAACTCTGTTATGATCTGTAAGCATTTCAAAATGTTGGTTATTCATACCTCTACTGTTATAATTTGTAGAGTTGGACTCTTCCATCATCGCATTAGCATGTATAACAAAGGTGCAAAAATTCCTGAACCTCTGAACAGAGTCACGTCACCTCATCATTATGCATACGAGTTTGCATCTTCTTGGTATAAACACATATATACAACTACTACCATAAATGCATACATGATCTAAAAAAGAGTTAACACTCTCCCTTGCATAACCATACACATATGCGTTAGCCAGTAAGAATATAAACAACGTTTTATAAATGCTTATAAATGAATGTTTAGTAGCATCAAATATTGTTGCATAAACCAAAACCCGCTCGAGCCTGAGACAAGTTGGACTACCCCTCAATTTATTTTGACCAAGCTAGGTTTACTTTGACCGACCAACCTTTTTCCCAACTAATGGGTTCAATGCATAAGCTCGACTTGCATTGAGGAAAAGGCATTAAATGTTCTGAGCCGAAGGTTGGACTAGCTCTCAATTTCTTTCGACCAGCCTTGGTTTAGGTTGAAAGTAGTTGTCTTTTGCTAGGGCTCCTACATGATTTTTATATTTCATTTTTCTCCAAATAGAGTTACCTGGTGAGTGTAACCTCATTGAGATTACCCCCAAACACTTGTATCTTTTCACTGGTCAAGATGATCCACAGGCATTTGCCGCAACAAGTTTCCCTGACGCCTTCGCCTCCATCCCAATCTAGCCTCCATATCAGTTGCTACCATAGCCCCTAAACCAGTGGATCTACTTCCTATGGGATTCTCAGACGGTCTTCGCGACCGCCTCTTGTTGATTTTGATTAAGGGGCTTGGTGTGGGTGTCGTAAGAGAACAGGGATGGATAAAAACTGTAATACATGGCTGGAATTGACTATGCATGTAACTCAAATTATCGCAACCCTTAATTAACCATCAACCAATGGTGAAGATCACAAAATTAGGTGACAGGAGATGTCTTGCATGCGCCCATCTGTTGACCATTTTTCCACGCTGACATAGCATGACCTTGCATGTGTATCTTCGCCATGCATGTGTATTTTTTTCCTTCCACGTGTTCCTCATACCTGTCTTTGTCATTCTCCAAAGCTGCTCCATCCATAGAGTAACTTGTCCCTCTCCAAATTTTCTCCATCCATAAAGTAACGAAGCAAAAGAAGCCATCCACTGATGCACCCTATTATGAAATTTTTTCTACATAGGCTCTCTTAGGCGATGAAACAAAGGCACATTGAAGGAGTATCTGTTCAGAAATAGATGTTTCCTACTTGCAGTCCTTAATTTAAATAGTCATACAATGCTTGCAGGCGTTGGATGGTCGACACGTACCCCCATTGACTAATGATGAAACGATGCAGAGGTTTTCGATTCATATATGTATGTTACTTCCTCTGACTCTATCTATGTTTTTGGTTTTTACACTTCTAAATTTGGCTTGACTAATGATGCAGCGATGCAGAGCT
The DNA here is from genome assembly GCA_031772625.1 of Pinus tabuliformis. Taxonomy (NCBI): domain Eukaryota; kingdom Viridiplantae; phylum Streptophyta; class Pinopsida; order Pinales; family Pinaceae; genus Pinus; species Pinus tabuliformis. The sequence continues at coordinate 606,172,912 of CM062815.1, forward strand.
TTTAGATTCATATATCTATGTTACGTCCACTGACTTTATCTCTGTTTTTGGTTTTTAAGCTTCTAAATTTAGCAATGACACTATTGGTAATGACATGAGGGTTGAATATGGGAAATAATAGCTACGAGTTGGTCATTATGCTGTTCTAAGATTGAATTTGCAAGTCGATGAGCTTTATCGACCCTATCGGCATGAATGTAGTCGCATATTTTCAGGGCTCTACAAATGAATTATATCCCCTCGCCTCCCCAGGAAAGAGTGAGCCCAAAGCTATACCGCAGCTAAGAGAAGTATCATGCATGTGAGGTGGTTTTATGTTTCGCACCACTGACCAGGGAATAGGCAGAGTTAGGAGTAGAGATGGCTATTGCAGAGCCCTAAAAATTGGGTACAGAGAAAAAGATTGTCAATAATGGCCACTGCACACAGAGGCGAAACGCCAAGAGAAAAAGATTCGAAAGGCCGAGAGAAAAAGATTGTCAATAATAATGGATATTGTTATCTTCATTCTTGCCATTTCATGGAAATGGCATCCTACAACACTGTTTGTTTCATGTAAGTGCCATGCGAGAACATTGTTTGTATCATGTAAGTGCCATGGGAAGACAATTGTTGGGTACATGCAAATGAACGACCACGTGGTTATCTTTTTCTTCACGTATGGACCCGCGTTCATAGACATTTTCCAATGTGATTTTCTGATTGATGTCATTGTGCCCACTTGAGTTACACAAAGAAATGGAATCAAAATGATTATATATTGATGTGTGCATTGACAAAAATTAATGAGATCGACTTTCTGTGCATTGTTTCATGATATTGCTTGTGAGATAAAGTGTGAATGTAGCAAGGGTTAAGCAATGTGCAATGACACGCCGCGTAATGATGGCAATGGACAAAATATGTATAACCGAGTGGGTTGAATAACATAAATATTGTAACATTAAAGCAACAAAAAATTATGTTTTGAAATTGCATTTTTGTTTTGAAATTTCACATCTTGCACATCGGCAGGGACTACCGCTACGCCAGTGTACCTTATTCTATATAAATTACCGAAAACTATAAAACTATCTTCATCTATAATGTATTACATTCATTCATTTCCTCCGAGGGGAACCGTGATCACTGTTCATCTATAAAGTACTACATTCATTCATTTGCTCCGACAAGAAATTTAAGTGTTGCCAAAGAATCTATTGGTATGCTTCAATGGAATAGATGACGACTAATAAAATTTAATGAGCGTATATTGTTAAAAAAGTTTGATGTTTTCACCGACGATTTATTTTGAATGTCATTTTTGAATTAAGGAGAAATGACTAATACTTATATTATTTATTTATTGTTAAGTTATTTTGTTTAAAACAAATGTTAATTAATTTTATTAAATATAATTTATTTATAAATTATATAAAATAATTTTTTTTGGCGTAGTTTAGTTGGTGATCATTATTATATGAAGTATTATGTAAACTAAAATATTCAAGGTTCAAATCTCTTGGAAGTAATCTAATTTACAAAGAAGAGGGAAAGTTATAGATTTAGAAGCATAGTGGCAGTAAACCAAATCGACCCCATGTAAGTGAATACGAGCCTAACTCAATTGCTATTTGTAGTTTATATATATATATAGATATATATATAGATAGATATATATATATATATATATATATATATATATATATATATATATATATATATATATATATATATATATATATATATATATATATATATATATATATATATATATATATATATATATATATATATATATATATATATATATATATATATATATATATATATATATATATATATATATATATATATATATAAGTGTATACGAGCTTATATATATAAGTGTATATATAAGTGTAGTTTAGTTGGTGATCATTATTATATGAAGCATTATGTAAACTAAAAGATTCAAGGTTCAAATCCCTCGGAAGTAATCTAGTCTACAAAGAAGAGGGCAAGTCATAGGTCTAGAAGTATAGTGGTAGCAAGAAAAATTGACCCTATGTCAAGCAAATACAAGGCTAACTCAATTGCTATTTCTATATATATATATATATATATATATATATATATATATATATATATACATATCAAATTCATAAAAATAAGTATATAGAGTATAATATCAAATATAAATTAGTTAAATTATATGTGTGTGTGTTTGTCAAATTTTTTAATATATTAGATTTTAAGGGTTTTATTTTTTAAGATAGCCAAGGTTCAAAATTATGATTGTTGAGAGAATATTCAAAATAAAAATATCCATGTTAAGAGTTGGTGTGGTTCAGATTTAATCCCAAGTGATTTTGATGGCTTAGATACCCCTAGGTAAAGGTTTCTAAATGTTCCACTTTTTCTCTTTTCAAGGGATATTTTTAGTAATTTTGTCCTTGTATGATATGCACAATCTAAGTGCTTAAATGGTTTTTTAGAATACTTGATTTCTTTATACATTCAATAATGTAATTTAAATTAAAAATTACAATACCACTAAGAATTTTATCCTACAATTCTAGCAAAATGGCAAAAAAATATAACAATTAGACTAAACCATTTCTTAGACCATAAATTACTCCAAAGTGAGAATCACATTAACAAACTAACATAAAAACACACACAAACTCACACACACATATTCAAAACAAAAGAACATAGTATTCCATTATGATTTAACAAAATACAATATCATATATGCTTATGGCATTCCAAGAGATCTGGGAAACCAAGATGCCTATGCAAATATCCATTATTGAACATATACATATAACAAAGGAAGCTAAAAAAAATATGTGTTTCTCCCTTCATTAAAGTAATCACTAAATTTGACTTTGTCCAGCTAAAAAATAAATTGTTTTCCAACCATCCAGTGCCCAAATATACGTCTCATATGTATCTTGAGCCACCTCCAAACCTGTGTGGAAGAATAACAAAGAAAATCAAATAGATCCCAGAGTACTATGTGTGATAAAGACTGATGCACCCCACAAAAATAGAGATAAGAATCCTTCAGTTAGAATGTAGACATTCTACTTAAAACATATATAATTCTCCATAAAATTCCATCTGAGAAAGGAACTGCTAAGGTACATATCAAATCAATGAGGCACTACTGACAGACAAATCAATTATTCCCATGGGTGGAGCTAGAGAAGGTTGAGCATTCCTTCCCTATTTTCATTAAATTCCCATTGACCCTTAGCCAACACCAGTCCTCTTTATGAAAGGAGGTTGGCTTCATGATTTCCTTCACTATATACATGGCAGAAGGAGAGATGTGATACATTCCTAACCCCGTTAATGATGTTTTGATACAAAGGAAGGAGAGTGTGATTTTTTATCTTTGATTTCTCATTCATCCGAATGATCACGTTTAGGGAGTCACCATAAAACTATCTCACTTATGTTTAGGAATTTTTCCAATTGAAGAAGTTTGAGAAAAAATAATTTAGCAAAGTTATTAGTAGCAGATCCATTATTATGTGGTTCAGATCTTTTTTTCAGACCAGGCAGTAACTCCTCAAAAACAATTCGTTATATTCATTCAGGTTGGTCTTTATTATATACATGAGGGAGAGACTGTTCATTTCATCTCACGGTGACTCTTCATATTTTCCATTATTTATTTACATTAGTTACACTTACTCACCCAATCTTGATGATTAGGTGTCAACATTCCCCACCTTAATTTGAAGGGATGTTGGTGAGTCCAAGCATCATTCTAAATCTTTCAAGATTTTCTCTTCCAAGCACTTTGGTGAAGATGTCTGCAATTTGCTCATTAGTGGAACAATGGCGGAGATGGATTGTTTTGGCCTCAACATGATGTCGAATTAGATGATATTTAGTATTGATGTGCTTTGTTTGATCATGGAACTTTGGGTTCTTGGCCAACTTTATTGCTGAGGTATTGTCAATCATGAGTGGAGTCTATTGTACTTGTTTTACCTGCAAATCTTCAAGAATTTTCCTGAGCCATACAATTTCTTTTGTTACCTCAGCTGCTGCCACATATTCTACTTCTATTGTGGAATTTGTTGGAACTGATTGTTTGCGTGATCTCCAGGAGACAGCTCCTGATCCAAGACTCATAGCATAACCTGAAGTAGATACCCCAGTTTCTTTGTCTCCATCGAAGTCTGAATCAGAGTATCCAATCAAGCTGAAGTCGTCCACCTGTGTATACTTGATTCCAAAGTCTTGAGTTCCCTTCAAGTACCTTAGAACTATTTTTGCAGCAGACCAATGTCCCTCACAAGGCTTTTGCATAAACCTGGAGAGGATTCCAACAACAAACGAAATGTCTAGTCTGGTAGTAGTTAGGTAGTTGAGACTTCCTACAAGCTGTCTATACTTTGTTGCATCCTCAAATTCTTTTCCTTCAATGGATGTGAGCTTTAAGTTTTGTTCCATTGGAGTAGTAAGAGGATTGCATTCTGTCATGCCAAACCTGTTCAACAGATCTCCAATGTACTTCTTTTGGGAAATAAATATGGACTTCGAATGTTGAGTTACTTCAATACCAAGATAGTAATGAACATAGCCCAAAACAGTCATTTCAAAACGTTTTCTCAATTCCTTCTTTATGGATGCAATGTAGCTTTCATTGTTCCCTATCATCAAAAGAGCATCTACATATGCCACAAGATATACAACTGTTTTTCCAACTTTCTTGACAAATAAAGTTGCATCACCAAGATCATAATGTTTGAAATTGAGTTTCAGAAGATGCTCAGTTAGTTTTTCATACCAGGCTCACGGTGCTTGTTTGAGGCCATACAAGGATTTCACAAATTTGCATACTTTATGTTCATGTGCTTTAACAGCAAATCCTTTAGGCTGGGACATAAAAACATTCCCTTTTAGATCTCCATTCAAGAAAACAGTTTTTACATCCATTTGATGGACTTTCCAACTGTTGTGAGCTACTAGGGCAAAGAGTGTCCAAATGGTAACCCATTTTGTTGTGGGGGAAAAAGTCTCCTCATAATCAACCCCTTCCTTCTGTGCAAAACCTTTTGCCACAAGCCTGGCTTTGTGCTTGTCAAGTGAGCCATCAACTTTGTACTTGTTCTTGTAGACCCACTTGCAGCCAATTGGTTTTGTTCCTAATGGAGGATCAACCAGCTTCCAAGTGACATTCTTTATTAGGGCGTCATACTCCTTTTGCACCGCTTCTTTCCATTCATCATGAGAAGCAACTTCTTTAAAGGAAGTTGGTTCGAAATCTGTAGACAAATTCAATTCACAATCATAAGAAACATCCATATCAATAGGTGAATCAGAGTCATCTACATCACCTCCATTTTTCCGGTTTGAATTTCTAGTTCCTGTCTTTCCAACCTCATCAGGATGAACACTTTCAAGTGTCTTTGTCAGCCACTTTGGGGGACCTTTCTCAAATGGTCCAGGCTGCTCCGTTTATTGAGTTGGGACTGAATCAAGATTGAGTCTCCCAATTCTATCAATCACATCACTTAAAGTCTCATCCGTTGTTGGAGTTTCATGTGGGGGAGATAGTGCTTAAGAAGAAGATTCCATAGGTTGATTTAGTATAGGAATCCCCCCTTCAAGATGTGGAATCTGATTATCAAATTCTTGAAATGATTTTGCATTTGCGAGTCTATCCAAGTGATCAAGTTGCCACTCAACAACATTGTCAGTTTTGGATGATTCAAAAAAGATTACATCTCTAGATACAACAAACTTTTTATTGGCTTCATCATAGAGATGGTATGCTTTGGAGGTGTTTGAATACCCCAAGAAGATACAGTTATGACTTCTTGCACCAAGTTTGTTTCTATGTACCTTTGGTATCAAGGCATAACAGGTGGAACCAAAGACCCTGAGATGCTTTACCAAAGGAATGTGCCCATACCACATTTCATAGGGAGTCTTGTTTCTGATAGCATTAGATGGACATCTATTCTTTATATATATAGCACATAGAACTACATCAGCCCAAAACATCAATTTTACATTTTTGAAAAACATCATGGAGTGCACCATATTTAAGATTTTCCAATGCATTCTTTCAGCTACACTCTTCTATTGGGGATTATAAGGCACAATTGTTTGATGTTTCATCCCATGTTGGCGAAGATAGTTTTCAAATTCATTTGAAGTGTATTCTTTTCCATTATCAGTGCGAATATATCCAATATGAGATTGTGCATCATTTTGAATCCATTTATGAAAGTTCTTCAATGTTTGAAAAGCATCAGATTTGTTCTTCAGGAAATAAACCCAACACATTCTGGTGTAGTCATCAATAAATGTCATCATATATTTGTTTCCAGTTGTAGAAGGAACAATCATTGGACCACATAAATCTGAATGAATGAGTTCAAGTTTCCTATGTGCTCTTGAATGTGAATCATGAAAAGACTATTTGCTATGCTTTCCTAGAATACAAGCATCACATTGCTTAAGTTTCCTAGGAATTTTAGGCAAACTAGTAACACCATTTTTCTTCAACAAGCGGAGGCTGTCATAGTTCAAATTTCCAAATCTAGCATGCCATAATAAACTTGATGGAAGTGTACCTTCTTGATAATGAGATTTGTATGAGAAATGTTGTGCACGAGCAGAGGTACCCTGCAACTTGAGAAGCCTTTCTTCCTCTATCCCCCTCATGACAAGTGAGTGGTCAGATGCTTTTCTCACCTCAAGCTTGCCATCAAACATATGAATGGAGTGACCTTGCTGGTGGATGTGGACCAAGGGTAGCAAGTTTCTCTTCAACTGTGGGAGATATAAAACATGATGCAGAAGAAAATTTGGAAGACCAGGGAATTTAAGCCTGATTGTGCCAAGCCCTGATGGATTGATTTTTTATTGGTTTGCAAAGTATACTGCTCCATCAACATTGTCAGTAAATTCTTCAAAAAAATCTTTTCTATGATTCATGTGGCAAGTTGCTCCTAAATCAGGTAACCAATCATTTTTCTAAGAAGCAAGTGAAGCATTAAATAAAACTTCATTTACTCCAATATTACATTGTGCCACAACATAATGAGTGGATTCAGGTGCTTTACCTTTGTCTGTGTCATTAATTTTACCTTTAGGTTGGTTTCTTTGCTACTCAATTTTGTCCCAAGGTAACTTGCATGTGGAGGCATCATGTGATCCATTTCTTTTGTAGTGTATGCAGTGCAAATCTGACTTTTCTCCTTGAAAGTGTCTGCCCCCCCTGCCTCTGAAATATCTTCCTCTTCCTCTTCGACCATCTCTTCCTCTGGAAGAATCTTGGGCGAGATTCTTTTCTTTATGAGCAAGGCACACAGCCTTTTCAGAAGAAGATATGATTGAATGCATTGTAAAATCTGAGTGCTGTAAAAATACTTCTGCTGGCAAAAAACTTCTGCTGATAGATTTTTTTTTTGTTGACATGCACTTCTTATATTATATGCCCATTATATATCGATCACATATGGCTCAACATATAAAAGATTTCAATTGATTTTTAATGATGTCTTTTCTCAACGCATGCACCATGGATACCATACATATTTCTGAGCCAATGCATTCATATTTAAAAATCCAATGCACCAAATAAAAAGCATTCGGAGCATGCATACATAGTCTTCAAAAAAATTTAATGCAGTCTCCAAAAATGTTTAATGCACAGGAAGCATATACTGTATACAGATCCATACCATCCAAGCCATATACATTTTCTCACGGCTTCGGACGTTTGCCTGGCTGCTGCCTCTGTATTAACTTTCCAAAGAAACCATCTTACATTCCACAAATAATGAACTGAAAATTACACGGTCGAAACTTATTCATCAATTTGCCATCCTTTCAAAAACGAATAGATAGTAGATACCAGTTCACTTCATTTCAACTAGATCAGCATCATGTTATATCAATGCGTCAAAAGCCCAAAAATACGCCGGTATTCTATAGTGATTTGCATTAAATTTCTAACCATTGCTAGCCCTGAATATTAACCATATAAATACCATCCAAAACCGGATATAGATCAATATATGTAAATAGATCAAAAATACTATTCTAAATCGCTCAACAACACGCCATGGGATCAGAACTCCTGAGAAGCAGATCCAATCTCCCCCTTGTCTTTTCCAAGTGCGCATGTATTAAAATGATGTATTAAAAAAATAGTGTATTAAAACCATCCAAAAAACTAGAGCAGGCTTACAACAACAAAAGCCACAAACCACGATTGCATACACTATTCAGATACCTCCTGTGCATCATCACTTAACTCAGATATTCATGATCCTCTCGCCAATCAACCATGATGGACGTTGTCAACAATTCACCGACGAGTCACGAGCTCAGGTTTTAAATCGTAAAATACAGGAATGATGATACGATGATACCATTCTGCTGCACATGATACGTTGTCTGGAATATACAGCGTGAGAAGCCGAGGGTGCAAATGTTTTATGACAGCTTAATATCATAGTAAAATGAAATGTAAAAAAAAATGAGAGCAGGAGCAAGAGTGGATTGGTATGGACAGCGCGTCAAGCTGAGTATGACACTCATAGTAAAGGGTGTGATAGCAGGAGTGGAGAGAGCCAAGAGCCGAGATTGCCAAAATGAACAGTCCTTCCTGCTGCAGTGATATACAGTGATGGCGGTGGGCATTTTGCGACTGATCATAACAGACAATAACCATGAGCATTTTGTATTCAGATGGAGCAGGGACAGGACAGGAGCAGCGTAGCAAAGAATAATAGTGAATAGCAGGGAAATAATGATGTGTTCAGGCCAGTGGAAGCGTCAGAGCTGCCAGGCTAGCCAGTCTGCATAGGATTCAGTGTCAGAATAGGGAGTTACAAAGCAGAGGGAAGCCAAAAATGGCACTGGCTCTGATACCATGTCAGACCAGGCAGTAACTCCTCAAAAACAATTCGTTATATTCATTCAGGTTGGTCTTTATTATATACATGAGGGAGAGACTGTTCATTTCATCTCCCGGTGACTCTTCATATTTTCCATTATTTATTTACATCAGTTACACTTATTCACCCAATCCTGATGATTAGGTGTGAACACTTTTCACTTCAAAGATTCATACACAATTGTATTTAAAAGAGCATGTGATCATAAGATGCATATACATAAAATAAGCGGAAATAAATGATGACCATGAGAAGCAAAGACACAATAGGTTAATAACGGATTTCACCCAGTGTGGGCTACGTCTTTGGGCTCTGCTCAAAGTGGGGAGGCATTTTTATTTAATCTTCAGCAAAAATCAAATTACATGCATGTATGAAAGGCACCTTATACCTCCACTTCTGGGGATGACCTGAAAATGCACACCTTTGCTGAAGAAATGGACTGCACTATTAAATTCTTGGCACGAAATCATGTCAAATGACTGTAAACTCGATCCCTTTCTACTTCGGTCAAAATCTAGACCCTTGGGAATCTCAAAGATTCCTCAAAGATTCCTTCTCACTGGTTGACTAGAATCCTGCTGCTCATATGACAAATTTGTCTTCACCACTACGCAACTTCCAAAGAATAGAGTAAAATGAGTATAAAGTCAACTTGGTTCTGAAACTGTCAAAATTTGGCCCTTGGGGAATCTTTTAGATTCATCATGATTCCACAAAGATTCTTCTCTACAAGTTGACTGAAGATCTACTGCTCAGATGATAAATCTGATCACGCTATCATACTCTTGGTGATATTTTGGTTAGTTTGAGTATAAACTTGGCATAATTTTGTCTCTGTCAAAATTCAGTTCTAAAGAATCTAAAAGATTCCTTGAAGATTCCATGCATCATGGTTCCACAGGTTCAAGGTTCCACTCCATCATGGGTCCACCATCTATTCAAAGTTCCAACATGTCATGGTTCCACCACCTACCATTGTTCTACTAGCTCTCGGCTCCCTCATGGTTCCTCTCAGCTCTCCTACGCTTCCAAATGAAGAGGATCCTTTATATGTTTGGGCACCAACAAATAAGGCAAGAGCTTGCTAGTTGGTAGGTCGGTCAGCACACAAGATTAGAGATTGTTTCTTGGTTGGGCGGTTGAGGTTCAAAACCCACCGAACCCATTTTTGACATGTACCTCCTCTCATTATAACCACAAATATAACGTATAGCCAAAGTTTAATTCCATCATTGTTGCAACCGTATACACATGGTATATCATAAACAATAATTTTGACCACCAATCGACCTTTGCCGTGTATGATGGTCATTGGTCACACGTTATAATGACCCAAAATTCATTTTTTCATTGGTACAATGTGGTTAATATATAGTATGGCCATATGTAACAAAACTTTGTTATGCCATTTAATATGGCTTACCAACATTTAAAAAATATGTTCATTGGTTTTCATTTGACCTCCAAACATAGGTTTAGGTGGTTATTAACATAATAACCATTATGTCTAATATAATAACCCTTTTTGTTTTTTTAAATTTGATTTTTGGTTATTATATTATTACTATTATTATTTTTAATATTTTGTTTTGTCTTCTGTGGAGGGAGAGGATGTCAATGTTGGTGTGCCATGTGCCAAAGGCTCATTGGTAATTTCATCGCCACATAAGAAAAGAGGTTCCCACATTCCCTTATGACTTGCAAACTTCTGATGGTCATAAAATAGTCATACGAACTCCAATTTAGGTGTCGTTCACATCGCTGGGTTACTACTACATGGCATCAATATTGCTAAGACCTGGAAACTTTGAAAATTGAGCCTCCCTAAATCCATCTAGATTGTTCGTCCCCACTAAGGAGTTTTTGTTCCTCCAAAAGCATGAAAACAATCTGCAACCTGAAAGTGCCCTATCAATCCACACTTCCTTCTCCTTCACCTTTGTACTTCAAAGCCATAAGTGACGAACCAACACCTACATTCTCTGCAAACATGTAGTACAATATTTTCAAACTACATGTTCAATTACATGGCCAATCATGACCCAGGCATCCCATATTTTCCAAGAGTTTATAACACACACTCTTTGGTCAAGTGTACATCATAATAGAAACCAATACCCTAGCTATCAACAAAAAGATGTCAAAAAATCATCATGTTTCTTTCAGAAATGATGGAAAACACATCATCACTTTTACAATCATTTCACAACATATGATTTACAATAATATGGCCACGACAAGCTACTATATCTAATAAAACCATCTCTCACTCAAAAAAGTGAATGGTTCATCCCCCTACGGCTAGTTTTCTTGTTGAAAATATTCACCAACGATTCCTTCATAGGTGTTTTCTAGGCATGGAGTATCTAACATGTGGATCTCTGGTGTCCATCCTTGTTGCAGTGACTACAATGATTCTTTCTCCTCCAAACTTTTGTATCGTCTTGGAATGCTTATTCCTAGTGCGCCTTATCGTACAGGTAAATTCTCGATGCGGACAAAGACAATTCCTCTAGCCCGAGAGAGCGGGTCTATCCACAAACAAAAAATCTATGGAAAACTTTCTTAAGCTAGAATCAAATAAGATGGCCTACCTCTTAGAACACTATTCTACTTGGTGATGATCCTGCTTTCTTACTCCAGCTACTTTTCATTTCCTTCCGTCGAATACCTGAAACAAGCAAACAAACAACAACAACAAACGTGATAGCATACAAATTGCATTCAGCCTACTTAACAGGTCAAGGAACATTAAGCCATCAAATGTAAGACAACACTTTAATGTAGGAAATCAATCAATAGTTGTATTCATATAAGTTCAGAAAGAGATTACAACCAATGCCTTGACATTGTTGGTCTCCTCTGACGTATCTGGGTTCCCACACTTCTACTAGCATCTCATGGATAGCTCCAACAATGGAAGTTTTAAGGCTTCTTCCCTTTAGTCTCAAACCAAACCAAACACACTATTCTCCCTCAAACATAAACTAGATAGCTACAAGCTATAGATGTCTTGTTTATTATTCAAGCTCCAAAAATACTAAGACTGAAACTAGTTTAGCTTGTAAAAGGAGGGGTTTATATAGCTTGGATGGAGGGGAGATGGTTCCTCTTATCATGGGAGAAGGCCTTATCTCTTGGGTTTGTTCCATCCTAATAGGGGAAAGAAGCCCAAACTGACTTCCTCGGCTCCATCCAACCCAACCATCTACCATACTTCCATTACAAAGCTTCTAGACCTGGAAGCTTCGACTCCATATTTAAAAACTTGCCAAAAGAGGATCGACATGACTGAGAAAAGGCTCAGTAGCACCGTATGACACTAGTCCTGGTTTTAATCTCTGCAAATCAGCGTGAGGAGGAAATGGGTCATTAGCACCGATCTTGTAAACTAGGGTAAAAGGAATATTCTTGGGAAATGATGCAAAAGGGAATTGCTCTGCTTATGAAGAGGGACATGATGGGAGTTTCTTCATGATGGGAAAGCATGTAGGGTTCCCTGTAGAGGTCCTCCAGGATCGTGGAATGGGGAGTACAGGGACAGTGACAAAATGTTGTGTAATAGATGCCCCCTAAAGCGTGAAGGCCGAACTAAAGTGAGGGGTGAAATGCTTTACAAGTAGATGCGGGGAACCAGAGTCTATCGTCGGAAAACCTGCAAGCAAGCATAGATACATATACATCACTGAAAAATCTGACAAATGATACATGAATCATGGTATGGACGCAGCCATCCAGAGAATGATCATGTAAATGGATCCAAGGCATGGGTGCAACCATCTAGTAAGGAGGACCATATCGAAACCAAGGTATGATCGCAGCTATCCAATAATGAGAAGGATCACATATGACAACTCATGGTATGGTCACAACCATCCATCTAAAAGAGACATGTATATCAACATGATCATGTCACATTGCCTTGCAACCTAGACTTCTGTAATCTAAGCCCAGTGTCTTGCGCTCCAACAGGACCCGATCAAAGTACAAATTCTAACATGTGAATAAATGTGTTGAAGTCAAACATGCTAGAAAGTCACTTGATTACCAGTTAATGATGCAAACCGTTAACAAGCGTGAGAGAAACCACCAATAATGACAATGGTTCTCAAGGTACCAGCATCACAATCCACAGAATGTGAATAAAGGAATTGAAGTCGAACACCCGTGAAATCACCCAATCAAAAGCTAATGATGTGAACTTTTCATCGAGTGCGAAGAACTTGCCATTAGGGCATGCAAGCTCTAAGGTAATGAAAGGGAGTCTCTCAGCCAGGTTCTTGGATAATGAGCTGAAATCAATAGAAAGTGACCATGTCGAAGGAGGGCCATGATGTATCCCACAGCATCAATGTTGGGTTGTGTTATATTCTTTCCACGTAGTTAAAAGGGGGTTTGAAGGGCACCCGTAACCCCACTTTATGGGGTCTGGGGCAGTTGTTACAGGGAAAAGTGTCTATATAGAACTACTCTATCCCACTAAGGTGTGACAGCTGCCTTAGAAACAAACAGAGTAAAGCTTCTTTCATTTTTCCTTTATGAGTTATAGATAGAGAGGAACAGAAGGACCAACCTCTGCCTTGCGCTAATCCTTTGATTTGATTCCTCTCTTGCTTGATAGTCTTTCGCTACTTGTTCCCTTGCATGCCCAGCTTCACAAAGTACCTGTAAGATCATAGTAGCATAGCACTATACAAAGACATGGATCTATAATCATAAACAATCTAGGATCAGATGTGAATTGACCATACAAATGCAGCAAACATAAATGACACAAGAGTATGGAGGAAAACTTGAATAACTTTTATTGATAAACAAGAAAGAGCCAAGAGGAGTTACAACCAGTTGTTCTAACCCAACATCAACCTCTCAACAAGGAAGCCCCTCTTCACCTCATACAAAGCTTAGATCACCCAACAATCTGATGTTTGTCTCAAGAAACCAACAGCAATTCCTTACAATATGAAAAATTCCAGCCTCTGGATCTCTGGGATGAGGGATCCATATATAGCTATCTGTAAGGGGGATGAGTCAGCTTGTGATTTGATTAGTGTCTTCTCTCTGATAGTTCTTGCTTCCACTTGGAGATTGATGGTCTCTTACTCATCCTTGGTCGAATTCAGAGAGGCAAGTGTCACAGGAGAAGTTTCTGGAAGCTTCCATTGCCTCTCCACCTCGCGGAATGTCACTGCCATTTGTCATTTCTCGCCCATCGCACCCCATAGAAGGGCTTTTTGAAATGCAATGCACCCACACAGTGTATTTGGGTGAGATGCAATGCACCTGGCCTGTGGAGCAGCTGAAATGATCCTGTTTTGACCAATTCTGAGTAGTTTTTCATGGAGAACTTCTGGGAGAAGCTGTAATCTGTTGACCTTGTTCCTTTAGGGGTTAGAACAACACTTTTAGGGACTTAGGAGCCCTTGGTTTATGGACATTTCATGCTTGGGGTTGTAGTGCCCAAAAATGTCTATAACAGTTGCCCCCGAAAGCATGAGGTTGTTAATCTTTTGATGTCGGGTGAAATACTTTATTATGAGGATCCGAAGTTCTTTCAAGCCGGGAGGAGACCTGTAATAAGATACAATACAATACATTATCTTCATAATATTTTCATGATTTAGCTGAGGCGGGCATTCCCATGCTCAGCTTTATAAATTCATTTTCATGTACATAGGACAGACAATCGTCTGAGTGAAGACTGATGATTCTAATAGAGCCATCATCCCTTTGATTGGATGATTATCTGTGCAGCAATGATGTACATTTGATGTCTTTATTTTCCTGAATATATATCGCAGCCTGGATGGATGAAACTAGATCCGGGGTCTTCAATATCGTTCGATCTTCACTCATAGTACAAGTCGATCCATGTGAGAAATGTTCTGAAGTCGAACATGGAAAGACATCGCTTGATTACCAGCCAATGATGTAAGCTGTTAACAAGCACGAGAGGAATCACCGATAATGATAATGACCCTCAAGGTACTGCAGTACAATTCACGTGGTGTGAATAAAGGACTTGGCGTCGAACACCACGCAAAATCTTTCGGTCGAAGGTCATTGATGTAAACTTGTCGCCGGAAGTGAGAAACTTGCCATTGAGGCATGCAAGCTTCAAAGTACTGAATGGGGTGTTCCTAGATCAACTTCTTGGATAATGAGCTTATGTCGACAAGAAGTGATCTGTCATAGGAGGGCCTTAATGAATCCCACATCAATGACACAGAACGGAGTAAATGATTTTAATGGAGGTGAAAACAATATGGTGATATAAGGTTCAGGGTGGCGGTCATGAAAGAATGGAGTATAAGTGTATTGTAGTGGGTGAGACACAGGTGAACTCTCTGAATGACTTCTCTTGAACATATCGGTGACACTGACGTGATGGATTGGCAGCATTAACCCCAAATGTGGATGGTATGATGGGACCATGGTGATGTGACTGGTGACTGAAACAACCCAACCCGACTTGGATGTGGAGTGAAAGTGTCATGTTCAAGAGCGACTTGCTACCAACAAAGTTTCTTCAAGTTTTCTTCCCAATTTTTCCCCAGTCATTGCTGACCAGTACCTCTTTATTTTTATCAAGCTTAAGGAGGATAACATATGCTTGTTCTATAATTTTCCCTTCGGGCAAACCCATCGCTATGTTTTAACGAGCCTAGCGATAGTGAAACTCGTTCTCGTCTATAGACAAGTTTGTCACTATTAAGAATTTTAACGAGTTTAACGACAAAGATAACTCAGTCCTTTTCAATTTTAGAGAGTCTGAAAAGGAACGTAAAGGTAACTCCAAAATTCCTTTTTCGTCATCTAATCCCTTAAGTCCGAAAAAGTATAAAACAATACAAAAGGGATGAATTTTCGATACTTTTAACGAGCCGAACAAAACAAGCGCTCGATCTTTTTGTGTAATAATCCCTCAGGTCCAAAAAGATTAAAATTTAGAGGAGGGATAGCACTTCCTATCCCTTTAACGAGCTAGAGAGGCCAATGGCTCGGCAATCTTTTCATATTTTACGAGTCAGTTGAAAAGAGCTTAAAGGAGACTCGTCTTTTGAGGAACGAGTGATAAAATGGGTAGCAACTGATTCCAGGTAAGGTTTGGAATTTTCCAATCACGGCAGTGTTACAAGGATGGCTAGTGAGATCACTCTTCGCACCTGTTCCTCAAAATGGGTAAACAATCAAATGGAGGTGAATGATCAGCCAATGCAAAAGTGGAGGTGACGGTGCAAACACGACCAAGGCTTTAATGGCTGAAGTACTACATTCACGATGGTTATTTACCGAGGAATAGTTCATTTTTAATGAGCTTAAACGCGGGGGGGAACATTTGCTCATGGCTTATGTTTATTTTTTAACGAGCTTGAACTATGTGCTAAAACTGCTCGATTAAATGGTCCTTTTTTGACTTTACCATAAATGGCTTTGTTCTTTCAAAGATTGTACTGTATTTTCAATTGCTTCATCAAACTAGTCAGAAATGAACAATATATGCTTGAAAAATAAGTTAGAACACTAATATTTTACCTTGAACTACGTAAAAAGTAATGAAAAAGTGCTTTTACCTCTCATTTTACCATTTCATTTGAACTTTGGTTTGTTGGAGCTTTGGAGGTGCTTTCCCCCTTTCATTTTCATCAGCTAATTTCGGGAGATTCTGTGGACGATTCTCGGCGCCGTCTGGACCAGGTAGGAGCTGTCATGCGGAAAGAGTCAATTTTGCAGACAAAACCGACCTCCCTAGAAACTAAGGCTTTTCTAGTGACAAACAAAACAATCAAGCACTATCTTTCCCTAAATATGCATTTAAAATAAAAGCAACCAGGTGTTTAAGGCTTACCTTTAGTCCAACGCTGTTTGTAGCGGCCAAGCCTCTTCGATCCAGATGAGCTCCTCTCCTTGAAGCCTACATACAAAAACAAGCAAACGATTACATAGCACCTGAATAACTCATATAATAAAACATATTCATCATAAAGACCAAGGAGTTTATGAAACAAATTATATATAACAACTTGTTGAGAAAAATGAACTTAATTGTATTAATTGGAAACAAAAGAAACCTTACAACCAACGCCTTGGTGTTGTGTAGGTCCCTCCCAGGGTCCAGCAAGAGTTCTCCTCTACTTTGATCAGCTCACCCACATCCAAATGAAGCTAAGAAAGGAATGTGATCTCTCCTCTCAAGCTCTATAAGGGAGTCCTAATTTCAGCAGCATCTACCCTTAGGAATGTTCAGCTTTCAACCTCTCTTGCCTCTGGCCCAATGCCTGTATTTATAATGCTTTGGAGGAAGTTAAACAGGTCCACCATCAATGGGATAAGCCCCTCTTTCAAAGGGATATCTCCCCTCTTCATGGGATAAGTTCCTCTTTCATTGGGATGCATGAACCATCTGGAGGCGCTCAATCCACGTCAAACCATCTTCTAGAATGCTCTAGAATCGACCGCAAGTAAGTTTTTTGAAGTAAAGCCTTTTGAATTTTACAGGGGTACGCACCCACCCCTTTACAGATAGAGCGTACAAGTACGCAGGTATTATGTACTTGAGGTGCGGGCCCGCAGGTAAGAGTAAGAGAAAGTGCGGAACCAGAGTTATATTGATTTTTTAAAGGCTTTCTCTCTTTTTTGGAGTTTGACATGAGGAGCAGAGGTATAAGACTTGCCAAGGAGGATAATATGGTTATTGATGGAGCCATACTAACTGCAAATAGTCATGGTGACAAATTTTAGTGTAACAGATTACCCCCTAAAGTGCGAGGTCTGTAGTAGATCAGGGTTCTATATCATCTAGGAAGGGTGAATCACTTTATCATCTCGAGGATTATCTTGTGGAGAGCCCAGTCGGAACCTGCAAATATTCAACACAAAATACATATATGAGATCATATCATCGCTGAGGTAGGCATTCCCATACTCAGATTAAAAACTTAACTAGCAAACTAACTACTGCTCTGATATAGGAATGATTTCGCAATACATCATAATCATAGACATATGTAGACACAGTATGGATGCAGCCATTTGTTTATAATTAGTCTACTGTATAATGAATACAAAACTCCTCGCAGCCTGGATGGCGGAAACTAGATCCAGGGTCTTCATTTCTGCTTCCCGAAATAGTACGATTCTATCCATGCGAATAAATGAGTTGATGTCGAACATGGTAGAAACCACTTGATTACCAGTCAATGATGTAAACTGTTAACAAGTGTGAGAGAGACCACCAGTGATGTCAATGGCTCTCAAAGTACCCAGTACAATCCATGAGATGTGAATGAATGTGTTGATGTCAAACATGTCACAGAATCCCTTTATCGAAGGTCATTGATGTAACCTGTCATCAAAGGCGAGAAACCTGCCATTGAGGCATGCAGATCCCAAGGTACTGATGATTTCTAGATAATGAACTGAAGTCGATAGAAAGCGATCCGTTGCAGGCAAGCCCACAACACGAAATCATAGATCAAGTTGAAGAAATGTAGCTGTAAGGACTGACTCAGGGATGGTCAAGATGGATGACAGATATTTTGCAGATGAATGGTTTATTTGCAAGACTCCTCTTGAACACATAACGACACTACAGATGGTTTGGTGACAATTGTCCCAAAGTTAATACCCGGAAACCGGCTGAAGACTTTCAATGTGGTTTGATCAACTATTAGGCAAAGGATTTCCCAACCCAGGTAAATGAAAAGTGTCGTGTTCAAGAGTGGTGATAAGGTTTTTCCGAGACAAAGTATAACAAATAGGCTCATTTTCATCTCTTTTCCCCCACCATTTCTGGCAAGTACCTCTTTATTTTTTACAAGCTTGAGGAGGATAACACTTGCTTGATTATAAGCTCATCCTTCGGATGAGTCCAACTTAGTTTAGATTCGAACCCTAAGAAGGAGTGGTCCGTTCCTGTTTGTAATCGAACAGGTCCTTTACTGTGAAATTTTAACGAGTCCAGTATAGGAGAAACTCGGCGTTTTTCAATTTTAGAGAGTCTGAAAAACTTAAGAAGACTCCAGGGTTGACCTTTTTCGTAAATTTGTGTCTCCCAAGCCCAAAAAAGTATAAAATAATACTTGAGAGAATCGCTTGATCTTTACGACCAAGGAGTAATTTCATGATTAGTGTCTCTGATCTGAAAATTAGAAAGCGATCAAGGACACGTCGTTTTATTTCCAATATCGAATTTGAAACGACAAAAATCCGGTAATCTTTTCATGTTTTTATGGTCAGGAAAGGGCTATAAGAGGACCGTCTTTTTAATTCTGTTTTAATGAGCTAAAAAGAAAACTCGGCAATCTTTTCACATTTTAGGAGTCATAAAAGAGTTTAAAGATGACTCTGATGTTTTTGTTTGTAAAAAATGACAATTTTCCCCGAAAATCCTTTATCCTGCACAAAAACCAACACATTACTCATACCTGTTGAAGATAGATAAAAATACTTTGAAGAATACCTTTTCATGGTGAAAAATAAACAAATTTACCATTTATTTACCCAAAAAACCAATAAAAAGGGCTTTTACCAATTCATTTTTACCATTTTACTATTTGAGGAGAGAAAAAGGGCTTTTGGCAAGAAACTTCCCGTGGACATTGCGGAGAATCCGACCGTCGAAATCGAACGCCATCTCTTCCAGGTAATCTACAACATCCTCCTCTTCAATTTCATCCGTTTAGAATTCTTTTTTAGGCCCCAGATTTCATTTTTGGGAGGTTTTATGGTTTCAAAAACCGCCTCTCGGGGTATGCAGGCGCCACACTAGGGACCCGCAGACCCCGACATTTTCTCAGTTGGAAAAATGTCAGGGGTCCGCACCCTGCCTTCAGGGACCCTGTGTACCTACGCTCTGTTCCTAAAGGCGGGGTGCGTACCCCATGCAACGAGTTTTTAAAACCTAAATTCTCCAAAATGGACCAAATTTTTTTGATTTTATGGAATCTAATGGATGTTTTATGGTATGTAGATTGTTCACCATGCTCGATTGGCGTGAGAGAGAGCACGAAGATGTTGATTTGGCCGCCATTAATCATCAACCGTCAATTGATGCTTTGAAGGCATGCGTCCTTTATAAATATTGGGCCATACCTGGCATGAGGGCCCAAGTGAGCTTTCTAGAGTGGCTAGTAGAAAGATGGAACGTTCAGGACCAGTGTTTTTATATTGGAGGGCACCAGCTTGAGATGGAGCTGGCAGATATCTACTTTATCACTAGTTTGCCCAAGAGAGGCGAACACTTGACTCTGTTCGGGACTAGGCCAGGTGGCCAGTCTGTCGCTAGTCTCCGACTAGAGTGGTGTAACACTCAGTCTCAGGAGAAGGGGATAGAAATCAAAACTATATCCCGTCCTGAAGTTATGGTGATTGCCTTTACAGTTACCAGACTTGGCGGGGCTACCGCTTTACACATTGCCACTGGATCCCAGATGCGGATGGCAGTTGATTGCTATCGAGGTACCATTTTCAACTAGTGTGATGCTGTGTTGGCCAATGTAAAAGGCCAACTGACTAGAACCAAAAACGGACAGCTAAAGACCTTTGGTTATGGGGCTTTAGTTGTGAGTTTTGGCTTAGAGAGGGTTCCGATGCTGATCCCACGGCAGCTCACTGTTGAGGTTGGGCTTCCTCGAGAGCCCAAATTGATGCGATGGGTTGCGGTTATGGCCCGTCATCCTGATGAGGGGACGGAGGTCGTCCGATTTACTCCGGAGTACTTTCGCTGGTTAGAAAACCAGGTCTTTGCTATACACAATTTTCCTTATGCCGGAGTTGATTTTCGTGGAGATCCGGACATGGTTCTTCCACCGGGAGAACAATGGGATGATATAGGTAACTTCATTTTCACAAGTTTTTTAAACTATCTATTATTTTTGTTTGTTTTATATCGTCCCAAAACTGATAGTAATAATTTTCAAAATGCAGATGTAGGCCCACGACGTCCAGCCAATCTCCGGCCTTACGAGAGGAGACTACCAGCTGCAGCGGCACTGGTCCCACAGGACGAGGCCACAAAGACTTTGGCTGAGTTGGAAAGTCACCTGGAGCATCTTACAGCAGATATACCGAAGACTACCATAGATGATATTCCAATCAGGCTTCAGCGTTATGTAGTCGGGGTCCCAGGACCTTTTAGGAGGTTCTTGTGTAGGGTGGCCCGTACAGTGGTGTCATATAGAGATCATCACCAGTGATTGGATGGTCGTTTTGTAGACACATGTGACATTTTGGTTTTTTGTACTTATCATTTTTGCCGATCATAAGGTGTTTTTCAACCTATGATCAAAGACGATGTATTTTTTGACACACTCCTATATATATATATATCATTATTACAGGCTTATCTTGTAAATCATGTTATGGAATGGTTTTAAATTCACATGTATGATTATTGCAAATGTCTATTTAACATTCGAGAAGCAATTGCATCTGCTAATGTATTTAAAGACCTTGGAATATGCTGATATTCAATGTAATCAAACTCACGTTCCAAGAGACGCACTCTCAAAAATAATCTTAATAACACTGGATTTCTAATGGCATACACTCTATTAAGCTGTAATACAACGAGTTCAGAATCTAACCTCACTATCAAACTCCGAATCCCAAATGAAATAGATTCAGATAATAACTCAATCACTGCACTATACTCGGTAATGTTGTTTGTTGTTTGACCGAGGCTTACCCCATGCATAGAAACTAACTCGTCAGAGGGCGAATAGATAACCCAAGCTGCAGAAGAAATGTTCCGTGTACTACGACAAGCACCATCAGCAAATCCAATGTATGTTTGGAGAGGCATCGATATCTGCAATATCAAGAGTAAAACCAAGATAAGCCAGAATAATGACGAAAAACACTCTCTAAGCTAAGCACACTTTTTAAACCAAAACACACTTGCTAGAAAGAAAAACTAACCTAACTAAAAATCTCCATACCCATTCTTTTAAGCATAATACCTCTTCAAGTAAAGACCATTTCTGGGTTTACCTAAAGAGTCCCCGTTAAAGTCTACCAACTCATAGGCCCCTTTTGCTAGCTTTCGCTTGAAAATATAGGGCCCATGCCACATAGGAACAAATTTTCCAGCACCTAATTTATCATTAGCTTGATCATACAATAACACTAGGTCTCCTTCCGAAAAATTTCGAGGGGTCACATTTCGATCATACTGAGCTTTCATACGTTTTGCGTGAGTCTCGATCGCCAATGTAGGATCACGTCGATTCTCATCTAATTGAGCTAAGTATAATAAATGATTTTCCTCTTCGGAAGTGGCTGGAAGTAACTCGATAGCCATTTGCAGTGACGGGATTTCGCATTCAATGGGTAGCACAGCTTCCAAACCATAAACTAGTTGGAAAGGAGTGAACCCTGTTGATGTTTTCACTGAGGTTCGGTACGCCCAAAGCGCTGAAAATAACATGTTATGCCAATTCGACCGATGAATACCAATGATTCGTTGGATCATGATAACTAAAACTTTGTTGATGGACTCAACCAGACCATTCGCTTGTGGATAATAAGGAGTTGAACTATCGTGACGCAAACCAAGCTGGCCTGTAAGTTTTGTCATCATAACGTTTCGAAAATGGCACCCATGGTCAGTGATTATCGCTTGTGGGACACCAAACCTAGAAATTATATGATTGAGCACGAAAATTGCAGCTGTCTTGCCGTCTGCCTCGATTGTAGGCATCGCCTCGGCCCACTTAGTAAAATAATCTACCGCAAGGATGATATACGCATGCCCCCCGGCCGAGTGAGGGTTACATGTAATAAAATCGATACCCCATTTGGCAAAAGGACCAATGGCAATTATAGGGTGGAGAGGAGAAGGTGGAGCGTGCATCTTTCGATCAAACACTTGAAAGTTGTGGAATTTTCGGACCGCAGTAATACAATCTTTAAACAAGGATGGCCAGAAGTAGCTAGCGCGCAATATCTTTTGGGTTGTGGCATACCCAAACATATGACCGCCACACGCTCTAGAGTGACAGTCATTTAGAACCCTTTCAGCCTCTTCGTGAGTTAAGCAACATTGAAAAATAGAGTCCGCCCCACAGCGATAAAGAGTATCTCCAATAATTTTGTATTGTTGGGACTGGAATCGAATTTTCCAACATTCCGACTTTGAAACTTCGGGCCGAAAGGATTGGGTCTGGAGATAGACAATGATATCCCCATACCACGGATCTAAAGTGCTGATTAGAAACAAAGATTCGTCCGCAATGGGCTCCTCTGCCACAGTTTCCGTGTCAGCACGCGGGAAGTCACACATTAACTCTGCAAAAACTAAAGATTTCTTAGACTTAGATTTCTCAAACTCCAAGTCGAACTCCTGCAGGATAACAATCCATTTAGAGTACTTGCCCCCTAGCAATTGTTTGGTCAAAATGTAGATCATAGGGTTGCAATCCGAAATGACTGTAGTTTTACGTAGTAAAATGTAGTGACGAAAACGTTGGACAGCTTGAATGGCTGCCAATGCCAATTTCTCCACATGTGAGTATTTTAGCTCAGTTGGATTTAACGTTCGACTAAGGTAATATATCACATGTTCCGTTCTGAATTCATCTTCCTGAACTAAGACCATTCCAATGGTGGAATGGGAGGCGGCGAGATACAAAAAGTAATCCTGGTTGTAGTTGGGAGGATGCAACAACGGTGCATGGGTCAACGCATGCTTGAGTGCATCAAAAGATTTCTGGGCTATCTCATCCCAAGAGAATTGAACGTTATGTTTCAACAACCATGTAAAACCCTTTGTAACCTCGGTGTAGTTAGGAATGAATCGTCGTAAAAAGTTTGCTTTCCCCTGCAAACTTTGGAGTTGGCGAAGACTCGAAGGAGGAGGCAAATTGATAATAGCTTCGACCTTCGAGGGATCAACGCGAATGTCGGCTTTCGAAACTACAAACCCCAGTAATCGACCCGTTTCTATACAGAAGACACATTTGTGTGGGTTCAACCAAATACGATAATGCCTACACCTCATGAAGATTGCACGTAAGTGGACGAGGTGATCAGCTCGATGTAATGAATGAGCGGGAAAATCATCGAGATACGGTTGCACAATGTGTTTGATGTCATGAAACGCATAAGACATCGCCCTTTGAAAAGTTGCTCCGGCATTCTTGAGCCCAAAAGGTAATTTACAATAAGCAAATGTCCCCCATGGACAAATGAAAGCCATTTTCGGTTGATCGGCAGGTAGAATATTGATTTGATTGTATCCGGAAAAACCGTCCATAAAGGAAAATATTTCGCTGCTGACACAATCATCAATGATTTGATCGATATAGGGAGTTGGGTAGTTGTCCTTTGGACAAGCTCGATTAATGTCCCTATAATCGATGCATATTCTTATTGTTCCCTGTTTTTCGTTAATCGGAACAATATTCGATACCCAATCCGTTAACGGGATCGGATAAATGAAACCTGCTTTCAATAGTTTTTCAACTTCTGCTTTAATTGCAGCAACTTTTCGTGGGTGAATCTGACGCAAACGTTGCCAGATGGGTTTAGCATCCGGGTAAGTTTTGATCTCATGAACAACAATCGCGGGATCAATTCCTGGCATTTCCTCATAGGACCAGGCAAACACGTCACGAAATTCTTGAAATATGGCCTTATATAATTGGATTTCGTCATCTGTACACGAGGCACCTATATGAATGTTCTCAACAATTCCAAGCTTAACCGAAATGTCAATGGGAATAGTTCGAGAGATGTTTCCCAAATTTAACTCTGAATCGGAATGTTTCATTGGATTCTGAGGTTCCTTGACATATTCAATCGTAAAGATTGATGAGAAATCATTTTCAAAATGATCATCCTCAGGTAAAAACGAAGATCTGTGATGGAGATCTTCCCATGGTAAATCATCTACACATAGGATTTCACGAATTTGCTCATCAGAGTGAACAAGTTCAGAAAACGTAGTTAAATCCGAGGTTGATGTGAAAAGTGATTCCTCACAGACCACATTCATTAAGTCTTTTTCGGTTGAACACGGGTCGGTAAAAGACTGCACGACTTCATAGGCAATTTCATATGGACTCAAAGGCATAAAATTACCAAATGAGTCTATTTCAGATTCAGAAGGAACGATCCAAGGATTGTCATAAAAAATAGTGTCTGATGTAATCATATGAATGGTTGCAAATGAAGATGATGCATTGATTGGAGGAAAAGGAAAAGTTCCCAGTAAACCGGCATCTTTAACTAATCCTACTCCAACATCCTTATATGGGATAGTCGTTTTACCGACATACTGAATACTCTCTGAAGAGGCTGGGTCGGATGAAAAGTAAGCCAGCTGGTCTATTGTGACGATCTTTCCATTATGTGGGAACTTTATTACTCGGAAGACTGATGAAACGACCACTGTCATAGCATAAGACCAACTTCGACCCAAGAGAAGGTTGTAGTCTAGAGGGGCATCAACCACCTCCACATCTAGACTAACGGTTTTTCCTTCAACCCCTATAGGCAAATCTTGTAGAATGCCAAAAGGATGAAACCCATGGCCATCAAAGGCCTTAAGAATTGTCGGGGATTGATTTAGTGAAGGAGAACCAAGCGATCTCCAACACTGTATCGACATAATACACGTTGAAGCTCCCTCATCAATTACAGTCCGATGAATAGGCCTATTTTTTACTATCACTGGGATCTGGAAAGCCATTTGATGAGGCAAACGCGGTGTACTATTTTCTAGATCAAAGATTATTAGGTTCGGGTCCTGAACATCAACAACTCCGATAGCCGACAAAAGTAATTTACGCTGTGCTGGGCATGATTGCAGCACTTCCAAAGTCGACATTGCTGAGGGTGAAACAGCTAAGTCCTCAACAATGTTATAATTCTGGGCCGCTCTTGCATGTGGATTGAAAGCAGACTTTCGAAGTATACCCTTGGCGGGCGGTTTGATTACTAAGTCTGGATTAGGCTTCTCGATCTGTAGTGGATCGGAACCGGGAGCTGAGGTTGATGGATTAGAATGAGAAGATTCTGCTTCTTTGCCATCAACAGGACTTTTACTACCATAATCTTGCGATCGAGTCGCAATCCTTACATGGGACATCATCAATATGGGTTCTTCATTGGCACTCGAGGAAGAACCTATCATCTTGCTATCTTGATTTGGAAATGGATCCTTCAAAACAGCAGGAGTTTGGGAACCTTTGACGATTTTTGCAACCTCTGCTCGATGAGGGCAGTCTCTTGTAAAATGTTCTTCGTCACAAATGAGACATGGATAATGAGGTTTGCGCTTTTCATCATTGGATTCTGCCTTTTCGGATTTCTCCTTTGGAGTTTTGTCTGCTTTATTCTTCTTCTTCCCTTTCTTCTTCCCACCGGATTTGGATTTAGCTGTAGATGACTCTACAACATGAATATCGGCGGAGAGTTCAGCGGAAGAATCTCCTGTCGGGGAATCTAGTAAGGTTATGATAGGAGAAGAATTCTTGGAAGACTTCTTCTTACTTTTTGTGTTCACCGTACCAATCATGCTATCAGCAGCATGAGACCCCGAAGGAGCTGCAGCGATTTGATTTGAC
Organism: Pinus tabuliformis; assembly: GCA_031772625.1. Taxonomy (NCBI): domain Eukaryota; kingdom Viridiplantae; phylum Streptophyta; class Pinopsida; order Pinales; family Pinaceae; genus Pinus; species Pinus tabuliformis. Next base: position 606,199,385 of record CM062815.1, read on the forward strand.
TTGGGAAGATCGGGGATCTTTTCGTGTAACGTACCTGACTGAGTATAGACCAAGTCAAGGTACTGTGCTTGAGCAATGACTTGCTCCTCAGTAACAACTCCGGCTTTAGCAACATCTTCAGTGATCCTTGGCAACAAAGATTTTACAAACCACTCAACCAAGATTTGATCCGGAATAAATACCTTCACTAAACGTCGTCGACGTCTCCATTCATGAATATGATCTGAAATGTACGTGGACGTCGATTGTTTTAGCGAAGTTAACAATTATGTGCCATTGTCATATCGGACTGGCAACTGGAAATGAGTTAAAGACGAGGTAGCTAACTGACTAAAATTATAAAAAGTGCCTCGCGGTAACTCAATGTACCACTTGGCCGCGAGACCAATTAAAGTGCGCTGGAAAAGTCTAAGACGGATCGAATCATATGTGATGGAGTTAGACGCACACCAGAGGTGGTAAGTCATCACATGGTTCGACGGGCCCTCTCCAGATTTACCTTCGAACTTGGGAATGTCACTGGGCAACTTATTCGGCATTGGCGGCCAAAACGGAAGATAATTAATTGGATCGTTCGTTAGGTGCGACAAGTCTGGTAAGTCCAAATTTGCGATAAATGGTAGCTGCCGATTAGGATCCCTAAAACTCTGGGTCATGAGACCAGCCCCAGGAGGAGGATATCCAAGATAACTAGGAATAGGAATCGCGTTCGAGATATTGTATCCTCCTGGAAAACCAAGATTAACCGGACCGTACTGGGGTTGTTGTGGTTGTTGATAAGTGTACCCAGGATACGGTTGATACTGATAAACTAGCTGCTGGACAGCAGGACCAAATTGGTACTGTCCCTGGTACGGTTGATAAGTGAATTGTGGTTGACTTGTGACAACCGTTTTTAAACCAGGTTGTCCTACAGGCATCTGAACTGTAGTTTGAATCGTGGATCCAGACGGTGGTAAAGATGTCTGAGGAGTAGATACAGGAACAGTAGAAACCGGAGCTGTCGATACTCCAGAAGTAGGTGGGGTAGATTGAACAGATGTTGCGGCAGTTGCAGCAGTCGTTTGAGATGGAGTATGAGGCGCAATAGGCCCAGACTGAGAAACTACCGAAGGTACAGAAGTTTGAATATTAGACTAGACTGGTTGCTGGGGTGAACCAGAAACTAAGGGTTGTCCAGTTTGAGATGACAACTGTACATTTGGCTGCAACACCTATTGAGTTTGTGATAGATCCCACACTATGTTCATTCCGGGGTACTGACCCATAACAGGTTGAGAATATTGAGATCCAAAACCGGGTTGAGGGTAGGATTGATAATTGAAAGGTACATTTCCCGTTTCTTGAACATAAGATTGACCTTGGGGTGGTTGGAAACCTTGGTTCGAGTACTGACCTTGGGGTAGATACCCTTGAGGCATGTACTGATACTGGGGTTGACCTTGAGGTATAAATTGATACTGGGGTTGACCTTGGGGTACATATTGAGTCTCGGGTTGACCTTGAGGAACGTAATGCACCGTAGGCACGTACTGTCCTTGAGGTTGCCCCCCAGATGCAAATTGTGTACCTTGAGGTTGCCCCCCAGGCATTAATTGAGGCTGCCCCCTAGGCGGTAACTGGCCACCTTGAGGTTGAGAATTGGGAATAGAACCTGACATCATAAGAATGTCTTCTACGCTCAACGGCTTTGCACCATTGCTTCCAGTGAATAACCCTTGTTCAATGGGTTGAGGAGATGCTCCCGAAAAAGTACTAGAAAGTGACTGATACCCAGAGGGAATAGAAGGACTGTCGTACAAAAAAGATTCAGGCAATTGAGTAAACATGGACGACTGACCTGACATATTTACGGGAGTATAAAAACCCCTAGGATGATAAGGAGCACGAGGTGGTGAAAAACTTAACACTGGGTTTTCCAAATAATTAGTTAAAGAAAGATACCAAGTAGTACTTCTAGGTGGACTGTAAAATATGGATTCACGCTCCCTTAGATCAATAACAGGTTGATTTTCAGGGATAGGGATGCCTATTTCTTCTTCCGGAGCAAGTTCTTCAATAGCTATCAAACCAGAAGGAAGATTTTCGGTGATTACTCTTTCTACCCTAGGTGAATTAGGAGCACTAGAAGTTGGAGAGACAAACCCCGATGTTGGAGTAACAGGTTCAGATATCTCAGGTTCTTCGCCTATATCACTAGTAGATGAAAAGCTACCAGCAAGTTCGGAAACCAAAATAGCTTCAGGATTATAACCTGTTTCTAGAGTTTGGTAATTAGGATGAACAACCAACGAAGACTCTCCTTCTTCAGGTGACCCAACTTTACTGCCAGTAGGAGTTACGAGGACTTTCAAGCCTTCAAGCTGGCTCGGGACTTCTTCAGGAGGTTCACCCCGAAGTCTATGGGACTTCCTCAGTAAATCAGCCACGGTTACAACCTCAAGAGACTGGCCCCGAAGTCTACGGGACTGTCTTGGTAATTCAGCCACAGTTAAAAACTTTTAACTACTTCACACACAAACAAAGTAAAATCTCAATGAAAAACACCTAAAGCCTCTAAAGAACCAAACAAATTTGAATCACACGCCTAAAGAATCTAGAGATCAAACACACGCAAACAGTAACTTTCCGGACCGAAAACACTAGTTGGTGATGAAATCCAACATCGCAGAATTCAGTACAGAAATGGCGGTTGGAACAGTTACCCCGGCAACCTGCTTAATGAATAGACTGGACCAAGTTCCTCCACTTTAACCGTCTCGAGTGAAGTGAACCCCCCAGAAAATCCAAGTGAGTCTAGCCAACGTCTGCTCCAGGTACAGTGGGATCTTCCCACCACTGTCACCTTAGGAAGAAACCTAAAGAATATGGTCACTAAGGCTACCAACTGAGACAAATACACCTGTGGGAACAGTCTACGATCCGATACGCACGCAAGGGCAGAGTAGCAAGCTCAATCCCCTTGAAGGATCCTTGACATAATCCAAGGTTTACCAACAAGTGACCCCAGGCTCCTCGACAATGATTAATTCGAGGTTTACCGTTTTTAATACGTGAATATCTGGCGTCGTTCCCAATGAGGAAGGATTGATTCCCACACTGGTTCGGACACGATCTCGTGCTTCTCCTTTAAGAGGAGCTTTCCCAGAGCATAAATGCAACAATTGGATTTCTTCCTACCACAAGATACATCTACTTGTTTGTTTTTACTGTCTTGGAGAGTTAATTACTCTCCTACTCCAAGACACTAGCCTAAGCTAAGTTGGTGTATCAGAGCCCTAGAAATAAAATGTTACTAGGTGAATTTTACTTTAAGCGTTAATTTTAGTGGTTGTTGTTTAAGTCAAGAGGTGGTGGAGATGAAACTCGTGGTGTAAAGACTCGACTCGAAATCACTAAAAAGATGTACCTAAGATGATTTAAACAATCTTTTCTCTTCGATGAACTTCTAAACTAAGAAAGAGTTTGAGAATGCAAATACTTTGTAAACACAAATCTTTCTCAATCAAACAAATTAAAAGAAGAGCTTTTCCTTTTCCAAAGCACTCAAAAACGAGACAACTAGCTATTTCACACAAATTTCCCTTTTCTTTTCAAAGCACTCAATCACTACAAAAACAAACTTTCTTCAAAAGAGGTTTTGTATTTTTCCTATTTTAACAAAGCATGTAAAACTACTTAACAAAAATCAATTTTAAGATCTATGAAAATCTGAGAGAAATTTATCTAAAAGCAAATCCAATGAGGTAAAAGCCTACAAAATGTAATTCCAGGTTGTTTTACTCAGTTACAATTCAACCAAGGACTAATTCATGCAGAATCATAAATCAGTCAAAAACAAAAATAAAAGCTCTTGTTCTTTTTCTTAAGAATGAAATTCACAGCTTAACAAACAAGCCTTCTCGAAATTCCGCAAAGAGACAACACAACGGTAGGTTTCTCAAACAAAGGTGGATTTTACGAATGGTCTAACTCCTAAGAATACTGAAAAGACCAGGGATATCCAAGGTTTCTACAACTTCTAAATCCAGAGTCACTACAAGACCAATACAAAAATCAAACCTAGGGCTAGAATTTCTATGAACTTCACTAAAACCCTTGATGCTAATGAAACAAGCGTAGATGAAAACTTCTAACAGGTAACCAGTGGATCTGGGCAGCAATAAATAAGTTATAAACAAGATCTAATAGGTAAAAAAGGAAAACAAAAATTGAATTTTTCTAAACTTTTGACAGGGTACGCAGGCAGCCCGTTTGCACAGGTGTGGCCCCGCTCTGTGTGCAAAGCAGAAGTGCGTACAGATACGCACTGTGCTTAACTCAGAGGGTGCGTACTTCTCTGAAAAACAAGAAAAATAAAAAGCTAACTCAATCCTAAGCTATTCTACCCAAATTCACAGTCAATCAGTCAAAAACTAGAAAGAAATCAACGTTTCTCAAATCAAAGTATCAATCAAAAGAGAAATCAATCAAATCCATCGATTCCCCAGTATGGTCGCCATTTTGTCATGTGGAAAGAGTCAATTTTGCGGACAAAACCGACCTCCCTAGAAACTAAGGCTTTTCTAATCACAAACAAAACAATCAAGCACTATCTTTCCCTAAATATGCATTTAAAATAAAAGCAACCAGGTGTTTAAGGCTTACCTTTAGTCCAACGCTGTTTGTAGCGGCCAAGCCTCTTCGATCCAGATGAGCTCCTCTCCTTGAAGCCTGCATACACAAACAAGCAAACGATTACATAGCACCTGAATAACTCATATAATAAAACATATTCATCATAAAGACCAAGGAGTTTATGAAACAAATTATATATAACAACTTGTTGAGAAAAATGAACTTAATTGTATTAATTGGAAACAAAAGAAACCTTACAACCAACGCCTTGGTGTTGTGCAGGTCCCTCCCAGGGTCCAGCAAGAGTTCTCCTCTACTTTGATCAGCTCACCCACTTCCAAATGAAGCTAAGAAAGGAATGTGATCTCTCCTCTCAAGCTCTATAAGGGAGTCCTAATTTCAGCAGCATCTACCCTTAGGAATGTTCAGCTTTCAACCTCTCTTGCCTCTGGCCCAATGCCTGTATTTATAATGCTTTGGAGGAAGTTAAACAGGTCCACCATCAATGGGATAAGCCCCTCTTTCAAAGGGATAGCTCCCCTCTTCATGGGATAAGTTCCTCTTTCATTGGGATGCATGAACCATCTGGAGGCGCTCAATCCACGTCAAACCATCTTCTAGAATGCTCTAGAATTGACCGCAAGTAAGTTTTTTGAAGTAAAACTTGCGCTTTTTGACTTTTAAAGGGGTACACACCCACCCCTTTACAGACAGAGCGTACAAGTACGCAGGTATTATGTAATTGAGGTGCGGGCCCGCAGGTAAGAGTAAGAGAAAGTGCGGAACCAGAGTTATATTGATTTTTTAAAGGCTTTCTCTCTTTTTTGGAGTTTGACATGAGGAGCAGAGGTATAAGACTTGCCAAAGAGGACAGTATGGTTATTGATGGAGCCATACTAACTGCAAATAGTCATGGTGACAAATTTTAGTGTAACAGGAGCTAAACCTGAGCTCTTTCATTTCATGCTTTCCATTTTGCATTCTGAGCTTGATCCCTGGTTTTTCTGAGCCTCTGGGGTTTGAAAAACTCGTTCTGCCTTCAGCGCACCCTCTGTGTATCGAAAGGTGCGTTGGATTTTGGCCTGTACAATGGCCATCTGACATGCAACGCACCCAGAGCACTACTGTAGGTGCGATGGGCGCAGAGAAGGAATTTTATGCACAGTTTTTGATGGAAATTTTGCCTGTTTCTTACCAAAATCAAGATCTAACTCCTCTCTTGTTTGTTTTTCAGAGATCTTTGGAGTAAGATGACTATTACATGGTGAGAACATGAGCATGAAGAAGAGGACATGCTTGCCCTTCATGATCCAGTTACAGTAAACGCACTGCGGAACTGTGGCTTGCTGAAGTTTTTCCGCATTTCTAGCATGAGACAACAGATCAACTTACTGCAGTATTTTCTCGATGCTTGGAATCCTACCAACCAGGTTTTCCAGATCAGGGGCAAATCCATCCCCTTGAATGTAGTAGACATCTATTTCTTGACTGGCTTGTCGAGGCAGGGTGCCCCCATCTCTTTATCAGGTTCGGCCCGAGGAGGTGAATCTGTGAGAGATTATGTTCGCCGGTATTGCAGAGAGAGATCTCAGCCGAGTAAAGACGGCAAGATCATCATCCGTGATGTCATTGACAGGTCCCTCAGGACTATTCTGTTTACTTTTGGTAGGATGGTTGGTGGTGCAGCTCTTCCTGTAGCCAACCGATCTTATATGCAGTATGCCTTGGAATGCCTCCAACCAAAGGTGTTCAACTGGTGTGACGCGGTACTTCTTGTGATGAAAGAACAGTTGTCCAAGGTAAAGAGCAGGAGGTTGAAGAACTTTGGGTATGGTTCTATTTTGACCGCCTTTGCCTTGGAAAAGATACCACTGATACAGCCGCAGTATATTGCACTCGATTTACCTTCACCTGCTGAACCACGTATGCAGAGATGGGTTGACCATATGTCTAGGCACGCTGGTCAGTCTCAGATTTCATTTTCTAATACCTTCTTCAGGTGGTTTGATCATCAGGAGATGGTTTATTCCGAGTATCCATATGCTAGCATGGACTTCCGGGGTGATCCAGATTTAGTACTGCTGGATGGCGAACAGTGGGGCACCATTGGTAAATTCTTTGACCATATTCCTGTTTATCGTTTTTCATTTATAATGTCCTTGTGCTTTATTCTGTCAAGACTTAATCAAACTCATGTGTTCATGCAGATGTTGGTCCTGTTCGGCCAGTAGCACACTTGAGAGTGCCAGCTGCCGCCCCAACAGGGGAGGCTGTTGGAAGGGCTATCCTTCGCGACCTCGATGTGGCCGAGCCTCTCACAGCATTACAGGAGCAAGTTGAGGGCCTCACTCTTGGTATTCCAGATGTGAGGACTGACGAGCTGCCTTTGAGGTTGCAGCAGCATACTACTGGTGTGCCAAGACGATGGACTCATCTCTTACACATGATCGCACAGGTTGTGACTTGCTATCACGAGCATCATTAGACTAGGGTGCCCCCTAGCATTTTGAGTTTTTTGGTCATTTGACTAATTTTGTCTTGGTTACAGAACATTATGTGTAAAACATAAACAGTTATATATATTTTTGATTTTCGGAGTTTTATTTTGGTTAAATTACATGATCCAAATGCAAACATTGATGGTATGCTTGCTTCTTTTTATAAATGTTGCAAATGTCTATCTAACACATAATTTGCCAATGAGTCAGTTAATGTGTTTAAGTTTTTGGAAATATGTTGATATTGAATAAAATCAAATTGTCTTTCCAAAATCTTAACCCTTAGGAACATGCGATAAATAGCTGGATTTCGAACAGAGTAGATACCAGTGAGTTGTAGTATGACGAGTTGTGAGTCTAGCCTGACAATCAGTTGGCATATACCATGTGTGATGGCATCAGAGAGAAGTTCTATCAATGTGCTATATTCAGCGATGTTATTCGTTGATCGACCAATACATACCCCTCTGAAACTTACTAACTCGCCGCTTGGATCAAAAATGGTCCATGCCGCGGAAGATAGGTTCCGCGAACTACGACTCACTCCGTCGGCATATCCAACACATGACTCCAATAGGTTTGACATCTGCAATGAATTCAAAAAGTGGATTACTTGACCAAAATAAACACTTTAGCAAAAACAAAAACGTAACAAAAGCATACAGGTTACCATACTGAAATACGCATAGTAACGCTTGAGGTACAACCCGTTACGAGGTTGCGCCAGTGGAATTCCGTCATAATCCATTAACTCGTAGGCTACTTTTGCTAACACCCGCTTAACAATATAGGGGCCCATCCATAAAGACTTAAATTTACCTGCTCCCAATTTATCGGATTCTTGGTCGTAAAGCAAGACCAAGTCACCTTCTGAGAAGACACGGGGTTTGACGTTATTGTCGAACTGCGCTTTGACTCGTTTCTTATGGGCTTCGTTAGCCAAAGCGGCATCACGACAGGTTTCATCCAATTGGATTAGTTCCAAGAAACGAGCTTCTTCTTCTGAAGTTCCGGGGAGGAGATCAATTGCGAGTTTGAGAGACGAGATTTCGCACTGGATTGGTAAGACTGCTTCCAGGTCATATACCAATTGGAAAGGTGTAAACCCGGTTGCATTCCTTACCGATGTTCGATAAGCCCACAAAGCTGAGTACAAGATTAGGTGCCATCTTCTTTTGTGAACTCCAATCATCCTTTGCAGCATGCGCTTCAGGACCTTGTTGATTGCTTCAACTTGTCCGTTGGCTTGCAGATAATATGGAGTAGAGCTATCGTGAGACAACCCTAGTTTGGCAGCTAATTCAACCATCATGTGATTGCGAAAATGAGATCCATGATCTGTGACTATAGCTTGTGGTACGCCGAATCTGGTGACTACATGATTGAAAAAGAAGAGGGCAGCTGTTTCACTAGTATTATCTAATGTAGGCATCGCCTCGGCCCATTTGGTAAAATAGTCAACTGCGACTATGATATACCCATGCCCCCCGGTCGAGGTGGGGTTACATGTCATGAATCGATGCCCCATTTGGCAAATGGCCCAACAACAACTATTGGCTGCAGAGGTGCGAGTGGTCTTCTGGTTTTGCTATCGAAAATTTGACAAGCATGGCAACTTCTGACTGTGGTTATGCAATCTTTGAACATTGTTGGCCAGAAGTATCCTACTCATAATATTTTTTGTGTTGTAGCATAACCGGACTGATGCCCCCCACACACGCCCGAATGGCAATCATTCAGGACTTTTTAGGCCTCCTCATGGGTGAGGCACCTTCTCAGAACTGTATCGATACCGCGACGGTAAAGTGTATCACCGACGATCATGTAGTCTTTTGCTTGGTATCGAATACGTTTTTGTTCAGAGCGAGATGTATTTGACCTATATTTTTGGGTTTGGAGATAAATGATTATATCCCCATACCACTGATTGCTTGAAGATATCAGAAACAAACTTTCCTCCACGATTGTTTCATCAGATGTTTCATCGTTGGATGACGATGGAATATCGCATAATAATTCTGCGAAAACCAGAGCTTTCTTTGACTTGGATTTTACAAATTCCAGATCAAACTCTTGTAGGATTGCTATCCATTTTGAATATTTTCCCCCCAGTGACTTTCGCGACAATATATAAGTCATGGGGTTGCAATCTGACAGAATGGTAGTTTTTCGAAAGAGGACATAGTGTCGAAATCTCTGTATCGCTTGAACAGCTGCGAGTACTAGCTTTTCAACGTAAGAATATTTTCTTTCTGTATCATTTAAGTTTTTACTTAAATAATATATAGGATGTTCGATTCCGTCGTCTTCTTGAACTAAAACCATAGCGATGGTCGTATCCGCTGCAGCCAGATACAGGTTAAAATCTTTTTGATAATCAGGAGCGTACATTAATGATGCTTTCATTCGGGATTCTTTTAAAGCATCAAAGGAAGCTTGCGCAGCTTGATCCCAGACAAAGGGTACTTCCTTTTTCAAAAGACGCGTATAACCTTTAGCAAGTTCGGCGTAATTTGGAATGAACCTCCTCAGAAAGTTTGCTTTCCCTTGGAGTTTCTGAATCTGAAGCAAATTCGAAGGTGGAGGCAAATTTATGATTGCCTGAACCTTACATGGGTCGAGACAAAAACCGTCCTTTGAGACTACAAAGCCAAGTAAACGACCAGAACTGACGCAAAATACACATTTGTGTGGATTGAGTCGTATCTTGTAGTGTCGGCAACGTAGAAATATCGCTCTTAAATGCTACGGATGATCAGTCCGCTTTCGCGAATGCGCTGGAAGGTCATCGAGGTATGGTTGAATGATGCTTTTGATGTCATGGAAGGCATAATTCATTGCCCTCTGAAATGTCGCCCCTGCGTTCTTTTAACCAAAGGGTAATTTTCGATATGCGAATGTGCCCCACTGACAAATAAATGCAGTCTTTGACTGGTCCTATGGACGGATATTTATTTGATTATACCCAGAGAATCCATCCATGAATGAAAAGATTTCGCATCCGGTGCATTCATTAATTATCTGGTCAATGAAGGGTGTAGGGTAGTTGTCTTTTGGACAAGCTTGATTTACATCCCTATAATCGACGCACACTCTAATTGTTCCTTGTTTTTTCATAACAGGGACAATGTTCGATACCGGTTAGAGGAACCGGGTAAATGAAACCAGCATGGAGAAGTTTCTCAACTTATGCCTTAATGGCAGCGGCTTTCTTGGGGTGCACCTGCCGTAGCCATTGTCGTACTGGTTTGACATCTAGATACATCTTAATTTCGTGTTCAACGATACTCGAGTCAATGCCTGGAATTTCAATATATGACCAAGCAAAGACATCTCTGAATTCACGAAAAAGAGCTTTATATATTTCTAGTTCTGAAGGAGAACAACATTTGCCAACATAAATATTCTCTACAACATCTGTTTTGGTCGAGATATTTATGGCGATAGTCTCTTCAATGTTGGACAAGTTTCGCTCGGAATCCACCGTGTTTACAATATTTGATAGAAAATCAAAAACTGAAGGATGATAAAGGTCATCAGGAGTATCTTCTTCGTAATTTGGAAGAAGGGAATGATGGTGGGAATCATTCCATGGTGTTCCTTCAACTACCATTGATTGGACAATTCCTTCGTCGGTGACATGCACTCGCGACCAAGGATCTGAAGGGGTACCATATTCCTCATACCTATCTATCCAAACACTCGATGAGCGTTGATTTCGGTTTGCCATCTAGGCTAGGAACATTGATTGCTACAATATTTCCGTTAGGCTTGGAGGCAAAACCATTGCATGATCCATGTCGATATCGTTTTCTGAGATCTTTTTAGAAGATATCATATTGCAGGTTCCTACCGATGCTACTTCCACCAGATTGATTGGAGGTGGAAGAGTGAAAGTTCCCATTAATATAGGATCTTTTAGTAGGCCTACTCTGATATTTTGAAGCGAATGGGGGCTTCCATGGATCATAGGAATGCTTCTCGTAACTTGAGAACCATTGGGGAGGAAGTTTTGTTGATCGACGATTGTAATTCCTCCTTGGAAAGGAAATGAAATCTTCCTAAAATAGGTCGACACAACAGCAGCCATGGCATATATCCATGGTCTTCCCAGCAGGATGTTGTAATTGAGATTTTCGTCGATTACTTCAACATCTATTTCTATTGTTTTCCTTCCTAGTTCAACCTTCAAGTTACTTAGAATACCATATGGGGTATATGTCCTTCCATCGAATGCTTTTAATGTCGTCGAAGATCGCGACAAGGTTGGAGATCGTAAAGTTTTCCAGCAACTCATCGACATAATGCATGTAGATGCCCCCTCATCAATAATTGTTCGATGAACAGTTTTGTTGAGGGCTTTCACTTGAACAAGGAAAGCTAGTTGAGCTAGTAATTGAGGATCGTATCCTTTATGATCGAAGGATACAAGATTGGAATCCTTTGGGTCTATCCCACCGATGGCTGATAATAAAGCCTGCTTTTGGGATGGGCAATTTTGTAGTACTTCAAGAGTTGACATAGCGGATGGCGATTGGGCCAAATCTTCCACTATATTATAATGTTGTGCCACTCTAGCGCGGGGATTAAACGTCGACTTGTGTACTACTCCCTTCGGCGGTTTTATTGTCAATTCAGGAATGATGGGCGGTGCAACTTCTGTCGAAGTTGTTGTCAAACTACTAGGTTGATCTTTATCCTTGTTGTTCGACAGCTGTGGATTCCCATAATCTTTGTTCCTTGTCGATATCAAAGCATCATTTTGCTGTTTTGAAACCGACAACATTAGCACTTGAGACAGGGAAGCATTTCCACTGTCAACCAGATTTGTTCCTGGATTTGGAAACGGATCAGTTAACACTGTGGAGGTTTTTGAATTCTTGAAGAATTTTTTAAGCTCAGCTCTGTGTGGACAATCTAGTGTCCGATGATCCTCATCGCATATCATGCATGGAAATTTTTGTTTCCTATCTCCAGGAGGGTTTGCAGAAGATTTTTCAGGTCATGATTCTTCCTGTTTCTTCTTCTTCCCTTTGCCTTTCTTCTTGCCCCCTGGTTGCTTGGTTTCTTTGCCTTTATCTGTCGATACGGCATTTACTTCCGAGGCAAGAAGTTCATCTTTTGCATTTTGACCTGAAATCTTACGGGCCTTTTTGGATGTAGCCTTTGTCGATTTCATGTCTGTTGCGCCAATCATGCCATCGCCAGCATGAAAGTCATTGTTTGATTTAGGAGGAGGAGGAACCGAGAATTCCGGTCTAGGGGCGTCAGGTATTTTATCGTAGAGCGTGCCAGACTGAGTGTAAATCAAGTCCAAATATTTCCCACGAGCGATAACTTTCTCTTCTGTTACGACCCCCCCCCCCCTTTGCCACATTTTCTGTGATGGACGGTAGTAATGACTTGATAAACCATTCAACTAAGAGCTGATCGGGAACATACGTTTTTACCATTCCACGACGACGTCGCCACTCATGTATATGATCAGATATGTGAGTGGCCGTTGTCTGTTTGAAGTTGGTAAGGAGTTTCGTTCCCGTTTCGTACCTTATTGGTAATTGAAAATGGGTTTAAAAGGTTGTGGCTAAGGTGTTGAAGTTGTCGAACGAAGCTCTAGGCAATTCGATGTACCATTTTGCCACCGAACCAGTTAACGTCCTCTGAAAAAGGTAAAGCCTTATCGAATCATCATTTAGGGTGTTTGAAGAACACCACAGATGAAATTTCATCACATGATTCGATGGATCTTCACCCGGATTTCCATTAAATTTAGGAATATCTGATGGAAGTTTATATGGAATCGCTGGCCACCAAGCGGCATAAGTGATTGGATCGTTTGTTAACCGATTTAAATCAGGTAACTCTAAAGTTTCCATGAAGGGTAACTGTTGATTCAAGTTAGGTGAAGCATACCCAGGATAAGATGGGATTGCCTGAGCAATTGGTCTTTGCATACCGGCATAATTCATTTGATGTTGGTAACTCTGGTAGGGTTGGTGGGCATGACAATTGTAAAATGGTTGATTTTGACCATTTTGAATATACGGCTGCCGACTATTTGCAAATATTTGTTGCTCAGAACCTTGGTATACTTGTTGGAATTGCGGTTGTTGGTATTGTAATAGCCATGTTTTTGAAGCCATGTGCTGTTGCCCAATACTAACTGTTTGACCAAGATGAGGGGTAATTGTACCCGTCTGAACCTGTGTCATTCCACCAGTCGGCGATTGTGGTTGAGTCGCAGGGTCAAGGGGCTGTTGCATTACAACCAAAGAAACCTGAGGTTGGCATACAACAGGCAGCGCTTGAACTTGCGACACCGTCACAATAGCTGGCGTAGTTGGTATATTTGACATAGGTAAGCATTGTTGCATCGAATATACAACTCTTGGTTGTTGAGGTAGTATCGGTACCCAACCGATTGAAGTAATTCCAGCATAACCCGAATTTTGTTGTGAACTCCCGTATGGTTGTCCTCCCTAAGGGGATAATGAAAGGGCATACTGCCCCCCTTTAGGGCCCTTGAGGGCCGGACTGCCCAAATTGACCTCCAAATGGATCAATTTGTTGAGACTCAACATAAGAGTTCCCGGATATTATTCCGGATGAACAAACAGGAACAGACCATACCGTCGAAATGGCCCCTGAGTGGGCTCCTTCTAGCGATTGAGAGCTAGTTAGGATAGATGGTATATCGGCGAACATTTTTGGAGTGATAGCAGGGAGTTCTGTTGTCGCTGTGTCAGACGACATAGTCCTAGATGTTGACGGTTGTTCAGACATTTCTAGTCTATCCAAAAGATTACCTAGCGATTCTACAGGAGCTTCCGCAGGCGGTAGACTAACTTCTGATGAAGAAGGATACAGAGTGATCCCGACTCCAAATTGCGATGGATTACTGGTTGGAGGATCTTCCACAATCTCTTCTATGGCAATCAAACCAGGTGGAAGGGGTAGACCGTCAGGTCCGTAGAATATTTCTGGTGCCGAAGAAGGTATGGAATCGGCGGCGACAGATGTTTGAGGAGCAAGACTCTCCGAACCGGTTGTAAATGGAACTGGTTCGGTAACACAAGTGTTTACCCTCAGACCAGGATCAGTACTACTGTCCTTCTGTGGCTGCTAAACTTCTTCTGTAGAGGCAGGGATACGAGAAATGTTTGGAGTAACCGGAGTCTCTGATGTTGTTGGAACACTTGTTCTAACTTTAACAGGAGATTTGGAACCGGTTAAACGAGTTCGCTTTGTCCGTACTAGCTTCAATTCTGGAGACAAAGACGGTTGACTCGTAAGCCTTCGCGAATGACGGGGTTTCAATTGACTTTCTTCCACGATTGCGGATTACTGGACCAACTAAAAATAAAGGGGAAGTATGTTTCTGAATTAAATGAATTTTAGACGTTTTGACACAACTTGTTTTTTTCAGTTTTTAAGAGTCGAGAAAAAACAAAAGATGACTCTAGTTGCCTTTGATTTTTAATGAGCCTGAAGTGACGAGTGCTCAGATGGACCTTTTCTGTTAAAGAGTCTGAAAAGGAACGAAAGGGACTGCTCTGGAAATCTAGGTAGAGGGATTACCAAACCAATCGCAAAACTGCAGAATACTTTTTATGGTATGGCAGTCAATCTTCCCGAATGCTGTGTTTAGTGCATTGCGATCGATAGGGCAGCAGACACGGCTTCCTATGGATAAAGGATTAAGCCTATTGGGGTCTCCCAAAATATACTCGACGGTATGTGGGAGCACAAGTCCGTACTGGCACTTATCGTCTTAAAGTGGAGGAATCACCCAACCATCAGTAAGAACAACAGTTACCAGGCTTTACAACGCCGGAATATGTCTCTAGCCTAGACTTCTAAATGTTGTGCGTTAAGTTCCAAAGCGTTGTTAGATCCATTGAATTTATTTTATAGTTGATCTTGTTTATGAAGTTTGCCTTTCAGGTTCACCGCAAGATGTAGATGTAATTCCTAAAATACAATCTAAGATGATAAACAATCTTTTTATCTTCTTTGTGCAATGAAAATTCTAGCTACTAAGGAAAGAAAGACAGAATATTTTCACAAAGAGCAAAGAGCACACTCTAAATGCACTTTCCTAAATCAAACCAATCAGACTGTCTATATGCAAATGCACATGCATGTATTTGTTTTCGACTTTCTTAGTATATGAATGATAAGAAGAAAGTTGATGCACAAATCTGAATTTCTTTTCAAGCGACAAACATCAACAAGTTTCTTTTCGAAATCAAAAATGGAGACGATCACAACACCTTACAATTTTGAAATGAATACTTGTTTTTGACACTAGAAAATTACAAATTCAGACCAAAAACAATAGTAACAGGATAATCGACTATCAACAGCAATCAAACTCTTTCCTATGATCGAAATCGACACTTGTGATAGTTTCAAATCAAAGGACGACAGTACGATTATGCTACTTTTGCAAAGGAGAACTGAAAATGACTCAAAAAACACACAAAAAAATTTACAGTTCTTTTGTACAAAGGAGGCAGAATAACAGCAAGGAAAAGGGGTTTCAAACAGACATATACTGATCACAGGCAGCAAAACTCAGGAATAGAACTGGAAAGAATGAATCACAAAAACCAAAACTACACAAAGACTAATCTGATCAGCGCACCTATAACACAGGAAATTTGAAATGCAGCGCACCTTCTCCACTTGGGAAGTGCGCTGAAGTTCAGATTCTCTGAACAGTACCTGCGCTGGGCCAGAAACGAGACTCTGTTTGGGTTCCGGGTCATAGTTTGCAGTTCAGTTCGTGGGTTTTGGCCGAGCAAAAGGTAATCAGTAATACAACAATCAGGGGTAGATCTAAGGAGGATCTAAGAGCTATCACAAGGGCAATCAGATAGTTTGTGAATTAGTTGTTTAAATCATAAACAGATCCAGTAGATGGATTGAAGTAACATTTATCTACTTTGCATTTTTTATGGCAAATGTAGTTCAAATGCCACCTGTAAGTTTATGAAAAAGACAACAAATAATGATAAACAAACAAACTAATTCGTCCCCAGCGGAGTCGCCATTTTGTTACAGGGAAAAGTGTCTATATAGAACTGCTCTATCCCACTAAGGTGTGACAGCTGCCTTAGAAACAAATAGAGTAAAGCTACTTTTGTTTTTCCTTTATGAATTATAGATAGAGAGGAACATAAGGACCAACCTCTGTCTTGCGCTAATCCTTTGATTTGATTCCTCTCTTCCTTGATAGTCTTTCGCTACTTGTTCCCTTGCACGCCCAGCTTCACAAAGTACCTGTAAGATCATAGTAGCATAGCACTATACAAAGACATGGATCTATAATCATAAACAATCTAGGATCGGATGTAAATTGACCATACAAATGCAGCAAACATAAATGACACAAGAGTATGGAGGAAAACTTGAATAGCTTTTATTGATAAACAAGAAAGAGCCAAGAGGAGTTACAACTAGTTTTTCTGACCCAGCATCAACCTCTTAGCAAGGAAGCCCCTCTTCACCTCATACAAAGCTTAGATCACCCAACAATCTGATGTTTGTCTCAAGAAACCAACAACAATTCCTTACAATATGCAAAATTCCAGCCTCTGGATCTCTGGGATGAGGGATCCATATATAGATATCTGTAAGGGGGATGAGTCAGCTTGTGATTTGATTAGTGTCTTCTCTCTGATAGTTCTTGCTTCCACTTGGAGATTGATGGTCTCTTACTCATCCTTGGTCGAATTCAGAGAGGCAAGTGTCACAGGGGAAGTGTCTGGAAGCTTCCATTTCCTCTCCACCTCGCGGAATGTCACTGCCATTTGTCATTTCTCGCCCATCGCACCCCATAGAAGGGCTTTTTGAAATGCAACGCACCCACACAGTGTATTTGGGTGAGATGCAACACACCTGGCCTGTGGAGCAGCTGAAATGATCCTGTTTTGACCAATTCTGAGTAGTTTTTCATGGAGAACTTCTGGGAGAAGCTGTAATCTGTTGACCTTGTTCCTTTAGGGGTTAGAAAAACACTTTTAGGGACTTAGGAGCCCTTGTTTTATGGACATTTCATGCTTGGGGTTGCAGTGCCCAAAAATGTCTATAACAGTAGCGCCTCGGAAATTTTTGGTTTTGGACCCTATGTTAGGTTGGGCAGACCCACCTATGGTTTTGTGCATGATTTTCACATGTTTTTTGGACGTGATGGTTTTTGGTTCATGGTATTGGATGCTTCGGCATGTATAAATATGTATTGTAACATTGAAAGGAATATAATGAAAAATCAAACTGGTAGTCCCGATTTTGGGATCCAAGGGAAAATCTCTGTGTATATGTGTTTTATGTGTTATGATCTCGCATTGTTTATTTTTTGTGTTTTAGAATTCGTATGCAGGTAATTTCTGTATGGGGTTAAAACCTACATTTGGTATCATAGCTGTTTTGGCTTCAAGGGGACACCTTTCTTGCTGAGGGGTTTTGCTCAGGCCTGTGGCAGACCCTATTCAGTGGGAGATCTGTGAAATCGATTCTGGTGGTGAAAGAAGATGGTGAGCAGTGGAAAGATAGAGATCGAGAAATTTAATGGTCAGAGCTTTGAGTTGTGGAAACTCAAGATGGAGGATCTGTTGGCGGATAAAGACTAGTGGATCGCAGTAGATCCGGATACTAAACCAACGGGAGTGTCTGATGAAGAATGGAAGAAGTTGGATCGGAAGGCAAAGAGCACAATATGATTGTGTGTCTCAGATTCAGTATTGTTGAATGTATCAGGGGAAGCTATGGCGAAGGCTTTGTGGGACAAGTTAGGGACTTTGTACCAATGTAAGTCTCTGGTGAATAAACTATTCTTGCCGAAAAAGATGTATAACCTGAGGATGAAAGATGGAGACTCGGTGACAGAGCATCTGAATGCATTTAATATTGTGGTAAGTCAATTAGCTTATATTGATATTAATATTTCAGATGAAGATAACTGCATCAGTTTTTTGTGTTCTCTTCCAGATTCGTGGGATAGTTTGGTTATTGCAATAGGTAGCAATGCAACTGCCTTGCATTTTGATAAAATAGTCTCATCCTTGTTGACGGAGGAGATGAGACGGAAAAATATGGAGAGCCAAAATGGTGATGCCTTGTCTGTACGAGGGTGGACCCAGAACAGAAACAAAAATAAGTCATCGAGTGGGAGATCTAAATCTAAAGAGAGATCTAAATCTCCAAGAAAACCTGTAAAGGTGGCTTGCTAGAAATGTGGAAAGGAAGGGCACTACAAAAGGGACTGTAAATCTAAAGCTCCTGACAAAGGAAAGGGATCTCATGAGGCTCCTTCTGCAGAGGCGAAAACCACCTCAAATGAAGGTGGGGATGTGTACTTGTCTTCTTCAAGTACACATGTAGATCATGAGACATGGTTGATTGACTTAGGTGCATCCTTTCACTTCACTCCCCATAGAGAGTGGTTCTGCGAGTATGAGAAATATGATGGTGGTGATGTCTTCTTGGGGGATGACAGGAAGGCTAGAATTTTTGGTCGTGGAAAAGTGAAGTTGAAGTTACAAGGTGGAAGGGTTAGAATGCTTCCAGGGGTTCTACATATTCCTGCATTAGCCAGAAATCTGATTTATGTTAGCAAGCTGGATGATGCAGGTGTAAAAACAGTGTTTGAGAAGGATACCTACAAGATGGTTCGGGGAGCACTGGTATTGATGCGGGGAGTTCGGATTGGAACTCTGTACAAGCTGCAAGGTAGCACTGTTATTGATGGGTGCAATAGTTTTGTGGTTCTTAAAAGTGGAGCAGAAAATCTAGTGGTCTCTAGAGAGATGACCATGTTGTGGCATCAAAGGCTTGGACATATTGGAGAAAAGGGCCTTCGGATACTTCATGGTAAAGGTATGGTAGAAGGTATGAGTAATAGCTCTATGGATTTTGATTTCTATGAAAATTGTGTATATGGAAAGCAGAATCAGGTGAGTTTCCCCTCTGGTAGTAAGAGGGAGAAACATATATTAGAACTTATGCACAGTGATGTGTTTGGACCTGTGAAGGTTCCATCACTGGGTAAGTCTATGTACAATGTATCATTTATAGATGACTTCTCAAGGAACACATGGATATATTTCCTTAAGAAGAAATCTAAAGTCTTTGACAGGTTTAAAGAATTTAAGGCTCTGGTGGAAAACCAGACAAAGAAGAAGATAAAGGTGGTGAGGACAGATAACGGTGGAGAGTTTTGCAGTAAGGAATTTGAATAATTCTGTAAGTGTGGTATAACATGGCAGAAGACTACTCCATATACACCTCAGAAAAATGGAGTTGCAGAAAAAATGAATAAGACCTTGATGGAAAGGGCAAGAAGCATGCTCAGTGGTGCCGGGTTAGGACAGGAATTCTAGGCAGAGGCAGTAGATACTGCATGTTACCTGGTCAACAGGTCACCTTCATCAGCATTGGAGGATAAGACTCCACAAGAGGTATGGACTGGTAAGAAACCCTCTCTTTCACATCTGAGGGTATTTGGATGTGATGCATATGTACATGTTCCAAAGGAGAAACGGACCAAGTTGGATAGTAAATCTGAAAAGTGCATATTTATTGGGTATAAGGATGGTTTAAAGGGTTATAAGCTTTCGAACCCAGTCACACGAAAGGTTGTGTACAACCAAGATGTGGTGTTCAGAGAGGTGAAAGATGTTATTAAACATGAAGTCCAATTAAAAGAACCTGAGAAGATAGAGTTTGAGCTAAAGGAGAAAGAATCAGACTCTACAGTAGAGGAGGAATCAGAAGATGAAGAGCCACAAACTCTGGCTGTGAGAAGATCAGTTCGAGAAAGAAGGCAGCCTGAAAGCTATAGTCCATCTGCTTTCTATTCAAATTTTGCTTTATTTATTACTGACGATGATCCAAGAACTGTGAAGGAAGTAGTAGATTCAGAGGATGGAAAACTCTAGAAAGAGGCCATGGTTGATGAAATGGAATCTTTGCACAAAAATGAGGCCTGGGATCTGGTGGAGTTGCCGGGTGGAAGGAAACCCATTGGCAGCAAATGGGTGTTCAAAAATAAGACAAATGCAGAAGGAAAAGTGGAGAAATACAAAGCTCAGTTGGCAGCAAAAGCTTATTCCCAGGTGCCGAGAATTGATTTTGGTGATATTTTTTCCCCTGTTGCCAAGGTAACTTCTATTAGATTACTTTTATCTATTGTTGCTGCTTTTGATTTTGAGGTAGAACAGATGGATGTGAAGACAACATTTCTTCACGGGGATCTGGAAGAGGAAATCTACATGAAGCAACCTGAAGGCTTTGCAGCGAAGGGTAATAATGAACTGGTATGGAAGTTAAAGAAGTGTCTGTATGGGTTAAAACAGTCACCAAGGATGTGGTATCAAGAATTTGATACATTTATACGGGGAGTTGGCTTTACCAGAAGCAAAGCAGATCACTGTGTGTATTTTAAATTAATTGGTGACTGTGTTATTTATCTCGTCTTGTATGTGGATGATATGTTGTTGGTTGGAAATGACAAAGAAATTATCCAGGATTTGAAGACCCAATTGTCCTCCAAATACGACATGAAAGATCTTGGTGCTGCAAACTATATTTTGGGCATGGAAATTAAAAGAGGTCAGGCAAAGAGGAAGCTCTGGTTAAACCAGATGTAGTATGTCGAGACAATACTGCAGAGGTTTAATATGTAGGATAGTAAACCGATGAAGGTTCCTATTCCTATAGGTGTGAGGTTATCTGTTGAACAATGTCCCAAGACAAAAGAAGAGGAAGAGGACATGTCCCATGTTCCATATGCAAGTGCAATCGGTAGCCTGGTGTATGCAATGGTCTGTACTAGACTAGACATTGCACATGTAGTGGGAGTATTGAGAAAGTTTATGTCAAAACCAGGAAAGGAGCATTGGACAACAATGAAGCGGGTTTTCAGGTATTTGCGTGGCACTAGTGATTATGGTCTGTGCTACCAAGGAAGACCAGGATTGGACAGAGTGTTGGATATTCGTGGCTTTTTTGATGCAGACTGGGCTAGAGATCTGGATTAGAGAAGATCTACAAGTGGGTATGTGTTTAACCTATTTGGAGGTGCAGTCAGTTGGATGAGTAAGAAACAATCTGTAGTGGCACTATCAACTATAGAGGCAGAATACATGGAATCCACTCATGCAAGCAAGGAAGTAGTTTGGTTACAGAGATTGTGTTCAAGTATGGGGTTAGTACAGGAAGCTATAAGGATAGACTGTGACAACCAAAGTGCAATTTTCTTGGCAAAGAACCCTACATATCATTCAAAGACAAAGCACATTGATGTTCAGTATCACTTTGTGAGGGATATGATAGAAGACAAAAAGGTGTTGCTAGTAAAGGTGGACACTTTGAAGAATACTGCAGATGCATTGACAAAATCTGTGAGCTCTGAGAAGTTCTCTTGGTGTAGAGAGACAATGGGCATTTCAGGGTTGGGAAAACGACTAAGCTCTCTTGTGGCCCCCTGTGGAAAGAAAACAACAAGAGGGAGAATGTTGGGTTGTGTTATATTCTTTCCACGTAGTTAATAGGGGGTTTGAAGGGCACCCGTAACCCCACTTTATGGGGTCCGGGGCAGCGCCCCAAAAATTTTTGGTTTTGGACCCTATGTTAGGTTGGTTGGACCCACCTATGGTTTTTTGCATGATTTTCGCACATGTTTTTTGGACGTGATGGTTTTCGGTCCATGGTATTGGATGCCATGGTTTTCGGTCCATGGTATTGGATGCTTCGTCATGTATAAATATGTATTGTATCATTGAAAGAAATATAACGAAAAATCAAGCTGGTAGTCCCGGTTTTGGGATCCAGGGGAATTCTCTGTGTATATGTGTTTTATGTGTTACGATCTCGCATTGTTTATTTTTTGTGTTTTAGAATTCGTATGCAGGTAATTTCTGTACGGGGTTAAGACCTACAATCGACACGATACAAAGGGATGTAATGATTTGAGATGATATAGAGAATCAGGAGTAAGTGTAACTATAGAAGGACTAACTCTTGAACATATCGACGACACGACTCCAGAGTTTGGCAGCTTTTGGATCCATAGGATCGGTGGTCATCATGACATGGCAGAGATCAAATCGAAGGCAAAAAATGCACGGTCCAACCCAGGAAGGTCAGTGATGAAGTGAGGATATCCCAACTTGAAACAAAGCAGAAAGTGTCATGTTCAAGAGTGAGCTACTGACACAACTGATAGAATTTCCCATTTTCCCCCACCATTTTTGGCAGGTACCCCAATTATTTTTTAATCACAATCTTGAAGGGGATAACATGTGCTTGCACTGTAAGTTCATCCTTCAGATGAATCTGACCTAGTAATTTTAATGAGCCATAGGAAGCAGAAGCTCATATCTGTCATGGTGACGAATCTAATATCGTTTAATGTTTTAACGAGTCCGACAAAGGTGTAACTTGGTATATTTTTCATGTTTAGAGAGTTTGAAAAAGATGTGGAAAAGAAAACTCCACATGTTCCCTTTTCATACATTTGTGTCTCTCGAGCCCAAAAAGGTAGAAAACGATACTTGAGAGAACCGCTTGACCATTTCAGTCAAGGAGTACCTTTTTCATAAATAGTTATCCCAGCTCGAAAAAGGGGTAAACGTGTTGGGTTGTGTTATATTCTTTCCACGTAGTTAATAGGAGGTTAGAAGGGCACCCGTAACCCCACTTTATGGGGTCCGGGGTAGCGCCCCGGAAAATTTTGGTTTTGGACCATATGTTAGGTTGGGCGGACCCACCTATGGTTTTGTGCATGATTTTCGCACATGTTTTTTGGACGCGATGGTTTTCGGTCCATGGTATTGGACGCGATGGTTTTCGGTCCATGGTATTGGATGCTTCGGCATGTATAAATATGTATTGTAACATTGAAAGGAACATAATGAAAAATCAAGCTGGTAGTCCCGATTTTGGGATCCAGGGAGAGATCTCTATGCATATGTGTTTTATGGGTTATGCTCTCGCCTTGTTTATTTTCTTTGTTTAAGAATTCGTATGCAGGTAATTTCTGTGCAGGGTTAAAACCTACATTTCGTATCAGAGCTGTTTTGGCTTCAAGGGGATGCCTTTGTTGCTAAGGGGTTTCGCTCGGGCCTGTGGTAGACCCTATTTAGTAGGAGATCTGTGAGATCGATTCTGGTGGTGAAAGAAGATGGCGAGAAGTGGAAAGATAGAGATTGAGAAGATCAATGGTGATGCCTTGTCTGTACGAGGACGGTCCCAGAACAGAAACAAAAATAAGTCATCGAGTGGGAGATCTAAATCTAGAGGGAGATCTAAATCTCCAGGAAAACCTACAAAGGTGGTGTGCTGGAAATGCGGAAAGGAAGGGCACTTCAGAAGGGATTGTAAATCTAAATCTCCTGATAAAGGAAAGGGATCTGATGATGCTCCTTCTGCAGAGGCGAAAACCACCTCAGATGAAGGTGGGGATGTGTACTTGGCTTCTTCAAGTACACATGTAGATCATGAGGCATGGTTGATTGACTCAGGTGCATCCTTTCACTTCACTCCCCATAGAGAGTGGTTCTGCGAGTATGAGAAATACGATGGTGGTGATGTCTTCTTAGGAGATGATAGGAAGGCTAGAATCATTGGTCGGGGAAAAGTAAAGTTGAAGTTGCAAGGTGGAAGGGTTAGAACACTTCCGGGTGTTCTGCATATTCTTGCATTGGCCAGAAATCTGATTTCTGTAAGCAAGTTGGATGATGCAGGTGTAAAGACAGTGTTCGAGAAAGATACATGCAAGATGGTTCGAGGAGCACTGATATTGATGCGGGGAGTTCGGATTGGAACTCTGTACAAGCTGCAAGGTAGCATTGTTGTTGATGGGTGCAATAGTTCTATGGTTCCTGAAAATGGAGTAGAAAATCTAGTGGTCTCTTGAGAGAAGACCATGTTGTGGCATCAAAGGCTTGGACATATTGGAGAGAAGGGCCTTAGAATACTTCATGGTAAAGGTATGGTAGAAGGTATGAATGATAGCTCTCTGGATTTTGATTTCTGTGAAAATTGTGTGTATGGGAAGCAGAATCGGGTGAGTTTCCCCTCTGGTGGTAAGAGGACAAAACAGATATTAGAGCTTGTGCACAGTGATGTGTTTGGACCTGTGAAGGTTCCATCACTGGGTAAGTCTATGTACTATGTATCATTCATAGATGACTTCTCAAGGAATACATGGATATATTTCCTTAAGAAGAAATCTGAAGTCTTTGACAGGTTTAAAGAATTTAAGGCTCTGGTGGAAAATCAGACGGAGAAGAAGATAAAGGTGCCAAGGACAGATAATGGTGGAGAATTTTGTAGCAAGGAATTTGAAGAATTCTGTAAGAAGTGTGGTATAGCACGGTAGAAGACTACTCCATATACACCTCAGCAAAATGGAGTCGCAGAAAGAATGAACAAGACGTTGATGGAAAGGGCAAGAAGCATGCTCAGTGGTGTCGGATTATGACAGGAATTCTGGGCAGAGGCGGTGGATACTGCATGTTACCTGATCAACAGATCACCTTCATCAGCGTTGGAGGATAAGACTCCACAAGAAGTATGGACTGGTAAGAAACCCTCTCTTTCACATATAAGGGTATTTGGATGTGATGCATATGTACATGTTCCAAAGGAGAAACGAACCAAGTTGGATAGTAAATCTGAAAAGTGCATCTTTATTGGGTATAAGGATGGTTTAAAGGGTTATAAGCTTTGGAACCCAGTCACACGGAAGGTTGTGTACAGCCGAGATGTGTTGTTCAGAGAGGTAAAAGATGTTATTCAACATGAGGTCCAACCAAAGGAACCTGAGAAGATAGAGTTTGAGCCAAAGGAGGAAGAATCAGACTCTGCAGCAGAGGAGGAATCAGAAGATGAAGAGCCACAAACTCCGGCTGTGGGAAGATTAGTTCGAGAAAGAAGGCAGAAAGAAAGGTATAGTCCATCTGCTTTCAGTTCAAATTTTGCTTTGTCTGTTACTGATGATGATCCCAAAACTGTGAAGGAAGCAGTGGATTCAGAGGATGGAAAACTCTGGAAAGAGGCCATGGTCGATGAAATGGCATCTTTGCACAAAAATGAGGCTTGGGATCTGGTGGAGTTGCCGGCTAGAAGGAAACCCATTGGCAGCAAATGGGTGTTCAAGAAGAAGACAAATGCAGAAGGAAAGGTGGAGAAATACAAAGCTCGGTTGGTAGCAAAAGGTTATTCCCAGGTGCCGGGAATTGATTTTGGTGATATTTTTTCTCCTGTTGCCAAGGTAACTTCTATTAGATTACTTTTATCTGTTGCTGCTACTTTTGATTTTGAGGTAGAACAGATGGATGTGAAGACAACATTTCTTCACGGGGATTTGGAAGAGGAAATCTACATGAAGCAACCTGAAGGCTTTGCGGTGAAGGGTAAGAAAGAACTGGTATGCAAGTTAAAGAAGTCTCTGTATGGGTTAAAACAATCACCAAGGATGTGGTATCAGAAATTTGATACATTTATACGGGGACTTGGCTTCACCAGAAGCAAAGTAGATCATTGTATGTATTTTAAATTAATTGGTGACCGTGTTATTTATCTGGTCTTGTATGTGGATGATATGTTCTTGGTTGGAAATGACAAAGAAATTATCCAGGATTTGAAGACCCAATTGTCCTCCAAATTCGACATGAAAGATCTTGGTGCTGCAAACTATATTTTGGGCATGGAAATTAAAAGAGATCGGTCAAAGAGGAAGCTCTGGTTAAACCAGAGGAAGTATGTCGAGACAATACTGCAGAGGTTTAATATGCAGGATAGTAAACCAGTGAAGGTTCCTATTCCTATAGGTGTGAGGTTATCTGCTGAACAGTGTCCCAAGACACAAGAAGAGGAAGAGGACATGTCCCGTGTTCCATATGCAAGTGCAGTGGGTAGCCTGATGTATGCAATGGTCTGTACTAGACCAGACATTGCACATGCAGTGGGAGTATTGAGCAGGTTTATGTCAAAACCTGGGAAGGAGCACTGGACAACAGTGAAGCGGGTTTTCAGGTATTTGCGTGGCACTAGTGATTATGGTTTGTGCTACCAAGGAAGACTAGGATTGGACAGAGTGTTGGATATTCATGGCTTTGTTGATGCAGACTGGGCTGGAGATCTGGATCAGAGAAGATCTACAAGTGGGTATGTGTTTAACCTATTTGGAGGTGCAGTCAGTTGGATGAGTAAGAAACAATCTATAGTGGAACTATCAACTACAGAGGCAGAATACATGGCAGCCACTCATGCAAGCAAGGAAGCAGTTTGGCTACAGAGATTGTGTTCAAGTATGGGGTTAGTACAGGGAGCTATAAGAATAGACTGTGACAGCCAAAGTGCAATTTTCTTGGAAAAGAACCTTGCTTATCATTCAAAGACAAAGCACATTGATGTTCAATATCACTTTGTGAGGGATATGATAGAAGACAGAAAGGTGTTGTTGGTAAAGGTGGACACTTTGAAGAATGTTGCAGATGCATTGACAAAATTTGTGAGCTCTGAGAAGTTCTCTTGGTGTAGAGAAGCAATGGGAATCTCAGGGCTGAAAAAATGACTAAGCTCTCCTGTGGCCCCCTGTGGAAAGAAAACAACAAGTGGGAGATTGTTGGGTTGTGTTATATTCTTTCCATGTAGTTAATAGGAGGTTTGAAGGACACCCGTAACCCCACTTTATGGGGTCCAGGGCAGTGCCCCGGAAAATTTTGGTTTTGGACCATATGTTAGGTTGGGCGGACCCACCTATGGTTTTGTGCATGATTTTCGCACATGTTTTTTGGACGCAATGGTTTTCGGTCCATGGTATTGGACGCGATGGTTTTCGGTCCATGGTATTGGATGCTTCGGCATGTATAAATATGTATTGTAACATTGAAAGGAACATAATGAAAAATCAAGTTGGTAGTCCCGATTTTGGGATCTAGGGAAAAATCTCTGTGCATATGTGTTTTATGGGTTATGCTCTCGCATTGTTTATTTTCTTTGTTTAAGAATTCGTATGCAGGTAATTTCTGTACAGGGTTAAAACCTACAAAACGTATACTGGGTAAATGACATTTCACAACCTTTAACGAGTTCAAAATGACAAGAGCTCGACAATATTTTCGTGTTTAAAGAGTTAGAAAAGAGCTTGAAAGAAGACCCCCTGTTTTATTCTCTTTGACAAGTCAAAAAGGGAAAAATACTCGACGATATTTTCATTTGAGTTTTACGAGTCGAGAAAAGAGCTTAAACACGACTCCAGTACCATCATCAGTAATCTGTCACCTGTCCCTGCACAAAAGGTAAACGCATTATCCAATTTTTGAGGTAAAAATTGGTTGAAAATACTTTTAAAACCCTAATATTTCATGAAAAATGAATTAAAGAAGGACAAAGTAAATAATTTTTACCATTTTACCTTTTTACCTGGTATGGAGAACTTTTCACCCATTTGTGCCCTAGATTTTCAGGAGCAGATTGCGCGAGATTCGGGAGGCCACTCAACGATCCGTCAGTTGCAGGTAAGAGTCGAGACCTTTAGCTTCATTTTAATGTTTATTTTTCCTGTTTTTAATCATTTTTCAGATTTCTTGAGGAGGATTTAGCAAAAAAAGATCGCCCTCGGTCGGCGCGATTTTTCGGCACGTAATCGCACCGATCAAGGGTTGTTAACTCTGTGAATCATGCCATCAGCACTACTATTTTTAAAACAGTCACGCCAGTGCCATGAACACAAAAATTTTGATTTTTGCCCAGATTTCTCTGCTTTGATCCAAATTTCTTCAACCAAGGATGATTGTTGACTTGATTTTATGGTTTTTGCAGGGAAAACACAGCGAAAAATGGTTGATTGGAAGGAACGTGACCATGAGCACATTGATTCACACACAATGGCAGACCCAGACTTCTTAAATTCCCTGAGGAACTGTGGGCTCCTTAAATTCTTCCTCACACTAGGTCTTCGGGCTCAACCCAAATTGCTACAGTATTTGATCAATATTTGGGATGTCAATCAGGAAGTTTTTATGATCCGGGACCAAGAACTAGAGTTGGAAACTTTCGACATTTATTTCATCACTGGACTATCCTGAAGAGGGGAAACAGTCAATCTATATGGGTCCAAGCCTATTGGGGCAAGTGTGAACATGTTGCTCACAGAACACTGCTCGAAAGCACTAAAATAAAAGAGCAGCAAGATAGGGATCATGACTATTCGGGACCTTGTGCTAAAAGAGCTGTTGTTGACCATAAACAGAGTGGCTGGGGCTCAGGCACAACATGAGTCCAACAAGTCCAAGTTTCAGTATGCTATAGATTGTACGACGCCAACTATCTTCAACTGGGTGGAAGCCATGAAGGTAAACATGAAATGCCAGCTATCCAAAGCCAAGGCAGGAAACCTGAAGCAGTTCGGATATGGTTCCATTCTAGTGACCTTATTTTTGGAGTGGATCCCACTATTTCACTATCATCTTGCTGAGGTGAATCCGCTATTTCCATGAGACCCACGGATGGTCCATTGGAGTGCACTGATGCCTAGAATTACCAGGGGCCAACATACGTCATATAAGCCTACCTTCTTTTCGTGGCTATGGCAACAATTGATCGTAGTAGAGGATTGGCCTTATAGCGGTACCGAATTCCGCAGCGATCCAGATATGCTGCTCCCAGAGGGAGAAGATTATGATGATGGAGGTAAAAACAATTTTAAATTTTGATTTTTTATTGTTTTTGAAATACATGGATTCATGACATTTTGATTTTGTAAATGTAGATGTGGGACCAGAGCGTCCTGCTAGGATGTCCCCAATTGCCAGGTGGGTTGCTTGGCAGTTTGATATCGCTCCTTATTAGGAAGGAAGCGATAATGAGGAGGAAATCACGTGAAACCTCGAGGGATTGACCAGAGGTATCCCAAAGTATGCCTGGGTGGGTGACATCCCACGCCAGTATCAGAGGCACACAGTGGGGGTATCTGATCGGATCCGCCCACTACTGACTCGTGTAGTTCGAGCTGTTACGTGCTATCATGAGGATAATGCCGAGTAGTCCATAGGATTAGCATTTTACATTTTTGTGGCCTACGAGCCACGGATGTATTTGAACACATATATTATTTTTTGGGGTTTTGATGTATGACACTCAAACATTATCGACATATATATATATATCTATATATATATATATATATATATATATATATATATATATATATATATATACATATATACATATTTCCTTGCTTACTATGGTACAAATGTTTTTTTTTTTTTTTCACGTGTTTTGCAAATGTCTATCCAACACATAATTAGCTAATGCATCTGCCAATGTATTCATATGCCTAGGAATATGATGATATGTAATGTAATCAAAATTTCTCTCCAATAGATGAATCCGCAAATACATTCTCAATTTCTGAGGGTTTCTGATAGAATATTTCTTGTTGAGTTGAAGAACAACAAGTTGTGAATCAAGGTTGACAACCAATTCCTGGATGTCAAGAGCAATAGCTTTTGACAACAATTCGATAACTACGTTATACTCAGCAATGCTATTAGTTGTTCGACCTAAACAAATACCTTGAAGATCAATCAACTCACCATGGGGGTCATAAATGGCCCGTGCCACAGATGATAGATTTCGGGTACTACGACAAGCAACATCAACGAAACTGACGTGAGGAGACACAGACATTTGCAAAATAGGTAAAAACATAATAAGCAGGAAAGTTGCTTGAAAAAAAAACACACCAAACCAATTTGCACAAAAATGAATAACACACTATTGTACAAAAGTAGCCATGCAAGATGACCTAGGCATAGTACTTTTTGAGATAAAGCCCATTATGGGGCTTGTCTAAGGGATTTCCCTCATAATCAATTAGCTCATAATCCCCTTTCTGTAATGCACATTTAATAATGTAGGGACCATGCCACATGGGTTTGAACTTACCTGCCCCCAGCTTATCATTAGCCTGATCATACAATAAAACCAAATCACCCTCAGAAAAAGCATGAGGGGAGACCAACTGATCAAAATGGGACTTGACCCACTTTTTCTGTGCTTCGATGACCAAAGCAGCAAGACAACGAGTCTCATCCAATCGTTCTAAATACAAGAGGTGCTCTTCTTGAGGTGAGGTCTCAGGGAGAAGTTCAACAACCAGCTTGAGTGAGGGAATTTCGCACTCAATTGGTAAAGTTTCTTCCAGACCATAGACTAGCTGGAACGGTGTGAATCCAGTTTCTTCCTAGGTTGAGGTTCAGTAATCCCACAGAGATGAAAAGAGCATGAGATGCCAAATTAACTTGTGCATCCCAATGGTGCGTTGAAGCATCGTAACCAAGACTGTGTTCACAGCTTCAACTTGGAAATTGGCCAAGGGTAATACGGGGTTGAGCCATCGTGGCACAAGCCCAATGTAGAAGTTAGCTCAGCCATAATGTAATCTCAAAAATGGGAGCCATGGTTGGTGACAATGGCCTGAGGCACTCCAAACCTAGAAATAACGTGATTGAATAGAAATTGAGCCATCGTTTTACCATCTGCAGAGTATGTAGGCATCACTTCGGCCCATTTGGTGAAGTAATCCATGGCAACAATAATATAACCATGCCCCCCGGCTGAATGAGGGTTACATGTCATATAGTCGATGCCCCATTTGGCAAAAGGACCAACGGTAATAACGGGGTGTAGGTGAGCGGGCGGGGTGTGCATTTTTCGCTGATAAATTTGGCACTCATGGAATTTGTGAATAGTAAGGATGAAATCCTTGAAGATGGAGGGCAAAAAATAACCACCACGAAGTATTTTTTGAGTAGTAGCATATCCAGACAGATGACTGCCACATGCACCAGAATGGAAATCATTCAATACTCTCTCAGCATCCTCGAGAGTTAGACATCGACAAAGAATTGAATCGACACCGACACGGTATAAAGTATCTCTAATGATACAGTAAGGTTGGGATTGATGCCGAATGCGTTGGCGATCATCCTTGGTCAACGCAGACCATAAGGTGGATTTTTGGAGATACACGATAATATCACCATACCAGGGGTCGAGAGTACTAATCAGAAAAAGAGTCTCATCCGGGAGCTACTCATCAGCACCAGTAGGAAGAGAAGCAGAGGGAAGGGAGCAAATCAACTCAGTGAAGACCAACGATTTCTTAGATTTGGCAGTAGTGAACACCAAATCAAATTCTTGGAGGATGAAAATCCACTTAGAATACTTTCCCCCCAGCAACTGATGAGTCAAGATGTAGGTCATGGGGTTGCATTCAGAAATCACAATGGTAGTGCAGAGGAGAATGTAATTTCAGAAGCATTGAACAGCCTATACGGCAGCCAAAGCCAACTTCTCGGTGTGAGCATAACGCGTCTCAATGTCAAGGAGATTGTGGCTGAGGTAGTAAATAAGATGTTCATTGCCTTCGTCATCGTCTTGTACCAGCACCATAGCGATGGTACTAGAGGCAGAAGCTAAATAAAGGAAGTAATCGCGATGATAGTTCAGAGGGTGCAGCAAAGGAGAATTTATGAGGACATCTTTTAGGTCATTGAAAGACTTTTGGGTAGCCTCATCCCAAACAAATGGGGTTCCTTTCTTGAGCAACCGGGTGAACGCTGAAGCTAGCTCAGCATAGTTCGGTACAAAACAACGAAGGAAATTTTCTTTTCCCTGTAGACTCTGTAGTTGATGCAACGAAGATGGAGGGGGTAAATTAACAATGGCCTCGACTTTAAGAGGATAAAGGCAAATGCCTTCTTTAGAAACGATAAATCTGAGGAGTCATCCTGATTCGATGTAGAAAACACATTTATGTAGATTCAACCGAATGTTGTAGTGTCTACAACGAAGAAAAATTTGTCGGAGATGATCAGGATGATCATGGCGCTTACGAGAATGAGTGGGGAGATCATCCAAGTAAGGCTGAATGATGTTCCGAATGTCGTGGAACGCATAAGAAATCTCTCTCTGAAATGTAGCCCCAACATTCTTAAGGCCAAAAGGAAGTTTTTTATATGTGAAGGTCCCCCACGGACAGAAAAAGGTTGTCTTATCTTGATCAGTCGGCTCAATGTTTATCTGGTTGTAACCAGAAAAACTGTCCATAAAGGAAAATATTTCACTCCCAGCACATTCATCAATGATCTGGTCAATGAAGGGAGTGGGGTAAGTATCCTTTGGACAAGCACGATTCAGATCATGGTAATCGACACAAACGTGAATAGTGCCTTGTTTATTTGTCACTGGTATAATATCGACACCTAATCTGTAAGAGGGATTGGATAAATAAATCTAGCTTTAAGAAGTTTTTCAACATCACCCTTGATGGTGTCCTCTTTTCTGGTGTGCATTGGACAAAGCCATTGGTGAACAGGCTTTGCATGAGGGTAAGTCAGAATTTCGTGCATGACAATACTTGGGAAAATGCCAAGAATTTCTTCATATGACCACACAAAAACATCCTGGAACTCTTGGAACCAACGAGTGTAGAGTTTGATCTCATCTAGAGAACAAGTTACCCTGATATGGACATTTTCAATGACACCAGGCTTGATAGAAATATCAATTGGAATTGCTTGGGTAATGTTACCCATGTTCCCTACCGACCAAACTTCATGAGTCATGATCGATGTCTGAAGTGGTAGGGTCGGAAACTGAGAAAAGAACTTCTCAAGACAAGTAGACATGACTGCTGGGCCAGGTAAGAACGAGGAACGATGATGAGTGTCGTTCCAAGGTACTTCCTCTAGAGACATAACTTCCATGATACTCTCGTCAGAAAGAAAAGTCACGGCTAAGGGATCAGGGGATTTTGAAGAACCAAGCCACAGGAATTGAGAATAAGCATCAAGAGATGTTCTTGAAACAGGATGATCGGAGGAAACCAAAGTTGAGGCTGAAACAATCTCCACATAGTTAATTTCGACGGGACTTAATGGCATAACCTCGCCCCATGTATCAACAAGATCTGGTGAGGGAATGACCCAAGGATCAGACTTGACTGAGATCATGTTGACAGAGGCAACATGAGGAGGTGGGAGCGGAAAAATACCCATCAAGGCAAGATCTTTAAAGAGTCTTGCCCCCACACTCTCATAAGGAGCACCGATGTGCTTTACATAAGGAAAATTGCCATCCAAGGATGAAGAGGCAAACAAGGACAATTGGTTGACTGTGACTATCTTCCCTTGATGGGGAAAATGAATCACGTGGAAAAGGGAGGAGGCTACAACATGCATGGCATGAGTCCAACTCCGTCTGAGTAGAATATTATAGTTAAGATTAGCGTCAATGATCTCGCTTGTGCCAAATCTTCAACAATGTTATAATGTTGAGCAGCTCGAGTGTTGGATTGTACGAGGACTTTCATAGCACACCTCGAGAATGTGGTCGAATGACGGAATCAAGATTAGGTCGCTCTATATGGAGAGGACCAGAACTGGAGAGGGTAGAAGAAGAAGGGGTACCTTCTTTCTCTTTCCCTGCTGTCGGGGTAGGAGTTTGATAATCTTTTGACCTGGTAGCCACGTTAATCGATGTATTCATCATGAACACTTGTGAACCTGAGGAAGCAGACAGCTGAGGTTGTTCTACCATTTGGGTCTGCTGGGATAGTAAGGGCTCTTTTAGGACAACTGGTGTCCCTTTGAGCAAACGACTAACTTCAGATCGTCTGGAACAATCCTTAGTATAGTGATCCTACTCACAGATGAGGCATGGATATTTGGGCTTCCGTTGGGAAGCATCACCAGCAGATGACTTAGGAGGGCCCTATTTCAGGGCATCGACTTTACACTTGTGGTGAGCTCCAGTATTGCAGCAACAATGCTACAACTCCTGGGGCTTCCTACTTTACTTTTATCAACCCGGTAGTTCGTAACAAACTTGGAAGCGATGGTGCTGTATGCACAAGTACTAGCTCTTACTGCAAGCTGTCACTTGGTCAACTAGCGCAAGATCACTAGGAGCTCAAGCCAACTTCTATGAGTTTCCAGAAG
Organism: Pinus tabuliformis; assembly: GCA_031772625.1. NCBI lineage: Eukaryota > Viridiplantae > Streptophyta > Pinopsida > Pinales > Pinaceae > Pinus > Pinus tabuliformis. The sequence continues at coordinate 606,233,520 of CM062815.1, forward strand.
AAGCTTTTAGCTGTGATGAAAGAAAGCTAACTCTAAAGAGGCTATTCTACTTGCAGAAAGAGAAAGAAGACTGGAGTGTAAAGCAAACCTAGCAAACCCTAATTCTTCCAACTAACCCTACTTTTGTAGAAAAAGAGATGAAAACTAATGAAATGAGTGCCATTGACTACTGAGAAAGTGAATTACATCTATTCAAGCTACTTCTGGAAGGAAATGAGAAAAAAAACATCTTTTTGGGTTTTTGAGTGTTTTATGTGAAATTGTTATGCTTGTAATTTATCTGTTTGTGGTTGTGGCAGAGATTTGGTGGTGATGGAATGCGACTTTGGGGTTTGCAAAGGTGCAGGAAGGTGTGGGGGAGTCCTAATAAGCCTCTAGTAACCTTTTGGAGACTTCCTCTGCAATCGGACTTCAAAAAGTCACTTTTAGGAAATTCTACAGGAGGCTGCATGGGATCTACAGGAGGATCTATAGGAGGATGCCGCGAGCTGTTTTTAGAGGTTTTAAAGGTGGAGAAATGGTGGGAAAGGGTAGCTAAATATTAGAGGGAGGTTTCAAGGTGTCTGAAGCTCATCAAGGATGATTAGGAAAGAAAATGATGGTTGGATTTGTTCAAGAGACAAGAGGGAAGCTTATGAGAAGAATGCAGAAATTAGGGCAGATTCGTGAAGGGCTGTGAATGACTTGTGAAACCTGTGAGAAAAGAGATGATGATGGCTGCTTTATTGATGTACCATGAGTAGAGGTGTGATGTAAGAGAGCTGCAAGTCAAGATACTGAAATTGAGCAAGAAAAGAACTAGCTGTACCAAAAGAACAGAGCTATCTCTTATGTTAACCTAAATTTTGACCTAGAAACATAAAATGCTGAACAGTGCTATATGAACAGGAAAGCATGTAAAGAGACCTATTGTAGAAACATAAATGAGCATGGAAAAATGGATCTAAAGCAAAACATTAACCCCTGAATCAAACTATAACACTAGAAATTGCATGGGGAAAGCAAAACTGTGTTTTTATGGCAGCAAGCAGATCTTGACCTCAATTCATGGTCCCCAAAGGAGGAAAAAGAGGTTAGGCTCTATTGATGGCCTTTTTGTATCTTTCTCTTACCACTTTTTAACCTACTTCAGCAACTGAAATGGAAACAGCTATGTAAACCAACAAAAGCAATCTATTCTAACCAAGGTAAAATGAATCTATCTAACAGAAATTAATTCATGAACTGAAGCAAAAACATATAGGTACAAAGCAAGAGGTGTTGGGCAGCTTGGGTTGGGCCCTAACCCAAGAGCTTCAGCCCTCTGAAAGAGATCAGTGCTGGCTCAGAAAATGTTTCATCTCCATTATCAAAATAAAAGTCACATTACATAAACTGTTCACAAGAGTAAGCTCGAAAATGAGCTGAGCAAGAGCTGCAACAAAAGTGCGAAAATTTGACTAACATCCAACTAAAATATTGAGCACCTAAGCCCTCCTATTTATACAACTAGAGCCTCCAACAGCTCTCCTAAAATCAAGGAGGCTCGGCTCCCAAGACTAGAGATAGACAACAGTTCTTCTTCACTTGCTCGGCTGCGCCTTTGATGCATCAATGTGGTTGTGTGTGCTCCAAGTTTTCTGAAGGAGGATTCGAGGTAGGGAGTCATAAATGAGGGGGACACCCTCCTACAAATCCTCTCCCTTGTTTTCCTTGAATATTGGTTGCCAAATGTTCATTAATCCTTTGACTTTGTCCCAAAATTGACCAAAAATATGCATAAAGCACACATTAGACTTTTTGGCATAATGACTAACCCAATTCACTCTATTAGCATAAATATAATAAAAAACATGCAATAAACTAATGAGAATGGTGGATTAAGTTAAGTTAGAAGGCCAAATGAGCCCATATAATTACCCATTTCTGGGGCTCATCATCACCCCCCTACTAAATGGGTTGCTCATCCTCTGAGCAACTAGTCTATCTCCTCATCTTTGATGGTCCTGATGGCCTCCCTAAAATTCCAGGCTTCTGTTGTGAGATCCTCTTCCCTATCAAGGAATCCAGCCTTCCTTTCCACCTCTTCCCACTACTGTCTTTCTTCTTCCTCCTTTGTGCCCTCTAGCAGTCCTAGCAACAGTGGGGGACTCAACTTGAGGCCAATCTAATTGGCCTTCAAACTTTGCATAGAGTGCTTATATAGTGGCACTCTCCTCAATGCTTCTCTCATCCTGTTTGGGGAGTGATACTCCCTGATCTGTAGGTTGTGTGGCAGTGTGTTCCACCTTCTCATGCAGGCATGAATGCAGTCATCTCCAAGCAATCTCTCCATGTCCTCAAAATGTGCAATAGCCTGGGCCTGATCATTGATGTGCTTGGGGGCACTTTGAGGATCAGCTGCAAGTTGCTGGTGGGTGCTAAGGAGAGCCATAGGGTCTGCTAGCTCTGCTCTAATCATCAGGGGTTCATTTTGTTCTTTTGCCATCAACTTCTTGATTTCTGTTGCTCTTTTCTCCTCATGACTCATCCATGATGCCATGGCCATCAGCTGCAAGTCTCCTAACCTAGCATTGGGGTCCCATAGGTTCATATCAGTAAGGGCCATGTTATGTAAATAAAACTCTGCCAACTTCACCTTGTCCTTTGTTGAACTGTGATCACATAAATCCATGAACTGTCTATAGTCCTGGAAAGGTATGGTGCCTCTCTGGGCCAGAGTCTTGATCTGGAACTGTAGCCACTGATCTTTGAGGTATACTCCATATTTGGCTGGTTGTCTACACTGTAGTGCCTCCATAGCCCAGCTAGCCATGCATGCTAACTGGGTTTCCCTTTCTTGCAGTTGTTTTCTTAACATTTCAGTCCCTACCTGGGTTTCCCTTTCTTGCAGCTGTTTTCTTAACATTTCATTCTCTACTTCCAAGTGAAATCTTCTGATGGCTTCTGTATGTCTTACAGTGCTCAATTCCTTGCCCATTTCTCTCAACTTGTTTTCCATGTGCCCAATGTCTTCCACCCCTTTGGACTTTGCGATCTACATCCATCTATGGCTCCTTACCCTTTCTTTTTCCAGTTCAAAGAAAAGAGGGACTGCAAACTTCTGTGGGATGATTTTCCCTCCTTCCAGAAGGTTGTAATAAGAGCCTAAACTGGGCTGAGGGTCAGGTTCTGGTATCCCTATTGTTTCATCCTTCCCCTTGGTCTGCTCTTCTACCCTTTTCTCCAGTTTCTCAGTCTCCTGTAGCTTTGTCAAGGTCTCCTATAGAGTGGTCTACACCTCTTGTAGGACAGTTTTAGAGTCCTGTAGTTTTATCCTTTCCTTCCAAGTGGAAGATCTAGGGCTTCCTCTTTCATAGGTGATGGGGGTTTTGGATGGAGATTCCTCCTTTTTGGCAGTAGGAGAATCTTCAATGGTGATAGGCTCTTTTGAGGGTGGTTGTGGCTTCCCTATTTTTATCCTGGTGCTTTTTCGAGCCTTGAAATACATGGATGGTTGCCTTTTTCTCTTTGGTTTGGGCTTAACTAGGGTGCTGAGTGTAGCAAGAATAGTTGCTGCCTCCCTTTCCAGTGTTTCAAGAGACACTTCTGCCTTCTTTGCTTCTGTTTCTTCTTCTTTTGTCTTTTCTGCCTCTGCTAGTTTTGTTTCTTCTATCCATGTTTTAATTTCCTCTTCTTCTTGTTTAGTTTCTGCCCTCTCTGTTGTAGTCTTTGTCTTCACTAATTTATTCTTTTTCCTTTCTGTTTTAGTCATTTGTCCTCCTGTCCTAGGTTCCTTCTTCTCTGCTTTGGTCTTATCCTTCTCTGTTTCATGTTTTTCTTTCTCTGTTTGGGTTTCTTCCTTCCCTGTGTTAGGTTCCTCTTTCTCTGTTTGTGTTTTCTCTTCCTCTTTTTTGGTTTCCTCCTCATCTTCCCCTTTTTGTTCTTCTCCCTCACTTTCAGATGGACTGAGGTCATATGTGAGGGCTTTTACATCATCTTCCCTTGTCATATTTCTAAAAATCTCCCAGGCTATGGGTATTGTGAAGGTGTGGAGGGCCTCTTCCACCAGCAGTTTAATTAGCCCATGGTGAGCCAATTGGTTTGGACCTCCTGCCTTCAATTTGATGCTGGAATCTATTAGGGACTGGAGGAGAAAATAGGGAATACTGAGTTTTTGGGGTGCAGGAAGATCCATGCCATATCTTAACTCATGCAAAAGTCTGAAATGGTACCCATAAACTATGTTGTACCTTCCTTCACAGGAGATGTATTTGATAATCTGATAACTGACCTCATCCCAAGGGTAAGGTATGCTTGTTCTCCTAATGCCATTTTTTTCCTCTACAGGATGCTCATTTGGCTGGAAGAAGGTTTTCTTGGCAACTTGACCCAGTGGTTTTTCCTCCTTGCTCCAGGGTAGTCTAAGTGGGAGACCGGTAATCCTACTGATGAACTTTGGGGTGATTTCCATGTTGAGACCCCTAAAACTAATAGTGGCATGGGTTTTTGAGTGAGGTATCAAGGATAGGGAAAACTCTTGCATTACTTCTTGATCATACCCACGAAGTTTTTCAAAGAATGGCATCCAATTGGCTCTGGTAAAAAGGGCTACTACCTCAGGGTGTTCATGTAGCCTGGTTGAGTTTAGAGGTTCCTTCCGCATAAATCCTCCTATCATTATGTTTAGACTCTTTGGAATGCCTCAGGTGGAGAAGGAGACAACAATTTTCAAAAACCAGGAAACAGAGGAAAAAAAACTGTGTTTTTCTTTAAGAAACAGACAGACTTTTTAATGCAATTTCTCTTTCTTTTAGGCTTAATTCTCCCTAAAATTGCATCACTCCTTGTATATGTGAGTACCAAGGTGGAGAAGGAGACAATACTTCAGAAACAGAGAGTATACAAAAACTGTGTTTTTTCTTAAGAAGCAGGCATAACTTTTGAATGCAATTCCTCTTCCTTTTCAGGCTCAATTCTTTCTTAAAATCACATCACCCTTCGTATATACGAATATGCAAAGTGGGTTTGCACTGAGCCTACTTCTTCGAGCCTGAATTTGAATGAAAATCCCGTTTTTTCTTCTGCAAGATTGCTCACTGGCCCTCCTGTAGAAAAGGCTCCTGCAGGACCTGTTACTGCTCCTGTAGAACTTGATAATGTTCCTGTAGAACCTGATAAGTGGAGGGGTTCTGAAAATGATAGAGAGTGATGGTTTTGAGGCTCTGGAGGTGGTAAGGAGCTCGCTGCAGTCGAGGGCACGATGATAAAAATGGAAACAAAGGTGGTGAATAAGCTCGAGAGAGCGTACTTATTCTTACGGGAGAGGTTTTCGGCGACGAGGTGAGGTGGTGAAAAGGGTACATTACCATTATTCGGACCATTGGTCCCCACTATAGTGTCATCATGAGACTTTATGCTTTCTGCCCGCAATCAATTCCCATCATTGGTGCTGGATTTCAAAACATCCGCCACTACCTGTTTTTTTAGATTTTCCGTGAGTTGACTAGACACACATGCAGTGTGATCTTCGGATGAGCGTGATCGAACTAGATCAGGGTGGCTAGTTAACCGGCCACCTTTCTAGTTTGATCCCAACCATTCCATTTGTTTATGCAGTTTCGAATTATACAGATGCAATAGAGGAACCTACAAGTCGAAATGTTCGTGCTACAGTGCTGCGAGGCTTTGCTGCTGTTGCATGCTCAGACTCTGGTGTTGCATATCTGTACTCCTGCTGCCATATGCTTGTGGCTTCTTGATATGTGGCTCAGTCACTTTGTACAGGTGCTCTCTAGCTGGATCTTGCTTTGGACATCTTCTGCATACCTGTGGCTGCACCTATTCTGCTGCTGGAGCTTGATTTTTAAGGGGATCAGTTGCTACAGGAGTCCTATAGGAGCTCCTGTAGTTGCTTCTCCCTCTAAAATTTTTAGCTGAGGCTTATGCAGGGGGATATGAGGAGGATTCTTGAAGAATTTGATGGTAATGGAGAAGCATCTGGTAGGCTGTAGGTGAGTTGTAGGGGTGATGTTTTTTATTTCCTCGATTTTTTTGAAAAACAAGTTTCTGTGTTTTATTTGCAGGAAGGAAAGAAATAATTGGAAATGAGGTGGTGCAGGTGTGGGATGGAGGGTTAGGATGGTGGATGGCTGTAGGATGGTCTACAGGCTCTCTGTGACCTGGGGTCCATCTGTGACCTATAATGCACTCAAAAAGTCAATTTTCTCTTTTTCTCTTTTTCTCTTTTCTTTTTTTTTTGAAAAGACAACTAGGGTGCCTCTAGGAGGTTTTCACCCTACCTACCTGCCCTGGGCGCCTCCAAGGGAGGTTTTCACCCAGGGATCTTTATTCTCTTCGTTTTTCTTTTTTTTTCATCACTGGGTTGCCTCAAAAGAGGTTTTCAGCCTAATGATGGGACTCAAGCGCCTCATAGAGGTTTTCACTGGAGTCCTTATTATTTTTTCTTTTTTATTATTGAGTGGGTGGAGTGGAGGCAGAGACCTGCTCCACTATCAACACTGTTTTACTCAGATCTTCAATAAATTCTTGCTTGGAGAGGGGATTCTTGTAGATTTTCAACCTATGCCCATTGACAAGCATGGGGATGGCTTCCTCATCAATGGTCCTGATCAGAACTGAACCATTGTCATTGCACTTTTCTACCGTGTAGGGTCCCAGCCATCTTGTCCTCAGCTTGCCCTTGAAATCTTTATACCTTGAGTCATACAGCAGCACCCAATCTCCTTCTTGGAATTGCTTCTCCTTGATGTTTTTGTCATGCCATATCTTCCTCTGAAGCTGGATTACTTCTGTGTGGAGAAAGGTCTGCAATCTTTGTTCATCCAATCCATTTAGCTGGAGTAACCTTTCCCTTTGTGCATGGCTGAGATCTAGGTCTAGCTGAGCTGCCATCCTTAGTGTATTGTATTCAAATTCTATTGACAGCAAAGCATTCTTCCCATAGACCAGCTCGTAGGGTGTAAACACTGTGGTGGTCTTCCATGTGGTGTTGTAGGCCCAGGTGGCCTCAACCAATCAATCTGCCCAATCTTTCCTGCTACCGCTCACTACCTTAGTCAAAATTCCCTCTAAAGCTCTGTTGGTGACTTCCACCTGTCCATTGGCTTGTGGATGGTAAGGGGTGTAAGTCCTGTGCTTGATTTTATGATGTATGAGCAGGTCTTCAATCAGATTGGAGGTGAACTGACTGCCTTGATTTGTAACCAGTTCTCTTGGATACCCGAACTTATAGAATATGTTCTCTCTTAAAAACTCAGCTACTTTTTCTTCTGTTGCTACCTTGATTGCCTTTGTCTCTGCCCATTTTGTTAGATAATCAGTGCACACAATGATGTATTGTTTCTGGTTTGATGGAGGGTTGATAGGACCCACAAAGTCCATGCCCCACTTCTCAAAAGGCTCAAAAATCACGTGAGGTTGCAGGGGCATTTCATCCTTTGGAGTATGTTTCCCCATCCTTTGGCACCGATCACATTGGCTGATATATCTCCTCACATCTTGATGAAGAGTGGGCCAATAGTATCTGTTAACACCCAGGTTGTTCCCTATGACTCCCAAGGGAATACGGCCGGGGTAACCACTAACCAATCTTTTGATCACTGTTTCTAGCCAAACTGTGATCAGAGAGGGCTCTCTCTTTATGATTTGTATCTGTAATGATAATGTTTTAGGCTAGGTATTGAGCACAGGTTTTGTTTATACTTTGGTTGGAGAATCTCTTTTAGATCTCTTGTGACGTAATATTCAGAGAGTCAAGTATCATTGGGCAATGGAGTCTGTGGCTGTAGGCGTCTAGAAACTTTGAGATGAACCGGTGAAACTTACAGGGCCATTTGGATGCTTCATAGAACAAATTTTGATTAATAACAGGAAACAGGTAAGACAAACAATGAAAGCATTCAAGAATTTTCACTCATTTTTTAAATGTTTCCACCAAACTGGTTATGAGAAAAGACAGATGTCACAGGGGCAAACTTGAATCCCTGGGAATGTCTATCACAGCGAAAGATATAGTTTCAAAGTGCAGCAAATAAGAATTACACTTCTGTTACTGTATCTGAGGAAAACATGGATAATAGCTCAGTTTGAGTTCAGGGTAATCATGGATTAAGTCCTGGAACCATTCTTCTACTTTGCTATTAAGTGTAAAACATCTGAACAATAAAAGAGAACAAAAGACTCGAAAACATGTAATACAAAGATTTGAGAAAACTTATTGTTTTATGAAAACAGTCTGGAATCCTGCAACATTCACCATTCACCACAACGCATCAAAGTACACCAAGCTTTGGAAATTCCATTCTCCCTTTGTATTATTTCTCTGAGAATCTTACAGCAAGCGAGAGCTCTTCAAAGGAAAATTACAACAACCCCTGCTCTATCATGCGCAGGGGTTTATATAGAAATAAGTATACAAAATATCTCAGGCATTGAGTCATCTGAGAGAGAGAAAATATCTTCAGTAGTGTTCAGAAAGTAGGCAGGGAGTTATTACAACGTTAAATGCAGAGTAAATGCCCTTTATGTCTGTCAGATGATTGTTTTGACTTTAAGGAGTCACTGAGTCGGTTACATTACTATGTATCGATCCTGTAGGTACGCATTTACTTTTGCCTGCGCAATGAATTTCTCGGCTTTGCCAGCTGCGTTTGTCTTTCCTGCTTTGTTGGCTGCTCCATCTGCTGAGTTGGCTCAGCTTTGACTTTATGATGCCTGCTGATTTTGCTGACTGTTTTTTCCATCAAATTTATAGAAAAAACAGAAATTGATGCATGGCTTAATGTTTACAAAATTCTCTGGATAGCATCTGTCCACCATTCCTGTGTAGGGAGCTGATGCTTGAGGATGGCCTGCATTGTTTCTTCGGCTTCTGTATACTTGAAAAAGTTGGGGGCTACATCAAATAGATGATTCATTTCATTCATTATAAAAAGTAGATTTTCTATCTTACCATAGAACATCTGTCCTGTGATAGGCCCTGTATCTTCTGAGGTGCTAGCTTTCTCATTTACCTGTGATGAGGCAAAAACATTCACTCTCTTGGCATATTCTTCATGGGTGAATAATCTCCCTCCACTATTCAGTAAGCTAGGGAGTCCTTTACTTTCCAATACCCGAAACCTCTCAAAGAACCTGTTTACCTCAGTTTGCATATCCTGGGTTCTTCTGTCTAAGGTTTGCATCAGACTTCTAAGAGTAAGAACCCTCTTGATCATTTGGATAGTATCAGTTCTGTTTGCGATTCCCATGATGGTCAACTGAGAACTGGTCTTATGATTGAGCACATTGATCATTTTTGTTGCAATTTCAGGCATGTTCCCCAACAAGGCCCTTGATGTTCTGATTTCCCTCTGTGCTTTTGGAATGAGCTCCAGTTGCTCATGGATTGTCTCAATGTATGGCCACTGGTTATTGATGGACTTACCAATATTGGACCATATCATTGCTCTGATTTCGGCTATGATTTTATCTAGCTTTAGCTCTTTCTCAAGCTCCTTGATTTTGTCTTTAAGAGCTTTGATTTCTTTGGCCTTCTCTCCTACTTCTCTTTTTGTTTTGTCATGCCTTTCATTCACCTTGGCCAGCTGCTCCTTAGTTTCATTCAGCTGCATCATTTGTGCTTCTAAAGCTTGTATTTCGCTTTTTAGCTTTTGCATGTCTAAGCTCTGATCTGTGCTGGTGGGTGCTGCTGAGGTAGATGTGGCTGGTTGTTCAACCTGCTGAGGTGGAGGTGCAGTAGTAGGAGCAGTCTCCTCAAGATTAATGACCTGTGGAGGGGGCTGAGATGTTTGCCCCTCTTGCGCTTGTGTTGATGATCCTTTCAAAGGTGCTTGTGTGGCCTCATATTGCCCCAATTTTTCTTGTGCCTTCAGAAGTTCTTTGTAAACAGAAATTAACAGAGCAGTGGAATCCTGCTCATACCTTTGTTTTGCCACTTCATCGGTCTGTGGATGGATAGTGGCTGGAAGTTTAACCTTCTTCCTTAGTGCAGCCATATCAGCATCTCTGATTTTTAAGATCTCTTGTATCCCTTTAATATCATTGGGATTGTGCCCAATCTCTATGATGATTTCTTCCAGGGTTTTGATCATGTTGTCTTTGGCCTGAGAAGAGGCTCTCTCTAGCTCCAGCTGGGAAGCCGTAGCATTCAGACTGCTTGTTAACTTGTAGTTGTCCAAGGTCTTATCGGCCAATGAAGCATACACCATTTCCCCTGTTTGTTTATGCAACTCAATTTTGTCCATGGGGTGTATATCTTTGGCAAGGACCTCTAAATTGGTCCTGAGATAATCAGCAGAAGACTGTGGCTTGAGTGCCGTAGGCATAAAATGACTCAATGTCAGTTTGCCCTCACCTACATCAAAAGCAGACATGAGTCTCTGCTGATTGGAAGGAGCCATGTTAAGTAGGTGATTGTATAATTGAACTTTGATTGGGTCACTCCTTCTCTTAATGCCTATGAACTGCTGCTTTATGCTCACTCTTTCCTCTTTCTGCTGGCTGGAGGAGGTGACTTCCCCTCCCATTGTCCTGTCTAGTTCCTGCTGGGAGGAACTTGCTGAAATTTCTTGACTTGGTGGGCCCATGCCCAATGCTTCTCGGATGGCTATATCCTCTTCTGGAAAATCGTTGAGTCTTTGCCTTTTCTCTCCTTGATTGATAGAGGATGTCAAGGGAGTTTCTCTTTCCCTTCTCCTAAAGAGAAATGTGTCCTCCTTTTGAGGGGTTTGGAGGACCGAGGCATCAAATGTAGAGTCTTGCCTTGTAGGCATGACTTGTTCAGTGGTCTGGGGAGTATCCACTGTTTCCTTTTGCTGGGCAGGCGGCTCCTGCCCTTGTTTTTCTTGCTGTTGTTCCTCTTGCTGTCCTATGTCTTCCTGCTGCCCTTGCTGTAGTCCTTCTACTTGTTCTTGTGTTTGCTGATTTTGATTTTGCTGGTGTTCCTGCTGTTGCTCTTGCTCTGCCTCCATTTCCTTTTCCTTTCCTTTTTCTGATACTTTTCCAGCAACTTTTGTAGTTTGCTGTGGAGTAGTTGAAGAGGAGGCTGCTGCTCCAATTTGTGTGCTTGGCAGTGAGGGGACCTGTGCATAAAACTCAAGGTCAGCCATCTTCTTTTGATTGTTCAGAGCTCTTTGATCAAGCTCTTTTTGAGTTATATCTTCTTCTAGAGTTCCCCTTTTCCACTTGCTTTGATTGGCATATTTTTCAATTTTGGGGAGGCTATGATGACCGTAAGCAGACAGTTTATATTTGAGTCTCCTCATTGTGATGAAGTTGTTGGGGTCATAGGGTTTCCATATAAAACTGTACTTCAAACCAAGTCCCACCAGTATTCTATCTGCCTCCTTCCACCCTTCATCCCTTTCATTGTAGACTAAATGGCCAAGTTGGCTCTTGATTTTCAGCTGTGCTTTCTTGCCTCTGCCTGAGAAGTGGAACATATCCACATAGCCAAACTGCCTGAAGTATTCTAAGGCAAATAGCCTCATGGGCACAAATTTGGGTAGTCTAAATGGGGGTAACTCACACCCATATATTCTGATGACGGTGTGGTGTTGGTAAAGATACCAGTCCCCAATACTGTATACTTTTGACAAATGTAGGCACCTTTTCATGTCCTCTGTCAGTCTAGGAGGAGGTGAACCAATCAGTAGAGTCAAGGCTGGATGGATGAAGAGATCAATAAACTCACAGTAGGTATATGGAGAGTAGCATGATACGTGGAAAACAGATGTCCAATATACTACTGATCTCAGATTGCCCTGTGCATCTACTCTCTTCTTTGGGAAGGAGAATTTATCATGCTGGAAGTATATGAGCAAATGATATAGGTAGGAGGTGTACCTAAACACTCTTTCTCTTGGCAAATTCATCAACTGTTCATGCATTTTGTCTGATATGTATGTTGCATAATCATAGTGGATTGGTTTCCTTCCTGGGGAGAACATAAGCATCATTTGTATAACTGTTTCATCAATATGTTCTATTGAATCATATCCCAGGATGGGACTGATCATGTCAACCAGGTCTTGGCCCAATTGATTGAGGTAAACGCAGTTGATGGGAGGAATCTGCAAAGTGTCAGCCTTGACGAAGAGCTGGTTGACCTTAGTGATTTGGGCCTCTGTGGTTCTGGCTCCCTGTACTATTAAATCAGCTAGTGACAGAGGGACCAACTTATGCTCTGTCTGGAATTGCAACATCTCCCTGATGGCTTCAGGGGTCATGAGGAACAGGATTGAACCTTCAGCATCTAGCACTGCTCTCTGGGATGCATCATAGTGTTCAGCAACTATGTGCACAAGCTCAGGGAATTGATTAACCTGAGGAAGTTTGAATATTGGGAGGAATGACTCCCAAATTCCCAGGATGTCTGTCCCCCTCTCATGTTTGATCTTTATCTCGTTTAATATTTGCAGATGGAACCTGCTTCTGCTCATCATTTCCTCTGCTATCTTGTAGTCCAGGTCTGCCAATGCTCTGGTGTCAAATGTTCTATTAGGAACATTCAGGGGAGCCACATTGAGGGCTATGGGAGCTACAGGGGGGTCCATGATTTTCCTTTGCAAATTTTACTCTTACTCAGGGGCTGTGTTACTATGCAGAGTAACAACAGCAAAGTTTCTTTGTAGAGGGATGGAAATGCAAGTGGGAGGTAAATGCAGGGTGTGCAGCAGTTGAAATGCTGCTTTATGGTAATTAAGAGCGAAGCTTAGCCCTTTTTTTGGCACCTTTCAATGTTAAAAATTGGTTTCAAATGCGCCTGCCACGATTGCGCAGACAGGGCCTGGTTTCTTAGCAGAATGCCACTGGGAAAAGGCTCGGCTGGTGTTTTTCGAAGTGATAATTGGAACTTCAAGGCTTTGCTGAGGAATTCAGTGGTGAATTTCTGATTTTCGGCTTTCTTTAAGCTCTCTAAGGCGTTAAATAGATAATTGCAGGCGCACAGAGGATGAATGATGAGGAATACCTGGTAAAACAACGCGCAGAAGTCGTGACCGCAGCTTGAACTGGTGCGCTGGAGGTCTTCTGGTCAGTTTAGCAGGTTGGTAGACAATTTGGACGTTGTTTGCATGCAGAGCAGAATAACGACGAACACACAAAATGACCAAAAAACGCGAAATTTTGGGTGAAATAGACCTTTTTACGCTTTTGGCGCGAATATGTGCTGACGTCAGCATGACGTCATAGGGTGGGGTCAAGGTCGGATGACGTCATACTGACGTCATTGGGTGACGTGGCGCTGTCTGGTTGGTACACGGTGGCGGTGACATGGCAGGACAGGTGGACCAATGGCAGGGACAGGGAGGTCGACGGGGCAGCGTACCTGGGTGACGGGGCGCTGACGTGTTGCTGACGCGTTGCTGATGCGGTGATGACGTGGGTGGGCGGGATAAGGAAATCCGGAAACCAGCAGTGGTTTCATATCGCACCGCCTCTTGTACGGGGCGGTATCGGTCAGTAGTACCTCCGACGTATGGTGGTGAGGGCACGTCGCAGTGGAATGACGTCCTCCAGATACGGACGTCGGGAGATATCTATCGGTCATCGGATGGGCTCCGACGTCACGATGATCGTTAGATCTACAGACTTTGATCGGACGGTGGACGCGAGGCAGATGTGACGGGAGGTTAGTACAGGTATCGGTCAGACGTCGGAAGGGGTCCAACGCGATCAGGGCCGTCGGATCTGTAGGCCCTTGATCTAATGGTGGTCGGGGAGGTGACATATGTGGAATATACGGATGAGGGCGGAGGCAAATAAACCTGCTTTTGAGCGCTTTTCTAATGTATTTTGATAAAAACAATTATATGCGCCAACCTTGGCTAACAGGCGGAAAGTGGGTTTTATGCTCTTTTGGCTCTTTGAAGCGGGTAAGGTGGGGTTTAGGGCCCTTTTTAAAGGTTTTATGTGCAAAAGGGGGTAGAGATAGAGGAACTGGCTTATGAGGAAAAGGGGTATTTGGCATAGGTTTATCAACATGACCTGATGTCATTTGATCCCTGACTTGTAACTTTATTGGCTATAATGCCAAGGGGGTGGGTATTTATAAGAGTTTGGGATTTATACACCTTGGTGTTAGTAATATTAGGGGAATAGGCGATATGAGGATTTATACAATAGAATTAGTGTTAATATGAATGAAGGGAGCAAATGAAGGGGATCTCACTGAGTTTATATGAAAGTGATTCAGTTTTGAGAGTAGATCAAAATGAAAAGATTTTAGACAAGAAATGTGGCTTCTGAATGAACCAGAACCACCTAAAAACCATGATCTTTCTCCATAAATCTCAGCTAAAAAGAGAGGGAATGTTAGTGATGAAATGAAGGGGGAGAGGGAGGTTAGTCATGCTCCTGCTGTAGTCTTTTACTTTGCTGCCCATCATCACCATTCTTGCAATGATAGGACTCACTTTCTGCGACCCCGACTACCTACCCAGCTGCTTACATAGCATTTTTTGTTTCTCCTTGGAGGGTGCACTTGGACTTGCAAACCCTTACTTGCCTTTTCTTTTCTTTGGCTTTTTCTTTATTCTTTTCTCTATCTATTTCTACCCTTATCTCTTCCAAGGTCCCAGATTAAACTGTTGGGATCCTTTTCTTCTCTACCTAAACTAGTTGTCTGCCAAGATTAGGCTGTTTGGACAGACTTCTTTCTCTATTCTATAACACAAAATTGAAATATGGCATGATCCAGGTTAAACTGTTGGATCATCCATCAAAATTTGTAATAGGGTCATCAACGTTTGAAACACTTTACACACCTCCTTGCTCTTTTAGGAAATATGGGATCTTTGTGAACTCAAAGCAGAGCATATTTGGACTTTCTCTTGCCAATCATGAAATATGAAACCTATTGGTATAGGTATCCAATAGTATCCTGCTTACATAATTTTGAAGGCAGTCCTCTTTGCTGCAAAATGGCCTCCACAAGGCTCATCATAACAGGTCAGGAGAATGTCAAAAATTTCTTCCTCCCTAACACATCATCTCAAAATCTAATCTAGGCCAAGTTTGAAGAGATTACCCCCAACCCAAGTGAAAGGGGCACTTTTCCTCACAATCTTGCTCTTCTCTTTTGAGGACAGGTGTGGTGGGAACTATGCTGAAACCAAGTAATTTGCTATATCAACAAACCATGGACAGAGTACTGAGATAGAAAATAGGTGTTCATCTGGAATTTGATCATCCACCATTCCTTCCTCACTTGCAGTCAAATTTACTCTATACAAAAAGTCAGCAACAACATTTTCCTTACCAGGCTTATAAAAAATGGTTAAATCAAATTGCTGCAATAAAAGCAAGCACCTAATAATGCGAGCATTTACATCTAGTTTTTTCATTAAATACCTAATTGCAGCATGATCAGTGTGTACAAAGGTTTGATAGCCTGTGATGTAATGTCTGAATTTATTTAAGGAATGGACTACAGCTAGGAGTTCCTTCTCAGTCACAGTGTAGTTTAACTCTGCCTTTGACAAGTTTTTACTTATAAAGTATATGGCATAAGGTAACTTCTCATCAACTTGCCCTAAAGCTGCTCCTATCGCTTTGTTCGAGGCATCTATGTGAATGTGGAAAGGTAGGGCCCAGTTTGGACCTCTCAAAATTGGGGCAGTCACAAGTTTACTTTTCAAGGTATCTAGGGCTTCTTAACAGTTGTCAATCCATATGAACTCAACATCTTTTCCCAAAAGACCAAACAATGGAGAGGCTAGCTTACTGAAATCTTTAATAAATCTTCTGTAATATCCCGCTAAGCCTAAGAAACTTTAGACATCTCTCACCTTTTGAGGAGGTGGGACCCTTTGGATGATGGCAACTTTGTTGGGGTCCACTTGTAATCCTTGTTGAGAGATTGCATGACCTAGCACGATCCCTTCAGTCATAAAGAATTCACACTTTTCTGGACTGAGGGACAGGTTCATTTCAATACACTTGTCCAAAACTTTTCCTAGGTTAGATAAAGCTTCCTGAAAGTTAGAACCATAAGGAGTAAAATCATCCATATATATTTCCACTGCATCATGAACCAGTTGAGAAAATATACTCAACACTGCTCTCTGAAAAATGGCAGGAGCATTGCACAAACCAAAAGGAAGGACCCAATATGCAAAGGTACCCCAAGGACAAGTGAAAGTGGTCTTATCTTGGTCATTCGGGCTGATTTGGCTCTGATTGTACCCATTGAACCCATCTAGGAAGGAGAAAAACCTTTTCCCCGCCAGACCATCTAACACCTTATCTATGAAGGGCAAAGGGAAATGGTCCTTTTTGGTGGCCTTGTTCAGTTCCCGATAATCAACATAGATTCTCCACTTACCATTTTTCTTTGGCACTAGCACTAAAGGAGAGACCCATTCACTATTAGAGATGGGTAGATGAATCCTGCATCCAGTAACTTTTGTAATTCTTCCTTGACAATGTCTTTAAGGGCTGGATTCATCCTCCTTTGAGGCTGCCTGACTGGTTTGCAATCTTCCTTAATGTAAATGTGATGAGTACAAACTGAAGGGTGCACTCCCTTCATCTCCTTATAGCTCCAGGCGAAGGCATCTAAATGGTTTCTCAATAAGCTACACAACTCCTTCTCCTGGGAGGTGGATAGGGATGAGTTGATTTTCAAGGTTCTTTCTGGGTCAAACTCTATATTCTTAACTCAGAGAGAGGTCGGGTCTACCACACAGAAATCAGCTAAGGGATTGTCTAAGGTTTCTTTCACTAGCTCTTCTAATGGCAACATACTGGGGGGTGGATTCTGAATTAAGTTTTCAATGATATCATCCTCAGTTTGTGGTTCCCCCACCATGGCAGTTTCCACTGCACATAGTGGTGCATAATAGACTTCATCCTCATCTTCCTCCTCCAACCAGAGAGGTAGATCATGTTCTAGCAAAGGTTGGGCAGGAGGGTATAGGACTAGCTGCTTGGACATATGCCCATTCTTGATTGTCATGTTCCCAGCTTGACAGCTGATGTAGGCATCTGCAGTAGCCAACCAGGGTCTTCCCAAGATGAGAGGATACCCAGTGAGCTTTGCCTTCGGCTGGAGAACTAGGAAATCAGCAGGGTACTCCCAAGAATCAATGGAGACCATTACATCTTCCACAATCCCTTCAAGGGTCACGGTGGAGCGGTCTACTAACTGCAGTACTGTTGTGGTCTTTCTCAAGGAGCCCTAGAGGTTGAGCTTGAGCATAGTGTCCTTGGTCATCACATTAATGGCAGCCCCCAAATCAATCAGGGTATGGGGGATCATGGTGCCATTGATGTGGACATCAACCATTGGGCTTCCAGGGTCTAGATACTTTGGACAGATTACCTGCCCCAACATCAGGTCAAACAATTGTCCTATGACATTGATGGTTGGGGCATCTCTCTTACGCTTGCCTAGATGCCTAAAGCACTTCTCTTTGATCATCTTGTTGTATATAGGCACATCCTTTATGGCTTGGAGAAGTGGTATCTTTACACATAATTGTTTCAATTCTCCCAGAAGTTCAGTTTCTTCTGGGGTAGGCTGTGTTGTTCCAGATAATCTCTTAGGAAAGGGTGGAATTACTTTCGATTCACTTTCCTCTTTATCTTTCTCATCCTCCTTAGGGGGAGGTTGGCTATCTGGGAGAACCTTCCCAGATCATAGGTTAATCTCCTGAATCTCCAAAGCATAGGTTGGGCATGATGGTTCCCCACTATATACTTACTGAGCCTGTCTGTTATTTTGGTTCAGGTTCGATTGTTGGACACAAATTTTCATTGATGTCAATATGGCAATATTCAAGAGGAGGAGACAGAGCCATCAGAGGAGCAGACAGAGCCAAGAGGAGCAAATGGAGCCAAGAGGAGCAGACCAAGCAAGAGGAGCCATCAGAGGAGCAAGTGAAGCAAACAGAGCCATATATGCCTCAGACAACATTATCAGGAGCTGTTCGGGCGATCAAAACCCATATATGTCTTCATTAATACTATCGGGAGTTGTTCGGGCAAAGAAAACCCACATATGCATGTATTAACGTTATCGGGAGTGGAGGCAAAACTGGGTTAACTAAAGTCCGAGAGCAGAGAAGCTATTAACATAGAGAATCGACGCCAAAACCCTTAGCGAAGCACTGGCGGACTTGAAATCATATTAAATTTGCCTGTGGAGCTTATCGGGTCCGATAATACCATCGCATCGAGATATCGGCGATGTCGGAGCGATATCGTATCGGAACCCTTAGTGATGAGAGCGAATGCGATATAATATATATCGGGTTGAAATGCCAAGTCGGGTCCGGTTCTGTATCGGCGGATGCATACAGATATAACCCACGACGAGCGATCTCTGATCGCCAACGAATTACCATTGGGCGGAGGCGGATGCGATAAAATATAAACTGTGGTGCATTGTAGATCGGGTCCGCAACCAAATCGGGGGTCATCGGGTCCGCAGTATAATATTTGCTATTGCGATGGCCGATATCGAACCTGCCGAAAATTGCAAAGGTATATATATATAATTTGAAGTCCGACGTTTTGATAAAAGCGGGGTTTGTATTGTTTCCATATACATATATATGTATGTGGCCGCGGTTATTAAAAAAAAAGGGGTTTTTTATATATATGGTTTCCATGTATTATATGATGTGTGGATGGGTCGCTCCCGATTAATGTAATGTGGTGCTTGCGAGCTTTAAAGCTCACGGGTAGTGGCTTCCGATAAGGGAAAAGGCTCCGATAGAGCTGTAAATCCATGGTTGAAAGGCTTGCGCGGGGTGTTTTAAGCCGAAAGGCTTACGATCGTTGTTTCGATGGTTCAGAAGGTTGAACGACAGTTGAATGGGGTGATTCATGGCGAAATCGATTGCGATTGGGACGTGGCTGTCTGTTAAGCTATGTTGACTTGTATATACCTGCAATCAATGGCAAAGCAGCGTTGTTACAGTCTTATGAATATGGTCCTCTGCGTTGACTCAGTGCTTGCCATTGATACAACGCGTCCTGCGAATATTGGAACACTTGTATAGACAGAAGAAGCAAAGGAATGGGAAGCCGAAGTGTCAAGCGAACAGAGAAGATTAAGCAAGCGTTGAGGAAGCCGAAGAGCCAGCGAGAAAGAGGAAATTAATGGACAGAGGCATGGAATGTATAAAAGTAGCAAAAACAGAGAACTGTGGTTGTTGTTGGTGTATGGTATAACCTGAGTATGAGATAGTGGAAGCAGTAAAGGCAAAGGGGGCAACAGAAGCAGTGGAAGCTGAAAAGAGTGCAGCAGCACACCCGTGTATACCAAAGAGGTTGGAGCCTCAGAATTGAACAGGATTGAAGTCCTTGGGAGTTGGTGCTCCTAAGTCTAAGATAGGTGTCTTGGCAAAACAGAGTTGGTGCTCTTGAGGTTGGAACCTCACTGAAGTCCAAGTTGAAGCTTGGCAACTGTTCACAATTAGATATATATTAATACTGTATTTATTTCATTGCACTGTTTTGTGTTTCTTTAATAAAAGCATTAATTCCAACTGTAGATTTTTGTGGTTTGTGTATACATATACAAATATATATATACGCTTTTGGGAATCACTAGAACAATTAAAAAGAATTGAAAGAAACACTGGTTCACCCCCCCCCCCCCCTCAGTATTTCCAACAGTTGGTATCAGAGCAGGCTTCTTCATACTAGCCTAACAGCTTGAAGAAGGATCAGCAGCCATGATGAGAAATCATGAAGCATCAGGAAAACCTCCTCTATTTGATGGCACTAACTTTGGGTTCTGGAAGAAAAGAATGACTTACTACTTAATGTCCCTTGGACCTGAAGTCTACCATTTTTGTCAAACTGAATACCAAGCGACTTCCACTCTTCCAATAGACCAAGACGAGAGGAAAGCCTACATTGCAAATGCAAAGGCCTTGAACTCTATCACTAGTGTAATCACTGATTCCGAGTTTACAAAAATCATGCACTGTAACTCTGCCAAAGAAATGTGGGAGAAGCTAGTTGGCTTGTACGATGGAGACTCAAAAGTCAAAAAGGCAAAGCTTCAAACTCACAGAAGACAATTTGAAAGTTGGATGGAAGATGAAGAAGACATTGTAGCATACCTCCTCCGAGTAGCTGAAGTGGTAAATTCCCTGAAAGGATTGGACGAAAAAGTTGAAGAAAGTACCATTGTTCAAAAGGTATTAAGGTCTCTTCCAGACAGATTTGACTCCAAAATAAGTGCTATAGAAGAATCAAAGGATCTTGAAACCCTCAAAATGGATGAACTCCATGGAATTCTTACTGCCTATGAAATGAGGAAAGGTGGCCCAAGCTCCAAAGATACAACATTCAAGGCCTCAAAGTCAAAGAAAGGGAAAGAAAGGAATGATTGTAGTGATGAGTCAGATGTGGAATCCGAATTGGCTCAATATGTACGAAAGCTGAAGAGAGGATCTAAGCTTAAAGGCAAGTATCCTCTTATCTGTTTCAAATGTGGTAAAATAGGTCATTATGCAGCAAAATGTCCTCATAAAAATGACAGTGATGATGAAGGAAATTCTAAAAGAATGGCATATAAAAAGAAAGGGTTCAATAAGAAAAACTTCTTCTCTAAACAAGATGAGTCTGATGAGGATGAGTTTATGGTCATCAAAAAGAAATCAGATGAGGAAAGTGATCATGATGAAAGCCAAGAAGCATTATTCATGGCACTCACAGATGATGATGATGACTCGGGACTAGAAGGAAATGTAGATGAACTGTTAATAAGCGCCATTGAAGAAAACGAGAAACTACGGAACAAAATCGTTTCTCTCAAAGTGGAAAACGAGGAAATGAGAAGGAGAGAAGATCTCTTAGAAGCAAAACTTAAAGAAAAAGAAGAGACTTGTGAAGAACGCGAGGCCGAAATAGTATCTTTGAGAAAGGAGTTGGAGCAAATTAAAAAGGGTTGTAAAAGCTCTCAAATACTTGAGACTATTCTGAAAAATCAAAAACCTCAACATGATAAGTCTGGAATAGGTTTCAAAGGAGAATCCTCAAGCACTAAGAAAAGTGCGAAAAGCTATGCCGATGCACTTTCCTGCAATCCAAAAGATGAAAAAGTATGTTATCAAAAGTGCATCCTAGATAACAAGAATGAAGAAAAAATTACTCCAAAGAAGAATGTGGGGTCGAATCATGGACACTACAGCAAATACAAACCTGTACTCCAACAAGTGCCCATCAAAAATCCAAAGGACGAGGGAGGAGTAATTCTCAGGAAGGAAATTGACTTAAACCATGGTTGCTTCAAAACCATCTTTCTTGGACACTGTTTTCACTGTAAAAACTTTGGTCACCAAGCTAGACACTGTATGGCTCGCAGAAGTGAAAATACAACGCAAAAGGACTGAGTAATCAACTCATATGCCCCCAAAAGGCAGGGACAATTCAATTCATTTGATCCCTTGACCAAATTTGATCTGACTTGCTCTTTTTGCTACAATAATGGACACTATGAACAAGACTGCCCACTCAAAGGAAGAAAGACGAGTAGCAAGAACTCTGGCATGGACAAATGCGGCCTGGCTCTTTTTGCCCAAAATAATGGAAACCAGTGGCTTGTGGATAGTGGGTGTTCTAGACACATGACAGGAGACAGAAGGAAGTTTATCTCACTGAGCAAGAAGGAAGGGAATGTGTCTTTTGGAAGCGAAACTGGCAAAATTGCAGGAAAAGGAACAATTACTGTGATAAATGGAAAAGGAAAAGCTCAAGATGCTCTGCTAGTTGACGGACTCAAACACAACCTTCTGAGTGTCAGCCAAATCTGTGATCAAGGACATAAGGTTGTTTTCAGCACCAAAGACTGTGAGATAAGGAACTCTGCCTCAGGGAAACTTGTAGCAAAAGGGGTGAGAACACCAGACAACATTTACATTTTCAACAAGATTCAGGAAAATAAATGCTACTTGAGTCAGACAGATGAGAGTTGGTTGTGGCACAAGCGACTTGGACATACAAGCTTCAAAAATCTGATCAATATCAGCAAGATCAAAGCTGTACAAGATATCCCAAGGCTGTTCAAACCAAATCAAGCAGTGTGTGGTCCATGTCAACATGGAAAGCAGACCAGAACCAGCCACAAGACAAAGGAACACTGTACATCGAAGCCCTTGGAGATCATCCATGCTGATGTGTGTGGGCCAACTAGAAATCAAGCACTCCAAGGAGAAAGGTACTTTGTGTTATTTGTTGATGATTATACTAGAATGATGTGGATATATTTCATAAAGTATAAATCTGAAACTTTTGAGTGCTTTAAGAATCTAAAAGCCCTTGTAGAAAATGAAAAAGATTCAAAAATTAAGTGCCTCAGAACAGACAGAGGAGGAGAATTCACATCAAACGAGTTTAGTGAGTTCTGTAATATTCATGGAATTAAAAGGGAATTCTCGGCTGCTAGAACACCTCAGCAAAATGGGGTAGTTGAAAGACGAAACCGAACAGTTCAAGAGATGGCAAGAACCATGCTATTAGCAGCAGACCTACAGCCTAAATTCTGGAGAGAAGCAGTAGGGACAGCTGTCTATACACTGAATCGGACTCAATTAAGACCAAATTGTGACAAAACTCCTTATGAGCTATGGAAAGGAAGACCTGCTTCGGTGAAGTACTTCAAGATATTTGGAAGCAAGTGCTTCATAAAAATAAATGATGGCTCACCTGGAAAGTTTGATTCTCGGGTTGATGAAGGGATATTTCTTGGATACTCTCCACAGAGCAAGGCTTACAAGTGCTACAATTATCGACTGAAGAAAATAGTGGAAAGCATTGATGTAAAGGTTGATGAAGATCTTCCAGCAAAGGAAATTGAAGAACATGAAGATGACTTTCTCCTTGAAGAAGAAGAACCTAAAGAAGAAAAGATAGATGATGAAGAAGAAGAAGAGAAAAGAGAACCACCTCATACCCCTTCAAAGATGAAGTATATTGAAAGATATCATCCAGAAGAGCAGATCATTGGCAATAAAGATGAAGGTGTGCAGACCCAAAGAAGGATATCAATTACACCCAAGAGAAAAGTCATTGCCCTCCTATCTATGATAGAACCAGAAACATTTGCAGAAGCAAGTAAGGATCCTCACTGGGTAAAAGCAATGGAAGAAGAAATGTCCCAAATTGAGAAGAACAAGACATGGGAGCTGGTACCTCATCCAAAGGACAAAAACATAATAGGAACAAAATGGGTGTTCAAAAATAAAATGAATGAGGAAGGACAGGTTATCAGAAATAAGGCAAGACTTGTCTGCAAAGGCTATTCACAAATTGAAGGAGTTGACTTTGAAGATACATTTGCACCCGTGGCCCGCATGGAAGCTATCGGGATGTTCTTGGCATTTGCTTGCTCAAAAGGATTCAAAATCTATCAAATGGACGTGAAATCAACATTTCTAAATGGGGAACTCAAGGAGGAAGTCTACATGGAGCAGCCAGAAGGTTTTGATCTGACAGCAGGAAAGGACCTAGTTTGTAAGTTGAAAAAGGCTTTGTATGGATTGAAACAAGCTCCTAGAGCTTGGTATGCAAGACTAGATAACTATCTCCAACAACAAGGCTTCAAAAATGGAATGGCTGGAAGCAATCTATACATAAAGACAGATCAAGGTAAGTTACTAGTTGCTCTTGTTTATGTCGATGATCTGATTTTTGCTAGTAATAATAATTAAATGAGCCATGAATTTTCTCAAAGCATGGCAAAAGAGTTTGAGATGTCAATGATAGGAGAGTTGTCCCACTTCCTTGGACTTCAAGTATCTCAAACCAGACTGTGCACCCGTGAGTACCCCTATGGACACAAACTACAAATTGAGCAAAGATGATGACTCTCCTCTAGTAGATGCAACTCATTACAGGTCAATGATTGGAGCCCTTCTATACTTAACAGCTACACGACCAGACATAATGCAAGTAGTAGGAATGGTGGGAAGATTTCAATCTACTCCCAAACAATCTCATTTATCATTTGTAAAAATAATTCTCAGATACTTGAAGGGAACTTCTGATTTTGGTCTTTGGTACCCAAAGGACTCAACACTGATGGTAACTGCATACACCGATGCTGATTGGGCTGGAAGTATAGACGATCATAAAAGTACTAGTGGAAATACATTCTTCCTAGGAGATTGTTTAGTATCCTGGCTCAGCAAAAAACAGTAATCCATATCATTATCCACAGCCGAAGCCGAGTATATAGCTACAGCAGACTGTTGTTCTCAGATACTATGGATGAAGGAAGCTCTAAAAGATCTCGACATATGTACAGATCAACCAATTACCATTTATTGTGACAACACAAGTGCTATCAGTCTCAGCAAAAATCCAGTGATGCACTCAAGAACCAAACACATACCAATCAAGTATCATTTCCTCCGTGAGCAAGTAGCTGAACAAAACATCATCCTGGAATATATCAGTACTAAGGAGCAGATAGCTGATATTTTCACAAAACCTCTTCCTCGAGAAGCATTCAAACATCTGCGTCAAAAGATGGGGGTTATTTCTTTATCATCACTCAAGTTCATTCATAAAGATGCAGCAGGACAGGGGGAGCAGTTTGACAGGGGGAGTTCGTATGCATTCCTTTGCCATTGATGTCAAAGGGGGAGAGAGTAGAAGAATATTGCCATCAATAACAAAGGGGGAGATTGTTGGACACAGATTGTCATTGATGTCAATATGGCAATATTCAAGAGGAGGAGACAGAGCCATCAGAGGAGCAGACGGAGCCAAGAGGAGCAGACCAAGCAAGAGGAGCCATCGGAGGAGCAAGTGAAGCAAACAGAGCCATATATGCCTCAGACAACATTATCGGGAGTTGTTCAGGCAATCAAAACCCATATATGTCTTCATTAATACTATCGGGAGTTGTTCGGGCAATCAAAACCCACATATGCATGTATTAACATTAACGGGAGTGGAGGCAAAACTGGGTTAACTAAAGTCCGAGAGCGGAGAAGCTATTAACATAGAGAATCGATGCCAAAACCCTTAGCGAAGCACTGGTAGACTTTAAATCATATTAAATTTTCCTGTGGAGCTTATCAGGTCCAATAATACCATCGCATTGGGATATTGGCATGTCGGAGCGATATCGTATCGGAACCCTTAGTGATGAGAGCGGACGCGATATAATATATATCGGGTTGAAATGCCAAGTCGGGTCCGGTTCTGTATTGGCGGATGCATACAGATATAACCCGCGACGAGCGATCGCCGATCACCAACGAATTACCATTGGGCGGAGGCGGATGCGATAAAATATAAACTGTGGTGCATTGCAGATCGGGTCCGCAACCAAATCGGGGGTCATCGGGTCCGCGGTATAATATTTGTTGTTGCGACGGCCGATATCGGACCTGCCGAAAATTGCAAAGGTATATATATATAATTTGAAGTCCGGCGTTTTGATAAAAGCGGGGTTTGTATTGTTTCCATATACATATATATGTATGTGGCCGCGGTTATAAAAAGGGGGTTTTTTATATATATGGTTTCCATGTATTATATGATGTGTGGATGGGTTGCTCCTGATTAATGTAATGTGGTGCTTGCGAGCTTTAAAGCTCATGGGTAGTGGCTTCCGATAAGGGAAAAGGCTCCGATAGAGCTGTAAATCCATGGTTGAAAGGCTTGCATGGGGTGTTTTAAGCCGAAAGGCTTGTGATCGCTGTTTCGATGGTTCAGAAGGTTGAACAACAGTTGAATGGGGTGATTCATGGCAAAATCGATTGCGATTGGGACGTGGCTATCTGTTAAGCTATGTTGACTTGTATATACCTGCAATCAATGGCAAAGCAGCGCTGTTACAGTCTTATGAATATGGTCCTCTACACTGACTCAGTGCTTGCCATTGATACAACACATCCTGCGAATATTGGAACACTTTTATAGACAGAAGAAGCAAAGGAATGGGAAGCCGAAGTGTCAAGCGAACAGAGAAGATTAAGCAAGCGTTGAGGAAGCCGAAGAGCCAGCGAGAAAGAGGAAATGAATGGACAGAGGCATGGAATGTATAAAAGCAGCAAAAACAGAGAACTGTGGTTGTTGTTGGTGTATGGTATAACATGAGTATGAGATAGTGGAAGCAGTAGAGGCAAAGGGGGCAGTAGAAGCAGTGGAAGCTGAAAAGAGTGCAGCAGCACACCAGTGTATACCAAAGAGGTTGGAGCCTCAGAATTGAACAGGATTGAAGTCGTTGGGAGTTGGTGCTCCTAAGTCTAAGATAGGTGTCTTGGCAAAACAGATTTGGTGCTCTTGAGGTTGGAGCCTCACTGAAGTCCAAGTTGGAGCTTGGCAACTGTTCACAATTAGATATATATTAATACTGTATTTATTTCATTGCACTGTTTTGCATTTCTTTAATAAAATCATTAATTCCAACTGTAGATTTCTGTGGTTTGTGTATACATATACAAATATATATACGCTTTTGGGAATCACTAGAATAATTAAAAAGAATTGAAAGAAACACTGATTCACCCCCCCCCCCCTCTCAGTATTTCCAACACGATTGAGCAGGAATTTGGTGTTGCCTTGGTGAAGCAGGAGGAAATGGTTGAGGTGGAGTAGGTGGTAGAGGCAAATGAGTGGGAGGAGAGTTGTACTGGGGCCTCCACCCCTAATGAGGTGCATTCCACTGAGGCTATGGCTGAGCATAGGAGTGAAATGAATGAGCAGCTGGTTGAGCATGATATTGAGATGGATATGACCAAGGAGGTGTTGTGGACCAGGAATGATGAGCAGGGGGGCCCCAAGAAGGCATGGAAGTGGCTTGATTGGGGTTGTAGTATGCTTGGGATGTCCCTTGCATTCCCTACTAGTAAGGTCTAGGTCCATGCGGCCTCCTTTGGTTTATGAAATAGAGTGGCTCAGTGGCTCCTTCGGCCCCTTGGTATACAGCTTTAAGTCCGAGCAAGAAAGGGCACTTATCTGTAGAATTATCTTCTTCGTAGACTGAACAAACCTCTATAGAGTTCATTGGACATTCAT
This sequence comes from Pinus tabuliformis, assembly GCA_031772625.1. Taxonomy (NCBI): domain Eukaryota; kingdom Viridiplantae; phylum Streptophyta; class Pinopsida; order Pinales; family Pinaceae; genus Pinus; species Pinus tabuliformis. The sequence goes on from CM062815.1 coordinate 606,260,493, forward strand.
TCCTAGGATGCTTTATGGTGCACCTAGGACAAAAAATGGCCAAAGCCCTCTCTGCTTCCTCTTGTTTCCTTTTGATATGCAAGGTATCCATTTGCATGGCAAGAGTCTGTAGCATCTCACTCTTGAAATCTTCCAGCATGTTTCCAAGTTCACCTTTGAGGGATGAAATGGACAAGGAGGTACTGGCTATGGGTTGACTCCCCCTACCTCTCTTTTTGGCTGCCCTAGAATGGTTTCTAAAGATAGTATTTATGTCTTCATAAGGTAGCTGGTAGATGTCTCCCCAAGTGAGTAAATGGAGGGTGTCTAGAAGGTCTTCTGGAATTCCCCTGAACAGGAACAAATTCAGAGATTTGGGGTCAAGTGTGCACTTGGCCCTTTTATAACTGAGCTAGAATCTCTCTTCATAATCCTCCAAGGATTCATCACTTCCCATGGTCATTCAGAATATTTCTTCCTTGGTATCTTTTGACCTACAGTAGTCCCGATATTTATTATTGAAGGCTTGCTGCATCTAAGCCCAAGTTATGATGTTGTTGCCAGGTAACCCCATGAACCAATGCAATGCTACATCCTTGAGGGTAGAAGAAATAGTTTCAACTTCTGCTCATCGCCTGCATAGTCATAGGTTTGACAGATAACCGCAAACTCAAACAGAAAGGTGTCAGGATCTTCCATAGTCAATCCATGGAAGTGAGGTAGGGCTGAAGGGCTTATGTTCTTCATTTTAGTGTCCCCATTGGTCTCTCGGATGGGAAAGGTACCCTCTACTCTTTCTCCATTCCCCCTAGCATTTCTATTTTCAGCCATTGTCTCAGGAGGGATGGTGTCTTCCTCTTCTTCTCCTATAGGTTCTTCAAATATCTCAGGTTGTTCTCCTAAAGGATCTTCTGGATCACTGCCACTGAAGAAGAGAGAAGGGTGGCTTTGTGATGTGGTGGGGGTGTTGGGTAGGAATTTCCCTGAATTATCTCTGTTCCTATGAGGCATGAAAGGGAATCTCTTTTTTTTGGGTGATTTTTGTTTCTTCACTGCTTGTACCTGCAAAACTGAAATTGATTGAACAAACAAATTGCAACTAACTGAAATGAACTTGCTGAAAGGAAATTGCAGAACTGAAATGAAAGCAAGGAAATGTAGGAATTGAAAGAAACAACTACTCTATTTTTTCTAAAATGAACTACTTAGCAGAATGTTCCAGTAGAAAATAGAAGAAAAGCAGTAATCACAAAATACTCTGACGCTTCCCAGGCAACGACACCAAGAATTGGTGAGCACCAATATTGCAGCAACAATGCTGCAACTCCTGGGGCTTCCTACTTTACTTTTATCAACCTGGTAGTTCGTAACAAACTTGGAAGTGACGATTTTGTATGCACAAGGACTAGCTCTTACTGTAGGCTGTCACTTGGTCAGCTAGCGCAAGATCACTAGGAGCTCAAGCCAACTTCTATGAGTTTCCAGAAGAATATTTTAGTTGTGATGAAAGAAAGCTACCTCTAAAGAGGCTATTCTACTTGCAAAAAGAGAAATAAAACTGGAGTGTAAAGAAAACCCTAGCAACCCTAATTATTCCAACTAACCCTACTTTTGCAGAAAAAAAGATGAAAACTGATGAAATGAGTGCCATTGACTACTGAGAAAGTGAATTACATCTATTCAAGCTACTTCTAAAAGGAAATGAGAAAAAAAAAATTTCTTTTTGGGTTTTTGAGTGTTTTATGTGAAATTGTTATGCTTGTAATTTATCTATTTGTGATTGTGGCAGAGATTTGGTGGCAATGGAAGACGACCTTGGGGTTTGAAAATGTGTAGGAAAGTGTGGGGGAGTCCAAAGAAGCCTCTGGTAACCTTCTGGAGACTTCCTCTACAATCAGACTTCAAAAAGTCACTTTCAGAAAATTCTACAAGAGGTTGCAGGGGATCTACAAGAGGATCTAGAGGAGGATGCCGCGAGCTATTTTTAGAGGTTTTAAAGGTGGAAAAATGGTGGGAAAGGGTAGATGAATATTAGAGGGAGGTGTCAAGGTGTCTGAAGCTCATCAAGGATGATTAGGAAAGAAAATGATGGTTGGATTTGTTCAAGAGACAAGAGGGAAGCTTATGAGAAGAATGCAGAAATTAGGGCAGATTTGTGAAGGGCTGTGGATGACTTGTGAAACCTGTGAGAAAATAGATAATGATGGCTGATTTATTGATGTACCATGAGTATAGGTGTGATGTAAGAGAGCTGCAAGTCAAGATACTGAAATTGAGCAAGAAAAGAACTAAATGTACCAAAAGAACAGAGTTATCTCTTATGTTAACCTAAATTCTGACCTAGAAACATAAAATATTGAAAAATGCTATATGAGTAGGAAAGCATGTAAAGAGACCTATTGTAGAAACATAAATGAGCATGGAAAAATGGATCTGAAGCAAAACATTAACCCCTGAATCAAACTATAACACTAGAAATTGCATGGGGAAAGAAAAACTGTGTTTTTATGGCAACAAGCAGATCTTGACCTCAATTCATGGTCCCCAAAGGAGGAAAAGAGGTCAGGCTCTATTGATAGCCTTTTTGTATCTTTCTCTTACCACTATTTAACCTACTTTAGCAACTGAAATGGAAACAGCTATGTAAACCAACAAAAGCAATCTATTCTAACCAAGGTAAAATGAATCTATCTAACAGAAATTAATTCATGAACTAAAGCAAAAATATATAGGTACAAAGCAAGAGGTGTTGGGAAGATTTGGATGGGCCCTAACCCAAGAGCTTCAGCCCTCCGAAAGATATCAGTGCTGGCTCAGAAAATGTTTGATCTCCATTATCAAAATAAAAGTCACATTACATAAACTGTTCACAAGAGTAAGCTCGAAAATGAGCTTAGAAAGAGCTGCAACAAAAGTGAAAAAATTTGACTAAAAACCAACTAAAATACTGAGCACCTAAGCCCTCCTATTTATACAATTGGAGCCTCCAACAGCTCTCCTAAAATCAAGGAGGCTCGGCTCCTAAGACTAGAGATAGACAACAATTCTTCTTCACTTGCTCGGCTGCCCCTTTGATGCATCAATGTGGTTGTGTGTGCTCCAAGTTTTCTAAAGGAGGATTCGAGGTAGGGAGTCATAAATGAGGGGGACACCCTCCTACAAATCCTCTCCCTTGTTTTCCTCGAATATTGGCTGCCAAATGCTCATTAATCCTTTGAATTTGTCCCAAAATTGACCAAAAATCTACATAAAGCACACATTAGACTTTTTGGCATAATGATTAATCCAATTCACTCTATTAGCATAAATATAATAAAAAACATGCAATAAAATAATGATAATGGTGGATTAAGTTAAGTTAGAAGGCCAAATGAGCCCATATAATTACCCATTTCTGGGGCTCATCAGCTTGCCTTTTCCTTTCCTCTTACCTTTAGAGGATTTGTCCATTGTGGTAGACTGGACAGTGTGAACCTCTGAGGTTTTACCAGGGCCTGGTGAATTGCGAGAGGAATCATTGGAAGCAGTGTTGGAGACCGACTTCTATTTGGAAGAAGATTTTGTGGGGGTCTAAGTCACTAAACCAATTACTCCATCAACAGGAGGTGTAGCCGAAGACTTAGATGTCCCTAGATCAGATGATGGTCTGGGCGCATCGGGTAACATATCATATAACGTGCCAGATTGTGAATAGACAAGGTCTAGATACTGGGCATGCGTGATGGCTTGTTCCTCAGTGATGCATCCACCCATAGAAATTTCCTCAGCAATTTTGCTGACGAATGATTTGGTGAACCACTCGGTCAACAACTGATCGACAATCTCAAACTTAATCAGGCGACGCCTACGTCTCCATTCATGGATGTGATTGGAGATGTGGGTCGCAGTGTCTTTCTTGAGCCACGTTAGCAGATGGGTGCCAGTTTCATAGAGAACTGGCAACTCGAAATGTGTGAGAAAGGCCATGGCGAGAGTGTTAAAGTCATGATAGGTATTTCGAGGCAGATCGATATACCACTTGGTTGTAGCACCTATAAGAATTTGTTGGAAAAGTCGAAGATGAATGGAATCATCAATGTAGGAATTCGAGGAGCCCCAGAGGTGATATGTCATCACATGGGCTTGTGGATCCTCTTTCGCTTTTCCTTCAAACTTCAGACAATCGCTCGGGATCTTGGATGGAACTGGAGGCTAGTATGGCGAATGAAGAATTAGGTCATTCATGAGCCTAGACACATCTGGCAACTCCAGTGTAGCCAAGAACGACAATTGGGTATGGAAAGGAATTTGAGGCTATTAAGTGGACCCAGCCAGTGGAACCCATCCTTGCTGGTAAGGATTCAGTCCCCATAGTGGAGGGTTTTGTCCATATGGCATCTGATTTTGCCCCCACTGTAGGTTACCTTTCCCGTAGGGATGATTCTGACCTTCAAAGCCTTGAAACTGTCCAACCATAGGCTGCTAATAAGCAACATACGCATTAAAAGGATGTTGAGCCTATTGACCTTGGACATATGGATTTTGCACCTCATGCCCCTGAGCATATGGGTTTTGAACTTGTTGCCCCTAGACAAAAGGGTTTTGGACCTACTGCCCTTGTACGTAAGGATTTTTCACTTACTGCCCTTGGACATAAGGATTTTGGACCTGTTGCCCTTAGACAAAAGGATTATGAACCTGTTGCCCTTGGACATAAGGATTTTGGGCCTGTTGCTGCAGGACTTGACCCTGACCCTGCCCTTACAAAGGTTGACCCTGTTGATATGAGTATAAGGGTTGCTGTTGCCCAGGTTGACCTTGTTGCTGCAAGGGCTGGCCTTGCGGATGTAAAGGTTGTCCTTGCAGCTGTAGAGGTTGACCTTACAAGGACATAGGCTGGGAGGATTGTTGAACATACTACATTTATGGCTGCATGGTTTACTGCAATGGTTGCAAGGGTTTCCCCTACGATTGTTGCAGTTGTCCTTGTTGCAGAATTATCTACCCTTGCTACTGCATGGATGACCCTTGCTACAACAAAGGTTTCCCTTGCTGCTACAAAAGTTGTCCTTGCTGCTGGAAGGGTACTTGAACAGTTCCCGGAGTGACACCTTGAAAGTTCCCAAACTGTATCTGGCCATATCCACCAAGCATGACGGACGAGCCAGGCTAAACATAAGGTCCAGGCTGAGGGATGTAAGGTGGATTAACCACCACTTGTGAACCATATGGAACATAAGGAGGTTGGTACTAAACCTGAGCCACATTGGGCTGCTGGTACTCGATGTTACTTGACCTAGATGGACCAACAGGGTTCGTCTATTGGTACTGGACATTACTCGATCCAACAGGACCAGCAGGGTTTGGAATGCCACCCGAAGAGGGCTAGTTCATCCCAACCATGTGAGTTTGTGAGCCACTCACATTGGTTGTGCCAGACATCATAGAAACATTCAGACTTTTCCCCCCAGGCAGTGGCACATCCTGTCCACTTACTGGAGGGATCGAAGAACTGGTAGAGACATGACTCGAGACTGTTGGTTGAACCGGATGGGTTACTTGGACTAATGAAACAAGAGGATTCAGAATGGTGGGCTGCACCAGAACTGAAGTAACTGCCGGAATGCACAATCGGCTGGGAGGTCAGGTTTTGAATGAATGGACATGAGATAGGTATGGCTCCAGATGACCAGATAGGCAATGAGGCACTAGGCATACCTGAAACCAACTAAGCTAAAGTCACGTAATTACACGGTAACTCTGGATGAACACTGGTCAGAATGCTTCCCGTGTAAGGGAAACCTTCACGAGGGAAAGGATATTCCTGCTTGTCGACAGTGTGTGGAGTGGAAACCTCTGAGTGACCTAGAGAGGAAACTGGGATTTCGCCTTCTGATTCCATGGGTGGAAACAAATGACGACGGATGACCGAAGATGTTCGAGGGGATAATTCCATCTCGGCTGATCGTACGGACTATACAGATGCTGCGGTGATATCACAACAGGATCGAACAAAGGATTCAGAGGATAAACAACCAGTCCTAGCTGACCTTCAGAAGTCGACGGACTCTCAGGAGTCTAGATAGGATTATCAGGAGATTCTGGGCCAATGTCAGAAAGTGACCCAGTATCCGAGGGAGGGGGAGGATGAGATGACAAATGTTGAATGCTCAGAACAATTCCAAGTTCAACACCTTAGTCCTCAAGTGACTATGGCAATTCAGGAAAAGGCTCCTCAGACGATCTTTCAGATAGAGGAGAGGAAGAGGACCTAGGTGAACCTGATGGTTCAGCCACAATGACTTTGTCTCAATTAACAAGAAGAGAGATATTGATTCCAAGGTTTTTAAAATGTATTTAAAGGTATACTCACGATGTGGTCTAGAAAAAGACTAACAGGAATGTTATATGATCGTGGGCAACAACTTTTTAAGACGCAAAAACAAATTGGTGCTTTTTCATCTTTTAAGAGTCGAGAAAAAGAAGAGGTGACTCTATCACTTTTGGTTTGAAACGAGCTCGAAAGGACAAGTACTCAGATGATCTTTTATATTTAGGGAGTCAAAAGATCAAAATGACTACTCAGGATAATCTAGGCAAAAATGATTACCAGGTAACCGTGAACTACAGAATACCTCCCGGTGAACCGAGAAGTACGGGCAGACAATCTCCCTGAATGTTGTCTTTGGTGTATCATGTTTACAAGGCAGTAGACTCGAATTCCTATGGATAAAGGATTTCAACCTAATAACACATATTTCATTAAAATTGGAAATATTTTATTACAAGGACATGATTAGAATTTAGATTTTTGGTTATTTTGAAATTCTAGATCTACTATTTAATTCCAAATTTAATTAAATATGTGTTTAATGGGGTCTCCCTTTATATACATGATGGTACAGGGAGCACAAGTCCGTACTAGCGTTTTCTAGTGCCGAAGCGAATGACAACTGCTAGGGTTAAAGACACCATAACACATCTCTAGCCTAGACCTTCTAAATGTGATCATTAGGTTTCAAATGCACCTTAGGTTAATTGAATACATTTTAAAGTTTATCTTGAAATTATGTCTCGGTTCTCAGGCCTTATCGATGTGACTCGAAAAAATCCTATATGCAGCTAAATGAGACAAGACCCTTTCAATTCGATGAATTGTTTACACTAATGAGAGTAGAAACCACAATCAATGCAACAAACAAGCAATTGAAAGAAAAATGACCTTTTCACTACTTTTCTTTTTGAAAACAAAATAATGAAAAACTCTTTACCATTCCTATTTTTCCTATCAAACACACTTCAAGTAGTCCTTTCAATAGTAAAGAGAATTCATTTCTTTTCCAATGCAAATGACGATGCAACTCTAGTCTTCAATGATGCTAGCTAATGTAACATATTGATTTAGAAAACTAGAATTATGTATTTTTCAATGAAATGATAAAACGGATCTTTCACAAACACTTCAATGAAATTTTTTCAAAATAATCAACCTCAAGCAAATGCAAAGCACAAAAGAGAATTCCTTCTAAACTAATGATGAAAAGACTTAACCAAAAAAAAGATGAGCAATGTGATCTATGCCCGAAAAGAGACACTTAATCAACAATTGAAACTTTTCAAACTTGTTAAATGGAAATCAAAGCAACAAAAGGACTAAAAACAAAATGCAAGGAGCAACTTAACCAACAACTTGACTTGTTGAGCACACAAACAGCTGAATGGATGACAACCTAGATGCCCTAGGGCCACAAACCTTCCAAGGACTCAAGAAACCAAGTAAAGAAAAGGCAAACCAAACAAGCACATAAACCAAGCTAATGAAGCTTTCCAGATAGGGAGAACACAGGAAGAACAAGCTAAGAGGCAAAAATCAAGAGGGAAAGACACACTGGTTATGATCTAGGGGAAACCCTGATCTTCACCTACAAGAATCGGCATGACTGCCTAACTGACAACAAGCGCCACAAGGGGGTTGGCGTGACTATTTTAGAGAAACTTGCCTGTCAGAAAAATAAACGTGCTGACCGAGGATTCAAGGTAAAAAATAAAAAATTTCAAAGGCTAAAACCTGACTTGCCACTATAAATTTCAGACTTAGAGCAGTAAACCAGGCAAAGTAGAGAAAACTAAAGGGAAATGGTGATAATAGAAAAGTTCACACAAAACCATAAAATGACAATAAATCAAACAGAAGGATTAGCTCCCCAACAGAGCCGCTAATTTGTGGTATAGGTAAATTCTCGATGCGGACAAAGACAATTCCTCTAGCCCGAGAGAGCGGGTCTAGCCACAAACAAACAATCTATGGAAAAATTCCTTAATCTAGAATCAAATAGGAGGGCCTACCTCTTAGAACGCTATTCCGCTTGGTGATGATCTAGCTTTATTACCCCTGCTACTTTTCGTTTCCTTCCATCGAATACTTGAAACAAGCAAACAAACAACAACAACAAATGTGATAACATACAAATTGCATTTAGCCTACTTAACAGGTCAAGGAATATTAAGCCATCAAATGTAAGATAACACTTTAATGTAGGAAATAAATCAATAGTTGTATTCATATAAGTTCAGAAAGAGATTACAACCAATGCCTTAATGTTGCTGGTCTCCTCCGATGTATCTGAGTTCCCACACTTCTGCTAGCATCTCATGGATAGCCCCAACAATGGAAGTTTTAATGATTCTTCCCTTTAGTATCAAACCAAACCAAACACACTATTCTCCCTCAAACATAAACTAGAGAGCTACAAGCTATAGATGTCTTGGTGATTATTCAAGCTCCAAAAATACTAAGACTGAAACTAGTTTAGCTTGTAAAAGGAGGGGTTTATATAGCTTGGATGGAGGGGAGATGGTTCCTCTTATCATGGGAGAAGGCCTTATCCCTTGGGTTTGTTCCATCCTAATAGGGGAAAGGATCCCAAACTAACTTCCTCAACTCCATCCAACCCAACCATTTATCAGACTTCCGTTACGAAGCTTCTAGACCTAGAAGCTTCGACTCCATATTTAAAAACTTTCCAAAAGAGGATCGGCGCGACTGAGAAAAGGCTCAGTAGCACCGTACGATGCTAGTCCTACTTTTAATCTCTGCAAATCGGCACAAGGAGGAAACGGGTCATTAGCGCCGGTCTTGTAAACTGGGGTAAAAGGACGATTCTTGGGAAATGATGCAAAAGGGAATTTCTCTGCTCATGAAGAGGGACATGATGGGAAATCTTGTATGGTTCACTGTAGAGGTCCTCCAGGATCGTGGAACGGGGAGTACAGGGATAGTGACAAAATGCTATGTAACATGCCTCTGGTAAGTGCCCGTGGAATCCTCACTATCATTGGAAGGTGATGAGGTTATCCCATCATCTGTCGTTGGTTGGTCACTGGTTGTCTTAGAGAATTCTCCAAACTCTTTTCTGACATACCTAAGTCCTGCATAATGAGGCAATTCCTCCACTTTGATGAGATTCACAATGCCCTGGCCATTAATTCCGAGGCCCTTTCCTTGATACCCCATCTTCTACAAAAATTTTGATCCAATTCCTGTAGTATGTTTCTCAAAAGCAGTGAAAACATCATCATAAAAAGAACATGAAATTGAAGGATCACTTTTTACCTCAAGCTTATCATTCTACAACTTTTCCAAGGCCTCCTCTTGAGCTTGTAGCTGATGTCGCAACCTTTGTTTCTCCTTTTTTGCTTCTTTTAGGAATCTTCTTAGTTCAACATTCTCTTCCTGGAGGCTTTGCTTCATTTCTTCGATTTCTTGGAGCCATGGAGTATTTGTTGTCCTCCTTATTTTTGGTAAAACACCTATTGAAATGTTTGTCTCATCACTTGAATTGGAATCCCAAGAGCTACAATCTTCATTTCATCACCTGATTCTTCCTAGGTCAATTGTTCCAACACGTAAAAATCTCGTAGCCATGATCTTCTCATCATCCCCTCATTCAGATTCTTGGTCTTGTTGAACAGTTTCAACTATCTTCTGCTTCTCTTTTCTATTGCTCCTCTTTGGCCTCAATTCCAGATGCAATTTCCAGCAATGTTCCTCATCATGCCCTTCTTTCTCACAATGAGTGCAATAAGGCTTTGCTTCCTTTCTGTTAGTTGTTGTTTTCCTATTTGGGCGGTCTTCTTGCTCATGCTCCCCCCTGTTTTCAAGATGTACAACCTTCACACTAGCTTCATTAAGAGTTTTAGGTTCAAATAATAACAATGAATGACACAAATAACTATGCAAAGAGCCAATATATTTCATCAATGTCTCAGGAGTGTCTAGTGGAACATTCAATGCTAATGCTTGTTTCCTAAAATCCTTTGTAAAATTCTAAACAGTTTGACCTTTACTCTATTTCAAATGTTTCCATTCCATCATGGCCTTTTGTCTGTAACCCAATGGGTGAAATTGTTCTCTTAAAGTAGAAACGAACTCAAACCAAGATGAAAAAATTTTGCGACTACTCTTACCACCTTTCTACAATTTTCCTTCACACCAAACGAGAACAGTGCCACTCAATTGAAGGGATGCTATATGGATACTGGCTTCATCCTCTTTGATTCATTGTATGCGTCTATATACTTCAACTTGTCTGGTCCAGATATCTATCTTTTCTGCATTAGATTCTCCACTAAACACAGGTAGATCAAACTTGATATCTAGCTTGAAAAAGGATTTCTTATGAGTTTCTTTGCCTCTAGAATGACGAGAAGAGAAAGAAGAAGAACTTTCACTAGAAGATGGAGAGGGGGGTTTAGGAGGCTCTTCTCCTCATCCTTCATGATTCACCGAGGCATGATCATATGGTCCTTCTTCTTTGGTTTCGCCATTGTCTTCTCATACTCTGCAAACAATTTATCCATTTTTACTTCCATGGCATAAAAGGCCTTGCAATAGTTTCTCTCTTCCTCCAACCGAGCATCTTCATCTACCATTTTCCTCTTCGTGTCACACGCCTTGCTTCTGGATCAAAGGAATTAAGTTTTCCTTCACCTCTTTGGAGCTTTGCCCTGGTTATCATATATTTGCAATTCACATCAACAGAAGATCCGCTCTAATACCAAACTTGATCTAGATCTTTTCACTTCAAAGATGCATACACAATTTCTCTTAAAATAAAATGTAGTCATAAGATGCATACACATAAAAGACGTGGAAATAAATGACGACCATGAGAAGAAAAGACATAGCAGGTTGATAACGAAGTTCACCCAATGTGGGCTACGTCTCTGGGATCTACTCAAAGTGGGGAGGCCTTTTTATTCAATCTTTAGAAAAAATCAAATTACATGTATGTACAAAAGGCACCTTATACCTCCACTTCTGGGGATGACCTGAAAATTCACACCTTTGCTGAAGAAATGGAATGGACTGTTGAATCCCTGGCGTGAAATCGTTTCAAATGACTATAAACTCGACCCCTTTCTACTTTGGTCAAAATTTGGAACCTCAGAAATATCAAAGATTCCTCAAAGATCCCTTCTCGCTGGTTGACTAGAATTATGCTTCTCATATGACATATCTGACTTCACCGTTGTGCTCCTTGCGAAAAACTGAGTAAAATGAGTATAGAGTCGACCTGGTTCTGAAACTGTCAAAATTTGACCCTTAGGGAATCTTGTAGATTCCTCATGATTCCACAAACATTCATCTCTACAAGTTGACTGAATATTTTCTGCTCAGATGATAAATCTAATCATGTTATCAGACTCCTGGTGAAGTTCTGGTTCGTTTGAGTAAAAACTTGGCATAATTTTGTCTGTGTCAAAATTCAGTTCCAAAAAATCTAAAAGATTCCTTCAAAATTCCCTTCATCATGGTTCCACAGGTTCAAGGTTCCACTGCATCATGGTTCCACCATCTATTCAAAGTTCCAACACGTCATGGTTCCACCACCTGTCGTTGTTCTATTGGCTCTCGGCTCCCTCGTGGTTCGTCTAGTCTCTCATGTGTTGTCGGATGAAGAGGATCCTTCATATGTTTAGGCACCAATGAGTAAGTCAAGAGCTTATCAGTTGGGAGATCAGTCAGCGCATGAAATTAGATATTTTTTGTTGGTGGGTCCATTAGTGTTCAAAACCTGTCGAACCCATTTATTACATGTACCTCCCATCATTATAACCACAAATATAACATATAACCAAAGTTTAATTCCATCATTGTTGGAACCATATACACATGGTATATTATAACCAAACTTTTTGACCACCAATTGGGCTTTGCCATGTATAATGGTCATTGGTCACATGTTATAATGACCCAAAGTTCTTTTTTTCATTTGTTGAATGTGGTTAATATATAGTATGGCCATATCTAACAAAAAAATTTTATGCCATTTAATATGGCTTACCAACATTTCAAAAATATGTTCGTTGGTTTTCATTTGACCTCCAAAATTAGGCTTAGGTGGTTGTTAGCTTAATAACCCTTTATTTTGAATTTTGGTTATTATATTATTATTATTATTATTATTTTAATATTTTGTTTTTTGTATAAGGAAAGGAGGTCAATGCTAGTGTGCCATATGTCAAAGGCTCATTGGTCATTTCATCGCCACATAAGAAAAGCGGGTTCCACATTCCCTTATGGCTTGCAAACTTTTGATGGTCATAAAATGGTCATACGACTCCAATTGAGGTGTCATTCACATCATTGGGTTCGTAATGACGAACACTACCACCTGTTATCAATATTGCTGAGATATGGAACGTTGAGATTTATCTCAAAAGTAGTTTTTCCTTCTCTACCCATTTAATTAAATTGATCAATTAAAAATGTCATATAAATAAATGTCATATGAAATGAGTTATGGGTTATTTTGGGCATCCCATGATATTTCTAGAGAGCTTATTGACAAGGTAATAACTCCATAGCTAAGTAGGCATGAATCTCCATAGTTAAGAATCTTGTCACATGCTTTTCTTTATATAGATATAGATATATATCTATCTATCTATATATATATATACATATATATATATATATATACACACTTTTTATAGTTAATAATAGCAATAATTTAAAATAAGGTTATAATTTAGTTAATCATTATGATTTTTTTATTCTTTTCCAATGTGAAATATATCATGAAATAAGTGTTTTGATGCATATGATGGATTGATGTTTATTGCCATTTATGAACCATTTAATTTATATAATTTGATAATAGTGAAGTATTTTTGAAATTTAAATGGAAGTATAATGTAAAATAAATTAATTTTATAAATAAATAAAGCTTTTTTAAAAACACAAACTTAATAACCTCGATGGGGGTGTTGGCCCTAAGGAAATCAAGTATTGGTGACAGGGGTGTTAATACTTTAGGAACGTGTCAGATGACAACTAAGTATGAGGGAAAGTGGAGCGCAATATGGGGAACCATTGGAACGTTCGACACTCGAATTAATGTTATAAGTGTAACAACCCAAAATTGAAATATACAACTAATTAGATCAATTATGTCATTTATAATCAACACACAACTATTCAAGTAATTAGCATAGAATTTCGAAAAACATTAGTAGAGGCAACTTACTTGTAGCGATGATATTCCTCACTTGTGATTTCAGAGTTGAACGTTATTTGAATCTTACCAACTGCAACAAAGTTTTGGGGATGACTCTCCACCCAACCATAGGCTTAGATGCACATAATATTTCTACATTCGGCCACCCTCGAGACCTCAATCAACGTACTACTGTCAAGATTTCCTTTGCCTCTCAACAGTCTTCTCCCGAAGAATTATCATCTCATTCTCCTCTTTGTCCATTAAATAGAACCAATTGTTCCAAAAATGGAAGGAAATTGGAAAGGGATCTACATGCACACAATCCATGTGTCAACATGCAACTTTTATTTCTTTGTTTTAAGTTTTACTTAATTCAATACTTCTCTTAATTTAACTCTTTCTTATTTTATTCCTTTTCAGTTTTTGTTAACTTTACTTATTTTTACTATTTTTATAGTTTATTTATATATATATATATATATATATATATACAACTCTAGTCTATTATTACTATTTTTTTTTGTAAGCTTGGCAGAACCTTTTCATTCATATTCTTCAAAAAGTAGGTTACAACCATAATTCAAGGAGTTCAGTGGCCTCAACCTGCCCAGAGGGAAACCAAGTCTGTTGGCCACCGAATAACATTATAAGCCATCCAAAAACATAAAAGTTTGAGTCTATCTAACAGTGCCTTATATGACTGAATGCCTTGAAACCTGAATCTAAGAACTAAGTAACTGAAACATAATAACCTAGAAGGAAGATTTACCATATAGAGTTAAACAAAATTTCAAACCAAGTAAAACCAAGCATACTGTTATTCATTAAAGGAATCCACTAGAGATGTATATTTTTCACTTGAACCCGGTAATCGGACTAGGGAAGGCATAGAATGTGTTTTTCAATGCGGCTGAGGCAGACATTCTACCGCTGAATTTGGAACTGAATAAGCTAAAATTCCTTTTGGATTTCTAGAAGATCAAGATCAGACTTAAGGAGCCAGTTGGAGGGTTCATTATGGCCTTGGCCATAATGTTCTTCATTAACCAATAGAGGTGAGTAGTCTATTTGAATTGAGGAGTACGACCTCTGAAATGGCTAGGGTCGGGGACCAGGTCTCTCCAATCTTCCAATTGAATCTCTGCTTCTGCTTGTTGGTTAAGATTTCTCTCCCAATTTGAGATAAGTTTTAGGACCTGAGATGGGGTACCTATCTGTTAAGATTGGGTTGCGTCGTGGATTAGCCGTGAGGCTAATTTTCGGCCCCTACCTCTCGGTTGGCAGGGCTGAGCTGGACTGTTGTCACCACATATTATTTACTACTTTATTTGTTTACTATTATTATATCTTCTTCATTATTTATTATTTATTTAATATTATTATATTTTCTTTCTTATTTATTATTTATTTACTTATATGTTAATATTATTTTAATAATAATAATAATAATAATAATAATATTATTATTATTAGGGGGCATCACTATTATCGGGAAAACTAGTGTCCATTCAAAGTTGCCAGTCCCACTAAGATGGATAGCTATCTTAGAAACAAACAAACTAAAGTTACTTTTGTTTTCCTTTATGAGAGATAGATGAGAGAGAAGCAGAGAGTACCAACCTTAGTCATTCGCTTGGCTCCTTGCTTGTTTCCTCCCTCCTTTGACAGAGCTTCGCCACTCCTTCCTTGTCCCGCTTCAAAGAACACCTGTAGAGTCAAAGCAGCATAATACCATCAAAGCATAGAGATCTATAACCATAAACAATATAGGATTAGATGTATATTAACCATACAAATGCATATATCAATATAAGATTCAGAGATATACAAGAATATGGAGGAAAACTCAAATAACTTTATTAATAGAAGTAATAGAAGAGCGGATTACAACCCATTGGTCTGACCCAGTGCCATCCTCCCAGCATGAAATCCCTCTTCACCTCATGAAAAGCTAGATCACCCAACAATACAATATTTCACAAAGAAACCAACAGCACTTCCTTACAAAATATAAAATTCCAGCCTCTGGATCTCTAGGATGAGGGCTCCATATATAGATATTTGCAGGTGGGTGAGTCAGCTTCTGGGATTTTGATTAGTGTCATCTCGTTGATAGTTCTTGGTTCCACTTGGATATTTCATGATCTCTTACTCATCCCTGGGCGAATTCAGAGAGGAAAGTTTCAAATGGACAGTTTCTAGAAGATTCTCTGGGTTTCCACCTAGCCAACTGCCTTTGCCATTTGTCTACTCTCACTCATCGCACCCTTCAGAAGGGCTTTTCAGTATGCATCGCACTTTTTGCATATGGCAGGTGAGATGCATCACACCCTTAGCACTGAGCAGTCTGTATGGTCCAGTTTTGACCAGTTTTGAGTAGTTTTTTAGGGAGAACTTCTGGGAGATGATGTAATCAACTGACCTTGTTCCTTTAGGGTATGCAACAACACTTTTAGGGGCTTAGAAGACCTTGGTTTATGGACATATGAGATTGGGGTTGTAGTGCCCAAATATGTCTATAACAATTACATAATCCCTCTCTTTAAAGAACTTTGTCTCGAAGTTAAGTTGAATATTTTAGATTTTATTTTATTTTATTTAGTTATTTATTACTTCACATTTACCCTACACCCTTTGCTAAACTAGTATAACTAGTAGTCATCGAAAGTTTTCACATCACTGGGGAAATCCCAAGGAATCTCTGTCATTTTTCCCAACTTTCGAAACTAGCCATAAAGCCTCATTAGTGTGTACCATAGCCCAAGGTTGCCCCCAAGGCTCGTATCTAGCTCGTACCTCATCTTCCCTAAGACAGACACCCGACTCAATACTCCATGCAGTAGTACTCTAGGCATATCAAATGGTTGGCCCACTCTCTCCACACTCACTAAGGTGCACAACCCCATGCATCGAAGTCCTTACACCCCCACTAGACTTTGGCATCCCAATCTAATATCAGGGACTCGACCTCCTCAAGATGCTCCCATAACCCCCCAAGAGCTATCCATCAAGAGCTATACAAGACAAAGGAACCACTAGCATATGTAGTGTTGATTGAGTATGTCTCCATCCCATATGATGTTATATATTCTCCCTCGTAGGTATGGGCTCCCACGACATCATCAAATAAACCGACCCTCTCGGCTCATTTGTGGATTTATTTTCAATCATCACCTCTCAACATGTAATCAATGCATTAGTTATATCACCATAATATCAAAAAAAAAAAATCCACATGCTAACTCTCACATGTCATCATGGAAGTACACACCATTATCACAAAATATATAAACACCACATGTGCATGACATCATTAACCTTTCATTAGAAACTTTGTCTCATTTACCAGATATCGTCACATAGTAAAACATCATTACAACTTATACTTCAACATTTCCAGATTGACATAAACAAATAATTAAAACCATAACTTCTTATAAAAAAACCATATGAAAAGAAAATTTGGCATTTAAAATGTAAGACATTTTATTATATTGAATCATTCCAACATATACATAAATTATAATACCACTTAAAATTAACTTAAACATACCTACATATGAAATAAGAATTTTAATATTATTTAAGGTTTACCTAAACTTAAAATGAGCAACATAAATATTATTAAAAAATTGTCTTATCGCTTAAAAATAGTAATGCCTTTCCTCTTAAAGTAGATCAGGACAATTATAAATGTAGACTATGTTAGAGGGAACAATTATCTTTCCAATACACACATAAATATTATTATGCTTACTTAATAGGAAAGTTGAAAAAAATATTATTGATATAAAAATAAGTTTTATTTATAAATTAAAATGTTATTATTGGAAATTTATCATTTATATGATTAATACTACCTTATCAAGATGAATTCCCTCTCAAAAAATTGTTAAAAAAACATTAAAATAACTTAAAAGATGAAAGCATGAAAAAAGAAGTTAACCTCTTGATACACTTCAATTCAAATTAATTTCGTAACATTTATTTATTAACACAACAAAATATATATATAAATGGTGGTTAAAAAATCACTATTATATAAACCTGTAAAATATTTCTCTCCAAACAAATTGTGTTGACTATTAACTATTTTTATCATATGCCTTTTAAGCATTCATTGTTTTATTAATCATCCCAATAACTTTAAAAAGGTTGGCACATAATCTTAGGCTAAAATTCTCATGAATATTTGAACAATTATAACTGAAGGTTGCATGAATCATTAAAAATGCATACATCCATGTAGCGAAGGACAAAATCAACACAACTTAAATCCTTGTAGAAATGGTACTTTCCACATTGGAAAACAAAACAATGGTTGTATGACTAATAGGAGGTGCCTTGGCCAATTACTTTAATTCCCACATATCCTTTACTTAATGAATATACTTTCACTCGCTAAAGATAGTGGAAATCCATATGGTCACTATAGTTATCTGTAATGACGGATGAAAATCGAACCTCGGTCAATCATAAATTCACTAAACACAGGCAATTTAAAATACTAATAATATTCAAGAAACTATATCGACAAGACATCACCAAATATGGGTTTTCTTTTCTCATAAAGCACCATGGAGGCCACGGAAAAAGGCCCTAAAGTTCGACTGTTACTCTGATGGTTGATTTGTTTAGGTTGAATCTGGGAGGTCATATGTAACGACCTTACATAGAGTGGTTCTATCCACTAAGACGGAACCAAAATCATATCCTCTGGTGCTTCTGCCTAGGTATTCACAATCCCAATGGCCCCCTCCTTCATTCATCCAAAATAAAAAATTATGATATATTTGGAGTTCATATAGAATTACTTTAAATTAATATTAGAATAATATTTTATGGGGTAGCATGTATAATTATATTAATATTTTGTAGAGAATAGACATGCAATCTAGAAGTCAGACTAAGTTAAATAAATAATGATATTTATAGTAATGATCTGATAATGAGATCTAAGACATTTATTAAGGTATTACAGACTCATGTGCATGAATTTGCCTATGTTATTTTATGCAATGGATCGATAAGATTGCGAAATACACAGACAAAGAAGCAGTAAAGAAGCATAATAGACAACACACATAAACATAGCAAATTTAATAAGGAGTTCACCCAATACTCCTGGGCTACATCTCCTGGTCCAACCTTCAGTGGTGGCCTCTCTATTATGCCTTCAAGCAGAGTTTTACAACAGTGTGAGCTCCATTTGAGACTCAACACAGAACAGATACAACAACAAGAGTTTTCTTTAACCTTTCAAGCCTCTTTGAGTACACAGACTCTCTAAATCACTCTCTGTCTCTTTCTTGGCTTTGTCTTGGCACTACCTTGGCACTGCCTACTTTGTCTTCTGTTTTCTATGGCTTTAAAGCCAAACTGCGCTGCCTATTCGTTTCAGCTTCTTGAATTTCTGTCTCCCTGATCTCTGTCTGCTCAGACCCTTTTCTGAGTGTTAGAAATCATTGCTAAATGCTTCCATGGATGGTGGCCACCTGTACTGTAACGGAATAGGTCATCTGGCCTTCGAAATCCTTCGAAATCCCAAAAGCGGTCATTCTCTGTTAACATAGGAAAATGCATTCAAATTTGTGAAATTCCGCCAAAACACTGTTCATTTAAGACTTCAAAAGTCCTTAAATCCAATCTATTTTCCTATCGGGTCCGTCCTCAATCGCTATCGCAAGTCGCTTCGGCCTTGTTCCTTTGCATTTTAAAAACATGTTAAAACTATGAAAATAACGTAAAAATGGCTCCCTCCGGACTTGAAACAATATATATTTCCATTCACGAACCCTTTCAGGTCCGGTTTATCGCATCGACGCTTTATCCTTCACATTTCGTTTAATAAATGAAACATGTGAAAATACATTAAAATGCCCTTTCTGCGGATCTCAAATCTTATGCAATAATGTTTATATAACCATCAGGTCCGGCTAGTCGCATCGCATACATATATATGTATAAGTCCTGCTCCTCTGTGTAGCTCTGATTGCGATATCGCGATGCGATTGATCGCAATCGCATATCGCGATAACCCCAGTCTGTTGTAAGTGCTCTATTGTGGTTGCTGATTGCGATGTTGCGATGCAACGTGGGCCGTCGATCTGCACGCTTGATCGACGGTCCTCGTTGACTCCGCCAATCGCCATCGGAACTCATATATGATATGCGCCGATATCCTTCGTCTACCTGTGCCGATTGCGATTTGCCGATCAGATCTGGACCATTGATTGGCCAGATCTGACAACTACTATGCATTCATTGTTCAAGCCTCCACTGCTCTGTTTTTCATTGTTTTCTCTATGTTTCCGCTTCCCGATAGTGTTTTTCAGCCTTTTGGAGGGTTCCCCTTATGCGATGATTTTGATCTTTTAAGCATTTTTAAGAGATTTTGAAGATTTAGAGAGTATTCTAGGATCCATTTGGATCACGCCTTCCCACTGAAAAGGCTTTTGGACCACCAAAAGTTGGTTTTCAAGCATCGCTCAAGTGAGGATACAGCTTCCTCACTTGCCCAATCTCTATCCATTTTGCACTGTTGGGTTTTGAACCTTGGAGCCCAATTCTAAGGTACTCCACATCCCCTCTGCATGTGGTTCTCACCTTCCTATCCAGAACTGTATCTTCCTGCAGCTCATTAAGATATTCAGGCAACAGATCATCAATGGAAGGCAATTAACTTTGCTCTTGGTGATCTTCAATTAATGAAGGTTCAAATAGTCTTTATTTTTCTGCATTTACCACTGAATAGATGTGCATGTATGCTGGCAGATCAAGGCGGAAAGCGTTCTCACCAATTTTCTCAAGTACCTTAAAAGGCCCATACCTTATTGGCTTCAGCTTCTTTCCTTCACCTTGCTGATATACAACCAAACTTGATCACCAACTTGGAAGCTATGCTCCATCTGATACTTATCATGCCTTGCCTTGTACTTGACTTGGCTCTTTTCCAGCTGTTCTTGTACTGTCTAGTGAATTTCTTAGATCTGTTCAATGAACCTGGTTACTTTTTCCATCAACTGCTATGTCCTTTTCAAAGACAAAATCCAATGGATACCTTGGTATAAAACAAAAATAAGTCTCAAAAGGAGATCTTTGTGTAGAAGAATGCTTGGCACGATTGTAAGCATGTTGCACATAACATAAATGTTCATCCCAAAGCTTGGGATGCTTGCTGCAATAACCCTTGAGCAACTGGATCACTGTCATGTTGACCACCTCTGTTTGGCCATCTGTTTGTGGATGAAAGGTTGTGCTCTTTTTCAATTTGGTGTCCATCAATTCCCACAGACTCGACCAAAACTTCCCAACAAATCAGGAATCTCGATTAGATAATATGGAAGTGGGTAACCCAAAATGCACCCAGACATGCTGAAAGAACAACTTCGTTGTTTGTTCAGTTGTAATCTGCTTGTTACAAGGTATTAAAATACACATTTTGCTGAACCTGTCCACAATAACATATAAATAGTCATGACCTTTTCTAGATTTTGGCAATCCCCAACAAAGTCCATGGAAACACTTTCCCAAGGACGAGAAGAAATTGGAAGTGGAGTGTACAAGCCTAGTTTTCTATTGTTGGGCTTGCTTTTAGCACACATGGTACACCCTTTTACATATCTAGAAACTGTTTCATGCATTTTTGGCCAATAGCAGTATCTTTGTAGTTGTGCAACTATTTTATGTAGGATTTAACCCCGTACATAAATAACCTGCATACGAATTCTAAAACATAGAAAATAAACAATGCGAGAGCATAACACATAAAACACATATACACAGAGATTTTCCCCTGGATCCCAAAACTGGGACTACCAACTTGATTTTTCATTATGTTCCTTTAAATGCTATAATACATATTTATACATGTCGAAGCATCCAATACCATGGACTCAAAACCATCGCATCCAATACCATGGACCAAAAACCATTGCGTCCAAAAACATGTGTGAAAATCATGCACAAAACCATAGGTGGGTCCGCCCATCCCAACATAGGGTCCAAAACCAAAATTTTTTGGGGCGCTACCACGGACCCCATAAAGTGGGGTTATGGGTACACCTCAAACCCCCTGTGACTGCCCCCTGCTACACAATCAGTGCAATGAAGGCGGGCTCCGCCCCCCCTCTAACCCCCTAGTTAACTACGTGGGCTAGTCGTGGAAAGAATATAACACAATCCAACATTCTCCCACTTGTTGTTTTCTTTCCATAGGGTGCCACAAGAGAGCTTAGTCATTTTTCCAGCCCTGAAATGCCCATTGTCTCTCTACACCAAGAGAACTTCTCAGAGCTCACAGATTTTGTCAATGCATCTGCAGTATTCTTTAAAGTGTCCACCTTTACCAGCAACACCTTTTTGTCTTCTATCATATCCCTCACAAAGTGATACTGAAAATCAATGTGCTTTGTCTTTGAATGATATGCGGGGTTCTTTGCCAAGAAAATTGCACTTTGGCTGTCACAGTCTATCCTTATAGCTCCCTGTACTAACCCCATACTTGAACACAATCTCTGCAACCAAACTGCTTCCTTGCTTGCATGAGTGGCTGCCATGTATTCAGCCTTTGTAGTTGATAGTGCCACTATAGATTGTTTCTTACTCATCCAACTGACTGCACCTCCAAATAGGTTAAACACATACCCACTTGTAGATCTTCTCTGATCCAGATCTCCAACCCAGTCTGCATCAACAAAGCCATGAATATCAAACATTCTGTCCAATCCTGATCTTCCTTGGTAGTACAAACCATAATCACTAGTGCCATGCAAATACCTGAAAACCTGCTTCACTGTTGTCCAGTGCTCCTTCCATGGTTTTGACATAAACCTGCTCAATACTCCCACTGCATGTCTAATGTCTGGTCTAGTACAGACCATTGCATACATCAATCTACCAACTGTACTTGCATATGGAACACGGGACATGTCCTCTTCCTCTTCTTGTGTCTTGGGACACTGTTCAGCAGATAACCTCACACCTACAGGAATAGGAACCTTCACCGGTTTACTATCCTGCATATTAAACCTCTGCAGTATTATCTTGACATACTTCCTCTGGTTTAACCAGAGCTTCCTCTTTGCCCGATCATTTTTAATTTCCATGCCCAAAATATAGTTTGCAGCACCAAGATCTTTCATGTCGAATTTGGAGGACAATTGGGTCTTCAAATCCTGGATAATTTCTTTGACATTTCCAACCAACAACATATCATCCACATACAAGACCAGATAAATAACATGGTCACCAATTAATTTAAAATACACATAGTGATCTACTTTGCTTCTAGTGAAGCCAAGTCCCCATATAAATGTATCAAATTTATGATACCACATCCTTGGTGACTGTTTTAACCCATACAAAGACTTCTTTAACTTGCATACCAGTTCTTTCTTACCATTCACCACAAAGCCTTTAGGCTACTTCATGTATATTTCCTCTTCTAGATCCCCATGAAGAAATGTTGTCTTCACATCCATCTGTTCTACCTCAAAATCAAAAGC
Organism: Pinus tabuliformis; assembly: GCA_031772625.1. NCBI lineage: Eukaryota > Viridiplantae > Streptophyta > Pinopsida > Pinales > Pinaceae > Pinus > Pinus tabuliformis. Next base: position 606,283,462 of record CM062815.1, read on the forward strand.
AATGGCAACAGATAAAAGTAATCTAATAGCAGTGACCTTGGCAACAGGAGAAAAAATATCACCAAAATCAATTCCCGACACTTGGGAATAACATTTTGCTACCAATCGAGATTTGTATTTCTCCACCTTTCCTTTTGCATTTGTCTTCTTCTTGAACACCCATTTGCTGCCAATGGGTTTCCTTCCAGCCGGAAACTCCAGCAGATCCCAAGCCTCATTTTTGTGCAAAGATGCCATTTCATCAACCATGGCCTCTTTCCATAGTTTTCCATCCTCTGAATCTACTGCTTCCTTCATAGTTATGGGATCATCATCAGTAACACATCCAAATACCCTCAGATTTGAAAGAGAGGGTTTCTTACCAGTCCATAACTCTTGTGTAGTCTTATCCTCCAACGTTGATGAAGGTGACCTGTTGGCCAGGTAACATGTAGTATCCACCACCTCTGCCCAGAATTCTTGTCCTAACCCGACACCACTGAGCATGCTTCTTGCCCTTTCCATCAATGTCTTATTCATTCTTTCTGCAACTCCATTTTGCTGAGGTGTATATGGAGTAGTCTTCTGTCGTGCTATACCACACTTCTTATAGAATTCTTCAAATTCCTTGCTGCAAAACTCTCCACCATTATTTGTCCTCAACACCTTTATCTTCTTCTCTGTCTGATTTTCCACGAGAGCCTTAAATTCTTTAAACCTGTCAAAGGCTTTAGATTTCTTATTAAGGAAATATATCCATGTATTCCTTGAGAAGTCATCTATAAATGATACATAGTACATAGACTTACCCAATGATGGAACCTTCACAGGTCCAAACACATCACTGTGCACAAGCTCTAATATCTGTTTCACCCTCTTACTACCAGAGGGGAAACTCACCCGATTCTGCTTCCCATATACACAATTTTCACATAAATCAAAATCTAGAGAGCTATTACTCATACCTTCTACAATACCTTTACCATGAAGTATTCGAAGGCCCTTCTCTCCAATATGTCCAGGCCTTTGATGCCACAACATGGTCTTCTCTCCAGAGACCACTAGATTTTCTGCTCCACTTTCAGGAACCACAGAACTGTTGCACCCATCAATAACAGTGTTACCTTGCAGCTTGTATAGAGTTCCAATTCGAACTCCCCACATCAATACCAGTGCTCCCCGAACCATTTTTCAGGTATCCTTCTCGAACACTGTTTTTACACCTGCATCATCCAGCTTGCTTACAGAAATCAAATTTCTGGCCAATGCAGGAATATGCAGAACACCCAGAAGTGTTCTAACCCTTCCACCTTGCAACTTCAACTTTACTTTTCCATGACCAATGATTCTAGCCTTCCTATCATCCCCTAAGAATACATCACCACCATCGTATTTATCATACTCGCAGAACCACTCTCTGTGGGGAGTGAAGTGAAAGGATGCACCTGAGTCAATCAACCATGCCTCATGATCTACATGTGTACTTGAAGAAGCCATGTACACATCCCCACCTTCATCTGAGGTGGTTTTTGCCTCTGTAGAAGGATCATCATCAGATCCCTTTCCTTTATTAGGAGCTTTAGATTTACAGTCCCTTTTGTAGTGCCCTTCCTTTCCACATTTCCAGCACACCACCTTTACAGGTTTTCCTGGAGATTTAGATCTCCCACTCGATGACTTATTTTTGTTTCTATTCTGGGATTGTGCTCATACAGACAAGGCATCACCATTCTGGCTCTCCATATTTTCCGTCTCATCTCCTCCATTAGCAAGGATGAGACTATTTCATCAAACTGCAAGGCAGTTGCATTGCTACGTATTGCAATAACCAGACTATCCCACGAATCTGGTAGAGAATGTAAAAAACTTATGCACTTATCTTCATCTGAAATTTTAATATCAACAGATGCTAACTAACTTACCACAGTATTAAATGTGTTTAGATGCTCTGTCACTGAGTCTCCATCTTTCATCCTCAGGTTATATAGCTTTTTCCGCAGGAACAATTTATTCACCAGAGACTTAGATTGGTACAGAGTCCCTAACTTGTCCCACAAAGCCTTCACCGTAGCTTCCCCTGATACATTCAGCAATACTGAATCTGAGACACACAATCGTATTGTGCTCTTTACCTTCTGATCCAACTTCTTCCATTCTTCATTGGACACTCCCGTTGGTTTAGTATCTGGATCTACCGCAATCTACTAATTGTTATCCACCAATAGATCCTCCATCTTGAGTTTCCACAACTCAAAACTCTGACCATTAAATTTCTCGATCTCTATCATTCCACTGCTCGCCATCTTCTTTCACCACCAGAATCGATCTCACAGATCTCCCACTGAACAGGGTCTACCACATGCCTAAGCGAAACCCCTCAGCAACAAAGGTGTCCCCTTGAAGCCAAAACTTCTCTGATACCAAATATAGGTTTTAACCCCATACAAAAATTACCTGCATACGAATTCTAAAACACGGAAAATAAACAATGCGAGAGCATAACACATAAAACACATATACACAGAGATTTCCCCTGGATCCCAAAACTGGGACTACCAGCTTGATTTTTCATTATGTTCCTTTCAATGTTATAATACATATTTATACATGCCGAAGCATCCAATACCGTGGACCGAAAACCATCGCGTCCAATACCATGTAACGAAAACCATCGCGTCCAAAAACATGTGCGAAAATCATGCACAAAACCATAGGTGGGTCTGCCCATCCTAACATAGGGTCCAAAACCAAAATTTTCCGAGGCGCTGTCCCAGACCCCATAAAGTGGGGTTATGGGTACACCTCAAACCCCGTGTGATCGCCCCCTGCTACACAATCGGTGCAACAAAGGGGGGCTCCACCCCCCCTCTAACCCCCCGGTTAACTACATGGGCTAGTCGTGGAAAGAATATAACACAACCCAACATTTTACTTAGACCAAAATGACCTGATATCAGAGAAGTATGTGCTTCCCTAATTATGTTAACTCTTTCAGTTTTTAGAATGCATAGATTTCCCAAATGATACAAAAGTTGGTCCTTAACATGATAATCCAATTCTTCTACTTGTTTGTCATGACTTAAAGTTGCATATACATCTTTAAAATCTATATCTTGAGCATATTATTCAATGTTGCCTTCCTACAATACTGAGTTATGCTTAAGTCTAGTAGATGCATTTATAATTGGTCTGGATAACATATCTGCAACTTTATTGTATATGCCCTTTTTATATCTGATGACTAGATGAAACTGTTGTAGAAAACCCATCCACCTATAGTGTCTTGATTGCTGCAATTTAGTTTGTGAGAGAAAATATTGAAGTGGTTGATGATTAGTGTGTATAACTGTTTTTTTGCCCATTAAGTAATGTTTCCACTTTTTCACACTTTGTACTAATGCATACAATTATTTATCATGTGTGGGATAATTAACTACTGCAGAATTAAATGTCTCAGAATGGTAGCATATGGGTTTACCATGTTGCATCAACACTGCTCCCATGGCATAGTCACTGGCATCTGTTTTGATTTCAAATGGTTTTTGAAGATCTGGCAATGCTAGTACTGGTGTTGTACTAATTTTTTCTTTCAAGATGTTGAAGGCTTTTTGTTGTTTGCCTCCCCACTAAAAAACCTTGTTTATCCTATCAAAGCATGTAAGGGAGCTGCAATTAAGGAAAAGTTAGCAATAAACTTTCTCCAATATTGTGTTGCTCCTAGGAAGCTTCTAACTTCTGTAGCAAACTTGGGTTTAGGCCTGTTCACAATGACTTCGACCTTAGAGGGATCTATCTTCAATTCACCACCCCCTGCTATATGACCTAAATAATTTAAATATGTTTTACCAAATTCACATTTTGATAACTTAACATAGAGATTTTCTTTTTTCAAAACATCTACAGTCTGCTTTACATGCTTCAAATGTTATTCCCATGTTTTACTAAAAACAAGAATGTCATCTAGATATACAATTACAAAATTGTCAATAAAAGGCTTGAGTACATCATTCATAACTCTCATGAAAGTGCAGGAGCATTAGTTAAGCCAAAAGGCATAACTAGCCATTCATACAGCCCTTGCTTTGTTTTGAAAGCAATCTTCCATGCATCTTGCTCTGCTACTCTGACCTGATGGTAACCACTACGTAAGTCCAACTTGGAAAAGTAAAATCCAATAGATCATCAATGCGAGGAAGGGGATAACGATTCTTGATCATTATTTTATTTAGTGCTCTGTAATCAATGCACATCCTCCATGAACCAGCTTTCTTTCTCACCAACAAAATTGGAGATCCACATGGTGATGTTCTTGGTCTTATGAACCCTTTTTCGAGCAACTCCTGTACCTGCTTCTTGATCTCCGCATTCTCTAAAGTAGATAACCTTTTATACCTGTAGCTATAATTGTTGTTTCATCACCTAAGACTGACCCCAAATCCTTCTGTACAGCAGCAGCAGTCTTCTTTTTATTGCCATCGAACTTCTTGCGTTTCAGCTCCGGATGCAAAGGCCAACAATGTTCATCATCATGTCCATCCTTCTTGCAGTTAGTGCATGAAGGTTTGGCCTTCTGTACAGTATTTTCCCTCCTCTCTTTCCATTTCTGCTTCCTCTTTTCCTTGTTCTTGCTTGCAGTAGGTTTTGATGATCCCCAATCTCTGGGTTCACATTCTTGCCTCTAGCCTCTAGATGTGTATCTTGAATAGATACCACATCTATGCTAGTAGGGTTAAACATGAGAATGGTGTGCCTCAAATAACTATGGGTGTAGCTTTGTACACTTTGCCCTTTTAATTGGCAAAGAGTTTGCCAACTCGTCATAGCATATAAGCTAGTGGATAGAACTGTCTTTTAATGGCAGAAACAAATTCACTCTAGGTAGAAAGAATTTTACCATGCTTCTTCAAATCAGCTTGTGTCCTGCCTTCCCACCAGACTAAGGCAGTTCCTCCAAGGCATAGGCTAGCCAGCTGAATTTTACTCTTGTATGAATCAATATTCTACACGTGCAATACACATCAATCTATCTAATCCAATTATCTAGCTTTTCTACATTTAATTCTCCATCATATATTGCCAAATAAAATTTTACATCTAACTTAATCAAAGATGTTTTCTTCTTTAATTTCGGGGCTATCAGGAGGTGTTGATGTAAAAGGCTTTTATCCTTTCCCTTTGCCTTCAGAATGGCCATCTAGAAGAGGTTCCTCTGTTCCTTTTTCCTGTTTGGAGGTTGAAGTATCTTCATCTTGACCTTTCTTAAATTCTCGGTACATCTCTTCTACCATGGCTCTCATGGTCATGAAACTATCCATGAACTGAGAGTTTGATTCCAAGGGAATTTCCTCTATCATTTTCCTCCTAGGATAGACTCTACCAATTTCTGGGTTAGTCTCAACCAATTCTCCTTCTCCTAATTTGAGCTTTAACCTAGTTAGCATTCAACAATCTAGCACAAGCTTGTCTAATCTTAGCAAACCTAAAGCTCTGATACCACTTGATTTGATAATGAGATCTAAGACATTTATTAAGGTATTACAGACTCATGTGCATGGATTTTCCTATGTTATTTTATGCAATGGATCGATAAGATTGCGAAATACATAGACAAAGAAGTAGTAAAGAAGCATAATAGACAACACACATAAACACAGAAAATTTAATAAGGAGTTCACCCAATACTCCTGGGCTACATCTCCTGGTCTAGCCTTCAGTGATGGCCTCTCTATTATGCCTTCAAGTAGAGTTTTACAACAGTGTGAGCTCCATTTGAGACTCAACACACAATAGATACAACAACAAGAGTTTGCTTGAACCTCTCAAGCCTCTCTGAGTACACAGACTCTCTCAATCACTCTCTGTCTCTATCTTGGCTCTGTCTTGGCACTGCCTCGGCACTGCCTACTCTGTCTTCTGTTTTCTATGGCTTTAAAGCCAAATTGTACTGCCTGTTCATTTCAACTTCTCGGCTTTCTGTCTCCCCAACCTCTGTCCACTCAGACCCCTTTCTGAGCATTAGCAATCATTTCTAAACGCTTCTAGGGATGGTGGCCACCTGTACTGTAACGGAATAAGTCATCGGGCCTTCGAAATCCTTCGAAATCCCAAAAGCGGTCATTCTCTATTAACACAAGAAAATGCATTCAAAACTGTGAAATTCCGCCAAAACACTGTTCATTTCGGACTTCAAAAGTCCTTAAATCTGGTCTATTTTCCTATCGGGTCCATCCTCAATCGCTATCACAAGTCGCTTCAGCCTTGTTCCTTTGCATTTTAAAAACACGTTAAAACTATGAAAATAATGTAAAAACGGCTCCCTCCGGACTTGAAACAATATATATTTCCATTCACGAACCCTTTTGGGTCTGGTTTATTGCATCGATGCTTTATCCTTCGCATTTCGTTTAATAAACGAAACATGCAAAAATACATTAAAATGCCCTTTCTGCGGATCTCAAATCTTATGCAATAATGTTTATATAACCATCGAGTCCGGCTGGTTGCATCGCATACATATATATGTATAAGTCCTCTGTGTAGCTCTGATTGTGATATCGTGATGTGATTGATCGCAATCGCATATCGCGATAACCCCGGTCCGTTGTAAGCACTCTATTGTGGTTTCCGATTGCGATGTTGCGATGCAACGTGGGCCATCAATCTGCATGCTTGATCGATGGTCCTCGTTGACTCCGTCGATCGCCATCGCAACTCATATATGATATGCACCGATATCCTCCGTCTGCCTATGCCGATTGCAATTTTCCAATCAGATCTAGACTGTTGATCGGCCAGATCTGACGGCTACTGTGCATTCATTGTTCAAGCCTCCACTGCTCTGTTTTCACTGTTTTCTCTATGTTTTCACTTCCCGATAGTGTTTTTCCGCCTTTTGGAGGGTTCCCCTTATGCGATGGTTTTGATCTTTTAAGCATTTTTAAGAGATTTTGAAGATTTAGAGAGTATTCTAGGATCCATTTGGATCAAGTAATTAATGTAATAATTATTTGATTTTAAAATGTGTATATTACTTTAAACTTTGTTAAAAAATTATACGATTGTGTTTATTTTTTTAATAATTCTTGTTTTCCATATCATCAAAAGTAAAATTATTAATTATCTTGTATTAAAATTATTAATCATTGTGTATTAAAAAATTCTTAGATCAACGCAGATGCATGCATAATTTGGTAGTTTTTTATGAATAATTATTTCACATCTGCCGTCACTGCCACCGCCTTGGCTCTTCAAGCTTCCATAAGTCACCACCGCCTCACCGCCTGCAGAAACAAAAGGGCAACACTGCCTAAATATATATATATATATATATATTTAGTTGATATAACCCACATAAAAATTTGCTATAAATAGAAGGATCGTGGAGAGACGGAGATCATCCACTCCCGATTTTTTTATTGTTGGTGTAATTGAGCAGCTATAGCTGCGGTTCTCTGTGTTTTTCCTGATCTCCTCTATATTTTTGTTCTTTCATTTGGTATCAAAGCTAGTTTAGAGTTTGTTGGAAGTCTTTATTCCGTGAGATTCTGTGAGAAGCCATTGTTGTGTCCCTAAAATTCGTTGTTGTGTGAGGATGAACAGAACTGTTGTGCAGAGTGCTTGTGACTGAAATAGCTGGAGTTGTTTAATGTTGCATTGAAACTGTAATTGTTGTGCAGTGCTGGAATCTAAGAGTGAAGTAGAATTTATTTTGTGAGGATCCATTGTTGAGTGTGGTCGAATAGAGCTGCAATATTATGCTGAAGATTTGTGAGGCCAGTGTGCAATGTCTGGAGGGGGCACCGTGAAGTTTGAAGGAGTCAGAAGAAGAGATAAATCTGCCATAAGTCGCAACTACCAATGTTGTAAGCTATTATGTCATGATAGTGCTAGTTTTTTATTGGCAGATTTTATAAGTAGAATTATTTTTCAAATTCCATGTTTGAAGGACTTCATAGAATGTTTTTTGAAATTCAAAGAATTTTCAATTGTTGAGTAGATGGGGACATTTATGTTATAAAATTTCCAGCAATTTTATCTACACATTAAAGGAAGGAATTTATATTAAACCTCTACTTGCTTTGGCATTGGATATATTTATTTTTCCATTTGGGTTTTTTGTCTCACTGTGTGTGGCTCTACTTAGCTTAGTTAAAAAAAATTACCATTATGGATTGAGTCAAGGAAGAGATTTTTTTTGGAGAAATTAAAGTACTTTGTAAACTAATTTAAAGTGGCTTCAAATACCAATACTACTCAGTCAATTCCTATTTTCACTGAGAAAAGTTATGATTCTTGGTTTATTCGAATGAGAACATTGTTGCGTTCTCATGATCTTTGGGGATTTGTTACTCATGGGTATCCTGAGCCTTCTAATGAGGTAGCAAAGATGGCTCTTACAAATGTTGAACAAACATTGTTGACAGAAAACATAAAGAAGGACAATAAAGCTCTTGGCCTTATTCAACAAGGCTTAGATGACATGATACTTTCAAAAGTATCAAATGCAGAATCTTCGAATAAGGAATGGGACATTCTTGAATCTTGTTATCAGGGTGTAGCGAAAGTAAAGAACGTCAAGTTGCAGAATTTGAGAAGAGATTTCGAGAATCTGAAAATGAAAGACAGTGAAACTGTGGATTCTTTTATGACTCAAGTCATGAGTGTTGTTAATCAATTGCGACAATATGGAGAAGACCTCTCAAAGAAGAGGGTGATCGAGAAAGTCCTTCGAAGTTTGCCAAAGAAATTTGAAGTGATTGTTGTATCCATAGAAGAGTTCAAGGACACAAGTCAAATGCAAATTGAAGAGTTGATTGGTTCATTGATTGCACATGAATCTAGGATGTTAAGATATGATGATAGCATGTTGGAGAATGCCTTCAAAACTCAGCTTCAATTTGTTAGAGGAAGAGGCAGAGGAAGATCGAGTAATAGAGGACGAGGTGACAGAGTAGCTGATCAAAGACGTCCGCGAGATAATTATGATCATGAAGAGAAATCTTAGCAACGTCCTCCTAATTTAAGGGGGAGTTACAATAGAACTTGGCATCGAGGAAATCAAAGGTATGATATGTCTAAAAAAGATATGGCCATTTTGCTACTAAGTGTTTGGAGAGGCAGGCAGATGTTGGTAAGTAATCTACACACATCTCAAAATAATTTGAAGACAGTCAGAAGCCAGTGTTTATGAGTTGTAACGTGACTCAAGAATGGTCGAATGATATTTGGTTTTTAGATAGCGGCTGCAGAAATCACATGACTGGAAACAAGGATTTTCTTTCCAATCTAGACACCAGTATTCCGTCTAAAGTCAAGTTGGGTAATGATATTAAGGTATGTGTTAAAGGGAAAGGAATGATTGTTTTTTATACTAGAGATGGTGATAGAAGAACAATTGATGATGGTTATTATGTACCTAGCTTGAAATGCAATTTATTGAGCATTGGACAATTGATAGAGAAAAAGTATAGAGTGTTCTTCAATAATAATGTGTGTACTATCATTGAAAAATATCCAAGTAAGCAGCTGATAGCAAGAGTATAAATGACAAAGAATAGGATGTTTCCACTTGTAATGAGAAATGAATTGACTCCCTCCTTGAATTCTTACAAAACTAAGAATTTCGACAAGTCGTGGTTATGGCATTTAAGATATGGTCATTTATATTTTGGTGTTCTAGATTTGTTGCAGAAGAAACAGATGGTGAAAGGGTTACCCATTATTCAACAACCGACGAGCTCATGTGAAAGTTGTATACTTGCAAAACATCATAGACAGAAATTTGTATCTAGAGTTTCATATAGGGCAAGGGCTCCATTGGAGATTGTTCACACAGATTTATGTGGACCAATGCAAACACCTTCTTTGGCTGGTAATGTTTACTTTTTGACTTTTATTGATGACTACAGTTGAAAAACATGGGTTTATCTTCTGAAATAGAAATATGAAGCATTTTTTGTATTTAAAATATTTAAAGCTATGGTTGAAAAGGAAAGTGGAAATCATATTAAAATTTTGAGATCAGATAGAGGTGGTGAATATATGCTAACAGATTTCATTGAGTTTTGTCAATTGCATGGAATCAAGAGGTAGTTTACTACATGTTATACTCCACAGCAAAATGGAATAGCTGAAAGGAAGAATTGAACTATTATGAATATGGATTCAAGTATGTTGAAAGAAAAGCATCTACCAAATGAATATTGGGGAGAAGATGTAGCTTGTGTTGTTTATATTCTTAATAGAAGTCCAGCTAAGAGCGTGAAGGATCGAGTTCCCGAAGAAGCCTAGAATGGTAAGAGTTTTCATATATCTCATTTAAGAATTTTTGGTTGCGTTGCCTATGCACATGTTCCTAAATAATTGAGAAAGAAGTTAGATGATAGAAGTGAGAAATGCATTTTTATTGAATATAGTGACGAGTCTAAAGAAAATAGAGTTTATAATCCCATCACCGAGAAATATATTATCAGTAGAGATGTTGAGTTCAAGGAAGAAGAAGCTTGGTATGGAAGCATAGATAAATCTGTTGCAGAGACAACTGTATTATCTCATGGAGATGATAATGAAGATGAGAAAGAAGCACAAGGTGGACAACCAATTCCATATACACCTGCTGCAAGCACCTTAGTAAGGCAATCACCAAGCGTCAGTCCATTACAATTCAGAACACCGATAAATCATGAACATGACGAACCATCAGGTTATGGTGGACAACAAACAACAGGATCAGAGGTAAGTAATGATTCTAATCCTACAATAGCTACATTGAAGAATATAATTAATGGTCAGAAGACTAGAAGCTTAAAAGAATTGTATGAGCATAATGATGAAATAGATCAAGTTTCAAATTTTGCATTACTTGCATATGATCCAATAAATTTTGATGAAGCCGTGAAAGAAAAAGTTTGGATAAAAGCCATGAATTGATGGTATAGAAAGAAATAATACTTGGGAACTTGTAAATTTTCCCGAAGGTAAAAATACTATAGGTGTTAAAGGGATTTACAAAACTAAAGTGAATGCTAAAGGTGAAATTGAAAAGTATAAAGCAAGACTTGTAGTTCACGGGTTCAGTCAACAACCTGGTATTGATTATAATGAAACTTTTGCACCTATAGCTAGACTTGACACAATAAGAATGGTATTAGCTATTGCTGCACAAAATAAATGGAAAATATATCAGATGGATGTTAAGGCTGCATTTTTAAATGGTTTTCTAGAAGAAGAGGTTTATGGGAAACAACCTCCTGGATATGAAATTGATGGTCAAGAAGATAAAGTTTACAAATCAAAGAGAGAATTATATAGATTGAAACAAGCACCCCAATTATGGTATAGTAGAATTGATGAATATCTGAATAACAATGGATTCATCAGGAGTCCAAGTGAGCCAACTTTGTATACAAAATTAAACGAGGATGGAAAAAATTTGATTGTGTGCTTGTATGTTGATGATTTGATTTTCACTGGATATCTCTCAATAGATGATTTTAAGACAAGCATGAAAAGAGAATTTGATATGACTGATTTAGTCCTAATGAAATATTTTCTTGGTATTGAAGTAACTCAATGTGAAGATGGTATTTTCATTTGTCAATCTAAGTATGCAAAGGATATATTGAAAAGGTTTAGGATGGAAAATTGTAAGCCAGTTGTAACCCCAATTGCAATTGGTACAAAACTCAGTAAGGATGATCATGGTTTAGATATTGATCCAACCTTGTTTAAACAATTGGTTGGAAGTCTTATGTATTTGACTACAACAAGGCCCGATATAATGTTTGGTGTAATTTTAATTTCCATATTCATGGAGTCTTTGAAGAGTACCCATTAGCTAGTTGGAAAAAGGATTTTAAGATATGTTGCTGGAACAAGAAATTATGGTATCATGTATGCATCTAACTTAGATTTTAAACTAACTGGATATACATATAGTGATTTTGCAGGCAATATTGATGACAGGAGGAGCACATCTGTGTATGTGTTCAGTTTTGGTTCAGGTGCAGTTTCATGGGCATCAGTGAAGCAATCCATTGTGACTCTATCATCAGTTGAAGCAGAGTATGTTGCAGCCACAACAATAGCATGTCAAACTGTGTGGATGAGAAGAATTTTGAAAGAGTTGTTGCATGAACATAAAGAACCCACTCATATTTTCTGTGACAACAAATTTGCTATTGCATTATCAATAAATCATGTTTTCCATAAGAAGAGTAAACATATTGATACGAGGTATCATTTCATTTGAGAATTAGTAAGCAATAATGAAATATGTATGGAGTTTTGTAGATCAGAAGACCAGTTTGCAGACATATTTACAAAACCCTTGGGAAAATAATTGTTTCAAACTCACAGGGAAAACATAGGGGTATGCATGATGTAACAACATTTTGAAGTAATAGCAAAGTTTTGTTCTTTTTGTGAAATAATTAAGGGGAAGAATGTAAGAATAATTATTTCACATCTACTGTCACCGTCACCACTACCGCCTTGGCTCTTCAAGCTTCCAGAAGTCACCACTGCCTCACCGCCTCACTGCCTCCAGAAACGAAAGGGCAGCACTGGCTAAAAATATATTTTTTAATTGATGTAACCGACATAAAAATATTCTATAAATAGAAGGATCAGGGAGAGGCAGAGATCATCCACTCCCAGTTTTTTATTGTTGGTGTAATTGAGCAGCCGTAGCTATGGTTCTTTGTGTTTTTCCTGATCTCCTCTATACTTTTGTTCTTTCAGTTTTAATGAAGACCCGAGTTATGGAAGCTGACCGATGGCCTTAAACAAAAATGTAACATATAGTTGTTTTTTCTATTCAATATCGAAAGCATAAGAATGGTGTGGATTTTCATGGCGTTGATGACAAACAGGATTAGCCAAATTTAGTGGAAATAAAATGTTATTATGTGGTAACACCCAATTCTTTTATGGTTAGGTTACATGATGCATGTCGAGTTCGATGTTGATGTTGATTGGGGATGAACGATGTTGATTGTTATGAAACTAGATCACAAAAAGATAGAAAAGATAGATGAACACCTTAGAAATAAGCCTCTTCAAGGGGGAAACCTCCTTTACATTACACAAATGAACAATTCTTGGATGATACAAATGAAAAGACCTCCTTTCTATATATAGGAGTCTAAGGGGAGATAATATAATCAGAGCCAACATAACAATAATAATGTAAGGGCACAATAACAACAATAGTGGGCTTCTATGGGGCACAATAGTAACAATATGGGAACTACATGGGTACAACAATATAATAAGGGGGTTGTACTAATGACAATAATGGGTTACACTAGTAGTATAGGGGCCTAACATGCCCCTCTCCTTCAAAAAGTACTATCCTTAATGGTTGAGTAGTTCTTGATGCTTCTATATAAAATTCTTGTCCTTCCATGTGAAGTATTCAATAGGTAAGTTCTTCCACTTGATGAAATGCTTTGAAATTGATCGATTTCATAGCTGTCAACTTCTCGGTTCTGTAAATTCTTCAGGTTCCAATATGCTTTTTCCTTCCTCGTCAAGTTCTAGCAATATTGTTGGAACTGGGATATTTGACAACTTAAGAATGAGTTCCCACCCTGCTTTTCCATTCTTCCATTCATACCTTCCTTTGTTTATCAAATTTGGTTGGATAATTGTGCCAACCTCTACCATTTCTACAACCATATGGTCAATTTCACTCCTTTGGGCATATGGATATCTATAAGGCTTGATGTTTGGAGGAACACATCCTGGAATAAAATGAATAGCATGATCATGATAACAAATATGTGGGAGACCTTTGGGAGTCTCAAATACCTTGGAATGATTGTCCAAGACTTTTTGGAGATATGGAGAAATACATGATTTCGATGTGGGAATAGTTAGCGAACATAATTGTGCAATTATGCCTCATTGTTCTTTCTTTAGAAGCTTTGTCATTCCGTCAGAGTTGATTATCTTTCTTGGTTTCCCTGCGATACCCCTTAATTCAACTTCCTTTCCTTCTAAATAACATTTCATAAAAATTTCTTGAAAATTAAAAGCTATTGTACCCAAGGATTGTAGCCATTGGACTTCTAGTACAACATCAGCACCACCCATTGGAACGGAAAACATTGGGCTATTCAATACATATTCTCCCGTGGATAGCTTGATATTATGGCACTTTCCCAAGCAATTTATGGTTCCTCCACTTACAACCGTCACTTGACACTCTGGTGCTGGATCTAGGAAGCAATTCAAGTCCTTGGCTATATTACAATTAATAAAATTATGGGTACTACCCAAATCAATCAACACTATTACCTTTTTCTTCTTGATATTTCCTTCTATCTTTATAGTTTGAGGAGTGTTAATTCCGACGAATGCACTACAAGATATGGACGAATTCATTTCCTCTTTCTCTGGGGTTGGTTCCTGGTGAGTATCCTTTTCTTTTGATGTTTCTTGATACTTTTCTTCATGATATTTCACTATTTGAACCTTCTTCTTCTTGATATGTCCTTCTATCTTGAGAGTTTAGGGAGTGGTACTTTCTTCCAATTCTTTACAATATATGGTTGGATTCATTTCTTGATGCTCGATGTGATCTTTCACTTCTTGAACATTTTTCTTCTTGATATGTCCTTCTATCTTGATAGTTTGAGGAGTGGTAATTCTAGCCAATGCATTACAAGATATGGTTGGATTCATTTCTTCTTTCTCGATGTGATCTTTCACTTATTGAACCTTTTTCTTCTTGATATGTGCTTCTATCTTGAGAGTTTGAGGAGTGGTAATTCTTGCCAATGCTTTGCAAAGATATGGTCAGATTCATTTCTTCTTTCTCTGGGGTTGGGTCTCGGTGCATATCCTCTTCTTTTGATGTTTCTTGATCCTTTTCTTCCTCCTCTTTATACTCTATATAAAATAAATTCTTCTCAGCACACTTATGACCTTTAGTGCATTTGCTATCACAATTGTAAGAAAGCCCTTTTTCTCTTTTTTCTTCCAATTGTTGTGGTGTAACCCTTGTAGGTTGTGGAAGGCTAGAAGAAACAACACTTCCATCTTTATAGTTGTGAGGGGTAGACTTCCTTGTTGCCATAATTTTACTTTCCACTATGTAACAAATCCTTTTTACTCTTTCCAATTGTTGTGGTGTTGCTCTAAAGAAGGTGTTGCTCTTTGTATCCTCATAATGTGCTATCATTTCCTTCATGAAAATTGACCACGTAACAAGTTGTTTACGAGAACAAAGCCTTTATACCATAAAAATTGATCCAATTCAAAATATGAAAATGCAAAACATACCTTTTGTAATAGTGGTGCACCATGTAGATCAAAATATTGCTCCATCTGAAGTATCCAATTTACTGGATCCTTGCCATCAAACTTCCTCATCTTACTTTTTCTTGATTTTAGGAGCTCGATCTTGAAACGACTGTAACTCTGTACTTTCGAATATTTAAGTTTTGAAATTGTGACCTATAGTAGCCCTCTATGTCCTCTTTCCAATGCCACCAGTCTGATCCAAATTTGATTCTCCAATGAAGAGTTATGCCAAATCTCCCACAATGACTTGATTATAGACTAGTTCGGTAGAGCTAACTTGTACGATGTGCCACGTGTCACTGTTTCAACCTTTGGCTCTTAAAAATATACACAGGAAACTACAGTCCTCTTTCTTTACATTCTTACATAATTTCAATCTGATGCTTAGAGAGAAATTTATGACGATTTTCCCCAGGTCACATGTTTGGAATGTAATTCGGGAGTCTATAAAAAGACCAACTTCCTCAGATCATATCTCTGCAATTGTAGCACGAAAAGCTCTGAAATTTGGACCAGAGGTTCAGTGCGATTTCTTCTCAAATGGGTTTTTTTTGCTTCTGAAATGTCGCAGAAAAAAGTTATAGCGAAAATGCCACGAGGACCTATTTGGAGTAGCAAAACCCTAGAATCCAAAGCTCCAATACCAAATGTTATGAAACTAGCTTACAAAAAGATAGAAAAGATAGATGAACACCTTAGAAATAAGCCTCTTCGAGGAGGCAACCTCCTTTACATTACACAAATGAACAATTCTTGGATGATACAAATGAAAAGATCTCATTTCTATATATAGGAGTCTAACGGGTGATAATATAATTAGAGCCAACATAACAATAATAATGTAAGGGCACAATAATAACAATAGTGGGCTTCTATGGGGCACAATAGTAACAATATGGGGACTACATGGATACAAAAATATAATAAGGGGGTTGTACTAATAACAATAAGGGGTTACACTAGTAGTATAGGGGCCTAACATTGATGTTGATTGGCAATATCAACGAGTCAATAGCAATGGCGTTGGCAATAGCGATGGCAATTGCAATTCAATAACGGTCATGGATGGATAAGATGGGATTGTGATTTTTTTACTTCAAAAAAAATATATAATAACATATTTAGAGTATGAGTGTTAGTATATTGTAGAGTTATTTGTACATTAGTATATTGTAGAGTATGTAAACGTACACATAAGAAAAATCTAAAGTGTATATTTAATGATTGAAATAAAAAGTTTATTTACCTTGTTAAAGGAAATGATATGGTATTTATTTAAAAATTTATATAATAATATTTAATTTTAGAAAACATATATATAATTTTATATATTCTTAAAAAATAGTATATTGCATTTCAAAAATATATTGATAAATCTAATAAAGTAATTTTTTCAAATATATATTTAGAGGTCACACAGAGTTGGAACTCCCTCTGATACCATATGTAACAACTCATAATTTAAATATACAACTAATTAGATTCATTATGTGATTTATAATCAACGCACAACTATTCAACTAATTGACATAGAATTTCGAAAAACGTGAGCATAGACAGCCTACTTACAACGATGAAATTCCTTACTTGTGATTTCGCAGTTGAACACTATTTGAATCTCAATAACCACAACAAATTTTTGGGATTACTCTCCACCCAACCTTAGGCTCAACTACACATAATCTTTCTATAGCTAGTCACCCCTGAGCCCTCAGTCAATGTACTACTACCAAGGTTTCATTTGCCTCTCAACACTCTTCTCCCGAAGAATGATCATCTCCTTCCCCTCTTCGTCCATTAAATAGAACCAATTGTTCCAAAAACAAAAGGGAATTGGAAAAGGAACCACATGCACACAATCCATGTGTCAACATGCAATTTTTATTTCTTTGTTTTAAGTTTTACTTAATTCAATATTTCTTTTAATTTAACTCTTTCTTATTTTATTCATTTTCACTTTTTGTTAACCTTACTAATTTTTATTATTTTTATAATTTACATGTATATATATTTATTTACAACTTTCATTATTTATCAGTTTATTTATTTACTATTATTATATTTTCTTCATTATTTATTATTTATTTACTTATATATATTAATATTATTTATTTTAATTATTATTTATTATTTTTATTATTATTAGGGGCATTACAATAAGGATGTATGTAAGCAGTTGGAGACAGAGTTTCATAGTAGTTATGGGAGCTGAGGAGGGTGGTGATAATGTTGAGGAGTATGCATAGGCTAGTTGATTGTGCATGCCCCTTACTTCGTGGTTGTTTCGCAGTGAAGTTAGTCCCAGTGACAGGGTCAGAGGTCTGATTGAGAGTGAGGGTGTGAATTTTTGGGTTTAGGACCCAGGAAACCCAACCAGTTTTCACGCGATCAGCAGTTGCATGGTATGGATGCACAATTGGAATGCTACTTAGTTGAGGGAGGCCTCGAAGCTTGAAGAAACTTTCCTGACGAGTTGGTAACATTTGTCCCTTCAATTCACCTTCTTTGTCCTAGAGTGGTCTCTAATCAATTCGGTAGTGTATATATCTAGCTTGGTTGGTTGCTCCTAGTGAATTTTGGGGAGTTCTGCCCTGGAGGGGATTTTTTGTTCAACTATCTTGCAGGGTGTAGGAATTTGGCTGAGAGGGGTACTCAAGTTTTGGTGGCAACTAGGAGAGTTGGTAGTGGGTGGTGTCTTAATTCTACATTGTTTGAATGTTGCAACTTGGTACTTTGTGGAATTTTCTGGTTTTTCTTAGTCTCACTCCCTTTGGTGGGGAGTCTCTGCACACCAGTCTTTGCTAGTTGTTCTTGCATGAAGTGGGCAGGGGCTAGGAAAAGTAGACACTGTGGGACTTGGTGGGTGTTTACTTGGTTTAATAAAGAGTGTAAAATGATTCACCAAAGGGGTTGGGGCAGGCATGGCGGAGCTCCTCGGTGTGATATGTCGTCCCGAGTTGGTAGAGTAGTGGTCGAGCATGGTAGAGGTGGACACAATGGTGTGTCTGATGGAGAAATGGCCCAAGAATTTGGACCAGTGCTTGGGCTAGCAACCACCTCTCCCTCCTTGGAATCAATAGCTAGTTAGCTCCAATTGGTCATGGAAGACTTGGGAGAGATGAGGCAACAACGACATGAAGATAGAAATGAGTTGATCACATTTTTGAATGACATCTAATACAACCAATGGGTCATGATGGATAGGATGGATTCTATCTAGTGCAGCCAATGACACATAGTGGAGCGGTTGGACCAAATTGACGAAAGCATCGATCGCTTGGAATACCATGCTCATGATGGAATTTGACCCCTAGACCCCCCAGATGTCGGGCAAGGCCTCACACCTCCAAGAAATTTCTGATAATGATTTGTTTTGTTTGTAATCCCGAATTTTTCTGGTGTATCGGTGTTTATGACTTGAGTTTTGGATGTAATGTATGACACTTTGGTTTTTGTTTTCACATAACTCTCCTAGCTAATAAATCCAGTCAAAATGCAACAAGGAGAGCAAGACAAAAATAACAAATTAAATGTAATTTTTTGAACAAATAATAAAATCTTTTTGCCAAACAAAAAAACACAAACTTAATAAGAATTTGCTTAAAATTATTACTCATAAAAATTCTATTATATTGTAATTACTAAATAAAAAATTATTAAGAAAAAAAAAAACAAAAAAATAATTCGTATTAAAAATAAAAAATAATACAACTTCAAAACTATATTTATATTTATTGTATTATAGAAAATAAAAACTAGATTTTTAAAAAAATAATAAAAAATAAAACATATATATATATTAGTATTTCCTGCTGCTAGCTAGAATATTCATCCAAACGAATATTTGTAGTATTTAAGTATCTTTTCTTGAAAACCAAATATTTTATTAATGAGCCTATATTGTCTTATATTTCTATTAGTTATAGAATAAGTTGATAGTAAAGACTAAATAGATATCAATTACATATTTTTATTAGTTATAAAATAATATATTTCTAATCGAGTTTAGGCTCCTGTGATTCATATTTACAAAATAAAAAAATCAGTAATAATCACATCAAGGAATATTTGTCAACGCGTTTAGAACTAACCAATGTTTAGTGTGGTTTATCATCACCACAAGATGAAGAATTAGATAGATAGAGATATCCTTTGGCTATAAAAAAACACTTACTTTTGACTGGGTAAAAAATAGGTGAAGAATTAAATTGATCATAATTTAAATAATTAAGTGAAATGTATATAAATAGATATTAATATTATCTTTTCCTTTTCTTACCTAAAATTTGATTTTTTTTACTTAACTAAAAAATTAATCTTCTAATAATAATCTAAATAATTAAATATATATAACTTAAAATCCTAGATTCCAAGCTAACTTTTGACTTGACTAAGAATTATGAGAAATATATATATATATATATATATATATATATATATATAGGGATGAAATATTAGGACACATTTCATAAATTGAGGCTAGGGATTATTATCAAAGTAAAGGAAATTTATTCTTATTACAAAGCTTAATAAATAAGAAAGTCGACTAAATTATAAATTCGTAAATCAAAATAAATTAAGATCCATAAAAATATAATATATAAAATATAAAAAGGAAAAGGGAAACAAAGAGGAATGAATAAACCCAAAGGGAGAAAATAGAAGAAACCAAAATGAAGGAAAAAATGTGAAAATCTGGGCACTAAACTAAGAAGGAGAAAACCTGAGAGAGATCCAACAACTACTAATTTTCCATCCGTCATCCCTGTTTAGATTAATAGATCTCCTCATGTCATCTTTGATGACGAAGGCAGTTTCTAACTTCACTTTTTATAATAAGGGCAATTCTGTAATAGTCACTAAATACAAAGAAAAACATAATAAATATATTCATGTTGATAATAAAGTATAGAAAATGTTAACACATTTGAACACATGTTAAGGTACAATTGGATCCGACATGTGTTGGAGGAATGTTAACACATTTGAACTCGGTGGTAAATAACGTGTTCAAATAATTCCTCCAACACATGCCAGATCCAATGGTATCTTAAGTCAATGTGCTTGGTTTTTGAATGAAATGCTGGGTTTTTCGCCAAGTGAATGGCACTCTGACTATCACAATATAACACATACTTGTCCTGCTTTATTCCTATCTCTCCTAGGAATCGCTGCATCCACAACATCTCTTTACAAGCTTCTGTTGTAGCTATGTACTCTGCTTCTGTTGTAGAGAGGGCTACTATTCTTTGTAGCCTTGACACCCAAGATACTGCTGCACCTGCAAATGTATACAAATAACCTTTAGTGGACATTTTGGTATCCATATCTCCAACCATATACGCATCTGTAAATCCTTCAAACACAGTCTCATCATGACCAAAACATAAACAATAATGACTAGTACCCTTGAGATACCTCAAAATCCATTTTACTGCTTGCCAATGTTGTTTGCCTAGATCGGCAAGGAACCTACTCACTACTCCCACTGAATTTGCAATCTCTGGTCATGTGCATACCATGGCATACATCAAACTGCCAACCGCTGAAGCATAAGGAATCTTGCTCATCTCTTCTTTCTCCTTGTCATTACTAGGACATAACTCAGTGCTCAGCTTGAAGTGGGCTGCAAGGGGTGTACCAATTGGCTTGGCATCCTTCATATTAAACCTGTCAAGCACCTTCTTGATATATTTTTCTTGTGACAGCCACAACCTTTTGTTTTTCCTGTCACGCATAATATGCATGCCCAATATCTGTTGTGCTAGTCCCAAATCCTTCATTGCAAATTTGCTACCCAAATCTTTCTTCAACCTATTGATTTTATTCTTATCATGCCCAACAATCAACATGTCATCCACATATAACAATAATATGATATACTTTCCTTGATCATACCTCTTGATATAGACACAATTGTCAGCTTCCAACCTCCGAAAACCATGTTCCAACATGAATGAATCAAATTTCTTGTACCATTATCGAGGTGCCTGTTTCAACCCATAGAGACTCTTCTTCAACCTACAAACAAGGCCTTCTTTGCCTTTTTCTATGAAGCCTTTTGGCTGCTCCATATAAATTTCTTCCTCCAATTCACCATGAAGGAATGCAGTTTTTATATCTAAATATTCACATTCTAGGTCTAAAGCAGCAACTAGACCAAGAATGACTCTAATGGATGACATTTTAACAACAGGTGAGAAAATTTCAGTGAAGTCAATACCTTCTTTTTGGGCAAAACCTTTCACCACCAGCCTTGATTTATACCTCTCCTTCTTTTCGTCACCTTCATGCTTAATATTGTACACCCATTTGTTTTGTAGAGCCTTTCTACCTTTTGGGAGATTTACCAACTCCCAAGTTTTATTTTCCTCCGAAGAGTTCATTTCTTCTTCCATTGCTTTCTTCCATTCTTTATTGTGCTCGACTTTACAAGCTTCTTGAAAAAAATTAGGTTCACCTTCATCAGTCAACAAAATATAGTTTGAAGGAGGATACCTTTGTGAAGGCTTATGAGGCCTAGAAGATCTGCGAACCAACTGTGGTGGTGCATTATCAGGTTGAATCTCCTATAAAGGTTCCTGTAAGATTCCTTCTTCTTGTTGTTCATCATTTTCCACTTGTTGTTCTTCATGCTCCTGAATTTGCTGTTCATTTTCTTGTATTGGTGGTATGTTTTCCTGCTGCTCTTCAAACCTGTCAATAACCTTCTTGACCTCCAACTCTCCTACAGTCCTCTTGAACATTTCTGACTCATTAAATATAACATCCCCGCTTCTAATAATTTTATGTTTGACTCAATCCCATAGACGATAACCAAAATCTTCATCCGCATATCCAAAAAAAATTCATTTCATAGATTTATCATCTAGCTTAGTTCTATTTTCTTTGGGAATATGTACGATGCTTCACATCCAAAGATTTTCAAGTGAGAATAATTCAAATTCTTACCAGTCCAAACTTCTACAGGGATATCGTCATCCAAGGCTGTAGTTGGAGATCTATTTATGAGGTAGCAAGCCGTCTTGACTGCTTCAGTCCAAAAATTCTTCTCCAAACTAGAATTGGACAACACACTTTGCACCTTTTCCATAATGGTGTGATTCATCCTTTCTGTGACACCATTCTGTTGAGGAGTACCAGGCACAATCTTCTCATGCTTTATGCCAAACTTGTTACAATATTCCTTAAATGCATTTGAGCAATATTCTCCACCATTATATGTTCTTAAACACTTCAGCAATTTGTTAGTCTCTCTTTCAACAACAACATGGAATTTTTGAGATATTCCAAACACTTCACTTTTATTTTTCATAGGATATATCCAAACCTTCCTGGATGCATCATCTATAAATGTTACAAAATATGATGCTCCTCCTAATGATTTGATGTTAACAGGCCCAAACACATCTGAGTGTACCAATTCTAACACATTTTTCTTTCTGCCATGACCACCTCTAAGGAATGAAACCCTTCTTTGTCTACCATATATACAATGCTCACAAAGATCAAGATTGTAGGATTTCAAACCTGGCAATAAATTTTTACCAACAAGGATTTTTAAGCCCTTCTCGCTCATGTGACCCAAACGCTTATGCCACAGATCTGTTGAATTTCCTTCTTTTGTGACAGCAGCCAAATTTGATTTTCCTATCAGTGTCTTCAATGTGTATAATGTTCCTGTCTTGGGTCCTTTGGCCACGACTAATGCACCTTTTCTAGTTTTCTAGCCCCCTTTTCCAAAGCTTGTCGAATAGCCTTCATCATCCAATCGTCCCATAGAGATTAAATTCGTGCACATTTCTAGTACATGCCTGAACTATTTCAACAATATATCTTATCCATCTTTCATCTTGATCTGGACATCTCCCACTCCAACAATACTGCAAAAATGATTATTCCCCGAATGCACTCTACCATAATCACCAGGATTATATGAAACAAAACTATCTTTGCATGGGGTTACATGGTGAGATGCCGCAAAGTCAAGGATCCAATCAAAGCTACTGTTAGATGTATATACACATGAATCCTCTATTGAAACAATAAACAACACATCACGATATGTAGCTATAGCAGTAGTCTCACCTTCATTTGTGTTGGATGACTTGTGATTTGTACTAGACGGTCTCTGATCTTTTTGTCCTTTCTTCCAAAATCGACATTCTTTCTTCATGTGCCCGAGTTTGCCACAATGAAAGCAGATGATTCTGCCTCTCCTTGATTTTGATCGGCCTCTCGATCTTGATCACCCTTACCGGCCTCGATCCATTCTCCTACCACGATCAGCTAGAGCTAGAGCCTCTCCTCCCTAGTTTTCCGCAATTGAATTGCGTCGCAACTCCTCATTCATTAAACTGTTGTTGACATCATCAAACTTCAAGGTCCCTATAGTTGCTGAAGTGCTCATAGCTACAATTAAATTTTCCCAGCTATCTGGCATAGAACACATTAGCAAAATAGCTCTAATTTCATCATCTAAAATGATTTTAACAGAGGCAAGTTGATTAGTAATAATATTAAATGCATTCAAGTGCTCAGCAACTAAAGCACCCTCCTTCATTTTGAGATTATAAAGCTTCTTCATCAAGAACACTTTGTTTGATGTCGTGTTCTTCTCATATAGATCAAGGAGCTTCTTCCATAATCCTTTATCTGTCTTTTCTCTGGACACATTGAAATACACATTCTTTGCTAAATATTGGTGGATTGTTGCAATCACCTTTCTATCTAGCATATTCCACTCTTCATTTGTCATTTATGAGGGTTTCTTTGTTCTGCCCTCAATCGGCAAATACTGATCCTTTAAAATCAGTATATCCTCCATCTGTGATTTCCATAGGTCAAAGTTAGCCACGCTTAACTTCTCCATATTTGTAACTGTTGTCTCCATTTTCAATCAAATTCATGCCCCAAAACACAAAAACTCCACTTAAAAATAAAACTTTAATTATTACTCTTTCTCCTTTTAAAATTCCCTTTTCAAAATTCCTGCTCCTTTTGAAAATATACTTTTCAAAATTCCAACATATAATTATATATGTTTCATAATAAATATAAAAACATATATAATGTTTTAACCTTTTCACATTTCACACATACATATGTTGGTTTGAGAAAAAACTTGACATATATGTGCAAGCTTGATGTGAAAAAAAAAAACTTACAAACACCAGGTTTCAACTCCAAACTCCACGAATCTCCACGTTTCAAACTCCAGCAACACGTTTCAACATAGATCCACGACCTTGTTTTTCTTGCAGCAACTATCTTTTAGTTCCAGCATTCCTCAACTATTTCCTGGACAGATCCTTCAACAGCTCGAGGGGTAACAACCAACGTTTTAACGAACGCCTCCAGAGTAAGGCGATGGCACTAAGAAGCTTGCACAATGGATATTCAACCCTAGCTCTGATACCAATTGTTAGACCAAAGCATACATAACACATAGCGGATTTATACTCGAAGACAGACAAATGGAGAAACAACAAGATTACTTAATAAAAAACAGCGAAATATATAAAACAATCACTGGAGAACAGAAATCACTTTGCATTACGTAATAGGCCTGGACCTTGGCTTACTTGCTTTCCTTGGCCAGAGAAATTACAAATTTATAGAAGCAAAAGAAGGATCTAGAATCCTGTATCTGATTCAGATGGAGATCTGGAATGATCTAGAAACTAATGGCGGTGTAGAAATATCTAGAATCCTGCATTTGATTCTAGAAACTACTGGCAGTGTAGAAGGATCTAAAATCCTGCATGAATTTGGTTTCACACTTAACAACTTGAGTATGTATTAATATCCCTCATTTGAGTATGTATTAATATCCATCATTTCTGGGCGCTTGCATTTCCAGTTCTTTCGAAATGGTACGAGGATGGAGGATGGCTCTATACCATTTGGCTAAATATTTCTATTGATAGTTTTATGTAGCAATCGTTAATGTTGGTTGATACTTCGGTTTTTATATGCTTTTGATTATGTAGGACTTTTATAGTATTCGATGATGATAGAGGGACATCTCTTTTTAGAGATCAGGTCATTGTATTGGGATGCAACTATCTACCATGGACTTTAGAATGGCTATGGTTATATTTTTTATGTTAGTTCATTAAGTCTGTAGATATAGCTTATGGCTGATGGTAACAATTATGGACTATATTACACCATGAAATGGTTTTCAATGTAATGAATATTAGTGTTTTTTTCTTTATAAAAAAATGTATTAATATCCATCATCTATTTATTCTTCCTAAGAAGGAATTTTGGGGAATTTAGCTCCACCCAAAGAAACGGCTAATGATGCTAATACCATGGCACAAACTCCTCCTAATAGCCTGCACCTCCCTCTTCTTACCACTTATTCCTGCACAGGCCGATGAGGATCATCCACACACCACTTTCATCTTCGACGGATTTAACGGAACCCACCTGATCTTGGAAGAGGAGGCTTTTGTCATCGGCTCCAAATCTGTGCTTGCTCTCACAAAGCAATCACATTTTATGATCAGTCGTGCGCTCTATTCAATTCCCGTGCAGATGAAAAGAAATGAGACTCGTTTCTCCTTTAGCACTACCTTCGTTTTTTCCATTGTGCATCCTCCCTCTAACGACGGAGGACATGGACTAGCCTTCTTCATGATGCCCCACAAATCTCCCATTCGCGTTATGGCGTGCCAGTCTTTGGGCTTGTTAGACCTCACCAGCAATGGGCAGCCATACAATTACTTATTTGCAGTGGAGTTCGATACGACCAAGACTCTGGAATTCAATGATCCCGACAACAACCACGTGGGTGTAGACATCAACAACCTCATCTCGGAGAAGACCGTGCATGCCAGTTATTAGGATGGTGTGGAAAGCTTCCATGGACTAAGCCTAAAGAATGGACAGAACGTACAGACCTGGATCGATTACAATCATCCTCAAAGCCGCCTCAACATGACCATCACGTTGGTCGGCTTGCCGAGACCGCACAGGCCATTAATATCTATGAAAATTGATCTTCACAGTGTTCTAAAAGAGAAGATGTTAGTGGAAGGCCATTACGTTATGGTGTGGAGCTTCACCAACGAAGGCACGGCGCCGCCCATCAATGTGTCGCGTCTCCCTTCACTTGCTAACATGTATTCCAAACGTCTGGACCCGAGATTCATAGCCGATGTCACTGTGGCCACCTTGGTTCTCTTCACGCTGGGGATTCATAGTCGACGTCACCGTGGCCACCTTGGTTCTCAAAAGAGATAAAAACAGGGAAACGATCGAAGAATGGGAGGAAGAGTACTGGCCCCATAGATTCACTTACAACGAGCTCAGCATCGCCACCAGCAGATTCCGGGGTGATAATGTTTTGGGACAAGGGGGTTTTGCCAAAGTTTACAAGGGCATCCTCCCCAGCAGCAACCAAGAAGTCACAGTGAAGTGCATAACGAAGGAGTTCATGGAGGGAATGAAAGGGTTCGTCGTAGAGATCTCGAGCATGAGGCGTCTACAACACCGGAATATGGTCCATCTCCGAGGCTGGTGCTGGAGGGAAAAATAATTATTCATAGTTTACGACTATATGACTAACGAAAGCTTGGATAATTTGATATTTGGAAACCCAACCATAGTCTTGTCGTGGCCTCGGCGGTACGCGATCCTGAAAGGCGTGGTAGTAGGACTATTGTATATGCACGAGGGATGGGAGAAAATGGTCATCCACAGAGACATCAAGGCAAGCAACGTACTTCTAGATTCTGAGCTGAATGGGCCTCGCTCGACTGCATGATCAGAGCGAGAATCCTTGGACGACTCATGTGGTCGGAACATTGGGGTACATAGCGCCGGAGCTCATATACACGGGGAAGGCCACTCCCAGCTCAGATGTATTCAGTTTTGGGGTTCTTCTGTTGGAAGTGGCATGCAGGAGGAGGCCCATGGATCTATCAAAGGACGCCAAGCAAACGATTTTAGTGGAATGGGCATGGGAGCTGTACAGCGAGGAGAGGCTGCTGGAGGCATCGGATACAAAGCTGGGGAAGGACAAATATGATGTGGGCGAGACGGAGAAGGTGTTGAAATTGGTGTTGTTGTGTTGTCACCCAGAGCTAGAGAACACGCTGCGCATGCGCCATGTTTGCCAAATACTGGAAGGTGAAGCCAATATATTCATCTTATAATAATAATTGAGTAATTTGAAACAAGTCCTTAGAACATCTCAAAGGGGAAGAAAAATTGGCTTGGTTGTCATTTAGATTCATTATGAATCATTTTACCCATGGAATGGATATATGTATGTATGTATCTATGCTAATGAAATTTTAAATTTAACAAATTTTCATCTATTCAAGATTTTTGAAATACCAAAACATTGTCAAATATATTAGATTAAATAGTTTCAATGTATCCACATGATTGTTAAATACGCATAGTTAACTTAGCATATTAGAAGTTAGCTACAAAAGAATTATTGTTATATGTACAAAATATTAAATGATGCTTCTTCATTGGTTGGATTTGGAGTTTTGAATGATTTGATATACGCTAATGAAATCACATCAAAGCATGAAGAAGAATCTATGAAACTTTTTGTTTCCCAAAAATTATCATGCCAAAGGATTTCACAGTAAACGATTTGTGTTGTACCTTGAAGGATTGTAGAGACATGGATACCTTGAAGGTCCCCACATAGGCACAAGACCTATCTGACAAATGAGTGATTAGGGAAATCGATGAATATAATTAAATTTATAAGGTACTCTAGAGGAATTTAAATGCTCTTAAATTTCCACTTGATGTGAGAAAACCATTGGCAAGGTCTTTCACTCTAATATCTTATAATTACACCTATTATGGTCAAGTTTAGAGGTTATTTGTGGCCCAAAAAATGTGGAATGTTTGTGATTGTATTAATCTCTTCTTGATGATATTGTCATTGAAAATTGATTACACTTTATTAAACATTGTATTGAGTGGAATTTTACTTTGAAGCAGGATGTTAAGACCCTAGCCAAGATTCCCTAGTTCTTGGCCCTTGGGTTTTACAAGGAAAATATTATCTTTTTTTTGTAAGTTTGGTAGGACTACATCTTCATGATGTCCAACTTCTCACCCCGATTGGGGGGATAACACAATTATTGAACCCAAGGCTTATGGTTCCCTGAGACTTCATTTCCACGGCCATTGACAATTGAGCTACCCCAAACGGAAATTGAGGGTGTTACAGAGTCGTATCAGAGCATGGATCACCCCTTGGACTAGATGGGCAGTGTGTGTTGGTCATGCATACATGTTGATTACATATGTGTATCAGAGAAGGAAGAAATAAGGATTTTCAAAGAAGATAATGACCGAATCATTCAATCACAAGAGAGACTTACTAGGGCATAGGAGAAACAAGCAGAGGTTAATGCGGTGATCCTTTAGAGCTTGTTAGACTTGCAGAGACATGGACCACTTATAATCATTCACGGTCACGAGGATAGGACTAATGGATCATATGGTAGCAAGCCACATGCTGGGAACAAGTTGGATAGCGATGACACGGTCAGATATGGAAGATTCTTGGATACACCCGATAGATGAGGATTTGACATGGGATTTACTCTAATTCTGGTTCAGACAGGTATCATGGTCATCATCATTATCATCCTTACAAGAGGACTCACAGGGGATATTTTCTGTATGGGTTCAAGAAATAAAAGCCACCTACATTTTATGGGGAAATGAAGAAGTCACAGGATGCTGAAGCATGGTTGCTTGGGATGAACAAGTTCTTTAGGTTGCATGATTACTCAGCAAACATGAAGCCTAGGATAACGACATTAAGTCTTAAAGGTAAATCAAATATCTGGTGTGAATATGTAAATAATGTCAGAGGTATTCATGAAGAGGAGTTGACTTAAAGTGAGTTCGAGAGACTATTCAGGAAGAAGTATCTATCCAAGAGATACTATAACGACAGGGAAAAAGAGTTCTCTGAGATAAAGATGGGATATATGACCGATGAGGTGTACACTAGAAAATTATTGGAGTTATTGAGGTATGTGCCTTACCTCAAGGAGGAGAAGGCCAAGATACAATGATTCATCAGTGGGTTGTTGGTAGCATTCAAGGACAAGATTGAGTTTGATGAGCCTAGATCATTCGAGGAGGCCATCCAGAAGCTAAAGAATTATATTGAGCAATCAAAGCATAGATCTAAGATGATGCCAAACTAGAAAGCTAATGAAAATAATAAAGGAAAATGGGACAAGAAGCGAACAAGACCTTAATATACAAGTAACAAAGAGAATGCAGCACCACATAATAAGTCCAATGCATCTAATACAGGACATGGATTTCGGTTTGAGGAGCAGAATGAGGGTGAAGGTTGGAAACCTTTACAGTGTTGGAATTGTGGTGGAGAGAATCGTAGGAGAGATTATCCACAACATCAAGGTGGTAGACCGCAGATCTATAGTGCACAATAAGTGCAGATAGTGGGGGATGTAGGAAAAATCATTCCATGGATCTATGCAACATTAGAGAACATGTAGGAAGATCACCAAGCATCTATTATTGAGATGGACGGTAAGCTTTTTGATCAATTTGTTTTTCTTTTTATTGACCCTGGATCTAATTATAGGTATGTTAACCATGACCTGGTGGATAAGTGTGGTTTGAATAAAGAAGTGCATGCAGAATCTTGGTTAGTGCAGTTGGCTATAGGCACAAAGAAGAGAGTTCATCATTGGGTAAGAGATTATGCATTTTAGTTGAGTGGTATCCCTACATCAACACATTTGAATGTACTGGCGTTGGGATCATATAATATGTTGTTGGGCATGGACTGCTTGTATCTTCATAGGACCAAGGTGGATTGTTATGACAAGGCTATTGAGTGTCTGGATGACAATGGGGAACAAAGAGTCTTGTAGGGTAAGAAGAAGGCAACATCAATTAGAATGGTGACAAGTATGCAGGTGAAGCACAATCGTAGGAAAGGGTGTGTGTTATTCACAGTGCATATTTCCAATGAAAAAGGTAAGTAATTTGAGGATACAAATGTCTTGAGCAGGTAGTCTGTTTTACAACAGTTTCGGGATGTGTTTCTGGAAGATATTTTAGAGTTTTTGCCTCATAGGGAAGTGGAATTTTCTATTGAGATGGTATCAGGGGAACCGCCAACATTAAAGGCACCTTACAATATGAGCACACCAGAGTTGGTGGAGTTGAAGTTACAATTGAAGGAAATTCTTGACAAGGGATACATTAGGCCAAGTGTATTGCCTTGGGGTGGACCAGTGTTTCTTCTGAAGAAGAAGGATGTTTCTCTCAGGTTATGCATTGATTATAGGTAGTTTAACAAGGTGACCATAAAAAATAGTTATCTGTTGCTGAGGATTGATGATTTGTTTTACTAGTTGAAGGGAGACACAGTGTTCTTGAAGATTGATCTAAGATCAGGATACCATCAGGTATGCATTAAGGAAGAGGACATCTACAAGACATCTTTCCAAACCAGGTATGGGCATTATGAGTTTGTTGTAGTTCCATTTGGTTTGACTAATGCTACAGCTATTTTTATGTGCCTGATGAATAGTGTGTTGCATCCTTATTTGGATAAGTTTGTTATTGTATTCAATGATGATATATTGGTATATTCTAAGAATGAAGAAGAACATGCCAAACATTTAGTATTATTGAGATTGTTGAGAGAGCATCAGTTGTATGCTAAGCTTAACAAATGTAGTTTCTTCCAGATAGAGGTACATTACTCGGGACATGTGGTTTCCAAGGAAGGCGTAGCAGTGGATCTAAAAAAGATAAGAGCTATCATTCATGGGGTTAACAGGTTACTACAAGAGGTTCATGAGGAACTTCTGATAGATTTCTTATCTTATTACGTTGTTGCAAAGAAAAAGTAATAAATTTGAATGGACAGAGGAATGTGTAGCCAATTTTGAGCAGTTAAAGTAGTTGTTGACAAATTCTCCAGTTCTTAAGATCGTAGATCCAAAAAAAGAGTTTGTGGTATGTATGGTTGCTTACAAGAGAGGGCTCAGTGGAGTCCTTATGCGGGAAGGACAGATAGTAAGCTATAAATCAAGGAAACTTAATGAGCACAAGTAGGATTATCCAACACATGATCTTGAGTTGGCAACGATCATCCATGCTTTGAAGATATGGAGGCACTATCTTCTTGGCAGTCAATTTATCTTGATGAGTGATCACAGTGGATTGAGGTATCTATTTGACCAACTAAATCTGAATGCCAGACAAGCTAGATGGTTGGCCATGATCAGTGAGTTCAACTTTGAGATCAGGTACATTAAAGGTAAAGATAACATGGTTGCAGATGCTCTTAGCAAGAAGATATAGGTAAATCACATAGCAACTATGAGTTCTTATGGGACATATTTATAGGATCAGATCTTGCAGGAAGGACACTAGGATGATTGGTATAGGGAGCTTATGCACATGTTACAATAGGGTATAGGTGATCAGGATGTGGACTATCATCTTACAGTAGATGGTTTGGTAAGATTTAGGCACAGGATATATGTGTCGAAAAATAGTGAGCTCAAGAATATTATCTTAAGGGAATTCCATGCTAAATCATATTCAGGTCACCCAAGATATCAAAAGACGTTGACAACATTGAAGAAGTTCTACTATTGGTTGAACTTGAAGAAGGAAGTGGCAGATTTTGTGGCTAGATGCTTGGATTGTCAATATGTAAAAGCAAAGTGTAAGAATCCAGGTGGTCTACTACAACCGATTCTGATTCCAAAGTGGAAATGGGAGGTCATTTCCATGGATTTCATTACAGTTTTTCTGAGGACATCTAGACAACATGATTCTATTATGGTTGTGGTTGACAGGTTGACAATGGTAGCACACTTCATTGTAGTGAAGTTTACATATTCAGCTAATGATGTAGCACAAGTATTCATCAGTGATGCAGTGAGGTTACATGGTGTAGTGAATAAAATTGTGTGAGACAGGGATGCCAATTTCACTTCTAGATTATGGGAGGACTTACTTGCAGGTTTGGGTACAAATTTGGCATTCAGCACAACTTATCATCCATAGATAGATGGAAAGAGAGAGAGGGTCAATAGGATATTGGAGGATATGTTGAGGATGTATGTGATGCATCATCCACGGAAGTGGGAAGAGTATATTACACTATTTGAGTTTGCTTAAAACAATGGGTACCAGGAATATTTGAGGATGAGTCCGTTTGAGGCATTGTGTGGGTGGAATTGTAGTAATCCCATAAGTTGGAGTGATCTAGTGAATAGGTTATTGATTGGACCCGACATGTTGGTAGAGATGGAATATGAAATGCAGGTAATCAAGAAGAATCTGAAGGAAACATAGGATAGATAGAAGAGTTATGCAAATTAGAACAGGTTGTTTAAGGAGTTACAGGTTGGGGAATAGGTGTACTTATACATCAAGCCCAAGAAGAGCTCCTTGAGGATTGGATCATGTGCTAAGCTAGCACCTCAGTTTTATGGACCTTTCAAGATTCTTAAGAGGATTGGACCAGTAGCCTATCAAATTTCACTACCTCCGACATTGAAATTCCATGATGTTTTCCATGTCTCATTTCTTAAGAAGTATGTTAAATATGTTGATCATGTGATGGACTAGTTTGTATTGCATGTGGAACCAGGAGGGGAATTTTAGTCGAAACCTCAGTGCATTTTTCAAACAAATATGTTCATCCTCCAGAACCCAAAACTCGAGTAGGTTAAAGTGCAGTGGAAGCACTTTAGTCCCGATGAAGTTACATGGGACATGATGGATCATATGCGGGCCATGTATCCTTCTCTATTCGTTGGTTGAGCGCATGTTTTTGGCATATGTTTTGGTGTGATGTTTGGTATAAATGTATATGTATATGGATGTAAATACTACCACAAGTTGTGTTATAAAGCTCCAATAAGCAGTATGGGTGTCATGTTGTTATGTTTGTCATGTGGTTATGTTTCTCATGTTGGTTTTCTTCTCAATAGGATGATCATTGTAAATACTGCAATGAGCTAAGTTATAAACCTCCATGGGAAATATGTTTTGTTTTTCAAAATTATTGTTGGTTGTAGGCATCATTGAACATCGATGACGGTGTTCCCCAAAGGGGGAGGGTTCTGTAACAACCGTGGTCAAAAATCCATGTAATAAAGTTAATAAAGGAAAAATAATAACCATGGTCATGGGACATGTATTCCAAGATGAATGTTGGGAAAAAACATAGTGATGGGGATCACTTGTGATTAATTATTGGCTATGGAAATTGGCAAAGGAAATGGTAAAGGATTTGGAAAGGAAAAGTGGCATTAATTGGAATTTTATTTATGAAATTAAAGGAAATTAGGAGAAAAGGGAGGTGAAAGGTCATAGGTTGCATGTGAGGAGGAAAATGAAGGAAAAATAATGGAAAATGAAGAAAATATAGGCCTCATTAATAAAAATCTTATGAGGATTAGTTTTTAGCTTTTTGCTAGTTTAGTTTTGGAGCTCTCATTTTGTACTCTCTCTCTCATACTCTTGGACACTTAGAGTTTTCTTGGAGCACTCTTGGAGGAGTGCAACATACTTGGGATTTGGAGCAAGAAGGAAAAATAAGAGCAGGAAATCACAAGAGGACATCGAGATCAACAACTACAATGGGTTTTTCTTGTAGGTACTGAGTCACATGTATGATTTCTTTGCTAGTTTTGGCATGGATGGCACATGCATGTGGTTTCTTGGTTAGGATTTTTCATTGGCATGGAGGATTTCCTAGATTAATGGTGGATTTTCCTATCCTTTCCATTTCCTGGATAGCCATGGTGTTATGGGTGTCTTTCCTTTTATTTTATGGTTGGTTCTCATGTTCCTTATGACAATGGGTTGAGTTACTAGTTCCTAGAAGCCTTCGCTGGATAAGTTCTCTAGAAGCCCTGTAATAGCTTGGGTTGAGTTATTAGTCCTAGAGCCCTGGTTGGAAAAAATCACTGGAAGCCCTTGGTGGGTTGAGTTACTAGTCCTGGAAGCCCTGGTTGGGAAAACGCTCTGGAAGCCCGACACTATGGATTGAGTTACTAGTCTTGGAAGCCCTGGTTGGAACAAAAGCTCTAGAGCCCTAGACATATTGGGTAGATACAAATATGGTGATGGTTAGTTAGGTCTAACTGTGAGGTGGAATCACTGGTTGAGGGTTGAGGTGGTTTGCCCTCTGGAAGCCTTAGTTTTGTTTTCTTTGATTTGTTCCATGAGATCCCACATTCATGCTTAGAATATGGCACGAGGGTGATTGGCTGAAAGAAATATTTGGTTCAGCCAATCTATGGTCGGGTGGTACGTGGAAGTCCTAGACCTGGTTGCATTTTTCATATGTTAATAATAGCTCCTATCCTCTTGTATTTGATGGGTAAATATACTTGTTCATATGTTGTTTTTATGGTTGTTATATATTTTTTATTTACGTTGAATATATGTTGGTTCTGATGATGTTCTATGATAGTCTTGATGTATGGATCTCCTCATGTTTTGATTAGAAAATGAATGAACAATGAATATATGACCTAATATATGATAATACAACTATTTTTATAAGGAATCAATGCTTCCTTACAAATCATAGATTAGTATGAGACCCCTATGCTCACATCTGTTGTTATGACCTGTATATGACATATATGTGATATGTTTGACGAAATTCCTTTCATGGCTAGAAGGGTCCCATTCAATTCATTGATTAAATTTTTGCATTAGTATCTGTGTTTCTATGTTATTTATAATTTCTAGAAGTTTCATGAAATTTTATGAAGTGGCCTGAGCCTTGGCCCTGAAAATTGGCACAGAATCTGCGGTCGCTGGCACAGAACTACCTGAAAAATGCCAAAATTGCTTGGATGCCTTGTTGTGGGAGCGACTGGAGGGTCCCAATCGAATGCATGCCTTGTCATGGGAGAAACTGAGGCTCTAGGGCAGTGAAAAAGAAATTTTCCTCAGGGGTTGGTCACCTGGAAGGGTTGGTTGGCTCCTGAAGGTTTTGTAGCATGTGTTGAAGGTCAAAGTCCTTTTTTTTATTGATTCCACTTCCTTAATTATACATGGGGAGTTGAATCACATCATAGTATTCTCTTGTCACATGTTTACCCTAACAAATTGGTTAAGTTGGGTAAATGTGGGATGATGGTGTTACAAGTTTCTTCCTTGAATCCTTGGAGACATGGAAATAAAACTAAATCTCCAAAAATTATGAAATGAGACACATGAGGATTTCTCCTAGAGAAATCTTCCTCTGGTGTGATCATGCCAAGAATACTGTGAGGACTCTGGTTATGTAAGTAGACCGTGGTGTTGCATGCTTCTGCCCATATATGCAATGGAAACCCCTAATCATGCAGCATGGCCCTTGCTTATCCCACTATTCTCTTGTTCTACCCTTGAGCTACCCCATTCTGTTGTGGGTTATGGGGTGTTTTCAACTCTCTTTGAATGCATTCTTTCGCATAGGAATCTTTGACGGCATGCGAAACAAATTCACCTCGATTGTCTCTCCTAAGATCCTTCACCTTCTTCCCAATATCCTTCTCCATCAGTGCCTTGAATTCAAAAAACTTGGAGGAAACTTCATCCTTCTTCAACATGAAGAAGATCCAACACTTTTCAAAGAAATCATCAATAAAAATAACATATTACTTATGTCTTGTTGTGGAGGCTATAGAAAAGGGTTAACAAACATAAGAGTGGACTCGCTCCAAGATTTCATCTACTCTACTCTCACGATCATGGAAAGTGGATTTAGCATATTTCCCCAATGTGCAACCCTTGCAGATGTCCCGTTGGTCAAGGGAGCCTTTAGGGAGGTTGAGGGTAATTTGTTGCATGATCTTTAAGGCACCATGGTGTAGATAACATAATATCCTATGCCAGAGTTCACCAATATCTCTACTTGGAACTTTATCAGCCTTGATGCTCAATGTAGCACAATCTCCCACCTCTAGTTTGTATAGGTTCTTCAGTCGAACCCCGATCTCCTTCACCTGCACAGTATCTATGTGTCTTGGAAAGGCTTTCCCTTTACTGAAAATTACATCATAGCGATGATCGTCCAAAACTTCTACAAAGATTAGGTTCTTTTTCAACCCAGGTACAAACATAACATCTTTGAGGGGAAGAGGAGAGGTTTTCTCCCTCTCAAAGGTGGCAATACCAATTCCTATTACATTGTACCTCCCATCATCCCCCATTTTGGTATGCATCTACAGATCCTTCTCCTCCAGGCTACTGAAAAATGCCTTGCACCCTTTCATATGTAATGAGGCACCAGAATCAAGGTACCACACACTCCCCATAATAGTGCTAGCCATGCATGCTATTGGGGTGAAGTCTAATTCGAATTATGAAGCCATTACTTCACCTGTTGCTCCTCTTCAAGGCTTCCTAGTAGACTTCTTGTGTGGACATTTTGTTGCATAGTAAATGAACTTGTGGCAGTGGAAGCACATGATCTTGCACAAGTCTTTCATCTTGCCATTATTTTGGTTGGATTCAAGATTGCCTTGGTTCTTCTTCCCCTTTCGAACCAAGGCAAAATTTTCTTCATCCTATGCTCTAGATGAAGTTCCATCCTGCTTACTTCTCCTGAACTCTTCTTGAACCAAATCGGACCACAACCATTCCCAATTTGGTAATTTTTCCCTTCCATTCATAGAGCCCTAGTTGTTGTGCCATAATTTTGGAAGGCCTAGAAGAACTAGGCTCACCAGGTCATCTTCTGCAACAGTCACACCAACCCCTCCAAGCTCATCCCGAACTTGTGTAAATCTAGTGAGATATTACATAATAGTATCATTATTTTTCATTTTAATGTTTCAAAGTTTGTCTTTCAAGGCCAATTTTCTATGGTCATTGTTATTTTTGAATAGCTAAGTCAGTGGCTTCCACATAACAAATGGTTTCTCTTTGCCATGGAAATTTGAGACCACATGGTCCCTCACATCTTCTAGTAGAATTCTCCTAGTCTTTGCAGCATCCTCCTTCCATTGGGCTAATTGTTGTGCATATGACTATGGAGGTTTGCAATGTCAGTTTTAACATATTCTAATACACCATTGTCATCGAGCATTGCTTCCATTCGATATTTCTAGGCTATGAAATTAAAGCTACCCTCTAGGGCATACCTTAGCCCGTTGAAAGATATTCTCCTGATCCTCAAGAAAAACTGCTACAAGAAGTCTGCAAATTCAAAATTCTTGAGAGGAAAGTTCGAAATACTAGTTCTAATGTGAATTCAGGGCTTTGATACCATGTAGAAATTTGATAGAAATTGCAACTGCTCAAGAATTCTAACTAAAAGTTATGAGACACAATTCTACTCTACTAATCCACAGAATCAAATTCACAATTTATAACAACATGCATAGACATGCAATAAGAAAAACCGCAAATACACAGTGATTTCTAGGGGAACCCAACTGGGAAAACCCCTCAAGCCTCTTTTCATTAATTAGTTGAATAGAGAAACTATTACAATTGCTAACTCCATCTTTGAGCTAAACCTACAAAAGAATAAATGTTTTCCTACTCAATGACAGACTTTGGCCAACACTTAGCCAAATATCAGCTCACCAAGGCTCTAATTTCCTTGCAAAATTCCTCAGGAAATTTTCCCCTATTGTTTAGGAATTTTCCTCTAATTGCTTGCACAATTCCCAAGGATTGATCATATGATCGCATGCAACACTTGTACACTCAAACTAGTTTACAACTGCTTGTTACACTTCCTTGTCATCTCCACTTCAGCTGAGGAACTCAAATTCTTTGCATGCACTATCTATTTTGAGGTTGATCGATTAGTTAGCTAACAAATCTCTGAAATAGACTATTGTCCCACTACACAACTAACCTTCAACTGACTCTAACAATAGTTAGAGGTCAGTTAACTGAAAATAACTAAACTAGATCACTAAAATTTAGCAATCACACATGCATAATTGAACTCTAAGACCTCTAACTCGAATTTACTGAGCTAATTGAGTGACAAGAGCCATGTCACACAAGTTAACTGCCTCCAAGTTGTTCTATTGATGTGGAAATTCGATTTACTCAATTTGACTAAGGCTAAAGTCAAATTGAGTCTTTCTTGCTCCATTTTTTCAACATAAATAACACTTTCACGCTCATAATTTACACAATATTCCCCCCTACGTCAGTGTCACCCTCACCCATATATATTATAGAGAAAATCATAATATTATAATAAAACCGTCTTTTCTAATATTTTCCCCAGTACCCACACTCACCCTTACCCTCATATATAAGGGTGGGCATATAAGGGTTGGGTTAGGGAAGTATTAGGAAAAATATTATAATTTAACCAATCTTTTCTATCACCCCTACTTGGGAAATTTAGAGAAAAACATAATTATGAGGGTGAAAGTGGTGGAAATATTGCGTAAATATTATAATTTACCGAATATTTCTCCCATCCCTGTATAGAAAATATTGGGAAAAACATAATATTATTATAATATTATGTTTTTCCAATA
Source organism: Pinus tabuliformis (assembly GCA_031772625.1). Taxonomy (NCBI): domain Eukaryota; kingdom Viridiplantae; phylum Streptophyta; class Pinopsida; order Pinales; family Pinaceae; genus Pinus; species Pinus tabuliformis. The sequence goes on from CM062815.1 coordinate 606,322,272, forward strand.
ATATATGAGGTAGTGGTGGGGGTGGATGGAAATACTGGGTAGAGGGTTGGGGAGGAGTGGAATATGGGAAAAATATAGTCTCCCACCCCTATGAGTGAGGAGCTGAGAGGTGCAAGAAAAATATATGAGATATAGGGTGGGGGTGGTGGGAATAATTTAATTGATATTTCCTGTGACGTTCAACCTTATCTAATACATTTTTCTCATTATCCCATTCACAGCGCCTTGCTCCACCCTTATGAGGGTGGGGGGATTATATTTTTCCTATTATTCCCTCACACCCATACCCTCTTTACCTATTGGTTATTCTCACCCTCACCATTATTTTGTATATTTTTCCTATTATTCCCCCCTTGCCTCGCCTAACCTCCATATGGGTGGGGGATTATATTTTCCCCATTATCCCCCCAACCCCCACTATCATATATAAAGGCTATATAAGATTGTGAGGGCAAAATAATGGACAAAATATATAATGTATTATATTTTGTCCATTATTTTACCCAAATAGAGAGAGAGAGAGAGAAAGAGAGAGAGGGAGTAGTTAGATGAGGAAAATATTGAGTAAAACATGTTATGTATCTTACTTACTATGTAATATGACTAACTTGTTTTACCTAATATTTTCCCTCCTCCACTATATTGTGAGAGTGTGAAGGATTAATAAACATAAGGGAAAAACATATGATATATATTTTACTTAATATTTCCTCCATCCACCTATCTCTAATACATGTTTTACTCAATATTTCCTCCCTCCACTCATCTTTAATGAAAAAATTAATAATAATAAAAAAAATCTATAAGAATGGGAATCAACCATAATATTGGAAAAAAACATATTATTTATATTAGATTATTTTACCCAATATATGCTCCTATTTTGAATATCCATTCATTTGTTCCGGAGATAAATTTACTGCAAATTAAAATAATTGATTGCCGAACTGTACATGGGTGAGGCTCCTCTTTATAGCCTCTCCTTTATAGAATTCCTAGAGTGCATATTAACATCCATTCATCTTTTCCATGGAGAAACTTAGCTCATGTGAAAATTATTGATTTGTGATGTTTCCGTGGGTTAAACTCCTTTTTATAAGCCTTCCTTTATAAAATTAATGGAGAATGTAATAAGATTCACTCATTTGTTCCACGTAGAAATTAAGCAGACGTGAAAGCAATTGTTTTGTGATGTTTCCGTGGGTCAAACTCCTCTTAATAGCCTCTCCTTTATAGAATTTTTGGAGTGTATATTAAGATCCGTTCAGTTGTTCCACGGAGAAATTCGTCGCATGTGAAATTAGTTAATGGGTGATATCGAATTGCGTGTATATTAAGATCAATTCATTTTTCCCACGGAGAAATAATTGAGGTTTGATGTTTCCATGGGTCAGAATTCATTTGTTCCACCGAGAAATTATTAAAATCAATTCTTGTGTTCCACGGAGAAATGTAGCGCATGTGAAAGTAATTAATGTTTGATGTTTCCATAGATCAGGATTCTTGGAGTGTACATTAAGATCAATTCTTGTGTTCCACGGAGAAATAATTAGAATTTGTTCTTGCTCATTCACCTTTGTATACAATGTAGGATCATTGTTGTTTTTGCTAAATCCATTACAAATCACATATGAATCAATCCTGCTATACCAACCTCTAGGAGCTTGCTTAAGTCCATAGAGATATTTTTTCAACATGTATATCTTATCTTTGTGGCCATTTATCAAAGATACTGGTGGTTTCTCTAGATACACTTTTTCTTCAAAAATTCCATTTAATAACATTGAATTTACATCCATCTCATGAACTTTGCACTTGTTTTTATGTACTATGACTAAGACAACTTTAACTGTATCTAAACTTGTAACTAGCGTAACAGGTTGATAACGGAGTTCACCTAGTGTGGGCTACGTCTTTGGGCTCTGCTCAAAGTGGGGAGGCATTTTTATTTAATCTTCAGCAAATATCAAATTACATGCATGTATGAAAGGCACCTTATACCTCCACTTCTGGGGATGACCTGAAAATCTACACCTTTTCTGAATAAATGGACTGCACTGTTAAATTCTTGGCATGAAATCGTGTCAAATGACTGTAAACTCGACCCCTTTCTGCTTCGGTCAAAAGCTAGACCCTCGGGAATCTCAAAGATTCCTCAAAGATTCCTTCTCACTGGTTGACTAGAATTCTGCGGCTCAGATGACAAATCTGTCTTCACCACTACAAAACTTCCGAAGAATAGAGTAAAATGAGCATAAAGTCAACTTTTTTCTGAAACTGTCAACATTTGGCCCTTAGGGAATCTTTTAGATTCATCATGATTCCACAAAGATTCTTCTCTGCAAGTTGACTGAAGATCCGCTGCCCAAATGATAAATCTGATCACACTATCATACTCTTGGTGATATTTTGGTTAGTTTGAATATAAACTTGGCATAATTTTGTCTCTATCAAAATTCAGTTCTAAAGAATCTAAAAGATTCCTTGAAGATTCCCTACATCATGGTTCCACAGGTTCAAAGTTCCACTCCATCATGGGTCCACCATCTATTCAAAGTTCCAACACGTCATGGTTCCACCACCTATCGTTGTTATGCTGGCTCTCGGCTCCCTCATGGTTCCTCTCAGCTCTCCTACGCTGCCAAATGAAGAGGATCCTTTATATGTTTGGGCACCAACAAATAATGCAAGAGCTTCCTAGTTGGTACGTCGGTCAAAACACAAGATTAGAATTTTTTTCTTGGTTGGTCGGTTGAGGTTCAAAACCCACCAAACCCATTTTTAACATGTACCTCCTCTCATTATAACCACAAATATAACGTATAGCCAAAGTTTAATTCCATCGTTGTTGCAACCGTATACACATGGTATATTATAAACAATAATTTTGACCACCGATCGGCCTTTGCCGTGTATGATGGCCATTGGTCACACGTTATAATGACCCAAAATGAAAAAATATACACATGGTATATTATAAACAATAATTTTGACCACCGATCGGCCTTTGCCGTGTATGATGGCCATTGGTCACACGTTATAATGACCCAAAATTCATTTTTTCGTTGGTACAATGTGGTTAATATATAGTATGGCCATATGTACCAAAAAAATTGTTATTCCATTTAATGTGGCTTACCAACATTTCAATGTAACAAAACTTTGTTATGCCATTTAATATGGCTTACCAACATTTCGAAAATATGTTCATTGGTTTTCATTTGACCTCCAAACTTAGGTTTAGGTGGTTATTAACATAATAACCATTATGTCTAATATAATAACCCTTTTTGTTTTTTTTAAATTTGAGTTTTGGTTATTATATTATTACAATTATTATTTTTAATATTTTGTTTTGTCTTTTGTGCAGGGTGAGGAGGTCAATGTTGGTGTGCCATGTGCCAAAGGCTCATTGGTAATTTCATTGCCACATAAGAAAAGTGGTTCCCACATTCCCTTACGACTTGCAAACTTCTGATGGTCATAAAATGGTCATATGGACTCCAATTTAGGTGTCGTTCACATCGTTGGGTTACTACTACATGGCATCAATATTGCTAAGATCTGGAAACTTTGAAAATTGAGCCTCCCTAAATCCATCTAGATCGTTCCTCCCCACTAAGGAGTTTTTGGTCCTCCAAAAGCATGAACACAATATGCAACCTGAAAGTGCCCTATCAATCCACACTTCCTTCTCCTTCACCTTTGTACTTGAAAGCCATAAGCGACAAATAACCACCTACATTCTCTGCAAACATGTAGTACAATATTTGCGAACTACATGTTCAATTACATGGCCAATCATGACCCAAGCATCCCATACTTTCCAAGAGTTTATAAACGCACACTCTTTGGTCAAGTGTACATCATAATAGAAACCAATACCCTAGCTATCAACAAAAAGAGGCCAAAAAATCATCATGTTGCTTTCAAAAATGATGGAAGACACATCATCACTTTTATAATCATTTCACAACATATGATTTACAATAATATGGCCACGACAACCTACTATATCTAATAAAACCATATCTCACTTAGAAAAGTCAATGGTTCATCCCCTGTGGCTAATTTTCTTGTTGAACGTCTTCACCAATGGTTCCTTCATAGGTGTTTTTTGGGCATGGAGTATCTGACATGTGGCTCTCTGGTGTCCATCCTTGTTGCAGTGACTACAATGATTCTTTCTCCTCCAAACTTTTTGTATCGTCTTGGAACGCTTATTCCTGGTGCACCTCTGGTAAGTGCCCGTGGAATCCTCACTATCAGTGGAATGTGATGAGGTTATCCCATCATCCGTCTTTGGTTGGTCACTGGTTGTCTTAGAGCATTCTCCAAACTCTTTTCTAACATACCCAAGTCCTGCATAACGAGGAAATTCCTCCACTTTGATGAGATTCACAATGCCCTGGCCATTAATTCCGAGGCCCTTTCCTTGATACCCCATCTTCTTCAAAAAATTTGATCCAATTCCTATAGTATGTTTCTCAAAAATAGCGAAATCATAATCATAAAAAGAACATGAAATTGAAGGATCACTCTTTACCTCAGGCTTGTCATTCTACAACTTTTGCAAGGCCTCCTCCTTAGCTTGTAGTTGATGTCGCAACCTTTGTTTCTCCTTCTTTGCTTCTTTTAGGAGTCTTCCTAGTTCAACATTCTTTGCCTGAATGCTTTGGTTCATCTCTTCGAGTTCTTGGAGCCATGGAGTATTTTTTTTCCTCCTTATTTTTGGTAAAACATCTGTTGAAATGTTTGTCTCATCGCCTGAATTGGAATCCAAGTCGATAGGTCCATCTTTTGCAATCCCAAGAGCTGCAATCTTCATTTCATCACCTGATTCTTCCTAGGTCAATTGTTCCAACACATCAAAATCCTGCATCCATGATCTTCTCATCATCCTCTCATTCAGATTCTTGGTCTTGTTGCACAGTTGCAACTATCTTCTGCTTCTCTTTTCTATTGTTCCTCTTTGGCCTCAATTCCAGATGCAATTTCCAGCGATGTTCCTCATCATGCCCTTTTTTCTCAGAATGAGTGCAACAAGGCTTTGCTTCCTTTCTGTTAGTTGTTATTTTCCTCTTTGGGTTGTCTTCTTGCTCATGCTTCCCCCTGTTTTCAAGATGTACAACCTTCACACTAGCTTCATCAAGAGTTTTAGGTTCAAATAATAACAATGAATGACGCAAATAACTATGCAAAGATCCAATATATTTCATCAACGTCTCAGGAGTGTCTAATGGAACATTCAATGCTAATGCTTGTTTCCTAAAATCCTTTGTAAAATTCTGAACAGTTTGACCTTTACTCTATTTCAAATGTTTCCATTTCATCATGGCATTTTGTCTGTAACCCAATGGGTGAAATTGTTCTCTTAAAGTAGAAACGAACTCAAACCAAGATGAAAGAATTTTACGACTACTCTAACCACCTTTCTGCAGTTTTCCTTCACACCAAATGAGAGCAGTGCCACTCAATCGAAGGGATGCTAGATGGATCCTGGCTTCATCCTCTTTGATTCAATGTATGCAGTTATATACTTCAACCTGTATGATCCAGTTATCTAGCTTTTCTGCATTAGATTATCCACTAAACACAGGTAGATCAAACTTGGCATCTAGCTTGAAAAAGGGTTTCTTGTGAGTTTTTTTGCCTCTAGAATGACGAGAAGAGAAAGAAGAAGAAATTTCACTAGAAGATGGAGAGGGAGGTTTAGGAGGCTCTTCTCCTCCTCCTTCATGATTCACTGAGGCATGATCATATGGTCCTTCTTCTTTGGTTTCTCCATTGTCCTCTCATACTCTGCAAACAATTTGTCCATTTTTTCTACCATGGAATAATTGGCCTTGCAATAGTTTCACTCTTCCTCCAACTGAGCATCTTCATCTGCCATTTTTCCTCTTCGTGTTGCACACCTCGCTTCTAGATCAAAGGAATTAAGTTTTCCTTCACCTCTTTGGAGCTTTTCCCTGGTTATCATATATTTGCAATTCACATCAACAAAAGACCCGCTCTGATACCAAACTTTATCTAGATCTTTTCACTTCAAAGATGCATACATAATTTCATTTAAAATAAAATGTAGTCATAAGATGCATACACATAAAAGAAGCAAAAATAAATGATGACCATGAGAAGAAAAGACACAACAGGTTGATAACGGAGTTCACCCAAAGTGGGCTACATCTCTGGGATCTACTCAAAGTGGGGAGGCCTTTTTATTCAATCTTTAGCAAAAATCAAATTACATGCATGTACAAAATGCACCTTATACCTCCAGTTCTAGGGATGACCTGAAAATTCAAACCTTTGCTGAAGAAATGGAATGAACTGTTGAATCCTTGGCATCAAATCATTTCAAATGACTATAAACTCGACCTCTTTCTACTTCGGTCAAAATTTGGACCCTCAGGAATATCAAATATTCCTCAAAGATCCCTTCTCACTGGTTGACTGGAATTATGCTTCTCATATGACAGATCTGAATTCATCGTTGTGCTCCTTGCGAAAAACTGAGTAAAATGAGTATAGAGTTGGCCTGGTTCTGAAACTGTCAAAATTTGACCCTTAGGGAATCTTTTAGATTCCTCGTGATTCCACAAACATTCCTCTCTGCAAGTTGACTGAATATTTTCTTCTCAGATGATAAATTTAATCATGCTATCAAACTCCTGGTGAAGTTCTGGTTCGTTTGAGTATAAACTTGGCATAATTTTGTCTGTGTCAAAATTCAGTTCCAAAAAATCTAAAAGATTCCTTCAAGATTCCGTTCATCATGGTTCCACAAGTTCAAGGTTCCACCGCATCATGGTTCCACCATCTATTCAATGTTCCACCACCTGCCATTGTTCAACTGGCTCTCGGCTCCCTTGTGGTTCGTCTTCGTGCTCCTATGTTGTCGGATGAAGAGGATCCTTTATATGTTTGAGAACCAACGAGTAAGTCAAGAGATTATCGGTTGGTAGATCGGTCAGCACATGAAATTATATATTTTCTGTTGGTGGGTCCATTAGGGTTCAAAACCCATCGAGCCCATTTATTACATGTACCTCCCGTCATTATAACCACAAATATAACGTATAGCCAAAGTTTAATTCCATCATTGTTGGAACCATATACACATGGTATATTATAACCAAAATTTTTGACCACCAATTGGGCTTTGCCATGTATAATGGTCATTGGTCACACGTTATAATGACCCAAAGTTCATTTTTTCATTTGTAGAATGTGGTTAATATATAGTATGGCCATATGTAACAAAAATTTGTTATGCCATTTAATATCGCTTACCAACATTTCAAAAATATGTTCGTTGGTTTTCATTTGACCTCCAAACTTAGGCTTAGGTGGTTGTTAACTTAATAACCATTATGTTTAATATAATAACCCTTTATTTTGAGTTTTGGTTATTATATTATTATTATTATTATTTTAATATTTTGTTTTGTGTTTTGTGTAGGGCAAGGAGGCCAATGCTGGTGTGCCATATGTCAAAGGCTCATTGGTCATTTCATCGCCGCATAAGCAAAGCGGGTTCCACATTCCCTTACGACTTGCAAACTTTTGATGGTCATAAAATGGTCATACAACTCCAATTAAGGAGTCATTCACGTCGTTGGGTTCGTAATGATGAACACTACCACCTGTTATCAATATTGCTGAGATATGGAAACTTTGAAAATTGAGCCTCCCTAAAGCCAGCGAGATTAATATGGCGGATGCATTACATCATGGAAATGAGAATAAATTTTATATATATATATATATATATATATATATATATATATATATATATATATATATATATATATATGCGGAGTTAAAATGTTTTTTACTATATAATTATGTCGATAGGTGTGTTTATTTCATAATAGAGTTTCTAGAACTTTAATTGAATCATCAATAATTATAAGGTGGATGGTATGGAGTTAATTTCCATGGAATATTCTAGAATATTTTTAGTATTAGTCACATATGTAAGGTTGAGATTTATCTCAAAAGTAGTTTTTCCTTCTCTACCCCTTTAATTAATTTGATGAATTAAAAAAAATGTCATATAAATAAGTGTCATATGAAATGAGTTATGGGTTATTTTGGACAACCCATGATATTGCTAGAGAGCTTATTGACAAGGTAAGAACTCCATAGCTAAGTAGGCATGAATCTCCATAGTTAAGAATCTTGTCACATGCGTTTCTTACTATATATATATATATATATATATATATATATATAGATAGATAGATATATATATATATATAATTAATAATAGCAATAATTTAAAATAAGGTTATAATTTAGTTAATCATTATGATTTTTTTAATCTTTTCCAATGTGAAATATATCATGAAATAAGTGTTTTGATGCATATGATGGATTGATGTTTATTACCATTTATGAACCATTTAATTTATATAATTTGATAATAGTGAACTATTTTTGAAATTTAAATGGAAGTATAATGTAAAATTAATTAATTTTATAAATAAATAAAGCTTTTCTAAAAACACAAAATTAATAACCTTGGTGGGGGTGTTGGTCCTAAGGAAATCAAGTATTGGTGACAGGGGTGTTAATACTTTAGGAACGTAAGTGTTAGATGACAACTAAGTATGAGGGCAAGTGGAGCGCAAGATGGGGAACCGTTGGAACGTTCGACACTCGCATTAATGTTATAAGTGTAACAACCCACAATTCAAATATACAACTAATTAGATCAATTATGTGATTTATAATCAACACACAACTATTCAACTAATTAGCATAGAATTTCAAAAAATATCAGTAGAGACAACTTACTTGTAGCGATGATATTCCTCACTTGTGATTTTAGAGTTGAACGTTATTTGAATCTCACTAACTACAACAAATTTTTGGTGATGACTCTCCACCCAACCATAGGCTCAACTGCACATAATCTTTCTACAGCTAGCCACCCTTGAGACCTGAATCAACATACTACTGTCAAGATTTTGTTTGCCTCTCAACAGTCTTCTCCCGAAGAATGATCATCTCATTCCCCTCTTCATCCATTAAATAGAACCAATTGTTCCAAAAATGGAAGGAAATTGGAAAGGGATCTACATGCACACAATCCATGTGTCAACATGCAACTTTTATTTCTTTGTTTTAAGTTTTACTTAATTCAATACTTCTCTTAATTTAACTCTTTCTTATTTTATTCCTTTTCACTTTTTGTTAACTTTACTTATTTTTACTATTTTTATAGTTTATATATATATATACAACTCCATTTTATTATTACTATTTTACTTTTTTTGTAAGCTTGGTAGAACCTTTTCATTCATATTCTTCAAAAAGTAGGTTACAACCATAATTCAAGGAGTTCAGTGGCCTCAACTTGCCCAGAGGGAAACCAGGTATGTTGGCCACCGAATAACATTATAAGCCATCTAGAAACATAAAAGTTTGAGTCTGTCGAATAGTTCCTTATATGATTGAATGCCTTGAAACCTTCAAAGAACTAAGTAGCTGAAACATAATAACCTTGATGGGAGATTTACCATATAGAGTTAAACAAAATTTCAAACCAGGTAAAACCAAGCATACTACTATTCATTAAAGGAATCCATTGGAGATGGATATTTTTCACTTGAACCCAATAATTCAGACTAGGGAGGACATAGAATGTGTTTTTCAATGCGGTTGAGGCAGACATTCTACCGTTGAATTTGGAAATGAATAAGTTGAAATTCCTTCTGGATTTCTAGAAGATCAAGATCAAACTTAAGGAGCCAGCTGGAGGGTTCATTATGGCCTTGGCCACAATGTTCTTCATTAACCAATAGAGGTGAGCAGTCTGTTTGAATTGAGGTGTACGACCTCTAGAATGGCCAGGGTCAGGGACCGGGTCTCTCCAATATTCTAATTGAATCTCTGCTTCTGCCTGTTGGTTAAGATTTCTCTCCCAATTTGAGATAAGTTTTCAGACCTGAGATGGGGTACTTGTCTGGTAGGATTGGGTTGCGTCATGCATTAGCTGTGAGGCTGATTTGCGGCCCCTACCTCTCGGTTGGCGGGGCTGAACTGGACTGTCGTCATCACATATTATTTACTATTTTATTTGTTTACTATTATTATATTGTCTTAATTATTTATTATTATTATATTTTCTTTCTTATTTATTATTTATTTACTTATATATTAATATTATTTTATTTATTTACTACTACTATTATTATTAGGGGGCATTACATACTACCTCTCTTTAAAGAACTTTGTCCTGAAGTTAAGTTGAATCTTTTAACTTTTATTTTATATTATTTAGTTATTTATTACTTCATGTTTACCCTACACCCTCTGTTGAACTAGTATAACCAGTAGTCATTGAAAGTTTTCACATCACCGTGGGAAATCCCAAGGAATCTCTGTCATTTTTCCCAACTTTCAGAACTAGGCATAAAGCCTCATTATTGTGTACCATAGCCCAAGGCTGCCCCCAAGGCTCGTATCTAGCTCATACCTCATCTGCCCTAAGGCAGACACCCGACTCAGTACTCCATGTAGTAGTACTCTAGGCATATCGAAAGGTTGGCCCACTCCCTCCACACTCACTATGGTGCACAACCCCATGCATCGAAGTCCTTACACCCCCACTAGACTTTGGCATCCCAATCTAATATCGAGCACTCGGCCTCCTCAAGAAGGTCCCATAACCTTCCAAGAGCTATCCATCAAGAGCTATACAAGACAAAGGAACCACTAGCATATGTAGTGTTGATTGAGTATGTCTCCATCCCATATGATGTTAGATATTCTCCCTCGTAGGTATGGGCTCCCACAAGATCATCAAATAAACCGACCATCTCGGCTCATTTGTGGATTTATTTTCAATCATCAACTCTCAACATGTAATCAATGCATTAGTTATATCACCATAATATCAAAAAAATAAAAATCCACATGCTAACTCTCACATGTCATCATGGAAGTACACACCATTATCACAAAATATATAAACACCACATGTGCATGACATCATTAACCTTTCATTAGAAACTTTGTCTCATTTACTAGATATCGTCACACCGTGAAACATCCAACATTTCCAGATTAACATAAACAAATAATTGAAACTATAACTTCTTATTAAAAAAACCATGTGAAGAGAAAATTTGACATTTAAAATGTAAAATATTTTATTATATTAATCATTCCAACATATAAATAAATTATAATACCACTTAAAATTAACTTAAACATACCTATGAAATAAGAATTTTAATATTATTTAAGGTTTACGTAAACTTAATATTAGCAACATAAATATTATAAAAAAGTTGTCTTAATGCCTTTCCTCTTGGAGTAGATCAGGACAATTATAAATGCAAACTAAACTATGTTATAGAGGGAACAATTATCTTTCCAATACACACATAAATATTATTATGCTTACTTAATAGGAAAGTTCAAAGAAAACTATTCTTGATATAAAAATAAGTTTTATTTATAAATTAAAATGTTATTATTGCAAATTTATCATTTATATGATTAATACTACTTTATCAAGATGAATTCTTTCTCAAAAAATTGTTAAAAAAACCATTAAGCTAACTTAAAAGAATGAAAGCGTCAAAAAGGAAGTTAACCTCTTGATACACTTCAATTCAAGTTAATTTGGAAACTTTTATTTATTAACATTAAAAAAATTGTGTTTATATATATATATATATAAATAATTAAAAATGGTGGTTAAAATCACTATTATATAAACCTGTTAAATATTTCTCCCCAAACAAATTGTGTTGACTATTAACTATTTTTATCACTTTGGTTTATATTATGCCTTTTAAGCATTCATCGTTTTATTAATCATCCCAATAACTTTAAAAAGGCTGGCACATGATCTTAAGCTAAAATTCCCATGAATATTTGAACAATTATAACTGAAGATTGCATGAATCATTAAAAATGCATACATCCATGTAGGCGAAGGACAAAAATTAAAATAACACTACAAATTAGGATTTCCTATTCCATGTTTCAATCTCCAAATCGACTCAACTTAAATCCTTATAGAAATAACTGAGGGTTCTTTGAGTATCCCTAAGAAATGGTACTTTCCACATTGGAAAACAAAACAATGGTTGTATGACTAATATAAATTACCAGATATGTTATCACTAAGAGGAGGTGCCTTCGCCAATTACTTTAATTCCCACATATCCTTCTTTACTTAATGAATATACTTTCACTCGCTAAAGATAGTGGAAATCCATATGGTCACTGCAGTTATCTGTAATGACAGATGAAAATCGAACCTCGGTCGATCGCAAATTCACTAAACACAGGCAATTTAAAATACTAATAATATTCAAGAAACTCTATGGACAAGACATCACCAAATATGGCTTTGCTTTTCTCATAAAGCACCATGGAGGCCACGGAAAGAGGCCCTAAATTTCGACTGTTACTCTGATGGTTGATTTGTTTAGGTTGAATCCGGGAGGTCATATGTAATGACCTTACATATAGCGGTTCTATCCACTAAGACGGAACCAGAATCCTATCCTCCGGTGCTTCTGCCTATTTCTTCACGATCCCAATGGCCCCCTCCTTCGTTCATCCCAGATAAAAAATGATGATAATATATTTGGAGTTCATATAGAATTACTTTAAATTAATATTAGAATAATATTTTATGGGGTAGCATGTATAATTATATTAATATTTTGTAGAGAATAGACCTAAAGCACAGAGTTGCGTTAGCATCAAGGGTATGTTCCTGCAAGAGGGAAGGCATAACACAGAAAAAGACAGGAGGCCTAAAACACCCAACCACCTGCGTGCTGAGCTTGACGAGGCTTTAGATTGCCCCTGTCATAGTTTTTCTTTTCGTTAGCTTGAATTCCTGGCCTGTAATGGGTTAACAGCTTGGCCACTGGGCTTTCAATGTCCTCTTCTAGGATTGACAGTTTCAGACTGGTATGTTTTAAATTTTCGCTGTCTCCTGGGTAGATGGTGTTTCTGTCATAGAAAATTTTCTTCCTATTTCTGTTTATCACTCGAGTTTTTGGCAAAGAAGAAGGCATGTTGCTGATTGTTGCATGGACCACAGAGGAAAACATCACGGTTTTGCATAAAAATGTATGTTTTTCTCAAGACTAACTGAAAGCAAAAACCCAGAGAAATAGATTTTGTCTAACGTTTTTCGGGTCAACTTCCAAATTTTGTTTCTCTCAGATGGAACTAAAATGTTATATTCTTTTCTGGGTTAAGTATTTGAAAACAAGATGCTCTTACTTCCTGTTACTGTCTGAGTTTGCCTTCTGGGGAGTTTCATTAATAGATAAATCCAAATTAGGTTTGTCAACGGCGGCATCCGAACATAAAATACCCTTTAAGCCTCGGTACCTGCACTCTTCTGAACTGCATGGTTTTTCAGAATTGGCAATCCCAATAGGGATGCACATCTAATCTCATCAGATTCACATCCTTCCCATATCGTTTCAGGCCATATGTGACTTAAATAAGCTGTCAGTTATCACCATCTTACTCACCATACTATTCTCAAAAGTCCGATTATCATGGCGGATTACCCATCAGATGTCTCTGCCACCTCTGCACTCATTCGTGCCACTGTAGAGGCCGAATCCAAGCGAATCGGTGCTGATATCCATGTCAGCCAAAACAGCCCATGTTCACTTGATGCATGGCACTCTATATTAGGTGACGGTATCATGCCAGATGTCACGGAGAGGCCTCTTGATTCTTTGGTTGGTGGACTTGTACAACAACATCGTCGTTCCAAATATCGCTCCATTAAAACTGCCCCTCCTCCTCCTGCACTGGCTTTGGACAATGATACTCTGGTTGACCGCATTACTAGTCTACAAAAACGAGCCCTAGTAGGTAGATGGTACTTTTCAGAGATGGAAGACTCTGATACACATAAATGGATTGAGAAGAAGTGGAAATCGATGTTAGGGTACATGCCTACGGTCGTTAGGCTTCTGAAGGGATGGTACAGTTTTCACTTCCTTAGTCAGGAAGATTTGGAGAAAATTATAGCTATTCCATGGATTCATGGGAAAAATTTTCTAGCTCTCCATAAGTGGTACATTGGGTACAATCCCCTTTGTAACACCCCCTCCAACAAGTTGGTATGGGTAAAATTACCAGGACTCCCTCTGGAATTATGGACAAAACAGGCTCTTACTGACATCAGAAATGCCATTGGAAAATTTATATACGTGGACCCACGCTGCCTGGGTGCACAGGACAAAAGGGTCACCTAGATCCTTATTGAAAAGGATTACAGAGGGGGCTTCCCTGATCACATTGAGCTGCATTGGGGTGACATCTTTCTCCAACAAAGATTTTGGGGGGTTCTGTTTAGATGCTCTTTCTGCCACAGAACCAGTCACATGTGACAATAGTGCCCTTTCTAGTCGGGCGGTCGCTTCCATGGCAGAAGATGCTATAATGGAACCTCGGGACCTCTCTTGGAAACGGGTCGAAAAGGTCATCAGATTCAAAAAGGGAAAGAGAACATGACACATAAGTTTCCACTACAGCAATCAGGTACACACTCTCACCAGAACTCTCACCTTCCACATGCTTTTGGATCAATTGTCTCTTCACCCATTACTATTCCCTCATCTCTGATAAATTCGGCCAAATCAGATTTTCCGTCATCTGACAGCCCACCAGCCTTTATGTCTCATCCACCTCCAGAGCCTGTAAACTTCCAGGACATTCCTATCCCCTTGACAGCTCCACATCCTTACCCAGATATTCCATCCACCTCACAAATAGCATATGTTTCTCCTCTAGCTCCGCCACGCCAACAATCAAAAGATAAAGGACCTTGCCTCAGTGTTACTCCACCAAATTCCCCAACTGTTTCGTCGACAAATTCGGTGGGGAGTGACCTTGACCTCCTTCTACAAAAGAAGACCCTTGATCTCTGTACTCTCACCATCCATAAACCAGTGGATAGTTCATCCCCCCATATCAGCCCAAACTCGGCGGGGAACATCACAGTGCGCAGGAAACAAAACCATGGCAGTCGCCACTTTCGGGGTCATCCCAATAAAAATCCTTTTTCTTCTCCTATGGACAGGTTTCTCGTTGACATCCCCATAGCTGACATCTCCCCCTCACAGGCCCTTAGAGCACGAATGCCCGAAAAAGACCTACGATGATGTGCATCATCTCTCTTAATATTCAGGGTCTGGGGACTACCCCTAAATATCTAGCCCTCAAAAACCTGTTGTTATCTCTACATCTGTTCATTATCCTCATTCAAGAAATGATGCACAATGTTCCTGATGCTATTCAATACTTCCGAAAAATGTTTCCAACCTGTCATATATCCGCAACAGCTGCTATGGGTCTCTCGGGAGGTCTGGTGGCCTTATGGGATCCGAGATGGGTTAGCATTAAAGCTTTCAAATGCTTCGCAGGTATTCTCCTGGAAGGAAATATTCGTGGCATGCCGGGTTGTGTTCATATCTTAAATATATATGCCCCATACAGAGAAAGAGGGGAATTCTGGGACCGATTCATATCATCTGGCATAATGGAACTACAGACCCTCATTATCATAGGGGATCTAAACTGCACTATCAGCTTGGATGAAACTTGGGGTTGTTTCAGGAAAACTGACCCTCTGGCAGGGAAAATCCAAAATGCCATCATCATGAACAATTTTGTGGATATATGTCCCTACAAAATCTCTCCGACATGGGACAATGGTCGCTCGGGCTCTGCATATGTGGCCAAAAGACTGGATCGCTTCCTCATACATGAACAATTACTGGATCGTTTGGGAGATGTTTGAGTAAATACCATCAGCAACTTTATATCAGATCATAGACCTATCACTCTACAATGGAGAGAAAGAGTGCCCCGCTTGGGGCTCCCTTTCAAATTCAATAGAACATTACTATAGGACCCTGATTTCAATAAGATGGTACATGACACTTGGGGAAATATTAATATTACGGGTTCTTCTCCTATGATCAGTATCCTGGAGAAACTTGATTCCCTCCAGGGATCAGTAAAATTATGGCAGAAAAAGAAAATTAGAGACAACAAAAAAGAACTTGTAAAAATCCAAGAACAACTGGACTATCTTCAAGTTTCCATGTCCGCACATTTCCTTCCAGATCATATCTGAGCCAACATTCAAAAACTGGAACACAGAAAGAAGGAAATTCTAATGATGGAAGAAGCTACATGGAGACTAAAGAGTAGAGCTCTCTAGTTAAATGAGGGAGACTGAAACACTAAATTCTTCCACAGATATGCAAATTTCCATCAGAATATAAATTCCATATGGAAAATATCCGACATGGATGGACGAATACTCCACACACAAGAAGAAATAAGTGATGCTGCTGTAAACCACTTTCAAAATGCTTATAGAAGGAATGAAGATGCCTCTGTGGAAGATATGATCTGGGGTATTGAACCTTATTCCAACATGTTTGATCTGGAGAAAAATGAGGATTTTTTTAAGGAAGTCTCCGAGGAAGAGTTGCTGGGGGTTCTCAAGTCTTTTAAATGTGACAAAAGTCTTGGGCCTGATGGATGGACTATTGAACTGTTTTCACACTTCTTTGAAATTATCAAGATGGATCTGCTGGGTATGATCAAAGAATCAAGAAATATGGGCTATATTCAACAAAAGATCTCCTCAACATACATCACTCTGATTCCGAAAAACAAATCTGTTGAGAACTTCTCGGACTACAGACCCATCTCATTGTGCAACGTCATATATAAAATCATATCAAAGACTATTGCGGGGAGATTGCGCAATACCCTTTCTCTTTTCATATCCCCTGAACAACACGGTTTCCTTCCAGGGAGAATCATACACGACGCGGTGGAAAATGCACAGGAAAGTATGGACTCTATCCACACAAAGAACATGGATGCGACTATTCTGCAGGTAGATCTCTGTAAAGCTTATGACTGTTTGGATTGGGGATTCCTTAGACTAATCCTCAGCAAGATTGGTTTACAGCCAAGGTGTATAAACTGGATTATGGCATGTGTGGAAAATGTAAATTATGGTATCATCATAAATGGTCTTCCAACAAGATTCTTCCGATCTGAAAGAGGACTTCGTTAGGGATGCTCTTTATCTCCATTATTATTCATACTGGTAATGGATTGTCTGAGTCTGCATATCAAAAGAGCGGTGATAGAGGGGCATTTCAAATCACTGAAGCTGGGCAACAATATAAACATCTCACACAACCTCTTTGTCGATGACATCCTCATAATGGGTATGTTATGCCGTTTCTCTTGGTATTATCTTTTTAATATTTTCAGTAGATTTGCAAATGCTTCGGGAATGTACATGAATTCCAACAAATCAATTCTTTATTATAGTCAATCTGATATGATAAATATGCAAAATGGTTTGAAGTATTTAGGGTTTAGACTTAAACCATCGTGTTATAGAATATCTGATTAGAAATGGCTCATTGAAAAGTTCTATAAAAGAATTTATAGATGGGAATTTATATGTCTATCCATAGGGGGTAGGGCCATTCTATCACAAACCGTTCTAACACAGCTCGGAGTATATTGGGCACATCTTTTTCATATTCCTTCCTCCATTATAAATGATATAAACCATCTCATGGCAAATTTCATCTGGGCGGGTGCACACTGTAGGAAAAAATTCCATCTGACCAAGCTGTCAAATATAACTCTTCCAAAAGACATGGGTGGATGGGGAATTTTAGACCTTCGTCGTTTCAGCGAGGATTTACTCATCAAATCGCTCTGGAGGGGTTTATTTGGAGCAAGTAATTGGAGTAATATTATACAACACAAATATCTAAAAAACAAAGATTTCATTTTTTGGTATTGTTTTGGTTCAATTGGGAAAAAACAAGGTTCAACGATCTAGTCAAGTTTCCTGAAAATTGAGAAACGCTTCATTCAACTACTGACATGGAAATTCCAGACTGGAAATAATATCCTGATTGGTTTTGACCCAATTCTGGGTGTTGAACCGAACCTCTCCATCTCAGACAATATCACACAGCTCCTAAATGATCATGGTTTCTTTTTCTGGGGCCAAGTCATAAATGGCTGGCAGGGCAATCTCCCCATCTGGAAAAATGCTTATGAACTGGGATTAACCAGTCACTTGCAAGAAGAATGGATTCAGATCATCACAACTATGAAACAACTAGGCATATGTCGATCAGGGACCCAGGATAAAATTATATGGTCGGGCAAAATGCTTTCTGACAACATAGTTGTAGCAGACGCCTACCAGATATTAACAAAAAAAGTTGCGAGGAAAGAAGAGAACCATACCCTTTATGCATTCTGGAAAACAAAAGCTCCAAACAAAGTTATAATCTTCAGCTGGCTTGTTTACCATAATAGAAACCTTGTTTGGGAAAACTTGCAAAAAAGGAATTGGTATGGGCCGGGCATATGCTGCATATGCAAAAACCACTCAGAAGAAAATGACCACATTTTTTTACAATGCCTCCTCACTACTTGGGTTTGGAAAAAAATTTCTTCCCTCATTGGCTTCCCTTATATTCAGCACACTTGTATTAGATATTCTTTGGAATGGTGGAGCACTCAAAAACCTGCCTGGTGAATTATCCCTCTTTTCCTTTTCTAGGAAATCTGGAAGTGGAGGAATAGAAGCATCTTCCAAAACAGTAGAGACGATTTCTCTATAATAATTGAAAAAATTATCACAAATCTTTCTTTTTATTCTGCACAACCATTATGCTCTAAAGAGGAATCTAAAATGAGGAATGACTTACAATTCTCTTATCCTATGGGTTTTTTTTATGGGGCCGTGCAAGGAAACAACTGTGCCTGTGGCTTTTTGATTGCAATAAATGCTGACTTGACATACAGGATGCACTGGAATTGCGAGATTGGCACTAATACTAAAGCTGAAGCTGTAGCTCTTTGGGGACTCCTATGGTTCAACAGTTTCCTTGGCAACCCCATGCTACATATATATGGTGATTCAAGAATCATAATCGACCAAGTTTTGGGGAGGGCATCCATCAACAATCCTAGACTACAAGGATGGATGGAAAGAATCGAACTTTTATGGAAATCTCAAGACAGATACACAATCCAACACATTGGAAGATGCTTTAACAAGGATGCAGACAGACTATCAAAAAAAGGATTACAGGGAAGCATTGACCAATGGTATCTAGAGATTACATGGGAGCAGATCATATATGACATGGAGAACCTTCCAAACCCGGGTTAACCTTCTCTATGCAAGCCTCTCAAAGTCTTTATTTTGTGTAAATTTTTGTTATATAGGTTTATAATGTATAATTTTCCCATGACTTCTCTTTGGGAGAATCAACACTCAGCAAGTTTCCTAAAAAGGCTGATCAACTGTTATTATAATTGCTGTGTTAGTTTTTGCATGGATGCATAAATGCTCTTTTTTGAAAATTTTGAAGTTGACTGCCTGGCCACTGGGCAAAAACAGTGTCCTCTACGAGGGACTTTCTTGAGCCTCCTCGTTAGATGGTGTCATTACAAAACAAAAGTTTTTTCATCACTCTGCTGACCAAGTTGTGTTTATATTGATACAACTTTTTCTCCTCTGGATTGGTTTCAAATGTTACAGGTCCTTCCGTTGCTACAGGTTTCTCCAGAGGGGGGACTATCTATTACAATAGGAATGCAAGTCAACAACACAGCTACAACTGATGTTTTTGTCTACTTCATAGACTTTTGCTGCTGATATATGCTCTTTGATGTCATTATCATCAGAGAACTGTATCATGCATATTATGTTATCTATATTGACTTGATGTACATGACTTTCGACTTTTTTTTAGGGTCACAGTAAACTATTGAAAATCATGGGCTCTATATATTGTTTTTTTTCGCCCAAAATGGCATCTGATAAATATGCCACATGTATATCTATTATCAATATAATATATATCAAGCTTTTTTCGTATCGAAAAAGAAAAAAGTTAAATAAATAATGATATTTATTTAGTAATTAATGTAATAATTATTTGATTTTAAAATGTGTATATTACTTTAAATTTTGTTAAAAAATTATACGATTGTGTTTATTTTTTTAATAATTCTTGTTTTCCATATCATCAAAAGTAAAATTATTAATTATCTTGTATTAAAATTATTAATCATTGTGTATTAAAAAATTCTTAGATCAACGCGGATGCATGCATAATTTGGTAGTTTTTTAAGAATAATTATTTCACATCTACCGTCACTACCACCGCCTTGGCTCTTCAAGCTTCCAGAAGTTGCCTTGGCTCTTCAAGCTTCCAGAAGTCGCCTTGGCTCTTCAAGCTTCCAGAAGTCACCACTACCTCACCGCCTGCAGAAACGAAAGGGCAGCACTGCCTAAAAATATATATATTTTTAGTTGATATAACCCACATAAAAATCTGCTATAAATAGAAGGATCTGCTAAAAATTATACGATTGTGTTTGTTTTTTTAATAATTCTCTTTTCCACATCATCGAAAGTAAAGTTATTAATTATTTTGTATTAAAATTATTAATCATTGTGTATTAAAAACTTCTAGATCAACGCGGATGCATGCATAATTTGGTAGTTTTTGTAAGAATAATTATTTCACGTATGCCGTCACTGCCACCGCTTTGGCTCTTCAAGCTTCCAGAAGTGACCACCACCTCACCGCCTACAGAAACACCGCCTCACCACCTGCAGAAACGAAAGGGAACCACCGCCTAAAAATATATTTTTTTAATTGATGTAACCGACTTAAAAATTTGCTATAAATAGAAGGATCATGGAGAGGCAGAGATCATCCACTCCCGGTTTTTTATTGTTGGTGTAATTGAGCAGCTGTAGTTGCGGTTCTCTGTGTTTTTCCTGATCTCCTATGTATTTTTGTTCTTTCATTTGGTATCAGAGCCAGTTTGGAGTTCGTTGGAAGTCTTTATTCCTTAATGTTCTTTCATCTGGTATCAGAGCCAGTTTGGAGTTCGTTGGAAGTCTTTATTCCCTGAGATTCTGTGAGAAGCCATTGTTGTGTCCCTAAAATTCATTGTTGCATGAGGATGAACAGAACTATTGTGCAGAGCGCTTGTGACTGAAATAGTTGGAGTTGTTTAATGTTACACTGAAACCATAATTGTTGTGCAGTGCTGGAATCTGAGAGTGAAGTAGAATTTATTTTGTGAGGATCCATTGTTGAGCATGGTCGAATAGAGCTGCAATATTCTGTTGAAGATTTGTGAGGCCAGTGTGCAATGTTTGGAGGGGGCATTGTGAAGTTTGAAGGAGTCAGAAGAAGAGATAAATCTACCATAAGTCGCAACTACAAATGTTGTAAGCTATTCTGTCATGATAGTGCCAGTTTTTGATTGGCAGATTTTATAAGTAGAATTATTTTTCAAATTCCATGTTTGAAGGACTTCATAGAATGTTTTTTGAAATTCAAAGAATTTTCAATTGTTGAGTAGATGGGGACATTTATGTTATAAAGTTTCCAGCAATTTTATCTACACGTTAAAGGAAGGAATTTATATTAAACCTCTACTTGCTTTGGCATTGGATATATTTATTTTTCCATCTGAGTTTTTTTGTCTCACTGTGTGTGGCTCTACTTAGCTTAGTTAAAGTTTTTTTACCATTGTGGATTGAGTCAAGGAAGAGATTTTTTTTGGAGAAATTAAAGTACTTTGTAAACTAATTTAAAATGGCTTCAAATACCAATACTACTCAGTCAATTCCTATTTTAACTGAGAAAAATTATGATTCTTGGTTTATTCAAATGAGAACATTGTTGCGTTCTCATGATATTTGGGGATTTGTTACTCACGGGTATCTTGAGCCTTCTAATGAGGCAGCAAAGATGGCTCTTACAAATGTTGAACAAACGTTGTTGAGAGAAAACAAAAATAAGGACAATAAATCTCTTGGTCTTATTCAACAAGGTTTAGATGACATGATACTTTCAAAAGTATCAAATGTAGAATCTTTGAAGAAGTAATGAGACATTCTTGAATCCTGTTATCAAGGTGTAGCAAAAGTAAAGAGTGTCAAGTTGAAAAATTTGAGAAGAGATTTCAAGAATCTGAAAATGAAGGACAGTGAAACCGTGGATGATTTTATGACTCAAGCCATGAGTGTTGTTAATCAATTGTGACAATATGGAGAATAACTCTCAAACAAGAGGGTGATCGAGAAAGTCTTTCGAAGTTTGCCAAAGAAATTTGAAGTGATTGTTGTATCCATAGAAGAGTTTAAGGACACAAGTCAAATGCAAATTGAAGAGTTGACTCATTCATTAATTGCACATGAATCCAGGATGTCAAGATATGATGATAGCACATTGGAGAATGCCTTCAAAACTCAGCTTCAATTTCTTAGAGGAAGAGGCAGATGAAGATCGAGTAATAGAGGACGAGGCGGTAGAGTAGTTGATCAAAGACGTCTGCGAGATAATTATTATCATGAAGAGAAATATCAGCAACGTCCTCCTAATTTAAGGGGGAGTTACAATAGAACCTGGCATCGAGGAAATCAAAGGTATGATATGTCTAAATTTCAATGTTATTATTGTAGAAGATATGGCCATTTTGCTAATAAGTGTTTCGAGAGGCAGGCAGATGTTGGTAAGCAATCTACACACATCTCAAAATAATTTGAAGACAGTCAGAAGCTAGTGTTTATGACTTGTAACGTAACTCAAGAATGTTCGAATGATATTTGGTTTTTAGATAGCGGCTGAAAAAATCACATGACTGGAAACAAGGATTTGTTTTCCAATCTAGACACCAGTATTCAGTCTAAAGTCAAGTTGGGTAATGATATTAAGGTATGTGTTAAAGGGAAAGGAATGATTGTTTTTTATACTAGAGATGGTGATAGAAGAACAATTGATGATGGTTATTATGTACCTAGCTTGAAATGGAATTTATTGAGCATTGGACAATTGATAGAGAAAAAGTATAGAGTGTTCTTCAATAATAATGTGTGTACTATCATTGACAAATATCCAAGTAAGTAGCTGATAGAAAGAGTAGAAATGACAAAGAATAGGATGTTTCTGCTTGTAATGAGAAATGAATTGACTCCCTCCTTGAATTCTTACAAAACTAAGAATTTCGACGAGTCGTGGTTATGGCATTTAAGATATGGTCATTTATATTTTGGTGGTCTAGATTTGTTGCAGAAGAAATAGATGGTGAAAGGGTTACCCAGTATTCAACAACCGACGAGCTCATGTGAAAGTTGTATACTTGCAAAACATCATAGATAGAAATTTGTATTTGGAGTTTCATATAGGGAAAGAGCTCCATTGGAGATTGTTCACACAGATTTATGTGGACCAATGTAAACACCTTCTTTGGCGAGTAATGTTTACTTTTTGACTTTTATTGATGACTACGGTCGAAAAACATGGGTTTATCTTTTGAAATAGAAATATGAAGCATTTTCTGTATTTAAAATATTTAAAGCTATGGTTGAAAAGGAAAGTGGAAATCATATTAAAATTTTGAGATCAGATAGAGGTGGTGAATATATGCTAACAGATTTCATTGAGTTTTGTCAATTGCATGGAATGAAGAGGCAGTTTACTACATGTTATACTCCACAGCAAAATGGAATAGCTGAAAGGAAGAATCGAACTATTATGAATATGGCTCGAAGTATGTTGAAAGAAAAGCATCTACCAAATGAATATTGGGGAGAAGATGTAGCTTGTGTTGTTTATATTCTTAACAGAAGTCTAACTAAGAGAATGAAGGATCGAGTTCCCGAAGAAGCCTGGAATGGTAAGAGTTTTCATATATCTCATTTAAGAATTTTTGGTTGTGTTGCCTATGCACATGTTCCTAAAGAATTGAGAAATAAGTTAGATGATAGAAGTGAGAAATTCATTTTTATTGAATATAGTGACGAGTCTAAAGAAAATAGAATTTATAATCTCATCACCGAGAAATATATTATCAGTAGAGATGTTGAGTTCAAGGAAGAAGAAGCTTGGGATGGAAGCATAGATAAATCTGTTGCAGAGACAACTGTATTATCTCATGGAGATGATAATGAAGATGAGAAAGAAGCACAAGGTGGACAACCAATTCCATATACACCTGCTGCAAGCACCTCATCAAGGCAATCACCAAGAGTCAGTCCATTACAATTCAGAACATCGATAAATCATGAACATGGCGAACCATCAGGTTATGGTGGACAACAAACAACAGGATCAAAGGTAAGTAATGATTCTAATCCTACAATAGCTACATTGAAGAATAGAATTAAAGGTCAGAAGACTAGAAGCTTAAAGGAATTGTATGAGCAGAATGATGAAATAGATCAAGTTTCAAATTTTGCATTACTTGCATATGATCCAGTAAATTTTGATGAAGTTGTGAAAGAAAAAGTTTGGATAAAAGCCATGGATGAAGAAATTGATGCTATAGAAAGAAATAATACTTGGGAACTTGTAAATTTGCCTAAAGGTAAAAATACTATAGGTGTTAAATGGATTTACAAAACTAAAGTGAATGTTGAAGGTGAAATTGAAAAGTATAAAGAAAGACTTGTAGTTCAGGGGTTCAGTCAACAACTTGGTATTGATTATAATGAAACTTTTGCACTTGTAGCTAGACTTGACACAATAAGAATGGTATTAGCTATTTTTGCACAAAATAAATGGGAAATATATCAGATAAAATAAATGGTTTTTTGGAAGAAGAGTTTTATGGGAAACAACCTCTTGGATATGAAATTGATGGTCAAGAAGATAAAGTTTACAAATTAAAGAAAACATTATATAGATTGAAACAAGCACCCTGATTATGGTATAGTAGAATTGATGAATATCTGAATAACAATGGATTCATCAAGAGTCCAAGTGAGCCAACTTTGTATACAAAATTAAACGAGGATGGAAAAAAATTGATTGTGTGCTTGTATGTTGATGATTTGATTTTCACTCGATATATCTCAATAGATGATTTTAAGACAAGCATGAAAAGAGAATTTTATATCACTGATTTAGTCCTAATGAAATGTTTTCTTGGTATTGAAGTAACTCAATGTGAAGATGGTATTTTCATTTTTCAATCTAAGTATGCAAAGGATATATTGAAAAGGTTCAGGATGGGAAACTGTAAGCAAGTTGTAACCCCAATTGCAATTGGTACAAAACTCAATAAGGATGATCATGGTTCAGATATTGATCCAACCTTGTTTAAACAATTGGTTGGAAGTCTTATGTATTTGACTGCAACAAGGCCCGATATAATGTTTGGTGTAAGTTTAATTTCCATATTCATGGAGTCTTTGAAGAGTACCCATTGGCTAGTTGGAAAAAGGATTTTAAGATATGTTGCTGGAACAAGGAATTATGGTATCATGTGTGCATCTGACTTAGATTTTAAACTAACTGGATATATAGATAGTGATTTTGCAAGCAATATTGATGATAGGAGGAGCACATCTCTGTATGTGTTCAGTTTTGGTTCAGGTGCAGTTTCATGGGCATCAGTGAAGCAATCCATTGCAACTCTATCATCAGTTGAAGCAGAGTATGTTGCAGCCACAACAACAACATGTCAAACTGTGTGGATGAGAATAATTTTGAAAGAGTTGTTGCATGAACATAAAGAACCCACTCATATTTTCTGTGACAACAAATTTGCTATTGCATTATCAATAAATCATGTTTTCCATAAGAAGAGTAAACATATTGATACGAGGTATCATTTTATTTTAGAATTAGTAAGCAATAATGAAATATGTATGGAGTTCTGCAGATCAAAAGACCAGTTTGCAGACATATTTACAAAACCGTTGGGAAAATAATTGTTTCAAACTCACAGGGAAAACATAGGGGTATGCATGGTGTAACAACATTTTGATGTAATAGCAAAGTTTTGTTCTTTTTGTGAAATAATTAAGGGGAAAAATGTAAGAATAATTATTTCACATCTACTGTCACCATCACTGCTACCACCTTGGCTCTTGAATCTTCCAGAAGTCACCACTACCTCACAGCCTCACTACCTCCAGAAACAAAAGGGCAGCACCGCCTAAAAATATATATTTTAATTGATGTAACCGACATAAAAATATTCTATAAATAGAAGGATCACGGAGAGGCAAAGATCATCCACTCCCAGTTTTTTATTGTTGGTGTAATTGAGCAGCTGTAGTTGTGGTTCTCTATGTTTTTCCTGATCTCCTCTATATTTTTGTTCTTTTAGTTTTAATGAAGACCTGAGTTATGGAAGCTGACCGATGGCCTTAAACAAAAATGTAACATATAGTTGTTTTATTTTATTCAATATCGAAAGCATAAGAATGGTGTGGCTTTTCATGGCACTGACAACAAACATGATTAGCCAAATTTAGTGGAAATAGAATGTTATTATGTGGTAACACCTAATGCTTTTATGGTTAGGTTACATGATTCATGTCGAGTTCGATGTTGATGTTGATTAGGGATGAACGATGTTGATGTTGGTTGGTAATAGCAACGAGTCAATAGCAATGGCGTTGGCAATAGTGATTCAATAGCGGTCATGGATGGATAAGATGGGATTGTGCTTTTTTTACTTCAAAAAAAATTATAATAACATATTTAGAGTATGAATGTTAGTATATTGTAGAGTTATTTGTACGTTAGTATATTGTAGAGTATGCAAACGTACACATAAGAAAAATCTAAAGTTTATATTTAATGATTGAAATAAAAAGTTTATTTACTTTCTTAAAGGAAATGATATGGTATTTATTTAATAATTTATATAATAATATTTAATTTTAGAAAACATATATATAATTTTATATATTGTTAAAAAATAGTATATTGTATTTCAAAAATATATTGATAAATCTAATAAAGTATTTTTTTCAAATATATATTTAGAGGTCACACAGAGTTTGAACTCCCTCTGATACCATATGTAACAACTCATAATTTAAATATACAACTAATTAGATTCATTATGTGATTTATAATCAATGCACAACTATTCAACTAATTGACATAGAATTTCGAAAAACGTGAGCATAGACAACTTACTTGTAGCGATGACATTCGTTACTTGTGATTTCGCAGTTGAACACTACTTGAATATCGATAACCACAACAATGTTTTGGGATTACTCTCCACCCAACCATAGGCTCAGCTGCACATAATCTTTCTACAGCTAGTCACCCCTGAGTCCTCAGTCAATGTACTACTACCAAGGTTTCATTTGCCTCTCAACACTCTTCTCCCGAAGAATGATCATCTCATTCCCCTCTTCGTCCATTAAATAGAACCAACTGTTCCAAAAACGAAAGGGAATTGGAAAAGGATCCGCATGCACACAATCCATGTGTCAACATGCAATTTTTATTTCTTTGTTTTAAGTTTTACTTAATTCAATATTTCTTTTAATCTAACTCTTTCTTATTTTATTCATTTTCACTTTTTGTTAACCTTACTAATTTTTATTATTTTTATAATTTACATTTATATATATTTATTTACAACTTTCATTATTTATTAGTTTATTTATTTACTATTATTATATTTTCTTATTTTTTTATTTAATATTATTATCTTTTATTTATTATTTATTTACTTATATATATTAATATTATTTATTATTTATTACTTTTATTATTATTAGGGGCATTACAATAAGGATGTATGTAAGTAGTTGGAGACAGAGTTTCATAGTAGTTATGGGAGCTGAGGAGGGTGGTGATAATGTTGAGGAGTATGCATAGGCTAGTTGATTGTGCATGCCCCTTACTTCGTGGTTGTTTCGTAGTGAAGTTAGTCCCAGTGACAGGGTCAGAGGTCTAGTTGAGAGTGAGGGTGTGAATTGTTGGGTTTAGGGCCCAGGAAACATGACCAATTTTCACGCAGTCAGCAGTTGCATGGTATGGATGCACAATTGGAATGCTACTTAGTTGAGGGAGGCCTCGAAGCTTGAAGCAACTTGTTATGAAACCAACTCAAGAAAAGATAGAAAAGATAGATCAACGCCTTAGAATTCAGCGTCTTCAAGGGGGCAACCTCCTTTACATTACATAAATGAACAATTATTGGATGATACAAATGAAAATACCTCCTTTCTATATATAGGAGTCCAAGGGGTCATAACATAATCAGAACCGACATAACAATAATAATATAAGGGCACAATAATAACAATAGTGGGCTTCTATGGGGCACAATAGTAACAATATGGGCACTACATGGCTACATCAATATAATAAGTGGGTTGTACTAATAACAATAAGGGGTTACACTTGTAGTATAGGGGCCTAACATGCCCCTCTCCTTCAAAAAGCGTTGTCCTCAATGCTTGAGTAGTTCTTGATGCTTCTGTATCAAATTCTTGTCCTCCCATGTGGAATCTTCAGCGGGTAAGTTCTTCCACTTGATGAGATACTCTGAAATTGATCAATTTCATAGCTGTTGGGTTCTTTTTTCTGTGATTGCTCCAAGTTACGATATGATTTTTCCTTCCTCTTCAATTTCTGGCAATATTGTTTGAATTGGGATCTTTCGCAACTTTTGAATAAGTGGCCATACTTCTTCGTCCTTCTTCCATTCATCCCTTGCTTCGTTTATCCAATCTGGTTGGATAATAGAAATAGCACAAAACAATGCTTCCACATCCTCATCCTTGAAGAGTCTTCCCATTCGGTAAGGTCACCATTTTTTAAGTGCATGTAGTATTGCCAACATTTCCTTCTCATAAATAGCTTGCTTGAGATGTAGCAATAAAAATACCCAATCACCTACATCAAAACATTTTTCACCACGATGTTGATCTACCTGTTGTTTTGTTTGATTTTGCATCGAAGTGGCATTATCCTTTAAAATTTGGAGAACTTGTTGTTGATGCTCAATGTGATCTTTCACTGCTTGAACCTTTTTCTTCTTGATATGTCCTTCTATCTCTGGAGTTTGAGGAGTGGTAATTTCTTCCAATCCTTTACAAGATATGGTCGGATTCATTTCTTGATGCTCGATGTGATCTTTCACTTTTTGAACATTTTTCTTCTTGATATGTCCTTCTATCTTGATAGTTTGAGGAATGGTAATTTCAACTAATGAATTACAAGATATGGTTGGATTCCTTTCTTCTTTCTCAATGTGATATTTCACTTCTTTCACCTTTTTCTTCTTGATATGTCCTTCTATCTTGAGAGTTTGAGGAGTGGTAATTCTTGCCAATGCTTTACAAGATATGGTCTGATTCATTTCTTCTTTCTCTGGGGTGGGGTCCTGGTGTATGTCTTCTTCTTTTGATGTTTCTTGATCCTTTTCTTCCCCCTCTTCATATTCTATGTAAAATAATTTCTTCTCAGCACACTTATGACCTTTAGTGCATTTGCTATCACAATTGTAACAAAGCCCTTTTTTCTCTTTTTTCTTCCAATTGTTGTGGTGTAACCCTTGTAGGTTGTGGAAGGCTAGGAGAAACAACACTTCCATCTTTATAGTTGTGAGGGGTATGCTTCTTGGTTTCCATAATTTTTCTTTCCAATATGTCACAAAGCCCTTTTACTCTTTCCAATTGTTGTGGTGTTGCTCTAAAGAAGGTGTTTCTCTTTGTATCCTCATAATGCGCTATCATTTCCTCCGTGAAAATTGACCATGTAACAAGTTGTTTACAAGAACAAAGCCCTTCATACCATAAAAATTGATCTGGTTCTAAATATGAAGATGCAATACCTACCTTTTTTAACAGTTGTACACCATGTACATCAAAATATTGCTCCATCTGAAGTATCCAATTTACCGGATCCTTGCCATCAAACTTCCTCATCTTGCTTTTTCTTGATTTTAGGAGCTCGACCTTGAAACGATTGTAAATCTGTACTTTCAGATCTTTATATTCTGAAATTGTGATCTGTATTAGCCTTCTGTGTCCTCTTTCCAATGCCACTAGTCTGATCCAAATTGGATTCTCGAAGAAAGAGTTATGCACAATCTCCCGCAGTGACCTGATTATAGACTAGTCCAGTGGAGCGAACTTGTATGAAGTGCCACGTGTCACTGTTTCGACCTTTGACTTTGAAAATTATATACAAGAAAACTACAATCCTTCCTCTTTCTGTACCTTCTTATGAAATTTCAATCCGATCCCCAGAGAGAAAGTTATGATGATTTTCCCCAGGTCACCTGTTTGGAATGTAATTCAGCAGTCTGCAAAAAGACCACATTCCTCAGATCATATCTCTGCCAATATAGCGTGAAAATATCTGAATTTTGGACCTACGGTTCAGCATGATTTCTTCTCAAATGGGTTTTTTCGGTGACTTCTGAAACATCACAGAAAAAACGTTATAGTGAAAATTCCACGATGACCTGTTTGGAGCAGCGAAACCCTAGAATCCAAAGCTCTGATACCAAATGTTATGAAACCAGCTCAAGAAAAGATAGAAAAGATATATCAACGCCTTAGAATTCAGCCTCTTCAAGGGGGAAACCTCCTTTACATTACATAAATGAACAATTATTGGATGATACAAATGAAAATACCTCCTTTCTATATATAGGAGTCCAAGGGGTCATAACATAATCAGAGCCGACATAACAATAATAATATAAGGGCACAATAATAACAATAGTGGGCTTCTATGGGGCACAATAGTAACAATATGGGCACTACATGGCTACATCAATATAATAAGTGGGTTGTACTAATAACAATAAGGGGTTACACTTGTAGTATAGGGGCCTAACACAACTTTCCTGATGAGCTAGTAACATTTGTCCCTTCAATTCACCTTCTTTGGCCCCGAGCAGTGTCTAATGAATTCGGTAGTGTATATATCTAGCTTGGTTGGTTGCTTCTAGTGAATTTTGGGGAGTCTTGCCCTAGAGGGCTTTTGTGTTCAACTATCTTGCAGGGTGTAGAAATTTGGCTAAGAGGGCTACTTAGGTTTTGGTGGCAACTGTCTAGTCAATTTAACGTCTTAAATTGCTCTACATAAATTATCAATCCGGGTATCGTAAGCTGATGAAGTGTGGTGCACATATGTGTTTAGTTAACATTTTTTTCTTACTTCGTTGTTTTATAGCTTTTATCTTGTTTTGGGGTTTTGTTCTTGTTGATCTCCTAAAGTGTCTAATGCAAATGGAAATCCTATTCTAAGGTCTTAACAATACTTTTAAAGGTAAAATATGAATGTAGATTTCAAGATAAGGTTTATGTCCCTCATGGTAACTTCCAAAACTTAGCACTTCAAAATATCTCCAAACATGCTATTGATAAAATTAGTATTTGAACAAAAGTGTAAATATGCAACTACTTAAATCAATCAAAAGATGAAGTGTTGACCATGAAGTTACTATCTCTGTTGTCCATCTAATTATAGAAATAAAATATAAACTACTGCACTCAAAACCAAAAATTGCAGACTAATGAAAACAAAATCAAATTACTTCACTTATAATTCGATAGCTCACCAATTAACTTCTCGGGTTAAGCCATGGCACCGGAGATAATGTCAAATAACATGAAGAATTGATATCTAAATTACCTACTTGTAGATTAATGAAAGAAAAATCAAATTACTTCACTTATAATTTGATAGCTTGCCAATTAACTTCTCGGGTTAAGCCATGGCACCGGAGATAACGTCAAATAACATGAAGAATTGAGGTCTAAACTATCTAATAGTAGCAAACAAATCTCACTAGAATCAATGCATAACAACTGAAATTTAAAAGATAAAAAATCAGCAGAGAAGCAAATCTCAGACTACTACTTGATGCAAAAACTACATTAAAAAGCTCGAGCAAAAACTGATAAGCAAATACAAGAACATGTAAAAACTAATCTACAATCAACTGGTTGAACACAGTTGCATGAATTAAAATTGCATGAATGTAAACTCTAATCTATCAAACTTGAAAGCAATAAAATGACTTACTTGAATTAAATCAAAGAAAAACTACAAAATAAAATCTACTCTACCTTACATTCTAATGGGCTGCATGACATCTACTTCACATCTCCTTCCATGTTGAGAACATCAAAGCTTTATTCAGATTATTCAAAATTACAAAGTACAACAAAGCTCTCCAAAGCTTTCCAAAGCCATCAAAGAAGAACTACAAGCTCCAATCTACCAACTCTAAACTCTAAGCTTAAGAACTAACAAATTAAGGAGAGAGATCTCCTATTTATACAGAAAGATGAGAAGTCATCACATTAATGAGAGTCCATGAATCTCTCCCTCTACCTCTAGATTCCTAATCAAAATAGGAACTGATAAGACACATGTCTTCTTAGAGTTTCAATAGAATTAGGAGATGTGACACATATTCTCATGATCCCATCATTCTCTCCACTCAAATTTGAATTTGGCCTTAGAGTGCCATATAAAGGTCTTCTAGAAGCCTCCTTTTGACATACATGTCAACAATTTCAACCCACTTGTTAGGCATAAGCATATGCACATTATTTTCTAATTTTAACCACAAATTCACTTAAAAAGGCTAAGAATTAATAAAGTTTGGAAAAACATAAATGTGGCCCAATGATAATGAAAGTGGGATGAATGTAATGACATAGTAATGAAATGGAGGTGAAATGGAGGTGATATAATGGACATAATAGTGAAAGTGTAATGGAAATGAATGACATTTTCAAGACCCAACATACCCCCCAACTAAAGCTATAGCATGTCCTCATGCAATATATATTACATTAATTCTTGTGATCCTTGAGCTTTGGCTTAACTTTGCATGATATCATTTGATAACTTCATACTTTTGCAAAGTGTTTTTCTTGTATTGCAACATGGTTGGTTCTTGTGTAACAACCATATTTTGTTGTTGCATTCTAGTTTGATCTTTGAAGTTTGCATAATGATATTTTGATTATTGTCGCAAAGTATATCTTTATTGGATTGCATGATAGTTGGTTCTTGTGTGACAACTATGATTGTGTTTGTATCCAATTTATCCTTTAAGCAGTTTTTGAAAAGCCAGTGTATGCTCATAATAACGATGTAATAGTTAATATATGTTGGAAGTATGTGGGCTCCTAAATATGATATGGACATGGCAAGATATGAATATGAATGTATTCTCACCCCAACAGATGGTATTGGCAATTTTATGAAATGAGGAAAAGAAATGTTTTTCCAACAATTATCATTCTAGCTTTTTATGGAATTCTATGGTCAAAAGTTAGAAAATGATGTACCTTAACTTACCCTTTGGAATGGATGAGTTGTATGTGTGGTGGCTGAAAAATTTTGATCATATTCTTCTTCAAGTGGAGTCATGGATAAAGAGTTAAGATGACCTTTTATTGCTTCTACTAAAACTTGCTGAATCTGCTCCAAAATGTTGAAAATAATAGTCTTCATGTCTTCAAAATTCATTGGCACAATTCCTACTATGTGAAAAGATGTTCTGATGTCAAATATAGTAGGAAATTGTTGACTTAGTGGCCATTAATTGATGCCACTAGTCAACACGAGAACTCTCACCATTGATGGCAATGAGAGTCAAGATGCACAAACAAATCTTGCTAGGTACGAAGAGTTTTGCCGATGTCGAGCCACCTAGAAGATCTGATGAACAAGGGACATTAATGTATTCCCATTGTTTGTCAGTATGAGGACTTGCCATTAAGGCATGCAAGCCTCAAGATGTTTTTACAAAGAACTTAGACTCAAAGGACTATGGACTTAATAATTTGCATTGAAGCAGGTCTTATTTGCGAAATGAAAATGACAGGAAATAAAAGATGAAAATGGAAGATGGAAATGGAGAGCAGAAATGACAATGGGCAATAAGCATGTGAATGAGCCTCTTGCTTTTATTTTTGGGTTATGAATGGACAAAAAGAGATGGAAAGTGTATGTGAATGTAAATGGAAAATATGAAGTGAAATGAGGTGAATGGTTTATTATGAGGTATGGATGTGATGGAGACAATGGTATCTGAAAGTTTCAAGTATTTGGATCTGCTTTTGCATTAGCATATTTCCTCTTTCCTGTTGATCATCCTCTTATAAAATAAAGTGGTCTCTTAGAGAGACACCATTCACTTGTAGTCATTTGTCCTTCCTCCTGGAACCTGCAAAAAACCTAATACTTCTTCTGCAATGGAATGTAAGATTATCAAAGGAGAGAGATGACCAATCTCTCTAGTTATGATATTTACACACAAAACTAAGAATTTGTATTAATGAAACAAATTCTCAAAGGAAAAATCAAAAGAATTTATACCTGTTTTGGAATTAGTGCCTCAAGTTGATGTTGCTTCTTTTCAGCAATTTATTTCATTATTTACCATTTCAAACTCTAATGATGGATTTCTCATTTTGTAGATCTTGTTGAGATCTTTCCAATGATACTTGAATCATCAAAATCTAATTTCGTATGAGAAAGTTAGGCTAATTTAAACATTGAGGTTTTTCAGCTGCAGAATTGGAGAACAGCTGCAGAATTGGACTTTAGCTGTGGAATGTGCATAGTTTCTGTAGCTAAAAATCTTGAAAAAAATTAGCCATTCATCTTTCATCATCAGTCCAAAATTAATCAATACCTTTAGAAAAGTGAGCAAAACTTATTCATTTCATTGATTCAAAATTGTTTTTTTCTTAACATGCGACGACTTAGCGTGGCGACTTAGTGATGACACACACCTTGACTTCCTTTGACCGGGGTCTTTTTCATCGATTTGGATCAAATGGATAGGACACCATCCATGTACTAACATTTTCCAAACTACCCCTGTGGTTTGTTTCATCTCTTGACACCTGTAACCTACAAAAGTATGAAAATGGCTGCGGAATTGCTAGTTGGCTGCGGAACAGAGATGCATTCCGCAGCTAAAAGACAGCCAATCATCAGGCTTTTTTTTTTTTTGATACAGAGGATTATTCTGCAGACCAATTACTGCAACACTCGAACTTGTTTTGGATTTGACAATTCTCAAGAAACCATTTCCCAAAATTTCATAGTTGCTGAATGAGATAGCCATGGTCTTCTACATTTCCTTTAATAGAGTTTAGTTGTTTTTAGTTCAGGTACGCATATACTGAGCCATAGCTCATGTTTACTACAACTTGAACCAAAAAATAGATCTAAGGTTTCTCAGAGCATATGATCTTATCCGTATCTAGATACTTACAACTTCTTATTGTAGTGAAAAGAACAAGGCCATGTTTCTCACAGAGGTGAAACAAGTAGCTTCAGCAATGACAAGCTCTCCCAATGAAGGCCGTAGATTTGGATCATTCTGTTAGCATTCAGAAATAATCTTTGCGGCATATTGATCAATTTACTGTGCAAATAATTTATTCCTTGAGCCACATCAAGAGCCACAGCCGAAAAATACAGAGATAGAGCTGCAAGAGTTTCAATCAAATAGACCACGACACTTTGGCATAATGATGTACGAGTTAAAAACGGAAGGCGTGAGGCATGGTGGGGGACGTGGTGGAGAGTTTCGGTGAGGAAAAGCCACGTCTATCAGTTCATTAATAACCTCTGAATTTAATTGTCTAAGAGTCCTTCCTTCTGAATTTGAAACACTCATGTCATTTAAGTAACCATTCAAATAGTGTCGTATTCAACCATCTTGCTGTTAAACGGGAAGTGGCAGAGCAGGTGTTAATGAGTTACAGACGGGTGGCAAGAGGTGGGAGATGTATAATCAGCAAACGGTTAATTATCAGCACGCCATTGATTTCAAATCGGAAGCAGCCGAATTAAATCAACTGCCAGTTAATTAATTCAAATTCTGTTTTTCTTCTCACGGCCTGCAAAAATGAGCTTCAAAGAACCAAGGAGATATCCCAAACCGCTTCAAATTCCTTAAAATGATTTCTAGGTTATCTAACTGACTCTATTGCCGAAAAAACCCATGTTTTATTTTTCCCAAATTTGTCTCTGTTTGGCCAGATCGTGCAGTTAAAGTTTGACTTTTTCTCCGTTTTGAATTTTTGTGGATTATTGTGGTTGAATTTTTTTCATTTGCAGGTTCATGAGCGTCTTGGAAAATTCTTGCAGCAGTATTATGAGCAGCCACAGTGAAAACCTACCACATGGAGCTTTGCATTGATTTTATGTGCTTGGAGATAGCAACTGTCTGTCAGACTTTTCCTAAATAACACACCGGTTTTTTATCTGCCGAGTTTGCATTTTATAATCTGAAACTGTGTTTTTTTTTTCTCTCTACTCTGTTAACTATCCGCATAGAAATACCAGATTGAAAAAGAAAGGAAAAAAATAGAAGTTTCACTTGCAGTGCAGCTTCACACTCTCTCTCAATTCTAGCCTTTTCATGCTCTAAATACTGACCCTTCCAACTCTCTGAAGAAGGAAAGCATGTAGATAAATCTGGAAGAAAAATAACAGTGATTTCTTTGTGGCTTGGCAGGCCGTCTTGCACCTTAGCAACAATCTTCCTATTAGTTTTGTTTAGCAATTTCTGTAATCCATTGAAAGCTCTCCATATGAGTAAGATACATGATCCAGATGAATGCAAATGGGTTGCTTACAAAGGGCTGAAGATTTTCACTAACATTGGCCTACTACTGTTGATTACAAGAGTCAAGCAAACAACTAGAGAAGGCTTTTGTAGATTTTTTTTTTTTAATATTTTTTTTAATTTTTAATTTTTTTTTAAAATGTTTTTGCTAGTTTGTTTTAAGGCCAAAGCTTGAACCGAGATGAACATTTTCTATTGAGGCCACAGTGAAATCTAGGATTGAAGATAGCCATAGATTGTTTTCCTTTTTTTTTCTCTAAAATTGTGAAATTTTATAAGAATGATCAATGATTTTCAATTTCAAGCAGCAAAGACTTCAAGGAAAATATGCTAAAAACAGGACTTTGACTAAGATCTTAAGCTGGTTTTTTTATCAATCTGGGCTAGGTGACTAAGATAGGATCCATGTCGGGATGATTCCGAAGATGCCCATGTGGTCGATGTCTTCATTGGATGCCTGTACCCTGCTAAACCTTAGAATTAACTGCAGAATTAGGCTGCATTCCACAGCTAATTTGCAGAATCTTATTAAAACAGGACACAATGTTTGAGGACCACTACAAACCATAACCAGTCGATCTTGGACAGTTGAACCTATCAAAGTAGTTGGGTTTCATCTTTTAATTTTTAATTTATTTATTTTTTTGTTGTTGTTGTTTTTTTTTTGCTATTGAATCAAATGAAATAATGAAGTTTATTTTGTCCCCTTTACTCTTTTTTTCTTGTATGTGTTACACAAAATATTGTCACCATGAATTTCTGCAATCAGTGTGAGTCTATCATCACTCATACTGTCCTCTTATGCAAGTCTCAAACCTCAGCTCTTCATGTCAAAGCCTTAAAATGAGAGAATTTCCTTGAAAAGCTTTAAAACTCTGGTTCCGCACTTTCTCTTACCATTACCTGTGGTCCCGCACCCCCTAGTCATGTTACCTGCGGACCTACCCGCTCTGTCTCTAAAGGAGTGGGTGCGGACCCCTGTAAAGTAAAAAAGGCGCAAGTTTATTATTAAAAACTCACTTTGGATTAATTCTGGATGCTTCTAGAAGGAATCTTGAGGTGGCAAGTTTGCTCCTAGGTGGTTCATGCATCCCATAACTAAAGGAGCTAACCCCTTGATGAGAGGAGCTTATCCCTTTGAAGGAGGACTCTATCCCTTTGAAGGAGGACCTAGTAACTTCCCTCCTTTGCACTATAAATTGAGGCATTGGGCTAGTTGCTAGGGAGGTTGAACGCTGAACATTTTTTAGGGTAAATGTTGTTGGAATTTAGACTTCCTAATTGAGCTTGAGAGGAGAGATTACATACCTTTTGGCTTCTTTGGGAAGAGAGTGAAACTTGTCAAAGTAGAGGAGATTCTTGCTGGACCCTGGGAGTAGCTTGTACAACATCAAGGCACCAAGGTTGTAAAGTTCTTCTTTGTTTAAAGTTAATACAATCAAATTCATTTTTCTCAATAAATTGTCTTCTATGGTTTATTTCATGAATTCCTTGATCACCATGATAAATATGGTTTATTATATTGGCTTTTCAGGTGTTATTTGATATGTGTGCCTATTTGTGTTTGCAGATTCTTCAAAAGTGAACTCATTTGGACAAATGGAGCGTGGCTTCCACAAACTAGCACTAGACCCGAGGTAGGCCTAAAACATCTATTAGCCTTTATTTATAAATCGCATATTTAGAGAAAGATAGAATTTGTTTGGTTTGTTTGTCGCTAGATATCCATAGATACTAGGGAGATCGGTCTTGTCCGCAAGAATGATTTATCTGCCTGACAAAATGGTGACTCCATTGGGGACTTGAATTTTGGTTTTTGCCTTTTCTTTTACTTTGACCTAAGAAACTGTTTCTTTGTTTCTGGTTTTTGCTTGATGTGTGTGGGATTGGGTAGCTTCTTTAGATCTTGAATTGTTTTTTGTTTTTCATGCTTTTGGAAGAGGACCGCACGTTCTGGTTGTAACACAGTGCGTACATCCCCGCACTTTTGCTTTATACACAGAGCAGTACCACACCTGGTTGTACTGGGAGCCTGCGGACCCTGTCAAAATTTTGAAAAACTTAGAATTTTCTCATTCAGTTAAGCCTAGGATTTGTTTATGTGTTTTAGTCTCTGCCCAGATCTGCACGTGTCTTGTCAGAAACTTTTTGTAGGTTAATTCCATTGGCATTTAGGTTTTAGGTGAATATCTAGAAGTTTTGTGTGCCTGGCTTGATTTTCGTTTGGTCTTTGTAGTAACTCAGAGCTTAGAAGCCTTAGAAACCTCAGATCACCTGGTTTTTGCTGGTCTTCTTTATGAGTCTGACCGATTTGTAAAATCTGCCTTTGATGAGGAATACATCTCATTTTTCTCTTTGCGAAGCTTCAAAAGAACTTGTTTTGAAAGTTTTGATTTTTATTTTTAAAAAAGAAAACAAAAGCTGGTTTTTTTTATTAATTTGTTATTCTGAACAAGTTAGTCCTTAGTTTGCTGATAACTAAGTAAAACGTCCTTGAAAAGAAATTTTGTAAGCTTTTACTTCAATTAGATTTTTAGAATTTATAGATCTCAAGATTAGGATTTTTTTAATAGTTTTGAGTCTTTTATAAAAATAAAAATAAAAAATATCTTTTGAAAAGGTTTGTTTTTGCAGTATTTGAGTGTTGAAAAGAAAGGGAAATTTTCATGAGCATAATTAGTAGTCCCGTTTTTTGAGTTTATTGAAAAAGACAAAAAAGTTGTTTTTTTTCATTTGTTTGTTAAGGAAAGATTTGTTTTTTCAAGCAATTGCATTCTCAACTCTTTCTTCAGCTAGAAATTCATTGAAGAAAAAGGATTGTTTATCATCTTAGGTGCATTTTTAGTGTTTTGGAGTCAAGTCTTCACACCATAAAGTTTCATTTCCGCACCTTTTGACTTAAGAAACAACCATAAAAATAAACGCTTAAAGTAAAATCTATCTAGTAATCTTTTTATTTCTAGGGCTCTTTATCACCAACATAGCTTAGGCTAGTATCTTGGAGTAGGGAGTAATTAACTCTCCAAGATAGTAAAACAAACAAGTAGCTGTATCTTGTGGTAGGAGATAAATTCAAATTGTTACATCTATGCTCTGGGAAGCTCCTCTTAAAGGAGTCAAGCTCGAGGTCATATCCGAATCGGTGGGGTAATCAATCCTTCCTCATTGGGAACAATAGCAGATATACACATATTAAAAATGGCAAACCTCGGATTAACCATTGTCGAGGAGCTTGGGGTCACTTGTTGGTAAACCTTGGATTATATCAAGGAGCCTTCAAGGGGATTGAGCTTTGCTTCTCTGCCCTTGCGTGTGTATCGGATCACAGACTGTTCCCCCAGGTATATTTGTTTCCGTTGGTAACCATAGTGACCATATTCTATAGGATTATTTTCTATGGTGATGGTGGAGGGAAGATCCCACTGTACCTGGAGCAGACGTCGACTAGACTCACTTGGATTTTCTGGGAGGTTCTCTTCACTCGAGACGGTTTAGTGGAGAAACTTGTGCCAGTCTATTCATTAAGCAGGTTGTCGGGGTAACTGTTCCAACCGCCATTTCTGTATTGAATTCTGCGAGGTTGGATTTCATCACCAACTATTGTTTTCAGTACAGAAAGTTACTATTTTTGTATGGTTTGAACTCCTAGATTCTTTAGGCGTGTGCTTCAAATTGTTTTGTTCTTTAGAGACTTTAGGTGGTTTTCATTGAGATTTTTCTTTGTTTGTGTGTGAAGTAATTAAAATTTTTAATCATGGCTGAATTACCGAGGTAGTCCCGTAGACTTCGGGGCCAACCTCCTGAGTTTTCACCAAGCCAGCTTGAAGGGCTACGAGCCCTTGTAACTCCTAGTGACAGTAGAGTTGGGTCACCCGAAGAAGGAGAATCTTCTTTAGTTGTACATCCTGATTATCAAGTTCAAGCACCAGAGTATATTATTGAACCTATTTCATTTTCTGAAGTTACTGGTAGTTTTTCTTCTACTAGTGAATTAGCCGAGGAACCTGAAATTTCTGAACCTGAAACTGAACCTGCTGCTACTCCATCATCAGGATTTTCCTCTCCAACTTCCAGTGGTCCTGGTTCACCCAGGGTAGAAAGAGTCATTACCCAAAATCTTCCTTCTGGACTAATTTCTATTGAAGAACTTGTCACTCTAGAAGAAGGTATATCTATCCCTAAAAATCAACCAACTATAGAACTTAGGGAGCGTGAATCGATCTTTTACAGTCCACCTAGGAGGGACGCTTGGTATCTTTCATTGACCAATTTTCTAGAAAACCCGGGACTAAGTTTTTCACCACCTCGCATTCCTTTTCATCCAACACCTAGAGGTTATTATCCTCCTTTGAATATGTCGAGACAGTCATCCATGTTTTCTCAATCTCTAGAAACATTTTTATATGGCGGTCCTTCTGTTCCTTCTGGGTATCAGTCACTTACTGGTACTTTTTCAAGAGCATCTCCTCAACCTATTGAACAAGGGTTATTAATTGGTAATAACAGAACTAAGCCGTTGAGTGTAGAAGATATTCTGATGATGTCAGGTACAATTCCAAATCCGCAAACTCAAGGTGGCCAGTTACCGTCTAGGGGGCAGCCTCAAGGTCCTAAATTTTTAAAATTATTTTTCATCTATTTTTACGGCTAATTATGTCAAAGAACCTCAGAATCCATTGCAAAATCCTGATTCTGAGTTAAATTTGGGAAATATTTCTCAAACAGTTCCTATTGACATTTCAGTCAAACCTGGAATTGTTGAAAACATTCATATAGGTGCCTTTTGTACGGAAGCTGAATTTCAAATATATAAGGCCCTATTTCAAGAATTATGAGATGTGTTTGCCTGGTCATATGAGGAAATGCCAAGAATTGATCCAGTAATTGTTGTTCATGAAATCAAAACTTACCCAGATTCTAAACCTGTCCGGCAACGTTTGTGTCAGATTCACCCGCGAAAAGCTGCAGCTATTAAAGCAGAAGTTGAAAAATTACTTAAAGCAGGTTTCATTTATCCAATTCCCTTAACGGATTGGGTATCGAATATTGTTCATGTTAACAAAAGCAGGGAACAATAAGAATATGTATCGATTATAGGGATATTAATCGAGCCTGTCCAAAAGACAATTATCCAACTCCCTATATCGATCAAATCATTGATGATTGTGTCGGTAGTGAAATATTTTCCTTCATGGATGGTTTTTCCAGTTACAATCAAATAAATATTCTACCTGCTGATCAACCAAAAACGACTTTCATTTGTCCATGGGGGACATTTGCTTCTTGCAAATTACCTTTTGGGCTCAAGAACGCCGGAGCAACTTTTCAAACAGCCATGTCTTACGCGTTTCATGAAATCAAGCACATTGTGCAACCTTATCTTGATGACTTACCTGCTCATTCATTA
The DNA here is from genome assembly GCA_031772625.1 of Pinus tabuliformis. NCBI lineage: Eukaryota > Viridiplantae > Streptophyta > Pinopsida > Pinales > Pinaceae > Pinus > Pinus tabuliformis. The sequence continues at coordinate 606,364,168 of CM062815.1, forward strand.
CGTAGAGCTGATCATCTCATTCATTTACGAGCAATCTTTATGAGGTGTAGGCATTACCGGATTAGTTTGAATCCACACAAATGTGTTTTCTGTATAGAAATTGGTCGGTTACTGGGATTTGTTGTTTCGAAAGCCAGCATTCGTGTCGATCCCTCGAAGGTTGAAGCTATTGTCAAATTGCCTCCTCCTTCGACTCTTCACCAACTCCAAAGTTTGCAAGGGAAAGCAAACTTTTTACGTCGATTCATTCCTAACTGCACCGAGATCACAAAGGGTTTTACCAGGTTGTTGAAACAGAATACTCCATTCTATTGGGATGAGATAGCTGACAAATCTTTTGATGCACTAAAACACACGTTGACCCATGCACCATTACTGCATCCTCCCAACTACAACCAAGACTACTTCTTATATCTCGCTACCTCTCATTCCACCATCGGAATGGTGTTAGTTCAGGAAGATGAATTTGGTAGTGAGCATGTGATTTATTGCCTTAGTTGAACTTTGAATCCAACTGAGCTAAAATATTCACATGTTGAGAAATTGGCCTTGGCAGTTGTTCAAGATGTCCAACGATTTCGTCATTACATTTTACTACGCAAAACTACTGTAATTTCCGAATGCAACCCTATGATCTATATTTTGACCAAACAATTGCTAGGGGGCAATTATTCCAAATGGATTGTTATCCTGCGGGAATTTGACTTGGAGTTTGAAAAATCTAAGTAAAAGAAATCTTTAGTTTTTGCGGAGTTGATGTGTGACTTCCCACGTGCTGATACAGAAACTGTGGCGGAAGAGCCCATTGCAGAAAAATCCTTGTTTCTTATCAGCACTCATGATTCATGGTATGGAGATATCATAGTTTATCTCCAAACCCAATCCTTTCGGCTTGAAATTTCAAGATCAGAGTGTTGGAAAATACGATTCCAATCCCAACAATGCAAAATTATTGGAGATACACTTTATCATCGTGGGGCAGACTCTGTTTTCCGAGGTTGTTTAACTCATGAGGAAGCTAAAAGGGTTTTAAATGATTGTCACTCTAGAGCGTGTGGCGGTCATATGTCTGGGTTTTCCACAGCCCAAAAGATATTGCGCACTGGCTATTTCTAGTCGTCTTTGTTTAAAGATTGTATTGACGTGGTCCAAAATGCCACAACTGCCAAATTTTTGAGCGAAAGATGCGTGCTCCACCTGCTCCTCTCCACCCTATAATTGCTGTCGGTCCTTTTACGAAATGGGGTATCGACTTTATTACGTGTAACCCTCACTCGTTCGGGGGGCATGCGTATGTCATCCTTGCGGTAGATTATTTTACCAAGTGGGCTGAGGCGATGCCTACATTTTTGGCAGATGGCAAAACTACTGTGATTTTTGTTTTCAATCATATAATTGCTAGGTTCGGTGTTCCACAAGAGATTATCACTGATCATGGGCATCATTTTCGAAACATTATGATGACGGAACTAATAGATCAACTTGGCTTGCATCACGATAGTTCAACCCCATATTACCCACAGGCTAATGGTCTGGTTGAAGCCATCAACAAAGTTCTAGTCATTATGATCCAACGAATCATTGGGATTCATAGGTCGAATTGGCATAACATGTTATTTTCAGTGCTTTGGGCATAGCGAACCTCAGTAAAAACATCAACTGGTTTCACTCCTTTCCAACTAGTTTACGGTTTGGAAGCTGTGTTACCTATTGAATGTGAAATCCCCTCATTGCAAATGGCCATAGAATTACTTCCAGCCACTACCGAAGAGGAGAAACGTTTGTTGTACTTGGCTCATCTAGATGAGAATCGATGTGATGCTGCACTAGCAATCGAAACTCATGCCAAACGTATTAAAGCTCAGTACGATCAAAATGTTACTCCTCGTAATTTTTCAGAAGGAGACCTAGTCTTACTGTATGATCAAGCAAATGATAAGTTAGGTGCTGGAAAATTCGTACCCATGTGGTATGGTCCTTATGTTGTTAAGCGAAAGCTGGCGAAAGGGGCCTATGAATTGGTAGACTTTGACGGAGTCTCTTTAGGAAAGCTCAAAAATGGCCTTTATCTGAAGAGATATTATGCTTAAATCTGGGTGTGGAGATTTTTAGTTAGGATAGTTTTCTTTCCAACTGGTGTGTTTTAGATTAAAAAGTGTGCTTAGTTTAGAGAGTGTTTTTGTCATTATTCCTGGTTATCTTGATTTTACTCTTGATATCGCAGATGTCGACGTCTCTCCAAACATACATTGGTTTTGCTGATGGTGCTTGTCGTAATACACGGAACATTTCTTCCGCAACTTGGGTTATCTATTCACCCTCTGATGAGTTGGTATCTATGCATGGGGTAAGCCTCGGTGAAACAACGAACTACATTGCAGAGTATAGTGCAGTGATTGAGTTATTATCTGAATGCATCTCATTCGGGATTCAGAGTTTGATTCTGAGGTTAGATCTGAACTCGTTGTGTTACAGCTTAATAGAGTTTATGCCATTAGAAATCTAGTGTTATTGAGATTATTTTTGAGAGTTCATCTCTTGGAACGTGAATTTTACTATATTGAATATCAGCATATTCCAAGATATTTAAATACATTAGCAGATGCAATTGCTTCTCGAATGTTAAGTAGAAATTTGCAATAATCAAACAGTAAATTTAAAAACATTTCATAACATGTTTTACAAGATAGCCAGTAATAGTGATATAGCATAGCATAGAAGTGTGTCATATATACATCTTCTTCGATCATAGGTTGAAAAACACCTTATGATTGGCAAAATGATAGTACAAAAAGCAAAAATGTCATATGAGTCTACAACAGGCGATCATCCTATCACTGGTGATGATCACGATAAGAAACCACTGTACGGGCCACCCTACAAAGGAACCTCCTGAAAGGTCCTGGGACCCCAATCACATAGCGCTGTAGCCTAAGAGGAATGTCATCTATGCTAGTCTCTGGAATGTCTACTGTCAAACGCTCTAGATGGTTTTCCAATTCGGCCAGGGTCTCTGTAGATTCATCCCGTGGGGCTGGTGCTGCTGCAACTGGCTGTTTCCTCTCATAGGGCCGGAGAGTGGCTGGTCATCGTGGACCTACATCTGCATTTGAAACTTTTTACTATCAGTTTTGGGACGATTTAAAAACAAAAAAAAAATTAAATTAGAAAATGTTGAAAATGATTTTACCTGAGTCATCCCATTGCTCTCCTGGTGGAAGAGCCATGTCTAGGTCACCACGATAATCCATCCCAGCATAAGGAAAATCCTGAATAGCAAAAAATTGGTTCTCCAACCAATGAAAATACTCAGGAGAAAATCGAACAACCTCTGAACCCTCCTCAGGATGACGGGCCATAATTGCAACCCAATGCGTCAGCTTGGGCTCTCGGGGAAGTACAGCTTCAACGGAAAGATGCTGTGGGACCAACATTGGGACCCTCTCTAGACCAAAGCTCACAACCAAGAAACCGTATCCAAATTTTTTCAGTTGTCCATTATTTTCTCTAGTCAGTTGGCCTTTTACATTAGCTAACACAGCTTCGCACCAGTTGAAGATGGTGCCTCGAAAGTAGTCCACTACCATCCGCATTTGGGATCTGGTGGCCATATGTAGTGCTGCGTGTTAGAGTCGGTCTTGTCAGTCCTCAGTCAGAGATCAAAAATCTTTCTACATTTCATTTTTAGGTGTCTCGCTCCATTCACTCAGCTGCATTCCGCTAGGGGCATGCCATAATCTGTCGGAAATGTCATGTCAGTCATTTCCCCTCATGTCTGGAACCTGTTGGCTTAGGTCTTTTCATCAATGTTCACTAAAGTCCATGACAGTCAATGTTTGATCTTTTAATGGACGATAGTCATTTTCACTCATTAGGTCTAGGGATCAGATAAATTGGTCTTCAAACATGTCCAATAAAGCCATGGAATCCAGAGGGAGGCCCTTACAAAGTTATGATTTAAAGAATTCCATCGTCATGTTGACAGATTATGACTGTTCTTCAAAACTTTTTTTTGAAGAAAAGTCAAACAGTGTGTCATTTGTGATAATTTTCAAAAAAATTTCTAGTTGATCTCTTTAGGCGCAGTCATGGTTTCCTTGGCCAGATGCCATGTCAACAACCCCTGCAAAAAGTGCCAAAAATTGCATCATTTTAGCTAAAAATTCAAAGGGAAAAGTGAAATACAGAGTTGAATTAAATTAGGAAAAAGTGCCAAAATAAAACATTATCAAAGGGGGTTTTCAAGAAACAAAAATTGAAGCCATGACTCCAAAGTCTTTATATAATATTCCCACAAGAAACAAAGTCATTATGCATACCAAGGTTATAGAGAAAGCATTGCAAAGTCATTGTGAAGAGTTAGCAAACGTTTTAGGAGAGGTTGGAGGTGTTTTCCAGAGCACGGTGCACACACAGAGGGGCGCGGTGCACATAGAGAGCGCGGCGCACAGGGTGCGACCCCATAGTGGTGAAGCTACACGGGTGCGATGCACATAGAGAGTGCGACGCATTGGGTTTTCTGCACGGCGCACACCCACAAAGGACCGAAATTGTGCCAAACTTGCAACAAATCACTTTGAAACCCTTCAAATTGACAGGTAGGGTCTACATCTTGCTTGCTCATCAAATTTTGTGGATATGATGATGGCTTATGGTCGTGTATAGTTGCAATAAAAACACCTAAACCGTACCTCTTGAAATCATCAAAGCCATTGCTCTTAGGGTTGCAAATTTGTTGTGTTGAGGCCAAGGTTCCTCCTCCCTTTCATTTTTCCCATTCTTTCCATTTTTCCCTTCCCCCTATTCCATTTTTCCCATCTTTCCCTACCCTAAAATAGTACTAAACCTCTATTCCCTATCCCCTCCACTCATTTATCAATATAAAATCCCCAAACCCTCCTACATGTCCCTAAAACAAAACTTCTCCCCATAATCCCTAATCCCATCATATTAATCCCCTTCCTAACATTCCCTTGTTGCATTGTTCCCCTTGGTGGCAGAGTTCATAACAACACATAGTTTCACTACCATCGTCAAAGGGCAGTCCATATACAGCAGTCATGGCATCTGAGCATTCATCGGAGTATGAGGTGGAAACTCAAAGTGATTCATCCTCAAAAGAACAGGCTCCCCGGAGACATCATAAAAGTGGAAAACATGTTAGGGATGAGCCAACCACCCTCACAGAATTGCAGGCATGCCCTCTGTTGGGTGTGGAGCCTGATTATATTCTATATTCAAAGGTATCGCCACATAGGACCCCAGTTCAAAATGGGGCGGCAACGCCGCCCGTAAAATGTTCGCTGCAGGGGGGGTCCAGGGGGGGCGGCTGCGACCTTTGGGAGCCCCCCCTGGCGGGGGGTTTCGGGGGCAGCGCCCCCGAAGCTAAAAACAGCTGTAAAATTGCCTTGTAAAAGTATAGTAATTTCTAGTCAATCTGGGCCGTTCATTAGGCAGATGATCTGACGGTAGAACTTATGTTTAGTTTAGGGTTTTTTTCCCTAGAAGGCAACCCCTCTCTTTGTATGAGGTTATTGTATTGGAGGCTGTGTGATAGATGTGTATTCTGTGAGCGAGAAATAGAGAGGTGAGACTGTGAGAGAAAACAGAGGATATTACAGCGGATTTGCTGTAGGTTGTGTCTCTTCATTTTGCTGGATAATATAAAGGAAGGACTGGCTGTTCGGGGTGGACGTAGCCCAAACTGGGTGAACCACGTATATCTGTGTCTCTCTTGTTTTGTGCGTTTTCTGTGTTTATATTTCTGCAATATTTTATGTGTTCCATTGCTCCGTAATATATAATTTTCTAACAACTGGTATCAGAGCCGAAGGTCTATTTGGCTGATAAACTCGCAGGAAAGAAGGGTTCCTGGTTCGAGTGGGAGCAATGGTGGAAGATGGTAAGTTTAGGGTCGAGAAATTTAACGGCCAAAACTTCTCGCTGTGGAAGATGCAGATGGAAGATTATCTGTATCAGAAAGATCTATACCTACCATTGGGCAGAAAAACAAAGATGCCGACAGGTATGAAAGACGAAGAATGGAACCTTCTCGATAGAAAGGCACTCGGAACAATACGGTTGTGCCTTTCTGCGTCAGTCGCCTTCAACATTTCGAAGGAAACCACGACAGAGGGTTTGATGCAGACGTTGTCGAAACTATATGAAAAACCCTCGGCCTCAAACAAGGTATTTCTTATGAAACGGTTATTTAATATGAATATGTTGGAAGGTGGATCTGTTGCAAACCATTTAAATGATTTTAATATAGTTACAAGTCAGTTAAGTTCTGTAGGGGTAAACTTTGATGATGAAGTTAGAGCTCTGTTATTCTTGTGCTCATTACCAGAAAGTTGGAATGGTTTGGTAATGGCCATTAGTAACTCCGTTTCTGGATCTAGTACTTTAAAGTTTGATGATGTTGTCGGTGCTATCCTTAGCGAGGAAATGCGTCGGAAAAGCTCCGGTGAGACATCGGGAAATGCTTTGAGTGCAGAGTCTAGAGGAAGAAAAATGGAAAGAGGAAAGAGCTCAGGATATCGCAGTAAATCAAGGAAAGGCAGATCCAAGTCCAGATCGGGGATAGTGTGCTAGAAATGTGGAAAGAAGGGACACCTGAAGAAATACTGTAGATCTCGAAAGGCAAAAGAAGGAGATGCACAGCAAGAAAACAATAATGAAGCAAATGTGACAGGTGAGGTGTTACAAGATGCTTTGATTCTTTCTTTCGAAAATATTACTGATTCCTGGGTGGTAGATTCAAGGGCTTCATTCCATGCCACACCTGATAAGAAATACTTTCATGACTATGTTCAAGGAGATTTTGGACAAGTTCGTCTGGGTGATGATAAACCCTGTAAAATCGTTGGAATGGGTAAGGTTCTTGTAAAATAGCAAAATGGAAACCAATGGCTATTAAAGGAGGTAAGGCATGTTCCAGATCTAAAGAAAAATTTGATTTCAACAGGGCAGTTAGGCGGTGAAGGTTGTGTGACAACTTTCACAGATAAAGCTTGGAAGGTCACCAAAGGAGCCCTGGTAATAGTAAAAGGCAAAAAGGTTGGTACATTGTATTTATGCAATGGTATTTCTAACTCTGTTAATGCTTTAACTTCCAAAGGAGCAGATGCAACATTATGGCATCATAGGCTCGGACACATGAGTGAAAAGGGGATGAAGATTCTTCACTCAAGGAAATTGTTGCCGGGTTTGAAGAATGTTGATTTGGACTTCTGTGAGAATTGCATTTATGGAAAACAGAAGAGAGTCAGATTTCTTAGAGTTGGGAATGAAAAGAAGAATGAAAAAATTAGAGCTTGTGCATACAGATGTATGGGGACCTGCTCAGGTATCATCTCTTGGTGGCTCTCATTATTATGTTACTTTTATTGATGATGCAACTAGAAAAACTTGGATTTATTGTATTAAGAATAAATCTGATGTATTTGATACTTTCAAGAAATGGAAAGCTTTGGTTGAGATTGAGACAGGAAAGAAATTGAAGTGTCTTAGATCAGACAATGGAGGTGAATATTGCAGCAAAGAGTTTGATAGGTACTGTTCAGAGCATGGAATTCACGGAGAGAAGAAAGTTCTAAGAACACCACAAGAAAATGGTGTGTCAGAAAAAATGAATAGAACTATCATGGAGCGTGCAAGGTGCATGAGATGCATGCAGGATTGCCTTTACAGTTTTGGGCAGATGCTGTAGATACTGCTGTTTATCTAATAAACAGAGGGCCTTCAAGTTCCTTGGATGGTGGTGTTCCAGAGGAAGCATGGACAGGTAAAAAGGTAAACTACTCTATTTTAAAGCCTTTTGGTTGTGAGGCCTTTGTCCATATTGATAAAGAAAATAGAACAAAGCTTGAGGCAAAGTCAAAGAAATGTACCTTTATTGGATATGGTGTTAATGATTTTGGTTATCGCTTATATGATTACGAAAATCACAAAATCATTAGGAGCAGAGATGTAATATTCAATGAAAAGGTCTTGTATAAGAATCAGTTGCAGGAAAAGAAACAGGAAAAGGAAAACAAGGAATACGCAGTTCTTGATGAAATCAATGAAAAAGTAAAGGTGCCTGAAAATAATAATAATCAACAACCACAACAACAACAACCACCACAACAGCATCAGGCACCCCAAACACCTGAAAGTGGTGTTAGAAGATCTACCAGGATAGGTAGACCCCCTGAACGATACTCTCCTTCATTATATTATTTATTGTTGACTGATTCCGGTGAACCCGAATGTTATGAAGAAGCAATGCAGGTTGAAAGCAGGAAGAAGTGGGAGGTAGCCATGGAAGAAGAGATGGACTCCTTAATGCATAACCAGACTTGGGATTTAGTCAGGTTGCCTGTAGGAAAAACTACATTGAAGAATAAATGGGTTTACAGGCTGAAGGAAGAAGATGGAGGAAAACAGAGGTATAAAGCTAGACTTATGGTGAAGGGGTTTGCACAGAAGAAAGGTATTGATTTTGATGAAATATTTTCTCCTGTTGTTAAAATGACTTCAATCAGAACTATTTTAAGTCTTGTAGCAGCTGAAGATTTGCATCTTGAGCAGTTAGATGTAAAGACAGCCTTTCTCCATGGGGATTTGGAGGAAGAGATATATATGCAGCAGCCACAAGGATATGAGGTGAAAGGGAAGGAGAAACTAGTGTGCAGGTTGAAGAAGAGCTTGTATGGCTTAAAACAGGCTCCAAGGTAGTGGTATCTAGAATTTGACAAGTTTATGTCTGAACAAGGTTATACTAGATGTCACTCTGATCATTGTGTTTATTTGAAAAAGCAAAATGATGGAAGCTATATTATATTATTACTGTATGTAGATGACATGCTTGTTGCAGGATCTAACATGCAGGAAATAAATGTGCTCAAAATAAAATTGGCAAATTCATTTGCAATGAAGGATTTGGGAGCTGCGAAACAAATCCTTGGTATGAGAATAACTAGAGACAGGAAAAATCGTAAATTAACATTGTCTCAGAATGAGTACATACAAAAGGTGTTGAAAAGATTTAACATGCACAATGCAAAACCAGTTAGTACACCTTTTGCTAGCCATTTCAAACTTAGCAAGGAAATGTGCCCAAAGACCCAAGAAGACATGGATTATATGTCTAAAGTTCCATATGCATCAGCAGTTGGAAGCTTAATGTATGCAATGGTCTGCACAAGGCCTGATATTGCACATGCAGTGGGAGTTGTAAGTAGGTACATGAACAATCCAGGAAAGGAACATTGGATGGCAGTAAAATGGATTCTCAGATATTTGAAAGGTACCACAAATCAAGCATTATGCTTTGGTGGTTCAAACATCTCCCTACAAGGATATGTTGATGCAGATATGGCAGGTGACAGAGATAACAGGAGGAGCACTACAGGATATGTATTTACTGTTGGAGGAACAGCTGTCAGTTGGGTTTCAAAAATCCAAAGTGTTGTTGCACTTTCAACAACAGAAGCAGAGTATGTTGCTGCTACAGAGGCTAGTAAAGAAATGATTTGGTTACAAAGGTTTATGGGTGAATTGGGTAAGGAGCATGATATGGGCACGTTATACAGTGATAGCCAAAGTGCCATTCATCTTGCAAAGAACTCAGCATTTCATTCCAGGACTAAACACATACAGCTCAAGTACCATTTCATACGATCAGTGTTGGAAGATGGAGAGTTGAAGCTAGAAAAGATACACACTAGCCAGAATCCTGCAGATATGCTAACAAAAGTTGTAACCAGGGAGAAACTGAGAATATGCTCAGTTTCAGTTGGTCTTCAAGGATGACGATGAAGATGAGAAACAGCCAGGTCCAAAGAGGAGTCATTGTCCAGCAAATGGAGCAGCGGTGGAGTTGCTACAATCAGTCTCCAAGTGGGAGATTGTTGGGTGTGGAGCTTGATTATCTTCTATATTCAAAGGTATCGCCACATAGGACCCCAGTTCGAAACGTTGCCGCCCGTAAAATATTTGCTGCAGGGGGGTCCAGGGGGGGCGGCTGCGACCTTTGGGAGCCCCCCCCTGGCGGGGGGTTTCGGGGGCAGCGCCCCCGAAGCTAAAAATAGCTGTAAAATTGCCTTGTAAAAGTATAGTAATTTCTAGTCAATCTGGGCCGTTCATTAGGTGGATGATCTGACGGTAGAACTTATGTTTAGTTTAGGGTTTTTTGCCCTAGAAGGCAACCCCTCTCTTTGTATGAGGGTATTGTATTTGAGGCTGTGTGATAGATGTGTATTCTGTGAGCGAGAAACAGATAGGTGAGACTGTGAGAGAAAACAGAGGATATTACAGCGGATTTGCTGTAGGTTGTGTCTCTTCATTTTGCTGGATAATATAAAGGAAGGACTGGTTGTTCGGGGTCAAGGATAATTTTAGGGGCGAATGTTCGCCCTTTGGCGAAATTAAGGGGTTTTAAATTTTTAGTGGGCGAATATTTTGTATCATAGTACATTTTTACAAATCACCTCAAATAGCCCACCTTATTTTAAGGGAGAGGGTAAAAAAGGTAAATTTAGCCCTTGAAATTAGGACTTACAACCTTCCATTCGCCCATTTTCAAGAATAGGTTTTATTTAAGTGAATCCATTCGCCCATTTTCAAGAATAGGTTTTATTTAAGTGAATCCTATGGGCCAAATACCATATTTATAAAAGAGGTATGGTAAATTAATAAAAATATAAATAAATGAGAGGTATGGTAAATAAATAAAACATTTTTATATTTACTCTATAAGTCACCTTATATACATGTAAGGGTGTAAACAAATAAAAATATAAGTAAAGTGGAGGTATGGTAAATAAATAAAACGTCTTTTTATACTTACTCAAAAGGTATGGTAAATTAATAAAAATATAAATAAACGAGAGGTATGGTAAACAAATAAAACATTTTTTTATATTTACTCCATAAGTCACCTTATATTTACGAACACTCAAAAAATGGGTTATATTTAGGTGAAACCTATGGCCAAAATACTATGGGACAAATACCATGGACTAGATTGTTATTAATACCATGCAAAAAACCATTATTAACCCTAATATTAGAATTAATAAAAATAAAAATGGCACATGGTATTGACCCATGGTATTCACCAAAATGGCACATGGTATTGACCCATGGTATTCACCTGGAATGTAGCCTATTTAAATGGGGGAATTAAACCAGCATGTAGCCTATGCTAAGATTCACTAGGACTTTACAAAGTTTTATTATTTAGTGAAAGACTCGCCAAGATCTTACAAGATTTTATAATTGAGTAAAATATTCTAATAAAAATAAAAATGGCACATGGTATTGACCCATGGTATTCAAATGTAGCCTATTTAAATGGGGGAATTAAACCAGCATGTAGCCTATGCTAAGATTCACTAGGACTTTACAAAATTTTATTATTTAGTGAAAGACTCACCAAGATCTTACAAGATTTTATAATTGAGTAAAATATTCGCCATGCTTGGTGAGAGATTCGCCAAAAAATTATATATACATATTATATTATTGATAAAATCGCCTTCCATTTTTCCTATATACCATGGAGATTCACCCATTTATTATATTTATAAATTTAGGGGGGGTTCTTAAAATTTTCCCTGTTCGGGGTGGACGTAGCCCAAACTGGGTGAACCACGTATATCTGTGTCTCTCTTGTTTTGTGCGTTTTCTGTGTTTATATTTCTGCAATATTTTATGTGTTCCATTGCTCCGTAATATATAATTTTCTAACACCCTCTTGCTATGTCATGTTTCCAGCATCTATCATGTTTTGAGTTTTGTCAAAGAGTGGCTAATGTTCGAGTTCATCATGAGTTGGCTCGTCTTTTTGTGCTTCATGTACATGGAGATCACTCTATCTTAGCCGGTGTCACCTTCACACTGACACCTGAAACTGTCTCATTAGCAATCGGCATACCGAATGTTGGAGAACCATGGCACAAGAAACAGAAGGTTGATCGGAAGCATTATGAGCCTTACATTAAGGCCACTTTCTTGAGGCAGCTCACAAGAGTCTTTCCATTCCAATATTTGAAAGATGAATATGCTCTACTCATGAAGTTGATCATGAAGTACTTCAGCTGTGAGGGGAGGTTCTCTCGTCTATATGCCTATCACATCAGGTTTCTCATGCAATTTACTAGGGTACGGATGATGAACATCCCATATTTCATTTGCAGGAACATAGAGAGGATGAACACCTTCATGTATCACAAGACCCCTCAGTAGCAACTTAACAGTGTTTATCACTTTGCTCTTATTAAGATTTTGGTGGTTCATCAGCTGGGATTGCAGGGCATTACTTGGGATGATTTCATCTCCCGTGACCTCTTCAGCACTTCACAGGTATTATCAGAGGTTAAGCATGAGGGTGAACCTTCTCATCAGCATGAGTGCCATGAGACTGCTAGTGTGCTGGTTTTCATCACATATCAGAAAGGCACCAGACGTTTGTTTGCAGCGGAAAAGCGAGTGTTATCTCCACACGGGATGGAAGGGGCCTCGCTTCCTCCATCAACATCACAGGAACAGGACAAAGGAAAGGAGCCAATGCACGATGAGGGGACTTCACGTGAGCCATCAGGTGAATGAGAGACCGAATTCGTTCTCCTTCATGATGATGATACAGATACAGAACCGACAAGTGCACAGCTTAAAGAGATCATCCAGGAGTAGCAAGCAGAGATTCAAGCCTTGTCCCTTAATTTGGAAAGAGCCAAATGGAAACATGAAATATCTGGAGTAGAGGAACAAACAACTGGAGGATCAACAAGTGGTCATGGAGCTACAAAACATTCGTGAGAATCGCGAAGCTACACAAAGGAGAAGAATTGAGCTCACGTCATTGGAGTAAGAGATTAATGAGGATCGGGAGGCCAATCTCGAGAGATTTAACATGAACTTGGATAGGCTACTAGACAAGGCTGACAAGGACCATGCATTGTTGAGACACATGGCTTTCCACTACATGGCGCAAAACAAAGTGTGCAAGGCCCGAATCAGGAATTTGAAGACGAAATTGAGGAAGGCAATCAAGAAGAAAAAGAGGCAAAGAGAGCTTGATCGACTTCAGATATTGGCCAAAGCCTCTTTGGCCCAGCATAAAACTTGATAAGGAAGCTCCAGCCCAAATTTCAAGAAATTTGGGACATTTTTGGTTTTTTTGGAATTTTTTTTTACAAAAAACATGGTTTTTCTCCCAGTGGCACGGCGCTTAGGATTGGGAGCTCCAAATCACAAATGGTTTGCATTTTTGGATTCAGCATGAAAAATCGTGACTGCTGGTTTCTGGATAAGAAGTTTGAGCAAGTTTTGAGTCCCCAGGAGGTCAAAAACACTCAAAAAATGACCTCTCTACCCCTATTTTGACACACAGGAAGCAGTCTTGGGAGAATGAATTTTTGGAGGGGAAATGAGCACCAAATTCAGAAATTCCACTTGGGTTGGAAAGTAGACAGGCAGGGATTTCCAGCAAGCACATTTGGGCACAATTTTGACTCCATCAGGTATGTCAAAATTGCCTCCAAAGTGGTGCGGCGCACAGGGACCCAAAAGCCAAAATCACTTCTGCTCCGCGACATTTCAATTCGCGACTTTCTCCAAGTGGGCCCACTCATTTACACTATATTTTACTAGGAAACTAAGGGAATGTTTAAAAATTATTTTCACTAAAGGTGGGCTCCTATCCAAGTGGAAAAGGAAGGCGAGCAATCACCCAAGCCATTTGTCATTTCTGTAACACTGCACCTATAAGTAATGGTTGGCTTTCCATTTCTAGTTTGTAATCATTTGAAAAACTCCCCAACTGTGGTTCATTCTATTTCCCAATGACATAGTCTATTTATTGTATGCAGCACTATTTGCAAAGGGTTGGAATTTCTGGGAAACTGTGGGAGAGACACCCAATCACTCACTGTACTTTTTGACAGAGAATTAATGAAAGATTGCAGCTCTGGTTCATGAGATTCCTGTGGCGTGAGTTTAGCAAATGTATCTTCTTTATGTTTCATATGTATTTTTTTATGTTTCATATTTTCATTCATATTCATCTCTAGTGAAAGCTTTCTAAGTAAAAAGGTAGAATTCAATGTACTGCTCTGCCTTGGGATACTTTTCATGTTCTATGTTTTCTTCTGTTGAAAAGGATTCCTGTATTTATGCCCTTTTCACACTCTTAAACAATCTCTCCACTCCATATTATTTCGAATCTAATTGCTAGACTTTCTGCCTCTCTTGCCTCACGAAATAATCTGCGTCTTTGAGTTAACTTCTTTGCTCATGTTGTTCCTTGGCCCCCACACATCCTAGAAAACTCAGTCATTTTTCAAAATACCTCTTTCATATTTATTTACCTAGCCTAAAATCAGTATTCATTTTTGAGTCATCTCAAACCCTATTGTTATTTTCCTGAGTGTGACCCGGAGAGAGCCCTCTCTTGTTCTGGTAGGGCTAGCTACCAGACTGAGCGTGGTTTGTGGTTACCCTGAATTTTGCCTTCCTTCAGCCTAAGGCAAATTTAGGTGCTAACATATTGGCGACTCCACTGGGGAACGAGATTCTTTGTTTATTAATCTTCTCCGTTGCGTAAACGGCAGGATTAACCTATGACCACCCCATACTTTTGATAATTCTAAGCTTCTGGATGATAAGTTTAGGATTTGATAGGTTGAGTAAGTTGTTCATGTCTTATTGATTTCTTTTTTGAAAATAGCACGTTGGGTTCAAGAAGATATACCAGAGCCAATCCAGATCTAGATCCTCCTCATATCTACGAAAACCCCAACTTGATTCCAAGACTCCTTCGTCAAGAGAACTCTATAACTCCTGTGTTCAAATCCCATTCATGTCCTGACATTTTGAGTATCTTGAAGAGCTTGAGTTTGATGAGCGGTTTGAAATATCATTGTTCGAGACCAAATCCGAAAGGGCTGTTGACTATACTGTCCCTAATCCACAGTTCCTTGTAGACCTAGAAACGGAAAGGGCTAACCAGTCAATTGATAACTATATTGTGACACAACTTCAAACTCAAATTGTTAATTCCCTACAAACTGCACACACTCATCCAACACCTCCAAGACCAAGTACACCAAGAGTGATGGCTGCCCGTTTTGCACCTCTTGTGCTGCCTCAAGTTCTAGATGATATGCCTGCAAATTATCAAAGCAAAATCCCTTTGTTTGATGGTGCCCCTCACAGCGTTACCGCTCAGCAACATGTGGACAGAATGGCAGATTTCTATGACCTTCATGAGATCGATGTAGAAAATGTAGCAATGAGACTCTTTGTACAGACATTTGTAGGTGAAGTTAGGAAATGGTTCAGAGGTTTGCCGGTTGCATGTATCGCTACCTTGGCCAAACTGCAAAGACAATTTTTAGACCGCTGGGAAGTGAAAAAGAATCCTCTTCAAATTCTTGCTGAGTATGAGCAGATCAAACGAAACGCTGGTGAGTCGGTCCAAGACTACTGCATTAGATTCAATTCCATTTATAATGAAATTCCTGATCATCTAAGGCCACCTGTGGGACTAGCCATGATGAAATTTCCGGATGGTTTTGATGCTGACATGGCTTATCAACTGAGAGAGAGAGAGCCGGCCATAATGGAAGACATGCAGAAAATCACGGTCAGCGTTGAAGCAAATCTGTTGTCCAAGAGAGCTAGAGCAAAAGCAGAAAATAAGGTCACAGTCAAGGAAGAGTCTTCCTCGATGGATCAATTACTCAAGAAGGTAGAGCAGATGCTTGAAAGGGTGAAACTCAACAAACCTGAGCCACAAGTTAGAAATCCTAACTTTCGTGGCCAGCAGCAGCCACAATATAGGATAAGGCAGAGAGATCAACGAGCCCAAGATCAAATAGCACAGCAGCCAGTACAGCCACCTATGCAGCAATACTTTGTGCACGGATCGGAGTCTGATGGGGAAGGGAAGGTAATAGGGGAAGAGAACCACTTCTTTACTCTGGATGATTTGCTTACTTACATTACTGAAGAGGAGGAGTATGTGGAAAGTTCAGCTGCACACAAAGACACATATTTCATTCTAGCAAGTGACATAGTTTTGGAAGAAGAATCATAGGAGTATCAAAGAGTCTATATGAATGCTCTGTCCGCTCAGCAGTGGTAATATTCACTTAGAAATAGGGATGTGCCAGTTAACCCAATTCAGAAGAGGAAGGAAGTTTTGGCATCAAAGAATGATTCATCAGTTGCACAAAAGAAAGGCAAAGAGGCACTTGGACCTGACAACAGTAATTCACCATCAACAGAAAAATCAAATCAGCAAATTGTATCGAGAGAAAAGGAAAATAAAGAAGCCCCAGTCAAAGAGGTAGAAAAGACTTCCGCTTTTAGTTTAGAGAATGAAATTTCTAAATTGAAGGTATCCATTCCCTTGATTGAAATAATGAATAACAACAGTTATAGAGGGTAAGTTTCTAAAATTTTAAACTGTGATCCAATGTTTGATATGGTGAATGTCGAAGATGATCAACCCGAAATGATTTTTGGGCCAGCATTGAATGGTGAGTCTCCAGACAATGATGTGCCCCCTTTTATATCAGTTTAAGATTGCATGATTTTGTGTTACACAATGCCATGTTCGATTCCGGAGCTTCTCACAATCTCATGCCCAAGGATATCATGGATAAGCTGGGTTTGGACATCACCTGGAAATACCATGATCTCTATTCGTTTGATTCCAACAGAGTAAGATGTATCGGGTTCATCAAAGACTTGGTTGTAAGTCTAGATCAAATCCCAGTGAAGAATGTTTTGATGGATATTGTAGTAGCAGATATTCCTCCCAGGTTCGGCATGCTTCCTTCCAGGTCTTGGGCAGCGAAATTGAAAGGGACACTACAACTTGATTTCTCCTATGCAACAATTCTGGTGTTTGGTCAGATGAGAAAACAGTGTCGGGAACAAAAAATGAAATACATGATTACAAGCCAGGAGAAACCCATTAATCATCCAATTAATTATGTACATACAGATCTAGAGTTTTTTGTTTTGTATTCAGATAGTTTTAACGATGTAGATAGTCAGTTAGTTGAAGCAGAAATTATTCCAGAAATAGTAGAAAATTTCAGAGAAGTTTTGAAGAAAGAAGGACAAGATCAGGAAAACACCATTGAGAAATCAACTGAAGGTAATGTATAGCAAGCAGGAAAAACAGAGCCAACAGAATTTCAGCACTTGGGAGAAGAGGAAGAAGGTTTGTGGACCATGGATTTCGATGGAGCAGTGGGAAATGATGGCGCTGGAATTGGAATTTGGGTACGCAGTCCTTTCTCTGCCCCGAACAAGGTGCCTAGTAATGTGCGGGTATGCTCTTACAAATTAGCTTTTGATTGTTCAAACAATGAGGCTGAGTATGAAGCTCTGATTGCTGGCCTAAAGATTCTAAGAAAGTTGAATGCTAAGAGGATTGTAGTATATGGCGACTCCGAATTGGTGATTAAGTAGGTCAGAGGCGAATATCAAGCAAAGCATCCTCGGATGTGGGCTTACCGGAATGCAGTCCTAGACATCCTGAAATTATTTTCAGAATATACCTTGACATGTGTGCCTTGTGTTCAAAACAGCATTGCTGATGCTCTTGCTAAGGCAGCCAGTAGTTTGAAGATTCCAATGAACTCCAGTAATAAATTCGAAATCCATGTCAAGCATCGTCCGACTGTCCCCGACAATCAGAGGTATTAGCAAGTCTTCCAAGATGATGAGGAGATTGATGATTTTCTGCAAAACAAAGGTAAGTTCAAAGAGACCTCAATTGATGAAGAAAATGGTGATGGAAAAGATGAGGTGTAGATCAATCAAATGGACGTATTGCAGCTGAAGGATAACATCATCCCTAAAGGCTTGATACCTTTAGAAGAACTCTTTGATCAAGATGACGTAGCCTGCAAACCAGCATTGCAACCAACAGAGAAGGGTGTTGAAGAGGTCAATATCGGAACAGCTACTAATCCTAAATTGGTAAAACTGTCTAAAGCATTGCCACAAAAGATGAAAACAAATATATCAGTTTGTTGTCCTCATTTGCTGACGTGTTTGCTTGGGATTATTCTGACTTGAAGACATACGATACTAATATCATTCAGCACACTATACACATTAAGCCTAATCAGAAACCTTTTAGACAGAAGTTGATAATACTAAATCCAAAACTGCTGCCATCAGTTGAAAAGGAGATAAACAGGTTGTACAAATCAGGAATCATTGTTCCCATCAGATTTTTAGATTGGATCTCCAATTTGGTGCCCTTGCGGAAGAAGACAGGTGAGATTCGCTTGTGCATTGCTTTTAGGAATCTCAATAAAGTTTCATTGAATGATAACTATCCACTGCCCAAAATGGATCATATACTTCATCGAGTAGTTGGGGCATCTGGTATGTCACTACTTGACGGTTATTCTGGATATAACCAAATTTCAGTCCATGAAGATGACCGATACAAGACAACATTCACTACTCCATGGGGAACTTTTCATTACGCTAAAATGCCTTTCGGTTTGAAGAACGTGGGTGCCACCTTTCAGCGGGAAATGGACTTGGATTTTGAAAATGAGAAGGATGTATTTTTGGTTGTATACCTTGATGATCTGACGGTGTTTTCCAAATCCGATGAAGAACACATGTATCATCTGAAAACTGTCCTTCAAAAGTGCAAAAAATACGGTCTATCGCTGAATCCGAAAAAGAGCTTGTTTGCCATGGAGGAGGGCAAACTACTTGGGCACATCATCTCAAAAGACGGTATTCGTATTGATCCTGCACGTGTACAAGCAATTCAGCAAATCGATCTGCCCCGAAATAAGAAGGAGATTCAATCTTTCAATGGTAAGATGAATTTTATACGCTGCTTTGTACCTAATCTTGCTGAACACTTAAGAGAGATTACCAACATGCTTAAAAAGGACAACCAAGTGAAGTGGACGGAAGAGGTGGTCAAATCTTTCAACTTAGTCAAATTGGCTTTTTCCTCAGCTCCAGTTCTAATCAGCCTGAAATACACTCAGGATTTTATATTGTTTTCATTCGCTTCGGAGCATACTATGGTAGCGGTGTTGATGCAGAAAAGATATGATCACGAAAGACCAATTGCTTTCTTCAGTCGAGCTATAAGAGATGCAGCGTTAAAGTAAAACATCATTGAAAAGCAAGCCCTTGCACTTGTGAAAGCATTGAAAGATTTTTGGGTATACATTCTGCATTCTCATATTTTGGCTTATGTTCCTAACGCTGCTGTCAAGGATGTTCTAGTGCAGATGGATCCAAAAGGAAAACGAGGCAAGTGGATTGTAGCTTTGTTGGAATATGATGTGGAAATAAAGCCCACAAAGCTTGTTAAAGGATAGGGATTGGAAAAGTTAATGGCCGAATCAAACTTGCACGCATTAGACATAAATCTGATCGTTGCTATGTCCGATGAGAATGAGGAAGATTCATCAATTCAGGTATCTAAAATGTTTGCTCTTTCTCCGTGGTATTCAGATATCATATATGTGCTTCAAAATTTGTCACCACCACCCGGCATAACTAGAAACAAAAGTAGAACTCTTAAACTAAAGGCTGCTAAGTTTTTCATTCTAAATTCTGCACTTTAATGGAAAGATCCTGATGGAGTCCTCTTGAATTGTTTGGTGGAAGAAGAAGCAAAGCAGGTCATGGGGGATTTCCACGAAGGGGATTGTGGTGGTCACCTTTTTTGGAAAACAACGGCAAATAAAGTTTTGAGAGCAGGATACTATTGGCCAACATTGTTTTCTGATGTATATAAGGTTGTCAAGAGCTGTCATAAATGCCATATTTTTGAAAGAAGGCAGAAATTACAGACTCTTTTGCTTAAGCCCATTGAGGTGAGTGCCCCTTTTCAGCAATGGGGGTTGTATTTCACTGGTGAAATTCATCCCGCTTCTTCCAGTCAGCATCGATGGATTCTCACGGCAACAGATTAATTCATGAAATGGATCGAAGCAATTCCCACCAGACAAGCTACAGATGCGGTAATTATTTCATTCCTCGAAAATAACATCTTGTCTCACTTTGGTTGCCCGAATAAGTTAATCACTGATAACGCAGCAACTTCCAAATAAAAAAGGATGGTAGAGTTTTGTCATAAATATCACATCATTTTGGGTCACTCAACTGCCTATCATCTGCAAGGCAATGGATTGGCAGAGTCCTCTAACAAATCTTTGGTCAACATCATTAAGAAGCTGCTGGAAATCAACAAGAAGAGCTGGCATAAGAAGTTGGTCAATGCACTTTGGGAAGATCGAGTCAGTCAGAAGAAATCCATTGGTATGTCCCACTTTGACCTTGTGTATGGAGTTTATGCCTTGTTTCCTACCTCTCTTGCAGCCTCGGTAGTCAAACTTCTTCAGGAAGACAGCAGTGAAGATGATCCTATGCAGAGAAGATTGAATCAAATGATCCATTTGCAGCAGACCAAAGAAGAAGTTTTCCAAAACACATCCAAGTTGCAGGAGAAGATTAAGAAAATTTATGATAGAAAAGCAAAGGCGGACAAATTTCAGTTGGATGATGTAGTGCTGAAGTGGGATGCAAGAAATGAGGAAAATGGTAAGCACGGTAAATTCGAGAATCTCTGGAAAGGTCCCTTCAAGATTGCAGCATATCGGGGTTAGAATTCCTTTCTTCTGAAGGAAATGAATGGGGAAGATTGTCCAGGAGGACCGATCAATGGTCGGTTGCTCAAGCGGTACCACTTCTGAGTTGTTTCTACTACCTCCACTGTCACTGTAAATACCATTTTATTTCAGTTTTGGTTTGAGTTTGTCTAGTCAGTCTTTGAGTCATTTTAAGTCCAAATTTGAGTCAGTCCGAGTCAAGTCTCAGTTAATAAATGAGTCAAGAGTTGCATGTCGTTTGTCAAAATGATGACTTCATAGCCCAATGGATGAAGGCATTGTCTGCTCTCCCAAAGATCTGCCGTTCTTGGCACCTCCAAGGATCTACCATCCCCATTGGAGCCAATGTTAGATTCAATCTTGTCAGTCCTCCGTCAGAGATCAAAACTCTTTCTGCATTTCATTTTTAGGTGTCTCGCTCCATTCACTCAGCTGCATTCTGCTAGGGGCATGCCATAATCTGTCGGAAAGGTCATGTCAGTCATTTCCCCTCATGTCTGGCACCTGCTGGCTTAGGTCTTTTCATCAATGTTCACTAAAGTCCATGACAGTCAATGTTTGATCTTTTAATGGACGAGAGTCATTTTCACTCATTAGGTCTAGGGATCAGATAAATTGGTCTTCAAACATGTCCAATAAAGCCATGCAAGCCAGAGGGAGGCCCTTACAAAGTTATGATTTAAAGAATTCCATCGTCATGTTGACAGATTAGGACTGTTCTTCAAACCTTTGTTTTGAAGAAAAGTCAAACAGTGTGTCATTTGTGATAATTTTCAAAAAAAATTCTAGTTGATCTCTTCAGGCGCAGTCATGGTTTCCTTGGCCAGATGCCATGTCAACAACCCCTGTAAAAAGTGCCAAAAATTGCATCATTTTAGCTAAAAATTCAAAGGGAAAAGTGAAATACAGAGTTGAATTAAATTAGGAAAAAGTGCCAAAATAAAACATTATCAAAGGGGGTTTTCAAGAAACAAAAATTGAAGCTATGACTCCAAAGTCTTTATATAAGATTCCCACAAGAAACAAAGTCATTATGCATACCAAGGTTATAGAGAAAGCATTGCAAAGTCATTGTGAAGAGTTAGCAAACGTTTTAGGAGAGGTTGGAGGTGTTTTCCAGAGCACGGCGCACACACAGAGGGGCGCGGTGCACATAGAGAGCGCGGCGCACAGGGTGTGACCCCACAGTGGTGAAGCTACACGGGTGCGATGCACATAGAGAGTGCGACGCACTGGGTTTTCTGCACGGCGCACACCCACAAAGGCTCGAAATTGTGCCAAACTTGCAACAAATCACTTTGAAACCCTTCAAATTGACAGGTAGGGTCTACATATTGCTTGCTCATCATATTTTGTGGATATGATGATGGTTTATGGCCGCGTATAGTTGCAATAAAAACGCCTAAACCCTACCTCTTGAAATCATCAAAGCCATTTCTCTTAGGGTTGCAAATTTGTTGTGTTGAGGCCAAGGTTCCTCCTCCCTTTCATTTTTCCCCTCCTTTTCATTTTTCCCTTTCCCCCTATTCCATTTTTCCCATCTTTCCCTACCCTAAAACAGTACTAAACCTCTATTCCCTATCCCCTCCACTCATTTATCAATATAAAATCCCCAAACCCTCCTACATGTCCCCAAAACAAAACTTCTCCCCATAATCCCTAATCCCATCATATTAATCCCCTTCATAACATTCCCTTGTTGCATTGTTCCCCTTGGTGACAGAGTTCATAACAACACATAGTTTCACTACCATCATCAAAGGGTAGTCCAAGCACAGTCCATATACAACAGTCATGGCATCTAAGCATTCATCGGAGTACGAGGTGGAAACTCAAAGTGATTCATCCTCAGAAGAACAGGCTCCCCGGAGACATCATAAAAGTGGAAAACATGTTAGGGATGAGCCAACCACCCTCACAGAATTGCAAGCATGCCCTCTTGCTATGTCATGTTTCCAGCATCTATCATGTTTTGGGTTTTGTCAAAGAGTGGCTAATGTTCGAGTTCAGCATGAGTTGGCCTATCTTTTTGTGCTTCACCTACATGGAGAGCACTCTATCTTGGCCGGTGTCACCTTCACACTGACACCTGAAACTATCTCATTAGCAACCGGCATACCGAATGTTGGAGAACCATGGCACAAGAAACAGAAGGTTGACTGGCAACATTATGAGCCTTACATTAAGGCCACTTTCTTAAGGCAGCTCACAAGAGTCTTTCCATTCCGATATTTGAAAGATGAATATGCTCCACTCATGAAGTTGATCATGAAGTACTTCAGCTATGAGGGGAGGTTCTCTCGTCTATATGCCTATCACATCAGGTTTCTCATGCACTTTACCAGGGTACGGATGATGAACATTCCATATTTCATTTGCAGGAACATAGAGAGGATGAACACCTTCATGCATCACAAGACCCCTCAACAGTAAATTAACAGTGTTTATCACTTTGCTCTTATTAAGATTTTGGTGGTTCATCAGCTGGGATTGCAGGGCATTACTTGGGATGATTTCATCTCCCGTGACCTCTTTAGCACTTCACAGGTATTATCAGAGGTTAAGCATGAGGGTGAACCTTCTCATCAGTATGAGCGCCATGAGACTGCTAGTGTGCCGGTTTTCATCACATATTAGAAAGGCACCAGACGTTTGTTTGCAGCGGCAAAGTGAGTGCTATCTCCACCCGGGGTGGAAGGAGCCTCGCTTCCTCCATCGGCATCATAGGAACAGGACAAAGGCAAGGAGCCAATGCAGGATGATGGGCCTTCAGGTGAGCCATCAGGTGACGAGAGACCGAATTCGTTCTCCTTCATGATGATGATACAGATACAGAACCGACAAGTGCACAGCTTAAAGAGATCATCCAGGAGCAACAAGCAGAGATTCAAGCCTTGTCCCTTGATTTGGAAGGAGCCAAATGGAACATGAAATATCTAGAGCAGAGGAACAAATAGCTGGAGGATCAACAAGCGATCATGGAGCTACAAAACATTCGTGAGCATCGCGAAGCTGCACAAAGGAGAAGAGTTGAGCTCACGTCATTGGAGCAAGAGATTAATGAGGATCAGGAGGCCAATCTCGAGAGACTTAACATGCACTTGGAGAGGCTACTGGACAAGGCCGACAAGGACCATGCGTTGCTGAGACACATGGCTTTCCACTACATGGCGCGAAACAAAGTGTGCAAGGCCCAAATCAGGAATTTGAAGGCGAAATTGAGGAAGGCAATTAAGAAGAAAAAGAGGCAAAGGGAGCTCAATCTACTTCAGATATTGGCCGAAGCCTGTTTGGCCCAGGATAACACTTGATAAGGAAGCTCCAGCCCAAATTTCAAGAAATTTGGGACATTTTTTGTGTTTTTGGAAATTTTTTTGCAAAAAGGACCTCCAAATCACAAATGGTTTGCATTTTTGGATTCAGCATGAAAAATCATGACTGCTAGTGCATGGACAAGAAGTTTGGGCAAGTTTTGAGTCCCCAGGAGGTCAAAAACACTCAAAAAATGACCTCTCTGCCCCTATTTTGGCACACATGAAGCAATCTTGGGAGAATGAAGTTTTGGAGGGGCAAATGAGCACCAAATTTAGAAATTCCACTTGGGTTGGAAAGTAGAGAGGCAGGGCTTTCCAACAAGAAAATTTGGGCACAATTTGGACTCCAGCAGGTACCTCAAAATCGCCTCCAAAGTGGCGCAGTGCATATAGCTTTTGGCACGGCGCACAGGGACCCAAAGGCCAAAATCACTTCCACTCCGCGACATTTCGATTCACGACTTTCTACAAGTTGGCCCGCTCATTTACACTATATTTTACTCGGCAACTAAGGCAATGTTTAAAAATTATTTTCACTAAAGGTGGGCTCCTATCCAAGTGGCAAAGGAAGGCGAGCAGTCACCCAAGCCATTTGTCATTTCTGTAACACTGCACCTATAACTAATGGTTGGATTTCCATTTCCAGTTTGTAATCATTTGAAAAACTCCCCAACTGTGGGTCATTCTATTTCCCAATGGCATAGGATATTTATTGTATGCAGCACTATTTGCAAAGGGTTGGAATTTCTGGGAAACTGTGGGAGAGACACCTAGTCACTCACTGTACTTTTTGACAGAGAATTAATGAAAGATTGCAGCTCTGGTTCATGAGATTCCTGTGGCGTGAGTTTAGCAAATGTATCTTCTTTATGTTTCATATGTATTTCGTTATGTTTCATATTTTCATTCATATTCATTTCCAGTGAAAGCTTTCTAAGTAAAAAGGTAGAATTCAGTGTACTGCTCTGCCTTGGGATAGTTTTCACGTTCTATGTTTTCTTCTATTGAAAAGGATTCATGTATTTATGCCCTTTTCACACTCTTAAACAATCTCTCCACTCCATATTATTTCGAATCTAATTGCTAGACTTTCCGCCTGTCTTGCCTCACGAAATAATCTGCATCTTTGAGTTAAATTCTCTGCTCATGTTGTTCCTTGGCCCCCACACATCCCAGAAAACTCAATCATTTTTCATAATACCTATTTCATATTTATTTACCTAGCCTAAAATCAGTATTCATTTTTGAGTCATCTCAGACCCTATTGTTATTTTCCTGAGTGTGACCCGGAGAGAGCGCTCTCCTGTTCTGGTAGGGCTAGCTACCAGACTGAGCGTGGTTTGTGGTTACCCTAAATTTTGCCTTCCTTCAACCTAAGGCAAATTTAGGTGCTAACATTGCGCTTCCGCAGAGTCTGGTGACAGTAAATGCAATCACTTTGAGTTCAAGATGGGAAATGGTTTTGATATCAATCCCTTTGTCCTTGGTCTGGTTGTGACAAAACTCTAGCCGGAGACTATCGACAGACTGGCCACCTGGCCTAGTCCCGAATAGAGTCAATTGTTCACCTCTCTCAGGAAAAACAGTCAAAAATTAAATGTCCTCTGACTCCATTTCGAGCTTGTGGCCACCAATAAAGAAACACTAGTCCTGTACATTCCACTTGTCTACTAGCCACTGCAAAAAGTCCACCTGGGCCCTCATGCCAGGTATGGCCCAGAATTTGAATAAGCCGCATGTCATTAATGCATCAATTGAAGGTTGATGATTGATTGCAGCAAGTTCCACATCCTCGTGCTCCCATTCCCGCTAGTTAAGAATGATGTATACCCTGCATTGAAAGAAAAGGTGGATTAGAACATGTTAAATCAACGTTTTTGGGTGAAATTTGAAGAATTTGGAATTTATAAACCTATGCCGCAAGGACCGCACTCTCTAGTTAGAGACAATGCGTAGGTCCGCACTCTAGCTATACAGTAGGTGTGGGCCCCTGGCTTTTTCCTACATAAGAAAAATTTAGGGTCCGCAGGTTTCGCATGCTGCTCCTGCGAACCCCCGCAAGCGGTCTTTAAAACAAAATTTCTTTCTTAAAATCAAAATAAAACGCTAAAAACAAATTTCAAACAGATGAAATGCAAGAGTAAGGTGATGTGGATTACCTGGATGTGACGACGTCCAATTCCAACAGACGGATTTTCCGCAATATTCACGAGAAGTTTCTTATCGAAGACTCTCTTTTCTCACTCTGAAGTCAAACGGTAAAGATGAATTTACAAAAGCCCTTTTTATAAGCTTTTTTCAATAAATGAATTTTTAATTTGTTTATTTTTCACATTAAAGAGGTAACTTTTGAAGCATTTTTATTTATTTTAAACAGGTATGCGTAATGTTTGAGTTTTTGTGCAGAATATCGGATTTTTCACGCAAAATTGATCATTTTCGACAAAAAACATTAGAGTCATCTTAAGCTCTTTTCTGACTCCTAAAATATGAAAATATTGCCGAGTTTTTCTTTTTAAGCTCGTTAAAACGGAATTAAAAATACGGTCCACTTACAACTCTTTTTTGACCGTATAAATATGAAAAGATTGTCGGATTTTTGTTGTTTCAAATTCGATATTGGTTATAAAACGACGTGTCTTTGGTCGCTTTTTTACATTTTCAGATTAGAGCCACTAATGATGAAAAGTACTCCTTGATCGTAATGTTCAAGTGGTTCTCTCAAGTATTATTTTATACTTTTTAGGGCTTGGGAGACACAAATTTACGAAAAAGGACAACCATGGAGTTTTCTTAAGTTTTTTCAGACTCCCTAAAATTGAAAAACGTCGAGTTTCTCCTATACTGGACTCGTTAAAATTTAATAGTAAAGGACTTGTTCAATTACAAACAGGAACGGACCACTCCTTCTTAGGGTTTGAATTTAAACTAAGTTGGACTCATCCGAAGGATGAGCTTATAATCAAGCAAATGTTATCCTCCTCAAGCTTGTCAAAAAATAAAGAGGTACTTGCCAGAAATGATGGGGGAAAAGAGAGAAAAATGAACTTGTTTGTCATACTTTGTGTCTCAGAAAAACATTTAACCACTCTTGAACACGACATTTTTTGTTCACCTAGGTTGGGGAATCCTTTGCATAACAGTTAATCAAACCATATTGAGAGTCTTTAGCTGTTTTCTGGGTATTAGCTTTGGGTCAATTGTCACCAAACCATCTGCAGTGTCGTTATGTGTTCAAGAGGTTAGTACAAATAAACCATTCATCTGCAAAATATCTGTCATCCATCTTGACCATCCCTGAGTTAGTCCTTGCAACTATATTTCTTCAAACTTGATCTATGATTTCGTGTTGTGGGCTTGCCTATGACGGATCGCTTTCTATTGAATTCAGCTCATTATCTAGAAAGATGATCTAGAAATCGTCAGTACCTTGGAATATGCATGCCTCAATGGCAGGTTTCTTGCCTTCAACGATAGGTTGCATTATTGACCTTCGATCAAAGGATTCCGTGACATGTTCGACATCAACACATCTATTCACATTTCATGGATTGTACTGAGTACTTTGAGAGCCATTGACATTATTGGTGGTTTCTCTCACACTTGTTAACAGTTTACATCATTGACTGGTAATCAAGTGGTTTCTACCATGTTCGACTTCGACACATTCATTCACATGGATAGAATTGTACTATTTTGGGAAGTAGAAATCAAGACCCTGGATCTAGTTTCCACCATCCAAGCTGTGAGGAATTTTGTATTCATTTTACAGTGGACTATTTATAAACAGATGGCTGCGCCCATACTGTGTCTACATGTGTCTATACTTGTGATGTATTGCAAGATCATTCTTATATCAGAGCAGTTTAGTTAGTTTTCTAGTCAGTTTTGATCTGAGTATGGGAATGCCTACCTCAGCGATGATATGATCTCATATATATATTTTGTATTGAATGTTTTTTATAGGTTCCAACCCAGCTCTCCACAAGATGATCCTCGAAATGATAAAGTACTTCACTCTTCTTAGATGATAAATGAAATCCTCATCTACTACAGACTTCACACTTTAGGGGGCAATCTGTTACACAAAATATTGTCACCATGACTTTCTGCAGTCAGTGTGAGTCTATCATCACTCATACTATCCTCCTATGCAAGTCTCAAACCTCAGCTCTTCATGTCAAAGCCTTAAAATGGGAGAAGGTCCTTGAAAAGATTTAAAACTCTGGTTCTGTACTTTCTCTTACCATTACCTGTGGTCCCACACCCCCTGGTCATGTTACCTATGGACCTGCCCCCTCTGTCTCTAAAGGAGTGGGTGCGGATCCCTGTAAAAGTAAAAAAGGTGCAAGTTTATTATTAAAAACTCACTTTGGATTAATCCTGGACACTTCTAGAAGGAATCTTGAGGTGGCAAGTTCGCTCCTAGGTGGTTCATGCACCCCATAACTAAAGGAGCTAACCCCTTGATGAGAGGAGCTTATCCCTTTGAAGGAGGACTCTATCCCTTTGAAGGAGAACCTAGTAACTTCCCTCCATTGCACTATAAATTGAGGCATTGGGTGGGTTGCTAGGGAGGTTGAAAGCTGAACATTTTTTAGGGTAAATGCTGTTGGAATTTAGACTTCCTAATTGAACTTACGAGGAGAGATTACATACCTTTTGGTTTCTTTGGGAAGAGAGTGAAACTTGTCAAAGTAGAGGAGATTCTTGGTGGACCCTAGGAGGAGCTTGTACAACATCAAGGCACCAGGGTTGTAAAGTTCTTTTTTGTTTAAAGTTAATACATTCAGATTCATTTTTCTCAATAAATTGCCTTCTATGGTTTATTTCATGAATTCCTTGATCATCATGATAAATATGATTTATTATATTGGCTTTTCAGGTGTTATTTGATATGTGTGTTTATTTGTGTTTGCAGATTCTTGAAAAGGGAACTCATTTGGACAAATGGAGTGTGGCTTCCACAAACTAGCACTGGACCCGGGGTAGGCCTAAAACATCTATTAGCCTTTATTTATAAATTTCATATTTAGAGAAAGATAGAATTTGTTTGGTTTGCTTGTCGCTAGATATCCATAGATACTAGGGAGATTGGTCTTGTCTGCAAGAACGATTTATCTGCCCGACAGTATGTATGTTTGTTTGTTTTTTTTTTTTTTTTAACATAACAATCTTTTTTCTGATCCTCCAGATCACACAAAGTGCAGGAGGAGAGTATACTCAAGAAATTATTAATTTTTTTTTTTAGATGTAAGAAATAAGGTCTCCTAATTACACTTCCCGAGCAACGGCACCAAAATGTCTAGTCAATTTAACATCTTAAATTTCTCTATATAAATTATCAATCCAGGTATTGTAAACTGATGAAGTGTGGTGCACCATATGTGCTTAGTTAACCTTTTTTTTTTACTTCGTTGTTTTATAGTTTTTATCTTGTTTTGGGGTTTTGTTCTTGTTTATCTTCTAAAGTGTCTAATGCAAATGGAAATCCTATTCTAAGGTCTTAAGAATACTTTTAAAGGTCAAGTAGGATGTAGATTTTAAGATAAGGATTATTTCCCTTATGGTAACTTCCAAAACTTGGCACTTCAAAAGATCTCAAAACATGTTATTGATAAAATCAGTATTTGAACAAAAGTGTAAATATGCAGCTACTTAAATTAATCAAAAGATGAAGTGCTGATCATGAAGTTATTTTCTTTTTTGTCCATCTAATTATAGAAATAAAATCTAAATTACTACATTCAAAACCAAAAATTGCAGACTAATGAAAACAAAATCAAATTACTTCACTTATAATCAAATAGCTCGCCAATTAACTTCTCGGGTTAAGCCATGGCACCAGAGATAACGTCAAATAACATGAAGAATTGATATCTAAATTACCTACTTGCAGATTAATGAAAGCAAAATCAAAGTACTTCACTTATAATCCGATAGCTTGCCAATTAACTTCTCGGGTTAAGCCATGGCACCAGAGATAACATCAAATAACATGAAGAATTGATATCTAAATTACCTACTTGCAGATTAATGAAAGAAAAATCAAATTACTTCACTTATAATCCGATAGCTCGCCAATTAAATTCTCGGGTTAAGCCATGGCACCAGAGATAACGTCAAATAACATGAAGAATTGATATCTAAACTAGCTAATAGCAGCAAACAAATCTCACTAGAATCAAAGCATAACAACTGAAATTTAAAAGCTAAAAAATTCAGCAGAGAAGCAAATCTCAAATCACTACTTGATGCAAAAACTACATTAAAAAGCTCAAGCAAAAACTAATAAGCAAATACAAGAACATGTAAAAACTAATCTACAATCAACCGGTTGAACACAGTTGCATGAATTAAAATTGCATGAATGGAAACTATAATCTATCAAACTTGAAGCAATAAAATGACATATTTGAATGAAATCAAAGCAAAACTACAAAATAAAATCTACTCTACCTTACATTCCAATGTGCTCCATGACATATACTTCACATCTCCTTCCATGTTGAGAACATCAAAGCTTTATTCAAATTCTTCAAAATTACAAAGTACAACAAAGCTCTCCAAAGCTTTCCAAAGCCATCAAATAAGAACTACAAGCTCCAAGCTACCAACTCTAAACTCTAAGCTTAAGAACTAACAAATGAAGGAGAGACACCTCCTATTTATACAAAAAGATGAGAAGTCATTTCATTAATGAGAGTCCATGAGTCTCTCCCTCTACCTCTAGAATCCTAATCAAAATAGGAACTGATAAGACACATGTCTTTTTAGAGTTTCAATAGAATTAGGAGATGTGACACATATCCTCATGATCCCATGATTCTCTCCACTCAAATTCGAATTTAGCCTTAGAGTGCCACATAAAGGTCTTCTAGAAGTCTCCTTATGACCTACACATGTCAACAATCTCAACCCACTTGTTAGGTATAAGCATATGTACATTATTTTCTAATTTTAACCACAAATCCAATTAAAAAGGCTAAGAATTAATAAAGTTTGGAAAAACATAAATGTGGCTCAATGATAATGAAAGTGGGATGAATGTAGTGACATAGTAGTGAAATGGAGGTGAAATGAAGGTGATATAATGGACATAATAGTGAAAGTGTAATGGAAATGAATGACATTTTCAAGACCCAATAGCAACTAGGAGAGTTGGTAGTGGGTGGTGCCTTAATTCTACATTGTTTGAATGTTGCAACTTGGTATTTTGTGGAATTTTCTGGTTTTTCGTAGTCTCACTCCCTTTGGTGTGGAGTCTTCGCACAACAGTCTTTGCTAGTTATTCTTGCATGAAGTGGGTAGGGGATAGGAAAAGGATACACTATGGGACTTGGTGTGTGTTTATTTGGTTTAATAAAGAGTGTAAAATGATTCGCCAAATGGGTTGGGGCATGCGTGGCAGAGCTCCTTGTTGTGATATGTCATCCCGAGTTTGTAGAGTAGTGGCTGAGCATGGTAGGGGTGGACACAATGGTGCGTCTCATGGAGAAATGGCCCAATAATTTGGACCAGTGCTTGGGCTAGCAACCGCCTCACCCTCCTTGGAATCAATAGCTAGTTAGCTCCAACTGGTCATGGCAGACTTGGGAGAGATGAGGCAACAACGACATGAAGATAGAAATGAGTTGATCACATTTTTGAATGACATCTAATACAACCAATGGGTGATGATGGATAGGATGGATTCTATCTAGCATAGCCAATGACGCACAGTGGAGCAGTTGGACCAAATTGACGAAAGCATCGATCGCTTGGAATACCATGCTCATGATGGAATTTCACCCCTGGACCCCCTAGATGTCGGGAAAGGCCTGACACCTCCAAGAAATTTCTTATAATGATTTGTTTTGTTTGTATTCCCAAATTTTTTGGTGTATCCGTGTTTATGACTTGAGTTTTGGATGTAATGTATGACATTTTGGTTTTTGTTTTCACATAACTCTCCTAGCTAATAAATCCGGTCAGAATGCAACAAGGAGAGCAAGACAAAAATAGCAAATTAAATGTAAATTTTTGAACAAATAATAAAATCTTTTTGCCTGATAAAAAAACACAAACTTAATAAGAATTTGCTTAAAATTATTACTGATAAAAAATCTATTATATTCTAATTACTAAATAAAAAATTATTAAGAAAAAAAACAAAAAAAAAATTTCTTATTAAAAATAAAAAATAATACAACTTCAAAACTATATTTATATTTATTATATTATAGAAAATAAAAATTAGATATTTAAAAAAATAATAAAAAATAAAACACAAATATTTTTATTATATATATAGATTATTTGTAGTATTTCCTTCTACTAGCCAAAATATCCATCCAATAGAATATTTGTAGTATTTAAGTATCTTTTCTTGAAAAACAAATATTTTATTAATGAGCCTATATTGTCTTATATTTCTATTAGTTATAGAATAATAAGTTGATAGTAAAGACTAAAAATATATCAATTACATATTTTTATTAGTTATAAAATAATATATTTCTAATCGAGTTTAGGCTCCTGTGATTCATATCTACAAAATAAAAAAAATCGGTAATAATCACATCAAGTAATATTTGTTGACGCGTTTAGAACTAACCAATGTTTAGTGTGGTTCATTGTTAGGACAAGATGAAGAATCAGATAGATAGAGATATTCTTCGGCTATAAAGAAACACTTACTTTTGACTGGGTAATGTTTACTTTTTGACTTTTATTGATGACTATAGTCGAAAAACATGGGTTTATCTTCTGAAACAGAAATCTGAAACATTTTCTGTATTTAAAAGATTTAAAGCTATGGTTGAAAAGGAAAGTGGAAATCATATTAAAATTTTGAGATCAAATAGAGGTGGTGAATATATGCTAACATATTACATTGAGTTTTGTCAATTACATGGAATCAAGAGGCAGTTTACTGCACGTTATACTCCACAGCAAAATGGAATAGTTGAAAGGAAGAATCGAGCTATTATGAATATGGCTCGAAGTATGTTGAAAGAAAAGCATCTACCAAATGAATATTGGGGAGAAGATGTAGCTTGTGTTTTTTATATTCTTAATAGAAGTCCAATTAAGAGCTTGAAGGATCGAGTTCCCGAAGAAGCCTGGAATGGTAAGAGTTGTCATATATCTCATTTAAGAACTTTGGTTGCATTGCCTATGCACATGTTCCTAAATAATTGAGAAAGAATTTAGATGATAGAAGTGAGAAATGTATTTTTATTGGATATAGTGACGAGTCTAAAGCATATATACTTTATAATCCCATCACCAAGAAATATATTATCAATAGAGATGTTTAGTTCAAGGAAGAAGAAGCTTGGGATGGAAGCATAGATAAATTTGTTGTAGAGACAACTATATTATCTCATGGAAATGATAATGAAGATGAGAAAGAAGCACAAGGTGGACAACCAATTCCATATACACCTGCTGCAAGCACCTTAGCAAGCCAATCATCAAGAGTTAGTCCATTACAATTATGAACACTGATAAATCATGAACATGGTGAACCATCAGGTTATGGTGGGCAGCAAACAAAAGGATCAGAGGTAAGTAATGATTATAATCCTACAATAGCTACATTGAAGAATAGAATTAAAGGTCAGAAGACTAGAATCTTAAAGGAATTGTATGAGCAGAATGATGAAATAGATCAAGTTTCAAATTTTTCATTACTTGCATATGATCCAGTAAATGTTGATGAAGTTGTGAAAGAAAAAGTTTGGATAAAAGCCATGGATGAAGAAATTGATGATATAGAAATAAATAATACCTGGGAACTTGTAAATTTGCTTGAAGGTAAAAATACTATAGGTGTTAAATGGATTTACAAAATGAAAGTGAATGCTAAAGGTAAAATTGAAAAGCATAAAGCAAGACTTGTAGCTCAGGGGTTCAGTCAACAACCTGGTATTGATTATAATGAAACTTTTGCACCTGTAGCTAGACTTGACACATTAAGAATGGTATTAGCTATTGCTGCACAAAATAAATGGAAAATATATCATATGGATGTTAAGTCTGCATTTTTAAAACGTTGGTCAAGAAGATAAAGTTTACAAATTAAAGAAAGCATTATATGGAATGAAACAAGCACCCTGAGTATGGTATAGTGGAATTGATGAATATCTGAATAATAATGGATTCATTAGGAGTCCAAGTGAACCAACTTTGTATATAAAAGTAATTTATATGCTTGTATGTTGATGATTTAATTTTCACTAGAGATCTCTCAATAGATGATTTTAAGACCAGCATGAAAAGATAATTTGATATGATTGATTTAGGCCTAATGAAATATTTTCTTGGTATTGAAGTAACTCAATCTGAAGATGGTATTTTCATTTGTCAATCTAAGTATGCAAAGGATATATTGAAAAGGTTCAGGATGGAAAATTGTAATCCAGTTGTAACCCCAATTGCAATTGGTACAAAACTCAGTAAGGATGATCATGGTTCAGATATTGATCCAACCTTGTTTAAACAATTGGTTGGAAGTCTTATGTATTTGACTGCAACAAGGCCCGATATAATGTTTGGTGTAATATAAATTTCCAGATTCATGGAGTCTCTGAAGAGTACCCATTGGCTAGTTGGAAAATGGATTTTAAGATATGTTGTTGGAACAAGAAATTATGGTATCCTGTATGCATCTGATTTAGATTTTAAACTAACTAGATATACAGATAGTGATTTTGCAGGCAATATTGATGATAGGAAGAGAACATCTAGGTATGTGTTTAGTTTTGGTTCAGGTGCAGTTTCATGGGCATCAATGAAGAAATCCATTGTGACTTTATCATCAGCTGAAGCAGAGTATGTTGCAGCCAGAACAACAACATGTCAAATTGTGTGGATGAGAATAATTTTGAAAGAGTTGTTTCATGAACAGAAATAACCCACTCATATTTTCTCAGACAACAAATCTGTTATTGCACTATCAAGAAATCATGTTTTCCATAAGAAGAGTAACCATATTGATACAAGGTATCATTTCATTCAAGAATTAGTAAGCAATAATGAAATATGTATGGAGTTATGGAGATCGGAAGACCACTTTGCAGACATATTTACAAAACTGTTGGGAAAAGAATTGTTTCAAACTCACACGAAAAACATAGGGGTATGTATGATGTAACGACATTTTGATGTAATAGCAAAGTTTTGTTCTTTTTGTGAAATAATTAAGGGGGAGAATGTAAGAATAATTATTTCACATCTGCCGTCAACGTCATAGCCACCGCCTTGGCTCTTCAAGCTTCCAGAAGTTACCATCGCCTCACCGCCTACAGAAACAAAAGGGAAGCACCACCTAAAAATATATATTTTTAATTGATGTAACTGACATAAAAATATGCTATAAATAGAAGGATCACAGAGAGGCGGAGATCATCCACTCCCGATTTTTTATTGTTGGTGTAATTGAGCACCTATAGCTGTGGTTCTCTGTGTTTTTCCTGATCTCCTCTGTATTTATGTTCTTTCAGTTTTAATGAAGACCCGAGTTATGGAAGCTGACCGATGGCCTTAAAAAAACGTAACATATAGTTTTTTTTTATTCAATATCGAAAGCATAAGAATGGTGTGACTTGTCATGGCGCTGACGACAAACATGATTAGGCAAATTTAGTGGAAATAGAATGTTATTCTGTGGTAACGCCGAATGCTTTTACGGTTAGGTTACATGATGCATGTCGAGTTCGATGTTCATGTTGATTGGCGATGAACGATGTTGATGTTGGTTGGAAATAGCAATGAGTCAATAGGAATGGTGTTGGCAATAGCGATGGAAATTGCAATTCAATAGCGGTCATGGATGGATAATATGGGATTGTGCTTTTTTTACTTAAAAAAAATTATAATAACGTATTTAGAGTATGAATGTTAGTATATTGTAGAGTTATTTGTATGTTAGTATATTGTAGAGTATGTAAACGTACACATAAGAAAAGTCTAAAGTTTATATTTAATGATTGAAATAAAAAGTTTATTTACTTTGTTAAAGGAAATGATATGGTATTTATTTAATCATTTATATAATAGTATTTCATTTTAGAAAACGTATATATAATTTTATATATTGTTAAAAAGTAGTATATTGTATTTCAAAAATATATTGATAAATCTAATAAAGTAATGTTTTCAAATATATATTTAGATGTCGCACAGAGTTGGAAGTCCCTCTAATACCATATGTAACAACTCATAATTTAAATATACAACTAATTAGATTCATTATGTGATTTATAATCAACACACAACTATTCAACTAATTAACATATAATTTTGAAAAACGTGAGCAGAGACAACTTACTTATAGCGATGATATTCCTTAATTGTGATTTTGCAGTTGAACACTATTTGAATCTCGCTAACCGCAACAAAGTTTTGGGGATGACTCTCCACCCAACCGTAGGCTCAGCTGCACATAATCTTTCTATAACTAGTGTTGGCTTGTTGGGGCCTGACCCAAGTTTAGAAGTGATTTAGCCAAACAAATCCCAAAACTACTGGCCCTTTTGGTAACAGTCCACAGTGCGCAGACTGAGGTCTCAATCGAGGTAGTATGGGAGGGTGCTGGAACTAGGTTTTCGCACCCTAGGGATGTCTTGATGAAGTCTAAGAAGTTCGTGAACCGAACCCGCGCTCTTCGACTGCTCTGCGCAGTTGTCTGTCCTTCGCAACTTATGCAACTGCTTCCACACAACTCTATAAAGAGCGTGAAGAGGTACTATTCAGATCCTTTATCCTTATTGTGCTATTATTATAGATCTTGACTTAATTGTGTGTACCCAATATTCTCATTAACCATTCAACATTCATAACAAGTGCACGCAATAACAAAACTATAAAGAGATGCATAAATACAACAAAAGTATAAACACACAGTATTTCAAAATCAACTTATCTTCTATTAATTCTCTGTTCAACTGCAATCCCAACTCCGCCCTGTGCACTCAGCTACAGGGTCTGCGAACACAGCTGCGGACTCTACCAGACCTCTACGTACACAGTTGTAGAGCCTTTTCCTACTACTACAACACAAGACTCAGACTTATAGACTCAGAGCTAATTCATCATCCAAGAGAACATGTTATTTTTTTCCAGATCTAAAACTAACTTTACACTTAGAGCCTTGCTCTATTTATACAATCCCAAGGTCCGCGGACCATGGGTAGGTCGACACACTTTACATTAAATTATATTATTTTAGGGTGGACAACCCTAGACTCTCACGCTCCGCGCCTACATTTCGCGGGGTCTTTTCATTACATTTGACCAAAATTCAGGCTTCAAGCCCCAAAACCCACTATGGGGGGATCCGCTGCCCAACAGGCCCCCAAAAAAATCATCGTGACTTGTCCTCGAGTCACTCTGCTGGTGTGGTGATCTTTGCACGAAGTCCATCCAACTGTGCCTGTGTTGTGCGAAGGTCCGCAATGCACCGTGTCGTCGTCGTCTGGATTTGCTCCATTTCTACTTCTGAATCATCTGTGTCTGACTTGATTCTATACTGTGATGCCATCTTCGAGTACCTGTGTTTATAGTTATGCACCTCTGTCTGATTTGTCAGGTCGCGAAGACTGTGCTTTAATCGGTTAGTCAGACAGCTAGCCCACCCGTGTAAGGCTTTAGATGACTGCCATTTACTCTTCCTGGGAAGGGTTCTCCATTCAATTTGACTAGCTGGACCACGCCTGCGTCTGTGACTTCTTTTACCACATATGGTCCTAACCAATGCATTCTAAGTTTCCCTGGAATTTTTTCGAACTTGTTGTCATACAACAACACTAAATTGTTTACCTTGAATGTGTGTATCTTGATATGGCGATTGTTCCAGGCTTTCTCACGTTGTTTTTGTACCTACTAATGGAATCCTACCAGAAACTGTTCTTGCTTGAGTTCTTCAAATTGTGCGAGTCTCTCTTCTAAGGCTTCGCGGTCCAACATGCTTGTAATTGTTGCTATCCTCAAACTGGGTACGATGTATTCCATTGGCATGACTTCTTCCATGCGATAGACTAACCTGAAAGGTGTCTGACCCATCAATTTCTTGCACATCGTTCTGTATGCCCATAATACGACAGCGATACGCAGGTCCCAGTCATTTCATTGTGCGTTACATACTTTGGTCAGCGCAGTCTCTAGAATTTTGTTGAATGATTCTATTGTCCCATTAGCTTGCGGATGGTACAGTGTACTTTGCTGATAACACACCTGGAATTCCTCGGTGAGTGCGCTGACAGTTTCATTCAGGAAGTGCATCCCATACTCACTAATTAAAATTTTCGGGCAACCAAACTGTGTCAAGACGTTGTCGAACAAAAAATTTTCAGCTGTAGCAGTCGTGTAGTCCTTAATGGGTTGTGCTTATACCCATCGAGTCAAGTATTTTGTCGCGGTGATGAAGTAGCGCGCACCCGTCTTCCCCTGAGGTTTGATTGGTCCCACAAAGTCGATTGCCCATTTTTCGAATGGATGCTGCATCGTCTGTGGATTGAGTGGTATCTCATCCCTTCATGATGGTTTCCCAGTCCTTTGACATACGTCATAGGCCTGACAGTGTGCTTTCAAATCTTAATGTAGGGTTGGCCACCATAGCGCAAAGCGAAGAATCTTCTGTGCTATCGCATGTCCTGCATAGTGTCCTCCTGCAACTCCTCCATGTGCTTCCACGAGGATCTATCCTTGTTCAAATTTAGGTACATATCTTCGCAATATCTCATCATTTCCCATCTTGTAGAGGTGGCCCGCAACGATAGAAAAGTCCACCACGTGCACCACCAATTCCTTCTTCTGCTGAACTACATATTACTTTGGCGCAGTCCCTGTGGATGAAAATTGGATTAGATCTTGAAAGTGGTTGTCCGCAATGCGCACTACAAAGAGTTGTGCATCAGGTAGTCCTTCTTCCAAATTTGTTGGCTCCTCGCCTGTTTCAATTCGTGATAAGTGATCTGGTCCTACATTTAGGCATCCTGGCTTTACGATGACCTCAAAGTATTTC
The DNA here is from genome assembly GCA_031772625.1 of Pinus tabuliformis. Taxonomy (NCBI): domain Eukaryota; kingdom Viridiplantae; phylum Streptophyta; class Pinopsida; order Pinales; family Pinaceae; genus Pinus; species Pinus tabuliformis. Next base: position 606,403,158 of record CM062815.1, read on the forward strand.
AACACGGAATGATCGGTATACATCTTGAAGTGTTCGCCAAGTAAATAGTGTCGGTATTTCTGGAGTGCGTATAACATTTCCAACCCTTCGCGCTCAGTAGTAGAGTAGTTCTTTTTGGCTTTGGACAACTGCCGACTCGCGAACGCGATCAGGTGATCCACGCCTTCCACGCCTTCCTACGTAAGTATAGCTCCTAGCACAATACACGACGCATCAACATGTATATGAAATTCTACGTCCCATTTTTGGAATACCAATATGGGAGAGGATGCCAATTTCTCCTTGAGAACATCCAAACTTTTCCTACAATCATCATTCCAACAATATGTAGTGTCTTTTTTCAATAGTTTTTCCATTGGTGTTGTTATTTGTGCATAGCTCTTGATAAAATTTCTATAGTAAATAGTGTGCCCCAACGTAGCACGTAGTTGTTTGACACTTTGCAACGCTTCCAGATTGAGAATAAAAACAATCTTCACAAGATCCACCATTAGACCTTGTTTGCAGACCACATGGCCAAGCAGGTTTCCAAAGGGGACGAGGAAGGTGCACTCTTTAAGATTCAACGCAATCTGGTGTTGTCGGCAAGTATCCAAAATCAACCATAAGCTTGCTATGTGGTGTTTAACTAACCCAAATATAGTCCAATCGTCCAGATAGACCTCCAAGAACTTGTGGATGTATTCCTTGAACGCGGCCACTACTATTCGTGAAAATATTGTTGGCACATTCTTTAGTCCAAAGGGCATAACGGTGTATTGAAAGCAACCCCATTCAGTTGCAAAGGTTGTCTTGCTCCTATCTTCCGACGCGATCTTGATCTGATGGTACCTTGAGAAGCCATCCATGAATGAGTAAGCTTCCTGACCTCTAACATTCTCCAATACTTCATTTGTAAACGGTGTCGGGAATGGATCGTGAACACAGGAATCGTTAAGTTTCCGAAGGTCCACGCATATTCTAATTTCGCCCTTCTATTTTTTCTCCTGTACTGCCATAGGACTCACCCAGTCGGATTCTTCCATTGGTTCAATAATTCCGGCTGCAAGCATTTTGTCTAGTTCTTCATGGACCTTTTCTTTATACTTCAAATTCAAATGGTAAGGTCACTGCTTAATGGGCTTCGCGTCTGGTTTCAGAGTGATCTTCATCATCCTTAAGTCACCAACGATCCCATTTAAGTTTGTGATTTTGTCGGGAACAAATATTGATATTGGCAGAGTAACTCAACGACCTTATCTACTATAGCATCGTCCCAATAGTCCCCAAGCGTCGCATACTTCAGCTTCGTGTCTGTGCCAATGTTTACCTTCTTTGTTTTTAGCGGTGTAGTGATGTTGGGATTCTCAATTGATGGTCCTAAAACTTCACAACACCCTTCAATTTCTGGAATATTAATATTCCAGGGGTCATCATCATCCTCCTCAACCTACACGTTATAACATTCTAGAGCACTGCTTAACTAGGTTGCCCATGCTATTTGAACTACTTGTCATGGTTCTTGTGGTATTTTGAAGATGATGACTTACGGCTTGCAGTGCATCGTCAAAAGTATTCGACCATTGGTCCTCAAATGTGAATGTTAACAAAAATCCCTCGTGCGAGACATCCCATTCACTGTTACCATGTCGGAGTTCTGTCTTAGTATACCAATTCATTGGTATGACATCCAGGGTATGGTAGAATAAGTGTACCCACTCAGGTTGAGGTTATTCCCCATAGGCCTTGGTCCATTTCGCAAGGTGTGTGCGTGGGTCATCTCACCCATCATATTTATCTTCTATCTGTAGTTACGGTTTCCTAAATCGTAGGCATTTCATCCTTCTACATTCGCGCTAGTTTTCAAAGTTTCCTTGATGTGTTCCCCACCACTGCACAGGTGTCACATGCAGTACCCACTTCAATGCATTGAACCACTATTGTTCCGGTATCACACTTTCAAACTTGCTCAAGAATTCATCCACCACTGTCAATCCATCATATGTTGGCAGATCTCAGGCATGGGTTGTTACGTAACGCAATGATCTAATCATCATGTTTCAATTCAGCGTTGTCACTTCGTTCAACCGATTGTGCCAGCGTTTGTCTTCTTCGTCTGAATCCATGGTGCAGGAACTTGCGCACTCCCATGAGATCCTTCCATCTGCAATCTGATTCACCCAATCCTAATCTCACACAGTTATCTCATAGATACAATCCAGCTCATTGTCGCTTCCATCATCATGCACTAGTTCGGCGTAGCGCGCTCCTTCGGCTAGGTCTAGCGGAACCACTACACACAAGGACTTTTTCTCGAATATCATCTTCCGCTTCTTCAAGATGATGACTCCGTTCATGTCAGTGTCCCAATCTATTCCTAGCAACGCGAGATAAGGATTGTTGTCATCTAGAATCTCTATTACTTCAAAGTCTGTCTGTCTGTTCACACCTTCGATATCAACTGTTACCCCTTGCAACCTCCCCATGGGCAAAATCTTCTGTTGGTTCGCCATTCATAATTGAATAGGTGACCACTGCAACATGGTCCTACCCATGCGTTCCCATGTCTTCTTCGGTAATACATTCGTGTCCGAACCCAAGTCTAGGATTACTTGATCCATTTCATATTCGCCAATCTGCGCCGTCAGTCCCATTTCCCTCCCGGTGCACAATGCATGCTTCCCCAATTTCTGTACTATGCGCGGTTCCCCTGACACTGCACACCTAGTGATCAACTCCTGTAGTCCCTTAACTTCCTTATTGTCATGCAGCAGTTTCATGCATGTCTCTAAAAAGGTAATAAGAATAGAAGGATCCATTCCTGGCTCTGGTTGATGCTCACTACCTGAAGTAGAGGCCTCTGTGAAGCTCTTCTTAGATTCCATAAATGTCACCTTTGCGCATTCTAGGTCAAACTCAGGTTCCTTTGTAGGAGCCTTGCAAACCCATGTATCCTCCTCAGGCTGCTTCCCCTTATCTTCCCCCGTGGCCGCACCACTTCTGAGCATCATGTTCACATTTGGGTCTTCTTCACGTGGTTCAGACCTCATCATTTTGATATTTTGAGTCGGAGTAGGCCGGAGTACCCCTTTCTCATGCATCTATGTGATCAACGTACAACAATCTACCATTTCATGATCAAATTGAGCACAGTATGAACAAGATGCTCTCGTTGGTTTGGTGAAACCGCAAGCATAGTGCCCTGGTCCTTTGCAATTGTAATAAATTAACTGTCCACAGCCCCTTCCTGGCCCCATTCCTCCTCGTCCTTGACCTTGCCCCTGAAATCCAGCATGTGCCATCCCCGCGGCTGGGTCGAGGCCTCACGTTTCTGTCTGCATTCTATAGGCTAGGGTCCGATTAATCATTAACTTGTAGCTGTGAAAAGTCCACTCATCATAGCCCACTAACCTACAGAAATTACAAAAAAATTGCTGGGGAGTCTGTGTATACTTCTGCAACAAATGATAGTTATTTGTTGTGTGTTTTCCTCCTATCTGTTTGATCACGCACCATGGTGCGGGTGTCGTACTCGGCTCTGCTTGTGCCTCTAGTCTCAACAGCATTGGTCCCCCTCCTGCCAAGTAGTTCACGAATACAGGACAGTGATCCTTGTCGTGGCCTTAGCCTTTTCATTTTATGCACCATACTTCCTCACGTGCCTTTGGCCGCAGTGCCCTATCCTATTTCAAGCTCTACATTTCCAGGTAGAGATTCTGTAGTTGCGCATGAATTTGTTGAACTCCCAACCCTGGATCTTGTATCAGTGTTTCATGCAACCTCATCTCCATTTCCAATGCTTCAGCCTGGGTTGAAAGCTTCTGTTGTGACAGCGTCGTCCTCAGGTGTGGTGTCAAAGATGCCACAAACCATGCGTGATGTTACGCATCTGTTAGCATCATATTAGCCTCGTGGATCATACTCTTTAGCCGCTGATCTAGATCCTAGGGGGTCTCACTTGGAAGCATCGTGATCTCTTTAAATCCGATGATTGACTGTGTCTCTGATTTCGGTGGCTAAACTCCCTGTTCAGTGCATTCTGGATCTCCGCTATTCTTACATTTGGGTGATCATTAGAGTGCTTGATATACCATGTCAACACGTGATCCTGCAACGCGCTCACCAATGTAGCATTCTTAATGTTGTCATCCGTAACCCCTTGTGCTTCCCACACTGCCCTTACCATGAACCAGAACTGGTCCAAATCCTCATTCCCTACTCCTCTGAATATAGGTATCTTGATCGCGCTCACCATGCTGAATTGTGGGTTTGGTGGAGGTGGAGTGGGTGACGATGGAGGTGAAGGGGGTGAAGTGGGTGATGGCGTAAGTCGAGGTGGTAACTGTGGAATGCTTTTCCTTATCAAACTGACCGCACTTCTTGGAGACACCCAAGTGAGCTCTTCCTCGCTTTCTCGCAAAGGTGAAATCAAGGGACTGTTTCCTACTTCCCCGCTACCTTTGTAGATCTTTCCGCTCTGCGTTGTTCCAAATATTAATGTATTCGCATAACCTGCTTTTCACTTAACAACATCTTAATCCAGTTATTCGGAGATTTAATGTACTTACCTTGCGGTCCATTGAGAAATTGTCTTTCTGCTTCGCTGTAGCTCACGGTCGTGTCTATTGCAAATTTAGTGATAAACCCCATTATTATCTGATCAAGCCAATGGTCCACTACTCACATGATCTTATCTTCTGATGCCTCTAGTCTACGCACTAATTCTGGAGTCCACACTATTGGTTGGTCGAGCTTATACCTTCCCTGGTTGTCGTCTAACCTCGCGATCCACTCATACAGTTCAGAAGGAAAGGACGCGAAGAAGATCTTGTGGATTTCTATATATACATAGCGATCTAGCCACCTTTTCTTAGATATCTATGGAGTTTTGTTTTCCTGTGTCACGAACTCATGAAGCTTCTTGTCCAACCACTCTTCAATTTCCTTCTTTGTTGGGTTCCAATGGCACAACATCAGGCATCCCTTAGGCAGAACCTAGTCCAGACAATGGAACCATTTGTTGGCTTTTTGCGGCCTGACCCAGGTTCAGAAGTGATTTAGCCAAACAAATCCCGAAACTACCGGCCCTTTCGGTAACAGTCTGCAGTGCTCAGACTGAGGTCTCACCTGAGGTAGTATGGGAGGGTGTTGGAACCAGGTTTCCACACCCTAGGGATGTCTTTATGAAGTCTAGGAAGTTCGCGAACCGAACCCGCACTTGCGCTATTCCGCGCAGTTGTATTTCCTTCACAACTTGTGCAACTGCTTCCACGTAGCTCTTTAAAGAGCACGAAGAGGTGCTATCCAAATCCTTTATCCTTACTGTGTTATTATTATAGACCTTGACTTAATTGTGTGTACCCAATATTCTCATTAACCATTCAACATTCATAACAAGTGCGTGCAATCATAAAACTGTAAAGAGATGCATAAATACAACAAACGAATAAACACATAGTATTTCAGAATCAGCTTATCTTTTATTAATCCTCTGTTCAAGTGCAATCCCAACTCCGCCCTGCACACTCAGCTGCAGGAGTCCGCGCACACAGCTGTAGACTCTACTAGGCCTCTGCGCACACAGCTGCAGAGCCTTTTCCTACTACTACAACCCAAGACTCAGACTTACAGACTCAGAGCTAATTCATCATCCAAAAGAACATGTTATTTTTTTCCAGATCTAAAACTAACTTTACTTCAAGTTATTCTTCTAAAAAAGAAGAAGATGAAAAAAATTAATAGATAATTGGTCCATATATAAATGATTTGGAATGATCTCCTTATGCTCCGTCTCACCCATTTTGAACAAACCTTTTACTTTTTTCCCGAGTATATTTTTTTGATCGGGATCAAACAATTACGCAATAGATCAATCTATGGATCCCATACCTCATTCTATCACTCGTACTTTGTCTAGATTTCGGACAGAACTGACAAGTGAATCAGGTTCGTTAGCGATTCACGAATTGGAAGTGTCCGAATATAAAGCATCAGCTTCCCTACGATATCTCGCATGTTTAGTAGTACTGCCTTGGGTAATTCCTATTTCATTACGGAAAGGTTTGGAGCCTTGGGTTACAAATTGGTGGAATACGGTTAAATCTCAGAAAATTTTTGATTATCTCCAGGAACAAAATGCTCTGGGAAGATTTGAGAAAATAGAAGAACTATTCTTGTTAGAAAGAATGGTGGAAGATTCTTTGGGAACACATTCACAATCTATTCGTATAGAGATTCACAAAGAAACGATCCAATTGGTCGAAATGTACAATGAAGATTGTATCCAGATAATATCACATTTATTAACAAATCTAATAGGTTTTGCTTTTATAAGTGCTTATATCATTCTGGGTAAGAATAAACTCGCTATTATCAATTCTTGGATCCAAGAATTCTTCTATAGTCTGAGCGATACAATGAAAGCTTTTCTAATTCTTTTAGCAACCGATCTATGTATTGGGTTTCATTCACCCCATGGTTGGGAACTGATGATCGATTCGATCTCCGAAAGTTATGGATTTGCCCATAATGAACGAATCATATCTGGTCTTGTTTCAACTTTTCCAGTCATCTTAGATACGATTCTTAAATATTGGATCTTCCGTCGTTTCAATCGTATATCTCCTTCACTTGTAGTAATTTATCATTCGATGAATGAATAAAGAATAGGTAGGTTGTTTTCTCCGACCGAAACAATTGAAACAGAATAATAAAGTGTTTTCCGTGTTCAGGAATTAGCTATTCCTCCCCTTCATTCTTCTCCTGGTGCGAGACTTCCGATTTCTTATTTTTAGGTTTGGTTGAATCAATATAGTAGCAGAATTTTTGACAGGTAACTATGATAGCTACCTACTCTCACCCCAAAAATGATTTGGAACCAATAATTGAACCATGCAAAATAGAAATACTTATGAATGGGCGAAAAAGATGACTCGGTTAATTTCCGTCCTGGTCATGATACATATCATAACTCGGACATCCATTTCGAATGCATATCCCATTTTTGCACAGCAGGGTTATGAAAATCCCCGAGAAGCCACTGGACGTATTGTATGTGCCAATTGTCACTTGGCAAAAAAACCTGTGGATATTGAGGTTCCACAATCCGTGCTTCCCAATACCGTATTTGAAGCAGTTGTTAAGATCCCCTATGATATGCAGATGAAACAAGTTCTTGCTAATGGCAAGAAAGGGGCTTTAAATGTAGGAGCTGTTCTAATTTTACCCGAGGGCTTTGAATTAGCCCCTCCGGATCGTATTTCCCCTGAGATTAGACAAAAGACGGGTAATCTTTATTTTCAGAACTATCGTCCCAATAAAAAAAACATTATTGTAATAGGTCCTGTTCCCGGTCAAAAATATAGTGAACTTGTGTTCCCCATCCTTTCACCAGATCCTTCTACTGATAAAGAAGCTCACTTCCTGAAATATCCCATATATGTGGGTGGTAATAGAGGAAGAGGACAAATTTATCCCGACGGGAGTAAGAGCAACAATACGGTCTATAGTGCTTCAGCAACAGGAAGAGTGAGCAAAATTTTACGTAAAGAAAAGGGTGGATATGAGATAACTATCGATAATACATCAGATGGTGGGCAAGTGGTTGACATTGTACCTCCAGGACCGGAGCTTCTTATTTCAGAAGGCGAATTGATCAAGGTCGATCAGCCATTAACGAATAACCCTAATTTGGGTGGATTTGGTCAAGGAGATGCAGAGATAGTACTTCAAGATCCATTACGTGTTAAAGGTCTTTTATTATTCTTAGCATCTGTCATTCTGGCACAGATATTTTTGGTCCTTAAGAAGAAACAATTTGAGAAAGTTCAATTGGCCGAGATGAATCTTTAGGTCCATAGATTTTTGAACATGAAGTTTACTTATTGATTCAAAAATTAATACCCCTTCGGAGCCTTTTATCCTTCTTCTCCCTTATATATTCTTGATAAAATGTTCATTTAGATCTAAAAATGTTCATTTAGATCTAAATTGGAATAAAATTGAAATAGGGAGTGACTCCATAAGCACTGGAACAGATCAACTTGTTGAACGATCCCCGATATGCTATATCGTGTACTATATACATGCCATTCCCTCCTTTCCTTGTCCAAACGATCCGGCCGGAAAATAGAGATAGATCGTAGGGAGGAGAGATGAGGAGAATAACTAAGCAATCTTGGAGAAGATTCCTATTTTCTCTGATCCCATTCTCCTATTTCATTATTCGAAGAACTAATTGGGTTTCCGATCTTGTCCTATTCGTCAATTCCTTCGTAATTTGAAGATTATTTTGTACGTTATACTGAAAATTCCTAAAGAAGGAAGAGCAGACAAGTAAGGGGCAATATCACTCATAAAAAAAAAAACCTATAAAACTTTTGATAGGGTTTGTTCCTAATGAGAGAAAATGAATAAAAGGTGTTTTTCCTCCTCTTTTATTTTGTAAGCCAAAAAAATAGAAGAAAATATTCTATATGCACATTTAGATTCTCATAGTTCGGGTTTTTACAAAAACTTCGCATAATCTTCCATCAGATAAATGAGCAAATATTTAGTACTTAATATTATCCGTTTTTCTGTTGTTCCTTCGACAGATATTTAAATTTGATCGATCCAAATTTTTTCCGATCATATAGCGGAAGAATAGATTGGCTCATCACTTGACTGAAAGGCATTGAATGAAGTAAATGACAGAGTCATTTTATTTGTACGAATCTTCTCTTCTAATTCAGATTAATATAGAAAGAATCTCAAAAAGAGATTTCGATAAGGCCTTACCCTTCTTTGAAGGGTAAGGCCTTATCGATTTTTAACTTTCGCATGTATACTATTTCCCACAGACAGTAAGTGCATTTCCCCTACTATAGGGATGACCCTAATCCGGAATATGAACCATAGAAAAAGACACCCAGTAGACCAATCACGATAATACCAGTTACAGTACCTATCAACCAAAGAGGGATCCTTCCAGTGGTATCGGCCATTTCTCTTACTCCCTTTCAAATTTTCTTAAGTGGTCATACTCGAGACATAAACAGTCATAGCATAGATAATTATGCGTATTGGATCTCTTCGAATGGAGTGAGAATATTATCATTGTTCCTAATTGAAAAAATAATTGGAGAATGGAACAGCAAGTACAAAAATTAGTAGCAACCCCCAGTAGAGACTGGTACGATTCAATTCAACATTTTGGTCGTTCGGGTTCGGTCGTGTCATATCTACATACTTCCTCTTCCTTTAGTATAGAGTTTATCGTTGGATGAACTGCATTGCCGATATTGATCCCAAGAAAAAAACTGTAGGGATAGCTAGCCCGTGAACGGCCAACCATCTAACTGTAAAAATTGGATAAGTTCTATCTATAGTCATTAGTGCCTCCTAAAAAGATCTAGTAAATTCATCGAGTTGCTCTAACGGATCGAAACGGCCAGTTACTAATGGAACCTCTTGTCGACTTTCTGTGAAATACTCATTTGGCCGGGGGCTCCCGAACACATCATAAGCCAAACCCGTGCTTACAAATAACCAACCTGCAATGAATAGAGAAGGTATGGTAATGCTATGGATAACCCAGTATCTAATACTAGTAATAATGTCAGCAAAGGAGCGTTCTCCCGTATTCCCAGACATGCTCAGCTCCATATATTATTGTAAAGTCAGTCAAGGGGGAATTGATCCCATGAAAGATAGAGATCAGGAAATAGAAAACTACTGATATCTTCTCCAATCCTTGTTCGATTGTCAATGTTATACCAAGGGTATCTTTAAAGTCTACTGGACCAGTATAGCTAGCTTTCTTCTGACACAGCAATACAATTTTGATGAGTATCGAGAAGGAACGGGATAGAATGATTCTGTTCCTGCCAGCAGTTATTCTATCTCTGTTTGGTCGACTAAATCCCAACAGAAAGAAGAGAATATTGCATGTTCCGAGGTCCGTCCGGGCGTAAGGAACCCCAACTCCCTCAATCGATGTTGTAACAATAGCATAGTGGAAATTTTCGATTGGAATTAGCTTCTGCATACGGGTGACTTTAGAACCGAAAAAGAGGATGAGTGCCGCTTGCAAAGGATATCAATCACTATCAATAAAACTCATCCAGAATATTATTCTTTTATATTATTCCTTTTTCATTCCGACATGACATTATGCCCGTGTAGATTAACCCAGTAATTCAAATTGCACGGGGATCATTGGTGCTACGCAGATGTATGTTGCTTTTCCAATAGTATCCGGCACAGATGGAGTTATGCCACAGACTTATTATATAGTACCTTGTATTAACGAGTAGGTGTTACTTATTAGATAAAACCAAGTGGATAGTGCAATAGAACCTAGTCAATTTTAGGTATGTGAAATTACAAGTTACTCTTTTCAATAGGTGGAATTTCTGTAATATCGGGCTCTACTCGCTATAATAATTAATATTGAAAAAACCTAATCCGTCTAGAGGGTCGAATGATTGGATCAATAAGATCGAGAAATGAAAGGACAAACTGGATATTCATATTCTTTCTTACACCTAAACGTGAAATTCACAAAACTTTGGCTATGTCTGTGGAGAGTTTTCTTCCGGTCCAGTCTCTGGACCGATAGCTGCTGGTAAAAAGATAATGCCAGGTGATCCAATCGTACTGATTGAGAATTCATTCACCCTGTAAGAAGATTACATTCGACAATTTGTGAAGGGGTTTGCCGGTGCTATTCATTAGTTGCTCGATGAATGATTTCTAGGATAATGAAGAGATTTCTACTATAGATCTCCTCTCATCCATGTTCATTCATACATATCCTATAGTAGATATAGGAGAATTGGTACGAATTGGGACAATTGATCTTTTGTATTCTGATCTCAAGGTTACGAAAAGAAAAATTTAGGTAATTGTCTCATGAAGATATGTATAAACCATATTTCATTCAGTCCTTCCACGCCTACTATAACTATAATTAGTTATTTCGGTTTCTTATTGGCTTCTATCATTTTCACCCTAGTCCTATTCATTAGTTCGAGCAAGATACAACTTATTCAAAATGAAGGAAGGGGAAACCCTCTCAGTTCACTATTTCAATTTCAATAATTTTGTTTATTCCCTCTATATAAATTTCTGATCATTGAGATTCATAGCAAATTAAGGGTACTATCCAGTATAGCTATTATCCCTACTTATTCCGTTGAATAGAAATGATTGAGGCTTTGCCATCCGGAATTGTGTTAGGTCTAATTCCTATAACTTTGGCCGGATTATTCGTAACTGCATATTCACAATACCGACGTGGTGATCAATTGGATATTTGATCCTGGAATATCCTCCAATTTCATTGGCCTCCTACTTTTCCTAGGAGGTCAGATTCCATTGCTCGTTCCAGTTGGAATGAATTATCGATAATTTTGAGGGTTGGATTTGATAGGAACAGAATCACGCTCTGTAGGATTTGAACCTACGGCATCAGGTTTTGGAGACCTACGTTCTACCGAACTGAACTAAGAGCGCTTTCTTTAATATTCGGAGATGAAGGAAAAATACCTTTTGTTGATACTCTTAGAGCAAAACACTTTCGCATCTGATACGATTCAATTATTTGATGTTCCCGTCGAATCGATATCAAATGATCTTTCATTCCTTTCTTTCCATAGAAAAGAAGGGAAAGGTAGGGATGACAGGATTTGAACCTGCGACATTTTGTACCCAAAACAAACACGCTACCAAGCTGCGCTACATCCCTTCTAATCATTAGACAATGTTATTTTAATTTTATTTTATAGAATTAGAAATATGTTTCCCACATTTTTCCACCTTCATTTCTCTTCGGTCTCGTGAGTGAAAAGACTTTATACATGTAAGGTCTATTATCTAGAATATCACTATTAATTATGGTGATGAAACATCTTTTTCCTTTTCTATAAATAGGACCACAGCCCGGATCACATTATATATATATTCATCAGTTCCGAGTTTTCTCTAGGATTCATAACTATACTATTGATACGGTTGAATCACTTACACATTATGATCAATAAGGAGAATTTACAATGCAAGATCTAAAGACCTATCTTTCCACAGCGCCTGTGTTAGCTATTTTATGCGTCAGTTTTTTAGCCGCCCTATTGATAGAAATCAATCGTTTTTTTCCAGATGCTCTTTTTCTTTCTCTTTCCTTTTCTTAATTTTTTTCTTAAAGCCAAGGGAAAAAAGATTGTGCTAGATTGACTTCTCCTACCTCTTGGAGAAATTAGTGCATTCAGCCCCAAAAAGGATCTAAGTTTAGGACTGGAAGGGGGTAGAATTCAAGTAGAAATATCGATCTAAAGATTCTTTCCACATTCAATTTTGTAAGTAAAACTGAAAACTCACTCCTGATCAATCATTTTTTTACTTTCAAATGTTTCACCGTAGGATCTCCGGCTATCAACTTCTATCCCTTTTTCCCTTTTTATTTTTGAGGTCGAAAAGCAAAACCAATATTCAGAGTAAGTTTATGGCCAAGAGCGGAGATATAAGAGTAACAATTACTTTGGAGTGCACTAGTTGTACCCAAGATAGTGTTTATAAAAGATTCCCGGGGATTTCTAGATATACGACTCGGAAAAATCGACGCAATACACCTATTCGATTGGAATCAAATAAATTTTGTCCCTATTGTTACAAGCATACCATTCATGGAGAGATAAAAAAAAGAGATTAAACGTACTACCCATGGATAGGAATAAATCACAGATATAAAAAGAAATGGTATTTCAACAAGATCTTTAATGGAACAATATTTAAAAAAGATTTTGAATAAATAGTATTCAAAAGGTTCATGAAACAAACTATGGATAAACCCAAGCAATCTTTTCGTAGACATTTGAAACCAATTCGCAGACGTTTGAAACCAATTCGTAGATATTTGAAACCAATTCGTAGACATTTGTCACCTATTAGGTCGGGAGATCGGATCGATTATAAAAATATGAGCCTAATTAGTCGATTTATTAGTGAGCAAGGAAAAATATTATCCGGCCGAGTGAATAGATTAACTTCAAAACAACAACGTCTAATGACTAACGCTATTAAACGAGCTCGTATTCTATCTTTGTTACCTTTTCTTTATAATGAAAACTAATTTGATCCATGGGAAATAAGCCTACTCCTTAATCAAATCGGAGCTGGAATATATGTTCGATAAAGATGCAGATCTTGAGTCTATTGTTGAAAAAGTCAACAGGATTTCATTTTTGGAAAAGAATTGGATTGAATTCTTTTCGTTCATTTCCAATCCAATATGAAAAAACTTTTCAATATTTCGACCTTCCCGGAGGGAATTCTCCGGGAGAATCTGTTCTATCCATTCCATCTTTACCTATTTATTTCATCTATACCTAACCTATTTCATCATACGATAAGTTGTTAAAGATGGTGGAAAAGCAATTACTATCTAATACAGCTATTTGTGCAAGTGTTTTACGATTTGGAAGCAACTGCCTCTTGTACAAATATTGGATGAATCTATTATAAGAAACCCCATTGGCACGAGCTGCTGCATTGATCCGAGTAATCCACAAACGACGAAGATCTCTCTTGCGTTTACCTCTATCTCGGTGGGCGGAAACTAAGGCTCTAGCTTTCCGTTGGTTAGCAGTTCGAAAAAGTTTCGAATGGGCCCCTCGAGAGCCTGATACAAATGCAAGAATTTTTTTCCGACGTTTTCGAGCTATATATCCACGTTTCACTCTGGTCATTGAAGTTTACTCTCATGAATCGCTAATATTTTTCTCGGTTAGTCATTTGTTTTGTTTGGTCCATTGAGAATAACACTGATTCTTCTTATTTAGAAAATAAAAGTTCCAATGGCTTTTGCTACTGCAACCTTCCCAACCATAATTCCCTTTGGATAGGCATCTTCCTGGTAGGCAAGGACTGGGACCTTGTACTGAGAATGAGAAAAAATCATGGGTTTCATCGTTTCTATGGTTCTTTCTCCAACGGTAAGGTCCTCTCTATACGCCGGAGCCTTTTATTCATTTCCGAAATATGAGATGAGTATGTTATCGGTAACTTGTACGGTTTACCATCTCCAGCTCTACTCTTGAATCATTAAGTAATAAATACTCTCATTACAAGATCTATTAATACAGTAACGACATGTAATTCTGGGGTTGGCCAGGTAGCTGACCCTGTTGTTCCGTTCTCGCGGCAATATGAGCATAAACTTTATGCTTCTTCAATTTGCATGATTTCCCCGCTCAATGGATTGATGACCATTCGCTACCAATGAGGAATTGCTTTTCATCCCACATCAAGGTGATTGGATTTGCACCAATGGAAACCATAAATTTCATCCCCGGTAAGGTTAGATGATGGATCTTTACTTGATTACAGCGGGAAAATTCTTCTGTTATTCCGTTGTAAGAATTTCCCAGTCTGTTTAAGTTTCTGATCCAAACGAGTCGCACATACACCCTAGCACATACTCCTCTACGCTGAGGACATCCTCGAAGAGCAGGAGATTTTTTTCTATTCTCTATTGGCTGTCTTGCATTTCTAATAAGTTGTTGAATAGTGGGCATTCTAGCTGTATTGTATGCGGAATCAACTGGTTCGGATTGATCCTAACCATACCATATCAGGTGATTATGAAATGAATCACTTCCCCCCCCCCCTTTTTTTTTTTTGAAAAGGAACAAAGAGATCACAGTTTACAGTTCATTATAAAAATAAATTAAAAAAGAGGATCTTCCGCTATGAGATCAACCTTCCGCTACGACATCAACAATGCCATAAGCTTGGGCTTCTGTTGCTGACATAAAAACATCTCTGTTCAGGTCCCGTTGAATTACCTCTCCGGGTTGGTCCGTTCTTTCTATATAACATCTGGTTATGTAATCGCGAAGCATCGTTACGTGTTTCGATTCGTTATGAAAATCTGCAGCCGATCCGTCATAATAGGAACTAGCAGGTTGGTGGATCATAACCCTAGCGTGAGGTAATGCTATACGTTTAGGCATTTCTCCCCCGATTAGGATGAAAGATCCCATTGAAGCAGCTACCCCCATGCATATTGTATGTACATCTGGTACTATTGCTTGCATCATATCGAAAAGACCTACCCCTGGTATTACTGATCCACCGGGACAGTTGATAAATGAGAAAATATCTTTATTTGAATCTTCTGCACTCAAATATACCATGAGACCCATGAGTTGATTTGCAATCTCGTGATTGATATCCTGAGCCAAAAAAAGTAATCTCTCTCGATAAAGTCGGTTGTATAAGTCGACCCAAGTTGCATCTTCATCTCCAGGGGCTCGGAAAGGCACTTTTGGAACACCAACGGGCATTTGTTTTAATGGAAAGAAGTGAAGCACTATACTCTAATATGGGAACGTAAAGTATATGAAGTTGTGTAACATATGAACTCTGGATGGATGGTATAGGGGAGGTTTTGAACCTATCTGGAAATAGAGCTTTAGATGGATCAAAGATCCATGTAAAAGATCCTTCCATTATTCGAGTTGATAATGTAACGAATCACACTTTTACCGCTAAACTATACCCGCCACGATCCGATTGTAACATACGGATCGATCTTTTGTCCAACCAACCCATTTATATTTTTTTGAGTCTTTTCCGGATAACTTCGATCAGAGAACGATAAGCCCCATTCACTATTTAAATTATTTAAATAATTTAAATTATTTAAATTATTTAAATTATCAAAATTATCAAAATTATTTAAATTATCAAAATTATCAAAATTATTTAAATTATCAAAATTATCAAGTATGAAACATTTTGTATAATTTGAGTCCATAAAGTCTTTTTTATCGGAACTGGGCCGATGGATCACAAATATAGATTCCGTAAATTGCTTTAGAGTTGTTTTAGTTGCAATATTTAATTTCTGAAGGGACTCCATTTTATCGATAGGCAAGTTTATTGAAAAAAACCTTGAGGAAACCAAGAATTCTTGTAATATTATTGACAACTTCCCGATCACTTTCATATTATAAAGAATAGATTGGTGGCCCCTATCGTCTAGTGGATCAGGACATCTCTCTTTCAAGGAGGCAACGGGGATTCAACTTCCCCTGGGGGTACCATGATCCATTCGTTAGGTATCCTAAATAATTTTAAATTACTGTCTTGTTCCTGGGTCGATGCCCGAGTGGTTAATGAGGACGGACTGTAAATCCGTTGGCAATATGCCTACGCTGGTTCAAATCCAGCTCGACCCAACCAATATCATCAATACCAATCTATCGGTATGGTTATATTCATGCTAATCATGAATGAAAAGATAATTGGTTATTGAACCCCGACATCGATATCTATTCATATCGTAGATGCCCAATTCCGTATGAATCGATACATTTCAAAAATGAAAGAGAAGGATAAGATATTTAATCGACCTAGCACTCGCATAATCTATATGACCTATCTAGCACCTATCATGAAATAAATATTATCTAATAGTAGGTGAACTGTACTGTATTGGGATTGTAGCTCAATTGGTTAGAGTACCGCCCTGTCAAGACGGAAGTTGCGGGTTCGAGTCCCGTCAGTCCCGATCCAATAGTAAGTGAACTGTGAATGATCATGTCAGGATCTGGACGGACTAGTCCTTATCATTCCAGGGTCATGGGGTGGGCCTCTGGATAAATTCGATATGGGATACTTCTTTCTATATCATCACCGAAGCGGGATAGATTCACAATTCCATCTAAATCGTGGAGATCCAAGCAAAATATCTCTCATGTCTGACGAACGTCTTCTGGAGGAGCATAAGGTTCTTATTCGTACGAATCCTATTCTTTCGAAATTATACCAGACATGTGTTGATCGGAACGTTTTCTGATGCACGTAAGTTTTTACTACTAGTCTTATCAAAAGTGATCGTATTAGGTTATACTATTTCCATCGAAGAATTCATTCAATCCATTAGTTAGATTCCGTTACTCGAACCAATTCTATCAATGACATACATCTATTTCATGGATCTTGAAAGAAAGATTCATTCATCTCTATGAGATCAAAATGAGATCAAAATGAGATCAAATCTCGAGCTATTTTTGAACAAAGTTAAAATAAGGAGATCATGGAAGTAAATACCCTTGCATTTATTGCTGTTCTACTGTTCCTTGCAGTTCCTACTGCTTTTCTACTTATCCCTTACGTCAAAACGGCCAGTGCAAGCAGTGGAAGCAATTGATTTTGATGAAAATCAATTGATTGCTGATCACTAGATAGATCTTTATGATCCAGATCATAAGTATAAAATAGGTTATGAGATCTTTTATATTACAACAATATAGGGTGGATCTATTGTATTACAACAATACAGGGTAGGGATTGCTTTTAATTTTTTTTGAAAAGAAAAGAAGAAGTAGTACGGAGGAAAAGAATATCTAACCTTTTCTTTTGTACTACTTCTTCTTTTACACCCATATATGGATAAATATATCTTAATGGTACTTATCCATATATGGTAAATGTAGGATGAAGGACCTCGTACCATAAAATAGCGGAGCTGATCACATCACCTTCTTCCTGCTCCTGGAAAAATAGACCCAATGCAGACAGACTTAATTCTGAACGTACTTGCGGATTCTTTAGGATCAAAGTTGAACATCTTTTTTTCGGTACGAACATCTATATCTAGCACATGTTAGATATAGCACTTGAAATGGTATATGAAAAAGCAAAGGAATCTATGACTTAGACTTATGTCCCATATTTTTCCGAGAACGGAATTCATATCAGATCCGATCAATTCAATTCGGAACCATCCGATAAAACAGGGACTCTTTCTATTCCTACTAAGAAAGAGAAGAGAGATCGTTCTTCAGTGGAAGAAATGATATTATCGACTCATTCTAGAAAAGAACTAATGAATTCAAACCTGTTGAAGAAAATAAGATTTTTCATAGGAAAATGATAATGATAAGGGATTACGTACATCCCTTACGGGGATAAAGAGGAAATAATTCCATGTAGAGTGTTTCAATTTGGAACGAAGATTCAATATTACTGGATCCTTATGGAACAGAATATATTACCATGCATGATATGGAAGGAACGCAATAATTGATTCTTAAGCATTACCATTATAGCCCACTTCTCCCCCATACTACGAGTGAAAGGGAAAATGTAAAAACTACCATTAAAGCAGCCCAAGTTATACCGACTATATCCATACGGATCATGTTCTCTAAAAAATAATGATTTCATCATCGAGATGATAAGGGAACTATTAACCATAGTGCAAAGTTGAAGTTGAAATGACCACCTTTGCATTCTGAACGTTACTGACGTTCGAGCTGATATGAGAGATCAATAAATCCATTTGTTCATTGACCAACAAGTTACTATAACTAACTCGAGGGTCGTACATTCACGACGGAATCGGGATCAAATGTACGTAACTCACTATCTATATTGGTAATATGTACCAATATGTCTCCAGAGGTTCTGTAATGGAAATACAGACTTTTCCTTCCATTTACTTACCTCAACAAGGCGACACCCGGATTCGAACTGGGGATGGAGGATTTGCAGTCCTCTGCCTTACCGCTTGGCTATGTCGCCGAGATATGGGAATCCCATGGACAGATCGAATCTTTTGTCCTTTCAAGTCATTCGTCCGTCCTTTAAGTATAGTATGAGATGTATGCTAAAGTCAACCATAAAGGAAATGGATCTAATTTGTTCTCCGTCTTTCTTTCGATCTGACTATTTTCATTAGGAAATTTTCTAAGTGAGATTAACATTTAAGAATGGTTTGATTCATTCGTTCATAGCTCCATTTCACGTGGTTGGAAGAAAGTATCAAAGTACCTCTTCCTTATCCTTTTTTTTTTTATTGGAAGTATATCTGGATACGGGTAGAATTTCATGGGATATAGTGAAGACTGAATATACATCCGAATCTTTTTTGTCGGATTGATCCATATAGATCAATCGGGAATAATTTAATAGATTTTTCTACAGATGGGAAACTTCCAATGCGATTAGATGAAAATGAGGGAGCGTTTACAATCCCTGAATTTGGTAAGATACAATTTGAAGGATTTTGTCGTTTTATCGATCAGGGCTTGATGGAAGAACTTCATAATTTTCCAAAAATTGAGGATATAGATAAAGAAATTGAATTCAGGCTTTTTGGTAATGAATATGAATTAGCAGAACCTTTCATCAAAGAGAGAGATGCTGTATATCAGTCCCTTACATATTACTCTGAATTATATGTACCAGCAAGATCGATTCGGAGGAATAGTAGGAAGATACAGAAACAAACTGTATTTCTCGGAAATATTCCTTTAATGAATTCCCATGGAACATTTGTAGTAAATGGGATTTACAGAGTCGTAGTTAATCAAATATTAATAAGTCCTGGTATTTATTACCGTTCGGAATTAGACCATAATAGAATTAATTATATATATACTGGCACTCTGATTTCAGATTGGGGAAGAAGATCGAAATTAGAGATCGATGTGGGAGAAAGGATATGGGCTCGTGTAAGCAGAAAACAAAAAATATCTATTCCAGTTCTATTATCAGCTATGGGTTTAAATCTCGAAGAGATTCTGGACAATACTCGCTATCCCGAAAGATTTTTATTTTTATTGAAGAAGAAGGAGAGGTGGGAGCGGGAGGAATATCTATGGTCGAGGGAAAAAGCCATTCTGGAGTTTTATAAAAAACTCTACTGTATAAGTGGCGATTTGGTATTTTCCGAGTCTCTATGTAAAGAATTGCAAGAAAAATTTTTCCGAAAAAGATGTGAATTGGGAAAGATTGGTCGACGAAATCTGAACCAAAAACTGAACCTTGATATACCCGAGAACGAGATTTTTTCATTACCACAAGATGTATTGGCTGCTGTGGATTACCTTATCGGGGTTAAATTTGGAATGGGTACACTCGATGATATAGATCACCTCAGAAATCGACGGATTCGTTCTGTAGCAGATTTATTACAGAATCAATTTAGATTAGCTCTAGGTCGTTTAGAAGATGCAGTTAAAAGAACTATACACAGAGCAACCAAGCGCAGATCAACTCCTCAGAACTTGGTCACTTCAACTCTATTAAAAAACACTTTTCAAGATTTTTTTGGTTCACACCCCTTATCCCAATTTTTGGATCAAACTAATCCATTGACGGAAATAGCTCATGGGCGAAAATTGAGCCATTTAGGTCCTGGGGGCTTAACAGGGCGAACTGCTAGTTTTCGGACACGGGATATTCATCCCAGTTATTATGGGCGTATTTGTCCAATCGATACGTCCGAAGGAATGAATGCTGGACTTGTTGCATCATTATCTATTCATGCAAAGATTGGTGATTGTGGTTCTTTACAAAGTCCATTCTATAAGATCTCCGAGAGATCGAGAGAAGAACATATGGTTTATCTACTACCGGGAGAAGATGAGGATGAATACTATCGGATAGCTACGGGAAATTCTTTGGCGTTAAATCAAGGAATTCAAGAGGAACAAATTACTCCAGCTCGATACCGACAAGAATTTATAGTTATTGCATGGGAACAAATCCATTTCAGAAGTATTTTTCCTTTCCAATATTTTTCCGTTGGAGTTTCCCTTATTCCTTTTCTCGAACATAATGATGCGAATCGCGCTCTAATGGGTTCTAATATGCAGCGTCAAGCAGTTCCACTTTTTCGACCCGAGAAGTGCATTGCCGGAACTGGGTTGGAAGGTCAAGCAGCTCTAGATTCAGGAAGTGTAGCTATAGCTACACAAGAGGGAAGGATCGAGTATATCGATGCTGTAAATATAACTTCATCGGTTAATGGAGACACTGTACGAACAGAATCGGTTATATATCAACGTTCTAATACCAATACTTGTACGCATCAAAAACCTAAAATTCATCAAGGGGAATGTGTAAAGAAGGGACAAATTCTGGCGGATGGTGCGACTACGGTAGGCGGAGAACTATCTTTGGGAAAAAACGTTTTAGTAGCTTATATGCCATGGGAAGGATACAATTTCGAAGACGCAATACTCATTAGTGAACGTCTGGTATATGAAGATATTTATACCTCTTTCCATATCGTAAGATACAGGATTGAAATCTGTATGACGAGCCAGGGTCCTGAAAGAATCACTAGAGAAATACCTCATTTAGATGCTCATTCACTTCGTCATTTGGACGAAAATGGTCTTGTAATGCTAGGATCTTGGATAGAAACAGGTGATGTTTTGGTAGGTAAATTAACGCCTCAAACAATAGAAGAATCATTATGTACCCCAGAAGGAAGATTATTACAAACCATATTTGGTATTGAGGTATCCACTGCGAGAGAAAATTGTCTCAGAGCACCTATAGGTGGAAGGGGTCGAGTTATCGACGTGAGATGGATCAATAGAGTAGATGATTCCGGTGATAATGCGGAAACAGTACACGTATATATATCACAAAAACGTAAGATACAAGTGGGTGATAAAGTAGCTGGAAGGCATGGTAATAAAGGTATTATTTCAATAGTTTTGCCCAAACAAGATATGCCCTATTTGCAAAATGGAATACCAGTTGATATGGTATTGAATCCATTAGGGGTACCTTCACCCCCACATTTCGCGAGGTCTTTTCATTACACTTGACCAAAATTCTCAAACCCCAAAAACCCGCTATGGGGGGATTTGCTGCCCAACAACTAGTCACCCTTGAGCCCTTAGTCAATGTACTACTACCAAGGTTTCATTTCCCTCTCAACACTCTTCTCTCGAAGAATGATCATCTCATTCCCCTCTTTGTCCATTAAATAGAACCAACTGTTCCAAAAATGAAAAGGGAATTGGAAAGGGATCTGCATGCACACAATCCATGTGTCAACATGCAATTTTTATTTCTTTGTTTTAAGTTTTACTTAATTCATTATTTCTGTTAATTTAACTCTTTCTTATTTGATTCATTTTCACTTTTTGCGCCGAGAGGCACTCTACAACGCAATATATGAGGGAGATGTTGTCACGTAACATAATGTTACATTAAAAAACAACAAATATATATATATATATATATATATATATATATATATATATATATATATATATATATATATATATATATATATATATATATATATATATATATATATATATATATATATATATATATATATATATATATATGTGTGTGTGTGTGTGTGTGTGTGTCAACTAACATATGTTGTATATGCTGAAGATATGCGTAACATTACTATATATGTGTCGGCTAATATATATTTTATATGCTGAAGATATGTGTAACGTTACTATATATGTTTCGGCTAATATATATTGTATAGGCTGAAGATATGCATAATGTTACTTTGAAAAAAAAAAAAAATTAAAACAAAAAAATGTGTCGACTAATATTAACAAACTCAATTTTGAAACCGATATATATACAATTTAAAAAGAGATTGATTAGCTTATTCATTGAATAACAAAGAAAATTAGATAAAGGAAGCAGAGGATTCAATTGGGCATATCCTGTAATAATAACAAGGTAAATTTCCTGGCATTTAGGTTTTCCGTTGTGTGGTTTCTGTAATAATAATAACCCAGTAAATTTATATTTCGTGGCGTTCAGGTTTTCAGTTGTGTGATTTCTGTAATAATAATAATCAGGTAAATTTATATTTCGTTGCATTCAGGGTTTTCGGTAGTAGGAAGGTGCTCAATAAAATTAGGAGTGAGGGGAAATATTGAGTAGAATGTAATATTTAGGGTGGGGCCTGACCTGAAATATTAGGTAAAATTTAATAATATTACATTTTAATTAGTATTTCTCCCCACCTCTAGCCACTATTTATTAGGTGGGGGTGGTTATAAATATTGGGTAACATATAATATTGTAATATTAGATTTTATGTAATCAATATATTTGTAACACTTAATATAAATGTGTTCCATCTATAAATTTAATTAATAAGCGGATAAAAACTTAATATTTACCATATTACAAGATTTTTAATCATGAATATTTACCATAGATCTAGCCTTTTAATTGTTAAAATACCATGGGCCAATACCATGGCTTATCAATACTACATGCCCAAAAACAATAACTTATTTCAAAATAAAAATATTTTACAAATATTTTATTCTAATTTAATTTTATAACATTTTTTAATTAACTCTAAGAGAAAAAAGGTTATAATTTCTTCTGAGGTATATCTAAACCCTCCATCCTCATGACTACTAACAATATTTTCATAGAGATTAAATGGAGGTTTTAATAAATTAAAAAATGATAATACTTTTATATATACATATGTGAAATTTATATAATATAAATAATATTATAAAGAACTAGGATAGATGCATCTTAACCAAGGATCCAAGTGAAGTGAGAAAGAAAAGTGATTAACAATGATAGAGGAAAGATAGTGGGTGATTCTTTTAATATTTTTATTATTGTATTTTCTTTAACATGATTGATCCAAAATATAGGTTTAATATTTTACAACCAATTATGTTTTTTATTATTTAATTACATTCTTAAATACAATACAATGGTATCAGATTTAAGAAAGAGAGTGAGATGGAAGGGGGATAGAGTGTGGGAGAGAGACATAGAGGTGAGAGAGAGAAATGAAGAGAGAGAGGAGGGGGGAAGAGGGAGGGAGAGAGATGGATTTGGAGGGGGAAAGAGAGAGAGTGACAAGGGATAGATGGCGATGGAATGAGGGAGAGAGGAGACGAGGGAAGAGAGAGAAAAGGAGAGGATAAAGATAGGGAAAGAAGGAAAGAGAGTGTAATATCCCTAACCCAGAATATTCCTCAAACCCCCAGCAAAAACTCCAACCAAATATGTGCAAATGATATAATAACCCAGAAGTGATAAAATAACAGTGGAACAACATATAATAATGTAAACTGGAAATATAACCAGATACACAAGAAATGCAGCGAGAAATGCTAAGCCATTTTATTATAGTGAGCAGTAAATGAGTACAAGAGGTGATTAGACAGATGGCACCTCGACTTGCACAAGGAAAGTGAAGAAATACTCTCAGAATGACAAGAATGGCCTCTCTGCGTGGATGTTGCTGTTGTGCTACTGCTACTGAATAAAACAAATGATGATTTGGGGCTGCTCCCCTCCTCTGAAAAAGCTAAAACTCTAGATTCGGGCTCTACTCAAGAGACCCACAAAAACCCAGAAAGCTTTCCTAGAATGGCCTCACAATGATTTGTGTCCCAGCTGCTGGGAAACTGTCGTGCTCTTGTTGCTAGTGGAAATCGAATGAGGATTTGGGGCTGCTCCCCTCCTCAGAAAAGGCTGAAACTCTGGAATTGGACTCTACTCAAAAAACCTAGAAAACCCAAAAAGCTTTTCTGAAATGGTCGAACCCCGAAAATCACCCCCTTGGGGATCTACGCAGTTCCTTAAAGACACTAATGAAACTGCTGTTGAAATGCTGATGAAACTGCTGCTGAAATGCTGATGAATCTACTATTGGAATGCCAATGGAAATACCTTGCCCGATTAGGCACTCGAAGTCCCCCGGGGCTAAGGGTGAGATCTCCGAACGGAGACACTCAATGCACTAAACAGTGTTGTAGACTAGCTAAACAGCTAGCATGCTCTAAGTCTAAATGACTATCACAAATGCTCATAACCAGAATGATCCCAAATGAGGGGGTTCCTCTCTATTTTATAGCCTCTGCCTCTCACAATCACTAGGCTCACTTTTTCCTGCGTGATCCCCTTCTTGTCATGTGTTCCTTCCCTCCTGCACAGTCCCTCCATGTGTCTGCATGGGCCCCATTTTTGCATCCCCCTTTGGCCCCCTTGGTTCCCCCTTAAGTCACAACGTTGTGCTACCTAGGAAGTGACTTTTTATTCTAAAGTGAGTTATGTTCCCCCTTCCTCACTTTTTATTTACAAATAACTGTAGAAGGAAAAAATCGAACAAAATCAAATATTCCAATTAGCCATAGCTAATTAGGAATATTACAGTCTCACTTGGCAAAATGTTGCTTGTCCTCAAGCAACTGAAGTGATGGATGCTATAAGATCTCGTCACTCTCCCAAGTGGCATCCTCATCCGGCAAATTCTTCCACCTCACCAAGAATTCCCAGACCGTCCTACTCCGCAACCGTCTCTCCCTAGAGTCAATGATAGCCTCCGGCTGCAATACCAAATTCCCCTCATCATCCATGGGTGGTATCTCATCCGTCACAGTCACCCGCTGCCCCAATGCCTTCTTCAGGCATGATACATGAAAAATGTTATGAATCTTGCTACCTTGGGGCAGCTCCAACTCATATGCAACTTGTCCAATCCTGCGTATCACCCTGTGTGGAGCTATAAAAAGGGTCTCTTTCACCTCTAATTACCTCACATTAATATGTCAATCCGGGAGCGTTTGGTTATTTCAAAGAGTGACTCAATCTGAGGCTATTTGTCAGAGTAATGCTAGTAGTACAACGTTCTGAAAAAATACAAGAGTAAACGGATGCTTGTTTATGACTAAGTTACTTCAAATGACTAAATCACACACTCTTAAAGCTAGGCAACTTTATCAGTCAAGGTTTCGACAGCAATAGCCCATCCCTTTGGAAACCGATGGAAAGGAAATTAGAGCATGGACCACGGGTCTGGGAGCGAGATAGTAAATTCTGAGGCTCACTACAGCCACAGATCGTCTCTCACACCAAAATAACAAATGCAAGTAAATGAAACAGCAGGTAAAAATGGAACGGCAAACAAGAAATTGAACATCAAATCTAAAATGGAACAGCAATGCTTAAAATGGAACAACAATTCTGAAATGGAACAACAATCGAATAACTAAACCTCGCGAGCAGTAATCAAGATTTATCCTATCAACTCAAATGCACTCATTGTAATCAAAGCTCCAATCTTTCATTCTCCAAGCAAATCAAGCAACACGCGCTAATGGAACAACACTAATTACTAATAAGTTATGGAACAGCACTTGGAAATCATACACACACAACACCCTTGAAAAGTTATCTGATCTAACACCAATCATCAACAGGAATTACAATTGTGCTTCAAAATGGAACAACATTAATCCTGAATCATAAAGAACACATATTTCAGATAATTTCCACAACACAAATACACAGCATAAGAGCTCCGTAACAAAATAATAACAATGTTCAATTAAGTCTAATAATATTCAATCAACTCTGAAGGTATTGGTGATATAATGCAGAGTTAATATAAAGAACCTTAATGAACGAATCTTAACAGAGCATATGATGTAACTTATAAAGCATATCAGATTACCAACTAATGACGATAAGCAAACCACGCAGAAATCAAATCATAGTGATATAGAAGCAAGTGTCCTCCGGGGCCGGGCCCTTAGCCTCAAGGGTACACCGCTTTAAGTTAATCTAGACGCAGAGATAAGATAATCACCAAGTTGATATTAATGCATAAAACAGAAAGTACAATGAGCCAAGTTCAATGAGACTCGATGATCAAAGTTCAATCTTTAACAGAAAGTTACATAAAAGCATAATCCCCCCAAAGCTAATAGTGCCGTCCCTTTATATAAGGGTGACGACGGAGATGTCTAAGCAATAAGATAAATAAAGCAGTGATCCCTCAGGATCGAAGATCCTAAGGGATTCGCCAAACTGTTAATCCTTAATCACTTCTTTTCTCCTCCGCTGAGCTGGTGCCTTCTCCTCCTTTTCCAGACCGGTTTGCTTCAACCTGCTTAGCCTCGTTTGCACTTGGTCCTTCATCAAAGGGACAGCAGTTACCCTGTTCTTGTCTTTTTCTTTGGAACAGCAACTCCTCGTTTTTACCCTTTCCTGCATAGGAGAATGACAACTATCAGCGGTTAAGTCTTGCATACTAATTCCACATATTTTGTCATAATTCTTTATTGTTTTCCACATTCATGATGTAAAAGATTCACAAGTCCCACTGAAAAGCCATTGAAATGATCATTAAAAACATACCTTTTTAGTACTCCACACACCCCCCTGCTTACCCTGTTTCATGCCCTCATGAAAACGTTGTAGTTGACATGCAAAGCAGTGAGAGAATAGGCTGGAGAAGGAATCTCATGCAGAGGCCTACAACCATGGTGAGTGACTAGGTAGTCAAAGAACTGGCCTATTTGACCCTCAGGCATCTCATATAGGGCTTGATATCCGGGTGCAGGGTGCCAGATAATTGGACTGTGGAATCTATATCCTAACCAGGATGGTCCTGCCCTCAAAATGCTTTCGCCATAGAGGTTCAAACGGTTGGCGGCTAATTAAAAATTCTCATACTTAAATGGCTCCCTGAGCTGGATGTTTGGATTAGAGATTCGGTACCGGAATTTGGCTGCATCAATGGCGAGGTCTTTGATAGAAAGAAAATATTCTAAACTTTGTTGAATGAGTGCCTCGTGCATGGGTCCTAACGTTTCGATGACACCCGGAGTTCTCATGAGGTTTCTATGTGCTTTCCACAACCGTACTGGGTCCCTAGGCTCAGCCCTTACCCACAAGTCTAGGCCATTTTCCTGCCTCTGGAAAGTGTTATAGGCTTTGAGCCATTTAATTTGATTAACCCCGAATGAGATGAATGCTTTCAATTGAATGTCCCCAACAAAAGGGCCAAGGTTCAGCTCAGTCTCCTGATCTAGCACGAGGTTATGCAAATAAAATTCACATAGCAATCTCTGGACCTTCACCCCATAATGTTTACAACAATCTATAAAGTCATTGACAGTGTTAATTTGTATCGGGGCGCCTGCTTTAACAGCTTTTATTTTTAATTGTAAGTACCGTTCCAGTAAAAACAGAGCATAGTTTTTGGAAGGGGCCCTACATGCTAAAACGTCATTGTATAAAGAACACAAGGTATCCATCTACTTGATAACAGTATCTAGCCTACAAGTTACCTTTGCAACTTTCTCTTGTTCCTTTCGCCACCCTTCAAAGGCTTGGCTTTCGGATTGGTTGACGTTCCTTAGTTGCTGTTGGAGTTCTTCATACTTCTCGCGAGGGACCGTTTGTTCTCTAAGCCTTTCCATTTCTTGCTGAGCCTGTTTCAATCCCTTATGCAAGGTCCTTGTCTTTGGATCTCTTTTCCATGTAGCAGTGGAGGCCGGGAGTTTTACCTGAACTTTCTTATTGCGTTGTTTCGAGTTCAGAACCCTTATCACCCCTGAGGGTGGTGCCTCCGTTTGAATTTTCTTGTTGTCCATTTCTTTTTTAACACGAATACCAGCTTGTTGCTATTCCTTTTCAAATGGAACAGTAGTCTGTCCCTCAGCGTCATTTGGAACAGTAGCTGGACCTTTAGCCCCATTTGGAACAACAGCTGGATCTTCAGTAGGGTTTTGATCAGCAGGGCGATTTTTGGTCCTCCGCCTTTTTATCCTGCGGATTTTTACTGCAGTGGTCATCTTTTTCTTCCCTGCAGTCTTCCTTACCCTCTGCCTTGCTTTCAGGATCCTGATCTGCTGGTGGAGCTGGGCTATTATGCTCAATAACCTCCGTTGTTCCTTTCGTAATTCCCTAATTTCCAATGTTTTATTAGAAGGAACAACAGGCTTTCTGCTGTGTTCTGGGCCGTGACTAGTCCCTAGATCTTTCTCCTGGGGTGCTTCTTCACTGTTTTGTGCTGGTTGTTCTGGGGTAGGAACCCTAACTGGTTCCGTGACTTCTTTTTCTATCCCTATTTCCTCCGGAATTTCCTCTGGTGCCTTGGGAACAGATTGTTCCCGTTTAGTGTCTTCTATCTCCTTTTCATCATGACCAGGTAGATTTCCTTCTTATGCCTCTTCTGCCTATGGTTTTTCGGATGTATCTTCTTCCTGGGGTTTGTCGTGGAGGTATGATGGAGTGGAAGGTTGGCCATACTCACCCATATTGGCCAAGATTGCGGCCAATTCATCTTCTCCCACTGGGTCCTTTTGTGGGCTACCTTCCTGTTGTCCCATTTCCTCCTCCTGCCTGGATTGTCCAGCTTCTACCTTAGAATGCTCAGCTTCTGTTTCAGGATGCTCAGCTTCTGTTTCTGGAGGCTCAGCTTCTGTTTCAGGAGGCTCAGCTACTTCCTCATTTTCCTCTTCGGATTGCTCGGCCTCCTCGGCCTCTCCTTCTTTTTCTCCTTTAGCTTGTTCTTCTTTTACTCCTGGCCATGAGGGTTGCTCATCCTCAATTACCACTGGCTGGCTGGTGCTTTCTTGGAGCTTTTCCAGCCTTCCCCTTATCCGGGCTAACCGGATTGATTTTCTATGTTTCTCTAGCTATTCTGGTGTATCAGTGTCATTCTTACGCTTTGCTGATTCTTGGCGTGTTTCTAGTCGTTCAGATGTGCTTGCAACATGTTTTTGTTTTCCTAATTCTCTGCGTTTTTCCGAATGTTCTGGTGTGCTTGTAGTATGTTTACGTTTTGGGGAAGGTGTTGTCGCCCTCCTCTCAATTATTGCAATTAGCTCTTCCCAGCTGCTTTGCTGCTGGGTGAGACTATGACTAACTATTACTCGAATTAATCCATGGTGGCTGACAATTGACTCTACATGCTGTGCCTTTTTTAGGCTTCGTGTGACATCATGAAGTAATGAATTCAAAAGTGCAGGAAGATTTACAGAGCATTTCTGCTTTAGAATAGCTAAGAGTTTAAGATGTCGTGGCCTTACCACGTCTTTTCTCCCCTCGCAGGTGATGTAGCTTTGCACTATTCTTGCTAATTATGTCCAAGGTTCTCCTAGCGTTGCCGGCAGAACTCCCTTCCCCTTAATCGTCCTGGAAAATTCCATGACCTTCTGTAGTCTTTCCTTCTTTAGTGTCCATACAGGTCCGGTGGCTGGTAGTCCCGAGACTTCTGCGATTATATCGTCAATGACCGCTATCCGCTTCCCCCTCACTATGGAGTGATCCTCCTGCAGGTTCTGCAGAAATTCCATCGCCATTGTTTCATTGGACTCCTGCAGGCGACTGAGATAAGTCAGCCATCCTGCTCTTTCCAGGATCTCCCGAGCAGCAACGGAGACTGTCAACTCCTATGGTTCGCTTCGAATTGCCCTGCCTCCCATGGTTTCACTGTGGATTCTCAATGGAACAGCAACTGCTTGTGCTGTTTGAAACATAGAGAGGGTAATAATCGTAGGATTTAGAAAAAAACACAGAGTATGCAACAAAAATGACTTATGAACAACAACTTGTGTAGAAAAAAATAGAAATATCATGCCGTTAAACCGTGCCATTCCCTGGTACACTATCTTTCCCGAATAGTGAGCTGACACATAACCCGGGGAATAATGAGGTTAACCTCCCCCCCCCACAATGCGATAGGCTGTCCCAGCCGTCAAAGAAAGGAGCAGCACCCGATCTGTAACCAAGCCATAAAGGAACAACGTATGAAAATATGCCATGTTTAGAAAAACAACGGATTACGGAAATCGAGGCGTAAAGTTGGATCGCGTATTATGTAAGAGGCTGCTGTGATATGATGCGAGGCTGGGGGATAGGACGTCTGTCGTACTTGCCAAATCTTAAGTTGTCATTGTCACCTCCTTTGCCATGATTGGTGTAATAAATGTTCATGCGATATATAAGTCGGGAAATAATGTACGATTAGTGCTTAGGATATAAGAAACAGAAGAGTATTAGTATCCTACCTATTGGTGTAATCAATGTGACTTCGATACCATTAACAGTGCTCTGCTGCCGACAGGTGTCCATAACCTTGGCAGAGTTGTTTATTTCACCCCTGGAACCATGATCCTTTATGTGCATATTAAGGAATGTAATGTCTAAGTGTAGGCCATTATGCTGGCTTGGTAACCAGTTAGCCATAATGCCATTCACGAGGAGGGGGCGAAGAGTGGGCAGGCCGGCTCATGATGAGACCTCCTGTTCCAAGGTTTGTTTGTTTGATATACCTTTTGGACCATATCCCTGGTGTGGTGGCCATAGTGGGAATGCCACTTCACTTCCATCCTCATGATCATGGTAGGCTGGCTCTTGATGAGACCCCCTATCCTGCATTTGACAATTTATAATTCATTTTTTTTTTACTTTCTTTTTTCATAAAGCACTTTTCCTTATATATACAGAAAGGGTGGTTCAACACTCCTTAAGAGTAGGAATGGTAGAAGAAGTCTTATCATCTCAATAGGAGGATATAAACCCTTTGCTCTGATTCCTAAACAAAAATCAAAGAGGATTAAAAAGAATGGCATGATAAAGATAACCAATCAGGGCAAAATTAGTAAGACAATGACAACAAAAGATAAGTATGTCCTTCCTTCTGTCCTCTTACCAATACATAGCCTTATAAAGATAGCGATTTATAATTTTCTGATTTCAGTATGTTGTGATTTTGTATTCATTGCATAAGTGCATAGCTGTCTCTAAAAGACTTTGAAAGAACAGGAGCAAGAAGCATCCTCAAATTTGGATCAGCAAAAGGGATAAGCTGTTTCACAAGGAGAGAAAAAGTATGCTAGAAGTGTTCCTTTTTTAGAGAAGAACAACAAAGGAGCATAGGTCTCAAAAGTGCAAATGCCGTTCCTTTTGAAAAAGGAACAGCAGAACACACTAATGCCATTCCTTTTGAAAAAGGAACAGCAGAAAATAAAAAAATTCTATCTCTCTTATAAAAAAAGGACAGCAACACACTCAAAATGACGTTCTTTTTGAAAAAGGATCAGCAAAAATCAAAATGTTGTTCCTTTTAGAAAAGGAACAGAAAAACAAGCAAACGTCGTTCCTTTGAAAAAGGAACAGCAAAAATCAAGAGTGATGTTCCTTTTGAAAAGGAACAGCAGGAAAATCAAGAGTGTTGTTCCTTTTGAAAAGGAACAGCAGGAAAATCAAGAGTGATGTTCCTTTTGAAAAGGAACAGCAGAAAAATCAAGCGTGCTATTCCTTTTCAAAAGGAACAGCAGAAAAATCAAGAGTGCTGTTCCTTTTGAAAAGGAACAGCAGAAAAATCAAAAAGTGTTGTTCCTTTTGAAAAGGAACAGCAGAAAAATCGAGAAATAAAAAATGTTGTTCCTTTTGAAAAGAAACAGCAGAAACACGCAAATGCCATTCGTTTCAGGAACGGAAAAAATCGAAATCTTTGAGCAAAAGAACACATTTAGTTCAAACATATGTACACGCAGAAGTTTGAAGAAAAGAAATTATGTACAAATTGTGAAAAGAAATGAATTCCTTAATGAATTACAGGTGAGGAAGACTTCTCTTCCTCTCCTAAAATCTCCATATCAGTGTCTCTGCGTAGCTGTTGGCAGAAGGATTCCCAAGTGAGTGGTTTACGATAGAGACGAACTTGATGGCCACTCACTTTGAAGGCATATCCAGAACCGTCAATGGTGATTAAAGTGATGGTCCCATTGTCATGTACCTTTTGGATTTCGCATGGTCCCAACCAACGAGTCTGGAGTTTCCCAGGGAAGTCCTAAAACAGAGAATCATATAACATAGCCCAGTCTCCCTCGTGGAAGACTTTGTTTTTGATGAGCGCGTCATGCCATTTAGCTCGCTGCTGTTGAATCAACGCTGTATTTTGTAGTGCAGAGAGCCTAATTTCGTCCAATTCATTGATCTGCTGTAGTCGATTAATCTGTGCCTCGGTTAGATCTAAGCCAACTTCCTGTGTTGTTCGTAATGTTTGGATTTCAAATTCTATAGGAAAAATGGGTTATTTTCCAAACACTAATTGATAAGGTGAGTAACCAGTGGTGCTTCTCCATGTTGTTCTATAGGCCCAGAGTGCTTCAGGTAGTCGGGCAGCCCAATCACGCCTATGTGACGCAATGGTTTTCGTTAGGATTGATTCTATTACCTTATTGTTGCTTTCTACTTGTCCATTCGCTTGTGGGTGATATGGAGTAGTGATTTTGTGCTGGCCATGATAATTATTAAGTGTTGTAGCTAATCTATTGCCAGCAAATTGTGGTCCTCCGTCTGTAATTATTTCCCTTGGAAGGCCATAACGTACAAATAGATGGAACAGGAACTGTATGACAGAGTCCTCTGTGGCTCTTGGCAATGCTTCTGTTTCAACCCATTTGGTGACATATTCTGTTGCCACCAAGATATATGTTCTATGATTTGATGAGGGGTTGATGGGTCCAACAAAATCAAGAGCCCATTGCTCAAATGGTTCGATGACTAACTGTGGTTTCAGAGGCATCTCGTCAGCTTGACCAGGACATCCTGCTTGCTGGCAGCTGTCACAGGCTTGGACAAATTTCTTTGCATCTCTGAAAATCGTGGGCCAATAATATCCTGTCTGTAATACTTTGTGTCCAGTTCTACGCTCAGCGAAGTGTCCCCCACATGGTCCGTCATGACAAGCTTTTAGGATGTCAAAGATTTCATCTTCTTGAACACATATCCTGATATGCATGTCTGCCCCTGTGTGAAACAAATAGCCCCCAATCCAGGAGAATCGAGTACTCTTCTGAACAATCTGTTTCCATTCATTAGGGGTTAAGTGTTTTGGTAGTTTACCTACTGCAAGGTAATTGACAACATCAGCATACCAGGGTGTTCGAACGGCAACAACAAACAGATGTTTGTCCGGAAATCGATCGTCAACTGCTGCTGCATCGATTGGCTTTGGCATTCTTGAGAGAAAATCGGCTACAAGATTCTCTTTGCTGGGCCGGTCCTTGATTGTGATATCGAATTCCTGCAATAAGATCAACCATCTAGTTATTCTGGCATTTGTGACACGCTTATTTGCTAAATATTTTATGGCGGAATGATCCGTATACAAAATAACAGTATAGCCTGTAATATAAGGTCTAAATTTATTGACAGCATGTATTATAGCTAGGAATTCTTTTTCAGTAACAGTGTAATTTAATTTAGCAGGGGATAAATTTTTGCTGATGTAATAGATAGTGTATGGTTTTTTATCCTCTTCCTGCCCAAGGACTATGCCAATGGCTGTATCTGAGGCATCAGCTGATATCTGAAATGGCAAATCCCAGTTTGGTCCTTGAAGGACTGGGGCTGTGGATACGAGCTTCTTTAAATCCTTGAAAGCACGTTCACATTTTTCTGTCCAAAGAAAATCAACGTTACCAGTTGGTGCATATAAAGGTGCAGCAATGTGTGAATAATGTTCTATAAATCGTCTATAATAACCAGAAAATCCAAGAAAGATGCGTACCTCTGTTTGAGTAGTAGGAGTGGGAATAAGCAAAAGTATTTGGATTTTGGCCGGGTCTACCTGAATGCCGGCTGCTGAAACATAGTGTCCTAGAATAAGTCCTTCAGTCATCATCATGTAACATTTTTCGTGGCTTAAGCAAAGCCTGGTAGCTATGCAGTGTTGTAGGACTTTTTCTAGGGTATTTAGTGCTGGATCAAAATCATCTCCATAGGGTGTAAAGTCATCCTTATATACTTCAAGTCCATCATTTATTAAATCTGCAAAAATGCTAAGGATAGCCCTTTGGAATGTGGCGGGAGCATTACATAGGCCAAAAGGTAGAACTCGGTAGGCAAATGTTCCCTAAGGACAAGTGAAAGTAGTTTTGTCCTGGTCTTCAGGGGCAATCTGAATCTAATTGTGTCCACTGAAGCCATCCAGGAAGGAAAAGAATTTCTTTCCTGCCAAAGTATCTAGCACTTGGTCTATGAATGGGAGAGGAAAGTGGTCTTTTTGTGTTGCTTTATTGAGTTCCCTGTAATCCACACAAATTCTCCATTTCCCATTCTTTTTTGGTACCACCACAAGCGGAGAGACCCATTTACTGTCAAAAATAGGATAAATAAAATTGACATCTAAAAGTTTCTGAAGTTCCTCTTTTACCACATCCTTTAGATGAGGATTAAGTCTTCTTTGCGGTTAACGGACGAGTCTAGCATCTTTTTCTATATAAATGTGGTGTGTACACAATTGTGGGTCGATTCCTTTCATATCAGGGTAATCCCATGCAAATTCTTGTTGATATTTTCTTAACATATGGATGAGCTTAGTTTCTTGTTCAGATGTGAGGTTGGCATTGATATTTAAACATTTTCCCGGTTCAATTTCCACAATTTTACTATTTGCGACAGAAGTAACAGATATTGTTTGATCATGTGTGTCTTTCAGAGGATCTTCTTCTAATTCATTATCAAATGCTGCTTCTATCATGTGACATTGTGTTCAGGGTTTGGATTCAGTTTGACTAATGAAGTTGTTAATGGCATTATCTTCTGTTTGATCTTTAAAATCAAGTGCCTCTTGTATAGTCAATGGAGATCTAATGTTATTAGTAAGGTATGATATAGGATAATTGTTAGTTTTAATTATTGTGACACTTGGCTGCGCTGGAGGGTATAGAACTAAATTCTTGATATCAGGTCCTTTGGTTATGGTCATATTTCCTTGCCGGCAACCAATGTAAGCATCGGCGATGGCAAGCCAAGGTCTACCTAGGATTAGCGGGTGTCCATCCAGTTGGGTTTCTGGATTAATTATAAGGAAATCGGTTGGATATTGCCAGGAATCTACAGAGACCATGACATCGTGTAGAGTACCTTCTGGTCTAACCACAGATCGGCCGGCCAATTCTAACAAAGTAGAGGTAGGTTCTACAGATGTAATGCCGAGCTTTTGACACGTAGTGGTTGTTAAAATATTGATTGCAGCTCCTAGATCAACTAAGGTATTAGACAGGGTCTGACCGTAAATTTGAACAGTTACAATTGGATTTCCTGGGTCTTCATATTTAATGGGTGTTTCTTTCCCAGATAATAAATCAGATAAAGTACCGACTACTTGGACTCTTGGATTAGTTGTTATATTCCTCCTTGGTTTCTTTATGCACAATTCTTTAATAGTTTTTGTGTATATAGGAATATCTTGAATGGCTTGGAGGAATGGGATTTTTATATACAAGTTTTGTAATTCTCCTAGAATGTCAAAGTCAGGATACTGTAAAGGTTGAGGTATGACTAATCGTTCTAGGAACGGAGGAGAGGATGTGGTTGCTTGATTATGAGTCTGCTGCTTATTTACATCCTCTTGTTGCAACTGATGTTCTCTTAATAACTGATCTTCAATATGAACTGTTTTATCTCCCTCATTTTCAATGATACGTCCAGATCGTAATTGAAGATCGTTACACTCCCACAGGTCGGGTCCTATTTCTGGTGATTCTATGATTTGAAGAGATTGGACCGGTCTGTTATTTGGATTGGGGTTGGGTTGGGTTGGGAGTTGCGGTCTCAGATTAGACTGGGGATTTTGTTGTAAAGCTGGCAGAGTAGGTTGAGGGAGCGGAATAGTTCCTACTGGCTGTTGCATCGGTCTTTGCCAGTTTGTCTGCCAGGGTGAACTTTGTGAAGTAGGGGGAGTCCATTGCGGAGGATATGGGCTATTTTGCCAATATGGTGGAGTATAAGGGAAATTCGGCCAACCAGATTGGCTTGGCTGATTCAGCCACGGGTTTGAAGAAGGAAACGATGGTGGTGACCAGTTTGAAAATGGGGGTTGGGACTGATTTTGCCACATATTATATTGTTGAGCATTATATTGTGGAGGCTGAAAAGAAGAGGTTGGGTCTGAAAACATACCAGATTGTCTTGGCTGCCACTGGCGGCGCTGGTTGATCAAGTACACCGATTCTGGTTCTTCCTCTACTTCCTTGTATACTGCTTTTAATCTAGGAAGTGAGGGGTAGCTTTCCATCAGATGATCTTTTGTACAAATGGCACATGTTTGGACTGTATCCAGTGGACACTCCTTGTGACTACGCTTTTTCCTGCATTGGGGGCAGAAGATTGCCAAATTCTGTTCTGCCTCCATCTGCTTCTGTTTGGCCTGCATAATATCAAGTTTTGTAGTTAGTGTCCCTAGAATATCAGTTTTAAAATTTTCTAATAAATTTCCAATCTCCACATGCGTTACTCCTTCTGTTGATATTTTATTGTCTCTTGCAAACCGATCATATTCTGCCGGTTTTATTCTTGTGCTGCCTCTCGAACTCCTGATACATAAATCAATAATGTCAGCAAAATTCTCTTGATAAATATCCCCTTTTCCCATGATGTTTAATGTTTCAATCCACTGTTCCTTCATGCCCCTTATCAATGCAATTTTTAACAAATTATCAGGTAAAGGTAGTGATGCATAAGGAGATCTTTGTAAATTGTATCGAAAACATTCCACATATTCTTCTAATGTTTTGTTCGGTTTGGCTGTCATTTGGAATATTTCATCTTTCAATTCTCTAGACCTACAATACTCCTGATATTTTTTTAAGAAGGATTCTTTCATTTGATCCCAATTGTTGGTGACCCCACCACCTAGTCCCATAAACCATCTTAAAGCAGCCCCCTTTAATGTAGAGGGGAATAATTTCAATTTCTGGGGATCGATGGTGTAATCATATCCCCTGCACAACACATCAAATTCAAATAAAAATGCATCCGGATCTTTTGATGTGAGACCGTGAAATGTAGGGATATGTTGAAGAGGGATAGCTTTCATGGGCGCATTTGTTGCAGAATCCACTATAGGATATTGTAATGTAGAGGTTTGAGTATTTGGTTGGTTCTGAGCCATAGGATCGAATATATGCCAATAACCTTCTGGGATATCTAGGAGGGTATTCCTAGGTTGAGAGGGAACGATTTTAGCAGGGATAGTTTTAATGGCACTTCCTTTATCTG
Organism: Pinus tabuliformis; assembly: GCA_031772625.1. NCBI lineage: Eukaryota > Viridiplantae > Streptophyta > Pinopsida > Pinales > Pinaceae > Pinus > Pinus tabuliformis. Next base: position 606,440,754 of record CM062815.1, read on the forward strand.
GGATAAGAGGAATACCTGATGTCTGAGGAGATTGGACTCCTTCAACAATGATTTTCGCAGTGCTCCCCTTATCTGGGCTGTTTAATGGCTGATCTGTTCCAATGGGATATTTTGGTTCCTCGGTTTCCCCTGTTTCTCCTTCTCCTTCACAAAAGTTGCTGAAATTCCCTTCCTGCAATAGTTCTAGAGTAGAATTTTCAATTTCTTGAAAGTCCTGCTCTTCAGTTTGACTATGCACCTCAACAAAGGCTACAGATGGTGATCCTGTGGCCTGAAGGGAACTAGTAGGTTGTTTAGAAATAATTTTCCTGGGACCTATTGATGGCTGAGATTCTGTTTTCTTATAGATTTTGTCTATGAAAGTTGTTCAGCCAAGGGTCACCGGCCCCTTAGCTTTTTCGGGTTTGGATGGAAGCTTAATATTATTTTCTGGTTTTTTCTGCTTAGTCATGCACTCAAATGAACTGCTAAATTCTATTCAAACAAAGCAACAACAAATCTGTTAGGAAAGCGGACAGTGGAGCAGGGCTTTTACATGCTCCGTACGCAGGTTCTTACCTTTCGTTTTTAAGATCCAACTCTTCCCTAGTAGGTTCGTACACTACTCTGAAAAAGACAAATGGCTACACTCTTTCCCCGGCAACGGCGCCAAAATGTAGAGCTATAAAAAGGGTCTCTTTCACCTCTAATTACCTCACATTAATATGTCAATCCGGGAGCGTTTGGTTATTTCAAAGAGTGACTCAATCTGAGGCTATTTGTCAGAGTAATGCTAGTAGTACAACGTTCTGCAAAAATACAAGAGTAAACGGATGCTTGTCTATGACTAAGTTACTTCAAATGAATAAATCACACACTCTTAAAGCTAGGCAACTTTATCAGTCAAGGGTTCGACAGCAATAGCCCATCCCGTTGGAAACTGATGGAAAGGAAATTAGAGCATGGACCACGGATCTGGGAGCGAGACAGTAAATGCCGAGGCTCACTACAGCCACATATCGTCTCTCACACCAAAATAACAAATGCAAGTAAATGAAACAGCAGGTAAAAATGGAACGGCAAACAAGAAATTGAACATCAAATCTAAAATGGAACAACAATGCTTAAAATGGAACAACAATTCTGAAATGGAACAACAATCGAATAACTAAACCTCGCGAGCAGTAATCAAGATTTATCCTATCAACTCAAATGCACTCATTGTAATCAAAGCTCCAATCTTTCATTCTCCAAGCAAATCAAGCAACACATGCTAATGGAACAACACTAATTACTAATAAGTTATGGAACAACACTTGGAAATCATACACACACAACACCCTTGAAAATTTATCTGATCTAACACCAATCATCAACAGGAATTACAACTGTGCTTCAAAATGGAACAACATTAATCCTGAATCATAAAGAACACATCTTTCAGATAATTTCCACAACACAAATACACAGCATAAGAGCTCCGTAACAAAATAATAACAATGTTCAATTAAGTCTAATAATATTCAATCAACTCTGAAGGTATTGGTGATATAATGCAGAGTCAATATGAAGAACCTTAATGAACGAATCTTAACAAAGCATATGATGTAACTTATAAAGCATATCAGATTACCAACTAATGACGATAAGAAAACCACACAGAAATCAAATCGTAGTGATACAGAAGCAAGTGTCCTCTAGGGCTGGGCCCTTAGCCTCAAGGGTACACCACTTTAAGTTAATCCAGACGCAGAGATAAGATAATCACCAAGTTTATATTAATGCATAAAACAGAAAGTACAATGAGCCAAGTTCAACGAGACTCGATGATCAAAGTTCAATCTTTAACAGAAAGTTACATAAAAGCATAATCCCCCCAAAGCTAACAGTGTCGTCCCTTTATATAAGGGTGACGGCGGAGATGTCTAAGCAATAAGATAAATAAAGCAGCGATCCCTCAGGATCGAAGATCCTGAGGGATTCGCCAAACTGTTAATCCTTAATCACTTCTTTTCTCCTCCGCCGAGCTGGTGCCTTCTCCTCCTTTTCCAGACCGGTTTGCTTCAACCTGCTTAGCCTCGTTTGCACTCAGTCCTTCGTCAAAGGGACAACAGTTACCCTGTCCTTGTCTTTTTCTTTGGAACAACAGCTCCTCGGATTTACCCTTTCCTGCACAGGAGAATGACAATTATCAGCGGTTAAGTCTTGCATACTAATTCCACATATTTTGTCATAATTCTTTATTGTTTTCCACATTCATGATGTAAAAGATTCAAAAGTCCCACTGAAAAGCCATTGAAATGATCATTAAAAACATACCTTTTTAGTACTCCACACCCTGTATGGCCCATAAAAGTGGGGCTTGAGCTTCTCAGCCCCCTTCTGCTTTAGTGATGACTGTCAGTATGGCTGTAATCATAGGTAGACCATGTCCCCTACCTCGAACTGCCTCTCCACCCAACCCCTATCGGAATACAACTTCTACTGGTTCTGCACTGTAGCCATGTTATCCTTCATTGCTCGGAGGATATCCTGACTCTCTTGGATCCAAATCTTGGCTCTAGGAGCCCTGCTATCACCAAACATCACGTCGACAAAAGATAAGGGATGATACCCATATAAGGCATAGAATGGTGACATACCAATGGACATGTGATGCGAAGTATTGTAGCAGTACTCCCTGAGATGCAGCCACTTTAGCCATGCTCGTTGCTGCCTACTGACATAGTTACGCAAGTAGCCCTCTAGCCACTTGTTAACTATCCCCATCTGTCTGTCCGTCTGTGGGTGATAGATGGTACTCGGTGTCAACTCCGTTCCCACCAATTGGAAAAGCTCCTGCCAAAACCCACCCATGAAATGGCTGTCCCTGTCACTGACGATGGTCTTAGGAAGACCATGTAGCTTGAAGATCTCCCTGAAGAACAGCTCGGCCACCTGTGCTACTGTATAGTGTGCGGATATGGCAAAGAAATGTGTGTACTTTGTCAGTCGATCAACGACGACAAAGATACAATCCTTGCCCTGTATCATGGGAAACCCTGTGATGAAATCCATCGAAATACTCTCCCATTTCCCCTTTGGAAAGGGAAGAGGCTGCAATAATCTTGCGGGATGGCTCATCTCTCCCTTGTTCCTCTAGCAAAAATCGTACTCCCAGATGTGTTGGAGTACATCGTCCTTGAGGCCCTGTTACAATAAAAAACGTCACCATGACTATTTACAGTTAGTATGGCTCTATCAACAGTCATGCTATCCCCTTAGGCAAGTCTTATGCCTCTGCTCTCCATGTCAAACTCCAAGAAGAGAGAAAGTCTTTGTAAATATATTTATCTCTGGGTATGCAGGTTCTCTCAACCTTACCTGCGGGTACGCACCCAATGTTCACAATGCCTACATCCAAAGACGCTCTGTATGTAAAGGGGCAGGTGCGTCCCCCTGTAAAGGTCAAAAGGCGCGAGTTTCATCTTTAAAAAATTACTTGTGGTCATTTCTAGAGCATTCTAGAAGCTTGTTTGACGTGTATGAAGCGCCTCCAGATGGTTCATGTACCCAAAGAAAGAGGAACTTATCCCATGAAGAGGGGAGCCTATCCCATTGGAAGAGGGGCTTATCCCATCCATGGTGGAGCTAATTAATTTCCTCTAGAGCACTATAAATACAGGCATTGAGCCAGAGGGAGGGAGGTTGAAAGCTAAACATTTCTAAGGGTAGATGCTGCAGGAATTAGGACTCCCATTTAGAAGCTTGTGAGGAGAGATTACCATCTTTGCTTGTTCTATTTGGAAGTGGGTGAGCTTTGTCAAAGTAAAGGAGAACTCTTGATGGACCCTGGGAGGGACTTGCACAACACCAAGGCTCAGGTTGTAATTGTTCCTTTTGTTTCCTATTAATGCAAATGAGTCCGTTCTTCTCAATAACTTGTTATTTATGAGTTGTCTCATATACTCCTTGGTCTATATGTTAAATGTGTTTTATTTTATGAGATTATCAAGTGCTATTTAATTGTTTGATTGTTAGTGAATGCAGGTTTCAAAGTGAAGGAGGAGCTCATTCGGATCGGCGAGGCAGGACTACTACAACAGTGTTGGACTACAGGTAGGATCTAAACACTTGATTTCTTGTATGGTAAATGCATGTTTAGAGAAGGATTGCTCTTGTTTGTCTTGTTTGTCACTAGAGAGTCTTAGGCTCCTAGGGAGGTTGGTTGTGTCCGCACAAACGACTCTTTCCGCCTGACAGGCCCTTCCATGAGAACCTCTCCCTAATGGCCTTGTAGGTTTTGGTAAAACACTGATGTCCTGCCAATGGGGAATCATGTGATGCCTGGAGTAACTTCTTCTTGATCTGAGACCCCTCAATCAAGAAGATCTGGTCCCTGTAGTAGATGATCTCATCGACCACCCTGTACTTGTCATCTGCCACCTGCCCATCCAGAACCTCACATGCAAATCTGTCCTTGGAGTACTCTACTAAGAGTCGAGCCCTCCAATTTGTATCCAAGCTCATAAGAGATGACATGGCTGGTCTATGTGAAAGGGCATCTGCTACCATGTTGTTCTTACCTTTGACATACTCAATGTCAAAGTCATATGCTTGGATCTTACTGATCCACTTCTGCTACCTCTCTTGTAGTTGCTTCTGCTCCAAAAAGAACTTGAGGCTGTTGTGATCAGTCCTCACCCTGAACCTGTTGCCTACCAAATACAGTTGGTACTTAGCCAATGCATGCATGATGGCCAGCATCTCTTTGTCGTATATGGAATGCAACCTCTTGTGCGAAAGGAGCTTCCAGCTCTCAAATTATATAGGATGACCTCCCTACATCAATACTACGCTGATCCCCTCTCCTGACGCATCACACTCCAAAACAAATGGCTACATGAAATCTGGAAATGCAAGCAACTCTTGGATAGCCCGCTCAATCTCATCGCGATAGACCTTGGGGTGCCTATAGGGGGTGGTAATCACGGCCTGTATGCCTTGCTCAAGCTCGATGGTGTGCTCAAACCCCCAATCTGGTGGTTGTCCTGGTGGAATCTCCCCAAACTCTATGGCATACCGATCAAGGATAGACTGTATCTCTGGGTGTACCATCTGCCCTGTACTTCCTGCCTCTAATGCATGCAACTACACTGCCCACTCTATGTCTCCCTTTTGGAAGACTGCCTCCATCCGATGAGCTGAGATAGTTTGAGGCGGATATGTGTGTTGTCCTCGTACCTTCTCATGCCTCCCCGTCTTCTCATCATCCCACTCCATCTCCAGGGTCTTCCAATCTGTCGTGGCCTTCCCTAGAGTGATAAGCCATTGAACACCCAATATCATGTTGGTGTCCGAATATTGACCATGAAAAAGTGGTCAGTCAATGTGTAGGTGCCCATCGTCACTGAAATCTCTGGAACATGACGAGCACACGTCATGGTCTGATCTCCTGGGACCAAGACTGAAAACCCATCGAAGCTCTATGTCTATATACCTCTTCGCTCAACCATCTGGGCATCGATGAAGTTATGGGTTGCCCCACTGTCAACCAAAAATGATATGCGCTGGCCACATACTATCCCTTGTACATGTAGCATCAAATACTTGGGAACTCCCCGCAACGCTGCAAGGGCCCCTCCGGTGGGTGCAAAAGATGCACCACCTGCCGCTGGTGGTGGAGGTGGCAAACGTCCCTGTATGGCATGGCTATCTCCTACCTCCACATCCTCCTCATCATCCTCTTCTCCACTGCTCTCCGAGAAGACCTCAATAAAATGTGCTTTACCAGTAGCACATCTATGTCTTGGTGCCCATGGCTCCTAACAAGTGAAGCACAACCACTTCTTCTTCAGCTCCCTCCTAGCATCATCGTCAAGTTGTACTTGTCCTAGATTCCCCTTTGGAGGTGGAATCCTCACATCCTTCCCCTTATACTGGAAATTCTGTCTCTGGGGGTAAGGTGTCTGGGTCCTGGGTAAGACATCATGTAAGTCCTGGGTCCTGCTGACAGCGTCCTGGAGCGTAGTTGCTCTAGTGGATCGGACTAGACCCCGAAGTGGCTTTGCTAACCCCTCAACATACATATAGACCCTCCGTGCCATGGATAGGTCTGGCACCACCACAGAGACCCTCAAGAAATATGCAATGTAGGTCTCTGGGCTCCCTATCTGTTTGAGCCTTGTCAGCTCAACAAAATACTGCTTTGGATCCCTCCGATCAAATCGCTCCATCAGTCTCCTCATAAACTCGGCATATGTCGTCACTGTGGAGTGCCCTAATGTAACCATCCCATGAAACCACTAATCCTGGGCCTCGCCATCCAAATGCAAGGTTGCCACCTTGATGGCCTCTGCCTCCAACATTTGGTTAAGCTGGAAATAAATGTCCAGCTTCTCCATCCAATACTTTTCCGAACTGTTTGATGAGCCATCAAACGTATGCAAGTGGAATCTACTCGCTGTACGGTGGGTGTCGCCATCATGGTAATGCTGGTACTGTCTGTGATGATCGCGGGGTCTGCTATCCAACTGGAGCTGAACAAAATCTCTGAATGAGAGGGCTTCCCTGAACTCCTACCCATAGGCCTGGTACTCTGCAAAATAATAGCCCATATGCCTAAGCTCTGCCTCCTGCTGGGCTACAGCCCCCGTGTCTACTCCTAAGAAGGTGGGCATGGTAGAGTGTGTAGGGGCATGTGAGGCCCCCTGCTATGTAGTATCATGCTACTCTGGCAAGTGATGGGATGCACCTGATCCCTCACTGATCTGAAAAACTCGTGGGCTCTCCCGCTGTCTAGCCTCTACTGCCGTGAATATCTGCCCCATCACCTCAATCTGCCTTGACAGATCCTGCACTGATTTGAGGAGCATATCCGCAAATCTCTTCCCGTCCTCGTCTGCCATCTGCTCTGCGTCCACTACTGGCTCTCTCTATTCTCCATCTACCACAGGAACACAATCTCCCTCTCCGTAAGTATTCTCCAACCTACACCTAGTGTCTTTATATCTTTGACCTCTGTAACAGATATATGGTTTTCCCCCCAGTGTCATAGATTGCTTGCTCCACAGGATGAGCCAGATCTATGCTCTGATACCACTGTAATATCCCTAACCCAGAATATTCCTCAAACCCCAACAAAAAGTCCAACCAAATATTTGCAAATTATATAATAACCCAGAAGTGATAAGATAACAGTGGAACAACATATAATAATGTAAACCGGAAATATAAGCAGATACACAAGAAATGCAGCGAGAAATGCTAAGCCATTTTATTATACTGAGCAATAAATGAGTACAAGAGGTGATTAGATAGATGACACCTTGATTTGCACAAGGTAAGTGAAGAAATACTCTCAGAATGACAAGAATGGCCTCTCTACGTGGATGCTGTTGTTGTGCTGCTGTTGCTGCTAGAAACCAAATGATGATTTGGGGTTGCTCCCCTCCTCCAAAAAAGCTAAAACTCTGGATTCGGGCTCTACTCAAGAAACCTAGAAGAACCCAAAAATCTTTCCTGGAATGGCCTCACACTGATCTGTGTCCCAGCTGCTGGGAAACTACCATGCTGTTGCTGCTAGTGGAAATCGAATGAGGATTTGGGGTTGCTCCCCTCCTCAAAAAAGGCTGAAACTCTGGAATCGGACTCTACTCAAAAAACCCATCAAGCTTTTTTGAAATGGATGACCCCCAAAAATCACCCTCTTGGGGTTTTGCGCAGTTCCTCAAAGACGCTGATGAAACTGCTGCTGAAATGCTGATGAAACTGCTGCTGAAATGCTGATGAATCTACCACTGGAATGCCAATGGAAATACCTTGCTCGAGCAGGCACTTGAAGTCCCCCAGGGCTAAGGGTGAGATCTCCAAACGGAGACACTCAATGCACTAAACAGTGTTGCAGACTAGCTAAACAGCCAGCGTGCTCTAAGTCTAAATGACTATCACAAATGCTCATAACCAGAATGATCCCAAATGAGGGGGTTCCTCTCTATTTTATAGCCTCTGCCTCTCACAATCTTTAGGCTCACTTTCTCTTGTGTGATCCCCTTCTTGCCATGTGTTCCTTCCCTCCCGTGCAGTCCCTCCATGTGTCTGCGTGGGCCCCATTTCTGCGTCCCCCTTTGGCCCCCTTGGTTCCCCCTTAAGTCACAACGTTTTGCTACCTAGGAAGTGATCTTTTATTCTAAAGTGAGTTATGTTCCCCCTTCCTCACTTTTTATTTAAAAATAACTATGGAAGGCAAAAATTGAACAAAATCAAATATTCCAATTAGCCATAGCTAATTAGGAATATTACAGAGAGAGACAGGGGGACATATATATGGAGGAGGGAGAGATAGAAGGAGAGAGGGAGGGAGATAGTGACAGAGTTGGAGGGTGGAGAGAGAATGTGTGTATGATGGGGGCAGAGGCAGATGGAGGTGGGAGAGAAGGGGAGAGAGAGGAAGGAAAAAGATAGATGACTTGAGAGAGAGGAGAGGGAGAGGGGGAGAGAAAGATGGAGTTGGAAGGGGAAGAAATACATAGAGAGAGAAAGGTGGAGAGGGAGTGGCAAGGGATAGATGGAGAGTCAATGTGTGTGAGAGAGAGAGAGAGAGAAGGGGAAGAGATAGAGAGGGAAAGGAAGAGGGAGATATAAATAGATATGGGGGGGGAGAGAGACAGCATGGCATATGTTTAGGGGGTTGAGATAGAGAGACAAATAAGGAGAGATGGAGGGAGGTATAAATATAGATGACAGGGGGAGAGAGGAAAGAAGAGAAAGATAGAGAAAGTTAGGGAGAGGCAGATAGAGTGAGACGGGGGAGAGAGGAAGGGGAAGAGAGAGAAGGAGAGGAGGAGGGAGATAGACACAAAATGGAAGGTGGAGAGAGAGGGAAGAAGAAAGAGTCTCACAGTGACAAATATAGACATAGAAGTTAGATCTAGAAAGTCATGAATATTTTAGATTTTCACTAAAATGGATGTATTGATTTCAATGTAGTTGTTGATTTCTAATCCTATTTGATCACATGCACTATATGCATTGATTTCAGTGTAGATGTCGATTTATAATTCTATTTATTACCTTACACTAGATGCATTGATTTCAGTACCGATGTTGATTTCTACTCCTATTTGATTGCTTGCACATGATGCATTGGTTTCAGTGTAGATATTGATTTCTAATCCTATTTGACTGCTTTCACTAGATGCATTGATTTCAGTGTAGATGTCGATTTCTAATCATATTTAATACCTTACACTAGATGCACTGATTTCAGCGTAGATGTTGATTTCTACTCATACTTGACTGCTTGCATTATATGCATTGGCTTTAGTGTAGATATTGATTTATAATCATATTTGATTGCTTGCACTAGATGCATTTATTTCAGTTTAGATGTTGATTTCTAATCCTATTTGATTGTTTGCACTAGATGCATTGATTTTAGTGTAGATGTTGATTTTTGATTTGATGCAACAAGATGTATGGTGTACATTAATTTCAAAGTAATTAGATTAATAGTGTGCATTGATTTCTCTATCTCTCTATCTCAACCCCTAAACATATAAACTCTCTCTCCATATATATCTATCTCTCTCTCCCTCCGTCCCTCGCTTTCCCCTCCCTCTCTCTCTCTTCCCCTTCTCTCGCTCTCTAACATTTCTCTCTCCATATCCATATCTCTTCCTCCCTCCCTGTCTTTGCCTCTCTCTTCTTACCTCTCCCCCATCTATATCTCTATCTCCCCTTGTCTCTCCTTCTCACCCCCAAAACATACACACTCTGTCTCAGTGTAAGCACATAAAAATTGCTCAACCATACATACAATACTTGAATTTTCATCCTAAATAAAATGTTTTCTTACTTGAATTTATAATTGGGTACATTCTTATTATTCCTATTTTCCATCATTCAACATTGTTAATTACTTTGCATTCAAACGTGGTAATAGAAAATAACTACCATTGAAAATTATTTGGGGTTTAACACTCCATAAGTCACAATGATTGACTTTGGAGAAAACTACTATTAATAACAGAGACAAGGTATGTTGTTTACTACAGTAGCTCAAGTTAAATATTTGAATGGTCTATGATTCCATCTACTCTTTTCATATGATCGATATGAGAAAATGGAAAAAAATAGTTTCAGATTGATTGCAATGAAGATTGTTTGTAATTGACTATATTCTTAGCATTCACATTTTCTATCTATCAAAATTGTTACATTGACACTTTGCACTCAAAATTTGTATTTCATCATTTTTCATCATTCAAGTTACTAACAGTCTCTCTCATCTCAACAAACTGAGGTAACTAAGAAAATTTTAAATTAAATTGACCAAATTAATCTTAGACATATTTAGCATATTTAAAATTATCAAAATAATTAGATGTTCAGCAAATTTTGTATGACCGCACACCACTAAAACCAACCTAGATCCATCTTAATGTTGGATCTATCAACCGCTGAGAGAGATCAAATGTCTCGAGGTGCAAACCTTTCCTCAAGTTTTGCACTCAAAAAATAGGTTTGCACCTCAAGAGATTTTATAGATCTGATGTTATGATGGATCTAGGCTCGTTGTTAACCTTGATAAGTTTTATTATTTTTATAATTTACATTTCTATATATCTATTTACAACTTTCATTATTTATTATTCTATTTATTTACTATTATTATATTTTTCGTTATTTATTATTTTAATATTATTATCCTTTCTTTATTATTTATTATTTATTTGCTTATATATTAATATTATTTATTTTATTTATTATTATTAGGGGCATTACAATAAGGATGTATGTAAGCAGTTGGAGATAGAGTTTCATAGTAGTTATGCGAGCTGAGGAGGGTGGTGATAATGTTGAGGAATATGCATAGGCTAGTTGATTGTGCATGCCCCTTACTTCATGGTTGTTTTGCAGTGAAGTTAGTCCTAGTGACAGGGTTAGAGGTCTAGTTGAGAGTGAGAGTGTGAATTGTTGGGTTTAGGGCCCGGGAAACCCGACCAATTTTCACACGGTCAGTAGTCGTAGGGTATGGATGCGCAATTAGAATGCTACTTAGTTGAGGGAGGCCTCGATGCTTGAAGCAAATTTCCTGACGAGATGGTAATATTTGTCCCTTCAATTCGCCTTCTTTGGCCTGGAGGGGTCTCTAATCAATTCGGTAGTGTATATATCTAGCTTGGTTGGTTTCTCTTAGTGAATTCTGGGGAGTTCTGGCCTGGAGGAGATTTTGTGTTCAACTGTCTTGGAGGGTGTAGGAATTTGGCCAAGAGGGGTACTCTGGTTTTGGTGGATACTAGGAGAGTTGGTAGTGGGTGGATTTTTAATTCTGCATTGTTTGAATGTTGCAACTTGGTACCTTGTGGAATTTTCTAGTTTTTCTTAGTCTCGCTCCATTTGGTGGGGCGTCTCCGCACACCGGTCTTTGCTAGTTGTTCTTGCATGAAGTGGACAGGGGCTAGGAAAAGGAGATAGTGTGGGACTTGGTGGGTGTTTACTTGGTTTAATCAAGAATGTAAAATGATTCACCAAAGGGGTTGGGGCAGGCATGGCAGAGCTCCTCGGTGTGATATGTCATCCCAGGTTGGTAGAGTAGTGGCCGAGCATGGTAGGGGTGGATACAATGGTGCGTCTGATGGAGAAATGGCCCAAGAATTTGGACCAGTGCTTGGGATAGCAACCACCTCGCCCTCCTTGGAATCAATAGCTAGTTAGCTCCAGCTGGTCATGGTATACTTGGGAGAGATGAGGCAACAATGACACGAAGATAGAAATGAGTTGATCACATTTTTGAATGACATCTAATACAACCAATGGGTGATGATGGATAGGATGGATTCTATCTGGCGCAACCAATGACGCACGATGGATCAGTTGGACCAAATTGACGAAAGCATCGATCGCTTGGAACACCATGCTCATGATGGAATTTGACCCCTGGACCCTCCAAATGTCGGGCAAGGCCTGACACCTCCAAGAAATTTCTGATGATGATTTGTTTTGTTTGTATTCCCGAATTTTTTTGGTGTATCCGTGTTTATGACTTGAGTTCTGGATGTAGTGTATGACACTTTGGTTTTTTATTTTCACGTTCCGATCAGAATGCAACAGGGAGCACAAGAAAGAAATAGCAAATTAAATGTAATTTTTTAAACAAATAATAAAATATTTTTGACTGACAAAAAACACAAACTCAATAAGAATTTTCTTAAAATTATTATTGATAAAAATTCTATTATATTCTGATTACTAAATAAAAAATGATTGAGAAAAAAACAAAAAAAATATTTTTTATTAAAAATAAAAAATAATACAACTTCAAAACTATATTTATATTTATTGTATTATGGAAAATAAGAATTAGATATTAAAAAAAATAATAAAAAATAAAACATATATATTTCTATTATATATATAGATTATTTGTAGCATTTCCTACTGCTAGAGAGACTATCCATCCCTGGGCTTCCCTGCAAGAGAATAGAATAACCCTGCAAGAGAATAGAATAATTGTAGTACTTAAGTATATTTTCTTGAAAAACAAATATTTTATTAATGAGTCTATATTGTCTTATCTTTCTATTAGTTATAAAATAATAAGTTGATAGTAAAGACTAAAAAGATATTAATTACATATTTTTATTATTTATAAAATAATATATTTCTAATCGAGTTTAGGCTTGTGTGATTTATATTTACAAAAGAAAGGCTTGTGTGATTTATATTTATAAAAGAAAAAAAATCCGTAATAATCACATCAAGGAATATTTATCAACGTGTTTAGAACTAACTAGTGTGTTTCATCGTAAGATGAAGAAACATATGAGAGAGATCTTTTGGCTCTAAAGAAACACTTACTTTTAACTAGATAAAAAATAGGTGAAAAAATAATTTGATCATAATTTAAATAATTAAGTGAAATGTATATAAATAAATATTAATATTATCTTTTCTTTTTCTTACATAAAATTTGTTTTGTTTTACTTAACTAAAAAATAATCTTTTAATTATAATTTAAATAATTAAATATATATAAATTAAAATTCTAGATTCTATGCTAACTTTTGACTTCACTAAAAATATGTATATATATATATATATATATATATATATATATATATATATAATAAATTGAGGCTAAGGATTATTATCAAAATAAAAGAAACTTATTCTTATTACAAAACTTAATAAATAAGAAAGTCAACTAAATTATTAATTCGTAAATCAAAAAAATATAAAATAAATTAAGATCCATAAAAATATAATATATAAAATTAAAAAAAAGGAAAACACAAAGAAATGAATAAAGCCAAATGGGAGAAAACACAAGAAACCAAAATCAAGGAAAAAATTCTCTAATAATCACTAAATCCAAAGAGAAACATAATAAATATATTCAAGTGGATAATAAAATATAAAAATCGTTAACCACATTTGATAATTCCCATCTTCATCTTTAATTATAAAAGTAATTTTAAATATATTCTACTTGCCATAATTTTGAGATGAGAAGTAATCCAAATTACAACTAAGATGTTAATGTCACTCTCACATTTATGAATTGCAATTTCTCTTCTACGTTTGTAATTATGAAGCGGCTATTTTAACCGTTCCAAAAATTCGGCATTCTTCGGAGTCATTCCTGTGTTATTCCTCCCTCCTTCCTCAATACGACGTCTTATCTCGTCGGTCATTTCCCTGTTATTCCTCTTTCGTTCCGAAAGAGGAATATTTTAACGATACGAAATCTCCGTGGTCATAAGTTATAAAAATTTTACAATAAGAAACGTAGACCTTCAATGCTCTTGCCAGGATTTTCGAAGGGTGCTTTTAGGGCTAGCAAATCTTTGGAAGATAACTGCACCCAACACTTCATTCTGTTTCATTTATTTGATATATGTTTTGTGGCTATAGATCACTTGAGTATGTATTAATATCCATCATTTCTGGGCGCTTGCATTTCCAGTTCTTTGGAAATGGTACCAGGATGGAGGATGGCTCCATACCATTTGGCTAATATTTCTATTGATAGTTTTCTGTAGCAACCGTTTATGTTGGTTGATACTTCAGCTGTTATATGCTTTTGATTATGTAGGACTTTTATAGTATTCGATGATGATAGAGGGACATCTTTTTTGAGAGATCAGGTCATTGTATTGGGATGCAACTATCTACCGTGGACTTTAGAATGGCTATGGTTATATCTGTTATGTTAGTTCATTAAGTCTGTAGATACAGCTTATGGCTGATGGTAACAATTATGGACTATATTAGACCATGTACTGGTTTTCAATGTATTGAATATCAGTGTTTTTTTCTTTATAAAAAAAAGGTATTAATATCCATATCTATTTATTCTTCCCAGAAGGAATTTTGGGGAATTTCGCTCCACCCAAAGAAACGACTAATGATGCTAATACCATGGCGCAGACTCCTCCTGATAGCCTGCACCTCTCTCTTCTTACCACTTATTCCTGCACAGGTCGATGAGGATCATCCACACACCACTTTCATCTTCGACGGATTTAACGGAACCCACCTGATCTTGGAAGAGGAGGCTTCTGTCATCGGCTCGAAATCCGTGCTTGCTCTCACAAAGCAATCGCATTTTATGATCGGCCGCGCGCTCTATTCAATTCCCGTGCAGATGAAAAGCAACGAGACTCGTTTCTCCTTTAGCACTACCTTCGTTTTTTCCATTGTGCATCCTCCCTCTAACGACGGAGGACATGGACTAGCGTTCATCATGATGCCCCACAGTTACCCCATTCGCGCTATTGCGTCCCAGTATTTGGGCTTGTTAGACCTCACCAGCAACGGGCGGCCATACAATCACTTATTTGCAGTGGAGTTCGATACGACCAAGAATCCGGAATTCAATGATCCCGACGACAACCACGTGGGTGTAGACGTCAACAGCCTCATCTCGGAGCAGACCGTGCCTGCCGGTTATTGGGATGGGGTGGACAGCTTCCATGGACTGAGCCTCAAGAGTGGACAGAACATACAGGCCTGGATCGATTACAATCATCCTCAACGCCGCCTCAACATTACCATCACGTTAGCCGGCTTGCCGAGACCGCACAGGCCATTGATATCTATGAAAATTGATCTGCACAGTGTTCTGAAAGAGAAGATGTTTGTTGGATTTTCAGCATCCACAGGGATGTTAGTGGAAGACCATTACGTTATGGCGTGGAGCTTCACCAACGAAGGGACGGCGCCGCCCGTCAATGTGTCGCGTCTCCCTTCACTTGCTAACATGTATTCCAAACATCTGGACCCGGGATTCATAGCCGGCGTCACCGTGGCCACCTTGGTTCTCTTCACGCTGGGGATTTGGGCGGTCTGGTTTCTCAAAAGAGCGAAAAACAGGGAAACGATCGAAGAATGGGAGGAAGAGTACTGGCCCCATAGATTCACTTACAAGGAGCTCAGCATCGCCACCAGCAGATTCCGTGGTGATAACATTTTGGGACAAGGGGGTTTTGGCAAAGTTTACAAGGGCGTCCTCCCGAGCAGCGGCCAAGAAGTCGCAGTGAAGTGCATAACGAAGGAGTTCACGGAGGGAATGAAAGGGTTCGTCGCAGAGATCTCGAGCATGGGGCGTCTACAGCACCGGAATCTGGTCCATCTCCGGGGCTGGTGCCGGAGGGAAAAACACTTATTCATAGTTTACGACTATATGCCTAACGGCAGCTTGGATAATCTGATATTCGGAAACCCAACCCTAGTCCTGCCGTGGCCTCGGCGATACGCGATCCTGAAAGGCGTGGCGGCGGGACTGCTGTATCTGCACGAGGGATGGGAGAAAACGGTCATCCACAGAGACATCAAGGCAAGCAACGTACTTCTGGATTCCGAGCTCAACGGGCGGCTAGGAGATTTTGGCCTCGCTCGACTGCATGATCAGAGCGAGAATCCTCGGACGACTCATGTGGTCGGAACATTGGGGTACATAGCGCCGGAACTCATATACACGGGGAAGGCCACTCCCAGCTCGGATGTATTCAGTTTTGGGGTTCTGCTGTTGGAAGTGGCATGCGGAAGGAGGCCCGTGGATCTGTCGAAGGACGCCGAGCAAACGATTTTAGTGGAGTGGGCATGGGAGCTGTACAGCGAGGACAGGCTGCTGGAGGCATCGGATCCAAAGCTGGGGAAGGACGGATATGATGTGGGCGAGATGGAGAAGGTGCTAAAATTGGGGTTGTTGTGCTGTCACCCAGAGCCGGATAACAGGCTGCGCATGCGCCATGCCTGCCAAATACTGGAAGGCGAAGCTCCTCTTCCGGACATCTGCATATCTTCGTTAAACGTCAGTTTTATGGGTTCTTAACCCACAGCTGGTCTTTCACCGTTATATTACTAAGAAATAAAGGCGGTCAAAAAGAATGGGCTCGATCCTGCCTCCGCTAATTCAAATTGCAAAATGTTCCGAAGGTTGAATACTATATTCTGCGGTCTACAGAATTATTCTACACAATTTCAGAGAAAGGCGTGGGATATATTATTGTTTTACGTTTATTACTATAAATGTTGGGACAATCTGCAGAATACAGTGTATAGTAGAGTGGGCGTTTAAAGATTGTTTCAAGGTTTCCTTTTTCATTATAACATAAACATTTAATTACTTTAAAAACATGCATATTGAAAAATTATTAACTTTTTTCCCTTTCATTCCTCCATTGATTTATGGTGATTTCTCCTCTATTAATATGGGAGTGGTCTATAACAAGACTTTTTGGAGATTCCGATGACAGAATTCGGCGGAAAAAATTGAGGTTAAATATTGATTTGTATTATTTAAAATGGTTTTTTAACTGCATATTTGGATTCAGCACCTGAAAAACCCCTGGGACGCTTTGACTGTCCACAAACTAGCTATCAAACTTGCGATTCCAATAAATTGCCGCCTAATTTTAACCGGAAAAACCCACCAGAAAAATTTCCAAAAAATCACATTATAGACAACTACATTAATATGTACATGCTTATCAATTAAATTCAAAATTCATGATTTTTTCTTATCATCGATCCCAAAAATTCTACAATAAAAGTAATGCCTCGACAACATCATCATAATCACATAAATGCTAGATGACATCATCATTATCACTTAGAATTTTTCATTTTCATTTTCATGTATATTTGATTTTAAATATTATTTCTATGTATATTTTGTTAAAACGTTGTTATTATTTAATTTTATAAATGTGTACATTTGGTTAAAACGTTGTTATTATTTACTTGTTATTATAAAATAAAATATTTGTGAAAATTTAAATCTTAACTCTATTCAAAACTTATAGAAATAAATTAATTAATGTTTAAATGAATTTTAAAATTTAATTGGGGACTTTAGGAACACAAGAGAGTCATTTTATATTCCATTAACCACTTCATTTGACATCATCATTGTTTTTGTTAGCCATGCCCATCTTCAATTATGGCTAGGATGAGGGAGTACTAGTAAACTAACATTAGTAAGAAAGGTGAAAAAACTAATATTGGTAAAGAGAATATTGGAGTACTACTAAACTAACATTAGTAAGAAAGGTAAGAAAGGTGAAAAAACTAATATTGGTAAAGAGAATATTGTTCAGCTATTCATTGACTTTAGAGCTAACCAATCACTTGATTCGAGGAAGAAGAATATTTTCTGTGGACTAGTGGACACTCCCAACATGAAGAAACAACTAGATGGATCAATGCTTTATGTTATTTGGTAAACGTCCTTGCAACAATTAGGAGGTTTCCTTGTATTTCTTTTGGAAATTATGGGTTAACTTCATTTTTTATCTCCATGTCAATTATTTTGATGATGGAGAATTCTTGGGGTAGGTCATAGCTCTTATCAAGATTGAGTAACTGCCAACTGGCATTAATAGGTTCACAAACTCCCAGTTAATTATTTAAATTTAAACTCTTAAGCCACTTTAGCTCGAAGATAGGATTATATCATCCATGACATGTAGTCCAATTTATTATACAGTTCCACTATGTATACGTAGGGCCTTCAAGTAAGGCTATCCATTTTGGTTCCAGTGAAATTGTTTCACATTGATGCAAGTTATTGCAAAGATACTTATAATGGCCTAACAAAGGATCTTATTTGAAATAGTTTCTTGGAAAAGAGCAGTACACCATACTTTTTATATTTTCATTTGCTCATGTATTAAGTTTTATTTTGAAAAATATCCAATAAACATAATCTTAAAGTATTTATAGTTGTCTCATTTCTTTTTTTCTTGGCATGTATGGCTCTTGAGAGATGACCTACCTCACTTCATGCAATAAAATTGTTCTTCTCCCAGCCTTGATGCAATGGGTGTTATGACATGCTCCATTGGAGCTCCTCACACCTAGGTATCATAAACTTAGGTATTTATGATGTTACATTATTACAAATTAATTATATGGTTCATATGACATGTATTCTTTGTCTTTCTTTGTGCCGAGAAAAGAGTGAGCTTGGTTTAGGGTTTTTTAATAAATATATATATATATAATTAATTAATAATATCTTGAATCAATATATTCATCTTATAATAATAATTGAGTAATTTAAAACAAGACTTTAGAACATTTCAAAGAGGAAGAAAAATTGGCTTGGTTTTCATTTAGATTCATTGTGGATCCTTTTACCCATGGAATGGATATATGTATGTAGGTATCTATGCTAATGAAATTCTAAATTTAACAAATTTTCATCCATTCAAGATTTTTGAAATACGAAAACATTGCCAAATATATTAGATTAAATAGTTTTTGTGTATCCACATGATTGTTAAATACGCATAGTTAACTTAGCATATTAGAAGTTAGCTACAAAAGAATTATTGTTATATGTACAAAATATTAAAAGATGCTTCTTCATTGGTTAGATTTGGAGTTTTGAATGATTTGATATACATTAATGAAATCACATCAAAGCATGAAGAAGAATCTATGAAACTTTTTATTTCCCAAAAATTGTTAGAAAATTTTCTGGAGTAAAGGAGTGGAGTCTAGCTCAAAATTCGGTTGTCTTATGTTGCGACAAAGAAATCGCAAGTACACAAAGGCTTAATAAAACACAAAACACAGAATTCATTCACTGCAAAATAGAGTAAAACAAAAAAGGTTGTGGTAAATCTACTTGTGAAAGATTAATACCATAATGCAACAAGCCACACTTTATATTATATGTTAAAACACAAGAAAATACATTCACAAGCCACACTTTATAATATGTTAAAACACAAGAAAATACATTCAGGTCATAAATGAAGAATGTAGCTCCAAGTAAAAAAAAACACAGAAGACTTACTGCCATTTACGCATCAGTTGTTGAGTAACCCCACTGAGTAAATGTATGTAAAACTTCGTAAAAAAGTTTTCACATGCCCACCAATATTTCCTCCATGATTTTCTCCTCACTACCTCACAGACTTTCACCCTCTCTTGCTCTCTAACTTGCACAACGTTACAAATGACTTTTACAACCATATTTATCTCAACATACAAATTTGACATTAATACAAGACAGAGAAAACCATATTTATCTCAACATACAAATTTGACATTAATACAAGATAGAGAAAATAATTAATACCTAACATGGGCAATTTTACATAGTAAATGGTTTTTTGAACTTGGAGGTGTTGTGGAGTGTCGGCAAGAGTTGCGGAGTGAATGTTTGCCCATATTTATTTACCAACTTAATTAAGTGCCTTAACTTATTTGTTGTGTTGCGGAATGGTCAGTGTTGTACTTTTCTCTGACTTCAGTCCTTTCGTGTGCAAACAAAATTGCAACCGTGTAGTAGCTGACCAGGAAAGCATGGTGTTTGTTAGTGTGTTTAATACAGTGGTCGGGATTATTATTTCCAACACTCCCCCTTAATCACAACTATCACCATTAACAATTCCCAAACAGTCTCTAAGATAAAAAAAACTTTCACGTGCCAATGACTTTGTGAAAATATCAGCAAATTGTTCCTGTGACCTGCAGTGCAGCAACACAATTTCATCATTGTTAATCAATTCTCTGATAACATGATATTTAGCATCAATATGCTTGGTCCTCTTGTGAAAAACAGAATTCTTTGATAATGCAATTGTTGAGGTGTTGTCGCAGAAAATAGTTGTTGTTCCCCCTTAGTCGTGACGAAGATCCCTCAACATTCTTCTCATCCAAACTGCTTGACTTGTTGCTGTTGTTGCGGCGACATATTCAACTTCTGCTGTTGACAGTGACACTATTGGCTGCTTCTTGGAAGCCCATGAAATGGCTCTAGAACCCAAATGAAAAACATATCCTGATGTGCTCTTTCTGTCATCGACACTTCCAACCCAATCACTGTCAGTATAACCAACCAACCTGAAATCATCTGTTGCGACATACTGAATACCATACTCCTTTGTCCCATTGACAAACCTTAGAATCCTTTTCGCTGCTTGCCAATGTGTTTCCTTAGGTGTCTCCATGAACCTTGACACCAAACTCATTGCATACATTATATCCGGCCTATTGGCATCAAATACATCAAGCTGCCTATCATGCTTTTGTACAATGTTGGATTGACATTGCTGCTGCAATCTTCTTTGCTCAACCTCAACCCCATGACAATTGGAGTTGGTGCGGGCTTGCTGTTCTGCATCTTAAACCTCTCCAAAATGTCTATGTTGGCTTGAGGAGGCCTGACCTAGGTTCGAAGTTAATTATCCAAATGAATCCTTGTACTATTGGCCCTTTCGGCAACATCCCGTAGAGCGTGGACAGATGTCTCATGTGAAGCAGTATCAGGGGATGCTGGAACCAAGTTTTCGCACCCTTGAGATGTTTGTGGGGTCGGTTTAGTCCAACTGTGAATACCTTCATACAGGTTACTTCCCGCACTGCCTTGGCCTGCAAAGCCTTCATGATCTATTATAATCACATTCGTTTAGCCCTAACTAGGGACTGGGATGCTTTCACACTACTAAGGCAACGATCTGTGCTAATTCCCCAAGTTACACATTACTTATCTTCTTATACTTGTTAGTTAAATTCACGTAAACAGATACTTTGTCTTATATTCTCTTAGTCAACATAATCATATAAGTTTGCACATATAAACAGTAAAAATGCAATTCATACCCAATATACTCAATGCATAAAACAGGAAAAGATACACAGAAATGATATGAAACTTCTCTTTATTACTTCTCCAAAGGTTACAGACTCAACTCGCCCTACGCACTCAACTGCAGGGGACCGCACAATCAGCTGCGGACTACTAGGCCTCTGCGCACTCAGCTGCAGAGCCTTCTCCTACTCTATGACCCAAGACTCGACTCTACACTTCGATAAGACTCAATTATTCATCTCTATTGCTTCCACTTCTCTTACTTATTTACAACTTAGAGCCTTGTTGTATTTCTAAATCCGACATTACATTACAAAAATGAGGGTGGACAACCCTATGACTCATTTACAATCTTTGCGCTATGTGCTGTTATGAAACTAGCTCACAAAAAGATAGAAAAGATAGATCAATTCCTTATAATTCAGCCTCTTCGAGGGGGCAACCTCCTTTACATTACACAAATGAACAATTCTTGGATGATTCAAATGAAAAAACCTCCTTTATATATATAGGGATCTAAAGGGTCACAATATAACCAAGCCAACCTAACAATAATAATATAAAAGCACAAAAATAACAATAGAGGGATTCTATGGGGCACAATAATAACAATATGGGGACAATAGGGGCACAACAATATTAATAAGGGATACAATGACAATAGTAATGGGGGAATCACTAGTATTATAGGGACCTAACATGCCCCTCTCCTTCAAAAACGTGTTTTCCTCAACGCTTGAGTAGTTCTGGATGCTTCTGTATAAAATTCTCATCCTCCCATGTGGAATATTCAACATATAAGTTCTTCCACTTTATGAGATACTCCGAAATTGATCGATTTCGTAGCTGTCAAGTTCTTGTTTCTGTGACTACTTCTGGTTCCAATATAATTTTTCCTTCCTCATCAAGTTGTGGCAATATTGTTTGAATTGGGAGCTTGTCGCATATAACCTTCTTTAAACATGAAACATGGAATGGATAAAGGTTGTAATAGACCTGGGGTCTTAATTGTTTCAACTTTATTTTGTTGGCAAACCAAACATTCTGCCACAAACTTTTGAATATCCGATTTAAGGCCATCCCAAAAAAATTCCTTCTTAACCCTGTGGTAAGTTTTTAAAAATCCTAAGTGCCCTCCTAAGGGAGAAATGTGCAATTCCATAAGTATCTTTTGTTTGAGTTGGGAATTCTTACAGAGGCATAAGCGATCTTTGTACCGTAACGAATAATTTTTCCAGCTAAATGTATCAGATGTATTGGAATTTTGTTGTAACTTTCAAATAAGTGCCCACACTTTTTTGTCCTTATTCCATTCCTCCCTTGCTTTGCTTATCCAATCTAGTTGGATAATAGAAATAGTGCACAATAATGCTTCCACATCCTCATCCTTTCTTGAGAGTGCATCTGTCACAACATTTTGCTTCGCTTTTTTGTAGATGATTTCAAAGTCATAACCCAACATCTTTGTGACCCATTTTTGTTGCTCTTCAAAGGATAATATTTGTTCTAAAAAGTGTTTAAGACTATCATGATCCATTTTTACCTTGAAGTGTCTTCTCATTAGGTAGGGTTGCCATTTCTTAAGTGCATGTAGTATTGCCAACATTTCCTTCTCATAAATAACTTTGTGTAAATACTTTCCCTTGATTGGACGACTTTTGAAAGCAATGGGTCTTTCATATTTCATTAAAACAACACCAAATCCATTTCCTGAAGCATCACATTCCACAATAAAGGTTTTTGTGAAGTCTGGTGTAGCTAAGACCAGTGCTTGGCACATTGCCTCTTTAAGATGTTCGAAGGCCTTTGTTGCTTCTGGAGTCCATGAAAATGCATCTTTCTTCAATAATGTTGTTAGAGGTGATGCTATTCTCCCATAATTCTTAACAAAGTTGCGATAATGCCCTGTCAACTCGAGGAATCCTCGCAGATGCTTTATGGATGTGGGGATTTTTCATTCCTTAATGGCTTTAATTTTTCTAGGGTCTACCTTAACACCTTCATGAGATACAATATGACCCAGATATTCCACCTCTTGAAATCCAAAGAAACATTTGGAGTTTTTTGCATATAATTGTTTTTCCTTCAATAGTTTGAGCACGCTATTAACATGTTCAACATGATCCTTCCAAGACTTGCTGTAGATTAGTATATCATCAAAAAATACTAACACAAATTTTCTAAGGAAGGGTTTGAAAATGGAATTCATCAAACCTTGAAACATAGAAGGTGCATTGGTAAGGCCAAAAGGCATGACCAAAAATTCATAATGACCCTCATGAGTTCTAAATGTTGTTTTCGGAATGTCTTCAGTCTTCATTCTGATTTGATGATATCCTGAACAAAGATCCAACTTGGTGAAGTAAATTGATCCATGCAATTCATCCAATAATTCATCAATGACAGGAATGGGAAATTTATCTTTAATAGTGAGCTTGTTGAGCTCCCTATAATCTGGACACATGCGCCAAGATCCATCCTTCTTGTGCGCGAATACTCCTGGAGAAGAGAAAGAACTTTGACTAGGTTGAATTATACCATCCTCTAACATTTCTGCAACCATATGTTCAATTTCACTCTTTTGGGCATAGGGATATCTGTACGGCCTGATGTTTGGAGGAACACTTCCTTGAATCAAATGAATAGCGTGATCATGATCACGAATAGGTGGGAGACCTTTGGGAGTCTAAAATACCTTGGAATGATTGTCCAAGACTTGTTGGAGATCTGGAGAAATAGATGATTTCACTGTGGAAACATCTACTGAACATAATTGTGCAATTACACCTCGTTGTTCCTTCTTTAGAAGCTTTGCCATACTGTTAGAGCTGATTATCTTTCCCGGTTTCCATGCAATACCCCTTAATTCAACTTCCTTTCCTTCCGCATAAAATTTCATGAATTTTTTTTGAAAATAAAAAGCTATTGTACCCAAGGATTGTAGCCATTAGAATCCTAGTACAACATCAACACCACCCATTGGACTATTAAATACATATTCTCCCATGGATAGCTTGATATTAGGGCACTTTCCAGAGCAATTTATAGTTCCTTCGTTCGCAGCCATCACTTGACACTCTGGTGTTGGAGATAAGAAGCAATTCAATTCTTTGGCTATCTTACAATGAATAAAATTGTGGGTACTTCTTGAATCAATCAACACTATTACCTTTTTGTTCTTTATATGTCCTTCTATCTTGATAGTTTGAGGAGTGGTAATTCTAGCCAATGCATTACAAGATATGGTTGGATTCATTTCTTCTTTATCTAGGGTTTGTTCCTGGAGTATATCCTCTTCTTTTGAAAAATCTTGTTCCTTTTCTTCCTCCTCTTCACAATCTATGTAGAATAATTTCTTCTCAGCACACTTATGACCTTTAGTGTATTTGCTATCACAGCTGTAACAAAGCCCTTTTGCTCTTTTTTCTTCCAATTTTTGTGGTGTCAACCTTATAGGTTATGGAAGGCTAGGGACAACAACACTTCCATCTTTATAGTTGTGAGTGGTAGGCTTCTTGGTTGCCATAACTTTGCTTTCCATTTTTCTTGCTAACCTAAATGCCTTCTCCAATGAATCAGGTTCCCAAAGGTGAACCTCATGTTGGATATTATCCTTTAAATTCCCTATGAACACATCAATCCTATGCTCCTCTGGAATATCTTTTACCCTTATGTTCAATTTTTGGAAGTCCTCAATGTGCTCCATCATTGAACCCTTTTGTTTGAGATTTATCAATTGGCTAAAAAAAGTGTTGCTTTTTGTATCCTCATAATGTGCTGTCATTTCTTCCATGAAAATTGCCCAAGTGACAATTTGTTTACAAGAGCAAAGCAATTGATACCATATAAACTGATTTGGTTCCAAATATAAAGTTGCAATATGTAACTTTTGTGTGTTTTGCAGATTATAGAGATCGAAAAATTACTCCATCTGTAGTATCCATGTTCCGAGATCCTTGCCATCAAACTTCCTCATATCGATTTTTGGAACATGGTGGGTCTTCAATCCAACATTAGAGTCTATGAATCCATGATTAACATTTCTTTTGTTCTCATCATGAGTTTCCTTTACTACCCTTTCAACATTAGTGACCATTTCTTGTAGCAACTTATTCAAATTTATCTTCAATTCTTCCATCTTATCGTCCATGCCATTCATCTTAGCTTCCATGCCATCCATCTTAGCTTCCA
This sequence comes from Pinus tabuliformis, assembly GCA_031772625.1. Classification (NCBI taxonomy): domain Eukaryota; kingdom Viridiplantae; phylum Streptophyta; class Pinopsida; order Pinales; family Pinaceae; genus Pinus; species Pinus tabuliformis. The sequence continues at coordinate 606,466,015 of CM062815.1, forward strand.
TCTTAACTTTCATTCCATTCATATTAGCTTCCATGCCATTCATCTTGGCTTCATTTACCTTTAGTGAGAATGAAAGTTGTTGTACATGGTCTTGTAATTTTGATATATCATGTTGCATTTCTTCCTCTTCTTCATGAGTCATGCTAGAGCTTTCAGGTTGCTTACTAGGTGTTTCCATTTTCTTTCTTTGGGGCATCAATTATCGATAATAATGCTTCATTATGCCCTTCCAATTCCTTCAAACTAATTTTTCAAATGAAGCTTATGCAAAAATTTAAAAAAATCTACTCACCTTTTTTCACTTTGTAGGAGCTCAATATTGCATCTGATGTATCTTTGTAATTTCGAATCTTCTAGTTCTGAAATTGTGAACTACAGTAGCCCTCTATGTCCTCTTTCCAATGACACTAGTCTGATCAAATTTAGATTCTGCAAGAAAGAGTTATTCACAATCTCCCAAGATGACCTGATTATATACCTTTTCAGATGTGCGAACTTGTATGAAGTGCCATGTGTCACTGTTTTTACCTTAGGATCTAAAAAATATACACAGGAAACCGCAGTCTGTCCTATTTCTGCAACTTCTCACGAAATTTCAATCTGATGCTCAAAACAAAATTTATGACTATTTTCCCCAGGTCACCTGTTTGTAATTTAATTCAGGAGTCTACAAAAAAAGCGAACTTCCTTAGATCATATATCCGCAAATATAGCGCAAAAAGCTCTAAAATTTGGACCCAAGGTTCAGAATGATTTCAACCCAAATGGGTTTTTTTTTAGCATTAGAAACGTTTCAGAAAAAAGGTTATAGCAAAACTTCCACGATGACCTGTTTGGAGCAACGAAACCCTAGAATCCAAAGCTCTGATACCGAATGTTATGAAACCAGCTCACAAAAAGATAGATCAACACCTTATAATTCAGTCTCTTCAAGGGGGAAACCTCCTTTACATTACAGAAATGAACAATTCTTGGATGATTCAAATGCCAAAACCTCCTTTCTATATATAGGAGTCTAAGGGGTCACAATATAGCCAAGCTGACCTAACAATAATAATATAAAGGCACAAAAATAACAATAGAGGAATTCCATGGGGCACAATAATAACAATGTGGGGACAATAGGGGCACAACAATATTAATAAGGGATACAACAAAAATAGTAATGGGGGAATCACTAGTATTATAGGGACCTAACATGCGCCCAAAAAACATGGAGTCTTTACATCGGATTTGGTCAAAATCTAGGCTTTAAGCCCCAAAACTTCCCTTGGGGGATCCCGTGCCCAACAGGCCCCCAACACAAACATTGTGACTCGCCCTCAAGTCACTCTGTCGGTGTGGAGATCTTCGCGTGGAGACCTCCCAACTCTGCTTGAATTGCTGCAAGATCGATAGTGCCCTGAGTAGCTGCCTACTGTACCTCCTGCATGTGTTGTTCAGAGACCGCGGTATCTGAACTACTTCCTTGCATCTACTCCTACGTTCCCTACATTTGCACAAGCTTGGATTTGAAAGAGGCTGTAATGACGAATGCCTCATCAATCCAAGGTTGGACATGCGCCTTCAAATCTGCTTCTTTGTGTCGCGCCGCGTCTACCTGCTCATTAAGTGCTTTTGCCTGTTGCATTTGTGTGAGCTTCTACATAAGGGCCACCATCTATGCGGTCCCTTTTATATCATCATACTGTTGCTGCAGCTCACGTGCCTCTGTTTCTAAGTGATGTATGTTTGGGTCCTCCTGCAGAGTGGTAAGGACCTCAAATGACTCTTCCAACATTTTGGTGTAGTCCTTCACTGCATTGCTGATCTCCTCCATCCCTGATGTAATGGCACTAGCGCACTGTTCCCTCACCTCTAGAGGAGTTGAAGGTTGCGCCTTCAACCGTAGCTCTGCTATCTGAAGGTTTAGTTCCAGCTAAACCTTAGCCATCTCTTCTCGCACTTTGTGCACCCCTGCTACTAACCTCTGGATGCGCGCCTCTGTTGGGATGGCCAACTCAGGGACCATCTCATAGGCCTCCTCGACCACCTGCACCATCTACTGGTTCTATGCCACTAACTTATCATGCTGTAAGCTCAGTTGTTCCATATTAATTTTCTGTTCACTCAACACCTGTAGTGCGTGACCGTCCCTAGCTGTAGTTCTGCAGTCACTTCGTCCTGCAAGACATAGAGTGTCTCCTGAGGGAGCACAACCATGTTGATCCCTACTCCCTTCAACGCACTGACTGTAGGCCTGTCGGCCTCATTCTCTGTAACTAGTGCCCCCTCTGGCAGCACTATGGTGTTGGTCATGCAGGTGCGTAGCATTTCCTCAGCTACAGCCGTTCCTACTGCAAGGCTGGTCGAGATAGTACCAGCTTGAGGAGTGCGCACCTGCAACTCCTGGATCTGTGGCTGAAGGGCCCCCAACACAATCTGATTCTCCTTCGTGAACTGCTGGAGGGCCTCTGCACTGATGTCGTGCACCGTCTCCCCTATATCATGGAGATATCCTTTTGTGAGGATGATCGGGTCGAAAGAAGTCTTAGAATCTTTCGACTTCTTTCGTAGCCCCATCTGCTCTCTTAGGCGCTCGCGCTTCAACTGTGCAGATGTTGTTTTTGGGTCTGCGCCACTTTCCTCTATCTCGGGCTCTTCCTCAGGCGAGGGTGACTTATGGCCTTCGTGCTCCTTCTCTGCTACCTATTGCTGCTCAGCTGTTGCTTTCTACTGTTCTGCTACTTCCTTTGGGTGTCCTGCACCTCTTGTGCCTTTGCTGTTGCTGCCTCTTTTCTTCTTTTCTCTGCTAACTACGCCATCCACAGTTTTGCCTCCTCCTTCTTCTTTTGTGCAGCCAATTTCTCCGTTTCCAACGCAGAGATGGCTGGAGCGCGCCACTTTGGCGGCCATGACTCAAGTACGATGAATATGACATCGTCCATGGCTAGGTACGAGAGCTCATTCCACTTCTTCGTGAGGTCATTGTGCACCCTGACATACATGTGGTGGAAGTCTACCTTGAACTCCATGAAGTTTTGTAGACTATTATAGACAGTGGAAGATAACCGCGGCTTGCGGTTAATCCCCATTCTGATTTTCATCTCCATGAACACCCAAAATATCTTACTGTCTCAGATCCTCTACATGTCTTTAGTGGCCCACAAAAAAGCGTACTTTGCTGCCTCCAGAAGATCCCACGCAATTATGGGGAATTGGTTGTCCTCAGGAAATTCCCAAGCCACTGGCACTATGGACAACAGAAGCTATGCATAGTGGAAGGTCTTCCCCTATTCTTGTGCCTCGTGACAATTCTCCAGAAATCCTTGTACAAATACTCAGACCATTTAAACTAGATCCCCTCCATGCATTGCGTGGCAACTTCTATCACTGGGCGAGCACCTCATCTACGCGGCACTTCCACATAACCTTGCTAGCTAGTATATGGGTGACAAGTTTGACTGCCTTGTTTTTGATACTGGAGATCACATACCCTCTCTTCTTTCTCTCCAGCTTGAATTTTTACTTCATGGCCTCCACGATGGCCAAGTCATTCCTCTTACCCTCCGAAATATCCGCAGGGTCCTCCCCTTTGCAGGGAAGTCAGGTAATTCTATGAATCAGGTGGTCCCTAATGGGGATGGGCTCCTCCAGCCACAAACACCCATCATGCACCAGGAAAAGCAGCTACCTGATGACAAATATAGTTATTGGGACGCAATGGTAATTCGACACCTAGAGTAGGTTTAACAACACTTCTTTCTCGACTTCGTGCAACCACTTGTGTGGCTCCAACTCTATGACTCTCATTGTAGTGTTTTTCTTTGGCCTCATGAGCTAGGAGGTTGCCAAGTGTGGGAACTTCTCGTGGTTCGCAAGATCCCAGTCTTCAAACTTTAGACCCAGCACCCATCCCAATTGCGCTCCTTCAAAAATGATATCGTCAGGTAGTAGTGGAGTTTGCAGAGAGCTCTTTCTCTCATCTAGGTCCTTAGGTACCCTTTCTTTCCCTTTTTACGGAGGAACATATGCTGGTAGCTTGGTTAGAGGGTCCACACCTTGGGTTTCTTCCTCCATTTCTTTGTCCTCCTCCTCTTTGACTAGGATTTCCTCAAGGTCTTTCTCCTCCTCATCGGTTTCCACATTAACTGCCTTCCCCTTTTCTTCCATGGTCAGTTTAGTTCGCAGTGGGTTTCTAAGGGACATGCACACCATAACCATGGGCTGATTATCTTTCTTCGGTCTTGGTGTACGTGGTGATTTAGGGATTTCCACAACTATCCCAATGCTCTCAGGGGCATCTCCTATTGTCATGGCCTGCGCAGCCTCTTTAGTGGTCATTTCGCCAATATCCATGTCTTCCTCCAGTGTGGTCATACTGTTGTTCCACAAATCTCTCAATGGCTCAGGTAATTGCTCAAACAACAACTTCGACTTAAAAAAATCAAATAGATCTGGGTTCATAGATCTTTGGGCGTGCAATAGCTCAATTCTCAAATGGCCAAGTGTTGTTTGCTAGGCAACCCTTTGCAATTTATAATTCCTTTTGAATTCGAATTCAACCATTCCCCCCAAATCCAGTTCATTATTGCTCCCTTGGCGGTAGATTTTCCCAAATCTAGCCCATAAAGCCTGTCTTAAATGCTTGTCGCCCACTCCATTTGGTCTCAAACCAAGCATCACATCATGAATAGTGACTATAACGGTCACTTTCCATCTGACCCATGCGGCAGCGCAACTACCCTTGCGATGTCGCGGACCCTGTGACACTTCTCTCCTGCGCGCAGCCCTGACATTACGTAGCTCTCGGATAGAGTAGTTTATAGTCCCGCACCTCCTTTCAACTACCTGGGGCACTAAGATTGTGCTTCCTATGGCTAGTCAGGTGGTTGGGACACTTGTATATGGCTTCAACCAACCATCACTCACCTTTCCTAGGAAAATTCCACCTTTTAACTTTACTATCTGCATCACACTACCATCTGTGATCCCCTTAGTAACATATGGTCCAATCCAAGGCATTAAACTGATCAACTCTCAGTGGTAGGCCCCAAATTTTTCAACGTAATCATGCGCATCTTGTTTTATCACCACAGTTTTCTTATCAAGAAAGTCCTTCTGTATTCCTTCCTCAAGCTTCTTGACTTCTGCTTCCACCATGGTGCTTTTCTCCCTCAACCAAACTCTTTCATTCATGAGTTCTTGGAGCTTAAGATTACCCTGCGGAATCTCTTCATCAGGTCCCAAGCATTCTTCTTCGAGTTCTTCCAACTGCGCGATCCCTTCTTCCAAGGCTCCACAAACCATCATATCCGGGGGCGCTGCTATGCGTGGACTAGGAATGATATATTCCATCAGCATTATAGTGTTCGCTCCATAGGTCAGCCTAGAAGGCATTTGTTCCATCAGTTTCTTGCACGTTTTCCTATAAGCCCATAAGACTGTTGGTACGTGTAGGTCCCAATCACTTCACTGCGCATTACATACCTTGTTCAGTGCTTCGCACACTTTGTTAAATGCTTCCGGGCCGATAACCTTCTGCGCGCTCATTCTCTCCACAGTCTGTCGTTCCAACTTGAGGAACCGTTCGCACATTTCCCCCCCCCCCAACACATGCTTATTGACCTTATTTCCCAATGCATAGTTCATGTGTATCCACGTAGGTTGTTTACCATATGCCTATACCCACCTAGATAGATGCGCGCACGGACCATCTCGTCCACTATAGGTTTCCCAAACCATGAGCAAAACATTTTTCTACATGCACGCTAGTCTTCAAAGCTTCCTTTGTGCGTACCCCACCACCTTGCAGGTGTAGTGCACAATACCCAATTCAAGGCCTAGAAACGTTGCTTTTTCGGCACCTCCCTTTCGAATCTATCCAAGAAAGCATCTACCTCACCTAATCCATCGTAAGTAGGGAGATCTCTCACCTCTGTTGATACATAGCGTAGTGACCTTGTCATCATGTTACAATTAAGCATGGTTACCTCATGTAACCGATTCTGCTATCGTTCTATCTCTTCATCCGAATCTGAAGTGCAGGAGCTTTCATGCTTCCATGATATTCGTCCATCCGCGGTGGGATTTATGCAGTCTTGCTCTCGCATGGTTATCTTGTAGATGCAATCCAAATCGTTTTCGCTTTCATAGTCGCGCACCTGATCGGTGTAGCGTGATCCCTCAGCAGGGTCTAAGGGTATAACTATGCGCAAATACTTCTTCTCAAAAATCATCTTGCACTTCTTCAGATTAATCACCTCGTTCATCTCAATGGCCTAATCAATTCACAAGAGCGCTGGGTAGGGATTGCTATCATCAACAATCTCTATCACCTCAAAGTGTGCTAGTGTGCTCTCTCCCTCAATATCCACGGTGATTCCCTGTAGTCACCCCAGGGGTATTATCTTTTGTTGGTTCGCCATTTGCAGTTGAATAGGAGACCAATGTAGCGTAGGCCTCCCCATGCACTCCCAAGTCTGCTTCGACAGAACTTTTGTGTTCGATCCTAAGTCCAGAATTACTTGGTCCATCTCATATTCTCCAATATGCGCGGTTAGCCTCATTTCTCTCCCTGTCCTTGTATTATGCTTTCCAATCTTCTAGACTATGCATAGTTCTCCTGGTGCGATCCCAATGCATTTGGTAATGATTTATTGCAATCCTTTTATAGCCTCACTATCGCATAGTAGCTTCATGCATGTTTCCAGGAATGTCGTAAGCATACATGGGTCCATTTCTGGCTTCGATCTATCTTTTCTGTCTGAAGTCGATGCATCAGTGAAGCTCTTCTTACCTTCCATGAAGGTTTCCTTAGCACGCTACAAATCAAACTCCGCTTCCTTCGCTGGAGCTTTGCGAACCCATGTGCTATCTTTGGGTTGTTTGCCTTTATCATCTATCGTCGTAATTCCACTTCGGAGCACAATATTCACATTCGGATCTTCCTCGTGTGGCTCAGACCTCATCATCTACAGGTTCTGAGTCGGGGGAGGTGGTAGCGCTCACTTGTCACATATCCTAGCTATCAGCGTAGGACAATCCTCCGTCTCATGATCAAACAAGGTACAATACAGACATGATGGACGCGTTGGATTCATACAATCATAGGCATAATGTCTTGGCCCTCCGCAATTATAGCATATTAGCTATCCATGACCTCTTCCAGGTCCTCCTCCACCTCGGCCTCATCCACACCCCTGAAATCCAGTTCGCACAATCCCTGCACTCAGGTCTAGGGGCCGTGATTCAACCTGAACTCTGTAGGTGGGAATTCTATCCATCATTAACTCATAGCTTCTACAAGTGCACTCATCGTTTCCTACTAACCTACAAAAGTTACAAAAAAATTGCTGTGAATTTTGTGTATACTTCTATAACAAATGGCAGTTGTCTGTAGTGTGTTTCCCTCCTATTTGACAAATCATGTACCAAAAAGTAGGCGCTGCACTAGGTCCCGGTTGTGCTTCCGGCCTTAACGGCATCGGTCCTCCTCCCATGAGGTAATTCACAAACACCGAGTAGTGGTCCTTGTCATGACCCTAACCCTTACATTTAATGCACCATACCTCTTCACACACTTCTAGTCGAGTTGTCTTGTCCTGTTTCAGACTCTGCATTTCAAGGCATAAGTTTTTCAACTGCACGTGGATCTGCTAAACTCCCAAGTTAGGATCCTGTATTGGGGTCTCATGCAGCCTCATCGCGATCTCCAAGGCCTCTGTCTGAGTCGTTAACCTTTGTTGTGACAACGTGTTCCTAAAATGCGGCGTTAGTGATGCTACAAACTATTTGTGGTGTTCTCCATCCGTCAAAGTCATATTAGCTTCGCGAATTGTGCACTTCAACCTCTAGTCCAACTCCCAAGGAGTCTCGCCTGGTAGCATTGTGATATCATCGAACCCAATGATCGACTGCGCTCCTGACTTTGGCCTTTTAAATTCCTTATTTAGCACAGTTTGGATATCTGCGATCCCTGCATTTGGACTTTCATTAGAATGCTTAATATACCAGATCAACGCGCGGTCTTGTGGGGCACTAACCAGTGTCGCTTTCTTTATATTTTCATCTATAACTCCTTGTGCTTCCCATATGGCCCTTATCATGAACCAAAATTGGTCCGAATACTCATTTCCTACTCCCTTGAACACATGCAACTTTATCACGCTTGCCATGTTGACTCGGGGTGGTGGCAGAGGTGGTATGGGTGAAGATGGAGGTGAAGGCGGTGACGTCGGTGTTGGTGTGGGTGGGGGTGGTATGCGTGGAATCCTTTGCCTTATCAAATGGATCGCACTTCGCAGAGAGACCTTCGCGAGCTCTTCCTCATTCCCTCGTGGAGGTGAAATCAAAAGGTTATTCTCTGGTCCCTTACTTCGTTTCTGTAGGTCTTTCCACTTCACATAGCTTCGAACATCAAGGTAATTGCATAACCCTCTTTTCACACAATAGCATTTTAATCCAAGTATTCAGAGACTTTACGTACTTACGTCGTGGCCCTTTGAGGAAGCGTCACTCTGCCTCGCTATAGCTGACTAAAGTATCTATCGCGAACTCAGTAATGAATCCTCCTATAATCTGATCGTGCTAGTGATCAATAACGCATGTGATCTTATCTTTCGATGCTTCCAATTTGTGCACCAACTTTGGGGTCCACACAATAGGACCGTCAATCTTCCACCTTCCTTGTCTATCTGCTAGCTTTGCGATCCACTCATACAGCTCAGTAGGGAAAGATGAGAAAAATATTTCATGGATCTCTGTGTACATGTAGCAGTCTAACCACTTTTCCTTTGTTTGTCGCAGATTCCTGTTCTCCTGCGTCGTGAACTCATGAATTCTCCTATCCAGCCACCCTTCAATTTCCTTCTTGGTTGGATTCCAATGATACAACATCAGACATCTCTATGCAGATTCCGATCCCGGAAACATAACCCTTTGTTGGCTTGAGGAGGCCTAACCCAGGTTCAGAGTTAATTAGCCAAACAAATCCCTATACTACTGGCCCTTTCGACAACAACCCATGGAGCGCGGACTGAGGTCTTACCTAAAGTAGTATGGGGGGATCTAGAAACCAAGTTTCCACACCCTTGAGATGTTTGAGGGGTCGGTTTAGTCCAACTATGAATACCTTTACGTAGGTTACTTCACGCACCACCCTGGCCTGCAAGGCCTTCACGATTTTTTATAATCGCCTTCGCGTAGCCCTAACCAGTGACTGGGTGCTTTCGCGTTGCTAAGGCAGTGATTTTTGCTAATTCCCCAAGTTACACCAGATACTTTGACTTATATTCTCTTAGTCAACGTAATTATATAAATTCGCGCATATAAAAAGTAATAATGCAATTCATACCCAATATACTCAATGCATAAAATAGGAAGAGATACATATAAATGATATGAAACTTCTCTTTATTACTTCTCCAAAGATTATAGAATCAACTTGCCCTGCGCACTCAGTTGTAGGGGTCCACGCACTCAGCTACGGACTACTAGGCCTTTGCACACTTAGATGTAGAGCCTTCTCCTACTCTATGACCCAAGACACGACTCTACACTTCAATGAGACTCAATTCTTCATCTTTATTGCTTCCATTTCTCTTATTTACAACTTAGAGCCTCGCTCTATTTATACAATCCCATGGTTCGTGGACCATGGGTAGTTTTCTAAAGCTAACATTACAGTACAAAAAAGAGGGTGGACAACCCTATGACTCATTTACAATATTTGCACTCTGCGCCCATAAAACGCGGAGTATTTACATTGGATTTGGTCAAAATCTAGGCTTTAATCCCCAAAAATTCCCTTGGGGGATCCTGTGCCCAATAGTCTATGACATACTTTGCTTGAGAAATTAAAATGCCATTTTCTATATGCTTCACTTCAATGCCCCAAAAATACCTTAACAATCCCAATTTAGTCATTTCAAATTCATTCTTCATGACTTGCTTGAAATCACCGATGGGGAAATCATCACTACCCATAAAAATCAAATCATCTACGTATAAGATGACAATAAGAGTCTTACCATCGCTCTATTTGATGTAGAGGGTAGGTTCATTGTCACATTTGTAGAAACCATTTTCCAACAGGTAAGCATCTATCCTGCTGTACCATGCACACAGTGCTTGCTTCAAACCATAAAGAGATTTCCCCAACTGATACACTTTGTCTTCTTGGCCTTCTACCTCATAACCAGGTGGTTACGTAACATACACTTCCTCTTTCATCACTCCATTCAAGAACACTGATTTTATGTCCATTCGAAACACTTTCCATTTATGTTGTGTGGCAATCGCCACAACTATACGCACTGTCTCCATCCTTGCGAATGTCTTCGAATAATCTCTTCCATGCTGTTGCTTGTATCCTTTGAAAACTAGCCTTTACTTGTGCCTTTCAATCTTATTGTTGACATTTCTGTTGGTCTTATAGACCCACTTCACTCCAATGACTTGTTTTCCTTTCTGAAGGTTCACTAACTCCCATGTGTCATTATTTTCTATTTCTTCTATTTCTTCCTCCATTACCACAACCCATTTTTCTTCTTTGACTGCATCCTCAAAATGGATTGGTTCATCCACATGAAAAAACAAAGCAAATAATGAATTCAGACCAACACTACTATCAACTTCATCTTGCTTATAAATTTCATTTAAATTTCTGAATTTTGGTCTTCTTGTGCTTGTTGAATATGGGCTTGACATGTCACTTAGTGTTGCGCTTTTTGGCATGCTTGGAGAAGCACTTTCTTGACTGCGCGATGTTGTCCTATTATTTGTTGATGGTGTTGCTTGCTGCCCGCCTTTTTGTGCTTGAATAGGAGTAGACGTAGTCACTATTGAGGAATTGCTTGCTGCTGTCAATTCCTCTTTATCCTCATGTAGTATGCATGCTTTGACATTGACTGTCTTCTCTAAACTTCCATCCCATGCTTCCTCTTCTATGAAAAGCACATCTCTGTTGATTATGACCTTCCTGGTTAATGGATTGTAGAGCTTGTATGCCTTGGATTCATCACTGTATCCAAAAAATATACATTTCTCCCCCTTGTTGTCCAACTTCTTCCTCAACTCATCTGGGACATGTGCATATGCCACACATCCAAAGACTCTCATGTGTGTGACGCTATGCTTCCTTCTACTCCATGCCTCTTCAGGAACTACGTTTTGGAAGCTTTTGGTTGGACATCTATTCAAGATATATGTTGCGTATGTGACAACTTCAGCCCAATAATCATTTGGAAAATACTTTTCCTTCAATATACTCCTTGCCATCTCCATAATGGTCCTATTCTTCCTTTCTGCTACACCATTTTATTGAGGTGTATATCTTATTGTAAATTTCTTGTGAATTCCATACTACCTACAAAATCAAAGGAAATCATTTGGGATGTATTCGCCACCTCTGTGAGTCCTAAGGACTTTGATGTAGTGTCCACTTTGCTTCTCAACAAGAGCTTTGTATTGGTGAAAGCGCTCAAACACTTCACTATTCTATTTTAGGAGATAGACCCATATATTCCTTGTGTAGTCATCTATGAAGGTCAATAGATAATGGCTGCCACCAATTGATGGTGTTTGCATTGGTCCACATAAATCTGAGTGGACAATCTCCAAAGGTGTCTTTGCCCTTACTGACTTTCCTGCTGGAAATGTCTCTCTATGTTGCTTTCCCAAGATACATCCTTCACATAGGCTATTTGTTTTTTCTATAAGCGGTAATCCCTTCACCATGCCTTTCCTATGCAGCAAATTCAAACCTCCAAAGTTGAGATGTCCAAATCTCAAATGCCATAACCAATTTTCATCTTTGACCTCTGCTTGATAGTTTGCTTGTGTGAAAAATGCATCTTTTCTTCTATCCTCTTGTGAGTTCATTGATAGTTGTTCTTCTACACCTTCTTCTTTCAAATCTGATCTTATCTTTAGGGGAAACATTCTATTGTTTGTCATCTAACCTTTGTAATTAGCTGTCTGCTTGGAGGCTTATCCAAAATTGTGCACACATCACTTTTGAGGAAGACATTGTAGCCCTTTTGCATGAGCTGTCCAATGCTTATGAGGTTATGCTTTAGACTAGGGAAAAAGTAAACATTTGAGATATACTTCTTCTCCCCCTTATTTATTAGGATATTTACTCTTCCTTTTCCCATGAAAGAGACTTTACTATCAGTCCCTAATGTCACTTCAGATTTCACACTTTCATCTAGATTGGAAAACATTTCTATGTTCCCTGACATGTGGTTGCTACACACTGAATCTAGATACCATATATCACTTTGTTTTTCTTGTGCTACATTACAAGCTAAAAACATGCTATCATGGTTTTGATTTTCTTTTGTGAAATTTACACTTGGTTTGTTACTAATGTCATATTGCTTCTTTCTAAATTCATTTGCATAATGACCATACTTCTTACAGTAATGACATTGGACTTGAGATTTATCATACCTCTGACCTTGTGCTTGATTTTGGCTTGGGCCTTGACTTGGATTTTGATTGTTGCCCCTTCCACTTGAGCTTGAAGGGCTACTTCTTCCACCTCTGTGTGGGCTTCTTCCTCTTCCTCTAGCATATGATCTTCCTCTACCTCGACCTTGACCAAATGAAACTTGTGTCTTGAAGGCATGCTCCAATGAGGAGCTTGTTGCTCTATTAAGTCTATGTTGATGAGAAACTAGTGATGCATGAATCTCATCTACTGAGAATTGTGAGAGATCCTTTGTCTCTTCTATGGCCACAACTATCGCATCAAACGTTGCTAGCAGGCTTCTCAAAACTTTCTCAACTATTCTCCTTTCCTCAAGTGTCTCACCATGAGACCTGATTTGAGTAACCAACCCAATTACATGTGTAAAAAATGAGTTCACATTCTCAAGCTCTTTCATACATAGTGTTTCAAAGTCTCTTCTCAAAATTTGCAGCTTTGTTGTCTTGACTTTTGCAATTCCTTGGTAGGCTATCTGGAGGGTGTCCCATGCTTTCTTGGACTTTGTTGCTACTGCAACCCTTGGGAAAATACTTTCATGAACTACTTGGAAAATGTAGAAGAGGGATTTTGCATCCTTCTTCTTATTGTCCCTTAACAAATCTCTTTCTTCTTGAGACAAAATATTGTATGCTGCTGCATCTACTGGTTCTTGAAAACCATTCTCCACCAAATCCCAAATGTCTTGAGATGAAAAGAGGGCGTTCATTGTAATAGCCCAATAGTCATAATTTTTTCCATTAAACTGAGGTATCTGAGGATTAGTCAAGCTTGTGCTTGATGTTGCCATTTCTGAGTGAAAGAAAAAAAACTTTCTACTTGCTAGTAAATACACTTCAAAAATTCTGCCCTCAAAACAATTTTTAACTGTTAGTAAAAGTAGTTGTTTTTACACTAACAGAGTTTAACCTGCTTTGATACCATGTTATAAAATTTTACAGGGTAGAGGAGAGAAGTCTAGCTCAAAATTCGGTTTCAGCGAAGTCAACTTCAGTTGTGGCAAGGTAAGTCTTATGTTGCGGCAAAGAAATCACAAGTACAAAGAGGCTTAATAAAACAGAGAACTCATTCACGGTAAAACAGAGTTAAAAAAAAGGTTGTGGTAAATCTACTTGTGAAAGATTAATACCATAACGCAACAAGCCACACATTATATTATATGTTAAAATATAAGAAAATACATTCACGTTATAAATGGACGCTACAGCTCCAAGTGAAAAAAAAACACAAAATACTTATTGTGATTTATGCATCACTGGGGTTGCAGAGTAAATGTCTGTAAAACTCCATAAAACAGTTTTCACGCACCCACCAATATTTCCTCCACGATTTTCTCCTCACTACATCACAAATTTTCACCCTCTCTCGCTCTCTAACTTGCCCAACATTACAAATGACTTTTACATCCATATTTATCTCAACATACTATTTTGACATTAATACATGACAGAGAAAATAATTAATACGCAACATGGGAGATTTTACATAGTAAATGGTTTTCTGAACTTGCAGGTTTTGTGGAGTGTGGGCAATAGTTGCAGAGTGAATTTTTTCCCATATTTATTTACCAACTTCATTAAGTGCCTTAACTTCTTTGTTGTGTTGCGGAATGGTCAGCGTTGTACTTCTGCTCTGACTTCAGTCCTTTTGCCTACAAACAAAATCGCAATCGTGCAGTAGTTGACCGGGCAAGCATGGTGTTTGTTAGTGTGTTTAATGCGGTGGTTGGGATTATTATTTCCAACACTCCCCCTTAATCACAACTGCCACCATTAACAATTCCCAAACAATCTCTGAGATAAACAAAACTTTCACATGCCAATGGCTTTGTGAAAATATCAGCAAATTGTTCCTTTGACCTTTAGTGCAGCAACACAATTTCATCATTGTTAATCAATTCTCTAATAAAATGATATTTAGCATCAATATGCTTGGTTCTCATGTGAAAAATAGATTTCTTTGATAATGCAATTGCTTAGGTGTTGTCGCAGAAAATAGTTGTTGTTCCCCCTTGGTCGTGACGAAGATCCCTCAACATTCTTCTCATCCAAACTACCTGACATGATCTTGTTGTTCGGAGACATATTTAGCTTCTGCTATTGACAGTGACACTATTAGCTACTTCTTGGAAGCCCATGAAATGGCTCCGGAACCCAAATGAAAAACATATAATGATGTACTGTTTCTATCATCGACACTTCCTTCCCAATCACTTTCAGTGTAACCAACCAACCTAAAATCATCTGTTGCGACATACTGAATACCATACTCCTTTTTCCCATTGACAAACCTTAGAATCCTTTTTGCTGCTTGCCAATGTGTTTCCTTGGGCGTCTCCTTGAACCTTGACACCAAAATCGTTGCATACATTATATCCGACCTATTGGCATCAAATACATCAAGCTGCCTATCATGCTTTTGTATAATGTCGGATTGACATTGCTGCTGCAATCTTCTTTTCTCAACCTCAACCCCATGACAGTTGGAGTTGGTGCAGGCTTGTTGTTCTGCATCTTAAACCTCTCCAAAATGTATGTGACATACTTTGCGTGAGAAATGAAAATGCCTTTTTTTGTTTGCTTCACTTCTATGCCAAAAAAATACCTTAATAATCCCAAGTCAGTCATTTCAAATTCATTCTTCATGACTTGCTTAAAATTAGCGATGGGGAAATCATCACTTCCCATAAAAATCAAATCATCTACGTATAAGATGATAACAAGAGTCTTACCATCGCTCTCTTTGATGTAGAGGGTAGGCTCACCGTCACATTTGTCGAAATCATTGTCCAACAAGTAAGCATCTATCCTACTGCACCATGCATGTGGTGCTTGCTTCAACCCATACAGAGCTTTCCTCATTTGATACACTTTGTCTTCTTGGCCTTCCACCTCATAACTAGGTGGTTGTGCAACATACACTTCCTCTTTTAGCATTCCATTCAAGAACAATGATTTTACGTCCCTTTGATACACTTTCCATTTATGTTGTGTGGAAACCGCCTCAACTGTACGCACTGTCTCCATCCTCGCGACTGGCACGAATGTCTCCGAATAATCTCTTCCATGCTGCTGCTTGTATCCTTTGACAACTAGCCTTTACTTGTGCCTTTCAATCTTACTATTGACATTGCTCATGGTCTTATAGACCCACTTCACTCCACTGACTTGTTTTCCTTTCAGAAGGTTCACTAACTCCCATGTGTCATTATTTTCTATTTCTTCTATTTCTTCCTCCATTGCTGCAACCCATTTTTCTTCTTTGACTGCATCCTCAAAATGGATTGGGTCATCCACATGACAAAAGAAAGCAAATAATGAATTCAGACTAGCACTGCTATCAACTTCATGTTGCTCATAAATTTCATTTAAATTTCTGAATTTTGGTCTTCTTGTGCTTGTTGAATATGGGCTTGACATGTCACTTAGTGTTTCTCTTTGTGGCATGCTTGGAGAAGCACTTGCTTGACTGCGCGATGTTGTCCTATTATTTGTTGATGGTGTTGCTTGCTGCCCGCTTTGTTGCACTTGAATAGGAGTAGAGGGAGTCACTATTGAGGAATTGCTTGTTGCTATCAATTCCTCTTTGTCCTCATGCAGTATGCATGCTTTGACATTGACTGTCTTCTCTAAACTTCCATCCCATGTTTCCTCTTCTATGAAAAGCACATCTCTGCTGATTATGAACTTCTTGGTTAATGGATTGTAGAGTTTGTATGCCTTGGATTCATCACTGTATCCAACAAATATACATTTCTCCCCCTTGTTGTCCAACTTCTTCCTCAACTCATCCGGGACATGTGCATATGCCACACATCCAAAGACTCTCATGCGTGTGACACTATGCTTCCTTCCACTCCATGCCTCTTTAGGAACTATGTTCTAGACACTTTTGGTTGGACATCTATTCAAGATATATGCTGCACATGCGACAACTTCAGCCCAATAATCATTTGGCAAATACTTTTCCTTCAACATACTCCTTGCCATCTCCATAATGGTCCTATTCTTCCTTTCCGCTACACCATTTTGCTAAGGTGTATATCTTG
Source organism: Pinus tabuliformis (assembly GCA_031772625.1). Classification (NCBI taxonomy): domain Eukaryota; kingdom Viridiplantae; phylum Streptophyta; class Pinopsida; order Pinales; family Pinaceae; genus Pinus; species Pinus tabuliformis. The sequence continues at coordinate 606,482,535 of CM062815.1, forward strand.
TTGTAAATTGTTTGTGAATTCCATGCTCCCTGCAAAATCGAAGGAAATCATTTGAGATGTATTCGCCACCTCTTTCAGTCCTAAGGACTTTGATGTAGTGTCCACTTTGCTTCTCAACAAGAGATTTGTATTGGCAAAAGCGCTCAAACACTTCACTTTTCTGTTTTAGGAGATAGACCCATATATTCCTTGTGTAGTCATCTATGAAGGTCAATAGATAGTGGCTGCCACCAATTGATGGTGTTTGCAAAGGTCCACATAAATCTGAGTGGACAATCTCCAAAGGTGTCTTTTCCCTTACTGACTTTCCTACTGGAAAAGTCTCTCTATGTTGCTTGCCCAAGATACATCCTTCACATAGGCTATTTGTTTTTTCTATAAGCGGTAATCCCTTCACCATGCCTTTCCTATGAAGCAAATTCAAACCTCCAAAGTTGATATGTCCAAATCTCAAATGCCATAACCAATTTTCATCTTTGACCTCTGCTTGATAGTTTACTTGTGTGACAAATGCATCTTTTCTTCTATCCTCTTGTGAGTTCATTGATAGTTGTGCTTCTGCACCTTCTTCTTTCAATTTTGATCTTATCTTTAGGGGAAACATTCTATTGTTTGTCATATGAACCTTTGCAATCAACTATCTGCTTGGAGGCTTATCCAAAATTGTGCACACATCATTTTTGAAGAAGACATTGTAGCCCTTTTGCATGAGTTTTCCAATGCTTATGAGGTTATGCTTCAGATTGGGGACAAAGTAAACATCTGAGATGTACTTCTTCTCCCCCTTATTTTTTAGGATATTTACTCTTCCTTTTCCCATGACAGAGACTTTGATATCAGTCCCTAATGTCACTTCAGATTTCACACTTTCATCTAGGTTGGAAAACATTTCTATGTTCCCTAACAAGTGGTTGCTACACAATGAATCTAGATACCATATATCAATTTGTTTTTCTTGTGCTACGTTACAAGCTAAGAACATGCTAGCATGGTTCTAATTTTTTTTTGTGAAATTTACACTTGGTTTGTTACTACTGTCATATTGCTTCTTTCTAAATCCATTTGCATAATGACCATACTTCTTACAGTAATGACATTGGACTTGAGATTTATCATACCTCTGACCTTGTGCTTGATTTTGGCTTGGGCCTTGACTTGGATTTTGATTGTTGCCCCTTCCACTTGAGCTTGAAGGGTTGCTTCTTCCACCTATGTGTGGGATTCTTTCTCTTCCTCTAGCATATGATCTTCCTCTACCTCGACCTTGACCAAATGAAACTTGTGTCTTGAAGGAATGCTCCAATGAGGAGCTTGTTTCTCTATTCAATCTATGTTCATGAGAAATTAGTGACGCATGAAGCTCATCCACTAAGAACTGTGAGAGATCCTTTGTCTCTTCTATGGCCACAACTATGGCATCAAACCTTGCTGGCAGTCTTCTTAAAACTTTCTCAACTATTCTCCTTTCCTCAAGTGTCTCACCATGAGACCTGATTTGAGTAACCAACCCAATTACATGTGTAAAAAATGAGTCCACATTCTCATACTCTTTCATACACAATGTTTGAAAGTCTCTTCTCAACATTTGCAGCTTTGTTGTCTTGACTTTTTCCATTCCTTGGTAACTTGTCTAGAGGGTGTCCCATGCTTTCTTGGACTTCGTTGCTGCTACAACCCTTGGGAAATACTTTCATGAACTGCCTGGAAAATGTAGAAGAGGGCTTTTGCATCATTCTTCCTGTTGTCCCTTAACAAATCTCTTTCTTCTTGAGACAAAATATTGTATGTTGTTGCATCTGTTGGTTCTTGAAAACCATTCTCCACCAAATCCCAAATGTCTTGAGATGAAAAGAGGGCCTTCATTGTAATAGCCCAATAGTCATAATTTTTTCCATTAAACTGAGGTATCTAAGGATTAGTCAAGCTTGTACTTGATGTTGCCATTTCTGATTGAAAGAAAAAAAACTTTCTACCTGTTGGTAAATACACTTCAAAAATTATGCCCTCAAAACAATTTTTAACTGCTAGTAAAAACACTTGTTTTTACACTGACAGAGTTTAACCCACTCTGATACCATGTTATAAAATTTTACGGGGTAGAGGAGAGGAGTCTAGCTCAAAAATCAGTTGCGGCAAAGTTAACTTCAGTTGCGGCAAGATAAGTCTTATGTTGCGACAAAGAAATCACAAGTACATAGAGGCTTAATAAAACACAGAACTCATTCATGACAAAATAGAGTAAAACAAAAAAGGTTGTGGTAAATCTACTTGTGAAATATTAATATCATAACGCAACAAGCCACACATTATATTATTTGTTAAAATATAAGAAAATACATTCACGTGATAAATAGAGGCTGCAAGTACATAGAGGCTTAATAAAACACAGAACTCATTCATGACAAAACAGAGTAAAACAAAAAAGGTTGTGGTAAATCTACTTGTGAAATATTAATACCATAACGCAACAAGCCACACATTATATTATATGTTAAAACATAAGAAAATACATTCACATGATAAATAGAGGCTGCAGCTCCAAGTGAAAGAAAACACAAAATACTTACTGTGATTTACGCATCACTAGGGTTGCAGAGTAAATGTCTGTAAAACTCCGTAAAATAGTTTTCACGCGCCCACCAATATTTCCTCCACGATTTTCTCCTCACTACCTCACAGACTTTCACCCTCTCTCACTCTCTAACTTGCCCAACATTACAAATGACTTTTCCATCCATATTTATCTCAACATACAAATTTGACATTAATACATGACAAAGAAAATAATTAATATGCAACATGGGTGATTTTACATAGTAAATGGTTTTCTGAACTTGCAGGTGTTGTGGAGTGTGGGAAACAATTGTAGAGTGAATGCTTTCCCATATTTATTTACCAACTTCATTAAGTGCCTTAACTTCTTTGTTGTGTTGCGGAATGGTCAATGTTGTACTTATGCTCTGACTTTAGTCCTTTCGCCTACAAACAAAATCACAACCGTTCAGTGGTTGATCGGGCAAGCATGGTGTTTGTCAGTGTGTTTAAGACGGTGGTTGGGATTATTATTTCCAACAAAAATTATCATGCCAAAGGATTTCACGTAAACGATTTGTGTTGTACCTTGAAGGATTGTAGAGACATGAATACCTTGAAGGTCCCCACATAGGCCCAAGCCCAATGTGACAAATGAGTGATTAGGGAAATCGATGAATATAATTAAATTTATAAGGTACTCTAGAGGAATTTAAATGATCTTAAATTGCCACTTGATGTGAGAAAACCATTGGCAAGGTATTTCACTCTAATATCTTATAATTACACCTATTGTGGTCAAGTTTAGAGGTTATTTGTGGCCCAAAAAATGTGGAATATTTGTAATTGTATTAATCTCTTCTTGATGATATTGTCATTGCAGATTCATTACACTTTATTAAACATTGTATTGAGTGGACTCTTATTTTGATGTAGGATGTTAAGACCCTAGCCAAGATTCCCTAGTCTTTGCCCTTGGGTTTTACAAGGAAAATATTATCTTTTTTTCTTGTAAGCTTGGTAGGACTACATCTTCATCATGTCCAACTTCTCACCCCGATCTGGGGGATAGCACAAGATTTGAACCCAAGACTTATGGTTCAGTGAGACTTCATTTCCATGGCCATTGCCAATTGAGCTACCCCAAACAGATGAAAATAATATCTTTTTCAATAACATATATGACAAACAATTAAAGGACTAACTTATATCCCTAAATTCAAAGGAAATTTTTGGGTTATCTAACCATAATAATTTGGTTAATGATCATAATGGGCGATTCACTCACTTATTTGTTTAGAATCATGCATGTCATTAGTATGGCTTCTTAAAATTCTTAAGAAAATTTTATGGATTTTTTTTCTTTCTAATAGTCGATTGTGGGTCCACTTGTTTGTGTTCAACTTAAACCTAATTCCATTTCTTAAAGGGTATATCTCTTAAGAGATTAACTCCCTCAAGTTGTAGAGTTTGTCTTGTTCGAGCCTTGTTAATTTGAATCATTTTTTAAAGTTGAAGGGAAAAAATATTAATATTTTATTAGTAAGTTATGGATGCTTAAGTCTAAGAAGAAATATTGGTTATTGAGGTTATGCAATATGTGGAAGCTAATTTTAGAGCTCAATAAGTCATTTTTATGATAATTAATCATGGGGGGTTTTATTTAGATTAGAGACTTACTCACTTGGTGATTCAAAATCATCCTTATTGTTAATATGGCATGTTAAAATCCTTAAGAACATTTTATGGTTTTTCCTCTTGTCCACCCTATGTAAGGGTGGGTTGATTATGTGTTGAACTTATTCCTACTACCATTTCTTTTAGGAGCCTTTGTCCTAAAAAATAATCTCCTTTAGTTGTAGAGTTTTAAGATTTTATGTACCTTGTTCATTTGAATTCATTTTTATTGTGGAAGAGTGAATAACATTTTACTTAGTAAGAAGGAATCTTTTCAACATTTCACATGGCTAAAAATCCATCTCATCTATGAAAATATTATCCTTGCAAATTAATATGCATGTACATAACTTCTAAATGGAAATGGACCACTTGTATTGAATTTCTTAACTTCTATGGAGGTGCCTCATACAATATCATTGAAAATCTAAAAAGCATGTTCATAGCACAATCATCTAATTATAAGAAGACACAAAATGTAGATGTTGGATCACATCTTATAAATACTATTAGTATTCATTGAAAGATAAGAGTAAGTTGAGGCACAAATAGTCCATCCTCCCTCAATATGATAGAATATCAAATCCTTAACTCTGGTATACTTGTTATCTCTAGAAGCTTCTAAACCACATGAGCCCAATCTAAACACAACCAACTTAGCAAGTTTCATAATTTGTTTTTTTTGAAAATTTCCAAGTTATTTATGAGAAATCAATTAGGATTTTGTTATGTTTCTACATGTCTCGAATAAAGAGATTGAGTAACCATATTTACTTGGGGTTGATATATAGTCGAATTCCCAAGTATCATGTGTCATGTTAAATCTTGTTTTCATGTGAAATTTATTATCTTATTTTGGTTTATTTTCATGTTTTTGTACTAATCAAAATATTATCAATGTGTATGCACACACCATTATTCTTCATCCATTTGCCACTACCACCTTGCCCCATCCATCAGTCAACTACAACATACATCCCATATTACAGGGTGGTTTTCATCATTGGCCACCCTACCCTAGCAGTTGTCATTTCATCCCCTCCCCTCCCCCCCCCCCCAAACTCCCTAGGTACTTCACTTAATTTTACATCCCATGGGGCTTTTTCTCCAACCCCACTCCTCTCTACCACTCTACCCACCCTCACCACCAATTTCCCTACACATGTATACCCTTCCCTACTATAGCCCCACATGTTGCATCCACCATGGCTACAATCATCAACCCTGCACTAATCCACCTTGTTGCATCCCCCCTATTTCATCTACTGTGGCTGCACTCATTGAACGTACATATTTTTTTTCCCCATAATAGCTTGTATGGCCAAGCGCTTCATCTACTAGCCAATCTTTTTCATGAGTTATTCATGGTGAGATCATCCATCGATGAAATATTTATTCAACATGAATGGAATTTATTTTAAGTATTTTGATCACATTATATGATTTGATTCTTGTAAGTGTTATAAAGAGGTTTTTTGGAGAGGTGAAGGTCATAGATAAATTGCACTCTTTTATGTGGTGATTTTTTCTAATAGAATTATGAAATATCAATTTTTAAGTGTTTTGATTGATAGAATTATGGATAAAACCATATAAGACGTTGTTATCAATTTTTAAGTGTTTTAATTGATAGAATTATGGATAAAATCCTATAAGACATTTTCTTTTTCCAATGTCTAGAAAGATAAGAAACTCCCAAAGGCATGAATACTTGAGTTTTCTCAAACTCTAAGATGAGGAAGATCATGTTTGTGGATGCACTTGGTAGTGGCAATGGTGGTGGGGGTCAATAATTGTCCTATTATGTATCTCGGCCATGATGTGCCATGTTGTGCATGAGGTGCTATTTTGTATCTAGGGCACAAGTTGTGATTCTTCTATGTTTAGGCACAAATTGTTATTTTGTAAAAAAATATATAGATTGACCAATTTTAAATATGGATACATGGGTTTAGACATACTTATAACGATTTCTTTATGGCTTAGTGTTTTACAAATACTGTGTTGTTATTCCAAAGATTTTATTTATTTTATGTTTATGATTGAACCAACTATGCATCTTTAGCATTTTGTATTAAATTAATTAAGATTATGTATTTATATTGTTTTGTTAACTGTGAGTAATGGATATCCCTTAGAATGATTTATATTTGACATTCAAATATCTAAATATATTTTTATATTAACTCTTAAATTTAATTGATATAGAAAATCTACAACAAGAATTACAAACATGTAAAAAATGTAACATTTCCAATATTATCAACAATTATGCATTTAACCTTGGTGCTCCTATTATTGTACTCATGATAATACACTCAACCACATGGATACCCATGGATACCCTATCTAAGGAAAGACACACATAACCCTTAAATCCTTATGAAGGGATGGAAATGTATTTACATGGTACTCATTGATACCATTTTCATTTGTATTCATATTCATATTTATTTTCCTTCATTCTATTTCTTTTAAATTACAAAATGAAGCAACTGTGTTCTCACAAGGAATTATCCTATTCTCCCCCTTGATTGTCATAATGATTAATGATTTTTGGGTGTGTTGGTGTTTGAACTCGTGAACTCTATTCGACTTGAGGATGGGTAAAGGAGGTTTTGGTATTCTCATCTAATTCGATTATTATGATGTTAATCATGAGACTATCATTGTATTCAAGTATGTCATCTAGGACAAGTTTATTGAATGGGACCATGGGACCATACTCCATTTTAAAAAGGAGTATGGTGGTATATGTCTGGTCACTGTACCTTATAGAAATTCTAAATGAACCCAATGAACATTGAATTATTTAACATAACAATAAAAATGACCATAGATTTCATAATTGATGGATTAAATTTTAGCAACAAATGGGTCAAGTGTTTAGAAAACACATTATGTTCCCATAATATTGATTTTCCATACACCACCCATACATTGCATTTAATTCAAGTGTTTAAGGAGACATGGAAATTTGTTCCTATCGCATAAAATCAACACTAAATCAACACTCAGCAATAGGAGTGTTGTAAGCTCTTGCAAGTGTTAATGGGTAAGGATAATTTGATAGTGTTGTCTGTTAGCACCTAAATTTGCCTTAGGCTGAAGGAAGGCAAAATTCAGGGTAACCACAAACCACGCTTAGTCTGGTAGCTAGCCCTACCAGAACAGGAGAGGGCTCTCTCTCGGTCACACTCAGGAAAATAAACAATAGGGTCTGAGATGACTCAAAAATGGATACTGATTCTAGGCTAGGTACATAAATATGATGGATATGTTTGAAGAATAACTGAGTTTTCTGGGATGTGTGGGGCCAAGGAACAGCATGAGCAGAGAAGTTAACTCAAAGATGCAGGTTATTTCATGACGCGAGACAGGCGGAAAGTCTAGCAATTAGATTCAAAATAATATGGAGTGGAGAGATTGTTTAAGAGTGTGAAAAGGGCATAAATACATGAATCCTTTTCAACAGAAGAAAACATAGAACGTGAAAACTATCCCAAGGCAGAGCAGTACACTGAATTCAACCTTTTTACTTAGAAAGCTTTCACTGGAAATGAATATGAATGAAAATATGAAACATAATGAAATACATATGAAACATAAAGAAGATACATTTGCTAAATTCACGCCACAGGAATCTCATGAACCAGAGCTGCAATCTTTCATTAATTCTCTGTCAAAATGTACAGTGAGTGACTGGGTGTCTCTCCCACAGTTTCCCAGAAATTCCAACCCTTTGCAAATAGTGTTGCATACAATAAATAGAATATGCCATTGGGAAATAGAACGACCCATAGTTGGGGAGTTTTTCAAATGATTACAAACTGGAAATGGAAAGCCAACCATTAGTTACAGGTGTAGTGTTACAGAAATGACAAATGGCTTGAGTGATTGCTCGCCTTCCTTTGCCACTTGGATAGGAGCCCACCTTTAGTGAAAATAATTTTTAAACATTGTCTTAGTTTCCAAGAAAAATATAGTGTAAATGAGTGGGCCCACTTGGAGAAAATCGCGAATCGAAATGTCGCAGAGTGGAAGTGATTTTGGCCTTTGGGTCCCTATGCACCGTGCCACTTTGGAGGTGATTTTGAGGTACCTGATGGAGTCCAAATTGTGCCCAAGTGTGCTTGCTAGAAAGCCCTGCCCGTCTACTTTGCAACCCAAGTGGAATTTCTGAATTTGGGGCTCATTTGCCTCTCCAAAACTTCATTCTCCCAAGACTACTTCCTATGTGTCAAAATAGGGGCAAAGAGGTCATTTTTTGAGTGTTTTTTACCTCCTGGGGGCTCAAAACTTGCCCAAAATTCTTGTCCATGCACCAACAGTCATGATTTTTCATGTTGAATCCAAAAATGCAAACCATTTGTGATTTGGAGCTCCCAATCCTAAGCGCCGCGCCAGTGGAGCGATGCACAGGGAGAAAAACCCTGTTTTTTGCACAAAATTTCCAAAAAAACTAAAAATGCCCCAAATTTCTTGAAATTTGGGTTGGAGCTTCCTTATCAAGTGTTATGCTAGGCAAAAGAGGCTTCAGTCAATATCTGAAGTCGATAAAGCTCCCTTTGCCTCTTCTGCTTCTTGATTGCCTTCCTCAATTTCGCCTTCAAATTCCTGATTTGGGCCTTGCACACTTTGTTTCGCGCCATGTAGTGGAAAGCCATGTGTCTCAACAATGCATGGTCCTTGTCAGCCCTGTCCAGTAGCCTCTCTAAGTGCATGTTAACTCTCTCGAGATTGGCCTCCCGATCCTCATTAATCTCTTGCTCCAATGACGTGAGCTCAACTCCTCTCCTTTGTGCAGCTTGGCGATGCTCACGAATGTTTTGTAGCTCCATGATCGCTTGCTGATCCTCCAACTATTTGTTCCTCTGCTCCAGATATTTCATGTTCCATTTGGCTCTTTCCAAATCAAAGGACAAGGCTTGAATCTCTGCTTGCTGCTCCTGGATGATCTCTTTAAGTTGTGCATTTGTCGGTTCTGTATCTGTCTCATCATCATGAAGGAGAATGAATTTGGTCTCTCATTCACCTGATGGCTCACCTGAAGGCCCCTCATCCTACATTGGCTCCTTGCCTTTGTCTTGTTCCTATGATGCTGATGGAGGAAGTGAGGCCCCTTCCACCTCGGGTGGAGATAACACTCGCTTTGCCACTGCAAACAAACGTCTAGTGCCTTTCTGATATGTGATGAAAACCGACACACTAGCAGTCTCATGGTGCTTATACTGACGAGAAGGTTCACCCTCTTACTTAACCTCTGATAATACCTGTGAAGTGCTGAAGAGGTCACGGGAGATGAAATCATCCCAAGTAAATCCCTGCAATCCCAGCTGATGAGCCACCAAAATCTTAATAAGAGCAAAGTGATAAACACTGTTAAGTTTCTACTGAGGGGTCTTGTACTGCATGAAGGTGTTCATCCTCTCTATGTTCCTGCAAATGAAATATGGGATGTTCATCATCCGTACCCTGGTAAAGTGCATGAGCAACTTGATGTGATAGGCATATAGATGAGAGAACCTCCCCTCACAGCTGAAGTACTTCATGATCAACTTCATGAGTGGAGCATATTCATCTTTCAAATATCGGAATGGAAAGACTCTTTTGAGCTACCTCAAGAAACTGGCCTTAATGTAAGGCTCATAATTCTCCTGATCAACCTTATGTTTCTTGTGCCATGGTTCTCCAACATTTGGTATGCCGGTTGCTAATGATACAGTTTCAGGTGTCAATGTGAAGGTGACACCGCCAAGATAGAGTGATCTCCATGTAGGTGAAGCACAAAAATACGGGCCAACTCATGATGAAATCGAACATTAGCCACTCTTTGACAAAACTCAAAACATGATAGATGCTAGAGACATGACATAGCAAGAGGGCATGCCTGCAATTCTGTGAGGGTGGTTGGCTCATCCCTAACATGTTTTCCACTTTTATGATGTCTCCCGGGAGCCTGTTCTTCTGAGGATGAATCACTTTGAGTTTCCACCTCGTACTCCGATGAATGCTCAGATGCCATGACTGCTGTATATGGACTGTGCTTAGACTGCCCTTTGATGATGGTATGAAACTATGTGTTGTTACGAACTCTGCCACCAAGGGGAACAATGAAAAAGGGGAATGTTAGGAAGGGGATTAATATGATGGGATTAGGGATTATGGGGAGAAGTTTTGTTTTAGGGACATGTAGGAGGGTTTGGGGATTTTATAAGGAAGGGTTTTGGGGTTTTACATTGACAAATGAGTGGAGGGGATAGGGAATAGAGGTTTAGTACTGTTTTAGGGTAGGGAAAGATGGGAAAAATGGAATAGGGGGAAAGGGAACAATGGAAAGAAGGGGAAAAATGAAAGGGAGGAGGAACCTTGACCTCAACACAACAAATTTGCAACCCTAAGAGCAATGACTTTGATGATTTCAAGAGGTAGGGTTTAGGTGTTTTTATTGCAACTATACACGGCCATAAACCATCATCATATCCACAAAATTTGATGAGCAAGCATGATGTAGATCCTACCTGTCAATTTGAAGGGTTTCAAAGTGATTTGTTGCAAGTTTGGCACAATTTCGGGCCTTTGTGGGTGTGCGTCGCGTGGCAATCCCAATGCACCGTGCTCTGTGTGTGCGTCGTGCCCATGTAGTTTCACAACTGTGGGGTTGCGCCTTGTGCACCGCGCTCTCTGCATGCGCCGCGCCCCTCTGTGTGTGCGCCGCGCTCTGGAAAACACCTCCGAGCTCTCCTAAAACATGTGCTAAATCTTCACAATGACTTTGCAATGCTTTCTCTATAACCTTGGTATGCATAATGACTTTGTTTCTTGTGGGAATCTTATATAAAGACTTTGGAGTCATGGCTTTAATTTTTGTTTCTTCAAAACCCCCTTTGATAATGTTTTATTTTGGCACTTTTTCCCCATTTAATTCAACTCTGTATTTCACTTTTCCCTTTGAATTTTTATCTAAAATGACGCAATTTTTGGCACTTTTTGCAGGGGTTGTTGACATGGCGTTTGGCCAAGGAAACCATGACTGCACCTGAAGAGATCAACCAGAAACTTTTTTTTGAAAATTATCACAAATGACACACTGTTTGACTTTTCTTCAAAATAGAGTTTTGAAGAACAGTCGTAATATATCAATATGACGATGAAAATCTGTGAATGACAACTTTATAAGAGCCTCCCTCTGGCCTTGCTGGCTTTATTGGACATTGCTTGAGGACCAAATGACCAATCCCTAGACTTGATGACCAAAATGACTCTCGTCCACTAAAATATCAAACATTGACTGTCATGGACTTTAATGACTTTGATGAAAAGACCTAAGCTAGCAGGTACAAGACATGAGGGGAATGAATTGACAAGACCCTTCCGTTAGATTATGGCATGCCTCTAGCGGAATGCAGCTGAGTGAATGGAGCGAGACACCTAAAAATGAGATGCAGAAAGAGTTTTGATCTCTGATGGAGGACTGACAAGACCGACTCTAACATTGGCTCCAATGGGGGATGGTAGCTCCTTGGAGGTGCCAAGAACGGCAGATCTTTGGGAGAGCAGATAGTGCCTTCGTCCATTGGGCTATGGAGTCATTATTTCAACAAACAACACAAGACTTTGACACATTTATTGACTGGAACTTGACTTAAACCGACATTAATTATGAAATCAAACTGAAAAAACTGAGTCAATGCAAAAGGAAATGAACCATGACTGACTTAACTAAAACAAGAACTGACAAAACTTATCCAATGGCAGCAGTCCATCAAGATTCGAGGGTTTCAAATTATGATGACAACCACCTGCATATTAATGAAATATGTACAATCATGTGTAATGTGTCTTCCAATATAACCAATCAAGCAGATGCCTTCTTGATTGATTCTCCTAATCAGATCTCCTGGTCAACAACAGATACTGGTAACTGGGCATCCAAAAACACAGTCGACCATGATCTCCTTCATCACTGAATACTGCAATAATCACCTTCACTGCTGACTGCAATAGATTTGCCATTGGATCATGAAAAACATGAAGATTTACCTCCTGTTTAGGAAACAAGATGTCTTTTTCTTTTGATGCTGATCTTCCTTCATAATGTTCTTCAGAAAAAGTATGGTCCTGGTCCTCAAAAATTTTTGAACAAGTGGATGAGCAGATTTCCTCTTCAAAAAACATATCAAAACATGAGACATATGAGGAAGAGTCTGAAAGGGAATACTGAATGGTCTAGTCTGCTGAAGTCTGAATATATTGTAGGTCATGTTCATATGATATGACAGCCATATTGTCTTTGTATTCATCAATCATGAGACAAGAAACCTCAAATGATTCTTGAAACCCAACACAATCATTTATATCATCTACCATAAATTCACCCAGAGATTTTTCACTTACTTGAACAAAGATCTCATCTTACTGTTCATAGAGGGAATGAGCTACCTCCTCATGAAGATCTAGTTCTGGTGAGATAAGGTCAGTTGGGTCTGTACCTCCGTTTTCTCCATTTGAGGCAGCCTCAACCATGCAACTCTCTTTTTCCTCCTCACCATCTGTCTCTTGATCTGATTTATCATCCCCATTATCTGAGATTAGAACATCATTTTCTTGCATATCATCTTTTATTTCCACCAGATCTGAAACAAAACTTCTTCTTTCATCATTTCCAGCCATATGGAAATCTTCAGCTTGCTGATCTATAAAGCTGCCCACAGGACTGTCATCCTTTTCAGAAGAGGAAAAATTTCCACCATCACCTTATTGACCATGTGCACATTACAGATCTGTGTTAACTTGAGATGGAACATGACTGTTCAAGAGTTGATCTATTTCATTTTCAGACAAAGGAGATAATGCTTTTCATTTTCTCTTGCACGAACAATGATTTTCTTTAATATTTTCAAGTGAAGGAGTGTACAAATTTTCCTCAGACTGCTGATCCATTTCATGTAATTCCTGTTGACCGTCAAGATGCAAAATTCCTTCATCTTCCACCGTACTAAAATCTTGATACTGTTGCAGATTTTCATGATCGTATTTATGTTGCTAAAATGGATTTTCATACAGGGCTTCCATGGTTTCTCCGTCCATTAAGTCATCACGCCCATAAAAATTCTCAAGATCTTCAATAAAACTATGAACATGGCTACAACAGTCCTGAACTAAAGCCAAGGATGGATACGATTCTTTATACCTTTCAAAGAATATTGCATGAAAATCCTTTAAACAATAAATAGAAGCAGGTGGCAAACTTTCATACCAAGATCGGGCTTCGTCTTCCAGAGTAGCCATAAACATTTTCATCAAATAGTCTTCAGGAAAATTGATCCTTAGTTTATGCACATGAATGTGAAATTTCACCAGATGGAGAGCTGCGTCATTACCTTCCACATTTCTGAACATAAGAAAATTCTGAAGCCAATCCACCTTGGACATTTTATTTGGAAAACCTGGGATGTGATCTCGGCTCATGGGAGCGTATCTTCTTGCAACCTGTTCCATCTTGCAAATGTCAAAGCTACTGATCTCTTTGAAGTGGAGTCACCATGAAGCACCGATTGCTGGATTCTTCAGTGAATGGAGTCGCCAGGTGAATGATTTCAGCCTTATTATGTCTGATCGTTGTTCACCATCAACAATCAGCTCTGAACTTGAGATATGTAATGGGGCAAGAAATTCTACAAGCAAACCATTTTCTTCCTTAGTGGAGTCGCCACTATGTTAGCACCTAAATTTGCCTTAGGCTGAAGGAAGGAAAAATTCAGGGTAACCACAAACCACGCTTAGTTTGGTAGCTAGCCTTGCCAAAACAGGAGAGGGCTCTCTCTAGGTCACACTCAGGAAAATAAACAATAGGGTCTTAGATGACTCAAAAATGGATACTAATTTTAGGATAGGTGAATAAATATGATGGAGATGTTTGAAGAATAACTGAGTTTTCTGGGATGTGTGGGGCCAAGGAATAGCATGAGCAGAGAATTTAACTCAAAGACGGAGGTTATTTCGTGAGGCAAGATAGGCGGAAAGTCTAGCAATTAGATTCTAAATAATATGGAGTGGAGAGATTGTTTAAGAGTGTGAAAAGGGCATAAATACATGAATCCTTTTCAATAGAAGGAAACATAGAACGTGAAAACTATCCCAAGGCAGAGCAGTACACTGAATTCTACCTTTTTACTTAGAAAGCTTTCACTGGAAATGAATATGAATGAAAATATGAAACATAACGAAATACATATGAAACATAAAGAAGATACATTTGCTAAACTCACGCCATAGGAATCTCATGAACCAGAGTTGCAATCTTTCATTAATTCTCTGTCAAAATGTACAGTGAGTGACTGGGTGTCTCTCCCACAGTTTCCCAGAAATTCCAACCCTTTGCAAATAGTGTTGCATACAATAAATAGACTATGCCATTGGGAAATAGAACGACCCACAGTTGGGGAGTTTTTCAAATGATTACAAACTGGAAATGGAAAGCCAACCATTAGTTACAGGTGTAGTGTTACAGAAATGACAAATGGCTTGGGTGACTGCTCGCCTTCCTTTGCCACTTGGATAGGAGCCCACCTTTAGTGAAAATAATTTTTAAACATTGCCTTAGTTTCCGAGAAAAATATAGTGTAAATGAGCGGGCCCACTTGGAGAAAATCATGAATCGAAATGTCGCGGAGTGGAAGTGATTTTGGCCTTTGGGTCCCTATGCGCCGCGCCAAAAGCTATATGCTCCGTGGCACTTTGGAGGCGATTTTGAGGTACCTGTTGGAGCCCAAATTGTTTGCAAGTGTGATTTTTGGAAAGCCCTACCTGTCTACTTTCCTAACCCAGTGGAATTTCGGAATTTGGTGCTCATTTTCCCCTCCAAAACTTCATTCTCCCAAGACTGCTTCCTTTGTGTCAAAATAGGGGCAGAGAGGTCATTTTTTGAGTGTTTTTGACCTCCTCGGGACTCAAAACTTGCCCAAACTTCTTGTCCATGCACCAGAATTCATGATTCTTCATGCTGAATCCAAAAATGCAAACCATTTGTGATTTGGAGCTCCCAATCCTAAGCGCCGCGCCATAGGGAGAAAAACCCTGTTTTTTGCACAAAAATATCCAAAAACACCAAAAATGCCCCAAATTTCTTGAAATTTGGGTTAGAGCTCCTTATCAAGTGTTATGCTGGGCTGAAGAGGCTTTGGCCAATATCTAAAGTCGATCGACCTCCCTTTGCCTCTTTTTCTTCTTGATTTCCTTCCTCAATTTCGCCTTCAAATTCCTGATTCGGCCTTGCACATTTTGTTTCGTGCCATGTAGTGGAAAGCCATGTGTCTCAGCAATGCATGGTCCTTGTCAGCCCTGTCCAGCAACCTCTCCAAGTGCATGTTAACTCTCTCGAGATTGGCCTCCCGATCCTCATTAATCTCTTGCTCCAATGACGTGAGCTCAACTCTTCTCCTTTGTGCAGCTTGGTGATGCTCACGAATGTTTTGTAGCTCCATGATCGCTTGCTGATCCTCTAGCTGTTTGTTCCTATACTCCAGATATTTCATGTTCCATTTGGCTCTTTCCAAATCAAGGGACAAGGCTTGAATCTCTGCTTGCTGCTCCTGGATGATCTCTTTAAGCTGTGCATTTGTCGGTTCTGTATCTGTCTCATCATCATGAAGGAGAAAGAATTCGGTCTCTCGTTCACCTGATGGCTCACATGAAGGCCCCTCATCCTGCATTGGCTCCTTGCCTTTGTCCTGGTCCTATGATGTTGATGGAGGAATCGAGGTCCCTTCCACCTTGGGTGGAGATAACACTCGCTTTTCCGCTACAAACAAACGTTTGGTGCCTTTCTGATATGTCATGAAAACCAACACACTAGCAGTCTCATGGCGCTTATACCGATGAGAAGGTTCACCCTGATGCTTAACCTCTGATAATACCTGTGAAGTGTTGAAGGTGTCACGGGAGATCAAATCATCCCAAGTAATGCCCTGCAATCCCAGCTGATGAACCACCAAAATCTTAATAAGAGCAAAGTGATAAACACTGTTAAGTTGCTGCTGAGGGGTCTTGTGCTGCATGAAGGTGTTCATCCTCTCTATGTTCCTGCAAATGAAATATGAGATGTTCATCCATCCGTACCCTGGTAAAGTGCATGAGAAACCTGATGTGATAGCCATATAGACGAGAGAACCTCCCCTCACAGCTGAAGTACTTCATGATCAACTTCATGAGTGGAGCATATTCATCTTTCAAATATCGGAATGGAAATACTCTTTTGAGCTACGTCAAGAAATTGGCCTTAATGTAAGGCTCATAATGCTGCTGATCAACCTTCTGTTTCTTGTGCCATGGTTCTCCAACATTCGGTATGCCGGTTGCTAATAGTTTCAGGTGTCAGAGTGAAGGTGACACCGGCCAAGATAGAGTGATCTCCATGTAGGTGAAGCACAAAAAGACAGGCCAACTCATGATGAACTTGAACATTAGCCACCCTTTGACAAAACTCAAAAAATGATAGATGCTGGAGACATGACATAGCAAGAGGGCATGCCTGCAATTCTGTGAGGGTGGTTGGCTCATCCCTAACATGTTTTCCACTTTTATGATGTCTCCGGGGAGCCTGTTCTTCTGAGGATGAATCACTTTGAGTTTCCACCTCGTACTTCGATGAATGCTCAGATGCCATGATTGTTGTATATGGACTGTGCTTGGACTGCCTTTTGATGATGGTATGAAACTATGTGTTGTTATGAACTCTGCCACCAAGGGGAACAATGCAAAAAGGGAATGTTAGGAAGGGGATTAATATGATGGGATTAGGGATTATGGGGAGAAGTTTTGTTTTAGGGACATGAAGGAGGGTTTGGGGATTTTATAAGGAAGGGTTTTGGGGTTTTACATTGACAAATGAGTAGAGGGGATAGGGAGTAGAGGTTTAGTACTATTTTAGGGTAGGGAAAGATGGGAAAAATGGAATAGGGGGAAAGTGAAAAATGGAAAGAAGGGGAAAAATGAAAGGGAGGAGGAACCTTGGCCTCAACACAACAAATTTGCAACCCTAAGAGCAATGGCTTTGATGATTTCAAGAGGTAGGGTTTATGCATTTTTATTGAAACTATACATGGCCATAAACCATCATCATATCCACAAAATTTGATGAGCAAGCAAGATGTAGACCCTACCTGTCAATTTGAAGGGTTTCAAAGTGATTTGTTGCAAGTTTGGCACAATTTCGAGCCTTTATGGGTGTGCGTCGCGCTCTGTGTGTGCGTCGCGCCCCTCTGTGTGTGTGCCGCGCTATGGAAAACACCTCCAACCTCTCCTAAAATGCGTGCTAACTCTTCACAATGACTTTGAAATGCTTTCTCTATAACCTTGGTATGCATAATGACTTTTTTTCTTGTGGGAATCTTATATAAAGACTTTGGAGTCATGGCTTTAATTTTTGTTTCTTCAAAACCCCCTTTGATAATGTTTTATTTTGGCACTTTTTCCTCATTTAATTCAACTCTGTATTTCACTTTTCCCTTGGAATTTTTAGCTAAAATGAAGCAATTTTTGGCATTTTTTGCAGGGGTTGTTGACATGGCATTTGGCCAAGGAAACCATGACTGCGCCTGAAGAGATCAACCAGAAACTTTTTTTTGAAAATTATCACAAATGACACACTGTTTGACTTTTGTTCAAAACAGAGTTTTGAAGAACAGTCGTAATATATCAATATGACGATGACAATCTGTGAATCACAACTTTATAAGAGCCTCCCTCTGGCCTTGCTGGCTTTATTGGACATTGCTTGAGGACCAAATGACCAATCCCTAGACTTGATGACCGAAATGACTCTCGTCCGCTAAAAGATCAAACATTGACTGTCATGGACTTTAATGACTTTGATGAAAAGACCTAAGCCAGCAGGTACAAGACATGAGGGGAATGAATTGACAAGACCCTTCCGTCAGATTATGGCATGCCTCTAGTGGAATGCAGCTGAGTGAATGGAGCAAGACACCTAAAAATGAGATGCAGAAAGAGTTTTGATCTATGACAGAGGACTGACAAGACCGACTCTAACATTGTCCACATTCTTTTAAGGCATATTTTTGAGAAAATTGCCCTTAATTGCAAAAATTACATTGCATGTTACTAAGCAAAACCCAAGTTTCAAAATCCATCTAATAAAACAAGATCTAAGTGAATGCATGGAAGAAGAGTGCCTCTAACTGTAATAAAATGTCACAAGTCCAAAATTGATTATTCATCGATTAAGTCCCACTTACGATTTTATTGTGAGTTGTAACTTGCTTCCTAAATCCATTTAGGGACACTTGTTGAATTTGTACTAACGACATAAAAAACAAATTGAGTAATAGAATTGAGTGTCATAATATCTTGTAAGTGAGATTAAAAAATCTAACATGAGAATACTATCTACATTCTCCTAAGGCATCCTTTTCAAAAATTGTCCTTTTAATGCAAAAAATGCTTTGATTTTATTGAATAAAATCCTAATAGAATTCCTCAAAAAATTAGGATTCGAGGTATGGATGCATGCAGTAGGTGGGGGAATAGATGTGATATAATGTCACAATTCTAGTGAAATCAATGATTTATCACTACAAGTCTTGATTATTGTTTTATGGTGAGTTGTGTTGGGTATTTTAGTTATGATTTAAATTACTTTACATTAAAATGTCAATCTAGGTTCATACACTTGCGAAGTAAACTACACTATATGTGCTAAGAGATTAACTTTTCAATTTAAATGCTAAAGAAGAATTCTATTCTATTAGAAGCAAGAAACAAATGATCAAAGAATGCCAACAATAATCTAAAAAGTAGTGAGAGTAATGAATTTCTACTTATGAGATGAAATCTAAAGAGAGCACACACACTTGTCAATGAAAGTAAAGGCAATAAAGATGACTATTTTGACTAGTAAAGGAAAGAATAATCTATTATAAGAAAACAAAAAAATTCTAATCTAGGAAAGCAATAACCCTTTAATCTAGTGTACTCTTTAACCTAGGAAAGTAGTAAATATGATCTTATCATTTAAACTAGTAAAGAAATAAACTATTTTTAAGAAAGAAAGTAAATTCTGATCTATGAAAAGTAAATACAATTTACGCTATGAAAGTATTTAAATTCTGATTTATGAAAAGTAAAGACAATTTACACTATGAAAACATTTAAATTATGATCTATAAAAAATAAATACAATTTACACTACAATTATTCTATGGAAGAAATGGAAATTATCTAAAGAATAAATGGTATCTATGAAAGAAGTGCATCAATACAACTAACTATGAAAGCAAATGAAATTGATCTTGAGAATTTGAGGACTATGAAACAATTTTTAAATTTTAGAAGGTGTGTGTATGCAAAACTTAGAATTCATTCTTAATTGAAACCATGATATGCCTACAAATATTGTGAGAAATCCAAGTTATGTAACAAAATTGAGTATGCCTATGAAACCTAATGAAAATGAATGTGAATGAAAGAAGCTTACACAAGTAGAAGTTTTTGTGTTTTGGTTAGAGTTCAAGCACTTGAGATCTTTAAAAATAAATAAAGTAGTGAGTGAAAATCTACAAAGAGAAATGGAAAATAAACAAAGAAAATTAAACATTTTAAAATAGATTAAAAATGAATAATTATACTACAATTCTCGTATGCAACAGGGTTCCCTCCTGTCGATGCAGGAGATTTGGAAATGCTCAGAAAACTTGACTATCATTGGTGTAACCTTCTTATCAAAGCGTAATGGTAATAGAAGAAAGTGTTTTATCAAATGAAGACAGTGTGTACATAACCATAAAGTTTCAACATGGACCAAAGATAAGAGATAGAAAATATGATCCTCTCTCTTTTGAGCGAGTCATGTTTATAATGTCTCTTTTTTTCAGAAAGAAAAAAAACACTGTGTTTTTTTTATATATAGAGAAAAAAAACAATACATATATCCAGATTTTCCAGTGCCAAAGCATTGCCCCATGAAGCATATATCTGTCCATTTAGATGTGACATAAGATCAATCTATTCTAATATACCAATCTATGAACGTAAAGTGTTACAACTTAAAAATATTAACAAATCAGAATTACATCTATGTCCTGCAAATATCTAGTTAAATAGTCCATCAACGCACCCTATCTATGTAAACATATGCATATCCAAATCAAAAACCTAGCCAAGGACAACAATCTAGGAAGATGTATAAACATCATCATTCCATTTGTAAAAATATCCCAGCCAAGTGGGACTTATCCCGGGAGAGGTAGAATGCCAACATCTAGTATGTTGCCACCCATCCTTATCTCAATGTGCATCTCGTCCAGTGCATCCAGAAGTCCTAGCTTTGACATCTTGTCAGCATTTTGATTGAAATCCCTTCCTATGTGTTGAATAGTTGGATCCGTGAAAGACCCCCATAGGGTATCAATTTTTCTGAGCCATCCATGTAATTGTGGTTGTCTAATTCCTGTGTTACCCCAGATGTGGTCGATGATAGTCTAAGAGCCCCCATAAATGTGAATTGTGGGGATGTCCAGGAAAGTAGTGAACCAAAGTAGTCCCCACAAAGCCACAACCTCCGCCTTCATATTAGTGCCTCTACCGGCTCCATAGTGAACCCAGAATTCCTGTTCCTTGGATATGATGATCCAGAAACCACAACCACATATGCCCCCTTGTGCCGCACCATCAAAAAACCCAGCCAAGTAGGCAATCCTGGGACTTGTCTTCCTATTTTTCATCCTCTTAGGTCCAATATTGTTTGAGGTTACAAAATTATGCCAACCCAGAATGCGATCATTCACAATAGTCTCATTTCCCATATTATTTTCAAAAATAATGTCATTTCGCCATCTCCATATTTCCCAAAAAAGAACCAATGGGATGTTCCTCCACAAGGAGGTTGGTATACTCCACCAGTTTAAACAGTCAACAATGTTATCAAATGGATTAATATGGAAGCCTATATGTCCCGTGATGTTCCTCCAGATCTGTGTAGTGATGGGGCATTGTAGAAAAAGATGTACGTTGTTTTTTGCCACCCCCCTACATAATGCACATATTCCAAGCCCTTGCCAGTTTCTCTTTTGTAGATTGTCCCAGGTCAAGTTCTTGTTTTTCCAAACAAGCCAAAGAAATAAAATGATCTTAATAGGAATTTTAGTTTTCCAATACTTATAAAACCAGCATACCTAGGGATTATGTAGTTCCCGTTATGCTCTTAACCTGCAAAATGATACCCAAATACAGAATATGCGAAGAAAAGATACCCAGAACACAGAATAGCAATGATTTTATTATTCAGAGAGTAATGTTCACTTGCCTCTTCGAGGGGGAAACCTCCCATAGAGCAGAGCTCGATTACAAAATAAGACACGATGCTCCTCGCAGGGAGTCTCTATCCTTTATATATGACTCATACATGCAATACCACGGGCCAATACCGTGGGTTTTATTAATACCATCTATCTAATACTACGGCCCATTTGCAACTAACTGTGGTTCCGTCATTAATTGTGGATTAACCACTTACAATTATTAATATGGACTTTATTGACTTTTGACTATGACGTGATCCCATTACATAAATAAGGGGGTTAGGGTGGGACCCTAACATGCCCTCCCCCTTAAGACTAGCCTTGTCCTCAAGGCTGAAGCTGCGGAAACTGCTAAAGAATAGTGGTTGGTTCCCAAGTTGCATCTTCCGGAGAGGTGTCTTTCCATTTGACGAGGACTTCCTTAATCATGCGGCTGCGCAGTTGCTTGTCTCGTGTGTCTAGGACCTATTCGGGTTGAAGCCAGATGGACCCTTCTTCGTCCAATTCAGGTAGACTGGTCTGAATTCTGCAATTGTTCCCAATCACTTTCTTGAGGCATGAGACATGGAAAACTGGATGGATTTTTGCAGTAGGTGGCAAGGCCAACTTGTAGGCCACTTCTCCAATGCGCTGAAGTACTTGATATGGTCCGTAGAATTTGGGAGAGAGTTTCTGACACCCCTTGTCTTTGAGTGATGTTTTCTTATATGGTTGGAGCCGTAAAAAGACCTGATCCCCTTCTTGAAATTGGCGCTCTGAGCGATGCTGGTCTCCCTGTTGCTTCATGCAATTCTGAGCTTGATGAAGATTCTCTCGAAGATGGGCGAGCATGGTTGCACAGTGTTGTAGGAGTTGATCCACTTCTTGTACTTTTGAGCATCCCTTGAGATACGAATTAGGTGAAGGTGGGAGTTGACCATATACTGCTTCATAGGGAGTCATTTTGGTGGTGGCATGATAGTTGGTGTTATACCACCATTCAGCCAGAGGTAGCCACTGTACCCAAAGGTGTTGCTTTTCTGAAGTGAAACACCTAAGGTAGGTTTCTAGACATTTGTTGACGGCTTCGGTTTGACCATCTGTTTGCGGATAATAGGAAGTACTAAGTTTTAGTTGAGTGCCTTGTATTCTGAAGAGTTCCTACCAAAAATTACTGGTGAATATCGGGTCGCGGTCGGACACAATAGAAGTGGGCATGCCATGCAATTTGAAGATCTGATCCATGAAAGATTGAGCAACCAAGGTTGGTGTAAACGGGTGGGGTAGGGCGCAGAAATGAGCATAATTCGACAGTCGGTCCACAACCACCATGATGACTGACTTGTTCCCTGACTTTGGAAGACCTGTAATGAAATCCATAGAAACCTCCGTCCAAATTGATGCCGGAATGGGCAATGGTTGTAATGTGCCTGGTGTGTTGACGGTTTCCCCTTTGTGGCGTTGACAGACATCGCATTCTGCTACGAAAGTAAGGATGTCCTTTTTCATGCCCGTCCAAAAAAATGATCTTCTGGTGCGAGCATACGTCTTCTGAAAGCCTGAATGTCCTGCAATGGGAGATGAGTGCAATTATGCCAAAATGCGACTTTTGAGGGTGGATGTTGGTGATATTACGTCCTTGTAGCGAAGAATATCATCCTGCCACGAGTAGCCCATGGTGGAATTTGGATCTACCTGCAATTGAGAAATGATTTGGGAGAGCCCAGGGTGTGAAAACCATTCCTTGCGAGCCTCTTCAATCCATTTTGGAATGGGGAGGGAAATTGCTAGCAGAGTACTTTCCTCCTCAAATTGGGGAGATAATGCATCTGCTACACTATTGTCTTTCCCTTTCTTATAAATGATCTCATAATCATATCCTAGCATTTTGGCTAGCCATTTATTTTGTTGTGGGGAGGATAGGCGTTGATCCAAAAAATATTTAAGACTGTGATGATCTGTGCGGATTTGGAAACGTCGCCCCAATAAGTAAGGTCGCCAGGTCTCGACTGCATGTAAGATGGCCATCATTTCCTTCTCGTAGGTAGATTGGCCCAGATTCCTCCCACTGAGTTGTTGGCTTGTGAAGGCCAACGGTCGGCCTTCCTGCATTAAGACCACCCCAATACCTGTACCCGAAGCATCACATTCAATGAAAAAAGATTTGGTGAAGTCAGGTAGTGCTAAGACTGGAGTGGAACACATGGCATTTTTTAGAGCTGTAAAGGCCTGTTGGGCTTCCTCATTCCAGAAGAATGAATTTTTCTTTAGGAGTTGGGTGAGGGGCTTCGCTATGTGACCATAGTTGTGGACAAATTTATGATAATAGCCTGTGAGACCTAAAAATCCTCTCAAACTCTTTAAGGTCTTAGGTTGAGGCCATTCCTACATTTCCTGGATCTTTTTGGGGTCCACCTTGACACCTTCACGCCCCACAATGTGGCCCAAATACTCTACTTCTGCCATGCCAAACGAACACTTGGACATCTTGACAAATAATTTATGCTTGTGGAGCAGTTGCAAGAGTAGATCTACATGCTGAAGATGTGTGGCCCAAGTGCAACTATAGATGAGGATGTCATCGAAGAAGAAAAGGACAAATTTTCTGAGATATGGTTTGAGAATGTGGTTCATAAGGATTTGAAAAGTAGAGGGGGCATTACAAAGACTAAATGGCATGACTAGGAATTCATAATGGCCTTCATGAGTTCTGAAAGTAGTCTTGGGGATGTCGACTTCCTTCATGCGAATTTGGTGGTAGCCTGAGCGAAGATCTAGCTTAGTGAAGAATTGAGCCCCATTGAGTTCATCCAGCAAATCATCAACCACCGGGATGGGAAATTTATCTTTGACTGTCAACTTATTGAGGGCCCTGAAGTCGGGACACATCCGCCACTCCCCATATTTCTTGAGCACCATGACCACTGGGGATGAATAAGGACTAATGTTGGGACGAATGACACCTGCTTCCAAGAGTTCCTTGATGATTTTTTCTATTTCATTCTTTTGGGTGAACAGATATCTGTATGGGCGCACATTTTGGGGTTGGGCCCCTAGCACCAAGGTGATGCTTTGATCATGTTCCCCTCGTGAGGATGGAAGCTCATGAGGCTTGTCAAAGACCGGCAGATGGTTATTTAAAATCTGTTGCATCTCAGGATGAATTGGCAGAGGCTTGGTTTCGACTGCCTGGATGGCATTAAATTGAGCTACAACTCCATGATTGCCCTTTTTTAACAATTTTTCCATCCTATGCGAGCTGATGATAGAGGGGGCTCCCGCCTGGAGTCCACGGAGGGTATGTGTGTAGTTGTTCTGCTTAAAACTCATATATAACTCCTGGAAATCCATTGTGATTGGCCCAAGAGTGCGGAGCCATTCAACGCCGAGGACAATGTCACAAAACCCCATGTGTATGGCAAACATGTGGGTTTTCAACTGATAATCCCCCATTTGAAGTTTGACATTTTCACAGCGGCCTTCACATTTCATTGTGCCTCCATCCGCAATTTGAACTTGAAAGTTAGAAACTGCTCGTACAAAACAATGCACTGCTTTTGCGACTTTTTGATGGATGAAATTATGTGTACTTCCACTATCAATCAAGACTACTACTGGGCGATGTTTAATAAAACCTCTGATTTTGAGAGTTTGAGGGGAAGAAATCCCTGCCAAAGCATGCAACAAAATAACTGGTTCGTCAGAGACATTGTCCTTTTGGTTGTCTTCTTCTAGTGGCTCATGTTCCTCCAGTGGTGGATCTTCCTCTGTTGAGCTGTAGTTAGTGGCATCAATTTGAAAAAATTTGGGCTCCTTGCATTTATGACCTGGGGAGTATTTTTCATCACAGTAGTAACATAGGCCTTGCTTTCTCGTTTCAGCCATTTCCGCAGGTGACACCTTTTGGACCTTAAGTGTTTGAGTCATGTTGTGAGCCTGTGGGGGGCGACCTTTAGCGGAGAAATTTGGGTGACTGTATTGGGCTGCTAATGCACGTTCCACGTTACGAGCTACCTTGCAAGCCTCCGTTCATGTGGGAGGGTGGTGCAGTAGGACTTGGGCTTTGATAGCTTCTTTAAGACCACTGATAAAACATTCAGTGTAGAACACATCTGAGAGACCCTAAGTGCGGAAGGCTAAGGCTTCAAAAGCTGTAATATATTCATCCACTATACTAGTCTGTCGGAGCTTAGTAAGACGACCCAAAAAAGATGATTCCTGGTCAAAGCAGTCTTGAAGAGCTTTGGTGAATTTGGTCCAAGTCCTAAAAGGTCCAGTGCAACGTTGATGCCATTCCCACCATTGCCACATTTCATTGTCCAAGTACATGCTCCCCAACATAAGCTGAGTCTCATCATCGAAGATGTGATTCAGTTTCAAATACTGCTCCATTTGTGTTATCCATGCCGACAGGTGAGAACCATCAAATTTATGCATATCCAACTTGGGAGGTCGCTGACTGGGTGGTGGGTGGGTGTGCTAGACGTGAGGAGAGTGGCTAGACTCACCCTCATTGTGTTCATTGCCATTATACGCCTCCTCGTGGGCTCGCTCCTTGCCCTTCGGGACTATTTTCTCGACCATGCTACATAGTCCGGTACGCTGAATGTGGAGGTTGTGCACTGATTCTACAAGTTTGTCCATCCTTTCATTGGCCATCGCTTGAGCTCTAGTTTCTACCATACACCAACCAGATTTTTTGAAAATTGGGACCGCCTAAAAAAATTTTCACTAAGAAGTCAATGGTACCACCGTGCTCAGCTCGTCGTCCTGATTTTTTTATTTTTTTATTTTATTTTATTTTATTTTGTTTTTTATTTTATTTTTATTTTATTTTTTTATTTTATTTTATTTTATTTTATTTATTTTATTTTATTTATTTATTTATTTTTATTTTTTTTTCTGAAAACTCCTAATGGAGTTTTACTCCTTCCTTATCAATACTGCAGTGGCCAAATCCTCAAAATGTCAATGCGGCCAAAAGTCTTGCGAAAATTATACCCCAGTATAGGAACCCTTCACAATGACTCCGATCTGGTGGATCTGAGAGATTTGATGGCGGATCTGATAGCTTTGGGCGGCAGAACAGACTTCTTCTGTGGATTTGATGGATCTAATAGATCGGAATGGCTAATCTGCGAACTCGAGACTGCGGAACTGATGTCTGCTGCTGCTGCACCCCTTTGCAGAAGCGGATCTGGAAGAGATGATGTGTGATCCCTCGATAGAAAAGGGAACTATGGTCTTGAGGAGTGTCAGGTGCTACAGATTGCAATATACATAAGGGTCTGGCAGTAGTACTCGGCCCAATGTTTCAAGGCTCTAACTAAGGAGGATCGACCGTACCCTTAGCCGTACAACCCGACTACCCTATCGTACGGGTGAGTAATCTCTCCGACTGTTGTTCTGGGTGTACTATAGCCGCAAGACGGTCGGCGGTTTATCTATGGCGAGGTTTCAAAGGAGCCTAGGGGGCTTCTGATATACCCAGAGGGTACGTGGAAGACAGTCCGTGGGCGGTTTTGTCTAATGCGCTACTACTCAAAGGGGTACCCACAGGGGTTACAAGGGAGTCCAACAGACGTGACCACCTCTTGTATTTCCTGCGTGCATGTCTCCCCAAATCCGCAGGTTTATGCGCTCAATGACAGATCCCGTGGTTTAAAGACGCCGGAACACGTCTCTAGCCAAAAAAATTTTTTTGCTAAGAAATGGAGATCCCACTGGCCCTGGAAAGTGCTCTGATACCACTTGTTATGCTCTTAACCTGCAAAATGATACCCAAATACAGAATATGCGAAGAAAAGATACCCAGAACACAGAATAGCAATGATTTTATTATTCAGAGAGTAATGTTCACTTGCCTCTTCGAGGGGGAAATCTCCCATAGAGCAGAGCTCGATTATAAAATAAGACACGATGCTCCTCGCAGGGAGTCTCTATCCTTTATATATGACTCATACATGCAATACCACGGGCCAATACCATGGGTTTTATTAATACCATCTATCTAATACTACGACCCATTTGCAACTAACTTTGGTTCCGTCATTAATTGCGGATTAACCACTTACAATTATTAATATGGGCTTTATTGACTCTTGACTATGATGTGATCCCATTACATAAATAAGGGGGTTAGGGTGGGACCCTAACAGTTCCTCAGAGTAGAAAGTTTTGTAGTAGTCTACCACCTCGACATCACTTCCCTTCAATTTCCCATGCCATCCAATCCGATCACCCCCTACCTCCCTAAATGTTGTCACTCACTGCTCTTTTAGTCACCATTTTCTTCAAATTCCCAATAGCAGTGAATTTTGATGCTAAATTTTAGGCCACGGAAGCAATCAGAGCGAGATCTGACCCTATCCATTTGCATCTTGCTCAGAAAGAGCTTTCCAGTGGCATATAAAAGTCCAAAAATAGACTCCTGGAGCAGAAGATAAAGCATTTTGAAGGTCTAACATGGAAAAGCCCATCAAACCAAGAAAATGGCTAAGTATGGAGGGTAAATTACAATCGCTAATCGGGCTTTCTAGAGGGCAAGGAATACTTGCAGGGTGTGAGAATGGTGATCCACCGATCGCCGATATCACATATCAGAAGTAGGTAGGTTTGGGCACAGAACATATCGGCGATCGACTGTCGGTAGGTCCAGGCAGAGCATATATCACAATAAGCCATCAATGGGATCCTTGGGGTAAGAACTATACTATTATCAGTGGGGGGTCAATCTGTGATATAAAGTAACATCGCTGGGGGGAGGGCCGAAGAGTTCAACACAGGAAAGTGTTACAAAATGAGGGTGGGTGACCCCCCTTCTCTCTCATCAACGTGGCGGGTTACAACATCTCGATGACCCTGCATCATGCAAGATAAGAGTATCAGTGGGTTTCCAAACTTGAAATACCATGCGTGGGGGCCGATATTGTGATTTAGTGTGAAAGTCCTGGGAAAGGCCGAAATTTGCTAACAAAGAAATGATTGAAAAAATAGTGTCGGGAAGGTCTCTTTCTCTCTCTTGCAGGGGTCCACTTGGCGGCCTTTGATTGGTCCTCTAAGTTGACAAGGCAGCGGACATCATTAGTGACGTGCTAGTATGGTTGATGACATGGAAAAGGACACGTGTCACCTAGTTTAAGTGTGGCAGTAATGATGTCACCCCGTGGACCGATAATCACAGCTGTTAAGGGGAAAAATCTAAAGACATTGGTGTAGAGCAATTGCGATATGCGAGACTTCCCTCCCAAATGTGATAAAGTATTATGGTAGGGTCTATAAGCACCTTGCGTCTAGACTGTCGGCCTGCTCCAAAGAAAAGGGTAAGGGGTCTTCTCCTCCAGCAGGTGATTGTGATATGCAGGCATACCCCCCTAGATGCGATAAAATATTATGGCAGGTTCTATAGGAACCTTGCATCGGGACTGTCGGCCCGCGCCAAGGAAAAAGCATAGATCAAGGTAAAATAGAGTTGAAGCGCCGATATGCAGGATTTGCGATAACAAAGGAAAAAGCCTCCAAACATGGGTCCGAAGGCCTTAGCGCCTGAGGGCTCAGCCCCTAGTTCTAGCCCTGAGTTGTACAAGGAAAGCCACACGAGGGTCTACGATAAAGGGGGCTAAGGGGAAATCGAAAATGCATGTTTTCACCTGTTTTAAAGGAAAAAGCCTGCACTTACATGACTGTGATGTTTCCACAGAATGCATCTCACCTACCATGTCAAGGCATCGGTTGTGCAATACAGAGATTAAATGGGTGGATGGGTCGGCAGCGGTGATATTAAATAAGGCATGGCGCGACTGCAGATCAGTATGGGGAGGATTCAGGAAGTCTTAATGGCATGACATGGTGCTCCACTCCATCATGTAGAAAATGACCTCTTGGGCACACGAGTTTAGCACTCCATCACTTCTACACTGAAAACCTCACTCAAGCAATTAAGGCAGAATGGACAAAAATCGGTCAAGCAGTAGTGAACCACCTCAACATCAGTGAGAAGCACGATGACGGTAGGGACGTGTTAGACCCCTATACTACTAGTGTAACCCCTTAATGTTATTAGTACACCCCCCTTATTATATTTTTGTGCCCATGTAGTCCCCATATTGTTATTATTGTGCCCCATTGAAGCCCACTAATGTTTTTTTTTTTTTTTTCCCGTAGAAAAAAGTCGTAATTTTATTCATATTGATAAAATTACATTTTGTAGATGCCTAAGGCATATTCAGATGGCTGTTCCTGTGATAACAGGCAGCAGAAAGAAAAAGAACACAAAATAGCAGGTGACTGTTCCTGTAATGACAGGAAGCTACAGCAATAGAAAAAAAATAAAATGTTCCAGCAAGGCTAAACTTTTCTACCCTTCTTCTTCTCTACCCGTCGCCAACCACCAGTGTCGGGACTGGGTGTAATAATAGCTAGCTGATTTTCCATTGGGATCAGTTGAAGTTCTTTGTCAGATTTCGAGCCCTCAGATCCATGGGTTCGTTTGATGCCGCTTATTTCCATTTGTGGCTCTTGTTGCAGATCTGTAATGTGTGGCCCCAGGTAGGTAATTGGGGCATTCTCTTCCTGAGTATATGTTTGTCTCATTTGAGGATCAGGTTCTGTCTGGTTCTCTGTAGGCTCCACTATGTCTTCTTCTTCCAATGGGTCGGTGTGCTGCCAACCTTTCGGCTTTTTCTGTTGTTTCTTGGTTCTCCTGGGGTCCTTTCGAGCAAAAGGGAAATTATATTGAAGGTGCCCTGTTTGCATGCATCCCCTGCACCAGAATGTTGTGTTCTCATAGTCGAGCTGTTGTATCCATTGAGAATTATTGAAGTTCAGCGTGATGTGGTCAGGTAGCCCCTGACTCAGGTCCACTTCTACACATATTCTGGCAAATGTAAATATGCCCCTGATAGCTCTGTCTTCATCCATTTTTAGGAATTTCCCCAGGGAATTCCCAATGGCAGCTAATACTTTATGATGCCAAAAGTGTAGAGGGAGACCATGTAGCCTTACCCATACCGGCATCGTTGAGACTTTCATTGTATTGGCGTCGAAATCAGAAAACCAGGGGGTGAGGAAGAGGCCAGCACTGCCCCAGAACCAAGGCCCCTGATTAATAATGCTGTCTCGTTCTTGTTCTGTGTTGAATCTAACTATGAAGTACCCTTTGGGGCATAGGTAAATTTCACAGTTTGATGTCCATGTTGTAGAGATCCATTGGTGCAGGGCATCTGATTTTGGCCAGAAACCATTAAATCTACAAATAACTGCATTTTTAGATAAATCGGTGTGTAGACTTGTTACCTCTGGCATAGATACTAGTAGCGTTGGTGATTCTGGCTTTTGTTCAACAATGTAGGGTCCTGGTAACTCTGTTGGTGGTGCTGCTTTATTTTCCATTTTTTTCCCTTTCACTGCATCCCGAAAAGAACCTGTATTTTTTGAGCTAGTACCAGTGCTTCCGCCACGAAGTCGGAGATTAAGAATAATGGTTGAATCGTTGGCAATGCCGTAGTGCTGGAGTGTTTGGTTGTCCTGCATACTGAACCCAGAATATATAAGATTTTGATATTGAGCTGGGGTTCCAAGGTGACCCTGGATCTTCTTTTTTAACGCATGGATGCTCATCCCCTTACTGAGCCTCATGCAAAAGTGTTTGCCTTCAATCGATTTGATGAAGATCTGGATCAGATCTGCGTCCATGAGGAGTAGGCCCCGATTCACTGGCTTGTAAGCCAGATCTGGCGAAAGGATGGCAGATCTGGGGTTCATATATCTTCCCACTGTGGGAGAGAAAAGTCCGCCTCTAACCAGCAATTTACCAGGTGCTGCCTTAGCAGATCTGATGTGAAATGCGGCAGATCCAGAACTTTCAGCAGTGATGTCGTGCGATCCGTTTGATCCAGACCCAGAAACACACCGTTGCCCCTTCTGTTGCCCAATCGCCCTGAAGATCTGAAGAATCGAATCATGACAGTTTTCCTCAACTTTCTTTCGGTACTCGCAGATGGCAAAGATGGTATGTCTGATATCCGTGGGGAGGCCCCAGATCTGGCCATCCGTTTGGAGGTTCTCATCTTCCCCTTTGCCCATGCGGTCATGTTTTGGTCCTACTGCGAGATCCCTGCTCTGGGCACTTTTGATCCAACCCGCCAAACATTTGCAGGGGTTTTCATTCCTGCCATGGATCTTGCTCAGGGGGTTCGGCGAACAGAGTTCCGCTGCCCTGTCCAGGAGGTCAGTCGTGGGATCAAAAGCGCATTCCGCAGCGAAAAAGACCTTCCGTGTGCCGCCTTGCTGAGAAATTCCATAGAAGGTCTGCGCATACTCGTTTAGTAAACGTGGAGCCTTCGTTTCCAGCAGATTCTGGGGTGATCCAGCCCCTGCGTATGCGGCCGCGTTGAAAACCCTAGCGCAAGTTGCCATTGCAGATCCATCCTTGAGGACTTTCTTATTGTAATAGTATCAAAGCCCACTAATGTTATTATTGTGCCCTTACATTATTATTATTATGTCGGCTCTAATTATATTATGACCCCTTAGACTCCTATATATGGAAAGGAGGTCTTGTCATTTTTATCATCCAAGAATTGTTCATTTGTGTAATGTAAAGGAGGTTGCCCCCTCGAAGAGGCTTATTTCTAAGGTGTTCATCTATCTTTTCTATCCTTTTGTGAGCTTGTTTCATAACATTTGGTATTAGAGGTTTGGATTCTAGGGTTTTCGCTACTCCAAATAGGTCATCATGGTATTTTCGCTATAATTTTTTTTCTGTGATGTTTCAGAAGCTAAAAAAAACCCATTTGAGAAGAAATCTTGCTGAACCATGTGTCCGAATTTCAGATATTGTATCGCTATATTTTCGGATATATGATATGAGGAAGTTAGGGTTTTTGCAAGCTCCAGAATTTCATCTAAAACACGTCATCATGGTATTTTCTCTATAACCTTTTCTCTATGAAGTTTCGAAAGCTAAAGAAAAAATCTCTTTGAGAAGAACTCGTTCTGAGTCTCAGGTCGAAATTTCAGATCTTGTCTCGCTATATTTTCGGATATATGATCTAAGGAAGTTAGGATTTTTGCAGACTCCTGAATTACATCCTAAATAGGTGACCTTGGGAAAATCATCATAACTTTCTCTCTGAGAAACAAATTGAAATTTTGTAAGAAGTTACAGAAAGAGGACGGACTGTAGTTTTCTGTGCATAGTTTTCAGATCCGAAGGTTGAAACAGGGACACGTGGCACGTCATACAAGTTCATTCTACTGAAACATTATATAATCAGGTCATCTTAGGAGATTGGGCATAACTCTTTTTTGGAGAATCAAATTCTGATCAAACTTGCAGGGTTAGAAAGAGGACTCAAAGGGCTACTGCAGGAGAAGATTTGAGAACTTTTAGATATGAAAGTACAGAGTTATAGTCATTTAATATCGAGCTCCTAAAATCAAGAAAAGGCGATATGAGGAAGTTTGATGGAAAGGATCCAGTAAATTGGATACTACAGATGGAGCAATATTTTGATCTACATGGTGTACCACTGTTAAAAAAGGTATGTATTGCATCTTCATATTTAGAACCGAATCAATTTTTATGGTATAAAGGGATTTGTTCTCATAAACAACATGTTACGTGGTAAATTTCACGGAGGAAATGATAGCACATTATGAGGATACAAAGAGTAACACCTTCTTTAGAGCAACACCACAATAATTGGAAGAAAAAGGAGAAAAAGGGCTTTGTTACAAAGTGGAAAGAAAAATTATGGAAACAAGGAAGTCTACTCCTCACAACTATAAAGATGGAAGTGTTGTTTCTGCTAGCCTTCCACAACCTACAAGGGTTACACCACAACAATTGGAAGAAAAAAGAGAAAAAGGGCTTTGTTACAATTGTGATAACAAATACATTAAAGGTCATAAGTGTGCTCAGAAGAAATTATTTTACATAGATTATGAAGAGGAGAAAGAAAAGGATCAAGAAACATCAAAAGAAGAGGATATACACTAGGAACCAATGCCAGAGAAAGAAGAAATGAATCTGACCAGATATTATAAAGCATTGGCAAGAATTACCACTCCTCAAACTCTCAAGATAGAATGACATATCAAGAAGAAAAGGGTTCAAGAAGTGAAAGATCACATCGAGAAAGAAGAAATGAATCAAACCATATCTTATAATGCATTAGCTAGAATTACCACTCCTCAAACTATCAAGATAGAAGTACATATCAAGAAGAAAAATGTTCAAGAAGTGAAATATCACATCGAGCATCAAGAAATGAATCTGACCATATCTTGTAAAGAAATGGAAGAAATTACCACTCCTCAAACTCTAAATATAGAAGGACATATCAAGAAGAAAGAGGTTCAAGCAGTGAAAGATCACATCGAGCATCAACAACAAATTCTCCAGCTTTTAAAGGATAATGCCACTTTGGTGCAGAATTGAATGAAACAACAGGTTTATCAACATCGTAGTGAAAAATGTTTTGATGTAGGTGATTGGTTATTTTTACGACTACATCTCAAGCAAGCTATTTATGAGAAGGAAATGTTGGTAATACTACATGCACTTAAATGGCAACCTTACCCAATGGGAAGACACTTCAAGGTAAAAATGGATCATGATAATCTTAAATACTTTTTAGAACAAATATTATCTTTAGAAGAACATAAAAAATGGGTCACAAATATGTTGGGTTATGACTTTGACATCATCTATAGAAAAGGGAGAAAATTTTTGTTACGGGTGCACTCTCAAGAAGGGATGAGAATGTGGAAGCATTGTTTTGTGCTATTTCTATTATCCAACCATATTGGATAAATGAAGCAAGAGATGAATGGAAGAAGGATGAAGAAGTGTGGCCACTCATTCAAAAGTTGCAGAAGATCTCAATTCAAACAATATTACCATAACTTAAAGAGGAAGGAAAAATCATATTGGAACTTGGAGCAGTCACATAAAAAATAACCCAATAGCTACGAAATCGATCAATTTCAGAGTATCTGATCAAGTGGAAGAACTTTCCCGATGAATATTCCACATGGGAAGACAAGAATTTTATACAAAAGCATCAAGAACTACTCAAGCATTGAGGACAACACTTTTTGAAGGAGAGGGGCATGTTAGGCCCATATACTACTAGTGTAACCCCTTATTGTTATTAGTACAACCCCCTTACTATATTGTTGTACCCATGTAGTCCCCATATTGTTACTATTGTGCCCCATAGAAGCCCACTATTGTTATTATTGTGCCCTTACATTATTATTGTTATGTCGGCTTTGATTATATTATGACCTCCTAGACTCCTATATATAGAAAGGATGTCTTGTCATTTGTATCATCTGAGAATTGTTCATTTGTATAATGTAAAGGAGGTTGCCCCCTCGAAGAGGCTTATTTCTAAGGCATTTATCTATCTTTTCTATCTTTTTCTGAGCTGGTTTCATAATAGGACGTGGCTAAATCAAGGGCTTCCACTGAAACAGCAAGGAGACACCTCCTCCTTCCCCTTTCCATTTTCTTTCTCTATGCAATTATCTATGTTTATTTCCAAGAAAGGGATTCGATCTCGATTGCAATATTTTTGGGGCAACAGAGGCTAACATTGACCGAGACAACTAGTCTACTATGACAACTGGGGCTTGAGCTGAGATATTTTGTAGACTGTAATTCCATCTCACCCTCCTCTTATAATTAAGGGGCAAAAATATTATAAGGGGGTTTCGGATATTCTGAACCGCGAGGGCTGAACTATGTGATGTGATTTTGGCTCTAATTTGCTTGTTCATGGGGGTTTCACTAATATCATTGTTGAGTGTATGGACTAGTTATTGGACCCTTTGAGTTAAATGGTATTTTCCTATTGATTCCTAACATGATTAACATGCAACAAGTTTTTCCTTTTGTAATCTCATTTCATTTGTGTTTTCTCATTCCTGAATTAGTGTAATGAGGTTGTTGGTTTCTTGCTGATTGGTGGATTTATCTTAGCTGCTAAATAGAGAACAATACGTGGGGTAGCTCAGATTTACTTTAGATGTTGGCATAGAATGATACCCATGTCATGTTTAGCCTGAAATCTTCTTTTGCACTGCTCTATTTCTATCATTTCATCGGAAAACCATGGTTTAGGATTCTGTGTTTCTTACAGCCCTATCCATCGAATTCCACTTTTTGCTAGAACATTGCTACCTAGGATTCTATTTGTTACATCTCTATGCATATATTTCCCTCCTTCCCTTCCTCCTCTCCATCATTCATACGACTTCAATTTTAAGCTGTCTCATTTCCGTGTGTCGGCCACCAGAAGAAGAAACCATTTCTCTTTAATATTTCCCCATATACCCCCAACATTTGGATCCATGAGTTGGCTTGAATCTACCTCTTTGAAAGCTAATTGAACCAAGCCCCTCCTATTACCTTTTACGTGACAATGGGAGTTTCGTAAACCCCTCACATATAACCTTACAAGCACTCCTCTATTTAAGATGTCCTAGGCACTGGTCTACAATCAACCCATAGGCTGTCTCTAGGGAGATTTCCTTGCCTCCTGCTGCACTTGTGTTGCAGGTGCAAGATTTAGCCACAACATCTTTCTGGCACCATTGCTGAGGAACAGATTAGAATATTTTTCCCTCGGTACGACAAAGTTTTACATTTCCCCTAGTAGGTGAGCTAGGGAAGTGTGGGTTGAAGATATCTCACCTTGGTGACTCCACTGATTAATTTTATGGTAAACACGTTGGTGACCCCACTGTCTGAATATTAATTGTAAACATTCTGGTGACTACATTTTTCAAGAAATGGAAGAGATGATGGAAGAGAAGGTTAGCTTAATAAATAACTCCTTATATAGACTGATGAAACTGGAGTTAGAAAACATAATCCTTTGATGATAGTATTCCTCTTTCTTTGACAAAGAACAAGAAGCCAGGACACATGAAGAAGAGGAGGATGAGCTTGATGTATCACTAAATGATGATGAGATGGATGATTGTTACAAGAAGTTCTCTGATTTCATGATGGCTCGGTTGCACAAGAGAATTTCTCTTCGGTTATGTAGAAATACATCAATGGGACACGACCAAAATGAAGGCACTTCCTCCAAGGAGCCTCCTAGGCCAGCTGTCAAGGGAAAGGGACTTCTAGATACAAATGGCTTTAAACCCAAAGTCCTCAAAGAAGAGAAGTCACCCTCCCCTTCCTGGCTCATCTATGAAGAAGCCAAAGAGCCAAGTGGTGTTTGTGGCTGCCATGACCAAAAATACATCAGTCAGCAGACTGCATGTGAAGAAGAGGCTGCTGCAAGCATTTCTTTTCTATTCCATGACCCTGTGGCTGAGTACATAAGCATATTCTTTAGTCAGCACCAGAGATCATTTCAAGAGCATGTAGCAGGTTCCATATTTTCAAATTTTTCATGTTGCATGTTTGTTCTAATTTTTCTTTTTCAGTGGTATGAAGGCATGTGGTCCAGTACTCTTATGCTAGCCTGGCTCTATTGGAGAGTTGAACATATCTGAATTAAGTATTGTGGATAAGTAGGATTGTACATAAATAAGCTCACCAGCTGAGTATTTACTTTTCAGTTGTTAGAATTTTTATTTTCTACTTTTTAGATTCCAGAGGAAAGTCCCATGGAGATTTTGCTGATTATAAAGTTCATATATTACTGACTCCATGCCCAAAGGTGAAGGATACTAGTCTACAAGTTCTCAGCACGTTTCCTATAAGGCACTGCCCCCAGTAGGAGCCAATGTTGTCACTCACTACTTTTTTATTCATTAGTTGCTTCAAATGCCTAATAGAAGTGAAGTTTTATGCTAATTTTTGGGCCACAGAAGCTATCAGAGCCAGATCAGACCCTCTCCATTGCATCTTGCTTAGAAAGAGATTTTGAGTTGTATATGTAAGTCCAAAAATTGACTCCTGGAGCAAAAGATAAAGCATTTTGAAGGTCTACCTTGGAAAAGCCTAGCAAACCAAGAAAATGGCTAAGTATGGAGGGTAAATCATAATCAGGACCTGAGGACAAATCGCAATCACTAATTGGGCTTTCTAGTGGGTAAGGAATATTGGTGGGGTGCAAGAACTGTGATCCATCAATCGCCGATATTGCATATCAGCAGTCAGTGGGTCCGGGAACAGAACATATCGATGATCCGCGATCAGCTATCGGCAGGTCTGGGAGGAGCATATATCACAATCAGCCATCGACAAGATCCTTGGGGTCACAACTATACTGTTATTGGTGGGCGGTTGATCTGTGATATAAAGTAACATTGCCGGGGCAGGGCCGAAAAGTTCAACACAGGAAAGGGTTACAAAACGGGGGTGGGTGACCCCCCTTCTCTCTCCTCCACATGGTGGGTTCCCGCATCCCGGCAACCCCGTATCTCGCAAGATAGGAGTATCAGTGGGTTTCCAAAATTGAAAGATCGTACGCAGGGGACGATATTTTGATTTAGTGTGAAAGTCCTGGGAAAGCCCGAAATTCGCTAACAAAGAAATGCTTGACAAAACAAGGCCAGGAATGCCTCTTTCTCTCTCATCCAGGGGGCTACGTGGCGACCTCTGATTGGTCCTTTGAGCTGACATGATAGTCGATGTCATCAGTGACGTGGTAGTATGGTTGATGACGTGGCAGAGGACACATGTCACCTAGTTTCAGTGTTTTTAGGGGTGACATGGGGCCATTCCCAAGTGCCACGTGTCACCACTCACAAGGTGACACATGGCATTAATGACATCACCCTATGGACTGACAATCAAAACTGCTTAGGGGAAAAATCTAAAGACATTGTTGCGGAGCAATTGTGAAATGCGGGACTTCCCTCCTGGATTTGGCAGGGTCTATAAGGACCTCATGTCTAGATTGTTGGCCCACTCCAAAGAAAAGGGTAAGAGGTCTTCTCTTCCAACAAGTGATTTTGATATGCAGGCATTCCCCCCCAGATGCGATAAAATATTATGGCATGGTCTATAGGGACCTCGCATTCAGACTATCGGCCCGCGCCAAGGAGAAATTATAGATCAGGGTCAAACAAACTTGAAGCACTGATATGTAGGATTTGCGATAACAAAGGAAAAGGCCTCCAAACACGGGTCCAAAGGCCTTAGTGCCTGAGGGATCAGCCTCTGGTTCTATCCCTCGGTCATATAAGGAAAGCCACACGAGGGGCTGCGATAAAAGGGGCTAAGGGGAAATCGAAAATGCTTGTTTTCACCTATTTTAAAGGAAAAATCCCACACCTACATGACTGTGATGTTTCCATGGAATGCATCTCACCTACCACGTCAAGGCACTGGTTATGCAGTACAAAGATTAAATGGGTGGATGGGTCGACAACGGTGATATTAAATAAGGCATGGAGCGGTTGCAGATCAGTATGGGGAGGATTCAGGAAGTCTTAATGGCACGACATGGTGCTCCACTCTGTCATGCAGAAAATGACCACTTGGGTGCATGACTTTCACACTCCATCACTTCTCCACTGAACAACTCACTCAGGCAGTTAAGGCAGAATGGACAAAAATCGGTCGAGCAGCAGTGAACCGCCTCAACATCAGTGAGAAGCATGATGACAGTAGGGATGTGGCTAAATCAAGGGCTTCCACTGAAATAGCAAGGGGACACCTCCTCCTTCCCCTTTCCCTTTTATTTCTCTGTGCAATTATCTTTGTTTATTTCCAAGAAAGGGATTCGATCTCGATTGTAATATTTTTGGGGCAACAGAGCCTAACATTGACCGAGACAGCTAGTCTAGTATGACAGCTGGGGCTCGGGCTGAGATATTTTGTAGACTGTAATTCCATCTCACCCTCCTCTTATAATTAGGGGGCAACAATATTATAAGGGGGTTTCAGATATTCTGACCCGTGAGGGATGAACTATGTGATGCAATTTTGGCTCTAATTTTCTTGTTCATGGGGATTTCACTAATATCATTGTTGAGTGTATGGACTAGTTATTGGACCCTTTGAGTTAAATGGTATTTTCCTGTTGATTCCTAACATGATTAACGTGAAACAAGTTTTCCCTTTTGTAATCTCATTTCATTTGTGTTTTCTCATTCCTGAATTAGTGTAATGAGGTTGTTGGTTTCTTGCTGATTGGTGGATTTTCTTAGCTGCTAAATAGAGAACAGTACATGGGGTAGCTCATATTTACTTTAGATGTTGGCATAGAATGATACCCATGTCATGTTTAGCCTGAAACCTTCTTTTGCACTACTCTATTTCTATCATTTCATCGGAAAACCATGGTTTAGGATTTTGTGTTTCTTACAGCCCTATCCATCGAATTCCACTTTTTGCTGGAACATTGCTACCTAGGATTCTATTTGTTACATCTCTATGCATATATTTCCCTCCTTCCCTTCCTCCTCTCCACCATTCCTACGAATTCAGTTTTAAGCTATCTCATTTGCTTGTGTTGGCCACCAGAAGAAGAAACCATTTCTCTTTGAGATTGCCCCATATACCCCCAACATTTGGATCCATGAGTTGGCTTGAATCTACCTCTTTGAAATCTAATTGAACCAATCCCCTCCTATTACCTTTTACGTGACAATTGGAGTTTCAAAAACCCCTCACATATAACCTTACAAGCACTCCTCTATTTAAGATGTCCTAGGCACTGGTCTACAATCAACCCATAGGCGGTCTCTAGGGAGCTTTCCTTGCCTCCTGCTGCACTTGTGTTGCAAGTGCGAGATTTAGCCACAACACTACAAAAACCAACCAGTTTCATTTCGGACCTGATCTGCTCCCACTCCCATGGCATCAGACCCTCTAGGCCCATCTCCCTCGACCCCATCCAGATAGGAGTATCACCCTGCCACTATCTAATGGCTTGATTCCAAAAAAATATGCCCATCTCATTAATGCAGTGCATGAGCCCATATGAGAGGTTTACTTCCCGTCCCATTCCCGATATTCGATCCGGGCCAATCAAAATTTTATGTCCAGTTCCAAATATCCATCATAAGTTGTGTAGAAATATCTGTTTAATTTTATTTAGGCTGAGCCATATTGCTGACCCCATATGAACCCCAATGCGCTCACTACACATCCAGATTGTAAAGTATTTGTCTTTGAGATATTTTTGTCTTATAATGTCTGCCCAGATGCCCACCCCGAAAATACCCCTCCATAGAGTTTTATGCAACAGGGCCCATCCAAAATGCTTTGAATCCAGAATCCCCCAACCGCCGAGCCTTTTTGGTAGAGTAATGGATACCAAATTCGCCAGATGATACTTATGTGCAGTGGTCGACCCAGACCAAATCAATTTTTCCATGATCCTGTTAAGTTTGGTGATAATGGTATTGGGGAGGTGGTATAGATGGGACCAATATACCCCCAATTGTGCAATCACCGATTGGGTGAGAGTAATGCGACCCCCAAGAGTTAGACATCTCTACAATAACCAACTGAGAAAACTATTGCTAGAAATACAAGAAAATAAACAATGACTAAGTTCCTATTCCTATTGAAGATCTGAATCCTATAATTCACTGATGAGTAAGAAAATTAGATAAATATTTCTTGGACACATAATAATTCGTTTGTTGATCCTTTTCTTCCTGAAGATTTATTCACGCTTGTATGTGGTTAATTCACTACCAAGTAGTATTGATACCTATTCCATGCACCACAAAATGGTTGACTAAGTGTTTGCCCATGATATTATGGTCAATCGATGCGTTTTGTTAGAGAATTATATATTACAGAGCAATGGAACACATAAAATATTTCAGAAATATAAACGCATAAAATGTATAAAACAAGAGAGACATAGATATACGTGGTTCACCCAGTTTGGGCTATGTCCACGAAGAAACAGCCAGTCCTTCCTTTTATATTATCCAACAAACTGAAGAGATAGAACCTACAACAAATCCACTGTAATTCCCTCTTTTCTCTCAATCTCCTCTCTCTTCCTCACTTAGAATACAGATATACATAGACGTAATACAATTCCCTCATATATAGCAAGGGGTTGCCTTATAGGGAAAGAAACCCTAAATTAAACATAACTTCTACCACTATATCTCCGCCTAATGAAAGACCCAGATTGACTATGAAATTACAACATTTTACAAGGAAATTTTACATCTATTCTTATCTTCAGGGGCACTGCCCTCGATCCCCCTGCCGGGGGGGGCTTCCAAAGGTCGCAGTCGCCCCCCCTTGGACCCCCCTTGCAGCGAATATTTTACGGGCGACATTGCCGCCCCATTATGAACTGGGGTCCAATGCGGTGATACCTTTGAATATAGAAGATAATCAGGCTCCACACCCAACAATCTCCCACTTGGAAACTGATTATAGCAACTCCATCGCTGCTTCATTTGTTGGATAATGACTCCACTTTGGACCTGGCTGTTTCTCATATTCTTCATCATACTTGAAGACCAATTGAAACTGAGCAAATTCTCAGTTTCTCCCTGGTTACAACTTTTGTTAACATATCTGCAGGATTTTAGCTAGTGTGTATCTTTTCTAGCTTCAACTCTCCATCTTCCAACGTTGACTGTATGAAATGGTACTTGAGGTGTATATGTTTATTCTTGGAATGAAATGCAGAGTTCTTTGCAAGATGTATGGCACTTTGGCTATCACTTTATAACTTGCCCAACTCCTGCTTCTTACCCAATTCATCTAGAAACCTTTGTAACCAAATCATTTCTTTACTAGCCTTTGTAGCAGCAACATACTCTACTTATGTTGTTGAGAGTGAAACAACACTTTGTAGTTTTGAGACCCAATTGACAATTGTTCCACCTACAATAAACACATACCCTATTGTGCTTCTCTTGTTATCTCTATCACCTTCCATATCTCCATCAACATATCCCTGTAGAGCAATGTTTGAACCACCAAATCATAATGCTTGATTTGTGGTACCTCTTAAATACCTGAGAATCCACTTCACCAACATTCAATGTTCTTTTCCTGGATTGTTCTTGTACTTGCTTATAACTCCCGGTGCATGTGCAATATCAGGCCTTGTGCAGACCATTGCATACATTAAGCTTCCAATTGCTGATGCATATGGAACTTTAGACATATGAGCCATTTCTTCCTGAGTCTTGGGACACTCCTCCTTACTAAATTTGAAATGGCTAGCAAAAGGTATACTAACTAGTTTTGCATTCTACATATTAAACCTTTTCGACACCTTTTCTATGTACTCACTTTGAGACAATGTTAATTTGCGATTCTTCCTATATCTAGTTATTCTCATACCAAGGATTTGTTTTGCAGCACCAAAATCCTTCATTACAAATGAGTTTTCTAATTTTCGTTTGAGCGCATTTATTTCCTACATGTTAGAACCTGCAACAAGCATGTCATCTACATACAATAACAATATAATATAGTTACCATCATTTTTCCTTTTGAGATAAAGACAGTGATCAGAGTGACATCTAGTATAACCTTGTTCAGACATAAACTTGTCAAAGTTTAGATACCACTGCCTTGGAGCTTGTTTTAAGTCATACAAGCTCTTCTTCAACCTGCACACTAGTTTCTCCTTCCCTTTTCCCTCATATCCTTGTGGTTGCTGCATACATATCTCTTCCTCCAAATCCCCATGGAGAAAGGATATCTTTACATCTAACTGCTCAAGATGCAAATCTTTAGCTACTACTAGACTTAAAATATTTTTGATTGAAGTCATTTTAACAACAAGAGAAAATATCTCATCAAAGTCTATGCCATTTTTCTGTGCAAACCCTTTCACCACAATTCTATCTTTATACCTTTTTCTACCTCCATCTTCTTCCTTCAACTTGTAAACCCATTTATTCTGCAATTTTGTTTTACCTGCAGGCAACCTGATTAAGTCCCAAGTCTGGTTATGTGCTAAGGAGTCCATCTCTTCTTTCATGGCTTGTTCCCACTTCTTCCTGGTTTCTACCTGTATTTCTTCTTCATAACATTTTGGTTCACCAGAATCAGTCAACAATATATAATATAATGAAGGAGAGTATCGTTCAGGGGGTCTACTTATCCTGGTAGATCTTCTAACACCACTTTTAGGTGTTTGAGGTGCTTGTTGCCATTGTGGTTATTGTTCTAGCTGTTGATCATTATGATTTTCAAGCACCATCACTTTTCCTATGATCTCGTCAAGCACTGTGTATTCTCTGTTTTCTTTTCTTGTTTCTTTTCCTGCACCTGATCCTTATACAAAACATTTTCATTGAATATGACATCTTTGCTCCTAATGATTTTGTGTTTTTCATAATCATAAAAGCGATAACCAAAATCATTAACACCATATCCAATAAAGGTACATTTCTTTGATTTTGCCTCAAGCTTTGTTCTATTTTCTTTATTAATGTGGGCAAAGGCTTCACAACCAAAAGTCTTTAAAAAGGAGTAGTTTACCTTTTTACCTATCCATGCCTCCTCTGGAATACCACCATCCAAGGAACTTGAAGGCCCTCTGTTTATTAGATAAATAGTAGTATCTATAGCATTTGCCCAAAATTGTAAAGGCAACGCTACATGTAATCTCATGCACCTTGCACGCTCCATGATTGTCTTGTTCATCCTTTCTGACACACCAATTTCTTGTGGTGTTCCTAGAACTGTCTTCTCTCTGCAAATTCCATTCTCTGAACAATACCTATCAAACTCTTTGCTACAATATTCACCTCCATTGTCTAATCTGAGACACTTCAACCTTTTTCCTATCTCATTTTCAACTAAAGATTTCTATTTATTGAAAATATCAAATACATTAGATTTATTTTGAATACAATAAATCCAGTTTTTTCTGGTTGCATCATCAATAAAATTAACATAATAACAAGAGCCACTAAGAGATGATATCTGAGCAGGTCCCCATACATCTGTATGCACAAGCTC
Source organism: Pinus tabuliformis (assembly GCA_031772625.1). Classification (NCBI taxonomy): domain Eukaryota; kingdom Viridiplantae; phylum Streptophyta; class Pinopsida; order Pinales; family Pinaceae; genus Pinus; species Pinus tabuliformis. The sequence goes on from CM062815.1 coordinate 606,526,926, forward strand.
TAATTTTTCACTCTTCTTTTCTTTCCCAACTCTAAGGAATCTGATTCTCTTCTATTTTCCATAAACACAATTCTCAGAGAATTTTAAATCAACATGCTTCAAAGCTGGCAACAAATTTATTGAGTGAAGAATATGCATCCCCTTCTCACTCATGTGCCCGACCCTATGATGCCACAATGTCGTATCTTCTCTTGTAGAGGTTAAAGGATTAAAAAAATTAGAAATACCATTGCATAAATACAATGTACCAACCTTTCCTCCTTTCACTATTACCAGGGATCCTTTAGTGACCTTGCAGGTTTTATCTGTGATAGTAGTTACGCAATCTTCACCTCCCAAGTGCCCTATTGAAATCATATTTTTCTTCAGATTTGGAACATGCCTTACCTCCTTCAATAGCCACTGATTTCCATTTTGTTGTTTCATGAAAACTGTACCCATTCCAATGATTTTACAGGGTTTATCATCACCCAATCGAACCTATCCAAAATCTCCTTGAACATAATCATAAAAAGGTTTCCTATCAGGTGTGGCATGGAATGAGGCCCCTGAATCTACCACCCAGGCATCAGTAATATTTTCTAATGAATGAATCAAAGCATCTTGCAACACATCACCTGTTACATTCGCTTCATGATTAGTTTCTTGCTGCGCATCTCCTTCTTTTCCCTTTCGAGACTTGCAATCTTTCTTCAGGTGTCCTTTCTTCCCGCATTTCCAGCACACTATCCCCGATCTAGACTTGGATCTGCCTTTTCTTGACTTACTGCAATATCCAAGGCTCTTTCCTCTTTCCATTTTTCTTCCCTTAGTCTCTGCAGTCAAAGCATTACCTGATGTCTCACCGGAGCTTTTCCATCGCATTTCCTCGCTAAGGATTGCACTGACAACATCATCGAACTTTAAAGTACTCTATCTAGAGACAGAGTTACTAATGGCCATAACTAAACCATTCCAACTTTTTGGCAATGAGCATAGAAATAACAGAGCCCTAACTTCATCATCAAAAGTTACCCATATAGAACTTAACTGACTGGTAACTGTATTAAACTCATTTAAATGATCAGCAATAGATCCACCTTCTGACATCTTCATATTAAATAAACTCTTCATAAGAAATACCTTATTTGAGGCTGAGGGTTTTCATATAGTTTGGCCAATGTCGACACTAAACCCTCTCTTTTTGTTTCCTTTGAAATATTAAATGCTACCAATGCCGCTAGGCACAACCGTATTGTTCCAAGTGCTTTTCTGTTGAGAATATCCCATTCTGTGCCTGTCATACTCATCGGCTTCTTTGTCTTTCCACTCAATGGTTGGTACAAATCTCTCTAGTACAAATAATCTTCCATCTACATCTTCCACAGCTGGTAGTTTTGCTCGTTAAATTTTTCGACCCTAAACCTACCATCTTCCACCATTGCTCCCACTCAAACTAGAAGCCCTTCTCTCTTGTGATTTTATCAGCCAAATAGACCTTCAGCTCTGATATGAGTTGTTAGAGAATTATATATTACAGAGCAGTGGAACACATAAAATATTGCAGAAATATATACACAAAAAACACATAAAACAAGAGAGACACATATATACGTGGTTCACCCAGTTTGGGCTACGTCCACAGAGAAATAACCAGTCCTTCCTTTTATATTATCCAACAAACTAAACAGGTAAAACCTATAGTAGATCCATTGTAATTCCCTCTACGCTTTCAGTCTCCTCTCTCTTCCTCACTCAGAATACAAATATACATAGATGCAATACAATTCCCTCATATATAGCGAGGGGTTGCCTTCTAAGGAAAAAAAACTTAAATTAAACATAACTTTTACCATCAGATCTCTACCTAATGAACAACCCAAATTAACTACAAAATTACAACATTTTACAAGGCAATTTTACATCTATTCTTAGCTTCGGGGGTGCTGCCCTCGATCCCCCTGCCAGGGGGGGCTCCCAAAGGTTGCAGCCGCCCCCCCTGGACCCCTCCTGCAGCAAATATTTTACGGGAAACATTGCCGCCCCATTACAAACTGGGGTCCAATGCGGCGATACCTTTGAATACAAAAGATAATCAGGCTCCACACCCAACACCACACCTCCAAGAAAAGGAAGTAGAGCATCAAACCCATATCCTTCATCTCGAACTATCTTTCAAGGTCCTCACAAGAATGGATCAACTTGTCATCTCCTATTAGTATCAAATCATCCACATAGAGAACTAGGGTGATCATACAACCATCTGCCATAACATAGTAGAGGTTTGCATCTACTTCACTCTTAGTGAAGCCCAATCCACTGAGATAAGTATCTATGTGAGTGTATCAGGCACATGGTGTGTGCTTGAGACCATATATGGATCTCTTGAGCCTACACACATGTGTCTCCATGCTAAAGGTCTTGGACCCCTCAAGATTCTCAATGTAAATATCTTCCTCAACCACTCCATTGAGGAAGTAATTTTTAACATCCATTTGGTGGATCTAGTAACCTTCAATTGACGAAGCACTACCTAGCACCAGTTGAATATTTGTAGCTAGACATAGTCAATTGCAAGCAATAGTTGGGCCTTTGTTGCAACATGGGGACTTTTCGACCCCTCCAAGTGCACAAGCATCCATAAAATGGCCCTCATAGATCTGGATCTAATCCTCTCTATAGGGGCTCTGCTGTTGACGAGTCTACTCTCAGGGATGAAGTGAGCTCGAACCAACTCTAGGGTGGATCGGGGATCAGGCCTACCCTCGGTCAGGTTTTCCCGTGCCCCTCTGCATGAAAAACTTGTCAAGAAATATATATCATCTCAGTTAATGGCCAACTCATGATCCCCAATCCTAAACATCTGCTCGTGTTCGTCCCAGCGCTGAATGATCCAACTCAAAAAGTCCTCCTGACCTTTCATCAAGTCCAACTGTGCATACTTCATCAACCCACAATGGCGCAATGAAAGTATGCAAGTAGGTTCATTTCACATCAACAATTATTATTGGTCATGGGCCTATTCTCTCCATAGACTAGTCATGATGACTCAACACCTACACAAATCAACCCAAAAACTAGTGCAAATGGGGCAAAAAAGCTCATTAAATCACTACCTAGGGTTTTGTGGTGCACCGTCATGCACTAATCCCCCCCTAGTGATAAACAGGGAGGATTAATGCCCTTCCCAATGTCGTAGAGGGCATTTAATGCTCCCTACATGCTTGGAAGGGGGCATTAGGTGCAATTAATGAACTAGGGATCCCTAGATCTCCAAAACATCACCAAAAAGTAGATAAAAAAGGTTGAATAATGCAATATTAGGGTTTTTGCATCTACTTGGGACTGACGGCACATCGAATGGTCGCTCAGATCTCCCACAATCGTCTATGGAAAATCTGCTCCTCTTTGGCTCCAAAACACTCTCACAGCTCTCAAATGATGCAAATGGTGAAAGTGGAGGCTCAAGAGCTCTCTTATAGTCACTTTGGAGACATGAATTATATTAATTGAAGTCATTAAAGTAGAATTAGTCCATTCCAATGATATTTATCATGCGCCATGGCCCCATATTGACAGAAATTGCTCATGTTTTGATGAAAGAAATTTTTAGGATTGAATGACAGAAATAACAATGTTCGATTCTCAATAAGCACTTTCTTTTATGGGATGTTTTATCACTCTAAAACTGAAAAATACCTGAGTTTTTCATCGTCGGGCTCTTTAAACACTCACGACAACAGTTCGAGAAACTCTTTTTCCATATTTTTCTAGCTGACTAAACTGAAAAATATCGGCTGAGCATTCTTTTTTGGGACTTTTTTCTCACTCCTAAAATTGAAAAAACCCCGAGTTCCTTCTTCAGACTCGTTAAAAACTTATCAAGAAGCTCCGAGAATTCTTTTTAGGAACTTTTCTCACTCGTTAAATAGAAAAAACCCCAATTTTTTGTCATTGGGCTCGTTAAACACTTCGACGACAGTGTGAGTACTTTCTTTTTTGGGACTATTTCTTGCTCTGAAATTGAAAAATCCCCAAGTTTTTCCCTTCTTTGGGCTCATTAAATCTACAAAGAAGGAATGAGCAGTTATTTTACCTCTTTTTCGTCGCTCACTAAACTGAAAAAGATACCTCGATTTTTCTTCATTTGACTCATTAAAATTCAATTAAGGGCTATTGAGTTTGTCGTCGCGTGACTCATTAAAATTTCAGGACGAATATTGAGTTTACTCCATCTCCTTGAACTCATAACAAAATGAGGAAAACATCTATTGATCATAGGTTTCTCTTTATCACGACTCAGTAGATTAACTTACAGAAAAGGAATTGTTCTGGGTATACTATTAAACCTTTGTCGCACCCGGTTAAAAACTATGACAAAGGGACCACCTTGGAGTCGTTCTTTACAATATTTTTAGACTCTCTAAATATGAAAAGACCACCAAGTTGTCTCATCTGGACTCATTAAATTACATAGATGAGGAATATAGTCACTCCTTTTACGATCCTTTTTTGACTCTTAAAACATGAAAATATCAACGAATTTTCCTGTCTGGACTCATTAAACTAATTAGATAGGGCATAGAGTCACTCTTTTTATGGTCCTTTTCAGACTCTTAAAACATGAAAATATCGATGAGTTTACCCGTCTGGACTCACTAAACTAATCATATGGGGAAAGTGGATAATAAAATTTCTTTTTGTTCTGTATTATGATATGCATTTTTTGGTAGAAGTCGCTCCCTTGAACAAGGCAATCCCTCAGATAAACCTTCCTTGTGACGACCTCTCAATATGAATCCTACCATCCTATGAGTTTAGAATATATACCCTGATGTTGTTGCATCTCTTTATCCTAACACTCTTTTGGTGTTCATGAGTCTAGTGCTGCAAGGTTAAAAGCGTTGTTGTGCCTTCTATTGTTCAAGGGAAAAACTTTACCTTCTGTTTCCTCCATCAAACCATCAAGCATATCCTATCATCATGCCCTCTGTTACTTTGACCCAATGCTCAAAATATTTCTCAAAAAAAAATCACTATTGTCTCATTTCATGTTGACTGATGTAGGACACTTTATTGCCTACCTTTCGAGAGGTCTCTTCCTATTGACTTCAACACTCTATCTAGAAAGAAGACCCAAACACACTTTAGCGCCTTGGTACTTGCAGACATTAGTGGTAGGTCACCTTGTGCTTGTTCAGGGGTTTTCATTATTGGCTCTTGGTTAAACGATTCTATGAGTGTTCGACAACGAAAACATTATTCACACTTGCTAGATTGTATTATGCATCTTCGAGACCATCACCATTATCGGTGGCCATCCTCGCATCTATTAACGGTCTCCATTATTGATTGGTAATCAAATGATTTTATGCATGTTAGACCTCAAACGCCTATATTCAAATGTATCGATCTATGCTTTTGTGGTGAAGCAGAAATCAAGACCTTGGGTAGAGGCTTGCATCACTCAACCTTCTTTCCTCTCCCAAGTTGCGTTTATTGTTTTTTGGAGACAACTCATCAGAATGATCGTATTATGACATAGGTTCCGCATTGTGCTTATCGGTGGCCAACATCGTCTTATCTCTTTTATGAGAAAATCACTCTGACATAGCCACTGATCGTTGGAATGCCCAACTCAGGACATGATTTTAGTTGTTTTATATATATGTGTTGTATCAGGTTTCTCGTACTGCCAGAAGCTTTGATCCTCTCTCTTTTTTCCAAAGAAAAGGACAGTTAAATATAAAGTAATTCAGCCATCGTCGTAGCCTACGATCTCACCCTTTATGGGGCATCTATTATATAGGAAAATGACCTCCTCATCAACTAAGAGGAGAAAGACATAATGAATGAAGGATTGATCAAGTTCACAAGCCTAGTTTTCCAGTTATCGTTGTCTAAAGAATAGTAATCTACTTTATAAAGCTTCCTACCAAGGCTACGGGTGTGTTAGTGCCCAAATTAACTCTGTTTGTTACCTCGGGAAGAGCGTTAGTGAACCCTCCAGAGTTTCTATGGGTCAAAGGAATGAGTTGACTGAGAAATATCCCAAGATTCTCTCCTATGTCAGCTCACAAAAGCAGGGAAACATTAGAACTCAACTTGTTTGGGGGAATTACTAATTCCTAATGGAGTATGCAAATGGAAAAGAGCACAAAGGCATGGAAACGTCACTGTTTTTTCCTAATGGAAATCCTGAAGGACTTGGAAACCTGTTGTGGCCAGCAACAACCCCCCCCTTCTTTCAATTTAGTATCAGCCGTGATACTGAATGAATGGGGACCCTTAGATAAATTTTTAGGAAAAGCTAGGCTTTCTTTTTGAGTTTACAAATCATAACTTAGAAAAAGCGTCTTAGATATTTTAAAAGCCTAAGTCTATGGTAGAGAATAAGTCTTTAAGGTCGCGTTTGCAAAAGATAGGAAACATCTCCATTACCCTTCTAAAAATCAATATGCGCGCCACCCTCATGATTAATAATGACATCGCATCGCAGCATACTAATGTCCATAAGGAAAAGCTAAGAAATTCGCCGATCTGCGATATTGCGATCGCTAGATCGCATATCGCAGAAACAAGCCAGGCAAGGTTTGACAAACACTAAGTTTTGCGATCTGCGATATTGCGATCGCTGCGATGCCACATCCTTGCGATTTTGCAGTCATAAGATTTGCGATGGCGCGATTTGCGATTGTGCGACATGCGAGGGTACGTCAGCAAATCATAAAATCACCTTAGTACGAATCCTTCGGGCGCGCCATTCAAAGAAAAAGCCACTTACTATAACCTGACCTGAAATCATGCGCTTTTAATGATAGTAAATGAATTAGTTGTCAGTCATTAAATGGATTAAAGACGCGTGCCTTGTTGGATATTTGCTTCACGTAAGGTGGCATATTTGATTTATCTCTTGCATTTAAAACTCTCCCATCACCTTTCTGATCGGTCATTTCCATTTCACTCGTAATCTGCAGGAACAAAGTGCCAAGACGACTCAGAAAGAAACGCAAAGAAAAGATGGGAAAGAAGAACAAAGCTCAAAGCTCCGAAGCAAGAGAGAAGACCAAGGAGATGGCGCCCCTATACACAGATACAGCCTGCAACTGAGATGCAGGGATCTCAACATGGGAAGGCATGTACAGGCTGTTAGAAGATGAGAAACCCAGAATAATGAAGGTGGCTGTTGTTGCGGGTGCACCACGCTCTTCGGAGTCGTCCCTAGAGGGCCTAGCATGTTCATTCCTTCACAGAATAGCGGCAAGGCCTAAAATCCTACCATACACAGATATGATCAAGTGGATCCTGGATGATGCGGAATTAAATAACAGATAATTCAAAATTCATGGACATGGGCTCGTGGGATCTTTCGCTGCCCAAGATCTGAAGCTGATGTATCATCTTCCTGAACCGCAAGCGACCTATAATGCGCAATTTGTTAAGAAGTTCGCGGCAGAGAATCCTGATCTATCAGACACCACTAAAGAATGGTCGAGAAGAGACAAGCCATTAAAAAAGGATAAAAACGATATGTACAACACTAGTTCCCTTACTTCTCCATATTGTTTTGTTGCAGCCATGCTATGTAGGTTATTTGGTATGCCCGATATCAACAAGTTTTCATCCGAATGGCTACCATTAATTCACGCTGCCACAAACGCCGATATAGTAGATTGGGCCAAAATTCTTTCCGATACTTTATACATGGCTGTGGTTAGTTACAGGTCCAAAAGATCCTGTTCTCAAAGGGTCTATCCTCCTTTTTATTTGGCTGCCTATGTTATGGATTCTGTTTGTCTTGTATCTAATTTCCCTACTATGGGATGGAAATGGACTACCCAAGACCCGTTGCCCATCCACGTTTATCACAAAGTCTTGTGGGATTCCCAGTTTGCCCCTCATTTTTACCAGATTTGCCATGGGCTTATATTGCCCATATATAGAATGATATATGATAAGGACCCCCCAAGGTGCTCTCCCGAGGCCCAAATTGACATCCTCCCCATCGCGAGATGGTTTGGGGAAGAATGGTTTACTTACATTCGAGTTTTTGGAAGCACTGTACCTCCACATGTCCTACCCTTATATGTCCCTGATAAGCTTTTGGCCCGGGAAATCGCTTATCAAACCTGTTCTGAAGGCGGCCTAACCAAGGACTTAAAAGACAAGAAGAAGGCCATTTGGCCTCAATTTCCCGTCACTTGTGGGGCCTTCTCTTTGTTCGATGTAGGACACGCTTTTGGCGAGGTGGAGAATGTGACGTGTCTTCAATTATTTAAGTTCCCAGCGAGGCCATTCGACCCAAATAAAGTGGCCCAAGAATTCACAACGAACGTCAAGATAAGAGTGTTCTCTGGACAGAAAGATCTGTTTGATGATCTCTTTCAGAGTAAGAGCTCGCTCAAAGAAATTTTGCGAGAAGCTCAGTCGAGGTTATCTCCAGGTGACCTCCAGAAATTCACGTCATACAGAGATAGAAGGCTGGCCAGCATTCCACTAGAAAGGCTGCGAATACCTACTAGAGAGCCAACTCCGAGCATCAGCCTCAGTGAGAACTCCAGCACTTCCAGATCTAAGTCCAACGCCGCGCAAGAAGTATCTGAACATCCTGAAGAGTCTGTGCACGACAAAGGAAATAACGAAGAAACAGTCAAAGATACAGCTCAGTCAAGTGCAATGTCTCAGCAGCAAGTTATCACCTCACCACCAAGAGATGTCCCCCCTCCGGTTATCGAAGCCCCTCTTGTCACAACAGAGCTAGATAAAGAGTGGGAGACCTTCAATGAATTAATCAACCTTGAAGGGCAAGTCCCAAAGACGCCTGTGAGCAATACACAGGTGGTGCAAGAGGTCGCTTCGACCATAGTCAGCGGTGCCGCAGAAGCAGAAAACCTCTCCATCGCTCCATCCTCAGAGCTTCTACTTAACGTGGAAGAAATTCCCCCACTAGATGTGTTCTACAGTCCCCAACACAAAGCAGTCGTGAGGAGACAGAGAAAGAAGAGAAAGCTCGAAAATACACTGTCTCAAGATGCTGAACATTTGGACGTCTTGTGGAAAGACCCAAATAATAATCTGACAGAAAATCTTACAAAGCTGTCTCAAATTGTCGGAGCATATGCTTCTGCAACTATTGACAAAGCCTTTGAAGTTCAGCAACTTTTAAAGGAACAAGAAAATCATATACAACTGCTACAACAACAGTTGCAACAAGCCAACGTGAACAATGAAGCTTCCAGACAGCTTGAAAAGCTTCAGGAAGACTTTCAACAGATGCAGATAGGCTATCAAAGAAGTCTTGAAGAAAAAGAAAAACAACTGCAGACGGTGCAAGAAATGCACAAAGATGAGCCTAAGCTGGCAGAGTTTATTTCAGAGTCCATCGGCTTGAATGAGCAACTACTGCAGCAACAGGAAGAGTTGGGACGTAAGATATCATAGTGGAGGCACTTTTGTGAGCTAAGCGACAAAATCACCAGTCAGGTGGTGGAATTGCGAAGCGACTATGACCAGACTGACAAGAGGGTGACAACATATTTGACTTGGCAAGATGATGAGGAAGGGAAAAGAGCAGGAGCACCCAGGATTAATGAGAATCATAAGGAGCTGCTCTTTAATAAATGGGACGAGCAAATCACGCAGGCGGAGCAAGCAGCAGAGACAGCGGCGACACAGGCGAGTATTCTTATCGACTGTGTAAATGAAAATTTACACAGGGCCAATTTGATTTCAGAGACCACCCCGGGATACCTACCAAACAAGTTGCAACTGGAGACAGAATGGAGGCAGAAGGCACAGGCAAAAGGGAAAGCAATCCAAGCATTGGCTAGGCTGAATTGGGAAAGTTACTGGATGTACCTGGTTAAACCACACAGCCAATGGATGACGGTAAAGTGTATCACGAACGCAGCCGAGAAGGTAGCGCCAGCTCTTATAGATGCCGTTTTCGCAGCCCAGCTCAGAACAGAAATTAGCCAGCCGACTCTTCTCAAGCCTATGTTGGACACCTGCAACTTCAAAGACCAAGTTCACAAGTAGTTTCATTTAGAATGTTGTTTTTTCCTTTTAGTTAGATTAGAAAAAGGACGGTCGTTTGAAAACCGAATCCTCAATTTTGTAATAATACTATTATTAGAATTAGGAAGTAGTATTTTAACCCTTCTCATTGCATTGGAGAAGGGTCCAGAAATTTGTCAAAAACTTGTCCTCGGAACATGCACTTCTGCACCTCAGAGGAGGTTTTGATGAATGGAAGGATCAGATTTATTTATGTTTGCATCTTAATGTCTGCTACTGATGTTGCACTTCTGTACTCTTAGTAGGCGTTAGAAGTAAGTAGAGGTAAATCGTTATTGCTTGAAGTTTGTGAGTAAAAATCAGTCATAAATGGTACTTTTATCTCTTGACGAATTTCTGCTTATATGCTTAGAGTGATATACAGCTGATGTTATTTATATGTTAATGTATAAATGTATGGTTACCATTTGGCACTTTTGTACGATGGAGTCATTTATTCATGCTTGACATATGAATGATTTATTATGCGATATGCAGTTCACAACTGTTCTGTTTAACTTCTTATGCAGAATGGTTCATCTTAAATGGTTTATATTCTTATGGTAGCTGAATAATCTTCATTACCAGTTATTATATGAAATCTTTTTAGATCGCATAATGGAAAAGATATACCCCGGGTTAGCGTAGATTGTATATGTTGTTTTCATTAGATTACAACAGTTTAGAGTCAGTTTATGAATTAGATTTAAATTAGCTCTCAAATGTTCTCTAGAATCAGCATAATCAAACCCTACACACACACACACCCCTTGCATTGGGAAACTGGTCCCGTTATCCCCAGTCGGACCCGCTACTCCAAACGGGCAAGGAGCCGCCAACCAGGTTCCGGACCGGGTGGGTATCCCCCTTGTTGTTGACCCGATTTTAGGGCCCTCAACAAAACCCTATCCTCACATGCTATATATGCAAGGCTAGGGCCATTTTGAAAGGGGTCGAACCATTTGAAAGGATTTCCTATTTGATTGTAGAGCGGTGTCTCAAACTAAGGCATCAAAAGAGGTTAAGAAGGGAGAGAGAGAGAGGATCTGAAGGGTTAAGGAAATTCTGATGCAATTGGTGGTTGTAATCACTCTTTCTACATCAATATAGAACTGTAATTGTGTTGTCCACTCCGAGATGTTCGTAGTATAACTTGTTTATATCTTTATGCAACATTGTTAGCTTGAGTGGCTTAGATATATGCAACTAGATATCTTTATATGTTCATGCATTGTTTATCAAGGTTTTATGTTGTGATATTACGCTTGTCTTTTCTATGTGCAGGTTTTGATCTGGAGCTAGCTCAGGGGTCTTCTGCCTAGCTGCATTGCGCTCTCCAGCAACACCACACTAAGACTCGAGGTAATAATTCCTTCTCGCTTTGATATCTATTTGTTAAGAATAGATATGCATGTATCTTTGTGACAACTACAGCTAATCTGACTGTCTACCAAGGATCCCGAGAAGATCCTTGAGGGTTTCTACATCACCAAACACCCGTGCATTAATCCCTATAGCAGAAACACATCCTCAAACTGCTGCAAGATCGGGTACTTTCTCAATACCTCCTCATCCTCAACATCCTTACCTTTATCACTATAAATATGCACTACAAATAACACACACCATTTTTTGCAATTGTGATTTGCCTGCATAGTTGTCACCATTCTAACTGGTGTTTCCTTCTTCTTACCCTGCAATATTCTTTGTTCTCCATTGTCACTAAAACACTCAATAATCTTGTCATAAAAATCCACTTTGGTCCTATGAAGATACGACCAGTCCATACCCAAAATCATATTATATGATCGTAGTGGAAATACATGAAAATATTCTAAGGCACACATACCATTCAACTCAAATGCACATGCTCTTACCCAATGTTACACTCTCTTCTTTGTACCTATAGCCAACAACACTAACCAAGATTCTGCATGCACTTCTTTATTAGAACCACACTTATCCACTAGGTTAGGACTAACATAACTATAATTAGATCCATGGTCAATCAAAATGGAAATAACTTGATCACAAAGCTTACCATCCATCTTGATAATAGTGGTCTGGTGATCTCCTTGCTTGTTATCTAGCGCTACATAAATCCGTGGAATGCTTTGCCCAACATCCCTAATAGTCTGCACTTCCTGTGCACTGTAAATCTGAGGTCTACCACCCTGATTCTAAAGACAATCCCTCTTAAGGTGCTCCTTACCACATATCCAACACTGCAGCTATCCTGTACCATCACCTTTATTTTACAATCCTCCATGCTATGACCCATTAAACTTCTTGTAAGGTGCAACATTTTGTTTTTCACCTGCATCTTGAGGCCTTGTTCTTTTCAGCTGCCATTTACCCTTAGCTTTGTCTTTCCATTTCCAAACTTTATGAGATTTTTTATTGCACTTTGATTGCCTGTAATAATGCTTCAATTTCCCAATAAATTCCTCAAGAAACCGAGGCTCATCATACTCAATCTCATCTCTAAATGCTAATGGAAATCCACTAAAAAATATTTGAACTTTGGCCTTCTAATCTTTGCAATATGGTACATACTTCAATAACTCTAGGAACTTGGTCATTTACTCCACATCTGTCATCGATCCCATATTTATCTCATAGAACTCCTTGTATTTGTTGTCGTATTATCTCTCTGACAAGTAGTTCTTCCTAAAAAGCTTCTTGAATTCATGTCCATGACCTCTCCTACCTGGAGTATCCAAGAGCCTTCCATCTCAGATCATGTCATCCCTATCTAACTTGTGCCCACCATGAGACCTAATTCCATATGCCCTGTTAGTTTTATCCTCCTGCCCATGGATGATCCAAAGTGGTCCCTCCATCTTCAATTCTGAAAAACTCTTAAGTATTAATGCATTAAATTTTTCTTTTTTCTCCTATTTCTAAATGATTCTACCATTATCTGCCTTGCAACTCCTTATTTATGCCTTCAAACTTCTTAATGTGTTTTCTAAGTCAGAAGAATGTCCAACACCACGTTGCTGATATGATGCATAGGGAAAGTGTCATGAAATGTAGTATACCATCTTGCTAGTCATATTTGATCTCTTTATTGCAATTACACCATGTCAGCTAAAACCAAAACATAACATAATCAACATACCTCGATATAGTTCAGGGGAGGATATCTCATATACAAGATCAACCAGATTAAAATGATACATGCATAATCGTAATCACATCAACATATAACATCAATTCCTAACCATACCAACCAAATACCATTACCCTAGGCATGACAACTACACCCATGTTAATGTATAAGCACTAACATGCATAACTAATGCATAACCAACATACACTGATCATGACCACATCCAACAACACACCATCCACTTTCACATGGAGACACAAATTCAACCATGACCAACACCATGCATATGTAACAAGTACATCGACCACAAGCATAAATGGCACATATATGCAATCGACATGAATGCATGACCAACACACTGCCTATCTAGTCCGAGGGGTGAAGCATGCTCTGATACCACTCTGAAACACACTCCTCCCACATTTACTGAAGTTATCAAGTTGGCTAGGGTAAACATTTGATGAGAGGCTACTTTGATGTGATCCAACATCCCATTTATAGTTAAGGGAGTGGAACTAACAAAACCAAACCAATCTGACCTTTCACACATCCTACATAACCTTCAAGAGCCAACCAGCCATTTCAGGTGACCAACCCCTGAGGAAAATTGAAATTTCATTGATCTGGACCCCCAACCACTCCCATGACAAGCCATGCATGTGACTTAGGCCTTCCAATTTCTCCCACAAAAAGAGTATGCCAGTGAATGTGGACTTTTTCAGCTAGTTCTGAGCGAGCAACCCCAGATTCTGTGTCACCATTTTAGGGCTAGGGATCAGGCCACTACCCAGAACCTCATGAAACTTTTAGAAATGATAGCTAACATTGGAACACAGGTACTAATACAAACATTTTATCAAGGACTTGACTAGACCCCTACTATCCATGACAGACATTTCGTCAACCATGTCAAAATATGCAATCTACAGGTTATAACAATATATTTGAGCATAGGGGTCTCATACTTACCTGAGATTCGTAATGAAGCATTATTGACATATCACAACAGCTGCATTATCATCTATTAGGTAATATATTCATTGTACTTTAAATTACTAATACAAATACGATGAGATCCATACATCAAATTTGTCATAAAACATATTCATAACCAACATATAATGAACACAAATAACAAGGGTATAACAACCATATAATCCACATATAAGGCAGTACAATTACACATGAAATACCATGGAGAATAATTATTATTAATGAATGAAAAATCCAACTAGGTTTGGGACATCCACGAACCACCCAACCATAGATTGGTTGAACCAAATCTTTCTTTTAGCCAATTATCCTTGTGCGATATTCCAAGCATGAATGTTGGACTCAAAACCAAACGAACCAAGTTTCCTCATGCTTTACCACAATCCCCACCAGATCACTAGGCCCTAAACAAGCATTAATGCCACTAGATTCATCCATCTATACCGTTGTTACAGATCCATTTGGGCACATCACTCCTATCATTCAGATTAGTACCATTAGGGCTCATCAAGCCCTAATTCAGTTGCTACATGCCCTAGACAAGTCACCTATTTGAATGCCTCCTTCCCTAAGAGTTCTTTGGCCTAAAAGCCTTTAGAATTTCCTCCTTGAGGGACTAGCGTAGCCTTGAATAGGGGTAAGTTCACTTCAGTGCAGGTAGGCCCATGTCAGGGTGCTCTGTAGAGCACCTAGGCCCACTTTGACCTGTACTGGGCGAGGTTGAGTGAAATTCACATAGGGTTCTAGGAATATTCTTATCTTTTGGATTCATCTAGAAGATTCCCATGCTTATCATCTCCTATGAGCTCAAAAATGGATGAGGAATGAGTTAAGTTACCTCCTATCCTCTCATCACTTCATCCATGGAAATTAACTCTAGGTTTGGAAGGCCATTCAATACCCTCATTTATGATAAAACTTCCTCCTTTGGCCTATAAATTGATCACTCATCTAAGTGATCAGGGGTTGGAATTTGAGAATTTGTAAGGAGATACTATTGGAGTGAGAATTGATATTGTAAGTGAGTAGTGTTATGATGCCAGAGTGTTGTGCTATTGATGTGATGTTGGTTGGAACCCAAGCTAGAAGAGTGACAATGGATTGAACTTCATGGTTGTAATTCTTCCTTCTACTCAATAAAGCAGTTTACACCCTTTTTCCATATGCTTATCTTGATATATGATGTTTATATGCGTGAATGTATCTGATTCCATTTACTTGTATTTAATATATCTCTTGCTTTGATTGGTTCTTTGTCTTCCGTTTATGCTTGTAGGTACTTTTGGAGCAATTTAAGTTCGAGAAGGAGCGATGAGATTCAAACAAAGGAGACAAAAGGAAAGTGAAAGAACAAGTAGGTCATTTGATCCCTTTGTCTTATTTATCGTTTATAGAAAAAGGATTAGTGCTTTAAATTTGTTGTTCTAGGTATAGATACCTACCTAGGGAATTAGTATTTATCCGTAGATACCAAATTCCTCATAAAAAACTGGTGACCATACTGGGGAATGATCATTGTTCTGGGTAGTTTACCTTCATCCTAATACACTCTAGTAGATATTACTTTCTTCCATTGATCTTCTTTTAGCCTTTCGAAGAGTTTTTTGGTGAAATTTGTGCTTGTAGGCCCCTAGGATGGCCTCTCTGGCACCAATGCAAGCTTGGTCTAGAGACAGAGTGCTACAGAGCAACCCTAACTTGAGGATAGTCCTTTGAAGCACATTTTCTCCCATTCAAGTTTGCGCTGATCCCTCTTAGGACAAAAATACCTCCTATGAGTTGATTTTTGCCAAATTTACTTTTGTTTCTGCTTACTGAATGATCAATGATGCTTGTCTCTCTGAAATCAACTTGTATTTCCTTTTCGAGCCCTACTTTTTCTTTCATTGTTTAGTGTTTCTTAAATTATTTCTTTATCACTATCAATTCATTGTAAAATTTAGATTATAATCAATTAATATTTGTTCAAAAGAAAGTGTCATAAAAGTCTCAATTTCCTTCGAAACAGAATTGTAGTAGTCTTCGTTCTTGCAAAAAGATTTATTGATTATATGTGCATTAGTTTCCTTTTGTTCATTTCAACATTAAGGGAATTGAAAAGAAAAAATTTCATTGTCCATATTTTAGTTTGTGAATTCTTGATAGGAATAGTTAGGGAAATTGCGTTAGATGTGCTCTTTGCTCTTTGTCAAAGATATGATTGCTCTATCCCTTTCTAGCTAAGGTTTTCATTGTTCAAATTGAAGGGAATGTTTATCATAATAGTTGCATTCTAGGAACTGCAAATATACATCATGCAATGAACCTTGAAAGGAAAATTCTAAAGAAGGTCAACTTAAAATTCATTTGAATTAACCAAATGGATCATTGTAACTTAACGCATAACATCTAGAGGTTCTGGGCTAGAGACGTGTTTCGGCGTCGTAAAACATAGCAGTTGTTGCTAAATTTTCTACGATACATCCCAAGTGTGATAACTCATTCCACATACGTGAGTATATCATAGCTCATCCACGTACCTTCAGGTATATAGGGTGGTGTTATAGTACGTAAAGTATATTGGAATGCTCTCACTATGCGGTTTCGAATTAGTCGGCACTAATACATATCGGGCCTCCACATACTTTCGGGTATATATGGGAGGACAAAATTAGGTTGTTATCCATACTTAGGTAACCGAGTTGGCTACCTTGTACACTGTGATACATTGAACACAACATTCAGGGAGATTTCCTGCTCATACTTCTCGATTCGCCGGGAGGTATTCAACAGTTCACAGTTTCTTGGTAATCCTTTTGCTTAGATTATCCCTCTTTTGTTTTTTTTTGTTATTTTGATTAAAATAAATTTAATTGACTACAGATAACATCCTCCACGCTCACTCCTTAGTTGATATTAGGTTGAGACATATGGCGACAAATTTGGAGTCCACCAATCAAGGAATTCCTTTTGATGGGAATCCTAGTCCTTTTCCTCCTTTCAGAAATATTGGTGCTCCTTATATGGCTACATTGTCCCTTCTGGGATTTACCATTCGCTTTCTAGTATGGTTATTTTCAACCTCCATTGTTCAAAATGTCGTGGTTTCTTCGCAATCGAGTACTCCTCCAACTAGACAAAATCAACCTCTAGTCGATCCTAAAGTTGACCCTTCGCCTTCTTCCTCATATTTTTCTTCCTCCCCTTCATCCTCTTTGCCTGGTGAAATTATTGACACCAGTAACTAGGTGGCTAAAAAGAATGAGAAAGGGAAGAAAAAGAAGAAGAAGAAAATTCAACAAAGGGGAAACCAAGCAACCATTACTTTGAATGCAACTTCTGATGAGAGATTTTCTGATAAGCCTCACAAACTTTGATATCCATGCAAACTTTGTACAAGAGACCATCTTCTTTGAAATTGTCCTAATATTCCTCAGATCTTAGAAGAATTGTCTTCTCATTCACATTATCCTGTGTCATCAACTTTTGGAGATCATGCTGGTGACACACCATCAACTAGTGGTAGTAAAGTTCATGGAAAGAAGGGAAAAGTTCAGTTTCCCTGTAGGTTATGTGAAGGGAATCACCCCATTCACCTTTTTCCCTATCTAGATGAAGCCAAAAAAGTGTTGGACAACTGTCCTTCTTCTCTGCAGCAACTTCCATTTGGTTACAAGAGACTATCCCTTAATCCTTCACTATTTGATAAAGTGACTGACCCAAATCAACCGTTGGTCAAACCCACTCTCTCTGAATGTGAATCCCATGAGTAGCAGTATACCTAACCTGTAACAGCTCGAGGTAGCAGTTGACTTGATTTCACCTTCAATTAATCATATCTTTCCCATAGAGAGTGAGTATGATACAACTCAGGTTCTTTCCATTTCTTCATATTCAAATGAGCTTGGAGGAAACCCTCCTGTTCCATCAGGATAGGAGGAAAATCCTCCCGTTCTCGTAACTCAAGGGGATAATTCTTCCGTTTCTATGGTACCCCCTCCAAGTAGTTTGGTCACTTCCTTTTATTGTAATCGACTGACAAGATGCCATCTTCCTTCTTACGTGCCTTTCCAGATCATAGTATAGATTTGTAATATGATTGTACCTGGCACCATTATAGATGAAGGTGCATCTGTGAGTATCATTTCCTCCACTGCTTGGAAAGCACTCAGTTCACTACCACTTGTGCCTGTTACCCAGAATATGTTGGATTTTAATAAAGGAACCAGTCAACCATTAGGGATCCTTCCTCAGTTTCCTATTACTTTGGGAGGAAAAATTGTTTATCTCAATGCGATGATAGTCCCAGGCCCTTTAGATTACAATTTACTTCTTGGGTGCGACTATGTTTATAACATGGGAGCTATTGTTTCAACACTCTTTCGAGTGATGTGTTTCCTGCATGAAGGACAAATTGTCATAGTTGACTAGCTTTCATTTCTCTGTCCAAATATGGCTTCCAGTCAACCATCTTCCCTAAATGGTCCTTTTGCCCCAATGTTATCTTCCCCGCCATGGGTCAATTATGTGGCAACTCATTCCATTATGGCATCGATGGACAATCAATTCCATGATTTTTTATATTATGTACTGGGGGCATTGGAACTAGATCTCTCTAATGATCCCTTCCAGAGCATTGTTCTCCCATCTGATGAGAACCTCTTGGAATTCATGACCTCTTATGGGTCATGAACAAGGAATATGAGGATAGTTCTTTTACTGTGTCAACCTCATTAAAAAATGAAACAGGTCTATGAGGACAGTTCCTTGTCTTGTGTCAATCTCATTAAAAAATGAAACAAGGAATATGAGGATAGTTCCTTGTCTTGTGTCAACCTCATTAAAAAATGAAACAAGGAATATGAGCATAGTTCCTTGTCTTCTATCAAGCTCATTAAAAAATGAAACAAGGAATATGAGGATAATTATTTTACTATGTCAACCTCATTAAAAAATTAAATAGGTCCCAAAGCATAGTTCCTTATCTTGTGTCAAGCTCGTTAAAAAAATGAAACAAGGAACCTGAGCAAACTTCCTTGTCTTGTGTTAAGCTAATTAAAAAATTAAACAAGGTCCCCTGGAGCAAAGTTCCAATTCAAGTCTTTGATTAGATATTGTAAAATCCCACTCGAGTCTTTCACTTGATCTCGTAAATGAACCTTGATTCCATCTACCTCATAGCCACGAGTAGTCTACTTAGGTGAATACAATGAAACTTAGCGGGCATGCACCTAGAATCGAGTCATCATGATGGGGGCATGTAAACTGAATCCAAGCATAGTTTTTCATTTCAAGTTTGTGTAAACATGAAACTAAATTCAAGAATAGTTTTTTGTTTCAAGCTTGTTATGAAACTAGCTCACAAAAATATAGAAAAGATAGATCAACGCCTTAGAAATAAGCCTCTTCAAGGGGGAAACCTCCTTTACATTACACAAATGAACAATTCTTGGATGATTCAAATGAAAAAACCTCCTTTCTATATATAGGAGTCTAAGGGGTCACAATATAAACAAGCAGACCTAACAATAATAATATAAAGGCACAAAAATAACAATAGATGGATTCTATGGGGCACAATAATAACAATATGGGGACAATAGGGGCACAACAATAACAATAAGGGATACAACAACAATAGTAATGGTGGAATCACTAGTATTATAGGGACCTAACATGCCCCTCTCCTTCAAAAAAGTGTTGTCCTCAACACTTGAGTACTTCTGGATGCTTTTGTATAAAATTCTCATCCTCCCATGTGGAATCTTCAACGGGTAAGTTCTTCCACTTGATGAGATATTCTGAAGTTGATTGATTTTGTAGCTGTCAAGTTATTGTTTCTTTGACTTCTTCGGGTTCCAATATGATTTTTCCTTCGTCATCAATTTCTAGAAATATTATTTGAACTAGAATCTTGTCACCTATAACCTTCTTTAAGCATGAAACATGGAAAATTAGGTGCACTCAGGAAGACGCAGGAAGCTCCAATTTGTATGCCATAGTACCTATCTTTTGCAACACCTTGTATGAACCATAATACTTTGGTGATAATTTATTATCCTTCTTAGCTTTCTTGAGGGACATTTGTTTATATGCTTGTAGCCGTAGGAATACCCAATCACCTACATCAAAACTTCTTTCGCTGCAATGTTGATCTGCTTGCTGTTTCATTCTATTTCGTGCTAAGGTGAGGTTATCCTTAAAGATTTGGAGAACTTGTTGTTGATGCTTGATGTGATCTTCCACTTCTTGAACCTTAGAATTTTCTCTTAAATATGATGTGATGGATGGTGGATGATATCCATAAAGTGCCATAAATGGGTTCATTTTTGTTGCAGTGTGGAAGGAAGTGTTATACCACCATTCAGCCAGAGGAAACCATTTGACCCATTGTGTCTGTTTATCAGATACAAAGCAATGAAGATATCCTTCCAAACATTTGTTTACTATCTCAATTTGCCCATCAGATTGAGGATGATAAGATGAGCTATGAGCTAGCTAAGTACCAAGACAAGAAAATAATTTTGTCCAAAAATTTCCAGTGAAAATGGGATCTTTGTCACTTACAATAATCTTTGGGTTTCCATGTAACTTTTTAATTGTTTCCATAAATGCAATAGAAACCGTACTTGCTTTAAATGGATGAGATAATGCAAAAAAGTGTGCATACTTGGTAAGTTTGCCAACTACCACCATGAGAACATTCTTTCCTTCGGACTTGGGTAAACCTATGATGAAATCCATTGAAACCTCCTCCCAATGTTGGCTTGGAATGGGTAAAGGTTGTAATAGTCCTGGGGTCTTAATTGTTTCAACTTTATTTTGTTGGTAAACCAAACATTCTACCACAAACTTTTGAATATATAATTTAAGGCCATCTCAAAAAAATCCTTCTAGACCCTGTGGTAGGCTTTTAGAAATCCTGAGTGCCCTCCTAAGGGAGAGGTGTGAAATTCCCTAAGAATCTTTTGTTTGAGTTGGGAATTCTTACATAGGTATAACCGATCCTTGTACCATAACGAATAATTTTTCCAGCTAAATGTATTAGATGTACTGGGATCTTGTTGTATCTTTTGAATGAGTGCCCACACTTCCTGATCATTCTTCCATTCATCCCTTGCTTCGTTTATCCAATTTGGTTAGATAATAGAAATGGCGCAAAGAAATACTTCCACATCCTCATCCTTTCTTGAGAGTGCATCTGCCACAACATTTTGCTTCCCTTTTTTGTAGATGATTTCGAAGTCATAATCCAACATCTTTGTGACCCATTTTTGTTGTTCTTCTGAAGATAATCTTTGCTCTAAAAAGTATTTAAGACAATCATGATTTGTTTTTACCTTGAAGTGTCTTCCCATTAGGTAGGGTCACCATTTCTTAAGTGCATGTAGTATTGCCAACATTTCCTTCTCATAAATAGCTTTGTGTAAATACTTTCCTTTGATTGGATGACTTTCAAAAGCAATGGGTCTTTCTTCTTGCATTAAAACAACACCAATTCCATTTCTTGAGGCATCACATTCCATAATAAAGGTTTTTGTGAAGTCCAGTGTAGCTAAGACTGGTGCTTGGCACATTGCCTCTTTAAGATGTTCAAAGGCCTTCATTGCTTTTGGAGTCCATGAAAATGCATCTTTCTTGAATAATATTGTTAGAGGTGCTGCTATTCTCCCATAATTCTTAACAAACTTGCAATAATACACTGTCAACCCGAAAAATCCTTGTAGATGTTTTATGGATGTGGGGATTTTCCATTCCTTAATGGTTTTAATTTTGCTAGGGTCTACCTTAACACCTTCATGAGATACAATATGACCCAGATATTCCACCTCTTGTACTCCAAAGAAACATTTGGAGATTTTTGCATAGAATTGTTTCTCCTCCAATAGTTTGAACACCATGTCAACATGTTGGACATGATCCTTCCAAGACTTGTAGATTGGTATATCATCAAAAAATACTAACACAAATTTTCTAAGGAAGGGGCTGAAAATGGAATTCATCAAACCTTGAAATGTATAAGGTGCATTAGTAAGACCAAAAGGCATGACCAAAAATTCATAATGACCCTCATGAGTTCTAAATGCTATTTTTGGAATGTCTTTAGTCTTCATTTTGATTTGATGATATCTTGAATGAAGATCCAACTTGGTGAAGTAAATTGATCCATGAAATTCATCCAATAATTCATCAATGACAGGAATGGGAAAATTATCTTTAATAGTGAGCTTGTTGAGTTTCCTATAATATGGACACATGTGCCATCATCCATCCTTCTTGTGAACCAATATTACTAGAGAAGGGAAAGAACTTTGACTAGGTTGAAATATACCAGCCTCTAGCATTTCTACAACCATACGTTCAATTTCACTCTTTTGGACATAGGGATATCTGTAAGGCTTGATGTTTAGAGGAACACTTCTTGGAATCAAATTAATAGCATGATTATGATCACGAATAGGTGGGAAGCCTTTCGGAGTCTCAAATACCTTGGAATGATTGTCCAAGACTTTTTGGAGATCTGGAGAAATGGATGATTTCGATGTGGGAACCTCTAGTGAACATAATTGTGCAATTATGCCTCGTTGTTCTTTCTTTAGAAGCTTTGTCATTCTGTTAGAGTTGATTATCTTTCCTGGTTTCCTTGCGATACCCCTTAATTCAACTTCCTTTCCTTCTGAATAGAATTTCATGAAAACTTCTTGAAAATTAAAAGCCATTGTACCCAAGGATTGTAGCCATTGGAGTCCTGGTACAACATCAGCGCCACCCATTGGAATGGAAAGAATTGAGCTATTCAAAACATATTATCCCATGGATAGCTTGATATTATGGCACTTTCCTGAGCAATTTATGGTTCCTCCACTTGCAACCATCACATGACACTCTGGTGCTGGATATAGGAAGCAATTCAATTCCTTGGCTATCTTACAATGAATAAAATTATGGGTACTTCCAGAATCAATCAACACTATTACCTTTTTCTTCTTGATATGCCCTTCTATCTTGATAGTTTGAGGAGTGGTAATTCTAGTGAATGCATTACAAGATACGGTCGGATTCATTTCTTCTTTTTCAAAGGTTTGTTCTTGGTGTATATCCTCTTATTTTGACATTTCTTGTTCCTTTTCTTCCTCCTCTTCACAATATATGCAAAATAATTTCTTCTCGACACACTTGTGATCTTTAGTGTATTTGCTATCACAACTGTAACAAAGCCTATTTTCTATTTTTTCTTCCAATTGTTATGGTGTCAAGCTTGTAAGTTGTAGATGGATAGGGGGAGTAACACTTCCATCTTTATGATTGTGAGTGGTAGGCTTCCTTGTTGCCATAATTTTTCTTTCCATTTTTCTTGCCAACCTGAATGCATTCTCCAATGAATCTAATTCCCAAAGGTGAGCCTCATGTTGGATGTTTTCTTTTAAATTCCCTATGAAAACATCAATCCTATGCTCCTCTAGAATATATTTTACCCTTATATTCAATTTTTGGAAGTCCTCAACGTGCTCCATCATTGAACCCTTTTGTTTGATATTTATCAATTGGCTAAAAAATGTGTTGCTTTTGTATCCTCATAATGTGCTATCATTTCATCCGTAAAAATAGCCCAAGTGACAATTTGTTCACGAGAGCAAAGCCATTGATACCATACAAACTTATTTGGTTCCAAATATAAAGTTTCAATGCATACCTTTTGTGTGTTTTGCACATTATGGAGATCGAAAAATTGCTCCGTTTGTAGTATCCATGTTCCAAGATCCTTGCCATCAAACTTCCTCATATCGATCTTTGGAACATGGTGGTTCTTCAATCCAATGTTAGTGTCTATGAAATCATGATTAATGTTTATTTTGTTCTCATCATGAGTTTCCTTTACTACCCTTTCGCCATTAGCAAGAATTTCTTGTAGAAACTTTGTCAAATCTGTCTTCAAATCTATCTTCAAATCTTCCATGCCTGTCTTCAAATCTTCCATGCTTGTCTTCAAATCTGTCTTCAAATTGTCCATCTTAGCTTCCATGCCTTCCATCTTAGCTTCCACGCCATTCATCTTAGCTTCTACGCCTTTCTTTAAATCATCCATCTTAGCTTCCATGCCTTTCTTTAAACCATCCATCTTAGCTTCTACATCTTTCTTTAAACCATCCATCTTAGATTCTAGTACTTTTTGTGCGAGTGACATTTGTTGCACTTGGTCTTGTAATTTTGATATATCATGTTGCATTTCTTCCTCTTCTTCATGAGTCATGCTAGAGCTTTCAGGTTGCTTACTAGGTGTTTCCATTTTCTTTCTTCGGGGCATCAATTACCGATAATAATGCTTCACTATGCCCTTTGAATACCTTCAAACTAATTTTTCAAACCAAGCTTAGGCAAAAAAATAAAAATAAAAACTACACACCTTTTCTTTTACTTTGTAGGAGCTTGATATTGAATCTGATGTATTTATGTAATTTTAGATCTCCAAGGTCCGAAATTTCTTCCCGCAGTAACCCTCTGAGTAATATTTCTAACTCTACAAGTCTGATCAAGATTAGATTCTCCAATGAAGAGTTATGCCAAATCTCCCACGATGACTTGAGTATAGACTTGTTTAGTAGAGTGAACTTGTACGATGTGCTGCGGGTCACTGTTTCAACCTTAGGATCTGAAAATGGTACCCAAAAAACTACAGTTCATCCTCTTTCTGTAACTTCTTACTAAAGCTCAATATAATGCTCAAAGAAAATGTTATGACGATTTTCCTAAGGTGACCTTTTTGGAATGTAAATTAGGGGTCTTCAAAAACACTAACTTCCCCACATTATATCTCTGAAAATATAGTGAGACATGATATGAAATTCGGAACCACAGTTCAGACCGATTTCTTCTCAAATGGTTTTTTTTTTAGCTTCTGAAACTTTGTATCGAAAGCGGTTTAGTGAAAATTCTACGATGACCTTTTTTAGATGAAATTATGGGGTTTGAAAAATCCCTAACTTACTCAGATCATATCTCCAAAAATATAGCGAGAAAGATATGAAATTCGGACTTGAGGTTTAGCGTGATTTCTTCTCAAATGGTTTTTTTTTAGCTTCTGAAATGTCACATAAACAAAGTTATAGTGAAAATTCCACAATGACCTGTTTGGAGTAGTGAAACCCTAGAATCCAAAGCTCTGATACCAAATGTTATGAAACAAGCTCACAAAAAGATAGAAAAGATAGATCAACACCTTAAAAATAAGCCTCTTCGAGGGGGCAACCTCCTTTAAATTACACAAATGAATAATTCTTGGATGATTCAAATGACAAAACCTCCTTTCTATATATAGGAGTCTAAGGGGTCACAATATAACCAATCTGACCTAACAATAATAATATAAAGGCACAAAAATAACAATAGAGGGATTCTATGGGGCACAATAATAACAATATGGAGACAATAGGGGCACAACAATAACAATAAGAGATACAATGACAATAGTAATGGGGGAGTCACTAGTATTATAGGGACCTAACAAAGCTTGTGTAAACATGAAACTGAATCCAAGCATAGTTCCCTATGGTTCAAGCTTGTGTAAAAATGAACCCATCTCCATTTTAACCCTTGTGATTTCCATTTTATCAGCCTCTTCCATCAGATGAACCTTGGTTTTTCTCCTTCCATCATCATTATTTGCTTGGCCGATCATACACTTTCACTTTGTTGTTTACCCTTTTTTGAGGAACAATTGCAATGAGTGGTCTTGTTAGCCATCCTCTTCACATAAATCCACATGTTTTGAGGAGTTCCAACATCATTGGAACCGATTGCTATCCTAGACACCACTCGTTCCTCTAATTGGAGTCCTCTTTAAGCTCTTTTCAAACTCCCTAAATACAAAAATATTGTCGAGCACTTGTCCTTTTCAACTCGTTAACTGATTGGGAACAACATCTTCTCACTATAAGTTTAACCCTTTTCCAGACTGAGATAGATTATTTACGAAAAAGGAACACGTTGATCGAACATGGTCAATAGGTTCTCTCTTGTATTGTTTCACTCTTTTTCAGACTTGAGAGACAAATCTACGAAAAAAACTTGTGGAGTTTTCTTTTTGTCCCTTTTCAAACTCTCTAAACATGAAAGGGACCGAGTTATCATTTTTGTTAAACTCGTTAAAACATCAAATAGCGACAAAATTGTCCATCATGACTCATTAAAACATCACATAGCGATGGATTCACCTGAAGGGTGGAATTATACAACAAGCATATGTTATCCTTGTCAAGCTTGATAAAAATAAAGAGGTATTGGTCAGCAATGTCTGGGGAAAATGGGAAAAGGGGTAAACCACTTTATGGTAGCAGGTCGCTCTTTAACATGACACTTTCACTTCATCACTGTGACTATTTGGGTTGGATTATCTGCTTGGCGGTTATCATACCTATGGTCTATCACACCATCCATCACTCTTGTTTTGGGTCAATGCTGCCAATTCATTCAGACTATATGGGTTGGGTTATCTGCTTGATGGTCATCATACCTTGGTCTATCACACCATCCATTACTTTGGTTTTGGGTCAATGCTACCAATTCATTTAGTGTCGTTGACATGTTCAAGAGAAGTCACTCAATTTAAAATTCATCCTTTGCAATACTCATAAACCTTCATTTTCATAACGCCATTCAGTCAAATTCCATCTCCAAAAATCATTACACTCGTTTCGTGTCATTGATGTGGGATACATCAAGGCCCTCCTGCAACGAGTCGCTTCTTGTCGACATCAGAACATTATCCAAGAAGTTGACTTAGAAACACCCTTCCAGTACCTTGAGGCTTGCATACATCAATGGTAGGTTTCTCGCTTCTGGCGATAGGTTGACATCACTGGCGTTTGACTGAAAGACTTTGTATGGTGTTTGACATCAAAACATCCATTCACACCATGTAGAATGTACTGCAGTACCTTGAGGATCATTATCATTATCGGTGATTTCTCTCGCATTTGTTAATAGCTTACATCATTAGCTGGTAATCAGACGGTGTCTTCCCATGTTCGACTTCAGATCACATATTCACATGGTTAGACTCGTACTTGAGCAAATGATTGAATGAGATAGAAGACCTTGGATCTAGTTTCATCCATCTGGGCTGCGATTTTAGGAAAGTACCAAATCATCCGTACAATGGCTTTACATTGATGGTCATCTGATCATGGGTCTATATCTGTAGACGATTGTCTATGTAATTATAATGAAAGTTTATATGTTGAGCATGGGTATGCCTTCCCTTAGCGATTCATGAGAAAAAATCAAAATATCATGATATTATGTATTGTAATCGATCCAGGTCACCAACCACTTCGGAACATCCTCATCACATTGTAAAGCATATCAATCGATATTGTTATTTTCAACTTCACGCTTTAGGGGGCAGTTGTTACAGATCCATTTGGGCACATCACTTCCATCATTCAGATCAGTACCATTAGGGCTCATTAAACCCTAATTCAGTTGATACATGCCCTAGACAAGTCACCTCTTTGAATGCCTCCTTCCCTAAGAGTTCTTTGACCTGAAACTCTATAGAATTGCCTCCTTAAGGGACCAACATAGCCTCAGACAGGGTTAAGTGCTCTTTAGTGTAGGTAGGCTCGTGTCAGGATGCTCTGGATAGCACCTACACCCACTTTGACCTGCACTGGGAAAGATTGAGTGAAATCCACATACGGTTCTGGGAATATTCTTATCTTTTGGAGTCATCTAGAAGATTCCCACACTTATAATCTCCTATGAGATCGAAAATGGATGAGGAATGGGTTAATTTACCTCCTATCCTCTCATCCCTTCCTCCATGGAAACTAACTCTAAGTTTGGAAGGCCATTCAATACCCTCATTTATGATAAAACTTCCTCCTTTGGCCTATAAATTGAGCACTCATCTAGGTGATCAGGGGCTAGAATTTGAGAATTTGTAAGGGGATACTATTGGAGTGACAATTGAGATTGTAAGTGAAGTGTTATGTTGCCGGAGTGCTGTGCTATTGATGTGATGTTGGTTGGAACCTAAGCTAGAAGAGTGACAATGGATTGGACTTCATGGTTGTAATTTTTCCTTCTACTCAATAAAGCATTTTACACCCTTTCTCCATATGCTTATCTTGGTATATGATGTTTATATGTGTGAATGTATCTGACTCCATTTACTTGTATTTGATAGATATCTTGCTTTGATTGGTTCTCTGTCTTCATTTTATGCTTGTAGGTACTTTTGGAGTGAGTTAAGTTTGAGAAGGAGTGACGGGAGTCAAACAAAGGAGACAAAAGGAAAGCAAAAGAACAAGTAGGTCCTTTGATCCCTTTGTCTTATTTATAATTTACAGAAAAAGGATAAGTTCTTTAAATATATTGTTCTAGGTATAGCTACCTACCTAGGGAATTAGTATTTATCCGTAGATACCAAATTCCTCATAACAACCATGAAGAATTTTCCTGTCTCCTAGTCTCTAAACTTACTGTATATCCTACCATATAATGGTGAAGGATTCCTAGGCCTAATCAAGGCTCCACCATCTAGGCTTTACGGTATATCCTACCATTGATTGGTCAAGGATTCCTAGGCCTGATCGAGGGCACAAAACTCTAAGATTTACTGTATATCCCTCCATTCACCGATCAAGGAATTATAGGCTTACCATGGCACACAAAATCTAGATTTAACGCAATCCTAGTCTAGTTCATGGATTCCTAGGCCTTGTGTTCTTTCTTTCAAAGACCATCTCACCCAGTTTTTGAAACCATATGTATATCCATCTCAACCAAATACTAGAGAACTGATCACACCATGGCTATCTGGAAATGGCAAGGCAACGCTGAAGAACACTATCACACCTAGAAAAACCCATGCCAATGATAGAAAGGTAGCTAAATACACTCATGCATGTACCATGCATGCCAAATCTAGCAAGGAAATCACACATGCAAATCGATACCTACAAATATTCATGTTGTAGCTACTTGATCCTACTCTTCCTTTCTTGATCTTTGCTTCCTATTTTCCTTCTCTACTTTCCTTGATCCAAAGCTCAAATTTTCCAAGAAAACTATAAGTGTCCAAGAGTGTGAGAGAGAGAGAATAGAGAGAGCTCCAAATCTGAACTAAAAAAAGGTACCAAATGATCCTTACAAGCCTTTTTATTAATGAGGCCTCTATTTTCTTTAATTTTCCATTAATTTCCTTCATTTTCCTCCTCACGTGAAACCTGTAACCTTTCACCTTCCTTTTCTCCTAATTTCCATAATTTTCATAAATAAAATGCCAATTAATGCCTCATGCCTTTGCAAAGCCTTTTTCATTGTATTTTCCAATTTCCTTAGCCATAATAAACAAAATGAACACCCACACTAGGATATTTTCCCCAACATTCACCTTGGAATACATGTCCCATGACCTTGGTTATTATTTTTCCTTTATTAACTTTATTACATGGAATTTTTTATCATGATTGTTATGCTTACAGAGGCCTGAGACTTTTTACCCATGTATTTGGAGTCATTTAATGATTCATTTTCAATGATGACTCTGATCACACGCAAGTCCTTTTCAACTGTGACTGCTTCTTCATAGTTTTCCGCAAGAGTCACTTTTCCACTTCTCTTCACAAACTGCACCATGCTTGTAGGTAAGGAAGAAGTATAATAATCGATAGTGATGGATTCATGATGTTTCATATCTGTAGGAAATATATTCAATATATGATTAAAAATATGTTTGAAATGTTTCACTTTATCTTTATGCTCCATCTTAATAATGGCCAACTCTCTTAATAACATGGCAGGGGTTTTTTCATCAACAAAATTTTCAAGAAACAACTTCTTAAACCCCTTCCAATTTTGGATTTATTTCAAAGGAAGGTTGTGATACCATACAACTATTATGCCATCAAAGGTACATGGAAAAAATCTACATGCAACATCATCGTAACGTACCTCAAGAATTTGCAGATGCAGGTAAAAGTTGTCCAAGTGGTCCTCCGCCTTCACTACTTTGTCAAGGTCATACTTTGTTAACAATGTCTTCAGGTGCCTCAACGTCTTGTGTAACACACCCGACAGTGCAAGTGGATCCCGAGTCATCCAATCTAGATCTTAGTCTGCCATATCTTCGTTTCTGTGCTCATTCTCTTCATTAGATTTTGATGGATCTTCCTCTTCTTCTCCGAAACCTGATGGATCTTCTTCTTCTTCTTCACCACCTAACTTGCAAAAAGTATCATCTGAGAGTATGACATTGTCTATGTTAGATCCTTTAAAATATGGAGGATGATCTAGTTTTTTTTTTCTTTTTGTAGTCTTTGCTAGTTCTTCAAGGGTGGCGAGAACTAGATCTTTGATTATCAAAACCACTATCCTGATAGGAGTGGTCACGTTATTATTTGGAAAATAAATCAGATTGTGTACTTCAGGAATCAATCTAATAGCCTTTAGAAACTTACGGGTTAGAGGTTGGATCACCCAGATGTGCTCGTAAGAGATTTCACAAGTTATTTCAAGGTTCGAGCTGAGAAGATCCGCCAAGTTCAGGAATATGAGTAGGGGAGGTGATGGGAATATTTTTTCCTTGACCAGAAGATGATGGTGAGCGTGGGTGAGGTTATCAGTGATAAAAATATGGCTTGCATCCTTCTAGCACCAAAAATGTTGATGGTACTGGACCTGCCAACATTTAAGGGGGTCTCCTCGATATGTGGTACCAATTATACCTCACACCATTTGGGATAGGAGCCCCATTTGAAATATGGCCCGATTGTCAGTTTCTTAAATATTTTCCTTGGATCTAACTATCATCAAGAGAGAGGAGTGCAAATGTGCCTTCGAAAAGCAAGTAAGTGTGCTTGGTGAGTGTTCGGTTGTAGGTGTGTTAAGGTTCTTCTACTGGGAAGGGAAAGCAAAAGTGAACCTCTAAGAGAGAGGTAATCGTACATCCCTAATAGAGACACACATGAACAAAAAGGTCTACCAAACATCCAGTGGATAGTCCATAAAGATGCGAAGGTAAATTCAACCAATACAAAACATTCTCAATATGATAACACAAAAATAACTGAAATAGTTCAACTACTTTAGTATAGGTCGAAAAACAAATATGAAGCATAAACATTCACATAAAAGTATTACAAACATTCATAATCCATGAATGAAGAATGTGTTGGCCATCAAGCTTCATATATTAAGTAAAAGTCCCAAGACACATGTATACATCAAACACCACTAGCTCTAATAGTGGGGCATTAGAACCACCACTTTATCCTTAAAAGAAATAGCTTGTCTCTCTATTGCCTTGCGGGAGGAGCCAAGGTGAAAAGTCCTTCTCTCATATAGTGAGGTTGTATATATAACCAATGGGGTGATGTTTCACCTTCCTTGGGACTCTTTGACTACCCTCATGATTGTTTGAATTCCTATGACTTTTCAACTTTACATTACTCGTCATCTTTTGTACATGTCCTTTGGACTTCCACTTTACAATACATTTTCTAATAGTAAATTACATAATCCACAATAACGATGTGGCATATGACGACTTATGACATGACATGACATGGCACTACTGACATTGACTTCTTGATGACATGGCAATGTTAAGCCATTCTTGTTGCTCCTTTCTATGTGTCTTCTTGGAAATTCTCTTCTATCCATGTCCATATGGATTAGAGGTAAGGAGTCTTCGGTGATATTAGGTCTTGAGTTTCTGTCACAAACTAGTGTCCCTTTTATTTATCTTTATTGATCATCTTGCATAATCAGCTACAAAGATGTATTCCAACATGTTCCCTTCTCCATCTCCTTCTTCATCATCTTGTCATGGACTAATAGAGAACCTACATCTGCAATTCACTCATGACAAGATGGAATCATTCTGATAAAGCCCTAGTCTAAGATGTTGCATGTTGATCCACTAACTGAGATGGAACTGGGTGGAAGGTTGTGGGAGAGGCTTAGGGACTATGCAATTATGTAGCCCAAGAAGTCAAGGGTGTTGAGCCTTAAGACTGTGCAATGTGCAGTTGAGGAAGACAATTGTGTAGTTTGGGATCTCAGTGAGCCGGGCTGAAGGGTTGAGCATTGATTCAGGCTATTGCATAGTTCTAGAAGGTAGATCAGACCTTGTTGAGAAATGGAAACAAGAAATTCAAATTTCATTTGTCCTTGAATTAAACTAAGAATTAAAATCGAATTCTATTCTCATAGAAACTTGTAAATAGTTAATTAAGCTTAATTAACTTAATTAGCTTAGGGATTTCAAGTTGGAAATATTTATGTAGTCATCTATATTTTCTTCCTAAATTTTATGGGTTAAGGATGAGTTTATTTGAGTTGTAATTAGATAACTCAGTTTGACTGAGTTATAGACAGTTAAACTAGTTCTAGTTGTTTGTGGAACTAGTAGAGGATTAGTAGTGAGTTGGTGCATTGGTGCATCCTTAGGTGCTACTCTAGCTAAATAAATATTCCCTCATGAGAAACTCATGCATGTCAGTTTAGAGAAAGACCCAGCTGAGACTAGAGTGCAGGGACAATGTACTATCAGTTGTAGAATGATCCAAGTTGTACATATCATGCATGCAATCAGAAGAGTACCTAGATTTGGATTGTGTAGTTATGGAGGAAGGATTTCCCAATTAAATATGGGTTGATCCTCACGGGAATTGCACAAGGAAATAGGGGCTTGGTAGGCAACAAAATTGGCTAAGTGCTGGCTAGAGTGAGCTTGTGAGGCAGTGAGTTGATCATACTTGTGTAGGAATTGTTCTAGTGAGAACAAGCTTTGTATTATCAATCAGATTTCTGATCAATGCAATAGATAGTTAGGGTTTTGAGTAGGGGATTTAGACAAAGAAATTATTGTGCTATGTTCCATTGATTATCTTCCTCTTGTTGATTATTGCTTTCATTGATCTATTGGTTTTTGCGGTTTAAAGATTAGAGTAGATTATTGTCTTTTGTTTTAGCAAATTAAATGAGTTGTGAATCTACAGGAAAATATATATGGTATCAAAGTTAAATATAGTATACTAAAGGAGATTACGAAGTTTTGAGTTTGAGGTTATAGGTGAAATTCGAATTTTCAATAAATACTTCACGATCGATAGATGGCCTTTTACGGTTTGTGGCTCGAGTATGCCTTGGAAGGAAACTCGAATTATATAGCCTAGAAGGAAAGGATGGAGGCCATTTTGCAAGATAATGGCTTGAAGGAATTCATTGATCAAGAAATTCCTAAGCCACCAACATCGGATGTAAAAGATCTGGCCAAATGGAAGAAGTGTGCGGCGAAGGTGAGGAGGATAATCTTTGAGGGAGTTTGAGACCACATTGTCTTGATTCTCCATGAGAAGGAAACTACATATGATATGTGCAAAGCATTGACATAACTTTTGCATAACAATAGTTACCATAGGAAGTTGGCACTGAAAGATAAAATTCGAAAAATCAAGATGGAGAAAGGCCTAACCATTCCAAAATACTTGACCAAGTTCACGAATTGTCATGATGAACTTGGAAGTGTTGGAATAACCTTTTCCGAGGATGATATGGTGAGCCTATCTCTCATAGGCCTTCCTACTATTTGGAATAGCTATCAGGACTCTATGAATGGAAGGGAGAATTTGCCATATTGGTAATGAATGTGGTTGGATTTGATGCGGGAGGATATTAGAAGGAACACCAGAGATGGTTCCTCATCTAAGACTGATGATGAGGAAAATTGTTCCTTAGTAGGTAAAGGAAGGAATGGGAAAGGGAAGGCATCTCATTCCAAATCAAATTATTTCCATGGAGGTAAGAAGAAATACATGTCGAAATTTAATTTCTTTCATTATCATTAGCTGGGACACTTTACCACAAATCATCCACTTTAGAAGTCCTCAGGAGGAACGGCAGGTGAGGCTTTAGCCTCTCAATTCGAATTGGAAATTACTCTCATTGCATGCATGGTGTCATCAATGATGGGCAGTGTATGGTACCTTGACATTGGAGCTTCATTCCACATTACTGGTGATGAGGAGTTGTTCAGTGATCTGGAGGAGAAGGATCTCCAGATGCATATCGAGATGGGTGGCGATGAGAGGTATAGTGCTATAGGATTGGGTACAGTTACTTTTCAGAGGGAGCATGGAGTTCCTCTTAGCTTGAGGGATGTTATGTGTTTCCCCGGGTTGAAGAAGAACTTAGTATCGGTAGCCATGTTGGAGGACAGAGGCTATGATGTGGTCTTTAGAAAAGGAAAGTTGTTCCTTAGACACATAGCCACGGGTCAGGTAATGAAGATAGGGATTCAAGTTAAGAATATTTATAAGTTGGAGGTAGAGGATTGTGCTGCCTTGAGCACGAAAGAAGAGATGGTGCAGAGATAAGATGTTGGTGAGTTGTGGCACATACGATTGGGTCATTTGCATCATGGGGCTTTGAAAAACATGCAAAAGATCTCTACTGGTCTTCCCAAATGTACTATAGAGAAAGTTGATACATGCAAGGTGTGTACTTTGGGAAAATACACCAAGGCTTCCTTTCACGACAAAGACAGTCGAGCAGAAGCTATTCTAGAGTGAGTCAATTCAGATGTGTGTGGACTATTCTCAACATCATCCATGACCAAACACAAGTATTATGTTATATTTGTTTATGACTTTTCTCGTAGATTCTGGATATTTTTCATGCAAAAGAAGGATCAAATGTTCATAAAGTTTTGTGAATTTAAAGCATTGGTTGAGAAAGCGTCGAGTAAGAAGGTTAAATATTTGAGGAGTGATAACAGTGGTCAGTACGTCTCAAATGAGTTTAAGAACTTTTGCGTGGAAGAAGGGATTAAATAGGAGTTGACGACACCCCATAACCCACAACAGAATGGGGTGGCTGAGAGGAAGAACAGAAGCATTGTAGGGGTAGCATAGGTGATGTTGCATGATTAGGGCTTACCACTACACTTGTGGGTTGAGGCATGAAGCAAAGTGGTCTATTTGCAGAATAGAAGCCTACATCAGATCCTTGGGATTAAGACACCAGAGGAGGCTTTCTCTGGTAAGAGGCTAGATCTTGGTCACTTCAGGATTTTTGGGTCATCCGTATATTTCCATGTGAACAAATATGCACAAAAGAAACTTCAGCTGACAGTAGAGTTGGGGATATGATCTGAAAATGAGATCTTAGATTAATATTAAGGTATTACAGACTCGTGTGTAGTAATGCCTATATTACTTAGTGCAACAGATCAAAAATATTGCGAATAATATAGACAATGAGTAGTTAGAGAAACATAATAGACAAACACACATCAACATAGCAAATAATCAAGGAGTTCACCCAAAACTCTTAGGTTACGTCTCCTCGTCTAGCTTTCAGTGGTGACCGCTCTATTATGTCTTCCAGAGCAGATTTTTTACAAGTGTGAGCTCCAATCAAGTCTCAACACAACAGGAATAAACAACAGGGTTTTACTTGAATCCCTCAAGTCTTTCTGAGTATATAGACTCTCCCTCTCTCTCTATGTCTTCTGTTTTCTCTCTATCTCAGCACTGCCTGCCCTGTCTCTCACACTGAGTGGCTTTTAAGCCTATCGGTGCTTGTCTATTCGATTTCCCTTTCGGTTCTCTAGCTCCTGGCCTCTGTCCATTCAAATCCCCTCTGAGTGTTAAACAATCATTATGAACTGCCTTCAAGTATGGTGGCCACCTGTTTTGCAATAGAAAGGAACACTAGCACGTTGAAATCCCAAAAATATCGTTTCTCTGTTTACATAGAGAAATACATAGAAAACGCTAAAAAATCTGCCTAAACACCTCTTATTGGACTTCAAATAATATCAAATCCACCCTAAAACTCCATCAGGTCCACCTTTATATCGTTATCGCAAGTTGCAAGTCGTAGGCCACGATTTTCCTTTGTATTTGGGTTTATAACGGAAAATCCCAAATACACAGGAAAACCAGACAAATGGCTTCATATCGGACTTTAAAATATATGTATTTTTATCAATAAACTCCATCAGGTCCAGCTATATCACATATCACATATCCTCCCTATTCTCCAATCACCGATTGCACAGATCGGCCTTATCGGCTATCATCTTATCTCTATCACATGGTCGCTGGTCTCTTGGCATCACCATTTACATAGTTGTGATGCGATATATCGCAATCGCATATCACCAAACCTTCAGGCCGCGGGTTAAGTCCTTCCCTTGTGTATATTAGCGGTGCAATAGTGTGAATAAACCTGGACCATTGATTTGCATGCTTTATCAACGACCCTCATTTAATCGCGCTGATCACTATCACGATTTCCATAAGGCCGCCTCCAATAGACTTTGCCTATTACCTTCGATTCCAATATGCCGATTAGATCTAGACCATTGATCGGCTAGATCCGATGGCTCCTGTGCAATGTTGCTTAAGCCTCCGATTAACTCTGTTTTTTCCATTTCTCCATGTTTTTCTCGTGCGATAGTGTTTTCCGCCATTTGTGAAGGTTTTTCCTTTTCGATAGTGTTTAAGTATATAAAGACTTAGAGGGTTTTAGGATCCATTTTGGATCATGCCTTCCCACTGAAAAGCTTTTGGACCACCAAAAGTTGGTTTTTAGGCATCAATCAAGTGAGGATATAGCTTCCTCACTTGCTCAATTTCTATCCATCGTGCACTGCTTGGTTTTGAACCTTTGAGTTTGATTCTTAGGTACTCAACATCCCCTTTGCGCATAGTTCTCACCTTCCTGTCCAGAACTGTGTCTTCCTGCAACTCATTGAGATATTCAGGCAACAGATCATCAATAGAAGGCAACTGACTTTGCTCTTCGGGATCTTCAATCAATGAAGGTTCATACAATCTCAAGTATTTTGCATTAACGATTGAATAGATATGCATATAAGCTAGCAACTCAAGGTAAAAAGAGTTTTCACCAATTTTCTCAAGTATTTTGAAAGGCCCATACCTTATTGGTTTTAGCTTTTTACCTTCACCTTGCATTCTATATTTGATGATGTACAACTAGATTTAATCACCAACTTGGAAACTATGCTCAATTCGATGCTTGTCATGCCTTGCCTTGTGCTTGGCCTGGCTTCTTTCCACCTATTCCTGCACTGCCTAGTGAATTTCTTGGATATGTTCAATGAACTTGGTTGCTTTGTCCACATCACTGTGTCCATCAACTGTTATGTCTTTACCAAAGACAAAATCCAAGGGAGACTTCGGTATAAAACCAAAACAAGTCTCTAAAGGAGATCTCTGAGTAGAAAAGTGCTTGGCACGATTGTAAGAATGTTGCACATAACACAAATTCTCATCTGAAAATTTGGGATGCTTACTGTAATAGCCTCTGAGAAACTGGATCATTGTCCTGTTGACCACCTCTATTTGACCATCTGTTTGTGGATGAAAGGCTGTGCTCTTCTTCAATATGGTGTCCATCAACTCCCATAGACTCGACCAAAATTTTCCAACAAATCAGGAATCTCGATCAGATATAATAGAAGTGGGTAACCCAAAATGAACCCATACATGCTGAAAGAACAACTTTTCTTTTTGTTCAGCTGTGACCTGCTTGTTACAAGGTATCAAAATACACATTTTTCTGAACCTATCCACAACAACATACAAATAATCATGACCTTTTCTAGATTTTGGCAATCCCCCAACAAAGTCCATGGAAAAAATTTCCCAAGGATGAGAAGGAACTGGAAGTGGAGTGTACAAGCCTAATTTTCTATTACTGGGCTTTCTTGTAGCACACATAGTACACCCTTTAATATATCTAGAAACTGTTTCATGCATTGTTGGCCAATAACAGAACCTTTGCAACTGTGCAACTATTTTACTTACACCAAAATGACCTGATATGAGAGAAGTATGTGCTTATCAGATTATGTTAACTCTTTTAGTTTGTGGAATGCATAACTTTCCCAAATGATATAAGAGTTGGTCCTTAACATAATAATACAATTCTTATACTTGCTTTCCATGACTTAAAGTTGCATATACATCTTTAAAATCTACATCTTGAGCATATTGTTCAATGTAACTTTCATGCATTATTGACTTATGCTTAAGTATAGTAGATGCATTTATGATTGGTCTTGATAGCATATCTACAACCTTATTGTGTATGTGCTTCTTATATCTGATGACAAGATGAAATTGTTGTAGGAAACCCATCCACCTATAATGTCTTGATTGCTGCAATTTAGTTTGTGAGTGCAAATATTGAAGTGGTTGATGATCGGTATGTATGATTGTTTCTTTGCCCATTAGGTAATGTTTCCACTTTTTCACACTCTCTACTAATGCATAAAATTATTTATCATATGTGGGATAATTAACTACTGCAGAATTAAATGTATTAGAATGATAGCATATGGGTTTACCGTGTTGCATCAACACTGCTCCCATGGCATAGTCACTGGCATCTGTTTCAATCTCAAATGGACATTGAAGATCTAGTAGTGCTAGTACTGGTGCTGTACTAATTTTTTCTTTTAAGGTGTCGAAGGCTTTCTGCTGTTTGCCTCCCCACTGAAACACCTTGTTCAATCTTGTTAAAGCATGTAAGGGAGCTACAATCAAAGAAAAGTTAGCAATAAACTTTCTCCAATATTGTGTTGCTCCTAGGAAACTCCTAACTTCTGTAGCAGATTTGGGTTTAGGCCAGTTCACAATGACTTCGACCTTAGGGGGATCTATCTTCAATCTACCACCCCCTACAATATGACCCAAATAATTTAAAGATGTTTTGCCAAATTCACATTTTGACAACTTCACATAGAGATTTTCTCTTTTTAAAACATCTAAAGTCTGCTTTACATGCTTCAAATGGTCTTCCCATGTTTTACTGAAAACAAGAATGTCATCTAAATATACAATTACAAAATCATCAATAAAAGGTCTGAGTACATCATTCATAACTCTCATGAAAGTGGCAGGAGCATTGGCTAAGCCAAAAGGCATAACCAGCCATTCATATAGCCCTTTCTTTGTCTTGAAAGCAGTCTTCCATGCATCTTACTCTACAACTCTGACCTAATGATAACCACTATGCAAGTCTAACTTGGAAAAGTAAAATACTTCTTTCAACTGATCTAATAGATCATCAATATGAGGAACAGGATAACGATTCTTGATCGTTATTTATTCAGTGCTCTGTAATCAATGCACATCCTCCACGAACCATCTTTCTTTCTCACTAGTACAATTGGAGATCCACATGGTGATGTGCTTGGTCTTATGAACCCTTTATCGAGCAGCTCCTATACATTGTCTTGTTACTTGTAGCTTTGCTTTATCACATACCCAACCTAATGGATATGGCTCCTTGTGAGGTGGCGTTAGTAATCCCAACTTCTTTACAATTGTTTCAGAAATCAAGTTTACTTGTGATCCACTATCAAATAAAATATCAATCTTTTGGTGCTTGGAAATGAATCTAATATGAAAAAGCTCATGTCTTTTCCTCTCATTATTTTCATTATCAATAGATTGTGAAAAATTACTTGTGGATGCTTCAGAATTTTTACCTTTTATTCCTGTGGCTGTGACTGTTGTTTCATCACCTGAGTCTCACCCCAAGTCTTTCTGAACAGCAGCAAGATTATTTTTCTTCTTATCACCGAACTTCTTAGGTTTGAGCTCCGGATGGAAAGATGAGCAGTGTGCATCATTGTGTCCATCCTTCTTACAATGAGTGTAGGAAGGTTTGTCCTTCTGTACAACATTTGTCTTCCTCTCCTTCCATTTCAGCTTCTTCTTTTCCTTGTTCTTGCTTGCAGAGTGTTTAGATGATCCCCCAACCTCTGGGTTCACATTCTTGCCTCTAGCTTCTAGATGTGTAGCCTGAACTGATACATCATCTAGGCTAGTGGGATTAAACATGAGAATGGTGTGCTTCAAATAGCTATGCAGACCACCTATATACTTCAACAAAGTTTTAGGTGAGTCTAGAGATATGCCTAGAGTTAAAGCTCTTTTTCTAAATTCCTGGGTATAACTTTGTACACTTTGACCCTTTAATTGGCGAAGAGTTTGCCAACTCATCATTGCTTGCTGCATATAAGCTAGAGGATAGAATTGTTTTTTGATGGTAGAAACAAATTCATTCCAGGTAGAAATAATTTTACCATGTCTCTTCAGATCAGCTTGTGTCTTTCCTTCCCACCACACTAGGGTAGTTCCTCCAAGTCGAAGGTTAGCCAACTGAATCTTTCTCCTTTCTGAATGAATGTTCTACACCCTAAAATATACATCAATCTGTCTTATCCAGTTATCTAGCTTTTCTACATTTAGTTCTCCATGATAAATTGACAAATCAAATTTCACATCTAATTTAATCAAAGAAGTTTTCTTCTTTTTCTTATCAGGGCTAGGAGATGAGGATGATGAAGGTGATGATGGAGGAGGCATTTCCCCTTTCCCTTTTCCCTCTGGAGGGGCAACTAGAGAAGGTTTCTTTGCTCCTTTGTCTTGTTTGGGTGTTGAAGTGCTTTCACCTTGACCCTTCTTAAATTCTCAATACATCTCTTCCACCATGGCTCGCATGGCCATAAAACTGTCCATGAACTGAGATTTTGATTCCAATGGATCTTATTTTTCCATTCTCCTCTGAGGATAGACTCTTCCAATCTCTAGATTAGCCTCAACAAGTTCTCCTTCTCCTAGTTTGAGCTTTGACCTAGTTAGCATTCAAAATCTAGCACAAGCTTGTGTAACCTTAACAAAACCAAAACCAAAAGCTTTGATACCACTTGATCTGAAAATGAAATCTTAGATTAATATTAAGGTATTGTAGACTCGTGTGTAGTAATGCCTATATTACGTAGTGCAACCGATCGAAAAGATTGAAAATAATATAGATAATGAGCAGTCAGAGAAACATAATAGACAAACACACATCAACATAACAAATAATCAAGGAGTTCACCCAAAACTCTTGGGCTACGTCTCCTGGTCCAGCTTTTAGTGGTGACCTCTCTATTATGTCTTCAAGTGCAGAGTTTTTACAAGTGTGAGCTCAAATTGAGTCTCAACAGAACAGGAATAAACAACATGGTTTTACTTGAATCCCTCAAGTCTTTTTGAGTACACAGACTCTCCCTCTCACTCTCTGTCTTTTGTTTTCTCTCTGTCTCAGCACTGCCTACCCTGTCTCTCACACTGAGTGGCTTTTAAGCCTATCAACACTTGTCTGTTTGTTTTCCCTTTCGACTCTCTGGCTCCCGGCCTCTATCCATTCAAATCCCCTTTGAGTGTTAAACAATCATTGTGAAATGCCTTCAGGTATGGTGGCCACCTATTTTGCAATGGAAAGGACCACTGGCACATTGAAATCCCAAAAATATCGTTTCTCTGTTTACACAGAGAAATACACAAAAAACACTGAAAAATCTGCCTAAATGCCTCTTATTGGACTTCAAATAATATTGAATCCACCCTAAAACTCCATCGAGTCCACCTTTATATCGCTATCGCAAGTCACAAGTCGCAGGCCGCAGTTTTCCTTTGTATTTGGGTTTATAACGGAAAACCCCAAATACATAGGAAAACCTGACAAATGGCTTCATATCGAACTTCAAAATATATGTAGTTTTATCCATAAACCTCATTGGGTCCAGTTATATCGCATATCGCATATCCTCCCTGTTCTCCAATTTCTGATTGCACCAATCGGCCTTATCGGCTATCGGCGCATCACTATTGCATGGTCGCTGGTCTCTTGGCATCACCCCTTACACAGTTGCGATGGGATATATCACAATTGCATATCGCTGGACCTTCATGCCGCAGGTTAAGTCCTTTCTTGTGTGTATATTAGTGATGCGATGGCGCAAGTAGATCTGGACCGTTGATTTGTACACTTGATCAACGGCCCTCATTTAATCGCACTGATTGCTATCGCGATTTCCATAAGGCCACCTCTCATAGACTCCACATGTTGCCTCCGATTGCGATATAATGATTAGGTCTAGACCATTGATTGGCCAAATCCAACGGCTCTTGTGCAATGTTGCCTAAGCCTCCGATTAACTCTGTTTTCACCATTTCTCCATGTTTTTCCCATGCAATAGTGTTTTCTGCCATTTGTGAAGGTTTTTCCTTTTCGATAGTGTTTAAGTATATAAAGACTTAGAGGGTTTTAGGATCCATTTTGGATCAGGATATTTTTTGGGTACACTAATACACCTCACAACAATTAGGTGTACTTTCTGACCAGTAAGATGGTAGTGGGTCGTAGGGATTTCAAGTTTTATGAGTAGAAGGCCATGTGAGTTTCCCTTGAGAAGGAGCTACAACTACATGCGGCTGAGGAACTATTGGTTCCTACAATTGAGGAGCCTCAAATTGATGTGGAACCACATGCAAAGGATCTAAGAGTGGAGACATCCACTCAGGTGGAGTCTTCCATAGATGGGAGAAAGTGCACTAAAGAGGCTAACTGGTTATTGCATGACACATGGGAGAATGTGGGAGCACCCACATCTCAGTGTAGGAAAAGGAGGTTACCTGAGAGGTACACTGGATACATGGCTCTTATGAGTGGATGTGTTGTGACAGAGCCATCTTCCTTTGAGGAAGCAATGCAACATCCAGTTTGGGTTGATGCCATGGTGGAGGAGTATGACTCCATAGTTCGTAATAGTGTTTGG
Source organism: Pinus tabuliformis (assembly GCA_031772625.1). Lineage (NCBI taxonomy): Eukaryota > Viridiplantae > Streptophyta > Pinopsida > Pinales > Pinaceae > Pinus > Pinus tabuliformis. The sequence continues at coordinate 606,569,705 of CM062815.1, forward strand.
GATGTGGTCTTGAGACTGGAGGACAAGTCAGTGGTGAGCTCTCGATGGCTTTACAAGGTAGCTGCAGATGGTAGTGTGGATAAGCTTAAGGCTAGGTTTGTGGCCCATGGATTTTCACATGTCAAGGAGATTGAGTATGATGAGACCTTTGCTCATGTTGCAAGGTACTCATCGATCAAATCTATATTGGCACTATCAGCGCAGATGGGTTGGAAGATACATCAGATGGATGTAAAGATAGCCTTCCTTAATGGCATGATTGAGGAAGAGGTGTACATAGAGAAAATTGAATGTTTTGAGACCTTTGATAGTGAGTTGCATGTGTGCTAGCTCAAGAGAGCATTGTATGGGATGAAGCAAGCACCTTGTTCTTGGTACACCAGGATCAATAGCTACTTCACCAGGTTGGGCTTCACCAAGAGTGAAGTAGATGTGAACCTATACCACATAGTGATGGAAGGTAAATTGTTGATCATAGTTTTTTATGTTGATGATTTGACTCTGACAGGTGATGATCAGCTGATCAAGTCTTGAAAAGAGGATCTTGTAAGAGAGTTTGAGATGAAGGACATGGGGCTCACGCATTACTTTCTGGGCATGGAAATATGGCAAGGTGATGGGGAATTGTTTGTGTCTCATGGAAAGTATGTCGATGAGAAACTCGGGAGATTTCACATGGAGAGCATCAAACCCATGGAGACTCCTCTAAAAAGTAACTGGAGGAAAGAGGATGCTACTTCAGGGGAAGTAGTGGAAGCTATTGTTTACATGTATCTTATTGGTCCACTCATGTACTTGGTGAAAACATGACTGGATATGTGCTATGCAGTTAACCATCTTAGTCAAGCGATGTTTAGGCCTACCAAGTTGTATTGGAAGGCGACAAAGCATGTGTTGATATACATCAGAGGCACTACTCAGTATGGATTGTGGTACATATAGATAGAGGGAGTGAAGCTTCAAGGCTTCACCGATGCAGATTAGGCAAGTAGTCCATCTGACAGGAAGAGTACATCAAGAGGGATCTTGAGTATTGGGTCAGGGGAAGTTTCCTGGTACAAAATGAAACAGAGATCAGTTGCACTCAGTTCGGCAGAGGCAGACTACATGGTAGCTAGTCAAGCTGCATGTGAGGCCATCTGGATGAGGAAGATCCTGGTTGGCTTGATTGGTAAATAGATGGATCCAACTATGATTTACTACGATAATCAGATTTGTATCAAAATATCTAAAAATCTAGTTTTTCATGATCGGTCCAAGCATATTGATATTCGATATCATCATCTCAGAGATTGTGTATTGAGGTGGATTATGTTGTTGGAGTAAATTCCCACAGAGGAGCAAGATGCTAACATTTTAACAAAGGCATTGTCAAGATGTAAATTCGAGTTTCACAGAGACAGGATCGAGGTAGATGATAATCCCTTTCTTGTTGAGAGGCAGTGTTGAGAAATGGAAACAAGAAATTCCAGTTTAATCTGTCCTTGAATTAAACTAAGCATTAATATCGAATTCTATTCTCATAGCAACTTGTAAATATTTAGTTAGGTTTAATTATCTTAATTAGCTTAGGAATTTCAAGTTGGAAGTATTTTTGTAGTCATGTATATGTTCTCCCTAAAATTTAGGGGTCTAGGATGAGTTTATTTGAGTTTTAATTAGATGACTTAGTTTCACTGAGTTATAGACAGTTAAACTAGTTCTAATTGTTTGTGGAACTAGTAGAGGATTAGTAGTGAGTTGGTGCACTAGTGCACACTCAGATGCTACTCTAGCTAATTGAATATTCTCTCATGAGAAACTCATGCATGTCAGTTCAGAGAAATACCCAATTAAGACTAGAGTGCAGGGACAGCGTATTATCAATTGTAGAATGATATGAATTGTATAGATCATGCATGCAATATGAAGTGGACATAGATTTGGATTGCATAGTTATGGAGGAAGGATTTTGAAATCAAATATGGGTTGATCCTCACAAGAATTGCGCAAGAAAATAGGGGCTTGGCAGGAAGCATAATTAGCTAGGTGTTGGCTAGAGCGGGCTTGTGAGGCAGAGAGTTGATCATACTTGTGCAAGAATTTTTCTAGTGAGAAGAAGCTTTGTATTAGCACTCAAATTTATGATTAATGCAATAGATAGTCAGGGTTTTCAGCAGGGGATTTCCCTGGAGAATTTATTGTGTTATGTGACATTGATTATCATCCTCTTTTTGATTATTGTTTTCATCGATCTATTGGTTTCCACTGTTTAAAGAGTAGAGTAGATTCTTGTCTTGTGTTTTAATACATTACATGAGCTGTGAATATACAGGAAAATATGCAGACTTGGTGATCTCATAATTGCATATTTCAGGAGTTCAAGCATTGGGATTTAGCTCAGATACTGCACAATTTACAGTTGGGGCAATGCTAAAGGGCTAAATTGCACAATTTTGGAGGCCAAGGTCTAGGCTTGAGCACTAAAACTTTGGAGTGTGTAGTGTTGGGAGGTAGAAACTGTGAATTATGTAGTGTCAAGAGGCAAGGTTGTAGCTTGAGAGTTGGAACTATGCAATGCATAGTTTAGGAGGTCCATACAAGGATAATTTGCTTGGTCAGAGAGTTTTTTCAAAATTTGACTAAGTGTGTGATCCATGAAGTTGATGTGAACAATGATGAAAATCAACTGTAATCACACATTTAGAGAACTTGAAGACACAACAACATAGATCATCGAGGGCACATGAACAACATACTTCCCTTAGTGTGACAACTTTGTGATGATCTACAACAAGTACAACACTAAAGATACACTTTGTGATGACTGTGATGGCACTTGTGCGATAATGCTTAAAACTTTGGGAATGAGTGCGAAGGATGTTTACATGGTAATATCAACTCATTTTCACAAAGATAACCCCTTGAAACCATCAAAAAAAGATTATATACTTTGTGAAATGCTTAAAATGTGAAAATATGACACTTTTTAATTCTTCCAAGAGAGACCAAAACACTTGGAGAAAATACATGGAATGGATTCCAATGTTTGTGATGACAATATACAAGACCAAGGTATGATCTGAAATTTGTTGTGGGCCAAAATCTTGGAGGGTTTCATAGGAGAGACAACATGCGTGTTAGTGTCTGGATTCCCTTGTTGTTGATATTGAGGGTTGAGGTGGTTTAGTCTTGGGATAACCCTGTTTCTATTAAGGGTTTATGCAGTTTAGTCTCGGGATACCCTTGTTGTTATTGAGGGTTGAGGTGGTTTACTCTTGGGATACCCTTGTTGCTGATATTGAAGGAGGAGGTGGTTTAGCATTCAGATTCCCTTGTTTCTTAAAGAGAAGGCATTGGATCATTTCCAGGTTTGGAAATTGATTTAGTGTGTGTACAAAAGGGATAAAGAACAAAGACAAATGAAAAAGAACCATTTGAAAGATAAGTATGAATATTTTATTTCAATTTTTAACTATACATGTGACCTATGGTTATGATTTATAACGGTTGTATTTTGAGCTAATTGGATGTGATATGTCTATACATGATGATTTGATCAAAGAGACAGTTTGACTTGTTGTGGTAGGAAGTAAGCATAATTGCAAGTGTACCTTATTGACGGGTCACCAATGGGATATGATTTGAATTCATTTCGATTTATTTGAATCTAATGAAATTATGTGCTTGGTACAGGAAGTATGCAAAATTCTCAGGTTGGGTAGTTAAAACTGGATGGAAGCATTAGTAGCAGTAGCACAAGGGGCAAGGAATTGGAACATGCAACAATATTTTGGTAGAGCATTGAGGAGCAGGGCCATTATGGAACACTGGTACCTAATAGTGTCCATTAATTTTCAATGAACATGCTATGACCGATATGATGGCCTTGAGATAGGGATATGCTTTGGTTTTTATATCTTTCAATGCGAGGAAAAATTTCCAAGGGATGGATCACCCAGGAAAGGGGATGCTATGGAACTTGGAAGGTGAGCGACTGCACGGAAGGGGGTAACTGAATTTCCCAAGGGACTGTGTAACAGAGAAGGGAAGGTCAGGGATGGATTTGTTTTGTTTATTAGCATTTCCATATGGAATCAGATGCACATTGGGAGTGTGCCATGGAACAATGAGTCTGTAACTATTCACTGAGAGGACAAGTGGCGTAGGATTGTAGCGCTAGATATTGGATGCAGGTTTGACTTTGGCTGTGGATTATGGACTTCCTTTGAAGGAGGTGAATCCTGGTACTACTTTTGAGGTGGAGGTGTGAGCCTCTGGATTCCCTTGTTGATTGATATGGGCATCTTATCCTTTTATTTGTTGGCTAAGGAAATGTGCATATGTATATACGTGTATACTATTGTAAATACTATATGTAGATGAATTTATAAAGCTCCGTAGACAGTATGATTATTTGTTGGTTGTAGAAAATGTGTATGAGTATATATGTGGTTGATATTGTAAATACCATAATTATATGTGTTACAAAACTTGAGTAAATTATATATTTGTCATGTTTGTTTGGTCAATTTAGTGTGTTCTAAATTGCTATTGAAAATGTCAATCCGGGATTCGTAAACTGATGAAGTGAAGTGTACTATATGTACAAGATAACCATTTCCTTAGTCTTTTGTCGTTTTTTAGTTTTTTAGTTTGCTTTTGGATTTATCTTTCCCTAATGTGTGATGGCGAAAATGAAAGTTAAGTATGGATGGTGATGGTGATTTCTACAATGATTTTCCCAAACTTAAAAGTGCTCAAAAAGAAAGCTCTAAAACAACTGTAATGAAATCAATTCTTAAGAGGAAGTAAATGTATCAAACAATGAACTAATGACAATGACCCAGTATCCTTACTGCTGAATGAAAAGAAAGTAAAATATGAACTTAAAGTAACTCAAAGCAAAGCAACTAATTCACACTACTTCACTCTTCTGATCCTTTACCCTTCAGCTCAATCTACCTTGTGGGAAGCAATCATGAACAAGTTAAGCAATATGATATCTAAAGGGCAAGAAATTAAATTGCATAAAGGAAACTAATCACACTACTTCAACTCTTCTGATCCTTTACCCTTCAAATCAATCTACCTTGTGGGAAGCAATCATGAATAAGTTTAAGCAATATGATAACTAAATTGCAAGAAATTAAATTGCAAAAAGGAAACTAATCACACTACTTCAACTCTTCTGATCCTTTACCCTTCAGCTCAATCTACCTTATGGGAAGAAATCATGAATAAGTTTAAGCAATATGATAACTAAATCACACTATAATAAGTAATATTCTGATTCCTTACTAATAGAGTCACTTGACTATAGAAGGAAACCATAAACAAATGAGTAGTATGATGTCTAAGTAGCAGAAAGATAAATAAGCAAATCACAACTTGAAAAAGGATAGTGCTAGAATTAAACTTCAGAAAATGGAAATTAGCAAGAAGGACAAGATGATCTCATATGTCAATAGTTATCAAAAAGATGAAAAATTCGCCCGGGCTGCCTAAGGAAACCTGTAGAAAAGCATTGATCAGCTGACAGCTATAAGAACACATAAGTGAAAATGTAAACAACAGTGAACTAAAAACATCAAAACAGCATGTTATATACAAGCTAATGATTATGAAAACAGAAACATAATAAAATCAAATGACAACTATACAGGGCTTTAGTGCACAGGGGCCCTCTGCCACCTCAGCCAGTCAACGAACATTCACAACAACGAGGTTAGAAAAGTAGTCTTCTCATGTATTAAAGCAGCAGCAAAATATATAAAACAGAGTACAGTGGGGTGATAATAGCAACTGTTCAAAAATTACATCGCAAAAGCTTCTTCACAGCATTCATCAACGCGTTATTTATAATGAAAAAGTGTTGAAACTAACTAACTAAATCCTATGCTATTAACTACGTTGCCAAAGACATGTAGATCTCCTCAGCCAAGATCTAGCGTAACTGTCATCATGTCTATTAAATCTTCGGAGTGGTAGCTGTTGGATTCAGGTTACGGGGATGATCTCCAGGTGTGTCGATGTCTCCATGGGCTGAGGACTGTGCCACGTAAACTTTCACGTGCTCAAAACAGAGACGTGCCACCGCTAAATTCCTTGGTTGGCTTTGCCTTTGACCCTTGTTGACCATGACCTTATATTGATGATTTCGCTGATTTGAAGGGACACGTTCCATGTACCTGTCACCTGTAGCTTGCCCATGTGGCTCGTTTCTTCATAGGAAACCTGAAGCATATCTTTTAGCAAAATAGCTGCGGAATCCCGTGTTGGCTGCCTGAACAAAAATCTAAACCAAACAACAGTCATAAGCATAGTTAGAAAACCATGTCAGGAGCTCTTTTTACACTATAATGTAATGATTTAACAGCTTGATGGATGAAGTAAGTGAGAAAAAGAAGGCTGAGAGGGTGTATAGGAAGGTGCAGGTTTGAGGCTCAACATACCCCCATTGTGAAGGTGTTGCATGTCCTCATGCAACCAAAATTTAGTTATTTCCCTCTAATCCATATGCTCTGAGGCTTCTGCTAGGACATCTAGCCCTCTTTTCTTCTTCTTTGATGCTAACATCATCCTTGGTTTCCTGACTAGACATTTGAACTTGAGATTAATCAATGCTCTGTTTAACTTTTTGCACTTCTTCTTTAGTTTCCTTTTTTTCTTTTGCCATAGTCCTAAATGGAGCATAGTGTTATCATGGACAATCTTGTATACCTTGCTCTGCTCTTTGAGTGCTTCATTTTACTGTTTGATATGCCTATTTAGGACTTCTAATTCAAATACCTCCTGTTTCAAAGACTGAACTTGTGCATCTAGTGGCAGAGTGGTACTTGGTCCTGCAGCTGATTCTTCTAAGGATTCCAGGTAGTTATATACCTCTTGCTGATTAGGATCTACCTCAGGTGTCTTTCTCAGACTAGGCTCAAAATATGGTGGAGGAGGAGGACTGCTCTCTCTTTCTGGCCGAAAAGGGCTTTCATCATGTGGAGGACTTGATTCAATGCTTGGCTGAGCTGGAGATTTCTCAAGTGTCTCTTCACCTAAATCAATAAAGTGAGGCTGTTTTCCTTGGGTTTTATTCACCTTTCCTTTTAGCCTAGTGCTCCTCCTTAAGTATGGACTAGTACTCTTTTCTTGTGCACTCTTTTTTCCTTTTTGCTTTTTCTTTGCTATAGCAGCAGCCTGAAGATATACTAGTCTTTCTGATAGTGGTTGATAATCCTCCTCTATGGATTGCTCAGGGGATGGATAGACTTCTTGAATGGTTCTTTTGCCATTTTCTTTCTTCTGTTTCTTATTTTTAGCTCTATCTTCTTCTTCTTTTTGGACAGTTTCTTGAATTTCTATTGTAGGGGAGTCTTGGACTGTAATGCTCTTTTCTTTCCTCCTACTTTTCCTTGGAATCTTTGGTGGACTGCTTCCAGAGGCCTCAAATGGCTCTTGGAAGTAGTTTCTTGTCAAGAATTGCTCCCAAGTATCTTTAGTTTTCTTCAACTGGTCCTCAATAAGAATTTTTATGAATCCATGATGGTAGAGATGAGATTCAATGTTGCCTATGTGTTTTTGAACTGTAAAAATCATCTTTTTCAAACTCAATAGCAGAAAGTGAGGCAAATTAAGAGTGTGACCCTCTAGGAAATTCATCATAACTCTAGCATGATACATATACATAGAACCAAAACGACCTTCACACGTGATAAATTTCTGAATGACTAACAGTAGACTAGACCATTCCTCTTTTAGTGCATGAACAGGGATGCCTCTTGTAAATACGGTGGTATCCATACCTTGGTTTTGTAGCATGATTCTCCATATCTGATCATCCACACTTCTATTTTTAAACCACCTTTCACCTTCTTGAGGTAGGCCTGTGGCAGCTGCTACTGTGGCCTCAGTCACTGTAAACTTTAAGTCTCCAATCTCCACTATTTGTCCATCAAAAGACCGTGCAAAAGCTTTGGTCACCTCCTTGTTATGGCCTTTAAACTTTTGGATAAATCGTAGCCATCTGGCTTTCTTTAGCAATTACATAGTTTGAGGATAACCTTCCAAGTATTTCGGTCCTTCCGGCTCGGCTCTCAATAATTTTCCCATCCTCTGTTTTAAATTCCAACTAAGAGTTCTTCTGCATGTGAGGGTTCAGAAAAAATCACTCGGTTACAGGGTTTAGGATAGACTGTAGTGACTGCAGTCGGGGTTTAGAACAAATTGTAGTGGCTGCAGTAAAAAATGGAGAACAAACTGTAGTGGCTGCAGTCAAAAATGGAGAACAGGGAATGCAAGTACCTGAATTACTGGAGGAACAGAGGGTGAGCACTAGTGAACAAGTTCAAAATAAAATGCGGATGCATGCGAGGAGTATGGTATTAATGGAGTGGTAAACGAATGGAATCGGATGACTCTGTATGAAATTTTTACACGTCTCAATAGACGACTGCGGAAATTACGGCTAAGAAGAACCGTAACACAATAGGTCACGTCTCAAGAGTACGGGTAATAAATGGAAGTGCAGTTAGTCTTGAGTTTAAACTCGGAATAATCATGAGACCGTTGGAGAAATGAATGCAAGGTGTGTGGAGTGATATCGTGGAATAGGAGTGGTAGTGGAGCTATTGTATCAAATCATTGCACATAGTAAAACTTGTTATGGTTTGATAACTATGCGTAATTATGACTTGAATTGTTATTTGATAAGGATTTTTGATCATACCTTTGGAAACTTTGTCATTTCTTGCTCAAGGCTTCTAACCAATTGCTCTTCCTTGATTTCTTGGAGATGTCCCATATCTTTAGCTCAATTACACCTGCATTTCATGATTATTGTACTAACAGTTGACTGTAAATTTGAAAACAGAGTGATTCTGGCTGTGGAAATCGTTTCTGGCTGCGGAAACTGCTTCTGGCTGCGGAAACGGTTTCCAGCTGCGGAAACTGAGACAACACCCCCTTAACTACACAAAGATAGTTAGAGAAGAAATAACTGAATGAAAATAGTCCTGAAAGGGACTTTTATTGATGAAATGAAATGGAATGAGTGGAATGAAATGAAAATGAAGTGGAGTGAAGTGAAATGGAAATGAGAATGAGATGGAGGTGAAGTGAAATGGAAAATGAGATGGAGTGAATATGGAAAGAGAAGGAGAGGAGATTTTTTTTTTTGGAAAATATAGAGTGTCAGGTGTCCCTGATTTTCACACTACATTTTCTGTATAAGACTGCCAATCTATGATTGGTTTTCAGGCTTATACGATTTTTTTTATTTTTTTATTTTTTTATTTTTCACTGAAAGAAACAAAGGCTAGGCTGATGGGGGAGAAGGATTCTTCTCCACCAGCCTTATTGCAGAATTCTCCTGGAACATTTTGACAAATTCCTCTTTTGAGAGTGGCTTATGATAAATTTTCAATCGGTGGCCATTCACAATGAGAGGAGTTTTAAATTCATCAATAGTCTTGATTCTTACCGCTCCATTCTTAAAGACTTTATCAATCTCATATGGCCCGAGCCAATGAGTCTAAAATTTTCCTTTGAAGTCTTTAAACTTGGAATCAAACTTTAACGCCCAATCTCCCTCTTGAAACTTTCTCTCTTTGATATATCTGTCATGCCACTTAGCTCTTTGATGTTGAACTAGATCAGTCCTTAAAATTGCATCTTGTCTGATCTCATCTAGCTCATTCAGCTACTCCATTCTGTGCTTTTGGGCTTCTGATAGATTCATCCCCAACTGGACTGCCATCTTGAAAGGCTTGACTTGAAACTCAATGGGGAGTAGGACTTCTTTCCCATAAGCAAGTTCATAGGGAGAATGTCCTGTTGTGTTCCTCCATGTAGTTCTGTAGGCCCATAAGGCTTCAGGAAGCCTTTCTGCCCAATCTTTTCTGTGTAGATGAATAGTTTTGGTGATGATGCTTTCAAGAACTTTGTTTGTAGACTCCACTTGGCCATTTGCTTGTGGATGGTAAGGAGTAGATTTTCTGTGCTTGATTTTGTATTCTTCCATCAGCTTCTCCATCAAGTTAGATATAAATTGACTTCCCTGATCTATCACAATTTCTCTTGGGACACCAAAACGAGTATCCTCAAAAAGAAATTGAACAACTAAATTTTCAGTGGCAGAAGGCAATGCTTTGGCTTCTACCCATTTAGTGACATAATCAGTGCATACCAATATATACTTCTTTTGTTTAGATGGTGTATTAATGGGTCCAATGAAATCTAAAGCCCATTTTTCAAAGGGTTCGATGAGTACCTGTGGTTGTAATGGCATTTCATTTGAAAGAGTCAGTCTCCCAACTCTTTGACAGCTGTCACACCTTCTGACATATTGTTTTGCATCTTTGAAAAGGGAAGGCCAATAATATCCTAAAGAAAGAATTTTATAGGCCATCCTTTTGTCAGCAAAGTGTCCACGGCATGGTTCGTCATGACATGCCTTGAGGATGTCAGGCATTTCATCTTCCCGAACACATCTTCTGATCACACAATCTAGCCCTGTTTTAAACAATTCATTAGAAATCCATGAATAACTTGAACTCTCCTGAATAATTTTTCTTTTTTCACCAGGAAATAGATGTGGAGGTATCTTCCCTGTAACCAAATAGTTAGCAATATCTGCATACCAAGGAGTCTTAGTAGTTACTGCAAACAAATATTCATCTGGAAACTTATCCTCTACAGGAGAATCTTCGTTAGTATTTTGGATTCTAGACAAGAAATCAGCTACTATATTTTGTTTCCCTGGTCTATCCAACATAGTAATATTGAATTCTTGTAAAAGTAAGAGCCATCTTGTAACTCTGCCATTAGTAACAGGTTTATTCATGAGATATCTAATTGCAGAATGATCAATATGGACAAAAGTTTCATAGCCGGTTATATAGTGTCTAAACTTATTGATTGCATGAACAACAGCTAAGAACTCTTTCTCAGTCACAGTATAGTTTAACTCAGTGGGAGTCAAATTTTTACTGGTGTAGTAAATGGCATAAGGAACTAAATCCTTTTGTCCCAACACAGCTCCTAGTGTTGTATCTGAAGCATCTGTAGAAATATGGAAAGGAAGTTTCCAATTTGGACCTCTCAAAATGGGTGCTTCAGATATTCTTGTTTTCAAAGTTCCAAATGCAGATTGACAATCAGGATCCCATTTGAATTCACAGTCTTTTGCAAGTAATTTGAAGAGTGGAGATGCTATTTTGGTGAAGTTTTCAATAAATATTCTATAGTATCCAGTAAATCCAAGAAAACTTCTAACGTCTTTTTGACAATTTGGAATAGGCAACTTGGAGATGACTTCAACTTTTGATCGATCAACTTTAATCACATCTCCTGAAATATGATGTCCTAAAACAATCCCTTCAGTAAACATCATAAAGCATTTTTCATGACTTAATGATAGGTTTTTTTCTTTACATCTTATAAGGACTTTTTCCAAATTCTCTAATGCCTCTTCAAATGAATTACAATAAACTGTAAAATCATCCATATAAACCTCTACACAATCATGGATTAGATCGGAAAAGATTCCTAGTACTGCCCTTTGGAATGTTGCGGGTGCATTACATAATCCAAAAGGAAGTACTCGATAAGCAAAAGTTCCCCATGGACAGGTAAATGTGGTCTTGTCTTGATCTTCAGGTGCTACCTGAATCTGATTGTAACCACTAAAACCATCCAAAAACAAAAAATACTTTTTGCCTGCTAAAGTGTCTAATACCTGATCGATAAAGGGTAAAGGAAAGTGATCCTTCAAAGTTGCTTTGTTCAATTCCCTGTAATCAATGCATAACCTCCATTTACCATTCTTTTTAGGTACTATAACCAAAGGAGAAACCCATCGGCTATCTGAAATTGGATAAATGAAGTTCACATTAAGTAACTTTTGGAGCTCTTCTTTCACTATCTCCCTAAGGTTTGGATTCATCCTTCTCTGAGGTTGTCTGATTGGTCTACTGTTTTCCTCAATGTAGATGTGATGAATGCAAGTCTTAGGGTCAATACCTTTCATATCAGTATACTCCCATGCAAATGCAGTAGAATGTTTTTGCAAGATTTTGGTTAGTTCTTCCTGTTGTGATCTTTCCAAATTTTTGTTGATATTCAATGTTTTTCCTGGAAAGATCTCAATGGCAGAACTACCAAATTATTCCATAGAGAAAAGAGACATTTTTCTAGATGATAGATACTCAATGTCAAAATCTAACTAAAATTGTGTGTGGTCATATTCTGAAGATGTTTCAAAATTTTCTAATGTGTTCAGAATTTGACTATCTTCACTAACTTCAGAAATGGTAAAGACAGGTTGTATAGTATCTTCATCATCAATCCATTCATTATCTCCTATTTTTGTGATTGGTTTTGCTGGAGGATACAGATTGAATTTCTTTGTCAAATTACCATCAGAAATATACATATCCCCGGACCTACAATTGATGAAAGCATCGACTGTGGCTAGCCAAGGTCTTCCTAAGATGAGAGGATGTCCTCCTAAATTACTCTTGGGAGTTAAAATCATGAAATCCATTGGATATTCCCAAGAGTCTAAGGAGACTAAAATGTCTTCTAATACACCATCTGGTTTAATAATTGATCGATCTGCAAGTTGCAGTAAAGTAGGTGTAAAGAGAAGATTAGGAAGTTTCAGCTGTTCTATAGTCTGTCTACTCATAATGTTGATAGCAGCCCCTAAATCAATCAAAGTATTTGGAATTTCAACCCCATTGATATGTGTTTTGATAATTGGACTACCGAGATCTACATACTTCTGGATAGTAATTTTTCCCATCATGATGTCTAAAATTTTCCCTACCAAGTGGATTCTTCTTGTGTCTCTAGGTTTCCTTCCTGGTCTTTTAAGACTCAACTCCTTTATTGTTTTTGCTAGAATAGGAATCTCTTTAATGTCTTGTAACAAGGAAATCTTGATACAGACATTCTTCAATTCATCTAGAAAATCATAGTCAGGCAACAAGATTTGTTTTTCCACCCCTTTGTCAATTTGTAATCTTTCAGGAAAAGGAGGTGTGGATGAAGATGCAGGTTGCTCAACTATAGGAGTTGTAGGGGTTAGCTCTTTTTATTTTTCTTTCTGAGTGTTTGGGTTTTGAAGAGATACTTCAGAACCCTTATTGGCTTCAAGAGATTCTTCCTCAGAAATGCTTTGACTTTTGGCATCTATAGAAGGTTTATCTAGAACTCTACCAGATCTGATTTGTACATCATTGAGAGGAACAATCATATAGGCAGGAAATTGTTGACCTTCTATCATGTAAGCATTTTGAGGGTTTTTATTATTGGGGTTTGGCAATGGCTGAGAAGGAAGTTGATTTGACTTCTGTTGGAATGGAATCAAGAGTTGAGAATTTGGGTTTTGTTGAGAGGGTTGTTGTTGTTGAAATGGCAATGATAGTTGTGGGTTTTGATTTGGAAATTGTGGAGCCTGTTGGTTTTGAAAAGATAGAGGATATAGATAAAATTGAGCAAATCTCCCATAAGGATTTTGCATACCTTGTACCCATGGTTGAAAAGGATTTTGAGGTTTGGACCAAGGTCGTTGCCAAGGATTCCAATTTGGTGGGGGTTGAAAGTTCATAGAGTTGTTAAACCCTTGATTTTGTTGCCCCTGCCAAGGTCTCCTTGCAACAAAACAGAGAGACTCAATTGTATTTGGATCTTCTTGAAAGACAGCTTTGAGCCCAGGAATTGAAGGACAATCCTTGGTCTTATGATTCTCTGAACAAATCGCACATGTTTCTACAACTTTTGCATCCAAGGGACATTCCCTGAGAGCATGTTTTTTTCTACATTTTGGGCAAAAGATGGCTAAAGCTTCAGCTTCTGCTTTCTGCTTATTGTGGATCTTAAGAGTGTCTAGTTGCTCACTAAGACTCCCTAAGATATCAGTTTTGAATTCATCAAGCATGTTGCCAATCTCAGCCCTACTTACTGATCCAGTTGCAGATTTGTTTGCTCTGATGAGAGAAGGATCTCTAGGCCCTTTTCCAGTTTTAGATTTCCCTCTTGAGAGATGGACACACAGTTCTGCTATGTCATGAAGTGGAAGTTGAGATATGTCTCCTTTTCCCATCATGTTCAAAATATCTATCCATTCATCTCTAATGGCTTTTAATAGAAGGGCTTTCAAGGTCTCCTCATCTAAGTTACTCATTTTTGCTCTTTTTAGATTGTATTGGAATCTTTCAAGTAAATCCTCCAAGTTTTCATCTTCTTTTTATACCATTTTAAATACTTCATCCATGTGGTTGGTAGGCATACAATAATCCATTTATCTATACAAAAAATGTTTGTTTCATATCATTCCAAGTCCTAATGGATTGAGTGAGTAATCCCATGAACCATTTCAAAGCAGCTCCTTTCAATGTTGAAGGAAACAATTTGAGTTTTTGAGAGTCTTCCAGATAATCATAGGTTCGACACACGACCTCAAACTCAAATAGAAATGTTTCAGGATCTTCATTTCTTAACCCATGAAAGTTTGGGGGGACAGATGGTGAAATATTTTTCATTGTTGCTCGAGAATCCTCATCGACTATAGGAAATCCAAATGAGTTGTCTCCATCCCTATTTCCCCCATTGTTACCTCTACCTCCTCCATTATTTCCTCCTCCTCCTCCTCTACCTCTACCTCTACCAAATCCGTTAACTCCCTCTTCTGTCATGGTAGTTTTCTCAGAGATTTCAGAGTCCTCTGGTTCCTCTACTAATGGCAAATGAGGAGGAATTTCTCCCTCTTCTTCCTCAGGTGATTCTACTTCTTCAATTACAATGTGTCTCCCAGTAGAAGAAAAGAAAGGATCTTTTCCTAATTCAGATTCGATGGATGGTGAGGAAGAGTCTCCTAACTCAACTACTATCTCTTGAATTCTAGGAATCCTAGGGCTAGGAGTGTAGGTTGGAGATGATGGAGGTGTCTCTTGTCTATTCCTTGAGGTAGAAGGAGTTGTAAAAATCGAACTCTTGGCTTTAGCTAAAAACCTTCCCTAGAATCTCTTGCTCTATGCATGTCATTTTTTATTTTTCTTCAAGTTGGGTTAATAATTCTCTTTCTGATCTTCCAGGTCACTCTAGGTGCAAGAAGAGAGCATACTCAAGAAACTATTAAACCAATAACTTTCTCTTTTCTGATCCTCCAGATCACACTAAGTGCAAGAGGAGAGCATACTTTGAGAGGTTATCAATTTTCCTTCCTTGAAATTTTCTTGTTTTTTTTTTAAGAAATTGGCTACCTAATTTCACTTCCCCGGCAACGGTGCCAAAATGTTTGGTCAATTTAGTGTGTTCTAAATTGCTATTGAAAATGTCAATCCGAGATTCGTAAACTGACGAAGTGAAGTGTACTATATGTATAAGATAACCATTTCCTTAGTCTTTTGTCGTTTTTGAGTTTTTGAGTTTGTTTTTGGATTTATCTTTCCCTAATGTGTGATGGCGAAAATGAAAGTTAAGTATGGATGGTGATGGTGATTTCTACAATGATTTTCCCAAACTTAAAAGTGCTAAAAAAGAAAGCTCTAAAACAACTATAATGAAATCAATTCTTAAGAGGAAGTAAATGTACAAACAGTGAACTAATGACAATGGCCCAGTATCCTTGTTGCTGAATGAAAAGAAAGTAAAATCTGAACTTAAAGTAACTCAAAGCAAACCAACTAATTCACACTACTTCACTCTTCTGATCCTTTACCCTTCAGCTCAATCTACCTTGTGGGAAGCAATCATGAACAAGTCAAGCAATATGATATCTAAATGGCAAGAAATTAAATTGCATAAAGGAAACTAATCACACTACTTCAACTCTTCTGATCCTTTACCCTTCAGCTCAATCTACCTTGTGGGAAGCAATCATGAATAATTTTAAGCAAT
Source organism: Pinus tabuliformis (assembly GCA_031772625.1). Lineage (NCBI taxonomy): Eukaryota > Viridiplantae > Streptophyta > Pinopsida > Pinales > Pinaceae > Pinus > Pinus tabuliformis. Next base: position 606,585,578 of record CM062815.1, read on the forward strand.
ATGATAACTAAATTGCAAGAAATTAAATTGCAAAAAGGAAACTAATCACACTACTTCAACTCTTCTGATCCTTTACCCTTCAGCTCAATCTACCTTATGGGAAGCAATCATGAATAAGTTTAAGCAATATGATAACTAAATCACACTACAATAAGTAATATTCTAATTCCTTACTAATAGAGTCACTTGACTATAGAAGGAAGCCATAAACAAATGAGTAGTATGATGTCTAAGTAGCAGAAAAATTAATAAGCAAATCACAACTTGAAAAAGGACAGTGCTGGAATTAAACTTCAGAAAATGGAAATTAGCAGGAATGACAAGATGATCTCATATGTCAATAGTTATCAAAAAGATGAAAAATTCGCCCGGGCTGCCTAAGGAAACCTGTAGAAAAGCATTGATCAGCTGACAGCGATAAGAACACAGAAGTGAAAATGTAAACAACAGTGAACTAAAAACATCAAAACAACATGTTATATACAAGCTAATGATTATGAAAATAGAAACATAATAAAATCAAATGACAACTATACAGGGCTTTAGTGCACAGGGGCCCTCTGCCACCTCAGCCAGTCAACGAACAGTCACAAGAACGAGCTCAGAAAAGTAGTCTTCTCATGTATTAAAGCAGCAGCAAAATATATAAAACAGAGTACAGTGGGGTGATAATAGCAACTGTTCAAAAATTACATCGCAAAAGCTTCTTCACAGCGTTCATCAACGCGTTATTTATAATGAAAAAGTGCTGAAACTAACTAACTGAATCCTATGCTATTAACTGCGTTGCCAAAGACACGTAGATCTCCTCAGCCGAGATCTAGCGTAACTGTCATCATGTCTATTAAATCTTCGGAGTGGTAGCTATTGGATTCAGGTTACGGGGATGATCTCCAGGTGTGCCGATGTCTCCATGGGCTGAGGACTGTGCCACGTAAACTTTCACGTGCTCAAAACAGAGACGTGCCACCTCTAAATTCCTTGGTTGGCTTTGCCTTTGACCCTTGTTGACCGTGACCTTCTATGGATGATTTCACTAATTTGAAGGGACACGTTCCATGTACCCGTCACCTGTAGCTTGCCCATGTGGCTCGTTTCTTCATAGGACACCTGTAGCATAGCTTTTAACAAAATAGCTGCGGAATCCTGTGCTGGTTGCCTGAACAAAAATCTAAACCAAACAACAGTCATAAGCATAGTTAGAAAACCATGTCAGGAGCTCTCTTTAGACTATAATGCAATGATTTAACAGCTTGATGGATGAAGTAAGTGAGAAAAATAAGGCTGAGAGGGTGTATAGGAAGGTTCAGGTTTGAGGCTCAACAATGTTTTCACCAGTGGTCATTGTATATACTACATCTAGCTAAGTTATAAAGGTCCATGGGAAGTATGTTTTGATTTAAAAAAAATTATCGTTGTAGGTCTCATAAAACACCAAGGACGATTTTCCCCTAAGGGGGAGGGTTTAGTAAAAAACCCAGGTTAAAATTTCATGTAATAAAGTTAATAATGGCTAAATAAGACCAAGGTCACGGGACACGTATTCCAAGTTGAATGTTGAGAAAAACATCTTAGTGTTTGTTCATTTTGTTTATTATAGCTAGTGGGATATTGGAAAAGGCATTGACAAAGGCTTTGAAAATGAAAAAAGGCATTATTGGCATTTTATTTATGAAAATAAAGGAAAACAAGAGAAAAGGGAGGTGAAAGCTCACATGTTGCATGTGAGGAGGAAATTGAAGGAAAATTAAGGAAAATGAAGAAAAATAGAGGCCTCAATAATAAAAATGCTTATGAGTATCATTTCATAGCCTCTTTTTAGTTTAGTTTTGGAATTAGTCTGACAAAGGCGAAGAGAACAAAGAGGATAAGGAAAGAAAGCAAGAAAATGGAGTGCAAGGAAAGCAAAGGAAAGAAAGGATCAAGCAAGGAAAGGTTGGATCAAGCAGCGTTACTGGGAATACTTGCAGGTAACAGGTTGCATGTATTATTTCCTAGATGGTTTTTGCATGCATGGTATATGAATGTGTGTATTTGGTTTCCTTGTTGTTAATGGGATGTGTTTTTATGAGTTTCAAAAATGGTTTTTAGTCTTGTCCTTCCATTTCTTGATAGCCATGGTGTGATGGGATTATTTCTTGGTTGAACTTTGGATTGCTGGAAGGTTTTGGATTCAGGTGAGGTGGTCTCAATAAAATCCCAAGGATTGCTGGTGGAGATGGTTTTCTACGGGAATCCCTCAACACGTGGGTGGAGACAGGAGAATTCCTCAAGGGATGGTGAAGGAATTCTAAGGCATCCAAGCTCAGTTTGGTTTTGTGATCTTAGGACCACTTTGGGTGAGATCATGGCATGGTTAGGGTGGAGGTGGTTTAGCCTCTAGATTCCCTTAGTTGTTTATGGATTGGTTTATCCTGTGAGTTCCCACATTCATGCTTGGAATATGGTTCTGGGTGATTGGCTGGAAGAAAGATTTGGTTCTGCCAATCTATGTTCTAGTGGTAAATGAAAGTCCCTGACTTGGTTGATTTTGCATATGGTTAATAAAATCTAAGTTCCTCTTGTTTTTTATGAGAAATTATACTTGTTATTATGTGGCTTTATTGGTTTTTCTCTCATTGCTACCTATCTAGTTATATGTTGGTTATAAGCATGGTTTTATGAAAGATTTAAGTATGCCTCTTATCACATTTTAAATAATAAATTTCCAGTTAATGAATGCATGAACTAAATGGAATTATGGTAACTATTTTGAGAAGGAATTGGATCTTCTTGTTAACACTCAAATAAGCTTAAGATCCCTATGTTCATATATGTATTCATGACCTATAGATTACATGTTTATAATGTGTTTGACGAAATGCCTATCATTGTTGGGAGAGGCTGCATCAAGTACTTGTTCAAGTTTTCGGTTTAAAAGCTTTATTTCTATGTTATTCATCATTTATGGAATTTCAGTGATGTTGGCATATTGGGGCCTAACCTAGGTTCAGAAGTGAGTTAGCCAAAGAAATCCTAAAGTGAGTTAGCCCTTTCGGCAACAGTCCACGGAGCGCAGACTGAGGTCTCACCTGAGGTAGTATGGGAGGGTGCTGGAACTAGGTTTCTGCACCCTAGGGATGTCTTGATGAGCTTTGGAAAGTGCATAAGCCGATCCAGTGTGCTAGCGTAGCTCTGTGCAGCTGTCTAACCTTCGCCTAGCTTTGTAAAGAGCGCAAAGGGTTGCTATCTTAGATCTTTTACCCTTACTGTGTTATTATTATAGATCTGATTTAATTTTGTGGGCCTAGTAGTCTTATCAATCATTCAACATTCATAACAAGTGCGTGCAACCAGAAACTATAAAGAGATGCATAAGAACATGATAAAAGAATAAACACACAGATCTATGAGCAGATATAATACTTTTAGAATCAACTTATCTTTTATTAAACTTTTTGTTCTGTTACAACCTCAACTCCGCCCTGCGCACTCAGCTGCAGGGGTCCATGCACACAGTTGTGGACTCTATCAGGCCTCTGCGCACTCAGTTGTAGAGCCTCTTTCTACTACTACCACCCAAGACTCAGACTTACAGACTCAGAGCGAATATCACACTCAAAAACCCATATTACTTGAGATCAATCCTTTTCCAATAACTTCCTTCTACCCTTAGAGCCTCGCTCTATTTATACATTCCCATGGTTCGCGGACCATGGGTAGGCCGACACATTCGATATTAAATTACAATATTTTAGGGTAGACAACCCTAGAATCTCGCACTCTACACTTGCATTTCGTGGGGTCTTACATTACTTTTGACCAAAATTCAGGCTACAAGCCCCAAAAATCGGCTATGGGGGGATCCGTTGTGCAACAGGCCCCAACACAATCATCGTGGTTCGTCCCGAGTCACTCGGCTGGTGTGGTGATCTTTGCTCGGAGTCCATCCATCAACTTCTGCACTTCACGGGCATCTGCCACACATTCCTCTGTTGTCTGTTGAATCAATTGTGCACGACTCTCTGTTGTATCGTTGTTAGAGGAACCCTCTTGCCTTTGCGCATATGTGTCCTGCATCTAGGCCAGCTTCCCCTCAATCGTGGCGGTGACCGTGAATGCTTCCTTGAGCCAAGGCTGGATGCATGCTTTAAGCCCTGCTTCTTTCTGGCGTGCGACGTCCACCTGTTCTTTCAGAGCCTGGGCCTCCCTCATCTTGGCTAATCGCTAAGTAAGGGAGACCATTTGTGTGGTCCCTTGGACATTGTCATAGGCCTCCTGTAATTCCCGTGCTTCTGTTTCTAACTGCTGTAGCATTGGGTCCTCTTGCAGTGAAGTGAGCATGAAGAGGGACTAGTCCAACAATCCCATACAGTCCTGTACAATGTGCTCTATCTCTTTCAATCCTGATTGAATGGTTCGGTGGTGCTACTCTCTTACTTCTAGGGGAGTAGGGGGCTACATCTTCAGTCGCAGCTTCACGATCTACAAGTTTAGCTCCAACTAAACCTTCATGGCCTCCTCCTGGGTCCTGCAGACTCCAGCTGCCAGTTGGTGAATCTTTTCTGCGGTGGGGAGTGCCACTGGCACAGCCAACTCTAGAATTCTGCTACAGGCCTCCTCCATTGCCTGTTCTAATCCCTGGTTTTGAGCAACCAGGTTGTCGTGCTATAGGCCGAGATGTTCTAAATTTACCTTCTACTGGCTCAAGACTTAGAGAGCACAATCCTCCCTAGCGTGAAGCTCAGCGGTTACCCCATCCTACAGCTAGTATAAGGTTTCTCTAGGAAGGGCGACCAAATTCAACCCCCAGTCCCTCATGTCACCTTCAGCTTCTGCTAAAACGATGTCTTCTGGTAACACCAAAGTTTTCGTTGTGTGGGCACACAACATCTGCTCAACTTTGGCTACACCTTCCATAAGGTACGGTGTCATCACTCCTAGGGGTGGCACCTGTAATGCTTGCAACTGCGCTCTGAGAGCCGCCAACATAGTTGTCTACTCCGTCTTCAACTCTTCCAGAGAATCCGTAGTGACATCGCGAACTGGTTCGCCACTGTCAACAAGATCTCCCTCCACAGTATTTGTTGTCTTTGTATTTTTTTGTGTGGTTGGCCTCTCCTAGACGCGTAGCCTCTTGAGTTGGGTCAATTTTGTTGTAAGCTCCAGGTGTTCCTGCGTTTCAACCTCCCCCTATATGTCCTGCTCCGTGGACATTTCTTGACCTTCCTCAGTCTCTTCGTTGGGAGCGGTTGTGGTTTGTGTTGTTTGCTTTATCGTTGCTACCTCAGCCACCTTCTGCTACAAGGATGCTTCCTATTCTTGATGCTTTCTCTCCGCCAACTTCGCGATGTGCAGCTTGGTCTCCCACCTCCTCTGCTGTGCTATGATTTTTTCCAGTTCTACCAAGTCTGGGGCGTGCCACCCTGGAGACCATGACGCCATCTGTTACAAAAAAATATCGTCACCATGATTATTTGCAGTCAGTATGGGTCTATCATCACTTGTACTGTCCTCCTAAGCAAGTCTAGGACCTCAGCTCTTCAAATCAAGCTTTGAAAGTGGGAGAAAGACATTAAAAATCAATGTAACTCTGGTTCCGCACTTTCTCTCATGGTCACCTGCGGTCCCGCACCTTCTGTGTACAAAAGATGCATACCTACCCGCTCTGTTCCTAACGGTGCAGGTGCGGACCCCTGTGAAAGTCAAAAGGCACAATTTTTATCTTAAAAAACTCACTTTGGGTTAATTCTAGAGTTTTCTAGAAGGAATTTTGACGTGGATTGTTCGCTCTGAGGTGGTTCATGCATCCCAAAAGAGAAGGAGCTAATCCCTTGACTAAGGGAGCTATCCCTTTGAAGGAGGGTTTTATCCCTTTAAAGGAGGACCTAGTAAGTTCCCTCCATTGCACTATAAATACAGGCATTGGGGTGAGGACTAGGGAGGTTATAAGTTGAACATTTTGAGGGTAAACACTGGTGAAATCAAGACTCTTTGGTTGAGCTTGATAGGAAAGATCACATACCTCTTGGTTCCATTGGAGTGTGAGTGAAGCTTGTCAAAGTAGAGGAGACATCTTGTTGGACCCTGGGAGGAGCTTGTACAGCGTCAAGGCAAAGGTTGTAAAGTTCTTCTTCTTTTGAATTAATACAATCAAACTCATTTTTCTCAACAAGTATCTTATGTTATTTGTTTCATGGACTCCTTGACTTTCATGTTAAATATGTTTCATGCAATTGGTTTTTCAGGTGCTATTTATTTTTTTTGCCTTGTTTGTGTTTGTAGATTCGCGAAGAGGAGCTCATTTGGATCAAAAGAGCGAGGGCATCCACAAGCTTGCGTTGGACCAAAGGTAGGCCCTAAAAACCTTTGTTTGCTATTGTTTATTGAAGCATATTTAGAGAAAGATAGTGTTTGGTTGGTTTGCTTGTCGTTAGGTCTTCTTTAGATTCTAGGAAGGTCTATCTTGTCCGCAAGATCGACCCATTCCACGCGACAAAATGGCGACTCCACTGGGGACTTGATTGTTTTCTTTGTCTATACTTTGACTTGAGAAACTGTATTTTTTGTTTCTGTTTTTGACTTGATGATTGTGGGATTGGGTGAATTTAGTTAATTTTGAGTTAGTTTTCATTTTTCATAGTTTTGGGAGAGGTACGGACCCTCTGAGTTAAGCACAGTGCGTACTTGTACGCACTTTTGCTTTGTTCACAGAGCGTAGACACACCTATGTAAACAGCTTGCCTGCGTACCCTGTCAAAAATTTGAAGAATTTCAAATTTTCCTCTTTTTTATGAGTTTAGAATTTGTTTATAATTTTTAGCCATTGCCCAGACCTGCTTGTTCCCTGTCAAAAACTTTCCTTGGTTTAATTTCATTAGCATTAGGGTTTTAGGTGGAATTCCTAGGAATTTTGCTTGTTGGGTTTGTTTTTCGTTTTGGTTGTGTAGTGGCTCTAAGCTTAGAAGCCCTAGGGACCTCAGATTACCTTGGTGTCTACTGGTCTTCTTGTGAGTCTGACCATTCATGAAATATCCCCTTGTTGAGGAATTCGCTTTGAGTTTTCTCATTTCAAAATTTCGAAAAGCTTGTAGTTGAAAGTTTGGAATTTTCATTTTTACAAAAAGAAAACGAAAGATTGGTTGTTTTTTGACTAATTGTGATTCTTCATACATTAGTCCTTAGCTCACATTTAGGTAAGTAAAACATCCTCAAAAAGACTTTTAGTAGGCTTTGACTTCAAGTAGCTTTTTATAGTTTGTAGCTCTCAAAGTTAGTCATTTTCATTAGTTTTGAGTGTCTTTCTTACAAAATATAAAAAAAACAAAATCTCTTTTGGAAAAGTTTGTCTTTTGTAGTGATTGAGTGCTTTGAAAAGAAAAGGGAAATTTGTGTGAAATAGCTAGTTCTCTCGTTTTGAGTGCTTTGGAAAGGAAAAGCTCTTCTTTTAATTTGTTTAATTGAGAAAGATTTGTGTTTACAAAGTAGTTGCATTTCTCAAACTCTTTCTTAGTTTAGAAGTTCATAGAAGAGAAAAGATTGTTTAAATCCTCCTACGTGCATCTTTTTAGTGATTTCGAGTCGAGTCTTTACACCACGAGTTTCATCTCTGCCACCTCTTGACTTAAACAACAACCACTAAAATTAACGCTTAAAGTAAAATTCACCTAGTAACATTTTATTTCTAAGGCTTTGATACACCAACTTAGCTTAGGCTAGTGTCTTGGAGTAGGAGAGTAATTAACTCTCAAAGACAGTAAAAACAAACAAGTAGTTGTATCTTGTGGTAGGAAGAAATCCAATTGTTGCATTTATGCTTTGGGAAAGCTCCTCTTAAAGGAGAAGCACGAGATAGTGTCTGAACCAGTATGGGAATCAATCCTTCCTCATTGGGAACGACGCCAGATATTCACGTATTAAAAACGGTAAACCTCGAATTAACCATTGTCGAGGAGCCTGGGGTCACTTGTTGGTAAACCTTGGATTATGTCAAGGAGCCTTCAAGGGGATTGAGCTTGCTACTCTGCCCTTACGTGCGTATCGGATCGTAGACTATTCCCCCAGGTGTATTTGTCTCAGTTGGTAACCTTAGTGGCCATATTCTTTAGGATTCTTCCTAAGGTGACAGTGGTGGGAAGATCCCACTGTACCTGGAGCAGACGTCGGCTAGACTCACTTGGATTTTCTGGGGGGTTCACTTCACTCAAGACAGTTAAGTGGAGGAACTTGGTCCAGTCTATTCATTAAGCAGGTTTCCGGGGTAACTGTTCCAACCGCCATTTCTGTACTGAATTATGCGACGTTGGATTTCATCACCAACTAGTGTTTTCGGTCCAGAAAGTTACTGTTTGTGTGTGTTTTGATCTCTAGATTCTTTAGGCGTGTGATTCAAATTTGTTTGGTTCTTTAGAGGCTTTAGGTGTTTTTCATTGAGATTTTACTTTGTTTGCGTGTGAAGTAGTTAAAAGTTTTTAACTATGGCTGAATTACCAAGGCAGTCCTGTAGACTTTGGGGCCAGTCTCCTGAGTTTGTAACTGTGGCTGATTTACTGAGGAAATCCCGTAGACTTCGGGGCCAACCTCCTGAAGAAGTCCCAAGCCATCTTGAAGGCTTGAAAGTCCTCGTAACTCCTAGTCGCAGTAAAGTTGGTTCACCTGAAGAAGGAGAGCCTTCATTGATTGTACATCCTGATTACCAAACTCTAGAAACCGGTTATAATCTTGAATCTATTTCAGTTTCCGAACTTGCTGGTAGCTTTTCATCTACTAGTGATATAGGTGAAGAACCTGAGATATCTGAACCTGTTACTCCAACATCGGGGTTTGTCTCTCCAACTTCTAGTGGTTCTAATTCACCTAGGGTAGAAAGAGTAATCACCGAAAATCTTCCTTCTGGTTTGATAGCTATTGAAGAACTCGCTCCGGAAGAAGAAGTAGGCATCCCTATCCCTGAAAATCAACCTGTTATTGATCTAAGGGAGCATGAATCAATTTTTACAGTCCACCTAGAAGTACTACTTGGTATCTTTCTTTGACTAATTATTTGGAAAACTCAGTGTTAAGTTTTTCACCACCTCGTACTCCTTATCATCCTAGAGGTTTTTATACTCCCGTAAATATGTCAGGTCAGTCGTCCATGTTTACTCAATCGCCTGAATCTTTTTTGTACGATGGTCCTTCTGTTCCCGCTGGGTATCAGTCACTTTCTGGTATTTTTTCAGGGCATCTCCTCAACCCGTTGAACAAGGGTTATTCACTGGAAGCAATGGTGCAAAGCCATTGAGCGTAGAAGACATTCTTATGATGTCAAGTTCTATTCCCAATTCTCAACCTCAAGGTGGCCAGTTACCGCCTGGGGGGCAGCCTCATTTAACACATGGGGGACAACCTCAAGGTACACAATTTGCATCTGGGGGGCAACCTCAAGGACAGTACGTACCTACGGTACAATACGTTCCTCAAGGTCAACCCCAGACTCAATATGTACTCCAAGGTCAACCCCAGTATCAATTTATACCTCAAGGTCAATCCCAGTATCAATACGTGCCTCAGGGATATCTACCCTAAGGTCAGTACTCGAACCAAGGTTTCCAACCACCCCAAGGTCAATCTTATGTTCAAGGACGGGAAATGTACCTTTCAACTATCAAACCTACCCTCAACCTGGTTATGGTCCTCAATATTCTCAACCTATTATGGGTCAATACCCGGAACGAACATGCCAGGTGTACAGTTGTCATCTCAAACTGGACAACCCTTAGTTTTTGGTTCACCCCAGCAACCAGTCCAGTCTAACATTCAAACGTTTGTACCTTCTGTAGTTTCACAGTTTGGGCCTACTGTGCCTCGTACTCCATCTCAAACGACTGCTGCAACTGCCGCAACATCTGTTCCATCTACCCCACCTACTTCGGGAGTATCGACAGCTCTGGTTTCTACTGTTTCTGTATCTACTCCTCAGACATCTTTACCACCGTCTGGATCCACCATTCAAACTACGGTTCAGATGCCTGTAGGACAACCTGGTTTAAGTACGGTTGTCACCAGTCAACCTCAATTCACCTATCAACCGTACCAGGGACAGTACCAATTTGGTCTTGCTGTCCAACAGCCAGTTTATCAGTATCAACCGTATCCTGGGTACACTTATCAACAACCTCAACAACCCCAGTACGGTACGGTTAATCTTGGTTTTCTGGGAGGATACAATATCCCGAACGTGATTCCTATTCCTAGTTATCCTGGATATCCTCCTCCTGGGGCTGGTCTCATGACCCAGAGTTTTAGGGATCCTAATCGGCAGTTACCATTTATCGCAACTTTGGACTTACCAGACTTGTCGCGCCTAACGAACGATCCGATTAATTATCTTCCGTTTTGGCCGCCAATGCCGAATAAGTTTCCCAGTGACATTCCCAAGTTCGAAGGTAAATCTGGAGAGGACCCGTCGAACCATGTGATGACTTACCACCTTTGGTGTGCATCTAACTCCATCACAGATGATTCGATCCATCTTAGACTTTTCCAGTGCACTCTAATTGGCCTCGCGGCCAAGTGGTACATTGAGTTACCGCGAGGCACTTTTTATAATTTTAGTTAGTTAGCTACCTCGTTTTTAACTCATTTCAGTTGCCAGTTCGATATGACAACGGCACGGAATTGTTAACTTCGCTAAAACAATCAACATCCACATATATTTCAGATCATATTCATGAGTGGAGACGTTGACGACGTTTAGTGAAGGTATTCATTCCGGATCAAATCTTGGCTGACTGGTTTGTAAAATATTTGTTGCCAAGGATCACTGAAGATGTTGCTAAAGCCGGAGTTGTTACTGAGGAGCAAGTGATTGCTCAAGCACAGTACCTTGACTTGGTCTATACTCAGTCAGGTACGTTACACGAAAAGATCCCCGATCCTCCCAAGTCAAATCAAATAACTGCAGCTCCTTCGGGATCTCATGCCGCTGACAGTATGATTGGTACGGTTAACACTAAAAGTAAGAAGAAGTCTTCCAAGAATTCTTCTCCTATCATAACCTTGCCTGATTCCCCGACATGAGATTCTTCTGCAGAGGCTTCCTCCGATGTTCATGTTGTAGAATCATCTACAGCTAAATCAAAACCCGGTGGGAAGAAGAAAGGAAAGAAGAAGAATAAAACGGACAAAAGTTCAAAGGAGAGACCTGAAAAGGCGGAATCTAATGATGAAAATCGCAAACCTCGTTATCTGTGTCTCATTTGTGATGAAGAACATTTCACAAGAGACTTCCCTCATCGAGCAGGGGTTGCGAAAATCGTCAAAGGTTCCCAAACTCCTGCTGTTTTGAAGGATCCATTTCCAAATCAAGATAGCAAGATGATAGGTTCTTCCTCGAGTGCCAATGAAGAACCCATATTGATGATGTCCCATGTAAGGATTGTGACTCGATCGCAAGATTATGGCAGTAAAAGTTCGGTTGATGGCAAAGAAGCAGAATCTTCTCATTCTAATCCATCAACCTCAGCTCCCGGTTCCGATCCACTACAGATCGAGAAACCTAATCCAGACTTAGTAATTAAACCACCCGCCAAGGGTGTACTTCGAAGGTCAGCTTTCAATCCACATTCGAGAGCAGCTTAGAATTATAACATTGTTGAGGATTTAGCTATTTCACCCTCAGCAATGTCGGCTTTGGAAGTGCTACAATCATGCCCAGCACAACGCAAATTACTTTTGTCGGCTATAGGAGCTATTGATGTTCAGGACCCGAACCTAATAATCTTTGATCTAGAAAATAGTACACTGCGTTTGCCTCATCAAATGGCTTTCCAGATTCCAGTGATAGTAAAAAACAGGCCTATTCATCGGACTGTAATTGATGAGGGAGCCTCAACGTGTATTATGTTGATACAGTGTTGGAGATCGCTTGGTTCTCCTTCACTAAATCAATCCCCGACGATTCTTAAGGCCTTTGATGGCCGTGGGTTTCATCCTTTTGGCATTCTACAGGATTTGCCTATAGGGGTTGAAGGAAAAACCGTTAGTCTAGATGTGGAGGTGGTTGATGCCCCTCTAGACTACAACCTTCTCTTGGGTCGAAGTTGGTCTTACGCTATGACAGCGGTCGTTTCATCGGTCTTTAGAGTCATAAAATTTCCACATAATGGAAAGATTGTAACAATAGACCAGTTGGCTTACTTTTCATCCGACCCAGCCTCTTCAGAGAGTATTCAGCACATCGGTAAAACGACTATCCCATATAAGGATGTTGGAGTAGGATTAGTTAAAGATGCTGGTTTACTGGGAACTTTTCCTTTTCCTCCAATCAACGCATCATCTCCATTTGCAACTATTCATATGATTACATTAGAAACTATTTTTTATGACGATCCTTGGACCGTTCCTTCTGAATCTGAAATAGACTCATTTGGTAATTCCATGCCTTTGAGTCCATATGAAATGGCCTATGAAGCTGTGCAGTCTTTTGCCGACCTGTGTTCAACCGAAAAAGACTTAATGAATGTGGTCTGTGAGGAATCACTTTTCACATCAACCTCAGATTTAACTACGTTTTCTGAACTTGTTCACTCTGATGAGCAAATTCGTGAAATCCTATGTGTAGATGATTTAACATGGGAAGATCTCCATCACAGATCTTTGTTTTTACCTGAGAATGATCGTTTTGAAAATAATTTCTCATCAATATTTACGACCGAATATGTCAAGGAACCTCAGAATCCAATGAAACATCTCGATTCAGAGTTAAATTTGGGAAACATCTCTCAAACTATTCCCATTGACATTTCGGTTAAGCCTGGAATTGTTGAGAACATTCATATAGGTGCCTCGTGTACAGATGACGAAATTCAATTGTATAAGGCCCTATTTCAAGAATTCCGCGACGTGTTTGCCTGGTCCTATGAGGAAATGCCAGGAATTGATCCCGCAATTGTTCTTCACGAGATCAAAGCTTACCCAGACGCTAAACCCATCCGGCAACGTTTGCATCAGATTCACCCACGAAAAGCTGCTGCAATTAAAGCAGAAGTTGAAAAACTATTGAAAGCAGGTTTCATTTATCCGATCCCGCTAACGGATTGGGTATCGAATATTGTTCCAGTTAACAAAAAACAGGGGACAATAAGAATATGCATCGATTATAGGGACATTAATCGAGCCTGTCCAAAGGACAATTACCCAACTCCCTATATTGATCAAATCATTGATGATTGTGCCGGCAGTGAAATATTTTCCTTTATGGACAATTTTTCCGGATACAATCAAATCAACATTCTACCTGCCGATCAACCAAAAACGGCTTTTATTTGTCCATGGGGGACATTTTCTTATTGCAAATTACCTTTTGGGCTTAAGAATGCCGGAGCAACTTTTCAGAGGGCGATGTCTTATGCGTTTCATGACATCAAGCACATTGTGCAACCCTATCTCGATGACTTGCCTGCTCATTCACTACATCGAGCTGATCACCTCGTCCACTTATGAGCAATCTTTATAAGGTGTAGGCATTATCGTATTCGGTTGAACCCACACAAATGTGTCTTCTGTATAGAAACGGGTCGATTGCTGGGATTTGTAGTTTCGAAAGCCGGCATTCGCGTTGATCCCTCGAAGGTCAAAGCTATTATCAATTTGCCTCCTCCTTCAAGTCTCTGCCAACTCCAAAGTTTGCAGGGGAAAGAAAACTTTTTACGACGATTCATTCCTAACTACGCCGAGGTTACAAAAGGTTTTACACGGTTATTGAAACAAAATACTCAATTTCTTGGGATGAGGTAGCTCAGAAGTCTTTTGATGCACTCAAACACGCGTTAACCCATGCACCGTTGTTGCATCCTCCCAACTACAACCAGGATTACTTTTTGTATCTCGCCGCCTCCCATTCCACCATTGGAATGGTCTTAGTTCAGGAAGATGAATTCAGAACGGAACATGTGATATATTACCTTAGTCACACGTTAAATCCAACTGAGCTAAAGTACTCACATGTGGAGAAATTGGCATTGGCAGTCGTTCAAGCTGTCCAACGTTTTCCTCACTACATTTTACTACGTAAAACTACGGTAATTTCAGATTGCAACCCTATGATCTACATTTTGACCAAACAATTGCTAGGGGGAAAGTACTCTAAATGGATCGTTATCCTGCAAGAGTTCAACTTGGAGTTTGAGAAATCTAAGTCTAAGAAATCTTTAGTTTTTGCAGAGTTAATGTGTGACTTCCCGCGTGCTGACACAGAAACTGTGGCAGAGGAGCCCATTGCGGACGAATCTTTGTTTCTAATCAGAACTTTAGATCCGTGGTATGGGGATATCATCATCTATCTCCAGACCCAATCGTTCGGCCAGAAATTTCAAGGTCGGAACGTCGGAAAATTCGCTTCCAGTCCCAACAATTCAAAATTATTGGAGATACTCTTTATCGCCGTGGGGCGGACTCTATTTTTCGACGTTGCTTAACTCATGAAGAGGCTGAGAGAGTTATAAATGACTGTCACTTTGGAGCATGTGGCGGTCATATGTCTGGGTATGCCACAACCCAAAAGATATTGCGCGCTGGCTATTTATGGCCGTCCTTGTTTAAAGATTGTATTACGGCGGTTCGAAAATGCCACAACTGCCAGATTTTTGATCGTAAGATGCGCGCTCCACCTGCTCCTCTCCACCCTATAATTGCCGTTGGTCCTTTTGCCAAATGGGGTATCTATTTTATTACATGTAACCCTCACTTGGCCGGGGGGCATGCGTATATCATCCTTGCGGTAGATTATTTTACTAAGTGGGCTGAGGCGATGCCTACATTCGAGGCAGATGGCAAGACAACCGCAATTTTCGTGTTCAATCATATAATTGCTAGGTTTGGTGTCCCACAAGCGATAAACACTGATCATGGGCGTCATTTTCGAAACGTTATGATGACCGAACTCACAGGCCAGCTTTGTTTATGTCACGATAGTTCAACCCCTTATTATCCACAAGCAAATGGTCTGGTTGAATCCATCAACAAAGTTTTAGTTATCATGATCCGACGAATCATTGGGATTCATCAGTCGAATTGGCACAACATGCTATTTTCAGCGCTTTGGGCGTACCGAACTTCAGTAAAAACATCAACAGGGTTCACTCCTTTCCAACTAGTCTATGGTTTGGAAGCTGTGCTACCCATTGAGTGCGAAATCTTGTCACTGCAAATGGCCATCGAGTTACTTCCAGCTACTTCCGAAGAGGAGAAGCATTTGTTATACTTATCCCAATTAGATGATATTAGACGTGATGCTGCATTGGCAATCGAGACTCACGCAAAATGTATGAAAGCTCAGGATGATCAGAATGTGACCCCTCGAAATTTTTCGGAAGGAGACCTAGTGTTATTGTATGATCAAGCTAATGATAAAATAGGTGCTGGGAAATTCGTTCCTATGTGGCATGGTCCCTATATTGTTAAGCGAAAGCTAGCAAAAGGGGCCTATGAGTTGGTAGACTTTGATGGGGACTCTTTGGGTAAACCCATAAATGGCCTTTACTTGAAGAGGTACTATGCTTAAAAGAATGGGGTATGGAGATTTTTAGTTAGGATAGTTTTCTTTCTAGCTAGTGTGTTTTAGTTTAAAAAACAAAAGTTTGCTTAACTTAGAGAGTGTTTTTCGTCATTATTCCTGCTTATCTTGGTTTTACTCTTGATATTGCAGATGTCGATGCCTCTCCAAACATACATTGGATTTGTTGATGGTGCTTGTCGTAATACACAGAACATCTCTTCCGCAACTTGGGTTATCTATTCGCCCTCTGACGAGTTAGTTTCTATGCATGGGGTAAGCCTCGGTCAAACAACAAACAACATTGCAGAGTATAGTGCAGTGATTGAGTTATTATCTGAATCTATTTCATTTGGGATTCAGAGTTTGATAGTGAGGTTGGATTCTGAACTCATTGTATTACAGCTTAATAGAGTGTATGCCATTAGAAATCCAGTGTTATTAAGATTATTTTTGAGAGTGCGTCTCTTGGAATGTGAGTTTGATTACATTGAATATCAGCATATTCCAAGGTCTTTAAATACATTAGCAGATGCAATTGCTTCTC
The DNA here is from genome assembly GCA_031772625.1 of Pinus tabuliformis. NCBI lineage: Eukaryota > Viridiplantae > Streptophyta > Pinopsida > Pinales > Pinaceae > Pinus > Pinus tabuliformis. The sequence goes on from CM062815.1 coordinate 606,601,639, forward strand.
GAATGTTAAATAGACATTTGCAATAATCATACATGTAAATTTAAAACCATTCCATGATATGATTTACAAGATAAGTCGGTAATAATGATATATATATATATATATAGGAGTGTGTCAAAAAATACATCGTCTTCGATCATAGGTTGAAAAAAACCTTATGATCGGCAAAAATGATAAGTAAAAAAAAACAAAATGTCACATGTGCCCACAAAAGGCGATCATCCTATCACTGGTGATGATCTCTATAAGAAACCACTGCCCGAGCCACCTTGAAAAGGAACCTCCTAAAAGGTCCTGGGACTCCAATCACATAGTGCTGAAGTCGACGAGGAATGTCATCGATAGTGGTCTCAGGAATATCTCTTGTCAAGCGCTCAAGATGACTCTCCAACTCGGCCAAAACCTCTGCTGATTCATCCTGTGGGGCTAGCACGGGTGCAACTGGTTGCCTCCTCTCGAAAGGTCGGAGAGCGGCTAGTCACTGTGGACCCACATCTGCATTTGAAATTTTTACTATCAGTTTTGAGACGATGAAAAATATTAAAAAAAATTTAAATAGGGAAAGTTGAAAAGGATTTTACCTGACTCGTCCCACTGCTCTCCTGGTGGAAGAGCCATGTCTGGGTCACCACGGAAATCTATCCCAGCGTAAGGGAAATCCTGAATGCAAAAGACCTGGTTTTCCAACCATTGGAAATACTCAGGTTTGAACGGAGCAACCTCTGTCCTCTCATCCGGGTGACGGGCCGTGACTGCGACCCATCGCATCAGTTTGGGCTCTCGAGGAAGCCCATCTCCAACAGTAAGATGCTGTGGGATTAGCATAGGAACCCTCTCCAGGCCAAAACTCACGACCAAAGCCCCATAACCAAAGGTCTTTAGTCGTCCGCTCTTGGCCTTGGTCAGTTGGCCTTTCACATTGGCCAGCATAGCATTGCACCAGTTGAAGATGGTGCCTTGAAAGCAATCAACTGCCATACGCATCTGGGATCCGGTGGCAACATGTAATGCGGTAGCTCCGCAAAGTCTGGTGGCAGTAAACGCAATCACTATGAGCTCAGGACAGGATATGGTCTTTATGTCTATCCCTTTGTCTTTATCCTGGCTGTTGCAGTACTCTAGCCGGAGGCTATCGACAGAATGGCCACCTGACATAGTCCGGAATAGAGTCAAGTCCTCGCCTCTCTTAGGCAAACCAGTCAAGAAATAAATGTCCTCCAACTCGATTTCGAGCCGGTGTCCGCCAATGAAAAAGCACTGGTCCTGTACGCTCCACCTGTCAACCAGCCACTGTAAGAAATCTACCTGAGCCCTCATGCCAGGAATGGTCCAGAATTTGTACAGTCCGCATGCCCTCAAAGCATCAAGTGAAGGCTGATGATTCCATGTGGCGGTATCCACGTCCTCATGCTCCCGTTCTCGCCAATATAGCATGATATATCCTCTGCATCAAGTATAAAGATTAATTAGATTGCTAGAAAACATTTTGATTGGTCCATTTTTGAGGAATTTTAGGCTCAAAACCCTTGCTGCGGGGTACGCACCCTCCACGTTAGACACAGTGCGTGGGTCTGCACTTTGTCTACACGGAAGGTGCGGACCCCGAGCTTTTTCCCAATGGAGAAAAAGTCGGGGTCCGCGGGTCCGCAATGGTAAACCTGCGGACCCCCGCGCGCGGGTTTTGCGCCTAAAAACTCTCCCAAAAAACAAAATGAGGGGCTAAATCAAAAAACTAAACAGTTGAAAATGAAGAGTAAGATGATGTGGATTACTTGGAGAAGACGGCGCTCGATTCCGACGGTTGGATTTTCCACAATCTTCACGGGAAGTTTTCTAAGCAAAAGCACTATTTTCTCACCCAAACTTGAACGATAAAAATGAATTGACAAAGGCCTTTTTTATAAGTTTTTTGAGTAAATAAATCGCAAATTTGTTTATGTTTCACTTTGAAAAGGTATTTTGCAACACTTTTATCCATTTCAAACAGGTATGAGTAATGTTTGTGTCTTTGTGCAGAATACAGGATTATTCAGGCGAAATCTATCCTTTTCAACGAAAAAACAAGTAGAGTCATCTTTAAGCCCTTTTCTGACTCCTAAAACATGAAAAGATTGCCGAGCATTTCTTTTACACTTGTTAAAACGAAATTAAAAGACGGTCCACTTACAGCTCTTTTCCGACCGTAAAAACATGAAAAGATTGCCGGATTTTTGTCGTTTCAAATTCGATATTGGTTATAAAACAACGTGTCGTTGATCGCTTTTTTACTTTTTCAGTTCAGTGACACTAATAACGAAAAGTACTCCTTGGTCGTAAAAGATCAAGCGGTTCTCTCAAGTATTATTTTATACTTTTTCGGGCTTGGGAGACACAAATTTACGAAAAAGGTCAACCCTGAAGTCTTCTTAAGTTTTTTCAGACTCTCTAAAATTGAAAAACGCTGAGTTTCTCCTATACTGGACTCATTAAAATTTCATAGTAAAGGACCTGTTCAATTACAAACAGGAACGAACCACTCCTTCTTAGGGTTCGAATTTAAACTAAGTTGGACTCATCCGAAGGATGAGCTTATAATCAAGCAAATGTTATCCTCCTCAAGCTTGTCAAAAATAAAGAGGTACTTGCCAGAAATGGTGGGGGAAAAAGAGAGGAAAATGAGTCTGTTTGTCATACTTTGTAACCACTCTTGAACACGACACTTTTATTCACCTGGGTTGGGAGATCCTTTGCCTAACAGTTGATCAAACCACATTGAAAGTCTTCAGCTGGTTTCTGGGTATTAACTTTGGGTCAATTGTCACCAAGCCATCTGTCGTGTCGTTATGTGTTCAAGAGGTCACTGCCAATAAGCCATTCATCTGCAAAATATCTGTCATCCATCTTGACCATCCCTGAGTTAGTCCTTGCAACCAAATTTCTTCAACTTGATCTATGATTTCATGTTGTGTGCTTACCTACGACGGATCGCTTTCTATCGACATCAGCTCATTATCTAGAAAGATGATCTAGAAATCGTCAGTACCTTGAAATCTGCATGCCTCAATGGCAGGTTTCTCGCCTTTGACGACAGTTTACATCATTGACTTTCGATCGAAGGATTTCGTGATATGTTTGACATCAATACATTTACTCACATCTCATGGATTGTACTGGGTACTTTGAGAACCATTGACATCACTGGTGGTTTCTCTCACACTTGTTAACAGTTTACATCATTGACTGGTAATCAAGTGATTTCTACCATGTTTGACATCAACAAATTTATTCGCATGGATAGAATTGTACTATTTTGGGAAGTAGAAATGAAGACCCTAGATCTAGTTTCCACCATCCAGGCTGCGAGGAATTTTGTACTCATTATGTCGTGGACTATTCATAAAAGATGGTTGCGTCCATACTGTGTTCACACGAGTCTATACTTATGATGTTTTACAAGATCATTCCTATATCAGAGTAGTAGATAGGTTTCTAGTTAGTTTTGATCTGAGTATGGGAATGCCTACCTCAGCAATGATATGATCTCATATATATATCTTGCATTGAATGTTTTTACAGGTTCCGACCGGGCTCTCCACAAGATAATCCTCGAAATGATAAAGTACTTCACTCTTCCTATATGATAAATGAAATCCTCATCTACTACAGACTTTGCACTTTAGTGGGCAATCTGTTACACAAAAATATCGTCACCATGATTATTTGCAGTCAGTATGGGTCTATCATCACTTGTACTGTCTTCCTAAGCAAGTCTAGGACCTCATCTCTTCAAATCAAGCTTTGGAAGTGGGAGAAAGACATTAAAAATCAATGTAACTCTAGTTTCGCACTTTCTCTCATGGTCACCTGCGGTCCCGCACCTTCTGTGTACAAAAGCTGCGTACCTACCCGCTCTGTTCCTAACGGTGCAGGTGTGGACCCCTGTGAAAGTCAAAAGGCGCAATTTTTATCTTAAAAAACTCACTTTGGGTTAATTCTAGAGTTTTCTAGAAGGAATTTTGACGTGGATTGTTCGCTCTAAGGTGGTTCATGCATCCCAAAAGAGAAGGAGCTAATCCCTTGACTAAAGGAGCTATCCCTTTGAAGGAGGGCTTTATCCCTTTAAAGGAGGACCTAGTAACTTCCCTCCATTGCACTATAAATACAGGCATTGGGGTGAGGACTAGGGAGGTTAGAAGCTGAACATTTTGAGGGTAAATGCTGGTGAAATCAAGACTCTTTGGTTGAGCTTGAGAGGAAAGATCACATACCTCTTGTTTCCATTGGAGAGTGAGTGAAGCTTGTTAAAGTAGAGGAGACATCTTGTTGGACCCTGGGAGGAGCTTGTACAGCGTCAAGGCAAAGGTTGTAAAGTTCTTCTTCTTTTGAATTAATACAATCAAACTCATTTTTCTCAACAAGTATCTTATGTTATTTGTTTCATGGACTCCTTGACTTTCATGTTAAATATGTTTCATGCAATTGGTTTTTCAGGTGCTATTTAATTTGTTTGCCTTGTTTGTGTTTGTAGATTCACGAAGAGGAGCTCATTTGGATCAAAAGAGCGAGGGCATCCACAAGCTTGCGTTGGACCAAAGGTAGGCCCTAAAAACCTTTGTTTGCTATTGTTTATTGAAACATATTTAGAGAAAGATAGTGTCTGGTTGGTTTGCTTGTCGTTAGGTCTTCTTTAGATTCTAGGAAGGTCTATCTTGTCCGCAAGATCGACCCATTCCGCGCGACACCATCACTTCGAAGATTGCATCATTTGTGGCAATGAACGATAGCTTTACCCATTGCTATAGGATAAAATGCATGGTGTATGGAGAATGAGGATACCCTCAAAGGTCTTCCCAGGACCTTCGACAGACTGTATGATTATCTATAACTGTCACAAGGTTACATGCATGTTCATAAACAATAACTAACTATCAAAGTAGCATAAATAGATTACCTCAAGCCTCCATATAGATTTGCTGGAGAGCACAATGCAGCTAGGTGGAAGTCCCCTGAGCCAACTCCAGATCAAGTCTTGCACATAGAAGGGACAAGCATAATCACAACATACAACTCTAATAACTAATACAAGAATACATAAAAGAACATCCAGTTACACATAACTAAGCTACTCATGCTGAAAGGTATTGGACAAATGACTGAATGAATGATAGTACCAACACCACGAAGTAGATAGTACAACTGCAGTTCTATATTAATGTTGGAAGAGTGATTACAACCATCTGTTGCATCAGCCTTCCCTTACCCCTCCAACTTCTCTCTCTCTTTCTCTCTTCTTACCAACTTCTTATGATTTGAGACAATGCTCAACAATCAAGTATGCTATCCTTTCAAATGCTCTGACCACTATCACCATGGCCCTAGCTTTTCTTATGTAGCAATTGAGTTAGGGTTGCCAAGTTCCTCCTTGAGTTCCCTAGGGTAAAAGAAATGAAGTTGCCATGCTTTTCAGCTCTTTCCCATTTGCCTCCTTCGTTAGGGTTAGAAATCCTCCAAATAGGTCGAACTTGGATGTTTCCTTGCTTTTCTTAGAGTTTTTTTAGGAACAAATATCTAGATATTTATGAGTCAAAATCATTCCTTTGAACTTTAGAACTTCACTAGGATCCATTAACATTGCTCCCGAACTAGAAATTTGAGTTAGTTGGGTCACTAACACACCCTTAGGCTTGCAAAGAAGATTTATAAAGCAGGTTGTTAGTGCATAGCTAACGTTAGTGTGGAAACAAGGCATGTGATCTTGGTATTTGCTTTAGCTATCATGTCTTTCCCCTCTAAGATGATGAGGGGGTCATTTTGTTGTATAACAAATGCCCCTTAATGTATGAGATCAGAGGCTGCGACGATGGCAGAAATAATTTACTTAACTACAATTTTCATTCAAAAAGAGAGAGAGGATTGGAGCTTCGGGCAGTAGGGGAATCCTGATACGACACATATATATAAAACTACTGAAATCATGTCCTGAGTCAGGCATTCCCATGCTCAGTAGCTATGTTAGAGTGATTTTCTCCAAAGAGATATGATGATGTTGGTCGCCGATAAGCACAATGTGGATCCGGTGTCATAATAGAATCATCCTAATAAGCTGTCTCCAAAAGACAATATATGCAACTTGGAAGAGGAAACAAGACTGAGTGATGCAAGCCTCTACCCAAGGTCTTGATTTCCACTTCATCGAACAACATAGATTTATACATGTGAATATATGCGTTGATGTCGAACATGCACGAAATCATCTGATTACCAGTCAATAATGGAGACTGTTAACAGATGTGAGGAAGGCCACCAATAATGGTGATGGTCTCCAAGATGCATAGTACAATCTAACGAGTGTGAAAGATGTTTTTGTCATTGAACACCCATAGAATCACTTAACCAGGAGCCAATAATGAGAACCCTTGATCAAACACAAGGCAACCTGCCACTAATGTCTGCAAGTACCAAGGCACTAAATGTGTTTCTAGGTTGTCTTCCTAGATAGAGTGTTGAAGTCGATAGGAAGATACCTGTCGAAAGGTAGGCAATAATGTGTCCTACATCAATCGACACGAAACAGGACAAGAATGATTTTGTTTTTTGAGGAATCTTTGAGCATTGGGTCTAAACAACAGAGGGCATGATGAAAGGATATGCTTGATGGGTTGATGGAGGAAACAAAAGGTTAACCGTTGTACAATAGAAGGCACAACAATGGTTTTAACCATGCAGCACTAGACTCATGAACACCAAAGAGTGTTAGGATACAGAGATGAAAAACATTGGGGTATATAGGCTAAACTCATAGGATGGTAGGATTCATATTGAGAGGCCGTCACAAGGAAGATTTATCTGAGGGAGTGCCATGTTCAAGGGAACGACTGTTGCCAAACCACGCTTTATAACACTGAATGCAGTTGTATTTTCCACTTTCCCCATCTGATTAGTTTAGCGAGTCCAGATGGGTAAACTCATCGATCTTTTCATATTTTAAGAGTTTGAAAAGGACTGCAAAAAGAGTGACTTTGTGCCCTATCTGATTAGTTTAATGAGTCCAGACAAGCAGACTCATCGATGTTTTAATGTTTTGAGAGTCTGAAAAGGATCATAAAAAGAGCAACTCTATATCTTGTTTGTGTAATTTAAAGAGTACAAACTAGACAACTCGGTGGTTTTTCCATATTTAGAGAGTCTGAAAAGATCGTAAAGAATGACTCCATGGTGGTCCCTTTGTCATAGTTGTTAATCAGGCGTGAAAAAAGGTTAATAGTATACACGGATTGGTTACTTTTCCTTGAGTTAATCTACTGAATCCGGATAAAGAGAAACCTATGTTCAATAGATGTCGACCTCATTTTGTTACGAGTGCAAGGAGATGGAATAAACTCATTTTTTGTCGTGAATTTTTAATGAGTCACATGATGACAAACTCAATACCTTCATCAAATTTTAACGAGTCAAATGAAGAAAACTCAAGGTATCTTTTTTAGTTTAGTGAGCGAGGAAAAAGAGGTAAAATAATTGCTCATTCCTTCTTCGTAGATTTAATGAGCCCGAAGGAGGGGGAAAAACTCAGGGATTTTTCAATTTTAAGATCGAGAAATGGTCCCAAAAAAGCAAGTGCTCTTGTTGTTGTCGTATATTTTTAATGAGCCCGGTGACAAAAACTCGGGATTTTTCAGTTTAACGAGTGAGAAAAGTACCTAAAATAATGCTTGGGTCATCTTTATAAATGTTTAACGAGCCTAAAGACAAAACTCAGGATTTTTTTCAGTTTTATGAGCGAGAAAAAAGCGCCTAAAAAGAATGCTCTAATGGTCTTTTTCAGTTTAATGAGCTAGAAAAAGAGTGAAAAAGAGTTGCTCAGACCATCGTCGTATATGTTTAACAAGCCCAACGATGACAAACTCAAGGATTTTTCAGTTTTTGAGAGCGAGAAAATATCCAATAAAAGAAAGTTCTCATATCTTCTTTGTAGTAGTTTAACGAGCCCAAAGAAGGAGACTCAAGGTTTTTCGAATTAACGAGCAAGAAAAATACCATAAAAAGAATGCTCGATCTTCTTCGTGGTAGTTTAATGAGCCCGAAGGGGACTCAAGGAGTTTTTGGATTAACAAGCAAGAAAAATACCATAAAAAGAATGCTCGATCTTCTTCGAGGTAGTTTAACGAGCCTGAAGAAGGAGACTCAACGACATTTTGGATTAACGAGAAAGAAAAATACCATAAAAATAATGCTCGATCTTTCTTGATCTCATGCTTGACAATAGAAGGGTCTATTCCATGTGTTTCCTCATAAGACCAAGGGAAAACATCATGAATGTCCTTAAAAGGGTAGGTGAAGCTTGAAATTTCCTCACGGTTGCGATTGGCTCCAATTTGTATGTTTTCCACGATGCCTGTCATGACTGGAATATAGATGAGCAATGTCTTTGAAAGATTTCCCATGTTTCCCTCCAAGTCCGAAGTTTGGATAGTCGTATATGGTGAGGAAACGATTTCAGGTGCGTCAGGTGACAGGATTTGAAGAAGCATAATGTCCGAATCAGATATCGAAACATGATGGTGCGAGTCCTCCCAAGGTCACTCTTCTAAACTCATGATTTCTCTAATAGCTTCGTCCATAGGTAGGACTTGATTGAGGGGATTGAAAGAAGCAGCGGTTATGGGAGGGGCAGGTGTATTGTTGGCTGTAAACAAAGTGATTGGAGATGTAGATGTAGATTGAATGACTTAGTAGTCCAATTCAGCTAGTGACAATAACATTCTTTCTCTATAAGTGTCAATGTCTGAAGGGGCCACGAGGATCCAAGGATCAGTCGGTTTGTGAGGAATGGGTGAAACCATAGAGACCGTCTGTGGAATCGCGAGTGGCAGAAGAGGGAAACAACCCATAAGGGAAGAGCCCTTTAGTAGACTGGTACTGATACTGACATTAGAGTCATGTACACCACACACTAAGGCTACGGAGCTGTTAGGTAACAGAGAGTAATCTGGGGTGCAAAAAGACAGCTGATCCACTGTGAATATCTTTCCATCTAAGGGAAAGAGGATGACAGAGAAGAACGAAGACATAATGGCCTTCATGGAATAAGTCCAACTGCGGCCCAAAAGTAGATTATAGTCAAGTTTATGATCCACGACTTCAATATCTACCGTTACTGTTTTCCCACTCAAGGTGATGGGATAGCTAGCTAGGTAACCTTTTGGGATGAAAGTGTGGCCGTTGAAAGATTTAAGGAAATTCGACGGTGGGGATAAGGTTGGAGAACCTAGAGCGAGCCATCATGAAGCCAACATGATGTAGGTAGAAGCACCTTTGTCAATGACAGTTCTATGTATACCTTTACCTTTCGAAAAGATTTGCACTTGAAATGCAAGTTGGTGGGAAAGGGGAGGTTTACACTTTTCCATGTTGAAAATTGCAAGCATGGATTCCCATGGGTCGATACCACCAATAGCCGAAAGCAAAGCTTTCCTTTGTGATGGGCATGTTTGTAATACTTCGAGCGCCGACATAGCCGACGACGCTTGTGCCAAGTCTTCTACAATGCTATATTTTTGGGTAGCACATGCAGATGTATTGTGTGTTGTGCGTCGAAGTGCCCCTTTGGGGGGCTGAATTACAAGATCAACAACTGGCCGTTTCATATGAAAATCATTGGGAGACAATGTGTTTTGACTTGAGGAAGGTTCCTCTGCATGAGTGACAGGAGCTCCATAGGATTTGGCTCTTGTTTGTGGATCTACCGTTTCAAAGGTGTAAATTGTAGAAGATCCTTCACCAGCTGAAGGATGTTGTGAACCACCATTGCCCCATTGTAGGGGTTGGGGTTGGTTTGCAATAAGGTTTTGGTACTGCTGAGTGGGGAAAGGATTATTCAGGACAGTGGGGGTCCTACCAGTATCGTGTTAGCAATGAAATCTGTGCATTCCTGAAGACACGAACATAGATATGTCAAGTGGTATTCATCATAGATTTTGTAAGGGAATCAGGATGGTTTATCCTTTCCATCGCCAGAGGGTTCAACAACCTTCTGCTTTGGGTTGTACTGCTTTGTTGACTGCTCTTCAGAAGGAGTAGTCTTTTTCTTATTCTTCTTGTTCTTACCACCGAGATTTTATGTAGACTGCACAGAGTTTATCGTGGTGGTAAGAAGAGTAGTTGATTTGGTAGACGGGTCCACTGACAACTGGGCAATTTGACTGCTGAGTTGTTTTATAGCAATATCAAAGGTTGCATCGACAATCCCATCGGCGTAGTCGCGAAAGTATTGGAGTTGCGAGGGGCATTGGGGATTATGTCGTAAAGAGTGCCAGACTGTGAATATATCAGATCTAAGTGCTGGGAATGACGTATGGATTGGGCTTTTGTGACCGCACCACCTATGGCGACATCCTTAGCGATTTGGGGGAGTAGGGACTTACAAAACCAATCCGCTAAGAGATAGTCTGGGAGGGGAGCTTTTACCAACCTCCGCCTATGTCTCCATTCATGTATATGATCATAGATGTGGGTGGTGGTATCCTGATGTACTGAAGTGAGGAGCTCTGTGCCAGTCTCGTAGCGGATGGGTAGCTGGAAGTGCTTTAGGAATTCCATCGCTAGAGCGTCGAAGATATTTACTGACATGTGTGGTAACTCAATGTACCACTTAGCTGCGTTGCCATGAGGGTGCAGGGAAAAAGATGTAACCAGACACTATCATCCACCATGGAGTTAGAAACACACCAAAGATGATAGGTGGTGATATGGGTGCCTCGATCCTCCCCTTATTTTCCGTCGAACTTAGGGATGTCTGTTGGCATTTTATGCGGGATCGGCGGCCAAAATAAGTTATGGTAGATGGGGTCATTTGTAAGTTTGTACAAGTCGGGGATATCAAATGCTGCCAAGAAAGGCAAAGTGTGTGATGCCCCCGACTTGGACCAAGGTGATGACATATGACTTGAGGAACCTTGCGGTCCTCCCATCGTTTGAGTCCAATATTATACACAGGTTGTGTGGCATAGTAGTTGCCTTGGGATATGGTTTTGTAGTATGAATTTCCATGGGGAATCTAATGTTGGGGTATAGAATTGCCCCATGATAAGCAGTGCCCCCTTGAATCATTTGAATTTGTGAGTAGGGTGACCCCACGGATTGGTTGGGACCTCCTTGAGCATTCCCGCTTGCCACAAAACTAACTATATGTCTCTGATTGACATAAGGAATGCTCATATCAATCAGTGACTGACCATGCATGCCTAAGAATGGAGGGGGAACTGTTACACTCCTGACTAGTATGTGCATATTGGGAATGCCCCCAGATACTTGAATCTGGGGGTTTGAACTATCCAATGGCTACCGACCATATTGTTGGTTGATGAGAACTGCACTAATAGTGCTATATTGAGCGTTATAAGGAGTGTTGTATGTAGCACTTGTCAAATGTATACAGTTTGACACTCTAGGGGTGGAACCTGGCATCGACTGGGTTCCACTCGTGGAGGGTGTCATGTGAGTGGTTGTACCTGGGAAAAATGGGATAGTGGGGTTCGCCATCAATTGTGTGGTGGTGACTGTCCACTAGGGAAGTGGTGGAGGACCAAAAGTGTCCACAGAGTGCCATGACCCTCATCGACGACATGGATGGAAATGTTCCCTCTAAAGAGACAGGGAGTATAGGTGCCACGGGAATGAAGAGTGGGTCCAATGGATTCATTAGCAGAGGGTTAAAGGGAGGAAGAAATCCTTCGGTAAAGAAATCCTCTGGAAAACTCGAATCGTCAGTTGTCCGAACAGATTATGTGTGAGATTGAGGAGACTGATTCCCTGAAGATGGGGAATCTAGTTCATTGGAGCTCAGTGGATCTTCCACAATGAGTGGAGGAAGTCCTAGCAATCGTCTAGATTGACGACAAGGGCCGGATGTAGCCATGGTGACCATTAATTTTATCAATAAATTTTATCATGATATTTGTTAAAGTCTCAAATGATAACACTCCGGTGCCTAAAAAATTATAAAAAATACACTAAGTTGATCAATCAACAAACAGAGGGAAATGACCATGTCTGATAAGCACTGATCACTGGAGATGAAACCCAGTATCTCAATGAATTACAGAGAAGGCTGGCCAGATGTACAGTTATGGTTACTCTAGAGCTTTGCTTGAACCTTAGATTGAGGGGCCAAGGACTCTCGTGAAGATGAGCACCCTCCCAAAAATTGAAGATAGAGTAGGTCCATCTATGTTAGCTACTAGGGCAGCCCGCCCTAGTCACCTTGTGTAAGTCCCTAAAATTTTGGCCACTAAGGATACCTCAGATCACAGACACCATCGGGGGGGACATAGTCATAAATAGTACGTTGTGTGGGTAGGATACCTGAGTCCCCGACTCAGCTCCGAAATCCCCGAATGGATCCCCAATACACATAATACCCAAAGGAGTTGTAAGAGAAGGCGAAGTCCGATGTTGTCTCATATTTAGCTCCACTTTTATTTTAGTGGTCCCGGTAGTATGAGTGCAGAAGGAATTTTCTCTATTTTAATGACACTAGTGTTGGTGTCTAATCTTGGGCAGTTTACTCACATTGCCTATCCCAAGATCCTAGCTCGTACTAATGCTTGTTTGCTCAATAAAGAGTTACTGATTGATTTTAGGTAAATTTTATGTGTACTTTTATATTGTCCTTGGTAGGGGAGTTGAAGTATGAAATGTGATGAGACTTTGACTCAAAAATCATGCACAAGACAATGCTTTAAAAAAATTTCAATTCGATGAAAACAAGTTGTATTCTACAGGTGAGATTTTTTCACATATTCATATTTTTTCCATGCATCTTAGTCTTTTAACACATGCATAACCAACAAAATTCTTTCCAATGTTTTCTTAACAACTACTTGAAACCAAAAATAGAGTAGCTTTTAACCAGGAAAACAGAAGAGTGAATAAAAAATGTGGATCTTTCTTTCATAAAAAATGATTTTAGGAAAGAAAAAACAAAACTTATTTCCCAAAAAAAAACGTTTAGGACACCTATTTTGCTCACAAAATGCAGTAACAGATCCTTTTTTAGTCCATGAGTAGGCTTCCTATCCCTTTTGGTTTGCAAACATAGTTGGAAATCAATGTTTTGGGAGACTAACGCTCTATAGCAATGGCCACAGAGAGTTTCTAAGGCCACTAATGCTTTCTGTATGCAGACACAGAGCTTTATAAAGCACCATGTAGTCTACTAACCTGCGTTAGTGTGGGGAAACATCTCCAAACAAGGCTTCTCAAATAAGATTCAATGATGAATATATGTAGGCAAGATGCAGCAATGTTTTGGTGGGTCAGAAAGGGAATGTAGAAGTATAGGGAGCTCTTAGAAGGAGGAGGAAACTGAGAACTGCCTGGGTAAACCGAGAACTATATGTATAGTCCCCAGTGGAGTTACCAATTCTTCTATAGGATAAAATGCACGGTGTAAGGAGAATGAAGATACCCTCAAAGGTCTTCGCGGGACCTTCGACAAACTGTAAGATTATCTGTTACAGTCACAAAGTTACATGCATGTTCATAAACAATAACTAACTATCAAAGTAGGATAAATAGATTACCTGAAGCCTCTATGTAGATTTTCTAGAGAGTGCAATGTAGCTAGGTGGAAGTACCCTGAACCGGCTCTAGATCAAGTCCTACACATAGAAGAGACAAGCATAATCATAGGATACAACTTTGATAACTAATACATGAATATATAAAAGAACATCTAGCTACACATATCTAAGCTACTGATGCCAAAAGGTATTAGACAAACAACTGAATGAATGATAGTACCAATACCATGGAGTAGATAGTACAACTGCAGTTCTATATTAATGTTGGAAGAGTGATTACAACCATATGTTGCAATAGCCTTCCCTTACCCCTCCAGCTTCTCTCTCTCTCTCTCTCTCTCTCTCTCTCTTCTTATTAACTTCTTATGATTTGAGACAATGCTCAACAATCAAGTATGTTATCCTTTCAAATGCTTTGACCCCTATCACCATAGCCCTAGCTTTGTTTATGTAGCAATTGAGTTAGGATTTCCAAGTTCCTCCTTGAGTTCCCTAGGGTAAAAGCAATTAAGTTTCCATGATTTTCAGCTCTTTCCCATTTTCCTCCTTCGTTAGGATTAGAAATCCTCCAAATAGTTCAAATTTGGATGTTTCCTTTCTTTTCTTGAGTGTTTTTAGGAACAAATATCTAGATATTTATGAGTCAAACTCATTCCTTTGACCCTTAGAACTTCACTAGGATCCACTAATGCTGCTCCCGAACTAGCAACATGAGTTAGTTGGATCACTAACGCACCCTTAGGCTTGCAGAGAAGATTTATAAAGTAGGTTGTCAGTGCATAGCCAACATTAGTGTGGAAACAAGGCATGTGATATTGGTCTTTACTTCAGCTATCATGTCTTTCCCCTCTGAGCTGATGAGGGGGTCATTTTGTTGTATAACAGATGCCCCTTAGAGTACGAGATCAGAGGCTGCGATGGTGGTAGAAATAATTTACTTAACTGTAAATTTCCTTCAAAAAGAGAGAGAGGATTGGAGGTTTGGGTGGTAGGGGAAACCTGATACAACACACACACACACAGATATATCTATATATATATATATATATATATATGTATATATATATATATATATATATATATATATATATATATATATATATATATATATATATATATATATATATATATATATATAACTACTGAAATCATTTCCTGAGTCGGGCATTCCCATGCTCAGTAGCTATGTCAGAGTGATTTTCTCCAAAGAGGTATGATGATGCTAGCCGACGATAAGCACAATGCGGATCAAGTGTCATAATAGAATCATCCTAATAAGTTGTCTCCAAAAAAAAATATACGCAACCTGGGAGAGGAAACAAGGCTGAGTGATGCAAGCCTCCACCCAAGGTCTTGATTTCCGCTTAACTGAACAGCATAGATAGATACATGTGAGTATATGCATCGATGTCGAACATGCGCGAAATCATCCGATTACTAATCAATAATGGAGACCATTAACAGATGCGAGGAAGGCCACCAATAATGGTGATGGCCTCTAAGATGCATAGTACAATCTAACGAGTGTGAAAGATGCTTTTATCGTTGAACACCAGTAGAATTTCTTAACCAAGAGTCAATAATTAGAACCCCTGATCAAACACAAGGCAAACTGCCACTAATGTCTGCAAGTACCAAGGCACTGAATGTGTTTCTAGGTTGTCTTCCTAGATAGAGTGTTGAAGTCGATAGGAAGATACCTATCGAAAGATAGGCAATAATGTGTCCTACATCATTCGACACGAAACAGGACAAGAATGATTTTGTTTTTTGAGGAATCTTTGAGCATTGGGTCTAAACAACAGAGGGCATGATGAAAGGATATTCTTGATGGGTTGATGGAGGAAACAAAAGGTTAACCCTTGAACAATAGAAGGCACGACAATGGTTTTAACCATGCAGCACTAGACTCATGAACACCAAAGACCGTTAGGATACAGAGATGCAAAAACATTGGGGTATATAGGCTAAACTCATAGGATGGTAGGATTCATATTGAGAGGCCATCACAAGGAAGGTTTATCTGAGGGAGTGCCATGTTCAAGGGAACGACTGCTGCCAAACCACGCTTTCTAACAATGAATGTAGTTGTATTTTCCGCTTTCCTCATCTAATTAGTTTAGCGAGTCTAGACGGGTAAACTCGTTGATCTTTTCATATTTTAAGAGTCTGAAGAGGTCCACAAAAAGAGAGACTTTGTGCCCTATTTGATTAGTTTAATGTGTCCAGACAAGCAAACTCGTCAATCTTTTGATGTTTTGAGAGTCTGAAAAGGATCATAAAAAGAGCAACTCTATATCTTGTTTGTGTAATTTAAAGATTCCAGGCTAGACAACTCGGTGGACTTTTCATATTTAGAGAATCTGAAAAGATCATAAAGAACGACTCCATGGTGTTCCCTTTGTCATAGTTGTTAACTGGGTGCGAAAAAGGTTAATAGTATACATGGATCAGTTACTTTTCCGTGAGTTAATCTATTGAATCTAGATAAAGAGAAACCTATGTTCGATAGAGGTCGACCTCATTTTGTTATGAGTATGAGGAGATGGAGTAAACTCGATTTTCGTCGTGAATTTTTAATGAGTCACACAATGACAAACTCAATACCTTCATCAAACTTTAACGAGTCAAATGAAGAAAACTCAAGGTATCTTTCTTAGTTTAGTGAGCGAGGAAAAAGAGGTAAAATAACTGCTCATCCTTCTTCGTAGATTTAATGAGCCCGAAGGAGGGGAAAAAATCGGGGATTTTTCAATTTTAAGAGCGAGAAATGGTCCCAAAAAAGCAAGTGCTCTTGTTGCTGCCGTATATTTTTAACGAGCCTAGTGACAAAAACTCGGGATTTTTCAGTTTAACAAGTGAGAAAAGTACCTAAAAGAATCCTCGGGTCATCTCTATAAATGTTTAACGAGCATAAAGACAAAACTCAGGATTTTTTCAGTTTTATGAGCGAGAAAAAAGCGCCTAAAAAGAATGCTCTAATGGTCTTTTTCAGTTTAATGAGCTAGAAAAAGAGCGAAAAAGAGTTGCTTAGACCATCGTCGTATATATTTAACGAGCCCAACGATGAAAAACTCAAGGATTTTTCAGTTTTTGAGAGCAATAAAATATCCCATAAAAGAAAGTTCTCATATCTTCTTTGTAGTAGTTTAACGAGCCCAAAGAAGGATACTCGAGGTTTTTCAAATTAACGAGCAAGAAAAATACCATAAAAAGAATGCTCAATCTTCTTCGTGGTAGTTTAACGAGCTCGAGGAAGGAGACTCAAGGATTTTTTGGATTAACGAGTAAGAAAAATACGATAAAAAGAATGCTCAATCTTCTTAGAGGTAGTTTAACGAGCCCGAAGAAGGAGACTCGAGGATTTTTCAAATTAACGAGAAAGAAAAATACCATAAAAAGAATGCTCAATCTTTCTTGATCTCATGCTTGACAATAGAAGGGTCTATTCCATGCATTTCCTCATAAGACCAAGGAAAAACATTGCGAAAGTCCTTAAAAGGGTAGGTGAAGCTCAAAATTTCCTCAGGGTTGCGTTTGACTCCAATTTGTATGTTTTCCACAATGCCTGTCATGACTGGAATATCGATGAGCAATGTCTTTGAAAGATTGCCCATGTTTCCCTCCGAGTCCAAAGTTTGGATAGTCATATTTGGTGAGGAAATGATTTTAGGTGTGTCAGGCGACAAGATTTGAATAGGCATCATGTCCGAATCAGATATCGAAACATGATGGTGCAAGTCCTCCCAAGGTCGCTCTTCTAAACTCATGATTTCTCTAATAGCTTCGTCCATAGGTAGGACTTGATTGAGGGGATTGAAAGAAGGAGTGGTTATGGGAGGGGAAGGTTTACCGTTGGCCATAACCAAAGTGACTAGAGATGCGGATGTAGATTGAATGGCTTGGTAGGCCAATTCAGCTGGTGACAATGACATTTTTTCTCCGTAAGTGTCAATATCTGAAGGGGCCATGAGGATCCAAGGATCAATTAGTTCGTGAGGAATGGGTGAAACCATAGAGACCGTTTATGGAATCGCAGGTGGCGAAAGAGGGAAACAACCCATAAGGGAAGAGCCCTTCAGTAGACCGGTACCAATACTGATGTAAGAGTCAGGTACACCACCCACTAAGGGTACAGAACTGTTAGGTAACGAAGAGTAATCTGGGGTGCAAAAACACAGTTGGTCCACTGTGACTATCTTTCCATCCAAGGGAAAGAGGATGAAATGAAAGATCGAAGACACAATGACCTTCATGGCATAAGTCCAAGTGCGACCCAAAAGCATATTATAGTCGAGTTTATGATCCACGACTTCAATATCTACCATTACCGTTTTCCCACTCAAGGTGATGGGATAGCTTGTTAGGTAATCTTTTGGGATGAAAGTGTGGCCGTCGAAAGTTTTTAGGGAATTCGACAGTGGGGATAGGGTTGGAGAACCTAGAGCGAGCCAACATGAAGCCAACATGATGTAGGTAGAAGAACCTTCATCGATGATAGTTCTATGTATACCTTTGCCTTTCAAAAAGATTTGCACTTGAAATGCAAGCTAGTGGGAAAGGTGAGGTTTACACTTTTCCATGTTGAAAATTGCAAGCTTGGAATCCTATGGGTCAATACCACCAATAGCCAAAAGAAAAGTTTTCCTTTGTGCTGGGCATGTTTGTAATACTTCGAGTGCTGACATAGCTGATAGTGCTTGCGCCAAGTCTTCTACAATGTTATAGTTTTGGGTGGCACGTGCAGATGTATTGTGTGCTGTGCGTCGAAGCGCCCCTTTGGGGGGGTGAATTACAAGATTAGAAACTGGCCATTTGATATACAAATCGTTGGGCGGTGGTGGGTTTTGACTTGAGGAAGGTTCCTCTTCATGAGTGACAGGAGCTCCATAGGATTTGGCTCTTGTTTGTAGATCTATCGTTTCAAAGGTGTAAGTTGTAGAAGATCCTTCACCAGCTGAAGGATGTTGCGAACCACTATTGCCCCCTTGTAGGGGTTGGGGTTGGTTTGCAATAAGGTTTTTCTACTGCTAAGCGGGGAAAGGATTATTCAAGATAGAAGGGGTCCTACTAGTGTCCTTGTTAGCAATGAAATCTCTTCATTCCTGAAGATGCAGACACAGATATGTCATGTGGTATTCAGCACAGATTTTGCAAGGGAATTGGGCAGGTTTATCCTTTCCATTGTCAAAGGGCTCAACAACCTTCTGCTCCCGGTTGTACTACTTTATTGACTGCTCTTCAGAAGGAGCAATATTTTTCTTATTCTTCTTCTTCTTACCACTAGGATTTTGTGTATACTGCACAGATTTTATCATGGTGGTAGGAAGAGCAGTTGATTTGCTAGAGGGGTTCACTGACATATGGGAAATGTGACTGCTGAGTTGTTTTACAGCAATCCCGGAGGTTGCACCGACAATCCCATCGGCGTGTGCTCCGCGGAAGCATTGGAGTTGCAAGGGGCATTGGGGATTATGTCGTAAAGAGTGCTAGACTGTGAATATATTAGATCTAAGTGTTGGGCACGATATATGGATTGGTCTTTTGTGACCGCACCACCTAAGGCGACATCCTTAGCGATTTGGGGGAGTAGGGACTTACAGAACTAGTCTTCTAAGAGATAGTATGGGAGGGGAGCTTTGACTAACCTCTACCTATGTCTCCATTCATGTATATGATCAGAGATTTGGGTGGTGGTATCCTAACGTAGTGAAGTGAGGAGCTCTGTCCCAGTCTTGTAGCGGATGGGTAGCTGGAAGTGCTTTAGGAATTCCATCGCTAGAGCATCGAAGATATTTACTGACACGTGTGGTAACTCAATGTACCACTTAGCTACGTTTCTAGTGAGGGTGCAGGGAAAAAGACGTAACCGAACACTATCATCCACCGTGGATTTAGAAACACAGCAAAGATGATAGGTGGTGATATGGGTGCTTGGATCTTCCCCTTGTTTTCCATCAAACTTAGGGATGTCCATTGGTATTTTATGCGGGATCAGTGGCCAAAGTAAGTTATGGTAGATGGGGTCATTTGTAAGTTTGTACAAGTCGGGGATATCCACTATTGCCAAGAAAGGCAAAGTGTGTGATGCCCCCGACTCGGAAAAAGGCGATGACATATGACTTGAGGAACCTTGCGGTCCTCCCATTGTTTGAATCCCAATATTATACATAGGCTTCGTGGTATAGTAGTTGCCTTGGGGTATGGTGTTGTAGTATGGATTTCCATGGGGAATCTGATGTTGGGGTATAGAATTGCCCGCAAGATAAGTAGTGCCCACTTGACTCATTTGAATTTGTGGGTAGGGTGACCCCACAGATTGGTTGGGATCTCCTTGACCATTCCTGCCTACCACAAAACTAACTATATGTCCTTGGTTGACATAAGGAATGCTCATATCAATCAGTGACTGACCATGCATGCCTGAGAATGGAGGGGGAACTGTTACGTTCCCGACTGGTATGTGCATATTGGGAATGCCCCCAGATAATTAAATCTGGGGGTTTGAACTATACAATGGTTGCCTACCATATTGTTAGTTGACGGGAACCGCACTAATAGTGATATATTAAGCGTTATAAGGAGCATTGTATGTAGCACTTGTCGAATGTATATAGTTTGACACTATAGGGGTGGAACCTAGCATCGGCTGGGTTCCACTCGTGGAGGGTGTCATGTGAGTGGTTTTACCTAGGAAAAATGGGATAGCGGGATTCGCCATCAACTATGTGGTGGTGACTGTCGACTGGGGAAGTGGTGGAAGACCAAAAGTGTCCACACAGTGCCACGACCCGTTAGTCATGAACAGGATGGATGGAAATGTTCCTTCTAAAGAGACAGGGAGTATAGGTGCCACGGTAATGAAGAGTGGGTCCAATGGATTCATTAGTGGAGGGGTAAAGGGAGGAAGAAATCCTTCGGTAAAGAAATCCACCGGCAAACTCGAATCGTTAGTTGTCCAAATAGATTATGTGTGAGATCGAGGAGATTGATTCCCCGAAGATGGGGAATCCAGTTCATTGGAGCTCGGTGGATATTCCACAATGAGTGGAGGAAGTCCTAGCAATCATCTAGATTGACGACAAGGGCCGGATGTAGCCACAGTGACTGTTAATTTTTATCAATAAATTTTATCATGATATTTGTTAAAGTCTCAAATGATAACGCTTGGGTGCCTCAAATATATAAAAAATACACTAAGTTGATCAATCAACAAACAGAGGGAAATGACCGTGTCTAACAAGCATCAATCATTAGAGATGAAACCCAGTATCTCAATGAATAATAGAGAAGGCTGGCCAGATGTACAGTTATAGTTACTCTAGAGCTTCGCCTGAACCTCAAATTGAGGGGCCAAGTACTCTTGTGAAGACGAGCACCCTCCCAAAAACTTAAGACACAGTAGGTTTGTCTGTGTTAGCTACCAAGGCAACCCACCCTAGTCACCTTGTGTAAGTCCCTAAAAGTTTGGCCACTAAGGATACCTCAGATCACAGACACCACCGTGGGGGACATAGTCACAGATAGTACGCTGTGTGGGTAGGATACCTAAGTCTCTGACTCAGCTCTGAAATCCTCGAAGGGATCCCCAATACACATAATACCCAAAGGAGTTGTAAGAGAAGGTGGGCTACCTTCACTTACAGTTTGATGTTGTCTCGTATTTAGCTTCGCTTTTACTGGAGTGGTCCTGATAGTATGAGTGCAGAAGTAATTTTCTCTCTTTTAATGACACTAGTGTTGGTGTCTGATCTTGGGCAGTTTACTCACATTGCCTATCCCAAGATCCTAGCCTGAACTACTGTTTATTTGCTCAATAACGAGTTATTGATTGATTTTAGGTAAATTTTATGTGTACTCTTTTATTGTCTTCGGTAGGGGAGTTGACATATGAAATGTGATGAGACTTTGACTCAAAAATCATGCACAAGACAATGCTTTAAAAAAATTTCAATTTGATGAAAACGAGTTGTATTCTATATGTGAGAGTTTTTCACATATTCATATTTTTTCCATGCATCTTAGTCATTTAACACATGCATAACCAATGGACTTCTTTCCAATGTTTTCTTAACAACTACTTGAAACCAAAAATAGAGCAGCTTTTAACCAGCTAAACAGAAGAGTGAATAAAAAATGTGGATATTTCTTTCATAGAAGATGATTTTAGGAAAGAAAAAAAAAACTTATTTCCCAAAAAAAAACTTTTAGGACACATATTTTGCTAAAAAAATGTAGTAATAGATCCTCTTTTACTCCATAAGCAAGCTTCCTATCCCTTTTGGTTTGCAAACACAGTTGGAAATCAAGGTTTTGGGAGACTAGCACTCTGTAGTAGTGGCCACAGAGAGTTACTAAGGCCACTAACGCTTTCTATATGCAGACACAGAGCTTTATAAAGCATTGTGTAGTCTGCTAACTTGCGTTAGTGTGGGGAAACAGCTCAAAACAGGGCTTCTCAGATCAGATTCAATGATGAATATATGTAGGCAAGATGCAACAATGTTTTGGTGGGTCAGAAAGGGAATGCAGAAGTATAGGGAGCTCTTAGAAGGAGGAGGAAACTGAGAACTATCTGGGTAAACCGGGAACTAGATGGATAGTCCCCAGTGGAGTCGCCAATTTTGCTATAGGATAAAATGCACGGTGTATGGAGAATGAAGATACCCTCAAAGGTCTTCCTGGGACCTTCGGCAGACTATACGTTTATCTGTTACCATCACAAAGTTACATGCATGTTCATAAAAAATAACTAACTATCAAAGTATGATAAATAGATTACCTAAAGCCTCTGTGTAGAGTTGTTGGAGAGTGCAATGCAGCTAGGTGGAAGTCCCCTAAGCCAGCTCTAGATCATCCTGCACATAGAAGAGACAAGCATAATCATAGCATACAACTCTGATAACTAATACATGAATACATAAAAGAACATCTAGTTACACATAACTAAGCTACTCATGCTAAAAGGTATTGGACAAACAACTGAGTGAATGATAGTACCAACACCATGGAGTAGACAGTACAACTGCAGTTCTATATTAATGTTGGAAGAGTGATTACAACCATATGTTGCATAAGCCTTCCCTTAACCCTCCATCTTCTCTCTCTCTCTCTCTCTTCTTATCAACTTCTTATGATTTGAGATAATGCTCAACAATCAAGTACGCTATCCTTTCAAATGCTTTGGCCCCTATCACCATAGCCCTAGCTTTGCTTATGTAGCAATTGAGTTAGGGTTTCCAAGCTCCTCCTTGAGTTCCCTAGGGTAAAAGCAATGAAGTTTCCATGCTTTTCAGCTCTTTCCTATTTGCCTCCTTCGTTAGGATTAGAAATCCTCCAAATAGGTCAAATTTGGATGTTTCCTTACTTTTCTTAAGTGTTTTTAGGAACAAATATCTAAATATTTATGAGTCAAACTCATTCCTTTGACCCTTAGAACTTCACTAGGATCCACTAACGCTACTCTTGAACTAGCAACTTGAGTTATTTGGATCACTAATGCACCCATAGGCTTGCAAAGAAGCTTTATAAAGCAGGTTGTTAGTGCATAGCTAGCGTTAGTGTGGAAACTAGGCATGTGATCTTAGTCTTTGCTTCAGCTATCATGTATTTCCCCTGTGAGCTAATGAGGGGGTCATTTTGTTGTATAACACACATGCTCGGGCTGGATCCTTGTGCGCCCAGATATACAGGTTATGCATATCCGCCTTGAATTCTGCTGCACTTTGTAAACTCTTATATACTGTTGGGGACAAGCGTGGCCTGCAGTTGATCCATGTTCATAAGCTTGCCTCTACGAATGCCCAAAACACTTTTATCTTGTGAATCCTCGTCACATCTTTCGTTGCCCAGAGCGAGGTGTACCTCACGACCTCGGGTAGGTTCCTCTCAATGGTGGGAAACTAGCTGTTTACTGGCAGCTCCCCGAAAACCAACAGGATGGATAAGAGCACCCACGCATAGTGGAAGGTCTTACCTTGCTCCTAGGCTTCCCTACAATTCATCAAAAATTCATCGCAAAGAAACTGTGCCTAGTTGAACTGGACCCCCTCTGCGCACTGCTCTGCCATCGCAATTATAGATGCTGCACCTCATCTGCATGGAATTTCCTTATTAGCTTGTCGGCCAGCAGCTGGGTGGCTACACACACCACTTTTTCCTTGATGCTTGCTATTACATACCCTCGCTTCCTCTTCTCCAACTTGTATTTGGCCTTCATCGCTTCTGCAAGGGCCCAGTCGTCGTTTGCCCAGTCGCCGTTTTTCCTGCTATGGCTGCGAGATTGTTTCCTTTGATGGGAAGCCGAGAAATCTAGTGAATTAAGTCAGTCGTGATGGGAATCGACTCCTCCAACCAAAGATACCCATCATGTACTAGACATAGTAGCTTCTGGATGACAAAAATTGTGATGGGTGCGTGGTGGTAGTGGGGTATCCACCACAAATGTAGTAACCCAACCTTCTCTACACCATGTAACCATTTTTGTTGCAATAATTGCTCTATAGTTAGCTGTGGGAACTTCTCATTGTCTGCGAGGTCCTAGTGTTCGAACTTTATATTAGGCACCTATCCCAGTGGCGGACTGTCAAATCTTATTTCGTCCGGAAGAAGTGGGGTCTGGAGTACACTCTTCGTGGCCTCCAAGTCCTTTGGTATCTTGGTTGTACCTTTCCATGGGGGGATGTAGGGGGGTAAATTTATCACTGAAGGTACTTGGGAAACATTCTCTGCCTCATCATCCTATGACTCAATTTGGGCGATCAGAGCTTGCAAATCCTCCTCCTCCCCCTCTGTTTCAATGGTGATAGCTTTGCCCTTCTCCATCATGGACAATTTACTAACTCATGGGTTCCGTGATGATACTTGGATTGGCCCCATTGGATGGTTGTTTTTCTGTGGTTGCAGTGTGCATGGGGACTTGGGAACCTCTAGTGCAACTGCTACCTCTCCAAGCTCCTCCTGGAGAACACAAGGCTCTAGGGTTACTTCCCCGAATCACACTCTAGTTCTCGAAACCATCATTGTTTCTGCACTGGATTCATTCAGTCGCGTACTCACGGGTGGCAAGGTAGCTTGGTGCTCAATACTCTGTACTGGCTCAAATCTCAAACAACCAAGTGTTTCCTCGAGGCTACCCCAAGGGATTTTATAGTAATGTTTGAATTTGAATTCGCCCATTCCCTCCACTTCTGAGTCATTAATACCTTCTTGGCGGCAGATCATCTTGAATCTAGCTCTTAATTCTTGTCTTAATGGCCCGCCGCCTGCTCATTTATGCCTTAAATTAGACTTCTTGTCATGAACAGTGACATCAACGGTCACTTCCCAGCCTACCCGTGCAACAGTGAAACCCCTTATGCGCGACCATGATCCCTGTGACATACTAGCCCTCCGCAGAACCTCCTTTCCGCGGAGATCTCCTACAGACTCGTTTATAGTCCCCCGACTTCTTTCAATTGCTTGGAGTGCTAAGACTGTGCTTCCTACAGATAGTCAGGTGGTCGCACCCCCAGTGCGAGGCTCCAATTTTCCTGCTAGCCCAGGCTATGGGCAGCCTTCAAATACCCTTGTGTCCGGTAGTGTGTCGTGTTCTTCTTTATATGGTATGCTCCCTTTTTTAGTAAGGTGCGGTCATAGCCATGATAGCAGGGTTGCAACTCTTTCTAATGCAGTAGTAGGTTTGGCTAGACTTGGTCCCATCATGTGTAGTTGCTCGCAGCCCACTTGTGGGACTTCAGTTTCTAGTTCACTGATTTCTTCATCTAATGTCACACTTTTATTTCTCAGTTGTGCCCCCTCTTCATCGAGTTCACAAAGTTTCAAGCTCCCTCACTGAATGGCTTCCTGTAACTGCCTAATTCTTTTACACAGGTCCTTGCACCCTGTC
This sequence comes from Pinus tabuliformis, assembly GCA_031772625.1. NCBI lineage: Eukaryota > Viridiplantae > Streptophyta > Pinopsida > Pinales > Pinaceae > Pinus > Pinus tabuliformis. The sequence continues at coordinate 606,627,085 of CM062815.1, forward strand.
CCTACTACGGGAGTTGTGGTCTAAGGATTCTTCTCTGTCCACCTAGTTTCATCTCTTCTTGTCAATGTTGGGGTCATTTCTGTGCTCCGGTTTCTGCTTATGGTCCTATAGGCCCATCGAACCGCTAGTATGCGCAGGTCCCAGTCAGTTTGTCTCATCTGGTGAACTCTGTTCATGACTCCGCATAGCTTTTTGAATGTTGTGTCATAGACTGTTTGTGGAGTGTGTCGCCTTCCCTGCTGCCACATCGGGTTCTGATTTTCGATTCTTAGTCTAGGAGGTGTTTTCACAACACACGTATGCACCCATCGACACAGGTGGGCGCACAAACTACTTCATCCTGGCTGCCTGTCTCGCGTTTGTCGTTGGTGACTTCCAAATCGTAAGTGCATTTGTCTGCTACATTTTTGCCAATTTCCCATATTGTTCTGGTGTGTATTCCACCATTGTGTGGGTGTCGCATGCAACACCCATTCTAGCGCACCGTACCGCTGTTATTCTGGCACTGTCCTTTCAAATTTGTCTAAGAATTCATCCACGCCTGCCTCCCCATCATATGTTGGCAGTTCCCTTGCTTCAGTCGTCATGCACTGCAGTGATCTAATCATCATGTTGCAATTCAGCGTTGTTACTTTGTGCAACCGATTCTGCCAATGTTCTATTTCTTCATCTGAATCCAAGGTATAGGAACTGTCACGCTCCCATGAGATTCTCCCATCTGTAGTCGGGTTCACCCGATCCTGGTCTTTCGCCATTATTTGGTAAATGCAATCCCGCTCATCATCGCTATCATCATCATGCACAGGTTCAGTGTAGCGTGCTCCTTCAGCTGGATCTAGCAGAACCACTACGTGTAGGGACTTTTTCTCAAAAATCATCTTCCACTTCTTCAGGTTGATGACTCCATTCATATCTGTGGCTGAATCTATTCCTAGCAACGTGGGGTAAGGGTTGTTGTCATCAACAATCTCTATCATGTCAAAGTCCATCTGCATGCTTGCGCCTTCGATGTCCACTGTAACCCCTTGCAACCTTCCCACGGGCAAGATATTTTGTTGGTTTGCCATCCGTAATTGAATAGGGGACCATTGTAATGCAGGCCCGTCCATGCGCTCCCATGTCTTCTTTGGTAACACATTCACGTCTGAACCCAGGTCTAGGATTACCTGATCCATTTCATATTCGCTAATCTACGTCGCTAATCTCATCTCCCTCCCGGTGCACATCCCAGTGCGCAATGTATGCTTTCCTAGTTTCAGGATTACGAGCGGTTCACCCGACCCTGCGCACCTAGAGATCAGCTCTTGTAGTCCTTTAACTACATTATTATCGTGCAACAGCTTCATGCATGTCTCTGAAAAGGTAGTAAGCATAGAAGGATCCATTCCTGGCTCTGCTTGATCCTTACTACCTGAAGTAGAGGTCTCCGCGAAGCTCTTCTTAGCTTCCATAAATGTCTCCTTTGCGCATTCCAAGTCAAACTTAGGTTCCTTTGTAGGAGCCTTGTGAACCCATGTATCTTCCTCGTGCTGCTTTCCCTTATCCTCCCCTCTGGTCGCACCGCTCCTGAGCACCACATTCACATTTCGGTCTTCTGCACAGAGTTCAGACCTCATCATTTGAATATTCTGTGTCAGAGTAGGCTAAAGTACCCCTTTCTCTCGCATCTGCGCGATCAATGTAGGACAATCTAATGCTCCATGATCGAATTGAGCACAATATGAACAAGATATTCTCATTGGTTTGGTGCAATCGCGAGCATAGTGTCATAGTCCTCCGCAATTGTAACAGATTAATCGTCCTCGACCTCCTTCCTCCTTGTCCTCGACCTCACCCTTGAAATCCACCACGTGCCATTCCCACTGTTGGGTTGAGGGCTTGTGTTTCTGTCTACATTCGATAAGCTAGGGTCTGATCCATAATTAACTCATAGCTTTGACATGTACGCTCATCATCGCCCACTGATCTACAAAAATTACAAAACAGTGGTTGTGGAGTCTGTGTATACTTCTACAACAAGTTACAGTTGTTTGTCCTGTCCTTTCCTCCCACCTATCAGATTGCGCACCAGAGTGCGGGTGCCACACTTGGCCCTGCTTGTGCCTCTGGTCTCAATGGCATTGGTCCCCCTCCTGCCAAGTAGTTCGCGAATACTAGACAGTGATCCTTGTCATGGCCCTGGCCTTTACATTTTATGCACCACACTTCTTCGCACGCCTCTGGTCGGGGTGCCCTATCCTGCTTCAAACTCTGCATTTCCAAGCATAGCTTATGTAGTTGAGCATGGATCTATTGGACTCCCAATCCTAGATCCTGTATCGGCGTTTCATGCAACCTGATCACCATTTCTAATGCTTTGGCCTAGGTTGAAAGCTTCTGTTGTGACAACACCATCCTCAGGTGTGGTGTTAAAGATGCCACAAACCACGCATGGTGTTGCACATCCATTAGCGTCATATTAGCCTCACGGATCATACTCTTTAGTCTCTGATCCTGTCACACAGAATAATTCGATCTTGCAGACAAGATAGACGTTCCTAGAATCTAAAGAAGACCTAATGACAAGCAAACCAACCAAACACTATCTTTCTCTAAATATGCTTTTATAAACAATGGCAAACAAGTGTTTTTAGGGCCTACCTTAGGTCCAACGCAAGCTTGTGGATGCCCTCGCTCCTTCGATCCAAATGAGCTCCTTTGTCACGAATCTGCAAACACAAACAAGGCAAACAAATTAAATAGCACTTGAAAAGCCAAAATCATAAAACATATTTAACATGAAAGTCAAGGAGTCCATGAAACAAATAACATAAGATACTTGTTGAGAAAAATGAGTTTAATTGTATTAATTCAAAAGAAGAAGAACTTTATAACCTTTGCCTTGACGTTGTACAAGCTCCTCCCAGGGTCCAGCAAGAAGTCTCCTCTACTTTGACAAGTTTCACTCACTCCCTAATGAAGCCAAAAAGGTATGTGATCTCTCCTCTTAAGCTCAACTAGGAAGTCTTGATTTCACCAACATTTACCCTCAAAAATGTTCAGCTTCTAACCTCCCCAACAACCAGCCCAATGCCTATATTTATGGTGCAATGGAGGGAGGTTACTAGGTCCTCCTTCAAAGGGATAAAGCCCTCCTTCAAAGGGATAGCTCCTCTCATCAAGGGATTATCTCCTTCTCTTTTGGGATGCATGAACCACCTCAGAGCGAACAATCCACGTCAAAATTCCTTCTAGAATCCTCTAGAATTAACCCAAAGTGAGTTTTTTAAGATAAAACTTGCGCCTTTTGACTTTCACAGGGGTCCACACCTACACTGTTAGGGACAGAGCAGGGAGGTCCGCAGTTTTTGTACACAGAAGGTGCGGGACCGCAGGTGACAATGAGAGAAATTGTGGAACCAGAGTTACATTGACTTTTAATGTCTTTCTCCCATTTCCAAAGCTTGAATTGAAGAGCTGAGGTCTGAGACTTGCTTAGGAGGACAGTACAAGTGATGATGGACCCATACTGACTGCAAATAATCATGGTGATGATATTTTTGTGTAACAGATTGCCCCCTAAAGTGCGAAGTCTGTAGTAGATGAGGATTTCATTGATAATTTAGGAAGAGTGAAGTACTTTATCATTTTGAGGATCATCTTGTGGAGAGCCCGGTTGGAACCTGTAAAAATATTCAATGCAAGATATATATATGAGATCATATCATCACTGAGGTAGGCATTCCCATACTCATATCAAAACTGACTAGAAAAACTAACTACTGCTCTGATATAGGAATGATCTTGTAAAAAATCACAAGTATAGACTCAGGTGGACACAATATGGACGCAGCCATCTGTTTATGAATAGTCCATTATATAATGAATACAAAATTCCTTGCAGCCTGGATTGTGGAAACCAGATCCAGGGTCTTCATTTCTACTTCCCGAAACAGTACGATTCTATCCATGATAATGAATGTGTTGATGTCGAACATGGTAGAAACCACTTGATTACCAGTCAATGATGTAAACTGTTAACAAGTGTGAGAGAAACCACCAGTGATGTCAATGGCTCTCAAAGTACCCAGTACAATCCATGAGATGTGAATAAATGTGTTGATGTCGAACATGTCACAGAATCCTTTGATCGAAAGTCAATGATGTAAACTGTCGTCAAAGGCGAGAAACCTGCCATTGAGGCATGCAGAACTCAAGGTACTGATGATTTCTAGATCATCTTTCTAGATAATGAGCTCAAGTCGATAGAAAGCGATCTGTTGTAGGCAAGCCCACAACACGAAATCATAGATCAAGTTGAAGAAATTTAGTTGCAAGGAATGACTCAGGGATGGTCAAGATGTATGACAGATATTTTGCAGATGAATGGCTTATTGGCAGTGACCTCTTGAACACATAACGACACGACAGATGGTTTGGTGACAATTGACCCAAAGTTAATACCCAGAAACCGGCTGAAGACTTTCAATGTGGTTTGATCAACTGTTAGGCAAAGGATTTCCCAACCCAGGTGAATAAAAGTGTCGTGTTCAAGAGTGGTTACAAAGTATGACAAACAGATTCATTTTTCCCTCTTTTCCCCCACCATTTCTGGCAAGTACCTCTTTATTTTTTACAAACTTGAGGAGGATAACATTTGCTTGATTATAAGCTCATCCTTTGAATGAGTCCAACTTAGTTGAAATTCGAACCCTAAGAAGGAGTGGTTCGTTCCTGTTTGTAATTGAACAGGTCCTTTACTGTGAAATTTTAACGAGTCCAGTATAGGAGAAACTCGGCGTTTTTCAATTTTAGAGAGTCTGAAAAAACTTAAGACTCCAGGGTTGACCTTTTTCGTAAATTTGTGTCTCCCAAGCCCGAAAAAGTATAAAATAATACTTGAGAGAACCACTTGATCTTTTATGACCAAGGAGTACTTTTCGTCATTAGTGCCTTTGACCCGAAAAAGTAAAAAAGTGATCAACGACACGTCGTTTTATAACCAAAATCGAATTTGAAACGACAAAAATCTGGCGATCTTTTCATGTTTTTATGGTCAGAAAAGAGCTGTAAGTGGACCATCTTTTAATTTCGTTTTAACGAGTTTAAAAGAAGAACTTGGCAATCTTTTCCTGTTTCAGGAGTCAGAAAAGAGCTTAAAGGTGACTCTAAATGTTTTTCGTCGAAAATGATAGATTTCGCCTGAATAATCCTTTATTCTGCACAAAAACACAAACATTTCTCATACCTGTTTGAAATGGATAAAAATGTCGCAAAAATACCTTTCCAAAGTGAAACATAAACAAATTTGCAATTTATTTACTCAAAAAACTTATAAAAAGGGCCTTTGTCAATTCATTTTTACCGTTTGAGTTTGGGTGAGAAAATAGTGCTTTTGCTCAGAAAACTTCCCGTGAAGATTGCGGAAAATCCAACCGTCGGAATCGAACATCCTCTTCTCCAGGTAATCCACATCATCCTACTCTTCATTTTTAACCGTTTCATTTTTTGTTTTAGTCATTTATTTTCATTTTTGGGAGGGTTTTTAGGCATCAAACCCGCGCGTGGGGTCCCGCAGGTTTACCACTGTATTGAAGCCCCGAAAATCGGGTCGACAACAAGGGGGATACCCGCCCAGTCTGGACCTTGGTTGGCAGCTCCTTATCCGTTTGGTATAGTGGGTCTGACTGGGGATAATGGGACTAGTTTCCCAATCTAAGGGTGTGTGTGTGTGCAGAGTTAGACGATGCTGATCTAAGAGTTCTAATCTAAGCTACTTTAATCTAATTCTATGCTATTGTAATCTAATGAAAACAGCACATCTAATCTATGCTAACCCAGGATGTATTTCTTCTATTATGCGATCTAAAGAGATTTCAAATAATAACTGGTAATAAAGATCATTCAGCGATCATAAGAATGGAAATCAATGAAGATGAACCACTTTGCATAAAAAGTTAAGCAAAACAGTTGTGAACAACATATCACATAATAAGTTATTCATATATCAAACATAAATAAATAGCTCCACCGTACAAAAGTTCCAAATGGTAACTCAGACATTCATGCAATAACATATAAACAACTAAAAACTGTATATCACTTTAAGAATATAAGCAAAAATGGCCAAGAGATAAAAGTAGCATTTATGACTGGTCCTACTCATAAGCTTCAAGCAACAATGATTTATCTCTACTTGTTCTAATATCTACCAAGAGTACAGAAGTGCAACATCAGTAGCAGATATCAAATGCAAACATTAATAAACCTTGATCCATTCATTCATCAAAACCTCCTTTGAGGGTGCAAAAGTGCATGTTCTGAGGAGAAGTTTTTGACAAATTTCTGGACCCTTCTCTAAATGCATGAGAAGGGTTTAAATACTGCTAACTAAATAACTTAATTACATAAATTTAGGATATGGTTTAAATGACCGCCCTTTACCTAAACAAACTTATTTCTAAAAATTGAATCTAATTCCTAACTATTTCTGCATTTGCTCCTTAATGTTACAAGCATGCAACATTTTCCTGGGAAGAGTCGGCTGGTTGTTTTCTGCTTTTGCTTGAGCTACACAAATAGAAATGGCAAGCGTTGGCACCACTTTTTCATAAACTAGAAGATATTTTTGGGAATCATCCTCTGGCTGGGTGAATTTACTGCATATATATTTGGTAACAACCCAAATTCCTCTCAAATTGCTTCTGCTTTTGCTATCTTGGTTTCCAGACTTGTGGATGACTAAGCAAGTTAGGGACTTTGCTTTCTGAACAATTTTCTTAGTGATGCGCGATTCTCCGTTCTTTGATCCGGGCCTTTCTGGTGCATTTTCTGCCTTTAGCGATTTTTCCTTTACCGGGCATAAGCTTTAGAATTTTGTAAACATGCTGCTTTTGTGAGCTTTTGACCTTGAGTGTCAAATTTCCTATTGATATCAGCATCTGTTCAGTAATACTCTGAAATCTGCGTTTCTGTTGCATGCGGTATCCGTTTATGAGGACATCTCTTCTCTGTTCTCTGAGCATTGACTCTTTCCCTTTTTCCTTAGATGTTTCCTGCACATTGCTTCATGTTGTTTCCTGTTTTTCATTCCTGCAGTTCACGCAAAGGAAAAGAGTAATGATAATAAATTTTGACACGAAAGCTCTAAGCTCTACGAATGTATAAAATCATGACACCCATAGTGAACTGACTCTTCGAAAAACACAAAACTGTCCTTCATGAATACTTTGGCATACATTCATTAATTTCTTTTAAGGTGCGCGCCCGATTTTTTGGTTTAGGGATAGCTTTTCTTGAATCCTGAGCCGAGGAAAATTTTCGATGGGTGATTTCTGTGACTCGCATCGCAGCATCACGGATCGCATTATCAAGATGTGTCATTGCAGAGTTTCCTGATTAGTTTATCACAGAATCGCAGATCGCGCTTATCGCAAGATCGCAGATCGCAGATCGCGCTTATTGCAAGATCGCAGATCGCAGATCATTGAAGCTTGTTAAGTTATTGTGTGTTGTTTATGCGATGTTGTGATATGCGATGTTGCGATATGCGATGTCGCATATCGGCCATCAGAGATTTGTTTTATTTATGGGCGCTTCTTAATGTATGCGATGCGATGAATTTCGCGTCGCTTCTTCGTAGTTTTTTATTGTGCTCATAAAGAAATGTTTTACTCTTCTCCGTGCGATATATTTTAAGGAGTATAATACAAAAAAAATTTATAAATTTTTTTGAATTTTTTACTAAGGGTCCCCACTTCTTTAGTGTTATTGCTAATACTTAAAGAAGGAGGGGGGTTGTTGGTGGCCACAACAATGGCGATTCACTTAGAAGAACCAATTATCTCTGCTTTTCTATTGAATATTTTAAACTTCCAAAACGGAAAAATTTTCATAAATCTAAACTTTGTTATGGATAGATAGAGTACATTATGCCTTATTCTATCAATGATATTTTGTTTCAACCTCTTTCTATTCTAATTGTTTGCTTCCTCAGGCTTGTCCTTGTATTTATATCAGCCATTACTTGGTCTTGTAAAGATAAAATAAAGTCTTCTCTGTGTGCTAGCTTTAAAATATGCTCATTTGCCGTAGGTAGAGCCTCTGCTGCCAGCAGGCGTCCATAGCCTCGACAGGGTTACCTGTTACCCAGCAATGATCCTTTATCCTGTTTAAGGTTATCTACAACCTTCAAAGAAAAATCCATATTGACACTTTTTCCTTTTTTATTCTTAAAGAACAATGTCTTGGTTTGGTAGCCAAATTATGACACAGTCATTCACTTGATTTACACTTTTGCTGAACAAGCTAGCTCGTGATGAGACCCCTTGTCTTTTGATTTCAACAATCTTGAGTCATTGCCCTGTTTTGATGGAAAATGTTTGGCAAAGTCGGCAAAGTTATAATATCTATGATCATGATAAGCCGGCTCGTGATGAGACCTCTTATTCTTTGAGATATAGTGTTTCTTGGATTGTCCGTCTGAATGCTGTGATTTTCTTTAACAGGGAGGAAATCATTATTTTCCTTAAGAAAGCTCTGGACAACAATAATAGAGTTTGAAAACAACAGTTTCACGGAGAACCTTTATTTTGTTATTGATACCTTTCATTGTGCTGATATAAAACAATTCCTTCGCTAAAGGTTGCTTTCATCAAATTTTTTGAAGTTGAAACTAGTATCATATCTAGGCCAAATTTTCCTAACTGTATCTGTCAATAATAAAGGTCAGATTTTCAAAAAATTTCTATTTATACAAGCGAAAAGCTCAAAATCTAATTCGATAATATTTTCAGAATTAGCCATCTTGAGAGGAACTGCTTCTACCCATTTAGTAAAATAATCTGTTGCCGTGAGGATGTATCGATGCTACTTAGAAGAGTGAGGAACGATCTCACCTATTATGTCTAAGGCCCACTGACTGAATGGTTGCTCGATGTTTACCGGTTGTAGTGGCAGGGACGGCTTCTTTTGTCTTCCAGCAGTAGTTTAGCAGACTTGACATTTCCTCACGTAACTGTGTGAATCTTTGAACAGCGTAGGCCAGTAATATCCTGCGCGTAAAATTTTATGTGCAGTAACATCTCTAGCATAGTGTCCGCCTGCTGGTCCATCGTGGAGTTCCTGAAAAACCTTTTCAGCTTCAGTTTTTTCAAGATATCTAAGAAGAACAGAATCATAATTCTTTCTAAAAAGAATATCATTTATGAGTTGATATTGTTTAACTTTCAATCTTAGAGCTCTTTTCTTAGTGTGATCCGGGTGTGATGGAGCATACCCGTTCTTAAGATAATAAATGATATCAGCATACAATTATTCTGCATCGTTTAGGCTTACCTCATACATTTGTATCTCTTCGGATGAAATTTCAGAGATTTGCGATGCTCCAGCCAACATTTTGCAGAAGCCTTGACCTCTTACAATGTTTTCTGGTTTGATTTCAAGGTCGTATTCCTGTAAAGCAGTGATCCAATTTGCTCTTTTCTCGCCCATATCCTTCTGTATTAGAAGATTTCTTACCACTGGAAACAGTACTATGATCTTAGTATGGGTTTTAAGTAAGAAAGGTCTGAAATATTTGACCGCTTTGAAAACAACATAGGCCTATTTTTCCACGTCTGAATAATTGAGTTCAGCACCTTGTAAATTTGAGCTAAAAAACGCAATTGGAGCTTCTGTTTTTTCTTGATTTGCTTGAGTTAGAATTGCAGCATATGATTTCTCTGAGGCAAATGTGTATAAAACAAAAGATTCTGAAAAATTCAGGGTTGCTAAAGATGGAGCATTAATAATAGCTTGTTTGATCAGGTTGAATGCTTCATGTTCATCTTGACTCCATTTGAAATTTGAATTCTTTTTAATCATGGTTTGCAAAGGAGACACAATTCGTGAAAAATCTGGGACAAATATCTTTACAAAATTGATTTGACCAAGGAAATATTGCATGGCTTTTTTATTATGAGGTAGAGATATTTCAGAGATTTCTTTGATTTTGTCAGGATCAATGTGAATACCGGATTTTGACACTATGAATCCTAGAAGTTTTCCTTCACTTAATGAGAAAAAAGATTTCTTTGGGTTAAGTGAAATCCCATACCTTAAACATCGTTGAAAAATTTGTTTTAAATCTTTGAGATGGTCGCTTCGCTTCTTGGAGTACACTGTTATATCATCCAAAAAAATTACTACAGATTTATTGACTAAACCCTTAAATGCGATGTCCATGGCTCTTTGAAATGTAGCGCCGTCATTAATCAAACCAAATGCCATCTTCCGATATGCATATGTGCCCCATTTAGTTCTGAATGTGGTTTTCAACTGATCATTGGGATGCACCAACACTTGATTATATCCTGAAAATCCGTCCAAGAAAGACATCAGTTCTGAGCCTGCTACTGCCTGTAATATCTGTTCCATAGGTGGAAGAGGAAAATTTTCTTTTTGACAGGCTTTGTTAAGATTCCGAAAATCGATACAGATTCTAATATCTCCGTTTTTCTTTCCAATGGGTACCATATTGGAGACCCATTTGGAATGTATGACAGGGAAAATTATTTTGGCTCTTAATAACTTATTTAGCTCAGTTTTTATCTGATTTTCTAAATTGGAGTTGATCTTTCTCAGTTTCTGTTGGACAGGTTTTTCGTTGTCAATCATAGGAATAGTATGCTGAATGATAGAAGTGTCGTACGTCTTTAGCTCATAGATGAATATATGCTAGTTTTTCTTCAGGGACTAGGCCGATGCCTAGATTAACGTTTTGTGGTTTATCATCGGTTCCTAGGTTTACTAATTCGTAGTTCAGAGTTGAACTGTAGAGCTTTGAATTGGTAGACCTTTTAAACCGATTTTTCAAATCGTATAAGTCTTCTAACTTAACCACCGATTTAGGTATAGCATTATCAGTGCTATTTTGTTGTATTTGTCGATCGTGATGGTGTTCGTCAATTATCTGATTTGAGTAGGATCCTTCAGAAGTGAGGAAATTTACAATATCAAGATCGTCATTGAATACTCTCCAATTTGTAATGTTGTCAGGGATGGACGGTCTAAAGATTAATTCTATTGAGAATCTATCTGGACTAAAATCTTCAGAGGGAATAAGCCTAGAGGCTACGTTAGCCAAAAGGTCTGTGCTTGCGTTTTGGAGTCTCGGGATTGAATAGATATTAAATGCTATGGAATGCTCAGTCAGATCTTGTACTAAAGATTGATAGTGTTTTAAATGACCTGATAGGCAATGTATAGTGTTACGTACCTGTATGACGATAATCTCAGAGTCTCCGAAGACTTGAAGATACTTGACGTTTAACCCGATTGCTTTGTATAGGCCTTGCACCAAGGCCTCATATTCTGCTATATTGTTTGTGCAATTGACTTCGAGTCTGCACGTAAGCATAGTCTTGTTTCCTTTTGGACTAATCAGAATGCATCGTGCTCCTGCTCCTTCGTTAGATTTAGAGCCATCAAAATATAATTTCCAAAACAAATATGTATTTACAGGTTCATCGAGAAAAGAATCTACCGAGTAATTGCCTATGATACTGCTGTTATACGATACCGCTTCATTTTCTCCCTCTAATTCCGTTACTATGTACTTCTGGTGTAACTCTCGTTCAACATTTATTTGATTCCGTTTACCGTTGTAGGGTAACCACATGTGCGACCAGTCGGTTGCAAAGTATCCATGGAGTTTCTCGGACCAATCCCTGCTAAGAATTAAGCCATAGAATTCTGGGATATCAGCCACTAGAATGTCAATAACCTGACATACCTTCGGGTTAGATGACAATCTTATGGTTACTTGACTAATTTCACCAATCACTTCGACTTGAGATCGATCAAGCTGAACTATGCGTACTGCAGATTTTTCTGGTTGAACATTTAACTTAGCACATATTGATTTGGGTAAAATATTCGATGAAGCACCGGAATCTACCAAACAATTGTGCACATTTTTATTGAAAATTTCATAAGTGAGAAGAAACGGGGGAGTGTGAGATCTTGATCTTCCTCCAATCAAGGCGATATCATTTGGATCAATCTTATTGATCGCGTTAGTTGGAGGTTTTCCCATGTTGTGGGAAGCTTGAGAGAGTACAGCGGTAGGCAACGATACAATAGGCACGGCATGTAATTATTTCATCATTATCTTATGTTGATGCTTCAATTTGCTCAATTCATAAAGGGTAATATTAGCCCTAGTTTTTTTCATGTTATCAATAATATTGTACTCCATTTCATCCGACACTATCAGTGTTTTCGATGGAGTTGTTTGATCTGCTTGGACTGGGCTAGATCGAGTCACTTTAGTGGTTGTCTTCTTTGTTGCGACTTTATCTTTTGTTGTAGGGCTTGCGCTCTTTTGCTTAGGGGTAGTTTGGGGAGGATCAAGCTGATTTTTGCTTCGTGTGCTAACCGGAAATACTTCTTGATCTTCTTCTTGTGGGAGGATAAAATCCCACATTCCTTGTAATTCCACAACTTCTTCGTCATTGGTCTGCCCTTCAGTGGCACTTTCTTCTTCTTCCTCTTCTTCAGTTTTAGCATTGGAGATGGCATTGGGTGGTCTTGCATCCGTTGAAGGACCTCTTTTAAAAGCTCTGTAGGGATTTTTTAAAGAAGTTTCTGCTACTTGCTTTTTTATGTCAATCATCTCATTAGACATGGTTTTTAATACTTTCTGCAATCCTTCCAAATCTAAAGGGTCTTTTGTTTGTTTCTTCTTGGAGTCTTCCTTGAAGGTGACTTTTTTAGACTTGCGCTCCTCTATTGCGGATCTCTTTTCCAAGGCTATTACGCATTTCTCTACTGCTATCGCCTCTGTCATGTTTTCAACTAAGGTTGTTTTATTTGCTCTATCCACAAAGATTGCTATGTTTGATGGTAAAGCAGTAATATACCATTCACATCGTACTTCTTCGCTGGGTTGGGAAGCAGTGGGAATTTTGTTGAGAATTTTATTGAACTGTAAATCGAAATCTTTGATAGGTTCTTTAGCTTAGGCCTTAAGATTGGATAGGTCATTGATTAATGTTGTCGTTGATCTGTCATCACCAAACTTGATAAGGAATTGATTGTGGAAGATATCCCAACTTGTGATAGACCTGGAGGGTAATGAAAAATACCATGACTCGGCTGTCCCTTGCAGTGTATAGGGAAAAAGCCGAACAACAACATCTTCGTTAGTAACTCCGTTGAGATTGATAGAAAGCATGAAATTGTTTATGTGCTCTTCCACTAGCATGCCTGCTTCTGGATTGAATTTGGGCGGCCATTTCTCAGGATGGGTCGGTATTTGACTCAAGGGTGTGGGCATTAAAACTGCCCCAGGGTTGTTCCATGGAGACTGGGCCATCGTTGAGCTGCTAGTAGAGAAAAGTGCAAAAGATGATCTCTGTAGCTGGGAAGATGAGGATACTATGATCGTAGATGATTGAAAAGGGTTGAGGGAGTCCCGGTAGACATATGGATGATGGTTTGGAATGGAGGTGTGGGTGGTTGACTTCGCGGTGAGGTAGTTGAAATGGGCAATGTAGACGAAAGAGTCTCACTGTCAGACTCTTGTGGTGATTTCCTCACTCTTTTCCTGGTGGGAAGAGGTAACTCAGTTGGCTGGATGCCAAATTTTTCACTCTTTAACTTGGTTAGGGGATGAGCAGGATTGTACTGCGAAGTCACACTACTTTGAGATTTATCAGACATCTAAGGAGAAATGGAAAATCCCTGAATTTTGTGAATCAAAGATTCAACTCCAGGAGGTTTGATGGTAGATTGGTCTGAACTATCAGGGCGTGTAGCAGCGATTGATACTCGAGCGACTTCTGACTCTGGATTTAAATATACTGGAGAAGTCGGGGGAGATGATGAGGGCATTTTACTCTCAGAATGGTATTTAGATTTTGATTTAAGTGCCATTCATAGTTCATGCCCTCCTTCTAGCGCCAAATATGTTGAAGCCCCGAAAATCGGGTCAACAACAAGGGGGATACTCGCCCGGTCCGGACCTTGGTTGGAAGCTCCTTATCCGTTTGGTATAGCGGGTCCGACTGGGGATAATGGGACTAGTTTCCCAATCTAAGGGTGTGTGTGTGTGCAGAGTTAGATGATGCTGATCTAAGAGTTCTAATCTAAGCTACTTTAATCTAATTCTATGCTATTGTAATCTAATGAAAACAACACATCTAATCTATGCTAACCCGGGATGTATTTCTTCTATTATGCGATCTAAAGAGATTTCAAATAATAACTGGTAATAAAGATCATTCAGATATCATAAGAATGTAAATCAATGAAGATGAACCACTTTGCATAAAAAGTTAAGCAAAACAGTTGTGAACATCATATCGCATAATAAGTTATTCATATATCAAACATAAATAAATAGCTCCACCGTACAAAAGTGCCAAATGGTAACTCAGACATTCATGCAATAACATATAAACAACTAAAAACTGTATATCACTTTAAGAATATAAGCAGAAATGGCCAAGAGATAAAAGTAGCATTTATGACTGGTCCTACTCATAAGCTTCAAGCAACAATGATTTATCTCTACTTGTTCTAATATCTACCAAGAGTACAGAAGTGCAACATCAGTAGCAGATATCAAATGCAAACATTAATAAACCTTGATCCATTCATTCATCAAAACCTCCTCTGAGGGTGCAGAAGTGCATGTTCTGAGGACAAGTTTTTGACAAATTTCTGGACCCTTCTCTAAATGCATGAGAAGGGTTTAAATACTGCTAACTAAATAACTTAATTACATAAATTTAGGATACAGTTTAAATGACCGCCCTTTACCTAAACAAACTTATTTCTAAAAATTGAATCTAATTCCTAACTATTTCTGCATTTGCTCCTTAATGTTGCGAGCATGCAACATTTGCCTGGGAAGAGTTGGCTAGTTGTTTTTTGCTTTTGCTTGGGCTACGCAAATAGAAATGGCAAGCACTGGCACCACTTTTTAGTAAACTAGAAGATATTTTTGGGAATCATCCTCTGGCTGGGTGAATTTACTGCGTATATATTTGGTAACAACCCAAATTCCTCTCAAATTGTTTCTGCTTTTGCTATCTCGGTTTCCAGATTCGTGGATGACTAAGCAAGTTAGGGACTTTGCTTTCTGAACAATTTTCTTAGCGATGCGCTAATCGCGCATCAAAAACTGCTTCCGTTCTTTGATCCGGGCCTTTTTGGTGTGTTTTCCACCTTTAGCGCTTTTTCCTTTACCGGGCATAAGCTTTAGAATTTTTTAAACATGCTGCTTTTGTGAGCTTTTGACCTTGAGTGTCAAATTGCCTATTGATATCAGCATCTGTTCAGTAATACTCTGAAATCTGCATTTCTGTTGCATGCGGTATCCGTTTATGAGGACATCTCTTCTCTGTTCTCTGAGCATTGACGCTTTTCCTTTTTCCTTAGATGTTTCCTGCACATTGCTTCATGTTGTTTCTTGTTTTTCATTCCTGCAGTTCATGCAAAGGAAAAGAGTAATGATAATAAATTTTGACACGAAAGCTCTAAGCTCTACGAATGTATAAAATCATGACACCCATAGTGAACTGACTCTTCGAAAAACACAAAACTGTCCTTCATGAATACTTTGGCATACATTCATTAATTTCTTTTAAGGCGCGCACCCGATTTTTTGGTTTAGGGACAACTTTTCTTGAATGCTGAGTCGAGGAAAATTTGCGATGGGTGATTTCTGCGACTCGCATCGCAGCATCGCGGATCGCATTATCAAGATGTTTCATTGCAGAGTTTCCTGATCAGTTTATCACAGAATCACAGATTGCGCTTATCGCAAGATCGCAGATCGTAGATCGCGCTTATCGCAAGATCACAGATCGCGGATCGTTGCAACCTATTAAGTTATTGTTTGTTGTTTATGCGATGTTGCGATATGCGATGTCGCATATCGGCCATCGGAGATTTGTTTTATTTATGGGCGCTTCTTAATGTATGCGATGTGATGAATTTCACGTCACTTCTTCGCAGTTTTTTATTGTGCTCATAAATAAATGTTTTACTCTTCTCCATGCGATATATTTTAAGGAGTATAATACAAATTTTTTTTATAAAATTTTTTGAATTTTTTACTAAGGGTCCCCACTTCTTTAGTGTTATTGCTAATACTTAAAGAAGGAGGGGGGTTGTTGGTGGCCACAATACATTGCTGGCCTGCAGACCCCGACTTTTTCTCCATTGGGAAAAAGCTCGGGGTCCGCACCTTCCATGTAGACAAAGTGCGGTCCCACGCACTGTGTCTAACCCGGAGGGTGCGATGCCCGTCGCAAGGGTTTTTAACCCAAAAATTCTCAAAAATGAACCAATCAAAATAATTTCTAGAAATTTAATTTATCCTTATACTTGATGCAGAGAGTACATCATGCTAGATTGACGTGAACGAGAGCATGAGGACGTGGATGCCGCTACATGGAATCATTAGCCTTCACTTGATGCTTTGAGGGCGTGCGGCTTGTACAAATTCTGGGCCATTCCTGGCATGAGGGCTCAGGTGGATTTCTTATAGTGGATGGTTGACAGATGGAGCGTAGAGGACCAGTGCTTCTTCATTGGCGGCCACCAGCTCGAAATCGAGCTGGCAGACATATATTTCTTGACTGGTTTGCCTAAGAGAGGCGAAGACTTCACTCTGTTTGGGGCTAGGGCAGGTGCCCAGTCTGTCGATAGCCTCAAGCTAGAGTACTGCAATAGCCAGGCTAGAGACAAAGGGATAGACATAGAGACCATATCACGTCCTAAGCTCATGGTGATTGCGTTCACTGTCACCAGACTTTGCGGGGCTGCCGCATTACACATTTCCACCGGATCCCAGATGTGTATGGAAGTTGATTGCTTTCGAGGCACCATCTTCAACTGGTGCGATGTTGTGTTGGCCAATGTGAAAGGCCAACTAACCAGGGCCAAGAACGGACAACCAAAGCCCCATTCGCCATTTTGTCACACGGAATAAGTCGATCTTGCAGACAAGATAGACCTTCCTAGAATCTAAAGAAGACCTAATGACAAGCAAACCAACCAGACACTATCTTTATCTAAATATGCTTTTATAAACAATGTCAAACAAGTGTTTTTAGGGCCTACCTTAGGTCCAACACAAGCTTGTGGATGCCCTCGCTCCTTCGATCCAAATGAGCTCCTTTGTCGCGAATCTGCAAACACAAACAACGGAACCAAATTAAATAGAACCTGAAAAGCCAAAGTCATAAAACATATTTAACATGAAAGTCAAGGAGTCCATGAAACAAATAACATAAGATACTTGTTGAGAAAAATGAGTTTGATTGTATTAATTCAAAAGAAGAAGAACTTTACAACCTTTTCCTTGACGCTGTACAAGCTCCTCCCAGGGTCTAGCAAGAAGTCTCCTCTACTTTGACAAGTTTCACTCACTCCCCAATGAAGCCAAAAAGGTATGTGATCTCTCCTCTTAAGCTCAACTAGGAAGTCTTGATTTCACCAGCATTTACCCTAAAAAATGTTTAGCTTCTAACCTCCCCAGCAACCAACCCAATGCCTGTATTTATAGTGCAATGGAGGGAGGTTACTAGGTCCTCCTTCAAAGGGATAAAACCCTCCTTCAAAGGGATAGCTCCTCTCATCAAGGGATTAGCTCCTTCTCTTTTGGGATGCATGAACCACCTCAGAGCGAACAATCCACGTCAAAATTCCTTCTAGAATCCTCTAGAATTAACCCAAAGTGAGTTTTTTAAGATAAAACTTGCGCCTTTTGACTTACACAGGGGTCCGCACCTACACCGTTAGGGACAGAGTGGGCAGGTCCGCAATTTTTGTACACAGAAGGTGCGGGACCACAGGTGACAATGAGAGAAAGTGCGGAACCAGAGTTACATTGATTTTTAATGTCTTTCTCCCATTTCCAAAGCTTGAATTGAAGAGTTGAGGTCTGAGACTTGCTTAGGAGGACAGTACAAGTGATGATGGACCCATACTAACTGCAAATAATCATGGTGACGATATTTTTGTGTAACAGATCCAGATCCCAAGGGGTCTCACTTGGAAGCATAGCGATCTCTTTAAATCTGATGATTGACTGTCTCTCATTTTGGCCATCTAAATTCTTTGTTTAGCGCATTCTGGATCTCCGCTATTCCTGCATTTGGGTGATCATTCGAGTTCTTGATATACTAGGTCAGCACGTGATCCTGCAACACGCTCACTAACGTAGCCTTCTTAATTTTGTCATCTGTGACTCCTTGGGCTTCCCACACTACTCTTACCACGAACCAGAATTGGTCCAGATCCTCATTCCCTACTCCTTTGAATACGAGTATCTTGATCGTGCTTGCCATGTTGAATTGCAGGTTTGGTGGAGGTCGGGTGGTTAAAGATGGAGGTGAAGTAGGTGAAGTGGGTGATGATGTAAGTGGAGGTGATAACTGTGAAATGTGCTGCCTTATCAAACTGACTGCACCTCTCGGCGAAACTCGAGCACGCTCTTCCTCGCTTGCTCATGGAGGTGAAATTAAAGGATTGTTTCCTAACCATTCGATCCCCTTGTAGATCTTTCCGCTCCACATCGTCTAATCATTAATGTATTCACATAACCCGCTTCTCACATAACAACATCTTAATCTAGGTATTCAAGGATTTGATGTACCTACCTCGCGGTCCCTTGAGAAAACATCGTTCTGCTTCGCTATAGCTCACAGTTGTGTCTATCATGAACTCAATGATAAACCCCCCTATTATCCAGTCAAGCCAATGGTCCACGGCCGACGTGATCTTATCTTCTGATGCCTTTAGTCTGCGTACTACTCCGGAGTCCACACTGTCGGTTGGTCGAGCTTGTACCTTCCCTGGCTATTGGCTAACCTTGCGATCCAATCATACAGCTCTAAAAAGAAGGTCGTGAAGAAGTTCTCGTGGATTTCCGTATATACGTAGTGCTCCAGCCACCTCTTCTCGGATATCTTTGGAGTCTTGTTTTCCTGTGTTACAAACTCGTGAAGCCTCTTATCCAACCAATCTTCAATTTCCTTCTTCTTAGGTTCTAGTGTTATGACATTAGACATCCCTTAAGCAGATCCTGGTTTCGGTAACAGAACCATTTGTTGGCTTATTAGGGCCTAACCCAGGTTCAGAAGTGAGTTAGCCAAACAAATCCTGAAACTACCAGCCCTTTCGACAATAGTTCACGGAGCACGGACTGAGGTCTCACCCAAGGTAGTATGGGAGGGTGCTAGAACCAGGTTTCTGCACCTTAGGGATGTCTTGATGAGGACTGGAAAGTGTGCGAACCGATCTGGTGCACTAGCGTAACTATCTAACCTTCGCGTAGCTTTATAAAGTGCGCGCAACTAGAAACCATAAAGAGATGCATAAGAACATGATAGAAGCATAAACACACAGATCTACAAGCAGATATAATACTTTTAGAATCAACTTATATTTTATTAAACTTCTTGTTGTGTTACAACCTCAACTCCGCCCTATGCACTCAGCTGCAAGGGTCTGCGCACACAGCTACGGACTCTATCAGGCCTTTGTGCACTCAACTGCAGAGCCTCTTTCTACTACTACCACCCAAGACTTGAACTTACAGATTTAGAGCGAATATCACACTCAAAAACCCATATTACTTGAGATCAATCCTTTTCCAAGAAATTCCTTCTATCCTTAGAGCCTCGCTCTTTTTATACATTCCCATGGTCCGTGGACCATGGGTAGGCCGACACATTGTATATTAAATTACAATATTTTAGGGCAGACAACCCTAGACTCTCATGCTCCGCGTCGAAATTTCGCGGGGTCTTACATTACTTTTGACCAAAATTTAGGCTACAAGCCCCAAACATCCGCTATGGGGGGGTTCGCTGCCCAACAGGCCCCCAACACAATCATCGTTACTCATCCCGAGTCACTCGACTAGTGTGGCGATCTTTGCTCGGAGTCCATCCAACAACTTCTGCACTTCACGGACGTCTGCCACACATTCCTCGTTGTCTGCTAACTCAATTGTGCACGACCCTCTGATGTATCATTGTTAGAGGCACCCTCTTGCCTTTGCGCATATGTGTCCTACATCTGGGCTAGCTTCCCCTCGATCGTGGTGGTGACCGTGAATGCTTCCTTGAGCCAAGGCTGGATGCGTGCTTTAAGCCCTACTTCTTTCTGACATGTGGCGTCCACCTGTTCTTTCAGAGCCTAGGCCTCCCCTCATCTTGGCGAATCGCTGAGTACGGGTGACCATTTATGTGGTCCCTCGGACATTGTCATAGGCCTGCTACAATTTTTGCGCTTCTGTTTCTAACTACAAAAAAACCAAATTAATAATAAAAAAAAATTCTTCCTTCAAACTAAATCCCTCTTTTCATTATCTAAAATTTAGAACAAAAAAATATAAATTCAAAATACTAAATCCCTCTTTTTATTATCTGGAATTTAGAACAAAAGAAATATAAATTAAATTTTGAACTGAGTTATTATTATTGCTACTAATTGGATGGGCCGCTTTGCAAGAATCACTAGTAGGGAAACTTCAAACCTTGCATTCTTTTAGCGTGCATGCTTGATAACAAGGTTGACCAGCATAGGGGAACCTACAGCTTGATCAAATCCCCAAGTTCCACACATGCTTCCTTCTAATAGATGATTTTGGTTCACACCTTTTTAGTTAGTTCAACCGCATGATATAGATTTATTTCCATTAATTATAGTAAACTATAATAGATTGAGATAATGAAGGTGGCAAGGGCAAGGAATTACTAGGTAAAACATACTACATATGTTACATAATATTTGTTAATCAATGTTTCCAAATATATATAACATTTTTTATTTAATATCTATCTCTCTCCTCAATTTCATATGGGTTTATGAGGGAAGAAATATTGGGTAAAACATATTATGCATATTACATAGTATATTTGTGTCAAGAGATAGTCTATAGCCCAGTATGAGAGAGATGTTGTAGTGGTTGTAATATAAACTATTAGATAATAATAATAATAATAATAATAATAAATCAATTAAGAAAGTAATAAAAATAATAAATTCATTTCATTTAATTTATTATATTGTGTTTTTGTTGTTATTAATAAAATACGAACAATTTTTTCAAAAAAGATAATAAGATAAATATCACATTAAATTAAATTTAAATAATAACAATTCATATTCTTAATTATGACATTCTAGACCATATATATGACTATTATGCCCTTTTCGTATGGGGATTTGAACACTCAACCTCCTCCCACATAATACTTCATTTACATGGTTCCCGAAAGCTTAAATAATACCCAAATTCTTAGATAATATAATTAATAAACATATATATAAAGAGATTCATTTTATCATATAAATTAAAGTACTCATTCATATTGGTAACCATTATATTCAAAATTGGATATTTAAATTTAAGTAATAAACATATTAACACATAATATTTATAATATATTTTTTCTTAAGTTATATATATATATATATATATATATATATATATATATATATATATATATATATATATATATATATATATATATATATATATCATTTTAAAAAACTAAATTATAAAAATTATAAAACATAAAACAAACACACATATGTATATAACCAATTATATACATAATGCCTTTAGCAAATAAATTTAAAAAATTATAAAATATATCAAAGAAAAATATCAACATAACTATATGTAGTATGGATGTTTTAATAAAAAAGGAATATTTTTTATATATAGAAATTTGAAATGTATATAATTGTAGATAATATTATTAAAAACAAGAAATGCAAAATTTTCCTCATGTTTTGATAGGTTTATATGTGGAGAGATTTCATCCCTCTCCAGATTTGGTAGATCCAAAGTTAAGATGGATCTATGCTAGTTTACCCACTATTTCTCCCCTCACCCCATAGGTCCATATAAAGTCAAGGGGAGAGGGGGAAATATTAGGTAAAACACACTACACTCTGTGTTACATAGTATGTTTTACCCAATATTTCCCCCTTCTCCATTCTCATAAATGTTGTAATCCATGTGAGGATAAAGGTAGAGAACAAACGTGGAAAGAGAAAACAAATATTGAGTAAAACATCAATCCATATAAAAATATGGATAATAGAAAAATTGAATAAATGATATGTATGTTGCATAGTATGTTTTATCTAATATTTCTTCTCTACCCAAACTTAAACAAAATATTAATAAATATAAAAAAATTATGAAAAAAGAAGAAGAGATTTTTGGTTTAAATATAATAAACACAATTAATACGTGGAATGGAATAGGGAAGAAATATTGGATAAAATACACTATGTAACCTAAATAATAAATTTATCTAATATTTTTCTAGCTCAAAAATTCTCTTAATTTTATTATTATTTTTTTACATATAATAAACCTGATTAACATATTTAAACTAATTAAGATTTTTATTTGTAACTTAAATTTTAATAATAACTTTTAAAATGTATTAAAAAACCTCCTACCACTTAAACTGAGGTGAAATGGAGTAACAACTCTGAGAATATACCAGAAGATGTCCACGTGGCTAAATAAGAAAAAAGGTAAATTCCCGTCTAAATTAACAACCTACTGAACAGTCTAATTTATTTCATATATTAGAGCATGGTGCGATACTTATTATCTATATGATAGTCCAATTATTAATTAAGAACAAACGGCCGTCAATTCAACATTATTTGGGAAGAGTAGATGATAGTCAATATTATTGTTATGTGTTAGGGTTCTGAAAATCAAGGATCAAAGAGTCATGCAGGGCGACGAAATGGTGGTCGTCGGCACCTTGTGAATTTGTAGGAGACCTCGCGAGTCAGATATAGACGCTGACGGCAATATCATCAGCGAACCCGTCTATTAAGGTCCAGCATCCATGTATACTCTTCGTTTGTTCAGGATATAAATTTAGCCCAAGTGAAAGTAATTGATGGTGATATTTTTCTGGGAGAAATTTAGTGCATGTGAACCTAATTGATGTGTGTTGCTACTCCTTTGTATAGCCTCTCCTTTATAGAATTCATGGAGTGTATATTAAGATCCATTCATTTGTTTCAGGGAGAAATTTAGTGCATGTGAACCTAATTTATGTGTGATGCTACTCCTTTGTATAGCCTCTCCTTTATAGAATTCATGGAGTGTATTAAGATCCACTCATTTGTTCCAGGGAGAAATTTAGTGCATGTGAACCTAATTGATGTGTGTTGCTACTCCTTTGTATAGCCTCTCCTTTATAGAATTCATGGAGTGTATATTAAGATCCATTCATTTGTTTCAGGGAGAAATTTAGTGCATGTGAACGTAATTTATGTGTGATGCTACTCCTTTGTATAGCCTCTCCTTTATAGAATTCATGGAGTGTATATTAAGATCCACTCATTTGTTCCATGGAGAAATTTAGTGCATGTGAACCTAATTGACGTTTGATGCTCCCATGGCTCAGCCTCTTCTTTATTGCCTCTCTTTTATTAAACTCATGGGGCGTATATTAAGATCCGTTCATTTATTCCGTAGAGAAATTTAGCGCATGTGAACGTAATTGATGTGTGATGTTTCATTGGCTAAGACTCCTCCCTATGGCCTCTCTTTACAGAATTCATGGAGAGTATATTAAGATCCATTCATGTGTTCCTGGGAGAAATTTACGTGTGATGTTTCCAATGGCTCATCATCATCATTATGGCAAGGTGTTTAAATGGACAGGATATCTTTGTATGGCAAGGTGTTTAAATGGACATGATATCTTGTATCTAGAAAGCTATGCTGGATGCCCTGTGTCAAACATTAGGTTTTTCGTTCGTTGCCGTAGCATAAATCTCGATCTTGGTCATCATTTTTAAACGACGGCACGGGTCAACCCGAGGTACCCTCATAAATGGGAGGTATAAGTGGATATTTTCTCTTAGCCCATGCAGCCTACTACCTAGCTTTCTGTCTCGAAGGAATCGCGGATCTTTTTTATCAGACTCCTCTTCGTAGACTCCTCTTTCACGGAGTGTATATTAAGATCCATTCATTTGTTTGAGCGAGCAATTTACCGCACGTGAAAGTAATTAATGTGTGATGTTTCCATGGCTCGGACTCTTTTATAGCCTCTCCTTTATAGAGTTCATGGCCTGTATATTAAAATATATTCATTTGTTCATGGGAGAAATTTAGCGCATGTGAAAGTAATTGATGTGTGATGTTTCCACCGGCTCCGACTCATCTTTATAGAGTTCACGGACTGTATACTAAAATATATTCATTTGTTCATGGGAGAAATTTAGCGCATGTGAAAGTAATTGATGTGTAATGTTTCCACTGGCTCCGACTCCTCTTTATAGCCTCTCCTTTATAAAATTCATGGACTGTATATTAAGATCCATTCATTTGTTCAACAGAGAAATATCAGATTAGAAAACAGATGTATTAAGATCACCATCCATGTATTCTAAGGAATTATCATTTGCTTCAAAAATTTAGCTTATGTGAATAAATAATCGACTCTGAGTCAATCAAATAGCAAAGATTCATTTTATTTTATGAAATAGTCGTAGGTATGGCTTTATGAATTGATCGATAAAGGAGGAAACCAAATTGCTAAAGAAGATCGACACACTAAATAGCTCACAATCAAACCACACAAGCACGGGATATAATAAACGGACACAGAATTTATGGAGAGATTTTTTAGAAGAATCTTAGAAAGTTAATAATGGATATTTTAATTTTAATTTTTGTAGTCATGCTAATTTCTTTTTTCAAATTTAGACTTTATTTAAGTTATCAAAAAGTATAAGTTAATTGGGAATAATTATATTTAATACTTTTTCTTACTTACAACCACTACTACTCATTGGTCTATGTCTCAGTTAGGCTTACAACCACTCAATTTTGTCTATGAAACTCAAATGCATATCGTGTTAATGTCTTTGTAAATGTGTTAATCAAATGTTCTGTCCATTTACAATATTATAGGTGGATTTTTCCATTGTTTACAAGCTCTCTAATGAAGTGATATCATGTATCAATTAGATACAATTGGGTTGTTTTCATGATACTCTTTTCCTTATTGTAAATCATCCAATACATGGTGTAACCAAATTGCTTAACAAGTTGTTGCTATTTCTACTATAGACTCTACTTTAATTGATGAGATTGTAATAATGTACTTGAGCCAAGATGTAAAACATATCCAAAGCACTCTTTGTGTCATCCATGCTACTTACAAAATCACTATCATTATATCCGACCAAGATATCATTATTAGTGTTGGAACATAATATACCATATCCTGTTGTTCCAACAATATATCTTAGAATTATTTTTCCAACTTTCCAGTCATAGTCTTTTAGAGACTCCATGAACCTAGAAATCAAATTAATAAGACATAATGTCTAGTCTAGTGGCAATGAGATACATAAGATTACCCACAATCTCTTGAATAGAGTTGGACTTGAGTTGGATCTATACTTTGCTAAGTTATATTCATGTTGCAATTATATTTAGTGCTAGCTTACAATTCATCATTCTATACCTCTTCAACGCATCCATGACATACCATGTGTGAAAAAAAAGTTACCTAAATATGATTAAATGAATGCAATATCAAGAAAAAATCTCATCAACTCCAAATTAGTCATTTCAAATTCTTGCTTCATAGCTGATTTAAACTTGTTTATTAATAGATTCCTTGTGAATATCATATCGTCAACACAAAAAAAAACAATTATAATTTTTCCTTTCTCATTCACCTTTGCATATAGTGTAGGCTCATTTTTGCTTTTGTTAAATCTATCATTGATCAAATATAAATCACTCCTGTTATACTTAGCTTTGAAAGTTTGATTAAGCCCATAGAGAGATTTATTTAACTTGTATACCTTATCTTCATGTCTTTCTATCACATATCCTAGTGGCTTCTCCACAAACACTTCTTCTTCTAAATATCACTCAAAAGCATTGAATTTAGATCCATATGATAATCTTTGAAACTGTTTTGATATTTTATGACTAATACAAATCTAATTGTATCTAAACTTGCAATTTGTGCAAATACATCACCGTTATCCACTCCGCGTTGTCATGCAAAACCTTTTTCTACGAATCTGTACTTTTCAACTTCTCCTTTCTCATTGAGCTTTGTCTTGTAAAGCCATTTTATAACTATGTAATATTTATCACATGGTAATTCTACTAGATCCCATGTATCATTCTTCGCTATGGAATTCATATGTTCATCCTTTGCTTTGACCCAATTTCATCTTTCATTGCTTCTTCGAAACATATGGGCAGACAAATAAACAATGAAAAATTTGATTTCATATCCAAGTCTTCATAAAGTTCTCTCAAAATTCTATTCTTTCTAAGTTACCTTAAAGGATCAATTTTAAAATCAGATTCACTACATCATTGAACAGTGGGAGTAGACTAAGTAGTTAGAGAATGTCTTGGATTTCTTGTTGGAGTACTTTTGACTGATGATTGGGTTTGTGAAGCTTGTTATCTTCCTTGTACAACTTCTTATTTTGATTATTCTTCCAATTGTGGTATCGTTTCTCCAATTGTTATAGATTTTTCAATGATTCCATCCTATGTTTCATCTTCTTTAAATTTTGTTAGCCTCCTGTTGCAACAGGTGTTCATTTTTCATGATTGACATTTTTACAGGCCAAATATGTCATACTTTGCAAGCTGCAGTGTTCCATATTTCCAGAAGCGACCAAAGAAGAAAGCCATGAAGTGTGCTAGTCCAAATGCCATTGCTGTATTCCAATTTTGATGAGTCATGTCATTTTGAAGAGTTCATTCAGTTAAGGGAAGGCTAAACAGTTTAATCTTGACCTCCCTAGGTTTCAATTTCCTGTTTTAGAATATAGAGAATGTATCTGTCCAAACAGCTTAATCTTGGCAGATTTGTAGATAGGTAGAGAATCAAAGGGACCCAACTGCTTAATCTGGGCCCTGGCAGAAATAAGTGTAGATTTAGATAGGAAATCATTCAAAAGAGAAATTGTAAAGCTGGGTCTGCAAGTATAAGTGCACCCAAACCAAAAAGAAGAAAAAATGTTAGGTGAGTAGGCTGGGTAGGTAGTTGTTGAGGTGGCAGAATGATTCATGATCAAAATTTGTGTTTCTAAGCGTATATTTTTCCAGATCACAGTTATCAGGCAATTTTCATCTGGAGAAACTCAAGCTGGAAACCACTAACTCCTCCTTCCTCTAATTCCCCAAATTAATTACTAATTTCCCAAAGAGGTCAAGATCTGCTTGATTCCTCTTAGTTCCATCATTCTCCATATCAGCTGCCTTGGTGAAGATTTGCTTCACTCAAGGATCCTTTATTTCTCATTTACAAGTTCCTTTCGCCAAAATTAGCCTAAGGTCCTCTACCTTAGCACCTGCTTATCATCTCCATATTAACTACTACTCTAGTATATAACTCCCTATCAGTTTTCCCCTTTGCTCTACTAAAAATATGTATATAAAACTCCCCTATATAAATATCCCCTCCTTGGCAATATAGCCATATCTCTTCTAAGTCAGGGAAAGAACAGTCTATCTGGGGCTATTTTTAGCCCATCCAAGTCACAGTAGGAGTTAGATGACACCTGGTCATGCTAACAACCTCTCCCCTAGCCCTAAAACCCTCAAAAACCCACTTTTTGCTCCCTTACCCTAAGTTTTGTGCATACAAAACATTAACCCGCGCTTATTAAACCCATATAACCCTCAAACTCCGCCTTTCCCTAAGTCTAAACCCCCGCCGCGCATATTAAAACGGGAATATTCCCCGGATCCCCGCCCTTATACCTCTGCCGCTTCACATTCCCCGCCAACCATTAGATCGCCCGCCCCACAGATCTACGATGGGCGGGCCTTCCCGTCCCCCAACGCGCCCGAAGGTTAGCGTCCAGGAGATGGGAGGTATTACCGCCGTACTCCCGCCACGCGTCACCTTCCCGGGCGTGGCGGAGTCCACTCCCCCAAAACCACCTCTGTCCAAAGGCGGTGCGCCCCAAAACCGGAAACTGCCTCCTGCCCGGTGATGTCACCCGCTTGCGTCACCCCCCTTGCCTAGTCACCATGACACGTCACCCGCTTGCGTCACCCCCCTTGCCCAGTCACCATGACACGTCATCCCCCTGCGTGGCCTCCTGCCACTGTATCGCCGAGTCACCCTGCCACGTGTCCTACCACCGTGTCCCCTGCCGTACTGCCACGTCACCTCCGTACGTGATGACGTCATCATGCTGACGTCACCTGCCGTACGAGGTCCCACCCGCTGACATCATTAGCAATTTTAGCGCGAAGGGCGAAAATCGCACTCTGGAGCCCCAGAATCAGTTTCTGAGGCAGTTTTTGATGCGCGATTTGCGCCTAGTGCAAATCGCGCATCGCTGGATAAATTAGGCCGAAGTGGGGAATCTTTTCATCGCGCAGCCCCCAGTAAGCCCAAAAGGCGCCGAATGACCCGTTTTTCTTCGCGAGGCACTTAGAAAGGAGCAGAAGACAGTTTTGAAGGAAACCGAGGGCCGAACAACGGCCATTAAATGTTGATTTAACGCACAGCACATCAGAGCAGGAGGCCAGTTTATTGTCAAAGAGTATCCGAGGAAGAAGAAGAGCCAAAGAGTATCAGCCAAGATTTTTTAGGGGCTCAAAGCACCTAAGCATTAATGAGTTCCCAGAAAGTCAAATCAAGAGGCGTAAGCCCATCCTTGCCCTCAAATCACAATTAAAGCATTCAAAGCCACCGAGGACAACATAGTTTACTCAGTTTTAATATGGCTGCCCTCAGCGCAGCCTGAGATATTTTCATGCATTTATTTCAGATAGGATTAGGTCAGATTAATTATGCTGTAGGACCTGTTTAGGTCAAGATGTAATAAACAAGTTGTAGAGAGTTTTCCCTATATATACCACCCTCAGCATTGTTTCAAGGGTTGGTAAATTGGTATTTTTCACTAGAGACTCGCACTGTATACCTGAAGTTGTTTCTGTAATCAAAGATTGTCGAAAGTTCTGAGAAGAGACTATTTGATGTGTTTTTAATGTTTTTCTGGAGACTGAAGATGGAATTATTGTGCTGCAACCTGACACAATAAGTGCTCCTTACCTCTGTTTACTGTTTACCATTATCTAAATAGCAGAAAGAAAGATTAGCTTAGAATTTGTTTAAATACACTCTATGCTCAATTTCTGTTGTTTCTTTATGTTTTCCTCTGAATGAATTGGTAATGAATATGAATTCCTTCTGGCTCATGTTTACCCCGATTCACCTGTGTGTGCCAATTATCTAGGGATTCTTTACTGCCCCTAGGTAGAGCTCTGTTATCTTCCCCTGTTAAGCTGATTGAGGGATTCTTAAATGCCCCTCATTACTTAGCATTCACCCCATCCTTTAAACCTGAAACATTGTTTCATTTGCAGCTACCTTGCTCCATTTTCTCTCTTGGGACCAAGAAAACGCACCAGCAGTCCTCCTTTTCGACTCCACGCCCAATGGTTTGAAACTTTCAGACTATGCTTTGCCTCTCTACCTGAGAACATCAATTTTCCCACCAAAATCAGAACAAAAACCCCTGAACTCAATAACTAGGCTAAGATCCTTTTCAACAAAGCTAAATCTGAAAGAGAGAGCCCTCTCTGACTGCAAGTGGGCTAGAACCTGCAGTCCAAAGTTGGTATGTGGTTACCTCGGCCGTATCCTTTTTCGGAGCTTAAGGACAACCTGAGTGATAACATAATGGCGACTCAATTGGGGACTTCCTCATATAGTTTCACGAAGAAGGTAAGAAAGCTCCGCTGAGACCATAAATCAAAATTTCCAATTGCTGTTTATCTCTTAAAACTACAGATGAAGCCTGAATGTCAGCCAGGAAGCCTTTGAAACTGTTCTTTTCTTTGCATTAACAGGAGTAAATAAATGCTGCTTCAATCAATCTTCATGCTAGTTTTAAGTTACAAATAAGCTGCCCCAAATTTTAATTAGTCCCTTGTTGATTACAAAAACATTCCCAGGAAAAATACCAAAAGCAAATTCGGAAGCTGGCTCCTAAGAAAAATCCACGATACACAAGGTCAAATCCAGACCCAGACCCTCCAGCTATTTTTGAGAACCCTAACATAATCCCAAAAATCCTTAGGAAGCAAGAAAGACAGGAAAATTTTGCTGATTTGAGTCCTGAAACAGCTCACCCAAGCTGTGTTCCAACTCCTGTCAAGGTTTTATTTCATTCAACCCCTGTTTCCCTTAGTTCATCATCCACATCTCATAGCACTCCTTCCACACCTCCATCCGCTGCACATATTCCCAGTACCACTACTGTTGTTTCCAGCGTTCCAGTTACTCTTGTGATCCCCGTTACCTTAGTTGTTCCACTTATCCCTGCCAATATGGCTAATAGATATGCACCCTTGCAGTTTCCCGCTAACGCTGGGGCTTTACCTCAAGAATACAATCGAAGATCACATATTTGATAGTACTGGTCCTTTTACTGCCCTTCAGCACATTAAAAAGATGCAAGATTATTTTGAAAACTACGAGATAGATGATGATAGCGTGAGAATGATAATTTTTGTTCAGAGCTTAACAGGTGATGTAAGAACTTGGTTCAGATCACTTGCTGCAAACTCCATAACCACCCCAGATGAGCTTTACCAATCCTTTACCAACAGATGGGAGAAAAAGAAAGATCCCTTGCACATACTAGCTGAATATGATACGATTAAACGAGGTCCTCAAGAGACTATTTTTGAGTACTGTGCAAGATTCAATAATGTATATAATGCAATACCACAGAACTTAAGGCCTCCACCTGACCTTGCCTTGTATAAATTTCTTAATGGATTCGACCCAGATATGGCATACCAGTTAAAAGAAAGAGCTCCTCAGACCCTTGCAGACATGCAAAACGTTGCTGTTAGCGTAGAAGCCAACTTAATTTCCAAAAGAAACAGAGCGAGAATGGAAAGAAGAACCACCTTTAAGGAAGAACCCTCAACTTTTGATCAAAAGCTTTATGCTATCATCAGTGGCTTGCAAACGCTGGGAGAAAGAGTAGAAAATGTCGAAAGGAAAGCATCATGGGAAGGACAACAGTCTAATACCATAAGGAACCCAAATTTTAGGAAAACGCAGAACACAAATGCTGGTAGGTCTAACCAAGACCATGACATAAGACCTCCTTTTCAAGATAACTATGTTGAAGGATCCACTTCTAATGAACCCATAGAGGACACTCACATGAACCTGATGGATCTAAAGGGTGAGTATAAAACTTTCCTGTCCCAAGAAGACCAGAATCAGCATGACTGTAATGAGTTTCAAACTAAATCTGGTGAGTCTTTTGATTTTAAACAAGGATATGATACTGCTGTGTATGAAGTACACAAACAATATAAGCTGAGAACTAGGACCATTGATATTTCTGAACCTAGCAAAACAAAGGATGGCAAACAGCCCAACAAGATTAAAGGCAAGGCTGTCATGATAGAACCAGCTGATATACCTCTCCCAAACCCACATCAAGTGACTGTAGAAGACATAACAGACCTGTAGCCTTCCAAAGATCAACCTTTGCCACCTTCTTCCTTGAAAGAAAGCTCGAACACTGTTCCAAAAAGTCCTCCTGAAACTGTAAAACCGCAAGTAGTCAATCCCCACAACGCTGAAAAACAAGAGCAAACTGCTGATATTTCAAATGAAATAGAAAAAACTGCCCTCATCAACACCAAGACTCCATTGGAAAAGCCATTTAATTTAGAGGCAGAAATAGCTAAGTTGAAGATATCCATTCCCCTCTCTGAACTTGCCAAACACGATGTATATAGGCAACAGATTTAGAGATCACTTTAAATGTCAGAGGTTAAGGATGATTTAAATGTTTTGGATGACACCCCAGAGCTGCTGTTTGGTCCAGAAGTTAATGGAAAATCAACACATGGACCTGTCCCAGCCTTTTATGTCAGTTTGCATATACATGACCAGATTTTGCATAATGCTATGTTTGACTCAGGGGCATCGCACAATCTTATGCCCAAAGCAATTATGGAAAAACTGAATCTTGATGTTACAAGACCTTACAAAGATTTATACTCATTTGACTCAAGTCAAGTCAAATGTCTAGGCCTCATCAAAGACCTGTGTGTCTCCTTAGTCCAATATCCAAATAAGACCATCCTCATGGATGTAGTGGTTGCTGACATTCCACCAAATTATGGTATGCTCCTATCAGGATCATGGGGAGCAAAGCTGCAAGGATCCCTTCAACTAGACCTCTCCTATGCCACTATTTCAGTCTTTGGGCAACAAAAGAAACTGTATAGAGAAACGCTCATGAAATATGTGGTAAGTAGTGAGAGCAAACCTGAAAATTTTCCCATTTATTCAATCCACTCTGATATGGATTCCTTTATTTTGTTTAATGATGACACAAATTCCCCAATTGGTGATGAGCCTTTGGCTCTGGAACAACAAGCGCAGATCAATGAAGAATCGGCTGCACACACTGACGAAACTGTCACAACAGTCAATGCAACCAACATGCAAGAAGAACTTCCCCAAACAGAAAACGCAAATCTGCCCAATCCTAAGTTGACTGACACTTTAGGCATCAACCACAAGCAGGAAATCACATGGTATTTAGAGTTTGATGGCTCAGTCAACAAGTTAGGAGCAGGGGCAGGTGTCTGGATTCACAATACGCATAATAATCATGCAGAAGGTCATGCCTACAGATTAAATTTCAAATGCACAAATAACATGGCCGAGTATGAGGCTCTGCTGTTAGGCCTTAAACTGCTCAAAGCTCTAGGAGCTGTAAAGGTGTCTATTTTAGGAGACTCTGACTTAATCATACAGCAGATGAAAGGAAATTTGTAACCAATGACAATAGAATGAGAGCCTATACGACGGCTGCCACTAATATACTCAACGCATTCACTAAATTCAAGCTGGCTAAATTTCAAGAGAACATAACATTCATGCACACAGGCTAGCCACCTTTGCTAGTACATGCAAGCTTCCTTTTGAGCCAAACCATCACTTCACAGCTGAAATAAAACATAGGTCGGCTGTCCCAAATAACGTTAAAGATTGGCAAGTATTCGAAAATGATGCGCAGATTAATAATTTCCTTACCCTTGAGCATGAATTTTCAAATACTAACATAGATATGGATGCTATGACATATTCAGAATAGCAAACAACTGAAAATCAGCAAGATGTAACAGCTGCAACAGCCAAGCAAATCCTGAAACCAACTATTTTTGACAAAGAAAACATAGAACAGCTGAAACAAATGCACTTGGAAGAAATTGCCAAAACAGAGGCAGAGATCATTGACTTAAAGGATAACTTTCTGCCTGCTGGCCTAACCCCATTAGAAGACATGTTTGACGCCAATGATGTGCCCAGAAAGCCAAAATTGCAACCCATTAACACTGATATAGAAGAACACAACATTGGGACAACAGAAAATCCAAAAATGATCAAACTGTCCAAAAATTTGCCTCTTGATCAAAAGCCCAAGTACATTGATTTGTTCAAAGAGTTCCAAGATGTATTTGCTTGGAGCTATGAGGATTTGAAATCCTACGACACCTCGGTGATCCAACACACAATTCCCTTAAAACCTAACCAGAAACCCTTCAAGTAGAAACTTAGAAGAATTAACCCTATGCTTCTTCCCCCGATTGAGAAGGAAGTAAAGAGGATGTTTGAAGCAGGCATAATAGCACCCATCAGATTTTCTGAATGGGTGTCCAATCTTGTTCCTACAAGAAAAAAGATAGGTGAAATCAGACTTTGTGTAGATCTGAGAAATTTAAACCAAGTCTCCTTAAAAGACCACTATCCATTGCCCAAAATGGACCACATCCTATAGAGGGTAGTGGGGTCATCTAGAATCTCTTTGCTAGATGGCTTTTCAGGTTTCAATCAAATACTTGTTCACCCGGACGACCAAGACAAAACTACTTTTACCACACCTTGGGGAACATTTAAGTATGTGAAGATGCCATTCGGACTTAAAAACACTGGTGCCACCTTTCAAAGAGTAATGGATATTGTTTTTGCCAAAGAAATACATGACTTCCTAGTTGCCTATCTTGATGACTTGACCCCATTTTCCAAATCAGATGAAGAGCACCTCAAGCATCTTAGGAAAATTTTCATGACATGTAGGAAATATGGCATATCCTTGAATCCCAAGAAGTCCCTATTTGGCCTAGAAGAAGGCAAGTTACTTGGCCACATTATATCAAAAGATGGGATTAGAATTGACCCTGAAAGAATCCAAGCCATCCTCCAAATTCCATATCCAAGAAACATAAAGGAGCTGCAAGCATTCCTTGGAAAGATCAACTTCCTAAGAAGATTTATTCCAAATCTAGCTGAACTAATACGATTGTTAAGCAACATGTTAAAAAATGATGCCAAGGTAAGATGGTCCCTGGAAACCAAGCAAGCATTTGAAAGTATCAAAACTGCATTAACCCAAACCCTTGTACTCACCAGCCCACAGTTTGAGAAAGATTTTATCATATTTTCGTTTGCATCTGATCACACAATAGCCGCTATCCTTTTGCAAAAGGATGAACAGGGAGCTGAAAAGCCAATCGCTTTTTTCAGCCGAGCCTTAAGAGACGCCCCTTTGAAGTACCCAATCATGGAAAAGCAGGCCTACGCACTTGTTAAGGCCATCAAGGATTTCAGAGTCTACATTTTGTATTCACACGTGATTGCCTATGTTCCACACGCTGTTGTAAAAGACATATTGACCCAAGAGGGATTAGAAGGAAAAAGAGGCAAGTGGATTGCAAACATCCTTGAATATGACATAGAAATAAAACCAACCAAGCTGATAAAGGGACAAGGTTTAGCTAAACTGATGTCCGAAACAAACTTTCAAGCCTTAGACATTAACCAACTGGACAATGAACCGGAGCTGGCGACTCCACAGATCAGTGAAATATTTCTGCAATGCCCTTGGTACACTGATATTTGCTTTGTATTGTTAAACCTGTGTGCTCCCCCAAGGTTGTCCAGGACTAAGAAAAGATTTTTGAAAATGAAGGCTTTAAAGTTTTGTGTTATAGATGGTGCATTATTTTGGAGAAATCATGAAGGTATATTGCTTAATTGTTTAACCATGAATGAAACTAACAATGTCATGAAATAATTCCATGCAGGTGACTGTGGAGGACATCTATATTGGAAGTCCACTGCTGATAAAATTTTAAGGGCTGGTTTCTATTGGCCCTCTCTTTTTGCAGATGTAAAGATGTTTGCCATGTCATGTCACAAATGCCAAATCTTTGAGGGCAAGAGAAAGTTGTTACCCCTGCCCCTTAAACCTATATCAACAGAAAAACCTTTTCAACAATGGGGTCTTGACTTCATTGGAGAAATCCATCCCTGTTGTGGGGAAAAATACCTATGCAGGACGATCCTATCCACCTAAGGTGTGACAGTGGCTTAGCAACAAACAGAAACAGCTATTCTAGTATCTTTCCTTTATGAAATGAGAATAGAGAGAGATGGATGGACTAACCGGTGTCTTCCGTTTGTCCCTCGATCGAGATCCTCTCCTCTTTGAGAGCTCCTAGCTACTCGCCTTCTCGCTCGCCCAGCTTCAACAGGTTCCTGCAAGATCACAAGAAGGGAACACTACAAAGACATAGATTCATATTCATAACTAGTTCAGGATTAGAAGTAAACTAAATACACCAATGCAATCATACATCAAGAACACATCAGCATATAGGAGAAACCAAGATAGCTTTATTGATGAATAACAAGGTTCAGGAGGAGATACAACCAAGAGAGTTCCAATCCAGCATCTCACTCCCAGCAAATGAAATTCCTATCTTCACCTTCCCTCAAAGCATTAAGCACCCAATGATCTCAGTCTCAAACCAGCAGCAATTCTTTGCAATAACCAAATTCCAGCCTCCTAGATCTCATGGAGAAGAGATCTATATATAGATGTTTAGAGTGAAGATGAGTCAGCTTGTGATCTGACTAGTGTCCTCTTTCTCTGTCAGTTCTTACTTCCACTTGGAGGCTAAGAGCCTCTTACTCATCACTTAGTCGAACTCATCAAGGCAAGTGTCATGGAGGAATCTTCTGGAAGCTTCCACAGTCTTGACACCTTTCACAAGATACCCTGACATTTGTCATTTCCCGCTCAGCGCACCCTGGTAGTGCTTCTACCTGCGTTGCAATGCAACTAGCCAGTGTAACCTTTGCATTTCAGCGCAGGAAGCTAGTAGAGCTTCTGAATTGATCCTGAATTGACTTGTTTTTGAGCAGTTTCTGGTGGAGAACTTCTATGAATTGCTGTGGTTTGCTGGCCTTGTTCCTCTAGGGGTAGGAACAACATGTTTAGGGACTTTGGATCCCTTGGATTATAGACATTTCATGCTTATAGATGTAAGGCACAAAAATGTCTATAACAGTTGCCCCCTAAAGTATGAGGCCATTTATCGGGTGAAATTCTTTATTAGGAGGATCCGAAGTTCTTTCAATGCTGGGAGGAGACCTGTAATACAATACAATACAATACAATACAATACATTATTTTCATACTTTTTCATGATCTAGCTGAAGCGGGCATTCCCATGCTCAGCTTTATAAAGTCACTTTCATGTACATATAACAGACAATCGTCTGATGATAGACTGATGATTCTGATAGAGCCATCATCCTTTTGGTAGGATGATTATCTGTGCTGCAAAGCTATACATTTCCATGTCTTTATTTCCTGAATATATATCGCAGCCTGGATGGATGAAACTAGATCCGGGGTCTTCAATCTCGTCCGATGTTCACTCTAAGTACAAGTCGATCCATGTGAGAATTTTTCTGAAGTCGAACATGGAAAGACATCGCTTGATTACCAGTCAATGATGTAAACTGTTAACAAGCACGAGAGGAATCACCGATAATGATGATGACCCTCAAGGTACTACAGTACAATTCACGTGGTGTGAATAGAGGACTTGGTGTCGAACACCACGCAAAATCTTTCGGTCGAAGGTCATTGATGTATACCTGTCGCCGGAAGTGAGAAACTTGCCATTGAGGCATGTAAGCTTCAAAGTACTGAAGGGGGTGTTCCTAGATCAACTTCTTGGATAATGAGCTGATGTCGACAAGAAGCGATCCGTCAAAGGAGGGCCTTAATGAATCCCACATCGATGACACGGAACGGAGCTAATGATTTTGATGGAGGTGAAAACGATCTGATGATATATGATTCAGGGTGGCAGTCATGAAAGAGTATAATGTATGGTAGTGGATCGGACACAGGTGACTTCTCTGAATGACTTCTCTTGAACATATGGCGACACTGATGCGATGGATCGGTAGCATTACCCCAAATATGGATGGTATGGCGAGACCATGGTGATGTGACCGGTGAATGAAACAACCCAACCCGATTGTGGTACGGAGGAAAAGTGTCATGTTCAAGAGCGACTTGCTACCATCAAAGTTTCTTGAGTTTCTCCCAATTTTCCCCAATCATTGCTGACCAGTACCTCTTTATTTTTGTCAAGCTTGAGGAGGATAACATATGCTTGTTCTATAACCTTCCCTTCGGGTAAGCCCATCGCTATGTTTTAACGAGCCTAGCGATAGGGAAACTCGTTCTCGTCTAAAGACAAGTTTGTCGCTATTTCATGTATTTAACGAGTCTAACGACAAAGATAACTCGGTCCTTTTCATTTTTAGAGAGTCTGAAAAGGTACATAAAGTTAACTCCAAAAGTCCTTTTTCGTCATCTAATCCCTTAAGTCCGAAAAAGTATAAAAAAATACAGAAGGGATGAATTTTCGATAGTTTTAATGAGCCGAATAAAACAAGCGCTCGATCTTTTTGTGCAATAATCCCTCAGGTCCAAAAAGATTAAAATCTAGAGGAGGGATAGATCTTCCGGTCACTTTAGCGAGCTGGAAGGCCAAAACTCGGCAATCTTTTCATATTTTACGAGTCAGATGAAAAGAGCTTAAAGAAGACTCGTCTTTTGAGGAACGAGTGATAAAAGGGGTAGCAGCTGATTCCAGGGAAGGATTGGAATTTCCAAATCACGGCAGTGTCACAAGGATGGCTAGTGAGATCACTCTTCGTAGCTGTTCCTCCAAATGGGTAAACAATCATATGGAGGTGAATGATTGGCTAATGGAAAAGTGGAGGTGGTGGGCAAACACGACCAAGGCTTTAATGGCTGATGTCGCTACATTCACGGTGGTTATTTACCGGAATAGTTCATTTTTTAACGAGCTTAAACGCGGGTGGAAACATTTGCTCGATCTTATGTTTATTTTTTAACGAGCATGAACTATGTGCTAAAACTGCTCGGATCTTGCGTTTATTTTTTAACGAGCATGAACTGTGTGCTAAAACTGCTCGATTCTTGCGTTTATTTTTTAACGAGCATGAACTGTGTGCTAAAACTACTTGAATCTTATGTTTGCATGCCCCCAGCATAATAACGCGAATCGAGGTGCATGCCCCCCAAGCTTCATTGCATTCAACTCGGTGGTTGGAATGAAGGCTTACCTTTGAGATTTGAAAAGGGGATTTGTTTCATTTTTTAATGAGGTTGACACAGTAAAAGAACTATCCTCATGACTCCTTGTTTCATTTTTTAACGAGGTTGACATGAGATAAGAACCGTCCTCGGAGGCCATTGTATTTACAGTATTTCTATTAGGGCGATGATCCATGCCGACAAAATGTTTAGGAATCTTCCGAATCCATTAAATATAGAAGATTTCATTTTGTAGGTTTCCACTGTGGCCACTTCCGCCAGATTACTCGGAGGCGGTAGGGCAAAAGTACCCATTAAGGTAGGTTCTTTTAGGAGGCCTACTCCAATATTTTGAAGCGAATGATCGCTTCCATGGATCATTGGGCTGCTTCCCGTAACTTGTGAACTGTTGGGGAGAAATGTTTGTTGGTCGACGATTGTAATTCTTCCTTGAAAGGGAAATGCAATCTTCCTGAAGTAGGTCGACACGACTGCGGCCATGGCATATATCCAGGGCCTTCCCAGTAGGATGTTGTAATCGAGGTTTCCGTCGATTACTTCAACATCAACTTCTACTGTTTTGCCCCCCAGTTCAACTTGCAAGTTACTTAAAATCCCGTATGGAGTGTATGATCGTCCATCAAATGCTTTTAATGTCGTTGACGATCTAGACAAGGGTGGTGAGCCTAAATTTTTCCAGCAACTCATCGACATAATACATGTAGATGCCCCCTCATCAATAATTGTTCGATGAACAGTTTTGTTGAGGGCTTTCACTTGAATAAGGAAAGCTAGTTGAGCTGGTAACTGAGGGTCATATCCTTTATGATCAAAGGCCACAAGATTGGAATTTATTGGGCCAATCCCACCTATTGCTGATAATAAAGCTTGCTCTTGGGAGGGGCAATTTTGCGGTACCTCAAGTGTCTACATAGCGGATGACGATTGAGCTAGGTCCTCTATTATATTATAATTCCGTGCTATTTTTGCACGAGGATTAAATGTCGATTTGTGTACTACTCCCTTTGGCGACTTTATCATTGGCTCAGGAACGATGGGTGGCACAACTTCGGTCAAAGTTGTTGTTGAACTACTAGGTTGTTCATTAGCCTTGTTGTTCGACAGCTTTGGATTCCCGTAATCTTTATTCCTCGTCAAAGCATCATTTTGCTGCTTTGATATAGACAACATAAGCACTTGGGATCGGGAAGCATTTTGATTAGCAACTAGTTTGATTCCCGGGCTTGGAAACGGATCAGTCAACACAGCTGAGGTTTTTGAACTCTTAAAGAATCTTTTAAGCTCATCTTTGTATGGACAATCTGCTGTCCAATGATCCTCATCACATATATGACACCCCGCAGGGGGTTTCCTTTTTCTCCCTTTCTTTTTCTTCTTGCCCCCTGGTTGCTTCAGTTGTTTGCCCTTGTCGTCCGACACGGCACTTACTTCCGAGGCAAGAAGTTCCTCATTTGCATTTTGACCGGAAATCTTACGGGCCTTTTTAGATATAGCCTTTGTTGATTTCATGTCTGTTGCGCCAATCACGCCATCGCCGGCATGAGAGTCATTGTTTGATTTAGGAGGAGGAGGAATTGAGAATTCTGGTCTAGGGGCATCAGGTATTTTGTCGTAGAGCGTGCCGGACTGAGTGTAAACCAAGTCCAGATATTGCGCACGAGCGATGACTTGCTCTTCCGTTACGACTCCCCCCTTTGCCACATCTTCCGTGATGGCAGGAAGTAATGACTTGATAAACCATTCAACTAATAGCTGATCGGGAACGTACGTTTTTACCATCCTACGACGACGTCGCCACTCATGTATATGATCAGATATGTGAGTGGCCGTTGTCTGTTTGAAGTTGGTTAAGATTTCCGTTCCCGTTTCATACCTTATTGGTAATTGAAAATGGGTTAAGAAAGTCATGGCTAAGGTACTGAAGTTGTCGAACGAAGCTCTAGGAAATTCAATGTACCATTTTGCCGCTGGACCCGTTAACGTCCTCTGAAAGAGGCGAAGTCTTATCGAATCATCATTCAGGGTGTTTGATGAACACCATAGATGGAATGTCATCACATGATTCGACGGATCTTCACTCGGATTTCCATTAAATTTAGGAATATCTGATGGAAGTTTATGCGGAATCGCTGGCCACCAAGGGGCATAAGCAATTGGATCATTCGTCAACTGGTTTAGATCTGGTAATTCTAGAGTTGCTACAAAGGGAAACTGTTGATTCAGGTTAGGCGAAGCATACCCAGGATAAGATGGGATCGCCTGAGCAATGGGTCTTTGCAAACCAACATAATGCTGACAAGGTTGATGGGCATAACCATTATAGCATGGTTGACCATTACTTACAAAGACTTGTTGCTCAGGTCCTTGATATGATTGCTGGAATGGCGGTTATTGAGATTGAACCAGCTCTGGTTGTTGGACCATTTGCTGTTGTCCAATACTGGATGATTGACCAAGATGAGGAGTCATAGTACTTGTTTGAGCCTGAGTCGCTCCAAATAAGGAGGCACTAAGCTGAGGTTGTGATTGAGTCATTGAGACAATAGGCTGTTGTATTGCAACCTGAGAAACTTGGGTCGACATACAATAGGTAGCGCTTGTACTTGCGACGCAATCACCATACCAGGTATAGTGGCAACATTCGACACAGGGTGGACTGGTTGCATTGAATATGCAACCCTTGGTTGCTGAGGAAGTATTGGTACCCATCCGCTGGATGTAATTCCAGTTTGACCTGAACTTTGTTGTAAACTCCCATATGGTTGTTCTCCGGGGGGGAATAATGAAAAAGTATACTGTCCTCCATATGGTGGCAATCCAGTACTTAAAGGGTAGATTGGCCTTTGAAGACACATTGGATCAATTTGTTGAGTTTCAACATAAGAAATACCAGATGATAATCCGGATGAAGAAATAGGAACTAACCATGTCGTCGAAACAGTCCCTGATTGGACTCCGGCTTGTTGTTGATAACTTGCTGG
Source organism: Pinus tabuliformis (assembly GCA_031772625.1). NCBI lineage: Eukaryota > Viridiplantae > Streptophyta > Pinopsida > Pinales > Pinaceae > Pinus > Pinus tabuliformis. The sequence continues at coordinate 606,668,601 of CM062815.1, forward strand.
GACAGATGGTTATACCGGCGTACATTGTTGGAGTAGCAGTAGGAGGTTCTGCTGCTGCTGTGTCGGATGACACAATCCTAGATGTCGACGGTTGTTCAGACATATCTAGTCTATCCAAAAGATTTCTTAGCGATTCCACAAGAACTTGTGATGAAGGGAGACTAACTTCGAAGATCAACGAGGGAAAGGTGATGATTATTCCGTTTAAAATAAATTTTAACGACGCTTTAGACACAACTTGCTTTTTCAGTTTTAAAGAGTCGAGAAAAAGCAAAAGATGACTCTAGTCGCCTTCGATGTTTTAACGAGCCTGAAGTGACAAATGCTCGGATGGACTTTTTCTGTTATAGAGTCTAAAAAAGGCCAAAAGAAACTGCTCTGGAGATCTAGGTAGAGGGTGTGCCAAACCAATCACAAAACTGCAGAATACGTTTTACGGTACGGCAGTCGATCTTCCCGAATGTTGTGTTCGGTGCATTGCGATCAGTAGGGCGGTCGACACAGCTTCCTAAGGATAAAGGTTTTAAGCCTATAGGGGTCTCCCAATATATACGTGACGGTACGTGGGAGCACAATCCGTACTGGCACTTTTGGTCCCTCAGGAGGAATCACCCACCATCAGCGAGGCCAACAGATACCAGGTTTTACGACGCCGGAACACGTCTCTAACCTAGACCTCTATGTTGTGCGTTATGTTACAAAGCGTTATTAAGTTCATTCAGTTTATTTTATGTTGATCTTTCTTAGAAGTTTGCCTTTTGAGGTTCACCACGTGATGTAGATACAACTTCCTAAATGCAATCTAAAAGATGATAAGCAGCTTTTATCTCTTTTTAATCAATGAAAATCCTAGCTACAAAGGGAAAAGAAAGACACCATCTTTTCTCAGAGAGCAATTAGCACACTCTAAATGCACTTTTCCTAAATCAAGCATGCAAACTATCAAGATGCAAATGCACAATGCAAGTGTTTGTTTTCCGCTTTCTTAATATTGATGCCTAAAAAGAAAGCTTTTTGCACAACTTCGAATTTGCTTTTAAATGACTAATATAAACAAGTTTACTTTTTCGAAATCAGAAAGGGTAGAAGAGATTACAACACTTTACAACTTTCGAAATGAACACTTGTTTCGACACTTAAAAGAGACAAACTCAAACCAAAAGCAAAAATGAATGTATAATCAATCTGTAAACAGCCAATGAACTCTCTCCTAAGATCACAATCAACAGATCTGAATCAAGGGCTACAGGTCGACTATTTCACTCTTGCAGAGGGAGACTGTAAATGACGCCACAAACACATAAAAACACTCACAGTCTTTTGTACAAAAGGAGGCGGAATTTAAGCAGAGAAAAGGGGTTATCAGACAGGTACCTATGCTGGTTACAGGCTGTAGAAATCAGAGATCAAAACAAGGCAAAACAGAACAGAGAACCCCAGCTGCACAAGGAAAAACTGGATCAGCGCACCTGTATAGAAGGGAAACTGAATTTCAGTGCAGGTAGCCTTCACGGGAACTGCGTTGAAATGCAGAGTCTCTTCACAGAGCCTGCGCTGAAGAAACGAGAGTTGTTTCTCTGGGTTCTGGGTCACGGTTTGATGATTAATCTACAGTTTCAGGCCAAATCAAAGCAACAAACAAGGTACAATCAAAGGGATGCTTTGAGGAAGGGCTAAGATCTATCACAAAGGATCATCAAATCATTTGTGAGTCCATCATTCAGATCATAGACAAATCCAGTGATTGGATCAAAGCAGCCGCTGTCTACTTTGCATCTGAGAATAGCAGATGTAGTTCGATTGCTGCTCTTGAGTCTATGAAACAAACAATGATAGAGACACAAATAAAATGACTAAGCAGATCTCCCCAGCGGACTCGCCAATTTGTTGTGGGGAAAAATGCCTATGCAGGACGATCCTATCCACCTAAGGTGTGACAGTGCCTTAGCAAAAAACAGAAACAACTATTCTAGTATCTTTCCTTTATGAAATGAGAATAGAGAGAGATGGATGGACTAACCGGTGTCTTCTATTTGTCCCTTGATCCAGATCCTCTCCTCTTTGAGAGCTCCCAGCTACTCGCCTTCTCGCTCGCCCAGCTTTAACAGGTTCCTGCAAGATCACAAGAAGGGAACACTACAAAGACATAGATTCATATTCATAACTAGTTCAGGATTAGAAGTAAACTAAATACACCAATGCAATCATACATCAAGAACACATCAGCATATAGGAGAAACCAAGATAGCTTTATTGATGAATAACAAGGTTCAGGAGGAGATACAACCAAGAGAGTTCCAATCCAGCATCTCACTCCCAACAAATGAAATTCTTATCTTCACCTTCCCTCAAAGCATTAAGCACCCAATGATCTCAGTCTCAAACCAGCAGCAATTCTTTGCAATAACCAAATTCCAGCCTCCTAGATCGCATGGAGAAGAGATCTATATATAGATGTTTAGAGTGAAGATGAGTCAGCTTGTGATCTAACTAGTGTCCTCTTTCTATGTCAGTTCTTACTTCCACTTGGAGGCTAAGAGCCTCTTACTCATCACTTAGTCGAACTCATCAAGGCAAGTGTCATGGAGGAATCTTCTGGAAGCTTCCACAGTCTTGACACCTTTCACAAGATACCCTGACATTTGTCATTTCCCGCTCAGCGCACCCTAGTAGTGCTTCTACCTACCTTGCAATGCAACTAGCCAGTGTAACCTCTGCATTTCATCGCAGGAAGCTAGTAGAGCTTCTGAATTGATCCTGAATTGACTTGTTTTTGAGCAGTTTCTGGTGGAGAACTTCTGTGAATTGCTGTGGTTTGCTGGCCTTGTTCCTCTAGGGGTAGGAACAACATGTTTAGGGACTTTGGATCCCTTGGATTATAGACATTTCATGCTTATAGCTGTAAGAGACAAAAATGTCTATAACAATCCCTCTTCCTCAGGCCAACACAAATGGATCCTAACAGCCATTGACTATTTCACTAAGTGGGTTGAAGCCATTCCCTGCAGACAAGCCAATGACACTATCATCATCCAATTCCTTGAGTGCAATATCCTTTCTAGATTTGGCTGCCCTGAGAAAATCATCACTGACAATGCCGCTGCCTTTAAGTCCAAAAAGATGATCAATTTCTGCCACATATTTCATATTACCTTGGGCCACTCTACAGCCTATTACCCTCAAGGTAATGGCTTGGCCGAATCATCTAACAAAAGCCTCATCAACATCATAAAGAAAGTGCTAGAAGAAAACAAGAAGAACTGGCATAAAAAACTAGTGAATGTCCTATGGGCAGACAGAATTTCAAGCAAGAGATCCATTGGGATGAGTCCTTATGAGCTGGTATATGGCATGGAGGCAAGATTTCCTTCATCCCTGGGCATTCCTACTATCAAGTTGCTACAAGAAATTTAGGCTGAACCAAATGACATTCAAAGAAGGATTAATCAGACCATTCATCTTCAGCAAACCAGAGAACAAGTTTATGACAGAGCTCAAATTTTGCAAGAAAATCTTAAAAAGATGTTTGATAAGAGAGCTAAAGCTGAGGATTTCAGTATTGGTGACAAAGTTCTAAGATGGGACTTAAGAAGAGAAGACAAGGGCAAACATGCCAAGTTTGATTTTTTATGGAAAGGGTCGTTCGTTATTTCTGCTGTTCAGGGAAATAACACATATTTTATCAAATCTGTAGAGGATAGTTCTGCTGAAGAAGGCCCTGTCAATGGTCGTATGCTGAAACATTACCATGATCCCTTTTAAAGGAAACAATGCAGCCCTATATATATCTTTTTGTACAGTCTTATTTGTATATATCAACACTCTGCTTTTTATTTTTATAAGTAGGCCGATTGTTTAAGGAATAGTAGTAAGTTTTGTAAAGATACAGCCGATGCAAGTAGTCCAGTTCTAAAAGCTCGGTCTCTACTCTAACTTCAGCAAAACAGGAAGAAGAGAAATATCACACTACAAGCAATTCATGGTAGAAAAGAACTGTGTGCAGTCAAAAGTATCGAAACAGAGGAGTATTTTCACTTCATATCAACATACTTGCCCAAAGCAAGAAACAAGCCAAATACATCAGTTTCGACCCATGATTTAAAAGGCAGTGCTCCAGCAGCATTGTACATAATTATCAAGTACGCAAAAGAAAGCAGGCGATGCTATACAGTTCACAGTAATTCAGTTGAGGAGGAGATTGTTCATAGTTCAAAGTTTTACATTTTTAGTAGCCAGAACAAATGTTTCCAGTCTACAGCAACCATAGAAGATCAAGGCAGTCTGACCTGCTGTTCTTGGCTTTTCACAAGGAAAAGCCATCCCCAAGTGGAGCCACTGTTAGCCTCCTGTTGCAATAGGTGTTCATTTTTCATGATTGACATTTTTATAGACCAAATATGTCATACTTTGCAAGCTGCAGTGTTCCATATTTCCAGAAGAGACCAAACAAGAAAGCCATGAAGTGTGCTAGTCCAAATGCCACTGCTGTATTCCAATTTTGATGAGTCATTCCATTTTTAAGAGTTCATTCAGTTAAGGGAAGGCTAAACAGTTTAATCTTGGCCTCCCTAGGTTTCAATGTCCTGTTTTAGAATATAGAGAATGTATCTGTCCAAACAGCTTAATCTTGGCAGATTTGTAGATAGGTAGAGAATCAAAGGGACCCAACTACTTAATCTGGGCCCTGGCAGAAATAAGTGTAGATTTAGATAGGAAATCATTCAAAAGAAAAATTGTAAAGCTGGGTCTGCAAGTCTAAGTGCACCCAAACCAAAAAGAAGAAAAAATGTTAGGTGAGTAGGCTGGGTAGGTAGTTTTTGAGGTGGCGGAATGATTCATGATCAAACTTTGTGTTTCTAAGTGTATATTTTTCCAGATCGCAGTTATCAGGAAATTTTCATCTGGAGAAGCTCAAGTTGGACACCACTAACTCCCCCTTCTTCTAATTCCCCAAATTAATTACTAATTTCCCAAAGAGGTCAAGATCTGCTTGATTCCTCTTAGTTCCATCATTCTCCATATCAGTTGCCTTGGTGAAGATTTGCTTCACTCAAGGATCCTTTATTTCTCATTTACAAGTTCCTTTCCCCAAAATTAGCCTAAGGTCCTCTACCTTAGCGCCTACTTATCATCTCCATATTAACTACTAACTCTAGTATATAACTCCCTATCAGTTTTCCCCTTTGCCCTATTAAAAATATGTATATAAAACTCCCCTATATAAATATCCCCTCCCTGGAAATATAGCCATATCTCTTCTAAGTCATGGAAAGAACAGTCTATCTGGGGCTGTTTTTAGCCCATCTGTGTCACAGCAGGAGTTAGATGACACCTGGTCATGCTAACAACCTCTCCCCTAGCCCTAAAACCCTCAAAAACCCACTTTTTGCTCCCTTACCCTAAGTTTTGTGCATCCAAAACATTAACCTGCGCTTATGAAACCCATATAACCCTCAAAATCTGCCTTTCCCTAAGTCTAAACCCTCGCCGCGCATATTAAAATGAGAATATTCCTCGGATCCCCGCCCTTATACCTCCACCGCTTCACATTCCCCGTCAACCGTTAGATCGCCCACCCCACAGATCTACGGTGGGTGGGCCTTCCCGTCCCCCAACGCACCCGAAGGTTAGCGTCTGGGAGATGGGCGGTATTGGCGCCGTACTCCCGCCACGCGTCACCTTCCCGGGCATGGCGGAGCCCCCTCCCCCAAAACCACCTCTATCCAAAGGCAGTGTGCCCCAAAACTGGAAACCGCCTCCTGCCCGGTGACGTCACCCGCTTGCGTCACCCCCCTTGCCTAGTCATCATGACACGTCACCCGCTTGCGTCACCCCCCTTGCCCAGTCACCATGACACATCATCTGCCTGCGTGGCCTCCTGCCACATGTCCTGCCACCGTGTCCCCTGCCGTACTGCCACGTCACCTTCGTACGTGATGACATCATCATGATAACGTCATTGTTGACGTCACCCGCCGTACGAGGTCCCACCCGCTGATGTCATGCTGACGTCATCAACAATTTTAGCGCGAAGGGCGAAAATCGCACTCTGGAGCCCTAGAATCAGTTTCTGAGGCAGTTTTTGATGCGCGATTTGCGCCTAACTGGATAAATTAGGCCGAAGTGGGGAATCTTTTCATCCCGCAACCCCGCGCAAGCCTGAAAGGCGCCGAATGACCCATTTTTCTTCGCGGGGCACTCAAAAAGGAGCAGAAGATAGTTTCGAAGGAAACCGAGGGCTGAACAACGGCCATTAAATGTTGATTTAACGCACAGCACATCAGAGCAGGAGCCCAGTTTATTGTCAAAGAGTATTAGAGGAAGAAGAAGAGCCAAAGAGTATCAGCCAAGATTTTTTAGGGGCTCAAAGCACCTGAACATTAATGAGTTCCCAGAAAGTCAAATCAAGAGGCGTAAGCCCCTCCTTGCCCTCAAATCACAATTAAAGCATTCAAAGCCACCGAGGACAACATAGTTTACTCAGTTTTAATACGGCTGCCCTCAGCGCAGCCTGAGATATTTTCATGCATTTATTTCAGATAGGATTAGGTCAGATTAATTATGCTGTAGAACCTGTTTAGGTCAAGATGTAATAAACAAGTTGTAGAGAGTTTTCCCTATATATACCGCCCTCAACATTGTTTCAAGGGTTGGTAAATTGGTATTTTTCACTAGAGACTCGCACTGTATACCTGAAGTTGTTTCTGTAATCAAAGATTGTTGAAAGTTCTGAGAAGAGACTGTTTGATGTGTTTTTAGTGTTTTTCTGGAGACTGAAGATGGAATTCTTGTGCTGCAACCTGACACAATAAGTGCTCCTTACCTCTGTTTACTGTTTACCATTATCTAAATAGCAGAAAGAAAGATTAGCTTAGAATTTGTTTAAATACACTCTATGCTCAATTTCTGTTGTTTCTTTATGTTTTCCTCTGAATGAATTGGCAATGAATATGAATTCCTTCTGGCTCATGCTTACCCCGATTCACCTATGTGTGCCAATTATCTAGGGATTCTTTACTGCCCCTAGGTAGAGCTCTATTATCTTCCCCTGTTAAGCTGATTGAGGGATTCTTAAATGCCCCTCATTACTTAGCATTCATCCCATCCTTTAAACCTGAAACATTGTTTCATTTGCAGCTACCTTGCTCCATTTTCTCTCTTGGGACCAAGAAAATGCACCAGAAGTCCTCCTTTTCGACTCCACGCCTCTGCCTCTCTACCTGAGAACATCAATTTTCCCACCAAAATCAGAACAAAAACCCCTGAACTCAATAACTAGCCTAAGATCCTTTTCAACAAAGCTAAATCTGAAAGAGAGAGCCCTCTCTGACTGCAGGTGGGCTAGAACCTGCAGTCCAAAGTTGGTCTGTGGTCACCTCGGCCGTATCCTTTTCCGGAGCTTAAGGACAACCTGAGTGATAACAAATTCAATATATTTTCTTATTATCAACTTCTTTTTTACTAGGTTATACAATTTTTATACTTTAGAGTGATCATTGTACCTATTCAAAATGCGCTTTTCACTTTTATCATCTAGCTTCCTTCTCAACTCCTTAGGCACATGCACACATGTGACACAACCAAATACCCTAAAGTGTGTTACACTACAACTCATACCTGTCCATGCTTCCCATGGAAATTTTTTCTTCACACTTTCAATGGGATTTTTTTTTGAACATATGTTGAGCAAACTACTACTTCTCCACAAAAACATATCATAGACATTTTTTTTAATAATGCTTCTAGTTATATTCCTGATGGTTCTATTCTTCCCCTCAACTATGTCATATTTTTATGGTGTGTACCTTGTTGTTAAATTGTAGAAATTATGAAAATATTTCTAACCACAATCACCTACTTTATCTAATACTAACACTTTAAACTAATGACCACTTTGTCTCTCTACCATTTCCTTGAACTATTTAAACTTGTGAAATGTTTCAAATTTATTTACAAGGAAATACACCTAATTCTTTTTTCCACTTCCTCCATGTGGCTCGGATTGCATTGAACCACATGAATTTATATAAACAAGCCCTAATGGTGTCTTTTCTCTATAACGGATTCCTTTAGGAAAAATATCCCTGTGTTGCTTTGCTAGAATGCAACTATCACATAAAATTGTTGGATCATGAAGGCAAGGAAGTCATTGACCATCTCCTATTAGTTGAATAGTCTAAATCCACCAAAATGTAGATGACCAAACTTGAAATTCAATAACCATAAATCATCCAAATAAGTTGTTTTTGAACAAATGAGTTATCCTTCCTATCATGATTTATGGCAAGATAATACATCTTATTTTTTGTCATATTTACTCTTGCAATAAAAATCTTACTAAGAGGTTTATCATATATAGAATAATCATGTTCCTTATGGATACATTATAACCTTTTTGAGTAAGTTAGTAAACACTAAAAAAATTATGTTTCAACCCTGGAACACAATGCACCTATAATATTGCCTCTTCCACCTTGAAGCTTTTTTTGATACACTCTTGTGGATAAAATAGAAATCTAGATTGCTAAAATAATTAAACACACAAAATAACTCACAATATAACTAGAAAATAATATAAAATAGAATTGCATCTCTGCTAATTCAAATTGCTTAAATGGATTGAAAATAAAACCATAAATAGACACAAAACTCATGGCAAGATATTTTAAAAATATCTTAGAAAACTACCAATATATACTTTAATTTTAACTTTTTTCATACATGCACAAATATTTCTAAATGTAAGATCTAAAAAAAATACTATAAACCACAAGCTACCTAAGAGTAACTCGAACTGATCATTTCCAACATAAATTAGGAGACATTGAGAGTCATATATGCATATGGAAATATCATATCAACAAAGCCATTATCAATATTAATTATATTGTGACCATTGATTTACTTCGAAGAGAAATTTAGATGATATGGTAATATCAAATCAACAAAACCATTATCAATATTAATTATATTGTGACCATTGATTTACTTCGAAGAGAAATTCAGATGATGTGAAAGAATTGATTGTTATGCTTCCATGCATAGCTGCCTCCTTGTAAAATTTATTGAGCATATATTGTTACCATAGCTTGAATTTCTTACAAAATTCAATATATTCTATTTAATATGTTTTGAATATCATTTTTGAAATAAGAGAAGGGTCTAATATTTATATTTTTTTTATTTTTTTTGGGGAAATAAGAAAGGTAAACGTATTATATTTATAAATTGTAACATAAAAGGTAAATATAAAAAAAAAAAAAAAAAAAAAGTGAAATTGAAATTTATAAAAGTCATAATATTTTTTTTCCAAGGAAAAAATACCACGCTTTTCTATTAATGAAGTAATAAAAAAGCTACAAAAAGGAATGCGTTAACATTCAGCCTCTGTTTGCAAGGTCCACAGAGAAATTTATCTCTGTTGAGTTATCATAGTTGTCCATGTCTTTCTTGACCAAAAGACTTTTTGAGTTCTCCTGGATTTCAGCCTGAAACGGCCGTATCAAAAATAGAAGTTCAGAACTGTCCACTAGAGATCCTGGGCCTCCTTTTTTACGGGAAAACAGCCCAGTACAAAAAACTATGAGTTTTAAAAAACTTAAAGCCGAAACTTTGAGCCAACAGTCGGTCCAAAAACACAGTATCATCTATAAACGAAACATCACAAAGGTGTATGAGATACAAAATGACTAAGGAAAAGGTGGGTGATCCGACACACGGATCAGGTCTTGAGATTGCTCCGTTATCCTCCAAACTCCCAAAGCTTGCTGCAGACCTGTTTTAGAATACCGGTCGGCTTCTTCATTATTTTCCCTGTAGATATGAGCAATGGAGAAGTTATTGAAATGAGACTTTAAACTTTTTACTTCTTCCAGCAGGGGGAACAGCATATAATTTCTGCATATAAAATTCTCATTGACCCAATGAATCACATTTGCCGAGTCGCCAAAAATCTGAACAGTGAGGATGTTTCTATGGATGAGCCAGCACAGGAGTAGTTTTAAGGCATAAAAGTCATAATATTAAATATAAATTTAGTTTAATTTAATATATATAATTAAAATACCTTATACTTATATTTGTCATTTTTTTAATGTCTTATATTTTAAGAGTTTCACGATGTAAAAGGTCAAGGTTTCAAATTCAATGTAGTTGAGAGGATATTTCAAAAAAATATAGCCATGTTAAGAGTTGGGTGTGGTTAAATATGGGTGCAATGCTCAAGTGATTTGATGGCTTAAACACCTATAGGTCAAAGTTTCTTATAAAATAATCTAAATGTTCTACACCTATCCCATTTTCTATTAATTTTCTCCCAAATCAAATAGTGTTTTGTTTCAATCTCAAGCTTGAGTTGCGTGATTATATAATCTAAGTGTTTCCATGGTTTTTAGGTGGTTGAATTCATTTATGTATAAAAAAATGTAATTTAGACAACCAAAATTTACAATATCACTAAGAATTGTGTTATCACTAAAAAAAAAAACCCAAATGCACCTGTCACGACACTGAAGATCAAAGAATGGCTTGTCCAAATTCACTAGTGATTGTTGGAAAACATCAAAAATCAAGAAAATCTAAAGGTTCCTAAGGCTTCCATTTAAAAATTCAATTTTCGTAAACTCACCTAAGCAATTTTTCTGGGATCATCCCTTTATTTTTTTCATATCCACACATATCCATAAAAGTGACATCTCAACAGTATGCAACCCAAATTGATGAAATGGGACAATCACCAAGTGAAAGGGAAAGACCAAGGTGCTAATTCTTGAGCCACTACAACACTAAAGTGGAGTTAAGGAGTTTCCAAAGGACTCCTCTTGTCTACTAAAAGCTCATTTAAATATCAAATATCATCAATGATCCAAATGAAGGCGAGGCATGATATTGGGGTTATAAATATCACTACATTTAGGTCAATTAGAAGAGAGAAGTTCACAACAAGGTTATGATGCCAAACTGTCTCACAATTAGCATTACTTTGTGTTCTTGGAGTTCACCATTAGAGAGTGTTCATGGGAATTCTTAGGAGAGACCATTCTTGCAAATATAGGGAGAAAAATGATCTTCCTTAAGGAGAGTTATAAGCTCCTTTTCCCTATAAAATCCCTTTGGTGTTTCTCGGAGATAGTGTAATTGATTTATTCAAGTAATAAAGATATTTATTGCTTCCCAGCCTCCACTTTCTTGTTTTATTTGTTATAACATTGTAACTCATGATCTTTCATAAATATAGTTGGGTGAAAATGTGAAGTTGGGTTACACTTTTGTGAGAAACACCCTAGAAAAATTCACAATCTCAATTTTTCGGCTCGACAATTTTTATTTTTTTTTCGGTCGAACTATTATACAAATGTTCGGCCGAACTTTTGGTCATTTAGACCAACGTCGATTGTTAAATGAAAATTTCTCCGATGTTGAAAAAGTTGGAAAAAAAATAGTTTGTCTCAATAAATAATTCAGTTGAATATATTATTTGGCCGAACTATTTGTTCAACCGAACTAGGGTTTTCAGCCAAATTATTTATTCGGCTAAAAAAATGTTTATATATATGACATGTTAGACACTGTTGCGGAGTTTTCTGCTTTGTTGATTTGTCTGTCGTGTGGTCTGTTGAGCCAAGTACCAGCTGAGCCCTGTAGTTTGTGGTCTATTTTTTCGATTCGAAGCTGATTAGGTAATTCACACATTTTTCTTTATGAATTTTTTGATTTTTTATGATGTCTTTTATGATATTATTTTTATGTTTGTATGAATTGTGTATGATGTTTTTTGTTTTTTTTGCAGCATGGCGGTAGAGGAAATTTGGTTGGTTGCACTCGTCGTTGGAAGATTTCTTAGCCTCCTCATCCACCCTTGTCACTGGAATATTTCTCAGCCTCCTCATCTACCCTCCTCATCCAGACCACCTAAGTCGCCCTGCATGTTTGTATACATATAAATGAAAAAAATAGAAATCAATTGATCAAAAAATGAAAATAACTATATAAATAAAAGTGTCTTCTATTGAGTTCTAAAATTAGTAGTAGTTCACCTTGGCAGTAGTGCAGAAGTAGAAGTGTAGTTCTATCATATTAAGTATTTTTGCTAGGTGTAACAATCCCTCTATGATTTGACAACTACTACGCTCCTCTCTTCTACATCAAAAAGCCATATTGTAGTGCTATATTGTTTATAGTCTGAGGTGCAGCAACCTTACGACACAATGCTCCATGCATGAGTGCAACAAACCAATCTATTGAGAAGCCAACCTCTTTGAACTTGTTTTTATGGGGTCGCTGCCTATATTTATTTAGCACCTGGGAATTTGCTCCTATACAGAAACTATGATAGAAATCTCTATGAATAAAGCCAATGTATGACCATGTGAGTAATAGAAGTGATATTAGCTTAATTAATGCTAATGGTTCTAGTTATTCATAAAGATAAAGCATCTTTGCACTTTCGTCTACAAGAATGTTTAACATATAAGGCATGTATCATAATGATGTGATAGATGATCATGAATTAGAGTATGAAAAGAGGAAAGTATAACACTCAAAAACATATAATTAGAGTTAATAAGTAGAATTCTGAAAATATTTTCATCAGAGGAACATAAAGCTTATGAAACATTAGAAATGGAGCACAAAATGTGAATTCCAATTCTTACAATTGGTTTTAGATATGGAAGACATTCATTGTGAACTGAAAATAGGAAGAAAAACTAAGAAATGGACTATACTAGTCATGAATATGAATCTCATATGAAACACCATGTCATACTAGCAAAAGATATCTTTCTATTCAGAATCTGATAGTACAATGCTTACACAAGTTACTTCAATAAGTACCACCCCCCCAGTTTTCTTAGAGGAGAAATGTATATATAGAAAAGTATACAAAATACATAACAATTTGCTTCTATCTTTCTATAAAGAAATCAAATTAAGAAAAACTAAAAATAAAATGGTTTCTATATGTGCCAAGTTGCTAAGTATTGGGAAAATATGCTAACTACCAAGTGTTGTTGGAGGTGTCATTAGTTAATCTGTTTGGATTTGAGAATATTCGAGTCTCTATTGCTAGGAGGTTTCGTTTTTTTTTAATGTTGTAATTGTGCATTGTTTTCTTCATCTGATTTGAATGCCAATGTATCTAATATCCTGCATTCAAATCTACAATTTCTCTTTGATATCTAGATCTGTTCCATAAAATTTGGGATTTTATTGCCACATATACCTTTGTTGAAATCTAGGAATGTTGTACTCTAAGTTGTACCAAAAGATCTGGGATTTGATTTACTTTGATTGCCAACTTATCCTCATGATGTTGGGATGTTCCACCAGTTTCCTTTAAACAAACTACCATTTTTCTCTTAAGCTAAATTTTGGGATGAAATCTACCATTTCACCAACATAAAGAGACACAAGCAAAGAATTTTAAGGGCATGCTTCCATTAAGATTTGGACCTGTGAAACTATGGTATCTATATTTATTTTCATTTTGATTGCTGGCTGTAACAATTTATAGCTCAGTCGTGATATTTTCCATTACCATATTCAACTCGAGCAAGAATAATTGTATCATACCGTCCACTTTTTTTTCCAAAATACTAAATTTGTCGGAATTGTGAGCAACATTATAATTTGAAATAAACTTGAGCACAAACTAAAACAAGACTCTCATCATATGTAAATTTGTTTTCCACTATATTCTGTGGCACCACACAACCAAATCTATGGCCATAAAAAACTGCCATACTTGATGGATAGAAAGAGTGTTTCCATTTCTTTGTTATTTATTTTTTTGGTGTTTTAATTTTAATGTTACTTGCTAGATAGAAACAGTGTTTGCATTTATTTGTTAATTTCTTTTGGTCTTTTAATTTATTGGATTTCTGATTAGAGTGTTGGCATTGCTTTGTCATCCATTTTTGGTGTTTTAATTTTATTGTTATTGGGTTGACTTGTTCTATCTTTTGTAGAACAGTTCCTTGATGCTTCTTGGTAACATACTTTCCTTGCTTTTGTTGTTATGTGTTTATTTATGTTTCTTTTTTTATTATTTATAATTCACTTCAAGCTTCCCTATTTGCTTGGAACATGGGTCCTATTAGTTTCATAAGATAGGCATAATAGACTTAATTGATGGTTCTTTTATTTTCTCTTTTCAAGTAGTAGTTTCTTTTTGAGATACATATTTTTCATTTTTATTTTGTTGGGTACATGAGATTAAAGCTAATTAGAGTGTTGGCATTTATTTGCCATCTTTTTTTGGTCTTTTAATTTTAATGTTATTGGGTTGCTAATTAGAGTGTCAATATTGCTTTGCCATCTATTTTTGGTGTTTTAATTTTAATATTATTGGGTTGACTTGTTCTACTCGATTTATCTCATAGAACAACCTTGATGCTTCTTCATAACAGAATTTCCTTGCTTCTATTTTTATGTGTTCATTAATGTTTCCTTTTTCATTATGTATAATTCACTTCAACCTTCTCTATTTGCTTGGAACATGGGTCCTATTAGTTTCATAAGATGAGGCAGAATAGAATTAATTGAAGGTTCTTGTACTTTCTATTTTCAAGTAGTATTTTCTTTTTGAGATACATATTTTTCATTTTTATTTTGTTGGGTGCATGAGATTGAAACTAATTATAGTGTTGGAATTGCTTTTCCATCCTTTTTGGTGTTTAAATTTTAATGTTATTAGGTTTCTAATTAGAGTGTTGACATTTCTTTGTCATCTTTTTTTCGTGTTTTAATTTTAATGTTATTCGGTTGAATTAATCTACCTTGATTTATCTCAGAGAACTATTGTCCAAATGCTCCAAAACACTTTGAAGAGAAGCCCTACAATTATTAAGAGCCCCTAATTGATCAAAATTTTCTATGCTGAGAATATGGGCATAGGATGCAGTGTCAAAGAACTACAAATGATGCACCTATCAATAATTCAAGTATCATATCCCCATCTTCTCAACACATAACATTTTAATAGACAAAATGAAAAATTTGATCAATGAAGAGGACACCAATGAAAAAGTAGATGATATCATAGCCATTGAACAACCTTGATGCTTCTTGGTAACATACTTTCCTTGTTTCTGTTGTTATATGTTCATTTATGTTTCATTTTTCATTATGTGTAAATCACCTTGCTTCCCTATTTGCTTGGAACATGGTTCTATTAGCTTCCTAAGATAACGTATAATACACTCAATTTAAGGTTATTGTACATGCTCTTTTCAAGTAGTAGTTTCTTTTTTAGATAGATCTTTTAAATTTCTATTTTTTTGGGTGCATGAGATTGAAGCTAATTAGAATGTTGGCATTACTTTGTCATCTATATTTGGTGTTTCAATTTTAATGTTATTATGCTGCTAATTTCTATTTTGTTTAGTGCAAGAGATTAAAACTAATTAGAGTGTTGGCATTGCTTTTTCATCTATTTTTGGTGTTTTAATTTTAATGTTATGGGGTTGATTTTTTCCACCTTTATTTATCTCATAGAAAAACCTTGATGCTTCTTGTTAACATACTTTCCTTGTTTGTGTTGTTATATGTTCATTTATGCCTCCTCAATTGAAGATTCTTGTACTTTCTCTTTTCAAGTAGTAGTTTCTTTTTGAGATACATCTTTTTCATTTCTATTTTGTTGGGTGCATAAGGTTGAAGATAATTAGAGTGTTGGCATTACTTTGTCATCTATTTTTTGTATTTTAATATTAATGTTATTGGGTTTCTGCTTAGAGTGATGTCATTGCTTTGTTATCCATTTTTCATGTTTTAACTTTAATGTTAATTGGGTTGACTTGTTCTACCTTGATTTATCTTGTAGAAAAACCTTGGTGCTTCTTGATAACATACTTTCCTTGCTTTTGTTGTTATAAATTCAATATGTTTTCCTTTTCATTATGTGTATTTCACTTCAAGCTTCCCTATTTTCTTAGAACATGGGTCAATTAGCTTCCTAAGATGAGGTAGAATACACTCAATTGAAGGTTCTCGTACTTGCTCTTTTCAAGTAGTAGTTTCTTTTTGAGATGTACAACTTTTTCATATCTATTTTGTTGGGTGCATGAAATTGAAGCTAATTAAAGTGTTGGAATTTCTTTTTCATCTATTTTTGGTGTTTTAATTTTAATATTATTGGGTTGACTTGTTCTACCTTGATTTATCTCGTAGAACAACCTTGATGCTTCTTGGTAACATACTTTCGTTGTTTATGTTGTTATATGTTCATTTATGTTTTCTTTTTCATTATGTGAAATTCACTTTGATTCCCTATTTGCTTGGAAAATAGGTCTATTAGCTTCCTAAGATGAGGTACAATACACTCAATTGAAGGTTCTTGTACTTTCTCTTTTCAAGTAGTAGTTTATTTTTTAGATGTACATATTTTTCATTTCTATCTTGTTGGGTGCATGAGATTGAAGCTAATTAGAGTGTTGGCATTTCTTTGTCATCTATTTTTGGTGTTTTAATTTTAATGTTAGTGTTTTAATTTTAAGAAGGTGACATAGATATTAAATTTACTAGAATAAAACTAGGTCTATCATTTTTCATTTTCTTTCTTCTTTAACTATAGTTTTTAAAGAAGCATATAAATAGACCCATGTATGGCATATAAATAAACATGTATTATAGCTTTAATAAACAAATTTTATAACAAGACATAATAAGTGTTAAATTTACAAGAATGAAAATAAAAATAAATTAAGAAATAATTTCAAACTAGGCATGAAAAAGTGTTAAATTTTCAAGAATGAAAATAAAAATAAATTAAGAAATACTTTCAAATTTGGATGATTTAAAGCTAAGTTGAATTAGAAAGATTTGTATTTGTGGAATGAACATAAAAATAAATTAGTAAATACTTTAAACCTTCAATTGAGTTGAAGCTAAGTCGAATGAATTAGAGATTTGTAGTTGAGTTGAATTAGAGATGTCTAGTTGTTTTCTTCTTGCAACTCTCCAACCATCCATCCAAGTAGAAAAAACCTTTCTTGCTACCTAGCATTCCGACATATTTGTCTAAACAATAATCTTTTGCACAACCTAACAACACCTGTATAAATATATTAAATTCATTTTATTGAATTTGTTTTTTTACAGGGATTAGAAAACCCATTAAACATGGTTGAAAAATGGACATTATGCATAGAAGTTTCTTGTTATCCCAATCCATGGCAAGCAGTGACCACTTATGTGTTATGCAATATTGGGACGAAAAAATTACTCCAAAGGAAAAGGAATGTACCTAGAAAAACAACAAACAATGAAGCATATTATATTGCATAGATAGAAGGCTTAGGAAAAGCTAGGGAGTATGGATCCAATGGAATTGTAGTCTTCATCAATTTTGAACTTGTGTGAAAGCATATGAAAGGTGTGTACCAAGTTAAAAAGGAGAGGTTAAAACAACTGCATGGAGAAGCAAAAAATATTGTGAGCCAATTTCAATCATTTAGCATAAGACATTGTGAAAATGTTAATAGGATGTCTAGTGATCTATTGTATGGGGCAATGCCAATTCAAGATTTGTGTGTGAAAAATGAATTACTGTTAAGAAGTTCTCCATCAATATTTGTTGGTGGACACTTTAAGATATCTTTGATATGTGTGTGTTTTTAGTTATCAATGTGTCATTTTAATGACCATGTTTTTTTTCAATTATATACCAAGTGTGCCCCCACTATGTAAGCACAACTTGATTAACTTGACATGTTTTAGAAAATTTTGTATTTAATTTTTAAAATGTGCATGCTTCAACATTTGTGTTTTTAGTCTTGAGTATATTTTAAATGAAGAGCTTTGGATTGTTACATTAATTTTCTAAATTCTTTCAATATTTTTAAATAGAAATTTTAAGATCTTAAAATACATGATGTGATTTCAAGGGTTCAATCAATTAAATTTATGAGGTAACTTCAAGGGTTATATCAATTTTCTGAATTCTTAATATTTTTAAATAAAAATTTCAAGATTTTTAAATGCATGTTGTAACTTCAAGGGTTATGACAATTTTCTGAATTCTTGATCTTTTTAATAACATTTTTAAAGGTAATTGTAAATCCACAAGGTAACTTTTAAATATCATGCATGTATATATATCTATAGATATTCATATCATGGATGAGCGTGTTCCACATGATTCTTTGAGGCGAACATCAATAGAGTCTCATGCATCTACTAGACTGGGAGGTCAACGTCTTGGATCAAAGAGAATATCAAATGAATCGGGAGAGGTCCATCGTTCACATTGTGGTGTGTGTGTGTATATATATATATATATATATATATATATATATATATAGATATAGATATATATATATATATATATATATATATATATATATATATATATATATATATATATATATATATATATATATATATATATATATATATATATATATATATATATGATAAATAAGTAGAATCATATGTATGTACACACAAGTATTGAAAATTGATTTTCTATTTTTTTAGATGCTTCGCTCACAGTGTTGTCACGTGACGATGGTCAACATTCTTCTAGTGGTCATCAATCTCAAGGTGCTCAACATTCTTTGGGTGGTCATCAATCTCAGAGTGGTCAACATTCTCTGGGTGGTCAACATCATTTTGTCAAATTATACATATCTATATTGCATACATGTATGAACACATTTGTTCACATGTTTTTATATTTAGGTAATTTTATGTATTGATCCAGGGGGTGAAAATGTTGGTCCAAGTATATGTAAGCGAAGTCGGGTGGTTCAAGAAGAAGGCTAGACACCAACTACTTTTTATCCATCTGATATTCTGAATGAGCTTCCTTGGGAGACAAACCTCTAACAATGCATATTACAAAAGTGCAAAACTCATTATTCTAAATTGAGGAAAGATATTGGGAGTTTGGAGCTCCCTGCAGAGAGTAGAGAAAGCTTAGAAATTGTTAGGCACTCTCTAATCTCATTTATTGATGTTTATGAGAAGCTTGGGCCAACCACGAATTCATTTATAACTATGATGAGGCATAGAAAGGAAGCAGTGATGGGTCCTGATAAATGGGTCGAGATTAATAAAAGGGTTAGAAAAGAAGATGCAAAAGATATGTTTAATTTCAAAGAAGGGCCAAAAGGAAATATGCTCAAGGTGCAATATTTCAAGCACCCTAATATAGCTTTCATTTGTATGATAGGTTCCTTGCAATGTACGGAAATTTGCCATGGAATGATGAGGTTTGAGTTTATTTTGCAAAATTATTTTATTTAGAAATTTTTTTGGGAATGAAAGCTGATTATAATGACCTTCCATCCAAATATTATGGTAATGGAAAAGGTCAGTTATATAATCGTAAGGAAGCATTACATGATACTGAATTGCCTCACCCTCAGCCACCTTTGGTGTTGGGTGTGGAGCCTAATTGTCTTCTTTATTCAAAGGTATTGTCGCATTGGACCCCAGTTCGTAATGGGGCAGCAACGCCACCAAATTTCGTGCTTTACCAGGGGGTCCTAGTGGGGCAACGATGATTCTTTAGAGTCCCCCCTTGGAGGTTGATTGGGGGCAGCTTTCCCGAATCTAAAAATGGATGTAAAATTGCCTTGTAAAACATTGTAATTTCGTAGTTAATCCGGGCCGTTCATTAGGCGGAAATTTGACAGTATAATTTATGTTTAATTTAGGGTTTTTTCCCTAGAAGGAAAACCCTCACTATATATGAGGGAATTGTATTGTGGCTATGTATATGTGTATTCTGAGCAAGAAAGAGAGAGAAGATTGTGTGAGAGCAAAGAGGGAATTACAGTGGATATGTTGTAGGTTGTATCTATTCATTTTGATAGATAATATAAAAAGAAGGACTAGTTGTTTCTCCGTGGATGTAGCCCAAAACGGTGAACCACGTATATTTTTGTCTCTCTTGTTTTATGCATTTTCTGTGTTTATATTTATGCAATATGTTATGTGTTCCATTGCTCTGTAATATATAAATTTCTAACATTTGGTACGCCAACCTCTTCTCTGGTAACTTTGTGGTCAGAGATGGATGCCACTTCTCAAATTAGTCGAGAAGGAAGGGATGCCATTATAGACAACATACAGAGTGCATTGACCATAATTGATATCGATCTAAATTGGCAAAGTGTATGAGCTAATGCACGTGCTAATTTTATATATAAAACAGATGAGGAGATAGATAATATGAATACTGAGGAGCTTAAAGCATATGCAAAGGATTGTCGTAATGGTTGGAAAGACTTAATTGTTTATGAAGAAGAGGGTGTGGGATTGGTATGTGTCAATGGTCAGGGTTAATATTTTAATGTAATTTGTAATGTATTTGTTAATGTTGATTCACATACATTTTGTTATTTTTTTCTAATATAATCTAACAAAAATGTATCATATGTTCACCATTTGCAGTTAAGTCATTTGTTGAATGAAAATTTTGATAATGTCACAGTCCTAGGTTCAGGTTCCAATGAAGATATTTTGAGAGATGTTAGTTTTTTTGAAGAGTTGATGTTGATACAGTTATTATTCTATTTTTATTAAATAGCAGTATATTGTGACCTGAACACCTTATTGGAGCCCATCGGAAGCTCAGAACACTCCGATATGGGCCTTACAGCATTACCAAGGTTGTGGGAGACAATTCTTTTGAGCTCAGCATTCCCCAATTCCTTGGTCTACACCCAGTCTTCAATGTTGACCGCCTTCAGCCATACTTCCCACCATTACTGGACACATCATACGTTGTAGAACATCTCACACTAACATAGTTAAATCCATACTATTTGGAAAATACCACAAATGATCGAATTATGAACACACAGGTCAAGACCAGTCGCCAACAGAAGATCCAACTATATCAGGTTGTCAAAGCTAGCCAACTCCTGCACCAAGGCAAGTGGCTTACTAGGGACCAGGTTCAACAAAAATTTCCTCACCTCATCGAGGCTCTGCATGCAATGGGGACCATTGCTTCGTAAGGGGGGAGGAATAATCTAGGTAGATATCGGGTGGCCACCTATTACATCTAGACCTCCAGTCGGTTTCAACTATTTCCTTGTCTGTTTCAGCATTTACTATTTTTAGTAGTTTTTCGAGTCCAGAACTTCCGGAGCAGTTTTGACCCCTTAAACGATGTCTTTTTGAGGTCCATTGTAGGCCCATAACCATAGGCAAGGGCGTATAGCAAAACTTATAGTACTCACAGAGAAATTTTCAACAAGGTATCGTACATGCCAAATGAAGATAATATGACCAAGTTATGACCCCACGAAGTTGGTTTCCCGACCAACCCCAACGGGGCCCATAAACTCTTGGTTTTTCATCTCCTCGGGTTAGGGTTTTGGTTGTTTAGTGTTTTCTCATGTTTTTCAATAATAAAGAGGCACTTGAGCCTCATTGTAACATGGTTCAGAGGCATGTAACCAGCACATATCTTCTCAAAGATAAGCTACGATCACTCGAGCTAGTCTTATTTCCATTCTATTTGTAAGCATATTTCAATGTTTGATATTAACGAAATGAAGTGTTATTTCTGCTACATCTTTGTATTTATGATTATATATGTTATCTGTTGTGCTCCTATCTAAATTCTAATTATTGTGGTAGATTAAGAATGATAAATGTATGAAATGTGTTGACTGGGATGATGTATTTTAAAAATTTGAGGTAATGCAAAATTAACTTACAAATAAAAAAATATGTTTATATTCATTATCAAATTGCTCGCACATGTCAATTTTAATGAGGATTTGTCGATGTGATAGGTGCTTTAATACAATTATCTCTCCACATGTTATCACTTGACCCTACATTAATGCCCTCATCAATTGAGGATCCCTCCTCTACATAGTAAGGTTGACATTATCTCTGCTCATGTTGATTTCTCTAGAGTCTTCGTTAGTCTAGCTTTCTCCTAGTGATTATATTTTCTCATGTTGGTAGCTCTATATTCCTTTTTAGTGTAGTTTACTCCTAGTGGTCATATTTTCCCATGTTGATGATGCTAGAGTCGTTGTTAGTATAGTTTTCTCCTGGTGTGACACATTATGAACTCTAGTTTTTAGTTCCTTTCCCATATGGGAACTCCCCCATATTGTAATGAGAATATGTTTTCAGCCTCATGCAGTCATGTTCCTTCATGGTTATCCATTCCTTTCTCTTCTCCCACCGATGGTGAAATTTTTAGATGTATAGAGGATCTCTCATATGTGTTGTTATGGTTGGGATGTTATAGGATAATCCATTACTCTTCGAAATTTAGTGCCTTTCCAGCTCCTCATTTATGCACCCTTCCTACACACCCTTCATTCTCCCTCCATCACTCCTTATATCTTCCTCCCTCACTCCCTCCATCCCTCCATCTCCCTCTCTTTCTCTTTGTCCCTCTCCTACCCTCCCCTTCGCTCTCCCCTTCCATGTTTTTCTCTCCCAAAAACTCTCCCAATCCATCCCTTCCTCTCTACCTGTCTCCCCCATTTGTCTTCTCACACACATTGTATGTCTCCCTATTTACTACCATTTCTCCCTCTCTCACCCCCTCATCCTCTCTCTCAATTCCTCTTCCTCTCCCTCCCTACTTGTCTCTCTCCCATTTTAATTCTCCCTTGCCCCACTCTCTCTCTCTTCCTCTCCATCCACCTCCTCTCTCTCACATGCTCCATCCCTAGCCCCTGTTTTTCTATTCCTCCCTCTCCATACCTCTCCTATGATTCTCTCTCTCTCTCTCCCTTCCTCCCATTTCCTCCCTTCCTCATTCCCTCTCCCTCTCTCTCTCTCTTTTTCTCCCCTTCTCCATCCTTCCCTTCCTCTCTTTCTCTCCCTCTCCCTCCATCACTCCTCTCTATCCCTCTCTCCCTCTCTCCCTCTCCCTCTCTCTCTCCATCTATTCCCCTTTACATCCTCCCTCATTCTCTCTTTATCCCTCTCTTCCCCTCTCCTCCAGTAATCCCTCACTCCCCTTCTCTCTCTCTCTCTCTCTCTCTCTCTCTCTCTCTCTCTCTCTCTTTCTCTCTCTCAATAACTATCCCCTCTATCAATCTCTCTCTCTTTCCCCTCCCTTTTGATGTCTCTCTCTCTCTCTCTCCCCTCTCCACCCACTCTCTCCCTCTTTATTTTTTTATCCCTTATTCCCTCCCTTCAACCCTCCCTCACTTTCTCCCTCTCTACCACTGTCTCCTTCTTCTCTCTCTCTCCCCACATCCTCATTCTTTCTCCCTATCTTTCTCCCTCTCTCCCCATCCCCTCTATATCACTGTCTCTCTTCCTTCCTCCCCATCCCCACCTCCCCAACTCTCTCTCTATCCCTCTCTTCCCTTTTCCCTCTACCTCTCTGTCTCCCTTCCTACCTCCCGCTTCCCAACTCTCTCTCTTTCTCACTCCACCTCAAAATTTTCCTCTCTACCTCCCCCCATGCCTCTCTCTTTGTCTTTATATCCTTCCCTTATTTCCTCACTATCACATTCCTCCCCTCCCCTATCCATCTCTCCACCATTCTTTGTGTTTCTCATCCTCTCCCTCTCCCTCAACCTTAATCTCCCTGCCTTCCCATCTTCCTCCTCCTCCTCTCTCGCTCCCCTTCTCTCTCTATATCACTTTACCCCTCTCTTGTTGTGGGGAAAAATGCCTATGCAGGACGATCCTATCCACCTAAGGTGTGACAGTGCCTTAACAACAAACAGAAACAGCTATTCTAGTATCCTTCCTTTATGAAATGAGAATAGAGAGAGATGGATGGAATAACCAGTGTCTTCCGTTTGTCCCTCAATCCAGATCCTATCCTCTTTGAGAGCTCCCAGCTACTCGCCTTCTCGCTCGCCCAGCTTCAACGGGTTCCTGCAAGATCACAAAAGGGAAGCACTACAAAGACATAGATTCATATTCATAACTAGTTCAGGATTAGAAGTAAACTAAATACACTAATGCAATCATACATCAAAGACACATCATCATATAGGAGAAACCAAGATAGCTTTATTGATGAATAACAAGGTTCAGAAGGAGATACAACCAAGAGAGTTCCAATCCAACATCTCTCTCCTAGCAAATGAAATTCCTATCTTCACCTTCCTTCAAAGCATTAAGCACCCAATGATCTCAGTCTCAAACCAGCAGCAATTCTTTGCAATAACCAAATTCCAGCCCCCTAGATCTCATGGAGAAGAGATCTATATATAGATGTTTGGAGTGAAGATGAGTCAGCTTGTGATCTGACTAGTGTCCTCTCTCTCTGTCAGTTCTTACTTCCACTTGGAGACTAAGAGCCTCTTACTCATCAGTTAGTCGAACTCATCAAGGCAAGTGTCATGGAGGAAGATTCTGGAACCTTCCACAGTCTTGACACCTCTCACAAGAGACCCTGACATTTGTCATTTGCCGCTCAGCGCACCCTGGTAGTGCTTCCACCTGCGTGGCAATGCAACTAGCCAGTGTAGCCTCTGCATTTTAGCGCAGGCAGCTAGTAGAGCTTCTGAATTGATCCTGAATTGACTTGTTTTTGAGCAGTTTCTGGTGGAGAACTTCTGTGAATTGCTGTGGTTTGCTGGCCTTGTTCCTCTAGGGGTAGGAACAACATGTTTAGGGACTTTGGATCCCTTGGATTATGGACATTTCATGCTTATAGCTGTAAGGCACAAAAATGTCTATAACAGTTGCCCCCTAAAGTATGAGGCCGTTTATCAGGTGAAATGCTTTATTAGGAGGATCTGAAGTTCTTTCAATGCTGGGAGGAGACCTGTAATACAATACAATACAATACATTATTTTCATACTTTTTTCATGATCTAGCTGAGGCAGGCATTCCCATGCTCAGCTTTATAAAGTCATTTTCATGTACATATAACAGACAATCGTCTGATGATAGACTGATGATTCTGATAGAGCCATCATCCTTTTGGTAGGATGATTATCTGTTCTGCAAAGCTGTACATTTCATGTCTTTATTTTCTGAATATATATCGCAGCCCGGATGGATGAAACTAGATCCGGGGTCTTCAATCTCGTCCAATCTTCACTCTAAGTACAAGTCGATCCATGTGAGAATTGCTCTGAAGTCGAACATGGAAAGACATCGCTTGATTACCAGTCAATGATGTAAACTGTTAACAAGCGCGAGAGGAATCACCGATAATGATGATGACCCTCAAGGTACTACAGTACAATTCACGTGGTGTGAATAGAGGACTTGGCATCAAACACCAGGCAAAATCTTTCGGTCGAAGGTCATTGATGTATACCTGTCGCTGGAAGTGAGAAACTTGCCATTGAGGCATGCAAGCTTCAAAGTACTGAGGGGGTGTTCCTAGATCAACTTCTTGGATAATGAGCTGATGTCGACAAGAAGCGATCCGTCAAAGGAGGGCCTTAATGAATCCCACATCAATGACACGGAACGAAGCTAATGATTTTGATGGAGGTGAAAACGATCTGATGATATATGATTCAGGGTGGCGGTCATGAAAGAGTATAATGTATGGTAGTGGATGGGACACAGGTGACTTGTCTGAACGACTTCTCTTAAACATATGGTGACACTTATGCGATGGATTGGTATCATTACCCCAAATATGGATGGTATGGCGAGACCATGGTGATGTGACCGGTGAATGAAACAACCCAACCCGATTGTAGTACGGAGGAAAAGTGTCATGTTTAAGAGCGACTTGCTACCATCAAAGTTTCTTGAGTTTCTCCCAATTTTTCCCCAGTCATTACTGACCAGTACCTCTTTATTTTTGTCAAGCTTGAGGAGGATAACATATGCTTGTTCTATAACCTGCCCTTCGGGCAAGCCCATCGCTATGTTTTAACGAGCCTAGCGATAGGGAAACTCGTTCTCGTCTAAAGACAAGTTTGTCGCTATTTAATGCATTTAACGAGTCTAGCGACAAAGACAACTCGGTCCTTTTCATTTTTAGAGAGTCTGAAAAGGTACATAAAGTTAACTCCAAAAGTCCTTTTTCGTCATCTAATCCCTTAAGTCCGAAAAAGTATAAAACAATACAGAAGGGATGAATTTTCAATCTCTTTAACGAGCCGAATAAAACAAGCGCTCGATCTTTTTGTGCAATAATCCCTCAGGTTCAAAAAGATTAAAATCTAGAGGAGGGATAGCTCTTCCGGTCACTTTAACGAGCTGGATGGCCAAAACTCGGCAATCTTTTCATATTTTACGAGTCAGATGAAAAGAGCTTAAAGAAGACTCGTCTTTTGAGGAACGAGTGATAAAAGGGGTAGCAGCTCATTCCAGGGAGGGATTGGAATTTCCAAATCACGGCAGTGTCACAAGGATGGCTAGTGAAATCACTCTTCGCAGCTGTTCCTCAAAATGGGTAAACAATCATATGGAGGTGAATGATCGGCCAATGGAAAAGTGGAGGTGGTGGGCAAAGACGACCAAGGCTTTAATGGCTGAAGTACTACATTCACGGTGGTTATTTACCGAAATAGTTCATTTTTTAACGAGCTTAAACGCGGGTGGAAACATTTGCTCGATCTTATGTTTATTTTTTAACGAGCATGAAATATGCGCTAAAACTGCTCGGATCTTGCGTTTATTTTTTAACGAGCATGAACTGTGTGCTAAAACTGCTCGAATCTTGCGTTTATTTTTTAACGAGCATGAACTGTGTGCTAAAACTGCTCGATTAATCCAGTCATATGATAAGAATGTCTCATTAAAGATGCTATTTTTTATGGAGCTTAGATCTCACAAAGCTTTGCTCGGATCCTTTCGTTATGCAAGTTCGGAAACGACTAATCCTACGAGTTTAAAGGGTTAGACCTACAGGTTTAAAGGGAGGACCTAAAAATTTAAAAAATAAATAGCTGCCCCTTGCTTGCACTCCAAAAGGTTTTCATGCCCCCAGGTATAAAACAGAGTTTCAAGGTTACCTCTACTTCACTTCCGCCAAAACAAATGTTTTACCGAGAGAGGCCTACCTCTTTCAGGCTATCCAAAGAAAGTTCTATTTGCACCCCAAACAAAACACTTCCTCGACGATGTCTACCGAGATAAACAAAGGTGAGCGACGCAATCACCGCCCTCTCACATAACTTTGACAAGAGAATCTTATTCTAGAATAACTCCTCTTCCTAGATGGACGGGGTACAGACTAGTCATATTCTCCCGCGAAAACCTACCTTATACCCAAAGTTTTCCTGCCGAAGCAGACCAGGACGCATGCCCCATGGGTTCCAGTCATATCCTCCTGGATTACTCGCGCTCATCAGGACGAAGGACCATGGGTTGAGACATTTCTTGCGTGAATAGACCATTTAGGGATGGTATATGACTATTTACGATGCGTGATCCGGGGAATGAAAGTTGGTCCACGAGCTTGACTATTCTTCCTCCGTGCGGAAAACACATTACTCTAAAGAGTGATGAGACGATGGCTCCCATGCAATATATATAGTCTCGTCCAAGGAGTAGGTTATAATCCAAGGGTCCTTGAACGACCATCACGTTGATTTGAATGGTCTTCCCTTTCAATGTTATCGGCACATTGGGGAGGATCCCTAAAGGTCGACTGGTTACTTTATCGAAGCCTGTCAGATTTCTCATTTCAGGCAAAAGCGCTGGCGAACCAAGCGCTTTCCAAGCAATAGAGGAAAGGATACTCACAGATGCCCCTTCATCAATGATAGTGCCAGCCATTACCATTCTGTATATTTGAACGATAATTCTGAATGGTATGCTTGCTGGCAACCGGGGTCTGCCTAGTTGGTTCCAGTCGAAGGATACAACTAGGTTGCTTGGTGGTGGGACCGAGTAGACGGCCGGGTATGGCTCTGACGAAGTTCCTTCCTGCGATAAAGGAATGGGCAAATTGCCCCCATGTTCGTCGGAGTCTGTGTTGATGAAGAGAATTTGGACGGTGTCATCTTTATTCTCTTCTGTGATGATATCATTCGAAGATGGAACCTCTGAAGGCAAGACCAGGTCAACTGCCGCCTCGACCTTTTGACTTTCGTCAGGTATGGATTCAGACGGTTCACCCTCAATGATAGGTGCTTCGGCTGACCACTTGGGCGGGCCAACCGGGTTCTCAACTGGTGAAGGACTTGGCAGGAGTTTTTGATATCCAGGAGGAAGTTGCGCTCGTAAAATCGGGCGATCTTCCAAAACTCTCTTAGCCTCGTCTAAGAAGGGACAACGGTGGATGGCATGGTCGCCTTCACACAGTTTGCAGGGAAATCTAGCTTTCCCTCTCTGTCCTGTGGCTTCACTTTCACTAGTTGACGGTGTGCTGTCAACATGGCTATCAGAGGTTGACGCCACCGAATTGTGCAAGCGGGGAGACCAGTCCCTTAGTATTCGAGGGATGTAAGGACAATCTCTGTGAAAGTGGTCTCCCTTGCATATGACACATGGCGATTTAGGCCTGGTCAGTGCAGTGTGTGGATTTTCGTTAGATGCCATTCGTTTGCCCCCAGTCGCTTTTGGCTCCTTCTTCTTCTTCTCTTTCTTCTTCTTCTCCTTCTTCTCCTTAGGAGCTTGGCTTTTGGCTTTGCCAGCTCCATCATGGGAAGAGGAAGGAGGAGAGGAAGAGTTAGAGGAAGTGGAAGGCTGGTGGGCAGCTCTTGACTGGTCTAACTGCTGATTCGATTGTTCAGGAATGGTGGTGTTTTGAAAAACATTAGTTGAGAAGAGCCAGACAGGCAAGCTGATTGTCAGTCCTGGAAGTGACAATGTGGTCATATGGGGCGCTCCAACATCTCCCCGAGAGGAGAAGGGACTAGGATTTCCACCAAGGGGAATTCCTTGGTTGGAGGGCTCCATTTTCTCAACTGAAAGATCAACGCGGGAATAAGGGTGATTTATTATTCTGTTAAAATAAATTTTAATGACGCTTTAGACACAACTTGTTTTTTCAATTTTAAAGAGTCAAGAAAAAACAAAAGATGACTCTAGTCGCTTTCGATGTTTTAACGAGCCCGAAGTGACAAATGCTCGGATGGACTTTTTCTGTTATAGAGTCTGAAAAAGGCCAAAAGGAACTGCTCCGGAGATCTAGGCAGAGGGTGTGCCAAACCAATCACAAAACTGCAGAATACGTTTTACGGTACGGCAGTCAATCTTCCCGAATGCTGTGTTCGGTGCATTGTGGTCAGTAGGGCGGTCGACATGGCTTCCTAAGGATAAAGGTTTTAAGCCTATAGGGGTCTCCCAATATATACGCGATGGTACGTGGGAGCACAATCCGTACTGGCACTTTTGGTCCCTCAGGAGGAATCACCCACCATCAGCGAGGCCAAGAGATACCAGGTTTTACGACACCGGAACACGTCTCTAGCCTAGACCTCTATGTTGTGCGTTACGTTACAAAGCGTTATTAAGTTCATTCAGTTTATTTTATGTTGATCTTTCTTAGAAGTTTGCCTTTTGAGGTTCACCACGTGATGTAGATCCAACTTCCTAAATGCAATCTAAAAGATGATAAGCAGATTTTATCTCTTTTTCAATCAATGAAAATCCTAGCTACAAAGGGAAAAGAAAGACACTATCTTTTCTCAGAGAGAAATCAGCACACTCTAAATGCACTGTTCCTAAATCAAGCATGCAAACTATCAAGATGAAAATGCATAATGCAAGTGTTTGTTTTCCGCTTTCTTAATATTGATGCCTAAAAAGAAATATTTTTGCACAACTTCGAATTTTCTTTTAAATGACTAATATAAACAAGTTTACATTTTCGAAATCAGAAAGGGTAGAAGAGATTACAACACTTTACAACTTTCGAAATGGACACCTGTTTCGACACTTAAAAGAGACAAACTCAAACCAAAAGCAAAAATGAACATATAATCAACTGTAAACAGCCAATGAACTCTCTCCTAAGATCACAATCAACAGATCTGAATCAAGGGCTACAGGTCGACTATTTCACTCTTGCAGAGGGAGACTATAAATGATGCCACAAACACATAAAAACACTCACAGTCTTTTGTACAAAAGGAGGCGGAATCAAAGCAGAGAAAAGGGGTTATCAGACAGGTACCTATGTTGGTTACAGGCTGTAGAAATCAGAGATCAAAACAAGGCAAAACAGAGCAGAGAACCCCAGCTGCACAAGGCCAAACTGGATCAGTGCACCTGTATAGAAGGGAAACTGAATTTCAGCGCAGGTAGCCTTCACGAGAACTGCGTTGAAATGCAGAGTCTCTTCACAGAGCCTGCGCTGGAGAAACGAGAGTTGTTTCTGGGTTCTGGGTCACGGTTTGCTGATTAATCTACGGTTTCAGGCCAAATAAAAGCAACAAACAAGGTACAATCAAAGGGATGCTTTGAGGGAGGGATAAGATCTATCACAAAGGATCATCAAATCATTTGTGAGTCCATCATTCAGATCATAAACAAATCCAGTGATTGGATCAAAGCAGCAGCTGTCTACTTTGCATCTGAGAATAATAGAAGCAGTTCGATTGCTTCTCTTCAGTCTATGAAACAAACAATGATAGAAGCACAAATAAAATGACTAAACAGATCTCCCCAGTGGAGTCGCCAATTTGTTGTGGGGAAAAATGCCTATGCAGGACGATCCTATCCACCTAAGGTGTGACAGTGCCTTAGCAACAAACAGAAACAGCTATTCTAGTATCCTTCCTTTATGAAATGAGAATAGAGAGAGATGGATGGACTAACCAGTGTATTCCGTTTGTCCCTCGATCCAGATCCTCTCCTCTTTGAGAGCTCCCAGCTACTCGCCTTCTCGCTCGCCCAGCTTCAACGGGTTCCTGCAAGATCAGAAGAGGGAAGCACTACAAAGACATAGATTCATATTCATAACTAGTTCAGGATTAGAAGTAAACTAAATACACTAATGCAATCATACATCAAAGACACATCAGCATATAGGAGAAACCAAGATAGCTTTATTGATGAATAACAAGGTTCAGGAGGAGATACAACCAAGAGAGTTCCAATCCAGCATCTCTCTCCCAGCAAATGAAATTCCTATCTCACCTTCCTTCAAAGAATTAAGCACCAATGATCTCTGTCTCAAACCAGCAGCAATTCTTTGCAATAAGCAAATTCCAGCCCCCCAGATCTCATGGAGAAGAGATCTATATATAGATGTTTGGAGTGAAGATGAGTCAGCTTGTGATCTCACTAGTGTCCTCTCTCTCTGTCAGTTCTTACTTCCACTTGGAGACTAAGAGCCTCTTACTCATCACTTAGTCGAACTCATCAAGGCAAGTGTCATGGAGAAAGATTCTGGAAGCTTCCACAGTCTTGACACCTCTCACAAGAGACCCTGACATTTGTCATTTTCCGCTCAGCGCACCCTGGTAGTGCTTCCACCTGCGTTGCAATGCAACTAGCCAGTGTAGCCTCTACATTTCAGCGCAGGCAGCTAGTAGAGCTTCTGAATTGATCCTGAATTGACTTGTTTTTGAGCAGTTTCTGGTGGAGAACTTCTGTGAATTGTTGTGGTTTGTTGGCCTTGTTCCTCTAGGGGTAGGAACAACATGTTTAGGGACTTTGGATCCCTTAGATTATGGACATTTCATGCTTATAGCTGTAAGGCACAAAAATGTCTATAACATCTCTCCCTCAACTTCTCCATCCCTCCACCCCTCCCCCATACCTCCCTCTCTTCCTCCCCCACTCCCTCCCTCTCTCTCTCTCTCCCACTCTCCATATCCCTCTCCCTCTCTCTCCCTCCCTCTGTTTCTCGTACTCTCCTCCTTTTCTCTCTATCTCACTCCCCCTCTCCCTCCCTATGTACCCCCCTATCCCTCTCATTATCCCACTCTCCCTCACCCCCCTCTCCCTCACATTATACCTCCCTCCCTCCTTGCCTCCCCCTACCCCACACTCTATCTTCTTTCCTCCATTTCTCCATCCACATCCTTCCCTCTTTATCTCTCACTCTCTCCTTTTTCTCTCCCTCCATCTCACCTCTCTCTCCATCCCACACTTTCCCCTTCTCTCTATCACTCCCTCTCTCCCTCCCCTCTCTCCCTCTTTCTATACCTTCATTTATCCTTCTATCCTTCCCTGTATCCCTCCATCCATCCCTCTC
This sequence comes from Pinus tabuliformis, assembly GCA_031772625.1. NCBI lineage: Eukaryota > Viridiplantae > Streptophyta > Pinopsida > Pinales > Pinaceae > Pinus > Pinus tabuliformis. The sequence continues at coordinate 606,700,619 of CM062815.1, forward strand.
TTCCATACATATTTATCTCTCCCTCCCTCCTCCCCCCCCTCTCTCCCTTAGTCTCTCCTTATCTTGCACCCTCGCTCTCTCCCTCACCCCCTCCTCCTCTCTCACCATCCCTCTTCCTCTCCCTACCCCATATCTCTTTATCCCTCCTTGACTCTTCATCCCCCTAGTATATTTTCCTCCACCTCTTCCCCTATCTCCCTCTGATGAGCACCCTTGTAGCACCCCTTCTCTCTCCCCCTGCATCCTCCTTACCCTCCACACCTATCTCTCTCTCGCTTTATCCCTCCCTCCCCCTCTGCATTGTTCCCTCCCTCTCTCTATCTGCCTCACCCTCTATTTTCCTCACCATTATTTATCTCTCATTCCCCCTCCTCTGTGTCACTCTCTCTCTTCCTCTTTCTCCCTCCATTCTTTGCTCATTCTCTCCCTCTGTCCCTACCTCTCTCTCCTCCTCTACTCTCTCCCCCCCTCTCTCTCCTAGCCTTGCTCTCTCTTTAATCCCTCTCCTCCACTTCATTCTTATTCTCTCTAAATATATCCTTGTTGTATCACTCCCTCTCCCCCAGCCCTCCCTCCCTCACTCCCTCTCCTTCCCTCTCCTTCTCCCTATGACTCTCTCTGCCCCCCCCTTTCTCCATTCTTCCCACCCCTCTCTCTCTCTGCCCCCCACTTTCTCACCCTCCCCCCCCTCTCACTCCCACCCTTTCTCTCTCTGTACTCCCTCTCTTTTTCTCCCCCCCAGTTTTGCTTCCACTCTCATCTCTCCCTCCCATTCCTCCTCCTCCTCCTACTCCTCTCTCTCTCTCTCTACCCCTCTTTCCCACTCATATCGTCCCTCCCATATCTCTCTACCCCTCTCCCTCCCTACCATTCTCTCTCTCCATCTCCCTCCCTCCCTCTCCCCATCCATTCTATTTTCCCCCTCTCTCTTTATCCATCTTCAACCCCTCCCTCCCTCCCTCCTTCCCTCCCTCTCCTCCTTCTCCCTATCACTCTCCCACATCCCCCGCCCTTCTCTCTCTCTCCATTTATCCCTCCCTTACTACCTCCCTCACCCCTTTTTATTTCTCTCTCAATCCCCCCTCTCTCTCTCTGCCCACTCTCTCCCCCTCTGCATTGGCCCCCCCTCTCTCCCCCTCGTATTATCTCTCTCCCTCTACATCCACTTCTCTCCCTCTCTCTCGCTCTCTCTCCTTCTTCTTTTCCCTAATCCACTCTCTCTACCACTCCCTCTTTCTTCCTCTCCCACCTTTCAACTCCCCCCTCTCTCCCTTCCTCCCACTACCCATCTCTCTCCCACCCTCTCTCTTTGTCTCTCTCCTTATCTCTCTCTCACTATCTATTGCTCCCTCTCCATCCCTCCCCATCATTATCCACTCTATCACTCTCTCTCTCTCCATGCCCCTCTTTTCCTCCCACCCTCTCTTTCTCCATTTCTCCCTCTTTCTCTGTCTCATCTCTCCTCTCTCTCTGCCCCTCATGTTCCCTACCTCCCTTCCTATATCTTCCTCCTTTGACCCCTCTATGTTTCTCCATCTATTCCTCCTTCGCTCCCCACTCACCCCCCTTTGTCATTCTCTCCATCCTTCCCTGTCTGTCTAACCACCCTCTCTCCCCCTCTCTCTTTCTCCACCCCTTTTGAATCTCTCTCTCCCCACTCTCTCTCCTTCTACCTTCCCCTCCCCCTCTCATTCCCTCCCACCCACTCTCTCTGTCCCTCTCCCTCCACCTCCCTCCACCCCTTTCCCTCCCTCCCTCTCGTCTCTCTCTCTCTCCATCCCTCCTTACCACTTCTTATCCCCACCCTACTCTCCCTCTCTCCTTGTCTCTTTCTCCCTCCACCTTCCCTTACCCCCTCTCTCTCCCTCACTCTATCTCTTTCTTGATCCCTCCCTCCCAACCTCCTCTCTCTCTCTCTCTCTCTCTCTCTCTCTCAACCTAAACCCTTCACTCCCTCCCTACCTCCCTCTCCTTCGACCCTCTCTCCACCACCCATTTCACTCTCTCTACTCCCTTTCCTTCTTTCTTTCCCACTGGTTCTCCCTTCCTCTCTCATCCTACAGGCTCTCTCTTTCAAGCTATCTCATCTCTCCCTCTCTCTCTCACACCCTCATTCTCCATCCTCCATTTCTCTCTCTCCCTCTCCTTCTCCCTCCTTTATCGAACCCATCTATCCCTCCCTCCATCACCCCACTCTTTCTCTCACTTTCTCTTCCTCCCTCCCTATCCAACACCCCTCTCCCCCAATATTTCTCTCACTAGCTCTCTCTCCCCCTTGTCTTTCTGACCCCCCCTCTCTATCTCTCCTTCTCCTTCAAACCCCTTCTTTCTCTCTCTCCCTCTCCCCCCACCTCTCTCTCTCTCTCCTTATCTCCCTCCATCACCTCTCTTTGTATCCTTCCCTTCCTCCATATTCTCATTCCCACCCCTATCACTCCCTCTCCCACTCCTCTCCCTCACTCTTCCTCCATCCCCAACCCTCTCTCCCTCTCCCACCCTCTATATCATCCTCGTCCATCAGTCACTCCCTCTCCCCCATGACTTTCTCCCTCCCTCTATATCATCCTCCTCCATTAATCTATCCCTCTGTCACTCTTCTTCTCCATATCCCTCTTTCACTCCCTCCCTCCCTCTCTCTCTCTCTCTCTATCTATCTATCTTTAAAATAAATAATTATGTATATATAATTAAATGTTAATAGATTCTGATTCCAACTGATGTTTTGGACATAGCACCACCCTCTTCCTCCCTATTAGGAGATGTGCCACAAGTATTGAATATTTCACTTATGTTTTGTTATAAATTGAAGTGAAAGTTTCATTAAAAAATGATTTATATATTTATCTTATAATTTTAAAATTTTGGAATTTTAGGTTTGGGGAGATGATTTCCATTGTCTAGGGACTTTAGTGATGGAGTCGACAATGGGGATAGGATCATCTAAACAATTTGAAAAAGGTGTATCGATTTTTTTAATATTGTAAGTTTATTCATTTTCATACATGCAATTTAAAATTTCTAATATGTACATGTACATGTATTGTACAGGGCATCCAGGAGGGCGCAATGCAAGATGAACACCAAAAGAGCACAATGGAGGGTGAACACCATGAGGTATTGCATGGAATTTGAATTTTTTATAATTTTGTTTTGATGATATTACATTCTCATTTAATTTAAAAACATTAAAATTTAATTTTAAAGAACATAATCTTATGTATATATGCAGTTACACATGTTGTGCAGGGAACCCATGATTCAGAGGAGAGCACAAGGAGATTGATAGATCGTATATTTGAGCGAGATTGTCTAAATTGATGAAACTTTTTTTTTTCAGTTTTTTAATGTTATATTACTTTTATTATGATATAAATTTTGGAGATATTTAAAGTAAAACTCTTTATTATGATTTAATACATGCTAATTTTGGAGTTTATGTACATTTTGCATGATTGTATGGTTTGATGCTTAAAACTTGGTTTTACATATTTAAGTTCATGAATATGTAGTGCAATGAAAGTAAATTTGCATTTAGTTGGTACGTTTTGCATTCAATCATTCATATACCTATAATGTTATTAGATGATTCTTAGGTTTTGTTTAAAGTTGTTTTCTCTTGACTTATTTAAAATGAATCTATTGAAATTGCAAATTACAAAGTGTGGTCTACATTTTTCATTTGAATGAATCAAGTATAATTTGATGTAGATGTCTAAAACAATGATAACATAAAATTGCACTATAAAATATGGTACATGTACATTTTTCATTCATGTATAGAAAGGCTACTATGGATGTGGGTTGATAGTTAAATTTTAAAATAAAGTTGTTTGAATGCACATTTACATAAGTTAGATAAAATTGCATTATAAAACATGGCCCACAATTTGCATGATGCATGCATGGCTTGATGCTTGTAAATGTTTTACATATTTGCACTTAGTTGGTACATTTTGCATCCAATCATTCTTATAATGTTAGTAGATGATTCTTAGGTTTTGTTTAAATTAGTTTTGTCTTGACATATTTAAAATGAGTCTATTAAAACTGCAAAAATTACAAAATATGGTCCACATTTTGCATTTGAATGAATAAAGTATAATTCGATGTAGATGTATAAAACAATGATAACAATTTGCATGATGCATGTGCATGGTTTGATTCTTTTAAAGGTTTTACATATAATTTAAGTTCATGAATATGTAGAAATGAAATTAAATTTGCATTTAGTTGGTACATTTTGAATTCAATCATACCTATAATGTTAGTAAATGATTCTTAGTAAATGACTCAACCAGCCACAATCACAACTTAACAGAGAAGTAATAGCGCTAGGCTCAACCAACCATAATCACAAATTAATAGAGTAGTAACAATGCAATATACATCACAAATTAACAAAGAAGTAAATCCCCAATACAGGTATACATAACAAGCAATATACATATAACTTTGTAACTCAATACAAGACCCAATGTGTATCTCTTTCACATCATCACATTCTTAAGAATGTACAACTTAAGAGTGAAAAAAAAGAAATGCTGATAATGGACTTGAACTCTAAGTTCTAAAAGATCAATCCAAGTAGAAGAAATTATTGGGCAGTTCAATTAAAAAATTTCTAATGGAATGCCATCTTCAATGATCCGTTCATGGTCAACTTTTGACATTCTCCATCTTTTAACTTTCAATTATTTTTTTTTATTGAACTTTTATCAACTTTATTCACACTGCACACACCAAGTTACTATATTGAAAACTTATGACATTAGGTTGATATTCTTGAAGGTAAACATTACTCTCAGTTTGGTGAGTTTCTTGGAAAAAATAACCTTTCAGTATAATAGACCCTCTTTCATATATAAAACTGTTATAATCATAGTCTTCCAATAACTTCATTTTTCATTCAGTGCACCGCATCAAATAATACTTGACACTTTCTATGTTGTTAGTGGGTGTAACTATAGTGAAAACATCTCCTGCACAATAAAACAAGTGTAAATTCATATCATGACTTACATGAAATTAACTTTATCAATATGGACTTGATTTTATTATCTATTTCTAGAGCTATATATTTTAACTATTATCTAGATACTTATACACATTGATTTTAAAAACATAAAACATATATATATATATATATATATATATATATATATATATATATATATATATATATATATATATATTGAAATGTTACCTTCTCTAATAAGATCAGAAACTTGACCACCTTTAGATGATGCTATAGTATCCTCTAATTCCATCTCTTCAAATCTTGCAACTGACATTTTCCCCTTTGTATTTATTTTTGTATGTTGCCAAGGTTTTACATACATATTGTTTTCTCAAACATCATTGGATTTTGTGTCCTCTATGCAAACATGAAAAAAAACAAGAATATTTTCTTTTATCAAATGAAAATGCATTTTGGTAATCCTTTGTTTTAACTGAATGCAATTTTCAAATCCCTTTTACTGGTTCAACTTCATATTTAATCGATCTATCTACCTCTTTGACTCCAATATGCCAAAAAAACCTATAGTAAATTCAAACAATAATTTAAATATGTTATTTAAAATACAATTTATATATGTTGAAGATAATCTTTGTCATACTTTTAAACAATATAATTTATCAATGTTTAAAATTATAAAATTAATAAAAGTGATCATATATTAAAACTATATACATTTTAATTTGTACATATATGTGCATACCTTCGTACCTCCCTTGATGGGTTAGTTTGATAGCTTAGTGCAGCATCACACCATTGAACAAATTGTTCAACTAAGACAAATCTATAGGAAAAGTGGTCCATTGATATTTTCGAAGTGCTCATTTTATACATGTCCCTGCACCATCATGTTCTCCTATTCCATGATTAGTCTCAAAGAAATTCCAACGATGTTTAATGTGGGTTTTCTTATGAAGACGACACAACCAAAAGAATGATCGTGAAGATTTGAATTGAACTACACATCCATCTGATCATATCCAATGTCCATTGAATTTTATTCCACGACCTTTCGATGAGTCATAAATCTGATCAAAACAATGTTGTACAAAATGTGTATCATGTGTATGACCATCGCTGATATAAAAGTGACATTCTTTAATAACATGTCGATTCTCACTAGTGCTTTCTATATTATCAACATTTTGTTCACATGTCTATATAGAATATGGACAAGCATAGAGACTTGGTCAAAATGATAATATTCACTCTCTTTTTCATTTTGTGCAACAAATGTGTAATTATCTGCAAAATCAACTATTGAAAAAATTGTCCGTAATGGAAACATTTCACGGGTTTTTTTGAATTGCAGGTCCTGCCATCAAGCTCTATTCGAATGCTTAGTGTACTTATAAATTTCTGTCAAAAATTTCTTCAAAAAAATCTATCACAGGAATTTCTTCTTCTTGTAATTCAAGCCTTTTAGCACTTGTACTATTATTTGAATTAATCGATGTATGAATATATTCATATCTCTTCCATTTCACTTTTAGGTTAGACAATGATTGATCATTTATAGCAATAGAATATATGTTGTGAAATAAATACAAATTTCCACAATGATCACTTTTTTTTACCACCAACGCATTTCTTTTGGTAAAATAATTCATGACTTTCTCTTTCACATAAAATTTCGGATATGAAACCATGGAGAGTGGAAGGAGGAGGTGAATTTTTCCAAAATGTTTTACCAAAATTAAGGCCTGTGTAATAATATAATCAAAATTCCACATGATAACAACAACAACAAGTATCACGTACATTGATAGGTTTAACATATCATGGTTTTTTTGCACAAAAGTATTGATTGAGACATTAATTCCATGATTCTATTCTATGAACTTATTGAACAACTCTATTTGAGGTGTGTCCAAGATATGTTTTGCATGTTTTTCATATTTCTTTCATGCTATTCTTCACCACATCACATCCCTTGCCTTTGGTGGAACACGGGAATTTTTTATCCAATATTCATATATTATTTTCTTAACATCTTGTTATGAAACCGGCTCACAAAAAGATAGAAAAGATAGATCAACGCCTTAGAAATCAACCTCTTCAGGGCGGAACCTCCTTTACATTACACAAATGAATAATTCTTGGAAGATACAAATGACAAGACCTACTTTCTATATACAGGAGTCTAAGGGGTCATAATATAATCAGAGCCGACATAACAATAATAATGTAAGGGAACAATAATAATAGTAGTGGGCATCTATGTGGCACGATAATAAAAATATGGGTACTACATGGGAACAACAATATAATAAGGGGGTTTCCCTAGTAACAATAGGGGGTTACACTAGTAGTATAGGGATCTAACATGCCCCTCTCCTTCAAAAAGTGTTGTCCTCAACGCTTGAGTAGTTCTGGATGCTTATGTATAAAATTATCATCCTTCCATGTGGAATATTCAGTGAGTAAGTTCTTCCACTTGATGAGATACTCTGAAATTGATCAATTTCGTAGTTGTCGATTTCTCGATTCTGTGACTGCTTTAGGTTCCAATATGATTTTTCCTTCCTTGTCAAGTTCTGGAAATATTGTTTGAACTGGGATCTTCTCACCTATAACCTTTTTTAAGCATGAAACATGGAAAAGTGGGTACAAGCAAGAAGCTCAAATGAATCAGGTTCCCAAAGATGAACCTCATGTTGAATGTTATCCTTTAAAGTCCCTATGAAGACATCAATCCTATTCTTCTCTAGAATATCATTTAGCCTTATATTCAATTTTTGGAAGTCCTCAATGTGCTCTTCCATTGAACCCTTTTGTTTGAGATTTATCAATTGGCTAAAAAAGGTGTTTTTCTTTGTATCCTCATAATGTGCTATCATTTCCTACGTGAAAATTGACCAGGTGATGAGTTGTTTATGAGAACAGATCCCTCTATACCATACAAACTGATTCAGTTCTAAATATAAACATGAAATACATACCTTTTATGTGTTTTGCACATTATGTAGATCAAAATATTTCTCCATGTGTAGTATCCATGTTATGGGATCCTTGCCATCAAACTTCCTCATATCAATCTTTGGAATATGTTGGGTCTTCAATCCAATGTTAGATTCTATGAAATCATGATTAACATTACTTTTGTTCTCATCATGAGTTTCCTATACTACCTTTTTGCCATTAAGAGGCCTTTATTATAGTAGCTTTGTCCCACCTTCCTTCAAACCTTCCATGTATTTCTTCAAATATTCCATTCCTTTCTTTCAATACGCGTTCATACCATTGATAGCAACTTCCATAGCATAGAAAAAACTATTTATCTTAGCTTCGATCGCATTCTTCAAATCATCCATCCAAATTTGATTACTAGGTGCTTCTATTTTCTCGATTCGATTCATTATTTTTCTTGCTTTTAGGATCTCAATCTTGAATCTGATGTATCTTTGAAAGTTCAAATCCCCAAGGTCTGGAATTTTGACTTGAATTAGCCCTCCGTGTCATCCTTCTAATGCCACAAGTCTGATCAAAATTGGATTCTCCAAGAAGGCGTTATGCCCAATCTCCCAAGATGACCTAATTATATACTTGTTCAGTAGAGTGAACTTGTACGAAATTCCACGTGTCAATTTTTCAACCTTAGGACCTGAAACCGATACACAAAAAACTACAGTCTGTCCTCTTTCTGTAACTTCTTACGAAATTTCAATATGATGCTCAAAGAGAAAGTTATGATGATTTTTCCAAGGTCATCTATTTGGGATGTAACTTTAGAGCCTACAGAAACCATAACTTCCTTGGACTATATCTCTGAAAATGTAACAAAAAAAGATCTAAAATTCGGGCTTGAGCTTCACCAAGCTTTCAGCTCAAAGGGGTTTTAATTTTAGAGTCGGAAATTTTGTAGAAAAACAATTATAGAAAAAATTCCACGATGACTTGTTTGAGATGGAATTCTAGAGCTTGAAAAAAACCTAACTTCCTTAGATCATATCTCCAAAAATATAGTGAGACAAGATCTAAACTTTGGACCCGAGGTTCAATGCGATGTCGTCTCAAATGGGTTTTTTTAGCTTCGACAACATCGCAGAAAACTGTTATAGTGACAATTCCACACAGCTTAGTTGGAGCAGTGAAACCCTAGCATCCAAAGCTTTGATACCAAATTTTATGAAACCAGCTCACAAAAAGATACAAAAGATAGATCAACGCCTTAAACATCACATTACATAAATGAACAATCCTTGGATGATACAAATGACAAGACCTTCTTTCTATATATATGAGTCTAAGGGGTCATAATATAATCAGAACCGACATAACAATAATAATTTAAGGGCACAATAATAATAATAGTGGGCTTCTATGGGGCACAATAATAAAAATATGGGTACTACATGGGAACAACAATATAATAAGGGAGTTTCCCTAATAACAATAAGGGGTTACACTAGTAGTATAGGGACCTAACACATCTTCACCAAGTCTATATTTATATGGTTGCCTACAAATAACTATCCAATAAGAGAGCTCAGAATTTACATCTATTTGTAATCGAAATTTTCTATGTTTGTGCAGTATTTTTTGTGAGGCCCCTAATATTTTTGCCCTAGATTTTACCGAACGATCTTCTTTAGTACTTGATGAAACCACTGCCATTTGTATTACTCTACGTGTAGCTACACCATTTTTCTTTCTAAATCTTCTAATTTTTTGTAGAGAACTTTTTATATTTTGAATCACATTTTCTTTCACCCTTTTATCTTTTGTTGATTTTCGAATACCCAATAGAGTTGTAGTGTCTTTGAATTTCTTTGATGTAAAAAGACCTCTCAAAATTTAAGTTTGAAATGTCACACTTTCATCTTAGAATAACTTCTCAATAATGACCTTAACACGATATCATACAATATGGTCAGCTCTTTTATCTCCATATATGCCAGTGCCAACATTTTCTAACATATCATCATAGATATTGATTTCATCTGTACATATAAAAATTAAATGTAAATGGGTATAAATATTCATTAAATAATAAAATTAAAAAATAGAGTTTGAATGAAATTGAAATTAATAAATATGTATAACTTCAATAATACACATGATATATATATATATATATATATATATATATATATATATATATATATATATATATATATATATATATATATATATATATATATATATATATATATATATATCTATATATATATATATATATATATATATATACTTGATGGTGATTTAACTTCTTCATTTGAATCTCTTTCAACATCTTCAACAACATCATCAATTATTGGTTCATTATCTTTTTCACTTTGTGTTTCAACATTTTCAATCACATCATCAATGTTATGAGGAATATCTCTTTTTGTTTACATTGCAAAATATTTTTCAAATTAGTTCATCAAATAAAAATTAAATTTCACAATACACTAGTTAAATTTTAAATATGATTCATAATATTTACATTTACATATGTGCTTCAACTTCAAGTTGAGATTGATTTTCCCTTTCAATATTTACACGTTATTCCTTCTTTCTTTTGTAATAGCTTCTCCCGTAATCTCTATGAGTCTCAATGTCTCTTGTTCGATCATATTTTCTCTTGCAATTTCTTTGATTTCCCATGATAATTCAAGCTACGTAGATTTTTAAAATCCAATCCAAAAAATTCAATTTCAAAAAATCCTACAAAAAAAATTCACTTTCAAAATTTAGAACAAAAAACTCACTTTAAAAACTCAGCACAAAAGAGTTACTTTAAAAAATCTCACTTTAAAAATTCAGCCAAACAAATTTACTTCAAAAAAACTCACTTTAAAAATTCAGCGTAAAAGTATCACTTTAAAAATCAAGCCCAAAAAACTTACATTAAAAATTAAGCTAAAAAATCTCAATTTAAAAATTCAACCCAAAAAACTTACTTTAAAAATTAAGCTAAAAAATCTCACTTAAAAAATTCAACCTAAAAGACTTACTTTAAAAATTAAGCTAAAAAATCTCACTTAAAAAATTCAGCCCAAAGGACTTACTTTAAAAATTAAGCTAAAAAATCTCACTTAAAAATTTTAGCCCAAAAGACTTACTTTAAAAATTAAGCCCAAAAAATTTCCTCCAAAAAGTTGAGCCCAAAAAGCTTACTTTCAAAATTAACTCCAAAAAATTCGGCCTAAAAGATGTACCTTAAAAGTTCACTCCAAATGAGGAAATTGTGTGAAAATGAAGTTTCATCTCCATTTATTTATATCGTTTCGGGTGAAATGTTTTTTTATAAGATCACACCGTTTCAATTTTGTGGCCAACGGAAAATATCAACATATTTTTGGCTGAACTTTTAAAAATAATTTCACCGAACTTCTAATGTAATTCAGCTGAATTTTTTTCCATTTATTTAAACGAGCATCAACGACAAACACAAGTTCGGTCGAATGTAATTTTAATTCACCCAAACTGTTTTAACCTTCAAATCTACAAAAACTCGGCTCTTGTCACCTTTTTTCAATTTGGAAATGCTTAAAATCCATCAAATTTAGTGAATTTACTGTTGGAACAAAAGCCATAGTTTGCAGAATTGAATTTACTTTCAGTAGATATAAACTTTATGGAATTTCATAAAAATTTGCTAATTTAATTAATTTTCTAAAAAATAGTCTGGAAATTTTTTTTGAAGGTCATTATGATTCAGTGAAATAAAAAATTTGTATATTCCAAAATACACTATAAAAAATATGAAAAATTTATGGTTCATTACATTGGTTCATCTTTTGTAATGGGTAGTTTTTAGATTTTAACTTTATAACTAATATGTTGAGAAATTTGACGCTCAACTAAACATCATTAAAATCTGAAGTTTTTTCATATTGGTTCAATTAAAAAAATTCTCGTAATTATCATGGGCGTCAATTGGTGTTGTATATATAATGATATGGAAGTAGAGTTTGTCTAGGTTACTGGAAGACATTTGTTTTCAAAAATGCCAAGTTAACAAAGAATACACTAGTGCTAAAAAACATGACGTGTTATGAATCCCTTGATTTTTAAAGAACACATAATCAAACAATTTCTAAGTTGACATATCAAATGTGGATAAAAAAATTCCAAAAAATAAGTAATAGAAAGCGAATAAAACTTCTCACAAGTTTCTTTTTTATTGTAAAATGAAATTATAAACAGAAAAAAATTCTTTGGCTTGCCGAAAGTTGAAGAACTTCTAAAAATGATATTTTTTTCTCAGAAAAGGAAAGAAGTGTAACCCAACTTCACATTTTCACCCTAAGGACTGCAAGCTCTAGGGCACTATGGTGTTTCTCAATCCACTTCCTAGATAATTTTTTGAACTTGATAGGAAGGGATTCGTCGAAGGTAGGAAATAAGGAGTCCCACACCAATTGACACGAAACTGTAAAAAAGTGATTGATTTTGTAGTGATCTAAAACAACAAGGTGAATTGACTTAGGTCAAATGGACACATGATCTAGTGGTTGATAAGTTCAACAGATATTAGAAAATCCCTTGAACAATAGAAGGCACGACACCAAAGAGACCACACAACTTAGACTCAAGAACACCAAAGGCTGTTAGGATACAAGGATGCAGGGACATTAGGGTATCAAAAATAAACTCATAACATGGTAGGGCTTAAAGAGAAGCTGACAAGAGAGGAATATGATGGATAAGTTCTAGATTTAAGGGATGGACAGTATACTGCTACCATAAAACTTAAGACCAATATAGATAGTAATGGCTGCTCTTTATTTCATTTTCTTCCCATTCTGTTTAGGTTTAACGAGTCCAGAAAGGGTAAACTTGATGGTCTTTTCCTGTTTAGAGAGTCTAAAAAGAGCATAAAGAATACTCCAAGGGGGTACCTTTGTCATGGTGGATGACTGCGTGCGACAAAGGGTTAGTAGTATACCCATCATAGTTCATTTTCCGTAAGTAGTCCATTGAGTCTGGATAAAGTGAGAAACCTATTCTTAATAGACGTCTTCTTAATTTTGTTACAAGTACAAGGGGACATAGTAAACTTGATAATCCTCGTAAATTATCTTTAACCGAGTCAAATGAAGAAAACTCTTAGTATCTTTTTCAGTTTAAAGACCGACAAAAGGAGAGAAAAATAATTGCTTGAAACTATTTTGTAGATGTTTTACGATCCTGAAATAGGTAACTCAGGGTTTTTTCATTTAAAGAGTGAGAAGAGTCCCTAAAAATAATATGCTCATATATTCTTCGTAGGAGTTTAACTGGCCTAAATAATTAAACTCGAGGTTTTTCGAATTAACGAGAAAGAAAAATACCATAAGAAGAATGCTCAGGCTTCCTGCTTTCCTTCAAACTTAGGAATGTCTACAAAAATTTTGTGCGAGGTTGGAGGCCATAACAAGTTATGGTTCATGGGATCATTTGTCTACTTGTATATATGCAGGATATCTAATGTAGCCAAGAAAGGCATTTGAGTAGGTACATATGAATCAGACCAAGGAAGAGAAGGATGACTAGAGGGATCAGGAGGTCCTCCCATCAACTAGTTTCCAATAGGGTACACAGATTTTCATGGATAGTAGTTTCCATGAGGTAGTGTTCGGGTCATGTAGAGTGATGGGCCATGAGGCATTCCCCCAGCCTAAGGAAGGCTACTATCTAATGGGTTGCCCCCAAGATAGACGTTGTCCCCAACACATGAATATGGTTGAGTTGGGAGGCCCCAAGGAGATGCAGAGGGGTTCAAGGAATGCAACATCACTGGCCACATAAGACGAGTCCAGTATGGGACCACCACCAATAGGAAAATAATCAATCAGAGATGGACCCTGTTGATCCATAGATCACATGGGTGCAGAAATTCCCTTAGTGGGTTGATAAGTACCAGAAACATTTCCCCCACTCCATAGTTGTGGGGGAGTTGAACCAAGCAATGATTTCCAACCAAAGGGGTTATTCAAGGCCATCAAATATGGAACACCAGGAGTCAACATGAAAGGATTAGGGGTAGTGGAGGAAAAAGAATGTTGAGAACCACCCAAAGTGGGTGTAGCTAAGGTTCCTGGATGAACCATAGGTTGTGCAATAGGATAACCCACAACAGGTGTGAAACTTGAGACAGGTAGGTTGAAAGATGATGGAGAAATGGTGTCCACAAAATACCATGACACACCTACATTCATTTTGATGTTCAAAGGGGAACTAAAAAAGACACTAAAGGTAAGGGTGTTATCTGAATCAAGATAGGCCTACAAGGATCTGTAAGTGGAGGATTACAAGGAGGTACTAGACCTTAAATAGAAGGGCCCTCAGACAGAATAGACTCTGGGTTAGTATGGATGTGATTCAAGGTTTGAAACTAGAGGTTGGCTCCCTTGAGCAGTGGGGGAATTTAATTCACTCAGAAATTCCTCCACAGAAAGTGGACGAAGGCCTTATAGGTATCAAGACAGACAACGAGAAACTAGGGTAGCCATGATGAATATATTTTACAAAATTTTATTATTGATGTATTATATATGTCTCAGTAGGAAAGAGAAAACACCTAAAAATAAAAAATATCTAAAGGAAATCAATAGAAACTAGGGAACATAAATCTGTCTGATAGCCACAACTAACTGGTGATGAAACCCAGTATCGAAGGGCTATAAGAGAGAGCTGACAAAATTTACAATTACGATTACTCCTAAGCTTTGCTCAAACCTGGGTAAGAAGGGGCCAAGCACTCTCATGAAGATGAGTACCCTCCCAACAAACCAAATACGAAGTAGGTTTGTCTATTTAGGTACCAAGGAAGCCCACCCCAGTCACCTTGTGTTTGTCCCTAAAAGTATGGCCACTAAGGTCACCTCAAATCACAGACGCCACAAGAGGGGTCACAGTCATAGACAATACGTTGTGTGGGCAGGACACCCAATTCCCAGACTAAGCTTCGATATCGCAAAGGGATCCCTAGTACACAAAATACCCACTGAAATGAAATCAAAGGTAACCTACCTTATCTTACACTCCAATGTTGTCTCATGCTTAACTCTCTTGTTAGAGGAGCAGTCCCAAATGATGTGAGTGCAACAAGATTTTCTCTCTTTAATGACATTAGTTTAAGTTTTGCAGTCTTGGGAAGTTTACTCACACAACTTATCCCAAGACTCTACCCTAGACTAATATGCATGTATCCTGAAAAAGAGTTGTTGAATACTTTTATTACGATATTGATTTTAAATGTACTTTATTAATGTCTTCGGAAGGGGTGTTGACGTAAGAAGTTTTATGAGACTTTGACTCAAACCATGTAGAAAATATTATTTTCAATTTCAGTTCGATGAATAATATTTTCTACAAGGAGAGAGTAGCTATACACCTTTTCCAATGTTAAAAAACAAAATACAAGTTTCAATGCACTTAAAAAAAAATGTAGACAATGATACTGTAAAGTGTATGCAAACTAATGTACAAAACATCAAGCAGATTAAGCACATAATAATTTTTTTCTTCTTTTTACTTTTAGGATGCAGAAAAATGCAAGATAAACTAAATTCTAAAATAAAACATGAATGCAACCATGATAATCATAGTCTAATACATCAAAGACCTTAAGACACAAACCAACAAAACACAGGCAGTGGAAATTACTAGAAAACTGACAAATCAGAGGTTTTAACGACTAATGCAAGCTAGCATATCAATACAGTGAGTTATAGGCATAGGTAACACACTGTGATAAGGGTTAGATAATTTTATAACACTATGTTGCCCACTACAGACAACGTTACACAGGTTTAACTCAAAATAATAGGGTATGGGTCCAAGAAAAGTACTCATATCAGTTTCATTATTAAGAATGAAAACAATGGATAGGAATTCAAACAAAGGTAATATCACAAAGAGGTAATTTAGGAGAGGGAAAAATAAAATGGGAAGAAAAATTCTCCCCAGTGGAGTTGCTAATTCTGTTATAGGATTTTATGCTCAGTTAGATTAACGAAAAACCCTCTCAGGTTCTCTCAGGAACCTAGGGCAGATCGAATAAGGGAAAGGTTGTTCGAAGGTTTGATTCTTTCAGTGATGCAAGAAGTAAGGAAGAGATTGATAAGAGAAGTGGAAGATAAGCCTGTGAGTCCCTACATTCAGACCTATTGGAGTTTTCAGTGTAGCTGGGAAGCTCTCCTAGCTAACTCCAAAGCTTGTTCCTGCATATAAGAAAGAAGAAATAAAATATTCACAACTTAATAATATTATCAATCTAAAACATTAGAAACAACTAAACATAACTAAATGCATTATGACAAACCAAACTTCCAAGCATTCATTAGTTAGATACAAGAAGTAAACAATGAAAAAAAATATATGGAAGAAAGAACAACCAATCTATATTAATCAAGTAGATGAAGGAAAGTTACAACCATCAGATGTACTTGCAACAACACCTCCTCCAACTCCTACCTCCAAAACTCTCCCTCTTAAGTGAGATCTCAACAACGTAACAATACAAGAATTCACATCCCTTTCTCAATGGCTAAGCCTCCAATATATGGGCAAGTGAAGGCTAGGAAGATTTCCAAATTCCTCCTTAGTTTAATTTGTGCAAAATATTTAGGGTGAATAATGTTTCCTCATTTAAAAATGCTTTTATCTGCTTTTTAGATGCTTTTATGCTTAGGAAAAAGCTTCCCCATGCTTTATGGCTCTTTATCGCTTTTGTGTGTTTTTCTTGTTTAGGGAAAAGCTAAAGATGAGGATAAAGAGATCACATTCCACCATATGAGTTTCTGAAAGTGAACAAGAGTGTCAAAGTTTACTTAACTTGATTTTTTTGGCTCATGACTCAGTGAGAATTTTAGTAACACAAGCTAGATGAAGGGGACAAATTGCTATAGACTATGATATCGTGGTCCTCATGGCACATAACTTGTATTATAGTCTTATATAGACTAGGAGAGGGGTATTTCAACCAACAACATAGTATTCTCCTATGAACTGATGATGTCGTATTTTCAGGTATAACAGTAACGACGCTGAATGCCACTTCGTTGGTTGTGTGATGCCCCTTCAGCGCCAGCTAGGAGGATGGTTTTTTTTTCTAATATATATATATATATATATATATAGAGATACACTTTGATGTTATATTAATGTTTTTTTTCAAATTTTAATGTTTAAATTCTTTTAATGGTTTTTTTTTAATTTTTTAATTTTAATGATTTTTCCGAATTATTTTTAATTATTATTATAATATTTTTATAATATTTCTAATGTTTTTTTTTCAATGTTTTTTTAATTTTAATTTTTTTAGTTTTATTGTATATTTAACTTTTAATTTTATATTGTTATGTTTTTTAATTTTTAATTTTTATGTTTGTCTTTATTTTTATTTTTATTTATTTTATTATATGTTTTATTTTTTTAATATTATTTTTTTTTAATTAAAATTTTATGTGAATCATTTAAAAAAATAAAAATAATAAACTTGAAATGTCATAATCTTTGGATATAAAATTCGTAAAAAATTCATCAAATTTGCTATTTTTTTATTCAAGTGTTTTCACAAAAAATAAATAATAATAATTACTTAACATGTTATTTTAGCAAAAAGGTCTTGAAATACATATTTTTTGAATTATATCTATCTGCAAAATGTCTATTTTTTGTCGAGTGTTTAAAATGATTATTTTTTAGTGATAATTATTTTTTGTATTGAAATATTAATTATGATATATAAATATATAAAAAATCCTAACTTCAAAATATTAATTATGTTATTATTTTAAAGCTTTGCAAAAAAAAAATTCATGATAAAAAAATTGTAAAGAAAAACAAAAAACACAAGTTTGGAAAACCCTTAAAAAATGAGCATCATAGGATGAAAAACAAGAAGAGGAATAAGACAACTTGAAAATTTGTTAAATAATCATCATTTAAAAAAATTGTGCATACTTAGGACATAAGAAAATTTAAAGTGTCAAAAATATGTCTAAAAAGATGATTGATATTGCACCAATGCTTTTCAAAATTCGCATGAAAATCACCAACATTTAAAAAAAATTA
The DNA here is from genome assembly GCA_031772625.1 of Pinus tabuliformis. Classification (NCBI taxonomy): domain Eukaryota; kingdom Viridiplantae; phylum Streptophyta; class Pinopsida; order Pinales; family Pinaceae; genus Pinus; species Pinus tabuliformis. The sequence goes on from CM062815.1 coordinate 606,718,629, forward strand.
TCCATACTTAATATATCAAAAAATTTAAAGTGTAAAAAATGAGCCCAAAATAAAAGGGGTTGTTGTTGCATCAACACTTTTCAAAATTGTTATGAAAATCACTGTCATTTTAAAAAAATGTGCATACTTAATACATAAGAAAATTTGAAGTGTGAAAATATGCTCCAAATAAATGTATTCTAAATCAATTTTTTTTTTTTAAATCGAATGATTCTTTGCTACCTCTAAAAAAGTGAGAACTCTGTCAAGTTCCCGTTTGAGTTCTCACTTTTTTAGAGGTAGCAAAAAATCATTCGATTTTGAAAAGTTATCGTTTGATTGGTAATTGTGTTAATCTAGATTGACATTATATAAGCAACTTATATTGTCTATTAACCAATCCCCAATGTAGATAAGAGGTTGATGCCTTTCATTTTAGCACTTTATGCACTTTAAGATTTATCTTTATGCATAAAGTAATGGTAGACCGAGTGGTTGAGTTTGGATATTAACTACCTCACCAGTTGTGTTCAATTCCCCAAAATGACATGTTTAGCCTATATTAATTAGACTCAAGGAGTAGGTGGCCCTAGGGAGTTTTCACTCCATCCTTGGTCAATGTGGGACATCTCAACTCTTGCTTAGTCATTGGGACATTAGTGTTAAAAAAAAGGATTTCTCTTTATGCACTTTACTTGGGATGTTATGTTTGTTGATTATATTTAAGAATTAAGTGATGTCCCATAAGAAATGTACACAAGTGATGCTCTTCAAAGTGAGACACATAGTCAACATGCCATATGATACCTACCATAAGTGACATAGCTCATGATACACTATTAGATGTAACAAAAGATAGAGTCCAATGAGAAATAATAGAAAAATGGATGTGCAAGAAGGCCTATAAAATTGAAGCCATCTCAAGCATATCTTTCCAAGAATCATTAGGGTGGTGTTGAAAACCACCATTGTTCTTATTAGTTAGCCTTCATGTGCCTATGATTCATTAGTTAACTAGTGAACAAAAAAATAAATTAATTAACATTAAATAGGAGTCATGTGTACATTAATTAAAAAATAAGCATACTACATACCATATACCTCACTACTTATCTATGGTCATTCATGTAGACCATCAGGATCACTTATAATAATAATGGTCTCCATTAACTTATCATGTTTATATTAGGTACAAAGTATCATATCATTGATGAGTTCTTGCTTGGCATTGTTTGTAATTGGAGGTTAGTACCAATAACTAAGTTTGTAAAATGGTACAAAAATTTACTCAATATTTAATCTTCAAATACAAACCCCTTTCTCTTATGTTTTCTTTCACTTTGTGTTAGATATTCCCTTTCATAACCATTAACTATATTATAAAATCAATGCCTTGAGAGTCCATAAATGCAACATTGAGGGTTTTCCTTCCCTATACGCAATATGCCAACCAATAGCCATTTCCCATTCATTACCATTTGTAGAAACCACTGCATATATATGCCCTACAAAAAATGGAGTGTCAATATGCCAATCCACTAAATAAACAAAGCAGATTACAATCATGCTAGTTAATAAAAATTAATAAAATATTCATCGAACTTGGTTGTGCAAGATCTGAGATGTGATGATAATCTACTGAAATATTTTATTTTTCCTCCTCTAAATGTGATACTTCTATAGTTATGCATTGACTAATGGAGAGAAATACATTATCCCAACCATCAACCCAATCTATGGAATCACAATTTTCCCATTCACTACTACCACATATGACATGGAAGAAAGAGAATTTTCACATCCATATTTCAAGAATAGAACTTTCTGATGATAAAATTGATGAAATCAATGAGTTCCATGGATTGTTTTGCATTCATATAGATGAGAGTGACATACATCGAACATCTGACAAAAAAGTCTATGTACTTGTGATTTCTTGGTTGATTGGTATTCTCATGTTCTTAATCCCTCCCCTATAACTAAAGAATAACAATTAGTGAAACATTTTGCATCATGAATGACAAAATTAGTAGTGAACTATTAGGTAATTTCCACAAATGCCCCAGAATAAACTTTTGGGGTCTGGGATAGCTCCCTAGGAAAAAACATTCTGGGTGGTTTTCTGCATGGTTTTTTCTCATGGTTTTGGGCATGATGGTTTTTCCTGCGGTATTTTGTAGATCTGATCAAGGGAACTACAATTATGTTCTAATATAGGGTTAGTGAATTGGGGTTTATGAATGCTTTAGAATATATATATATATATATATATATTATAACATTGAAAGGAATTTAATGAAAAATTAATATGTTAGTCCCCGTTTTCGGATCCAGGGGAAAATCTCTATGTATATTTGTTTTATGTTCTCACCATTATATATATATTTTTTTGAAGAATTCATTTGCAGGTAATTTATGTATAGGATTAAAACTGACATTTGGTATTAGAGTAGTTTTGGCTTCAAGGGGACACCTTTACTGCTGAGGTTTTTGCTCGAGCCAGTGGTAAACCTTGTTCAGTGGGAGATCTGTAGGATTGGTTTTGATCTAGGTGGATATCAGTTTCCACTTGACTATTCCACCTGGAAATTGAGTCAATTTCATCAGTTTCCTTGATTATAGCACAATTTACTATTTTTACAAGTTTTCTCGGGGCTTGAACTTTTGGACTTGTTTTGACCCCCTAAATGGTGCTTTCTTTTAGGTCTGCAATAGGCATATAGCCATAAGCAAGGTCAAGCTTCAACAATTCTTGTATTAATTGAAGAGATATTTCTAACGAGGTATCATACGTGCCAAACATATATCATATGACCAAGTTACGACCTCGGGAATTTTGTTGCCTAACTAACTGCAACGAGGCCCACAAACTCTTAGCGTTCCATCTCCTAAGGTTAGGTTTTTGGTTGTTTATGGTTTCCCTTTATTATTCAATAATAAAAATTCCCTTAAGTCTCATTGTAACACACTTTAGAGGCATGTATCCACCACATATCTTCTCAGAGATAAGCTACCATCGCTCGAGCTAGATTATTTCCATTCTGTATGTAAGCATATTTCAATTCTTTGATATTAATGAAATGAATTTTTATTTCTATTGTATCTCTTTGTTTATGTTTATATATGTATTCTGTTGTGTCCCTGCACAAGTCTAGATTAGTGGTATCTAAGTGGCCTTCTCTTTCTCTATTTTTCTTTGCATGTCCCCAACAAGGTCAAGGTATAAGGAGTTAGGGCTCGAAATGGTTGAACCTTTGGAAGACGAGTGTCGCAAACCCCGACAACCTCCCATGGAGGAAGAAAATAAATATGAGAGAGCATGATATCCTTTCAAAATATTTCTCAAAGAAGCCCTCGCGCGATAAAAGAACGTGATGATGGACAACTTCAACTAGGTCCTTTGACGACTACCCACAAGTGATGCCACTCCCTTTAAGGTACAATTCAACTTTAACATCCCCATATTTGAAGGCTAGATAGATGTAGATGTCGTAGATAAATGGGTAAATCTGTTGGAAGGATATTTTTTGGTTCATGATTTTTCTAATTGGGAAAATATTACCTTTTCACTCCTTAAAGTCACCCCCCACATCAAGGATTGGTGGGAAACCTACTGTGTTTAGAAGGACAAGAAGGAAACCTCATTATTTTTAGTTGTGTTTTCACTCACTACATTGTGGGTTTCAAGTGGTCAAAGTTGCCTAAGAGCAGTGAAGTTTGGAGCCACTCTCCCAGGCCATAGAAGATCTCAGAGCTAAATCAGACCATTCTCATTTAGTAGTGCTTGGAAAGGGATTTCCAACAGTATATGGAAGTCCAAAAATGGACTCCTGAAGCAGAAGATAAATCATTTTGAAGTTCTACCTTGGAAAATCCCAGCAAACTAAGAAAATGGCTAAGTATGGAGGGTAAATCGCAATCGGAGGTTGGGGGCCCCAGGCACAGTGAATCGCGCATCCCACATTATCGACACATCACAGATCTAGGGGATTAAACTTTAAAAGAACTTGCGGGGGGTGATTTTGTGATATAGGGTGAAATCGCTAGGGGAGGTCCAAAGAGGTTAACAAAGGAAATGCTTAACAAAACAAGCACAGGCCACCTCCTTCTCTCTCCTCCACATGGCACAATCCTGCATCCCAAATCATGGTGACCCCGCTGTCCCATAGCTTGAAATATGGGTAGATTGATGGGTTCTAAACTTAGAAGACCTTGCGAGGGCCAATCTTGCGGTATTATGTGAAATCACTGGGAAAGGGATGAAAAGGTTAACAAGGAAAAAGCAAGGAAAAAAAGGACTGAGCCACCACTTTCTCTCTCCGCCACTTGCCATTGGTGATCGGATATCAACAGATTCTAGGGGCTCACACTTAAGTATTATTAATGGTTCTTGGCACCGAAGGTTGATATCGCAATCTTGCATCCCGCTAACCTCGCAGTCCCGTAGACACAACAAACTCCAAAGATCGTGTGGGGGGTCGATTTGTGATATATTGTTGCATCGTCGAGGAAGAGCTGAAAATAATCAACAAAGGAAATGAGGAATGAAATAGGAGTGGTTTCCCCTTTCTCTCTCCTCCACATGGCGATATCCTACACCCCACAATTCCGCATTATCGGTGATCGCAGGAACAGGGAGGTTGCTCCCCTAATAACCTTGAAGGATTGCGATATTGCGATTTAGTGCAAAATTGCCTGGGAGGACTGAAATTTGAATTACAAATAAAAAGGATGACGAAACACGGGTTGGACCTCCCTTTTCTCTCTCTGCCACATGGCATCGGCGTTCGACGATCGACGGAGGTTGCTGTTCCAAATGGTTGAAAATTATCGATATTATGATATAGAGAAAAATTGTCGGGGAGGGTCGAAAACCAAATACAAATGAAAAGCATGACAAAAAAGGGTTAGGCAGGCCATTTTATCTCTCTTCTTGGATGGCCACATGGCAGCATGTTATTGGTTCTTAGAGATGACATGGCAGATGATGTCATTAGTGATGTGGCAGTACAAATGCTGGTGCAGCAAGCGGACATGTGTCACTCGATTTTGGCATTTTTAGGTGTCTTATGGGGCCATTTCGAGGTGACATGTGTCACCACTCATAGGGTGACATGTTGAAAAGATGACATCATCCTACATATCGGTGATTGCAACTACCTAGCAAAAAAAATTAACGGAAAATGTATTTACCGTCGGATGCGGGATTGCGATTCTCATGTCCCATAGGCTATATGTCATTAAGATTTTGTGTCTGGGATATCTCCCGATGCAGGGTAAGTGTTATAGAAATTTTTGGGCACTACAACCCCAATCACAAATGTCCATAAACCAAGGGTTCCTAAGTCCATAAAAGTGTTGTTCCAACCCCTAAATGAACAAGGTCAACTGATTACAGCATCTCCCAGAAGTTCTCCATGAAAAACTACTCAGAACTGGTCAAAACTGGACCATTTCACCTACTCCATGGTCAAAGTGCGTTGCATCCCACTTGCCTACACACAGTAGGTGCGATGCATGTTGAAAAGCCCTTCTATGGGGTGCGATGGGCAAGAGTGGATAAATGGTAGGGTCAATCTGCAAGGTGGAGGAGCATGGAATCTTCGAGAAACTTCTCCTGTGACACTTGCCTCTATGCATTCGCCCAGGGATGGGTAAGAGATCATCAGTCTCTAAGTGGAATCAAGAAATATCAGAGAAAAGACACTAATCAAATCTCAAAAGCTGACTCACCTCCCTTGCAAACATCTATATATGGATCCCTCATCCCAGAGATCCAGAGGCTGGAATTTTGTATCTTGTAAGGAAGTGTTGTTGGTTTCTTGGTGCAACATCATAGTGTTGGGTGATCTAAGCTTTTCATGAGGTGAAGAAGGGCTTTCTTGCTGAGAGGATGATGATGGGTCAGAACAATTGGTTGTAATCCTCTTTGCTCTTTCTTGATTATCAATAAAGCTATTCAAGTTTTACTCCACATTCTTGTATAATTGATGTTATATGAATTTGTGTGGTCAATATATATCTGGTCCTATATTGTTTATGATAATAGATCTATGTTCTTGGATAGTGTTATGCTGCTTTCATTCTAGAGGTGCTCTTTGAAGTTGGGTAGATGAGGAAGCGAGTGGCGAAAACCTATCAGAAGAGAGAGGAATCGAGCAAGGAACTAAGCACAAGACAGAGGTTGGTCTCCTTATTCCCCTCTTATCTATTTCTCATAAAGGAAAACGAAAGTAGTTTTTAGTTTGTTTGTTTCTAAGATAGCTACCAACCTTAGTGGGACTAGCAGCTTTGCATAGACACTAGTTTTCCCGATAACAAAATGGCGACTCCGCTGGGGATCGAATCCAGAATCTCTGGTTTTCCCGATAACAAAATGGCGACTCCACTGGGGAACGAATAGATTGTTTGTTTATCTACATTTGTTTACTTTATAAACTTACAGATGGAGCCTAAAGTCAAGTCAGCTAGCCTTTGAACTGCATTTGCTATGCAAGTGCAAAGTAGATCAATGCTGCTTAAGTCTATCTCCGGGTTTTGTTTATGAATTAAATAATTATTTACAAGCTCTCTAATTGCCCTTGTGGTGGCTCTAGTAACCTCATAAGATCTACCCCTGTGATTGATTTACTGATTACCACTTGCCCAGCCTAAATCCCTGAACTGAGCTGCAAAGTGTGACCTGGAACCCAGCTAAAGTCTCATCCCTGGTCCATCGCACTGTGTCTTCTTTGAAACTTGAATGCATCACACTTCCCGAATGTAGTAGGTGTGTTGCATTTCAGTTTCCCTGTGCTACAGGTGCGCTAATTAGACCTCTTCTACTCTTAGATTCTGGCTTCTGTGTTCATACTTTTCATCTCTATTCAGGAGTTTTGCTCCCTGTAGTCAGTACACCTTTGTTGAAACCCCCTTCCTTGCCGTTATTCCGCCTCCATTGTGCAAATAATTGTAAATGTTTTTATGTATTTTGAGTCATTTTCAGTTCTCTTTTACAAAGAAGTAGCGTAATTTTACTGTCGTTTCTTGATTTGAAAGTGTCGCAAGTGTCGTTTTCAGTCATAAAAGAGAATTCGATTGTTCTTGATAGTCGATTACACTGTTACTCTGGTATTTGATTTGAATTAGTAGTTTTTCAAGTGTCGAAAGCAAGTTTTCAATTCCGAATAGCAAAGTGTCGTCATTGTCTTCATTTTTGTTTTGAAAAGAAGCTTGTTAGTAATTGTTGCTTTGAAAAATAATTCAGGTTTGCGCTTAGCTTTCTTTTTATCATTCACACATTAAGAAGGCTGAAAACAAATACATGCATGCGCATTTGCATTTAGACTGTTTTTTGGTTTGATTTAGGACAAGTGCATATAGCGTGTGCTCTCTGCTCTATGTTGAAAGAAAATCATCTCTCTTTCCTTAGTAGCTAGGATTTTCATTGCAAAAAGAAGATTAAACGACTGTTTATCATCTTAGATTGCATTTTAGGAATTGTACATCTACATCACGCGGTGAACCTGAAAGACAAATTTCTTAAGCAAGATCAACTATAAAATAAATTTAATGAATCTAAAAACGCTTTGTAACCTAACGCACAACATCTAGAAGTCTAGGCTAGAGACGTATTCCAGCATCGTAAAGCCTAGTAACTGTTGTTTTCACTGCTGGTTGGATGATTCCTCCAATTTGAGGCGATAAGTGCCAGTACGGACTTTTGCTCCCACGTACCTTCGAGTATATCTTGGGAGACCACAATAGGCTATATCCTTTATCCATAGGAAGTTGTGTCTACCGCCCTATTGATCGCAATGCACTGAACACAGCATTCAGCAAGATTGACTGTCGTACCATAAAAAGTATTCTGCAGTTTTGCGATTGGTTTGGTAATCCCTCTGTCTAGATTTCCATAGCAGTCCCTTTCGTTCCTTTTCAAACTCCTTAACGGAAAAGGTCCATCTAAGCACTTGTCACTTTAGGCTCATTAAATATCGAAGGTGACTAGAGTCATCTTTTTTTTTTTCTGGACTCTTAAAAATTGAAAAAGCAAGTTGTGTCAAAGCGTCTAAAATTCATCTAATTCGAAAACATACTTCCCCTTGATTTTTAGTTGATCGAGTAATCTGCAATCGTGGAAGAAAGTCAATTGAAACCCCGTCGTTCACTGAGGCTTACGAGTCAACCATCCTTGTCTCCAGAGTCGAAACTGTTACGAACAAAGCGAACTCATTTAACCGGTTCCAAATCCCCTGGTAAAGTTAGAACAAGTGTTCCAACAACATCAGAGACTCCGGTTACTCCAAACATTTTTGGTATCCCTGTCTTTACAGAAGAAGTTCAGCAGCCACCAAAGGACAGTAAAACTGATCCTAGTGTGAAGGTAAACACTTGTATTACTGAACTAGCTCCATCTACAGCTGATTCGGAAGGTGTTATTCCCCAAGCATCTGTCGCTGTAGATTCTATACCTTCTTCGACACCAAAAATATTTTACGGACCAGAAGGTCTACCTCTTCCACCTAGTCTGATTGCTATAGAAGAGATTGTGGAAGATCCTCCATCTAGTACTCCATCACGATTTGGAGTCGGGATCACTCTATATCCTTCTTCATCAGAAATTAGTCTACCGTCACCAGAAGCTCCTGTAGAATCACTAGGCAATATTTTCGATAGACTAGAAATGTCTGAACAACCGTCGACATCTAGGACTATGTCATTCGACACAACGACAGCAGAACTTCCTACTGTCACTCCAACGATGTTCGCCGGCATACCATCTATCCCAACTAGCTCTCAATCACTAGACGGGGCCCACTCAGGGGTTATTTTGATAGTATGGTCCGTTCCTGTTTGTTCATCCGGAATAGTATCTGGGAACTCTTATGTTGAGTCTCAGCAAATTGATCCTTTAGGGTGTCAATTTGGGCAGTCCGGTCCTCAAGGGCAAACAATTCCTTTAAGTACCGAATTACCGCTGTATGGAGGGCAGTATACCCTTTCATTGTCTCCTCCGGGAGGACAACCATACGAGAGTTCACAAGAAAATTCAGGTTATGCTGGAATTACATCTAGCGGTTGGGTGCCAATACTGCCTCAACAACCAAGAGTTGTATATTCGATGCAACAATGTTTACCTATGTCAAATATACCAACCACGCCGGCTATTGTGACGGTGTCGCAAGTACAAGCATTGCCTATTGTATGCCAACCTCAAGTTTCTCAGGTTGTAATGCAACAGCCTCTTGTCCCTGCGCCTCAACCACAATCGCCAAATAGTGGAATGACACAGGCCCAAACGGGTACAATTACCCCTCATCTTGGTCAAACGGTCAGTATTGGACAACAGCACATGGCTTCACAACCATGGTTGGTGCAATACCAACAACCGCAATTCCAACAAGTATACCAAGGATCTGAGCAACAAATATTTGCAAATAGTGGGCAACCGTGTATTCAAAACGGTCAAAATCAACCATTCTACAATGGTTATGCCCATCAACCTTACCAAAGTTACCAGCATCAAATGCATTATGCTGGTATGCAGAGACCAACTGCTCAGGCAATCCCATCTTATCCTGGGTATGCTTCGCCAAACCTGAATCAACAGTTACCCTTCGTGGCAACTTTGGAGTTACTGGATCTAAATAGGTTAACGAACAATCCAATTGCTTACGCCCCTTGGTGGCCAACGATTCATGTAAACTTCCGTCAGATATTCCTAAATTTAATGGAAATTTGGGTGAAGACCCGTCGAATCATGTGATGACATTTCATCTGTGGTGTTCATCAAACACCCTAAACGATGATTCGATTAGGCTTCACCTTTTTTAGAGGATGTTAACTAGTCCGGCAGCAAAATGGTAAATCGAGTTACCCAGAGCTTCATTTGACAACTTCAGTACCCTGGCCACAACCTTTTTAACCCATTTTCAGTTACCAATAAGGTACGAAATGGGAACAAAACTTCTTACCAATTTCAAACAAACAACAGCCACTCACATATCCAATCATATTCATGAGTGGCGACGTCGTCGTAGAATGGTAAAAATGTATGTTCCTGATCAGCTTTTAGCTTAATGGTTTATTAAGTCATTATTACCTTCCATTACAGAAGATGTGGAAAAAGGGGGAGTCATCACTGAAGAGCAAGTAATTTCTTGTGCACAATATTTAGACTTGATTTATACTCAGTCTGGCACGCTCTACGATAAAATCCCTGACGCTCCCAGGCTAGAATTTTTTGTCCCTCCTCCTCCTAAATCGAACAATGACTCTCATGCCGGCGATGGCGTGATTGGTACGACAGACACGAAATCGACAAAGGCTACATTTAAAAAGGCCCGTAAGATTTCCAGTCAAAATGCAAAAGAAGAACTTCTCGCCTCAGAAGTAAATGTTGTCTCGACTGATAAATGCAAAGAAACCAATAAACCAGGAGGCAAGAAGAAAAACAAAGGGAAGAAGAAGAAATAGGAGGAATCATCACCTGAAAATTCTTCTACAAACCCTCCTAGAGATAGGAAACCAAAAAATCCATGCTTAATATGTGATGAGGATCATTGGACAAAAAATTTTCCACATAAAGCTGAGCTTAAAAGATTCTTCAAGAATTCAAACACCTCGGTAGTATTGACTAATCCGTTTCCAAATCTAGGAACAAATCTGGTTGCTAGTGAAAATGCTTCCCCGTCCCAAGTACTGATGTTGTCGGTTTCGAAACAACAAAATGATGCTTTGATATCGAAAAGGAATAAAGATTACAGGAATCCACAGCTGTCGAACAACAAGGATAAAGATCAACCTAGTAGTTCGACAACAACTTCAACAGAAGTTGCGCCGCCCATCATTCCAGAGCTAACAATAAAACTGCCAAAGGGAGTAGTACACAAGTCAACATTTAATCCTCGTGCCAAAGCAGCACAACATTATAATATAGTGGAAGATCTGGCCCAATCGCCATCCGCTATGTCGACACTTGAGGTACTGCAAAATTTCCCATCCCAAAAGTAGGCTTTATTATCAGCTATAGGTGGGATAAACCCAAAGGATTCTAATCTTGTGTCCTTTAATCACAAAGGATATGATCCTCAGTTACCAGCTCAACTAGCTTTCCTCATTCAAGTGAAAGCCCTCAACAAAACTGTTCATCGAACAATTATTGATGAGGGGGCATCTACATGTATTATGTCGATGAGTTGCTGGAAAACATTAGGATCTCCAACCTTGTCGCGATCTTCGACAACATTAAAAGCATTTGACGGATGAACGTATACCCCATATGGTATTCTATGTAACTTGCAAGTTGAACTAGGAGGGAAAACAGTAGAAAGAGATGTTGAAGTAATCGACGGAAACCTCGATTACAACATCCTACTGGGAAGACCATGGATATATGCTATGGCTGCGGTTGTGTCGACCTACTTTAGGAAGATTGAATTTCCTTTTCAAGGAGGAATTACAATCGTCGACCAACAAACGTTTCTCCCCAATAGTTCCCAAGTTACAGGAAGCATTCCGATGATTCATGGAAGCCCCCATATGCTTCAAAATATCAGAGTAGGCCTACTAAAAGACCCTATATTAATGGGGACTTTTGCTCTCCTGCCTCCAATCAATCTGGCAGAAGTGGCGACAATAGGAACCTGCAATATGATATCTTCGATTCAAAAGATCTCAGAAAACGATATAAACATGGATCATCCACAGGTATTGCCTCCAAGCCCAATAGAAATATTGTAGAAATCAATGTTTTCGGCATGGGAGGCAGACCCGAATCAACGCTCATCAAGCGTTGATTGACGAAGGAATTTTTCAGTCAATGGTAATTGAAGGGGCGCCATGGGAAGATTACCACCATCGTTCCCATCTTCCAGATTGTCAAGAAGATACTCCTGATGACCTTCATCATCCTTCAGTTTTTGATTTCCTATCAAATATTGTAAACACGGTGGATTCCGAGCGAAACTTGTCCAATATTGAAGAGACTATTGCCATAAATATATCAACCAAAATGGATATTGTAGAGAATATTTATGTTCGCAAATGTTGTTCTCCTTCAGTACTGGAAATATATAACACTCTTTTTCGCGAATTCAGAGATGTCTTTGCTTGGTCATATGATGAAATGCCAGGCATCGACTCGAGTATAGTTGAACACGAAACTCCAAGGGAAAGGAAACTTTCTGAGGAGGTTCATTCCAAATTACGCTAAACTTGCTAAAGGTTATACACGTCTATTGAAAAAGGAAGTGCCCTTCATCTGGGATCAGGTCACGCAAGCTTCCTTTGATGCTTTAAAAGAATCCCTAATGAAAGCATCATTAATGTATGCTCTTGATTATCAAAAAGACTTTAACTTGTATCTGGCTGCAGTGGATACAACCATCGCAATGGTTTTAGTTCAAGAAGACAACGAAGTTGAACATCCTATATATTATTTAAGTAGGAACTTAAATGATACAAAAAGAAAATATTCCTATGTTGAAAAGCTAGCACTCGCAGCTGTTCAAGCGATACAGAGATTTCGACACTATGTCCTCTTTCGAAAAACTACCATTCTGTCAGATTGCAACCCCATGACTTATATATTGTTGCGACAGTTGTTGGGGGGCAAATATTCAAAATGGATAGCAATTCTTCAATAGTTTGATCTGGAATTTGTAAAATCCAAGTCAAAGAAATCCCTGGTTTTCGCGGAATTACTATGCGATCTCCCATCGTCGTCCAACGATGAAACATCAGAAGAAACAATCGTGGATGAATCTTTGTTTCTGATATCTTCAACCAATCCGTGGTATGGAGATATAATCATCTATCTCCAAACCCAAAAATAGAGGCCTAATACCTCCCGCTTAGAACAAAAACGTATTCGATACCAATCAAAAGGCTACATGATCGTCGGTGATACGCGTTACCATCGTGGTGTCGATACAGTTCTGAGGAGGTGCCTCACCCATGAGGAAGTCGAAAAAGTCCTGAATGATTGCCACTCAGGCGCATGTGGAGGGCATCAATCTGGTTATGCTACGGTGCAAAAATTTTAATGAGCAGGATACTTCTGGCCAACAATGTTTAAAGATTGGATAACCGCAGTCAGAAGTTGCCATGCCTATTGAATTTTCGATAGAAAAACCAGAACACCACCCGCACCTCTGCGGCCAATAGTTGCTGTTGGGCCATTCGCCAAATGGGGCATTGATCTCATGACATGTAACCCCACCTCGACCGAGGGGCATGGGTATATGATAGTCGCAGTGGACTATTTTACCAAATGGGGCAAGGTGATGCCTACATTAGATAACATTGGTGAAACAGCTACCCTTTTCTTTTTCAATCATGTAGTCACCAGATTCGGCGTTCCACAAGCTATAGTCACAGATCATGGATCACATTTTCGCAATCACATAATGGCTGAATTGGCTGCCAAATTAGGGTTTTCTCACGACAGCTCTACTCCATATTACCCGCAGGCCAACAGACAAGTTGAAGCAATCAACAAGGTCTTGAAGCGCATGCTGCAAAGGATGATTGGAGTCCACAAAAGGAGTTGCCACCTGATCCTGTACTCGGCCTTGTGGGCATACCGAACATCAGTAAGGAATGCAACCAGGTTTACACCCTTCCAACTGGTGTATGGCCTAGAAGCAATCTTACCAGTTCAGTGTGAAATCTTGTCCCTCAAACTCGCAATCGACCTTCTCCCCAGAACTTCAGAAGAGGAGGCTCGTTTCTTGGAACTAATCCAATTGGATGAAACCCATCGTGATGCTGCTTTGGCTAACGAAGCGCATAAGAAATGAGTCAAGGCGCAGTTCGACAAGAATGTCAAACCCCGTGTCTTCTCAGAAGGTGACTTGGTCTTGCTTTACGACCAAGAATCCGATAAATTGGGAGCAGGTAAATTCAAGTCTTTATGGATGGGCCCCTATATTGTTAAAAATGTATTAGCAAAAGGAGCCTACGAGTTAATGGATTATGATGGGATTCCGCTGGTGCAACCCCGTAACAGATTGTACCTTAAGCGTTACTACGCATGATGTAGTGTAGTAACCCATATGCTTTTGTTACATTTTTGTTTTCGCTAAGGGTAGTCGTTTTGGTCAAGTAATCCACTTTTTACATTTGTTGTAGATGTCGAAACTATTGGAAGCATTTGTTTCATATGCCGACGAAACGAGTCGTAGTTCGCGGAACCTATCTTCTGCGGCCTGGGCCATTTTTTATCCAAGCGGCGAGTTAGTAAGTTTCAGCAGGGTATGTATTGGTCGATCAACAAATAACATCGCTGAATATAGCGCGTTGATAGAACTTCTCTCTGATGCCATCGCACATGGCATATGCCGACTTGTCGTCAGGCTAGACTCACAGCTCGTCATACTACAACTCACTGGTATCTACTCCGTCCGAAATCTAGCTATCTATCGCATGTTCCTAAGGGTCAATTTTTTGGAAAGGCAATTTGATTTTATTCAATATCAGCATATTTCCAGAAACTTAAACACATTAACAGACTCATTGGCAAATTATGTGTTAGATAGACATTTGCAACATTTATAAAAAGAAGCATTTCATCAATATTTGCATCAGGATCATGTAACTTAACCAAAATAAAACTTCAAAAATCAAAAATATATATATAACTGTTTATGGTTTACACATAATGTTCTGTAACCAAGACAAAATTGGTCAAATGACCCAAAACTCAAAACGCTAGGGGGCACCCTAGTCTAATGATGCTGGTGATAATAAGTCACCACCTGTGCAATCATGCGTAAAAGCCTAGTCCATCGATTTGGCATGCCAGTAGTATGTCGCTGCAACCTCAGAGGCAGCTCGTCACTCCTCACATCTGGAATACCGAGAGTGAGGCCCTTGACCTGATCCTATAATGTTGAAAGAGTCTCGAAAACATCAAGGTCATGAAGGATAGCCCTTCCCACAACCTCTCCTGCTGGAGCGGCAGCTGGCACTCTCAGGCGTACTACTGGCCGAACTGGTCCAACATCTGCATGAGCACATGAGTTCTGATTAGTCTTGATAGAATAAAGCACAAGGACATTATAAAGAGAAACCATAAACAAAGATATGGTCAAAGAATTTACCAATGGCACCCCACTGCTCGCCAGCTGGCAGTACCAAATTTGGGTCACCTCGGAAATCCATACCAACATATGGATACTCGGAAAAAACCATCTCCCGACGATCGAACCACCCAAAAAATGTGTCAGAAAAAGGAACCTGACACTAACCAGCATGTTTGGACATATGGTCGACCCATCTCCGCATCCATGGCTCAGTCGGTGAAGGTAAACCAAGTGAAATATATTGTGGCTGCATCAGCGGGATCTTTTCCAAGGAAAAAGCGGTCAAAATAGAACCATATCCAAAGTTCTTTAATCTTACGTTTTTCACCTTGGTCAATTGTTCTTTCATCACAAAGAGTACTGCTTCACACCAGTTGAACACCTGTGGTTCAAGGCATTCTAAGGCATACTACATATAAGACCGGTTGGCCACATGAAGAGCCACACTACCAGCCATCCTAGAAAAAGTGAACAGAATGGTCCTCAAGGGCCTATCCGTGACATCTCAGATATTGATCTTGCCGTCCTTACTCAGATGAGATCCCTCTATGCAAGACCTGCGAATGTAATCTCACAGATTCACCCCCACGGGCTGAACCTGATAATGGGATAGGGGCACCCCACCTCGATAAGCCGATCAAAAAATAGATGTCCACGACAGTCAAGGGGATAGATTTGCCCCTAATCTAGAACACCTAGCTGGTAGGATCCCAGGCGTCGAGCAAATACTGCTACAAGTTTATTTGTTGCCTCATGCTAGAGATGCAGAAAAACTTGAACAGGCCACAGTTCCGCAGTGCATTTACTGTAACCGAATCATGTAAAGCAAGCATGTCCTCTTCTTCATGCTCATGTTCTTGCCATGCAACATGCATTTTTCTCCAATGAATCTCTGAAAACAAACAAGAGAAGAGTTAGATCCTGATTTGGTAAAAAACAGGCAAAAAATTTCCACGGAAAACTGTGCACAAATTTCCCTCCTTGCGCCCATCGCACCCCTAGCAGTGTTCTGGGTGCGTTACATTCTAACTGGCTAATGGTCAGGCCAACATGCAATGCACCTTTTGATATAGATAGGGTGCGATGGAGCCAGGGCGCGTTTTTATAACCCCAGAGGCTCAGAAAAACCAGAAAACATGCTCATAATTCAAAAAGGAAAGAATGAAACTGAAGAGCTCAGGTTTAGCTCCTACTTGGTCCAGACGGCACCAAGAATCATCCACAAAATCTCCTGAATCAGCTAGTGAAAATCAAGGGGGAAAGCACCTCCAAAGCTCCAACAAACCAAAGTTCAAATGAAATGGTAAAATGAGAGGTAAAAACCACTTTTAAATTACTTTTCATGTAATTCAAGTAAAATATTAGTGTTTTGACTCATTTTTCAAACATATATTGTTCATTTCTAACTAGTTTGAAGAAGCAATTGAGCATGCAATACAACCTTTCAAGGAACAAAGTTATTAATGGTAAAATCAAGAAATGGCCGTTATATCGAGTAGTTTTAACGCGGAATTCAAGCTCGTTAAAAAATAAACATAAGCAATGAGCAAATGTTCCCCCAGCATTTAAGCTCATTAAAAAATGAACCATTTCCGGTAAATAACCATTGTGAATGTATTATCATCAGCCTTTGAAGCCTTGGTCGTGTTCTCGTCATCACCTCCACTCTGTATTGGTTGATCATTCACCTCCACTTGATTGTTTACCCTTTTTGAGAAACATCTGCGAAGAGTGATCCTGTTAGCCATCCTTATGACACTGCCATGATTGGAAAATTCCAAACCTTACCTGGAATCAGCTGCTACCTGAATCTATCACTCGTTCCTCAAAAAATGAGTCTCCTTTAAGCTATTTTCAACTGACTCATAAAATATGAAAATATTGTCGAGCCATTGGCCTCTCCAGCTCGTTAAAGTGACCGGAAGTGCTATCCCTCCTTTAGATTTTAATCTTTTTGGACCTGAGGGATTATTACACAAAAAGATCGAGCGCTTGTTTTGCTCGGCTTGTTAAAATTACCAAACATTCATCCCTTTTGTATTATTTTATACTTTTTCAGG
Source organism: Pinus tabuliformis (assembly GCA_031772625.1). Classification (NCBI taxonomy): domain Eukaryota; kingdom Viridiplantae; phylum Streptophyta; class Pinopsida; order Pinales; family Pinaceae; genus Pinus; species Pinus tabuliformis. The sequence continues at coordinate 606,735,736 of CM062815.1, forward strand.
CTTGAGGGATTAGATGACGAAAAAGGATTTTTGGAGTTTCCTTTACGTCCCTTTTCAGACTCTCTAAAATTGAAAAGGACCGAGTTATCTTTGTCGTTAAAATCGTTAAAACCGAATAGCGACAAATTTGTCCATTACAGACAAGAACGAGTTTCACTATCGCTAGGCTCGTTAAAACATAGTGATGGGTTTGCCCAAAGGGCAAATTATAGAACAAGAATATGTTATCCTCCTCAAGCTTGACAAAAATAAAAAGGTACTGGTCAGCAATGACTGGGGAAAAATTGGGAAGAAAACTTGAAGAAACTTTGTTGGTAGCAAGTCGCTCTTGAACATGACACTTTCGCTCCGCATCCGAGTCGGGTTGGGTTGTTCCATTCACTGGTCACATCACCATGGTTCCTTCACACCATCCATATTTCAGGTTAATGCTACTGATCCATCATGTCAGTGTCGCCAGTATGTTCAAGAGAAGTCGCTCAAAGAATTCACCTGTGTCTCACCCACTGCAATACATTCACGCTCCATTCTTTCATGACCGCCACCCTGAACCTTATATCACCAAATCATTTTCACCTCCATTAAAATCATTTGCTCTGTTCTGTGTCATTGATGTGGGATTCACTATGGCCCTCCTATGATGGATCGCTTCTTGTCAACATCAGCTCATTATCCAAGAAGTCGATCTATGGACAACCGTTCAGTACATTGAAGCTTGCATGCCCCAATGGCAAGTTTCTCACTTCCGATGACAGGTTTACATCAATGACCTTCGACCGAAAGACTTTGTGTGGTGTTCGACACCAAGTCCCTTATTCACACCACGTGAATTGTACTATAGTACCTTGAGGGTCATCATCATTATCGGTGATTCCTCTCGCGCTTGTTAATAGCTTACATCATTGGCTGGTAATTAGGCGATGTCTTTCCATGTTCGACTCCAGAACATCTCTCACATGGATCGACTTGTACTTTGAGTGAAGATCGAACGAGATTGAAGACCCCAAATCTAGTTTCATCCATCCGGGCTGCGATATATATTCAGAAAAATAAAGACATCAAATGTACATCATTGCTGCACAGATAATCATCTAATCTAAGGGATGATGTCTCTACCGGAATCATCAGTCTACACTCAGGTGATTGTCTGTCCTATGTACATGAAAATGAATTTATAAAGCTGAGCATGGGAAATGCCCGCCTCAGCTAGATCATGAAAATATTATGAAGATAATGTATTGTATTGTATCTTATTACAGGTCGCCTTCCAGCTTGAAAAAACATTGGATCCTCATGATAAAGCATTTCACCCGACATCAAAAGATTAACGACCTCATGCTTTAGGGGGCAACTGTTATAGACATTTTTGGGCACTGTAACCCCAATCACAAATGTCCATAAACCAAGGGTTCCGAAGTCCCTAAAAGTGTTGTTCCAACCCCTAAATGAACAAGCTCAACTGATTACAGCATCTCCCAGAAGTTCTCCATGAAAAACTACTCAAAACTGGTCAAAACTGGACCATTTCACTTGCTCCATGGTCAAAGTGCGTTGCATCCCACCTGCCTACACACAGTAGGTGCGATGCATGTTGAAAATCCCTCCTATGGGGTGCGATGGGCGAGAGTGGACAAATGGCAGGGTCAATCCGCAAGGTGGAGGAGCATGGAATCTTCTAGAAACTTCTCCTGTGACACTGTGACACTTGCCTTTCTGCATTCGCCCAGGGATGAGTAAGAGATCATCAGTCTCCAGGTGGAATCAAGAACTCTCAGGGAGAAGACACTAATCAAATCTCAAAAGCTGACTCACACCACTTGCAAACATCTATATATGGATCCCTCATCCCAGAGATCCAGAGGCTGGAATTTTGTATCTTGTAAGGAAGTGTTGTTGGTTTCTTGGTGCAACATCATAGTGTTTGGTGATCTAAGCTTTTCACGAGGTGAAGAAGGGCTTTCTTGCTGAGAGGATGATGCTGGGTTAGAACAATTGGTTGTAATCCTCTTTGCTCTTTCTTGATTATCAATAAAGATATTCAAGTTTTCCTCCACATTCTTGTATAATTGATGTTATATGCATTTGTGTGGTCAATATATATCTGGCCCTATATTGTTTATGATAATAGATCTATGTTCTTGGATAGTGTTATGCTACTTTGATTCTACAGGTGCTCTTTGAAGCTGCGTAGACGAGGAAGCGAGTGGCGGAGACCTATCAGAAGAGAGAGGAATCGAGCAAGGAACCAAGTGCAAGATAGAGGTTGGTCTCCTTATTCCCCTCTTATCTATTTCTCATAAAGGAAAACGAAAGTAGTTTTTAGTTTGTTTGTTTCTAAGGTAGCTACCAGCCTTAGTGGGACTAGCAACTCTGCATACACACTAGTTTTCCCGATAACAATAAGGAGTTATTAAAGGCATTTCATGTAACAAAGGGAAAGGCCCCCCTCGTGACAATTGAAAGCCTTAGTGCCCAAAGGGTTAAGCACTCAGTTCAAGCCCTTGATCACATGAAAGAAGAAGTAGAGGTGAGTTGTATTCACAAGGGCTTAAAGAGAAGTTGGGCTTGCCTATTTCACGGTGTTCCTGTGTTAAAATTACAACATTCGAAAGACTCCTAGGTACTCCATGAAACACAACACCATACTTTTCAAGGAACCGATATTGTCTAACAGAAAGTTAAAAGGGCGTATGAGTTGGCAGCTATTTCAGAGGTTGTTAAAGACTAAGAGTGACCTAGATCCAACCGAGTTAGGATTAACGATGACTTAGTAGGAACATGCTAGGACCAATGGCTAATAAAGAAGAGTGGCATGACGATATTTCCATAAACCATCATTTCAGTTGTGATGGATTAATTCCATTTTGTTGTTTTGATCACTGAATTGTTATTATGTTTTTCTTTCAAGAAAGGAATATCCCTGTTGTAATAGTTAGAGGATTTATGCTGAGACGACCATTCATACAAACATATGTAAATTTCCACCTGAAGATATTTCTGTAACTGATTTTCTTGCCCTTCCTCTCCTTATAAAAGTGAGGAAGAAACATTGAACAAAGGTTCTAAATTCTAGGAAAAAAATGTATGTGCTTTTGAAGTTGTATGGATTCCAGATCTACATCTTTCTGAATATGAATGAAACAATGGTGATTCCCATGTTCGAGTATTACAATATGTTGTTTCTTTGTTAAACATCCGTTATCTTCACACTTCCTCTCTCATTTCAAGCAATTGTAGCTGCCAGAAATATCTCTTATATTCTTATAGATTCATTGGTGTTAATCAGTTAATACATATGCTTGTATGCAAATGGTGAGCACCAATATTGCAGCAATAATGGTACAACTCCTGGGCTGCCTACTTTACTCTTATCAACCCGGTAGTTCGTAACAAACTTGGAAGCGATGGTGCTATATGAACAAGTACTAGTTCTTACTGTAGGTTGTCACTTGGTCAACCGATGTAAGATCACTAGGAGCTCAAGCCAACTTCTATGGATTCCAGAAGAATCTCTATATGTGATGAAAGGAGAGAAAGACTACTCTATAGATACTATTCTAACTACAGAAAAGAGAAAGACTGAAATGTAAAGCAAACCAAGTAAATCATAATTAACCAACTAATCCTACTTTTGTAGAAAGCACTATGAAAACCATGAAAAGAATGCCATTACCTACTCAAGGAAGTAAAAAACATCTAACTAAGCTATTTCTGGAAGTAAATGAGCAAAAAACATCTTCTTGGATTTTTATGTGAATTTGACATGCATGTAATTTATTGTTTGTGAATGTGGCAGTGAATAGGTGGCATTAGAGTGTGGTTTTGGGAATTGAGAAGATGTAGGATGGTGTGGATGGGACTTAGGAGGTCTCAGGTGGCCTTCTGAAGGGTTTTCCCACACTCGACCTTTAAAAGGCAGCCTACAGAAAAATCTACAAGAGGACACATGAAATCTACAGGAGGAAAAACATGGAACTGCAAGAGGCCTATAGGAGGAGGCCGAGAGCAGTTTTCACTGTGTTGAGGGTGTGAGAGTGGGTGGAAAAAGTAGATGAAGGTTGGAATGAGGTGTTAGAGCACCTAGCGTCTACCAAGAATATTCAGGAGAGAGAAAGATGATTGGATTTGCTCAAGGAGAGAGGAAGAAGTCTTATGGAAAACACAGGAAACTAAGGCAGAATTGAGGGGAAACTTGGGTGACCTATAGGGCATGGATCAGATGGAGGATGGGATGGATGATAAGCTGGCCTACTACTACAAGAGATCTACTACAAAGGAACTGACTATCAACCAATAAGATCAAGCCAGCAATGAAATAAGTGTATTTAGAAAAACAGAGTTTTGCATGAAAGTAGTCCAAACTATGATCTATGAAAGGAAATGCTGAGAAATGCTACAAGAAAGGAAAGCATGAAAGAAGACTATTGTAAATAAAGAAGTGAGCATGATTAAGAAGTTTTGAGGCAAAGCAAAACTAGACTATTAACCACTAGAAAGCTGCAAACACTAGAAGTCCTATGAATGAGGAAAATCTATGTTTTTGGGGCAGCAAGAGGGTCTTTGCCTTAGATCATGGTCCCAAAGGGAGGAAGAGAGGCCAAGGCACTATTTCTAGCCTTTTGAATCTTTCCTTTATCACTTCTTAACCTGCTATAGAAAACACAAATGGAAGCAAACTACAGAATCATCAAAAGCAACCTATTCTTAACCATAAAAGAAATACATCTAACAAAAACCTAATCTATAACTGAAATAAAACATACAAATACAAGAAAAGAGGATTTTCGTTACTGGGATTGAGCCCTAACCCAAGAGCTTCAGCCCTATGAGGTAACTCAATGCTAGATCAAAAAGGATTCCATATTTATTTCCAAAACAATAGCAAGATTACATGAATTGTCACAAAATAATAAGCTTGAAGTTTAGCAGAGTTTACATAAGAAAAAATCCAACAAAAATCCGACCCTAGTGAGGCCCTAGGCCTCTCTATGAAGCTACCAATAGATTCCTTAAAATCAGGGAGACTTTGCTCCCAAAACTCGAGATAATCATCAGTCATCCTTCACTTGCTCGGCTGCCTTCTAGTGCATGACTTGGCTGCTTGTACTCTGAGCTGAATGAAGGGGAATTTGAAGTGAGGAGTAATAAATGAGGGGGATTCCCTCCTATAAGTCCTCTCCTTTGTACCCTTTGAGTTATTTCTTCCATTTATCCACGGGATCCTTGACTTAGACCTCAAAATTCATCAATACTCTGCATTAAACACATGTTAGACCACATGGCATCATAACTATCTCAACTCACTCCATAAGCATAAATATAATCAGAAAATCATACAATAAGCTAAGAGAATGGTTGATTTGACTAGGTTAGAAGGTAAAATGAGCCCATATAATTACCCTTTTATGAGGCTCATCATCACCCCCTACTGAAAGTGTTGCTCATCCTCTGAGCAACTTAGTCCATCTCCTCATCTTTTATGGCCTTGGTGGCCTCCCTAGCATCCCAAGCCTCTGATGTGGTCTCCTCTTCCTTGTCATAGAATCTTGCCTTCCTTTCTATCTCTTCCCACTGCTCCTATTCTTCTTCTCTTTTGCCTTCCAGCATGCCTAACAGTAGTTGGGGACTCAATTTGAGGCCAATCCAGTTGACCTTCAGCCTCTGCATGGAGCACTTGTACATTGTCACTCTTCTTAGTGCCTCCTTCATCCTCATGGGGGAATGATATTCCCTGATCTACAGACTGTGTGGTAAGGTGTTCCATCTCCTCATGCATGTATGCACACAATGATCCCCGAGTAGCCTTTTCATATCCTTAAAGTGTGCAATGGCTTGTGCCTGATCACTTATATATCTAGGGGCAATTTGAGGATTATTGGAAAGCAGGTTGTGTGTACTGATGAGTGCCATGGGATCTGATGGCTCAGCTCTTATCATTAATGGCTCATTCTGCTCTTTTATCATCAATATTCTTATTTCTGCTACCCTCAACTCTTCATGGTTCATCCATGAGGCCATGGCCATTAGTTGCAGGTCCCCTAGCCTGGCATTAAGGTCCCACACATTCATGTCTGTGAGGGCCATGTTATGTAGATAGAATTCTACCATCTTTGCCTTATCCTCTGATGTGCTTTGGTCACACAGGTCCATAAACTGCCTGTAATCTTGGAAAGGCATTATGCCTCTTTGTGCCAAAGTATTTATCTGAAATTGCAACCATTGGTCCTTGAGATATAGGCCATAGGATTTTGTTGGTGTTCTAAATTGCAATGCGTCCATGGATAAGCTGGCCATGCATGCCAACTGGGTGTCTTTCCCTTGCAGCTGCCTCCTTAGCAATTCATTTTCAGTTTCAAGGTGGCTTCTTGTAATTTCTTCCCTGTGTCCAATAGCACTCAACTCTCTGCCCATTTCTCCGAGTTTGTTCTCCATATGGCTAATATCCTCAACCCCTTTTGATTTGGCTATTTGCATCCACCTATGTGATTTTATTCTCTCTTTATCTAATTCAAAGAATAGTGGAATTGAAAATTTTTGTGGAATTATTCTTCCTCCCTCGAGTAGATTGTAGTAGGAGGCAAGACTAGGCTGGGGATCAAGTTCTTATAACTCTGTTTCTTCCTCCTTTACCTGTCGTTGTCCTTCCATTTCTTTCTCAAGCTTTTGAGTCTCCTGTAGTTTTGACAGTGTCTCCTGTAGGACTGTTTTTGGGTCCTATAGTTCTACCTTTCCTTTCCATGTGGGAGATCTAGGAGTCCCCCTTTCATATGTGATAGGTGCCTTGGAAGGGGATTCTTTTCCTTGGGCAGAGGGTGAATCTTCAATTTTAATTGGCACTTTTGAAGAGGGCTGAGGTTTCCCTGTTTTGATTCTTGTGCTCTACCTAGCCCTGAAATACATGGAGGCATGCCTTTTCCTCTTTTGTTTTGGCTTGATTGGCATACTGAGGGTAGCGAGAGTAGTTGCTGCCTCTCTTTCCAGGGTCTCAGGGGACACGTCTCCTTGTTTCATCTTTTCTACCTCTTTCTCTCTTCCTTCTGTCTCTTTTTATGTCTCTGTTTGCTCTATTTCTTTAGCTTTCTCCTCCCCTATCTTAGTTTCTTCCTCCTTCCCTTCTTGTTCTGCTAAGTCACCAGTTGCTTCACCTTCTCCCACTTGCTGCTCTTCCTCCTCACTACCAGTTGTTACTGGGAAATCTAGTGTCTATGCAGAGCTTCTAGTCCCACTAAGATGGGTAGCTATCTTAGAAACAAATAAATTAAAGTACTTGTTTTTTCCTTTACGAGAGAGAGATGAGAAAGAAGCAGAGAGTACCAACCTCAGTCTTCCGCTTGGCTCCCTGCTTGTTTCCTTTCCCCTTTGACAGAATCTCGCCACTGCTTCCTTACTTGTCCTGCTTCAAAGAGCACCTGTAGATTCACAACAACATAATACCATAAAATAATAGAGATCTTTCACTGTAAACAATATAGGATCAGATATATATTGACCATATAAATGCATATACCAATCACAGATACACAAGAATATGGAGGAAAATTCAAATAGCTTTATTAGTAAAAGTAGTAGAAGAGAGGATTACAACCACTTTGTCTGACCTAGTGCCATCCTCCCAACTTGAAAGCCCTCTTCACCTCCTACAGAGAAAGATCACCCAACAATGTCTTCAAAGAGAAACCAACAGCACCTCTTTGCAAATTACCAAATTCCAACCTTTGGATCTCTGGGATGAGGGATCCATTTATAGATGTTTGTAGGGGGGTGAGTCAGCTTCTGGGATTTTGATTAGTGTCATCTCTCTAATAGTTCCTGGTTCCACTTGGAGATTTCAGATCTCTTACTCATCCCTGGGCAAACTCAAAGAGGCAAGTGTCAAATGAGCAGTTTCTAGAAGATTCTCTGGGTTTCCACCTAGCAAACTGCTTGTGCCATTTGTCTGCTCTCGCTCATTGCACCCTATAGAATGGCTTTCCAGTACGCATTGCACTTTTTGTATGTGGCAGGTGAGACGCATCACACCTTTAGCACTGGGCAGTTTGTATGGTCCTGCTTTGGCCAGTTCTCAGTAGTTTTTCATGGAAAACTTCTAGGAGATGATGTAATCCACTGACCTTTCTCCTTTAGGGTATGAAACAACACTTTTAGGGACTTAGAAGCCCTTGGTTTATGGACATATGTGATTGGGGTTGCAGTGCCCAAATATGTCTATAACAGTTTCCCCCTAAAGCATGAGGTTGTAAATCTTTTGATGTCGGGTGAAATGCTTTATAATGAGGATCCTAGGTTTTTCACGTTGGAAGGTGACCTAGAATAAGATACAATACAATAAATTATCTTCATAATATTTTCATGATCTAGCTGAGGCGGGCATTCCCATGCTCAGCTTGATAAATTCATTTTCGTGTACATAGGACAAACAATCGTTTGTGTGCAGACTGATGATTCTAGTAGAGCCATCATCCCTTAGTTTGGATGATTATATGTGCAGCAATGATGTAAATATGATGTCTTTATTTTCCTGAGTATATCGCAGCCCGGATGGATGAAACTAGATCCGTGGTCTTCAAAACTCATCCAATCTTCACGCAAAAGTACAAGTCGATCCATGTGAGAAGATGTTCTGATGTCGAACATGGAAGGACATCGCCTGATTACCAGCCAATGATGTAAGCTGTTAATAGACACGAGAGGAATCATCGATAATGATGATGACCCTCAAGGTACTATAGTACAATTCATGTGGTGTGAATGTATGAGTTGATATCAAACACCATGCAAAATCTTTCGGTCAAAGGCCATTGGTGTAAACCTGTCACCGGAAGTGAGAAACTTTCCATTGAGGCATGCAAGCTTCAAAGTACTGGAAGGGTTGTCCCTAGGTCGGCTTCTTGGATAATCAGATGATGTCGACAAGACGTGACGCATCGTAGGAGGGCATTAATGGATACCACATCTACGACACGGAATGGAGCAAATGATTTTGTAGAGGTGAAAATGACCTGATGATACAAGGTTCAGGGTGGCGGTCATGAAAGAATGAAGCGTGAAGTTATTGTAGCAGATGAGACACAAGCTAGGTAGGTGAATTCTCTAAGCGACTTCTCTTAAACATATCGACGACACTGAAATGGATTGGTAGCATTAACCCCAAAAGTGGATGGTACGGTGGACCAATGATGATATGACCGGTGAACAGAATAACCTAACCCGACTCAATCATGGTGATGGAGTGAAAGTGTCATGTTCAAGAGTGACCTGCTGCCAATAAAGTTTTTCAAGTTTTCTTCCCAATTTTCCCCAGCCATTTCTGACCAGTATCTCTTTATTTTTATCAAGCTTGAGGAGGATAACATATGCTTGTTCTGTAATTTTCCCTTCGGGCAAACCCGTTGCTATGTTTTAATGAGCCTAGCAATAGTGAAACTCACTCTTGTCTGAATGGACAAGTTTGTCGCTATTGTTTTAACGAGTTTAACGACAAGGATAACTCAGTTCTTTTCAATTTTAGAGAGTCTGAAAAGAGACGGAAAGAAGACTCCAATATTCCTTTTTCGTAACATAATCCCTTAAGTCTGAAAAAGTATAAAACAATACGAAAGGGATGACTTTTCGATAGTTTTAACGAGCCGAACAAGACAAACGCTCAATCTTTTTGTGTAATAATCCCTCAGGTCCAAAAAGATTAAAATATAGAGGAGGGATAGCACTTCCAATCACTTTAACGAGTTGGAGAGGCCAATCTCTTGGCAATATTTTCATATTTTATGAGTCAGATGAAAAGAGCTTAAAGGAGACTCATTTTTTGAGGAACGAGTGATGTTTTTAGATAGCATCTGGTTCTAGGTAAGGTGTGGAACTTTCCAATCACTGCAGTGTAAAAAGGTGGCTAATAGGATCACTCGTCGCAGTTGTTCCTCAAAAGGGGTAAACAATCAAATGGAGGCGAATGATCGGCAACAACAGAGTGGAGGTGATGGTAAGAACATGAACAAGGCTCAAAAGCTAGTGATAATGCATTCACAATGGTTATTTACTGGAGGTTGGTTCATTTTTTAATGAGCTTAAACTCTGGTGGAACATATGCTCATTGCTAGGTTTAATTTTTAACGAGCTTGAACTTCATGTAAAACTGCTCGTGATAATGGTCATTAATTTTGGATTCACCGTTAACACTATGTTCTTTTGACGGTCATACTACCTTTTCAATTGCTCCATCAAACTGATTAGAAATGAGGACATATGCTTGAAAAATGAATTAAAAACCAATTCCCTACTTAAATTACGTGAAAGGTAACTTAAAAATAGTTTTTTTTACCCCTCATTTTACCATTTCATTTGGAGTTGTGACTGTTAGAGCTCTGGAGATGTTTTCCCCTTTAATTTTTACCAGCTGATTCCAGGAGATTCTGTGGACAATTTTCAGTGCTATCTGGACCAGGTAGGAGCTAAACCTGAGCTCTTCAATTGCATTCCTTCTTTTTTGGATTCTGAGCATGTTTTCCTACTTTTCTGGGCCCCTAGGTTTAAACATTTCGTTCTACCCCCATCACACTTAGTGTATATCGAAAGGTGCGATGCATCTTAAGCTAGCCATTGGCCAGAATGTATGCATCACACTGAGTACACATATAGGGAGTGATGGGCGCAAGGAGGAAAACTTTTGCACTGATTTTTCATGGAAATTTTGCCTGTTTTTGCCAAATGAGGACCATGATTCTTCTCTTGTTTGTTTTTCAGAGATTCATCGGAGCCAAATGGTTGTTACATGGCATGAATGCGAAAATGAAGAAGAGGAAATGGTTTCCCTACATGATTCGGGTATGGTAACTGCATTGCGGAACTGTGGCTTGCTCAAGTTCTTCCGCATTTCTATCATGAGGTAACAAATCAACTTGTTGCAATATTTCCTCGATGCATGGGATCCTACCAACCAAGTGTTCTAGATAAGAGGCAAATCCATCCAAATGACTATTGAGGACATGTACTCTTTGATCGGTTTATTTAGGCGTGGTGACCCTCTCTCACTATCAGGTTCTTCTTGTGGGGATGAATCTGTGAGGGATTATATTCGCCGATACTGTAGGGAAGGATCTTAGCCGAGCAGGGACGGCAAGATCAGTATCCGAGATGTCACCGACCGGCCTTTGAGCACTATTTTATTCACCTTTGCTAGATTTGCTGGTATTGTGGCCCTTCACTTGGCCAATAGGTCCTATATGCAGTACGCCTTGGAATGTCTCGAACCCAAGGTATTCAACTGGTGTGATGCAGTACTTCCAATTATCAAAGAACAACTTACCAAGGTGAAAAACAAAAGATCCAAGAACTTTGGCTATGGTTCTATTCTGACTGCTTTCACCTTGGAGAAGATCCCATAGATGTAGCCACAGTACATTTCACTTGGCCTACCACCACTGACTGAGCCTCGGATGCAAAGATGGGTTGACCTTATGGCCAGACATGATGGTAAACTGTAGGTTTCATTCTCTAATGCTTTCTTCGAGTGGTTCAACCGTCAGCAGATGGTTTATGCTGAGTATCCATATGCTGGGATGGATTTCCGAGGTGACCCGGATTTAGTGTTGCTGGCTAGCGAGCAGTGGGGTGTCATAGGTAAACATTTCTGACCAAATCTTTGTTTATTGTTTTCATAATGCTCTTATGCTTTTTAAATGTTTATCAAGAATAATCAAAACTCATGTGATTATGCAGATATTGGGCCAGTGTGACCAGCAGCACATTTGAGAGGAGCAGTTGTCATTCCAGCAGGAGAGGCTGTAGGGAGGGCCATTCTTCACGACTTGGATGTATCCAAGACCCTTGCAGTGTTGCAGGAGCAGATTGAGGGTCTCACCCTTGGTATTCTGGATGTGAGGACCGATGAGTTTCCTCTGAGATTACAACGCCATACCACTGGCGTGTCGAGCCGATGGACTAGGCTCTTACGCATGATTGCACAGACAGTGACTAGTTATCACGAGCACCATTAGATTAGCGCGCCCCCTTGCATTTTGAGTTTTTGGGTCATGTGACCGATTTTGTCTTGGACACAGAACACTATGTACAAACTATAAATAGTTATATATATATTTTTTATTTTCGGAGCTTTATTTTGGTTAAGTTATATTATCCTAATGCAATTTATTGATAAAATGCTTTTCTTTCACAAATGTTGCAAATGTCTATCTAACACATAAGTTGCCAATGAATCGGTTAATGTGTTTAAGTTTATGGAAATATGTTGATATTGAACAGAATTGAACTGTCTTTCCAAAATCTTGACTCTTAGGAACATGCAATATATAGCTGGATTCCGAATGGATTAGATGCCTGTAAGCTATAGAATGACGAGCTGAGTCTAGACTGACGACAATTCGGCGTATGCCATGCGCGATGGCATTAGAGAGGAGTTCTATCGACGCACTATATTCAGCGATTTTGTTCATTGATTGACCAATACACTCTGAAACTTACTAACTCACTGCTTGGATCAAAGATGGCCTAAGCTATAGAAGATAGGTTCCGCTTACTACGACTCACCTCGTCGGCATATCCAACAAATGATTCCAATGGGTTCAACATCTGCAACAAAATGCAAAAGTGGATTACCTAACCAAAGCGATCACTCTTAATGAAAACAAAAATGTAACAAAAGCATATGAAGAGGTTACCATGCCGAGTCAAGCATAGTAACGCTTAAGGTACAACCTGTTTCAGGGTTGTGACAATGGAATTCCATCATAATCTACTAGCTCATAGGCTCCTTTTGCTAATACAAGCTTAACAATATAGGGACCCATCCCCAAATATTGGAACTTACCTACTCCTAATTTATCGGACTCTTGATCATAGAGCAAGACCAGGTCACCTTTTGAGAAAATGTGCGGTTTGAAATTCTTGTCAAATTGTGCTTTGACTCGTTTCTTATGCGCTTCATTAGCCAAGGCGGCGTCACGATGAGTTTCATCTAGTTGGATTAATTCTAAGAAACAAGCATCTTCCTTTGAAGTTTCGGGGAGGAGGTCAACTGCGAGCTTGAGAGACGAAATCTCACACTGAACTGGTAAGATCACTTCCAAGCCATACACCAGCTGAAAGGGTGTAAACCTGGTCGCATTTCTCACTGATGTCCGGTATGCCCACAAGGCTAAGTATAGGATTAGGTGCCAACTTTATTTATGGACTCCAATCATCCTTTGTAGCATGCATTTCAGGACTTTGTTGGTCGCTTGAACTTGGCCATTCACTTGCGGATAATATGGAGTAGAGCTATCGTGGGACAGTCCTAATTTGGCGGCCAATTCATCCATCATGTGATTGCGGAAATGTGATCCATGATCTATGACTATAGCTTGTGGAACACCGAAATTGGCGACTACATGATCGAAAAATAAAAGAGCGGTTGTTTCACCGTTGTTGTTTAATGTAGGCAGCGCCTCAGCCCATTTCATAAAATAGTCAACTGCAACTATGATATACCCATGCCCCCCAACCAAGGTGGGGTTAAATTGCATGAAATCTATGCCCCATTTGGCGAATGGCCCAACAACAACTACTGGCTTCAAAAGCGCGGGTGGTATTCTGGTTTTGCGGTCGAAGATTTGACAAGTATGGCAACTTCTGACTGCGGTTATGCAATCTTTAAACATTGTTGGCTAGAAGTATCCACCAGATTGGTGCCCCTCACATGCGCTTGAATGAAAATCATTCAGGAATTTTTCGGCCTCCTCATGGGTGAGGCACCTCCGCATAACAGTATTGACACCATGACGGTAAAGCGTATCACCGACAATCATGTAGTCTTTTGCTTGGTATCGAGTACGTCGCTGTTCTGAGTGAGAGGTATTAGACCTATATGTTTGGGTCTGGAGATAAATGATTATATCTCCGTACCATAGATGGCTTGAAGATATCAGAAACAAAGATTCATCCACGATTGTTGTTTTGGATGTTGAATCATTGGACGACGATGGGAAATCACATAGTAACTCTGCGAAAACTAGAGCTTTCTTTGATTTGGATTTTACGAATTCCAAATCAAACTCTTGCAAAATTGCTATCCATTTTGAATATTTTCCCCCAAGCAACTGTCGTGACAAGATATAAGTCATGGGGTTGCAATCTAACAAAACAGTAGTTTTTTTGAAAGAGAACATAGTGTCGAAATCTCTGTATTGCTTGAATGGCAACGAGAGCTAGTTTTTCAACATATGAGTACTTGCTTTCTGTGTCATTTAAGTTTCGACTTAAATAATAAATAGGATGTTCGATTCCTTTGTCTTCTTGAACTAAAACCATTGCGATGGTCGTATCTGCTACTACCAGATAGAGGTTAAAGTCTCTTTGATAATCAGGAGCGTACATTAATGATGCTTTTATCAGGGATTCCTTTAGAGCATCAAAGGAAGCTTGCGCGACCCGATCCCAGTTGAAGGGTACTTATTTTTCAAAAGACGCGTATAACCTTTAGCAAGTTCGGCATAATTTGGAATGAACCTCCTCAGAAAGTTTGCTTTCCCTTGGAGTTTCTGAATCTGAAGCAAATTTGAAGGTGGAGGCAAATCGATGATTGCCTGAACCTTACATGGGTCGAGATGAATTCCATCCTTAGAAACTACAAAGCCAAGTAAATGACCAGAACCAACGCAAAACACACACTTGTGTGGATTGAGTCTTATTTTGTAGTGTCGGAAACGTAGAAATATTGCTCTAAAATCATGCAGATGATCAGTCTGCTTTCACGACTGAGCCGAAAGATCGTCGAGGTATGGTTGAATGATGTTCTTGATGTCATGGAAGGCATAATTCATTACCCTTTGAAAATTTTCCCCTGCGTTCTTTAAATCGAAAGGTAGCTTACGATACGTGAATGTGCACCACGAACAGATAAATGTAGTCTCTGACTGGTCCTGTGGGAAAATATTTATTTGATTATACCCAGAAAATCCATCCATAAACGAAAAGATTTCACATCCGGCGCATTCATCAATTATCTGGTTGATGAAGGGTGTAGGGTAGTTATCCTTTGGACAAGCTTGATTTACATCCCTGTAATCGACACACACTCTAATTGTTCCTTGCTTTTTCATCACAGGAACAATGTTCGATACCCAATCAGTTAAAGGAACCGGGTAAATAAAACCAGCATGGAGAATTTTTTCAACTTCTACCTTGATGGCAGCGGCTTTCTTCGGGTGCACCTGGCGAAGCTGTTGTCTTACTGGTTTGACATCTAGATACATCTTAATTTCGTGTTCAACTATGCTCGAGTTGATGCCTGGCATTTCTTCATATGACCATGCAAAGAAATCTCTAAACTCATGAAAGAGAGCGTAATATACTTCCAGTTCTGAAGAAGAACAAGATTTTCCAACATGAATATTTTCTACAACATCTGGTTTAGTCGAGATATTTATGGTGATAGTTTCTTCAATATTGGATAGATTTCACTCGGAATCCAGCGTGTTTACAGTATTTGATAGAAAATCAAAAACTGATGGATGATTAAGGTCACTGGAGTAATCTTCGTTGTAATCCAGAAGAGGGAAATAATGGTGGTAATCTTCCCATGGTGCCCCCTGTATGTTCATCGACTAAACAATTCTTTTGTCTATAGAATGTACATGCAACCAAGGATCTGAAGAGGTACC
Organism: Pinus tabuliformis; assembly: GCA_031772625.1. Classification (NCBI taxonomy): domain Eukaryota; kingdom Viridiplantae; phylum Streptophyta; class Pinopsida; order Pinales; family Pinaceae; genus Pinus; species Pinus tabuliformis. The sequence goes on from CM062815.1 coordinate 606,751,386, forward strand.
ATACTCCTTAGACCTATCTAGCCAAACGCTTGATGAGCGTTCCTTGGGGTTTGCCTCCCATGCCGAGAACATTGGTTGCTACAATATTTCTATTGGGCTTTGAGGCAACACCTAGTGATGATCCATGCTAATATCGTTTTCAGACATCTTGTGAATGGAAGATACCATATTGCAGGTTCCCACCATTACAACTTCTGCCAAGTCATTTGGAGGTAGTAGTACAAAAGTACCCATCAATGTAGGGTCTTTTAGTAGGCCTACTCCGATATTTTGAAGTGCCTGAGAGCTTCCATGGATCATCGGGATGTTTCCTGTAGCTTGCAAACTGTTGGGGAGGAATGTCTGTTGGTCGATGATCGTAATTCCCCCTTGTAAGGGAAATGCAATCTTCCTGAAGTATGTCGACACAATGGCAGCCATAGCATAAATCTAGGGCCTTCCCAGTAGGATGTTGTAATCGAGGTTTCCATTGATAACTTCCACATCAATTTCTACTGTTTTGCCCCCCAGTTCGACTTGCAAGTTACTTAAAATCCCGTATGGAGTGTATGTTCATCCATCAAATTCTTTTAACGTCGTCGACAATCGCGACAAGGGTGGTGAGCCTAAAGTTTTCCAGCAGCTCATTGACATAATGCATGTAGATGCCCCCTCATCAATAATTGTTCGATGAACAGTTTTGTTGAGGGCTTTCACTTGAATGAGGAAAGCGAGCTGAGCTGGTAACTGCGGGTCATATCCTTTATGATTAAAGGCCACAAGATTGGAATCCGCTGGGTCAATCCCACCTATTGCTGATAATAAAGCTTGCTTTTGGGAGGGGCAATTTTGCAGTACCTCAAGTGTCGACATAGCAGACGGCGATTGGGCCAGGTCCTCTACTATATTATAATTTTGTGCCACTCTGGCACAAGGATTAAATGTTGATTTGTGTACAACTCCCTTTGGTGGCTTTATCGTTAGCTCAGGAATGACGGGTGGCACAACTTTGGTCGAAGTTGTTGTTGAACTACTAGGTTGATCAGTAGCCTTGTTGTTCGACAGCTGTGGATACCTGTAATCTTTGTTCCTTGTCGATATCAAAGCATCATTTTGTTGTTTCGAAATGGACAGCATAAGGACTTGGGATGGGGAAGCATTGTCACTAGCAACCAGATTGGTTCTTAGGTTTGGAAACGAGTCAGTCAATACTGCTGAGATTTTTGAATCCTTAAAGAATTTCTTAACTTCAGTTTTATATGGACAATCTCTCGTCCAATGATCCTCATCGCATATGAGGCATGGCTAAGTAGTTTTCTTTTGCCCAGAAGGGTTTGCAGAAGATTTTTTAGGAGACGTATCATCTTGTTTCTTCTTTTTTCTTTTCCCTTTCTTCTTGCCTCCTGGTTGCTTCGGTTCTTTGCCTTTGTTGGTTGAGACGGCATTAACCTCCGAGGCGAGAATTTCTTCATTTACATTTTGATCAGAAATCTTACGGGCTTTCTTAGATGTAGCATTTGTCTATTTCATGCTCATCGTACCTATCACGCCGTTGCCGGCATGAGAGTCTTTGTTTGATTTAGGAGGAGGAGGAATAGAAAACTCCGGTCTGGGAGCATTGGGGATTTTGTCATAGAGCGTTCCAGACTGAGTATAGATCAAGTCTAGATATTGCGCACGAGCAATAACCTGCTCTTCAGTGCTGACCCCTCCCTTTGCCACATCTTCTGTAATAGAAGGTAACAATGACTTAATAAACCATTCAGTTAGAGCTAATCAAGAACATATGTTTTCACCATTCTATGACGACGTTGGCATTCATGAATATGATCAGATATGTGAGTGGCCATCATCTGCTTGAAATTGGTAAGAAGCTTTGTTCCTATTTCATACCTTATTGGTAATTGAAAATGGGTTAAAAAGGTTGTGGCAAGGGCGCTAAAGTTATCGAATGAAGCTTTAGGCAACTCGATATACCATTTTTCTGCTGGACCAGTTAACATTCGTTGAAAAAGGTGAAGCCGAATCGAGTCATCATTGAGAGTGTTGGACGAACACCATAGATGAAAGGTCATCACATGATTTGACAAGTCTTCACCCTGATTTCGATTATATTTAGGAATATCTGACGAAAGTTTATGAGGAATCGCTAGCCACTAAGGGGCATAAGTGATTGGATCATTCGTTAGCCGATTTAGATTAGGTAACTCTACAGTCGCCACAAATGGCAACTGTTGATTCAGGTTTGGCGAAGCGTACCCAGGATAAGATGGGATCGCCTGAGCAGTGGGTCTTTGCATACCAGCATAATGCATTTGATGCTGATAACTTTGATATGGTGGTTGGGCATAACCAATTTGAGACCATTGGTTATAACCGTTTTGAATATACGGCTGCCCATTACCTGCAAAGTTTTGTTGCTCAGGTCCTTGGTAAGCTTGTTGGAATTGTGGTTGTTGATATTGCACTAGCCATGGTTGTGAAACCATTTGCTGTTGCCCAATACTAGACACTTGACCAAGATGAGGGGTAATAGTACCCATTTGAGCTTGAGTTGCTACAATTAAGGAGCCACTAACTGGCGATTGTGGTTATGTCGTAGAGACAAGAGGTTGTTGTACAACGACCTGAGAAACTTGAGGTTGGCATATAACAGGCAATGCTTGTACTTGCGACACCGTCACAATAGCTGGTGTAGTGGGGATGTTCGACATAGGGAGACTCGGTTGCATTAAGTATACAACTCTTGGTTGTTGAGGCAGTATTGGCACCCAACCGCTGGATGTGATTCCAATTTGACATGAATTCGGTTGCGAACTCTCATATGGTGGAAATCCAGTGCTCAAGGGAATGATTGGCCTTTGGAGACTAGACTGCCCAAATTGATGTTGTGAAGGATCAATTTGTTGAGATTCAACATAAGAGATTCCAGATACTATTCCGGACGAACAAACGAGAACAGACCATACTGTCGAAATAGTCCCTGGGTGGATTCCTTCTAGCGGTTGAGAACTAGTTGGGACAGATGGTATACCAGCGAACATTGTCGAAGTGGTGGCAGGAGGTTCTGCTACCACTGTAACGGACGAGATAGTCCTAGATGTCGATGGTTGTCCAAAAATATTGAGTCTATCCAAAATACTTCCCAGTGCTTCTACAAGAGCTTGCGATGAAGGGGCATTAACTTCTGAAGTAGAAGGATATAGGTGGATCTCAGTCCCAAAATGTGATGGAGTACTGGATGGAAGATCCTCCATAATCTCTTCTATAGCAATCAATCTAGGTGGAAGAGGTAGACCGTCAAGTCTATAAAATATTTCTGGTACCGAAGAAGGTATATATTCTGCAGCGATAGATGTTGGAGGGGTAACACCTCCTGAATCAACCCTGGAAGTAGCTGGTTCAGGAATAGAAGTGTTTACTGTTACACTAGGATCAGTTCTAATGTCCTCTTGTAACTACGGAACTTCTTCTGTAGAGGGAGGGATACCAAAAATGGTTGGAGTAACTAGAGTCTCAGAGGATGTTGAAACACAAGTTTCAAACAAACCAGGAGACTTTGACCTAGTTAAACGAGTTCGCTTGACCCGGAATGGTTTGGTTTCCGGAGTCAAAGACGGTTGACTCATCAGTCTCCGCGAACGACGGGGTTTTGATTGACTTTCTTCCACGATTGTGGATTTATTTGATCAACTCAAAATAAGAGGGGGAAAATTTTATTCTGTATTAAATGAATTTTAGACGCTTTGACACAACTTGCTTTTTCACTTTTTAAGAGTCGAAAAAAAGCTAAAGGTGACTCTAGTCGCCTTCGATTTTTAATGAGCCTGAAGTGACAAGTGCTCAGATGGACCTTTTCCTTTAAGGAGTCTGAAGAGGAATGAAAGAGACTACTCTGGAAATCTAGACAGAGGGATTACCAAACCAATCGCAAAATGTAGAATAATTTTTACGGTACGGCAGTCAATCTTCCCGAATGTTGTGTTCAGTGCATTGCGATCAATAGGGTGGCAGACATGGCTTCCTAAGGATAAAGGATATAGCCTATTGCGGTCTCCCAATATATACTCGACAGTACATAGGAGCACAAGTTCATACTAGCACTTATCGTCTCAAAGAGGACGAATCACCCAACCTACGATGAGAGCGACAGTTACCAGGCTTTACGATGCCGAAATACGTCTCTAGCCTAGACTTCTAGATGTTGTGCGTTAGGTTCCAAATTGTTTTTATGTTCATTGAATTTATTTTATAGTTGATCTTTCTTAAGAAGTTTTCCTTTCAGGTTCACCACGTGATGTAGATATACAATTCCTAAAATGCGATCTAAGATGATAAGCAGTCGTTTAATCTTCATTTTGCAATGAAAATCCTAGCTACTAAGGAAAAGAGAAATGAAATCTTTTCAACATAGAGCAGAGAGCACACACTAGATGCACTATCCTAAATCAAAATCAACAAGCAGTCTAAATGCAAATGCACATGCAATGTATTTGTTTTTTCTTTCTTAATGTGTGAATGAAAAAAGGAATGCTGAGCACAAATCTGAATTATATCTTCTTTCAAAGCAATAGTACTAACAATTTTCTCTTCAAAAAATGACAGGAAGGCAAGGCGACACTTTGCGATTTTGAATTGAAAACTGTTTTTGAAACTTGAAATACTTATAAATTTAGATCAAATACAAGAGTAACAATATAATCGACTATCAAGAACAATAGGATTCTTTTCTTTGACTAAAAATGACACTTGTGACACTTCCAAATCAAAAGACAACAATTCGATTAAGCTACTTCTTTGTAAAAGAGAACTGTAAATGGCGCACAATACATAAAAACATTCACAATTATTTGTATAATGGAGATTGGATGATGCAAATAAAGGGGGTTTCTACAATGGTCTACTGATCATAGACAGCAAAACTCGTGAATAAAACTAAAGAGAGTGAAGAAAAAACCAAAATCTGGAGGCAGATTTAGTCTTGTCTGATCATCGCACCTGTAACACAGGGAAACAGGTATGCATCCCACCTACTGCACACGGGAGGTGTGATGCATCTAGATTGCCAAGAAGATAGGGTGTGATGGTCCAGGGATGAGACTTTGACTTGGTTTTTGGTCACAGTTTGCAGTTTAGTCTAGGGATTTAGGCCGAGAAAATGATAGTCAGTAACTAAAAAGTATAGGGCTGATCTAATGACGTTACTCAAGCTACCTCTAGGGCACTTATGATGTTTGCAATTCAATTGTCCAGTTCATAAACAAACCCAAAGATTGACTGAAGCAACGTTGATCTACTTTTCACTTGCATAGCAAATGCAGTTCGAAGGCTAGCTGGCTTAACTTCAGGCTCCGTCTGTGGTTTATGAATCAAAAAAATAGAGACAAGCAATCAAACTAATCGTCCCCAGCGGAGTCGCCATTTTGTTACCGGGAAATCTAGTGTCTATGCAGAGCTGCTAGTCCCACTAAGATGGGTAGCTATCTTAGAAACAAACAGATTAAAGTACTTGTTTTTTCCTTTACGAGAGAGAGATGAGAAAGAAGCAGAGAGTACCAACCTCAGTCTTTCGCTTGGCTCCTTGCTTGTTTCCTTTCGCCTTTGACAGAATCTTGCCACTGCTTCCTTAATTGTCCTGCTTCAAAGAGCACCTGTAGATTCACAGCAGCATCATACCATCAAAGCATAGAGATCTTTCACTGTAAACAATATAGGATCAATTATATATTGACCATACAAATGCATATACTAATCACAGATATACAAGAATATGGAGGAAAATTCAAATAGCTTTATTAGTAAAAGTAGTAGAAGAGAGGATTACAACCACTTGGTTTGACCCAGCACCATCCTCCCAGCTTGATAGCCCTCTTCACCTCCTACAAAGCAAGATCACCCAACAATGTCTTCAAAGAGAAACCAGCAGCACCTCTTTGCAATTACCAAATTCCAACCTTTGGATCTCTGGGATGAGGGATCCATTTATAGATATTTGCAGGGGGGTGAGTCAGCTTCTGGGATTTTGATTAGTGTCATCTCTCTTATATTTCTTGGTTCCACTTGGAGATTTCAGATCTCTTACTCATCCCTGGGTGAACTCAGAGAGGCAAGTGTCAAATGAGAAGTTTCTAGAAGATTCTCTGGGTTTCCACCTAGTAAACTGCTTGTGCCATTTTTCTGCTCTCGCTCATCACACCCTATAGAAGGGCTTTCCAATATGAATCGTTGTTATCGGGAAAAGTGTCTATCTAGATCTGCTCTATCCCACTAAGGTGTGACAGCAACCTTAGAAACAAACAGAGAAAACTACTTTTGTATTCTTCTTTATGAATTATAAACGAAGAGGAATAGGATGAACCAACCTGTGTCTTGCGCTATTCCTTTGATCCAATCTCTCTCTTCTTCGACAGCTTCTAGCTACCTGCTCCCTTGCTTGCCCAGCTTCACCAAGTACTAGCAACATCACAGAAGGAAGAAACTATACAAAGACATGGGCTTATATTCATAAATAACTTAGGATCAGATTTAAGTTAACCTTGCAAATGCAACAAACATCAATGAAACACAAGCATGGAGAAGAAACTCAAATAGTTTTATTGATATACAAGAAGATCCAGGAGGAGTTACAACCGATGATTCATGACCCAGCATCAACCTCCCAGCAAAGAAGTCCCTTCTTCAACCCCAACAAAGCATAGATCACCCAATTCTCTGATATGTATCTCAAAACCAACAACAATTCCTTACAATGTGCAAAATTCCAGCCTCTGGATCTCTGGGATGAGGGATCCATATATAGATGTAAGAAAGGAGGATGAGTCAGCTCATGAATTGATTAGTGGCTTCTCTCTGTCAGTTCTTGCTTCCACTTGGAGACTGAGAGCCTCTTACTCATCCTTGGTCGAATTCAATGAGGCAAGTGTCATTGGAGAATATTCTGGAAGCTTCCATTATCTCTCCACCTCGTGGAATGACTCTGCCACTTGTCATTTCCCGCTCAATGCACCCTGGTAGTGCATTTAGGTGCATTGCAATGCACCTAGCTAGTGGACTTAGGTGCTATGCAACGCACTTGGCTAGTGGAGTAGCTGAAATGATCCTGATTTGACTAGTTCTGAGCAGTTTCTGGTGGAGAACTTCTGGGAGAAGCTATATTTTGTTGACCTTGTTCCTTTAGGAGTTAGAACAACACTTTTAGGGACTTAGGAGCCCTTGGTTTATGGAAATTTCATGCTTAGAGCTGTAAGGCACAAAAATGTCTATAACAGTTGCCCCCTAAAGTATGAGGCCGTTTATCGGGTGAAATGCTTTATTAGGAGGATCCGAAGTTCTTTCAATGCTAGGAGGAGACCTGTAATAAGATACAATACAATACATTATCTTCATACTATTTTCATGATCTAGCTGAGGCGGGCATTCCCATGCTCAGCTTTATAAATTCATTTTAATGTACATAGGACAGACAATCGTCTGATGGTAGACTGATGATTCTGATAGAGCCATCATCCTTTTGGTAGGATGATTATCTGTGCTGCAATGCTGTACATTTCAATGTCTTTATTTTCCTGAATATATATCGCAGCTCGGATGGATGAAACTAGATCCGGGGTCTTCAATCTCGTCCGATCTTCACTCAAAGTACAAGTCGATCCATGTAAGAAATGTTTTGAAGTCGAACATGGAAAGACATCGCTTGATTACCAGTCAATGATGTAAACTATTAACAAGCGCGAGAGGAATCACCGATAATGATAATGACCCTCAAGGTACTGCAGTACAATTCACGTGGTGTGAATAAAGGACTTGGCGTCGAACACCACGCAAAATCTTTCGGTCGAAGGTCATTGATGTATACCTGTTGCCGGAAGTGAGAAACTTGCCATTGAGGCATGCAAGCTTCAAAGTACTGAATGGGGTGTTCCTAGATCAACTTCTTGGATAATGAGTTGATGTCGACAAGAAGTGATCCGTCATAGGAGGGCCTTAATGAATCCCACATCAATGAAACGGAACGGAGCAAATGATTTTGATGGAGGTGAAAACGATCTGGTGATATATGGTTCAGGGTGGTGGTCATGAAAGGATGGAGTATAATGTATGGTAGTGGGCGGGACACAGGTGGCCTTTCTGGATGACTTCTCTTGAACATGTCGGCGACACTTATGTGATGGATTGGTAGCATTAACCCCAAATGTGGATGGTATGGCGAGACCATGGCGATGTGACCGGTGAATGAAACAACCCAACCCGACTCGGGCACAGAGTGGAAGTGTCATGTTCAAGAGCGACTTGCTACCAATAAAGTTTCTTTGAGTTTTCTTCCCAATTTTTCCCCAGTCATTGCTGACCAGTACCTCTTTATTTTTGTCAAGCTTGAGGAGGATAACATATGCTTGTTCTATAATTTGCCCTTCGGGCAAACCCATCGCTATGTTTTAACAAGCCTAGTGATAGTGAAACTCGTTCTCGTCTAAAGACAAGTTTGTCGCTATTAATCATTTTAACGAGTCTAACAACAAAGAAAACTCGGTCCTTTTCATTTTTAGAGAGTCTGAAAAGGTATGTAAAGGTAACTCCAAAATTCCTTTTTCGTCATCTAATCCCTCAAGTCCGAAAAAGTATAAAACAATACAGAAGGGATGAATTTTCGATTGTTTTAACGAGCCGAACAAAACAAGCGCTCGATCTTTTTGTGCAATAATCCCTCAGGTCCAAAAAGATTAAAATCTAGAGGAGGGATAGCACTTCCTGTCCCTTTAATGAGCTGGAAGGCCAAGGACTTGGAAATCTTTTCATATTTTACGAGTCAGTTGAAAATAGCTTAAAGAAGACTCGTCTTTTGAGGAACGAGTGATAAAATGGGTAGCAGCTGATTCCAGGTAAGGTTTGGAATTTTCCAATCATGGCAGTGTCACAAGGATGGCTAGTGAAATCACTCTTCACAGCTGTTCCTCAAAATGGGTAAACAATCAAATGGAGGTGAATGATCGGCCAATGGAAAAGTGGAGGTGACGGTGCAAACACGACCAAGGCTTTAATGGCTGAAATGCTTCATTCACGGTGGTTATTTACCGGGGGATAGTTCATTTTTTAACGAGCTTAAATGCGGGTGGATACATTTGCTCATGTCTTATGTTTATTTTTTAACGAGCTTGAACTATTTGCTAAAACTTCTCGATAATCCAGTCATATGATAAGAAAGTCTCATATAGAAATGGCAACTTTTAGATTTTTGCCCCACATCCTTTCTTTATGCAAGTTTGGTGACGAATAATCCTACGAGTTTAAAGGGTTAGAGGTCCTAAAAATTTAAAAAATAAATAGCCGCCCCTCGCTTGCATGCCAAAAGGTTTGCATGCCCCCAAGTATAAAATATGGTTTCAAGGTTACCCCTCAATTTGCAGACAAAACATTTGTTCTATCAGGAGAGGCCTACCTCTTACAGGTTACCCAAAGATTGTTCTATTCACACAGCAAACAAAACACTTCTTCGGCAATGTCTACTGAGATAAGCAAAGGTGAGTGACGACGTCCGCCAACTCACATAACTTTGACAAGAGAATCTTATTCTAGAATAACCCCTCTTCCACCGACGGACGGGGTACAGACTAGTCATATTCTCCCACGGAAACCTACCCTATACCCGAAGTTTTCCTGCCGAAGCAGACCAGGATGCATGCCCCCTGGGTTTCAGTCATATCCCTCCGAATTACTTGCGCTCATCGGGAGGATGGACTGGGGATCGAGACATTTCTTGCGTGAAGAGACCATTTAGGGACAGTATATGACTATTTGCTATGCATGATCGGGGAAATGAAAGTTGGTCCACGAGCTTGACCACTCTTCCTTCGTGCGGAAAACACATTACTCTAAAGAGTGGGGAGACGATGGCTCCCATGCAATAAATATAGTCTCGGCCAAGGAGTAGGTTATAATCCAAGGGTCCTTGAGCTACCATGATGTTCATGCGAACTATCTTCCCTCTCAATGTTATGGGCACATCGGGAAGGATCCCTAAAGGTCGACTGGTTCCTTTATCAAAGCCTGTCTGATTTCTCATCTCAGGCAAAAGCGATGGCGAACCAAGCACTTTCCAAGCAATAGAGGAAAAGATACTCACAGAAGCCCCCTCATCTATGATGGTACCAGCCATGACCATTCTATATATTTGAACAATAATTCGGAATGGTACACTCGCTGGTAGGCGGGGTCTGCCTAGTCGATTCCACTCGAAGGAGACAACTAGGTTGCTTGGAGGTGGGACCGAGTAGACGGCCGGGTATGGCTGTGATGAACTTCCTTCCTGCGGTAAAGGAATGGGTGGATTGCCCCCATGTTCGTCGGAGTCCTTGTTGATGAAGAGAATTTGGACGGTGTCATCCTTGTTCTCTTCAATGACTGTATCATCCGAAGATAAAACCTCTGAAGGCAAGACCGGGTCAACTACCGCCTCGACCTTTCGACTTTTGTCTGGTATGGATTCAGTTGGTTTATCTTCAATGATAGGCGCTTCAGCCGACCACTTGAGTGGGCCAGCTGGATTCTCAACTAGTGACGGACTCGACAAGAGTTTTTTATATCCAAGAGGAAGTCGTAACGGTGAAACCGGATGATCATCCAAAACTCTTTTAGCTTCGTCTAAGAAGGGACAACGGTGGAGGGCATGATTGCCTTCGCACAGTTTACAAGGAAATCTAGCTTTCCCTTTTTGTCCTGGGGCTTCACTTTCACTAGTTGACGGTGTGCTTTCAACATGATCACCAGAGGTTGATGACACCAGATTGTGCAAACGAGGAGACCAGTCCCTTAGTATCCGGGGGATGCAAGGACAATCTCTGTGAAAGTGGTCTCCTTTGCAAATGACACATGGCGATTTAGGCCTGGTCGGTGCAGTGTGTGGATTTTCATTAGACGACACTCGTTTTCCCCCATTCGCCTTTGGCTCCTTCTTCTTTTTCTCTTTCTTCTTCTTTTCCTTCTTCTCCTTAGGAACTTGGCCTTTAGCTTTACCAGTCCCATCAAGCGAAGAGGAAGGAGGAGAGGAAGAATTAGAGGAAGTAGAAGGCTGGTGGGTAACTCTTGACTCATCTAATTGCTGATTCGATTGTTCAGGAATAGTGGTGTTCTGAATGACATTGGTTGATAAGAGCCATACTGGCAAGCCAATTGTCAGTCCTGGAAGCGATAATGTGGCCATATGGGGCGCACCAACATCTTCCCAAGAGGAGAAGGGACTAGGATTTCCACCAAGGGGAATTCCTTGGTTGGTAGGCTCCATTTTCTCAACCCAAAGATCAACGTAGGAAAAGGGTATGAATATTTCGTTTAAAATAAATTTTAACATGCTTTGACACAACTTGTTTTTTCAGTTTTAAAGAGTCGAGAAAAAACAAAAGATGACTCTAGTCTCCTTCGATTTTTAATGAGCCTGAAGTGACAAGTGCTCAGATGGACCTTTTCCGTTAAGGAGTCTGAAAAGGAACAAAAGGGACTGCTCTTGAGGTCTAGGTAGAGGGAGTACCAAACCAATCGCAAAACTGCAGAATACTTTTTACGGTACGGCAGTCAATCTTTCCGAATGCTGTGTTCGGTGCATTGCAATCAGTAGGGCGGCCGACACGGCTTCCTATGGATAAAGGTTTTAAGCCTATAGGGGTCTCCCAATATATACTCGATGGTACGTGGGAGCACAAGTCCGTACTGGCACTTATCATCTCAAAGTGGAGGAATCACCCAACCATTAGTGAGGACAACAGTTACCAGGTTTTACGACGCCGGAATACGTCTCTAGCCTAGACCTCTAAATGTTGTGCATTAAGTTACAAAGCGTTGTTAAGTTCATTGAATTTATTTTAAGTTGATTTTTCTTATGAAGTTTTCCTTTTGGGATCACCACAAGATGTATATGTAATTCCTAAAATGCAGTCTAAAGATGATAAACAAACTTTTATCTCTTTTCAACAATGAAAATCCTAGCTACTAGGGGAAAAGAAAGACACAATCTTTTCGCAAAGAGCAAAGAGCACACTGTAAATGCACTTTTCCTAAATCAAGCCAAACAGACTGCCAATATGAAAATGCACATGCATGTGTTTTGTTTTTCACTTTCTTAATATTGATGCCTAAAAAGAAAGTTGGTGTACAAATCTGATTTTTCTTTCAAGTGACAAACACAAACAAGCTTCTTTTCGAAATCAAAAGGTAGAGACGATTACGACACTTTATGATTTTGAAATAAATACTTGTTTCGACATTAGAAAGTGACAAATTCAAGCCAAAGGCAAAAGTAAAAGCATAATTGACTATCAACAAAAAATAAACTTTCTCCTATGATAAAAATCGACACTTGCGACAGATCTAAATCAAAGGACGACAGTATGATTATTATACTTTTGTAATGGAAAACTGTAAATGACGTAACAAACACACAAAAACACCTACAGTTTCTTTTGTACAACTGAGGTGGAATATTAGTAAGGAAAAGGGGTTTGAAATAGTGAAATACTGATCACAGGCTGCAAAAAACAGAGACAAAACTGGAAAAATGAAGCAAAGAACCTCAGCTGCACAAGGCTAGGCTGATCAGCGCACCTGTTGCACAGAGAAACTGCATTTCAGTGCAGGTAGCCCTCTCGGGAAGTGCGTTGAAATGCAGAACCTCTTCACAGAGCCTGCGCTGGGGCAGAAATGAGAGTTCTATCTGGGTTCTGGGTCACGGTTTGCAGTTTAATCTATGGTTTTTGGCCGGGTAAAAGCAATCAGTAATACACAATCAGAGGTAGATCTAAGAGGGGTTCTAAGAGCTATCACAAGGGTGATTAGTCAGTTTATGAATCAGCTGTTCAAATCATAAACAGATCCAGTGAGTGGATTGAAGCAGCAGATGTCTACTTTGCATTTGTCAATGGCAAATGCAGTTCGATGGCTACTTCTAAGTTTATGAAACAAACAACAAGAGAAACACAAACAAACTAACTAGACACGATCCCCAGCGGAGTCGCCATTTTGTTATCGGGAAAAGTGTCTATCTAGATCTGCTCTATCCCACTAAGGTGTGACAACAACCTTAGAAACAAACAGAGAAAACTACTTTTATATTCTTCTTTATGAACTATAAACGAAGAGGAATAGGATGAACCAACCTGTGTCTTGTGCTAGTCCTTTGATCCAATCTCTCTCTTCTTCGACAGCTTCCAGCTACCTGCTCCCTTGCTTGCCCAACTTCACCAAGTACCTGCAAGATCACAGAAGGAAGAAACTATACAAAGACATGGGCTTATATTCATAAATAACTTAGGATCAGATTTAAGCTAACCATGCAAATGCAACAAACATCAATGAAACACAAGCATGGAGAAGAAACTCAAATAGTTTTATTGATATACAAGAAGATCCAAGAGGAGTTACAACCGATGATTCCTGACCCAGCATCAACCTCCCAACAAAGAATTCCCTTCTTCAACCCCAACAAAGCATAGATCACCCAATTCTCTGATATGTATCTCAAAACCAACAGCAATTCCTTACAATGTGCAAAATTCCAGCCTCTGGATCTCTGGGATGAGGGATCCATATATAGATGTATGCAAGGAGGATGAGTCAGCTCATGAATTGATTAGTGGCTTCTCTCTGTCAGTTCTTGCTTCCACTTGGAGACTGAGAGCCTCTTACTCATCCTTGGTCGAATTCAGTGAGGCAAGTGTCATTGGAGAAGATTCTGGAAGCTTCCATTATCTCTCCACCTCATGGAATGACTCTGCCACTTGTCATTTCCCGCTCAACGCACCCTGGTAGTGCATTTAGGTGCATTGCAACGCACCTAGCTAGTGGACTTAGGTGCTATGCAATGCACTTGGCTAGTGGAGTAGCTGAAATGATCCTGATTTGACTAGTTCTGAGCAGTTTCTGGTGGAGAACTTCTGGGAGAAGCTGTATTTTGTTGACCTTGTTCCTTTAGGAGTTAGAACAACACTTTTAGGGACTTAGGAGCCCTTGGTTTATGGACATTTCATGATTAGAGTTGTAAGGCACAAAAATGTCTATAACAATCGCACATTTTGCATGTGGCAGGTGAGATGCATCGCACCTTTAGCACTAGGCAATCTGTATGGTCCTGCTTTGGCCAGTTCTGAGTAGTTTTTCATGGAAAACTTCTAGGAGATGATGTAATCCGCTGACCTTGCTCCTTTGGGGTATGAAACAACACTTTTAGGGACTTAGAAGCCCTTTGTTTATGGACATATGTGATTGGGGTTGCACTGCCCAAATATGTCTATAACACCAGTAGGACTGATATCATAGGTTAGGGTCTTTATGTCATCCTTAGCTGTCATGTTTTGAAATATTTCCCATGCTATAGGGAGTGTAAATGTATGGAGGGCTTCTTCCACTAAAATCTTGATTAACCCATAGTGAGCTAGCTGCTTTGAATTTCTTGCTTGAACCGTAGTGCTGGAGTCAATAAGGGATTGCAGGTGGAAGTAGGGGATGCTGAGCTTATGAGGTGTTGGAGTGTCCATCCCATACCTTAATTCATGGAGGATTCTAAAGTGATAACCATAGACAATGTTGTACCTCCCCTCACAGGAAATGTGTTTGATTATTTGATAACCAACTTCATCCCAAGGATATGGTATGCTAGCCCTTCTAATGCCATTTTTATCCTCTACAGGGGTTTCATTGTTTTGGAAAAAGTTTTTCTTAGTAGCCTGCCCAATTGGTTTCTCATCCTTACTCCAAGGCAGCCCAAGAGGAAGGGTAGTGACCATAGTGATAAATTTAGGGGTTATCTCCATGGAAATACTTCTAAAGGTGATAGTGGAATTTGTTCTGGTGTGAGGGACCAAAGAGTGGGACAATTCTTGGGCAATTTCCTCATCAAACCCTTGGAATTTCTCAAAAAAATTCATCCAATTTGCTCTTGTGAATATGTCCACTACTTCGGGATGTGCATGGAGCCTAGAGGAGTTGGTGGGCTCCTTCCTCATAAATTGTCCTGTCATTTTGTTTATACTCCTTTGGGAAACCAAATGTAGATATGGAGACAATGATTTTTGGAGAAAAGCAGAGAAATAGAGGAGACTGTGTTTTTTTTTTTTTTTTAAATAGAAAAATTTTATATATTTCCTCCTCCTAAAGGATTTATTTCCTCCTCAAATTTAAACCACTACTTGCATATATTGATATTCAATGGGGGCATGCATGGAACCTACCTCCTCAGAAAAAAAATCGTGCTAAAACCCGTTTTTTCTCCATTCAAAACAACTCACTGCCCCTCTTGTAGAAGCCTGTTGTCCTTCTTATAGAATTCCTATAGGTTCTCCTGTAGAACCTATAAGTGCTCCTGTAGAAAATTCCAAGAGTAGGAATATGGGAGAAATCAGTGGAGAACGATGGTTACGAGGCTGTGGGGGCATGAGGAGACTGTTTTAGCTGATTTTCGAGGAGAGAATGAAGGAAAAGTTGGTGAGAGCGCTCAGGGAGGAGTACTTATTTCCCTTTATGGATATTTCTGATGATGGAGGGTGAGCTGGTAGAGTATATGTTGGCCATATTCAGACCATTGGTCCCCACCTGCCTTGTCATCATGGCCCCTCCTTGTAATCATCCCTCATGATTGCAATGGAGTTCACACTTCCTCCACTACCTGTCCTTGACATCTTTCTTGAGTTGACCGTGCGCACGTGTGGGTGACATCTTCGAGTGAGTGGAGTCAACTAGATGAAGGTGGCTAAGTTAAATTGCCACCTTTCCCTCATTCAACCTCAACCATGTCGTTGCTTTTACATGTCTTCTAATTACACAAATGCAAACAAAGGAGCGGGTTAGTTACTTACCTGAGATCTGAATGTATTTGCTGTGAGGTGTTGTGGCTCTCTCTCTCTACTGCATGCCTTTGTTTCTTTTGATGCATGCTATATGCTTGTTGATGTGTGGCTGCATCTTGTGTAGATTCTTCTCTGGCTAGATCTGAGCTTCAGGTGTCTTCTTCAACCTTCATGTTTTTACTCTCTTGCTACTGATGCTAGATTTTAATGGGAGCAGCTGCTACAAGAATTCCTACAGGAGCTCCTGTAGCTACCTCTCCTCTTGAAACTTCAGCTTCTTTCTGTGCTTGGAGCTATGAAGATGATGCCAGAGATGTAGATAGAGATGGAGAGGTAATAGGTAGGCTTCAGGGGAAGTGGATGGTTTTGTTTCCTCTCTTATTTTTTTGTGTTTTTTTTTCTTTTTCTGAAAACTGTTTTTTCTGTGTTTTTCTTGGACAGGAAGAAGAATGATGCTTGGGGTGTGATTCAGGCTCGGAAATGATGGCAAGGAGGTTTGAAGATTGTAGGAGGGTTTATAGGTTCTTTATGAAGCTTTCCTATCCCTCAAACTACCTTTTATACCTATTTCGGGCTCTCTGTAATTCCTACAGAAGCCTCTTGTAGAAAACACAGAGCCTCCTATAGAAAACACAATTCTTGGAAAAGAAGCACAGTGAGGTGAAAGAAATGCCAAGAATGATGGAGAAAGGTGTGGGAAGGTAGGATAGGTGTTGGTGTTGGTTTCAGGGCTCCCTTAGCACCTTCTGCTACTTCCTATAGTCCTCCTGCAAACCTGTAATGCAAATGAAAATTCATTTTTCTTTTTCTCTTTTTTTTTTTGAAAACAACTAGGGCACCTCAGGGAGGTTTTCACCCTAATTGCCTACCCTGGGTGCCTCCAAGGGAGGTTTTCACCTAGGGATCTTATTTTTATCTCTTTTTTTGACATCACTGGGCTGCCTCAAAAGAGGTTTTCAACCCAATGATGGGACTCAAGTGCCTCATGGAGGTTTTCACTTGAGTCCTTATTTTTTATTTTTTATTTTTTCTTCAGTGAGTGGGTGAAGTGGAAGTTAAGACGTGCTCCGCTACCATCACTGTTTTATCCAAGCCTTCAATAAACTCTCTCTTGGAGAGGGGTTTCTTGTAGACCATCAACCGATTTCCATTGACAAGTATGGGGATGGCTTCATCATCAATGGTTATGATTAAAATTTAACCATTGTCATTGCATTTCTCCACAGTGTAGGGTCCCAGCCATCTTGTCCTTAGCTTGACCTTGAAATTTTGTATCTTGAATCATAGAGTAGTGCCCAATCTCCCTCTTGGAATTGCTTCTCCTTGATATTTTTGTCATGCCATATCTTTCTCTGAAGCTGAACTGCCTCTGTGTGGAGAAGGGCCTACATTCTGTTTTCATCCAATCCATTGAGCTGAAGTAATCTTTCTTTTTCTGCATGGTTGAGGTCTAGGTCCAGCTGAGCTACCATCCTTAGGGTATTGAATTCAAATTCTATTGACAATAAAGCCTTCTTCCCATAGATTAGTTCATAGGCTGTGAACCTTGTGGTGGTATTCCATGTTGTCTTGTAGGCCCAAGTGGCCTCAACTAATCTGTCCGCCCAATCTTTTCTACTGCTGCTCACTACCTTTGTCAGGATCCCTTCCAATGCTATGTTAGTGACCTCCACCTGCTCATTGGCTTGTGGATGGTAAGGGGTCTAAGTCCTGTGCCTGATTCGATGATGTGTGGGCAGGTCTTCAATCAAATTGGAAGTGAACTGACTACCTTAATCTGTGACCAACTCTCTTGGATACCTGAACTTGTAGAATATGTTCTCTCTCAAAAATTCAGCTACTTTTTCCTCTGTCACTGCTTTGATTGCTTTTGTCTCTGCCCACTTTGTCAGGTAATCGGTGCACATAATGATGTATTGTTTCTGCTTTGAAGGAGGGCTGATAGGCCCCACTAAGTCCATGCCCTACTCCTCAAATGGCTCAAAGGTCACTTGAGGTTGCATGGGCATCTCATCCTTCGGTGTAGGTTTCCCCATGCTCTAACAGTGATCACACTGGTTGGTATATCTCCTCACATCCTAATGAAGAGTGGGCCAGTAGTAGCCTGCTTGCAATATATTGAAGGCAGTTCTTTTTACTACAAAATGACCTCCATAAGGCCCGTCATGACAGGTCAGGAGGATGTCAAAGACTTCCTCCTCCCTGACACATCTTCTCAAGATCCGATCTGGGCCAAGTTTGAAGAGATTGCCCCCAATCCAGGTGAAAGGGGCGCTTTTCCTTACTATCTTCCTCTTCTCCTTTGAGGACAGGTGTGGTGGGAACTGTTTTGAAACCAAGTAGTTTGTTGTATCAGCAAACCATGGAGAGAGTACTGAGATAGCAAATAGATGTTCATCTAGCATTTGGTCATCCACAATTCCTTCTTCACCTGTAGGAAAATTTACTCTAGACAAAAAGCCAGCAACAACATTTCTTTACCAGGCTTATCAATAATGGTCAAATCAAACTATTGTAATAAAAGAAACCATCTAATAATTCGAGCATTTACATTTGGTTTGTTCATTAAATATCTAATTGCAACATGATCAGTGTGCACAAAGGTTTGATAGCCTGTGATATAATGTCTAAATTTGTTTAAGGAATGCACGACAGCTAGGAGTTCCTTCTCGGTCACTGTATAGTTTAACTCCGCCTTTGACAAGTTTTCTCTTATAAAGTATATGGCATAAGACAACTTTTCATCAATTTGTCCTAAGGCTACTCCTATTGCTTTGTTCGAGGTAGTTGTGTGAATGTGGAAAGGTAGGGCCCAGTTTGGGCCTCTCAGAATTGGGGCAGTCACGAGCTTGCTCTTCAAGGTATCTAGGGCTTCTTGACATTTTTTTGACCATATGAACTCAACATCTTTCCCTAAGAGGCCAAAAAAAGGAGAGTCTAACTTGTTGAAATCTTTAATGAATCTCCGGTAATACCCAACTAAGCCTAGCAAACTTCTGACATCTCTCACTTTTTGAGGAGGTGGGACCCTTTGGATGATGGAAATTTTGTTGGGGTCCACCTGCAGTCTTTGTTGAGATATTGCATGACCTAGCACAGTCCCTTCAGTCATCAAAAATTAACATTTTTCTAAACTAAGGGACAGGTTCATCTCAATACACTTGTCTAGCTAGATTAGATAAAGCTTCCTGACAGTCAGAGCCATAAGGAGTGAATTCATCCATGTATATCTCTACTGCATCACAACTAATTCAGAAAATATACTCAGTACCGCTCTTTGGAAAGTGGTTGGAGAGTTACATAAACCAAACGGAAGGACCTGGTATGTAAACGTACCCCAAGGACAAGTGAAAGTTGTCTTATCTTGGTATTTTGGGCTAATTTAAATATGATTGTACCCGCTAAACCCATATAGGAAAGAGAAAAACTTTTTCCCTACCAAACCATCTAACACTTGATCTATGAAAGGTAAAGGAAAATGGTCCTTTTTAGTGGCTTTGTTCAATTCCTGATAGTCGACACAGATTATCCACTTACCATTTATCTTTGGCACTAGCACCAAAGGAGAGACCCATTCACTGTCAGAGATGGGATAGATGAATCCTGCATCAAGCAATTTCTGCAGTTCTTCCTTAACAATATCTTTAAGTGCTAGATTCATCGTCCTTTGAGGCTGCCTAACTGACTTTCAATCCTCCTTGATGTATATATGATGAGTACATACTGAAGGGTGCACTCCCTTCATCTCCTTATAACTCCAAGCGAAGGCATCTAGGTGTTTTCTCAACAGGCTACACAGTTCCTTCTCTTGGGAAGTGGATAGGGATGGATTGATTTTCAAGGTTCTTTCTAGGCTGAACTCTATATTCTTAACATGGAGAGGAGTGGAGTTGGCCACAGAGATCAGTTGAGGGGTTTTTTTGGGTTTCTCTTGCTATGTCCTCTAATGGTGATACACTGGGAGGTGGATTCTGAATCATATTTTCAATCATATCATCCTCATCTTATGGTTCCCCCCCATGGTGATTTCTAATGCACAAAGCGGTGCAGTGTAAACTTCATCCTCATCTTTCTCCTCCAACCAGAGAGGTAGATCATGTTCTAGCAAGGGTTGGGCAAGAGGATATAGGATTAACTGTTTGGACATGTGCCCATTCTTTATGGTCATGTTCCTAACTCAATAGTTGATGTAAGCATCGGCGGTAGCCAACCAGGGTCTTCCCAAAATGAGAGGATACCCAGTGAGCTTTGTCTTTGACTGGAGAACTATGAAATCAGCGGGACACTCCCAAGAATCAATGAAGACCATCACATCTTCCACAATCCCCTCAAGGGTCACAGTGGAGTGGTATGCTAGCTGTAGCACGGTCGTGGTCTTCCTTAAGGAGCCCTGGAGGTTAAGTTTGAGCATTGTGTCCTTTGTCATCACAATTAGGGCAGCTCCCAGATCAATCAAGGTGTGTGGGATCATGGTGCCATTGATGTGGACATCAACTACTGGGCTTCTAGGGTCCAGATATTTTGGACAGATGACCTACCCTAACATCAGATTGGACAGTTGTCCTATGACATTTATGGTTGGGGCATCTCTCTTGTGCCTTCCTGGATGCCTAAAGCACTTCTCTTTGATCAACCTATTGTAGATAAGCACATCTTTTATGGCTTGGAGAAGTGGTATCTTTACACACAAATGTTTCAATTCTCCTAGGAGTTCAGTTTCTTCTTGGGCAAGCTGCACTATCGTGGATAGTCTCTTAGGAAAGGGTGGATTTGCTTTAGGTTCACTTTCCTCTTCCCTAGGTGGAGGTTGGCTATCTGGGAGAACTTTCCCCAATCACAAGTTAATTTCTTGAATCTCCATAGCATAAGTTGGGCATGAAGGTTACCCACTATACACTTGTTGAGCCCGTCTGTTGTTCGGGTTCGGATTTCGCTAGGCAGGCATTTGGGGTTGCCTTGGTGGAGCAGAAGGTAACGATTGTGGTTGCATAGGTGGTGGAGTCATAAGAGCGAGAAAAGAGTTGTATTGGGGCCTCCACCCCTGATGAGATGCATTCCATTGAGGCTGTGGCTGAGCATAGGATTGAAATGAATGGGTGGTTGGTTGGGCATGATATTGAGATGTGGATGAACAAGGAAGTGGTGTGGACCAGCAAGGATGAGCAGGGGGACCCCAAGAAAGTATGGAGGGCACTTGGTTGGGGTTGTAGTATGCCTGAGATGTCCCTTGCATCCCCTTCTGGTATGGTCTAGGTCCATGCGGCCTTCTTTGTTTTATGTAATAGAGTTGTTTAGTGACTCCCTTAGCCCCGTGATATACAGTTTTAAGTCCGAGAAAGGAAGGGCACTTATCTGTAGAATGATTTTCTTCACAGACTGAACAAACCTCTATAGAATTCAATGGGCATTCATTCCTAAGATGCCTCTTGGTGCATCCAGGGCAAAAAATGGCCAAAGCCCTCTTTGCCTCCTCTTGTTTTCTTTTGATATGCAAGGTATCCATTTGCATGGAAAGAGTCTGCAACATCTCACTCTTAAGTCTTCCAGAATGTTTTCGATTTCTCCTTTAATGGATGAGTTGGAGGTAGAGGTACTGGCTATGGGTTGACTCCCCCCTACCTTTCTTTCTGGCTCCTATAGAATGGTTTCTAAAAGTGGTCTTTATGTCCTCATAGGGTAGTTGGTAGATGTCTCCCTGGGCCAGCACATTGAGGGTGTCTAAAAGATCTTCCCGAATTACCCTAAGCAGGACCAGCTTCAGAGACTCAAGGTCAAGTGTACACTCAGCCCTTTTGTAACTAACCTGGAACCTCTCCTCATAGTCTTCGAGGGACTCATCACTTCCTATAGTCATTCGAAAAATTTCTTCTTTAGTATCTTTTGACCTAAAATAGTATCGATACTTGTTGTTAAAGTCTTGCTGCATCTAAGCCCAAGTTGTGATGCTATTGCTAGGTAATCCCATGAACCAGCACAATGCTGCATCCTTGAGAGTAGAAGGGAATAGTTTCAACTTTTGTTCATCTTCTGCATAGTCATAGGTTCGACAAATAACAAAAAATTCAAACAAAAAGGTGTCAAGATCTTTTGTAGTCAGACCATGGAAATGAGGTAGGGTGGAAGGGCTTATATTCTTCATTTTGGTGTCCCCATTGGTCTCTCGAATGGGAAAGGTACCTTCTATTCTTTCTCCATTCCCCCTACCATTTCTGTTTTTAGTCATTGGCTCCAAAGGAATGTTTTCTTCTTCTTCTTCCCCTATAGGTTCTTCAAATATGCCTGGTTTTTCACCTGAGGGTTTTTCTTGATCACAACCACTGAAGAAGAGAGAAGGTTGGCTGTGTGAAGTAGTGGGGGTGTTGGGCAAAACTTTTCTTGAGTTATCTCTATTCCTACGAAGCATAAAAGGAAATCTTTTTGGTTGGTTTTGGTTTCTTTTTCCCCACACTAATAGTACCTACAAAACTGAAATGGATTGAACAAAACAAATTGCAACTAACTGAAATGAACTTGGTGAAATGGAAATTTGCAGAATTTGAAAGGAAAGCAAGGAAATGCAGAACTAAAGGAAAATGAATGACTAGTCTACTTTTGCTTAAATAAACTATTAGCAGAATGTTTCAATAGAAAATAGAAGAAAGCAGTGATCACAGAATACTCTGATGCTTCCTCAGTAATGGCACCAAAAAGTGGTGAGCACCAGTATTGCAGCAATAATGCTGCAACTCCTGGGCTGCATACTTTTCTCTTATCAACCCAGAAGTTCGTAACAAACTTGGAAGTGACAGTGTTGTATGCATAAGTACTACTTCTTACTGTATATTGTCACTTTGTCAGCCGGTGCAGGATCACTTGGAGCTCAAGCGAACTTCTATGGATTCTAGAAAAAGCTTTATATGTGATGAAAGGAGAGAAATACTACTCTATAGATACTATTCTAACTGCAGAAAGGAGAAAGACTGAAATGTAAATCAAACCAAGTAAATCCTAATTTTTTAAAAAGCACTATGAAAAACATGAAAAGAATGCCATTACCTACTCAAGGAATTAAACAACATCTAACTAAGCTATTCATAGAAGTAAATGAGCAAAAAACATCTTTTTGGATTTTTATGTGAATTTGACATGCATGTAATTTATTGTTTGTGAATGTGGTAGCAAATAGGTGGCATTGGAGTGTGGTTTTGGGACTTGAGAGGATGTAGGATGGAGTGGATGGGTCCTAGGAGGTCTCAGGTGGCCTTCTGGAGGCTCTTCCCACACTCGGCCTTCAAAATAAAGCCTACATGAAAATCTACAAGAAGAAAAACATGGAACTACAGGAGGCCTACAAGAGGAGGCCGAGAGAAGTTTTCACTGTTTTGAGGGTGTGAGAGTGGGTAAGAAGTGGTAGATGAAGGCTGGAATCAGGTGTTAGGGCACCTAGGATCTACCAAGAATCGTCAGGAGAGAGAAATATTATTGGATTTGCTCAAGGAGAGAGGAAGAAGTCTTATGGAAAATTCAGGAAACTAAGGCAGAATTGAGGGGAGACCTGGGCGACCTGTACGACATGGATCAGATGGAGGATGGGATGTCTGATAATCTAGCCTACTATAAGAAGTTATCTACTACAAAGGAACTAATAGTCAACCAATAAGATCAAGCCAACAATGAAATAAGTGCATTTAGAAAAACAAAGTTTTGCATAAAAGTAACCCAAACTATGATCTGTGAAAGGAAATGTTGAGAACTGCTGCAATAAAAGAAAGCATGAAAGAATACTATTGTAAATAAAGAATTCAGCATGATGAAGAAGTTCTGAGGCAAAGAAAAACTAGACTATTAAACACTAAAAAGCTGCAAACACTAGAAGTCCTATGAATGAGGAAAATCTGTGTTTTTGGGGTAGCAAGAGGGTTTTTGCCTCAGATCATGGTCCCAACGGGAGGAAGAGAGGCAAAGGAACTATTACTAGCCTTTTGAATCTTTCCTTTATCACTACTTAATCTGTTATAGAAAGCACAAATGGAAGCAAACTACGGAATCATCAAAAGCAACCTATTCTTAACCATAAAAGAAATACATCTAATAGCAACCTAATCTATAACTGAAGTAAAACATACAAATACAGACAAATTGGAGATTGGCTGCTTGGATTGGGCCCTAACCCAAGAGCTTCAGCCCTCTGAGGTAACTCAGTGCTAGCTCAAAAAGGATTCCATATTTATTTCCAAAACAATAGCAAGATTACATGAACTGTCACAAGATAATAAGCTCGAACTTGAGCAGAGTTTACATAAGAAAAAATCCAACAAAAATCCAACCCTAGTGAGGACCTAGGCCTCTCTACTTATACAAATCAAGCTACCAATAGCTTCCTTAAAACCAGGCAGGCTTGGCTCCCAAAAATCGAGATAATCATCAATCATCCTTCACTTGCTTGGTTGCCTTCTAGTGCATGACTTGGTTGCTTGTACTCCGAGCTGAATGAAGGGTAACTCAAAGTGAGGAGTAATAAATGATGGGAATTCCCTCTTATAAGTCCTCTCCTTTGTCCACTTCGAGTTATTGCTGCCATTTTTCCACTGGATCCTTGACTTTGACCTCAAAATTCATTAATAATCTGCATTAAACACATGTTAGACCACATGGCATCATAACTAACTCAACTCACTCCATAAGCATAAATATAATCAGAAAATCATACAATAAGCTAAGAGAATGGTTGATTTGACTAGGTTAGGAGGTAAAATGAGCCCATATAACTACCCATTTATGAGGCTCATTAGCAAGTCTCTGATTGTATCTTTAATTGTGCGCTTCTTGAAATCATAGTGTTATCACTTAGATTTTCCTAGAAGTTGTTGGGAAGAGGAAAGGGGTCTGAGGTAACCACAAACCAACTTTTAAGTATAGATTCTAGCCAATATGTACTCAGAGAGGGCTCTCTCTTTATGATTTAGCTTGGTTTTTAAATGATACTAGGCTAGTTGTGGAGTTTAGGGGTTTTGTTTGAGTTTGGGTGGTGGGATTGTATAGAAAAGGGGTAAGAATGAGTAGCTTAGTCCATTGGGCTGATGGAGTCGAAGAAAATGGCTTAGCCAGACTTGGTTTCTTCACAAATGATAGTTTAACAGAGTAAGGTAGTCAAATAGGGAACAATTAGAGACTGAAAGATGGAATGGGCTTAAAGGGTTTAAAGGGCAACTAAGAATCCTTTAACATACTTTAAAAGAGTAGAATATGACTAACCATTAGTAAAGAGCAATTAAAAATTCTTTACTAAATGATTAAGATGAATAAACTAGGAAACAGGAGCAATCAAGAATTCATTGTTTATACTAGTTCAGAAGAAAACATTGAGAATAATAACGATTGAAAACAGAGTGCAATTAAGCAAATTCTGAGTTATTCTCTTTCGTTTATCATTCATATGTGAATCATAGATGATATTTTAAAAAAAGAAAACTTTAAAACACAAGGTATAGATGACTTATTGATCCGGTTTTTGATTCAAGAATTCTAAGAAAAGTCCTTATTGATCCGGTGTTTGATCCAATTGAGGGGGTATTTATACAAAAAATCTTTAAAAAAATATATCTCATAACAGAGTGAGATATATTCTAGTGATGACTAATTATTTTTACAGAAAAATAGAGACACTTAGTCTTGAAGATAGGAGAAAGGTGAACTGATGTTGTGTTGTTCCTTTTCTTGTTGAATGTGCTAGCTGCCCTATTTTGACCAATACTTTTCCCCTGTTCTGATACACTTCGACCTGTTTGACCCCTATTCATCTTTGTTCATCTTGCTACGGTAAAAGCCCGAAATTTACATTTTACCAAAAGTAAATTTACAAAATTCTCAATATGTCTTCCCACCATTTTTGCTCTGGCAATCTGTGTTTCTGAAGTTTCCTCAGAGTCTCATCAGTTTCTGTATATCTGAAAAAAATTAGGCTAGAGTTGAAACACGTGCTTTACCTCATGTTCGATATAGAATAAGTTCTCCAACCTATCATAGAGAACTTGGCCTATGGGAAGTATTTTTATTCCTGATGCACTTGTTGATGAACTAGCTTGACTACTAGCATACTTATTCAATTTATCTACATAATCAATTTGCTTCATTAACCTGTCATTGATGACCAAAGGACTTGGTAGCCCTTTATTTTGTAAAACTGTAAATTTCTCCATAAAAGAATTGATTTCCACCTGCATATCCTAACATCTTCCTTCTAGATTCTGCATCAAAGCTTTTTTAGTTAGAACCCTTTTGATTTCCAAAATAGTGTCAATCCTATCTGGGATGCCAAGTGCTCCCAGTTGTTTCTTATTTTTGGTATTCAAAAAATGTATAAGCCCATTGGCTTTTTCATGCATTTGTCCTAACTGTGCTCTTGTCTGTTGAATTTCTCCATGTGCTGCTTTCACTAAATCAATCTATTCATAAATCACTTGGATAGATGCCCACACATCATTTATAGATTGAATGATGTTAGCCCAAAGGATTTTCTTGATCTCTGCCAGAGGCTTGTCAAAAGTGAGCTCTTGTTCTAATGTTTTAACTTTCCTTTCTAAGGATTTAATCTCCCTGGTTTTTTCTGCAACACTTATTTTTGAGGCATCACACTTCTTTTCTATATTAGCCAACTGTTCTTTTGCTTGTTTTAATTCTGACACTTGTAATTTCAGTTCTTCCATGGCCTTTATCAATTCTTCAGTGCTCATATTAGTACTGCTACCTGATGTTGTTCCTGCTATTAATGTATCTGTAATGCCTGTTGGGATGTTTGGAGCTAACGCTATTCCAAGTGCAGAAGGGATTGCTGTTGAGACTATAGGAGTTACTTCAGGAGGCTGAGAGGTTGACTCTTCCTACTTTTGCTTGAGTGCCTTCTCTAATGCCCGCCCGCTCCATATCATTCAATATTTCATTAAGTTTCAGGAGCAGGTCCATCATATCTTCTTCTGATTTCTGTTGTATAACTTCTATTGTCTGAGGATTCCTTGAAGGAGGTAGCTTCAGTTGTTTCCTCAGGGCAGCCATGTCCTCTTCTTTCTTCTTGATCAGAGCCTGTATGCCTTTAGCATCTTTGGGATCATGTCCCAATCCAATTATGATCTCTTATAATGATTTGATTCTGTTATCATTGGCCAGAGAAGAGGCTTTATCCAAGTGAAGTTGAGAAGTTGTATTATCCAAGGAATTTTGTAGCTTGTGGGCCATCATTGCTTTGTCAGCCAGTGTGGAATAGACCATTTCCCCAGTTTTCTTGTGAAATTCAATTTGGTCCATAGGATGAATATCTTTGGCTAAGACCTCCAAATTTTTTCTGATGTAATATGTCGCTGACTGAGGTTGTTGCACCTTTGGCTTAAAATAACTCATTAACATTTTGCCTTCTTTAATATCATAAGCTGACATCAATCTCTGCTAGTTTGAGGGGGCCATCATCAGATACTGATTATAAATTTGAAGCCTTACTGGATCATTCTTGGCTTTTATCTCTATAAATATCTTCTTAATGTCTGAGGCCTGTTTGCTTTGCGGCCTGGTGGATGATACTTCTACATTGTGTTGTATTTCTAGTTCCTGCCTTTGTGAGCTAGGTGAGGTTCCTCCCAATGCGGGACTTTGCTCGCTCACTGCTCTTTCTTCTCTATGGCTGTCTATGGTTTCTTCAATGATTTCCATTTCTGAAAGAGGATTCAATCTTTGTCTCTTTACTCCAGGTTGTTTTTTAGGTCCACTAATAGGTGTGGTGGTTTCTCTGTCCATCTTTTTGTTTCTTTCCTCATTTAGAGGAGTTTGCAATGCTGGAATTTCTACTACTTTAGTTTGGGGCGGAGGAATCTGTACATGACTCTATTCTTTGGTCTTTCCAAGTTGATTAGTCATTGTAGGCTGCTTTGTGGTCTCTACTTCTTTGCCTTTGGAAGTTCCTGTAACTAGTATGCTGGTTTCTTGTGCAGGCTATTGAGAAGTTCTAGCAGAAGATGTACCAAATTCTGATTGTAGAGGCAACTTGAATGATACGTGTCAAAAAGAGTCCAGGTCAAGGGCTTTCTCAATATCTTTCATAGCAATTTCCATCTTTTCCTGCTCACTAATTTCTTCTATTAGGTTTCCTTCTACCCATTCATCCTGATTTGCAAACTGTTCAATTTCTAGGATCCTATGATGTATATACACTGATATCCTGTTTTTTGTCCTTCTGTCACATATGAAACTATTTGGGTCATATGGCACCCACCGAAAATTTTTCTTCAATCTAAGGTGGTCTTCTAAAATCTTTTCAGCTTCTTGCCATGCATCCCTAGAATTGATGAAAAAAGGGCCTAACTGGTTCTTGATTCTTAGCTGAGCCTTTTTCTTTGTGCTACAAAAATCGACTAAGTCTACATTTATAAGCTGTCTAAAATATTCTAGTGCAAATAATCTCATAGGCACATATTTAGGTAACTTAAAATGGCAAAGTTCACACTCATACATTCTGATTTCTGTGTGATTTTGATACAGGTACCAGTCACCTATCCTATACTATTTAGAGAGCTGCAGAATCTTCTTCATGTTACCAGTGATCCTAGGAGATGAAACTCCTATCAATAAAGTGGTTGCTGGATGTACAAACCAGTCAATGAACTCATTATAAGTATAAGGGGACTCACTGGTATTATGAAAGACAGAACTCCAAAAAATCACAGACCTTCGATTTCCTTTTGAGTCCAATTCCCTGCTAGGGAAGGAAAGGCTGTCTGGCTGATGATACAACAAAAAATGTTATATAAAAGATGAATATTTGAAGACTCCTTCCCTCTCCAAATTTATGAATTGATGATGGATTTTGTTGGAAATGAAAGTAGCATAGTCATATCTGACAGCAGGAGGCTATCCTGGAGTAAATATTGATAGTAAAAATAAGGTGATGTCATCAACATACTCACTGGAATTGAATCCCATGATCAGGGATATCATTTCAACAATGAGTGTGCCAGTGTCAGTGAAAAAATTCTACAGATAAGGAACTAGACCTTTAGGCTGGTGATTTGGTAGCATGAAGGTCTGAGCAATACGACTTATCTCTGACGTGGGCAATTGAGATGCTTTTTCAAGTAGATAACACATGGAAAGAGGAGCAAGGGGCTGAGTGGAGCGAAACTGTATCATTTCATTAATGGACTTGACAGTTATGGGAAAAGGGACAGTATGGGATGGGGACATAACTGCTCTATGGATAGGGTCATAGTTGGCATGGCAATGATGAATTATTTATGGGAAAACATGAACTGAGGGGAGGAAATACATGGGAAGGTTAGATTCCCAAAGTCCCAAAATGTCAGAGTTGTTTAGATAGCTATCTCTAACTTGGAAGAAGGCCTGAGGATGGTTCCTATCACTAGATAAATATTTTATTTGGAAATCTTTGTTGGCCAGGGGTAGATAATCTAAGTCTTTATGGGGTGCATTCATGGGCGCGAAATTCAGGGCTATGGGAGTTTCCATATTTGGTTCTTGTGTATTCAAACCAGAATTTGGGATTTCTGTGGAAAAAATGGACTAACAACAGTTTTGGGGTCTTTTATGATAATTACAGGTTGTCTTTAACTTGAATTTTGGCTTTCGCTGGTAGAATTCTCAGTGGAAACTGAAATTGCAGGGTTACAGGGAAAAAAGAATAAATACCTGAATTAAATAGGTAAATTGTGTAATTTCACGTTGGTTGGCGGACTGCAGAGCACGATGGTGGAGTTTCTTGGCTAGGTGGTAGGCTGAAAAGCTGGTGCAGTGAATTTAGTTGTTACTTTGCATGGGAGTTTGGACGCAGAAAACTTCAGTGAAAATGACATTTTACCGTTTATTTAATGAAATTCAGTTTGGTGGGTCTTTTTGCATTTATTAGGTAGATGATGTCAGTGTGATGAGACGTGTTGTCGTTACGCGGAAGGGTGGTAAGCAGTAAGTGTTGCACCACTTTTGGGCCTAGGCAGTTTTGAACGCAGGGCGAGCGAGCATATGGAGTGGGCGACATGTGGTGGGGGTATGGCGGAAAACCACCGGGCGATCGCGGGTTAAAACGAGGTAGGAAGGGCGGTCAAGATATCACCGTCGACCGTCGGATGGAAATGATTGGATCGAACGGTGGACGGATGTGGGACATGGCGCGGAGTTATGCACCGAGGCGCGATTGGATAGATAGGTTGTTAATTAAGCGGGGGTTAATTAATCCCTTTAGTGCAACGGAGAAAGGTTATTAACAAACTTTGGATAAGTTTGTTAATCCTTGTTTTATACTATATAATGCTTATAGACCATCAGGGCAGGAATTATATAAAATGTGGGTTTTTTGATATAATTACATAATACAGGAAATGGGTTAATTTATCGGGATTTATATAATAGTTGTTAATAAGTTAATATGAAATATGTAATGGAAAGCGCTAAGCAAAAACATTGAAGTATATATTCAAACTTAGGCTAAAGTGGAAAAGGGGTCTTTCAAACAATATTATGCATTTCCTAAGTAAAATAGGTTTTTTACCTAGAAAAACATTATGAAGTGAAATTAATATTTTATGGATGATATTAAGTACATAGACTTTTAAATCATTGGGCCAAGGGTCCAGTCCCTTCAGAAGTTAGAGAAATGCTCTGAGCCCCTTTGATTTTCAAAGTCCTCAATACTTTAAGGGGAATTAGTGAAATCTTTAGGGGAAAATGTGAATGGAAGTTAGTTATTTATCCTTGCCTTTCGTGAACTGCATCCAGTGTAATGTATGCCTTGCCCTTGTGATAAAAGTAAAAGTTAACACATTTTAGAAGCATTTTTTCATCACAAGTATCATTCTGCAATATCATCTATCTACCCTACCTACTTTAGCCTGACATTTTTTCTTCTTTATTAGGGTGCACTTAGACTCGCAAGCCCTTATCACACTTTTTCTTTTACATATGGAAGTCTATCTAAATCTAACCTTATTACATCCAAGGGCTCAGATTAAACTATTGAGCTCCTTTTATTCACTCTACCTATTTACTTATCTGCCAAGATTAAACAGTTTGGTAAGATTTTATTCTCTATCTACAGCATGAAATTGAAAAAATGAAAGAGCCAAGTTTAAATAGTTTGAATCTTCATGAATTGTGGCACAGGTGTAACAAGTTGCACACAATTATTTATTACAGAAACTGAAATAGTAGTGGCATTTAGACTTACACACTTTCCTGGTCTATTTTTGTTTGGGCTTCATATATTCTCATTTTTTTTACCATTTTATTCTTTTTACCCTTTGATTTTTCTTTTAGGGTATGCCCTCTTTACATTTTTTAAATTTTTTGATATTTTGAAAATATGGAAAACCTTTGCAACAGGAAAAGGTATGAACATATTACAGAGCTCATCAAGTCAATCATGAAATATGACACCTATTGGTATAGGAGCATAACACTGGCTCCACTTGGGGATGGCTTTTCCTGGTGGAAAGTCAAGAACAATAGGTCAGATGGCCTTCTGAATGACTTTGACTATGCTCTGAAATCTCCTTCTGTTGGTTGCTTTATTGTATGTATGACAGTAATCCTTCTGAAGCTTAGGGCCTTCTCTCTGGGCTTCAACTCCAGTAAGTTACTATCCAATCCAAACTGTGACATTACCAAGGATATAGTATTTTCATGTTAAAATCAGAATACATTAAAAAGTGGGATCATAGTAATGCTTCAACATCCGACCATTAACTGGCCCTTCTTTTATTTCTGTGTCATCCAAGTTTTTGAGATAGTAGGTATTGTTCCCTTGTAAAGCATGGATAACAAAAGGTCCTTTTGAAAGGAAGTCAAACTTCTCATGTTTTCCCTTATCCTCTCTCCTGAAATCCCGTCTTAAAACTTTGTCTCCAATGTAGAAGTCCCCTGCCTTGGTTCTTTTATAAAATATTTTCTTAAGTTTCTCTTGTACCACATGAGATCTCTGATATACTTCATCTCTGGTCTGCTACAAATGGATGGTCTGATTTATTCTCCTTTGAATGTCATTGGGTTCCACTTGAGCTTCCTGAAGTAGTTTCATTACTAGAACTCCTAAGGATGAAGGAAATATAGCCTCCATGCCATAGACTAATTCATAAGGACTAGTCCCAATGGATTTCTTTGTAGTAAATCTGTCTGCCCACTGTGCATTAGTAAGTTTCTTGTGCAAGTTTTTCTTGTTCTCTTCCAATAATTTCTTAATGATATTAATTAGGCTTTTATTGGAAGACTCAGCTAGACCATTACCTTGAGGGTAATAGGTTGTGGAATGGCCTAGGGTGATATGGTATTTATTATAGAAACTTATGATTTTCTTGGATTTAAAGGTAGCAGCATTATCAATTATGATCTTCTCAGGACAACCAAATCTAGACAATATGTTGGTTTCTAGGAATCCTATAATCACAGTATCATTGGCTTGTTTAGAGGGAATGCCTTCTATCCATTTGTTGAAATAATCTGTGGCAGTGAGAATCCATTTCTGTTGGCCAGAAGATGGAGGTTGGATTTCTCCAATGAAGTCTAAGCCCCATTGTTGGAAGGGTTTTTCAGTGGAGATTGGTCTCAAGCGTAAAGGTAGTAATTTTCTCTTGCCCTAAAAATTTTTTCATTTATGGCAAGCAGTGAAAAATTTCTTTACATCGGTGAAGAATGTTGGCCAATAAAATCCAGCCCTCAGGATCTTGTCTGCAGTTGCCTTCCAATAAAGGTGTCCACCACAGTCTCCTGCATGAAATTCTTGGAGAACCTTGTCAACTTCTTCTTTTACTAAAAAATTCAATAGAATACCTTCATGATTTTTCCAAAATAAAGCATTATCTAGAATACAAATTTTTGCAGCTTTTAGCTTTAAAAACCTTTTCTTTGTCCTGGATAACCCTGGAGGAGCTTGCAGGTTTAATAATACATAAGTTATATCAGCATACCATGGTGAATCTAAGAAGCCCTTGCTGATTTGTGGAGTCGCCATCTCCTATTTATTATCTAGTTCATTAATATCTAGGGCTTGAAAATTTGTTTCAGCCATGAGTTTAGCCAATCCCTGTCCTTTTATAAGCTTTGTAGGTCTTATTTCAATATCATATTCCAATATAGCAACAATCCATTTACCTTGTTTGCTCTCAATTCCATCTTGAGTTAAGATATCTTTGACAACAGCATTTGGCACATAGGCTATTACATGGGAATACAATATGTAGACTCTAAAGTCTTTAATAGCTTTCACCAGTGCAAAGGCTTGTTTTTCCATGATTTTGTATTTTAGTGGTGCATCTCTAAGTGCTTTTCTAAAAAAGGCTATTGGTTTTTCACACCTTGATCATCCTTTTGTAGTAAAACATCAGCTATGGTGTGTTTTGATGCAAAGGAAAATATTATGAAATATCTATCGAACTTTGGACTTGTAAGGACCGGTGTTCTAGTTAAAGCCATTTTAATTTCCTCAAAATCTTGTTTGGCTTCAACTATCCAACTAATACTAGAATCATTTTTCAACATATTATTAAGCAATCTAATTAATTCAGCTAAAGTAGATATGAATCTTCTAAAAAAATTAATCTTTCCTAGGAAAGCTTGAAGTTCTTTGACATTTCTAGGAGGGGTATTTGCATAATAGCTTCTATTCTAGCAAGATAAATTCTGATGCCTTGTTTGGAGATGATATGGCCTAAAAGTTTGCCTTCCTCTAGAACAAACAATGACTTCTTAGGATTTAAGGAAATACCATATTTTCTACATTTGAAGAATACTTGTCTCAAATGATCCAAGTGTTGCTGATCTGATGTAGAAAATATAGTCATGTCATCTAGATATATAACTAGAAAATCATGAATTTCCTTTGAAACACTATGTCCATTGCCCTCTGAAAGGTTTCCCCTACATTTTTAAGTCTGAATGGCATTTTAACATATTTGAATGTACCCCATGGTGTTGTAAATGTAGTCTTTTCCTGGTCATCAGGATGAACCATAATTTGGTTATAGCCTAAGAACCCATCCAAGAGTGAAATCCTAGAAGCACCTACCACCCTCTGTAAAATGTGATCCATCTTGGGCAAGGGGTAATTATCCTTCAGAGAAACTTTATTGACATTCCTTAAATCAACACATAATCTGATTTCTCCAGTTTTCTTCCTAGTGAGTACTAAATTAGACACCCACTCTGAAAACCTGATAGGAGCAATTATTCTTGCTTCATACATTCCTTTGATTTCTTTTTCGATTAAGGGTATAAGTACAGGATTAATTCTTCTAAGATTTTGCTTG
Organism: Pinus tabuliformis; assembly: GCA_031772625.1. Lineage (NCBI taxonomy): Eukaryota > Viridiplantae > Streptophyta > Pinopsida > Pinales > Pinaceae > Pinus > Pinus tabuliformis. The sequence goes on from CM062815.1 coordinate 606,785,464, forward strand.
AATGGTTTTTGGTTTTCCTCGAGAGGTATTGTATGTTGAATTATGGAGGTGTCATAAGATTTCAGGTCTCCGTAACTCTAGGCAAAAACATCCTGGAACTCTCTCATTAGCTCAACATATTTGATTTTTTGGTCAGGGGGCAAGGATTTGGACAACTTTTCCATTTTAGGATCATCCTCAGTTCCCAAATTATAGTCCTCAATATCTGCGCTTAAGGGTTCCATCTTGGGTTTCTTAGGAATATCATTGAAATCAAAAATATCTTCCAAAGGTGTTAGTCCCTAAGGCAAATGATTGTCTTTTAAATTGATTACTTCACATTCTCCTTCAACAATTTCATCAATATCCATGTCTTGAAGTTCCTGCATTTTCTTTTTGGTGAATTTGGTTGGGTGAAGCATTTGAGTTGCACTTTCTGCTGAAATGTCTGTCTCTATCTTATTTGTTTGATCGGATTCATTTACTGTATCTACATCTATGTTAGTGTTGCAAAATTCCTCATCTAAATTTAAGAAATTGTTAATTTTCTTATCACCATCAAACACTTGCCAGTTCTTTAAATTGTTTGGTATAGCTGGCCTATGTCTAATCTCAGCTATGAACTGATGATTGGATTCAAATGGTAACTTGCAGGTGCTGGCAAACATTGCCAGACTATGAGCTTGCAAATTATGTTTTCTTGGGATTTTGGCAAGCTTAGTTTCCAAAAATGTGTTGAGAATATCTATCACTGTATCTCTGTAATACTTTAGTCTGGGATCATTTGTTGAATACTATCCTTTAATCTGTTGAACAATTAACTCAGAATCTCCTAAAACATATACCCTAATTGCTCCTAATTTCTTAACCAATTTAAGACCTAGCAACAGAGCTTCAATTCTGCCATATTGTTGGTGCATCTAAAGTTTAATCTGTAGGCATGGCCTTCATCATGGTCGTTTTCAAGATTATGCACCCAGACTCTTTCTCCTGCTCCTAATTTGTTAACTGAACCATCAAATTCTATGTGTCAAAGAATCTCATGTTCATAATTGGTGTCAGGAGTCTCAGGAATCTGTTTAATAGGGAGATTTGTTTCCTTAATTTCTTATGTTTTCTCTTGGGTGTCTGGTGTGTCATTGTTCTCAGAAATTTCATGTATTTGAACACTAGATTTATCATTTGCAATTTCTTTTGGTTCTACTAAAACTTCTGATTCAGTTAAAGGATCAATTTTAGCATTGTATAGAATGAAAGAGTCCATATCGGAGTGAACTTAGTAGATAGGGAAATTTTGGGGTTTCTCCTGACTACTTACAACATACTTCATTAGGGTTTCTCTGTATAGTTTCTTGGGTTGACCAAATACTGAAATAGTAGCATAAGACATGTTTAGTTGTAGATATCCTTGAAGTTTTGCACCCCAAGACTTATACAATAGCATGCCATACTTAGGTGGAATATCAGCTACTACTATGTCCATTAGAATTGTTTTGGCAGGATACTGAACTAGTGACACACACAAGTCTTTGATTAAACCTAAACATTTGACCTGACTTGAAACAAAGGAAAAGAGGTCTTTATACGGTCTGGTGATGTCTAAGTCCAATTTCTCCATTACAGATTTAGGCATTAAGGTATGAGAGGCTCCAGAATCAAACATTGCATTATGAAGTATTTTATAATGTATATTCAGACTTACATAGAAAGGAGGGATTCCTCCATCTACTGATTTCCCATTCCCTTCAGGGCCAAAAATTAATTCGGGATGATAATCAAAAACATTTACTGAATCTTCATTAACCGAGATTTTGAGTGACTTGTTAATTTGGCTTCTGTAGACATCATGTTTAGCTAGTTCGGACAGTGGAACCACTATTTTTAATTTGCCTACTCTAGCTTCTAGATTAAAAGGCTTTTCAGACTGAGTTCTTACATTCTAGACAATTGGATTCTCTTTTTCATCTGTGTTATCTGTGTTTTTCTCCTTTTCAGGAGTGGGGTTATGGGCTAAAGTTGTTTCCACATCAATTTCTGGAATTTCTTCCACATTTCCTTTAGAGGGAATAGAAGTGGAAAGTTGTCTATTATTGGGTTGATTATCGAACACATCTTCAATAATTTGGTTAGATGGGTTAGGGTTTGTTTTGGAAAGAATATGTACAGGGATATTATTGGCCTTACCTTTGTTAGGCTGCTTGGTGGCTTTCTGTTTATTAGTTTCAGGGACATCTATTCTTCTGCTTCTCAGATTGTATTGTTTGTGGACTTCATAAATGGCTGTATCATATCCCTCCTTAAATTCAAATGATTCACCTGAATAAGTTTGGAATTGTTTAAGAACGTAAGCTTCTTGATTGTCTTAGGTCAAGAAAACTTGTTCTCCATTGTTGAGGCCCATCAAATTGATTTGGGTGTCTCCTGTTGGTTCATCAGAAGTGGAGGCTTCAGCATAATTTTCCTGGAAAGGGGGCCTAAGGTTTTGATTAGGGCCAGTCTTCCTAGTATTCTGATTTTGGTTCTTCCTGAAATTTGAATTTCTCCTAGTGTTGCTAGGTTGCCCATCCCAAGGGGATTTTCTTTCGATTGTTTCTACTCTATCTCCTAATCTCTCCATACCTTTAATAATAGCATCAAGTTTTTTTTCAAAGGCTAAAGGTTCTTCTTTCAAAGGTATCCTCCTTTCAACTCTAGCTCTAGCTCGTTTGGATATTAGGTTAGCTTCAACGCTAACAACTATACTTTGCATTTCTTCTAATGTTCGAGGAGCTCTTTGCTTAAGTTGGTATTCCATATCTGAATCAAATCCATCAAGGAATTTGATTAATGCCAAATCTGGAGGAGGTCTAAGGTTTTGAGGGATAACATTGTAAACATTATTGAACCTGGTACAATAATCTTGTACAGTTTCTTGTGTTCCCCTCTTCAAGTTTTCATATTCTGACAAAATATGGAGAGGGTCTTTCTTCCTTTCCAATCTGTTCAAGAATGTTTGATAAAGAACTTGTAGGTCATTAATACTATTTGCAGGAAGGGCTCTAAACCATGTTCTAACATCTCCAGTTAAAATTTGAACAAATATCCTCATTCTAACATCATCAGCATCAACTTCATATATCTCAAAGTATTCTGTCATCTTTTTAGTATGTTGTTGTGCAGTATAAATACCAGAGCCGTCAAAAGGTGTGATATTACTTTGATAGTCTTGGGGCATAGCCCCTGGGTTGGCAGGTAAGTGCATAGGAGTGTATCTGTTTTCCATGGTTGGAGGGGTAGATGTGACAGATGGTTGAGTAGAGATAACAATGGGAATATGAGTTGTAGATGGAGGGGTGGAAGGGGGTAGATTGGGGTTGAGATGAACTTGGAGAGGCTGAAGTGATCACAGAAAGGTTTGATGTTCCTTCAGAAGTAAGTTCATATTAAATGGAATTCTACAAATGTCTGTCAAGATGTGAAGAGAGAACTTCAATTTGTAAATTTTCGATGAATAAAAGATCATGAACTGTGTGGGCTAACCCAGATTTAGAAAAAGCTACAAATAAAGAGGTCTCAAACCACTCATCAAAAGGTTATTCCTCAAGGTAAATCCACTTCACTGGATAGGATATTGATCTATATAAAGGTCATGAACTAGCAGAATTCTCTTGGCTTTCTTGTCTCCTTAGAATCTTAGGGATCGGATTAGGGTTTTCCAACACAGGGGGTGGATTTCGATCAGGATTAGCTCTGGCGTAAAGAGTCCTTTCTGAAAACAGGTTTCTAGGAATGTATGTTTTTGGTTTTTTCTCTAAAAGGGGTTGGGCAAAAAAACTTCTTACAGTTTCTCTAAGAAGCTTTTAGGTATGGGGTTTGAACTTTCTTAAAGACTTATTGGATAATAAAAGGAACTGATCAAGAATTTGAAACTAGGTGTTCAATCCATAAACTAGACCGGAGATAGACTAAAGCAACATTCATTTATTTCTGCAATTGCAAAACAAGAGCATTTCAAAGGCTACTTAGCTAACTTCAGGCTTCGTCTGTAGTTTATAAAGTAAACAATAGTAACAAAAAAAATGTTCAGATCCCCAATGGAGTCGCCACTATGTTATCACTCAAATTTTCCTAGAAGTTGTTGGGAAGAGGAAAGGGGTCTGAGGTAACCACAAACCAACTTTTAAGTATAGATTCTATCCAATCTTTACTTAGAGAGGGCTCTCTCTTTATGATTTAGCTTGGTTTTTAAAATGATATTAGGCTAGCCATGGAGTTTAGGGGTTTTGTTTGAGTTTGGGTGGTGGGATTCAGCAGCAAAGGGGTAAGACTAAGTAGTTAGTCCATTGGGTTGATGGAGTCGAATAAAATGGCTTAGCCAGACTTGGTTTCTTCACAAAGGATCGTTTAACAGAGCAAGGTAGTCAAACAGGGAGCAATTAGAGACTGAAAGATGGAATGGGTTTAAAGGGTTTAAAGGGAAACTAAGAATTCTTTAACAAACTTTAAAAGAAAAGAATATGACTAACCATCAATAAAGAGCAATTAAGAATTCTTTACTAAATTATTAAGATGAATAAACTAGGAAATAGGAGCAATCAAGAATTCATTGTTTATACTAATTCAGAAGAAAACATTGAGAATAATAATAATTGAAAACAGAGTGCAATTAACCAAATTCTGAGTTATTCTTTTTTGTTTATCATTCAGATGTGAAACATAGATGATATTTTAAACAAGGAAAACTTTAAAACACAAGGTATAGATGACTTATTGATCTGGTGTTTGATTCAAGAATTCTGAGAAAAGTCCTTAGCTCCAATTCTTCATCCAGCAAGCCACAAAGTTGGTCCAAATAGCAATTTATTCCAAAATAGTCAATGTTACAGCAATCTCTAAGAATCCACCCTCAATACTCCAATTGAGGGGGTATTTATAAAAAGATATTTTAAAAAATATCTCATAACAGAGTGAGATATATTCTAGTGATGACTAATTATTTTTACAGAAAAATAGAGACACTTAGTCTTGAAGATAGGATAAAGGTAAACTAATGTTATGATGTTCCTTTTCTCGCTGAATTTGCTGGAGGTAGGCCCTTTTATTTGGCTTGCTGCTATCCTCTTTAGTAAATATGTGCCAGCTGCCTTGTTTTGACCAATATATTTCACCTATTCTGATACACTTCGACCTGTTTGACCCCTCTTTATCTTTGTTCATCTTTCTATGGTAAAAGCCCAAAATTTACATTTTACCAAAAGTAAATTTACAAAATTCTCAATATGTCTTCCCACCATTTTTTCTCTGGCAATCTATGTTTCTGATGTTTCCTCAGAGTCTCATCAATTTCTGTATATCTTAAAAAATTAGGCTGGAGTTGAAACAAGTGCTTTACCTCATGTTCGATATAGAATAAGTTCTCCAACCTATCATAGAGAACTCGGCCTGTGGGAAGTGTTTTTATTCCTGATGCACTTGTTGATGAACTAGCTTGACTGCTAGCATACTTATTCAATTTATCTACATAATCAATGTGCTTCATTAACCTGTCATTGATGACCAAAGGACTTGGTAGCCCTTTATTTTGTAAAACTGTAGATTTCTGCTTAAAAGAATTGATTTCCACCTGCATATCCTGACATCTTCTTTCTAGATTCTGCATCAAAGTTCTTTTAGTTAGCACCCTTTTGATTTCCAAAATAGTGTCTGTCCTATCTAGGATGCCAAGTCCTCCCAGTTGTTCCTTATTTTTGGTATTCAAAAAATGTATAAGCCTGTTGGCTTGTTCAGGCATTTGTCCTAACTGTGCTCTTGTCTATTGAATTTCTCCATGTGCTGCTTTCACTAAATCAATCTGTTCATAAATCACTTGGATAGATGCCCACACATCATTTATAGATTGAATGATGTTGGCCCAAAGGATTTTCTTGATCTGTGCCAGAGGCTTGTCAAAAGTGAGCTCTTGTTCTAATGTTTTAACTTTCCTTTCTAAGGCTTTAATCTCCCTGGTTTTTTCTGCAACAATTATTTTTGAGGCATCATACTTCTTTTCTATATTAGCCAATTGTTCTTTTGCTTGTTTTAATTCTGACCCTTGTAGTTTCAGTTCTTCCATGGCCTTTATCAATTATTTAGTGCTCATATTAGTACTGCTACCTGACGTTATTCCTACTGTTGATGTATTTGTAATGCCTAATGGGATGTTTGGAGCCAACGATGTTCCATCGGCATAAGGGACTGCTGTTGAGATTATGGGAGTTACTTTAGGAGGCTGAGAGGTCGACTCTCCCTGCTTTTCCTTCAGTGCCTTCTCTAATGCATGCTCTGTATCATTCAATATTTCATTAAGTTTTAAGAGCATGTCCATCATATCTTCTTCTGATTTCTGTTGTATAACTTCTGTTGTCTAAGGATGCCTTGAAGGAGGTAGCTTCAGTTGTTTCCTCAGGGCAGCAATGTCCTCTTCTTTCTTCTTGATCAAAGCTTGTATGCCTTTAGCATCTTTGGGATCATGTCCCAATCCAATGATGATCTGTTCTAATGATTTGATTCTGTTATCCTTGGCTAGAGAAGAGGATTTTTCCAAGTGAAGTTGAGCAGCTGTATTATCCAAGGAATTTTGTAGCTTGTGGGCCATCATTGCTTTGTCACCCAGTGTGGAATAGACCATTTCCCTAGTTTTCTTGTGAAGTGCAATCTGGTCCATAGGATGACTATCTTTGACCAAGACCTCCAAATTTATTCTGATGTAATCTGCTGCTGACTAAGGTTGTTGCACCTTTGGCTTAGAATAACTCATTAACATTATGCCTTCTTTAATATCATAAACTGACATCAATCTCTGCTGATTTGAGGGGGCCATCTTCAGATACTGATTATAAATTTAAAGCCTTACTGGATCATTCCTGGCTTTTATCTCTGTGAGGCCTATTTTCTTTGTGGCCTGGTGGATGATACTTCTACACTGTGCTATCTTTCTAGTTCCTGCCTTTGTGAGCTAGGTGAGGTTCCTCCCAATGGGGGAGTTTGCTGGCTCACTGCTCTTTCTTCTCTATGGTTGTCTATGGTTTGTTCAATGATTTCCTATTCTGAAAGAGGATTCAATCTTTGTCTCTTTGCTCCAGGTTGTTCTGTAGATCCACTGATAAGTGCGGTGGTTTCTCTATCCCTCTTTTTGTTTCTTTCCTCATTTAGAGGAATTTGCAATGCTGGAATTTCTATTACTTTAGTTTGGGCTGAAGGAATCTATACATGACTTTGTTCTTTCATCTTTCCAAACTGATCAGCCATTGTAGGCTACTTTGTGGTCTCTACTTCTTTGCCGTTGGAAGTTTTTGTAACTGGTATGATGGTTTCTTATGCAGGCTGTTGAGAAGTTCCAGCAGAAGATGTACCAAATTCTAATTGTTGAGGTAGCTTGAATGATACCTATCCAAAAGAGTCCAGGTCAAGGGATTTCTCATGATCTTTCATAGAAATTTCCATCTCTTCCTACTCACTAATTTCTTCTATTAGGGTCCCTTCTACCCATTCATCCTGATTTGAAAACTATTCAATTTCTGGGATCCTATGATGTATATACACTGATAGTCTGTTTTTTGTCCTTCTGTCACATATGAAACTATTTGGGTCATATGGCACCCACTGAAAAATTTTCTTCAATCTAAGGTGGTCTTCTAAAATCTTTTCAGCTTCTTGCCATGCATCCCTAGAATTGATGACAAAAGGGCCTAACTGGTTCTTGATTCTTAGCTGAGCCTTTTTCTTTGTGCTACAAAAATAGAATAAGTTTGCATTTATAAGTTGTCTAAAATATTCTAGTGCAAATAATCTCATGGGCACATATTTAGGTAACTTAAAAGGGCAAAGTTCACACTCATACATTCTGATTTCTGTGTGATTTTGATACAAGTACTAGTCACCTATCCTGTACTGTTTAGAGAACTATAGAATCTTCTTCATGTCACCAGTGATCCTAGGAGGGGAAACTCCTATCAATAAAGTGGTTGCTGGATGTACAAACCAGTGAATGAACTCATTATAAGTGTAAGGGGACTCACTGGTATTATGAAAGATGGAACTCCAAAAAATCACAGACCTTCGATTTCCTTTTGAGTCCAATTTCCTGATGGGGAAAGAAAGGTTGTTTGGCTGATGATACAACAAAAGATGGTATATAAAAAGATGAATATTTGAAGATTCCTTCCCTCTCCAAATTTATGAATTGATGATGGATTTTGTTGGCAATGAAGGTAGCATAGTCATATCTGACAGCAGGAGACTATCCTGGAGTAAAGATTGATAATAAAACTAAGGTGATGTCATCAACATATTCATTGGAATTGAATCCCATGATCAGGGATATCATTTCAACAATGAGTCTGCCAGTGTCAATGAAAAAGTCTACAGATAAGGAGGTGGACCTTTAGGCTAGTGCTTTGGTAGCATGAAGGTCTGAGCAATATGGCTTATCTTTGATGTGGGAAATTGAGATGCTTTTTCAAGTAGATAACCCATGGAAAGAGGAGCAAGGGGTTGAGTGGAGTGAAACTGTATCATTTCATTAATGAACTTGGAAGTTATGGCAAAAAGGATAGTTTGGGATGAGGACATAACTGCTCTATGGATAGAGTCATGGTTGGCATAGCAATGATGAATTATTTATGGGAAAACATGGATTGAGGGGACGGAATACATGGGAAGGTTAGATTCCCACAGTCCCAAAATGTCAGAGTTGTTTAGATAGCTATCTCTGTCTTGGTAGAAGGCCTGAAGATGGTTCCCATCACCAGATAAATCTTTTATTTGAAAATATTTGTCGGCTAGGGGTAGATAATCTAAGTCTTTATGGGGTGCATTCATGGGCATGACATTTAGGGCTATGGGAGTTTCCATATTTGGTTCTTGTGTATTCAAACTAGAATTCGGGCTTTCTGTGGAAAAAATGGACTAAACAACATTTTTGGGGTCTTTTATGGTGATTAAAGATTGTCTTTGACTTGAATTTTGGCTTTCGCTGGTAGAATTCTCAGTGGAAAACTGAAATTGCAGGATTACAGGGCAAAATGAATAAATACTTGAATTAAATAGGTAAACTGTGTAATTGCAGGTTGGTTGGCGGACTGTAGAGCACGATGCTAGAGTTTCTTGGTTGGGTGGTAGGCTGAAATGTTGGTGCAGTGAATTTAGTCGTTACTTTGCATGGGAGTTTGGACGCAGAAAACTTCAACGAAAATGACATTTTATTGTTTATTTAATGAAATTCGGTTTGGCAGGTCTTTTTGCATTTATTAGGTGGATGACGTCAACGTGATGGGACGTGTTGTCGTTATGCGGAAGGGTGGTAAGCGGTAAGCGTTGCACTGCTTTTGGGGCTAGGCAGTTTTGAACAGAGGGCGAGTGAGCATATGGAGCGGGCGACGCGGGGCAGGGGTACGGTGGAAAACCATCAAGCAATCGTGGGTTAAAACAAGGTGGGAAGGGCAATCGCGATATCGTTGTCGACCATCGGATGGGAATGATTTGATCGAACGATGGATGGATGTGGGACATGGCGCGAAGTTATGCAGTGGGGCATGATTGGATAGATAGGTTGTTAATTAACCAGGGGTTAATTAATCCCTTTAGTGCGACGGGGAAAGGTTATTAACAAACTTCGGATAAGTTTGTTAATCCCTGTTTTATACTATATAATGGTTAAAGACCATCGAGGTGGGAATTATATAAAATGTGGGGGGTTTTAATATAATTACATAATACGGGAAATGGGTTAATTTATCGGGATTTATATAATAATTGTTAATAAGTTAATATGAAAAATGTAATGGAAAGTGCTAAGAAAAAACATTGAAGTATATATTCAAACTTAGGCTAAAGTGGAAAAGGGGTCTTTCAAACGATATTATGCATTTCCTAAGTTAAATAGGTTTTTTACTTAGAAAAACTTTATGAAGTGAAATGAATATTTTATGGATGATATTAAGTACTTAGGCTTTTAAATCATTAGGGCGAGGGTATGGTCCCTCCAGAAGTCAGAGAAATGCTCTGAGCCCCTTTGATTTTCAAAGTCCTCAATACTTTAAGGGGAATTAGTGAAATATTTAGGGGAAAATGTGAATGGAAGTTAGTTATTTATCCTTGCCTTGCTTGAACAGCATCCAATGTAATATATGCTTTTCCCTTGTCATAAAAGTAAAAGTTAACACATTTTAGAAGCATTTTTTCATCACAAGTATCATTCTGCAACATCATCTACGTACCCTACCTACTTTAGCCTGACATTTTTTCTTCTTTATTAGGGTGCACTTAGACTGGAAAACCCTTATCACACTTTTTCTTTTACATATGGAAGCCTATCTAAATCTAACCTTATTACATCCAAGGGCTCAGATTAAACCATTGAGCTCCTTTTATTGACTCTACCTATCTACTTATTTGCCAAGATTAAAAAGCTTGGTCAGATTTTATTCTCTATCTACAGAATGAAATTGAAAAAATGAAAGAGCCAAGTTTAAACAATTTGACTCTTCATGAATTGTGGCATAAGTGTAACAAGTTTCACACAATTGTTTATTACAGAAACTGAAATAGTAGTGGCATTTAGACTTGCACACATTCCTGGTCTATTTTTGTTTGGGCTTCATTTCTTCTCATTTCTTGACCATTTTATTCTTTTTACCCTTCAATTTTTCTTTTAGGGTATACCCACTTTACATTTTTTAAATTTTTTGATTTTTTGAAAATATGGAAAACCTTTGCAACAAGAAAATGTATGAACATATTACAGAGCTCATCAAGTCAATCATGAAATAAGACACCTATTGGTATAGGAGCATAAAACTAGCTCCACTTGCGAATGGCTTTTCCTAGTGGAAAGTCAAGAATAGTAGGTCAGATGGCCTTCTGAATGACTTTGACTGTGCTCTGAAATCTCCTTATGCTGGTTTCTTTATTGTATGTATTACAGTAATCCTTCTGAATCTTAGGGCCTTCTCTTCGAGCATCAACTCCAGTAAGTTACTATCTAATCCAAACTATGACATTACCATGGATATAGTATTTACATGTTAAAATCAGAATACATTAAAAAGTGGGATCATAGTAATGCTTCAGCATCCGACCATTAACTGGCCCTTCTTTTGTTTCTGTGTCATCCAAGTTTTTGAGATAGTAGGTATTGTTCCCTTGTAAAGCATAGATAATAAAATCTCCTTTCCAAGGGAAGTCAAACTTCCCATGTTTTCCCTTATCCTCTCTCCTGGAATCCCATCTTAAAACTTTGTTTCCAATGTAGAAGTCCTCTGCCTTGGTTCTTTTATCAAATATTTTCTTAAGTTTCTCTTGTACCACTTGAGATCTTTGATATTCTTCCTCTCCGATCAACTGCAAATGGATGGTCTGATTTATTCTCCTTTGAATGTCATTGGGTTCCACTTGAGCTTCCTGAAGTAGTTTCATTACTATAACTCCTAAGGATGAACGAAATACAGCCTCCATGCCATAGACTAATTCATAAGGACTAGTCCCAATGGATTTCTTTGTAGTAAGTCTGTCTACCCACAATACATTAGTAAGTTTCTTATGCAAGTTTTTTTTGTTCTCTTTCAATAATTTCTTAATGGTATTAATTAGGCTTTTATTGGAAGACTCAGCTAGACCATTACCTTGAGGGTAATAGGCTATGGAATGGCCTAGGGTGATATGGTATTTATTACAGAAACTTATCATTTTCTTGGATTTAAAGGCAGTAGCATTATCAGTTATGATCTTCTCAGGACAGCCAAGTCTAGACAATATGTTGGTTTCTAGGAATCTTATAATCACAATATCATTGGCTTGTCTAGAGGGAATGGCTTCTATCCATTTGGTGAAATAATCTGTGGCAGTGAGAATCTATTTATGTTGGCTAGAAGATGGAGGATGGATTTCTCCAATGAAGTCTAAGCCTCATTGTTGGAAGGGTTTTTCAGTGGAGATTGGTCTCAAGCGTAAAGGTAGTAATTTTCTCTTGCCCTCAAAAATTTGGCATTTATGGCAAGTAGTGACAAATTTCTTTACATTGATGAACAAGGTTGGCCAATAAAATCCAGCCCTCAAGATTTTGTCTGCAGTTGCCTTCTAGTAAAGGTGTCCACCACAGTCTCCTGCATGAAATTCTTGGAGAACCTTGTTAGCTTCTTCTTTTACTAAAAAATTCAGTAGAATACCTTCATGATTTTTCCAAAATAAAGCATTATCTAAAATACAAAATTTTGCAGCTTTTAGCTTTAAAAACCTTTTCTTTGTCCTGGATAACCCTAGAGGAGCCTGTAGGTTTAATAATACATAAGTTATATCAGCATACCATGGTGAATCTAAGAAGGCCTGGCTTATTTGTGGAGTCGCCATCTCCTGTTCATTATCTAGTTCATTAATATCTAGGGCTTGAGAATTTGTTTCAGCCATGAGTTTAGCCAATCCCGGTCCTTTTATAAGCTTTGTAGGTCTTATTTCAATATCATATTCCAATATAGCAGCAATCCATTTACCTCGTTTTCTCTCAATTCCATCTTGAGTTAAGATGTCTTTGACAACAACATTTGGCACATAGGCTATTACATGGGATACAATATGTAGACTCTAAAGTCTTTAATAGATTTCACCAGTGCAAAGGCTTGTTTTTCCATGATTTTGTATTTCAGTGGTGCATCCCTATCATCCTTGATCATCATTTTGTAGTAAAACAGTAGCTATGGTGTGTTCTGATGCAAAGGAAAATATTATGAAATCTCTATCTAACTTTGGACTTGTAAGGACCGGTGTTCTAGTTAAAGCCATTTCAATTTCCTCAAATGCTTGTTTGGCTTCAACTGTCCAACTAATACTAGAATCCTTTTTCAACATATTATCCATCAATCTAATTAATTCAACTAAATTAGATATGAATCTTCTAAAAAAATTAATCTTTCCTAGGAAAGCTTGAAGTTCTTTGACATTTCTAGGATGGGGTATTTGCAGAATAGCTTCTATTCTAGCAGGATCAATTCTGATGCCTTCTTTGGAGATGATATGGCCTAAAAGTTTTCCTTCCTCTAGACCAAACAAAGACTTCTTAGGATTTGAGGATATACCATATTTTCTACATCTCAAGAATACTTGTCTCAAATGATCCAAATGTTGCTGATCTGATTTAGAAAAAATAGTCAGGTCATCTAGATATATAACCAGAAAATCATGAATTTCATTTACAAACGCTATGTCCATTGCCCTCTGAAAGGTTGCCCTTGCATTTTTAAGTCTGAATGGCATTTTAACATATTTGAATGTACCCCATGGAGTTGTAAATGTAGTCTTTTCTTGGTGATCAGGATGAACTAGAATTTGGTTATAGCCTAAGAACCCATCCAAGAGTGAAATCCTAGAAGCACCTACCACCCTCTGTAAAATGTGACCCATCTTCAGCAAGGGGTAATTGTCCTTTAGAGAAACTTTATTGACATTCCTTAAATTGACAAATAATCTGATTTCTCCAGTTTTCTTCCTAGTGGGTACTAAATTAGACACCCACTCTGAAAACCTGATAGGAGCAATTATTCTTGCTTCATACATTCATTTGATTTCTTTTTCAATTAAGGGTAGAAGTACATGATTAATTCTTCTAGGCTTTTGCTTGAATGGTTTTTGGTTTTCCTTCAGAGGTATTGTATGTTGACTTATGGAGGTGTCATAAGATTTCAGGGTTTCATAACTCCAGGAAAAAACATCCTAGAACTCTCTCATTAGCTCAACATATTTGATTTTTTGGTCAGGGGGCAAGGATTTGGACAACTTTACCCTTTTAGGATCGTCCTCAGTTTCGAAATTATAGTCCTCAATATCTGCTCTTAAGGGTTCCATCTTGGGTTTCTTAGGAATATCACTGAAATCAAAAAGATCTTCCAAAAGTGTTAGTCCCTGAGGCAAATGATTGTCTTTTAAATTGATTACTTCACATTCTCCTTCAACAATTTCATCAATATCCATCTCTTGAAGTTCCTGCATTTCCTTTTTGGTGAATTTGGTTGGGTGAAGCATTTGAGTTGCAATTTCTGCTGAAATGTCTATTTCTATCTTATTTATTTGATCATATTCATTTATTGTATCTACATCTATGTTAGTGTTACAAAATTCCTCATCTAAAGTTAAGAAATTGTTAATCTTCTTATCACCATCAAACACTTTCCAGTTCTTTAAATTGTCTGGTATAGATGGCCTATGTCTAATCTCAGCTGTGAACTGATGATTGGGTTCAAATGGTAACTTGCAGGTGCTGGCAAACATTGCCAGACTATGAGCTTGCAAATTATGTTTTCTTGGGATTTTGGCAAGCTTAGTTTCCAAAAATGTGTTGAGAATCTCTATCACTGTATCTCTATAATAATTTAGTCTGGGATCATTCATTGAATACTGTCCTTTAATCTTTTGAACAATTAACTCAGAATCTCCTAAAACAGATACCCTAATTTATTAACCAATTTAAGACCTAGCAACAGAGCTTCAATTCTGCCATATTGTTGGTGCATCTAAAGTTTAATCTATAGGCATGGCCTTCAGCATGGTCGTTTTCAAGATTATGCACCCAGACTCCTGCTCTTGCTCCTAATTTGTTAATTGAACCATCAAATTCTAAGTGCCAGAGAATATCATGTTCATAATTAGTGTCAGGAGTCTCAGGAATCTGTTTAATAGGGAGATTTGTTTCCTTGCTTTCTTCTATTTTCTCTTGGGTGTCTGGTGTGTTATTGTTCTCAGAAATTTCATGTATTTGAACACTAGATTTATCATTTGCAATTTCTTTTGGTTCTGCTAAAACTTCCAATTCAGTTAAAGGATCAATTTCAGCATTGTAGAGAATGAGAGAGTCCATATCACAGTGAACTGAGTAGATAGGGAAATTTTGAGGTTTCTCCTGACTACTTACAACAGACTTCATTAGGGTTTCTCTGTACAGTTTCTTGTGTTGACCAAATACTGAAATAGTAGCATAATACATGTCTAGTTGTAGTGATCCTTGAAGTTTTTCACCCCGAGACCTAGATAATAACATGCCATACTTAGGTGGAATATCAACTACTACTATGTCCATTAGAATTGTTTTGGTAGGATACTAAACTAGTGACACACACAAGTCTTTGATTAAATCTAAACATCTGACCTGACTTGAATCAAAGGAAACGGGGTCTTTATATGATCTGGTGATGTCTAAGTCCAATTTCTCCATTATAGATTTAGGCATTAAGTTATGAGAGGCACCAGAATCAAACATTGCATTATGAAGTATTTTATAATGTATATTCAGACTTACATAGAAAGGAGGGATTCCTCCATCTACTGATTTCCCATTCACTTCAGGGCCAAAAATTAATTCGGGATGATCATCAAAAACATTTACTGAATCTTCATTAACCGAGATTTTGAGTGACTTGTTACTTTGGCTTCTGTAGACATCATGTTTAGCTAGTTCAGACAGTGGAACTGCTATTTTTAATTTACCTACTTCAGCTTCCAGATTAAAAGGCTTTTCAGACTAAGTTCTTACATTTCGGACAACTGGATTCTCTTTTTCATCTGTGTTCTCTGTGTTTTTCTCCTTTTGAGGAGTGGGGTTATGGGATGAAGTTGTTTCCACATCAACTTTTGGAGGTTCTTCCACGTTTCCTTTAGAGGGAATAGAAGTGGAAAGTTGTCTATTATTCGGTTGATTATCGAACACATCTTCAATAATTTGGTTAGATGGGTTAGGGTCTGTTCTGGAAAGAATATGTACAGGGATATTATTGGCCTTACCTTTGTTAGGCTGCTTGGCGGCTTTCTGTTTATTAGTTTCAAGGACATCTATTCTTTTGCTCCTCAGATTGTATTGTCTGTGGACTTTATAAATGGCTGTATCATATCCCTCCCTAAAGTCAAATGATTCACCTGACTGAGTTTGGAATTGTTTCAAATCGTAAGCTTCTTGATCGTCTTGGGTCAAGAAAACTTGTTCTCCATTGTTGAGGCCCATCAAATTGATTTGGGTGTCTTTTGTTGGTTCATCAGAAGTGGAGGCTTCAGCATGATTTTCCTGGAAAGGGGCCTAAGCTTTTGATTAGGGCCAGTCTTCCAAGTATTCTGATTTTGGTTCTTCCTGAAATTTGGATTTTTCCTAGTGTTGCTAGGTTGCCCATCCCAAGGGGATTTTCTTTCGATTGTTTCTACTCTATCTCCTAATCTCTCCATACCTTTAATAATAGCATCAAGTTTTTGTTCAAAGGCTGAACGTTCTTCTTTCAAAGTATCCTCCTTTTAGCTCTCGCTCTAGCTCGTTTGGATATTAGGTTAGCTTCAATGCTAACAACTATACTTTTCATTTCTTCTAAGGTTAGAGGAGCTCTTTCCCTAAGTTGGTATGCCATATCTGAATCAAATCCATCAAGGAATTTGATTAATGCCAAATTTGGAGGAGGTCTAAGTTTTTGAGGGATAGCATTGTAAACATTATTGAACCTGGTACAGTAATCTTGTACAATTTCTTGTGTTCCCCTGTTCAAGTTTTCATATTCTGACAAAATATGGAGAGGGTCTTTCTTCTTTTCCAATCTATTCAAGAATGTCTGATAAAGAGCTTGTAGGTCATTAATACTGTTTGTAGGAAGGGCTCTAAACCATGATTTAACATCTCCAGTTAAACTTTGAACAAATATCCTCATTCTAACATCATCAGTGTCAACTTCATATATCTCAAAGTAGTCTGTCATATTTTTAGTATGTTGTTGTGCAGTATAAGTATCAGAGCCATCAAAAGGTGTGATCTTACTTCGATAGTCTTGGGTCATAGCCCCTGGGTTGGCAGGTAAGTGCAGAGGAGTGTATGTGTTTGCCATGGTTGGAGAGGTAGATGTGACAGATGGTTGAGCAGGGATAACAATGGGAATATGAGTTGTAGATGAAGGGATGGAAGGCATGGCTTGGGGTTGAGATGAACTTGGAGAGGCTCAAGTGATCACAGAAAGGTTTGATGTTCCTATAGAGGTAAGTTCAAATTGAATGGAATTATGCAAATGTCTGTCAAGATGTGAAATGACAACTTCAAGTTGTAAATTTTCGATGAATAAAGGATCATGAACTGTGTGGGCTAACAAAGATTCAGAAAAAGTTACAAATAAAGAGGTCTCAAACCACTCATAAAAAGGTTCTTCCTCAAGGTAAATCCACTTAACTGGACAGGATCTTGATCTATATAAAGGTCGTAAACTAGGAGAACTCTCTTGGCTTTCTTGTCTCCTTAGAATCCTAGGGATCAGATTAGGGTTTTCGAGCACATGGGGTGGATTTGGATCAGGATTAGCTCTGGCGTAATGAGTCCTTTCTGAAGCCAGGTTTCTAGGAATGTATGTTTTTGGTTTTTTCTCTAAAAGGGGTTGGGAAAAACAACTTCTTACAGTTTCTTTAAGAAGCTTTTAGGTATGGGGTTTGAACTTTCTTAAAGACTTATTGGATAATAAAAGGAACTGATCAAGAATTTGAAACTAGATGTTCAATCCATAAACTAGACTAGAGATAGACTAAAGCAGCATTCATTTACTTCTGCAATTGTAAAGCAAGAGCATTTAAAAGGCTACTTGGCTAAATTCAGGCTCCGTCTGTAGTTTATAAAGTAAACAATAGTAACAAACAAAATGTTCATATCCCCAATGGAGTCACCACTATGTTATCACTCAGATTTTCCTAGAAGTTGTTGGGAAGAGGAAAGGGGTCCGAGGTAACCACAAACCAACTTTTAAGTATAGATTCTAGCTAATCTATACTCAGAGAGGGCTCTCTCTTTATGATTTAGCTTGGTTTTTAAAATGATATTAGGCTAGTTGTGGAGTTTAGGGGTTTTGTTTGAGTTTCGGTGGTTGGATTCAATAGCAAAGGGGTAAGACTGAGTAGGTTAGTCCATTGGGCTGATGGAGTCAAAGAAAATGGGTTAGCCGGACTTGGTTTCTTCACAAAGGATGGTTTAACAGAGCAAGGCAATCAAACAGGGAACAATTAGAGACTAAAAGATGGAATGGGCTTAAAGGGTTTAAAGGGAAACTAAGAATCCTTTAACATACTTTAAAAGAGCAGAATATGACTAACCATTAGTAAAGAGCAATTAAGAATTCTTTACTAAATGATTAAGATGAATAAACTAGGAAACATGAGCAATCAAGAATTCACTGTTTATACTAGTTCAGAAGAAAACATTGAGAATAATAGCGATTGAAAACAGAGTGCAATTAACCAAATTCTGAGTTATTCTTTTTCGTTTATCATTCAGATGTGAAACATAGATGATATTTTAAGCAAGGAAAACTTTAAAACACAAGGTATAGATGACTTATTGATCCTATGTTTGATTCAAGAATTTTGAGAAAAGTCCTTAGCTCCAATTCTTCATCCAACAAGCCACAAAGTTGGTCCAAACAACACTTTATTCCAAAATAGTCAATGCTATAGCAATGTCTAAGAATCCACACTCAATACTCCAATTGAGGGGGTATTTATACAAAAAATCTTTACAAACATATCTCATAACAGAGTGAGATATATTCTAGTGATGACTAATTATTTTTACAAAAAAATAGAGACACTTAGTCTCAAAGATAGGAGAAAGGTGAACTGATGTTGTGTTGTTTGTTTTCTAGCTAAATGTGCTGGAGGCAGGCCCTTTTATTTGGCTTGTTGTTGTCCTCTTTAGTAAATCTGTGCTAGCTGCCTTGTTTTGACAAATACTTTTCACCTGTTCTGATACACTTCGACGTGTTTGACCCCTCTTCATCTTTGTTCATATTGGTATGGTAAAAGCCCAAAATTTACATTTTACCAAAAGTAAATTTACAAAATTCCCCATATGTCTTCCCACCATTTTTTCTCTGGCAATCTGTGTTTCTGAAGTTTCCTCAGATTCTCATCAGTTTCTGTATATCTGAAAAAATTAGGCTGGAGTTGAAAAAAGTGCTTTACGTCATGTTCGATATAGAATAAGTTCTCCAAGCTATCATAGAGAACTCATCCTGTGGGAAGTGTTTTTATTCCCGATGCACTTGTTGATGAACTAGTTTGACTGCTAGCACACTTATTTAATTTATCTACATAATCAATGTGCTTCATTAACCTGTCATTGATGACCAAAGGACTTGGTAGCCATTTATTCTGTAAAACTATAAATTTCTCCATAAAAGAATTGATTTCCACTTGCATATCCTGACATCTTCTTTCTAGATTTTGCATCAAAGTTTTTTTAGTTAGCACCCTTTTGATTTCCAAAATAGTGTCTGTCCTATCTAGGATGCCAAGTGCTCCCAGTTGTTCCTTATTTTCGGTATTCAAAAAATGTATAAGCTTGTTGGCTTGTTCAGGCATTTGTCCTAACTGTGCTCTTGTCTGTTGAATTTCTCCATGTGCTGCTTTCACTAAATCAATCTATTCATAAATCACTTGGATAGATGCCCACACATCATTTATGGATTGAATGATGTTGGCCCAAAGGATTTTCTTGATATCTGCCAGAGGCTTGTCAAAAGTGAGCTCTTGTTCTAAAGTTTTAACTTTCCTTTCTAAGGCTTTAATCTCCTTGGTTTTTTCTACAACACTTATTTTTGAGGCATCATACTTCTTTTCTATATTAGCCAATTGTTCTTTTGCTTGTTTTAATTCTGACACTTGTAATTTCAGTTCTTCCATGCCCTTTATCAATTCTTTAGTGCTCATATTAGTACTACTACCTGACGTTGTTCCTGCTGTTGATGTACTTGTAATGCATGTTGGGATGTTTGGAGCCAACGCTATTCCAAGTGCAGAAGGGACTACTGTTGAGACTATGGGAGTTACTTCAGGAGGTTGAGAGGTCGACTTTCCCTGCTTTTCATTTAGTGCCTTCTCTAATCCCTGCTCTGTATCATTCAATCTTTCATTAAGTTTCAGGAGTAGGTCGATCATATCTTCTTCTGATTTTTGTTTTATAACTTCTGCTATCTGAGGATGCCTTGAAGGAGGTAGCTTCAGTTGTTTCCTCAAGGCAGCAATGTCCTCTTCTTTCTTCTTGATCGGAGCCTATATGCCTTTAGCATCTTTGAGATCATATCCCAATCCAATGATGATCTCTTCTAATGATTTGATTCTGTTGTCCTTGGCCAGAGAAGAGGCTTTCTCCAAGTGAAGTTGAGTAGCTATATTATCGAAGGAATTTTGTAGCTTGTGGGCCATCATTGCTTTGTCAGCCAGTGTGTAATAGACCATTTCCCCAGTTTTCTTGTGAAGTTCAATCTAGTCCATAGGATGAATATCTTTGGCTAAGACCTCCAAATTTTTTCTGATGTAATCTACTGCTGACTGAGGTTGTTGCACCTTTGGCTTAAAATAACTCATTAACATTTTGCCTTCTTTAATATCATAAGTTGACATCAATCTTTGCTGGTTTGAGGGGGCCATCTTCAGATACTGATTATAAATTTGAAGCCTTACTGGATCATTCCTGGATTTTGTCTCTGTAAATGTCTTCTTAATGTCTGAGGCCTATTTGTTTTGTGGCTTGGTGGATGATACTACTACATTGTGTTGTCTTTCTAGTTCCTGCCTTTGTGAGCTAGGTGAGGTTCCTCCCAATGGGGGAGTTTGCTGGCTCACTTCTCTTTCTTCTCTATAGCTGTCTATGGTTTCTTCAATGATTTCCTCTTCTGAAAG
This sequence comes from Pinus tabuliformis, assembly GCA_031772625.1. Lineage (NCBI taxonomy): Eukaryota > Viridiplantae > Streptophyta > Pinopsida > Pinales > Pinaceae > Pinus > Pinus tabuliformis. The sequence continues at coordinate 606,806,128 of CM062815.1, forward strand.
AGGATTCAATCTTTGTCTCTTTGCTCCAGGTTGTTCTGTAGGTCCACTGATAGGTGTGGTGGTTTCTCTGTCCCTCTTTTTTTTTCTTTCCTGATTTAGAGGAGTTTGCAATGCTGGAATTTATACTACTTTAGTTTGGGCTGGAGGAATCTGTACATGACTCTGTTCTTTGGTCTTTCCAGGCTAATCAATCATTGTAGGCTGCTTTGTGGTCTCTACTTCTTTGCCTTTGGAAGTTTCTGTAACTGGTATGCTGGTTTCTTGTGCAGGCTGTTGAGAAGTTCTGGTAGAAGATGTACCAAATTCTGATTGTTGAGGTAGCTTGAATGATACCTATCCAAAAGAGTCCAGGTCAAGGGATTTCTCAAGATCTTTCATAGCAATTTCCATCTTTTCCTACTCACTAATTTCTTCTATTAGGGTCCCTTCTACCCATTCATCTTGATTTGTAAATTGTTCAATTTTTGGGATCCTATGATGTATATACACTGATAGCCTGTTTTTTGTCCTTCTGTCACATATGAAACTATTTGGGTCATATGGCACCCACCGAAAACTTTTCTTCAATCTAAGGTGGTCTTCTAAAATCTTTTTAGCTTCTTGCCATGCGTCCCTAGAATTGATGACAAAAGGGCCTAAGTGGTTCTTGATTCTTAGCTGAGCCTTTTTCATTGTGCTACAAAAATGGACTAAGTCTGCATTTATAAGTTGTCTAAAATATTCTAGTGCAAATAATCTCATGGGCACATATTTAGGTAACTTAAAAGGGAAAAGTTCACACCCATACATTCTGATTTCTGTGTGATTTTGATACAGGTACCTGTCACCTATCATGTACTATTTAGAGAGCTGCAGAATCTTCTTCATGTCACTAGTGATCCTAGGAGGGGAAACTCCCATCAATAAAGTGGTTGCTGGATGTACAAAGCAGTCAATGAACTCATTATGAGTATAAGGGGACTCACTAGTATTATGAAAGATGGAACTCCAAAAAATCACCGACCTTCGATTTCCTTTTGAGTCCAATTTCCTGATGGGGAAAGAAAAGCTGTCTGGCTAATGATACAACAAAAGATGGTATATAAAAGATGAATATTTAAAGACTCCTTCCCTCTCCAAATTTATGAATTGATGATGGATTTTGTTGGCAATGAAAGTAGCATAGTCATATCTAACAGTAGGAGGTTGTCTTGGAGTAAACATTGATAGTAAAACTAAGGTGATGTCATCAACATATTCACTGGAATCAAATCCCATGATCAAGGATATGATTTCAACAATGAGTCTGCCAATGTCAGTGAAAAAATTCTGCAGATAAGGAAGTGGACCTTTAAGCTGGTGCTTTGGTAGCATGAAGGTCTGAGCGATACGGCTTATCTCTGATGTGGGCAATTGAGATGCTTTTTCAAGTAGATAACCCATGGAAAGAGGAGCAAGGGGCTGAGTGGAGTGAAACTGTATCATTTCATTAATGGACTTGGAAATTATGGGAAAAATGACAGTTTGGGATGGGGACATAACTTCTCTATGGATAGGGTCATAGTTGGCACAACAATGATGAATTATTTCTGGGAAAACATGGACTGAGGGGAGGAAATGCATGGGAAGGTTAGATTCCCACAGTCCCAAAATGTTAGAGTTGTTTAGATAACTATCTCTGACCTGGCAGAAGGCCTGAAGATGGTTACTGTCACCAGATAAATCTTTTATTTGGAAATATTTGTCGGCCAGGGGTAGATAATCTAAGTCTTTATGGGGTGCATTCAAGGGTGCGACATTCAGGGCTATGGGAGTTTCCATATTTGGTTCTTGTGTATTCGAACTGAAATTCGGGCTTTCTGTGGAAAAAATAGACTAAAAAATAGTTTTTGGGTCTTTTATGGTAATTACAGACTGTCTTTAACTTGATTTTTGGCTTTCGCTGGTAGAATTCTCAGTGGAAAACTGAAATTGCATGGTTACAGGGAAAAATGAATAAATAAATAAATTAAATAGGTAAACTATATAATTGTAGGTTGGTTGGTGGATTGCAAAGCACGACGCTGGATTTTCTTGGCCAGCTGGTAGGTTGAAAAGCTGGTGTAGTGAATTTAGTCGTTACTTTGCATGAGAGTTTGGACGTAGAAAACTTCAGCAAAAATGACATTTTATCGTTTATTTAACGAAATTCGGTTTGGCAGGTCTTTTTACATTTATTAGGCGGATGACGTCAACGTGATGGGACGTGTTGTCGTTATGCTGAAGGGTGGTAAGCAGTAAGCGTCACACCGCTTTTGGGGCTAGTCAGTTTTGAACGGAGGGCGAGCGAGCATATGGAGCAGGCGATGCATGGCGGGGGTACAACGGAAAACCGCCAGGTGATCACGGGTTAAAACGAGGTGGGAAGGGTGGTCGCGATATCGTTGTCGACCGTCGGATGGGAATGATTTGTTCGAATGGTGGATGGATGTGGGACATGGCGCGGAGTTATGCAGTGGGGCACGATTGGATAGATAGGTTTTTAATTAACCGAGGGTTAATTAATCCATTTAGTGCGGCAGGGAAAGGTTATTAACAAACTTCGGATAAGTTTGTTAATCTCTATTTTATACTATATAATGGTTATAGACCATCGTGGTAGGAATTATATAAAATGTGGGGGTTTTTAGGTTAATTTATCAGGATTTATATAATAATTGTTAATAAGTTAATATAAAAAATGTAATGGAAAGCACTAAGCAGAAACATTGAAGTATATATTCAAACTTAGGCTAAAGTGGAAAAGGGGTCTTTCAAATGATATTATGCATTTCCTGAGTTAAATAGGTTTTTTACTTAGAAAAACTTTATGAAGCATTTTTTTATCACAAGTATCATTCTGCAACATCATCTACCTACCCTACCTACTTTAGCCTGACATATTTTCTTCTTTATTAGGGTGCACTTAGACTGGCAAGCCCTTATCACACTTTTATTTTACATATGGAAGTCTATCTAAATCTAATCTTATTACATCCAAGGGCTCAAATTAAATTGTTGAGCTCCTTTTATTCACTCTACCTATCTACTTATCTACCAAGATTAAATAGTTTGGTCAGATTTTATTCTCTATCTACAGCATGAAATTGAAAAAATGAAAGAGCCAAGTTTAAATAGTTTGACTCTTCATGAATTCTAGCATAGGCGTAACAAGTTGCACACAATTGTTTATTACAGAAACTGGAATGGTAGTGGCATTTATACTTGCACACTTTCCTGGTCTATTTTTGTTTGGGGTTCATTTCTTCTCATTTTTTGACCATTTTATTCTTTTTACCCTTCGATTTTTCTTTTAGGGTATACCCTCTTTACATTTTTTAAATTTTTTGATTTTTTGAAAATATGAAAAACCTTTGCAACAAGAAAAGGTATGAACATATTACAGAGCTCATCAAGTCAATCATGAATTATGACACCTATTGGTATAGGAGCATAACACATAGCATTCACTCTTATTACATCCATCGGTCTATCTTTAGCTCAGATAAGTATATTACTCTTGAAGTTTCAAGCTCTATGTGATGAGTTGGTATTCTCCTTCTCTTCTTTCATTATTTTGCAAAATTTGATTAAACTGTAAGTCCTTGATTACTCGACCTCCACTTGTTTTTCCCTTATTCTTTTGAGTTGTATATGTGAAAGGATACCATAAATACATGGATTATATCTTTCGATGAAGGAACCAACCCATGCTGTTATGCGTATATTTGTATATTTGTAATTACTATGTGTAAAAGATGCATACGATGCCTCTTGTTTCTTGAGGATCATATAAGATACATAGAATTTAGATGTGCCCAGGCGTTGGTCTTGTAAGTAATCCAAGGTTGTCTTTAGGAGTGACAATAAGTCACACACACTTGGAATTCTTTCCAAGACACCATCAAGGAGCAGTATTACCCTATCTGCAGCTATGAAGATAAATACATAAAGTGGGCCACACTGCAGTAGGGAAGGGACCATAATGTTTCGGTGTTCACAAATATTTTTCATACCTTTCGCACGAAGTTGGATATCAAGGATTCTGAGTGGAATTTGGTACTCAAGTACCATGACTATCTACATAAGTACATCCAATATGGGATTGAGTTCCTAGATATATCCTCGCTCAATGCCACCTATCGATACGCTATCAAGATTGAGTAGAAATTTAAATAGACGAAGTGAGATTTTGGATATACAAATCTGAATTAAGGGAAAGGTGCCCTTAAGTTGAAGAACAAATGATAAATCCAAGGTGCAGCAACCCACAACAACCCGACAAAGCCACAAGAAAATAAAAAAATGATAAAGACAAAGAAGGACATAGGAAAATCGTGTGAGTTCCATAAGAGCACAACTCACAACATAAGTGAGTATTGAGCCAAACAATCATTGGTGGCCAATCTAAAGGCTTCCGAATCAGATGCATGTTTTGAATATGAGTGAGAACTCGATAAGGGGAATGAAAAAAGGAAAAATATTATTGATGTGGAGTCTAGTGTCACCATTGCCACCACCAAGATCCAAAGGGTTGAGCCCGAAGATCTAGAGGAGGAGGAGCATCTCTTCCACTCACAAATGTGGGTGAAGGGTTCTCTGTTGTAGTTCATTGTCGATAGCGGGAGCCAAAATAACCTCATTTTAGTAGAGGTTGTGAATCGGTTGGGTCTACCAACCACACCACACCCACATTCATAAACCATCACATGGCTTCACTAAGGATGAGATCTCCTTGTTAGCCAACAATGGCACCTCCCCTACATCTTGAAGCCCTTCACAGATGAGGTACTGTGTCATGTTTCTCCTCTTAAATTTTGTGATGTATTATTAGGCCAACCATACTTGTGGAAGCAGCATGTTGTGTATGAGTCTAGGCCTTACATTGTTATTAATTTTGGAAATAATTTATATAGGATACTGGAGGTAGCACCATCTACCATCATCTATTTTATCTTTGCGAAGCAATGCATTAAGATCATTTCCCAAACTGAGAAATTTGTCTTCCTTATGATTCACACTCAAGGAAAGAATAATATTATGGCCACATCCATGGCCTCTAGATAGGTCTCCTCCGCATGCTAAAAATATATGGACACGGTTGTGGAGGGAGGACTACAAGGGCATATTCACCTAACCCATAAGGGTACCCCTACACTGTCATGTTAAGCACTCCATTTATATGACCCCAGGCACACCACTACCTAATGGACCGATCTATCGATACTCTGTTATGGAGAATGATGAAATCAAGAGGTAGATTCTGGAGCTGTTGTAGAAAGGGCACATCAGGCCAAGTTCATCACCTTGTGGGAGCCCGATTGTGTTGGTACAGAAGAAAGACGGGACTTGGAGACTCTATATTGACTATCGCGAACTGAATAATATCACTGTCTGGAATAGGTATTTAATCCTATGGATTGATGACCTTATGGACCAGCTCAAGGGGAGGCAAATATTTTAGCAAGAATGACTTGAAGTCCAGATATCACCAGGTACCAATCAAACCCTCTGATGTGTGGAAGACTTCCTTCAAATTTGAGGAGGGCCTTTTTGAATGGTTGGTCATGAACTTTGGGTTAACAAATTCCCCCACGACCTTCATGAGATTGATGGACGACATCTTGTTTCCCTCGACCAACTCATCTCTGCTAGTGTATTTGGACGACATCATGATCCTCAGCTAGAGTTGGGATGAGTACCTTCACCATATTTAACAGGCCTTCAAAACCCCACGTCAACATAAATTGTGTGCCAATTTGGAGAAATGCACTTTTGGTATGACCCAGGTTCAATATTTGGGGCATATCATTGATGAGCGAGGTGTGCATGTGGACTCAGCTAAGACACAAGTTATTCAGGACTGGCCATCCCCAACCACTCTAATAGAACTCTGCAACTTTTTGGGTCTCACCAATTTCTACATAGGTTTGTGTTTTGTTTCTCTGATATCACTTAGCCATTGAGTCAAGTCACTAAGGGCGGAGAAAAAGTAAAGTTATTTTGGTCCAAATCCCAACATAAGGCATTTTTTGAGTTGAAGCATCGCCTCTACTCTACACTAGTGCTCACATTACTAGACATACAACAACCATTTGAGATTGAGACAAATACCTCCAGATATTCTAAAGGTGCATGTCTTACTCAGCAAGGGCATCCGGTAGCATGTCACAGTGAGACACTATCAAACACAATCTGAAAGTATCCCACCTATGAAAAGGAGATGTATTTCATTATGCAGGCTTGTCAATAATGGAAACATTGCAATACGGGGAAGGTAATGGTAATCCACATAGACCACCAACCCCTGTTGTTCATATAGAAAAAAGGAAAGTTGGAAAATGATCACCTTCAGAAATGGTCCACATACCCATAACATTTACATTTGAACATTAAGTACAAGAAGGGAAACGCCAATAATGTTGTAGGATTCCTTAGCGAGCTGCCGACCAGGGAAATAACCATTGTGCTCTACTATTGTTTATACGAGATGTTGGAATGGCCACATATTTACAAGAGTGATCCAAAATTTGGCACCACATACCAGATTCTCTTGGAAGGTAATAAATTTCTATAATTTCACCTTCGGGACACACTATTATGCCACATGGTATACCTCTGTGTACCTTCAAGCAAGTGTGAGAAGATGATTTGGCAAGAACACAATATTCAATTCACTACACATTATGGGCTAGAAAAGATAGTGGCAGTACTGAAGAAGTATCTTTATTGGCCAAAACATCGATGCAATGTTGGTAAGTACATCAAATCTTGCACTGCTTTCTTTATTTCCAAACCTACAATCAAGAGGCAAGGCTTGTATACCCCTTTTCCTACTCCTAGCCAAACCTCAGAATCAATCTCAATGGATTGAATTTCAGGCCAACCTTCTACCAAGCATGTAAACAACTTTGTTTTTGTGGTCATCGAAAAATTCTCTAAGATGGTCATTTTGGCGACCTGCAAGTAGAGTATCACAACAAACTCCACTACTAAACTCTTCTTTGAATGAGTATGGGTACACTTTTGGATCCCATAATCCATTATCTCAGATTGGGAATAAAGGTTCCTAAGTGCATTGTGGTCAAGCCTTTGATTTATTGTTAGATACCAAGCTCACTAAGTCCACAACCTTCCACACCCAAACTGATAGCCAGACAAAGGCCATCAACAAGATTATCGTCAACATCCTACGATGTACAACTTGAAGCATCCACACACATGGGACAAAAGTATCCCCGATTTTCAGCACAACTACAATAGAGCCCTCCACAACTCAAAGGGCCACAACCCCTTTCAGGTGGAATTGGAATTCAAACCATTATATCCCATTGATGTTTCCATACCACTTCTAGCTACTCAGGCAGATTCAGCTCATGTTCAGTCTGAAGCCGACCAAACTAAAAACTTCATTGAGTACATTCAACACATCCTCCATCAGGCCCATGATATAGTTTACAAAGAAAATTTTAAGTACAAATATCATCATGACCAGTATCGGGTACCACAAAAATCCTAGGTGGGCGACAAAGTTTGGTTACATTTGCAGAAGGAGTTCCTTGCTTGGGCTTATCGCAAGCTTCACCCACTCTAATATGGACCTTAAACCATCACTAAGGCAATTGTGGATAATTCTTTTGATCTCAACATTCCACCATTCCTTGGCCTGCACCTAATATTCAATGTGGAATGACTGTTGCCATACTTTCCCCCATTATTGGACAAATCAGATATTGCTGAGCAGCTGAATCCAACAGAGATCAACCCAAGCTACATTGAATAGGCCACAACTGATAGTAGTATGGACACATAGATCAAGAACACTCTCTAGTAAAGGATCTAGCTATATCGCATTATCAAAGACATCCAAATCCTTCACCGGGGCAAGTGTCTCACCACGGACAAAGTTCAACAAAAATTTCCTCACCTCATGGAGGTTATGCATGCAATGGGCAACATTGCTTCCAATCAGGGAAGGAATGATCTAGGAGGATATCGATGGCCACCCACCTATTCCACCTAGACCTCCATTTGGTTTCATCAATTTCCTTGATTATAGCAAATTTTACTCTTTTTAGCAGTTTTTCGGGTCTTGAACTTCCAAATTTATTTTGACCTCCTAAACAACATTTTTTTAGGTCCAAAGTAGGCCCATTTCCATAGGCATGGGGCTGCCAAAATTCTTATTGTACTCAGAGATATCTTTATAGTGAGGTATCGTACACAACAAACAAAGATCATATGACCAAGTTACGACCCCGGGAAGTTGGAAGCCCAACTAAACACAATGGGACCCACAAACTCTTGACGTTCCATCTCCTAGGGTTAGGTTTTTGGTTTTTTATGGTTTCACTTTGTTGTTCAAAAATAAAAATGTCCTTGACCCTCACTGTAACATAGCTAAGAGGCATGTAGCCACCACATTCTTCTCAGAGATAAGCTACCATAGCTTGACCCAGATTATTTCCATTCTGTATGTAAGCATATTTTAGTTCTTTGATATTAATGAAATGAAGTTTTATTTCTGTTGTATCTCTGTGTTTCTGTTTATATGTGTATTCTATTGCATTCCTGCATAAGTCTGGATCATATTCTTGTAGTGAAAGAAGATGGTGAATAGTGGAAAGATAGAGATAAAGAAATTTAATGGTCAGAGTTTTGAGTTTTGGAAGCTCAAGATGGAGGATCTGTTGGTGGACTAAGATCAATGGATTTTTTTAGATCCAGGCACGACACCAATAAGAATTTCAGCATAAGACTAGGAAAATTTAGATCATAAGGTGAAGAGCACGATATAATTGTGTCTCTTTGATTGAATATTCTTGAATGTATCAAGGGAAGCTACGAGAAAGGCTTTGTGGGAAAATTTAGGGACTTTATAACCATCTAAGTCTCTGGTAAAAAAATTGTTCATGTAGGTAATTTTTTATAACTTGAGGATGAAGGATGGAGACTTCATGTTAGAGCATATAATACTATGGTAATCGAGTTATTATCTATCGATATAAAAATTTTAGACAAAGATAAGTTCATTAGTTTGTTGTGGTCTCAACCAGATTCGTGGGATAGTCTGGTTGTTGTCGAAAGAGATGAGATGGAAAAATATGGAGAGCGAGAATGGAGATGTCTTGTGTGTAAGAGAATGGTCCCAAAATGGAAATAGAAATAAGTCCTCAAGTGGGATATCTAAATCTAGAGAGAGATATAAATATCTAGGAAAAATTGTAAAGGTATGCTAGAAATGTGGAAAAGAAGGGCACTACAAAAATGATTGTAAATATAAAACTCCTAAAAAATGAAAGGGATTTAATGATGCTCCTTCTGTAGAGGAAAAAACCACCTCAGGTGAAAGCAGGGATGTGAACTTGGCTTCTTCTTCAAGGACACATGTAGATCATGAGGCATGGTTGATTGAATTAGGTGCATCCTTTCACTTCACTCCCCATAGGGAGTGGTTCTACAAGTATGATAAATATGATGGTGGTGATGTCTTCTTAGGGGATGAAAAGAAGGCAGTAATCATCAAATTGGGAAAAGTCAAGATGAATTTGCAAGGTGGAAGGATTAGAACACTTCTTGGTGTTTTGTATATATCTGCATTGGCCAAAAATTTGATTTATGTAAGCAACATGGATGATGTTGGTGTAAAATTAGTGTTTGATAAACATACCTGCAAGATCATTCAGGGAGCACTCGCATTGATGCAGGAAGTTCAAATTGGAGCTCTGTACAAGCTTCTGGGTAGCACTATTATTGATGGGTGCAATAGTTTTGTGGTTCCTAAAAGTGGAGCAAAACATCTAGTGGTCTCTGGAGAAAAGACCATGCTATGCATCAAATTCTTGAACATATTGGAGAGAAGAGCCTTCAAATACTACATGGTAATGGTATGGTTGTAATGATGCCTCCACTCATATCCACCCACTTTCACTGGCTTACCTAGGGTAAACATGAGATGAGGGGCTACTATGATATGACTCAACCTCCTAGATTACCTTAAGGAAATGGAGTCGACACAACTAGACATTACTGACTTCCCTCGGGTGCCACAGGACCCTTAGGAGTCCAATCCCTGAGATAATTCACATTTTCCCTAACCTAGAGCCCTAGTCACTCCCTTTCCAAGGCCTCCATGCGACTATGGGTTCCTAGTCGCTCCCATATGCTTGCATCAGTGTGACTATGGCCTTTTTCTTCCAATTTTGTGCCAGCAACTGCAAGAATTAAGGTTATTTTTGAGGTTTGGGCCTATCCTTTTCCTTCAAAGTTATGAGACTTCTAGAAATCATAAAATACATGAAGATAATGCTTGTAAACCAAAAACTGGAACTACGAATTGGCATGACCATCCCCAACTGGGACTGGCATTCTGTCAAACACTTGGTAGATATGAAACCTACAGGTAATGGATGCAATTCTAAACATAAGGGACTGATAACTCATCTGAGGTTTACCAAGAAGGGTCTCTACATTCTCACATTAGTTTTCATAACATCAATTAGGATTTGCATCCATTATTCATTCAGTTACAAGTAAAAACATGAATAGAGTCATGATTGAGATCTCTCATATAACCATGCTTATAATGAGCATATAACCAGCATATCACAAGATACATAAAAATAAGAGAACAACTGTTAAAGACACATAATAACCAATACATTTCCTTACCAAAATCAAGATAAACTTAACCTTTTTTAACCATAAGAAATTACCGATCGGGTTCGGGACCTCCATGTTCCACCCGACCATAGATTGGCTGAGCCAAATCAATCTTTAGCGAATCACCCCCGTGCCATATTCCAAGAATAAATGTGGTATCTCATGGGATAAAACAATCCAAAGAAAACCAAGGAAATCCATCAGTTAAACCACCTCCACCCTCTCCATACCATGATCACGCCTAAACCGGTGCCGAGATCACAAAATCAAATCGGGCTTCGACGCCTTAGAATTTCTTCACCATCCTTGAGGAATTTTCTTGTCTCCACCCTAAGGCTTTACCATGTATCCCTCCATTACCATTCAAGGGATTCCTAGGCCCTTGGGAATTTTCTCGAGACCTCTTCACCCCTGATTTTGTAACCATCCGACAATACAAATCCCAAGCCGAGAACAATCCCATCACACCATGGCTATCCCAAAATGGCAAGGCTAGGCTAAAATCCATTATCAAATCCTGACAAATTCCATGCCAATGACAAAAAAAGAACCTCATACCAACATGCACATACCATTCATGTCAAAACCAGATAGGAAATCACACATGCAATCTATTACGTGCAAGTATTCCCACTGAAGCTGCTTGATCCTTTCCTTCCTTTTCTTTTCTTTTCCTTCTTTGCTTTTCATTTCCTTTCCTTTCCTTGCTTGCTTACTTTCTTTCTCCTTTTGGTTCTTTCTCCTCTTTGTGGTTTCTCCTCTTTGAGACAAATTCTAACACTAAAATGATAAAAGGCTACGAACCGATGCTCTGAGGTATTTTTATTGATGAGGCCTCTAATTTCTTCAATTTCCATTATTTTTTTTTTGTTTTCCTCCTCACATGAAACCTGCGACCTTTCATCGTCTTTTTGTCATAATTTCCATTATTTTCGTAAATAATGTGCCAAAAATACCTTTTTGCCTTTCCAATTTCTCCTTAGCCATAAAACACAACAAGTGATTCCAACTAGGATATTTTGCCCAACATTCAACTTGGAATAAGTATCCCTTAACCATGGTCTTATTTTACCTTTATTAACTTTTATTACATGAAATTTTAACCTGGGGCTGTTACAGACCCCTCCCCCTTAAGGGAACACCATCCTCAGTGTTAGACCACAGCTAGACCTAGAAAAATGACTTAACAACAAAAACATACTACCTATGCTGCTTTATAACCCAGCTCGTTGTAGTGGTTACAATAACATCCTGCTAAAAAAAAAACCATCATGTAAAACATGACAACATGACAACCATACTGCTTATTGGAGCTTTATAACATAGCTCATTGTAGTGTTTACAATAGAAACCATAAATAATATGTATAAATACTAAGACTCATTTTCCTTCACTGGAAAACAATGAAGGATACATAGCTCATATCTGATCAACCATCTCTCATGTAACTTCATTGGGCCCAAAGTTCTTCCATTTTACTTTAACCTTCTCAAGTGCTCTGTTTTGAAGCACAAGATGTTTTCGTTGCAATATGCATTGCGGTTCCAGATGGAATTCTCCTTCTTGCTACACCTGCAATGCATACCAATCAATAACATTATTAACATCCTTTACATATATTTTAAGAGATAAATCATGAAAAACATCATGTACTTTCATTGTCAGCGGTAGTGCAAGTCTGTAGGCCACTCTTCGAATCCTCTCAAGGATATCAAAAGCCCCACAATATCGTAGTGCCAACTTGGCACATGATCGAATCCTTAAGGAGCTCTTCTTGGGATTGATGCACAAATAAACATGCTCCCCAATCTGAAACTCCTTAATTGCCCTGTGTTGGTCTTCATAATGTCTCTCCTTGTCTTGTGTTATATTCATATTCTTCTTTATAACTTGCATTTCCAGTTCCATTCTTTCCAACATTTATGGTCCAATAAGTACCATGTTCACTGGATCACTCCAGTTGATGGGAGTGTTACAACTCTACCGCTATAATGCCTCAAACAGACTCATCCTTAGTGACTCCTGATAACCGTTCTTGTATGCAAACTCAACCAATGGAAGGTACTCCTCCCATATTCTATGTTTATGCATGATATACATCCTCAACATATATGTTGGCTTAAGGGGGCCTAACCCAAGTTTAGAGTTATTCACGCCAACAAACAAAACCCTAATTGCTGGCCATTTCAGAAACAACCTATGTAGTGCAAGCTACAGTCTCACCTGAAGCAGCATTGGGGGATTCTAGAACTAGGTTTCTACATCTAGAGACTGTGTCATGTGTATTCTGAAGCCCTTATAGCTCAGATATTCCTTCATGTAGATCTATACCTTTCTACTATCCACTATTGCAACTCTATCCAATTGACCTTTAGGGCTTCGCCAAGGCACACAATCATGCTTATCAGGATTAAAAGAGGTAGACTCATGGCTTTCTCTCAATAAATGACAACTCTAGATTTGCCTTCGTGCAAAGATACCTGTCTCGAACAATTATAATAATAGATATATCTAATGTCTTCACGAAAACAATTCATTACACTTTTTATGCATAGGCATTAAAGATCCCACAGATTCACATAGTAGAAGACATTAATTTATGGAAAATAACTTACAAAGAGAAGATACATTAACTTAAGAATAATCAAAGAACAAGGCACAGATGCATTTAATTCAACCCAAAACAGTCTTTATTAGATTCAGCAATTAAATGACAGACTCTTCTACCCTGTGCACTCAACTTTAGGGACCTACTCACTCAGCTGCAGACTTGTCAAGGTCTCCATGCACTTAGTTGCAGGAGCCTTCCCCTTTTGCCTAAGTATAGGAAACAAACCTTTCATGTCTTAGAATCTCGCCCTTTCAATAGCTCTTCATCCCAAGTTAGGTTATCCTAGACTTGCTATGACTCAAATATTTATAGCCTTTATATTATAATACCATGGCCCGCAACCTATGGGTGTGTCTCAAAAACATCCTATCACTTACCCATACAAGGGGCTAAAGCTCCTTTGACTTTTACTTAACTCCTCTCCACTTTGACATTTCACTGAGACTTTACATTCTTTACAAAAGTATAACCAAATTTTGCTTAAACTGTTAAAAATTGACCCTAGCGACCCTATCCCAACATACCCCCAACACAAATATAGTGACTTGCCCTTGAGTCACTCAACTAGCTTCTCTACTTTGTGGCGAAGCTCACTAACTCCTACTTCAATGCTTCCAGCTCCGCGATGCTCTATACTACAACTTGTTTCACCTCTTCCACCAATTTTTCTATAGTTGGTCCCTCGACCGCAAGGCGCATGGTCCTTTGAGTCTACTGAAAAGATTTCAGCTTTTCCTGAATAGTTAAAAAAAAATATGGCTTGCCTCCTTTGTCCATGGTTAAAGCTGAGCCTTTAACACTGATTCTTTTCCCTGTAATTCCTCAACTTGTGCTTGTATCATCTTCCCTTCCTGTAAGCGTGTGAAGCGCTCAACTGGCACCAAGGTGTGCATAGTCTCCTTGGTCTCATCATATTCCTACTGGGCCTCTTTGATTTTTGTAGTCAATCGCTACAGGTTTGGGTCCTCCTACAAAGTATCCCACAAATCCATGGCATTGTTAAAAAGAAAGTCACTTCCTTTTATTGCATTCTCCAGAGTAGTCATGTGCTCCTTGATGGTTGCACAGCATTGCTCCCTGACCTATGGTGGAGTAGTCGGTTGTGGTTTCAATTGAAGTTCCAATATCTACATCTGGAAGTCAAAATTGACTTGGCCTATTTCATCTTTCGATTCATACATTGTAGCAGCCAATTTCCTAATATTTGTTGTAGCTGCTGCATCCTCCAGAATATGTAACTCTGGGACTAAATTACACACCTATGTAGTTGCTTCTTTCAAGCTCTAACATAAGACTGCTAGATCTTAGTTATCTTTCAAGGCTGAAGCCTTCTCAGCAAATATTTGTTCATTGTTCAACTTAACCTCACTAATCACCGCTATTGCACACTTCTCTCTGATTCGAAGCTCGTCCGAGACCCTTTGATGAAGCACATGGAGGGTATGAAGTGGTAACATAGCTAAGTTCACACCCATGCCTTTATTCTTTCCCCAATGGGTGTGGTTTTCCTTTGATTTTGCGCAGACTGTACCTTCTAGTAAGGAGATGACTCCAAGGTCCAGATTACTTTCTGTCTCCAACACACTCTCGCTCGCTTGCTGCAGGCTCGCTTGAACCCCACTCGCTTGTCCAACACTCGCCTGAATTCTACCTGTCTGGATCTGCAACTCATGTAGATCCTTCTGGACACTCCCCAGTGTTTGCATGTATTGTTGCTCAAACTGTTGCCATATTTTCTTTGTTGTATCATGGACCTTATCCCTGATCTCATCCAAGTCCCCCTCAGTGAGGATCATGGAGTCGACATTTGTCTGTTTATCTAACTTTTTCTTTTTTCTTGGACCTCAGGTTGTTTCCTTATTCCGCTTCTTCAATGTGAAGGGAGTTCTTTTCTCGTCCCCTCCATCTCCAACCTACTCGAATAGTTCCTTTTCCTCAGTATGCTGGGAAGCCGATGCTTCGACTTCCATTGTGTCATTTTTTCCAGTGCACTCTTTCTCAGCATGCTCTTTTTCAGTGCACTCGCACTCTTTTTCAGAAGCTACCTTAGCAGCAGATTCTTTCTTCCTCTACTCGTCCAATGCCCGCACCGCTTCCTGTGCTACTTTTCATTTCTGTGCAGAAGAGATTTCACCACCCTGACTGGTACCTATGCCAACATCTATGGGTTGTCACCACTCTACTAGCCAACTTCCCACAATATCCTATACATTTGTCTCTAAAACTAAGTATGGAAACTTGTGCCATATCTTCTTCAAGTCTTTCCTTGCATGGATTGAAACATTAAGAAAGTCGGCCTTGAACTCCATGAAAGCCCTTAACTGCTCAAACAAGGTTGGAGACAACCTTGGTCGCTGACTTATTATTGTGTGGAGGTCCATTTCGACCAAGATCCAAAATACCTTTGATTCCATGATCCTCTCTGGATCCTTCTTTACCCATAGCAAAGAAAACTTCGTTGCCTCCGGTAATCCTTCTTCTTGCGGAGGGAATTGACTATCCTCCGGTAGTTGTCATGCTACTAATACAATCAGAAATAGGAGCTAGGCATAGTGAAATGCCTTGTTTTCCTCCTGTGCTTCGCGGTAGTTTGCTAAGAAGTCTTTACACAGGTAATGAGACCAATCGTACTACACCCCCTTCGCACACTGTGCAGCCAACGAAACAACTGGTGTCGGAACCTCGTCCATGCGACATTTCCTTATGATCTTCCTAGCTAAAATTCAAGAAAAATACTGCACCGCTTGGTCTTGAATTGAGTGGATAGAATATCTACGTAACATTTCCTCATGATCTTCCTCGATAAAATTTGAGCAGAAAACTACACCGCTTGGTCTTGAATTGAGTGGATAGAATATCCACGCAACTTCTTGATCAGCCCAAATTCAGTTTTCATTCTATCTACCAGCTCCTTTTCTTTTCTCTTTCCTCCAAATTCCTTAGCTAGGTCCGCTCCTTTATAGGGCAACTTCGTAATTCTATGGATAAGAATATCAGTTATATGGATGGCTTTGACTAGCCACGAGCACCCATCATGCACTAGTGCGAGCAACTGGAGCACACAGACAGTGTTGATAATCAATTGGTGGAAGTGTGGCATGCAAAGAATATGCAGTAATCCGGTCTGCTCGACACCTTTAACCCATTTCATGGGTTCCAGCCTTGTGACCCTAGTTTCTTCATAATAAATCTTGGTCATGTGTTTATTGGTGGCCAAGTGAGGGAATTTCTCATGGTCGGCAAGATCCCAATATTCCATCTTTAATGTCGGGATGCGCGCTAAGAGCACACCTTCAAAAACTACTTCTTTCGGTAACAGGGGCGTAGAGACCATGAATTTTCCCAAATCCGGGTCCTTGGTTACTTTTGCTTTCCCTTTCTGTGGATGGATATACATTGGGAGCCTTGTGATTGACTCACCCTCCTCAACATCCAATTCCTCCACTCCAGTGTGGAGCTCTTCGGCTTCCGAATCCACTGGTTCCTTGGGCTACTTTTCCTTGTATTTCTTTTCATTCTGTCGAACCTCCAAGTTCTTCATCGGTGATTGTCTCACCGATACAGGTTTCTTCTGCTTCTCCTTAGAAGATGATTGATTTGGCCTAGGCAACCTCGGAGTCTTAGGAATAGAAGCATCAGCTTCCATGGACACAACTTCATGGCCTTCCAGTTGAGAAATAGTGGCTTCAGAAGTAACTGGTTTGGACATTTTTTCAAGGATAATCTTCTGGTTCCACTCAGGTAAGTTTGCAAATGTTGGGCTTGAATCTAATTCCTCCCAAACCTATCAATTCATATAGCGGGAACAACAGGGATCATACACGATCATTAGAAGGAAAAGTGTTCTTCGGCAGACAAACATGTCAGATTTATAGGTGATTTCTAATTCAAATCCGACCATTACATCCATTTTCTTATCATAAATGCCTCTTTGGTAGCAGATCTCCAAATAGTTTCACCATAAATGTCATCTACCCACTCCTCCTAATGGGATTGTTTCCATCCAATCATGAACAATGACTCCAACGACTATTTTTGGACCCACCTGTGTGACATCACCCCTTGTGACACAGCTCGTCCATTGCATCTTCTTCTGTCGCATTGCTTGCATCCATCGCATAACCACCTTATTGTATTTTCCTTCTCTTTGGGCAATGTAGTTTATAGTCCAGTTCTCCCTTGCAACTTCCTAGAGTGCTAAGATTGTCCAACGACCATGTAGTCATTGCATGGGGCCAGGATCCCCTGTATACAACTTCAACCGAATTCCATTCACTATTCCAGGGAATGGATCCCCATTTAGCTTCACGAGATGAACTACGCCACCATCGATGATCTCCTTAACAACATATGGCACTAACCAGTGAATTTGAAATTTTCTCGGAAACTTTGTGAACTTGTTGTCATATAGCGGGACAAAATCGTCCACTTTGAAAGTGCGCAACTTAATATGTCTGTCATGCCAGGATTTTTCTCATTCCTTTCTCACTTGCTAGTGAAATCCTGCAAGAAAGCAATCTTCTTCTAGCGCTAGTAATTGTGCGAGCCATTCCTCCAAGGTCTCGCGATCCGCCATCTCTATCAAAGATAAAATATGCATGTTGAGAAATGGAAACAAGAAATTCTAGTTTAA
This sequence comes from Pinus tabuliformis, assembly GCA_031772625.1. Taxonomy (NCBI): domain Eukaryota; kingdom Viridiplantae; phylum Streptophyta; class Pinopsida; order Pinales; family Pinaceae; genus Pinus; species Pinus tabuliformis. Next base: position 606,824,031 of record CM062815.1, read on the forward strand.
TTTGTCCTTGAATTAAACTATGAATTAAATTCAAATTCTATTCTCATAACAACTTAAAATAGTTAAATTAAGTTTATTAAACTTACTTAACTTAGGAAATTCGAGTTCGGAGTATTTTGGAAGTCTTGTATATGTTCTCCCTACTTTGTAGGAATCCAATGTGAGTTAATTGTGAGTTGTAAAATAGAAGACTCAATCTCATGAGTTAGTTCAGTTAAATTAGTTCTAAAACTGATTGAGAGAACTAATAGTGAGTTAATAGTTAGTGGTGACACTAATGGACTCCACCAATGCTACTCTAGTTAACTGAATATTTACTCATAAGAAACTCATGCATGTCAATTCTGAGAAAGATCCAGTTGAGACTAGAGTGCAGGGTTAGTGTACTATTTGTTATAGATTTTTCTGAGTTGCACTAATAGTGCATGTAATCAGGAGCTGATCCTTAAGGGATTACACAGTTTTTAGAGGCTTCATTTCCCTTTAAATACAAGCTATCCTTCATAGTAATTACACATTCAAATAAAGACTTGGAGATCTTGTGAAGAGGCTAAGATTTGGCCTTAAGCTTTCTTATGAGCTGGAGATTGAATTTTTTGAGTGTTGGGATTGTTCTAGAGAGAAAAAACATTTTAATTTCATCTTGATTTTCTGGATTAATACAAAACAAATATTGGGGTTTTGAGTTGTGGCTTTCCCCATATATTTATTGTGTTACATGCCTTTGATTCTCTTCCGCTGTAAAGAGTAGAAGTAGATTCTTGTCTCTTGCTTTAGCAAATTGCATTAGCTTGTGAATCTAAAGGATTTTCTACAATGTAGGCTTGGAACAATATACTCCATAGGCATTACAGTCTCAACCCCATAGACCAACCTAAATGGAGTTTGGCCTGTCAACTTCTTGGTCGTTCGATATTCCCATTGAACAACTGGTACATGCACATCTGAATCATTATTTTGTGTGTTGCAAATATTTGTCAACATGTTCTCCAAAATCTCATTGAATGCTTCCACATTACCATTGGCTTGGGGATGATAGGGTGTACTCTTTTGATGGTATGCCTGGAATTCTTCAAGCATTGCGTTGATTGTTTTATTCAGAAAATGTGTACCCCTATCACTCATCAATACCTTAGGGCACCCAAACCATGTCAAGACATACTCAAACAAGAACTTTGCGACAATGGCAGCAGAACAATCCTTCACCAGTTGTGCTTTTTCCCATCTTGTTAAGTATTATGTTGCAGTAATAATATACTGCATCCCTGTCTTCTTTCCTTATGCCTGTATCGGTCCTATAAAATCAATAGCCCACTTATCAAATACTTGAAATGACACTTGAGGGTTTAGGGGAAATTCATCTCTTCGTGAAGGGTTTCCCGTCCTTTGACAAGCATCACACACCCTGCAGTACACCTTAGAATCCTTATGTAATGTCGACCACCATAAACTTGCGTGCAAAATCTTCTACATGGTCACTTTTCCTCCTTAATGTCCTCCCGCTGCTCCTCCATGTGCTTCGGTGAGGATACTAGCATGATCAAACTCTAGAACATATCTTCGTAGTATTTCATATATTCCCATCTTATACAAGTGACCCAAAATTACTGAAAAAACTGAAGAGATGAGCACTAATTCCTTCTTTTGCTGAGTGGAATAACCTTTTGAAGCTGTACCCGTGGTTAAAAACTAAATGATATCAACAAAATCGTCATCTGCAATGCACTAAACAAAGAGTTGTGCATCAAACAATCTTTCCTCCAAACTGTTTGGTTCTTCACTCGTTTTAATCCTTGACAGGTGGTTTGGTCCTACATTCAGCATTCCAGGTTTCACAATTACTTCAAAGTCATACTCCTGAAACAATATTAACCATCGGTAAATCCCCCTCCCAACCCAAGATTATTGACCACGTACTTTAGCACTGAGTGATCTATATACATTTTAAAATGTGTGCCCAACAAATAATGTTGAAACTTTTGCAGTGTGTAGACCATTGCCAGCCCTTCACGCTCTATAGTGGAATAATCCTTCTTAGCCTTTGATAACTTTCTTCTCACAAAAGCTATCGGATGATCAATTTCTCCTTCTCCTGCCTGGGTCAATACGACACCGAGAACAATGCAAGAGGCATCCACATGCACATGGAATTATTTCTTCCAATCCAGGAACATCAAGATCGGCGCATCCACCATCTTCTCCTTCAATACATCTAGACTGCATTGGGATTCTTCATCTGAAAAAAAAATCACTTCTTTCTTTAGTAAATTTTCCATCGAACAGTTATCTGAGCATAAGCCTTGATAAACGTTCTATAATACTTAGTGTGCCCCAATGTCATGCATAGCTGCTTTACATTCCCAGGAGCTTCCAAATCCACAATCACAATGATATTTGCAGGGTTCACAATCAATCCCTACTTACATACTACATGACCAAGCAATATTCTAAAGGGAATATGGAATATGCACTTCATCAAGTTTAGCATGATCTGATATCTGTGGCATGTATCCAACATAAGGCACAAACTTGCAACATGGTGCTTCACCAACCTGAAGACAGTCCAATCATCAAAACAAACCTCCAAACATTTATGAATAAATTCCTTAAATGCGAAGATTACTACCCTCGAGAAGATTGTGGGTGTGTTCTTTAATTCGAATGGCATTATTGTATACTGAAAGCAACCCCACTCTGTCATGAAGGTTGTCTTGTTGTGATCCTCCAGTGTGATCTTAATCTAATGTTATCATGAGAACCCATCAGTGAATGAATAAGCCTCTTGTCCTCCAACATTCTTTAACACTGCATCTATAAATGTTGTTGGAAACGGATCATGCACACATGAATTATTTAGCTTTCTTAGGTCTACACATATCCTAATTTCTCCTTTTTTATTCTTTTCATGGACAACCATTCGGCTCACCCAATTGGATTCCTCTACTAGTTCAATAATTCTGGCATCCAACATCTTATCAAGCTCTTGGTGCACCTTTTCTTTCTTCTTCGGATTGAGCTGATAAGGTTTCTGTTTGACGGGCTTCATGTCAAATTTCAAAGTGATGTTCATTATGCTCAAATATCCTACAATCCCCTTCAGATCCGAGAATGTTTTTGGGAGTAGATCTTGGTATTCACGCAATAGTTTAGCCACCTTATCGACTGTATCTTCATCCCAATAGTCTCCTATCTTCGCGAACTTAGGCTCTGCTTTAGATCCAATATTTACTTGTTTAGTTTTCAAAGGCTCCAATATATATGGGTTCTCGGCTTTCAGTCCTTTAACTTCACGTTGTCATTTTGTCTCTGGAATGTTAATATTCTGTGGATGTTCTTCTTCCTCTTCAGCAATCACATTGTAACATTCCAGGGCATGGTGTAGCTGTGTACTCCAATCCGGCTGAGTCCATTCTACCTATTCCTTAGGCGTTCAAAATATAGCTTCTTTTATGTCCTGGAGCACTTCATCAATGCATTAAAACCCATCCTCAAAGCTAAAAGTCAATAAGAAACTCTCTCTTAAGATGTCCCATTCAGTTGTCCCATGAAAAAGCTCCGTTTCCAAATACCAATTCATTGGGATTGTATCTAAGGTATGACAGAAAATGTGCACCCATTCTGGTTGCAACTCCGTTCCCGAGGCCTTAGTCCACCACGCCAAATGATCACGAGGAGCATCCTTCCCACTGTACTGCTCAATCATCCTGGTATTATCATATCCAAATTTTAATTTCATCATCCTTCTATATTCCTTCCAACTAGCGATGTTCTCCTTGTATGTACCCCACCAACTAGCAGGTGCAGCACATCTAGCCAATTCAATAACTTGGAAGCGATGTTCTTTAGGTACTTCCCTTTCAAATTCATCCAAAAATATATCAACATCAGTAAATCCATCATAATGTGGAAGCTTCCTTACCTAAGTTGAGACACACCACAGTGATTTGGTCATGATATTGCAACAGAGCGTAGATACTTCATGCAACCGATTCTGCCAGTGTTCAAGCTCTTCATCTGAATATGAGGTGCAGGATTTGTCCCTATCCCACACAATTCATCCATAAATCGTAGGATTGATCCAATCTTCGTTTCGCTCTGTAATCTTATATATATGATCTAGATCATCATCATCCTCCACAAAGGCATCCCCTTGCCATTCGATCCTTCGACTTCATGTTGTCCTTCTGCCTCTAGAATGTTAGTATTTTTATAGGCCTTCTTCTTCTTCTTCAGCAGTCGCAATGTAACATTCCAACACATGGTGCCATTGTGTACTCCAATCTGACTGAGTCCATTCTACCGATTCCTTAGGCATTCTAAATATAGCTTCTTTTATCTCTTGTAGCACTTCATCGATGCATTCAAACCCATCCTCAATGATGAAATTCAATAGGAAACTCTCTCTTAAGATGTCCCATTTAGTTGTCCCATGGCAAAGCTCCATTTCCAAATACCAATTCATTGGGATTGTATCTAAAGTATGACATAAAATGTGTGCCCATTCTGGTTGCGGCTCCGTTCCCCAGGCCTTAGTCCACCATGCCAAATGATCATGAGGAGCATCCTTCCCAGTGTAATTCTCAGTCATCCTAGTATTAACATATCCAAATCTTAATTTCATCATCCTTCTATATTCCTTCCAACCAAGGACATTCTCCTTGTGCGTACCCCACCAAGTGGCAGGTGTAGCGCATAGGGCCAATTCAAGCACTTAGAAGTGATGTTCTTCAGGTACTTCCCTTTCAAATTCATCCAGAAAAATATCAACATCAATCAAACCATCATAATGTGGAAGCCTCCTTACCTAAGTTGAGACACACCATAGTGATTTGGTCATCATATTGCAATGCAGTGTAGATACTTCATGCAACCGATTCTACTAGTGTTCAAGCTCTTCATCTGAATCTGAGGTGCAGGAGTTGTCCCTATCCCACGCAATTCATCCATCGGCCATAGGATTGATCCAATATTCATTTCGTGTTGTAATCTTGTATATCTGATCTAGATCATCATCATCCTCCACAAATTCGTGAACAAGTTCAGTATAGCGCACTCCCTCAGTAGGGTCTAGTGACACTACAACCCTAAGTGCCTTCCTTTCAAAAATCATCTTCCACTTCTTCAAGTTGATTACCGCGTCCATATCAAAAGCCGAGTCAATTCCCAACAGTGCGGGGTACGGGTTACTATCATCCACTATTTCAATGACCTCAAAGTCAACCGGTGCGCTTTCACCCTCGATATCTACCATTACACCATATAAGCGCCCCATCGGAATAATATTTTGTTGATTAGACATCCGTAGCTGAATAGGAGACTACTGCAACGCATGTCTCCCCATCCTCTCCCATGTCTTCTTAGGCAAGACATTTGCATGAGACTACATATCCAAGATTACATAGTCCATTTCATATTCGCATATCTGTGCAGTCAGCCTCATTTCGTGTCTCGTTCGCTTCTTATGCTTACCAAGCTTCCTCACAATGCGTTGTTCAACAAGGGTCTTCTCTTTATTTGCGCACTTGTCGATTAGCTCTTGTAGCCCTTCTACTGCTTTCTTATCACGCATAAAATTCATACATTTTTTTGTAGAAACCACTGCATATATGTGCCCTACAAAAAATGGAGTGTCAATATGCCAGTCCACTAAATAAAAAAAGGAGATTACAATCATGCTAGTTAATAAAAATTAATAAAATATCCATCGAACTTGGTTGTGAAATATCTAAGATGTGATGATAATCTACTGAAATATTTGATTTTTCCTCCTCCAAATGTGATACTTCTATAGTTATGCATTAACTAATGGAGAGAAATACATTATCCCAACAATCTACCCAATCTATGGGATCACAATTTTCCCATTCACTACTACCACATGTGACATAGAAGAAAGAGAATTTTCTCATCCATATTTCAAGAATAGCACTTTCCAATGATCAAATTGATGAAATCAATGAGTTCCATCGACTATTTTCCATTCATATAGATGAGAGTGACATACATCGATCACCTCACAAAAAGGTCTGTGTACTTGTGAATTCTTGGTTGATTGGTATTCTCATGTTGTTGATCCCTCCCCCATAACTAAAGAATAACAATTAGCGACAAATTTTGCATCCTGAATGACAAAATTAGTAGTGAACTATTGGATAATTTACACAAATGGCCCCTGAATAAAATTTTGGGGTTTGGGGTAACTCCCCAGGAAAACAAATTCTGGGCATTTTGTGAATGGTTTTTGCACATGGTTTTGGGCATGATGGCTTTTTTCCCATGGTATTTTGTAGATCCAATCAAGGGAACTACAATTATGTTCTAATATAGGGTTAGTGGATTGGGGTTTATGAATGCTTTAATAAATAAATAAATATATATATATATATATATATATATATATATATATATATATATATATATATATATATATATCTATATATATATATATATATATATATATATATATATATATATATATATATATATATAACATTTAAAGGAATATAATGAAAAAACAATATGGTAGTCCTAGTATTGGGATCTAGGTGAAAATATCTATGTATATTTGTTTTATGTTGTCACCATTATATATTTTTATGTTTGAAGAATTCGTTTGTAGGTAATTTATGTATAGGGTTAAAACCTACATTTGGTATCAAAGTAGTTTTGGCTTCAAGGGGATGCCTTTTCTACTGAGGGTTTTTCTCGGGCCTGTGGTAAACCTTGTTCATTGGGAGATCTATAGGATCAATACTAATCTAGGTGGATATCAGTTGCCACCCAACTATTCCACCTAGAACTGCAGTCGATTTCATCAATTTCCTTTATTATAGCACAATTTACTATTTTTAGTAGTTTTTCGGGGCTTGAACTTCTGGACTTGTTTTGACCCCCTAAACGGTGCTTTTTTTAAGGTTTTCATAAGGCCTGTAGCCATAGACAAGGTCAAGCTTCTACAATTCTTGTATTAATTGAACAGATATTTCTAATGACATATCGTATGTCCCAAACATATAACATATGACCAAGTTACAACCTCGGGAAGTTTGTTGCCTGACTAACCCCAACGAGGCCCACAAACTCTTGGCGTTCCATCTCCTGAGGTTAGGTTTTTGGTTGTTTATGGTTTCCCTTTATTTTTAAATAATAAAAATGCCCTTGAGCCTCATTGTAACACGCTTCAGAGGCATGTAGCCACCACCTATATTCTCATTGGTAAGCTACCATCACCTGAGCTAGTTTATTTCCATTATGTATGTAAGTATATTTCAATTCTTTGATATTAATCAAATGAATTTGTATTTATATTGTATCTCTTTGTTTATGTCTATATATGTATTCCATTGTGTTCCTCCATAAGTCTGGATTAGTGGTAACTGAGTGGCCTTCTCTTTCTTTATTTTTCTTTTCATGTCCCCAACAAGGTCAAGGTATAAGGAGTTAGGGCTTAAACTAGTTGAACCTTTTCAAGCCCATCCTCGCAAACCCCAACGACCTCCCATGGAGGAAGAAAAGAAAGATGAGGGAGAAGGAGATCCTTTCAAAATATTTGTCAAAGACATCCTCGAGCGACAAAAGAATGTGATGATGGACAACTTCACCTAGGTATTTTGACGTCTACCCGCAAGAGATGTCACTCCCTTTAAGGTACAATTCAACTTTGAAATCCCCATATGTGAAGGCCAAATAGATGCATATGTCATAGATAAATGGTTAAATATGTTGGAAGGATATTTTTTGGTTCATGATTTTTGCAATCGGGAAAATATTACTTTTTCACTCCTTAAAGTCACCCTCCATGTTAAGGACTCGTGGGAAACCTACTATGTTCAGAACGACGAGAAGAAACCCTCACTATTTTCAATCACATCCACTTGGAATACTTTCTGAGACACCATCAAGGAGCAGTATTACCCTGTTAGTAGATATGAAGATAAATACACAAAGTGGGCCACACGGCAGCAGGGAAGGGACCAAGATGTGCCGGTGTTCACAAATATTTTTCACAACTTTCGCACGAAGTTGGGTATCAAGGATTCTGAGTGGAATTTTGTATTCAACTACCATGACTATCTACACAAGTACATGCTAGAGAAGGTTGAGTTCCTAGACATCTCCTCTCTCAGCGCCTCCTATCGATACACTATCAAGATCGAGCAGAAATTTAAATAGAAGCGAGATTTTGGATCTACGAATCTAAAGTAAGGGAAAGGCGCCCTCAAACCCAAAACAAAGGACAAATCCAAGGTGTGGGAACCTAGGACAACCCACCAAAGCTGCAAGCAAATAAAAACACCACAAAGACAAAGAAGGACATAGGAAAATGGTGTGAGTTCCATAAGAACCCCACTCACAACATAAGTGAGTGTCAAGCCAAAGAGTCACTAGTGGCTGAGCTAAAGGCTTCTGAATCAGATGCATGTTTCGACTCTGAGTGAGAACCTGATAAGGGGAATGAAAAAAGGAAACATATTATTGATGTGGGAGCCCAGTGTCACTATTTCCACCACCAATATCTAGAAGGTTGAATCCAAAGATCTAGAGGAGGGGGAGCATCTCTTCCAGTCACAGATGTGCGTGAAGGGTTCTTCGCTACAGTTCATTGTTGATAGTGGGAGCCAAAATAAAATATTTTCAGCAGAGATCGTGAATTATTTGTGCCTACCAAAGACACCAAACCTGCATTCATAAACCATCACGTGGCTTCACTAAGGACGAGATATCCATGTTAGACAATAGTTCCACCTTCCCTAGATCATCAAGCCCTTCAAAGATGAGGTACTATGTGATGTTTCTCCTCTTAAATTTTGTGATGTATTATTAGGCCAACCATACTTGTGGAAGCTTCATGTTGTGTGTGATTCTAGGCCTTGCATTGTTATTAATTTGGTAAAAAGAATTATATAGGATACTAGAGGTAGAACCATCTACCATCGTCTCTTTTATCTTTGTGAAGGAATGCAGTAAGATCATTTCCCAAATAGATAAATTTGTCTTCCTTATGATTCACCCTCAGGGAAAGAAGAAGATTGTGGCCACATCCATGGCCTTCAGACAGGGCTCTTGTGCATGACAATAATAGATGAACAAGGTTGTGGAGGATTATAGGGGCATATTCACCTAACCTAAATGGTACCCTTATACTATCAGGTTAAGCACTCCATTTAAAAGACCCCAGGCACGTCGCTACCTAATTGATCAATGTATCAACACACTATTATGGAGAACGATGAAATCAATAGGCAGATTCAGGAGTTTTTGTAGAAAGGGAACATTAAGCCATGTTCATCAGCTTGTGGGAGCCCGATTGTGTTGGTACAGAAGAAGGACAAGACTTGGAGACTCTATATTAACTATCAGGAACTGAATAATATCGCTATTTGGAATAGGTATTTAATCCCATGGATTGATGACCTTATGGACCATCTCAAAGGGGGCCAAATATTTCAGCAAGAATGACTTGAAGTCCAGATATCACCAGGTACCTATCGAACCCTCTAATGTGTGGAAGACTTCCTTCAAATTTGAGGAGAACCTTTCTGAATGGTTGGTCATGCATTTGAGGTTAAGAAATGTACCTACAACCTTCATGAGCCTGATGGATGGCATCTTGTTTCCCTTCACCAACTCATCCGTGGTAGTGTATTTGGATGACATCGTGATCTTCAACTAGAGTTGGGAAGAGCACCTTTTCCATATTCAACAGGTCCTCCAAACCCCGCGAAAGAATAAATTGTGTGCCAATTTGGAGAAATGCACTTTTGGTATGACCCAAGTTCAATATTTGGGGCATATCCTTAATGAGCGAGGTGTGCACGTGGACTCACCCAAGATACACGTTATTCAAGACTGGCCATCCCCAACCACTCTAATAGAATCTGCAACTTTTTGGCTCTTGCCAATTTCTACTGCAGGTTTGTGTTTGGTTTCTCTCATATCACTTAGCCTTTGAGTCAAGTCACTGAGGGTGGAGCAAAAGTAAAGTTCTTTTGGTCCAAATCCCAACAAAAGCCATTTTTCGAGTTGAAGCACTGCCTCTAATATACACTAGTTCTCACATTACCAAACCTGCAACAACCATTTGAGATTGAGCATATGCCTCTAAATATGCTATTGGTGCATGTATTACTCAGTAAGGGCATCTGGTAGCATATCAAAGTGAGACACTATCAAACACAGTCTAAAAGTATCCCACTTATGAAAAATAGATGTATTTCATTATGCAAGCTTGTCGACAATGGAAACATTACAATATGGGGAAGGAATAGGTAATCCACATAGACCACCAACCCATGTAGTTCATACAGACAAAAGGAAAGTTGCAAAATGATCGCCATCAGAAATGGTCCACATACCTGCGACATTTCCATTTGAACAATAAGTACAAGAAGGGAAACACTAATAATGTTGTAGGTTGCCTTAGCTAACTGCCGGTAGGGGTAATAACCATTGTGCTCAACTCTCGTGGATACGGGATGTCGGAATGGACAAATATTTACAAGAGTGATCTAAAATTTGGCACCACATACCAGATGCTCTTGGAAGGTAAGTGGGTTCTATAATTTCACCTCCATGACACTCTATTATGCCACATGGGATACCTCTGTGTAACTTCAAGTGAGTGTGAGAAGATGATTTGGGAGGAACACTATAGTCAATTCACTGCACATTATGGGGTAGAAAAGACAACGACAGTTGATGAGCCCCAAATTTGGTAACATTTTGGGCTCATTTGGCCTACTTACCCTTGCTCAACCCTTCATTTTTTATCACTTATGCATCATTTCTTAGTATATTCATGTTATTTGCAGGAAGGAGGGCAGTCACTATTCCTAGGTGGCTAATACATGTTTATTTCAGGTTTTTTGACATTAAATGGAGCAAAACCACACAGATGGAGGCAAGGAGACAGCCAAGGTGGCATTGCGGTTTTGTAGGAAGGTTTTCCACAGCCTTGAATGACCTTCCTCGTGATCTCCACCCCAACTCCGAGCTCCAACAGCTATCACCACCGAGCTAGAAGGCAGCCAACGGATTCTAAGGGAACAACAGTTTACTTTTAGTTGGACAGCCAAGCCCCACTAATTTAGGAGGCCAGCTTGGCCCTCATAATGTATAAATATTGAGGCTGTAGCCTTCGATGGGAGCTTTTGAAACTTTGTTATTTATCCTAGACTACGAGCTGATAGCTCTGTTTTTGCTTTTTGTAAGCCAGTTTTGGCATGTTATCAGACTTTTGACTATTAGCTCCTAATGAATAAGCAGACATATTTGAGGCAGCTCTGAGTTCTTAAAGGAGCTTAAGCTCTCAGGGTTGGGCCCAACCTGAGAGCCTAAGGCTTCCTTCGTTGTATTGTTACTTGTCTTTCTTTCAACATTTCATTTCTTTTCCTTTACATGCACTTGGAAACACAGTTTGCTGATTCGAATTCCTTGATGTGATTAAGTAGGTTAGTTTTATGGATAAAGTTCTTACAGTAGTTTAGATTAGAGTAGGAGGATTGGAGTTAATCAAGGTTCCAAGAAAAGGTTGATTGTACACTCTCTTCCACCTCTGTTTAGAGATTGGGAGTGTAGACCGTGCCAACCACCAAAAAACGCAGTTTTACATGTTCATGCAAGCTTTAACGTAACATTTCCGTTTGTAGAAGTATCCTTGCATTTAGATCTCGAGCAATAACTCTTTGTTTCAGCACCATGCACGATTTATCTTTAACTTACATTGCTGTTCTTTGGTTTTCAATAAAACAGTTAGAGTAGGTTGATGACATTTCGGTTTTGTGCAAGATACGGGTGATTTGTTTCATTTACACTGCGTAGCACCACTCTACCATTTCCTTATCCTTCTGAGCCATGCCTAAGCCATCTACTTACCTCCCAGTTCGATCATTTGCCTCCCAACTCTTCTATCATCCACATTGGTTTATCTTTACGGCCTTCCATTGCCTCTAACCTCCTCTAGATCAACCAGCTTTACACACTCCCTCTCCATCTCACCTCTCTGTCCATAAGCCATCACAAGCTCCCCTCCTACATCTCTATCCACCCACACAGCTCATTCATTCATCCATCACCCAAAAATCCTATTGCAGAACATCTTGTAGAAGTTAGCAGACTTCCTGAAGAAATCCTGAACTTCCTGTAGAATCCCCTGCAGACATCTTGTAGAAGCTTGCAAACACGGTTTCCAGGCATATGAACCTTGTGAAGTTCTGTGGAATGATGCTAGGGATCCCTGAGACCCTCTCTGAGCCTTCCTGACCTTTTCCAAGCATTCCTCCCCTTGATCTACCCCTGCACAGTCAAGACCCAGTAAGAAGCACAGTCATAATAACTCCAGCAACTTGAGCAAAAATACAAAAACATGTTCTCTTCAGATGAAAGTAGTTTAGAAACATGCATCTCATCCCAGTAGAAGTAATGGCATCACTTTTAGAAGTTGCATTCCCACCATTGCATCCTAAGGATTAAGCTGGTAGAATTAGGGTTTACTAAGGTTTCCATGTTTTGTTGGTTTTTCAGTTCATTCTTGCAAAGTAGGTTAATTTCCTTTGAGATAGCTTTCGTTCATCACTTAAAAAGCTTCTTCTGAGAACATATAGAAGTTGGCTTGAACCCTAGTGGACTTATGCCAGCTGACCAAGTGACAGCAACGACAAGAACTAGTACTTGTGCATACAACACCGTCGCTTCCAAGTTTGTACGAACTACCAGGTTGATAAAATTAGAGAAGGAAGCTCCAGGAGTTGTAGCATTATTGCTACAATACTGGAGCCCACCATATTTTTGGCGCCGTTGCTGGGGAAGCGTCAGAGTATTAGTAATTTTTGCTTTTCTTCTATTTTCCTACTCTTGCCTTCTGCCAAGTAGTTTATTTCATTTCCATTCTGCAAAAGTAGCATAGACATTTCCTGCTTTCATAGATTAACAATTCAATTCCGCAATTTCATTTTTGCAAGCATAGATTAGCATTTCAATTCTGCAAGCGTAGACTAGCATTTCCATTCCTACAATTTCATTTGAGCAAAGTAGATTAGTTCTTTCCTGCTTTCATTTCAATTCTGCATTTTCATTTCAGCAAGATAGTTAGTTGTAGATCAATTTGTTCAGTTTTGCAGGTACCAGAAAAAAACAACAAAAGCAATCAAAAGTCTTTCCATTTCATGCCTCGTAGGAATCGAGATAAAACAGGCAAATTCTTACCCAACACCCCCACCACATCACTGAGTCACCCTTCTCTCTTCTTTGGTGACAGTGATCCAGAAGAACCTATAGGTGAACCTCCTGAGATATACGAAGATCCTATAGCAGAAGAAGAATTACAGACCATTCCATCTGAAGCTATGGCTGACAATAGAGGAGAAGATGAGAGAATAGAAGGTTCCTTCCCCATCCGAGAGACCAATGGAGACATGAAAATGAAGAACATTAGCCCCTCCGCTTTACCTCACTTCCATGGACTGACTACTGAAGATCCTGATACCTTCCTGTTTGATTTTGCTGTCCTTTGTCGAACCTATGACTATACTGAAGATGAGCAGAAGCTGAAACTCTTCCCTTCAACTCTTAAGGATGCAGCATTACGCTGGTTCATGGGCTTACCTGGGGACAGTATCACCACTTGGGCTCAGATGCAGCAAGCTTTCAATACCAAGTACCGGGACTACTGTAGGTCCAAGGAAACCAAGGGAGAAATCTTTTGGATGACCATGGGAAATGATGAGTCCTTAGAGGATTATGAGGAAAGGTTCCAACTTAGCTATAAACGGGCCAGGTGTACACTTGACCTGGAATCCCTCAAGTTGGTCCTGCTCCGAGGAGTCCCTGAAGACCTCTTAGATACCCTTCACATGTTAGCTGGAGGAGATATTTACCAACTGCCTTATGAGGACATAAAGACTGTGTTTAGAAACCACTCTAGGGCAGCCCGGAAACGAGGTAGAGGAAACCTCCTCTCAGCTGGTATTCCTTTCTCCAAACATGAGTTTTCAAATCAATTAGAGGATCTCAAAAGTGAGGTGAGATAGACCATTGCCGTGCAACTGGATACATTCAGGATCCAGCAGAAGAAGGAAGAAGCTGAGAGGGCCTTGGCTATCTTCTACCCTAGGTGTACAAGGAGACACCCTAAGAACGAATGCCCATTACATTCGGTTGAAGTATGTTTCCTTTGTGAGGAGGACCACCCCACAAATCAATGTCCAACCTTACCTGGGCTCAAAGCCATGTATCAAGGGACAAAATCCCCCACCGAGCCTCTCTATTTCCTCAACCAAAGGAGGCCACAAGGACCTAGACCTTACCAGCAGGGGATGCAAGGGGCCACCCAAGCTTATTAAAGCCCCAACCAATCTACTCCTATGCCTTCCTGGGGTCCCCCTGCTCATCCTTCCTGGTCTGTGCCTCCTCCATGGTCTTATCCACCTCAGTACCATACTCAACCCACTACTCATTCATATCACTCACATGCCCAGCCACAACCTCAGTGGAATACACCTCAGTCGGGGTGGAGGCCCCAGTACAACACTCCTCCCGCCATTTTGCCTCCACCACCAGTTCAACCTCAACCATTACCTCCTGCTCCTCCAAGGCAACCTCAAATGCCTGCTTAACCGAACCCGAACCCCAACAACAGACAAGCCCAGTAGGTATACACCGGGGAAACATCATGCCCTACCTATGCTGTGGAGATCTAGGAGATCAATCTGCGATCTGGGAAGACTCTTCCGGATCGCCAACCTCCTCCTCCAGAGGACGAGGAAGACAAACAGGAAAGTGAACCAAAGGCTATTCCACCCTTTCCTGAGAGACTAATAGCCACCACACAACCCAACCCAGAGGAGGATGAGCTTCTGGGAGAGCTCAAGCAGTTGTGTGTGAAAATACCACTTCTCCAAGCCATCAAGGATGTGCCTATATACAACAAACTGGTTAAGGAAAAGTGTTTCAGACACCCAGGCAGGCGAAAGAGAGATGCTTCAACCATCAATGTCTTAGGACAGTTGTCTGACCTTATGTTAGGGCAAGTCATCTGCCCAAAGTACCTAGATCCTGGGAGTCCTGTAGTAGGTGTCCACATCAATGGCACCATCATACCTCACACCTTGATTGATCTGGGGGCTGCCATTAATGTAATGACCAGGGATACCATGCTCAAACTCAACCTTCAGGGTTCCTTGAGGAAAACCTCGACAATACTACAACTAGCAGATCGCTCCACCGTGACTCCCGAAGGGATTGTGGAGGATGTCTTGGTCTCTGTTGACTCTTGGGAATATCCTGCAGATTTCTTGGTGCTGCAACCAAAGGCAAAGCTCACCGGATATCCTCTTATTTTGAGAAGGCCTTGGTTAGCCACTACAGATGCTTACATGAGTTGCCGTGCAGGAAACATGACCATCAAAAATGGTCCTATGTCCAAGCAGCTAGTCCTATACCCTCCTGCCCAACCCTCATTAGAGCATGACTTACCACTTTGGTTAGAAGAAGGAGAAGAAGATGAGGTGTACTCAGCACCTTTGTGTACCCTAGACACCACTAGGGGAGACCCCCAAACCGAGGATGATTTGATTGAGACCTTGATCCAGAATCCACCTCCCAGTGCACTAACCTTAGAGGAATTGGTGGAGGATGCCCAAGCTAGCACCTTAGTGGACCTTTGTGCAACCAACCCTATCACTCCCAGAGTCAAGAATGTGGAGTTAGGCCTTGAGAGAACGTTAAAGATCAGCTCCTCCCTATCTCCTTCCCAGGAAAAGGAGCTGTGTAGTCTGTTGGCCAGTCATCTAGATGCTTTTGCTTGGAGCTATAAGGAGATGAAAGGAGTCCATCCTTTGGTCTGTACCCATCACATTTACATCAAGGAGGATTGTAAACCGGTTAGGCAACCCCAGAGGAGAATGAATCCAGCCCTTAAGGACATTGTCAAGGAAGAATTGCAAAAACTGTTGGATGCCGGATTCATTTACCCCATCTCAGATAGCGAATGGGTGTCCCCTCTGGTGTTGGTTCCCAAGAAAAATGGGAAGTGGAGAATCTGTGTGGACTACCGAGAACTGAACAAAGCTACCAAGAAAGACCATTTCCCTCTACCTTTCATAGATCAAGTGTTGGATGGACTGGCAGGAAAGAAGTTTTTCTCTTTCCTGGACGGGTTTAGCGGGTACAACCAAATCCAAATCAGCCCAGAAGACCAAGATAAGACCACCTTCACTTGTCCTTGGGGTACCTTTGCCTACCGATTTCTTCCCTTTGGGCTATGCAATGCTCCTGCTACCTTCCAGAGAGCTGTCTTAAGCATCTTTTCTGAGCTGGTCCATGATGCGGTGGAAATCTATATGGATGACTTCACCCCTTATGGGTCGAACTTCAAGGAAGCATTGTCCAATCTGGTAAAAGTCCTAACCAAATGCATTGAGATGAACCTGTCCCTTAGTTCTGAAAAATGTGAATTCCTGATGACTGAAGGGACCGTGCTAGGCCACACCATTTCTTCCCAAGGGTTACAGGTGGATCCTAACAAAATTGCTCTCATCAAGAAGGTTCCACCTCCCCAAAAGGTAAGGGATGTTCGGAGTTTCTTAGGATTAGCAGGGTATTACAGGAGATTCATTAAAGACTTCAGCAAGCTAGCCTCACCATTGTTTGGTTTGTTGGCAAAAGATGTGGAGTTTAAATGGACTGACGATTATGAAAGGGCTTTGAATGAATTAAAGGACAAGTTGGTGACTGCCCCAATCTTGAGAGGTCCCAACTGGGCCCTACCTTTCCACATCCACACTGATGCCTCGAACAAAGCCATAGGGGCAGCCTTAGGACAAGTGGAACAAAAACTTCCGTATGCCATTTACTTTGTCAGCAAAAACTTATCCAAAGCAGAACTGAATTACACTGTAACCGAGAAAGAATTCTTGGCTGTGGTCCATGCACTGAACAAGTTTCAACATTATATCACTGGCTATCAAACATTTGTACATACTGATCATGCTGCAATTAGATATTTAATGAATAAACCAGATGTGAATGCTCGTATTATTAGATGGTTACTTTTGTTGCAGCAGTTTGATTTGACCATTGTTGGCAAACCAGGTAAAGAAAATGTTGTTGCTAACTTTTTATCTAGATTGGATCTATCTGCAGATGAGGATGGAACAGTGGATGACCAGATGCCCGATGAACATCTGTTTGCTATCTCAGTACTCTCTCCATGGTTTGCTGATATAGCAAACTACCTTGTTTCAGCACAGTTCCCTCCGCACCTATCTTCAAGAGAGAAGAGCAGAATCATCAGAAAAAGTGCCTCATTCACTTGGATCGGGGCAACCTGTTCAAGCTTGGCCCTGATCAGATCTTAAGGCGTTGTGTAAGGGAGGAGGAAGTCTTTGATATCCTCCTCACCTGTCATGATGGGCCTTGTGGAGGACATTTTGCAGCAAAGAGGACTGCCTTCAAAATCCTGCAGGCAGGCTACTATTGGCCCACACTTCATCAAGATGTCAGAAGGTATATCATCCAATGTGACCAATGCCAAAGAATGGGGAAACCGACTCAAAGGGATGAGATGCCTCTCCAACCTCAAGTGACTCTTGAGCCATTTGAGAAGTGGGGTATGGACTTTGTGGGTCCAATCAACCCTCCTTCGAGGCAAAGGTCTTACATCATTGTGTGCACTGACTACCTAACAAAGTGGGCAGAAACTAAGGCAATCAAAGCAGCAACAGAAGAAAAGGTGGCCGAGTTCTTAAGAGAAAACATCTTCTACAAGTTTGGCTACCCAAGAGAGCTAGTCACCGATCAAGGAAGCCATTTCACATCCAACTTAATTGAAGACCTACTAGCTCATCACAAAATCAAGCATAGGACTTCCACCCCCTATCATCCACAGGCAAATGGGCAAGTGGAAGTCACCAACAGAGCATTGGAAGGGATTTTGACTAAGGTGGTGAGCAGCAGTAGGAAAGATTGGGAAGATAGCCTGGTTGAGGCCACATGGGCTTACAACACCACCTGGAAGACCACCACCGGCTTCACACCTTATGAGCTGGTCTATGGGAAGAAAGCTTTGCTGTCCATCGAATTTGAATACAACACTTTGAGGATGGCAGCTCAGCTGGACCTAGATCTCAGCCATGCACAACAAGAAAGGTTATTGCAGCTGAATGGACTGGACGAGCACCGAATGCAGGCCCTCCTTCACTCAGAAGTGGTTCAACTTTAGAGAAAGGTGTGGCATGACCAACACCTCAATGACAAGCAATTCCAGCCAGGAGATTGGGCACTATTGTATGACTCCAAGTACAAAGATTTCAAGGGGAAGCTGAGAACCCGATGGCTGGGACCATATGCAGTGGAAAAATGTCATGACAATGGATCTGTTCTTATTCGGACCATTGATGAGGAGTCCATCCCCATGCTTGTCAATGGGCATCGACTGAAGATCTACAGGAAACCTCTCTCAAGACAAGAGTTCATCAAAACTATGGAGAAATCAGTGTTGGTCATAGAGAATGGTTCTGCCTCTGCTTTGGGCACACCCTGACAGATCTAAAAAAAAAAAAAAAAAAAAAAGGAAAAAATAAAAAAAATAATAAAGATCCTTGGGGGAAAACCTTTCTGAGGCTCCCAAGGCAGGTAGTAGGGGTGAAAACCTCATTGAGGCGCCCCTATTGTCTTTCAAAAAAAAAGGGAATTTGAAAAATATCCTTGAGTGAAAACCTCTCTGAGGCGCTTAAGGCAGATGGCAAGGGTGAAAACCTCATTGAGGCGCCCCTGCTATCTTTCAAAAAAAAAAGAAAAGAAAGAAAAAAAGAAGAAAAAATAATAAGAAAAAAAGACAGGGACAGCAAGTTTGTAATGTGGTAATGCATGCAGGTTGCAGGTGTTTTATGAAGGAGAGGAAGTCTCTCAACTCAAAGTCAAGGATCCTTATCATGCTGCCCGGAGACCTCACCAACACCTCCTCCAAGAATACTCATCCTCTCCAAGGCATGGGAACGATTTCATCACAACTTAAGTCTTCTACAGGAAGATGCAGACTTTCTACAGGAAGGTGCAGACTTTCTACAGGAAGGTGCAGACTTTCTACAGGAAGATGCAGACTTTCTACAGGAAGTTCTGTATTTCTACAGGAAACTTCCTGTAGAAGTTCGGGACGGCCCAGAATTCATTATATGAGGAGATCTAATGACCAAGGTTCGGTATGGATGCATGCAAGCTACTATTTTCACCCTCACACACTGCTGTCACCTCCTTCTACCACCCCTGTTGACATGCAATGAAGATACCTGCACAATCAAGGCAGATCAGTGAGATTCAAGAAAAAGCAATTTTTTTTTTTTTATGAAAAAACGCTGAGATGCCATGCCATACCCATCCCAGCTATCCTAGAGCCCTGTGAGCGAGATCGTGAGGCCACCGTCTTCATCGTGCAGCATGCATCCGAGGAGGAAAAACTGCTACAGGACATCCTGCAGGAGTCCCGTAGCAGTTAAGCCAACTAGAGTGTACACCATTCCACCGCCTGCAGCATGCAAGGATAACGCAAGCACATGCAGCCGAATCATCAAATTCATCATCAGCGGCCTGTGAAGAGGAACCTCCGAACCTGTGCAATCAAGCAGCAGCAACCAAATCTACTCATCATCGTCCAAAAGCCTGAAGAATCGTGTTGCGCGCACAGGTAAGTGCCTCGCCCTTTCTTCCGTCGAATTGCATGAATTTTACTTTGGAATGTTTGTGAAGTGTAAAGTGAATGGGTTGAGCGGTCGTATGGCCATTCAAATGGCCACGTCGACCAGTCAGTGGTCTAGTAGGGTGAATGAACGGTGGTCGTGGCAAAAAGGAACAGGCAGTGCACACGTGAGAGCCATTCAGTCGGGGAAAAACGAGTTTTAACAGAAGTGACGGCGGCGGATCTCCGGGGAATGATGCGACAGTAAGGGAACTCGCAGACGAATGATGGAGTGACGTCGTCCAACGGTCCGGCAGGGACAGCTCACCCCCACGCCACAGATTCTGCTGGATTCAAATCTAATCGGCTAGATTGCCACCCCACGCATTTATCATTCACCGTTTGAAAGTCGAGTGAGCATCGGATCTCTCTGCAGCTCGACACTCCAAGTCTTTGGCCGTTCGAACGCCTATTAAGCAGCACAGAGAGCGCAGACCCACTGCAGTATCCTCCGGAATTCGCGCGCTGCTTATACAGGAAAGCTGTTTCTACAGGAAATTGGGTTCCTCAAGTCAAAAGGTGGCGGATTAAAAAGGTAAGCCTGAACCTTCCATGCAATTGGTTTCGAGGGTGGCAGAGTCGACGTTCTACAGTCTGGTCGTAAAAAATTTGCAAGTATTGTCTGCGGTTGCATGAATTGTCGTCCTACAGGATGTGAGTTATAATTAAGCTGTGTTAAGTTTGTCGGGATATAAGTTTTTGTAAATTGTATGCGTGGCAGAGGCGTAATTCTACGCTCTGTCACAGTAGGCCAATTTTCTTCCGCACCCGCCACCTCTAGTTAACGCGGCAATTTTTCACCATGCCGGGTGGGTTCATCAGAAGGGAACCAACCGACTCCACAAAGCTAAGGGAAAATCCTGAGGTGGTGGAGCTGTTCACGCAAGCACAATGGATGTCATTCTGCGATAAATTGCAGGGCTATGACGACGAGGTGGCAGAGGAGTTTTTGCAAGCTCTGAGGCCGAAATCCAAAACATTGGCCACCGTCAACTTCAGGGGTTTGAGTCTTAGACTCACCCCACAATTTATCCGCCGGGTTACTGAGCTCCCAATGGGATTACCATGGGATAAAGAAGAAAGAAAATTGGGCCAACAGGCTAAGAAAGAATTCTTTCCACCAGAGGAGGAATTCTCAGAAGATAAAAATGGGGTTCGTAGAAACAGCTTACTGCCACCGTGGAGTGAAGTTAGCCTGTAGATTATGAAGTACATCACCTACGAAGGTCAATTTAGCATTGTATATGGGTACCATTTTTGGTTACTCACGGAATTAAGGCATCAGATGGACCTACCTGTAGAAAACAAACTCAGTATCCCCTACTTTCTACTACAGTCTCTGATTGAATGTGCCACCAAGTTGAAAGAAGGCACACCAGACCAGGTAGCCCACCATGGACTCATCAAACTCCTCGTGGAGGATGCGCTCCACACATACAAGGTTCCTCTCTCATGGGAAGCCTTCATAAATTTGACCAAGGATGGTGATATAAAGATGCTGACCGAAGAGCTCGGTTCATCTAGCAGTGAGGAGAAGGAGTCTGTGCCCGCAGGGAAGAAAGACAAAGGCCAGAAGACCACGACCACAGAGCAGAAGAAAGAGCAAAAGAGGAAACAAGAGAAAAAGGGTGCCAAAGAGAAGGATGACACACCCATGTTGACAGCCCGAGAGAGAAGATTGCAAAGCAGAGTGGACAAGGCTGAGAAGGTCCACATCAGCAAAAGTGCCTCGACAGCAACCGCAACCAAGTCAAAAAGTAAAACTCATGCAGCAAAACAAACCAAAGCGGTGACACCTGTTTCTACAGGAAAACCGAAACCGGCTTCTACAGGAAGCCCGAAATCAACTGAAAAAGGGTCTTCTACAGGAAGCCCTGAGAAAGCGAAACCCAAGGAGAAGAAAGCTGACATTCTTGAAAGGGAGGCAGCAGCTGTGCTGGCCGCCCTCAGTACACCTCCTAAGCCAAAGGATAAGAGAAAGAGGGAGACCCCTCTATATTTTAAAGCTCGAAGAAGTGTGAGAATAAAGACGGGCAAGCCACAGCCTCCGTCCAGTAGCCCAATCATTATCGAAGATGCCCCTACTTCGCCCAAGGAGAGGTCCCCCTCAAAGATATCAGTCACCTATGAGAGGGGGAGCCCGAAGAAAACTACCTAGAAGGATAGGTTGGACCAATTGGCCTCGAAAGCCTGGCTACAGGATGCTGAAGATGCTCTATAGGAAACTTTAGCCAGACTTAAGGAAACAGAGAGAATGGAAGGAGAAGCACCCTCATCACCACCGAGGGAGGGCGAAGTAGAGCCACCAAAAGAAGTGGAGAAAGAGCATATACCAGAGCCTAGCCCTCAGCCAAGTCTGAGTTCATATTACAACTTTTTAGAGGCTGGCAAAATTATACCTCAGAAATTTACTGTGCCACTGTTTTTTGCATTGGAAGAAGAAAGAGTCCGTACCCACACGTGGATGAAAATAGCCAAGTCAAAAGGTGTGGCGGACATAGGTCCCTTGCAGGAGCAGCTCAAGGAGGCCAGAAGTGAATTGTCCATGGCTAAACATGTGGCAAATTTCCAATGAGTGTTCCTACAGGAAGAAAACCAAAAGCTGAGATTGCAGCTACAGGAGCTGAAGACAGGAACAGGTACATCCTCCAGGGACACCACAGCAGAGCATCAAGGCAAAAAGGAACTGAACACCAGTCTTAGAGAGCCAACCACACATCTACAGGAAGCAGAACAGCAAGCACAAATTGAGGTGCAAGCTCTCAGACAACAGCTGCAGCAGAAAGAGGCACAATTGGCCTGCATGGCCAGTTGGGCCATGGATGCTATCCAATGCAGGCAGCCAGCGAAATCCTATGGCCTGTATCTGAAAGACCAATGGCTGCAATTTCAAATCAATACCTTGGTGCAAAGGGGTATCTCTCAGCTCCAAGACCCACAGCAATTCACTGAGTTATGCAGTACCAACTCATCAGAGGATAAGGCCAAATTAGCGGAGCTTTACCTCCATAATTTGGCCCTGCCTAATGTAGTTTCATGGGATCCCAATATGGCCTTGGGAGATATGCAATTAATGGCATTTGCCTCATGGCTGAACCATGAGGACAAAAGAGCAGCAGAAGCCAAAGCGGTCATGAACCGAGAGCTGAATGAGCCATTGCTCATCAGACCAGAACCAGGGGATCCAGTTGCACTAATCTCGGCACACCAACATTTGTCCATTGACCCTCAAGCTTCATTGAGATATATGGATCAACAGGCCCAAGCCATAGCTCATTTTTAGGACATGGAGAGACTGTTGGGAGACAACGCTGTCCAAGCTTGCACCCGCAGATGGAATACATTGGCCCACAGTCTGAAAATCCGAGAGTATCATACCCCAACTCGGATGAGGGAAGCTCTGGTACGAGTGGCCCTCTATAAAAAATCCATGCAAAACCTCCAGGCCAGCTGGATTGGCCTTAAGCTAAGCCCACCACTACTGCTAGGATTGATGGAAGGTAGCACAAAGAAAGATGATAATGAATAGTGGGAAGAGGTGAACAGAAGGGTTGCGTTCCATATCAGCAAGGAGGACACTACTACAGAGGCTTGGGATGTAAGGGTGGCAGTAAAGGCAATGAAGGATGAAGAGCTGGACTAGTTGCTCAAGGATGAGCAAATATTTTAGCCGGGGGGTGATGATGAGCCCCAAATTTGGTAACATTTTGGGCTCATTTGGCCTACTTACCCTTGCTCAACCCTTCATTTTTTATCACTTATGCATCATTTCTTAGTATATTCATGTTATTTGTAGGAAGGAGGGCAGTCACTATTCCTAGGTGGCTAATACATGTTTATTTCAGGTTTTTTGACATTAAATGGAGCAAAACCACGCAGATGGAGGCAAGGAGACAGCCAAGGTGGCATTGCGGTTTTGTAGGAAGGTTGTCCACAGCCTTGAATGACCTTCCTCGTGATCTCCACCCCAACTCCGAGCTCCAACAGCTATCACCACCAAGCTAGAAGGCAGCCAACGGATTCTAAGGGAACAACAGTTTACTTTTAGTTGGACAGCCAAGCCCCACTAATTTAGGAGGCCAGCTTGGCCCTCATAATGTATAAATATTGAGGCTGTAGCCTTCGATGGGAGCTTTTGAAACTTTGTTATTTATCCTAGACTACGAGCTGATAACTCTGTTTTTGCTTTTTGTAAGCCAGTTTTGGCATGTTATCAGACTTTTGACTATTAGCTCCTAATGAATAAGTAGACAGATTTGAGGCAGCTCTGAGTTCTTAAAGGAGCTTAAGCTCTCAGGGTTGGGCCCAACCTGAGAGCCTAAGGCTTCCTTCGTTGTATTGTTACTTGTCTTTCTTTCAGCATTTCATTTCTTTTCCTTTACATGCACTTGGAAACACAGTTTGCTGATTCGAATTCCTTGATGTGATTAAGTAGGTTAGTTTTATGGATAAAGTGCTTACAGTAGTTTAGATTAGAGTAGGAGGATTGGAGTTAATCAGGGTTCCAAGAAAAGGTTGATTGTACACTCACTTCCACCTCTGTTTAGAGATTGGGAGTGTAGACCGTGCCAACCACCAAAAAACGCAGTTTTACATGTTCATGCAAGCTTTAACGTAACATTTCCATTTGTAGAAGTATCCATGCATTTAGATCTTGAGCAATAACTCTTTTTTTCAGCATCATGCACGATTTATCTTTAACTTACATTGCTCTTCTTTGGTTTTCAATTAAATAGTTAGAGTAGGTTGATGACATTTCGGTTTTGTGCAAGATACGGGTGATTTGTTTCGTTTACACTGCGCAACACCACTCTACCATTTCCTTATCCTTCTGAGCCGTGCCTAAGCCAACTACTTACCTCCCAGTTCGATCATTTGCCTCCCAACTCTTCTATCATCCACATTGGTTTATCTTTTCGGCCTTCCATTGCCTCTAACCTCCTCTAGATCAACCAGCTTTACACACTCCCTCTCCATCTCACCTCTCTGTCCATAAGCCATCACAAGCTCCCCTCCTACATCTCTATCCACCCACACAGCTCATTCATTCATCCATCACCCAAAAATCCTATTGCAGAACATCCTGTAGAAGTTAGCAGACTTCCTGTAGAAATCCTGAACTTCCTGTAGAATCCCCTGCAGACATCCTGTAGAAGCTTGCAAACACGGTTGCCAGGCATCTGAACCTTGTGAACTTCTGTGGAATGATGCTAGGGATCCCTGAGACCCTCTCTGAGCCTTCTTGACCTTTTCCAAGCCTTCCTCCCCTTGATCTACCCCTGCATAGTCAAGACCCAGTAAGAAGCACAGTCATAATAACTCCAGCAACTTGAGAAAAAATACAAAAACATGTTCTCTTCAGATGAAAGTAGTTTAGACACATGCATCTCATCCCAGTAGAAGTAATGGCATCACTTTTAGAAGTTTCATTCCCACCATTGCATCCTAAGGATTAAGCTGGTAGAATTAGGGTTTACTAGGGTTTCCATGTTTTGTTGGTTTTTCAGTTCATTCTTGCAAAGTAGGTTAATTTCCTTTGAGATAGCTTTCGTTCATCACTTAAAAAGCTTCTTCTGAGAACATATAGAAGTTCGCTTGAGCCCTAGCGGACTTGTGCCAGCTGACCAAGTGACAGCTGCGACAAGAGCTAGTACTTGTGCATACAACACCGTCGCTTCCAAGTTTGTATGAACTACCGGGTTGATAAAATTAGAGAAGGAAGCTCCAGGAGTTGTAGCATTATTGCTACAATACTGGAGCCCACCAACAGTACTGAAGAAGTCTCTTTATTGGCCAAAACTTCGAAGCGATGATGGTAAGTACATCAGATCCTACACTGCTTGCGTCATTGCCAAACCTACAATCAAGAAGCAAGGCTTGTATACCCCTCTGTCTACTCCTATCTGAACTTGGGAATCCATCTCCATGGATTGAATTTTGGGCCTTCCTTCTACCAAGCATGGAAACAACTTTGTTTTTGTGGTCATCTACAAATTCTCTAAGATGGTCATTTTGGCGGCTTGCAAGAAGAGTATCATAGCCAAATCCACTCCCGAAATCTTCTTTGATCGAGTATGGGTAAACTTTGGGATCCCATAATCCATTATTTCAGATCATAATAATAGGTTCCTAAGTGCATTATGGTCAAGCCTCTAGTCTTTGTTAGATACCCAACTCACTAATTCCACAACCTTCCACACCTAAACTGATGGCTAGATAGAGGCTGTCTACAGGATGATCGTGAACATCCTACAATGTACAACTTGAAGCATCCACACACATGGGACGAAATTATCCCCTATGTCTAGCACAACTACAATAGAGGTCTCCACAACTCAAAGGGACACAACCGTTTTCAGGTGGGATTGGGATTCCAACCACTATGTCTTATTGATGTTTCCATACCACTTCTAGCTACTCAAGCAGATTTGAATCATGTCGAGTCCGAAGTCGACCGAGCTAATAACTTCATTGAGCACATTCAAAAAATCCTCCATCAACTCCACAACATATTGGACAGAGAAAAGTCTAAGTACAAATAACGTCATGCCCAGTATTAGGTACCACACAAATTCCAGGTGGGCGACAAAGTTTGGTTAAACTTGTAGAAGGAGTTCCTCACTAGGGCCTATCGCAAGCTTCGCCCACTCCAATATGGGCCTTAAACCATCACTATGGCAGCTGAGGACAATTCTTTTGAGCTCAAAATTCCACCATTCCTTGGCCTGCACCCAATATTCAATGTGAAACAGTTGTGGTCATACTTCCACCATTATTGGACACATTCGATATTGATGAGCAACTGAATCCAACAGAGATCAAC
Source organism: Pinus tabuliformis (assembly GCA_031772625.1). Lineage (NCBI taxonomy): Eukaryota > Viridiplantae > Streptophyta > Pinopsida > Pinales > Pinaceae > Pinus > Pinus tabuliformis. The sequence continues at coordinate 606,850,583 of CM062815.1, forward strand.
GCAAGCTACATTGAACAGGACACAATTGATAGTGTCATGGACACATAGATCAAGAAACTCGCTAGTAAAGGATCTAGCTATATCGTGTTGTCAAAGCCATCCAAATCCTTCACCAGGGCAAGTGGCTCACCAGGCACCAAGTTCAACAGAAATTTCCTCACCTCATGGAGGCTCTGCACAAAATGGGAACCATTTCTTCCCAAGGGGGAAGGAATGGCCTAGGTTGATATCGATGGCCACCCTCCTATTCCACTTAGACCTCCATTTGGTTTCATCAATTTCCTTGATTATATCAAAATATACTATTTTTAGCAGTTTTTCGGGTGCTAGACTTCCAAAGTTGTTTTCACCTCCTAAACGATTTTTTTTTTAGGTCTGAAGCAAGACCATTTCCATAGGCATGGGACTATCTCAATTTTTGTATTACTCACAAATATCTTTCTAATGAGGCATCGTACACGTCAAACAGAGATCATATGACCAAGTTACAACCCCAGGAAGTTGGCTGCCCAACTAACCCCAATGAGGCCCACAAACTCCTGGCATTCCATATCCTAGCATTAGTGTTTTGGTTGTTTATGGTTTCCATTTGTTGCTCAATAATAAAAATGTCCTTGACCCTCATTGTAACATAGCTCAAAGGCATGTAGCTGCCACATTCTTCTCAGAGATAAGCTACTATAGCTCGACCTAGTTTATTTCCATTTTGTATCTAAGCATATTTCAGTTCGTTGATATTAATGAAATGAAGTTTTATTTCTATTGTATCTCTTTGTTTATGATTATATATTTAGTCTGTTTCATTACTGCATAATTCGAGATCAGATTCATGTTGTCAAAGAAGATGGTGAACAGTGGAAAGATAGAGATTGAGAAATTTAATGGTGAGAGTTTTGAGTTGTGGAAGCTCAAGTTGGAGGATATGTTGGTGGAATAAGATCAATGGATTGTTGTAGATCCATGCATGACACCAACAAGAATTTCAACATAAGACTAGGTGAAATTAGATCAGAAAGCGAAGAGCACAATACAATTGTGTCTCTATGATAGAGTATTGTTGAATGTATCAAGGGAAGCTACGATGAAGGATTTGTGGGAAAATTTAGGGAATTTATCACAATTTAAGTCTTTGGTGAACAAATTTTTCATGTGGAAAAAGTTGTATAACTTGAGGATGAAGGATGGAGACTTGGTGACAGAGCCTATGAACGCCTTTAATACTATGCTAATTGAGTTGTTATCTATCGATATAAATCTTTTAAACAAAGATATGTTCATCAGTTTGTTGTGGTCTCTACCAGATTCGTGGGATAGTCTTGTTGTTGTCAAAAGAGATGAGATGGAAAAATATGGAGAGCGAGAATGGAGATTTCGTGTGTGTAAGAGAATGGTCCCAAAATGGAAATAGAAATAAGTCCTCAAGTGGGATATCTAAATCTAGAGAGAGATATAAATATCCAGGAAAAATTGTAAAGGTATGCTAGAAATGTGGAAAAGAAGGACACTACAAAAAGGATTGTAAATATAATACTCCTAAGAAATGAAAGGGATTTAATGATGCTCCTTCTGTTGAGGAAAAAACCACCTCAGATGAAGGTGGGGATGTGTACTTGACTTCTTCTTAAAGTACACATGTAGATCATGAGGCATGGTTGATTGACTTAGGTGCATCCTTTCACTTCACTCTACATAGGGCGTGGTTCTACAAGTATGAGAAATATGATGGTGGTGATGTATTATTAGGGGATGAAAAGAAGGCAAGAATTGTCAAATGGGGAAAAGTCAAGCTGAAGTTGCAGGGTGGAAGGATTAGAACACTTTCTGGTGTTTTGTATATATCTTCTTTGGCCAAAAAATTTATTTATGTAAGCAAGATGGATGATGTAGGTGTAAAAATAGTGTTCGAGAAAGATACCTACAAGATCATTCAGGGAGAACTGGTATTGATGTGAGAAGTTTAGATTGGAACACTATACAAGCCTCTTGGTAGCACTATTATTGATGGGTGCAATATTTTTGTGGTTCCTAAAAGTGGAGCAAAACATCTAGTGGTCTCTCGAGAAAATACCATGCTATGGCATCAAAGGCTTGAACATATTGGAGAGAAGGGCCTTTGAATGCTGCATGGTAATGGTATGGTTGTAATGATGCCTCCTTTTATATCTACCCACTTTCACCAGCTTATCTGGGGTAAACATGAGATGAGGGGCTACTATGATATGAATCAACCTCCTAGATTACCTTAAGGAAATGGAGTCAACACAACTAGACCTTACTAACTTCCCTCATGTGCCACAAGACCCCTAGGAGTAACCCAACCCCTCCAGGAGTCCAACCCCTAAGACAACTCACCTTTTCCCTGACCTAGATCCCCATTCACTCCCTTTCCAAGGCCTCCGTGCGAATATGGGTTCCCAATCACTCCCATATGCCTGCATCAGTGTGACTATGGCCTTTTATTTCCAATGTTGTGCTAGCGACTGCGAGAATTAAGGTTATTTTCCATGGTCAGGGCTTAGCCTATGCCCAAAAAGCTATGAAAATTCTAGAAATTATAAAATGCATCAAGACAATGCTTGTAAACCAAAAATGGGAACCACGGCTTGACATGACCATCCCCAACTGGGACTGACATTCTATCAAACAATTGGTAGATATGAAACCTACATGTAATGGATGCAAGTCTAAACATAAGGGACTAATAACTCATCTGAGGTTTAACAAGAAGGGTCTTTATGTTCTCACATTAGTTGTCATAACATCAATTAGGACTTGCATCCATTATTCATTTAGTTACAAGTAAAAACATGAATAAATTCATGACTGAGATCTGCCATATAACCATTCTTATAACCAACATATAACCATCATATCACCATATACATAAAAATAATAGCACAACTGTTAAAGCCACATAATAGCCAATATATTTCCTTACCAAAATCAACATAAACTTAACTTTTTTTTAACAATAAGCAATTACCAACCGGGCTCGGGACTTCCATGTTCCACCCAACCATAGATTGGCTAAGCCAAATCAATCTTCATCCAATCACCACCATGGCATATTCCAAGCTTTAATGTGGTATCTCATGGGATAATCAATCCAAAGACAACCAAGGGAATCCATCGGTTAAACCACCTCCACCCTCTCCATACCGTTATCACACCTAAACTAGTTTTGAGATCACAGAATTGAATCGAGCTTGGAACCCTAAGAATTTCTTCACCATCCTTGAGGAATTTTCTTATCTCCACCCTTGAGCTTTACCATGTCTCCCTCCATTAGTAGTTAAGGCATTCCTAGGCCTTTGGGAATTTTCCTGAGACCTCCTCACCCCCCGATTCTGAAACCATCCAGTAATCCGAAGCTCAAACCGAGAACAATCCCATCACGTCATGTATATCCCAAAATGGCAAGGCTAGGCTAAAATCCACTATCAAATCCCAACAAAATCCATGCCAATGACAACAAAAGAACCACATACCAACATGCACATACCATTCATGTCAAAACCAGATAGGAAATCACACATGCAATCTATTACCTAGAAGTATTCCTGCTGAAGATGCTTGATCCTTTCCTTCCTTTTCATTTCTTGACCTTATTTTCTTTTGATTTCCTTTCCTTTCCTTACTTGTTTACTTTCTTTCTCCTCTTTGTTCTTTCTCATCTTGGTGCTTTCTCCTCTTTGAGACAAATTCTAACACTAAAATGACAAAAGGCTACCAATTGATGCTCTGAGGTATTTTTATTAATGATGCCTCTAATTTCTTCAATTTCCATTATTTCTCTTTCGTTTTCCTCCTCACATGCAACCTGCGACCTTTCACCTTCTTTTTCTTCTAATTTCCATTATTTTCATAAATAATGTGCCAAATATACCTTTTTTCCTTTCCAAAGCCTTAGTAATTTCCTTTGCCAATTTCCCCTTAGCCATAAAACACAACAAGTGATTCCCACTAGGATACTTTGCCCAAAATTCAACTTGGAGTAAGTATCCCTTACCCGTGGTCTTATTTTAACTTTATTAACTTTTATTACATGAAATTTTAACCCAGGGTTGTTACAGACCCCTCCCCCTCAGGGGAACACTTTCTTCAATGTTCGACCACACCTAGACCCTGAAAAACCACCACACAACAAAAACATACTACCTATGGTGCTTTATAACCCAGCTCGTTGCAGTTTTTACAATAACATCCTACTCAAAAGAAAAAGCATCATGTGAAATGTGACAACATGACAACCATACCACTTATTGGAGCTTTATAACTTAGCTCATTGTGGTGTTTACAATAGAAACCATAATAAATATCTATAAATACTAAGACTCATTTTCCTTCACCAGAAAACAATGAAGGATACATAGCCAACATCTGATCAACCATCTCCCACGTAGCTTCACTGGGCCCAAAATTCTTCCATTGTACTTTAACCTGCTTGAGTGCTCTGTTCTGAAGCACGATATGTTTTTGCTACAATATGTATTGGGGTTTCGGATGGAATTATCCTTCTTGCTCCACTTACAATACATACCAATCAATAAAATTATCAACATCCTTTACATATCTTTTAAGAGATGAATCATGAAAAACATCATGTACTTTCACTGTCAGAAGTAGTGCAAGTCTGTAGGCCACTCGTCAAATCCTCTCAAGGATATCAGAAGGCCCACAATATCGTGGTGCCAACTTGGCACATGATCCAATCCTTAAGGACATTTTCTTTGGATTGATGCATAGATACACATGCTCCCCAACCTGAAACTCCTTAATTTCCTTGTGTTGGTCTTCATAACGTTTCTCCCTGTCTTGTGATGCATTTAGATTCTTCTTTATAACCTGCATTTCCTGTTCCATTTTTTCCAAAATATATGGTCCAATAAGTACCATGTTCACTGGATCACTCTAGTTGATGAGAGTGTTACAACTCTGCCCATACAGTGCCTCAAACGGACTCATCCTCAGTGACTCCTGATAAACGTTGTTGTATGCAAACTCAACCAATGGAAGGTACTCCTCCCATCTTCTTTGTTTATGCATGATATACATCTTCAACATCTATGTTGGCTTAAGGGGGCCTGACCTAGGTTCAAAGTTATTCATGCCAACCAACAAAACCTTAACTGCTAGCCCTTTCAGAAACAACCTACATAGCGCAGACTGCAGTCTCATCTGAAGTAGTGTTTGGGGATGGCAGAACCAAGTTTCTGCATCCAAAGACTGTGTGATGTGTATTCTGAAGCCCTTGTAGCTCAGATTTGCCTTCCCGTAGATCTAAAACTTTCTACTGTCCACTACAGCAACTCTATCCAATTGACCTTCAGGTCTTCATGAAGGTATACGATCATGCTTATCAGGCATAAAAGAAGCAGATTCATGACTTTCGCTCAATAAATGACAACTCTAGAGCTGCCTTCATGTAGATCTACCCATCCCAAATAGTTATACTAACATATCTATCTAATATCTTCGTGAAATCAGTTCATTATACTTTTTATGCATAGGAATTAAAGATCTAACAAATTCGTGCAGTAGAACACATTAATTTATGGAAAACAACTTATAGAGAGAGGATACATTAACTTAAGCATAATTAAAGAACAAGGCACATACACATTCAATTCAACCCAAAAATGTCTTTATTAGATTCAATGTTCAAATTATAAACTCTTCTACCCTGTGCACTCATCTTCAAGGGCCCACGCACTCAGCTGCGGACTTGCCAAGGTCTCCACTCACTTAGCTACAAGAGCCTTCCCCTTTCACCTAAGTACAAGAAACAGACCTTCTTGTCTTAGCACCTTTCCCTTTCAATAGATCTCCATCCCAGGTTACGTTATCATAGGCTTGCTATGACTCAAATATTTATAGCCTTTCTATTACAATATCATGGCCCATGACCTAGGGGTGAGTCTCAAAACATCCTATCACTTACCCATACAAGGGGATAAAGCCCCTTTGACTTTTACTTAACTACGCGCTCTACTTCCACATTTCATGGAGAATTTATATTCTTTACAAAATTATAACCAAAATTTACTTAAACTGTCAAAATTTGACCCTAGGGTCCCTATCCCAACAATATCCTACATTATCCTATTGACCCTCTCTATTTGTGGATCATAAGTTGTGTTGAAGGACAACGTCATCCCCAATCCTGCAAAAAACACCTTCCAAACCTTGGAAGTGAATTTGGCATCCCTGTCTGACACAATCTTCTTCGAAACACCATGCAATCTCACAATCTCTGTGATGAAGACCTATGCTACCCCACTAGATGAACAAGTACTCTTCACTAGAATGAAGTGAGCTACCTTGCTCAACCTTTCTACCACAATCATGATAGAATCATGATTCCTTAATGTTCGTGGAAGACGTGTAATGAAATCCATGGAAATGACCTCCCATTTCCACTATGTAATCAGAGTAGACTGAAGCAACCCACTTGGATGATGACACTCCACTTTGACATGCTGACAGTCCAAACATCTCACCACAAACTCTGCCACTTCCTTCTTCAAAGTCTGCCAATAGTAGAACTTCTTTACTTTTTTCAATGTCTTATGATATCTTGTGTGACCTGAATATGGTTTTACATGAAACTCCCTCAGGATAAGCTTCTTGAAATCACTATCATTCGACACATAAATCTTGTCCCTAAATATCACCAAGCCATCTGCTGTAAGATGATAATCCACATCCTGATCACCTTTACCCTACTGTAATGTGAGCATAAGATCCCTATATCTGTCATCCTATTGTCCTGCATGTAAGATCTGATCCTATAAATATGTCCCATATGAGCTCACTACTACAACATGGTTCAATTGCACTTTCCTAATGAGAGAATCCACAACCATGTTCTCCTTTCCCTTAATGTACCTGATCTCAAAGTCAAACTCACTAAGGGTATCCAACCATCGAGCTTGTCTGAAATTCAAATTCAACTGCTTAAACGTATATGTTAGTCCACTATGATTGCTCATCAACACAAACCTTCTGCCAAGAAGATAATGTCTCCACATTTTCAAGGCATGAATAATAGTTTGCTAGCTCAAGATCATGAGTCATGTAGTTCTTCTCATGCTCATTTAGTTTCCTGGGCTCATATCATATCACTTGTCCCTCCTGCATAAGGACTCCACCAAGCCCTCTCTTCCAAGCATCTATACATACTACAAACTCTTTAACCAAACCTACAATCTTTAAGACTAGAGAATTTTCCAACAATTGCTTCAACTGCTCAAAGTTGGCTGCACACTCCTTTGTCCATTTAAACTTCTTACCTTTCCTCTGCAATGATGTAATAGGATATCCAATGCATGAGAAGTTCTTGATGAACCTCCTATAGTAACCTCCTAAGCCCATGAATGATCTAACTTCCTCCAAATATCTAGGATCTGCCCACTCCATGGTAGACTTTATCTTCTCTGGATCTACTACTATGCCATTCTTGGAAACAACATGTCCCAAGTAGTGTACTTATGTCTGAAAGAAACTACACTTACTAAGCTTAGCATACAATTTATGCTCTCTTAGCAATCTCAACACTACTGTTAAATGTTCAACATGATTTTCCTCATTCTTAGAATATGTCAAGATGTCATCAATGAATACAATAACAAATTTGTCTAGATAAGGATGCAACACATTATCCATCAAACACATAAAATTAGTTGCAGCATTAGACAAACTGAATGGAACTACAACAAACTCATAATTCCCATACATGTTCCTGAAGGAAGTCTTGGATATGTCCTCTTCTTTGATGCATACCTGATGGTATCCTGATCATAGATATATCTTTGAGAACAATGTTTCTTCCTTCAATTGATTAAACATGTTGTCAATCCTTGATAATGGATACATGTGCTTGATCGTCACCTTATGGAGATAACTGTAATCAATGTACAATCTAATAGTACCATCATTCTTCTTCACGAACAATACTGGTGCACCCTAACGCAATGCACTTGGCCTAATGTACCACTCATCAAGAATTTCCTTTAACTACAGCTTCAAATCTACTAAATCTAGAGTGCTCATCCTATAAGGTGCTCCACCAACTCAATAGAAAATTCTACTTCCCTGTGTGGAGGAAAATTTGGAATCTCTGCTAAAAACACATCCTAAAATTGTTGCAATATGAGGTACCTCTTGAATATTTCTACATCCTCAACATCCTTAACCTTGTCACTGGAAACATGAAATGCAAACATAACACACCCTTTTCTGCAATTTCTCTTAGCTTACATATATGTGACCATCCTCACTGATGTAGGATTATTCTTCCCCTACAAGATTCTCTTCTATCCATTATCATCCAGGCACTCAATAGCCTTGTCATGGCAATCTACCTTGGTTTAGTGAATATACAACCAATTCTTACCTAAAAGCATACTATACGATCCCAATGGAAGTACATTCAAATGTGTTGTTGTAGGCATACCATTCAACTCAAATGCACAAGATCTTACCCAATGATGAACTACCTTCTTCGTACATGTAGCCAACTACACCAACCAAGACTTTGTATGCACTTCTTTTCTCAAGCCACACTTATCCATCAGTCAACATTAATATAACTATAATTAGATCCAAGATCATTCAAACTAGAAACAACTTGATCACAAAGCTTACTGTCCATCTCAATGATAGATGCCTAATGATCTAGCTTCCTATTGTCCACAATTGCATAAATGCAAGGAATACTATGACCAACATCCCCAACTATCTGCGCCTCCTGAACACTATAGATCTAAGGCCTACCTCTTTGGTACACTTTACAATACTTCTTATGACGATCTTTGCCACATATCCAACACTACAATGATGCTCTACTATCACCTCTAGTTTGTTGCTCTCTAGGCTATGACACATGTCCCTTCTTAACTGCATTAAACTTTGTGTAAGGAGAAACTTTTTCTTTCTCACCCAAATCTTGAGGTCTTCCCTGCTTTAGTGGCCATTTTTCTTTTACTTTCTCATTTCCCTTCAAGTCACGTTTAGGCTCAAATTTTCTCTTTGACTGCTCATAACAATTCTTCAATTTAAGGATGGATTCCTCTAATGATCTAGGCCCATCAAACTCAATCCGGTCTCTATATGCTGTTGGCATCCCACTGATGAATCTCTAAACCTTAGCCTTCTCATCCTTGAGATATGTCACATAGCTCAACAACTCCAAGAATTTGCTAGTTGTTGAGCGATAAAAGGGTGTCTTTTTAACTCCTAATTACCTTCACATTAATTATCAACCTAGGGACGACTTTTTATTTCAAGAGTGTACTCAATCTGAGGCGGCTATTTACTCAAGAGTAATGTTTTGCAGAATAGTGCTTAAAATCCAAAAGTAAATGAATGATTGAAAAAAAATCTAACAATAACATAAACTCAAATGCTCTGAAATCCAACTATTCACTCAGCAAACATCAATTGAGGATACAGTAGCAATAACTCATTCCTCTAGAGATTGATGCAATTGAAAAGGCACTCAAAAGAACGATCATCAAACTGGGAACTAGACAGCATATGTCAATGTTCACTACAGTCTCAGACCTTTTGCACACCAAAGAAAAGATAATGAGAATAACAAGAAATGGAACATCGTCTACTTCTATAAATAGGATTGAACAACAAAAATCTATCCTTGTTTAACTGATATAAATTAAATCAAGCATAAATAAGATCCACAATCTCACAACTTACGCAGCGATAGCCAATGCCCTTTACAGTTGTTGATCTCTCACACCATACTAAAGCAATAAATTGAAAATGATAAATCAAAAATGTCGCTAACAGAAATGGAATAAACACGCTTGATGTCATAACATTTAAAAGGCAAAAACAAGTCCTTACGGAAAAGGAACAACAACTAAATCTATTGGAAAACTGAACAACAAAGCTAATGAAATAGAAATACGCAGCAACTACAAATGTAATTGAATCGGCAACCTTAACCCAGCAACATGAACATTAATTATAGTTATTGAAGCAACAACAATTGCAGTTATAATTGAATAGTAACATAATTGACAACAATTGCAATTACAAATAAACAACAATTAAATGAACCACAATCTTAATCAGACAGTGCAGTATTATATTAGAATTAAGAGCAGGACAATTCAAGTTATGATTAATAATTTTGTCACTACGCAATCCAATTATGATTTCACAATTCTGCAAAATGTTCATAAACAAAAGATTGTTGAATAACACAATTTGAAGAAATGAGAAGGAAACCAAACCATCACACGGCAGAAATCGGAAAGATAAAATACAGCAGCAGCGTACTCCACCAGAGGCTGGGCCCTTAGCCGCCAGCAGATGCTGCTGGGCTACTTCAGATGAAAAGAATTAACAACAACTCCCAAATCAGGTATTAATCATTAAATGGTAAAATCATTACAACAGCAGCAGCTTTGAGACTTACAGCCTGAAACAATCCTTTCTTCCTCCTATCCTATCATGAATTTTAATTCTAAATCCTCAATTCCATCATTTTTCCATCCCCAAATCATCCCCATCTCTTATCTCTGTTTTCATTTAAATAGAGAGAGATCAGAGAGAAGTTACAATAAAGATAAGTACAACATAATTTCTATTACAAAATTAGATTTTTTCCAACCAATTGATCAACAAGAAGATATATTTCCATCCATCTTTCAACAAGAGCAAGACGAATTTGGCTTTGCAGCTGAGATTTGGAAAACGACCACACAATGAATCTCAGAAAATCGTTCTCAAAGAACCCTGTGTTTCTCTCAACACAAGCTGAATTTGGGCAAACCGTTCTTTTCACAAGTTAATTTGGTCCGTTCTGGACAAAACCCATGTTCTAGATTTTCCAGATTCATCTTCATTTGCTCATAATCTCAACCGCAAAACTGTCACTTCTTATTCCAATGCATTTCTGAGTTGGCACTTTTAATGATCAAATCTTCAATCTGGAAATTATCTTGGAGGCTAAAAATGGTGAATAATGTTATAACCAATTTATTAAAATTTCATTGATAAAATCATGCATAATCATCAATTTATTAGAAATAAAGGAGAATAAATATTATTTTTACATAAGAGCATAAATCATTGTAAAATAGAATTATATGATAAATTATGATAAATGATGTGATGAAGAATGGTAGAAATGGGTGGAATAAGCTTTGAACAGTGACAATAATAATGGTATATTAACTACCCAACATACCCCCACACTTAATCTGTTGCATGTCCTCATGCAACCCAAAGACAAAACCCATGTGTTAACCAAGCAATAAAAAAAATTGTTCATCCCAGCTCATGAAATGGATAGAACAAATGAATTCTTCCTTAATTAATGAATATTCACTTTTAGCACTCTTGATGAAGGCATAACAATTTTTACATTGACGTTCAAGTTATGTGCATATGAAGTTGCAACAAAATATGATATAAGTGACATCAACCTTCATTAACTATTTTCCCAAAAACAACAAACCAGATTTTGTTGAAATGTTGCAAGTAAATTTGTAATATATGAATGCCTCTATGATCCAAAAATCAGATCGTTTTGATGCACGGATCATGAGATATAAACAAAATGGCTGTAGGTGAGAGTGCATGATTTCCGAATGAACCAATTTATCTTGAAATTATCTGGGTATGTGTATTTTAATGATACATTTGTATTATCCAGAAATCACAAGAATTGAGTTCATAGTTTTAAAAGTATTATGGAAATCAATTTTTGCACTAAAATTATATGCCTTAAGAAGAAAGTATAAGACATCCATCATGCATAGCAATTCCTCCCCCTCTCTGAAAATTGGCATGCCCTCATGCAATGCTAGAAAACAAATAGAGGTGGTTTCTACCAGCTGTTGAATTCTATGCTTGGTGTAAAACAATCATGGAATAAGGGAGGTGTTGAGAATGAATAAGAATAGTAATGGATGATAAAGAATATGAATGACATGGTTATAAGAAAGAAATGAATGAAAGTGACACTCCCCCAAACCGAAAGATGATATGCCGCTAAAAAATGTGAAGTGGCAAAAATGTGAAATGAAGGATGATAAATGATGCTCAAAATGGATTTTCATTAAATTCTCCTAAATTTGTAATAAATCAGAAAATTATGCTATTTTACCTCCAAAAAGAAAAATGTGAAATGACATATATGTACTGGCAGTTGTTGAAGCTGATGTAGGCAGAGTTGGTGCTGAAAGTGATGCAAAAGGTGGAATCTAGGTAAGCACATCATGTCTGAAGAATTTTTCACGTTCGCGAGTTGCTCGAGCCTCTTCTGTTAGTTGCAATAGTGTGGTCATGCTATGAATAGAATTCTGCCCATACTTGTTGTTCTCCTGTAAACAAAGCACTATTTTGCATACAATTTTCTTGAATCCATAGTGTTAGCTTTGAATAGCAACAGATAAGATGCATGCAAAATTTCAATTAGAAAAACTTATGTATACATGCAATACTAATATGTTGTCAAATCAAGAAGTAATGACAGAGTGCAGTAATCATATCGCATGCAATCCCATAATGCATACATTCCCCCCTCCAATTGGAAAAGGGATCCCATGACCATAAAGCATATGAAAGGTGTTGTGTTGATGACAAGGCAAGGGAATGAACAATACAACAGTAAATGAAGCAGAGTACACATATCAATGATAGGACGGCGAGAGTTATGGTTATAATGAGAGCAGAGTGTGTAAAGATAGTTATGAATAAGAGATAGGATGCTTTGGATTGATGATAAGTTATGAAAAAAGAGAAAAAGAACGACAATATGCCAAAAAGATGCTTTACTGATGGTATTCTAGTTGAAAAATGATGTGATTGATCAGAAAATAATTTTTCATGCGTAAAGGTTCAAAACAGGGAAAATTAAGGAAATAACTTCTCTTGATAAAAAGGAAGAATAAGAAAGGGTATTATAGTAATAATTGACGATAAGATATAACTTCAATACCATAAGCAGAGCCGCTGCTGCCAGCAGGCATCCATAGCCTCGGCAGGGTTGCCTTTTAGGCCATATGAGCCAGGATCTTCAATTTATAAATGGAGAGTTACATTGTTATTCCACAGAAGAGATCAGTGTGCTGGCGTGGTAACCAGATAACCACACTGCCATTCACTGGGATGTAGCAAAAGTGATCAGGCCAGCTCGTGATGAGACCTCTTGTTCCAAGGATAATTTGGCTATCCAATAGATCATAACCCTGGTGTGGTGGCCATAATGGGAATGTCACTCTGTTACAGCCTTATGAACATGGTAGGCTGGCTTGTAATGAGACCCCCTATCCTCCATCTGCGAAATTTTTTTGTTGATATTACACATTTTTATGATAAAAAGAGGAAGACTCAGTACTCCTTAAGAGTAGGGATGGTGGAAGAAGTTGAACATGTCAATAGAAAAAATTTTTACCCATAATCTCATTTATTACAGACAGAGAAGATTATAACCAGGAAGGGTGGAACCAGCATGGTATTAAGATGATCAATCAGTATCATGTACAACAGAAAAAAATGCAGTAAAGTAATATATAAATAATTGTCCCTTTTGAAAAGAATCTATCATCAAGAAGTTGTCCTGTTAAAGATCATAACGTGAATGATATTAACCTGCTTCAATAGAATCCATAATTCTCGTCCTCATAAAAATAGTGTACTTCATGCCATAAAAGGGAACTAGTAAAATGTGGTTGAGATGAATTAGGAATAATCCACAAGAGGAAGAAAGGGTTGCTCTCAAAAATACTCCCAAAGTGTTGCTTCTGTGAAGGAACAAAAAAAACACTAAAAAAAGTGTTGTTCCTTCTAGGGAACAACAAAGGAAATTCACACCAAAAAGCAAAAATACACACAAAAAAATGTGAAAATGCAAATGTCGTTCCTTTGGAAAAAGGAACAGAAAAACTAAAAAGTGTCGTTCCTTTAAAAAAGGAACAACAAAAATGAAAAGTGTCGTTCCTTTGGAAAAGGAACAGCAAAAACGCAAGTGTTGTTCCTTTGGAAAAGGAAGAGCAAAAAATGAAAAGTGTTGTTCCTTTGGAAAAGGAACAACAAAAATGAAAAGTGTCGTTCCTTTGGAAAAGGAACAACAAAAACGCAAGTGTCATTCCTTTGGAAAAGGAACAACAAAAATGAAAAGTGTCGTTCCTTTGGAAAAGGAACAGTAAAAATGCAATTGTCGTTCATTTGGAAAAGGAACAACAAAATGAACTGTGAAAAAGGAACGGCAAAATGAACCGTGGAAAAGGAACAGCAAAATGGACAATCATAAAATGCAAACATGCAAAAAAAACAAATTAGTTGTTCACGACATTGATGCTGAAGAAATGTTACAATTTGAATGAAGCAACACCTGAAACACAAAATATAAGAGAAATCAGAAAAGAAACAACATTTTATTTAAAAAAACAGTATGTAAATAAGTAAATTAAGTTACAACAGCTATGATGTTATGTAAAAAAAAATGATCTCTTTGAAAAATGTTTTGGGAGTAGTGACAAGACATGAATTTTCAAATGGAAATCAATTCTTCATTTCTTCTATTATGAATCCGTTGGGTAATGAGTTGGATGAAATTCTTTTGCTTTATTAAAATTTCTTTCAAAAATCACTCATCCATAAATTGACCTTCTTTATTTTTCCAAGACCTGCAAAAAACGAGTATCTACATGCATTAAAACATTAAATCATGGAGAAAGAGAGGTGCGCGGGCTACCCTAATCCAAGAATTATGCAAAAAAAACTAACAAGTAGCTACTCTGTAGAACAAATCCACAGAGAAAATAACAAAGTAAAATTTATTTGTTACCTGCGGGAGAGCAGTGGCCAATCATGCTAACCTGCAGTGTTTTAATCATAACTTCTTTGTTTTTCGTCAAAATTGAGTGATTCCAAAGCCAAATGAGAGCTAATTCAAAGGTTTATCTCCAGTAGAAATAGGTTTTAAATATTCAATGATATGATATGTCAATTTTAGTTAGAACAACCTGCATAACAGAGTCATTTTCGATTACGCAGCTTAGACCAACAGCTGATATTTCAAACGTAACTTTTTATTTTGATGTCAGATTCAAATGATTCAAATTGGAAATGAAAATGGATTCATTTATTTATCTCCAATAGAAACAGGTTTTGAAGACAAGAAGAATTGATAAATCAAATACTGTAAAGAACAGCTGGAAAGGCAGAGTTTTAAGAGTGCTGATTTACGATAGATAGTCAGTATTTTGATCATAACTTTCCCATACGATATCGAAAATGAGTGATTCAAATTGAATTGAAAACTAGTATTATAGGGTAATCTACCATAGAAACAGGTTTTAGAAATTCATTCATTTAGGCCTCCAAAACTTGACTGTCCCAACTCTGTTCCTGAGTTGCCCGCTAGACACCCTGTCAATGTTTTAGTTCTAACTTTTTCATTTCAAATCCAAATTGAGTGATTCAAATTGGGTTGGAAAGTAGACATCAAGGGCTAATTAGGATAGAAACAGGTTTTAAAAATATTCCCTTTTGGTCCCTCAAAACATGACTGTCCCGACTGTTTTTGCAAAAATTCCATCAAGCCCACAAGCCAAAAAAATATGATATTGAAGCATTTTTTCAAATTGGTGATAAAAGTGAATATGAGTGTTTGTAGAACTATTATTTCCATTATAATTCATCTACATACACAAATGAATTAAAAAATTATCACCAATGTTGATTTGCATAACATATTGCAACAAAAAACAACTAATTTTACATAAAACAACAAAATGCATTTATTTATTCCCTTATTTATTTTATTTTCTACACTAACCTATTTTGATTTGAAAAATGAATATGACTACGTATATGAGTACTTCCAGTGGAGCCATTTTCGAAATAAGGCTTCACGTATACACATACCCAAATTTGAAAAATGCATATTAATGAAAATTAGGGTATGAGAAGCCAACTTCCCTTGAAAAAATGGTATCAAAAATTGTTGAAGCATAGAGTGATGTTGCAAACAAATGATGGAGTGAAACGAATCTTCAATGTATCTGTTACTTTCTTGATTTCTCATATCCATCAGATCATGAAGTTCTTGAGCTTTTAAAATAGCTTGTTGATACATACTATAAGAAACCTCATTTTCTTCCATAGCTTCTACAATTTTTGAATTTAAAACATTCTGAATCTCATTGTAAGTTTTCTCTAATGGCGCATGTGAGATAGAATGGGTGGTAAGGGTGGGTAAATTTTGCAGTTCAACATTGTAAGCATGTTGTACTGGTTTATTATGGTGAGGGTGTGGAATTAGTTGAGCAGGAAAATGTGTAAAGAATGGAGCATTGTGATGATGTGGTTGATTGGATTGAGTGGATGAATTTGGTATGCAAGCAGGATGTTGTGGAAGAGCTGGTGAAAAATATGGAGAATACGTTTGTGGTACAAGATGAGGGAGAGTAGTCATTTCATCATAAGATGAACCATGCCAAACTTGTAAACAAGATTGGTGGTGGTTATATTGAAATTGACATGGCTGCCCTAACACGTTAGTATTCCATAATGGATTATGCAAATAAGAGAATGAAGAGGAAGTTCTTTGAACCATACCTACTGACCTTGTTGCAGCTTCGCCATCTCTTTGATATGACACTTCCAAATTAGATAAGGAAGAACAACCATCTATGGTATGCTCCTTTCGGTCATGAGGGCAAAACACTTCATCAAATTATTGATTTTTCTGAACCTGCAAAGCATCCAATTTTGAATTTAGAGAGCTAATAAAATCAACTTTAAAATTTTCAAATAAAGCATTGATTTCAGCTCTTATGTCTCCTATTCTTGTAGCATACTTGGAAAAGAAAGAATAAACATCTCTAGAATTCTTACCAGCCTTGAATATTCCTCTTGAATACCTTATGCACAAGTCACAAACATCATCATATGATAACTGAAAAACATCACCTTTTCTTATCAAATTTAAGAGTTTTTAAAATTCATCTTTGATTCTTCTAAGAAGGAGTGTTTTTAAGATCTCTTTCTCCAAATGCTTATGCTTTGATTTTTGAGGGTTGTATTGAAATCGATCTACATAGTCGTCCAAACTTTCATCCTCCCCTTGTATCATACCGAAAATATCTTCATTGAATTTGCAATAGTCTTGGTACTTCTTCAAGAATATGTTTTTCATGTCCTCCCATGATTGGATGCAATTCCCACCTAGCCTCATGAACCATCGGAGAGCTGCTCCTTTTAGAGTAAGAGGAAACACTTTCAATCTTTGATCATTAGTACAATAATCATATCCTCTACAAAGTATTTCGAACTCAAATAAGAATGTATCTGGATCTTCATTTGCTAAGCCATGAAAATTTGGTAGAGATGGGGGAATTATGTGCATTTGTGTCACTCCTCCTAGATCTTTGATAGGAAATTCAAAAGTAGAAACGTGAGCCATTTCTTACCATAATATAAGATGTTTTTCATGTGTTTCTTAGAGGCTCCTTCAAATGTTCCTGTCAATTAGTTAGTGAAATGGATGGTGCTTACATCAACACTTGAGTGAAATCATGTGATTCGTTTTTAAAAATTTCTATCTTTTTCTAGTCATTCACACAAAAATTCAAACATCTATTTCTACCCAAAAAAATTAACAAAGCTGCCGGAAAGCGGGCGGGGGAGCAAGGTTGTTACATGCTCTGTACGCAGGTTCTTACCTTCCGTTTTTAATACCCAATTCTCTCCTAGCAGGCACTCATCAGATTCACACTACTCTTTAGAAATGGCTACAATCTCCCCGACAACGGCACCAAAATGTCGAGTGATAAAAAGGTGTCTTTTTAACTCCTAATTATCTTCACATTAATTATCAACCCAGGGACGAATTTTTATTTCAAGAGTGTACTCAGTCTGAGGCGGCTATTTACTCAAGAGTAATGTTTTGCAGTATAGTGCTTAAAATCCAAAAGTAAATGAATGTTTGAAAAAGAAATCTAACAATAACATAAACTCAAATGCTCTGAAATCCAACTATTCACTCAGTAAACATCAATTGAGGATACAGTAGCAATAAATCATTCCTCTAGAGATTGATGCAATTGAAAAGGCACTCAAAAGAAAGATCATCAAACTGGGAACTAGACAGCATATGTCAATGTTCACTACAGTCTCAGACCTTTTGCACACCAAAGCAAAGATAATGAGAATAGCAAGAAATGGAACATCGTCTACTTCTATAAATAGGATTGAACAGCAAAACTCTATCCTTGTTTAACTGATATAAATTAAATCAAGCATAAATAAGATCCACAATCTAATAACTTAGGCAGCGATAGCCAATGCCTTTTACAATTGTTGATCTCTCACACCATACTAAAGCAATAAATTGAAAATGATAGATCAATAATGCTACTAACAGAAATGGAATAAACACGCTTGCTGTCATAACATTTAAAAGGCAAAAACAAATCCTTGCGGAAAAGGAACAACAACTAAATCTATTGGAAAACTAAACAACAAAGCTAATGAAATAGAAATACGCAGCAACTGCAAATGTAATTGAATCAGAACCTTAACCTAGCAACATGAACATTAATCGCAGTTATTGAAGCAACAACAATTGCAGTTATAATTGAATAATAAAATAATTGACAACAATTGCAATTACAAATAAATAACAATTAAATGAACCACAATCTTAATCAGACAGTGCAGAATTATATTAGAATTAAGAGCAAGACAATTCAAGTTATGATTAATAATTTTGTCACTACGCAATCCAATTATGATTTCACAATTCTGCAAAATGTTCATAAACAAAAGATTGCTGAATAACACAATTTGAAGAAATGAGAAGGAAACTAAACCATCACACGGCAGAAATCGGAAAGATAAAATACAGCAGCAGCGTACTCCACCAGAGGCTGGGCGCTTAGCTGCCAGCGGATGCTGCTGGGCTACTTCAAATGAAAAGAATTAACAACAACTCCCAAATCAGGTATTAATCATTAAATGGTAAAATCATTACAACAGTAGCAGCTTTGAGACTTACAGCCTGAAACAATCCTTTCTTCCTCCTATCCTATCATGAATTCTTAATTCTAAATCCTCAATTCCATCATTTTTCCATCCCCAAATCATCCCCATCTCTGATCTCTGTTTTCATTTAAATAGAGAGAGATCAGAGAGAAGTTACAATAAAGATAAGTACAACATAATTTCTATTACAAAATTAGATTGTTTCCAACCAATTGATCAATAAGAAGATATATTTCCATCCATCTTTCAATAAGAGCAAGACAAGTTTGGCTTTGCAGCTGAGATTTGGAAAACGACCACACAACGAATCTGAGAAAATTGTGCTCAAAGAACCTTGTGTTTCTCTCAATACAAGCTGAATTTGGGCAAATTGTTCTTCAATAAAGTTAGTTTGGTCCGTTCTGGACAAAACCCATGTTCTAGATTTTCCAGATTCATCTTCATTTGCTCATAATCTCAACCGCAAAACTGTCACTTCTTATTCCAATGCATTTCTAAGTTGGCACTTTCAATGATCAAATCTTCAATCTGGAAATTATCTTGGAGGCTAAAAATGGTGAATAATGTTATAACCAATTTATTAAAATTTCATTGATAAAATCATGCATAATCATCAATTTATTAGAAATAAAGGAGAATAAATAATATTTTTACATAAGAGCATAAATCATTGTAAAATAGAATTATATGATAAATTATGATAAATGATGTGATGAAGAATGGTAGAAATGGGTGGAATAAGCTTTCAACAGTAACAATAATAATGGTATATTAATGACCCAACACTAGTATACTCATCATTTGTCATAGAAACCACCTTTAGCTCATAAAAATCCTTAGCTCCATCACCATAATATCTCTCTGGCAAGTGATTCTTCTTGAAGAGCCTCTCAACCTCATCCAAAATCAAGTCATCCTCCCAAATACCCTTTAAATTCTTTACATCCTCCCACCAGATATCCTCTTTCTCTTTAAGGATGAAAGTGGTTATCTTAGCTTTCATTTTCTCTAAATAGCTATGCAATATGAAGAATTTCTTCATCCCAAGCAACCATGCCTATGCATCTTTTGGCTTCTTCATCTCTCCATCAAATATAGGAGGCTTCACCTTCTTGAACTCCTCATGTAAATACTCCCTCCTCCTATAAGGATGCTAGCGGTGACGACTGTAATGATGTCTCCTGTATGAGGAACTAGAATGATTCACATACATACTAGTCTTCCTATCAGGTATATCTAGTGATCTACCACCTTTGACTATGTCCCCTCTATCCAATTTGTATCCAAACCAAGATCTTCTACCATAGGGTCCATTATTTTTCTATTCCTACCGTTAACTGATTCTCATTTTTCCTTGTTTCTGGAACTTTGACAAGATTTGAAGGATTGTTGCACTAACCTCTACCTGCTACTCCTAAGCCATTGCAAGTCTTTCTTGAGCCTCAACCAACTTTTCATCATCTTCTTTGAAACTTTTGATCTCTACCCTCAAGCTCCCTAATGTATCTGCTATACCAAGAGAATACTCTTCTCCTCATTGCCAAACTGATCTGTAGGAAGTGTCACATGAAATGTAGTCTATCATTTTGCTTGTCATCATGAATTCTCTTCTTCTTATAGTATACCATGTCAGATAACCAAATCCATACCTTAGTGATGTTCAAGGGAGGCTTATCTCATTTGCAATATCATTCCACATTAGCATGTACATGTATAATCATAAGCATATACATATAACAACATAACAACATCATGCATGAACATATCAACTATATACCATAACCTAATGCATGACAACCATAACCTTGACAACATCGTACTTACCCAAAGAGAGTGAAACCACACTTTGATACCACCTTGTGGTATCAAATATGACCCAAAGAGAGCACAACCTATTATGATACCCCTCTATAATGATGTCACCTCTCACATCTACCCACTTTTCACTGGCTTACTCGGGGTAAACATGAGATGAAGGGCTACTGTGATAAGACTCAACCTCCTAGATGACCATAAAGAAATGGAGTCGACACAACTAGACCCTACAAACTTCCCTTAGGTGCCACAGGACCCCCATGAGTAACCCAACCCCTCCAGGTGTTCAATCCCATAGACAACTCACCTTTTACCTGACCTAGAGCCTCAGTCACTCCCTTTCCAAGGCCTCCATGTGACTATGGGTTCCTAGTTTCTCCCATAGGCTTGCATCAATGTGCATGTGCCTTTTTCTGCCAGTGTTGAGTTAATGACTGTGAAAATTAACGCTATTTTCCAGGGCTGGGGCTTAGCCTCTTTCCATAAAGCTATGAAAATTCCACAACTCATAAAATACATGAAGAAAATGCTTGTAAAACAAAAACTAGAACTAGGACTTGACCTGGCCATCCCCAACTGAGATTGACATTATGTCAAACACTTGGTAAATATGAAACCTACAGATAATGAATGCAATTCTGAACATAACAGTATAAAAACTCATATGAGGTTTAACAAGAAGGGTCTCTACCTTCTCACATTACCTATCATAAAATCAATTAGGTCTTGCATTCATTATTCATTTAGTTACAAGTAAAAACATGAATAGAGCAATGACTAAGATTTGTTATATAACCATGCTTATAACCATCATATAACTAGATAAATAACAATAAGAGGACAACCATTAAAGCCACATAATAACCAATACAGTTCCTTACCAAAAGCAAGAGAAACTTAGGTTTTATTAACTATAGGCAATTACCAACTAGTTTTGAGACTTCCACGTTCCACTTGATCATAGATTGGCTGAGCCAAATCTCTCTTCAACTAATCACCCCCGTGCCATATTCCAAGCATGAATGTGGGTTCTCATGGGATAAACCAATCAAAAGATAGCCAAGGGAATCCAGAGGTTAAATGACCTCCACCCTCTCCATATCATGATCACACCTAAACTGGTGTCCAGATCACAAAACTGAACCGAGCTTGGATGTCTCATAATTTATTCACCATCCTTAAGGAATTTCTGTGTCTCTACCCTCAGGATTTACCATGTATCCAACCATTACTAGTCAAGGGATTCCTAGGCCTTTGGTAATTTTCCTGAGACCACCTCACCCAGGATTCTGAAACCATATCGCAATCCAAAGCTCAAACTCAGAACAATACCATCACACCATGGCTATCTAGAAATGGAAAGGTGAGGCTAAAATCCACTCCCATATCCTGGAAAAATCCATGCCAATGAAAACAAAATAACCACATACCAACATGCACATACCATGCATGTCAAAACCAGCTAGGAAATCTCACATGTAATCTGTTACCTGCAAGTATTCCTGTTGAATATGCTTGATCCCTACCTTCCTTTTCTTTCCTTGCCCTTCTTTTCTTTTCCTTTCCTTTTCTTTCTTTTCCTTTCCTGTCCTTGCTTGCTTACTTTCTTTATCCTCTTGGTGCTTTCTCCTCTTTGAGACAAATTCTAGCACTAAACTGATAAAAGGCTACCAACTAATGCTTTGAGGTCTTTTTGTTGATGAGGACTCTAAGTCCTTGGATAAAGAAATATTCTACCAAAATAGTGCCCTCCAAAGGTCCCACAAGAAATGCTCTACGAAAATATAGATCTTCAAAGGTCCCACTTGGCCACAACCCCAGCTTCGGCTCTGAGATCATTTATCCACCCATCAACCACACTTGTGCAATTTTTAAATAAGATGTCAAAAAATGCAGGGCACCTCTTGTAAAGCGCTGCTCTACGATGTCTATTAGGAGAAAGAAACAATTATTGTTGAGATGTGGCGAGGGAGACCAGGATGGTGTATTGTGATCCATAAATAATCGATTTGCATGATGATCACCATTGTAGATGACAGGTGACCGATTTAGAAGATAGTATGAATAATGTCCACTTAAATCAATCTCTACGTTAGAGGGACAAATTAGACAATGCATAAAATAGTATTGAGGAATTTACAGAACGACGAGAGTAAATGCAAGTAATGCATGCGCCCTCGTTAAGACATTCAATTAGAGATATTATTGTACTTTCTTTGGAGATAATATTGATATAAGGAAATGTAAACACTTAGTTTTTCTGAGTCTAATAAAGGGAAGTACTATATTTGAAAAGCGTATGGTCCTCGAGAGTAGAAAACACTTAGTTTTGTAGAGTCTAGGACAAAGTCATTCTATATTTAAAACGTACTTGAGTTTAGCTTGGCAAAATTTATAATCCAATGTTGAATAAGAGGCATTCAAAGAAAATAAAAATGGATTATGCAAAGATGAGGGAGAACTACATGCGGGGTAATAATAATTTTTATATTGTTAATGACGATATAATGGTGAGGAGGAGGTAGCCATTTGTGACACATTTTACAGGGTGTTAGTCCTGCAGTGGAGAATTTTTGGAAGGAGATGGAGAGGGCCTTGAAATTTTTAGATTATGAGGTGCTAAAAAACTGTGGCTTCGGACATGATAATATCTAGTCTTCCCATGTAAACCTTGTTCAATCATATTATTTCCCATGGCCCAAAATCTGTAATTTTTTCTGCTTTATTTTTATAGTTTTGTAGGTAATATGATAGTCCCCATCATTTTATAGGGAATGAATACTATATTATATAAGAAATGATGCACATCAATGAAATATATGATTGTATGCGCCGATTTATCTAAGGTCAAGGTTGTTTTTATTTTTGAATAATTGTCTTTGCGTTCTACCCCCTGTGCTGGTTATGTTTATTTTGATGAGTGTATGCCCAAAATCAATTATTATGGATGATGTTACATTGATGGATGTATGGCGTAATTCAAACATTATGAATGATTTTCTAGTAGTCAGGATTATCTATCCTTGGAATCAATCTCCGACTACCTTCTTGATCGACTGCCCCACCTCATTACCCACCATCCCCCTACCTTTCATCATTCGAATGTCGACCCGACAACCTCAAACCATTTCTCTAAGAACCTCCTCCACCTTCCCCAGCTCTTCAGTTCCTTGATCGAATGCTTATCAGTTTATTGAAGAAAATCCAAAGTTATAAAGACAAAATGCATTGTATCGCCAATTTGGAGGTCCGTTCGATAGATTCCCCATTTTTGAGTGCCCATAGCTGGTTACAATAGGAATTATTTCAATAGGCTAACGTTAAAATCGAGCTAGAAGATCGGTAATTAGCATTCTTGGAGATTTTCAACATGTTAGAATGTCTCAACATGGTAGTGAGTCTATTGTACAAACATATTTCAACTTGCTAGACTGGCTTCACAATCACAATAATAAATTTGTACACAAATTTTTGGTCAGAGCATTCTAGTTATTTTATTTTCTGGATCTATATTTACGCAGTAAGGCGTTTCCCTTTGAAATCAACAGCCCTAGCTGCTACCGTGGCGTTTCCCTTTGAAATCAACAGCCCTGGCTGCTACCGTGTGCAATTGTCCACCCTCGATTCTCGATGTTAGACGATAGAACTATCTTCTACCGTCGGATTAATATGTTCAGACAGTTACTAATTCCCAAGCTCCGAAGTGACTACGCGGCGACAGTTACTAACTCCCAAGCTCCGAAGTGACTACGCGGCGAAGATTGATACCTGCAGGCGGTTAGGAACATTGATATCATTGCGTCTACGTGGCAAAGATTGATACCTGCAGGAAGTTAGTAACACTGATATCATTTTCTCTGCATTCCACTATGTTGGAAAGCGGTTTCACTGGACACGACAGGCATTGGGAGCGAGGGATTGAGCGAGACGGTTTCCATGGTCGTCCTGAATGTCTGCAATCACTACTTTCGCTCCATTCTCCACGAACGACTTGGCGCTCGCCTCTCGGATTCCGCTGGCGCCTCCTGTGACCACAACAACCCTTCCCTGCAACCTGCAAATTACCAGCACACTGATTAGAATATATCCATTTGTTAAAGATGAAGGAAGGAATAGCCTCATATTATCTACCGCCTGTGGACTGTGGACTCTCTCACTCACTGCTACCAACCCACTACTCTACTCACTTTTGGTTACAGAGCTTAAAGTGGGTATCATTGCCTGCAACTAGTAGGCCACCAAATCTGTTCCCCATTTTTTATTACCGGCCAAAAAGTGTCTTCGTTGGGACGTTGACGATGGCAAGGGCAGTATGCATTCAGTGCATTTTATGTTGTTTTTTCTTTTCTAAAATTTATATTGCTGACAGTGCACTGGGACAACTTAATTTGACTGCCTGTTCCATAATTGAGTGTAGTGATAGCAGTCATTGTGAAAGCATGATACACTTTGAACGTTTCTTGAAAAAATGGCCGACCGACTAGAAAGCTGTTTTGGTCTTCTCTGAACCGAATCTTTGTTTGTTACACGCTCCCTTCCACGTTATATATATATATATATATATATATATATATATCCCTTCTCGCCTCTCGGATTCCGCTGGCGCCTCCTGTGACCACAACAACCCTTCCCTGCAACCTGCAAATTACCAGCACACTGATTAGAATATATCCATTTGTTAAAGATGAAGGAAGGAATAGCCTCATATTATCTGCCGCCTGTGGACTGTGGACTCTCTCACTCACTGCTACCAACCCACTACTCTACTCACTTTTGGTTACAGAGCTTAAAGTGGGTATCATTGCCTACAACTAGTAGGCCACCAAATCTGTTCCCCATTTTTTATTACCGGCCAAAAAGTGTCTTCATTGGGACGTTGACGATGGCAAGGGCAGTATGCATTCAGTGCATTTTATGTTGTTTTTTCTTTTCTAAAATTTTATATTGCTGACAGTGCACCGGGACAGCTTAATTTGACTGCCTGTTCCATAATTGAGTGCAGTGATAGCAGTCGTTGTGAAAGCATGATACACTTTGAACGTTTCTTGAAAAAATGGCTGACCGACCAGAAAGCTGTTTCGGTCTTCTCTGAACCGAATCTTTGTTTGTTACACGCTCCCTTCCAGGTTATATATATATATATATATATATAACGTGGAAGGGATATATGAGTGGAGTGATAACACTCGTTGTGAAAGCATGATACACTTTGAACGTTTCTTGAAAAAATGGCCGACCGACCAGAAAGCTGTTTCGGTCTTCTCTGAACCGAATCTTTGTTTGTTACACACTCCCTTCCACGTTATATATATATATATGCGAGCGCGCAGAGAGATATCAAGTAGAATGGTGTGTCTAGCCAGTCAAGATTGTAATTGGATATAATCTTGGATTTATTTCAATTTATCAAGTTCAGTAATGGAAAGCCAAGGTTTTGGATCAACAATATACGTGTGATTTGTTGTCACAAATTTTATTATACTCGAAGATATGACTTTTTATCATGTTGAGATTTTTCTAATGTTTGGGATGTGTCTTTTTATGTGCTTATATCATGATTTTTCATTATTCGTTTATTTATATATTTATATATATATATATATATATTACATTTGTTATGGTTGAGGGTATTTATGTCACCCTTGAACACCTTGTATCATTTGGTATCCTCCTTCACGCTTGCAAATCCCAATAATCGGTTACTTATCTTGACAAAAGAGTACTCTGGAACGAGCCCATGCTTTAGTTGTGGGATCAACATTAGACATAAGCAAGAACCATGCAACACTGTGCTTCGATTTAAGTTTTTATATCTCATGTGATATAGATAATTTATTTTCTTCTCTTGTTTTAAATTTTTTAAAACGTTACTTGATATAGATAATTTATTTTCTTCTCTTCTTTTAAATTTTTTAAAACGTTAACCTATATGGTACTACAGAAAACCTATATGGTACTACAGAAAACGTTGTAGCTCTTCAAATTATTGAGTTTTAGTGCGTTAATTCATTAATCCTTGGTTATTTTCCTTTTCCATTTTGGTTACAAAATTTGGAAAATTGTTTAAATTAGGAATATTAATTTATTAAAATGGTATAATAGGTAATAAATCTAAAATGTGTTTAAAAGAAGTGAAATTCAAATAGATAATTTCAATAATTTAATTTACTGTAGTGGTTGTTTTTATTATAGATTTTAGAATATTGAAATTGTTAGCCCAATAAAATTTAAATAAAATTAATCTCTATAAAAATGAAAATTGGTAATCTAACACAATTGAATTAGAAAAAATATTTAATTTACTGTGGTGGTTGTTTTTATTATAGATTTTAGAATATGGAAATTGTTTTTTTTTTATATATATTAAAAAAAGATGGAGGAGAATTGTTTTTTTTTTTTTTTTATATTCAAAAAAAGATGGGGGAGACTTAGCTCCGAGTTTACAAAAGATGAAGTCACAGTAGAAGCTTGTGACTGTATTTCAATGTGGCAATACACATAAATTCCTTTGCTGTTCGCTTGTAAGTTCCTAGAGCAGGGATAGATTCTTATGAATTGAGACAAAAACAAGCTGGTTTTACAGAACATCTAGTCAATGATGATATGGCTGATATGACAGGCGTTGGAGGCCTCAGGATGGTTGTCTACTGCTGCAGCTCTGGCGCTGGAGGAGCTAGCGCTTGGTCCATTTGTGCTGTTGATCTTGTCCACCATGAACCTGAGGATCTCAACTGACTATTGAATATGAGCACAGGTGTTGGAGAGGGCGTTGAATTGTTCCTGTAGTGAAGAAACACGATGAAGAAACAGATTAAGATCAGCTTCGTATTTAGCTGTGATTATCCTTGTGGTAGCATCGATTTTTTCATCTAACAGGCGTTGGTGAGTTCTGACTTGCTCGAGCTCGGCTTGGAGGTCCCTGCAATGTAAGCAGTCTTCACTTCAGTCCATGTGGAAGGCTTAAGCTCTCGCTTGAAGCAGCTTGGGAAGGAGGCACGCTCTTACAGCTGTAAAATGGATGAAGACAGCACAGAGAGGGCTAACAGCCTGAGGATCAGGCGCTAAAACAGAAACGAAAAATCCGCAGCAGTGAATAACAAGAGGAAAAAAGGAACAAGGAACTTGGAAATCTGAATTGGAGAGAGGGAAGCAGACCAAGGGAATCCTGAGAGAAAAATCGGGGCTCGGCTGATCCATAAAGAAGGAGGCAAGGGCATGAGAGCGGAGGGGAGGCGCACTGTGAAAATGAGGGCGGAGAACGCTGAAATATATAGCGGAAAAACAGACCTGCACAGAGGACCAAATCACAAGGAGGGGGCATGGGCAATCACGTGATCCGCTATTTGAAATCCGATTTGCTGTTTCAAAGTCGTCATGAGTGAGATTATATTGCATAGATAGAGATTTGCTGTAGGAGGCATCGAATATGAGGTCGATTTGATCAGAGTCCTTGGTGGCAGAGGCGCAGTTCATTGGAGGAGGGTGAAATGGGGCAAACATGTGAGTCAGGGGATTTGGGTCAATCATGAGAATCAGGGAATGAATTGGTGCAGACTTGCGCGATTGCATTGGAGGTAACCTTTTTCCCGAGAGCATGCCTGACTAGCTCTCTTATCCGCTTCTTGGTTGTTGGAGCGCAGGACATGGAAGAAATGGTACTCCCAATCCTGTGACAGCAGATTTTTGCACCGACCGATGATTTGATGGAGAAAAATATTGGAAGCTTGTCTTTTGTTGTTCATTAAGCTGATTATTATGGCCGAGTGGCCAAAAATGAGGGCTTTGCTAATCCCGTGTTTCTGAAGCTGTAAAAGTCCTTGGTAAAGTCCCAGAGCTTCAGCTCTGTTGTTGGTTAGATTACCCAAACCCCATTCAAAGGAAGACACAGGTGCTCCTGTAGGATCGAATATAATGCCCCCTGCGCTGGCTGCCCCCGGGTTAGATTTAGATGCTCCGTCAAAGAATAAAGAATGAGATTTCTTTGAAAGGAGCCATTTGCTAAATTCATCTTTTGTGAGGCAGATTTTCCATTCAGGATTGTCAACTCTGCTTCTGATCTTACTGATCTTTGTTGTTGACATGCTGCTGGTTCTGTCTATAAGGTTCCCAATAAAATTTCGCTCCTCTGCCCAAAGGCTGACTGGATCGATTTTCTTTTTTATTTTAGAGGCTATAGTTTCTGAAGCAAGGCTTGAGGTTTTGATGAGAATGTGCCTGATGGTTGTTGTTTTGTCTCGGAAGATCCTATTATTTCGAGTGATCCATATGCACCACAGAAGGGCAAAAGGAGTGGCGTTCCAGACTCTTTTAGCTGGGTTTTGCTTCATTGGTTGCCAAGGATAATTTCTCCTCCAGTTATTTAAGGCTTCATCAATAGAGTGTTGGGGATTCCAAATTGGGGGAGCAGAGGGAACGATGTTGTTCCAGCATGAGGCTGCGAAGAGACAAGAAATAAATAAGTGTTGTATGGATTCCTCCGCAATTTGACAGTTGGGACACCTAGAAGGTCCGGCGATGCCTCTTTTCCTAAGGTTCTCTGCAGTTAGAAGCTTACCATGCAGAAGTGTCCACATGAAAAATTTGATTTTTGGGATTACTTTAGGTCTTTTTAAGATCTTCCAGTGAGCCCAGACAGCAGTGGGGTGTTCCATGTTATTCAGATAGTTGTATCCTGCTTTGATGGAACAATTTTCTCCTGAAGGGTCCCAAAGAAACTCATCTTTTTCACCTTTAATGGTGGGTGAAATACTGTGCAGATAATTGCATAAGGAATCAAAGCTTTCTTTGAGATGGTGGGGTATAGGAGGAAATTCCCATCGAAACCAGGTATTAGATGATACTTTCCATTGTGAGATTTAACTCAGGTTATATATTCCTTTACTTTACAGATAATGAATAATAGGTCCCATACCTGGAAGATTGCTTATGGAAGGGTTCCCCATGATTCTGTCTGAGCCAAGGTTCACCGTTTCACCTCCTTTTGGCACTTTAGAAACATTTGGCGCCATGAATGCAATGGCTTTTTTACACAGTTTCCATATCTTTGTACAGTGTCTGTTGGGTATCTCTGATGTAAGAATATGTAGTCTTACTAATTTAGATATTTTGTTTCTAGGACTTTTTTCCACTATGCACTTTGGCTGTCCATAAGTCTCCAAATCAGTTTCCCACCAAATGCTAAGTTCATAAGAGATGGGGACCTAATGCTGAGACCTCCATTCTCTGGACTTTGGATGACCTGTTTCCAATTAACTAGGTTGTACTTTTTCTTTTCATTCTTGCCCCCTTGCCATAGAAAGAATCTGAGGATGTTGTCCATTTTTCGGTGGAATGATGTTGGAGCTTGGCCCAAAGAGAATTGATATAAGGGAAGGGAGGAGAGACCTGATTTTAAAAGAACCTGTCGTCCAGCTGGGTTGAGCCACAAGGTTCCCCATCTTTGTACTTTCCATTTCAGTTTTTCAAGTGTTAAATCCCAGACTTTAGTCTTTGCTTTCCCTATGGTTACTGGCATTCCCAGGTAGCTAAAACAGTCCCAATTTAACTTGCAGGGGACACCAAAAATGTTGGCAATACTATGTATTGTTTGGGTTGAAGCATTCCATCCATAAATACAACTTTTAAGATGATTTATTTGGCCTCCGGAGTATCTCATAAATTTGTCGAGCAGGGACTTGAATCTTCTTGCAATAATGGTGGTCGCCCCCCCTAACAGAACGGTGTCATCGGCAAATTGGGAGTGGTTTATATTTTTGATGCCTTCTTCAAACTTGATGCCTGTAATGAGTCTTGATTGCCTCTTTTGATCGAGGGCACTGCTGAATGATTCTGCCATAAGGATAAAGTGATAAGGGGATAAGGCGCAACCTTGTCTTAATCCCCTTGAAGACTGGAAGGAGGGACCAGGTCTTCCGTTGATGAGGGGAGCGATCCAAGGTCCAGATATGCAAGCTCTTATGACATTGATGAGGAGAGGTGAGAAGCCCATCTTTTGAAGAACAGCAAATAAAAAAGAATGCCTTACCTTGTCAAAGGCATTGGCCAAAACTAGTTTTAGGATGAAGCCTTTCTCGTTCCTTGCATGGCTTGAGCGTATGGCCTCTTCAACTAAAAGAATAGAGTCTGCAATTTGTCTATTAGCCATAAAACCTCCTTGGTTTTCGGATATAAGCATCGAGAGAAGGGGTTTGAGCTGAGAGGCTCTGATTTTAGTGAAAATTTTGTAAGATGAATTGCACAAAGATATAGGTCTGGAACGAGAGAAATTGGATGGGCGATTCTCCTTGGGAATAAGAGCCAAATGGGTAGAATTTGTGTATCCACCAATTTTTCCTTTTTTTTTGGATCCACTTGATGTATTTGATGAGGTCCTTCTTTATCTGTTCCTAGTAGTCCCTATAAAAACATATTGGGAATCCATCTGGCCCA
Organism: Pinus tabuliformis; assembly: GCA_031772625.1. Lineage (NCBI taxonomy): Eukaryota > Viridiplantae > Streptophyta > Pinopsida > Pinales > Pinaceae > Pinus > Pinus tabuliformis. The sequence continues at coordinate 606,881,849 of CM062815.1, forward strand.
GGTGCCTTGTTGGGCTAGAGACTCCAGATTGCTTCAATGATTTCTTCCTCTTTTATTTCTGTTGTCAGGTTTTTGTTCAGATCCTCTGTGACTTTGGGATGCAAATGCTGTAGCAAGTCATCATAGGATTCTTCCTCCTAAAAGATCCTTAAAATGTTCTGTGGCTGCTTCTTTGATCTCTGTTTGCTCCACATGTTGATTCCCTGCGCTATCCATGATGGTAGTTATTGTGTTTCTGACTTGTCTTGCAGTGGCTTGTTTGTGGAAGAAGGAGGTATTCTTGTCTCCACTTTCTAGCCATATTTGCCTTGATTTGATGCGCCACTTTTCTTCCTCCTGCCTTTTAATTTTGCTCAATTTATTGTACAACTCTTCTTCTTGGATTTTTTCATTTTGACAGTATCCCTTTTGCTCTATTGTACATTGAAGTTCAGCAATTTGTAGTTTTAGCTCATGCTTTTCTTTTTCAAGCTCCTTATAGTATGATTTAGCCCAATGCCTAAGCGCTTTTTGCACATTCTTTAATTTGTTCTCCCATATGTAGCCTGGGGAACCTTCAATATGCTGTCTCCAGGTTTGCTGGATGATATTTCGAGCATCTTGCTGATCGCTCCATATATGAATGAATTTAAAAGGAAGCGGACCAAGGGCGCAGCGATTATCCAATGCGAGAGTGATCGAATAGTGGTCTGATACAGCAAAGGGTAAAAGAGCAGAGTTTACTGATGAGAAGGTTGATAGGAAGGAGATATTGACCAAGAATCGATCCAATCTCTCCATGATATTATGGCCGCCCAACCTTCGATTGCTCCATGTAAACTTGCGATTTTTTGGAGCTATATCTATTAAATCACCATTGTGCATTATGTTTTCCATTTGGCTCCTGAAAGGATCTGGCTGAAAATTCCCTCCACGCTTTTCATTAGCATGCAAAATTAAGTTGAAGTCGCCGCCTACTATGATGTTCCTATTCTCTTCTTCCAAAATGTGGTTGCTAAGAGTTTCCCAGCAGGTTTCTTTATCCTTGTAATGGTTGGGTACATATACATTGAAGATGATTATCTGCTGGTTGCTAATATTATTTTGCAGAACAGTTTTTATCCAATGCTGGTCGATTGTCTCAACTTCACTGTGCCAATCATTTTGATTCCAGATGGTGGTAATTCCTCCCGAAGCTCCTCTAGCTTCGCATATGCTTCCTTTGTAATCTTTATACTTCCCAATGGTCTTGTTGATTTCTGATTCTCTTTGTTTTGTTTCTTGAAGTAGAACGATGGATGGTTTCTCTTGCGCTATGAGATATTTTAGAGCATTGATTTTGGAGGGGTGCCCAAGTCCCCTGCTGTTCCAAGAAATAACTTTAATCATTTCAGACATGTGGTTCGAGGAGGTGCTCTGCCTCCCTTGTCTCTGCTTGCTACTTCTTGATCTTTTATGCCCTGTATATAAGACTCTATTGGATTCTGCAGACCAAGGGCTATGTCTTTCTGTGCGTTTTCATCCCTGTGCTGCTTTGATGTCTTTCTCCCCGGCTTCTCTTGGTCATCAAGGGAAGATCCCTGATCTTTGGAGTTACTTCGGGTGATTCTAGGGGGAATGGGTTCAATTAAGAGGGGAGGAAGGGCTGTCATAGAGTGAGGGGAAGAGGGTTGTTCAGGAGGGTTTGAAGGAGAAGGGTCATCTTCAGGGAGGGACAAAACATGGAAGGGGTTGGAGGATGGAGGCGAATGAAGAGATTTTCCACCATGAGGAGGGGGAGGCGAATGATGGGAAGGGGAAGGCAGAGGAGATGGAGGAGGAGATGGAATAGGGGTAGAGGTTTTAAGAGAGGAGGGGTCGGGTTCATTAGGTAAAGAGGAGTTGGGGGCTGATTTTTTCCTTTTAACTACTTCCCATTGCCGTTCTTGAGAATTATTATCCACATTAACGATCTTAGTACAACGATTAGCAAAGTGACCATACTCGTGACATACCTTGCATTTGAAGGGGATCTGCTCGTAATCAAGCTGTTGTATGTGCGACCATTCATCAACTTTGATCTTGATGGCTTCTAGAAGTCCTCTCCCCAGGTCAACCTCGACGCAGATACGGGCACATGCTTGCATGTTATCTCTTGGCTCGCTTCTATCAATATATTTTCCGACTGCATTTCCTATGGCTCGCATAGATTCATCTCCCCAGCAGTTTAATGGGAGATGGGGGAGACGCACCCAAACAGGGACCGCATTAGGGATATCAAGCTCTAGATCAAAGTTTGGCATCCACTTATTTAAGTACAAACCTCTGGAGTCCATAAAATATGGCCCATTGCGAAAAATCAGATCCTTGTCATTCTTCATCTCAAAGTGGAAGGTGAAGTAACCCTTCCCACATAATCTAATAGCAATTTTCCCCTGAATTTTATCCGCCCAGTTTCTTTCCACCCACCTCTGAACAGTTTTAGGTGAGGGCCAAAGACCAGTGAATTGCCCTATCAAACCCTTTTCGGTCACTGCGCCAATCATTTTGATTCCAGATGGTGGTAATTCCTCCCGAAGCTCCTCTAGCTTCGCATATGCTTCCTTTGTAATCTTTATACTTCCTAATGATCTTGTTGATTTCTTATTCTCTTTGTTTTGTTTCCTGAAGTAGAACGATGGATGGTTTCTCTTGCGCTATGAGATCTTTTAGAGCATTGATTTTGGAGGGGTGCCCAAGTCCCCTGCTGTTCCAAGAAAGAATTTTAATCATTTCAGACCTGTGGTTCGGGGAGGTGCTCTGCCTCCCTTGTCTCTGCTTGCTACTTCTTGATCTTTTATGCCCTGTATATAAGACTCTATTGGATTCTGCAGACCAAGGGCTATGTCTTTCTATGTGTTTTCATCCCTGTGCTGCTTTGATGTCTTTCTCCCCGGCTTCTTTTGGCCATCAAGGGAAGATCCCTGATATTTGGAGTTACTTCGGGTGATTCTAGGGGGAATGGGTTCAATTAAGAGGGGAGGAAGGGCTGTCATAGAGTGAGGGGAAGAGGGTTGTTCAGGAGGGTTTGAAGGAGAAGGGTCATCTTCAAGGAGGGACAGAACATGGAAGGGGTTGGAGGATGGAGGCGAATGAAGAGATTTTACACCATGAGGAGGGGGAGGCGAATGATGGGAAGGGGAAGGCAGAGGAGATGGAGGAGGAGATGGAATAGGGGCAGAGGTTTTAAGAGAGGAGGGGTCGGGTTCATTAGGTAAAGAGGAGTTGGGGGCTGATTTTTCCTTTTAACTACTTCCCATTGCTGTTCTTGAGAATTATTATCCACATTAATGATTTTAGTACAACGATTAGCAAAGTGACCATACTCGTGACATACCTTGCATTTGAAGGGGATCTACTCGTAATCAAGCTGTTGTATGTGCGACAATTCATCAACTTTGATCTTGATGGCTTCTGGAAGTCCTTTGCCCAGGTCAACCTTGATGCAGATACGGGCACATGCCTGCATGTTGTCTCTTGGCTCGCTTCTGTCAATATATTTTCCGACTGCATTTCCTATGGCTCACATAGATTCATCTCACCAACAGTTTAATGGGAAATGGGGGAGACGCACCCAAATAGGGACCGCATTAGGGATATCAAGCTCTGGATCAAAGTCTGGCGTTCACTTATTTAAGTACAGACCTTTGGAGTCCATAAAATATGGCCCATTGCGAAAAATCAGATCCTTGTCATTCTTCGTCTCGAAGTGGAAGGTGAAGTAACCCTTCCCACAGAATCTAATAGCAATTTTCCCCTGAATTTTATCCGCCCAGTGTCTTTCCACCCACCTCTAAATAGTTTTAGGTGAGGGCCAAAGACCAGCGAATTGCCCTATCAAACCCTTTTCGGCCAAAGCAAGAGCAGCCATTCTAGGCAGAGCAGGAGGAAGGGAAACCTCTTATAATCCTTCTATTTTTTTTACGAATTTGGAAATGGCAGGTCGAGTTCGTGAGGCGGCAAGGAGTTAACCAGAGCTGAAAAAGCCCACTGCTGAGCAACCTCCGGAGGGGCCATCTGAATGGAGAGGATCGCGAACCAGAGGGCTAATGGCGGCAGGCCTGCGCGCGCACGCTAGGGTTCTCAGAGCTCCGTCGTCGAATCTTTTAGAACAGAATATGGAAATTGTTAGCCCAATAAAATTGAAATAAAATTAATCTCTATAAAAGTGAAAATTGGTAATCTAACATAATTGAATTAGAAAAAATATTAATAAAAACGTTTGAAGGGCATCTTGTTTACATATTTTATTGAATGGCATCTTGTTTACATATTTTACGTTTGAATGGCATCTTGTTTACATATTTTACATGTGATTTATTCTTCAAAAATTATGTCTTACGGCGTTTCCTTTGCAACATCTGTTACAATTGCTAGTTTATCAAAATCAGTGAGTCACAATGGAAATCAATGAATATAACTAGTATAGATTCATCTTAAGTAGGGATATAATTTTTAAACATATTCATTTTTTTAAAATAATGTATATTTAGAACAAGTGTCAACTGAATTGAAGGATGGAAAAACTTACACATCACCCATACTGGGCTGTAGATTAAGCCTCTAGGCACAAAAATAATAAAAAAAGATAAATAAATGAAAGAGTTAAAAAAATATTTTAAACTTGTTAGCCTTTAGAATACTAGATTTGTCAGAAATACTCATAATTTATGATTTTTTCAATATTTGATTTGTAAGAAATACTTCTTAACTTATCATATATCATCTCTCTCCTTCCGAGTTATGTGATCGATACTATATTTTGAAACATATATTTGCTGATTTAAATTGTACAATCACTATCAAACAAAAGATCAGAGTGGATAGTATATAAGCATCCATTATCGAAATCACATTTGGCGATCATTACTTATGATATTTAGTCGATCATTCAAACATGAAACGTGAAGCATGCATCGTAATATCCACATACATTATTGTGTGTTTCTCTTTGAAGAATTACTTGTTATTTAATAAAATCATATCATTGTTTTGTTTAATAAAATCATTTTCTCATTGCATTGGTTAGTCAATAGACTTTGAAAGGGTTGCTTTGAATTTGAAACTAAGATATAAGAGCAATCAGACTTACCGGTTTAATAAATTTAAAATCCTTTTGAAACTTCAGGAAAGGAAAATAGTGGAGATGATGTTCTGATATCCAATTCATAGATCTATCTATCCCTTTTATAGATCATAGAGTTCGAGCAGATATCACTCTCCCTATGATTGTGGTTTGGTAATAAGCATAGTTAGAACTCACATATAACATATTCATTAAAACCATTTTTGATTAGTTGGTAACAAGCTACCAACTTTTTTTATCTTCTTCCATTCTGGTCAATATGATATTAGAAGCTAGTGAAATCTATTTTGGAAAACAGAAAGCTTGACATGGGCTCGTGGATCTCAAATTTGTTGTAGAGAATGAGATTGGACAAGATGATACTAAATTTGGATCTAGTACCAGATCTGGTTGAGTTTATCGAAACCAATCCTAAGGATTCCCAATGCATAAGATTTCCTCCATTTGTACTTGCCACATACTAATTTGTACTTGCCACATACTAATTGCAAGTAAGTCTTTGGATTCCTGCTGGAAGTGCCGATCAACAATGGATTTTTGCTCTGTCGATTCCTGGTTGAAGCATCTAAGAGTTATGCATCTAAATTTTGAGTTTTTTGTATTTTACAATGTTTGAATGCATGTTAATACCATTAATTCCAATTTCACAAATCGAAGTTTCAAAGACATATTTCTTCGGTGTAACAAAATATCATATGTTGAGAGATGTTGTTTTATTGTTTGCAAATTATGTAGAATATCTTCAGAAAATTAAGATGCTTTAGATGATAAGTACCTTTATTAATAGAATGGACTATGCCTTAATTCATTAAATGCAATAAGTGGGATCTATTCAATCTAACTTTACCTAGATTTGCACATAGCATCATCTATTGAGATATTGAGATATGAGACATCACTGTGTGCAAATTATTTGTAATGTTTGATTTACAAAACTTGGGTTTAATGATATGAATTTCAAGTAAGAAGGCATGGAGGGGTTTGATTTTTTCAATTTCAATTTTATGGACATAATACCTGTTTTGCAGGGGAGAAAATTTGGATATGGTGTTATTATTTTTCAATTTTTTGGATGATAATTATTGTATCGGTTTGTAGCGAAATGATATCTAGCAAGCCCTACTTTTTCAACGTACATTTTCTTATAATTGTATCAAATGAAGCTATCATAGGACACAATATGATAACACTATGTTATTTTTGACATGGTTTAATCTTTGAGCAATTTACAGTATGTGCCTATCAGAGAAATGGACATGTTAGATTCTAATCATCTGCATTTGTACATTTGGTTTTATATTTTTCATCATTGCATACAAAATTTAGAACAAACTAGTAGCGAAATACCTCGTATCAACAATTATAAAAGTGTGGTGAATCACCAAGGAAGAGAAGACTGCAACAGTTTTCATAGGAGAGTCCTTTGGAATTTTTAATCATTTAGTCTCCCTTTGTGAACTAACATGTAGAAAAACCTCTTGTTGATGGCCATTACACAGAGGGAAGGAAATCAATAAACATTTGACTCAGCTCATAGAATGGAGAATCATTGAACAAAGTGTATCTGATTCATTTCAAATTGGATTTTAAAAGCATAACGTAAATGAATGGATTGTTATTTTTAAATTGTGATATTTTTATTTTTATTCATGATCTTAGAATATTAATCAACTATTTGATTTTATTTGAAATTCAAATTTTAAAAGTAAACCTAGAAGAGGTCTACTATTTAACTTTACTCGTATCCTTCATATTCCAAAATCAACAATCTACCCTCACTCAAATTTACATGAATAATCCCATCTCTTCAAACTGTTGAAAACCCACCTCTTACCAACAACTTCCATGAGTGCCAATGGAAAATCCAGTAGGAAACACACCATCCTATCTCTTAACTCAGAATGGTCCCTTTATGTTAGGAACTTGCTTGATAAGATATAAATGGTTTCTAGTCTTTGCAATTTACAAATGTGTTGTGTGTTGTATGAGTTATAGTTGATTTGTTGTACGAGTTATAGTTGAGAGTGTAGATCCTAGCAATAGTGATGATGGACAAGAGGAAAATAAAGACAAAGCCATTGATATATGCACATTAGGATAATATTGTTGTTTCTAATGGTGATAATGATGTGTTGAGTGTGCCTGGAGTGGTTACGGAAAATTTGTTGAAGTTACCAATGGAGATGACATAGAAAATAAAAGTGTTGTTGAGCTTGTTGAAGACCAACTTTCATGAGGGCTCCTTCCAAGGTTTAAACTGGGTATAGTAGTGTATATTGTGGAAGCCCCCCTCACTAAATTGTTTAACTTCAATTTTTTTGAGAATTATCCTATGCCTTTGTAAAATTTATGATCAAGGTACTCGTATGGAATATTAATTATAAAATTGCATTCTTCCTTTTATTGGGAAATTCATATGAAGCCAAAATACATTTGTAAGAACCACTCAAGTTTTCTCTAAATTGATTTTCTATGGCAGTGAGCCATTAAGAGAATTCATTGAAGAACATACAATAAGTAATAATCATTAATTTCCAATATTATCTAGTAAAGTATCATTAGAATTCCATTAAGGATAGTGGAATATTGAATTTATCTTTCAGGGATGTAAGAATACATTTTAATAAGTTGCAATGAGAAGCATTCTCGTTGTGCATTCTTGTTGTTATTGGAAGAAGTGAATGTGTGGTTATGTTGTTTATTAGAGGTAGTTGTCTAATTTTAACATTTCAGTTCTAGTAAGGAATAAAAGTATATTTGTGGCTATTTTGTTTATTTGTGAGTAGTTGGCTATTTTTGACATCTGAATTCTCTTAGGAATTAATATAAAACATTATTTTATCATTTGTTGTGGAAAATTTCTCATAATTTTGTCTAAAGATGACTTCACCATTATGTATTTTTACATGAACATTTAATTATCCACTAAGATAATATTTTGAGATTTTTTTTAAGGATATGACAAAGCCATTTTGCATTCTTGTGTAAAGATTCATTGATTCTCTCCCTTTTTTTGAATAAAATGTATACTTTAGAATTTTTCAATATATATTTTTTGCTAGAAAAAACCTAAATGAAAACTAATAGCTCGACCACTATAAACAAATGAATGCATATGTAAATTTTAATATACAAATTAGCAATTGATTGTCCATTAAAAGTTGGGCTCTATGTCCTACAAGAAGAAATTAAGAGTCTCTTGGAATTGGAGATTGGAAGCTTAATTTTGATGGGGCCTCAAAAAATAGAAACAGCGAAGGTAGGTATTGGTGCAACAATAGGTGGGGGTGGGGGTGGGGAGGGGGGGGAGGGGACACAAAGACATTGTAAAAGTTTTCCACTATGAAGGATCTCATTTAGCATCTAAAACTAAGCTTGAATTTGATGGACTAACTACCAAATAATATCAAAGTTGGATTTGATGGATTGACTAGGGGATTTTATTCTTGCAAAACTCTAAGACTTCCATAACATTGTAACAGAAGGTACTCAAATCAGAACAGTAAGGATGGATAGAAAAGATAGATCAACGACTTCAGAATTAGCCTCTTCGAGAGGGCAACCTCCTTGACATTACTCAAATGAAAAAGTCTTGGATGATACAAATGAAAAAACATCTTTTATATATATAGGAGTCTAAGGGGTCACAATATAATCAAAGGTGACATAACAATAATAATATAAGGGCACAACAATGGGTCAAATGGTTGCCTCTGGCTGAATGGTGGTACAACACTTCCTTCCATACTATAGCAAAAATGACCCCATTTATGGAACTTTATGGATATCACCCACCATCTATCACATCATATTTAAGAGAAAATTCTAATGTTCAAGCAATGGAAGATCACATCGAGCATCAACAACAAGTTCTCCAACTCTTAAAGGATAACCTAACTTTGGCACATAATAGAATGAAACAACAAGCAGATCAACATCATAGCGAAATTAGTTTTGGTGTAGGTGACTGGGTATTTCTATGGCTATAACCATATAAACAAATGTCCCTCAAGCAAGCTAAGAAGGATAATAAATTATCACCAAAGTATTATGGTCTGTACAAGGTGTTGCAAAAGATTGGTAATATGGCATACAAATTGGAGCTTCCTACAGCTTCCCGAGTGCTCCCAATTTTCCATGTTTCATGCTTAAAGAAGGTTATTGGTGACAAGCTACGAGTTCAAACAATATTGCCAAAACTTGATGAGGAAGAAAAAATCATATTGGAACCTAAAGCGATCACAGAAACAAGAACTCGACAACTACAAAATCGATCAATTTCGGAGTATCTCATCAAGTGGAAGAACTTATGTTAGGGTCTAACCCTAACCCCCTTATTTATGTAATAGGGTCAAGTCATAGTTATATTTATTTAAGGAGTCAATAAAGCCCATATTAATAATTGTAAGTGGTTGACCTGCATTTAAAGAAGGGACCACAGTTAGTTGAAAATGGGCAATGCTATTAGATAGATGGTATTAATAAGAACCATGGTACTGACCCATGGTATTGCATGTATGAATCCTATATAAAGGATAGAGACTCCCCTTGAGGAGCGTCGTGTCATATTTTGTAATTGAGCCCAGTTCTATTGGAGGTTGCCCCCTTGAAGAGGCAAGTGAACATTGCTTTCCTTTCTGAATAATAAAATATATGCTGTTATTTCTTATTGTTCTGTGTTTTGGGTATATTTCTTCGCATATTTGGTATTCTGGCATCTTCTCACAAGTTAAGAGCATAACAAGTGGTATCAGAGCACTTTCCAGGGCCTATGGGATCTCCATTTTTAGCAAAAAAAAATTTGCCTAGAGACGCGTTTTAGCGTCTTTAAACCACTGGATTTGTCGTTGAGCGCATAAACCCATGCATTTGGGGAGTCATCCACATAGGAAATACAAGAGGTGGTCATGCTTGTTGGACTCCCTTGTAACTATTGTGGATACCCCTTCGAGTAGTAGCGCATTAGACAGAACCACGTACAGACTATCTTCCAAGTACCCTCTGGGTATATTAGAAGCCCCCTATGCTCTCTTGAAACCTCGCCATAGATAAATCGTCGATTCTATTGCTGCTACAGTACACTAAGAACAAAACTCAGTGAGATTACTTGTGAATACAATAAGGTAGTTTGGTTGTATGGCTAAGGGTACAGTCGATGCTCCTTGGTTAGTGCCTTGAAAGATTGGGTCGAGTACTACTATTGGACCCTTATGTATATTTCAATCTGTAACACTTGACACTCCTTGAGACCATAGTTCCCTTGTCTCTCTCTAAATCAGACATCATCTTTGCAAGATCAGATCCAGTAGGTTGGGTTCTGTCGCGGCCGCAACAATCAGTTCTGCCATTCAAATCTATCAGATCTGCCATTCATATCTATCAAATCTACCAATCAGATCTATCAGATCCACCATTCAGATCTAGTAGTTTGGGTTTTGTAGCAATCACAACAATTAGATCCGCCATTCAGAGCTAGCAGTAAGGGTTTGATCATTGCCACATTTCTACTCATACTTTGCAATCGAGGGTTTCACCGACAAATCTAACTATTTGTGTGGCTCCTATACCTGGGCATGATTCTCACAGGACATTGGGCAGAATTAACTTTTCTGAGACGCTTATAGGATACTTAACCCATCAGAATCAGGTCGACAGGCTGAACAAGGTGGTACCATTCATTTGTCAACATCAAAATTTCGGGTGGTCCCAAAAATTTTTCACAGTAATGACAAGTGCACTAGATTTGTGCATGGTACAAACCAGAGCTCAAGCTATGGCCAATGAAAAGATCGACACCCTTGAACAAAATTTGGAGGCATTAACGAAGCAGATCCGGACCTTAACTGACACAATTACAAAGGGCAAGTTGGGGGAACAATCAGAGGCATATGATTTTAATGAAAACCTTGAGGGCGAGTCTAGCCATTCTCTTCACTTCTATGGAAAGCCACCAACAGTCTCAAGCTCGACCACCCAAGTTGGACATGTATAAATTTTATGGCTCTCATCTAGCCATATGGCTAGCACAAATGGAGCAATATTTCACATTGAATCACCTCAGAGATGATGCGACTAAGCTAAGTGTGGGAAGCTGTACTTGGACCAAGAAAGATAGCAATGGTGGCAGTGGCATCAACATCACTATGCAATGCCAATGACTTGGAAAATGTTCTCAAAAGCCCTTCCTGATCGCTTTAATGATGAATCTAACTTTTTGGGTTGTCTTACTAAGTTCCGACAGACAGGCACAATGAAAAAATATATTAAAGCCTTTAAAGCATTAGCCTTCTGCACAGGAGGTCTAACAGATGAATTCTACTTGGAATGTTTTATCAGTGGTCTCACACACACCATACAAGCCCACGTCTGAATGCAACACCCAATCTCATGTTGGCAGCTTTCAAGATAGCTCGTGAAGTAGAACATGCATTGGCGGCCCAGTCGACTCATCCAAATTTCATAGCCAAGGGACACCCCACCCAGACTTTGAGCACTACCCAAACACTTAAGGTTCAAAAGGTGTCACTAGTGGAAATGGCAGAAAGAATAAAGCAAGGATTTTGTTACTACTATGATGAGAAATACTCCCCAGGGCATAAATGCAAGGAACCCAAATTCTTTCAAATTGATGCTACTGATCACAGTTCATCTGAGGAAGCCCCACCATTTGAGGGACTAGAGGAGGAAGATGAGGACAACCAGACGAATAATGAGCTCCCAGCTACACTTGACGAACCAGTTATCTTGCTTCATGCTTTGGCAGGAATTTCTTCTCCTCAAACTCTCAAAATCAAAGGTTTTATTAAGCATCACCCTGTAGTAGTCTTGATCGATAGTGGTAGTATGCATAAATTTATCCATCAAAGAGTTTCTGAAGTAGTGTATTGTTTTGTTAGAGTAGTCTCTAATTTATAGGTCCAGATTGTTGATGGGGGGACAATGAAATGTGAAGGCCGCTGTGAAAATGTCAAACTTTAAATGGGGGATTATCATCTAAAGACCCACATGTTTTCCATCAACATGGGTGGTGTGACATTGTCTTGGGTGCTGAATGGCTCCACACACTCGGCCTAATCACAATGTATTTCCAGGAGTTATATATGAGCTTTAAGCAGAATAACCACACACAAACCCTCCGTAGACTCCAAGCAGGTTCTCCTTCTATCATCAGCTCACATAGGATGGAGAAATTGTTTAAATGGCCACCATGGAGTTATAGCCCAATTTAATGCCATCCAGGCTTTCGAACCCACTTCTCTTCATATTCATCCTAAGATGCAACAGATCTTAAACAGCCATCTGCAGGTCTTTGAGAAGCCTCATGAGCTTCCACCCTCGAGAGGGGAACATGATCATAGCATTACTTTGGTCCCAGGGGCACAACCACCAAATGTGCGCCCATATAGATATCCTTTCACCCAAAAGAATGAAATTGAAAAAATCATCAAGGAACCCCTGAAAGCGGGTGTCATTCGTCCTAGCATTAGTCCTTATTCATCGCCTGTGGTCATGATGCTCAAGAAAGATGGGGAATGGCATATGTGTCCATACTTCAGGGCCCTCAACAAGCTGACAGTCAAAGATAAATTTACCATCTTGGTTGTTGATGATTTGTTGAATGAACTAAATGGGGCTCAATTCTTTACTAAGCTCAACCTTTGCTCGGGCTATCACCAAATTTGCATGAAATAAGTAGACATTCCAAAGACTGCTTTCCGAACTCATGAAGGCCATTATGAATTCTTGGTCATGCCATTTGATCTCTATAATTCCCCATCCACTTTTTAGAGCCTCATAAATCACCTGCTCAAACCATATCTCAGAAAATTTGTCCTTGTTTTCTTTGAGGACATCCTCATCTACAACCTCACTCTGGAAAAACATCTTCAACATGTAGATCTGCTCTTGCACCTGCTCCGGAAGCATAAATTATTTGTCAAATTGTCCAAGTTCTCTTTTGGCATGGAAGAAGTTGAGTATTTGGGCCACATTGTGGGGTGTGAAGGTGTCAGGGTGGATCCCAAAACGATCCAGGTAATGCAGGATCAGCCTCAACCAAAGACCTTGAAGAGTTTGAGAGAATTTTTGGTTCTCACCAGCTACTATCTCAAATTTGTCTACAATTATGGTCGCATTTCTAGACCCCTCACTCACCTTCTCAAGAAAAATTCATTCCTCTGGAATGATGAAGCATAACAGGCATTTATAGCTATCAAACATGCCATGTGTTCCACTCCTGTATTGGCACTACTCGACTTCACCAAATCTTTTGTGATTGAATGTGATGCTTCAGGTACGGGTAATGGGGTTGTCTGAATGCAGGAAGGTCAACCATTGGCCTTCACTAGTCAAAAACTAAGTGGGTCAAACCTGGGACAATCTACCTATGAGAAGGAGATGATGGCCATCTTACATGCAGTGGATACCTGGCAACCATACTTATTAGGGTAGTGTTTCCAAATCCACACAGACCATTGTTACAGGAAAAAGTGTCTATGCAGAACTGCTAATCCCACTAAGGGTGGTAGCTACCTTAGAAAAAAACAAAGTAAAACTACTTTCGTTTTCTTTATGAAAAATAGATGAGAGAAGAATAGAGGAGACCAACCTCTGTCTTGCGCTTGGTTCCTTGCTCGATTCCTCTCTCTTCTGATAGTCTTTTGCTACTTGCTTTCTAGTATACCCAGCTTCACAGAGTACCTGTAGAATCAAAGCAGCATAACACTATACGAGAACATGGATGTATTATCATAAATAATCTAGGATCAGATGTAAATTGACCATACAAATGCATAAAACATAAATCACACAAGAGTATGGAGGAAAACGTGAATAGCTTTATTGATAATCAAGAAAGAGCCAAGAGAGTTACAACCAATTTTTCTGACCCAGCATCATCCTCTCAGCAAGTGAGCCCCTCTTCACCTCATGAAAAGCTTAGATCACCCAACACTATGATGTTGCCTTAAGAAACCAACAACAATTCCTTACAAGATGCAAAATTCCAGCCTCCGCATCTCTAGGATGAGGGATCCATATATAGATGTATGCAAGGGAGATGAGTCAGCTTGTGATTTGATTAGTGTGTTCCCTCTGATAGTTCTTGCTTCCACTTGGAGATTGATGATCTCTTACTCATCCCTGGTTGAATTCAGAGAGGCAAGTGTCACAGGAGAAGTTTCTGGAAGATTCCATGCTTCTCCACCTCGCGGATTGACACTTCCATTTGTCTCTTCTCGCCCGTCGCACCCCATAGAAGGGATTTTTGAAATGCAACGTACCCATTGTGTGTATTTAGGTGATATGAAATGCACTTTGCCTATGGAGTAGGTGAAATGATCCAGTTTTGACCAGATCTGAGTAGTTTTTCATGGAGAACTTTTGGGAGAAGTTGTAATCAGTTGACCTTGTTCCTTTAGGGGTTGGAACAACACTTTTAGGGAATTAGGAGCCCTTGGTTTATGGACATTTTATGCTTGGGGTTGCAGTGCCCAAAAATGTCTATAACAGTTGCCCCCTAAAGCATGAGGTCGTTAATCTTTTTGATGTCGGGTGAAATCCTTTATCATGAGGATCCGAAGTTCCTTCAAGCTGGAAGGAGACCTGTAATAAGATACAATACAATACATTATCTTCATAATATTTTCATGATCTAGCTGAGGCAGGCATTCCCATGCTCAGCTTTATAAATTCATTTTCATGTACATAGGACAGACAATCGTCTGAGTGTAGACTGATGATTCTGGTAGAGTCATCATCCCTTAGATTGGATGATTATCTATGCAGGAACGATGTACATTTGATGTCTTTATTTCCTGAATATATATCGCAGCCCGGATGGATGAAACTAGATCCGGGGTATTCAATCTCGTTTGATCTTCACTCAAAGTACAAGTCGATCCATGTGAGAGATGTTCTGGAGTCGAACATGGAAAGACATCACCTGATTACCAGACAATGATGTAAGCTGTTAACAGGCATGAGAGGAATCACCGATAATGATAATGATCCTCAAGGTATTGCAGTGCAATTCATGTATTGTGAATAAGGGACTTGGCGTCGAACACCACGCAAAATCGTTCAGTCGAAGGCCATCGATGTAAACCTGTCGCCGGAAGTGAGAAACTTGCCATTGAGGCATGCAAGCTTCAAAGTACTGAAATGGGTATTCCTAGATCGACTTCTTGGATAATGAGCTGATGTCAACAAGAAGCGATCCGTCATAGGAGGGCCTTAATGAATCCCACATCAATGACACGAAACGGAGCAAATGATTTTAATGGAGGTGAAAACGATCTGCTGATATAAGGTTCAGGGTGGCGGTCATGAAAGAATGGAGCGTAAATGTATTACAGTGGGTGAGACACAGGTGAATTCTCTAAGCGACTTCTCTTGACCATATCGGCGACACTGACATGATGGATTGGTAGCATTACCCCAAATGTGGATGGTGTGACGGAACCATGGTGATGTGACCAGTGAATGGAGCAACCCAACCCGACTTGGATGCGGAGTGAAAGTGTCATGTTCAAGAGCGACTTGCTACCAACAAAGTTTCTTCGAGTTTTCTTCCAAATTTTTCCCCAGTCATTGCTGACCAGTACCTCTTTATTTTTGTCAAGCTTGAGGAGGATAACATATGCTTGTTCTATAATTTGCCCTTCGGGCAAACCCATCGCTATGTTTTAACGAGCCTAGCGATAGTGAAACTCGTTCTTGTCTGTTATGGACAAGTTTGTCGCTATTAGGTTTTAACAAGTTTAACGACAAAGATAACTCGGTCCTTTTCAATTTTAGAGAGTTTGAAAAGGGACATAAAGGAAACTCCAAAAATCCTTTTTCGTCATCTAATCCCTTAAGTCCGAAAAAGTATAAAATAATACAGAAGGGATGAATTTTCGGTACTTTTAACGAGCCGAACAAAAAAAGTGCTCGATCTTTTTGTGTAGTAATCCCTCAGGTCCAAAAAGATTAAAATCTAAAGGAGGGAGAGCACTTCCGGTCACTTTAATGAGCTGGAGAGGCCAATAGCTCGGCAATATTTTCATATTTCACGAGTCAGTTGAAAACAGCCTAAAGGAGACTCATTTTTGAGGAACGATTGATAGATTCGGGTAGCAGATGATTCCAGGTAAGGTTTGGAATTTTCCAATCACGACAGTGTCACAAGGATGGCTAACAAGATCACTCTTCACAGCTGTTCCTCAAAAGGGCTAAACAATCAAGTGGAGGTGAATGATCAGCCAATACAGAGTGGAGGTGATGATGAGAACACGACCAAGGCTTCAAAGGCTGAAGTACTACATTCACGATGGTTATTTACCAGAAATTGGTTCATTTTTTATTTTAAAATGAGCTTAAACGCTGGTGGAAATACTTGCTCATTGCTTATGTTTATTTTTTAACGAGCATGAAGTCCGTGTTAAAACTGCTCGATGCGGGTTTATTTTTTAACGAGCTTGAACCCTACAGTAACACTGCTCGTGGCAGGTTTATTTTTTAACGAGCTTGAACCCTGCAGTAACACTGCTCATGATAAGTTTGCATGCCGCCAGCATAATAACGCAAATCGAGGTGCATGCCCCCCAAGCTTCATTGCATTCAACTCGGTGGTTGGAATTAAGGTTTACCTTTGAGATTTGGAAAGGGGATTTGTTTCATTTTATAATGAGGTTGACACAGTAAAAGAACTATCATCATAATCCACCGTATTTACAGTATTTGATAGAAAATCAAAAACTGATGGATGATTAAGGTTTCTGGAATAATCTTCGTGGTAATCCGGAAGATGGGAGCGATGGTGGTAATCTTCCCATGGTGCCTCTCCTAACATCATTGATTGAATGATTCCTTCATCTGTAGAATGTACATGTGACCAAGGATCTGAAGAGGTGCCATATTCCTTAGACCTATCTATCCAAACACTCGATGAGCATTGATTTGGGTTTGCCTCCCAAGCCAAGAAAATTGATTGCTCCAATATTTCTAAAATGGCAATGATCCATGCTGACAAAATGTTTAGGAATCTTCCGAATCCATTAGATATAGAAGATTTCATATTGCAAGTTTCCACTGTGGCCACTTCCGCCAGATTACTCAGAGGCGGTAGGGAAAAAGTACCCATCAAGGCAGGGTCTTTTAGGAGACCTACTCCGATATTTTGAAGCGAATGATTGCTTCCATGGATCATTGGAATGCTTCCCGTAACTTGTGAACTGTTGGGGACAAATGTTTGTTGGTCGACGATTGTAATTCCTCCTTGAAAGGGAAATGCAATCTTCCTGAAGTAGGTCGACACAACTGCGGCCATGGCATATATCCAGGGCCTTCCCAGTAGGATGTTGTAATCGAGGTTTCCATCGATTACTTCAACATCAATTTCTACTGTTTTTCCCCCTAGTTCAACTTGCAAGTTACTTAAAATCCCATATGGAGTGTATGATCGTCCATCAAATGCTTTTAACATTGTTGATGTTCGCGACAAGGGTGGTGAGCCTAAATTTTTCCAGCAACTCATCGACATAATATATGTAGATGCCCCCTCATCAATAATTGTTCGATGAACAGTTTTGTTGAGGGCTTTCACTTGAATAAGGAAAGCTAGTTGAGCTGGTAACTGAGGGTCATATCCTTTGTGATTAAAGGATACAAGATTGGAATCCGTTGGGTCAATCCCACCTATTACTGATAATAGAGCCTGCTTTTGGGAGGGGCAATTTTGCGGTACCTCAAGTGTCGACATAGCAGATGACGATTGGGCCGGGTCCTCTACTATATTATAATTCTGTGCTACTTTGGCACGAGGATCAAATGTTGATTTGTGTACTACTCCCTTTGTCCGATTTATCATTGGCTCAAGAATGATGGGTGGCACAACTTCAGTCAAAGTTGTTGTCGAACTACTAGGTTGTTCATTAGCCTTGTTATTCGACAGTTGTGGATTCCCGTAATCTTTATTCCTTGTCAAAGCATCATTTTGCTACTCTGAGATAGATAACATAAGCACTTGGGATCGGGAAGCATTTTGATTAGCAACCAGTTTGGTTCCCGGGTTTAGAAACGGATAAGTCAATACTGCTGAGGTTTTTGAACTCTTAAAGAGTTTCTCAACTTCAGTTTTATGTGGACAATCTCTCGTCCGATGATCCTCATTGCATATCTGACACCCCGCAGGGGGTTTCCTTTGCCCAGAAGGGTTTGCAGAAGGTTTTTCAGGAGATGACTCATCTTGCTTCTTTTCTCTCCCTTTCTTTTTCTTCTTGCCCCCTGGTTGCTTCAGTTGTTTTCCCTTGTCAGTCGACACGACATTTACCTCCGAGGCGAGAAGTTCTTCATTTTCATTTTGACCGGAAATCTTATAGGCCTTTTTAGATGTAGCCTTTGTCGATTTCGTGTCTGTCGCGCCAATCACGCCATCGTCGACATGAGAGTCATTGTTTGATATAGGAGGAGGAGGGACCGAAAATTCCAGTCTAGGAGCGTTAGGCATTTTATCCTAGAGCATGCCAGACTGAGTATAAATCAATTCTAAATATTGCGCACGAGCAATCACTTGCTCTTCAGTGATGACTCCTCCTTTTGCCACATCTTCTGTAATGGAAGGTAACAATGACTTAATAAACCATTTAGCTAAAATCTGATCAGGAACATATGTTTTTACCATTCTACAACGACGTCGCCACTCATGGATATGATCAGATATGTGAGTGGCTGTTGTTTGTTTGAAATTGGTAAGAAGTTTTGTTCCCATTTCGTACCTTATCGGTAACTGAAAATGGGTTAAAATGGTTGTGGCTAGGGTACTGAAGTTGTCAAACGAAGCTCTCGGTAATTCGATACACCATTTTGCTGTCGGACCGGTTAACGTCCTCTAAAAAAGGCGAAGCCTAATCAAATCATCGTTTAAGGTGTTTGATGAACACCATAGATGAAATGTCATCACATGATTCGACGGGTCTTCACCCGGATTTCCATTAAATTTAGGAATATCTGATGGAAGTTTATGCGGAATTGTCGGCCACCAAGGGGCGTAAGCAATTGGATCATTCGTCAGCTGGTTTAGATCTGGTAATTCTAGAGTTGCTACAAAAGGCAACTGTTGATTCAGGTTATGCGAAGCATACCTAGGATAAGATGGAATCGCCTGAGTAGTGGGTCTTTGCATACCAGCATAATGTATTTGATGCTGGTAACTTTGATAAGGCTGACGGGCATAACCATTATAATATGTTTGTTGATAACCGCTTTGGAAATGTGGTTGCCCATTACTTACAAAGACTTGTTGCTCAGGTCCTTGATATGACTGCTGGAATGGCGGTTGTTGAGCTTGAACCAGCCATGGTTGTTGGACCATTTGTTGTTGTCCAATACTGGATGATTGACCAAGATGAGGAGTCATAGTACTTGTTTGAGCCTGAGTCGCTCCAGATAAGGAGGCACTAACCTGAGGTTGCGATTGAGTTGTTGAGACAAGAGGTTGTTGTATTGCAACCTGAGAAACTTGGGGTTGACATACAACAGGTAGCACTTGTACTTGCGACGCAGTCACCATAGCAGGTATAGTGGCAATATTTGACAGAGGGTGGGCTGGTTGCATTGAATATACAACCCTTGGTTGCTGAGGCAGTATTGGTACCCAACCGCTGGATGTAATTCCAGTTTGACCTGAACTTTGTTGTAAACTCCCATATGGTTGTTCTTCGGGAGGGAACAATGAAAAGGCATACTACCCTCCATATGGTGGCAATCCAGTACTTAAAGGGTAGATTGGCCTTTGAAGACACATTGGATCAATTTGTTGAGTTTCAACATAAGAAATACCAGATGATAATCCGGATGAAGAAATAGGAACTGACCATGTTGTCGAAACAGTCCCTGATTGGACTCTGGCTTGTTGTTGATAACTTGCCAGGATAGATGGTATACTGGCAAACATCGTTGGAGTAGCAACAGGAGGCTCTGCCGCTACTGCATCAGATGACATAGTCCTAGATGTTGACGGTTGTTCAGACAAGAACTTGCGATGAAGGGAGACTAACTTCTAAGACCAATAAGGGAACAGTGATGTTATTCTGGTTAAAATAACTTATAGACGCTTTGACACAACTTGTTTTTTCAATTTTAAAGAGTCGAGAAAAAACAAAAGATGACTCTATTCTCCTTAGATTTTTAATGAGCCTGAAGTGACAAGTGCTCAGATTGTCGTTAAGGATTCTGAAAAGGAACGAAAGGGACTGCTATGGAAATCTAGGCAGAGGGATTACCAAACCAATCGCAAAACTGCAGAATAATTTTTACGGTACGGCAGTCAATCTTCCCGAATTTTGTGTTCAGTGCATTGCAAACGATAGGGCAGTAGACACGACTTCCTATGGATAAAGGATTAAGCCTATTGTGGTCTCCCAAAATACTCGACGGTACGTGGGAGCACAAGTCCGTACTGGCACTTATCATCTCAAAGTGGAGGAATCACCCAACCAACAGTGAGAACAACAGTTACTAGGCTTTACGACGCTGGAATACGTCTCTAGCCTAGACTTCTAGATGTTGTGCGTTAAGTTCCAAAGCGTTGTTAGATTCATTAAATTTATTTTATAGTTGATCTTGCTTAAGAAATTTTCCTTTCAAGTTCACCGCATGATGTAGATGTACAATTCCTAAAATGCAATCTAAGATGATAAATAGTTGTTTTATCTTCTTTGAGCAATGAAAATCCTAGCTATTAAGGAAAGAGAGACAGTATTCTTTCAGCAAAGAGCATAGAGCACACACTATATGCACCGTCCTAAATCAAACCAATCAAATAGTCTAAATTCAAATGCACATGCATGTATTTGTTTTCAGCCTGCTTAATATGTGAATGATAAAAAGAAAGCTAATGCACAAATCTGAATTATTTTTCGAAGCGACAATTACTAACAAGTTTCTTTTCAAAATCAAAATGAATACAACGACAACACTTTGCGATTTGGAAATGAAAACTTGCTTTCGACACTAGAAAAACTACTAATTCAGACCAAATACAATAGTAACAGGGTAATCGACTATCAAGAACAATCAGGTCCTCTTCTATGACTGAAAACGACACTTGCGACACTTTCAAATCAAGAAACGACAGTACAATTACGTTACTTTTTTGTAAAGGAGAACTGAAAATGACTCAACAAATACATAAAAAAATTTACAGTTCTTTGCACAATGGAGGTGGAATAACAACAAGGAAAATGGTTTCAAACAGAGGTGTACTGACTGTAGGCAGTAAAACTCCTGAATAGATCTGAAAAGAGTGAACACAGAAACCAAAATTTAGGAACAATGCCTAGTCTGATCAGCGCACCTGTAACACAGTGAATTTGAAATGCAGCACCCTAACTCAGCTAGATCCTAAAAATATTATGAAGATAATGTATTTTATTGTATCTTATTACAGGTTTCCTTCCAGCTTGAAAGAACTTCGGATCCTCATGATAAAACATTTCACCCGACATCAAAAAGATTAACGACCTCATGCTTTAGGGGGCAACTGTTATAGACATTTTTGGGCACTGCAACCCCAATCATAAATGTCCATAAACTAAGGGCTCCTAAGTCCCTAAAGGTGTTGTTCCAACCCCTAAAAGAACAAGGTCAATTGATTACATCATCTCCCAGGAGTTCTCCATGAAAAACTACTCAGAACTGGTCAAAACTGGATCATCTCACTTGCTCCATGGCCAGGGTGCAATGCATCGCACCTTGTACACACGGGAAGTGTTATGCATTTCAAAAATCCCTTCTATGGGGTGCAATGGGTGAGAGTAGACAAATGGTGGAAGCAGTTTGCTAAGTGGATGATCTTGGAATCTTTCAGAAACTTCTCCTAGGACACTTGCCTCTCAGAATCGCCCAAGGATGAGTAAGAGATCAATGAGATCTCCAAGTGGAATCAAGAACTATCAGAGAGAAGACACTAATCAAAAACCCAGAGCTGACTCACACCACTACAAATATCTATATATAGATCTCTCATCCCAGAGATCTGGGGGTTGGAGAGGCTGGAATTTTGCATCTTGTAAGGAATTGTTGTTGGTTTCTTGAGGCAACATCATAGTGTTGGGTGATCTAAGCTTTGCATAAGGTGAAGAAGGGCTTACTTGCTGCGAGGATGATGTTGGGTCAGAACAACTGGTTGTAACTCTCTTGGATCTTTCTTGATTATCAATAAAGCTATTCAAGTTTTCCTCCATACTCTTGTGTAATTTATGTTTTGTGCATTTGTATGGTCAATTTACATCTGATCCTAGATTGTTTATGATAATAGATCCATGTTCTTGTATAGTGTTATGCTGCTTTGATTCTATAGGTACTCTGTGAAGCTGGGTATACAAGAAAGCAAGTAGCAAAGGACTATCAGAAGAGAGAGGAATCGAACAAGGAACCAAGCGCAAGACAGAGGTTGGTCTCCTTTATTCTTCTCTCATCTATCTTTCATAAAGGAAAACGCAAGTAGTTTTACTTTGTTTGTTTCTAAGGTAGCTACCCGCCTTAGTGGGATTAGCAGTTCTTCATAGACACTTTTCCCTGTAACAAAATGGCGAC
The DNA here is from genome assembly GCA_031772625.1 of Pinus tabuliformis. Classification (NCBI taxonomy): domain Eukaryota; kingdom Viridiplantae; phylum Streptophyta; class Pinopsida; order Pinales; family Pinaceae; genus Pinus; species Pinus tabuliformis. The sequence continues at coordinate 606,904,509 of CM062815.1, forward strand.
TCCACTGGGGATTGAACCCAGAACATGAAGACAACGACAATACTTTGCGATTTGGAAATGAAAACCTGCTTTCGACACCAGAAAAACTACTAATTCAGACCAAATACAATAGTAATAGGGTAATCGACTATAAAGAACAATCGGGTCCTCTTCTATGACTGAAAACGACACTTGCGACACTTTCAAATCAAGAAACGACAGTACAATTACGTTACTTACCTGTAAAGGAGAACTGAAAATGACTCAACAAATACATAAAACATTTACAGTTCTTTACACAATGGAGGTGGAATAACAGCAAAGAAAGGGGTTTCAAACAGAGGTGTACTGACTGCAGGCAGCAAAACTCCTGAATAGATCTGAAAAGAGTGAACACAGAAACCAAAATTTAGGAACAATGCCTAGTCTGATCAACGCACCTGTAACACAGTGAATTTGAAATGCAGCACACCTACTACACTCAGGAAGTGCGCTGAATTTGAGATTCACAGAACAGACAGTGCGCTGGACCAGGGACGAGACTTTGATTGGGTTCTGAGTCACAGTTTGCAGTTCAGTTCAGGGATTTTGGCCCAGCAAGTGGTAATCAGTAAATCAATCACAGGGGTAGATCTAAGGAGGTTACTAGAGCCACCACGAGGGCAATTAGAAAGCTTGTAAATCAATTGTTTAATTCATAAACAAAACCCGAAGATTGACTGAAGTGGCATTTATCTACTTTGCGTTTCCATAGCAAATACAGTTCGAAGGCTACCTGGCTCAACTTCAGGCTCCGTCTGTAAGTTTATAAAGTAAACAAATGTAGATAAACAAACAACCTAGTCACTCCCCAGCGGAGTCGCCATTTTGTTACAGGGAAAAGTGTCTATGCAGAACTGCTAATCCCACTAAGGGTGGTAGCTACCTTAGAAACAAACAAAGTAAAACTACTTTTGTTTTCCTTTATGAAAGATAGATGAGAGAAGAATAGAGGAGACCAACCTCTGTCTTGCACTTGGTTCATTGCTCGATTCCTCTCTCTTCTGATAGTCTTTTGCTACTTGCTTTCTGGTATACCCAGCTTCACAGAGTACCTGTAGAATCAAAGTAGCATAACACTATATGAGAATATGGATCTATTATCATAAAAAAACTAGGATCAGATGTAAATTGACCATACAAATGCATAAAACATAAATCACACAAGAGTATGGAGGAAAAATTGAATAGCTTTATTGACAATCAAGAAAGAGCCAAGAGAGTTACAACCAATTGTTCTGACCTAGCATCATCCTCTCAGCAAGTGAGCCCCTCTTCACCTCATGAAAAGCTTAGATCACCCAACACTATGATGTTGCCTCAAGAAACCAACAACAATTCCTTACAAGATGCAAAATTCCAGCCTCTGGATCTCTGGGATGAGGGATCCATATATAGATGTCTGCAAGGGAGATGAGTCAGCTTGTGATTTGATTAGTGTGTTCCCTCTGATAGTTCTTGCTTCCACTTGGAGATTGATGATCTCTTACTCATCCCTGGTCGAATTCAGAGAGGCAAGTGTCACAGGAGAAGTTTCTGGAAGATTCCATGATTCTCCACCTCGCGGATTGACACTGCCATTTATCTCTTCTCGCCCATTGCACCCCATAGAAGGGATTTTTGAAATGCAATGCACCCACTGTGTGTATTTAGGTGAGATGCAATGCACTTTGCCTATGGAGCAGGTGAAATGATCCCGTTTTGACTAGTTCTGAGTAGTTTCTCATGGAGAAATTCTGGGAGAAGTTGTAATCAGTTGACCTTGTTCCTTTAGGGGTTGGAAAAACACTTTTAGGGACTTAGGAGCCCTTGGTTTATGGACATTTTATGCTTGGGGTTGCAGTGCCCAAAAATGTCTATAACAACCATCAAAGCCTTAAACATTTTTTGGAGCAACGCCTATCCTCACCACAACAAAATAAATGGCTAGCCAAAATGTTGGGATATGATTATGAGATAATTTACAAGAAAGGTGTGAAAATGTCGTAGCGGATGCTTTATCACACCAATTTGAGGAGGAAAGCACCCTGCTAGCAATCTCTCTTCCCATTCCAGAGTGGATTGAAGAGGCTCACAAGGAATGGTTTTCACATCCTTCGCTCTCCCAACTCATTAATAAATTACAGGCAGATCCAAATTCCACAGTGGGCTACTCTTGGTAGGATGAGATTCTTCACTACAAGGACAAAGTAGTGATATCGCCAACATCCACCCTCAAAAGTCACATTTTGGCAGAGTTGCACTCATTTCCCACTGTAGGCCATTCAGGCTTTCAAAAGACTTATGCTTGCACTCGACGTTCATTCTTTTGGACAGGCATGAAAAAGGAAATTATTACTTTTGTAGCTGAGTGTGATGTGTGCCAGCGCCACAAAGGAGAAATAGTCAAATCCCTAGGCACATTACAGCCATTGCCCATCCCTGCCTCAATCTGGACGGAGGTTTCCATGGATTTCATTACTGGTCTTTCGAAGTTAGGCAACAAGTTAGTCATCATGGTGGTTGTGGACAAACTTTCTAAGTATGCTCATTTTTGCACCGTACCCCACCCTTTTACACCAGCTTTGGTGGCTCAATCTTTCATGGACCAGATCTTCAAATTGCATGGCATGCCCACTTCCATTATGTCTGATCATGACCCGATCTTCACCACTAACTTTTGGAAGGAACTCTTTAGGCTACAAGGTACCCAACTACAACTCAGTACTTCCTATCATCCCCAAACTGATGGCCAAACTAAAGCAGTAAACAAATGTCTGGAGACCTACCTCAGGTGTTTCACTTCAGAAAAGCAACATCTATGGGTCCAATGGTTACCTCTAGCCAAATGGTGGTATAATACTAACTATCATGCCACCACCAAAATGACTCCATATGAAGTCGTTTATGGTCAACTCCCTCCTTCACCTACTTCTTATATCCAGGGATGCTCGTAGGTACAAGCAGTGGATCAACTCCTATAGAATAGTGCAACCATGCTGGCTCACCTCAAAGAGAATCTCCATCAAGCTCAAAATCGCATGAAGCAATAGGCAGACCAACATCATTCAGAGTGCAAATTTCAAGAAGGGGATCAGGTATTCTTGAGGCTGCAACCATATAAGCAAGCATCACTCAAAGACAAGGGTTGTTAGAAACTATGTCCAAAATTCTACGAACCGTATCAAATACTTTAGCGCATTGGAGAAGTAGCCTATAAGATAGCCTTGCCACCCACTGCAAAAATCCATTCCGTCTTCCATGGATCATGCCTCAAGAAAGTGGTTGGGAACCATTGCAGAATTCAAACCAGTCTACCAGAATTGGATGAAGAAGGTTCAATCTGGCTCCAACTTGAACAGGGTCTCGATACGTGAGAATGACACTTGCGCAGCCACACGATCAAGGAATTCCTCGTCAAGTGGAAAGAAACCTCTCCAAAAGATGTGACTTGGGAACCAGCCACTATTCTTTAGCAGTTTCTGCAGCTTCAGCCTTGAGGACAAGGCTAATTTTATATGGGAGGGCATGTTAGGGTCCAACCCTAATCCCCTTATTTATGTAATAGGGTCGAGTCATAGTTACAGTTAGTTAAAGAGTCAATAAAGCCCATATTAATAATTGTAAGTGGTTGACCCGCATTTAAAGAAAGGACCATAGTTGGTTCAAATGGGCCATGGTATTAGATAGATGGTATTAATAAGAACCATGGTACTGACTCGTGGTATTGCATGTATGAATCCTATATAAAGGATAGAGACTCCGCTTGAGGAGAATCGCGTCTTATTTTGTAATTAAGCCCAGCTCTATTAGAGGTTGCCCCCTCAAAGAGGCAAGTGAATATTGCCTTCCTTTCTGAATAATAAAATACATTGCAGAATTCAAACCAGTCTACCAGAATTGGATGAAGAAGGTTCAATTTGGATCCAACCTGAACAGGTTCTTGACACGCGAGAACGGCACCTGCGTAGCCGCACGATCAAGGAATTCCTCGTCAAGTGGAAAGACACCTCTCCAAAAGATGCGACCTGGGAACCATCCATTGTTCCTCAGCAGTTTCCGCAGCTTCAGCCTTTAGGACAAGGCTATTTTTATGGGGGAGGGCTTGTTAGGGCCCAACCCTAACCCCGTTATTTATGTAATAGGGTCGAGTCATAGTTATAGTTAGTTAAAGAGTCAATAAAGCCCATATTAATAATTGTAAGTTGTTGACCAGCATTTAAAGAAGGGACCACAGTTAGTTTCAAATGGGCCATGGTATTAGATAGATCGTATTAATAAAAACCATGGTACTGACCCATGGTATTGCATGTATGAATCCTATATAAAGGATAGAGACTCCCATTGAGGAGCGTCATGTCTTATTTTTTAATTGAGCCCAGCTCTATTGGAGGATGCCCCCTCAAAGAGGTAAGTGAACATTGCTTTCCTTTTGGAATAATAAAATGCATGCTGTTATTTATTATTGTTTTGTGTTCTGGGTATATTTCTTCACATATTTGGTATTCTGGTATCTTCTCGCAGGTCAAGAGCATAACAACTTACCTACTAAAGATTCCACATGGGAGGATTAGAATTTTATACAAAAGCATCCAAAACTACTCAAGTGTTGAGGAAAACACTTTTTTGAAGGAGGGGCATGTTAGGTTCGTATAATACTAGTGACTCCCTCATTACTATTGTCATTGTAGCCCTTATTATTGTTGTTGTGCCTCTATTCTCCCCATATTGTTATTATTGTGCCCCATAGAATCCCATTATTATTATTGTTGTGCCCTTATATTATTATTGTTAAGTCGGTTTTGATTATATTATGATCCCTTAGACTCATATATATAGAAAGGAGGTTCTGTCATTTGTATCATCCAAGAATTGTTCATTTGTGTAATGTAAAGGAGGTTGCCCCCTTGAAGAGGCTGATTCTGAAGTTGTTTATCTATCTTTTCTATCTTTTTGTGAGCTGGTTTGTTAACACTCTATGCGAACTCTCCACAGTCGAGGAGAGAAATTGTGACAATACCATCTTCTGAGATATGGAGAAGGTTGAAGGCCTCCCCCCCGACCGAAGTCTATGTTGGATCTCTAGTCAACCCTATGTCAATGGAAAGAAATTGGAATGTTCTAAGCGAGAGGACAGAAAACATTTTCAATGTTTAGTGTAGAGTTTCAATAAGTTCATTTTAAGCTACGATGTCACCTATTAAGTGCAACGGAGCTGAGGAATATGGTTGAGGAGGGTTTTCACTGGGCCGACTTTTTACCGTGGCTCCAAGGCATCATATGTGTCATCAGCGTCGCTATGAGAGACTCAGCCTACAGACAAGAACTCTACAACGCTACATATAGAACCTCTGTAGAGCTGCATATAGAAGGAGGCAGCATTGTAGGGCTAGCCACTGTCATTTCCCTCCACAGGATCGACCTTAAGAGCCAAGTGCTTTAGCTCACTAATTCTCTTTGAACCACTGGGCTGCAAGGAAACGAAGAGTGTTGAGCGTGGTTGGATCAACATTTGTGATGGACCGATGAAACGAAATCAACTAGAGATAAACAAAAAGGAAATTGGCATGAAAAGGTGATGTAATTGGTGGGTCGTTTTGCTTGAATTCTAGGCATATTGCTTCTAGGAGTCGATTAAAATATTGGTCAGTGGAGCCACATTTTTTGCTGGTGTGTTGGCTGTAGGATCAACACATTCTCCACTAAATGTAGCCTTCGTTTATTGTTGCACAGGAGCTGTGAAGCACCGAGCTTGTAGCTGCTTGGAACTGATTCCTATGGTATTTTTGGATTGTTTAGCCAAATTTGCTCTATTTTTTCCTCTGCTTGTCATTAAAATTTTATTCTTTGAAAAACCATGGCATGAGAAAGTTGACCTTCATTTTTGTGGTGGGACATTTTGGTTATAATTATGTTTGGTCAAAATCAAGGGTTGGAGTGTATCAAGTCATGTAAAATTATACTGATATATGTTTGGTGGAAAAGATTAGATGTTGACAATTAGTTTGGCTACCTATTGTCACGAGTTTGAGTCTCTTTGTTGGAATTGGCCATTCCAACAATAGACAGATTTATTTACAAGAATGATTAACAACCAGATATGATGAAGACATGACAGTGAAGATGGCATCAGAGGATAATGGTTGGAGTTGCATAAAAGATTAAAGGATGATGAACAACTAGGTGAAAGTTTGTGTGAGTTTGTAGAATAGACTCACTAGCATGATGTATTATGAGTCACGCATATTAATTTTAAGCAAGTCTAGGATGTTTTGATAGTGGTATTTGTAAAGTATGTACCTGGTAACTCCAGAGTTAGAGTTTGTAATGTAAGCCTGATGAGGCATGTGTACCCCCATAAACTTTGTGGTAATCTTAAAACCCCTTTGTAACTACAAATTTGTGGTTAGCCGAAAACCATTATGCAGTGTTGGTTTGTGGTAAGCCAGAAACCACGTGTTTGAGTGAAGTGGATAGGGATTCTTGTAGGCATGGTTTAGGGTTAGCCGAGAAAACCCTTAGCATGGTTGAGGGTGAGCCAAGAAAACCCTTAGCATGGTTGAGGGTGAGCCGAGAAAACCTTGGGCTTGGTTAAGTTGGGTCTCTCATGAGCCTTAGTGGCTGGAGTGCCTTAGTGGCATATTTGTGGCCCATAGTGGCTAGAATGCCTTAGTGGCAAATTTGAGGCCCTTGGTGGCTGAGTTGAGCCTTTGTAGTTGAGTTGAGCCTTGGTGGTTGTGTTGAGCCTTGGTGGTTGAGTTGAGCCTTGATGGCTGAGAGCCCTTGTTGGCATAGTTATGGGTAATCATATAAAACCTATGATGATGATGGAGGGGGGTTTACAAGGACTGGTACAGGTACATGTGTGTAGTTATAATGGCTGACATAATCATCTATGCGAAGGACATCCTAGTATATTGGCGGTTGCAGCGGTTGGAACCCATGCATTCCGATGGATGGTTGCTCCTTTATATGGATATCAACATATTCTTTTGTTATGTTTGACCACAACTAGACTTTGCAGATTGATATCGAGACATGTAGTCATTAAGGGGGGGTGTTGGAAAATGTAATTCTTATTTGTCTCAGTTGTGACTTTCTATGTAAAGAATTTTGTTCCTATTCTATAAGTGTGGTTACATATATGTCACTAGTTTGGTGTGTGGTTAAGATATTCTTTCAACTAACTGATTGTATGTCCAAGATAATTTCTCTATCTCAAAACAACACTTCTTGTATATATATAATATCTTAATTCATCCATAAATACAATTTACACCATTAAATTTTATCTCGCTACTCTACTACATTATAAAATAAAAAATGTATTAGGTAGTACACTTTATTATTTACTCGTATTATATAATTGTAAGGATTATTATTGTGATAGCAGAATCATTTACTGGAGAAAACTTGGAAATTGATGCGATATATTCGCTTTTCTTGTTCTTCCAAGCTGATATTACTCATAATTTCGCTATCATATACTTTGATGCGATGCATTAGCTTCACTTAACTTTCGTGATTGTTGATATACTCATGGTACTCGTAATTTCATAGTTATATATTTCGACGGGTGATTATTATTTCTTAACTTAATTATTTTATTTTTTTATATTTTTAAATAAAATTTAATAATATTTATCAAAATGAGAAACACAATATATATATAAATAGCCTTTTGGAAGCTGAATTAAAAAATAATAATAGAAATAAAAAAGAGCTATCTCACATTATAGTTAAAAAACGTTGATTGTTAGGATATGAGGAAAGTCTGGAACGCCATACCCAAATTCGTGTGCTGGAAAATTTTGTTGTCCAGGAATGATATGATTTTCAATGAAAAAGCGCACACAACAGAACTATGCAGGTCATCCATTGCTCCTTTCGGCAGAAGAGAAGTGGTTGGGTCCCCTTCCCCCACAACCAAGGAAGCAGCTAACAATCCCTCAAGCAGGAAATCAGGCTTGGCGCAAAAGAGATTCTGAAGAAAAATTCAAGGAATGGTGGAGAAAGAAAAAAATTACAACAATATTCTTTGATGGAGCCTTCAAAGGCAATCCTGGGGCAGCAGGAGCTGGAGGGGTCATCTACGCCCCGGATGGAACAAGAAGGGACAGCTTTTGTTGGGGTATTGGACAGAAAACCAACAATCAAGCGGAGATACTAGGCCTCCTCAAAGCTTGTCATATAGTCAGGGACAGAGGAGACAAAGAATTTCAAGCCTTTGGAGACTCGGAGATCATAATTAAAAATTTAAACACGGGAAATCTGTTCACTAATGCATGCCTCAACAAAACACTAAATAGGCTGAAGAGAGTTCTGCTCGATTTCGACTCATATAAATTTCTCAATATTCTCAGAAATCTGAACAAAGAAGCAGATCTGATGGCGAACAAAGGGTGTACCCTCGGGAAAGGCCAATTTCTTATAAACGATGAAAGCTCATTTCATCCCTGCAACTCTTGAGGAAATGGTATTATGTAGTAGTACAAAAGATAGTGTTAGAATCAGAAACAAAAGAAATGTAGTATTGGATGCCATGATGTAATTCCAAGATTCATACCAAATAAATAAAATCATACCCGTTTGAGTTAAAAAAAAAAGGATAGGAGTCATAATTTCGCTGTCAAAGTTTTGTCGGTGATTACTTAACTGTGTGATTCGATAACGTTGAATACTCAATTCATTATTAATGGTGTTATTGTGGATTAGGCTGCTCGGTCAAGGAAATATGGATGGCGATCAATATGATTTGGTAGACGACAGGGACATTACTAGAAAATAACGGTATGGTAACTAGTCGTTTTCCCGATACGAATTTAGAATGGCCCTCTAGAAAACCCATGTATTTGGATCCAAGTTCCAACAGCCAGATATTTCAACATCTGCGCCATTATTCCAGAGAGAACATTAGCTTAGGCAAAGTAATCGGTCAATAATGATTCCATGGCGCAGACTGCATGTTCTAGCCTTCGGCTACATCGTCATAACACTTTTACTTGCATGGGCCATGGGGGAGGATCTTCGACACACCAGTTTCATGCTCAACGGATTCAAAGGAATCAAGTTCATTTTCGAGCTGAATGCTTCGCTCATCCACTCCGGATCCGTTCTCGCCCTTACAAATCACACTCATTTCAGACTTGGCCGTGCATTGTATCCAATTCCTATGAAGATGAAAAGCAACGAGACGCTTTCCTCCTTCAGCACTACCTTCGTTTTCTGCATAGTGCGTCCCCATTCTGACGCAGGCAGGGAAGGAATGGATTTCATCGTCACGTTGGCTGGCAGATCTCCAGTGGAAGCTATGTCATCTGAGTATCTGGGTTTGCTGAATGTCACCAGCAACACGCAGCCATATAATCACTTGTTGGTAGTGGAGTTCGATACGATCCAAAGTGCGGAATTCGAAGACCCCAACGACAACCACATGGGTGTGGACATCAACAACCTCACCTCGGTGGAGATGAAGCCTGCTGGCTATTGGAATGGGGAGAACTTCCATGGATTCAGTCTCAAGAGCGGACGCAACATACAAGCCTGGATTGATTACGACCATCTTCAAAGTCGGCTCAACGTTACCTTAACGTTTTCTGGTTCGCCTAGACCTCAAAAGCCCCTCATATCTCAGAAAATCGATATACAAACATCCTGCAAGAGAGGATGGTCGTTGGTTTTTCAGTGGCTATAGGGAATTTCGGCGAAGATCATTTAGTTCTCACGTGGAGCTTTACCACAGAATGTACAGCGCCTTCCCTCGATATTTCTTGTCTCCCTTCGTTTGCTAAGCTCTATTCCAAGCATCCGAGTCGAGTATTCATAGTCAGCGTTACAATAGCCACTCTGGTCTTCTGCTTGCTGGTCGTTGCGGCCTTGTTTCTCAGAAAAGGCAAGCACAAGGAAACGATCGAAGAATTGGAGTGGGAGTTCTGGCCCCATAGATTCACTTACAAGGAACTCAGCCTTGCCACCGACAGGTTTCTGGACGAAAACGTTTTGGGGCAAGGGAGTTTCGGCAAGGTTTACAAGGGGGTTCTCCCTAGCAGCGGCGAGGAAATCGCAGTGAAATGTCTAACTAAGGAGTTCACGGAAGGAATGTAAGGGTTCGTGGCAGAGATCTCGACAATGGGGTGCATGCAACACGGAAACCTGGTTCAACTTCGGGGGTGGTGCAGGAGGAACGCACAGCTCTTCATCGTTTATGACTACATGCCCAATGGCAGCCTGGATAAACTCATATTCGGGAACCTGACGACGGTCCTGCCGGCATTACGCGATCCTGAAGGACATGGCATTGGGATTGCTCTATCTGCATGAGGAATGGGAGAAGAGGGTTATCCACAGAGATATAAAGTCTAGCAACGTACTGCTGGATTCGGAGTTCAACGGGTGGTTGAGTGACTTTGGCCTTGCCCGACTGTATGACCATAATGAGAACCCAGGGATGACTATTTTTATGGGAATTCTGGGGTACATAGCGCTGGAACTCGTAAAAACGGGGAAGGCCACGCCCAGCTCAGACGTGTTCAGCTTTGGGGTTCTGCTGTTGGAGGTGGCATGCGGGAGAAGGCCCGTGGATATGTTTAAGGACGCGGAACAAACAATTTTGGTGGAGTAGGTGTGGGAGCTGTACATGGAAAGAATTTTGTTGGAGGCGGCGGATCCAAAACTTGGGAACGGAGGATACACTGTTGGTGAGATGGAGAAGGTGCTGAAATTGGGGTTGTTGTGTTCTCACACAGAGCCAGCGAGCAAGCTGGGAATGTGCCATGTCTGCCAAATACTAGAAGGCGAAGCTCCTCTTCCGGAAATCTGCAAGTCTTCATTAAACGTGAGTATTATAAGTGGTTATCCCCGAAGGAACCTAACAGGTGATAATTATCTGGAGGAAACGTCGACCAGAAGCCTGTCAGACAGAAGGTTCAATTTGGCTTCGGATAATTTTGTATCCTGCTAGCACGATTATGTGACTAATGTTAGAATCCTGAAGGGAGCATTAAATGCAATATATGGTGACCCGAAGCATTTTTGTATATATATATCTATATATATATATATATATATATATATATATATATATATATATATATATATATATATATATATATTATTGTACTTAATGCTGCCCTTCGAAATGCTCATCGATCACCAGGCCTTCATGGGAGCAATAGGTTACAAGGCAATAAAAAAAAAATTCAAGGCCTTCATGGGAGCAACAGGTTACAAGGCAATAAAAAAATTTTGGAAGGCACCCTATCATTGCTAACCTTTTTTTTTAGTACGAAAAAAAGCATAATATTGTATTAATTCATAATATAGGTTGTACATAATCATCATATATATCATCATAAGTCGATATCATATGCATATGCAAGTTTGGTAATGACTGTAAACAAAACATATGATGACCATATTAGCAGAAATTAGGGAGGTCCCTCTATTCTCGGACGTGCTTGAAAGTCGAACATTGTCCATATACAAAATAGTATAAACAAAGCTATGGATATTAGTATCTACAAACACCCAATAGCTGAATGATAAGTTATAATTAGAGACATTCCAGTACTAGAAAGTGCTCCATAGAAATGTGTGAGATATCATAATTACAAAATATAATATTGTATATGGATGGAGGGAAAGATCGCGTGTAGGGTCTCGAGGGTCTAGTATGTAATCACCATCTATCAGTTGGAGAGGCCAGCTTTGTAGAGGACATTTTTTAGAGCCCAGTTGTCACGCCCCTACACCTGCGGTAGTCTTCCAACCGCTTATAGTGAGGTGGGGCACCATCGAACGCTTTCTTTTCACCAATACTAACATTCATGGACTACGCCTAATTCACTTGTCCTTACTTAGTTTGTGTTTCGCAACCAAGTAAAATTATGTTTATCCTTTATACCAATGAACACCCATACTCATTCATTATCAACAGCAATTATAACAAGAACAACAATTGCACAGTATAAAGGGAGGGGCAACTCCCTGAACAATGAGTCTGCCCGATAATATATAATAATCAATCTTCTTTTAATAATACAATCATTACAATTAATGCTTGGCAAACTCCAAGCCAATACTTAGCTTCTTTTACAACATAGTCAAATCAGCCTTTTACAATAACCATGTGCACGCCTTGCATGAAGGGTGGGTGCTCACCCGAGCCACCAAGACACCCTTGTCAATCCCGGCACAATTCTGCACTCAAGACAACCTTGGGCACACCTTTCCCAATCCTCGACCAGCTCTAAGTAACACCAAGACTGCGCCTTCAAGTAATGCACATGAGTTATGCACACTCCCTTCCAAATCTGCGCACTTGAATTCCCCTTGAGCTCTATGCGAAGTTGTCCAAGCTTGATTGAATGCCAAATGAAGCCTCAACGCCATGCCATATATACGTATGTTAATGTGGGTTTACGTGGGTGGTGGCTCTCCAGCCGACCCCCAAACTTATGTCAACGCACCCCTTGTGAACGTTCTATACATGTCGGCCCGCCCATGTCCTCAAGTCGGCCGCGTCCATGCTTCTCTATGCTCATCGGGTTATAAATCGCCATCGCATTTTTGCCTTAGCCATTTTTCATCGTCGCACTTCTTTTGTCGCACTTCGTCACTTTGTCGTGCAGCGCGCGCCCGCCCGTGTGGCCGCGCCCGCCTGTGCGCCCGTGTGGCCGTCGTGCACGCCGACTCGCCCGGCGACCAACCACACCCGTGCCCGAGGACCTTACATCCTCCTCCACCTAAAATCATTGTTGTCCTCGACAACATACCATCCTGGTAGCCATCCACAAATATCATCACTATCCATGATGTCAACTCCTCCACATAAGGTAAACATCCCTACAACATATGTAAAACTCCATCTCCATCATGTCTCACCTTAGTGACTAACTGCCACCAAGCTCACCATACCAAGGTATACACCTCAACGGTATGTCCTCCATCAGATATCATCTCTATCCATGATCATCGACCCATCTGCCACAATCTCCACTGCAACATCTCATGTCGACCTCATCATGTGCTCCCAATGTGAGACTCTGTCATGATACTCCAACATAATGCTAACACATCTCTGCACACTTTGCAACCCCATGTCTGAACTAGTTGGGTAGCTAATCCAACTGTCATGCTCAAACCATGAGAGTGAACATTCTCATGCCATCATCAGTTGTTCCTCAAACATCCTGCCACATTCTTGACTCATCAAGAATCTATCTCCACAATCCATGCTCAGGTCCATGGAAACTCCATCCATCTGCAACATGTCATGATGCTTGATGCCAAGCCATCCCTACACCATCAATCATACCTGCTCCACATGTTTAAGGACTCACTGCCATGAGCAACTAACAATGAGCCCCATCTTCTCATCCATCTAAGAAGACGTAGAGGGAGTAGAGCCTGAAGGCTCTCCCTCACTAATCAATTCGATCCACCTATCAAGATCCTCAATCTCCATCCTTTTTAGATAAGCAACCCGGTCTTCCTTCTGGACATCCGGCCTCACATACACCTCCTCATCATCATTATCATTCTCAACCAACTCTAGCCTTCTTGACAAGTCCAAGATGCTATCCGAAAGTGACCTGATGACTAATGACTGCTCGGTAAGCTTTGCCTCAATAGTAGACAATCGCTTACTCATCTCTCCCATTCCCTTCTCATCTCCCATTTGCATCCCTCCCAATTTACAATCAGGCCTTGTCACACCAATGGTTGGCACGCCAATGGGTACATATTCCCTTCCATCATAAATGTAGAGCTTCTTCAAATGTGGAACAATCATAGCATCAAATTGTTTCATGAATTCCATCCCCAATACAACTTCATAGTCATCAATCCGTACTATAGTGAAGTCAACATTCCCTGTCCATTCACCAAGTGTAGTGTCCACCCTCTCAGCTATACCAAGAATCTCAATAGGAGGAGAATTCACTGTCTTCATTTGTGCCTTTGCCGGTGCAAATTTCAGCCCAATTCTTCTCGCAGTATCTTCACCCATGAAATTGTGAGAAGCCCCACTATCCACCATAGTGAGTACATCAACACCTCCAACCTTCATTCGAACATACTCCAATCTGTTCCTCTCAGGATCCCTCCTAGAGACCACCTCCGTAGTAGCAGAAGCACCAAGTATCTGCATCATCCCCACAGAAGCACCTTCATTCTTCGCATCAGATTGTGCAATAGCAGCCACCTTTGGTTTAGAAGGACAATTCTTCACCGTGTGTGGTCCAGCACATATCCAACACTTCAAGGCTTTCTTCGTCTTCGAACTATCATCCGATTTCGAAGCATCATCCTTCTTCTTATCTTTTGGCTTATCAGACTTCTTCTTTCTATCATCAGAAGTCTCATCATAATGCTCCACCAACCTGTCAACAGCAGAAAAAGCTTCTTCAAGTGTCCTAATCTTCTACCTCTTCACTTCATTGCGTGCCCAAGGCTTCAACCCAATAATGAAGTTGAACACCTTGTCCCTCACCACCATGTCAGGAAGTTCTAGAGCTGCACTTGCAAACTCCCGCTGATATGCTTGTAGGCTCCCGGTCTGCTTTATGTACTTAATCTTTGTCCTTGCTTCCCATGTTTCATCCTAAGGACTGAAATGGGCCTGCAACGCCTTCTTCATGTCATCCCACGAAGTAATGTCATCAGCACTGCCATTGGCAATCTGATGCAACCTCCTTCGCCACCACATCTTAGCATCCTTTGTTAAGAACTGAGCAGCTACCTTGACCTTTGTCTCATCATCAGATAGACCCAATCATTCCAAGTATTGCTCCATGTCCCATAGAAAGTTGCCAAGAGTCTTTGCATTCCTTGTACCATCATAAGATTCCGGTTCCTTGACCTTCACATGAGGCACTCCTCCACCAGAGTTATGCCTCACGGCCTTCTTCAACACCGCAATCTCATCCTTGGCTTCGTCAAGAGTCTTCTTCAAGTTCACGATATCTGCAAGATCCTGATCCCTTACTTCTTCAACCTCCTTGACCCTTATTTCAAGTTGTGTACACATAAGATCAATGTACTCATATTGTATCCGAAGTTCATCATGTTGTGTTCGGAGTTCAACGAGTTCTTCCTTCCTCTTCGAATTGGCCTCTTGTTCTTTAGCGAGCAAGTCCATCTTCTTTTCCCAAGAACTCTCCATAACCTCCATTCTCACCAACACTTTCTCCATAAGTGTGATGGTAGCATCCTGCACACCCTGATGACTAGACCCAGCGTGAGATTCAGCTGCCATCTCTAATAGCCTATTTCTTCTTTGCAATCTAGTTTCGACCATCCAACAACTTCACCAAGTCACCTGCAATTAGAACCAACCCTTGTTCCACTTGTGTGAAATGGCTTCCTTCACCTGCAAGTACCCTTTTCACTGTCACAAGCAACCCTGCTCAACGGCTTCAAACCGAAGTTCTGTTTCCACCTGTCAAGTGTGTATCAGCTTCAATGCTTCAACACCTGAACCTGTACTTTGTCACGAGCAACCATGCTTTGATACCACCTGTCACGATAATGCAGTGGGATCAGCACTTCATCGTCAACCCGGTCATCAGCCAGCTCCGATACCACCTATCACGGTTGGTATCAGCTTTTCGTCAAGCCTCTTCAACCCTGAATCAGCTCTGATACCACCTGTCACGCCCCTACACCTGCGGTAGTCTTCCAACCGCTTATAGCGAGGTGCGGCACCATCGAACGCTTTCTTTTCACCAATACTAACATTCATGGACTACGCCTAATTCACTTGTCCTTACTTAGTTTGTGTTTCGCAACCAAGTAAAATTATGTTTATCCTTTATACCAATGAACACCCATACTCATTCATTATCAACAACAATTATAACAAGAACAACAATTGCACAGTATAAAGGGAGGGGCAACTCCCTGAACAATGAGTCTACCCGATAATATATAATAATCAATCTTCTTTTAATAATACAATCATTACAAGTAATTCTTGGCAAACTCCAAGCCAATACTTAGCTTCTTTTACAACATAGGCAAATCAGCCTTTTACAATAACCATGTGCACGCCTTGCACGAAGGGTGGGTGCTCACCCGAGCCACCAAGACACCCTTGTCAATCCCGACACAATTCTGCACTCAAGACAACCTTGGGCACACCTTGCCCAACCCTCGACCGGCTCTAAGTAACACCAAGACTGCGCCTTCAAGTCATGTGCATGAGTTATGCGCACTCCCTTCCAAATTTGTGCACTTGACTTCCCCTTGAGCTGTATGCGAAGTTGTCCAAGCTGGATTGAATGCCAAATGAAGCCTCAACGCCATGCCATATATACGTATGTTAATGTGGGTTTACGTGGGTGGTGGCTCTCCAGCCGACCCCAAAACTTATGTCAACGCACCCCTTGTGAACGTTCTATACATGTCGGCCCGCCCATGTCTTCAAGTCGGCCGCGTCCATGCTTCTCTATGCTCATCGGTTTATAAATCGCCATTGCATTTTTGCCTTAGCCATTTTTCATCGTCGCACTTATTTTGTTGCACTTCGTCGCTTTTTCGTGTAGCGCGCGCCCGCCCATGTGCCCGCGCCTGCCCGCGCGCCTGTCGTGCACGCCGACTCACCCGACGCCCAACCGCACCCGTGCCCGAGGACCTTACAACAGTGGCTAGGGATGCAGTAGGTGCAGCTCTGTAAAAAATAAACAGTCATCCACTATTATCTTAAGAAACTATATTCACATTATAAACCTGCAATGTTATTAAGGGAAAAATATAAGTTAGCGGGGAGGATTTATTTAACCAGGGAGGAGAAAATCTTCTATAAATATGTTCTTTTGGTTGATAGTAATAGTAATGTGCATCATGCCAATAGAACCAGTTAGTCCCCTCTTTGATAGCTCATTTGAAGTCATATTTTGTTCTCTATGGGCATGTTCTAAGGAAGAATTATTAAGAGGGTCCATAAATATTCAATTCTTGTTAACCATCCAAGAATTAAGGGGTTGGTGATTTTAGCAGTCCCCAATATGTGTTGAATTATTACTTTTGAGTCCCCATGGATGTGGATTAGGGGAATATCTAGAAAATGGGTGAGCCATAAGAGACCCCATAGGGCCATGGCCTCAGCTTTTGTGTTGGTGTGCCTACCTCCTTGCCAGAAGACACTATAGCTCGGATCTATACATATGGCCAACCAGATACCACAGCCACAAACCTGTTGTTGGGCAGTGCCATCAAAGAACCCCATGGGTTATCTCGGTTGAAATTCCTTATTGCTTTGACATGATATCGCCTTTCATATTTTTTGTTTAGGGGAATATAGGGAGTGATAGGTAAGAATGTTGTCAAAAACATTGTGAAAGTTCCGAGCAAAGTTTTGAAAAATGTATTTGTTCCACCACTTCGAGATTTCCCAAAAAAGGATTAGCGGAAGTGTTCTCCATTCAACCCTTTGGGATCTCCACCATTGAAGGTAGTCCTTAATGCAAACATATTGTAGAAAGGAAAACCAAAATGAGAAGAGAGACATTTCCAGATATGTGTGGTGTGGGGGCATGTGAGGAAAATGTGATTGTTATTTTTAGTATCCATTTTGCAAATGGGGCAGATTCCAGGGCCATGCCAAGACCGTTTTTGCAGATTATCCGAGGTTAGATTATTGTTATGGAAAACAAGCCAGGAAAAGAGAATAATTTTCTTGGGGATGTTGGTTTTCCAAAAAGTAAAGAAAATATGTACCTCAGTAAGGTTTGTGGTCTTGGAGCAGAGAGAGAGATATATATCAGCAACATTAATATTATCATGTTTCATCCTCCCCATCCAGATAATCTTATCCTGGTTACCCTCATGACATAAGCCAAGTTGATTCATTCCAGTCGCAATGTGTTTCCATTCCCACTCCCACATATGTGACAAACCTAGGTCTATAGCAGATTTCCAGATAGGATGCGGACCCCTCCAAGCAGAAATGACTTATCCCGAATAAAAGATAACTCTGTTGTTAAGTGATGTGATGAGATGTTCAGGGATATTGTTAGCATCCCCATATCCTAGGATCCGGTTAGATCCAATAAGAATTTGGTGTCCCATGCCAAAAAACCAAGCTAGGTGTTGCATAAAAATCTTGGAGACCGTTTGGAAGCCGAGCCAGATGGCAGATCCTGATTTTGTCCCAATAGTTCCATTTCGGAACCAGTATGTGAAATCATGGTTTTTGAGATATTTTTGTTTAATGAGTAAGCTCCAAGTGCCAGTACAAAAAATACCTCTCCAAAGAGATTTGATAAGTAGTGCTTGTCCAAAATGACGAAGGTCCAGGATACCCCATCCCCCCAAGGCTTTTGGCAGAGTAATCAAAGGAATTTTGGCAAGATGGTATTTTTTTGTATATGGCTGCCTCCCGAGATGAAATTGGCCATGACCCGATTTAAAGAAAGGATGGTAGCAGTAGGGATATTGAAAATGTGGGCCCAATAGACAGATAATTGATTTAGTACAACTTGTGAGAGGATTACCCGCCCCCCAGAGAAAGGTTTCTATGCTCCCATCCAAAGATTCTTTTATAATATCTGTCAACTAGCGAGTTCCAATTGGCATTTCTGTAATTCCCAGGTTTAATATGGAAGCCCAAATATTTAATGCCCTGTCCCATCGATTTGGCTTCAATCTCAAACAAATTCTTAATATAGACAATAACGTCTAGGTCACAGATATCATGGTATATGATAGATTTATGTATATTCATTTAAAGTCCAGTTGCGTTGGAAAATTTTCTGAAGATATGAAAGAGACATAACCAGGAGGAGTGGAGCAACATACCCATAATTGGTTCATCGTCTGCAAAAAATCCATGTGAGATGTTGATCTGATTGACCATCTTGAGCACCTAATAATCATCTCGTTCCACAGCCTTTGAGATGTGTAGGCTGACCCCGTCCATTGCAAGAATGAATAATAATGGTGAAAGTGAGAAGCCCTGCCTGAGTCCCCGTCCAGCTTGGAAGAACTTTGAGGGATAGCCATTTATGATCACCGAATAATCAACATTGATAATACATGCCATGATCCAGTTCGTGCATTTTGCATGCAGTCCAATTTTCAAAAGAACGAGCCTGAGGTATCCCTAATCCAGGCAGTCAAAAGCTTTTTTCAGATCAACTTGCAGGATTGCAGCATTTGTGTTTTTTGTGTGAATGAATGTAGACATTCCTGTGAATTTGCAACCGCATCTTGTATTTTCCGACCTTTTAAAAAACTATGTTGTTGCAGAGAAATATGGCGAGAGAGAGTCTCTTACACGCCCAGTGATGGTTTTGGAGATAATTTTATATATAATATTGCAAAGCGAGATGGATCTGTAATCTCCAAACTTTTTTGTAGGATCGTACTTTGGAATAAGACGAATGTAGGTCGACTTGATATGGTGGTGTATATACCCAGTTTCTCTAGATTCCTCCACCATATTAATAAGGTCCTACTTAAAGAGATTAAAAAATGTGTGAATATCTCCACGGTCAACCCATATGGACTAAGGCTTTTATCTCCATGAAAAGATTTAAGGATGCAGAGAATTTCATCTTCCGAGTTGCATATGAAAAATCCTTTGTTCGAGTCATGATCAAACATAACCGGGTAGTGCTCAATCCCCCAGATGAGATCCTCTGCTACAATGTTGTTGGATTTGAAATATGTTGTGGCAGCTTTTATGATATCAGCACGTGATTGGAAGTGTGTGCCAATTTCATCATATATACCCCATATAGAGTTTATCTGGCAGTGGTGATTTGGAAATCGATGAAAAAAATTGGTGTTCCCATCTCCCGCCTTGATCCAGATGGCCTGACATTTTAGGTGCCATGAGGCTTCCTCAATATCTAAAATGCGGTCTCTTTTAGCCTCAAGTTCTCGAATGTGCTTTCTGATGGGAGTGGGGTCAATATCACTTTGAACATCCCTGATATCTTTAGACATAGTTAGTTTTTTATTTTTTGCCAGAATTTCACCACTCCACGAAGAGATTTTAGCTTCTGGAGGATAAGTTCCATGGGAGTGGTATCAGGAACATTCTAATAATTCCAGGATTCACGAACCAGAGTATTGAAATCTGAATCTTCTAACCAAGTCCTGTTACATTTGAATGGCATACCAAGGCGTATAGTCGGCTTCTTCTAGGCCAGAGTGATAGGCCTGTGGTCAAATATAAATTTGCCAATAATGTTTGTCTGCACCTCCCTAGACAGCGTATTAAAAGTTCATGAATTATGAAGTGGTCAAATCTTTAGGTGACGTATGCTTCACCTTCATGCCCATTGTCCCAAGTAGGTGCCATATCCGCCAGACAAATATCAACAAAATTATGTGTAAGGAGCAAATCCTAAAACATACCTGCTAGGGGATCGAGTCTTTTGGTCCGACCCCAAGTTTCCTCCAGAGAGATGGTACAGTTCAGATCTCCCGCAATGATAAGGGAGGCTAGTTCCATAAGCCTAGAAGAGAAAAATCGATTCCAGAATGTGGCCCGGTCCCGATAGGGAGCGTATGTGTTTAGAATGTGAATGTGTCCATCAAGACCTCGGATGTGTCCCTCAAGTAAGATACTCGCAAAGCAACTGTAAGCTTTGAGGCAGACCCATGTAGGGTCCCAGATTGCCACCAGTCCGCCTAAGAGTCCAATAGCAGCGGTGGAAGATATATGCCAAGTAGGGAACATTTTTCTGAAGTAAGAAATACCCTGAGGGACAACATGCATAGATTCCTGTAGCAAAATGATATAAGGACAGAGCGAGACAAAAAGACTCTTTAGGACCCAGAATTTTGGGGCAACCCCCAATCCCCATATGTTTAGGGAAAGGATGAAAGTCATGGGGACTCCAATTCGGGTTGTCGTTCTCTAAGGCCCCATGAGGGAGTGACGTCAGAAATAGGAACATCTACTAAGAATCTGTGCATAGGGGAGGCTAGGGGGTTGGGTCTAGTTTTAGATCGACCCATAAAATGTTTGCTACCCCAGTTTTGAGTGCGTCTGACAGTGATGTTTTTTGCTAATGTAGGGCTAATGTGAGGGGTGGGGGAGCCAGTAGGTTTGTGGATAGTGAGGGTATGCAAATCCAATGATTTTCTATTGAGTAGAAAATCGAGGTCACTTCCTATAGAGTTTGTTGGTGAGTTAGGTGGGGTGGCACTGGTCACAGGGCCTTTACCATGGTTGTTAAATAATGAAGGTGATGAGGATGGGATGTATGTGAAATGTGAGGTGGAAGGTTGCTCATGAGTCGGTTGAGGTGGCGGGTTGCCCAAAGGTGATGGTGAGGTTTTTGGAGACAATTTTCTTGGATGAACTGCAGGACTGGATAATACATGAGAATCCGTCTTTTGTGAGGATGGAGATGACGAAACCAAAACATGTGTTGTTTCATTTAACGATGAATTCAGAGCATATGAATGTTGAGGAATAAAATTATGAGGATTACCTATATGTTGTCCTCGAGGGGAGATGGCATTTTGCTAATTCAGTGATGGACCACTTCCCCCATCCCATCCCTCTTGGTGACAAATGAAGGATCTGCCATGGACTTTTCGACCTGGACTGCGAGGACATTGTGCCATTAAGTGCCCCATATGATGACATCGAGAGCATTGAAAAGGTACTCCCCAGAAGTCTAGGCGTTGAGACAAATGTGTTTCTCCCCAGAATAAATCAATGTGGTCCAGGAAACCACCACAATATTCTTTTTCAATAAGGATCCAGGCAACCCTTTTGTCTTGTGCACCCAAACATCGAGGGTCGACATACACAAATTTACCAATGGCATTGTCGATGTCCATCAAAACTTGTTTTGTCCAGAGTTCAATGGGAAGGCCAAAGAGCTTGACCCAAATGAGCTTACTCTGGGGTGTATTATGAAGAGAATTGTAGCCAATGTACTAGTGGTACAAACCCAGGAAGCTTTTACCATTTGTCCATGGCAACAATTTGATTTTTCCTAAGTCCTCCTGACTTAGAAAATGAAAAATATACAACCCTTTTAGCAGTGGGATGACTATTGGCATATAACCCAACATAGATTTCCATTTCCACCCTACCTAGTCTCTCATGTCTGAATCACTGAACTTAACAAAATACCAATGGCCAACCAAAGCTCTTTTCTGTAAACTTGCAATTCTATCCACAAGCACATCGTTATCTAAAGAAAGCACAGGTGGCAGGGAGGTCGTTCTTATAGAACGCTGGTTATTTTTTGGACGACGTCCCCATGCAACTTGTGCGCCACCCTGCGAAGTGTTTGATGCATGCACAACATCTGGCCAAGATGCTTCCCTCAAAATATTGTGCCACGTATCCAGTGAGCATGGGCCAGGTCAAGTATCGGAGTCAACAGTATGAAGATATAGTGATTCGGCATCCATCATGGCCTCGATGAGGGCCTCGTTGGTAGATGTGTCAGAGAGTTGGCCCACCATGAGGTAAATGGGAAGACAAAGATTAAAGAGAGAGGTGAAAAGACGTCTGTTAGCCTGGAATATGTGAGTTCGATATGTGGATAGTAATGATGAAGTATGAGATTTTGAAATAAATGTGGAAAGCCTCGGGGATTGGATGGAATGTCAACCAAGGTGGTGACTCATGTGCAGATAGACCAATACACCCTTGATATGATATCGCCATCAGTACAATGTCCAGAAATTGCAAAAAGTCCCTGGCAGAAACGAGGCAGAATAATGTGTTGTAAGAAAGCAACTACCGAGGAAATTATGGGCATGTGTGTAGATGTCCTACCAATATCTGACATGTGTGAAGATGAGAAGTGATCTCAACCGAGATGGCACCACCTACCACCCTTAGCCGGGTAACAAATGCCGGAGATGATGGATGTCGGAAAAGAAGGCAATAACCAGAACCAGAAAGAGAGATTCTGGTCAAGAACCAGAACCGAAAAACTCATAAATGTGTTGTGGGTGGGTCGTGATCTACCTGCAGCAACATCAAAAGCATCCCACACAGGTATACCAAATATTAAAGAGGTTGAAACTGAAATTCAGACATGGCCTGGTGAAATAGAAAAAACATGGTCATTGTGCTCTGATAAGTGAGGGCCTAGTAAATTGCATACTCTGTATTCCTATATGGAGGGCCCGAAAACACGAGACTGATGGGGATCCAGAGACTAGAGGCATATGGAGTTTTCAAAAGTTAAAAGAAAGGAGTAAATAAAACAAGAGTAATGCAAGAATATAAATTAAGACCATTTAATGGAGGGAAATAGAAAAAAACTGTTCAAAAACACAGAGTTTGTAGCATCTACCAGATGGTATAATATAGACAGTTAATGGCATTTAAAAATATATGATTCTGTAAAAGTCATGGACTGTGTAATAGAACATACCTCCATATGCAGTCAAGTTTTGTGATCTGTTCCTTTAGGTGCGAAAATCACATATGACCATGTTGAAATCTAATTTCAACTGCGCATACGTACAACGCCCAAACCACCGCAGCGAAACCAGAAACTACCCCTGTCAGATATCGGACCGCCTTTTGGTGTGGAGTGGTTTCCATATAATCGACTCCGATACAATGTAATGCAGCCACGTGGTCCTCTGCATACGTCAGCAGAACTGACTTTTAGGACGCTAATGTTCAGCATGAAGTGGGCTCCCGAAATCGACGTCAACCATCCGATTTGCTTGATCGTTCTCCGCCGTCCATCAACCAAAGTAGCATACGAGCCTGCAACGAATAAATATTGCGTGGAGTAAAATTCAAGTTTTGTTGACCGCAGTTTTTGATATTAAGGCATTTAATAAAACCGTCATAATAGTAGGTAAAATACTTTATTGCTTGCATGGAAGAATGGGTAAGTCAACGAATCATATATATGTTTTGTTTTGGGGTTATATGATATAACAAGTGAAACAAAAAGTGCTGGTTGCTGTAAATTTTTTTTTTTGGCATATGTTTTCTTTGTAATATGTCCTTTTAATGTGTGTAGACCACGCATTGTGAGCATGTTGTAAAATGCACAGCAGTGCGAAACATAAAGACCAGGTTTGAAATGTAAGTTTTGTTGGTTGCTCAAACAAAGGGAAGAGCGAGTGAAGAATTGTATGGTGGGAGTAAAATCATTTTTTTTTTAATGTAATGTAAAACTTACTGCAGTACATGTAAAATGTTTTCACACCAGTAAATGTAAAAGGGTTTTACAGCAGTAAAAGAAAAAGAGAATTTTACACACCAGCAGTGTAAAATCTCAGGAAGAGACAGAGTAAATATTTTGTTGGCTGAATGTTGTTTTTTTTTTTTTGGTAAATCCCTCTGAGTGAAAGAGGATGAATATGTATCAGGCATTTATGTTTAATGAATAGAAATCTTTTTCTGGGTATGTAATAATCTGTTCTCAGACAAATTTTTTTGAAGCTTCCCTGTGCACAAAAGACCCTGTGGAGAGAAGGAAACAGAGCATTGCCTCTGTGTGTTCAGTTTGTTTGTTTTTGGGATTTTACCAAAAAAATCCCGAACAGTGGACCAGAGTGTGTTTCCAAGGATAGTAGCAGCTAAGGCATGCAATGAAGCATGGCAAACCCTCAAAACAGCCTATCAAGGCATGGAGAAAGTAAAGACAGCAAAACTACAGTTGCTGAGGAGATATTTTGAAAATCTGAGCATGAAGGAGTCAGAAACCATTGACTCATTTTTCACACATGTAATTGGTCTGGTCACACAGATAAGGACTCATGGAGAAACCCTTGAAGAAAGGAGGATTGTGGAGAAACTGTTGAGGGTCCTACCCTCAAAGTTTGATGTGATTGTCACTACCATAGAAGAGACAAGAGATCTCTCAAACTTTTCAGTTGATGAGCTTCATGCATCACTAATAACACATGAGCAGAGGTTGAGTAGAAATGAAAACTCATCTCTAGAGCAAGCCTTTAAGACCCAGATGTCTTTTGGAAGAGAAAGAGGTCAAGGCAGAGGAAACAAGAGAGGAAGAGGCAGAAGCCAGAACAGAGGTGGAAGGAACTGTCCAGCAAATGCTCAAGGAAGAGGCAGCAATCCAAATCAGAACCAAGGCCAAGGCAGCAGCCAACAAAGAGGACAACATCATGCTCAAGGACAAAGGTATGAAAAATCCAATGTCCAATGCTATTATTTTAAAAAATATGGGCATTATGCCAGTGAATGTAGGAAGAAGCAACATGATATGAGTAATAGACAAAATGCAAATGTCACTAGAGAAAACATCAGCCAAGATA
Organism: Pinus tabuliformis; assembly: GCA_031772625.1. Lineage (NCBI taxonomy): Eukaryota > Viridiplantae > Streptophyta > Pinopsida > Pinales > Pinaceae > Pinus > Pinus tabuliformis. The sequence goes on from CM062815.1 coordinate 606,929,736, forward strand.
ATGTGTTGTTAGCTTGTAACATGGCTGAAACAAACAGTGAGGACATATGGTTTTTAGACTCAGGTTGCAGCAACCATATGACAGGAAACATAGCCTTCTTTTCTGCCCTAGATAAAAATGTGAAATCAAAAGTCACACTAGGAACTGATAGCAAAATTTCTGTTATGGGAAAAGGAGAGGTAAAAATATTTACAAAGCAAGGAGAAAGGAAAACCATAGCAGATGTCTACTATGTCCCTGGAATGAGATGTAACCTCTTGAGTATTGGACAACTTGTTCAAAAGGGTTACAATGTTTTCTTTGTGAATGATGTGTGCACCATCATGGATATAGCACCCAGCAAATGATGCATTGCTGAAGTAAAGATGACAAGGAATAGGATGTTCCCTCTTAGAATAAGGGCAGATTTGAAAAACAAAGGAGAAATTGCAGCAGTCATCCAAGAGGCTTTCCAAAGCGTGCCAAAGGATGAAAATTGGTTGTGGCACTTGAGATTTGGACATCTCAATTTTGGAGGTCTAAACTTGTTGAGTAGAAAAGGAATGGTAAGAGGATTACCATTGATAGAGAAACCGGACAGCCTTTGTGAAGGTTGCATTTTGGGGAAATAACATAGAGAAAGTTTTCCATCAGGGAAAAGCATAAGGGCAAAGGCACCCTTAGAGATCATCCACTCACATTTATGTGGACCGATGCAAGCTCCATCATTAGCAAGTAGCCAATATTTCCTAACATTTATTGATGACTTTACAAGAAAAACTTGGGTATATTTCCTTAAAAACAAAAGTGAAGTGTTTGAAAAATTCCGAAATTTCAAAGCACTTGTGGAGAACCAAAGTGGGCTGCATATAAAAGTTTTGAGAACTGACAGAGGAGGTGAATATATCTCCAAGGAATTCCTACGATTTTGTAGAGAAAATGGAATTCATAAACAATTTATAGCTAGGTACACCCCATAGCAAAATGGAGTTGCTGAAAGGAAGAATAGGACCATCATGGATATGGTGAGGAGCATGCTGAAGGCAAAGCATTTGCCAAATGATTATTGGGCTGAAGCTGTAAATTGTGCAGTATACATTTTAAACAGGTGTCCTACAAAAGCAGTGTTGAACAAAGTGCCGGAAGAAGCATGGAGTGGGAGAAAGCAAGGTGTCACCCACTTGAAATTTTTTGGATGTGTGGCCTATGCACACATACCAGATCAGCTAAGGAGGAAGTTGGACAGCAAAGGGGAGAAGTGTATTTTCATTGGATACAATGAGGAATCCAAAGCTTACAGGTTGTATATTCCATCTACCAAGAAATTTTTTGTCAGCAAAGATGTTCAATTCATTGAGGAGGAAGCTTGGGATGGAAGCATAGAGAAAACAGTGAATGTTAAAAATTGTTTGTCTCATGATGAAGATGATGAGGAGATGGTTGAAATGCATCCCCAAACAGCAGAGCCAACACAAGGACAGCAAGGGACACCATTGAGGATAAATGAAAGTGCTTCTCCAAGCACATCACAAGGAGGAAATTCAAGTGCATCTTCAAGCACTTGCTCACCAAATGAAAGAGGTAAGAAGTTTAGAAATCTAAGTGACATTTATGATGAAGGAATGAATTCCTTATTTGCCTTGCATTGTCATGTTGATGATCCTATTCATTTCGAAGATGCAATTAAAGATAAGAAATGGATAGAAGCTATGGATGAGGAGAAGAATGCCATAGAGAGAAACAAAGCATTGTATTTGGTTGAGCTACCAAAAGGAAAATAAGTCATTGGAGTGAAATGGGTTTACAAGACCAAGAGCAATGCTGAAGGCAAGATAGAAAGGCACAAGGCAAGGCTAGTTGTCAAAGGGTACAAGCAGCAGTATGGGAGAGATTATGAGGAGACTTTCGCACCGGTTGCAAGAATGGAAACCGTGAGAGCAGTGTTGTCCATAGTAGCTCAAAACAAGTGGAAATTTTACCAAATGGACGTGAAGTCAGCATTCCTAAATGGAGTGCTAATGGAAGAGGTTTACATTGAACAACCTCTACGCTATGAGAAGAAAGGTGAAGAGCACAAAGTGTGCAAATTGAATAAAGCTCTTTATGGGCTGAAGCAAGCGCCAAGAGCATGGTACATCAGGATAGATTCTTATCTATTGGATAATGAATTCGACAAGTGTGAAGGAGAACCCACCGTCTACATCAAAGAAAAAGATGGTAAAATTTTAATTGTTGTCTTATATGTTGATGATGTTATTTTCACAGGTAATGATGATCAGCTCATTGAGAATTTTAAATCAGTTATGAAAGAGGAATTTGAAATGACTGACATGGGTTTCTTGAGATACTTCTTAGGCATAGAAGTAGATCAAAATGAAAAAGGAATTTTTATCTCACAAGCTAGATATGTAAATCAAGTGTTGGGCAGATTTAACATGCAAGAATGCAAAGCAGCGATCACTCCCATAGTAATGGGATTAAAACTCAGCAGAGAGGACAGTAGCAAGGATTTTGATCCTAGTTTGTACAAGAGTATTGTTGGCAGCCTTATGTATTTAACAGCAACTAGGCCTGACATTATGTTTGCTGTTAGTTTAATTTCCAGATTCATGGAGAGGCCAAAGGAGGCACATTAGCAGGCAGCAAAAAGAATTTTAAGGTATGTCAAAGGTACCAAAATGTTAGGCATATTATATAGTGTCTCAGAAAGTTCAGATTTAATTGGATACACTGATAGTGATTGGGCTGGAAGTGTAGATGATAGGAAAAGCACTTCCGGTTATGTTTTTCATATGGGTTCAGGAGCCATTTCATGGGCTTCTAAGAAACAATCCATTGTAGCATTGTCTACAGCAGAGGTTGAATATGTGGCAGCTACAGCAGCAGCATGTCAAGCAGTTTGGATGAGAAGAATGTTGAGGAGCTTAGGCCAAGAGCAGGCAAAAGCAACAGTGATTTTTTGTGACAATAGCTCAGCTATTGCATTGTCAAAGAATTCAGTGTTTCATAAGAGAACGAAACACATTGACACAAGGTTTCACTACATCAGAGAATTGGTGAACAATGGAGAAATTGTCTTAGAACATTGCAGGACTCAAGAACAGGTAGCAGACATCTTGACAAAGCCATTGGATCAGAAAAGCTTTGAATTTTTGAGGAAGTTTCTGGGTATGACTGAATGCCCAGCAGTTGAAATTAAAGGGGAGTGTTGAAATCTAATTTCAACTGCACATACGTACAACACCCAAACCGCCGCAGCGAAACCAGAAACTACCCCTGTCAGATTTCGGACCGCCTTTTGGTGTGGAGTGGTTTCCGTATAATCGACTCCGATACAATGTAATGCAGCCACGTGGTCCTCTGCATACGTCAGCAGAACTGACTTTTTGGACGCTAATGTTCAGCATGAAGTGGGCTCCCGAAATCGACGTCAACCGTCTGATTTGCTTGATCGTTCTCTGCCGTCCATCAACCAAAGTAGCATACGAGCCTGCAACGAATAAATATTGCGTGGAGTAAAATTCAAGTTTTGTTGACCGCAGTTTTTGATATTAAGGCACTTAATAAAACCGTCATAATAGTAGGTAAAATACTTTATTGCTTGCACGGAAGAATGGGTAAGTCAACGAATCATATATATGTTTTGTTTTGGGGTTATATGATATAACAAGTGAAACGAAAAGTGCTGGCTGCTGTAATTTTTTTTTTTGGCATATGTTTTCTTTGTAATATGTCTTTTTAATGTGTGTAGACCATGCATTGTGAGCATGTTGTAAAACGCACAGCAGTGCGAAACATAAAGACCAGGTTTGAAATGTAAGTTTTGTTGGTTGCTCAAACAAAGGGAAGAGCGAGTGAAGAATTGTATGGTGGGAGTAAAATCATTTTTTTTGAATGTAATGTAAAACTTACTGCAGTATATGTAAAATGTTTTCACACCAGTAAATGTAAAAGGGTTTTACAGCAGTAAAAGAAAAAGAGAATTTTACACACCAGCAGTGTAAAATCTCAGGAAGAGACAGAGTAAATATTTTGTTGGCTGAATGTTGTTTTTTTTTTTTGGTAAATCCCTCTGAGTGAAAGAGGATGAATATGTATCAGGCATTTATGTTTAATGAATAGAAATATTTTTCTGGGTATGTAATACTCTGTTCTCAGAAAAAAAAATTTGAAGCTTCCATGTGCACAAAAGATCCTGTGGAGAGAAGGAAACAGAGCATTGCCTCTGTGTGTTCAGTTTGTTTGTTTTTGGGATTTTACCAGAAAAATCTCCAACAGTGGACCAGAGTGTGTTTCCAAGGATAGCAGCAGCTAAGACATGCAATGAAGCATGGAAAACCCTCAAAACAGCCTATCAAGGCATGGAGAAAGTAAAGACAACAAAATTACAGTTGCTGAGGAGAGATTTTGAAAATCTGAGCATGAAGGAGTCAGACACCATTGACTCATTTTTCACACATGTAATTGGTCTGGTCACATAGATAAGGACTCATGGAGAAACCCTTGAAGAAAGGAGGATTGTGGAGAAACTGTTGAGGGTCCTACCCTCAAAGTTTGATGTGATTGTCACTACCATAGAAGAGACAAGAGATCTCTCAAACTTTTCAGTTGATGAGCTTCATGCATCACTAATAACACATGAGCAGAGGTTGAGTAGAAATGAAAACTCATCTCTAGAGCAAGCCTTTAAGACCCAGATGTCTTTTGGAAGAGGAAGAGGTCAAGGCAGAGGAAACAAGAGAGGAAGAGGCAGAAGCCAGAACAGAGGTGGAAGGAACTGTCCAGCAAATGCTCAAGGAAGAGGTAGCAATCCAAATCCGAACCAAGGCCAAGGCAGCAGCCAACAAAGAGGACAAAGGTATGAAAAATCCAATGTCCAATGCTATTATTGTAAAAAATATGGGCATTATGCCAGTGAATGTAGGAAGAAGCAACATGATATGAGTAATAGACAAAATGCAAATGTCACTATAGAAACCATCAGCCAAGATAATGTGTTGTTAGCTTGTAACATGACTGAAACAAACAGTGAGGACATATGGTTTTTAGACTCAGGTTGTAGCAACCATATGACAGGAAACATAGCCTTCTTTTCTGCCCTAGATAAAAATGTGAAATCAGAAGTCACACTAGGAACTGATAGCAAAATTTCTGTTATGGGAAAAGGAGAGGTAAAAATATTTACAAAGCAAGGAGAAAGGAAAACCATAGCAGATGTCTACTATGTCCCTGGAATGAGATGTAACCTCTTGAGTATTGGACAGCTTGTTCAAAAGGGTTACAATGTTTTCTTTGTGAATGATGTGTGCACCATCATGGATATAGCACCCAGCAAACGATGCATTGCTGAAGTAAAGATGACAAGGAACAGGATGTTCCCTCTTAGAATAAGGGCAGATTTGAAAAACAAAGGAGAAATTGCAGCAGTCACCCAAGAGGCTTTCCAAAGCGTGCCAAAGGATGAAAATTGGTTGTGGCACTTGAGATTTGGACATCTCAATTTTGGAGGTCTAAACTTGTTGAGCAGAAAAGGAATGGTAAGAGGATTACCATTGATAGAGAAACCGGACAGCCTTTGTGAAGGTTGCATTTTGGGGAAACAACATAGAGAAAGTTTTCCATCAGGGAAAAGCATAAGGGCAAAGGCACCCTTAGAGATCATCCACTCAGATTTATGTGGACCGATGCAAGCTCCATCATTAGCAAGCAGCCAATATTTCCTAACATTTATTGATGACTTTACAAGAAAAACTTGGGTATATTTCCTTAAAAACAAAAGTGAAGTGTTTGAAAAATTCTGAAATTTCAAAGCACTTGTGGAGAACCAAAGCGGGCTGCATATAAAAGTTTTGAGAACTGACAGAGGAGGTGAATATATCTCAAAGGAATTCCTACGATTTTGTAGAGAAAATGGAATTCATAAACAATTTACAGCTAGGTACACCCCACAGCAAAATGGAGTTGCTGAAAGGAAGAATAGGACCATCATGGATATGGTGAGGAGCATGCTGAAGGCAAAGCATTTGCCAAATGATTATTGGGCTGAAGCTGTAAATTGTGCAGTATACATTTTAAACAGGTGTCCTACAAAAGCAGTGTTGAACAAAGTGCCGGAAGAAGCATGGAGTGGGAGAAAGCAAGGTGTCACCCACTTGAAAGTTTTTGGATGTGTGGCCTATGCACACATACCAGATCAGCTAAGGAGGAAGTTGGACAGCAAAGGGGAGAAGTGTATTTTCATTGGATACAGTGAGGAATCCAAAGCTTACAGGTTGTATATCCCATCTACCAAGTAATTTTTTGTCAGCAGAGATGTTCAATTCATTGAGGAGGAAGCTGGGGATGGAAGCATAGAGAAAACAGTGAATGTTAAAAACTGTTTGTCTCATGATGAAGATGATGAGGAGATGGCTGAAATGCGTCCCCAAACAGCAGAGCCAACACAAGGACAACAAGGGACACCATTGAGGATAAATGAAAGTGCTTCTCCAAGCACATCACAAGGAGGAAATTCAAGTGCATCTTCAAGCACTTGCACACCAAATGAAAGAGGTAAGAAGTTTAGAAATCTAAGTGACATTTATGATGAAGGAATGAATTCCTTATTTGACTTGTGTTGTCATGTTGATGATCCTATTCATTTCGAAGATGCAATTAAAGATAAGAAATGGATAGAAGCTATGGATGAGGAGATGAATGCCATAGAGAGAAACAAAACATGGGATTTGGTTGAGCTACCAAAAGGCAAAGAAGTCATTGGAGTGAAATGGGTTTACAAGACCAAGAGCAATGCTGAAGGCAAGATAGAAAGGCACAAGGCAAGGCTGGTTGTCAAAGAGTACAAGCAGCAGTATGGGAGAGATTATGAGGAGACTTTCGCACCGGTTGCAAGAATGGAAACCGTGAGAGCAGTGTTGTCCATAGCAGCTCAAAACAAGTGGAAAGTTTACCAAATGGACGTGAAGTCAGCATTCCTAAACAGAGTGCTAATGGAAGAGGTTTACATTGAACAACCTCTAGGCTATGAGAAGAAAGGTGAAGAGCACAAAGTGTGCAAATTGAAGAAAGCTCTTTATGGGCTGAAGCAAGCGCCAAGAGCATGGTACATCAGGATAGATTCTTATCTATTGGATAATGAATTCGACAAGTGTGAAGGAAAACCCACCGTCTACATCAAAGAAAGAGATGGTAAAATTTTAATTGTTGTCTTATATGTTGATGATGTTATTTTCACAGGTAATGATGATCAGCTCATTGAGAATTTTAAATCAGTCATGAAAGAGGAATTTGAAATGACTGACATGGGTTTCTTGAGATACTTCTTAGGCATAGAAGTAGATCAAAATGAAAAAGGAATTTTTATCTCACAAGCTAGATATGTAAATCAAGTGTTGGGAAGATTTAACATGCAAGAATGCAAGGCAGCGATCACTCCCACAGTAATGGGATTAAAACTCAGCAGAGAGGATAGCAGCAAGGATTTTGATCCTAGTTTGTACAAGAGTATTGTTGGCAGCCTTATGTATTTAACAACAACTAGGCCTGACATTATGTTTGCTGTTAGTTTAATTTCTAGATTCATGGAGAGGCCAAAGGAGGCACATTGGCAGGAAGCAAAAAGAATTTTAAGGTATGTCAAAGGTACCAAAATGTTTGGCATATTATATAGTGTCTCAGAAAGTTCAGATTTAATTGGATACACTGATAGTGATTGGGCTGGAAGTGTAGATGATCGGAAAAGCACTTCCGGTTATGTTTTTCATATGGGTTCAGGAGCCATTTCATGGGCTTCTAAGAAACAGTCCATTGTAGCATTGTCTACAGCAGAGGCTGAATATGTGGCAGCTACAGCAGCAGCATGTCAAGCAGTTTGGATGAGAAGAATGTTGAGGAGCTTAGGCCAAGAGCAGGCAAAAGCAACAGTGATTTTTTGTGACAATAGCTCAGCTATTGCATTGTCAAAGAATTCAGTGTTTCATAAGAGAACGAAACACATTGACACAAGGTTTCACTACATCAGAGAATTGGTGAACAATTGGGAAATTGTCTTAGAACATTGCAGGACTCAAGAACAGGTAGCAGACATCTTGACAAAGCCATTGGATCAGAAAAGCTTTGAATTTTTGAGGAAGTGTCTGGGTATGACTGAATGCCCAGCAGTTGAAATTAAAGGGGAGTGTTGAAATCTAATTTCAACTGCGCATACGTACAACGCCCAAACCGCCGCAGCGAAACCAGAAACTACCCCTGTCAGATTTCGGACCGCCTTTTGGTGTGGAGTGGTTTCCGTATAATCGACTCCGATACAATGTAATGCAGCCACGTGGTCCTCTGCATACGTCAGCAGAACTGACTTTTCGGACGCTAATGTTCAGCATGAAGTGGGCTCCCGAAATCGACGTCAACCGTCCGATTTGCTTGATCGTTCTCCGTCGTCCATCAACCAAAGTAGCATACGAGCCTGCAACGAATAAATATTGCGTGGAGTAAAATTCAAGTTTTGTTGACCGCAGTTTTTGATATTAAGGCATTTAATAAAACCGTCATAATAGTAGGTAAAATACTTTATTGCTTGCATGGAAGAATGGGTAAGTCAACGAATCATATATATGTTTTGTTTTGGGGTTATATGATATAACAAGTGAAACGAAAAGTGCTGGCTGCTGTAATTTTTTTTTTTGGCATATGTTTTCTTTGTAATATGTCTTTTTAATGTGTGTAGACCACGCATTGTGAGCATGTTGTAAAACGCACAGCAGTGCGAAACATAAAGACCAGGTTTGAAATGTAAGTTTTGTTGGTTGCTCAAACAAAGGGAAGAGTGAGTGAAGAATTGTATGGTGGGAGTAAAATCATTTTTTTTTTAATGCAATGTAAAACTTACTGCAGTACATGTAAAATGTTTTCACACCAGTAAATGTAAAAGGGTTTTACAGCAGTAAAAGAAAAAGAGAATTTTACACACCAGCAGTGTAAAATCTCAGGAAGAGACAGAGTAAATATTTTGTTGGCTGAATGTTGTTTTTTTTTTTTTGGTAAATCCCTCTGAGTGAAAGAGGATGAATATGTATCAGGCATTTATGTTTAATGAATAGAAATCTTTTTCTGGGTATGTAATACTCTGTTCTCAGACAAATTTTTTTGAAGCTTCCCTGTGCACAAAAGATCCTATGGAGAGAAGGAAACAGAGCATTGCCTCTATGTGTTCAGTTTGTTTGTTTTTAGGATTTTACCAGAAAAATCCCCAACAAACCAGTGAGATAACTCATAAACAAAGAAACAGTCATGCAGGAATGTTATAGACATTTTTGTACCTTACAGCTATAAGCATGAAATGTCCATAATCCAAGGGATCCAAAGTCCCTAAACATGTTGTTCCTACCCCTAGAGGAACAAGTCCAGCAAACCACAGCAATTCGCAGAAGTTCTCCACCAGAAACTGCTCAAAAACAAGTCAATTCAGGATCAATTCAGAAGCTCTACTAGCTGCCTGCGCTGAAATGCAGAGGTTACACTGGCTAGTTGCATTGCAACGCAGGTAGAAGCACTACCAGGGTGCGCTGAGCGGGAAATGACAAATGTCAGGGTATCTTGTGAGAGGTGTCAAGACTGTGGAAGCTTCCACAAGATTTCTCCATGACACTTGCCTTGATGAGTTCGACTAAGTGATGAGTAAGAGGCTCTTAGTCTCCAAGTGGAGGTAAGAACTGACAGAGAAAGAGGACACTAGTCAGATCACAAGCTGACTCATCTTCACTCTAAACATCTATATATAGATCTCTTCTCCATGAGATCTAGAGGCTGGAATTTGGTTATTGCAAAGAATTGCTGCTGGTTTGAGACTGAGATCATTGGGTGCTTAATGCTTTGAGGGAAGGTGAAGATAGGAATTTCATTTGCTGGGAGTGAGATGCTGGATTGGAACTCTCTTGGTTGTATCTCCTCCTGAACCTTGTTATTCATCAATAAAGCTATCTTGGTTTCTCCTATATGCTGATGTGTTCTTGATGTATGCTTGCATTGGTGTATTTAGTTTACTTCTAATCCTGAACTAGTTATGAATATGAATCTATGTCTTTGTAGTGTTCCCTTCTTGTGATCTTGCAGGAACCTGTTGAAGCTGGGCGAGCGAGAAGGCGAGTAGCTGGGAGCTCTCAAAGAGGAGAGGATCTGGATCGAGGGACAAACGGAAGACACCGGTTAGTCCATCCATCTCTCTCTATTCTCATTTCATAAAGGAAAGATACTAGAATAGCTGTTTCTGTTTGTTGCTAAGGCACTGTCACACCTTAGGTGGATAGGATCGTCCTGCATAGGCATTTTTCCCCACAACAAATTGGCGACTCCACTGGGGAGATATGTTTAGTCATTTTATTTTTGCTTCTATCATTGTTTATTTCATAGACTGAAGAGCAGCAATCGAACTGCATCTGCTATTCTCAGATGCAAAGTAGACAGCTGCTGCTTTGATCCAATCACTGGATTTGTCTATGATCTGAATGATGGACTCACAAATGATTTGATGATCCTTTGTGATAGATCTTAGCCCTTCCTCAAAGCATCCCTTTGATTGTACCTTGTTTGTTGCTTTGATTTGGCCTGAAACCGTAGATTAATCAGCAAACCGTGACCCAGAACCCAGAGAAACAACTCTCGTTTCTTCAGCGCAGGCTCTGTGAAGAGACTCTGCATTTCAACGCAGTTCCCGTGAAGGCTACCTGCGCTGAAATTCAGTTTCCCTTCTATACAGGTGCGCTGATCCAGTTTTGCCTTGTGCAGCTGGGGTTCTCTGCTCTGTTTTGCCTTGTTTTGATCTCTGTTTTTTGCAGCCTGTAACCAGCATAGGTACCTGTCTGATAACCCCTTTTCTCTGCTTCGATTCCGCCTCCTTTTGTACAAAAGACTGTGAGTGTTTTTATGTGTTTGTGGCATCATTTACAGTCTCCCTCTGCAAGAGTGAAATATTCGACCTGTAGCCCTTGATTCAGATCTGTTGAGTGTGATCTTAGGAGAGAGTTCATTGGCTATTTACAGATTGATTATACATTCATTTTTGCTTTTGGTTTGGGTTTGTCTCTTTTAAGTGTCGAAACAAGTGTCCATTTAGAGAATCGTTAAGTGTTGTAATCTCTTCTACCCTTTCTGATTTCGAAAAAGTAAACTTGTTTATATTAGTCATTTAAAAGCAAATTCAAAGTTGTGCAGAAAGCTTTCTTTTTAGGCATCAATATTAAGAAAGCGGAAAACAAACACTTGCATTGTGCATTTGCATCTTGATAGTTTGCATGCTTGATTTAGGAAAAGTGCATTTAGAGTGTGCTGATTGCTCTCTGAGAAAAGATGGTGTCTTTCTTTTCCCTTTGTAGCTAGGATTTTCATTGATTAAAAAAGAGATAAAAGCTACTTATCATCTTTTAGATTGCATTTAGGAAGTTGTATCTACATCACGTGGTGAACCTCAAAAGGCAAACTTCTAAGAAAGATCAACATAAAATAAACTGAATGAACTTAATAACGCTTTGTAACATAACGCACAACATAGAGGTCTAGGATAGAGACGTGTTCTGGCGTCGTAAAGCCTGGTATCTGTTGGCCTCGCTGATGATGGGTGATTCCTCCTGAGGGACCAAAAGTGCCAGTACGGATTGTGCTCCCACGTACCGTCGCGTATATATTGGGAGACCCCTATAGGCTTAAAACCTTTATCCTTAGGAAGCCGTGTCGACCACCCTACTGATCGCAATGCACCGAACACAGCATTCGGGAAGATTGACTGACGTACCGTAAAACGTATTCTGCAGTTTTGTGATTGGTTTGGCACACCCTCTGCCTAGATCTCCAGAGCAGTTCCTTTTGGCCTTTTTCAGACTCTATAACAGAAAAAGTCCATCCGAGCATTTGTCACTTCGGGCTCATTAAAACATCGAAGGCGACTAGAGTCATCTTTTTCTTTTTCTCGACTCTTTAAAACTGAAAAAGCGAGTTGTGTCTAAAGCATCATTAAAATTTATTTTAACGGAATAATAAATCACCCTTATTCTCGCGTTGATCTTTCAGTTGAGAAAATGGAGCCCTCCAACCAAGGAATTCCCCTTGGTGGAAATCCTAGTCCCTTCTCCTCTTGGGGAGATGTTGGAGTGCCCCATATCGCCACATTGTCGCTTCCAGGACTGACAATAGGCTTGCCTGTCTGGCTCTTCTCGACTAGTATTGTTCAAAACACCACCATTCCTGAACAATCGAATCAGCAGTTAGACCAGTCAAGAGTTGCCCACCATCCTTCCACTTCCTCTAACTCTTCCTCTCCTCCTTCCTCTTCCCATGATGGAGCTGGCAAAGCCAAAAGCCAAGATCCTAGGGAGAAGAAGGAGAAGAAGAAGAAAGAGAAGATGAAGAAGGAGCCAAAAGCGACTGGGGGCAAGCAAACGACATCTAACGAAAATCCACACACTGCACTGACCAGGCCTAAATCGCCATGTGCCATATGCAAGGGAGACCACTTTCACAAAGATTGTCCTTGCATCCCTCGGATACTAAGGGTCTGGTCTCCCCGCGTGCACAATTCGGTGGCGTCAACCTCTGATAGTCATGTTGATAGCTCACTGTCAACTAGTGAAAGTGAAGCCACAGGACAGAGAGGGAAAGCTAGATTTCCCTGCAAACTATGTGAAGGCGACCATTCCATCCACCGTTGTCCCTTCTTAGACGAGGCTAAGAGAGTTTTGGAAGATCGCCCGATTTTATGAGCGCAACTTCCTCCTGGATATCAAAAACTCCTGCCAAGTCCTTCACCAGTTGAGAATCCGGTTGGCCCGCCCAGGTGGTCAGCCGAAGCACCTATCATTGAGGATGAACCGTCTGAATCCATACCTGACGAAAGTCAAAAGGTCGAGGCGGCAGTTGACCCGGTCTTGCCTTCAGAGGTTCCATCTTCGAATGATATCATCACAGAAGAGAATAAAGACGACACCGTCCAAATTCTCTTCATCAACACAGACTCTGACGAACATGGGGGCAATTTGCCCATTCCTTTATCGCAGGAAGGAACTTCGTCAGAGCCATACCCGGCCGTCTACTCGGTCCCACCACCAAGCAACCTAGTTGTGTCCTTCGACTGGAACCAGCTAGGCAGACCCCGGTTGCCAGCAAGCATACCATTCAGAATTATCGTTCAAATATACAGAATGGTAATGGATGGCACTATCATTGATGAAGGGGCATCTGTGAGTATCCTTTCCTCTATTGCTTGGAAAGCGCTTGGTTCGCCAGCGCTTTTGCCTGAAATGAGAAATCTGACAGGCTTCGATAACGGAACCAGTCGACCTTTAGGGATCCTCCCCAATGTGCCGATAACATTGAAAGGGAAGACCGTTCAAATGAACGTGATGGTCGTTCAAGGACCCTTGGATTATAACCTACTCCTTGGACGGGACTATATATATTGCATGGGAGCCATCGACTCATCACTCTTTAGAGTAATGTGTTTTCCGCACGGAGGAAGAATGGTCAAGCTCGTGGACCAACTTTCATTCACCGGATCACGCATCGCAAATAGTCATATACCATCCCTAAATGGTCTCTTCACGCAAGAAATGTCTCAACCCACGGTCCGTCCTCCTGATGAGCGCGAGTAATCCGGGAGGATATGACTGGAACCCAGGGGGCATGCGTCCTGGTCTGCTTCGGCAAGAAAACTTTGGGTATAGGGTAGGTTTCCGTGGGAGAATATGACTAGTCTGTACCCCGTCCGTCTAGGAAGAGGGGTTATTCTAGAATAGGATTCTTTTGTCAAAGTCATGTGAGAGGGCGGTGATTGCGTCGCTCACCTTTGTTTATCTCGGTAGACATCGCCGAAGAAGTGTTTTGTTTGAAAGATTAACGGAACAATCTTTGGGTGACCTGAAAGAGGTAAGCCTCTCTCGGTAAAACATTTGTTTTGGCAAAAAGGAAGTAGAGGTAACCTTGAAACTCTGTTTTATACCTGGGGGCATGCAAGCCTTTTGGAGTGCAAGCAAGGGCGGCTATTTATTTTTTAAATTTTTAGGTCCTCCCTTTAAACCTGTAGGTCTAACCCTTTAAACTCGTAGGATTAGTCGTTTCCGAACTTGCATAACGAAAGGATTTGAGCAAAGCTTTGTAAGATCTAAGCTCCAGAAAAAATAGCATCTTTAATGAGACTTTCTTATCATATGACTGGATAATCGAGCAGTTTTAGCACACAGTTCATGCTCGTTAAAAAATAAACGCAAGATCCGAGCAGTTTTAGCGCATAGTTCATGCTCGTTAAAAAATAAACATAAGATCGAGCAAATGTTTCCACCCGCGTTTAAGCTCGTTAAAAAATGAACTATTCCGGTAAATAACCACCGTGAATGTAGCGACAATCAGCCATTAAAGCCTTGGTCGTGTTTGCCCATCACCTCCACTTTTCCATTGGCCGATCATTCACCTCCATATGATTGTTTACCCATTTTGAGGAACAGCTGCGAAGAGTGATTTCACTAGCCATCCTTGTGACACTGCCGTGATTCGGAAATTCCAATCCTTCCCTGGAATCAGCTGCTACCCCTTTTATCACTCATTCCTCAAAAGACGAGTCTTCTTTAAGCTCTTTTCATCTGACTCGTAAAATATGAAAATATTGCCGAGTTTTGGCCTTCCAGCTCGATAAAGTGACCGGAAGAGCTATCCCTCCTCTAGATTTTAATCTTTTTGGACCTGAGGGATTATTGCACAAAAAGATTGAGCGCTTGTTTTATTCGGCTCGTTAAAACTATCGAAAATTCATCCCTTCTGTATTGTTTTATACTTTTTCGGACTTAAGGGATTAGATGACGAAAAAGGACTTTTGGAGTTAATTTTATGTACCTTTTCAGACTCTCTAAAAATGAAAAGGACCAAGTTGTCTTTGTCGCTAGACTCGTTAAATGCATTAAATAGCGACAAACTTGTCTTTAGACGAGAACGAGTTTCCCTATCGCTAGGCTCGTTAAAACATAGCGATGGGCTTGCCCGAAGGGCAGGTTATAGAACAAGCATATGTTATCCTCCTCAAGCTTGACAAAAATAAAGAGGTACTGGTACCAATGACTGGGGAAAAATTGGGAGAAACTTGAGAAACTTTGATGGTAGCAAGTCGCTCTTGAACATGACACTTTTCCTCCGTACCACAATCGGGTTGGGTTATTTCATTCACCGGTCACATCACCATGGTCTCTCCATACCATCCATGTTTGGGGTAATGCTACCAATCCATCGCATCAGTGTCGCCATATGTTCAAGAGAAGTCGTTCAGAGAAGTCACCTGTGTCCCATCCACTACCATACATTATACTCTTTCATGACCGCCACCCTGAATCATATATCATGAGATCGTTTTCACCTCCATCAAAATCATTAGCTCCGTTCCGTGTCATTGATGTGGGATTCATTAAGGCCCTCCTTTGATGGATCGCTTCTTGTCGACAAAAGCTCATTATCCAAGAAGTTGATCTAGGAACACCCCCTTCAGTACTTTGAAGCTTACATGCCTCAATGGCAAGTTTCTCACTTCCGGCGACAGGTATACATCAATGACCTTCGACCGAAAGATTTTGCGTGGTGTTCGACGCCAAGTCCTCTATTCACACCACGTGAATTGTACTGCAGTACCTTGACGGTCATCATCATTATCGGTGATACCTCTCGCGCTTGTTAACAGTTTACATCATTGACTGGTAATCAAGCGATGTCTTTCCATGTTCGACTTCGGAGAAATTCTCACATGGATCAACTTGTACTTAGAGTGAAGATCGGACGAGATTAAAGACCCCGGATCTAGTTTCATCCATCTGGGCTGCGATATACATTCAGGAAATGAAGACATAGAAATGTACAGCTTTGCAGCACAGACAATCATCCTACCAAAAGGATGATGGCTCTATCAGAATCATCAGTCTATCATCAGACGATTGTCTGTTATATGTACATGAAAGTGACTTTATAAAGTTGAGCATGGGAATGCCCACTTCAGCTAGATCATGAAAAAGTATGAAAATAATGTATTGTATTGTATTACAGGTCTCCTCCCAGCATTAAAAGAACTTCGGATCCTCCTAATAAATCATTTCACCTGATAAATGGCCTCATACTTTAGGGGTCAACTGTTATAGACATTTTTGTGCCTTACAGCTATAAGCATGAAATTTCCATAATCCAAGGGATCCAAAGTCCCTAAACATGTTGTTCCTACCCCTAGAGGAACAAGTCCAGCAAACCACAGCAATTCACAGAAGTTCTCCACCAGAAACTGCTCAAAAACAAGTCAATTCAGGATCAATTCAGAAGCTCTACTAGCTGCCTGCGCTGAAATGCAGAGGTTACACTGGCTAGTTGCATTGCAACGCAGGTAGAAGCACTACCAGGGTGCGCTGAGTGGGAAATGACAAATGTCAGGGTATCTTGTGAGAGGTGTCAAGACTGTGGAAGCTTCCACAAGATTCCTCCATGACACTTGCCTTGATGAGTTCGACTAAGTGATGAGTAAGAGGCTCTTAGTCTCCAAGTGGAAGTAAGAACTGACAGAGAAAGAGGACACTAGTCAGATCACAAGCTGACTCATCTTCACTCTAAACATCTATATATAGATCTCTTATCCATGAGATCTAGAGGCTGGAATTTGGTTATTGCAAAGAATTGCTGCTGGTTTGAGACTGAGATCATTGGGTGCTTAATGCTTTGAGGGAAGGTGAAGATAGGAATTTCATTTGCTGGGAGTGAGATGCTGGATTGGAACTCTCTTGGTTGTATCTCCTCCTGAACCTTGTTATTCATCAATAAAGCTATCTTGGTTTCTCCTATATGCTGATGTGTTCTTGATGTATGATTGCATTGGTGTATTTAGTTTACTTCTAATCCTGAACTAGTTATGAATATGAATCTATGTCTTTGTAGTGTTCCCTTCTTGTGATCTTGCAGGAACCTGTTGAAGCTGGGCGAGCGAGAAGGCGAGTAGCTGGGAGCTCTCAAAGAGGAGAGGATCTGGATCGAGGAACAAACGGAAGACACCGGTTAGTCCATCCATCTCTCTCTATTCTCATTTCATAAAGGAAAGATACTAGAATAGTTGTTTATGTTTGTTGCTAAGGCACTGTCACACCTTAGGTGGATAGGATCGTCCTGCATAGGCATTTTTCCCCACAACAAGGAATACAAACCATGACAGTTATAGACCATTTTCCAAAATCGTCAGAGTCTTCCGTTTGAATGCCCAATAACAGGAGGAAGTAATTGCAGGAGGATGAGATATGGAGGAAGTAACTTGGCGTATTCTATGATGGTTGTAGTGTAATATTTGTAATTCGATGATATTAAAATTAGTATAAATTTATTTTAAGCATGGATCTACCCTCTGTGAAGATGGATCAAATTTTTGGACATTCTATAGATTCTAGATTCTTGTTTATATATAGATATATAATGTGAAATTCATTATTTAATTTTTTTTTTTTTTTTTTTTTTTTTTATCAACTGTGTAGTTTTGCAAAGATGGTGATATTTTGTTAAGGCATTTCTTGATGTGAAGTCACCGGTTCAATTCCCCACCCGGATTCGGGAGATATATAAGACACGATGAAGATGTAATCCTATGAAGCTTACTATATATATATATATATATATATATATATATATATATATATATATATATATATATATTTGTCGCCGATCTAGCAGATCGAATCCCTTTAGGATCAAGACCATGTGTAACCTTAAGGAGGAAAGGACCAGCTGGTGGTGGCCTCGCCACCGCCCTCGCACGTAGGGGAAGGATATCAGTGGGGTAGTGAGCATGCATAGAGTTAATGTTGATGGAACTAGCCCGAGTGACACCTTATTGTGGTGGTTAAGGGTCTTCCTTTACTCATTCTCAGGCATTGGTTTACTGGTTTTCGTCTCTCATATTCGTTTTGTGGTCTTGGGTTGCTCGAGGTTGCTTCAAAGGGAAGCTACATAGGTGCGCTACTCAGGTGAAGTCGACTCCCTTCGAGTCATGTCCTTAGACCTTGGCTATGTTATTTCTTTTCGTCCTTTTCATCACATGCTCTCAGCATCCTTCATGCTTGTGTCGATTCAAAAAGGAAGGTTTCTTTATATGGGTGTTGCAAGTCAGTGGACTATCTCTCATGAGTTATGGAAATATCTCGAAGGGTTGTCTTATGAACTATCTACATTACATCTTGTTGTCTTTGTTCTCTATGGAATTTTACTCTCCTGCATGGTAATGTATGGTCTTTCTGGAGCTTGGAGTTCTAAATATGCTACATGTTTGTTGTCTATGTTCGTCGTATCCTTCATTTGTTGTCTATGAAAGTGTCGACGAAACATGGTCTTATGCATATGGTTCTTTGTATTTTATCCTTGTGTTTGGTCTTAATTAGGCTCGGGGAGTGTGGGTTTATGATTCCTTTCCTTAGGCAATAAACCCATTTTATTATCTTTGCAGTGGTTGGGTTAAGGCTTAATGTTTAGTGTTCAATGTCATTATTATGTGTACAACTTAGAGGTATTTACCATCTGTGTAATGACTGGGACATGAGAATGCCTAGTTGCTTCACACTCAGGGTTTGGGTTATTTGTTTCAAGAGTCTCTTCTCCACCATTTCTTTAGAGACAAGTTTCATGGCTCACCCCACCTCAGGTTTCGAATCTCCGGCGAGACGTGGACGTGGCTGCGAAAAGAACATCGGAAGACGCAACGTCAATAGTAAAGCCCAACGCCGTCAACAGAGGGGTCATAGTCATAGATCTGCAACTCAAATAATCCAAGATGTCACCCACACCGACCAAACAGGAACCAATTCTTAGGCTCGACAGTTGATATCGAATTGGGAATCATAAATTAATCAACACGCAGAAATGGAGATTCACTTGGAATATTGTAGAGACCTGGTCCCAAACCCTGGCTACTCCAAAGGTTGCACCTCTCAATATAAGCATACTATCCACTTGTATTTGTTAATGAAGAACATTTTATCCAAGGCCATCATGAACCCTCCAACTGGCCCCTCTAAGCTTGACCCTAGTTTTTAAGATCTTCAGAAGGAATTTCATATGATTCAATTCCAACTTCAGTAACATAATGTCTGCTTTAGCCACATTGAGAAACACATTCCGTGTGTTCTCGAGTCTTAGTTGCAAAGATCAAGTGCGAAAGATCTCGCCCCTGTAGATTCCTCGAATGAATAACATTATGCTTGGTTTAGATTGATTTTAAATTTTATTTAACTATATTTGGTAAAGCTGTGAGTTAGAATTTTATGTGTGAGTTACTTAGATCGTAGAAGTTTACAAGACATTCAGCTATATAAGGCTCTATTAGACAAACTCAAACTTTTATGTTTTTGGATGGCATAGAACGCGGTTTCGTGTTCGACGAACCTAGTTACCCTAGGGGCAGGTTGAGGCCATCAAACTCGTTGATTTATGGTTGTAACCTTATTTTTGAAGAAGTTGAATGAAAAGGTCCTGCCAAGCTTACAAAAACAAAAACAAACAAAAAAAAAAAAAAAAAAAAAACAAACTTTATCAACTAAATTTTAAATAAAATTGATCAAAAATATACTTAAAATGAAGTTAAAATGTAAAAATAATGCTATTATTTGAAATGTTTTAACCATACAAATTAATTATTTTTAATTACTTTATATAATATATTGATAAATTATTTTTAACCATCTATAGTATAGTTAACATTGAAATATTTTACATAAAACAATTAGTAAAATTTTATATATAAATCACATAAAAAGTTTTTTTAATTAATATCTTTTTAAATATATGTTAATATTACCTATATACAGATATATTTTATTTATAACCTATATTTTTATTATTTTTTATTATTAATAATGTTTTAAATGCCACATATTAATTCTAAATTAAAAGAAATGATAAATTACACATACCATTTTTATCTTTACAAGGAAATAATTGAACTATTTTACTTTCAATTACTTCTTCTCTTTGCTAATTCAATTACTTTTATATATATATATATATATATATATATATATATATATATATATAAGTTTTGTATTGAAATATTTTTTTAAAAATATAAAAATAATATATTTTTAACTTTTCTTTTTTTATTTCTCATATCTTTTGCTAAATTTGATATAAAATTATGTTTCATAGATATCAAAATATTAAATATTTTATTTATGGTTGAGAGTGAGAGTAAATGATTTTTACCTCTCCCTCATATGTTGTAATATCAACTAACCAAATAGAGTGAGATATTTGAGATTTTAAATTTCTGGGACTATTCTCATTACGCTCAAAACAAATTTCGAGATCCATATCACATTCACTATTTTATAATGAACATTTCGAACTAGCAACTATGGTTCATCTTTAGGATGAAAAGATATATAAAAGACTGATTCACCAATTTTTACCAATAAATAAATAAAGGAAGTAAGAATAAAAGTCAACACTAACCCTAAAATTGTAATATTGGAAATTAAATTATTATTTTTTTTATTTTTTATATAAATTATGATAATAAGATATATAAAACACTGATCCACCAATTTTTACCAATAAATAGATAAAGGAAGTAAGAATCAAAGTGGACAATAACCCTAAAATTGTAGTGTTGGTGATTAAAGTTATTTTTTTTTTTTTTAAAATTATGATGTTAAAAAAAAATCATTTTAAATAATATTGAGATATATTAACTAATAATGTACTAGTCATTTAAAAATTCTAAATTACACAAAATTTAAATTATGGTAAAAAATTATAAATTTTTAAGATTTATAATAAATATTATTTACTCCAAATTATATATATATCTATATATATATATATATATATATATATATATATATAATCTTTTTTAATTTGTTTAATGTGTGAAAAAATTAATAACTAATTATGTGATCCATTTAATAATGTAATAGTTATAGGGTTTCTAAAGCTCAAATAAGTTTTAAGATTATGATAAATGTTTTTTAATTTGATAATAGGATAATGTGAAAAAAGAAACATATATATTATATGATGTTTTAATTTAGATTTAATAAATTCTAATGTGTGAGTAGATGTCATTAAATTATTTTAATGGGTTATACATTTTTAAAGTTAGGTGAAATATTATAATATAAATAAAAATATTAATGATGAGACTCGTCTTCAAGGGCAGGGAGGGGAGGTTTGGTAGTGATTGATTTGGATGTCAAAGTGGAAATCCAATTTTCGCTTATAGTCCATCTGTCATCCCCATTTATGTTATTAGGGTGTTTGCTAATTTCTATGGCTTCTCTGAATTTTCGGTGGAAGTAGTGATCAATTTTAGCTAATATATGAGTGTTCTCAATACAAATTTGATGTTTGGATTTATCGGATGTTATTCCAATGTTGAAGCCTTGGACCGATCATGTTTAATGTCAGCAACATGTTCCTCGATTCTAGTGTTGATGGATCTGTCAGTTTCACCTACATATGGTTTACCACAAGAGAAAGGAATTAAATAGACACCTTTATGGCACTTAGGGTAAATCAGGTATTTTGCAGAATTAAGGCTACTTCGAATAGTGTTTAGAGGCTTTAAGGTGGTTAAAATATTATTCTTTTTTAAGACGCAGGATATTTTATCAGTGGTCCCAAAAATTAATGATTAGATTTACAATTTAAGGGTTACTATCGTCTTTTATTCTTACTTCCTTTATTTATTTATTTGTAAAAAATGGTGAATCAATCTTTCATATATCTTTTCATCCCGAAGATGAACCACAGTTGCTAGTTTGAAATGTCAATTATAAAATAGAGTGAGATAATTAAACTAGCCAAAAATGTGTTAATTTTTCACAGTTCTATGTTATTTCAATCACTTTGGCCCAATTCATTTTATCAATACGAAATATTTTCACTAACAATTAATTCATCCAATAAACAACAGTAATTGAATATAGAATCGTAAATGAAATGACAATAGGAGACAATCAACACATTAAGAAGAGATATTGATTTGGTCAAAGACCAAGCCAAAACCCCACAAGGGGGAAGCCCTTTGAAATTCTTCTTCTATTATATTGTCTTCAGATATTCACTAGAGAGTACAATGAGGCCAAATCCATAAACAAGAGTCAAATTTAGACTTATCAACAAATCAACTATCCAAGATCCAAATGATAATGAAGAAAAGTAAAATTTGTCCAACTGTCATAATCTGCAATCGTAGCCAACAGTCAACAGTAGTCAATGTGCCCTAACCAGTCCATAAATCTGCGATCAAAGTGCTTCAATCAAACTTGGCCAAAGGTCAAAGAGTGGAGCCTCAAATGTTGATCAACCAGAGCCCAAAATAATCCAGAAATATCCAGTCTGCAATTTTACCTACAGTCAACCCAAGTCAAACTCCTTTAAATGTCTTCGTTTTGTGCCAAAAGTTGCGACCTGCCCAAACATAAATATGCCCAAGAGATAAAAATCAAAATCAAATCCATAGGTCAAAGTCAACACTAGTCAATGTTGTAGTAGAATTTAGGTTTTAACCACCTGTAATTTCATCCTACTTCTCCTTCACACGTGTCAGATAAACCCTACACGTTTTACATGTATCAAACCGAAGAAGAGATGATGAGATGATGTGATGATGGTGTCAAAATGAGGCTCCTTGACTTGTATTTATAGGCGTTGGAGGAGGGAAAATTTTTCCTGTATGTCGACTTGATCAAATGTGACATTGTGGGCTTCACTTCAAACATACACTTTCCCTTATCCAAATCTAATTCTTCAAATTCAATTTTGGTCCTCTTGGAAAGAGGAATCTAGTCCAATGATTGAAATTCACCATTGAGCTGCCAAATTAGTGCTCCCTCTTAACTAGGTAGAAACTCCAACTACATCATGTGATCAATGCATGTATCGTGTCATTAGATCATGTTCCATCTCTGCTCAACTTTATCTATTGAGACCTTCTCGAATCTAAAGAAGAAGAATCATAGGGGAGCTTTAAATACCACCCTCTATACCGAGAAATAGGAGAGATACAACTTATCAAGTGTTAGGTTCCTATACCAATGGGAGTCATAATTTTTGAATGGCTGAGATTAAAACCGTAATATGTACATATCTTTGCTTTCTGCAAATGTTTTCCATATTCAAAAAATTAAAAAATGTAAAGCGAGTATGTCCTAAAAGAAAAATAAAAGGACAAAAAGAATAAAAAAAGGTCAAAAAAAATGAAAAAGAACCCCAAGAAAAGAAAAGACCATGAAAGTGTGCAAGTCAAAATGCCACTCCTAGTTACTTTTGATGCAGAATAAATGATTGTGTGCAGCTTGTTACCTTTGCCACAATCCATGCTAGTCAAAATGTTTAAACTTGATTATTTCATGTTTTCAATTTTATGCTTATAGATAGAGAATAAAATCTGACCAAACTATTTAATATTGGCAGATAATTAGATTAGGTAGAGTAAATAAAAAGGAGCTCAACTGTTTAATCTGAGCCCTTGGATGTAATAAGGTTAGACTTAGTTAGAGTACTATTGTAAAAGAAAAGAAAATGTTTTGATAAGGGTGTGCTAGCTTAAGTGCACCCTAATAAAGAGAAGTAAAAATGGTAGGATGAGTAGGTCGGTAAGTAGAAGAAAGGTTGCAGAATTGTGATGATTGTTAGATAACAACATATTAATCACCTTCATCATCAAAGTTCTAAGTATGGATGAAAATTGGACATGCATCAAGCCCACAAATTCAAATTGATTAACTTCCCTCAGTCATTACACCTTTCACTTAACTAATTTCCAATAAAAAGCCTTAACTGCCCAAAATCTAAAGTCAAAGGGGCTCAGAGCATTTCTCTGACTTCTAGAGGGACTGGACCCTCGACCCAATGACTTATAGGGCTTAAGTACTAAAAATACCCTCATGAAAATTCACCCCCTTCAATTCACTCATAGTCCCAAACAAATCCCTTTTCCTAAGAAAAACCATCATTTTCCTAAGGAGAAGTCATTTTCCACTAATAAACCTCTTTTTCTAAGGATAAAACCTTGCTATCCTAGGAGAAGTGATCACCCCCATGAAAAAGACCCCTTTTATCAAAAAACCCAAAAAATACTTTTTAGCCTAAGTTATAATGAGTTTATGATAAGCAAACTAATTATATTCATTACACTTAGCGCTAACCCTTTCTCCACCATTTTCATATTAATTTTTAACACTTATATATATATATATATATATATATATATATATATATATATATATATATATATATATATATATATATATATATATATATATATATATATATATATTCCAAAGAAAAATAACCCTTTCCCGTATAATTATAAATAAATCCTTTTTATTAATAGCCCACCCCCAAAAGTTTGAAACATAAGCTTTATTAATAACGCAGACCTGACTAAAGAGTTAATTAATTGCTTAGCAGTTGATTAATAATCAAACCCTCCACCAATAAAAACACCACTGACACCCTAATGCCGCTTTAATCCACTATTTAAATAAAACCCGCCATGCTTAATAATTGGTTCGGCCCCTCCATTTCCCTCTGTACCAAGTCCCCACCCCAATCAACATGTGATCATCTTCCTGTTAATCCAATGGTGGTCATACATATCGGGTGGCCTCCATCACTCGACCTTTACCTACCCAATATGGGCAGTTTTCTTTAGGCCCCAATGCTATGTGGCGCCCGATGAATGGCAACGGGCGGCCTCCCCCTGAAACCACTCTAGCCCCAAAAGCAGTGCGATCAAACCCACTTACCGCCTCCCTCTAGACAAAAAAACATCCCATATCCTGCTAAAATCCAAATGTACCTTTTCCCCATTTGCCCGCCAAATAGTTGACTTTGCAAATATAACTAAAAAATTCATTATATTTTGGTTTTATCATGAAAAATACACTTAGACCTCCATGCAAGTGACAGATTATGTGAAACTAGCAACCCACATCCAAACCGCCAACCTGCAGAAGCACTGAACTCTAATTGACCCTCCAGTTCAAATAAACCACCTGCAACCATGCACAGTCACCCATTGACCCATCAGAGCCAAAAATTTCAGGTATTTATCCAAATACACCATAAACCCTGTCTCATTTCTGAACCAATTACCCAATTGCTTAGAGTTATTAAGTAATTAAGTAAAAGAACTGCCCAACAACCCCAAACTACTATGTAATTGAACCAAATTGCCCCAATTTGACTGAAAACCCTTTTCCCCATTCTTAAATCCACAAGAACTAAGAATGGCTGCTCCAGTTTCAATGGATGTCCAACCAATTACCACTCCCCATCTGGATTTAGACCATCTCCCTTTCGTGGACAAAGATTTCCAAATCAAGGACACTGCTATCTGTGAATCCCCTATTAAACTATACTGTCGATACAGGGACCAATACTTGAGCCAATTTGACCAAATTGGGCTTTGGGAATCCAATTTTCCCATGTACCAGTTCCTAGAGGTGCATATCTTCCCTAAAAATGTTCATTATTGCCATACCAATTACAGCCCCAATCAAAGAGCAGTGATGTCTCCAAACCAGGATGTACTCTTTACCATTACAGTTGAATCCATCAATGAAATGCTTCAATTGCAACCAAGACAAAATCTAACCCCTATTTCCATTGGAGACTTGCTTGACAAATTCCTCAAGATTAACCCTACGAGACTTGCTGAAGTATTCCAGACCTCTATTGTGGAAGAGAAACACATTCTAAAGGATCCTCCCCCATACATGTGGACCATATTTCCTAAACATGGCCAGGACATTGTGTCAATGATATCTAGTGTCTTAAGCCATACTAACAATGAGTATGTTGATGAATCATTCTAGCCTTCATGTCCATTTTTACCACGGGACATCCTCCTTCTGTCATGTATGATTATTCCAAGTACATAGCAGAAAAAATGCATGATCAATTCTTGAGAATGAACAATGAAAGAGTATTTAATTACTCCTCAGTTTTGCACCACCTTTTCTTATATTATCAAGCTGATAAATTCACATTTACTCTTCAAAAACTTGATACTAGAGGCAACCCTAGGTCAGTAGTTTTTTGGACTCCTTTGATCCACAAATATGAATCACCATATCCATACACAAACTTCATAGATCTTTTTGTATCCTGTAGTGACCATGCTGCTAGGAAGTCCTCCAAGGATCAGTTCAGATATCAAGAGGATCCTGCAACTTTCAAGACAACACAAAGTGGGAGATTGGTACTTGTACCAAAATCACACTGAAATTAGGATCTGTGGCTGTGAGTTAGCACCATACAAGTTACCCAGATACCTCCCGATGAGGTTATTTGCTTTGGAGTACTACAGACAAATAATCAATTCAGATGAGGTACATTTTGTGAAAGCCAAAAAGAAGGCTCAACTCAGAATCAAAGATCAACTAGGCCCCTTTGTGTGCAATAGTCGAGAAGCTGGAAGAGAAGCAGAAGAAATCCTTCAAAGGCTCAAACTAAAACAAAGCTTCATATGGAGATATGACCCCTTTGATTTCATCTACAATAGAAGACATAAAAACAAGTTGTCTCCCTATATCCACCATAGAATCCCCGAGATAGAAAAATATGCAAATCAGTTGGAATGGGTGGAGAATACTCTAGTAGACAGAGATAGCACTAAAGTTGCTGTTGAAAATGCATTAATTGATCTAGAGAGGAGACTTGATGAAGATTTTTTCATACAGGTACCAGAAGAATCCCAAGCCCAAAGGGAATCACATGCACACAATGAACAACAAGCAGAAGAAGGACCCTAGGTTCAAGAAGAGTTAGAACAACTAGACCTATCAGAAGAACTAACTCAAACAAGACTTCTTGAGCACAT
This sequence comes from Pinus tabuliformis, assembly GCA_031772625.1. NCBI lineage: Eukaryota > Viridiplantae > Streptophyta > Pinopsida > Pinales > Pinaceae > Pinus > Pinus tabuliformis. Next base: position 606,956,575 of record CM062815.1, read on the forward strand.
TATGAGTACTCCCCCTATCGTGCAGACTCCTCTCAATGACAAGAGAAACCTCAAAAGAGACAGGGAGGAAGCCACTCCTTTAGGCAGAGCCATTTCACAAACATATGTCAAAAGGCAAAGGTTAAATCCTTTCTCCAAGCAAGAATTCACAGAAGAAATAGTTGGAGCCACAAGCACAGAAAGAGAAGGGAGCAGGCATGCTACTCCCTCTGGAGGAACACAAGAACCTTCCACATCACATGCTCAGATGTTGGAAAAACAACAAAGTGTGGAAGTGTCCTCATTAAGGATTCCAACTGAGCAAGACCAAGATATTAGAGAAAAGTAAAAAAAAAATAAAGGTCAGGAATGAAAGGTTAAAAGCCCAAAACTATGCACAATACCTCAAAATGGCTCCCACCAACCAAACAAGGCTTATGTTAGCCTTTGATGTGAAAGAAGGAAAAATGCAGATGACTTTCCTGAAGCCCACCACTCAGCAGCCCAGATCAGCAGCTGACTACGAGAAGACAGATTTTGAAGTGCTGGCAAAGGACATACATCCTATTGACCAAATTGAATTGCATAAATAGATAGGAGAGATGGTATATTCCACTTTAACTAGCAAAGCCATTACAGCCCACCAGTTACAGAATTCACTAAATAATATCTCAGCACAGTTTCAACTAGAAAAGGCCTCCTCATAGGCCAAAGATACCATAATCAAGTCCTTGGAGGACTTAATCATAGAGTTGGAACGTGATCCCAAATACGTGAAAGCTGCAGAAAGGTTAATTAAAAAGAAGAATGATGACATAACTGCTTTGAAAAAGCAGCTCAAAATTCCACATCTTCATCATCCACAAAAAACAGAAGTCTTAGAAAATCAGAAGGAACGAGAAGAGCTTATGAACTTGGTCCTTAAGTTAGATGATCAGCTGAAAGAAACAAAGAAAGAATTGGACATAATGATTCAGTTAAAACAGAGTGAATTGCCCACTACCTCCACAGCTGCCATTCCCACAGTAACAAATGCAGTCCCTTCAACATTGACAACCTCTTTAGCACCAACAGCTCCACCTGCTATAGCACAATCAGTCACAACAGAGGTTACAACTATAGGTACTTCAATAGAGAAAATGACAGAGTTTGTGAAAGCCATGGAGGAAATGTCCATCCAGGCAACAAAGTTTAAGAGACTTAAGGAGAAAGTGACAAGCTTAAAAACTGATTGTCAGCTTGCCCAAATACAACAGAAAGAAGAAGCACAAAAAGCCCTAAGGATGGGTGAGAGGATAAAGTTCCCTGGAAAAGATTTAACATTGCAAAAGCCATTAGGAGAAATTAAGGAGATGCTCTGGGCCAATATCATTGACTCTGTCAATGATATTTGGCCAAAGTAATATTCGAGCAAACAGAACTGGTGAAAGTGGCCACCGAAGCAATACAAAAGGTAAAGGGAGACCTAGGAGACCCGCCTGAGGAAGCTAATCGACTCATCCATTTTTTGAACAGCAAGAACATGTATGAACTAGATGATCTTGGTGTCAAAGATAGAACAGAAGCCATCCTTAAAATCAAAAAGGTTCTCTCTAAAAGAAACCTTATGCTTAATTTAGAGAAAAAATGCCATGACTTGCAAGTTGGTATTGACAAATTCATGCAAAGCTTCAAATTTTGATAAGTAAAGGCCTCCCCAATCCCAAGGTAATCAAAGACAAACTTATGACCCAAGTGGATTATATTAATGGACTAGAGAAATTGTTTAGAGAACAGGCAAGCACTTCAAGAGTCAAAGCATTGCCAACAGGGAAAGTATTATATGATACTTTAGAAAATCTGTTCTTCCTAGAGCACGAAGTGAAGCATCTATTTTTCATCAAGCCAAATTTTGCCAAATACACTGAGGCAGATGAGATATATAGAAAGATGCTCAAGGTAAAGTTGTTGAAAATGAATGGTGGGTAAAAATGACAGATTTACTATAAGTTACCATAGTAAATCTGAAGGCAGGTGAAAAGACAGTTAAAGAGGGTCAAAGAGTAACAAGTTAAAGAGTATCAGTCAAAGGTTAAAGGCAAATATGATTCCAGTGTACACATATCAGCCAACTTAAAAGGGCTCAAATTCAACTGCAACAGCCAGCGCAACCACAATAAAAGGGACAACATGATGAAGTTTTCCATCTGTCTCTATCTTCATGCTTGAAGATATTTTGATTTCATAGATTAATTCTCATATTGTTTTAAGATATTTTGTAAATACATTTTGTATAAATACTTCACCTTTCGAAGTATTGAGGGTGGTTTCAAAGACATTTCCATAGACATTTTCTTCTCAAGTTAAGGAGCTATTGTAATCAAGACTGGATTGGCTTGCTGGATCAAGGAATAAAGTAAAGACATTTCACAAGATTCTTGTGTAAAGTGGAAATCAAATAAGTATTCTCTCTCTCGTGTGTATTATTATTTCTCTTTATGTTTATTAATAATCATATCTGTCTCTATGAAATATGAATGTTAAACTAGGAATGATATTTCAGACCTGGCTTGAATGCTCTATGTCTTGACTGTTTACATTCTTAATGTTTTCTGCTAAACTATCTTAGTCTGGGAATTCTTAATTTCTCCCTTACTTCCGTGGTTTCCCCCTTAGGTCTATAGTAAAGGATTCTTATTTTCCCTTTGCTCATGATCACTTCCTGCTCTTTATCTTGATCCCGGTTAAAGGATTCTTCATTGCCCTTTCACCCTGGTTAGGACTACCTCATCCATTTGAACTTGAAGATTTGCCTTTTGTTTTTCTAGCCTGCCCTATGAACTCTCCCTTTAGTGATTGATCTAATCTAGTTAAACCATTCTTTGATTGACTTCATAGCCCAATGGCTTGAGGGCCTTGTTCTGTCCATCTGTTCCTAGAATTCCACCACCTAACCAAATTCAAAACCTTATGAGAACTAAGAACTAGCCTAAAATATCACCCAAAAAAAAGTTAAATTATAAAGAGAGAGCCCTCTCTGGACTTAGGTTGGCTATCTAACCTAAGTCTAAAAGATTAGGTTTGTGGTTACCTCAGATTATTCCTTCTTTTGATAACTTCTAGGGAAGACTTCTGAGTGATAACATAGTGGTGACCATATTGGGGACTCAAACCCTCAGTCTTAATAAACCTTTGAGAAATTTAAAATTTTTATTTCAAGCCTCTTGAAGGGTTATTAGAAGTTATTTATAAAATGTCACAAAAAATAAATAATTAGAAAAAGCTTGAAATATGGCTTCAAGGAGAACTCACTATACTAGGGCCAACCCTGATCCAAGCCCTCCCCTAGTATTTGACAATCCTAATCTGATTTCAAGAATATCTAGAAGACAAGAGAGTTCAGTTAGTCCCACGCCTTCAATTAAAGAAAATTCTTGCCTGGATGAGTGGTTGTTTTTAGAAGACCTCCCTTTTGACGAGTATTTTGACCTTTCCCTATTTAGAACCAGGTCTGAGAGTGCACTTGATGACATAGTTCTAGATCAAGAATTTACAGTAGAACTTGAAGTCCAAAGGGAAAACTTGTCAATTGATTAGTACATTCTAAATTCCCCTCAGTAATCCCTCACTATTGTTAGGATCCTTGAGCTTTCTAAAATAGATTCAGCCTCCTTTAGTTCACCATTATTCCCTTCCATCTCTGAAGTTCATTCCTCACCTCCATTTATACATTCACTTCCCCACCAACCCATTGTCACCCATCAAACACCTATCACTCCTGGTCCTTTATCAACCTCTGTATTACCCCTTGGTACCCCAACTCCAGTTCTCAGTCCTGCCCAACTTAGAGCCATGGCAAATAGATATGCTCCTCTTGTGTTGCCTGCTCCACTAGGTGCCATGCCACAAGACTACCAGAACAAAATCGTCCAATTTGATGGCATAGGACCCTATACAACACAACAACACATAAAAAAGATGACAATCATTTTGAATTACATGAAATTGATATTGAAGATGTCCAAATGAGACTGTTTGCCCAGACTTTAGTTGGGGATGTAAGAACATGGTTTAGATATTTACCTGCTAACAGCATAAACACTTTAGAAGTATTTTACCAACAATTTTTAAATAGTTGGGAAAAGAAAAAGAACCCTCTTCAAATCCTTTCTGAATATGAAAACATCAAGAGGGGACCAAATGAAATAGTTTAGGACTATTGTACTAGATTTAACAATATATACAATGCAATACCAACCGATGTTAGACCCCCACCTGGCTTAGCTCTGATAAAGTTTCCTGATGGGTTTGACACTGATATGGCATCTCAACTTAGGGAGAGAACCCCTCTAACTCTAGAAGATATGCAGAGTGTAGCAGTTAGTGTAGAAGTTAATTTTCTAGCAAAAAGAGCTAGGGTTAGGAATGAATGAAGAGCACCCTTGAAAGATGAGACCTCACCTTTTGATCTTAAAATGGATGCCCTAGCCAAAGGAATGGAAAAACTGATGGATAGGATGGAAAACATTGAAAGGAAGCCTCACTGGGACAACCAACAGACACCTCTAGTGAGAAATCCAAACTTTAGAAAGAATCAAAACCAGAACATTGGAAAAAATGGACCTAATCATAATATTAGGCCTCCTTTTCAAGAAAACTACGTTGAAACTTCCCATTCAGAAGACCCTAAACAAGACACACAAATTAACTTAATGGGATTAGATGATGAGGAAACTGTCTTTTTGACTCAAGATGATCAGGAATTACATATGCTTCAGCAGTTGCAGACCCAAACTAGAGAATCATTTGACTACAAGCAAGGGTATGATTCTGCTATCTTCGAAGTGCATAAACAATACAATTTGAGGAGCAAAAAGAACACTGATGCTCCAGACCAAAACAAGAAAGCAGTACCAAATCAACCTAAGAAAATTAAAGCAGTTCCAGTTACAAAAACTCTCCAAATCCTCTCTAGATCAAATCAGAACCCTCCCAGTCCCACCATTGTAGATGTAACCAATGACCAACCTTCTAATGAGCAACCTTCCACTTCAGTTCCCTCCAAGGAAACAGTGGAACAACCTCCAGAAATTGTGTTAGAAAATCCACTAAAAAAGACTTCAAACACTGAAAAAGAAGAACAAACTACTCCAAACCCTGCTGTTAAAATTCCAAACATTCAAATAGAGAAATCCCCTCTACCTTTCAATTTGGGAGCAGAGGTGGCCAAACTAAAAATCTCGGTTCCTTTAACAGAACTGATTAAACATGAAACTTATAAATCTCAAATAAGCAAATCTTTAAACTTCGTTGAGAATGAAGACTCTATTAACTTATTTGATGATCAGCCTGAGTTAATTTTTGGTCCTGATGTTAATGGAAAACTAGTGGAAGGAGGGATACCACCCTTTTACATTAGCCTTAACATTCACGACAAAATCCTACACAATGCTATGCTAGACTCTGGGGCTTCACATAATCTAATGCCTAAATCTGTTATGGAGAAATTGAACTTAGATATCACTAGGCCTTACAAGGACCTGTTTTCATTTGATTCAAGCCAAGTTAAGTGCCTAGGACTTATATAAGACCTATGTGTTTCCCTAGTGCAATACCTTGCTAAGACCATTCTTATGGACATAGTTGTTGCTGATATACCACCTAAATATGGCATTTTGTTGTCTAGATCATGGGGTGCTAAACTCCAAGGATATTTGCAACTTGACATGTCATATGCCACAATTTCAGTCTTTGGACATCCTAAAAAACTGTACAGAGAGACCCTGATGAAGTATGTAGTGAGTAGCTAGGAGAGACCTCAAAAGTTTCCTATATATTCCATGCATTCTGATATCGATTCTTTTATTCTGTACAATGATGAAACAAACCAAGAAAATACTTCAAACAACATTATTTCAGAACCAAAAGAAATAACAGTTGCAACAAAAAATCAAATTGTCCAAATTCAAGAGCTTTCAGATAATAAAGATGATCAAGATACCTTAGTCAAAGAAGATTTCATTCCCCTAGACAGTAAGAATTATGAACATGAATACTATGGCATCTTGAGTTCGATGGGTTAGTAAAAAAACTAGGTGTAGGAGCAGTAGTGTGGATTTACAATTTAGAGAATGATCATTCAGAGGGTCATGCCTACAGGTTAAACTTCAAATGCACTAACAACATGGCCGAGTACGAAGCACTTCTTTTAGGCCTCAAGTTGGTTAAAAGGTTAGGAGCCATAAGAGTTTCTATTATGGGAGATTCTGAGTTGGTAATAAAACAAATCAACATTGTATATATGACTAGAGATCCTAGGTTAGGCTTTTATAGAGGAACAGTTGTAGAAATATTAAATACTTTTTTAGAAACTAAGCTTGCAGTCATTCCAAGAAAACACAATATGCAAGCTCATAGTTTAGCTATGTTTGCTAGCACTTGCAAGTTATCATTTCAACCTAACCATCAATACACTGCTGAGGTTAGGCATAGACCTGCTATTTGTGACAACTTGAAAAATTGGCAAGTATTCACTAATGACCAACAAATAAACAATTTTCTAACTTTAGATGAAGAATTTGTAAATAGAAACATAGATACTGACATGACATTAGATCTTGATTTTATAGATAAAATAGAAATTAACAAATTAGAAGAGGAAGAGATAGATAGATTCCATCCCACAAAGTTTACAAAATCAGATATTCAAAACCTAAATCCAGTTGAAATTGATGAGATAATTGATGAAGACTCTGAAATCATCAATCTCAAAGACAATTTTTTGCCCAAAAGATTAATTGCTTTGGAGGACTTGTTTGATTCAAACGATGTCCCTAGAAAGCTGAAATAAAATCAGACATAGAGGAGTGTAACATAGGCTCTGAGGAAGATCCTAAATTGATAAAACTTTCAAAGTCTTTACCTCCTAATGAAAAAGTGAAATACATAGAATTGCTAAAAGAATTCCAAGATGTTTTTGCTTGGAGTTATGAGGACCTCAAGTCTTATGACACCATCATAATACAACACACTATCCACCTAAAAGAAAAACAGAAACCTTTTAGACAGAAGCTTAGAAGGATTAATCCTATTCTATTGCCTTCTATCGAAAAGGAAATCAAAAGAATGTATGAAGCCAAGATCATTGCACCAATTAGATTCTCTGACTAGGTTTCTAATTTGGTACCCACAAGAAAGAAAACTGGTGAAATTAGACTGTGCATTGACCTTAGGAATCTCAATAAAGTTTCACTCAAGGATAACTACCCTCTTCCCAAAATGGATCACATATTATAGAGGGTAGTAGGTTCGACCAGAATCTCGTTGTTAGATGGGTTTTCTGGTTATAACCAGATTTTAGTCCACCCAGACAATCAGGCAAAAACTGCATTCACCACTCCTTGGGGCACTTTCATGTATGTGAATATGCCTTTTGGGTTAAATAATGCACGGGCAACATTTCAAAGAGATATAGATATAGCTTTTGCTAAGGAAATCCATGACTTCCTTGTAATATACTTAAATGATATTACAGTATTCTCTAAATCTGATCAACAACACCTAGATCATCTAAGGCAGGTCTTTATCAAGTGTAGGAAGTATGGAATTTCTTTGAATCCTAAAAAATCTTTATTTGGGTTGGAAGAGGGAAAACTATTAGGCCACATAATCTCTAAAGATGGTATCCGAATAGATCCTACAAGAATTGAAGCCATCTTACAGATACCACATCCTAGGAGCATCAAAGAACTACAAGCCTTTTTAGGTAAAATAAACTTTCTTAGAAGATTTATTTCTAACTTAGCAGAACTAGTTAGATTATTAAATAACATGTTGAAGAAAGATTCAACTATTAAATGGACACTTGAGGCTAAGAGGTATTTCGAAGATATTAAGCTAGCCTTGACACAAACACCAGTTCTAATCAGTCCAATGTTTGATAGAGATTTCATCATATTTTCTTTCACCTCAGAACACACAATTGCTGCAGTCCTACTACAAAAGAATGATCATGGTTTTGAACAACCCATTGCCTTCTTTAGCAAAGCCCTGAGGGATGCACCTTTAAAGTACAATATAATGGAAAAGCAAGCTTTTTCTCTAGTCAAAGCCATCAAAGATTTCAGAGTTTACATCCTATATTCTCATGTAATAGCTTATGTTCCCAATGCTGTAGTCAAAGACATCCTAACACAGGATGGTCCAGATGGGAAGAGAGGGAAATGGATAGCTACTATATTAGAATATGACTTAGAAATTAAACCTACAAAATTGATCAAAGGCCAAGGTTTAGCCAAGCTCATGGCTGAATTGAACTGTCAAGCCCTAGACATAAATTTTATTGCATAATTGGATAATGAAGAGGAGATGGCAACTCCACCGATCAACCAGGCCTTTACTGACTCACCATGGTATGTTGACATTATATACATTCTACAAAATTTACAAGCTCCTCTAGAATTATCAAGGACTAAAAGTAGGTTCTTAAAAATGAAATCTTTGAAGTTTTTCATATTTGACAATGCTTTATTTTGGAAAAATCACAAAGGCATCCTTCTTAATTGTTTATTAAAAGAATAATCTAACAAAATATTATAGGAGTTTCATGCAGGTGACTGTGGGGGACATCTTTACTGGAAAACCACAGTTGACAAGATCCTAAGAGTTGGTTTTTATTGGCCCTCTCTATTTTTTGATGTAAAGAAATTTGTAACCTCATGACATAAATGTCAGATTTTTGAAGGAAAAAGAAAACTTTTTCCCTTACCTTTGAAGCCAATATCTACTGAAGCACCATTTCAACAGTGGGGTCTTGACTTCATTGTTGAAATTCATCCCCCTTCCTCTGCCCAACATAGATGGATCTTGACTACTACAGATTATTTCACAAAATGGATAGCAGCCATACCCTCAAGCCAAGCCACTGATACTGTCATAATAAACTTCCTTGAGGTCAACATTTTGTCCAGATTCAGATGCCCCACCAAAATCATCACTGACAACGCAACAACTTTCAAATCCAAGAGAATGATTGATTTCTGTAACAAATATCATATAACCTTGAGTCACTCCACGACCTACTATCCCCAAGGAAATGGACTAGCAGAGTTTTCGAACAAAAGCTTAGTGAATATCATCAAAAAATTGTTGGAGGATAACAAGAAAGCCTGGAACAAGAAGCTAGTAAATTCCTTGTGGGTAGATAGGCTGACCACAAAGAAATCCATTGGCACCAGTCCTTATCAATTAGTTTATGGAATGGAGGTTGTTTTCCCATCTTTCTCGGGAACACCAGTGATGAAATTACTCCAAGAAGTGCAAGTTGAGACAAATGATATTCAAAGGAGAATCAACTAGACAATTCACTTACAATAGACCAGGGAGGAAGTGTACATCAGATCCCAAGTTGTACAATTAAAGAACAAGAAAGATTTTGACAAAAGAACTAAGGCGGAAGATTTTTACCTAGGAGATAAGTTTTGAAATGGGACTCAAGAAGGGAGGATAAAGGTAAACATGAGAAGTTTGACTTCCTATGGAAAGGCCCTTATATCATTTATGCTTTTAGGGGCAATAATGTTTTTTTCGTCAAAGAATTGGATGGCATAGAAGTAGAAGGAGGACCAGTTAATGGTTGAATGCTTAAAAACTACATAGATCCTAGTCACTGATTTCACTAATCACTTGTACATATTCTATTTTTCAAAAAAAAGTTTAGTGTTGATTGGATGGTAATTTTTGGAGTTGAAGCCTAAAGAGAAGGCCCTAAGCTTCAAAATTTTCACTGTCATAAATAGCAATAATGCAGAAAAAAGAAAAGGGAAAAGTTGCAGAGTAAGATCATAGAAATTCAGAAGGCCATTGATCTACTAGTTCTTGACATTTCACCAGGAAATGCCATCCCCAAGTGGAGCCAATGTTAGGTTCCTATACCAATAGGAGTCATAATTTTTGAATGGCTAAGATTAAACCTATAATATGTACATACCTTTGCTTTCTGAAAATGTTTTCCATATTCAAAAAATTAAAAAATGTAAAGAGGGTATGTCCTAAAAGAAAAATCAAATGACAAAAAGAATAAAAAAAGGTCAAAAAAGATGAAAATGAACCCCAAGAAAAGAAAAGGCCATGAAAGTGTGCAAGTCAAAATGCCACTCCTAGTTACTTTTGATGCAGAATAAATGATTGTGTGCAGCTTGTTACCTTTGCCATAATCCATGATAGTCAAAATGTTTAAACTTGACTATTTCATGTTTTCAATTTTATGCTTATAGATAGAGAATAAAATCTGACCAAACTGTTTAATCTTGGCAGATAATTAGATTAGGTAGAGTAAATAAAAGGAGCTCAACTGTTTAATCTGAGCCCTTGAATGTAATAAGGTTAGACTTAGTTAGATTATTATAAAAGAAAAGAAAATGTTTTGATAAGGGTTATCCAGCTTAAGTGCACCCTAATAACGAGAAGTAAAAATGGTAGGATGAGTAGGTGGGTAAGTAGAAGAAAGGTTGCATAATTGTGATGATTGTTAGATAAAAGCATATTGATAACCTTCATCATCAAAGTTCTAAGTATGGATGAATATTGGACATGCATGAAGCCCACAAAGTCAAATTGATTAACGTCCCTCATTCATTACACCTTTCACTTAACTAATTTCCAATAAAAAGCCTTAAGTACCCAAAATCTGAAGTCAAAGGGGCTCAGAGCATTTCTCTGACTTCTGGAGGGACCGGACCCTCAGCCCAATGACTTATAGGTCTTAAGTACTAAAAGTCCCCTCATGAACATTCACCCCCTTCAATTCACTCATAGTCCCAAACAAATCCCTTTTCCTACGAAAAAACATCATTTTCCTAAGGAAAAGTCATTTTCCCCTAATAAAACCCTTTTTCTAAGAATAAAACCTTGCTATCCAAGGAGAAGTGATCACCCCCATGAAAAAACCCATTTTCTCAAAAAACCCAAAAAATATTTTTTAGCCTCAGTTATAATGAGTTTATGATAAGAAAATTAATTACATTCATTACACTTGGCGCTAACCCTTTCTCCGCCATTTTTATATTAATTCTTAACCCTTGTAAATATATATATTAATTCCCAAAGAAAAATAACCCTTTCTTGTATAGTTATAAATAAATCCTTTTTATTAGTACCCCACCCCCAAAAGTTTGAAACATAAGATTTATTAATAACCCGGACCCGACTAAAGAGTTTATTAATCGATCAACAGTTGATTAATAATCAAACCCTCCACCAATAAAAACACCCCCGACACCCTAACCCTGCTTTAATCCATTGTTTAAATAAAACCTTCCTTGCTTAATCATTGGTTGGGCCCCTCCATTTCCCTCCGTACCAAGTCCCCACCTCAATCAACATGTGATCAGCTTCCCGTTAATCCAACGGTGGTCATACATCTCGGGCGGCCTCCATCACCCAACCTTTACCTGCCCGATATGGGCAGTTTTATTTTGGGCCCCAATGCTACCTGGCAACCGATGAATGGCATCGGGCGGCCTCCCCCTGAAACCACTCTAGCCCCAAAATTGGTGCGATCAAACCCACTTACCGCCTCCCACTAGATGACAAAACATCCCATCTCCCGCTAAAAGCCAAACGTACCTTTTTCCCCATGTGCCTGCCAAATAGTTGACTTTGCAAATATAACTAAAAAATTCATTATTTTTTGGTTTTATCGTGAAAAAGACGCTCAGACCTCCATGCAAGTGACAGATTATGTGCAACTACCAACCCATGTCCAAACCGCCGACCTGCAGAAGCACTGAACTCCAGTCGACCCTCTAGTTCAAATAAACCACCTGCAACTGTGCACAGTCACCTGTCGACCCATCAGAGCCAAAAATTCCAGGTATTTATCCAAATACACCATAAACCCTGTCTCATTTCTGAACCAATTACCCAATTTCTTAGAGTTATGAGGTAATTAAGTGAAAGAACTTCCCAGCAACCCCAAACTATGTAATTGAACCAAATTGCCCCAATTTGACTGAAAACCCTTTTCTCCATTCTTAAATCCACAAGAACTAAGAATGGGCACTCTAGTTTCAATGGATGTCCAACCAATTACCACTCTCCATATAGATTTAGACCATCTCCCTTTGGCGGACAAAGATTTCCAAATCAAGGACACTCCTGTCCGTGAATCCCCTAGTAAACTATACTACCAATACAGGGACCAATACCTAAACCAAGTTGACCAAATTGGGCTTTGGGAATCCAATTTTCTCAAGTACCAATTCCCAGAGGTGCATATCTTCCCTGAAATTTTTCATTATTGCCATACCAATTACAACCCCGGTTAAAGAGTAGTGATGTCTCCAAAACAGGATGTACTCTTTACCATCACTCTTGAATCCATCAGTGAAATGCTTCAATTGCAACCAAGACAAAATCTGACCCCTATTTCCATTAGAGACTTGCTTGACAAATTCCCCAAGATTACCCCTACCAGACTTACTGAAGTATTCCAGACCTTTATTGTGGAAGAGAAACACATTCCAAAGGATCCTCCCCCATACATGTGGACCATATTTTATAAGCTTGGATAGGACATTCTGTCAATGATATCTAGTGTCTTAGGCCATACTACTAGTGAGTATGTTGATGAAAACATTCTAGCCTTCATGTCCATTTTTACCAAAGGATAGCCCCCTGTTGTCATGTATGATTATGACAAGTGCATAACAGGTAAAATGCATGATCAATTCTTGAGAATGAACAATGAAAGATTATTTAAGTAATCCTTAGTTTTGTACCACCTTTTCTTATATTATCAAGCTGATAAATTCCCATTTACTCTTCAAAAACTTGATACCAACCCTAGGTCAGTTGTTTTTTAGACTCCTTTGATCCACAAATATGAATCACCATATCCATACATAGACTTCATAAATCTTTTTGTATATCCTTTAGTGATCATGTTGCTAGGAAGTCCTCCTCCAAGGATCAGTTCAGATATTAGGAGGATCCTGCAACTTTCAAAACAACACAAAGTGGGACATTGGTACCTATACCAAAATCACACTAAAATTAGGATCTATGGCTGTGAGTTAGCACCATACAAGTTACCCAAATACCTCTCGATGAGGTTATTTTCTTTGGAGTACTGTAGAGAGATAATCAATTCAGATGAGGTACATTTTGTGAAAGCCAAAAAGAAGGCTCAACTTAGAATCAAAGATCAACTAGGCCCCTTTGTGTGCAATAGTTGAGAAGATGGAAGAGAAGCAGAAGAATCCTTCAAAGGCTCAAAATGAAACAAAGCTTCATATGGAGATATGACCCCTTTGATTTTATCTACAATAGAAGAGAGAAAAACAAGTTGTCTCCCTATATCCAGCACAAAATCCCTAAGATAGAACAATATGCAAATCAGTTGGAATGGGTGGAGAATACTCTAGTAGACAGAGATAGCACTGAAGTTGTTGTTGAAAATGCATTAATTGATCTGGAGAGGAAACTTGATGGAGATTCTTTCATACAAGTACCAGAAGAATCCCAAGCCCAAAGGGAATCATAGGCACACAGTGAACAATAAGCAGAAGAAGGACCCCATGTTTAAGAAGAGTCAGAATAACCAGACCTGTCAGAAGAACTGACTCAAACAAGACTGCTTGAGCACATTATGAGTACTCCCCCTATCGTGCAGACTCCTCTCAAAGAGGAGAGAAACCTCAAAAGAGACAGGGAGGAAGCCACTTCTTCAAGCAGAGCCATTTCACAAACATATGTCAAAAGGCAAAGGTTAAATCCTTTCTCTGAGCAAGAATTCACAGAAGAAACAATTGGAGTCACAAGCACAGAAAGAGAAGGAAGCAAGCATGCTACTCCCTCTGGAGGAACAAAAGAAGTTTCCATATCACATGCTCAGATGTTGGAAAAACAACAAAGTGTGGAAGTGTCCTCATTAAGGATTCCAACTGAGCAAGACTAGGATATCAGAGAAAAATACAAGGAAATTAATGCCAGGAATGAAAGGTTAAAAGCCCAAAGCTATGCATTGTACCTCAAAATGGCTCCCACCAACCAAGCAAGGCTTATGTCAGCCTTTGATGTGAAAGAAGGAAAAATGCAGATGACTTTCTTGAAGCCCACCATTCAGTGGCCGAGATCAGCAGCTGAGTACCAGAAGATAGATTTTGAAGTGCTAGCAAAGGAAATACATCCTATTGACCATATTGAATTGCACAAACAGACAGGAGAGATCGTATATTCCACTTTAACAAGTAAAGCCATTGCATCCCACTAGTTAAAGAATTTGCTGAATAATATATCAGCATAGCTTCAACTAGAAAAGGCCTCCTCACAGGCCAAAGATACCAAAATCAAGTACTTGGAGGACTTAATCGTAGAGTTGGGACATGATCCCAATGATGTTCAAGCTATAGAAAGGTTAATTAAAAAGAAGAATGATGACAAAGCTACTTTGAAAAAGCAGCTCAAAATTCCACATCTTCATCATCCACAAACAACAAAAGTCTTAGAAACTTAGAAGGAACAAGAAGAGCTTATGGACTTGGTCCTTAAGTTAAATAATCAGCTGAAAGAAATAGAGAAAGAATTGGACATAATGATTCAGTCCAAACAGAGTGAATTTCCCACTACCTCCACAGCTGCCATTCCCATAGTAACAACTGCAGTCCCTTCAACATTGGCAGCCTCTTTAGCACCAACAACTCCACCTGCTATAGCACTACCAGTCACAACAGAGGTTACAACTACAGGTACTTCAATAGAGAAAACAATAGAGTTAGTGAAAGCCATGGAGGAAATGTCCATCCAGGCAACAGAGCTTAAGAGACTTAAGGAGAAAGTGACAAGCTTAGAAACTGACTGTCAGCTTGCCCAAATATAGCAGAAAGAAGAAGCACAAAAATCCCTAAGGATGGGTGAGAGGATAAAGTTCCTTGAAAAAGATTTAACATTGCAAAAGCCACTAGGAGAAATTAAGGAGATGCTCTGGGCCAATATCATTGACTCTGTCAATGATATTTGGCCATCAATTCAAGTAATATTCGAGCAAACAGAACTGGTGAAAGTGGCCACCGAAGCAATACAAAAGGTAAATGGAGACCTAGGAGACCAGCTTGAGGAAGCTAATCTACTCATCCATTTCTTGGACAACAGGAACAGGTATGAATTAGATGAGCTTGGTGTGGAAGATAGAACAGAAGCCATCCTTAAAATAAAAAAAGGTTCTCTCTAAAAGAAACCTTATGCTTAAATTAGAGAAAAAATGCCATGACTTGCAAGTTGGTATTGACAGATTCATGGCAAAGCTTCAAATTTTGATAAGTAAAGGCCTTCCCAATGCTAAGGTAATAAGTGACAAACTTATGACCCAAGTGGATTATATTGACAGACTAGAGAAATTGTTTAGAGAACAGGCAAGCACTTTAGGAGTTAAAGCATTGCCAACAGGGAAAGTATTATACGTTACTTTAGAAAATCTGTTCTTCCTAGAGCACGAAGTGAAGCATCTATTTGTCATCAAGCCAAATTTTTCCAAAGATGAGATATATAGAAAGATTCTCAAGGTAAAGTTGCCTAAAAATGAATGGTGAGTAAAAATGACAGATTTACTATAAGTTACCATAGTAAATTTGAAGGCAGGTGAAAAGACAGTTAAACAGGGTCAAAGAGTAACACGTTAAAGAGTATCAGTCAAAGGTTAAAGGAAAAGATGATTCCAGCGTACACATATCATCCAGCTTAAAAGGGCTCAAATTCAACTACAACAGCCAGCACAACCACAATAAAAGGGACAACATGATGAAATTTTCCATCTGTCTCTATCTTTATGCTTGAAGATATTTTGATTTGCTAGATTAATTCTCATATTGTTTTAAGATATTTTGTAAATACTTTTTGTATAAATACTTCACCCTTCAAAGTATTGAGGGTGGATTCAAAGACATTTCTATAGACATTTTCTTCTCAAGTTAAGGAGCTATTGTAATCAAGACTGGTTTGGCTTACTGGATCAAGGAATAAAGTAAAGACATTTCATAGGATTCTTGTGTAAAGAGGAAATCAAATAAGTATTCTCTCTCTCGTGTGTATTATTATTTCTATTTATGTTTATTAATAATCATATATGTCTCTATTAAATCCTAATGTTAAACTAGGAATGTTATTTCAGAACTTGCTTGAATGCTCTCTGTCTTGATTATTTACATTCTTAATGTTTTTTGCTAAACTATCTTAGTCTGGGAATTCTTAATTGCTCCCTTACTTCCGTAGTTTCCCCCCTTGGTCTATAGTAAAGGATTCTTAGTTTCCCTTTGCTCATGATCACTTCCTACTCTTAATCTTGATCTCGATTTAAGGATTCTTCATTGCCCTTTCACCCTGGTTAGGACTACCTCATCCATTTGAACCTGAAGAATTGCCTTTTGCATTGCTAGCTTGCCCTATGAACTCTCCCTTTAGTGATTGATCTGATCTAGTTAAGCCATTCTTTGATTGACTCCATAGCCCAATGGCTTGAGGGCCTTGTTATGTCCATCTATTCACAGAATTCCACCACCCAACCAAATTCAAAAACTTATGAGCACTAAGAACTAGCCTAAAATCCCACCCAAAATAAAGTTAAATTATAAAGAGAGAGCCCTCTCTAGACTTAGGTTGGCTAGAACCCGAGTCTAAAAGATTAGGTTTGTGGTTACCTCAGATTATTCCTTCTTTTGATAGCTTCTAGGAAGACTTCTGAGTGATAAAATCAAGCAAGGATCACAACCATTCCATTATGAAATCAATGAGTGAGATACCATTTTCAATATAAGAGGTAAGGATCACAACCATCCTATTGCCTATCGATATTCCCAATAATGACCCTCAAGAGTCATGTGGTAGAACACATGCATCGTAATATGAGCTTGGGTGAGATACTCGACTTACCAAAGGTTAGGATCACATAGCCCCAAGCTTGCTCAACCCATTGGCCAGATGGGGAGATACAATCTGAACAAGCCTAGATTGTGGATATGATGCCAACTAGGGTATGCTATGCTAGACCAAGATAGTGGGAGATACCTTACTTGTTAAAATAGACAAGGATCACACACACCCTATTAGTGACAATAGGGGATATACTTGACCTACTGCAAGAGTAGGGATCATGTGCACCTATTATCCAGAGTTCCCTCAACCCTAGAAGCCCTCAATGCTCCATTCCCACCTTAGGAGCTCAACCAAGCGGGAAGATTTATGCTCATTGTTATCGATCAACGAAGCCCCTTATCCTAAGGGGTCACATATATCAGTCTAAGATGCTCTTTGAAGACTAATAACTTCCCTTTTAGAAAAGTATTGGTGAGAATATCATCTATTCAATCATCTGTCGATATGTGATGGAGTCTAACAACTCCTATCTGCAACATTTCTCTAATGTAATGATACTTGATCTCTATATGCTTGGAATGGTCATGAAATACATAATTCTCTGCTAATTGGATCCCAATTGTGTTTTTGCAATATATCACAATAGTGTCCATAACCTACTTAAACAAATATCCAAAGATATTTCTCAACCAAGCAAACTCACAACTAGCCATGCTAGTAGCAACATAATCTACCTCAGCAGTACTCAAATCTATGAACTTATGTTTTCTTCTCATCCAAGATATCGCGGTAGATCCAAGACTAAAAAAACATCCAAAAGTGCTCCTCTTGTCAAAAACGTTTCATGACCAGTCAACATCGACATATCCTTGAAGTCTTGTGTCTCCGACAGTGTATCTCAAATCAAGGGTAAGAGAGCCATGCAAATATCTCAGAATATGTTTGGCGATGTAACCACCTTGTTATAGACATTTTTGTGCCTCGCAGCATGGAGCATGAAATGTCAATAATTACAGGGATCCTCAGTCCCTAAACATGTTTTTCTTACCCCTAGAGGAACAAGGTCAGCAAACCACAGCACTTCCTATCAGTTCTCCACCTGAAAACACTCAAAAACAGGCTATTTTTGGATCATGTCAGCTGCTCCACTGAGCACCTGCGCTGAATGTCAACTGCTCCTCCTTGTACCTGCGCTGAAAGTCAAAACCAATGAAGGCTACCTGCGCTGGGTGAGATTGGCCAAGTGGCACAGTCATTCTGCAAGGTGTCAATTGCCCAGGAAGCTTCCAAATTGACACTTGGTTCAGGGAATTCGCCCTGTGATGAGTCAGAGGTACTTGATCTCCATGTGGAAGCAAGGATCTCCAAGTGGACTCAAGAATTGAAGTTTAACTGAAGAGGGAGAGGACACAAGGCAGCTTTATGTCAGTCTCAAGCTGACTCATCCTTTCTCCTTCTACCCTATATATAGATCTCTTCTATGAGGTCTAGGGAGGCTGGAATTTTGTGCAAAGTAAGGAAGTGCTATTGGTTTACAGTTAGAGCTATTGGGTGATTGCTTTTATAGAGGGGAAGAGGAGATTTCTTGCTGTTGAGGAGGTGCTGCTGGATTGGAGCCATTCATGGTTGTAACCTTCTCAGAACCTTTTTCTTCTATCAATAAAGCTTTTGATGTTCTCCTATATACTTGTATTGCAATGATGTATTGTTTTTATCTGTATATTTGATTCATTCTAATCCATGCATCAGTTATGAGTACATGTTTCTTGTAGTTTCCCTCTCTTGTTTTTGCAGGATCTTTGTGTAGCTGGGCCGGCAAAGGGAGCAAGGAGCTGGGAACAAGAAACAAAGAGAGAAGACAGGATCGACAAAAGCGAAAGACATCGGTTGGTCAATCTTTTCTTCCTTCTCTGTACTTTCATAAAGGAAAAATATCAAAGCTTTGCTTTCAGTTGTTGCTAAGGAACTATCACCCTTAGAGTAGGGATAGGGTCATTCCGAGTCGGATACTTTTCCCCACAACACACCTCCTCCCATATTTACCCAAGTTAACTGGTCTACTAGGGTAAACATGTGATGAGAGGATACTATGATTTGATTCAACTCCCCATGTATAGTTAAGGAAGTGGAACTGACACAACACAACCAATATGATCTCCTACACATGCTACAGAACCCTCAGGAGCCAACCATTTCTTCAAGGTGATCAACCCTTAGATAGATTATAATTTTACTGACATAGAGCCTTAGTATCTCCCATGACATGGGCATGCACGCGACTGGGACTCTCCAGTCACTTCCACAACAAGGGCATGGTGACAACTAGGGATGTTTTTATCTAGTTCTGAGCCCACGACCCCGAATTATGTGCCACTTTTTTAGAGCTAGGTCTCAGGCCACTGCCCAAAACTTCATGAAACTTCCAAAAATGAAAATAACATCAAAAAAATTATACTAATGCAAATACTTGAACAAATACTTGATTTGACCCCTACTAGCCATGACAGGAATTTCTTCAAACGTGTCACAAATATGCAATCTATAGGTCATAACAATAAATTTGAGAATAGGGGTCTCATAATTATATGAGAATCACTAAGAAGCATATATGTCTTATCCCAATAGGTTGATTATCATCTATTAGGTCATAAATTCATTATTAATTCATTTATTAATCAAAACCCCTACTAGCCATGACAGGAATTTCTTCAAACATGTCACAAATATGCAATCTTTAGGTCATAACAACAAATTTGAGAATAGGGGTCTCATAATTATATGAGAATCACTAAGAAGCATATATGTCTTATCCCAATAGGTTGATTATCATCTATTAGGTCATAAATTCATTATTCATTCATTTATTAATCAAAACATGATGAGAAAAAACATCATCACTGTCATAAAGCATGCTCATAACGAGCATATAACCAACAAAAATAACAAGGATATGACATACATAAACACCACCTATGAACCAATACATTTACACATAAAATACCAAGGAGAAGGAGCTTTTATTAACGAATGCATAGGCCAACCAAGTATGGGACTTCCATGAACCACCTGACCATAGATTGCGCTGAACCAAATCTCTCTTTCAGCTAATCACCCCTGTCCCATATTCCAAGCATGAATGTGGGATATCATGAAACAAATCCAAAAAAATGGAACCAGGGCTTCCAGAGGCCAAACCACCTCAACCCTCAACTAGTTGTTCCACCTCACATTTGAACATCACTAACCATCACCAAATTAGTCTCCACCTAAGTTGTTCAGGGCTCCAGAGCATTTGTTCCAACCAAGGCTTCCAGAATTGGTAAATCAAACCACAACTGTTGTCAAGGTCCAGAGCATTTGTCTAACTAAGGCTCCAAAACTAGTAACTCAACCCACCAAGGGATCCAAAGCATTTTTCCAACCAAGGCTCCAAGACTAGTAACTCAACCTAAGTTGTTACAAGACTTCCATAACGTTTGTCCAACCAAGGCTTCAGGAACTAATAACTCAACCCACAACCAAAGGAATATGAGAGCCAACCAGAAAAAAAAAAGTATAACCCACAACAACATGGCTATCTAGGAAATAGAAAGGCTACACAAATCCATCATCAATCCATGAAATACACCATGCCAATGACAAATCATAACCAAATAACCACATGCATATGCCATGCTAGCAAGGAAATCATACATGCAACTCAGTACTTGCAATAAAAACCCATTGTAGTTGTTGATCCCGATGTCCTCTTATGCTTTCTTACTTTTCATTTTCCTTCTTGCTTCAAATCCCATGTATGCCACACTCCTCCAATAGTTCTCTAAGAAAACTCTATGTTTCCTAGAGTATGAGAGAGAGATAATAGAGAGATAGAGCTCCAAAAATGAACTGAACAAAATCTCAACTCACAAAAGCCATGAAATGATCCTCAGAAACATTTTTATTAATGAGGCCTCTATTTTCTTCAAATTTCCATTATTTTCCTTCAATTTCCTCCAATGCGACTTTTGACATTTCACCTTCCTTTTCTCCTAATTTCCATTATTTTCATAAATAAAATGACAATTAATGCCACTTTGCCTTAGGCTACTGGTCCAATCCTTCCAAGAATCCTGAAAGGTCTAAAAACCAAGGTGATATCTTGGGAGATGATCAATTCCTCAAGGATATCTTCATGGGTTTGATGCGCAAGTACATTTGTTTCCCAAACCAAAACTCCCTAAGAAACATGTTCCAATCTACATAACTTTTTTGACTATCTTGTGTTGCCTTTAGATTCTTCTTGATTACTTGCATTTCTTGTTCCATTTCTTCCAACATATCTGGTCCAATCAACACCCTTTTCACTAGATCACTCCAATTGATGGGAGTATCACAAGTCTACCCATACAATGCCTCAAATAGACTCATCCTCAAAGATTCCCGATACCCATTGTTGTAAGAAAACTCTACTAGTGGAATATCCTCTTCCCACTTCCACTGCTGATGCATCACATACATCCTCAACATATCCTCCAATATTTTGTTGACCCTCTCTGTCTGTCCATCGGTCTGTGGATGATAATTTGTGCTGAAGGCCAACTCTTTACCCAAACTTGAAAATAAATCTTTCCAGAATCTAGAAGTGAACTTGGCATCCTTGTATGGTGCAATGTTATTTGGTACACCATGCGACAACACTACATCTCCTATTAAGACATGTGCTACATCATTAGCTGAATATGTAGACTTTGCTAGAACGAATTGTGCCACCTTTGTCAACCTGTCAATCATGACCATGATAGAATCACGTTGTCTAGATGTTCTTGCCAAACCTGTAATGAAATCCATGGAAATGAATTCCCACTTCCACTCTAGAATCAGAATAGGTTGAAGTAATCCACTTGGATGGTTACACTCTACTTTTACCTATTGAAAATATAAGCATATAGCCACAAACTTTGCCACTTCCCTCTTCAGATTCGGCCAATAATAAAAAGTCTTCACTGTTGTCAACGTCTCTTGATATCCTTGGTGACCTAAATATGGCTTAACATAAAATTCCCTCAAGATAAGATTCTTGAGCTCACTGTTATCTGACACATAGATCCTTTCCATAAATCTGACCAAGCCATCTGCTATGAGATGATAGTCCACCTCCTGATCACGTGTACCTTGCTGTAACCTTTGCATAAGCTCCCTGTACCTGTCATCCTGTTGACCTGCCTACAAGATCCGACCCTACAAATTGTTACCATAGGAGCTCATAACTTCTATATGATTCACCTGTATCCTCCTGTTAAGAGTATCTACAACCTTATTCTCTTTACCTTTAAGGTACATGATCTCAAATTCAAACTCACTAATCATTTCCAACCATATAGCTTACTTGACATTCAGATTCAGTTGGTCAAATAGATAACTCAATCCACTGTGATCACTCATCAAGATGAACCACCTACCAAGAAGATAGTGCCTCCACGTCTTGAAACCATGGATGATCACTGCCAACTCAAGATCATGTGTTGGATAATGCTGCTTGTGCTCATTCAGTTTCCTTGACTCATAGCATAGTAAATGTCATTCTTGCATAAGAACTCCACCAAGTCCTCTCTTATAAGCATTTGTACATACCACAAATTTGTTTTCCATATCTACAATCTTTAACACTAGAGAATTTTTCCACAATTGCTTCAACTTCTCAAAACTTGTTGAACATTCCTTTGTCCATTCAAACTTCTCACCTTTCCTTTGCAACGATGTAATCACATAAGAAATGAGAGAGAAGTTCTTGATGAACCTCCTATAATAACATGCTAACCCCATGAACGATATTACCTCATCCACATTTATAGGATCTGCCCATTCCATGATAACCCTTACCTTCTTTGGATCCACTGCTATGGCCTCCTTGGAAACCACATGCCCTAAATGTACCACTGTCTGAAAAAATCTGCATTTGCTAAGATTAACATACAACTAATGCTCTCTCAGTAGTCTCAACACCATTGCTAAGTTATCAACATGTTCTTCCTCATTCTTAAAATATATTAATATATCATCAATGAACACAATAACAAACTTTTCTAGATAAGGACGCAACACATTATTCATCAAGCACATAAAAGTAGTTGGAGCATTAGTCAAACCGAAAGGAAATACAACCAACTCATAATGTTTGTACCTGGTCTGGAAAGCAGTCTTATAAATATCCTCTTCTTTAATGTGCACTTGATGATATCCTGATCTCAGGTCAATCTTTAAGAAAATTGTTGCTCCCTTCAATTGATCAAACAAGTCATCAATCCTTGACAATAGATACCTATTCTTAATGGTCACCTTGTTCAACTTCCTGTAATCAATGCATAATCTGAGAGTACCATCCTTCTTCTGCAAAAATGATACTGGTGCACCCCAAGGTGATACACTTAGCCTAATGTATCCCTTCTCAAGTATTTCCTTGAGCTGGAACTTCAACTCCACCAACTCCGTCATTCTCATCATGTAAGGTTCCTTTCATGCTGGTGTTTCCCCTGGTACCAGCTCAGTGGAAAAGTCTACTTCCCTGTGAGGTGGAAACTCTAAAATATCCACGGAAAATAAAACCTCAAACTATTGTAAGATCAGGTACCTTGACAATAACTATACATCCTCAACTTCCTTACCTTTATCACTAGAAATATGCACTGCAAATAACACACACCCTTTTCTACGACTGCACTTTGCCTAAATAAATGTCACCATTCTAGCTAATGTTGCCTTCTTGTTACCCTACAAAACTCTTTGTTCTCCATTGTCATCCAAGAACTCAATAACTTTGTCATAACAATCCACCTTAGTCCTATGAAGATACAACCAATCCATACCCAAAATTATACCATATGACCCCAATGACAATACATTCAAATGTGTTGATGTAGGCATGTTATTCAACTCAAATGCACAATCTCTTATCCAATGATGAAATCACTTCTTTGTTCTTATAGCCAACTTCACTAACGAATATTATGCATGCACTTATTTATTCAAACCACACTTATCCACCAAGTCAAGATTGACATAATTATAATTAAATGTGGGATCGATCAAAATAGAAACAAATTTATCACAGATATTATAATCTATTTCAATAATATATGTCTGGTTATCTACCTTAGAGTCATCCAATCCTACATAGATCCATGGAATACTCTATCCAACATCCGCCACTATCTACACCTCCTGAGCACTGTAGATCTACGGTCTACCACCCTGATGCTATGGACAATCTCTCCTGCAATTCTCTCCTCCACAAGTCCAACAACATATGGAGTTCCTATTGTCACACGGAATTTGTCAAGGGTGCGGACACGACTGACCTTCCTAGAAGTCTAAGACATTCTAATGACAAACAAGACAAAATGGAGTGATCTTTCTCTAAATACACCTTTTACAACATGAAAACTACAAGTGTTTAGGCTTACCTTATTCCAAAATGCTGTTGTTGAAGTCCGTTCTTGACGATCCGGATGAGCTCCTCCTTCAAGTCAATTCCTGCAACCACAAACAATCAAACAATTACCAAGCACTTGCATTTCATATAATAAAACATATATTCAACATGCAGACCAAGGAACACATGAAATAACTCATTAACATAAGCTATTGAGAAAAATAAACCAGTTTGTATTAATAACGAAACAAAGAAACTCTTACAACCTGGCCTTGGTGTTGTGCAAGTTCCTCCCAGGGTCCATCAAGGGTTTTCCTCTACTTTGACAAAGCTCACCCTCTCCCAAGTAGAATCAAGTGAAGACAATCTCTCCTCACAAAGGCTCTAATGGAAGACCTAAATCCTGCAGCATTTACCCAAAGAAAATGTATAGCTCCAACCTCTCCTCCCTCTGGCTCAATGTCTTTATTTATAGTGCTGTAAAGAGGTTATTCAGGTCCACCATCAATGGGATAATCCCCCTCTTTGGGTGGGATAGCTCCCTTATTGATGGGATAAGTTCCCCCTTAATAGAGATACATGAACCAACTGGAGGCGCATCCAATTCATCAAACCGACCTCTAGAAAGTTCTAGAAGTAACCACAAGTAACTTTTTTAAGATGATACTCGCGCATTTTGCCTTTTACAGAAGGACGCACCTGCCCCTTAACATACAGAGCGTCCAAGGACGCACCTTTTGTGAACATTGTGAGCGTCCCCGCAGGTAAGGCTAGAGAGAACCTGCGACCCCAGAGATAAACATATTTTTGACAAGACTTTCTCTCTTCTTTGAGTTTGAGATGGATATCAGAGGCATAAGACTTGCCTAAGAGGGTAGCATGACTGTTGATTTGAGCCATCCTAACTGTAAGTGGTCATGGTGACATTTTTTAGTGTAACAGATTGCCCCCTAAAGTGCGAAGCCTGGAATAGATTTAGGGTTTTGTAATTCTAGGAAGGGTGAAGCGCTTTATCATTTCAAGGATTGTCTTGTGGATGACCTGGTTGGAACCTGCAATTTTCAACACAAAATACATGTATAAGATTATATCATCACTGAGGTAGGCATTCCCATACTCAGATTCAAAACTTTAACTAAAGGACTAACTACTCTGATACAGGAATGATCTTGCAGTACATCATTTTTATAGACTTTTATAGACACAGTATGGACGCAGCCATCTGTTTATGATTAGTCTACATAGATAATGAATACAAAACTCCTTGCAGCCTGGATGGTAGAAACTAGATCCAGGGTCTTCACTTCTACTTCCCGAATTGGTACGATTCTAGCCATGTGATTAAATGATTTGATGTCGAACATGTTAGAAACCACTTGATTACCAGTCAATGATGTAAACTGTTAACAAGCGTGAGAGAGACCACCAGTAATGTCAATGGTTCTCAAAGTACCAAGCACAACCCGTGAAATGTGAATAGATGTTTTGATGTCGAACACTTCACGGAATCCTTTGATCGAAAGTCAATGATGTAAACTGACGTCAAAGGTGAGAAACCTGCCATTGATGCATGCAGACTTCAAGGTACTGTAGATTCCTAAGTCATCTTTCTAGATAATGTGTCGATGTCGATAGAAAGCGACCCGTTGCAGGCAAGCCCGCAACACGAAATCATTGTTCAAGTTGAAGAAATGTTGCTGTAAGGACTGACTCAGGGATGGTCAAATGGATGACAAGTATTTTGCAGATGAAAGTTTTGCTTGCAGACCTCTTGAACACATAACGACACGACAGATGGCTTGGTGACGAATAACTCAAAGTTAATCCCCGGAACCCGGTTAAAGACTTTCAAAGTGGTTTGATCAACTGTGAGGTAAAAGATTCCCCAACCCAAGTGAATGAAAAAGTGTCGTGTTCAAGAGTGGTAATAAAATTTCTTTTGAGACAAAAGGTAACAAACAGGTTCATTCTTCTCTCTTTTCCCCCACCATTTCTGGCAAGTACCTCTTTATTTTTAACAAGCTTGAGGAGGATAACATATGCTTGATTATAAGCTCATCCTTCGGACGAGTCCAACCTAGTTTAAATTCGAACCCTAGGAAGGAGTGGTTCATTCCTGTTTGTAATTGAACAGGTCCTCTACTGTAAAAGTTTAACGAGCCCAGTATAGGAGAAACTCGGCGTTTTTCAATTTTAGAGAGTCTGAAAAAACAAAAGGAGACTCCACGTTGAACTTTTTCGTATATTTGTGTCCCTCAAGCCCGAAAAAGTATAAAATAATACCTGGGGGAACCGCTTGATCTTGCGACCAAGGAGTACTTTCATAATAGTGTCGTTGACCTGAAAAGTAAAAAGCGATCAAGGACACGTCGTTTTATTTCCTTATCGAGTTTGAAACGACAAAAACCCGGCAATCTTTTCCTGATTTTGCGGTCAGAAAAGAGCTAAAAGGGGACCGTTTTTTAATTCCGTTTTAACGAGTGTAAAAGAAACGCTTGGCGATCTTTTCATGTTTTAGGAGTCAGAAAAGGGCTTAAAAGATGACTCTGAGGTTTCACTTTTTCGTAAGTTTTAACGAGTTCGAAAAAGGGATAAAAATGTACTCATGTGGCCGACTTTCAATTTAATTTACGAGCAGGAAAAGACGGAAAGAACTCGACAT
This sequence comes from Pinus tabuliformis, assembly GCA_031772625.1. Taxonomy (NCBI): domain Eukaryota; kingdom Viridiplantae; phylum Streptophyta; class Pinopsida; order Pinales; family Pinaceae; genus Pinus; species Pinus tabuliformis. The sequence continues at coordinate 606,983,472 of CM062815.1, forward strand.
TTTCATTTGTTTTACGAGAATGAAAGATAGCAAAATAATCTCGAGATTTTCATGAGTTTAACGAGTCTTGAAAATAACTGAAATTGACTCGAAATAGGTTTCATTTTTACAAAAGCTTGAAACAGAGAAAAACTATGCTTCAAAGTAGTTTCATTTTTACACAAGCTTGAAACAGAGATAAAACTGTGCTTGATGCTCCCTAAGCATAACTGTTAGAGCGCATGCCCCCCTAGCTTCATTTCATTCAACTAAGGTGGATGAAATGAAGGTTCAAGTACGAGATCATTTGAAAGACTTGACCTAAAACTGTAAGAAAATTATGCAAAAAACTGAAATAACTAACCTAAAAACTTAACATCTATAAGATCTCGTCAATCTCTCGACTCAAGTAGAGGAGGATTTGTTTCATTTTTTAACGAGCTTGACACAGGAAAAGAACTATGCTCGGATTCGGTTTCATGTTTACGCAAGCTTGAAACGAAAAACTATGCTTGTTATAAGTTCACATGCCCCCAGCATAATGACGCAAAACGAGGTACATGCCCCCCAAGCTTCATTGCATTCAATGAGGTGGATGGAATGAAGCTTTACTTTCAAGATCTTGGAAAGACTTGTGGGAGTTGTTTCATTTTTTAAACGAGCTTGACACAAGATAAGGAACTATGCTCGTAACTATTCTCTACAATCTACCTAACAAAAACTCTACTCTAAAAACCTTGATTCATTTTTTAACGAGCTTGACACAAGACAAGGAACTGTGCTCTAAAATCCTTGATTCATTTTTTAATGAGCTTGACACAAGACAAGGAACTATGCTCATGACTACTCTCTACAAACTACCTATTTAACCTACCCTTGTTTCATTTGTTAACGAGCTTGACACAAGACAAGGAACTATGCTCAAAAAATTCGCATGCCCCCAGCATAATGATGCAACGCGAGGTACATGCCCCCCAGGCTTCATTGCATTCAACCGGCTGGATGAAATGAAGGTTTACTTTCAATATTTAACTTGAAAAGGGAGTTGTTTCATTTTTAAGGAGGTTGACACAAGAAAAGAACTATCCTCATACCTGATTCATTTTTTAACGAGGTTGACTCAGTAACAGGAACTATCCTCAAACCTGATTCATTTTTTAACGAGGTTGAATCAGTAACAGGAACTATCCTCATACTAGCCTGTTTCATTTTTTAACGAGGTTGGCACAGGAAAAGGAACTGTCCTCGAACACACTGATTCATTTTTTAACGAGGTTGACACAGTAAAAGGAACTTTCCTCGCTAATCCTTCTTTCCTATATAACCTACTATCTACCTGATTCATTTTTTAATGAGGTTGACTCAGTAACAGGAACTTTCCTCATGCTAGCCTATTTCATTTTTTAACGAGGTTGATACAGGAAAAAACTATCCTCGTACTCACTGATTCATTTTTTAACGAGGTCGACACAGTAAAAGGAACTTTCCTCGAACACACTGATTCATTTTTTAACGAGGTTGACACAGTAAAAGGAACTTTCCTCACAACTAGTCTGTTTCATTTTTTAATGAGCTTGACACAAGACAAGGAACTATGCTCATGACTTCCAGTTTCATTTTTTAATGAGGTTGAGACTAGAAGAAACTATCCTCACACTAGCCTGTTTCATTTTTTAACGAGGTTGATACAGGAAAAAACTATCCTCGTACACACTGATTCATTTTTTAACGAGGTTGACACAGTAAAAGGAACTTTCCTCGTACCATCCAGTTTCATTTTTTAACGAGGTTGAGAGAGGAACAAACTATCCTCGTAACATTGATCATGGCTTCCAACTGGAGGAAAGACATGTCAATGGACACACCTTGATCATGGCTTCCAAGAGGTCTTCATCCGAAGGAAGAATACTTCTTGGGAAGGAACACATGTCAAGGGACTCAAAAGGGATAAGAACATCGTGTTCAAGTAATCCCATAGAGTTTTCCATGTCAATTACCGGAGCTAAATCAAAGGAAGATGAGCAAACAGTGAGAGGCTCACTTACATCGGTAACTGAAATCATGGGACCGGTTGCCACATAATTAACCCGTGGCAGGGTAGATACCACTTTAGAATCAGGAACATTTAGGGGTGTCATATTATTGGTAGTTGAAAAAAGACTAGGGAACGAAAGCTGGTCTACAGTCACAATATGTCCATTGTGAGGGAAAGACATCACGCGAAAGAGTGTCGATACGACAGCTTTCATTGCATAAACATAGTCTCGCCCAAGGAGTAAATTGAAATCCAAGGGACCTCGAACTACCATAAGATCAATACAGACAGTTTTACCTTCCAAGGTAATAGAAAACTTAGGAAGGATCCCTAAAGGTTCACTAATTGTTCTGTTAAAAGCTTTCAGATTCTGCGTAATAGGCGCAAGCTGAGGGGAACCCAAAGCTTTCCAAACAGCTGAGGATAAAATACTAACAGAAGCACCTTCATCTACCTGAGTACGATGTATGTCCCTACCACCAGCCTTGACAATGATTTGGAAAGGGATGGAGGAAGGAAGACGAGGTTCTGTCAGTCTATTCCAATCAAAGGAAAAGACCTCAGTACTTGGAGGGGGTTCTGTAGAAACAGGTGAAATGCCCCCCGGCATAGAAGAATCCGATGTAACAAGAAGAACATCAGCGGTATGAAATTTACTCTCGAAAAGGAGAGTGTGATCGACCGAATGTGAAATTGAATCGACCACTTGATCAACTAATGGATCATCAACCTGAGTGAAATGAGTTTCACTCTCCAATGGGAGAGTGTGATCGACTGTACTTGAATTTAGATCAATCACTCCGTCAGTTGACGGTAGGTTGGGAGAAAGTTTACGGTAACCAGTTGGAAATTCTTGCTGTGGAACAGTAAGGTTTTCCAACAATGTTGAGGCTTCATCCATGTGAGGGCAAATGTGAGTTTGATGACTCCCTTTGCATAACTTACAAGGAAACCTAACTTTACCCTTTTTCCCAGGAACCTGACTATCACTGGTTGATGGATCAATGGAAAGTTGATGAGATTTTTCTGACCATACTTCCAAGACCTTTGGAATACTAGGACAATTGACAAGGAAGTGGTCACCCTTACAAAGCCTGCAAGGGTATTTGGGTTTACGATGCATGTCGGAATTTTCCTCAACACCACTAACACTTACAATCGTGGTTGGTTGGTTGACTTCTTTCTTATCTTTCTTCTTCTTCTTCTTCTTCTTCTTCTTCCCTTTCTTCTTCTTCTTAGCCTCCTGGTTACTAGCATCAAGGCTTTTACCAGGCGAAGAGGAAGAAATGGAGGAAGAAAAATTAGGCGAAGAAGGTAAAGGGTCAACAGAAGGTTGGTGATGTTGAGATGGTGAACTCTGTTGAGGTGAAGCATCCGGTTGAGATGGAACAATTGGAGTATTTTGGGCCAACGAAGTTGAAAATAACCATATCGGTAAACCTATTGTAAATCCAGGTAATGACAAAGTAGCCATATAAGGAGGACCAACATTTCCAAAGTAAGGAAAAGTACTAGGATTCTCATTAGGAGGGGTTCCTAGGTTGATAAATTCCGGAACATTTGCCATTATATTCAACTTCAGTGAATTTTATTAACAATTTAAAACTAAAATTAACAATTCACAATTCACACTTAACAACTAAAATTCACAATTCACACCTATGGTCTCTAAAAGTAAAAACAAACAAATTAACACGCGCTATCAAATCTAGGAGTCAAACCACACACAAACAGTAGCCTTCCGGACCGAAAACACTAGTTGGTGATTAAGCCCAACATCGCTGAATTCAGTACAGAAGTGGCGGGTGGAACAGTTACCCCGGCAACCTGCTTAATGAATAGACCGGACCAAGTTCCTCCACTTTAACCGTCTCAAGTGAAGTGAACCCCCCGGAAAATCCAAGTGAGTATAACCGACGTCTGCTCCAGGTACGGTGGGACCTTCCCTCCACCGTCACCTCGATAGAACCCTAAAGATTATGGTCACTAAGGTCACCAACAGTAACAAATACACCTGGGGGAACAGTCTAAACTCCGACAGCACGCAAGGGCAGAGTAGCAAGCTCAATCCCCTTACCGGCTCCTTGACAACAATCCAAGGTTTACCGATAAGTGACCCCTGGCTCCTCGACAATGGTTAATCCGAGGTTTACCGTTTGTAATACGTACTGTCTGGCGTCGTTCCCAACGAGGGGGGAATGATCCCCTCACTGGTTCGGACACGAGCTCGTGCTTCTCCTTTAAGAGGAGCTTTCCCAGAGTGCAATTGAAACAATTGGATTTATTCTACTCAAGATAAACTATCTGTTTGGTTTTATAGTCTTGGAGAGTTAAGTACTCACCTACTCCAAGACCCTAGCCTAAGCTATGTTGGTGTTTCAGAGCCCTAGAAATGTAAAAATTACTAGATGAATTTTAATTAAGCGCTGTGTTGTTAAGGCTGTTTATTACTCAAATGGGTAAATGGAGATGAAACCAATGGTGTAATGACCCGACTCAACTGAATGCAATCGAATATGATAATGTAATCTTTTCAATTCGATGAATCCTAACTAAAGTAAGGAGAGAGTTTCCATTCACTTCCAACAATGCAAAAAATTGATCATTAAGAGAAAATATAACAAATTCTCTAATGCACTAATTTCATCAAGAAAAACTAATGCAAATCAATTCCAAACCATTTTTTATTTTTATTTTTTGTGTAAATTCAAATCAAAGAAAACTGATCTAAATCTACGATTGATTTTTTCAGAATGTAAACTATGCAATTGTAATCTATGCACAATTCACATGAAAAGTATGCAAATGTAATCTATGCACATTTTCATTCATATTCTGAAACTGAGAACTCTAATTATGCAAATGTGATCTATGCAAGAGAATTCTCAAACACAAGATGATTCTAATGTAATCTAAGAACCAATCAAGTGCAAGTCGAGAAAATTGGGTGAGAGTTCCAAAGACCAAAACATAAAAACACTCAAAGGCGATTAACACTCATACACAATTAACACTCAAAGATGCAAAATTGTGAAAAGACTGAGAGAAACCTCCAAGTAATGACCGAAGGAAATCAAATTAAGAATTTCTCAAAAAAGAGACTCAAAATACCCAATTGATGAAAGCTAAAAGCAGGAATGCTAATGAAACAAGTTCAGGTGAAAATTTTTGACAGGGTACTAAAGGATCTGGGCAGAAAACACTAAGAAAAACCAAAATCTAAAAGCAATTAAAGCAAAAAATGGAGTTTTCCTAAATTTTTACAGGAAGACGCAGGCAACCCGTTAGAACAGGTGTGGGCCCGCTCTGTGCAAACGGCAAAAGCGCGTCCAAAGACGCACTGTGCAGTACTCAGAGGGTGCGTCCTTCTGGAAAAGTTAAGAAAAACCAAATCTAACTAAATCTAAAGCTAAGCCACCCAAATACTAATTCTCACAGTCAAAAACCAGAAAATAAAAATGATTTTCTCAGAGCAAAGTTCACACAAAGGAAAAGACTTTCTCATTAATGGATTCCCCAGTGGAGTCGCCAATTTGTCACACGGAATTTGTCAAGGGTGCGGACACGACTGACCTTCCTAGAAGTCTAAGACATTCTAATGACAAACAAGACAAAATGGAGTGATCTTTCTCTAAATACACCTTTTACAACATGAAAACTACAAGTGTTTAGGCTTACCTTATTCCAAAACGCTATTGTTGAAGTCCGTTCTTGACGATCCGGATGAGCTTCTCCTTCAAGTCAATTCTTGCAACCACAAACAATCAAACAATTACCAAGCACTTGCATTTCATATAATAAAACATATATTCAACATGCAGACCAAGGAACACATGAAATAACTCATTAACATAAGCTATTGAGAAAAATAAACCAGTTTGTATTAATAACGAAACAAAGAAACTCTTACAACCTGGCCTTGGTGTTGTGCAAGTTCCTCCCAGGGTCCATCAAGGGTTTTCCTCTACTTTGACAAAGCTCACCCTCTCCCAAGTAGAATCAAGTGAAGACAATCTCTCCTCACAAAGGCTCTAATGGAAGACCTAAATCCTGCAGCATTTACCCAAAGAAAATGTATAGCTCCAACCTCTCCTCCCTCTGGCTCAATGTCTTTATTTATAGTGCTGTAAAGAGGTTATTCAGGTCCACCATCAATGGGATAATCCCCCTCTTTGGGTGGGATAGCTCCCTTATTGATGGGATAAGTTCCCCCTTAATCGAGATACATGAACCAACTGGAGGCGCATCCAATTCATCAAACCGACCTCTAGAAAGTTCTAGAAGTAACCACAAGTAACTTTTTTAAGATGATACTCGCGCATTTTGCCTTTTACAGAAGGACGCACCTGCCCCTTAACATACAGAGCGTCCAAGGACGCACCTTTTGTGAACATTGTGAGCGTCCCCGCAGGTAAGGCTAGAGAGAACCTGCGACCCCAGAGATAAACATATTTTTGACAAGACTTTCTCTCTTCTTTGAGTTTGAGATGGATATCAGAGGCATAAGACTTGCCTAAGAGGGTAGCATGACTGTTGATTTGAGCCATCCTAACTGTAAGTGGTCATGGTGACATTTTTTAGTGTAACACCTATCATCACCCTTTTTATGCTCATAACAAAATCCCTATCCTATGTTAGATTTATTGAAATTCTTATGTGGTGCTGTGTTGGGTGTGGGATCCCCCCCAAGGCAAGTTTTGGGGCTTAAAGCCCAAGTTTTTGCTAAGTCCATTATAAAGACTCCACAATTTGTGGGCACGGAGTGCGAAATTGTAATAGAGTCATAGGGTTGTCTGCCCTCATTTTTGTAATGTAATGTCGGTTTCAGAGATCTACCCATGGTTCGCGGACCATGGGATTGTATAAATAGAGTGAGGCTCTAAGTAGTTAAAAAAAGGAAATGGAGGGAATGGATTGATGATCATGGAATAGAAGCATAGTAGAGTATCTGAAGTGTAAAGTCTAGTTGTGGGTCATAGAGTAGGACAAGGCTCTGCAGCTGAGTGCACATAGGCCTAGTAGTTCAGAGCTGAGTGCACAGACCCCTACACCTGAGTGTGGAGGGTAGGTTGAGTCTGTAACTGTTGGAAGCATTAATAAAGAGAAGTTTTACCATATTTCTGTGTATCTTTTCCTGTTTTATGCATTGAAGTATATTGGGTATGAATTGCAAGTTTACTGTTTATTTACTGCGCGAACTTATATAAATGTGCTGAGTAAGTGAATATAATATAAGGTATCTATTTATGCGAAGATAACTAACTATTATAAGAAGATAAGTAAGACCCATGGTGTGACTTGGGGAAATAGTGCAGATCACTACTCCAGCAGCGCGAAAGCCCCACAGCCCCTGGTTAGGGCTGCGTGAAGGCGAATATAACAGGGTGCGAAGCCCACGCAGGTTAGGAAAGTGCGCAAAGTAACCTGCACAAAGGTATTCACAGTTGGATTAAATGAAGCCATCAGACATCTCAAGGGTGTAGAAACCTAGTTCCAGCATCCCCCCATACTGCTTCGGGTGAGACTTCAGTTTGCGCTCCACAAACTATTGCCGAAAGGGCCAGTAGTATATTGATTTGTTTGGCTAATTAACTCCGAACCTAGGTTAGGCCCCAACAAGCCAACAAATGGTTTCGTTGCCGGGACCGGATTCTGCATAGAGATGTCTGATGTCATATCATTGGAATCTAACTAAGAAAGAAATTGAAGGTTGGTTGGACAGGAGAATCCACGAGTTTGCAGTGCAGGAGAAAAGGAATCCATGATTATCAAAAGAAGAGTGGTTAGACTGCTACCTATACACAGAGATCCATGAAATTTTCTTCGCATCTTTCCCTACTGAGTTGTACGAGTGGATTGCGAAGTTAGCAGATAGCCAAGGAAGGTGCAAGCTCGATAGTCCTATTGTGTGGACCCCAAAGTTAGTGCATAGATTGGAAGCATCGGAGGATAATATCATGCACGCTGTTGATCACTGGCTCGATCGAATTATAGGAGGAATCATTACTGAGTTCACGAAAGATACTGTAGTCAGCTATAGCAAGGCAGAGCAACATTTCCTCAAAGGGCCACGAGGTAAGTACGTTAAGTCTCTGAACACTTGGATTAAAATACTACTGTGTGAAAAGTGGATTATGTGAATACATTGATGTTCAGGGCTATGCGAAGTGGGAGAATTTACAGAAACAAAGGTACTGCACAACTAGAAACTAGCCCCTTGATTTCACCTCCATGAGGGGATGAGGAAGAGCTTGCGAAGGTCTCACTAAGAAGTGTGATCAATTTGATAAGGCAGAGGATTCCACGTATACCACCTCCACCCAAGCCACCACTAGTTTCACCGCCTTCACCCCCATCTTCGCCCGTACCACCTCTGCCACCACCACGAGTCAATATGACAAGCGCAATAAAGTTGCCAGTGTTCAAGGGAGTAGGAAATGAAGATCGAGACGAGTTTTGGTTTGTGATAAAATCTGTATGGGAAGTGCAGGGAGTTATAGATGACAATATAAAGAAAGCATCATTAGTTAGCGCTCTTCAAGATCGCGCGTTGACCTGGTATATTAAGAATTCTAATGACAATCCGAATGTGGGGATCGCGGATATCTAAATTGTGATGAATAGAGAATTTAGCAAGCCGAAGTCAAAGGCATAGTCAATCATTGGGTTCAAGGAGATCACGATGCTACCAGGTGAGACACCCTGGGAATTTGATCAGAGACTGAAGTGCACGATTCGCGAAGCTAATATGACTTTGACAGATGGACATCACCATGAATGGTTTGTAGCATCGTTAACGCCACATTTAAGGAACATGCTATCACAACAAAGGTTAACAAATCAGGAAGAGGCCTTAGATATTGTGATGAGGCCACGGTGGAGGAGGACCTGGAAGAGGTCACAAACAATTGATATGTTACAATTGCGGGGGGTAGGACATATGCCTATGATTGTACGAATCCAATGCATCCATCATGACTGTATTATACCTTGTTCAATTATGAGACAGAGGATTGTCCCACATTGATAGCGAGGGTGCGCGACAAGGGAGTGCTCCAACCTCCCTCGACTCAAAACCTGCAGATGATGAGGTCTGAGCTACACGACGAAGAACCCAATGTGAACATTGTGCTCCTAAGTGGAATTACGATAGGGGATGATAAAGGCAAGCAGCCTGAAGATAGTTCTTGGGTTCACAAGGCTCTGATGAAAGAACTAGAGTTTGATTTGGAGTGTGCTAACGAAACCTTCATGGAGGCTAGGAAGAGCTTCACTGATGCCTCCACTTCAGGAAGTAAAGATAGACTGGAGCCAGAAATGGACCCATCGATGCTCACGACATTCCTAGAAATGTGCATGAAGCTACTACGTGATAGCAAGGCTGTAAATGGATTGCAGGAACTCATAAATAGATGCGTTGGGACTGTGCCAGAAGAACCCCACGTAGTCTGGAAGATTAGAAAGCATGCGATGAGGAAGGGAAGAGAAATGAGATTGACCACGTAGATTGGAGAATATGAGATGGAATAAGTGATTCTGGATTTAGGATCAGACGTGAACGTTCTGCTGAAGTAGACATGGGAGCACATGGGAAGGCCTACGCTACAATGGTCTCCTATCCAGCTGCAAATGGTGAACCAGCAAAAGGTCATACCTATGGGAAGATTTCAAGGAATCATCGTGGATATTGAAGGGGCAAGTGCGCTAGTAGACTTTGAAGTGATAGATATTGTGGATGACAACAATCCCAACCCCATGCTATTAGGAATAGATTGCGCCACTGACATGAACGGGGTGATAAATCTGAAGAAGCGCAAGATGATTTTTGAGAAAAGGTCTCTCCGCGTAGTCATACATTTGGACCCTGCAGAAGGATCGTGCTACACAAAGCTAGTGCACGACTATGAAAGCGACGATGACTTGGACTGCATCTACAAGATAACTGCATGAGAGAAATACTGGGTAAATCCCGCCATGCATGGACGAATCTCATGGGAGCGCGAAAGATCCTATACATCGGATTCCGAAGAGGAAATAGAGTGATGGCAGAACTGGTTGCACAAGGTGATCACGCTGAACTGTAATATGATGACAATATTGTTGCACTGCATATCAACAAAAGTAAGGGATTTGCCTACTTATGATGGGTTAAGTGAGGTAGATGCTTTCCTAAACATATTTGAAAGAGAAGTGCCGAAATAGTAATGTTTGGAGGCTTTGAAATGGGTACTATCGCTACACTCGCGAGGTGGTGGGGTATGCACCAAGGAAGCTTTGAGGACTGATTCGAATGGAGGAGAATGATGCACATGCATTTTGGGAAGCCTCAGATGCATCTAAAAGACAAGTATGACGGACAGAATGATCCGCGTGCACATTTGTCCATATGGGTACACGCATATGCTAAACTGTTAGGATATTTCGACACATAGGAAATAGTTAAGTATAATTTGGTCTAGTATAGAGTTAGGTAAAGTGTGTTTCTTTACTATGTACATTTTGTAACTTACAATCCGATGGTCACAATATGTAGTGATCCGACGGTTCATTCTCTCCTCGGTATTATCGACACTTGATTTGTGGCTCAACACCTGCTTGGTCCATGATCTCTTAAAGAGCATGGAGGGTCATTTGTAGGTGAACCATCCATGAGAGAAGTTTATGTAAATTTTCATTTTTTTATTAATAAATTGCCTGAAGTGGTCGTGTTGGCTCAGGCCGTGGACTGTTTCCCTCTTTGAGGGTTTTAACCACGTCAAAAGTACTGGTGTATTGATCTGCGATCTGTTTGTGAGTGGTTTCCTTTGGTGTTCTGTCTGAGGAACTTACCCTGTAAATTCCTACATGGTATCAGAGCCAAGTTGAGGGCTATGTCCGTTGGTGATCCAAATTTGAAGCTGGTAGAATTGCATCCGACTGATGTTTCCTAGATCTACTATTTCTGACTACTTTTGGGCCGAGAGGACTGCTCTATTGTGTTGGGAGCATCTGTTCCAGTGAGGAACCCCTTTCGTTTCATGCGAAAAGGTTTCCAGTAGCCCTAGCTACGTCATTTTTAAGATCTGGAGGTATACAGTGTTTATTTGAAGTTTACAATTATTTTCTCTCTATTTGTTTCGGTTTCGGTTTATTTAGCTTTTTTTATTACCAGATCTATACCTTTCATTTCTGTGTATGCTCTTTGCCCTGCGACTCTGTGCGATCTGGGCAAATCAGAAACAGAAAGGAAAGAATTTTCTCATTCGTATGCTCTTTTCCGCTGCGCCTTAGTGTGATCTCGGAAAATCAGAAACATTGAGGAAAATATTTAGTTTCTAGCTAAAGCTAACTTCGAGCTGCAAGGTTCGTTTTTTTGTATGTCCGTGTTGGGTTTTGTGTTTTTTGTTTTGTAGGCAAAAAGAGCTTTCTCAAAGCAAGCACGCAACCCAAAGCTTCAACCCCCCACTCTCTCTCTCTCTCTCTCTCAAACTTTTTGTATAGCTCACTTGGTCCAAAGCTAATTTATGAGAGTATAGGTCTTGAGTTCAAGTCTCCTTTTTGTGGGGATGGATTTTTCATTTCCGCACATTCCCGCACTTCGTCGGCATCTTCATCAAATTTTCTTCAAAAAGCCATAACTTGTTCATTCGAAAGCCATTTTCAGAACCGTTTTTTTTTTAAACAGCCTAATTTTTCGAGATCTTTCCATTGGAACACTTAGTTTTAGCATCTATAGCTTCAGTTTCTGTTAAAATGGAAAGTCCATGCCAAGTTATTCTTGACAGCACCAACTACTTCCAATGGTGGTCCTACATTGTGGATTTACTTAGAAGTAAAGGTCTCTACAGAATAGCCACAAGCCAAGAAACCAAACCGAAAGATGAAGATAAGGCAGCTAAATGGGAAAATAGGCAAGATCAAGCACATGGGTTGATAGGGATGTCTATTTCTCCAGATCTTAGATTCCATATTGCAGAACTTGATACTCCTGATGAAGCATTGAAATAGATTACTAAAGTTTTTGGAATAAAAAATGAACTTAGAGCCCATCAACTTGAAAATGAGTTTCTTACATTTGACCCCAATCATTTTTCTTGCATTGAAGATTTTTTGTCCAAGTTCAAGACCCTTAGACTTCTCTTGGAAGGTGTGAAGGTTAAGAAAGAAGATAGTAACCTTATCTATTCCATTCTTACTAAGTTGGGACCAGCCTACTCTGTGTTTGTTTCCACCTTCCATTCTACAAGAGAAGCTTTCATTTCTCAAGGACAAGACTACAAGTCCCCTTCCTTTGATTCTTTTTGTGATTCTTTAATAAGAGAACAAGAAAAACTCTTACACCTTGGTCTTCTTAATCTTGGAAACTCTTCTAAGAATGCGTTAGCCACCTAGTAGCAACCAAATCTAAAGAGTCCTAAGAAGTTGTATCCTAAAAGGAATGGTCCTAAACCAAACAAGGGTCCTAAGCAATCTCAGCCTCAAAATGAAAAATCATTTCGACAAAATGATAAGACAAATAAAAAAAAAGGGAAGAAGACTGATAGACATTGCAACTTTTGTAATCGAGATGGCCACTTAGAATCCAAATGCTTTAAGAAGATGGAAGCCTTGGAAGCAACAATGAAGAAGCATAACATCCATTTGGAGCACTCTTCAACTTCAACTTCATCTTCAGGAATGGCACTTTTTGCATGTGGTTGTCAAGCATCTCGGTCTGGCTATGCATTAAATGTATCTTATTCTTCTCATTCTCATGAGTGGCTCATTGATTCTGGAGCTTCTTATCACATGGCCAAAAACAAAGCCATGTTTTCTTCTTTAAATGATTGTAACACCAAAAATATATATGTTGGTGATGATAGATCTCTTAGTGTTGTAGGGACTGGAACTGTTCATATAGACAATGGTCAGTTTAATGATGTATTATGTGTTCCAACCTTATCCTGCAACCTTCTATCTGTTTATTAGATAACCCATTCAGGTGAAGGTAAAATCGTTGAATTTTCACCTCACAATGTTGTAATTAAGGACCTAAGAGATCCTAGACAGATTTTAGCTACTGGCATTGCTGATGATTCTACAAGGTTGTATAAGTTTCACAACTTTGGGTCATCAAATCTTCACTCAGTATTTGTTGCTCATAATGATGAAGTGAGCAAACTTTGGCATGAACGACTTGGTCACTTAAACTATTGCTCTCTTCAGAATCTATGTAAAGAAAATATGGTGACAGGTCTTCCAATGGTATCTTGCAGAGATGGTGTTTGTTCCGAATGTGTACTAGGAAAACATCATCGGGACAGTTTTGAAAAACGTGCCTCTTGGCATGCCTCAGCCCTTTTACAGCTCGTGCATAGTGATTTATGTGGTCCACTTCCAGTTGTTTCGTTCTGTAGCTACAAGTATTTCTTAACTTTCATTGATGATTTCTCCAGACGCACTTGGGTATACTTCTTAAAACTCAAGAGTGAAGTATTTAACATGTTCTTGGCCTTTAAGGCCTTTGTTGAAAAACAATCTGGACATCAAATTCTTAAGCTAAGATCTGATAATGGCGGAGAATATGTTAACAAAAAATTCATCAACTTTTTCACTAAGAATGGAATTCAAATGCAACATACTGTTCCATATACTCCACAACAAAATGGTGTAGATGAAAGGAAGAATCACACCTTAAAGGAAATGGCTAATTGTATGCTTCAATCTAAAGGAATTAGTCTTAATTACTGGGTAGAAGCAATTAACTGTGCAAATTACATAATAAATCGCACTCCTACTAAGGTTTTAAAGAATATCACTCCAAAAGAAGCATGGAGCTCAATTAAACCAGATGTAAGTCACTTTCGTGTTTTTGGAAGTGAAGCATGGGCCCATATTCTAGATGAGAAACATAAAGCTTTAGAACCTAAGAGTGAAAAGTATATCTTTGTTGGATATTCTGAAGATGTCAAAGGATATAGACTTATTCCACTTAAGTCCAAAAATGTTATCATTAGAAGAGATGTAAAGTTTGCTGAAAATATATCGGCCTACGAGCCTAGTTCGGCGGATGTGCCACCTCTCCCTATCTCTTCTACTTTTGAAAATATTTCTTCTTCAGATGATGAAAGCGAGGATGAAAATCCTCCCCCACCTTCTCAGGATCCTCCTTCAGCTCCTCAGGTTCCAAAATGGGTCCGTGCTACTCGGGATGCAGCAGGTGATCTTGCCGGTGATCCTACAGATCAGCGACGTACACATTCTCAGTTTGATAGAGCCTTTTCTTTACTGGCTCAAGCTTCAGTGAATTATGATCCTGACACCTTTGCAGAAGCTTCAGGCCATCCAGATTGGGAAGCAACTATGAATGAAGAATATCATTCATTATTGGCAAATGATACATGGGATCTTGTTCCCCTACCAAAGGGACGAAAACTTGTTAGATGCAAATGGGTTTACAGAACCAAGTATGGACCAGATGGGAAAGTTGATAAACATAAAGCTCCTCTTGTTGCTAAGGGTTTTTCAAAAGTTGAAGGCCTTGACTACACTAAAACCTTCTCCCCTGTTGCCAAAATGAACTCTATCCGCCTTGTTCTTTCCCTTGCTACCCCTTTCAAATGGGAAGTCCATCAGATGGATGTTAAATCTGCCTTCTTGCATGGGGACTTGCATGAAGAAATCTATATGGAACAACCTATTGGCTTTATACAAACAGACTCCAGCGTTGTATGTCGGCTTAAGAAATCCCTTTATGGTCTCAAGCAAGCTCCTCGAGCTTGGTATGCCAAAATGGATATCTTTCTTTTAGAAAATGGCTTTTCTAGGTGTCATTCTGACAATACTGTCTACACCAAGAAAGTGGGCAAGTCTCTTATCATTCTTGTTCTTTATGTTGATGATCTTATCCTAACTGGTAGTGATCCCAACCTTATAAACCATGTGAAGTCTAGCCCTAAAAGGAAGTTTGAAATGACAGACTTAGGACACTTACATTATTTTCTCGGTCTTCAAGTCTTGCAATCCAAGGAAGGTATTTCCCTTTCCCAGTCCAAGTATGCCTATGATATTCTACGCCATTTTCACATGGAAGACTGTAAGGTAGCCCCTTCTCCCTTTCATTCTGGAGTCAAACTTTTAGTCACTTGTACTTCTCCTGAAGTTGATGCTACCTTATATCGTCAACTCGTAGGAAAAATTTTGTATCTAACCCATACTCGTCCTGACCTTTCCTTTGTTGTTGGCCTTGTTTCTCAGTTTATGCAAAACCCACATGAAAGTCATTGGAAAGTAGCTAAAAGAATACTCGTTATGTTTTAGGTACAGTTCAGTTTGGGATTCATTACAGTGCCGAAGCATCTCCTCTATTGGTTGGTTTCACTGATTCCAATTGGGCTAGTGACCCTGATGATCGGAAGTCTACCGCAGGTTATGTGTTCACTCTTGGTTCAGGACCTATTACATGGGCTTGCAAGAAACAAGGTGCCATTTCTCTTTCTTCAGCAAAAGCAGAGTATCGTGGTGCCATAGAAGCTAGTAAGGAAGCCTTGTGGCTTTGTCAGATCCTGTCAGAGTTTGGCTTTCAGCAGCAACATCTGACTACACTTTGGTGTGATAATCAAAGTGCCATTCAACTATGCAAAGATCCAGTCCAACATCAGCACAACAAACACAATGAACTGCACATGCACTTCATCAGAAATCTCATCCACAACCATGTTCTTGAAGTGCAATATTGTTCAACAGATGATCAAGTTGCAGACATCTTTACAAAGGCTCTCACAGAGGCGAAGTTCACTAAACTTTGATTTATGGTTGGAGTTCAGGAAGTTGTCACTAAGGGGGAATAGGCTCTAGTGCCTCCTTCTTTCTCCTATTGTGTCATATTTGTAAATTCTTCAATCCTATCCCAAGTTGTTCTTAAGGGGGAATGTTAGGATATTCCAACACATAGGAAATAGTTAAGTATAACTTGGTCTAGTATAGAGTTAGGTAAAGTGTGTTTCTTCACTATGTACATTTTGTAACTTACAATCCGACGGTCACAATATGTAGTGATCCGACGGTTCATTCTCTCCTCGGCATTATCGACACTTGATCCGTGGCTTAACACCCGATTGGTCCATGATCTCTATTTAAAGAGCATGGAGGGTCATTTGTAGGTGAACCGTCCATGAGAGAAGCTTATGTAAATTTTCATTCTTTTATTAATAAATTGCCTGAAGTGGTCGCATTGGCTCAGGCCGTGGATTATTTCCCTCTTTGAGGGTTTTAACCACGTCAAAAGTACTGGTGTATTGATCTACGATCTGTTTGTGAGCGGTGTCCTTTGGTGTTCTGTCTGAGGAACTTACCCTGTAAATTCCTACATAAACAACCTACGCAGATGCACATGGACTTCATGTTTAGGAACACGGTCAATAAGCAGGTGTTGACGAGGAAATTGCATGAATGGTCCCTCTAGTTGGGACGATGAAGTACGGAAAGAACAAGTGCACATAAGGCTACCCACGCAGAAGCCTTTAATGAAGTGTGCGAAGCACTGAATAAGGTATATAATGTGGAGAGGAGTGATTGGGACCTATGCATACCAGCAGTTTGGTGGGCTTATAGGACAACGTGCAAGAAAATGACGAAACAGACACCTTTCCAGCTGGCTTAAGGAGTAATCGCTATAGTCCCGATAGAGTATAATATGCCTAGTCCGTGTATAGCAGTGCCAGTAAATATGAGGGTTCTCGGAGCCTTGGAAGAATGAATAGCGCAGTTGACCGAAGCAAAACACAGGACTTGAGGAAGAAATCCAACATGGTGATCTTAGGCTCCAAGAACTCATGAAAGAAAGGGTGAGATTAAGGGAGAAAAGTGCTCTGATAGAAGCGGAAGTCAAGAAGCTTGAGGAGGAAATTAAGAAGGATTTTCTCGATAAGAAAACTAGGGTGATAAAAAAGGGTGCACATGATTACATTGACGAATTTGGGAACTACTGCCAAGATTTGATCAGTTTGATGCCTTGGATTGGACCGTATATTACTAGAAGGATCACCCATGGTGGCGCGATGCAGAGGGTAAAGTGCGCAACTCGGACAATAAAAATAAAAGGCGGATTTTCTCCAGGAAAAGTGACGAATGACTGGTTGGAACCCTAAACAGGTGGCGTAGCCACCTGACTAGCCATGGGAAGTATAGTCTTAGCGCTCTTGATAGTTGAAAGGAGGCGTGGGACTATAAACTACTTTGCCCGAGAATTACACGATGGCGGGGGTGCGTGCAAGAGCAAAGTGTCACAAGGTCTGCGACCACACAAGGGGGACTACGTTGCCACGCAGGTTGGTTGAAAAGTGACCATTGTAGTCACTATTCACAATGTGATGCTTGACTTGAGACCAAATTGAGTGGGTAGTAGGCATTCAAAATGAGCTTTATGGGCAAGATTTGGTAAAATCTACCACCAATGGAGAATTAATGGACCAGATTTTGGGGGAACAGTCGAATTCAAATTCAGAAGGTGCTATAAATTACAAAGGATTGCCTAGCAAACAACACTTGGTCATTTGCAAATTGAGCTGTCGTGCACCCCAAGAATTCTGAACTGAGACCTTTTTGTCCTGGGGAGAGAATTGGTAGAGCACCTTAGTGAACAGTTGAGAGCTTTCTGGATGAACAAGATGGCAGTGTCTGAAGAAGCCAGGGAAATTGCCGAGATAACTGCCAAAGAAGCTGCGCAGGCCATGACCATAGAAGATGCCCCTAAGGGCACCGAGATTTTTGCGGAAATCCCTAAATCACCATGCACACTGACATCGAAGAAAGATAAACAGCTAATGATTTTGCTGCGTGTGTCCACTCGAAACCCACTGCAAACCAGATTAACAATGGAGGAAAAAGGGAAAGTGATTAACCTGGAAATCGACGAGGAGGAAGAAGACCTTGAGGATCTCATAATTGAGAAGGACGAGGACGAGGTCATGGAGAAAGAAACTGAGGTTGTGCACCCTCCAACAAAGAAGCCTGCATATATCCCCCTGCAAAAGGGGAAGGCAAAGGTGCCTAAGGACCTCGATGAGACAAGAGCTCTCTATAGACTCCACTCCTCCCGAACAATATCATTTTTGAAGGAACGCAGCTAAGATGGGTGCCAAATTTGAAGTTTGAAGATTGGGATCTTGTCAACCATGAGAAATTCCTTCACTTAGTGACTGCACATCTCATAAAGCCAAAGCAGAACACTGCAATGGGAGTTATAGAATTGGATCTGCGCAAGTGGTTACAGAGAGTCGAAAAGGTAGGGTTGTTGAAACTACTCTAGGTGTCGCATTACGATTGTGCCCTAGTGACTATCTTCGTCATCAGGTAGCTGCTCTACTTGGTGAATGATGGGTGTTTGTGGCTGGAGGAGCCCATCCAAATCACGAACCACTCAACCCATCGAATTACTCGACTCTTGTGTAAGGGAGAGGACCGCGCAGACATTTCGGAGGGTAAGAGTAGTGATTTGGCCATCGTGGAGGGCATGAAAATGAAATAAAAGCTGGAGAAGACAAAGAGGGGCTACAGAATCTCCAGCATCAACGACAAAGCAGTCAGAGTTATGACTCAGATACTAGAAGTTAAGCTCATACCGAAGTGCCACACGGATGAGGTGCCAGCGCTGGTGGTTGCACTTGCTGAACAATGCACAGAGGGGGTCCAGTTTAACTGGTCCAAGTTTTTGTGAAAGGAGTTCCTAGAAAATTTCTACGAGGCACATGAACAAGGGAAAACCTTCCACTATGCATGGCTTCTGCTGTCCATAGTGCTGGTGGCTGGGGAATTGCTAGAAGATAGCCAGTTCCCCACAATTGCAAGGGATCTCCTAGAGGCTGTGAAGTACACTTCGCTGTGGGCCACTAAAGACGCGAACTAGATCTGTGAAAGTAAAATATTCTGGGTGTTCATGGAGATGAACATCAGAATGGGGATTAACCTCAAGTCGTGGTTATCACCCACTGTCTACAACAGCCTGCAAAGTTTCACAGAGTTTAAAGCAGAATTTCAACACATCTACCTCAGGGCATGCAAGGACCCTACAAAGAAGCGTAATGAACTGCCTTATATAGCCATATATGATGTGATCTTCAATGCACTTGAGACGTGGCCGCTGGAGTGGTGCTCTCCAGACATCTCTGTGCTGGAAAAGTCTGCTGCGAAAAAAAAGGAGGAGGCAAAACTATGCGTGGCATAGTTGGCAGAAAAGAGAAGGAAAGAAGCATCAACAACAAAGGTGCAGGAGGCGCGGGATGCTGCGCACGCAACAACAGAACAACAAAAGGCCATGGTAGCAACACAGAAGGCAGTGGAGAAGGTGCGCGATGGCCAGAGGTCGCCTTCGCTGGAGCAGGAGCAAGAGATGGAAATAGAGGTAGAGGAGGGCGGCGTGGACCCACTGACAACATCGACACTATTAAAGCGCCAGTGCCTGAGCGAGTGGATGGGGTTGCGAAATAAGGTAAAAGTGTCGAAGTTGTCTATCAACCTGATCACCCATAATGAGGGTGATCTGCACGATATAGGGGAGATGATGCATGACGTCACCACAGAGGCCCTCCAGAACTTTTTAGATGAGAACCAGATTGTGTTGGGGGCCCTCGAGCATAGATTTAGGAGTTGCAGGTACGCACTCCTCAAGCTGGTACTCTTTCAACCAACCTCGCATTAGGGACAACTGCAGCTGAGGAAATGATGCGCACTCGTATGACAAACACAATAGTGCTGCGAGAAGGGGCACTAGTTACAACAAAAATGAGGCCGAGAGGCCTACGGTCAGTACATTGAAAGGTATATGGATCAACATGGATGCACTCCCATGGGAGACGCTCTATGTTCTGTAGGATGGGATTACTGTATAACTGGGGCTAGGGAGAGCCACCCGTTGCAGGTGCTAAGTGAGTAGAAGATCAACATGGAGCAGTTTAGCTTGCAGCGCGACAAGGTCATGTCTCAGAACAGGCATATGATTTAGGTACTTGAAAGAGCTTGCTAGATGGTCCCTGAGCTGGCCATCCCAATAGAAGCACCAACAAAGGCGCGCATTCGAAGATTATCAGCAGGGGTGCACGAGGCACTAGAAGAAATGGCCAAGGTTTAGCTTGAGCTGAACCTTTAGATAGCAGAGCTGCGGTTGAAGGTGCAACCTTCAACTCCTCTAGAAGTAAGGCAACAGTGCGCCAACGCCATTACATCAGGGCTGGAGTAGATCAGTAGTGCAGTAAGGGAATGCACCAAAATGTTGGAAGAATCATTCGATGTCCTCACAAATCTGCAAGAGGACTTAAAAATACAACACTTAGAAATAGAGGCATGTGAGCTACAGTAGCAGTACGACAACATCAAAGCAACTGTGCAGATAGTGGCCCTCACTCAGAGGCTCGTGTGAATGCAACAGGCCAAAGTGCTTAAAGAGAAAGTAGACGCAACGCAACACAAAGACGCAGTTTTCAAGGTGTGTGTTCAGCCTTGGATCGATGATGCCTTCGTAATCCCAACAATAATTGAAGGCAATCTTGTGCAGATGCAGGGGACGCAAGAACATATATAGGGGAGCAATTCTGACACCATGGTCTCAGAACAATGCATACAAGAGATACAATAGGTAATCGCTCAGTGCATTGCCGACCTTGCAGCAGTCTGAGCAGAGTTTGGAGGTCCCGTGCAAAGATCTCCGCACCAACAAAGTGGCTCGAGGGCGAGTCATGATGTTTGTGTTGGGGGCTTGTTGGGTGTGGGATGCCCCCCAAGGCAAGTTTTGGGGCTTAAAGCCCAAGTTTTTACTAAGTCCATTGTAAAGACTCCACGATTTGTGGGCGCAGAGTGCGAAGTTGTAATAGAGTCATAGGGTTGTCCGCCCTCATTTTGTAGTGTAATGTCAGTTTTGTAGGTTTTAACCTCGTACAAAAATTACCTGCATACGAATTCTAAAACACAAAAAATAAACAATGCAAGAGAATAACACATAAAACACATATACACAAAGATTTTCCCCTAGATCCCAAAACTAGGACTACCAGCTTGATTTTTCATTATGTTCCTTTCAATGTTACAATACATATTTATACATGTTGAAGAATCCAATACCATGGACCGAAAACCATCGTGTCCAAAACCATGGATCAAAAACTATCACGTCCAAAACCATGTGTGAAAATCATGGACAAAACCATAGGTAGGTCTGCCCAACCTAACATAGGGTCCAAAACCAGCGCCCCGGACCCCATAGAGTGGGATTACCTACACCCCTCAAACCCCCTGTGACGCCCCTCCCCCAAAACTATGCATTCAGCGCAACAAAGCGGGGGCTCCGCCCCCTTCTAACCCCTCAGTTAACTAGATGGGCTAGTCGTGGAAAGAATATAACACAACCAAAAATTCTCCTACTTTTTGTTTTCTTTCCACAATGGGGCACAAGAGAGCTTAGTCATTTATCCAGCCTTGCAATGCCCATTGTTTCTCTACACCAAGAGAACTTCTCAAGGCTCACATATTTTGTCAATGCATCTGTAGTATTCTTCAAAGTGTTCACCTTTACCAACAACACCTTTTTTTCTTCTATCATATCCCTCACAAAGTGATACTGAACATCAATGTACTTTGTCTTTGAATGATATGCATGGTTCTTTGCCAAGAAAATTGCACTTTGGCTATCACAGTCTATCCTTATAGCTCCTTGTACTAACCCCATACTTGAGCACAATCTCTACCACCAAACTGCTTCCTTTCTAGCATGAGTGGTTGCCATGTATTCTTCCTTTGTAGTTGATAGTGCCACTACAGATTGTTTCTTACCCATCCAACTGACTGCACCTCCAAATAGGTTAGACACATACCCACTTGTAGATCTTCTCTGATCCAGATCTCCAGCATAGTTTGCATCAACAAAGCCACAAAAATCCAACACTCTGTCCAATCCTAATCTTCCTTGGTAGCACAAATCATAATCACTAGTGCCACGCAACTACCTGAAAACCCACTTCACTGTTGTCCAGTGCTCCTTCCCTAGTTTTGACATAAACCTACTCAATACTCCCACTGCATGTGCAATGTCTAGTCTAGTACAGACCATTGCATACATCGGGCTACCGACTGCACTTGCATATGGAACATGAGACATGTCCTCTTCCTCTTCTTGTGTCTTGGGACACTGTTCAGCAGATAACCTCACACCTATAGGAATAGGAACCTTCACCGGTTTACTATCCTGCATATTAAACTTTTGTAGTATTGTCTCGACATACTTCCTCTGGTTTAACTAGAGCTTCCTCTTTGCCCTATCTCTTTTAATTTCCATGCCCAAAATATAGTTTGCAACACCAAGATCTTTCATGTCGAATTTGGAGGACAATTGGGTCTTCAAATCTTGGATAATTTCTTTGTCATTTCCAACCAGCAACACATCATCCACATACAAGACTAGATAAATAACACAGTCACCAATTAATTTAAAATACACACAGTGATCTAATTTGCTTATGGTGAAGCCAAGTCCCCATATAAATGTATCAAATTTATGAGACTACATCCTTGGTGATTGTTTTAACCCACAGAGAGACTTCTTTAACTTGCATACTAGTTCTTTCTTACCCTTTACCACAAAGCCTTCAGGTTGCTTCATGTAGATCTCCTCTTCCAGATCCCCGTGAAGAAATGATGTCTTCACATCCATCTGTTCTACCTCAAAATCAAAAGTAGCAGCAACAGATAAAAATAATCTAATAGAAGTTACCTTGGCAACAGGAGAAAAAATATCACCAAAATCAATTCCCGATGTTATCACTCAGAATTTTCTCAAGGTTAAAGAAAGAAATTTCCGAGGTAATCACAAACCAATCTTTTAAGTATAGAATCTAGCCAATCTGTACTCAGAGAGGGCTCTCTCTTTATGATTTAGCTTTGTTTAATGAGATGTTAGGCTAGTTATTAATTTTCAAGGTTGTTTTGTTTGAAAGTGGTGGAATTCTGAAACAAATGGGAAAATATGTCTTTTAGGCCATTGGGCTATGGAGTCAAAAAGGGATAATTCACTGGATTAAGTCAAATTGTCGAGGTAGGATTTGAACAGGTAGGATAACAGAGTAAAAAAAAACTTTGAGGATTGAATGGGTGGTAGTTCTGATCAAAACTATAGGGCAATTAAGAATCCTCAAGTTAAGATTAGAAAGAAGAGGGGAATATGGGTCAACCAGTGTAAGGAAATTAAGAATCCTATACCAGGGACTTATTAAAGAAAACTACGGGGATAGAGGAGCAATTAAGATTTCATTTACCGAAATAGTTTAGAAGAAAACATGTAAATGGCATACTGTTGATAGCAGAGAGATATGAAGATAATTCTAATATACTTTGACTATTTTACCATTTAGTTTTAAGATGCATGAAACATTGAAACATGTAGAAAACACATGAATCATAAGGATAGAATACTTATTTGCAATTAGACTGCACTTGAATCTGATGAAATGTCCTCAACTTTTATTCCTTTTCCAGCAAAGATCCAGTCTTGAATACAAAAGCTTCCTTAGCTTGATAGCATAGAGTTACAGAAATGTTGTAGAATCCGCCCACAATACTTCAAATGAAGAAGCATTTATACTAATTTCCAAACTAAAATATCTTGAAAAAATATCAAGATTGGTTTTACAAATATCTCCAACTATTTTACATTAATAGAACTTTAATAAAGGACATTCAAAACTAATGAATCTATTTGGCACTATTTTTATGGCTTTATGGTGACAAAGAAGAGAAAGTCAAATTTGATAGCAACTCTTAGTTGATGATAATGCATCCTAGTCACTAACTGCATCCTTCCTTTGTGCATTCTTCCCTAGAAATTCTGCAAACTTGGGGTCTAATGATACGCTTGTATATCTCACCCCAAGATAAATATGTAAAAAGTGAAAGAGGTTATTGTAGATAAGAATGTATTTCAGATAAAACTCTCTTAGTTTCCCAAAATTCAGCTCCATTTGTTCATTATATTCTCTGCACAAAGATGTCAAAAACAGGACTTTGCACAAACTGAAAAATAGTCTATGAAAACATGAACTTATATCACTTTTGATAATACCTATGTAAAAAGTGAGATAGGTTTTTGTAGATTGGCTAGTTAGGAACAAAAACTGCCTCCAATTTCTTGAAATAATTCTTGGATTGGCCACAATAGTTTCTGCAAAACTATCACTTAAACAGAAAATTTCTGAAGAATGTACCATTTTTGCTCTACTTTCATCTTTTAACCTTAAACTTATTTTGACTGTTTTTCACTTTTAATTTGGACAAAATTCATTGTTGCTGGTGAAAGTGTTTTTATCTATGTTTAAACCTTAGTGTCTACATGTTTACTTTTACTTTTTACTATTTACTATTTACTTTTACTGCTCTGTTTTTTCATCTATCTTCACTTTGACATGAATCTGTATGCTCTTCTTTGTAATTGTCTTCTCTGTTGTCTATCTTCATGCTAGATGATTTACTTGACTTGCTATTCAATCTGATACTCTTTAACCCTGATACACTTTGACTGTTCTTTACTATGTCCTTTTACCTTCACTGTATATTTTAGATTTTTACTATCTATTTCAACAGTAAATCCTTTTATTTCCATGTTTCCTCTGTTTGTCTTTCGGCTGTGTGCTTTATTTTGCATCTTTATTTGAATAGAATTGATAACAATCTTGAAGTAAACAAGTCTTATGACTAGTATTAAGACTGTTAATCCAAGGCTGCAGTCTTTTGATCACCTGCAAAACAAAACAAACTGTTAGGAAAACATTAGGTTGACAAGGAGGGTCGAAAAGGTTTCATTTGAGCTTGAGAGGTTTGTGGAGTGAGTCTAGAGTGCTTTTTGGGAGGTAAACCATGCTCGAATTGGTTAACAAAGGATTTAGTTGGCACAGATGGGTTACATAGGGTTTTACTGCACAATTAGGTGAAAATGAGCAAAACTGGGGTTTTCGTGTTTAAATGGGTAAATGGTTGATATTGGCAGGTAAGCTTTGAATGAACAATGGACAATTTGTCACATGGGGAGAGTGGGAAGCGGGGATGGTAAGCGGGTTTCATCGCAATGCTTCTGGGAGGCGAGTGGTTTGGGAGGATGGTCACGCAATTTCATTGATCGATTGACACGTTGCATTGGCGAGTTTTGGAAAACCGCCCATATTGCGTGCTTAATGTTTGACCGAAGGGCTCGCGCGATATGAGCGATAACCGTCGAATCCAGGAGATCTGATCAGACAGTAGTTGGCATTGGAAAGTGGCGGGGAGTTGGGTTCTTAAATAATCACGATTTGACTAATTAACCCCACTTATCGAACTTTATTGTGGTTTATTTCGCAAACCATGGGGTGAGATATGTAATTTTTGGGATTTTTTAATAATAATACGGGGAAGGGGTAATTTGTTTTTGGGAGTTAAATAATAACACAAGTTAAAAGTTAATATGACTTTATGGAATATGAAATGCGCTAAGTAAATGTTTCCGAAAGTGCATTCATCATATAACATTATAACTTAGGCTAATTGTATTTGGAGGGTTATATATAAAGAATATTTTAATATTCCTAAGTAAAATAGTGATTTTACTTAGGAAAAGCATTTAAACGGGATGAGTGAATTATGAAGGGTGGTGAATATTGATGAAGGGGCTTAAGCACTTAGGCATTATAAATTATTGGGCCAAGGATCCAGTCCCTCCAGAAGTCAGAGAAATGCTCTGAGCCCCTTTAATTTGGGTAGGTGCCATCTAGTACTTAGCGGAATTTAGTAAAAATTTGGGGAAAAATGAGTAAGGAAGTTAATTAATTTGACTTTGTTTCCTTGATGTGCTGTCTTCAATGTGAGTTATGCTTTGTCCATGTGATGAAAGCAAAATATTTAAGCATTAAACTTAACCATTCACCACACATTTATCCTGCAACCATCATCTACTTACCCTACCTACTTTATCCTAGCATTTTCACGCCTTTATTAGGGTGCACTTAAACTGGCAAACCCTTTTCAAACTTTCTTTTCTTTTACATAGTGATATCTATCTAAGTCTATCCTTATTACATCCAAGGGCTTAGATTAAACTGTTGAGCTCATTTTATTCACTCTACCTATCTACTTATCTGCCAAGCTTAAACTGTTTGGTCAGATCTTTATTCTCTATATCTAAAAACATGAAATTGAAAACATGGAATAACCAAGATTAAGCTATTTGGTTACCATGGATTGTGGCATAGATGACAAGTTGCACACAATCTTTATTATGCATAAAGTAAATAATAGTGGCATTTGGGCTTGCACACTTTCATGGTCTTTTTATTTTTGTTGGGGCTCATTTTCTTTCATTTTTTTGACCTTTTCTTTATTCTTTTTGCCCTTTGATTTTTCTTTTAGGGCATGCCCTCTTTACATTTTTTAATTTTTAGTTTTTCACAAATATGGAAAACATTTGCAACAAGCAAAGGTATGAACATATTTCAGAGTTAAACCAAGTCAATCATGACATATGACAGCTATTTGTATAGGAGCATAACACTCGACACCTAGGAATAGCCTTTTGCTACCAACTGAGCTTTGTATTTCTCCACCTTTCCTTCTACAATTGTGTTCTTCTTGAACAACCATTTGCTGCCAATGTGTTTCCTTCCAGCCGGCAACTCCACCAGATCCCAATCCTCATTTTTGTGCAAAGATGCCATTTCATCAACCATGGCCTCTTTCCAGAGTTTTCCATCCTCTAAATCTACTGCTTCCTTCATAGTTCTGGGATCATCATTAGTAATAGATAAAGCAAAATTTGAACAGAAAGCAGATGGACTATACCTTTCTGGCTGCCTTCTTTCTTGAACTGATATTCTCACACCCAGAGTTTGTGGCTCTTCATCTTCTAATTCCTCCTCTGTTGTAGAGTCTGATTCCTCCTCCTTTAGCTCAAACTCTATCTTCTCAAGTTCCTTTGGTTGGACTTCATGTTTAATAACATTTTTCACCTCTTTGAATAGCACATCTCAGTTGTACACAACGTTCCTTGTTATTGAGTTCCAAAGCTTATAACCCTTTAAACCATCCTTATACCCAATAAAGATGCACTTTTCAGATTTACTATCCAAATTGTTTCATTTCTCCTCTGGAACATGCGCATATGCATCACATCCAAATACCCTCAGATGTGAAAGAAAGGGTTTCTTACCAGTCCAAACCTCTTGTGGAGTCTTATCCTCCAATGCTGATGAAGGCGATCTATTGACCAAGTAACATACTGTCTCCACTGCCTCTGCCAAGAATTCTTGTCCTAACCTGACACCACTAAGAATGTTTCCTGCCCTTTCCATTAATGTCTTGTTCATTCTTTCTGCAACTCCATTTTGCTGAGGTGTATATGGAGCAGTCTTTTGTCGTGATATACCACACTTCTTATAGAATTCTTCAAATTCCTTACTGCAAAACTCTCCACCATTATTGTCCTCAGCACCTTTATCTTCTTCTCTGTCTAGTTTTCCACTAGAGCCTTAAATTCTCTGAACCTGTCAAAGACTTCATATTTCTTTTTAAGGAAATATATCCATGTATTCCTTGAGAAGTCATCTATAAATGATACATAGTACACAGACTTACCCAGTGATGGAACCTTCACAGGTCCAAACACATCACTGTGCACAAGTTGTAATATATGTTTCGCCTTCTTACCACTAGAGGGGAAACTCACCCGATTTTGCTTCCCATATAGACAATTTTCATAGAAATCAAAATCCAGAGAGCTATTACTCATACCTTCTACCATACCTTTACCATGAAGTATTCGAAGACCCTTCTCTCCAATATGTCCAAGCCTTTGATGCCACAACATGGTCTTCTCTCCAGAGACCACTACATTTTCTACTCCACTTTTAGGAACCACGGAACTGTTGCACCCATCAACAACAGTGCTACCTTGCAGCTTGTACATAGTTCCAATCCGAACTCCCCACATCAATACTAGTGCTCCCCAAACCATCTTGTAGGTATCCTTCTCAGACACTGTTTTTACACCTGCATCATCTAGCTTGCTTACAAAAATCCGATTTCTGGCGAATGCAGGAATATGTAGAACACCCGGAGGTGTTCTAACCCTTCCACCTTGTAACTTCAACTTTACTTTTCCGCGACCAACGATTCTAGCCTTCCTATCATCCCCTAAGAAGACATCAGAACCATCATATTTCTCATACTCACAGAACCACTCCCTATGGGGAGTGAAGTGAAAGGATGCACCTGAGTCAATCAACCATGCCTCCTGATCTACATGTGTACTTGAAGAAGCCAAGTACACATCCCCACCTTCATTTGAGGTGGTTTTCACCTTTGTAGAAGGAGCATCATCAGATCCCTTTCCTTTGTTGGGAGATTTAGATTTACAGTCCCTTTTGTAGTGCCCTTCCTTTCCACATTTCTAGTGCACCACCTTTATAGGTTTTCCTGGAGATTTAGATCTCCCTCTAGATTTAGATCTCCCACTCAATGACTTTTTTTTTTTTTCTGTTCTAGGACCGTCCTCATACGGACAAGGCATCACCATTCTGGCTTCCATATTTTTCCATCTCAACTCCTCCATCAGCAAGGATGAGACTATTTCATCAAACTGCAAGGAAACTGCATTGCTACCTATTACAATAACCAGACTATCCCATGAATCTAGTAGAGAACACAACAAAGTAATGCACTTATCTTCATCTGAAATTTTGATATCAACAGACGATAACTGACTTACCACAGTATTAAATTCATTCAGATGCTCTATCACCGAGTCTCCATCTTTCATCCTCAGTTTATATATCTTTTTTCGTAGGAACAATTTATTCACCAAAGACTTAGATTGGTACAAAGTCCTTAACTTGTCCCACAAAGCCTTCACTGTAGCTTCCCCTGATACATTCAACAATTCTGAATCTGAGACACACAATCATATTATGCTCTTTGCCTTCCAATCGAACTTCTTCCATTCTTCATTAGACACTCCCATTGGTTTAGTATCTAGATCTACCATGATCCACTGATCTTTATCCACCAATAGATCCTCCATCTTGAGTTTCCACAACTCAAAACTCTGACCATTAAATTTCTTGATTTCTATCTTTCCACTGCTCACCATGTTCTTTCACCAACAGAATCGATCTCGCAATTCTTTCACTGAACAGGGTCTACCACAGGCCCGAGCGAAACCGCTCAGCAACAAAGGCGTCCCTTGAAGCCAAAACAGCTCTAATACCAAATGTAGGTTTTATCCCCGTACAGAAATTACCTACATGCGAATTCTAAAACATAGAAAATAAACATTGCGAGAGCATAACACCTAAAACACATACACAGAGATTTTCCACTGGATCCCAAAACTGGGACTACCAGCTTGATTTTTCATTATGTTCCTTTCAATGTTACAATACATATTTATACATGCTGAAGCATCCAATACCATGGACCGAAAACCATCGCGTCCAAAACCATGTGTGAAAATCATGCACAAAACCATAGGTAGGTTTGCCCAACCTAACATAGGGTCTAAAACCAAAATTTTCCAGGGTGTTGCCTTGGACCCCATAGAGTGGGGTTCCATGCATCCCTCAAACCCCCTATGACCCCCCTCCCACTACGAAATTGACGCAATGAAGGGGGGGCTCCGCTTCCCTTCTAACCCGTAGGTTAACTACGTGGGCTAGTCGTGGAAAGAATATAACACAACCCAATAGGTTTCAGAGATCTACCCATGGTCTGCGGACCATGGGATTGTATAAATAGAGCGAGGCTCTAAGTAGTTAAAAAAAGGAAATGGAGGGAATAGATTGATGATCATGGAATAGAAGCATAGCAGAGTATCTGAAGTGTAAAGTCTGGTTGTGGGTTGTAGAGTAGGAGAAGGCTCTGCAGCTAAGTGTGTAGAGGCCTAGTAGTCTGCAGCTGAGTGTGTAGATCCCTGCAGCTGAGTGCGCACGACAGGTTGAGTTTGTAACCGTTGGAAGCATTAATAAAGAGAATTTTTACCATATTTCTGTGTATCTTTTTCTGTTTTATGCATTGAAGTATATTGGGTATGAATTGCAAGTTTACTGTTTATTTACTGCGTGAACTTATATAAATGTGCTGAGTAAGTGAATATAATATAAGGTATCTGTTTATGTGAAGATAACTAACTGTTATAAGAAGATAAGTAAGACCCACGGTGTGACTTGGGGAAATAGTGCAGATCACTGCTCCAGTAGTGTGAAAGCCCCACAACCCCTGGTTAGGGTTGCACGAAGGCGAATATAATAGGGTGCGAAGGCCATGTAGGTTAGGAAAGTGTGTGAAGGTATTCATAGTTGGATTAAATCAACCCCTTAGACATCTCAAAGGTGTGGAAAACTGGTTCCAGTATCCCCCCATACTGCTTTGGGTGAGACCTCAGTTCGTGCTCCGCAGACTGTTGCTGAAAGGGCCAGTAGTATATGGATTTGTTTGGCTAAATTAACTCCGAACCTGGGTCAGGCCCCAACAAGCCAACATGCTACATTATCTTTATTACGTGTATCTTGAGGTGTTGTTCACTTCTTGTCACATTTTCCTTTATTCTTGCATTACCCTTCTAGTCCTACTTAGTCTC
Source organism: Pinus tabuliformis (assembly GCA_031772625.1). Taxonomy (NCBI): domain Eukaryota; kingdom Viridiplantae; phylum Streptophyta; class Pinopsida; order Pinales; family Pinaceae; genus Pinus; species Pinus tabuliformis. The sequence continues at coordinate 607,014,080 of CM062815.1, forward strand.
AGATCTTTAATTTGATTACTCATAACAATGCTTTAGCTTCTAGAAGGCCTCCTCCAATGATCTGGTGTTATAGCTCCAAATCTCACTCTTGATGTTTCTGATGTTGCACTCATGGCCTAGGGCAACCCCTCCTTCCAGAACTGGTCCCAATACTTAAAAAACAATGTTTTACTCCCTATACGCGACATCGCTCTGAGCTAAACGTATGTGTACGTGGGTCTGTGTATACCCAACCCGTGTATATGTCTTAAAACACTTAAAAAATTAAATATCCTTAATTTCGGGCAGATATCACGGGTTTTACCTGTTGATTACATATTAGTGCCCGTGGCCCAACTATTCCCAATGAATTCCCAACTAAAAAACTACTTTGGGAGAAGTATAAAAAGGCTTCAATGGGAAGGCCTAAGGGAGGAGAGAATAGAGAGAAAAATCACTTTGCTGAGATTATACCTGATCAGGTCTGAAGATCCTTGTGCTTTCGACACTTCCCCCCAAACTATCCTTTGATTTCTCTGTAAAGTTAGTTTGGATTCGAAGAACATAATTATCATCATGCTGATCATATTTGGGAAAATCATCAAAAGAAGTAATGTCATCAAATATACGCATTAGATCAGGAGATTGCTCCTCCACATATTGCTCTATGAATCTATCTTCTGATCTATGGTAGTTGGAATTAACAGGGATTTATTCACAGATGTCAACCTCTTCTTTTTGTGAAACAAATATGTCATGGTTATTTTGAACAAAAAATTCAACTTTCATGGTGATCTGATGCATCATTTCCTCTATTTTATTTATCAAAATGTCAAGTTTCTCCTCTTTTTCTACTTTCAACTTTTCTCTTCTAATTTTCAAATTAACTTCTACATCTATTGCTATGTTCCGCATCTATTCCATTGTTGAGGGGTTTCTTTCTCTTAGATGAAATTCTATCTCTGAATCAAATGCTCTTGGGTAATGCAAAAGAGCTAAATCGGATGGAGGTCTTATATTTAATGGTATTGAATAATAGATTTGATTAAATCTATCTGAAAATTGTTGTATTGTTTCATCTGGTTGTCTTTTTAACTGATTATATTCTTCCATGATCACAAGAAGATTGACTTTAAATATCCATCTATCAAGGAAGAGTTTGAGAAACTACTTGAGATTTGAGATGCTTGCCTCAGGCAGGGTTTTGAACCAACTCTTGACTTTGTCTTGCAAAGAAAGAGCAAAAAGCCTAATACTAACATCCTCTTCATCTAATTTAAATAAGTTAGGATAATCTTCAAAAGCTTGAATATGTTTTTGGGCAATGATAATTGTTAGGTAAACTTGACTTAGGATAGAGTCAAAGTTGACCAGGTTAAACAATGATGGTTTTGGGGCACATGGTATTGTGCACCCATAGTATTCTACCTGTGGTATTATATGTAATGGAGCTTATAAAAGACTGGGGTGACTTCATTGTAATGCAAGACCTGGAGGTGAGAAGTGAAGGCTCACTTGGTCGGATTGGCCAGGGTTTTGGCCAAGGATAATGGAATTTCATTATGGTTGGGTTTTTCCCCGGATTTGGGGTTTTCTTGGATAAACATGTGTGTTTATGTGTTTATCGTTGTTGCTAGTTATTTTTATATTTATTCCTCTCAATAATTATTTATGTTATGCAGTAAATTTCTTAACAACTGGAATTAGAGCCAAATATTGGCTTCAAAGGGATTCTTTGATGCCAAGGGTTTATATTGCCTGATCAAATCAATGCATCCTTTTTACAGATCTGGGTCTGGAAATAATGGTGGAACAATTTTATGCGGAAGAACCTTGAGGAGAATGCACGGAAGATAGTGCCGTAACTGTCAGGGATCAAAGTGCATTTGCGATGTTTACCAGTTTGGAACACGCTGACAAATTGTTCGGGATTCATGTGGCTTTGAAAATTGTTCGTTTTCTACTATGTGAGGCCACTGATGTTGGAATCTACGAGGTTCTCATCAGGCTCTTAGTTGGAGCAGTTTGATAGAAGTTTTTGAACAAATGAAATTGAGAGAGGATGGATCAGAATGGTAACAGCAATAAACAAAAAAAATTTAATGAAGTCAAAATTATTGCATGTAAATGGGCATATTACTGTAAGACCTGGTAAGGAATGTGTACCCCTCGGTGATCATCGGTAAAGTCTGGGTTAGACCTAGGTGATAGGGGGGATGTCGGGTTAACAATACCCTGGGTAAAAACTCTAAGAGGGGTAAGAGCTAGAGTGAGCGGGATTGTCTCACTTAGGTTTGTCTGGAGTTAGTCAAGGAACCCCAAGTCAAGTTTAAGGGGGGAATTGTTAGGTAAACTTGACTCAGGATAGAGTCAAAGTTGACTAGGTTAAACAATGATGGTTTTGGGAGACATGGTATTTTTCACCCATAGTATTTTGCTCGTGGTATTATATGTAATGGAGCTTATAAAATACTGGAATGACTTCATTGTAATGCAAGACTTGGAGGTGAGCAGTGAAGGCTCGTTTGGTCGGATTGGCCAGGGTTTTGGCCAAGGATAATGGAATTTCATTATGGTTGGGTTTTTCCCCGAATTTGGGGTTTTCCTGGATAAACATGTGTGTTTATGTGTTTATGGTTGTTTCTGGTTATTTTTATATTTATTCCTATCAGTAATTATTTATGTTATGCAGTAAATTTCCTAACAATACCATTCTCTCCATCAAACCTAGGGAGATACTTGGGATAATCGTTAGGGAAAGCATGGAGTGTAGGAGGAAAAATGAGTGGTTTATATCTATTAGGAACTTTATGAGGAACTGGAATATGTACAGGGATTGTATGATTAGTCTTAATTTTTTGATTCTCCTTAATTGGAAAATGATCTTAATAAGAATTAAAAGACTGTTGTTCAAATGTGTAAGGAGATTTTATATCTACATTTTTCAAAGGAAAATAATAAAAATTTAATCTAAAATCATCTCTAAAATACAATATACATTGAAAATTTTTATCAATGACAAAGAACATAATGTCTTGGATAACAATCCAAGCTAAAAGCCTGATCTTTTCACATAGTTCTTTCAGGTTCATTTCTCCAGTGGAGTCTTGATTGTGAGATTGATTTGGAGTCACCAGGTGGATGATTTTATCTTTGTGTGTCTGATCGCTGTCCACCATCATAGATCAGATATAAACCTGTAAAATAATTCTTAAAAAAAGTTAGTTCTCTAGGAAGCCAAATTTGGAGTATTTTATGATTAATTTTCCTTTTTTATGAATTTTCAAAACAAGTTCTATGATTTCTTTAAGAGGCTTTAGATATGAGATTTAAAATTTCTTAAAGATTTATTTGACATGAGGAACTGATCAAGTGTTTGAAACCAGATTTTCAATCCATAAACTAGACCAGAGATAGACTGAAGCAGCATTCATCTAATATGCAATTGCAAAGCAAGAGCAGTTCAAAGGCTACCTGGCTAACTTTAGGCTCTGTCTTGTAGTTTATAAAGTAAACAATAGTAACAAAAAAATTATTTGTTTCCCAGCAGAGTTGCCACTATGTTATCTCTTAGATTTTCCTAAAAGTTGTTGGGAAGAGGAAAGGGGTCTGAGGTAACCACAAACCAACTTTTAGGTACAGAATCTAGCCAATCTGTACCTAGAGAGGGCTCTCTCTTTATGATTTAGCTTGGTTTTGAAAGATATTAGGATAGTTGTGAAGTTTAGGAGTTTTGTCTGAGTTTGGGTGGTGAAATTCAATAGCAGAGGCGTAAAACTGAGTAGTTCAGGCCATTGGGCTAATGGCGTCAAAGAATATGGCTTAACTCGACTTGGTTTCTTAACGAAAGATGGTTTCACAGGGCAAGATGGTCAAACAGGGAACAAATTGCAACTTGAGATAAATGGAATGGGTTTAAAATGGGTGAAGGGTAGTTAAGAATCCTTCAACACATTTAAAGAGGAAACTTGAATGATTACTACTAAAGAGCAGTTAAGAATTCTTTAATAAATAATCAAAATGAATGAACTAGAAAACATGAGGAATTAAGATTTCATTGTTTATACTAATTCGGAAGAAAACATGGAGAACAATAACGATTGAAAACAGAGTGCAATCAAGCATATTTTGACTTAATATTTTTTGTTTATCATTCATATGTGAAACATGGATGATATAATAAACAAGGAAAACTTTAAAACATAAGGTATAGAGGACTTATTGATCCGGTGTTTGGTTCAAGAAATCTGTGAAAAGTCCTTTGCTTCAATTCTTTATCCAGAAAGCCATACAAAAGTTGGTCCAATCAGAAATTTATTCCAAAATAGTCAATATTATAGCAATGTCAAAGAATCCACACAAAATACTTCAAATGGAGAAGTATTTATACTATTTATAAACTAAAATATCTTGAAAAAATATCAAGATTAGTTTCACAAATATCTCCAACTGTTTACATTAATAGAACTTTAATAAAGGACATTCCAAACTAACGAATCTATTTGGAAATATGTTTATAGATTTATGGTGATGAAGAAGAGAAATTTGAATTTGGTAGCAACTCTTAGTTGATGATGAGACATCCCAGTCACTAACTACATCCTTCCTTTGTGCATTCTGCCCCAGAAATTCTGCAAACTTAGGGTCCAATGATACGCTTGTATATCTCAATCCATAATAGATATGTAAAAAGTGAAAGATATTTTTGTAGATAGGAATGTTTTCGAGATAAACTTCTCTCAGTTTCCCAAAATACATCTCCAGCTGTTCATAATATTCTCTTCAAAAACATGTCAAAACAGGACTTTGCGCAAACTGAAAAATAGGCTATGAAGACATGCACTTATCTCCCTCTTGTTAATACCTGTGTAAAAAGTGAGAGAGGCTTTTGTATATGAGACATTTGGGAAGAAAAAACTCCTCCAATTTCTCAAAATAATTCTTGGAGTGGCCACAATAGTTTCTGCAAAACTATGACTTAAACAGGAAATTTCTGAAGAATGTACCATTTCTATTCTGATTTCATCTTTTAACCTTGAACTTCTTTTGATTGTTTTTCACTTTTACTTTGGATAAAATTCATTGTAGCTGGTGAAATTGTTTTCATCTTTGTTTAACCCTTAATTTCTTCATGTTTACTTTTACTATTTATTGTTTACTTTTTACTTTTACAGCTCTGTTTTTTCATCTGTCTTTACTTTGACATGAATTTGTATACTCTGTTTTGTAACTGTCTTCCATGTTGTTTATCTTCATGCTAGCTGATTTACTTGACTTGGTCTTTAGTCTAATACTCTTTAATCCTGATACACTTTCACTGTTCTTTACTGTGTCTTTTTACCTTCAATGTGTAGTTTAGGTTTTTACTGTCTATATCAACAATAAATCATTTAATTTCATGTTTCCTCTACTTGTCTTTCAACTATATGTTTTATCTTCCATCTCTTGTTTGAATAGATTTGATAACAATCTTCGAGTAAACAGGTCTTATGACTAGTATTAAGACTGTTTATCCAATGATGTGGTCTTCTGATCACCTGTAAAACAAAACAAATTGTTAAGAAAGCATTGGTTTGCAGGGGAGGTCAAAAAGGTTTCATTTTAGCTTGAAAGGTCTGTGGAGTGAGTCTAGAATGCTTTTTGGGAGGTGAACCATGCTCGAATCGGTTAACAGAGGCTTCAGGTGGCGCAGATGGATTACATAGGGTTTTATTGCACAATCAAGTGAAAAATGAGCAAAATTGGGGTTTTTGTATTTAAACGGGTAAATGGTTGATATTAGCGTGCGGATGACAATTGGATTCAACTAACTGTTGTGGGGAAAAATGCCTATGCAGGACGATCCTATCCACCTAAGATGTGACAGTGCCTTAGCAACAGAAGAAAGCAGCTATCCTAATATCTTTCCTTTATGAAATGAGAAAAAGAGAGATAAGCAGACTCACTGGTGTCTTCCGTTTGTCCCTCGATCCAATCTCTCTTCTCTTTGGGAATTCACAGCTACTTGTCTTCTTGCTTGCCCAGCTTCGACAGGTTCATGCGAGATCACAAGAGAGCAGCTACTTGCCTTCTCGCTTGTCCAGTTTCAACAGGTGCCTGCAAGATCACAAGAGAAGAACACTACACAAAGATAGATATTCTCATTCACAACTAGTTCAGGATTAGAAGCAAACTAAATACACCAATGCAAACATACATCAAGAATACACCAGTATATAGGAGGAACCAAGATAGCTTTATTGATGAATAACAAGGTTCAAGAGGAGATACAACCCATATGGTTCCAATCCAGCATCTCACTCCCAGCAAATGAAATTCCTATCTTCACCTTCCCTCAAAGCATTAAGCACCCAATCTCAGTCTCAAACCAACAGCAATTCTTTGCAATAACCAAATTCCAGCCTCTAGATCCCATGGAGAAGAGATCTATATATAGATGTTTAGAGTGAAGATGAGTCAGCTTGTGACCTGACTAGTATCCTCTTCCTCTGTCAGTTCTTACTTCCACTTGGAGGCTAAGAGCCTCTTACTCTTCAGTTAGTCGAACTCATCAAGGCATGTGTCATGGAGGAATCTTCTGGAATCTTCCACAGACTTGACACCTTTCACAAGATACCTTGACATTTGTCATTTCCCGCTCAGCGCACCCTGGTAGTGCTTCTACCTGCGTTGCAATGCAGGTAGCCAGTGTAACCTCTGCATTTCAGCGCAGACAGCTAGTAGAGCTTCTGAATTGATCCTGAATTGACTTTTTTTTGAGCAGTTTCTGGTGGAGAACTTCTGTGAATTACTGTGGTTTGCTGGCCTTGTTCCTCTAGGGGTAGGAACAACATGTTTAGGGACTTTGGATCCCTTGGATTATGGACATTTCATGCTTATAGGCTGCAAGGCACAAAAATGTCTATAACAGTTGCCCCCTAAAGTATGAGGCCGTTTACCGGGTGAAATGCTTTATTAGGAGGATCCGAAGTTCTTTCAAATGCCGGGAGGAGGCCTGTAATACAATACAGTACAATACATTATTTTCATACTTTCTCATGATCTTAGCTGAAGCGGGCATTCCCATGCTCAGCTCTATAAAGTCATTTTCATGTACATATAACAGACAACCATCTGATGATAGACTGATGATTCTGAAAGAGCCATCATCCTTGTGGTAGGATGATCATCTGTGCTGCAAAGCTGTACATTTCCATGTCTTTATTTCCAGAATATATATCGCAGCCCGGATGGATGAAACTAGATTCGAGGTCTTCAATCTCGTCCGATCTTCACTCTAAGTACAAGTCGATCCATGTGAGAATTTCTCTGAAGTCGAACATGGAAAGACATCGCTTGATTACCAGTCAATGATGTAAACTGTTAACAAGCGCGAGAGGAATCACCGATAATGATGATGACCCTCAACGTACTGCAGTACAATTCACGTGGTGTGAATAGATGACTTGGCATCGAACACCATGCAAAATCTTTCGGTCGAGGGTCATTGATGTATACCTGTCGCCGGAAGTGAGAAACTTGCCATTGAGGCATGCAAGCTTCAAAGTACTGGGGGGTGTTCCTAGATCAACTTCTTGGATAATGAGCTAATGTCGACAAGAAGAGATCCGTCACAGGAGGGCCTTAATGAATCCCAGATCGATGACACGGAACGGAGCTAATGATTTTGATGGAGATGAAAACGATCTGATGATATATGATTCAGGGTGGCGGTCACAAAAGAGTATAATGTATGGTAGTGGATGGGACACAGGTGACTTCTCTGAACGACTTCTCTTGAACATATGGCGACACTGATGCGATGGATCGGTAGCATTACCCCAAACATGGATGGTACGGCGAGACCATGGTGATGTGACCGGTGAATGAAACAACCCAACCCGATTGTGGTACGGAGGAAAAGTGTCATGTTCAAGAGCGACTTGCTACCATCAAAGTTTCTTGAGTTTCTCCCAATTTTTCCCCAGTCATTGCTGACCAGTACCTCTTTATTTTTGTCAAGCTTGAGGAGGATAACATATGCTTGTTCTATAACCTGCCCTTCGGGCAAGGCCATCGCTATGTTTTAACGAGCCTAGCGATAGGGAAACTCGTTCTTGTCTAAAGACAAGTTTGTCGCTATTTAATGCATTTAACGAGTCTAGCGACAAAGACAACTCGGTCCTTTTCATTTTTAGGGAGTCTGAAAAGGTACATAAAGTTAACTCCAAAAGTCCTTTTTCGTCATCTAATCCCTTAAGTCCGAAAAAGTATAAAACAATACAGAAGGGATGAATTTTCGATCTTATTTAACGAGCCAAATAAAACAAGCGCTCGACCTTTTTGTGCAATAATCCCTCAGGTCCAAAAAGATTAAAATCTAGAGGAGGGATAGCTCTTCCGGTCGCTTTAACGAGCTGAAAGGCCAAAACTCGGCAATCTTTTCATATTTTACGAGTCAAATGAAAAGAGCTTAAAGAAGACTCGTCTTTTGAGGAACGAGTGATAAAAGGGTTAGCAGTTGATTCCAGGGGAGGATTGGAATTTTCAAATCACGGCAGTGTCACAAGGATGGCTAGTGAAATCACTCTTCGCAGCTGTTCCTCAAAATGGGTAAACAATCATATGGAGGTGAATGATCGGCCAATGGAAAAGTGGAGGCGGTGGGCAAACACGACCAAGGTTCTGATGGCTGATGATATTACATCCACTGCGGTTATCTACCGGGATAGTTCATTTTTTAACAAGCTTAAACACGGGTGGAAACATTTGCTCGATCTTATGTTTATTTTTTAACGAGCATGAACTATGTGCTAAAACTGCTCGGATCTTGCGTTTATTTTTTAACGAGCATGAACTATGTGCTAAAACTGCTCGATTACCCAGTCATAAGGTAAGAATGTCTCATCAAGATTCTATTTTTTATGGAGCTTCATCTTACTAAGCTCTGCTCCGCTCCTTTCTTTATGCAAGTTCGGAAACGACTAATCCAAAAACCAGATAAATAACCGCTCTTTGCTTGCAATCCAAAAGGTTTGCATGCCCCCAGGTATAAAGTACGATTTCAAGGTTACCCCTCAATTTGCAAGTAATACATTTGTTCTACCAGGAAAAACCTACCTCTTTCAGGTCACCCAAAGATTGTTCTGTTAATCTTTCAAACGAAACACTTCTTCGGCGGTGTCTACCGAGATAAACAAAGGTGAGCGATGCAATCCCTGCCCTCTCACATGACTTTGACAAAAGAATCCTATTCTAGAATAACCCCTCTTCCTTCACGGACAGGGTACAGACTAGTCATATTCTCCCGTGGAAACCTACCCTATACCCAAAGTTTTCCTGCCGAAGCAGACCAGGACGCATGCTCCCTGGGTTCCAGTCATATCCTCCCGGATTACTCGCGCTCATCAGGAGGACGGACCGTGGGTTGAGACATTTCTTGCATGAATAGGCCATTTAGGGATGGTATATGACTATTTGCGATGCGTGATCCGGGGAATGAAAGTTGGTCCACGAGCTTGACCATTCTTCCTTCATGCGGAAAACACATTACTCTAAAGAGTGAGGAGACTATCGCTCCCATGCAATATATATAGTCTCGTCCAAGGAGTAGGTTATAACCCAAGGGTCCTTGAACGACCATCACGTTCATTTGAACGGTCTTCCCTTTTAATGTTATTGGCACATTGGGGAGGATCCCTAAAGGTCGACTGGTTCCTTTATCAAAGCCTGTCAGATTTCTCATTTCAGGAAAAAGCGCTGGCGAACCAAGTGCTTTCCAAGCAATAGAGGAAAGGATACTCACAGATGCCCCCTCATCAATGATAGTGCCAGCCATTACCATTCTGTATATTTGAACGATAATTCTGAATGGTATGCTTGCTGGCAACCGGGGTCTGCCTAGCTGGTTCCAGTCGAAGGACACAACTAGGTTGCTTGGTGGTGGGACCGAATATACGGCCAGGTATGGCTCTGACGAAGTTCCTTCCTGCGATGAAGGAATCGGCAAATTGCCCCCATGTTCATCCGAGTCTGTGCAGATGAAGAGAATTTGGACGGTGTTGTCTTTATTCTCCTCTGTGGTGATATCATTCGAAGATGGAACCTCTGAAGGCAAGACCGGGTCAACTGCCGCCTCGACCTTTTGACTTTCGTCAGGTATGGATTCAGACGGTTCATCCTCAATGATAGATGCTTCGGCTGACCACCTGGCTGGGCCAACCGGATTCTCAACTGGTGAAGGACTTGGCAGGAGTTTTTGATATCCAGGAGGAAGTTGCGCTCGTAAAATCGGGCGATCTTCCAAAACTCTCTTAGCCTCGTCTAAGAAGGGACAACGGTGGATGGCGTGATCGCCTTCACACAGTTTGCAGGGAAATCTTGCTTTCCCTGCCTGTCCTGTGGCTTCACTTTCACTAGTTGACGGTGAGCTATCAACATGGCTATCAGAGGTCGATGCCACCGAATTGTGCACGCGGGGAGACCAGTCCCTTAGTATCCGAGGGATGCAAGGACAATCTCTGTGAAAGTGGTCTCCCTTGCATATGACACATGGCGATTTAGGCCTGGTCAGTGCGGTGTGTGGATTTTCGTTAGATGTCTTTTGCTTGCCCCCAGTCGCTTTTGGCTCCTTCTTCTTCTTCTCTTTCTTCTTCTTCTCCTTCTTCTCCCTAGGAGCTTGGCTTTTGGCTTTGCCAGCTCTATCATGGGAAGAGGAAGGAGGAGAGGAAGAGTTAGAGGAAGTGGAAGGCTGGTGGGCAGCTCTTGACTGGTCTAACTGCTGATTTGATTGTTCAGGAATGGTGGTGTTTTGAACAACATTAGTCGAGAAGAGCTAGACAGGCAAGCCGATTGTCAGTCCTGGAAGCGACAATGTGGCCATATGGGGCGCTCCAACATCTCCCCAAGAGGAGAAGGGACTAGGATTTCCACCAAGGGGAATTCCTTGGTTGGAGGGCTCCATTTTCTCAACTGAAAGATCAACGCGGGAATAAGGGTGATTTATTATTCCGTTAAAATAAATTTTAATGACGCTTTTAGACACAACTTGCTTTTTCAGTTTTAAAGAGTCGAGAAAAAGCAAAAGATGACTCTAGTCTCCTTCGATGTTTTAACGAGCCCGAAGTGACAAATGCTCGGATGGACTTTTTCTGTTATAGAGTCTGAAAAAGGCCAAAAGGAACTGCTCTGGAGATCTAGGCAGAGGGTGTGCCAAACCAATCACAAAACTACAGAATACGTTTTACGGTACGGCAGTCAATCTTCCCGAATGCTGTGTTCGGTGCATTGCGATCAGTAGGGCGGTCGACACGGCTTCCTAAGGATAAAGGTTTAAGCCTATAGGGGTCTCCCAATATATACGCGACGGTACGTGGGAGCACAATCCGTACTGGCACTTTCGGTCCCTCAGGAGGAATCACCCACCATCAGCGAGGCCAAGAGATACCAGGTTTTACGACGCCGGAACACGTCTCTAGCCTAGACCACTATGTTGTGCGTTATGTTACAAAGCGTTATTAAGTTCATTCAGTTTATTTTATGTTGATCTTTCTTAGAAGTTTGCCTTTTAAGGTTCACCACGAGATGTATAGATACAACTTCCTAAATGCAATCTAAAAGATGATAAGCAACCTTTATCTCTTTTAATCAATGAAAATCCTAGCTACAAAGGGAAAAGAAAGACACCATCTTTTCTCAGAGAGCAATCAGCACACTCTAAATGCACTTTTCCTAAATCAAGCATGCAAACTATCAAATGCAAATGCACAATGCAGGTGTTTGTTTTCCGCTTTCTTAATATTGATGCCTAAAAAGAAAGCTTTTTGCACAACTTTGAATTTGCTCTTTTAAATGACTAACTTAAACAAGTTCACTTTTCGAAATCAGAAAGGGTAGAAGAGATTACAATACTTTACAACTTTCGAAATGGACACTCGTTTCGACACTCAGAAGAGACAAACTCAAACCAAAAGAAAAAATGAATGCATAATCAATCTGTTAAACAGCCAATGAACTCTCTCCTAAGATCACAATTAGATCTGAATCAGGGGCTACAGGTCGACTATTTCACTCTTGCAGGAGGAGACTGTAAATGACGCCACAAACACATAAAAAAAATCACTGTCTTTTGTACAAAAGGAGGCGGAATGGAAGCAGAGAAAAGGGGTTATCAGACAGGTACCAATGCTGGTTACAGGCTACAGAAAACAGAGATCAAAACAAGGCAAAACAAGGCAGAGAACCCCAGCTGCACAAGGCAAAACTGGATCAGCGCACCTGCATAGAAGGGAAACTGAATTTCAGCGCAGGTAGCCTTCACGGGAACTGCGTTGAAATGCAGAGTCTCTTCACAGAGCCTGCGCTGAAGAAACGAGAGCTTGTTTCTCTGGGTTCTGGGTCACGGTTTGCTGATCAATCTACAGTTTCAGGCCAAATCAAAGCAACAAACAAGGTACTATCGAGGGAGGCTTTGAGGAAGGGCTAAGATCTATCACAAAGGATCATCAAATCATTTGTGATTCCATCATGCAGCTCATAGACAGATCCAGTTATTGGATCAAAGCAGCAACTGTCTATGAATCAAACAATGATGAAAGCACAAATAAAATGACTAAACAGATCTCCCCAGCGGAGTCGCCAGTCTGTTGTGGGGAAAAATGCCTATGCAGGACGATCCTATCCACCTAAGGTGTGACAGTGCCTTAGCAACAGAGGAAAGCAGCTATCCTAATATCTTTCCTTTATGAAATGAGAAAAAGAGAGATAAGCAGACTCACCGGTGTCTTCCGTTTGTCCCTCGATCCAATCTCTCTTCTCTTTGGGAATTCACAACTACTTGTCTTCTTGCTTGCCCAGCTTCGACAGGTTCATGCGAGATCACAAGAGAGCAGCTACTTGCCTTCTCGCTTGTCCCGTTTCAACAGGTGCCTGCAAGATCACAAGAGAAGAACACTACACAAAGACAGATATTCTCATTCACAACTAGTTCAGGATTAGAAGCAAACTAAATACACCAATGCAAACATACATCAAGAATACACCAGTATATAGGAGGAACCAAGATAGCTTTATTGATGAATAACAAGGTTCAGGAGGAGATACAACCCATATGGTTCCAATCTAGCATCTCACTCCCAGCAAATGAAATTCCTATCTTCACCTTCCCTCAAAGCATTAAGCACCCAATCTCAGTCTCAAACCAACAACAATTCTTTGCAATAACCAAATTCCAGCCTCTAGATCCCATGGAGAAGAGATCTATATATAGATGTTTATAGTGAAGATGAGTCAGCTTGTGACCTGACTAGTGTCCTCTTCCTCTGTCAGTTCTTACTTCCACTTGGAGGCTAAGAGCCTCTTACTCTTCAGTTAGTCGAACTCATCAAGGCATGTGTCATGGAGGAATCTTCTGGAAGCTTCCATAGACTTGACACCTTTCACAAGATACCTTGACATTTGTCATTTCCCGCTGAGCGCACCCTGGTAGTGCTTCTACCTGCGTTGCAATGCAGGTAGCCAGTGTAACCTCTGCATTTCAGCGCAGACAGCTAGTAGAGCTTCTGAATTGATCCTGAATTGACTTGTTTTTGAGCAGTTTCTGGTGGAGAACTTCTGTGAATTGCTGTGGTTTGCTGGCCTTGTTCCTCTAGGGGTAGGAAAAGCATGTTTAGGGACGTTGGATCCCTTGGATTATGGACATTTCATGCTTATAGGCTGCAAGGCACAAAAATGTCTATAACACTAACTGATGGGATAGCTTTGTCATTTAGTAGAAGGTGGTAAGCGGTATGTGCTCGCACTACTTTTGGAGGTGGACAATTTCAGCCGAGGGCGAGCGATCACATAGACTTTCTGACACATGGCGAGAGTATGGGGGAAAAGCCGCCTAGTGATCACACATTAACGCGTGGTCACCAGGGGGGCACGATATCGGCATTGACCGTTGGATGATGGGGGAATGATCGGACGACAGACGGGGAGCAGAGTATGATGGGGATTTATGTATGTGGGCCCAATACATTTAATAATTAATCAATTGTATCGGGGTCACTGCGATTGGTCGGGGGGTGGTTCTTAATTAACCTTGAGGGTTAATTAATTCCAATTAATCCTTTTGACACATATTTATGGTTATATTTAACTGGGGCGGGATTATATAATATTTTTGGGGTCTTTTATGTATATTTACATATTACAGGAAAGGGTAAAATATTTTTGGGAGCTATATAATATAAGTAAGAAGTTAATATGACAAATGAAATGAAAGCGCTAAGTTAAAACATTTCAGATATATATTTAAAATTAGGCTTTAAGTGAAAAAAGGGGTTATTTAGGTGATATTATGTATTTTCCTAAGTAAAATAGGGTTTTACTTAGGAAATGAGTTTGTGAAATCAAATGAATGGTTTATGGATGAGTCTGAGTACTTAGGCTTTTAAATCATTGGGCTGAGGGTCTGGTCCCTCCAGAAGTAAGAGAAATGCTCTGAGCCCCTTTAATTTTCAAAGACCTTAATACTTCAGGGGGAATTAGTTAAATATTTAGGGATAAATGTGAAGGGAAATTAATTATCTGGCCTTGTTTTGCTTGAACTGCATCATGTGTAATGTCTGCCTTGCACTTGTGATAAAAATGAAAATTAACACATTTAGAGACCTTATCCATCACAAGTAATTCTGCAACACCATCTACCTACCCTACCTACTTTAACCTGACATTTTTCTCCTTTATTAGGGTGCACTTGGACTGGCAAACCCTTATCACACTTTTTCTTTTACATATAGAAATCTATCTAAGTCTAACCTTATTACATCCAAGGGCTCAGATTAAACTGTTGAGCTCCTTTTTTTCACTCTACCTATCTGCTTATCTGCCAAGATTAAATAGTTTGGTCAGATTTTATTCTCTACTTCTAAAACATGAAATTCAAATATGCACTAGCCAAGCTTAATCTGTTTGACTATTCATCAATTGTGGCATAATTTAACAAGTTGCACACAATTGTTTATTACATAAGAGTAAAAAGTAGTGGCATTTAGACTTGCACACTTTCATTGGTCTTTTTTTTGGTGGGGTTCATTTTTTTTCACTTTTTTGACCATTTTATTTCTTTTCACCCTTTGATTTTTCTTTTAGGGTATACCCTCTTTACATTTTTTAAATTTTTTGAATTTTGACAATATGGAAAACCTTTGCAACAAGGAAAGGTATGAACATATTCATAGCTCATCAAGTCAATCATGAAATATGACACCTATTGGTACAGAAGCATAACACTGGCTCCACTTGGGGATGGCTTTTCCCGGTGAAAAGTCAAGAATAGTGGGTCAGATAGCCTCTGAATGACTTTGACTGTGCTGTGAAATCTTATTCTGCCTGTTGCTTTATTGTATGTATGATAGTAACACTTCTTAAGCTTAGGGCCTTCTCTTTGGGCTTCAACCTCACAATTTTACCATCCAATCAACACTTAAACATTTATTCTTCCTTCTTGAATCCCACTTGAGCACCTTGTCACTTAGGTAAGAATTTTTAGCCTTGGTCCTTTTATCAAAATTCCTTTTAACCTTTTCCTACACAACTTGAGATCTGACCTGAAACTAAAAGGTGCTGCAACCTTCAAACCAAATTAGTAAATCATCAAGACCTTAGGGCCTTTTGATTGGATTCAAATCTTTAAGGATTTATTTCATAATCTACTAAAAACTGAATTAAATCAAACTGAAATCCTACCTACTTACTCTAATCAGCTATTTGGCTGCTAGTTAGTTAAAATGAAACAACCAATGCAACCACTCAAGCATCATATACATTGGTGACTTTTGTTGCTTATGCTTGTTGGTGTTTAAAATTGAGCTCTTGCAATCAAATATAGCTTTGTTAACCTTTGAGAAGATAAGGAAATTCCTAATCTCCTTTGTTGGATCTAGAAACTGTACAAAAGGATCTTGTAACATATATACACTATTCTTGAATTGATTCAAACAACTGTACATCTGTTGTGGATGGCCTCCATGCCATGAAACTGAAATAATACCTTCATATTTAACACCCTGAATCTTTTCAACTAATCTTTGTGATGATGTTTCTACTGATTGTAATGTCTGTATGGTGAAACTATTATCATCTTGATTTTGACTCTCATAGTCTATTAATGGAGAAAAATTTTAATTGCATTCATCATTCAACCTATCAACTATTGGATCATAAAGAACTTGGAAGGATTGCTGCAAATTATTACATATAGGTTCAAATGGAACTTCATAGATTTCTACAAGATTCTCCTCCTTTTCCTTAAAATTTTTATTAAACATTTCCTTTAAAACTTGAAATGATTCAAAACAAAAAGGTAGGGAATCATCTTAGATCAATTGATCATATGTTCCAGCTTCCAAGTCCTCTTCTGCAACCTGACATTCAATGGCATTTTGGGGCTGCAAATCTAGATATGAGAAGTCTTGAACGAAGATTTTATTGCCGTCTAGATAGTTAATATCAAGACTTGTTGACATTTGATTTCTAACTGCATGATAGTTATCTCTGATAAATTGAAATGAAGCAAAACAAAATGGTAAAGTTCCTTCACTGATTTCAAAATTTTCTGCACTTTCCTCATTCTCATAGCTAAAATGAACAAGCTGATCACTATTTTCAAGCTGCTGAACCCGAAATTCCTTATTCCCCAAACTAGCCTTTGATTGCTATGTAAAGTTAGTTTGGATTCGAAGAACATAATTATCATCATGCTGATCATATTTTGGCAAATCATCAAAAGAAGTAATGTCATCAAATATACACATTAGATCAGGAGATTTCTCCTCCACATATTGCTCTATGAATCTATCTTCTGACCTATGGTAGTTGGAATTAACAGGGACTTGTTCATGGATGTCAACCTCTTATTTTTGTGAAACAAATATGTCATGGTTATTTTGAACAAAAAACTCAACTTTCATGGTGATCTGATGCATCATTTCCTCTATTTTATTTATCAAAATGTCAAGTTTTTCCTCTTTTTCTACTTTCAACTTTTCTCTTCTAATTTTCAAATTAACTTCTACATCTACTACCATGTTCTGCATCTGTTCCATTTTTGAGGGGTTTCTTTCTCTTAGATGAAATTCTATCTCTGAATCAAATGATCTTGGGTAATGCAAAAGAGCTGAATCAGGGGGAGTTCTTATATTTAATGGTATTGAATAATAGATTTGATTAAATCTGTCTGAAAATTGTTGTATTGTTTCATCTGGTTGTCTTTTTAACTGATTATATTCTTCCATGATCACAAGAAGATTGACTTTAAATATCCATCTATCAAGGAAGAGTTTGAGAAACTGCTCAAGATTGGAGATGGTTGCCTTAGGCAGGGTTTTGAACCAACTCTCTACTTTGTCTTGCAAAGAAAGAGCAAAAAGCCTAATACTAACATCCTCTTCATCTACTTTAAATAAGTTAAGATAATCTTCAAAAGCTTGAATATGTTTTTGGGCGGTGATACCATTCTCTCCATCAAACCTAGGGAGATACTTTGGATAATCATTAGGGAAAGCATGGAGTGCAGGAGGCAAAATGAGTGGTTTATATCTATTAGGAACTTTATGAGGTATTGGAATATGTACAGGGATTGTATGATTAGTCTTAATTGTTTTATTCTCCTTAATTGGAAAATGATCTTCATAAGAATTAGAAGACTGCTGTTCAAATGTGTAAGGAAATTTTATATCTACATTTTTCAAAGGAAAATGATAAAATTTAATCTAAAATCATCTCTAAAATACAATATACATTGAAAATTTTTATCAATGAGAAAGAACATAATGTCTTGGATAACAATCCAAGCTAAAAGCCTGATCTTTCCACATAGTTCTTTCAGGTTCATTTCTCCAGTGGAGTCTTGATTGAGAAATTGATTTGGAGTCGCCAGGTGGATGATTTTAACCTTTGTGTGTCTGATCACTGTCCACCATCATAGATCAGATATAAACCTGTAAACCAATTCTGAAGAAAAATTTAGTTCTCCAGGAAGCCAAATTTTGAGTATTTTATTATTATTTTTCTTTTTTATGAATTTTCAAAACAACCTCTATGATTTCTTTAAGAGGCTTTAGATATGAGATTTAAACTTTCTTAAAGATTTATTTGACATGAGGAACTGATCAAGTTTTTTAAACTAGATGTTTAATCCATAAACTAGACCGGAGATAGACTGAAGCAACATTCATCTAATATGCAATTGCAAAGCAAGAGTAGTTCAAAGGCTACTTGGCTAACTTCAGGCTCCGTCTCGTAGTTTATAAAGTAAACAATAGTAACAAACAAATTATTCGTTCCCCAACAGAGTCACCACTATGTTATCACTCAAATTTTCCTAGAAGTTGTTGGGAAGAGGAAAGGGGTCTGAGGTAACCACAAACCAACTTTTAGGTATAGAATCTAGCCAATCTGTACCCAGAGAGGGCTCTCTCTTTATGATTTAGCTTGGTTTTGAAAGATATTAGGCTAGTTGTGAAGTTTAGGAGTTTTGTTTGAGTTTGGGTGGTGAGATTCAATAGCAGAGGGGTAAAACTGAGTAGTTCAGGCCATTGGGCTAATGGATTCAAAGAATATGGCTTAACTGGACTTGGTTTCTTAACAAAAGATGGTTTCACAGGGCAAGATGGTCAAACAGGGAACAAATGGAAACTTGAGATAAATGGAATGGGTTTAAAATGGGTGAAGGGAAGTTAAGAATCCTTCAACACATTTAAAGAGGGAACTTGAATGATTACTACTAAAGAGCAGTTAAGAATTCTTTAATAAATAATCAAAATGAATGAACTAGAAAACAAGAGCAATTAAGATTTCACTGTTTATACTAATTCAGAAGAAAACATGGAGAACAATAACGATTGAAAACAGAGTACAATCAAGCATATTCTAAATTAATATTTTTCATTTATCATTCGGATGTGAAACATGAATGATATAATAAACAAGGAAAACTTTAAAACATAAGGTATAGAGGACTTATTGATCTGGTGTTTGCTTCAAAAAATCTGTGAAAAGTCCTTTGATTCAATTCTTTATCGAGCAATCGATACAAAAGTTGGTCGAATCAACACTTTATTCCAAAATAGTCAATATTACAGAAATTTCAAAGAATCCACACAAAATACTTCAAATGGAGAAGTATTTATACTATTTGTAAACTAAAATATCTTGAAAAATTATCAAGATTAGTTTCACAAATATCTCCAACTGTTTACATTAATAGAACTTTAATAAAGGACATTCCAAACTAATGAATCTATTTGGCACTATGTTTATTGATTTATGGTGATGAAGAAGAGAAAGTTGAATTTGGTAGAAACTCTTAGTTGATGATGAAGCATCCTAGTCACTAACTGCATCCTTCCTTTGTGCATTCTGCCCTAGAAATTCTGCAAACTTAGGGTCCAATGATACGCTTGTATATCTCAATCTGTAATAGATATGTAAAATGTGAAAGAGATTTTTGTAGATCTGATTTTGTTTTAGATAAACCTCTCTCCGTTTCCCAAAATTCATCTCCAACGGTTCATAATATTCTCTGCAAAAGATGTCAAAAACAGGACTTTGCAGAAACGAAAAAATACGCTATGAATACATGCACTTATATCCCTCTTGGTAATACCTGTGTAAAACGTGAGAGAGGTTTTTGTAGATGAGAATTTTGGGAACAAAAACCTCCTCCAGTTTCTCAAAATACTTCTTGGAGTGGCCACAATAGTTTCTGCAAAACTATGACTTAAACAGGAAATTTCTGAAGAATGTACCATTTCTATTCTGATTTCATCTTTTAACCTTGAACTTCTTTTGACTGTTTTTCACTTTTACTTTGGATAAAATTCATTGTAGCTGGTGAAAGTGTTTTCATCTTTGTTTAACCCTTAATTTCTTCATGTTTACTTTTACTGTTTATTGTTTACTTTTTACTTTTACCGCTCTATTTTTTCATCTGTCTTTACTTTGACATGAATTTGTATACTTTGTTTTGTAACTGTCTTCCATGCTGTTTATTTTCATGCTAGTTTACTTGACTTGGTCTTCAATCTGATACTTTTTAATCCTAATACACTTTGATTGTTCTTTACTGTGTCTTTTTACCTTCAATGTGTAGTTTAGGTTTTTACTGTCTATTTCAACAGTAAATCATTTAATTTCATGTTTCCTCTGCTTGTCTTTCAACTGTATGTTTTATCTTCCATCTCTTGTTTGAATAGATTTGATAACAATATTGGAGTAAATAGGTCCTATGACTAGTATTAAGACTATTTATCCAAGGATGTGGTCTTCTGATCACCTGTAAAAGAAAACAAATTGTTAAGACATTGGTTTGTAAGGGAGGTCGAAAAGGTTTCATTTGAGTTTGAAAGGTCTGTGGAGTGATTCTAGAATGATTTTTGGGAGGCGAGCCATGCTCGAATCGGTTAACAGAGGCCTGAGGTGGCGCAGATGGGTTACATAGGGTTTTATTACACAATCAGGTGAGAAACGAGCAAAACTAGGGTTTTTGTATTTCAATGGGTAAATGGTTGATATTGGCGGGTGAATGACAATTGGCTTTCACTGACTGATGGGACAGCTTTGTCATTTAGTAGAAGGTGGTAAGGGGTATGTGCTTGCACCGCTTTTGGAGGTGTATGGTTTTCAGTTGAGGGCGAGCGATCACATATACTGTTTGACATGTGGCGGGAGTACGGGGAAAAACCGCCTGGTGATCGCGCGTTAACGTGCAGTCACCAGGGGGGCGATATCGACGTCGATCATTGGATGATGGGAGAATGATCGGATGGTGGATAGGGAGCGTAGTATGACGGGGCTTTACTTTTGTGGGCTCAATACACTTAACAATTAATCAATTGTATCGGGGTCACTGCGATTGGTCGGGGGGTGGTTCTTAATTAACCTTTAGGGTTAATTAATTCCAATTAATCCTTTTGACGCATATTTATGGTTATATTTAATTGGGGCGGGATTATATAAGAAATTTGGGGTCTTTTATGTATATTTACATACTACGGGAAAGGGTAAAATCTTTTTGGGAGATATATAATATAAGTAAGAAGTTAATATGACAAATGAAATGGAAGCGCTAAGTTAAAACATTTCGTATATACATTTAAACGTAGGATTTAAGTGAAAAAAGGGGTTATTTAGGTGATATTACGTATTTTCCTAAGTAAAATAGGATTTTACTTAGGAAATGAGCTTGTGAAATCAAATGAATTGTTTATGGATGAGTCTGAGTACTTAGGTTTTTAAATCATTGGGTCGAGGGTTCGGTCCCTGCAGAAATCAGAGAAATGCTCTGAGCCCCTTTAATTTTCAAAGACCTTAATACTTCAGGGGGAATTAGTCAAATATTTAGGGAGAAATGTGAAGGGAAGTTAATTATCTGGACTTGTTTTTCTTGAACTGCATCATGTGTAATGTCTGCCTTGCACTTGTGATAAAAATGAAAATGAACACATTTAGAGACCTTATACATCACAAGTAATTCTGCAACACCATCTACCTACTCTACCTACTTTAACCTGACATTTTTTCTCCTTTATTAGGGTGCACTTGGACTGGAAAACCCTTATCACACTTTTTCTTTTACATATAGAAATCTATCTAAGTCTAACCTTATTACATCCAAGGGCTCAGATTAAAATGTTGAGC
Organism: Pinus tabuliformis; assembly: GCA_031772625.1. Classification (NCBI taxonomy): domain Eukaryota; kingdom Viridiplantae; phylum Streptophyta; class Pinopsida; order Pinales; family Pinaceae; genus Pinus; species Pinus tabuliformis. The sequence continues at coordinate 607,035,722 of CM062815.1, forward strand.
TCCTTTTATTCACTCTACCTATATCTACTTACCTACCAAGATTAAACTGTTTGGTCAGATTTTATTCTCTACTTCTAAATCATGAAATTCAAATATGAACTAGCCACGCTTAATCTGTTTAACTATTCATCAATTGTGGCATAATTTAACAAGATGCACACAATTGTTTAACATAAGAGTAAAAAGTAGTGGCATTTAGACTTGCACACTTTCATTGGTCTTTTTTTCTGATGGGGTTCATTTTTTCACCTTTTTTGACCATTTTATTTCTTTTCACCCTTTGATTTTTCTTTTAGGGTATACCCTCTTTACATGTTTTAAATTTTTTGATGTTTGACAATATGGAAAACCTTTGCAACAAGGAAAGGTATGAACATATTCATAGCTCATCAAGTCAATCATGAAATATGACACCTATTGGTATAGGAGCATAACATGGAGCACTTTTGAAAGGTCATTTTTGTTTTTGCTTTTGAAGAAAACTTCTTGAAAACTTGGTTTTTGCTTTCTTTGACCTTGTTTTGATTTAGTTTCTTTTTTGCGAGTGAAAGTTCATTTTTGTTTTTCTTGTGATTTGCTTTTAGTGTTTGGACGAAAATGAGCATTAGCAACTTATATTCTATCTAAACATCTTAAGTGGCTAATTAGAATTGATAAGCAAGTTTCTTTCATTCGTTGATTTAGAGTAGTCTTAAGTTTTGCATTAGCATATACTCATTGCATTAGGATAAACTTGTGCATCTTTTAGGGCATCCATAGTTTTATTAATTTTTGTGAGTGTGAAGTTCGAGTACAAGAAAAGAAAAGAAAAAATTATTGCTTTCTTAGAAGTTCCTTAGAACCTAGTAGAAATTTCTTTCATCAAAGAACAAAACAAGTGCATTTGCATATAGTTTGGTTTTTATTAATTTCTTTTGTGTCGAAAAACACCACAAGTTTCATTTCTGCTTATCACTTGACTTAAGAACAACCCATTTCAAAACAAGTGCTAATTAAAATATACTAGAACCTTTTTATATATTGTCAATTTAGACACACCAACAAGTTTTAGGATATTTGAGGGCCTTAGATTAGGTGTGTGGAGAGAAAACTCTCCACGACCATCTAAGCTGTCAAACATAGAAGTCTGAATAGCGAGTGAAAATCCAATAGTCTTCAAGAGACTAGGAAAGCTCCAGATCTGGGAGTTAAGCACGTGGGTTTTTGAATATAAGGAAGAGAGATACCCCCTCTCCTACTTGTCAGATCTTACCTAAAGACTATTCTGCCTGGCTTCTAACATGAGTTGGTAACCTTAGTTGCTTCTCCTAGGGATCTACACAGGTGGCTGCGGAGGGGAATCCCGTGGCACCTGAGGTTGACGTTGTATCACTCTCAACGGTACTTCTGGAGGGCACCCTTGCGAAGCTTGGGGGCTTGCACCAGCATAGGCTGTTGTTAGGAGGTCAGCGTAACTTCCTCTGTTACCTTCGCTGCTAGGATTGGGCCGTCATTATCCCAGACTATCTTCGGAAGACCCCTTACTTCACTTTCTTGTATTTTGGTGTTTGATCCTCATCACCCGGAGTGGAAATAGTTAAGTTGTTTAACTGGCTGATATCTTTTAGGGACTTTTTAGTGTGTGCTCTGTGCTCTTAGTTGGCTGAGCTTTCATTTTTTCTTGAGTCTTTAATTAGATCTTAATAAAATATTCAAAGTGGCTAACTGATCGCCTAGATAGTCTTGAAGACTTCATCGTCTTTCACCACCAGGTTTAGAGCCTTCTCCTAGAAGGCGCAGAGGTAATACTGCCAGTGGGTTTCATCCCGTGGAAACTGACGCATTGGCGATTGATCCTCCCCCCGGGGGCATTAGTGTTCAGGATAGGCCTGGTACTTTCGCAGAACTAGAAAGGAACACCCTAGTTCTTTCTCGAGTTCTTTTTCAATCGGAAGATAACATTGAGGTAGAAGAACTCCCAGAGTCATTAGCGGCTCCGAATTCTCCTCTACCTTCTAGTCATCTAGATGTATTACAATACGTTGGGACTCTGATGCATAGACCGTCAAGTCCAGGTCATATTACACGCTAACCTTTGATGACCACCACTAGAAGCATGGCTTTTACCACGAGTGCTACAACCATGCAGACTCCAACATCAATACAAGGGGGAGGAACCATTTCCATCCCCTTTGCATCTTTATTTGGGTCTTTTGCTAGCACATCCTTAGTTGGGTCTACCTCCATTCCTTCTACGAGTGGAAATTCCCAAGCCAATGCATCTAGTTCTGGATTTTTCCCATCTGGCACCCATTCATAGGGTATTCCGTCAGTTCCATTTAGTGCCTCCACATCCATGACGGGTGTGTCAGCTTCATTTCATGTTTTTCCTTTTGGAAGTGGTCATATACCACATTCCAACCCGACGAAAGGATCTATGCCTTTCCCTTCTGCAGGACATGGTAACAATCCCTTTCAAGGTTGGACTAACCCTACGATTAGTGGCATAGGAACTAGGAATCTGTTTTTCGGCCAACAAGGGAATAGGCCGTTCTCCACAGTTAGTTCATTTCGAAGTATTCCTCCCTTAGCTTCTGCTTGGAATCCTTATCAAGGGTTATCAACTCCTTATAATCCTTTGGGAGGGAGCTTTGCTGGTTATGGAGGTTTTTCGACGAAGCTGGTCAAACTCCAAGTTTTGTTGGATCACAAGGTTCGCCTTTTGGTTTAGCTAGTTTTGCTAGTTACTTCAGGCAGCCTGCTACCTTCCAAAATCCAGGCTAATCTTTTCAGAACTTTGGGAACCCTGCCCAGTCTGGGTGGAATCCCCAAGGTCCTCCTAGGCTTCCTTTTAAGGCAACGTTGAATTTGCCAGATCTCATGAAATTAACAAACAATCCAATCAAATACAATCTGGCCTGGCCTCTAGTCCCAACCAAACTCCCTTTGGACATTCCAAAGTTTGAGGGGAAGGATGGTGAAGACTCAGGTGACCATGTAACCACATTCCATTTGTGGTGCTCATCAAACTCCCTCATCGATGACTCGATTAGGTTGAGACTTTTTCAATGCACCTTAACTGGCAATGCAGCCAAGTGGAGTTTGCTTCCTTCATCAATTTGGCTATAAATCATTTTCCAGTTGCTCGTTCCTTATGATGCCAGAACTGAACTTCTGGCCAATTTTTGTCAGGATACGACAACTCACATTTCTGATCATATTCAGGAATGGAGACGGAGAAATAGGCTCCTTAAAGCTAAAATTCCTCCTGAATACCGTCTCGAATAGTTTTTGAAATTTTTACAACTAGAGATCTCTAAGGATGTCTCTCTGTCCGAAGTCTATTTTCAAGAGCAAGCTATTTTTAGGGCCCAACAGTTAGAATTGATTTTCTCTCAATCTGGGATTCTACAAAAAATCTTGCTTGATGCTCTAGGGACTAAGGTTGATATAGCCAAGTCGAAGCCAAGTCCCCATGCGGATGGTATCGTTGGATCCATAGACACAAATGCGGTGAACTTGTTGAGCCATTTGCAGCAACTGTCTTTACAAATTGCTCCTACCAACCAGGTCACATCGTCTAATGCTTCATCTTCTCAACCCTCTTCTGTTAATGCCATCCAATATTCCAACCCCAAAGGAAATCAAAATTCCAATGGGAAAAAGAAAGGACGAGGTAAGAAAAAGAGTCAAGATGGGAAGACTAACGCAAATAAACCTGGCAATAATGCTAGTGGTGGTGGAAATGAGTCTAGAAAGAAAGTCAAGTTTCCATGCAAGCTATGTAGTGGAGACCATTTAACTCATCTGCCTAAAAATTCAAGATGCTCAGTGCTTGTTATGGTAGCAAGGGACTTCTAGTTCTCAACTTGTGTTAACCAACCCTTTTCCCCAAGGGCAGCAGATGCTTGCTGGCGCGAGTTCAAATCTTGGTACCTTTGCAGGGGGCAACTAGGAAGGGGAGAAATCATCAAATGTTTTCATGATGGGTTCTAATGTCCATGTGGCCACTCGATCACGTGATTACGGTGAAATTGAAACATCCAAGGACAAAACTACTCCTGGAACTACCAACCTTCATATTGAGCGACCCTCTGTCAAGAATATACCACAGATACCGAAAGGTTCTGCTAAACGCGCGACTATCAATCCTAATGCTAGGGCTGCCCAAAATTACTCCATCTTTGAGGATCTGGCTCAGATTCCATGTGTTATGTCTGCTTTAGAGGTCCTCCAATCATGTACAGCTTAATGAAGTGCTTTGCTTTCGGTGATAGGGGCGGTTGATCCAAATAAATATTTAGTGCTCACTTTCGATATGCTTAATGTCAAAAAGCGACTCCCTCATCACATGGGTTTCAAATAAAGTCTACATACTACAAAATTAACATTTTTCGAACCGTTATTGATGAAGGATCTTCCATGTGCATCATGTTGATGTCATGCTAGAAGGCCATTGGATCGGCTTCGGCTGTTCCTTCACCTACCCTCTTGACAGCATTTGACGGGCATTCTCATAAGCCACATGGGATTATCCTGGCCTTTCCCATATGTGTTGGGGGAAAGGTCATCAATATCGAAGTAGAAGTCATTGATGCTAACGTAGATTACAATATCCTCTTAGGAAGGAACTGGGTATATGAAATGGATGCCGTTGTTTCGACTTTATTTCCTGTCATTTGCTTCCTCATGAGGGGAAAATTGTTAAGGTTGATCAATTGGATTATTCTCCAGTTGATCCTTGAGCAACTTCGAACTCTACTATTCCCTTAGTGGATAACCCTCGTCTGCCTACTGAGAATCTAGGAGTTGGGATGTATTCTTCATTGATGGGTACATTTGATTTTCCCTCTCCTATTGCTAGAATCAAATTCATTTCATCATCCAAGGAGTCTTCATAGGAAGAGTTCTTTTGAACTCATTATTTTTCAGACCCTTGGACCTTGCCTTCACCTATGACCACATTAGATGAATGACAAGTTAGTGGAATGGAATTTCCTATGTCTGTAGTAGAGCTTAGATATCAGTCTATCGTCAACTCTGTAGACAACCATTCTACTCCTTTCTCTGAGGAGGAGTTAGATGGTGATGTGGCCCCAGCTTGGACCCTTGATTCTACCTCTACTATGGACTTCTTAGATATGGTTTTACCATCCGAGGAAGCAATCCTAGAAGTAATGATGGGTGTAGATCGACCTTGGGAAGACTTATACCATCGTTCATATTTTATTCCTCCGTTGCAGGAAGTAGAATCTAAGTTCTCCGAGTTGCTTACTAGTGATGTTTGTACGATATCAAATCCTTTGGCTCCAACACACTTTCGTGCCGAAGGTAATATGTCCGTGATTTCAAAAATGATACCTATAAACATCTCTAGGAACCCTAACGTGATCGAGAATCTCCTCATTGGAGCCGAATGTTTCCCTGAAGAAATTCAAATTTACACCGACCTTTTTAAGCAGTTTCAAGATATATTCACTTGGTATTATGAAGAAATTCCTAGCATTGATCCATCCATAGTTCAATATGAGATCAAGACGTATGAAAACACTAAGCCGATTCATCAGAAGCTTCGGTCGGTTAATCCTAGGAAAGTAGCAGCTATTAAAGCTGAAGTTGAAAAGCTGCTCAAGGCGGGTTTTATATACCTTGTTCCACTTATGGATTGGGTTTCTAATCTAGTCCCTGTAGATAAAAAGCGAAGAACAATCCAAGTATGCATTGACTTTAGAGACTTAAATAAAGCTTGTCCCATAGATAATTACCTCACGCCATTTATTGATTAGATTGTCGATGACTGTGCGGGTAATGAGATTTTCTCCTTCATGGATGGTTTTTCCGATTATAATTCGATCTCTATCCGTCTTGAAGATCAGCATAAGATAGCTTTTATATGTCCCTGGGGTACCTTTGCATACAGAAAGATGCCTTTTGGTCTTAAAAATGTTGGAGCTACCTTCCAGCGGGCCATGTCATATGCTTTCCATGACATTAAACATATCATCGAAGCATACTTGGATGATTTAGCTACTCGTTCTCGAAAGAGAACTGATCATCCTAGTCACCTTTGATTGGTTTTTGAGCGATGTTGATTTTACAAGATCCGGTTGAATCCCAATAAGTGCGTTTTCGCAGTTACATCTAGTCGGTTATTAGGGTTCATAGTGTCAACTGAAGGGATTTGAGTTGATCCCTTCAAGGTAGAGGCAATAATTCAGTTGCCTCCCCCATCCTCAATTCGACAACTTCAAAGTCTTCAAGGGAAGGCTAATTTCTTAAGAAGGTTTATAGCGAATTATGCCGAGATCACTAAAGGGTTTATGTGTTTGCTACAGAAAGGGGTTCCATATGTATGGGACAACTTTGCGCAGTGGTCGTTCGATGCCTTGAAAAAGGCATTAGTCTCTGCCCCGCTTTTGAGTCCACCGGATTATGGTAGGGATTTGCTTTTATATCTCACTACTATAGAATCAACCATTGGTGTGGTTCTCATTCAGGAAGACGATGCTCTCATCAAGCATGTGATTTATTACTTGAGCCGAGGCTTGGTAGGTCCTGAACTTCACTATTCTCCTGTTGAGAAGTTGGCTTTGGCAGCTGTCCATGTTGTCCAGCAGCTCTGCCATTATATCTTGCTACACAAAACTTTTGTCTTAGAAGTGGTCAATCCGTTCGAATTTGTCCTCAGTAGGCGAGTGATTGGGGGAAAATATAATCAATAGATAGTCATTTTACAAGAAATATATGGTTTTTACGGAGTTAATTTCCAAGTTGCCTTGTGGAGAGGATATTATTTATGAGGAAATTTTTCCTGACGAACATCTATTCCTTATCTCTTCACTCGACCCTTGGTATGGAGATATCATTGTCTATCTCTAGACTTCGAAGTTTCCCTCTAATTTCTCTAAGGATGAACGCCAAAAATTATGTCACCTGGCTAAGAACTATGTTATCATTGGTGATACATTATATCGTCGAGGAGTTGATTCGATCCTTTGACGTTGTTTAACCTTAGAGGAAGCAGAGTTAGTGCTCAATGATTGCCACAGTGGAGCTTGTGGTGGTCATCTTTCAAGGCTTGCTACAACCCAGCATATCTTGCGTGCTGGCTACTTTTAGCCTTCGCTCTTCAAAGATTGTGTTGAAGTGGTCAAACGCTATCACCCTTATTAAGTTTATACTCGGAAGATGCTCTCACATCTAGCTCCTCTTTTCCCCGTTGTCACTGTCGGTCCTTTTTCTAAGTGGGGTATTGATTTTACAACTTGTAATCCACCTTCAGCAATGAATCACAAGTACATTATCGTGGCCGTAGACTACTTCACGAAGTGGTCTGAGGCCATGCCCACTTATAAAAATGATAGTGAAGCAATGTATTGTTCCTTTTTAATCAGATTATCTCAAGGTTCGATATCCCGAGAGAGATTTTCATTGACCATGGAAATCATTTCCAAAACCAACTAATGTTTGAATTGTCTCTTAAATTGGGTTTCCAGCAAGAGCACTCATCTCCATATTATCCTAGGGCCAATGGAAAAGTTGAGGCAATGAACGAAACCCTTAAGATGATATTACAAATGATGATCGAAAAAAATTGGTCCAATTGGCATCTTATGTTGTATCCAGCTCTTTGGGCATACCGAACCTCTGTAAAGACTACTACAGGTTTTACACCTTTTTAGTTAGTTTATGGGATGGAATATATCTTACCTGTTGAATGAGAAATTCCATCTCTTAAGTTAGCTATTAATCTTCTTCCAGAGACCTTTAGTCTTGAAGAGTGCCTCGTTCATTTGGAACATCCCGATGAGCAGCGTTGAGATGCTACCATAATCAGTGAGGCTCATAAGAAAACGGTTAAAACTCAGTACGATAAAGATGTCCATCCTCGAGTATTTTTTGAAGGTGACCTTTTCTTTGTCTATGACCAAGATAAGGATGCCTTGGGGGCAGGAACGTTCAAGCCTATGTGGTATGGTCCCTTTATAATTAAACGAGTTTTAGAAAAAGGGGTGTATGAGTTAGTTGATTTTGAAGGAAACAAGTTGGCAGAGCCCCAAAATGGGCTCTACCTCAAGAAGTAATTTGCTTAAGTAGCATCTAGGCAATGGATTCTTTGTACATTTTGTATTTTTGTACATATCTCATTGAGAGTTTTTTGATATTGACAGTTTTTGGTATGTTGTGGTAGGTGTTGATGGATGACTTGGTCTATTTTGGATTCACCGATGGTGCTAGTCAACACACTCGGAACCTCGCTTCCGCAGCATGGGTAATCTACTATCCAACCGGTTAGTTGATGGTGTCAAGGGGAGTATGCATTGGTCCTGCTTCAAATAATATGGCTGAGTATACTTCCATCATTAATTTACTATCCGAATAAATTTCTTACGAAATTGATTCGTTGGTAGTCTATCTTGGTTCACAACTGATAGTCTCACAATTGAATAACATTTATCGGGTAAGGGATCCATGTTTATATCACCAGTATTTAAGGGTAAGGTTGTTGCAAAGATCATTTATTTACATTAATTATTTTCACATTCCAAGATCTCATAATTGGTTAGCAGATTCTATTGCTAATCAAGCTTTAGACTGGGACATCATTCATTCATCACAATAAAATCAAGCATCAAAAATTCGAAACTGTATATATATATATATATATATATATATATATATATATATATATATATATATATATATATATATATATCATAAAATATCTCGAGTGTACATAAGTGTGTCCAAAATAATATACAAAAATTGGGACTCAAATGCCCATAATAATGTCCAAGAAAATTTAATGCCCCTGCTCAGGATGAGCGGCTAAGTATGTGACTACTGCTTTGGCCACATGCCTAAGAGTGCGAACCTAGTCTCATGGCATGCCAATCACATGACGCTGCATGTCTATAGGAAGATCCTCTACAGCCTCCATCGGTACTTGGTGAGTTAGTCTCACCAAGTGCTGCTGAATGGTGTGTAGGAGTTGCTCTGTGTCGGCAGCCGCCTCTTCGGCACCTCGGCCGCGGCTTCCATGCCATGGGAACCCAACTGGTTGTACTAACCCAATATGTGGAACATGATCATCATATTAGTCATTTGAATCCTATCAAAAATATTTTTCAAAGTTCATTTTTATAATAGAGTTCAGGCTTCTGTGATCCATATCAATTTAGAGAGAGAATCTTCGGCGAAAATCACATGGAAAATCATTTGTCGACGCGTTTCGAACCAACAAGTGTGGTTCATCATCAAGACAGGTTGAAGAAACAGATCCAGCTGAGCAAGTTAAATAGGCAGAGCAGAGACTCCTGACTAACGGCTAGTTTGACTCCAAGATCGGGGTCAAAAATATTTTATTAGTTTTGTTAGCAGAATTAGGACCAAAATATAAATTGAAGGGTAAATTTAGTTTACAAATTTTAATAAAAATTAGTTAAATAATGGACCTTAAAAGCAATATATATAACCTAATATTATTTAAAATATTATAAATTAATAAAAGATCTAACAAAGGTCAAAAGGGGGCCATAAATAATTAAATAATAATCAAATCAGAAGTAAAAACCTATAAATATTATTAAATAAATAAATATTAAATAAATAAATTTAGAATAAATATTTACTATTAAATAAATAAATAAATTCAGAATAAGATTAGTTAAAACATAAAAATAATAATAGTAAATAAAATAAAATAAACAAATCAAAATTAAAAAATTAAAAAATTATGGAAAAATTAATGGAAGAAAATCACAGAGGATAGAAAAATAAGTAACGAAGAAATAAGAATAAAATAAATAGGTTAGTTAGAAAAACTAGTTAAAAAGTCTGAATAAATAAATAAAATTCAGAATAAAATTAGTTAAAAGGACAAAAATCAGTTAAAATAATAATAATAATAATAATAATAATAATAGTAAATAAAATAATAAAGATAAAAATAAAAATAAAATAATCAAATCAGAAGTAAAAACCTATAAATATTATTAAAAATTATCGAAAAATTAATGGAAGAAAACCACAGAGGTTAGAAAATTAAGTTAAAAAATGGTAACAATGTAATGAATAAATGAGAATAAAAAGAATAAAACAAATAGGCTAGTTAGAAAAATTAGTAACAAGTCGGAAAAAATAAATAAACTAAAGACAAAACAAAATGTAAGAGGGTAGGTTAGTTAAAAAAGTAATAACCGAACAAATAAAATAAGAATAAAAATAATAAAAATTAGTTAAAGGACTAAAACAATAAAGGTGATAATAGAATGAATCAATAAAAGTAAATCCATAAATCAGTAAAAATGAAAAGGTTAATACTAGATAAATAATAAAAATAATAATAAAAGTAAATAGATAAAAAGAAAAAACCCTACAGAAGAGGGCGGAAACCAACTAGGAGGAGAGAGCAGGGACCCAACATCTACTGACTTTCCAGCCATCGTCTCTATTAAGATTGCAAGGTCTTTTTTCAATTTCAAGCGCTTCCCTAAATTTACGATGATGGAAATGCGAAACCCTAGCAATAACACTAGCCTCCTCAATGCAAACATGATGATTGGTTTTCTCAGCATGTTCAGCTAAAGCGGAGGACTTGGCTCTCCTATGCTTAAGGTCCGCAGCGTGCTCACTAATCCTTTGATTAATAGAGCGACCAGATTCTCCAATATAGGGGGTCCCACAGGAACAAGGGATCAAATAAACCCCTTTCATATCCTTAGGGTCGATAGGATCCTTTACAGATCTTAGGGACCCACGAATGGTGTTCAGGGGCCTGAAGGTCACAGGGATACTATGCTTCCGGAGAATCCTCCCAATCCTATCAGTAGTCCCCTGAACATACGGAAGAAGGACACCTGGGATTCGTTCCTTCGGTTCCCTTTTATTCAAAGAATTCTTGGAAGCCTTAAGGAAAGCCCTCTGGCCCAAGTATCTACTATAGCCATTCTCAACAAAGACACCAAGCAAATGGGATTTTACTATTATTATTATTATTATTATTTTAACTGATTTTTGTCCTTTTAACTAATTTTATTCTGAATTTTATTTATTTATTTAACTAACCTACCCTCCTATATTTTATTTGTCTTTATTTTATTTATTTATTCAGACTTTTTAACTAGTTTTTCTAACTAACCTATTTATTTTATTCTTATTTCTTCGTTACTTATTTTTCTATCCTTTGTGATTTTCTTCCATTAATTTTTCCATAATTTTTTAATTTTTTAATTTTGATTTGTTTATTTTATTTTATTTGTATTTTATTTACTATTATTATTTTTATGTTTTAACTAATCTTATTCTGAATTTATTTATTTATTTAATAGTAAATATTTATTCTAAATTTATTTATTTAATATTTATTTATTTAATTAATAATATTTATAGGTTTTTACTTCTGATTTGATTATTATTTAATTATTTATGGCCCCCTTTTGACCTTTGTTAGATCTTTTATTAATTTATAATATTTTAAATAATATTATGTTATATATATTGCTTTTAAGGTCCATTATTTAACTAATTTTTATTAAAATTTGTAAACTAAATTACCCTTCAATTTATATTTTGGTCCTAATTCTGCTAACTAAACTAATAAAATATTTTTGACCCCGATCCTGGAGTCAAACTAGCCGTTAGTCAGGAGTCTCTGCTCTGCCTATTTAACTTGCTCAGCTGGATCTGTTTCTTCAACCTGTCCTGATGATGAACCACACTTGTTGGTTCGAAACGCGTCGACAAATGATTTTCCATGTGATTTTCGCCGAAGATTCTCTCTCTAAATTAATTTTTATATTTGAAAAATCATCAAAAAAATCATAAAATCAAAAACGTTTGTTATCTATATTGCACCATGCCACATTTAGTGGTAAAGCTAGATCAGGATTTCCTCAAAAGTCCAAACCGACATAAGGGTAATCATCCACTGCAATGATCTGCTGCTCCAACCAGGAGAAGAAGTCATCATCGAAAGTAGTCTATGGAACGTCCCCACCTCCTAGTCGTTTCATCAGGTCAGCCCACCTACCCATCCATGGATTTCGTGGGGTGCTGATTGAAACTGATATTCTAGGACGGAGTGTTGGGACCCTCTCAAAGAAGAAAGAGCACAAAATAGTTCCATATCCGAAGTTTTTGGTCTGGCCCTTCTTGATAGAAGTAAGCTGGCTCTTCAAGCTGGCGAGAAGAGGAGTACACCAATCAAATACTGTGGTGAGATAGTCTACCGCCAAGCTCATGGAAAGCCGTGAAGCCTGGTGTAAGGAAGATGATCTGTTCACTCTAGCTATAGTGAATAGGATGATCCTCAATGATAACTCTCCACGTGCTTAATTGGAATTTGATTTCCAATCTTTTCTGGATGACCCGGTGTTGTTGGGAAAAGTATCCATTCAGAATGCCCCTATCCCACTCTAAGGTGTGACCGTGCCTTAGCAACAAACAAGGAAAACTATTTTCGTATTCTTCTTTATGAAATGTAAACGAAGAGGAAGGATGTAACTAACCTGTGTCTTTCGCTAGTTTGTTGATCCACTCGCTCTCCTCTTTGTTCGTTTCCTGCTGCCTGCTCCCTCACTGGTCCAGCTTCACCAAGTTCCTGCAAGATCACAGAAGAGGAAAACTACACAAAAACATAGATTTACATTCATAACTAGCTTAGGATCAGATTTAAGCTAAACATGCAAATATAACAAAGCATCATTGATACACAACATGTAGGAGAAACTCAAATAGTTTTATTGATATAATAAGAAAGTCCGAGAGGAGATACAACCAAGTGAGTCCCGATCCAGCATCTACCTCCCAGTGAAGGAATCCCTTCCTCACCTCCAACAAAGCATAAATCACCCAATGCACTAATCTCAATCTCAAACCAACAGTAATTCTCTGCAAAGTACAAAATTCCAGCCTCCTGGATCTCTGGGTGAGGGATCCATATATAGATGTAAGCAGAGAAGATGAGTCAGCTTATGTTTTGACTTGTGGCTTCTCTCTGTCAGTTCTTGCTTCCACTTGGAGGTTGAGAGCCTCTTACTCATCACTGGTCGAATTCAGTGAGGCAAGTGTCATTGGAGAAGATTCTGGAAGCTTCCATTGTCTTTCCACCTTGTTGAATGAGCTTGCCATTTGTCATTTCTCGCTCAACGCACCCTGGTAGTGCATTCACCTGCGTTGCAACGCACCTAGCCAGTGTATTTGGGTGCTTTGCAACGCAGGCAGCTAGTGGAGCCTTTGAATTGATCCTGATTTGACTAGTTTTGGGCAGTTTCTGGTGGAGAACTTCTGGGAGAAGCTGTCATTTGTTGACCTTGTTTCTTTAGGAGCTGGAACAACATCATTAGGGACTTAGGATCCCTTGGTTTATGGACATTTCATGCTTATAGCTGTAAGGCACAAAAATGTCTATAACAGTTGCCCCCTAAAGTATGAGGCCGTTTATCGGGTGAAATGCTTTATTAGGAGGATCCAAAGTTCTTTCAATGCTGGGGGGAGACCTGTAATAAGATACAATACAATACATTATTTTTCATACTGTTTTCATGATCTAGCTGAGGCGGGCATTCCCATGCTCAGATTTATAAATTCATTTTTCTGTACATAGGACAGACAATCGTCTGATGGTAGACTGATGATTCTAATGAAATCATCATCCTTTTGGTAGGATGATTATCTGTGCTGCAATGCTGTACATGTCAATGTATTTATTTTTCCTGAATATATATCGCAGCCTGGATGGATGAAACTAGATCCGGGGTCTTCAATCTCGTCCGATTTTTACTCTAAGTACAAGTCGATCCATGTGAGAAATGTTTTGAAGTCGAACATGGAAAGACATCGCTTGATTACCAGTCAATGATGTAAACTGTTAACAAGCGCGAGAGGAATCACCGATAATGATAATGACCCTCAAGGTACTGCAGTACAATTCACGTGGTGTGAATAAAGGACTTGGCGTCGAACACCACGCAAAATCTTTCGGTCGAAGGTCATTGATGTATACCTGTCGCCAGAAGTGAGAAACTTGCCATTGAGGCATGCAAGCTTCAAAGTACTGAATGGGCATTCCTAGATCAACTTCTTGGATAATGAGCTGATGTCAACAAGAAGCGATTCGTCAAAGGAGGGCCTTAATGTATCCCACATCAGTGACCCGGAACGGAGCAAATGATTTTGATGGAGGTGAAAACGATCTGATGATATATGGTTCAGGGTGGCGGTCATGAAAGAATGAAGTATAATGTATGGTAGTGGATGGGACACGGGTGACTTCTCTGGATGACTTCTCTTGAACATATCGGCGACACTTGTATGATGGATTGGTAGCATTTACCCCAAAAGTGGATGGTATGGCGAGACCATGGTGATGTGACCGGTGAATGAAACAACCCAACCCGACTCAGGCACGGAGTGGAAGTGTCATGTTCAAGAGCGACTTGCTACCAATAAAAGTTCTTTGAGTTTCTTCCCAATTTTCCCCAGTCATTGCTGACCAGTACCTCTTTATTTTTGTCAAGCTTGAGGAGGATAACATATGCTTGTTCTATAATTTTCCCTTCAGGCAAACCCATCGCTATGTTTTAACGAGCCTAGCGATAGTGAAACTCGTTCTCGTCTAAAGACAAGTTTTTCGCTATTAATGTTTTTAATGAGTTTAACGACAAAGATAACTCGGTCCTTTTCATTTTTAGAGAGTCTGAAAAGGAACGTAAAGGTAACTCCGGAAGTCCTTTTTCGTCATCTAATCCCTTAAGTCCGAAAAAGTATAAAACAATACAAAAGGGATGAATTTTCGATAGTTTTAACGAGCCGAACAAAACAAGCGCTCGATCTTTTTGTGCAATAATCCCTCAGGTCCAAAAAGATTAAAATCTAGAGGAGGGATAGCACTTTCGGTCGCTTTAACGAGCTGGAAGGCCAAAACTCGACAATCTTTTCATATTTTACGAGTCAGATGAAAAGAGCTTAAAGAAGACTCGTCTTTTGAGGAACGAGTGATAAGATGGGTAGCAGCTGATTCCAGGTAAGGGTTGGAATTTTCCAAGCACGGCAGTGTCACAAGGATGGCTAGTGAAATCACTCTTCGCAGCTGTTCCTCAAAATGGGTAAACAATCAAATGGAGGTGAACGATCGGCCAATGGAAAAGTGGAGGTGACGGTGCAAACACGACCAAGGCTTTAATGGTTGATAATGTTACATTCACGGTGGTTATTTACCGGAGGGTAGTTCATTTTCTAATGAGCTTAAACGCGGATTGAAACACTTGCTCAGTCTTATGTTTATTTTTTAACGAGCATGAAATATGTGCTAAAACTGCTCGATTAATCCAGTCATATGATACGAATGTCTCATTGAAGATGCCATTTTTTATGGAGCTTGCACCTTATAAAGCTTTGCCCCGGATCCTTTCGTTATGCAAGTTCAGAAACGACTAATCCTACGAGTTTAAAGGGTTAGCCTACAGGTTTAAAGGGAGGACCTAAAAATTTAAAAAATAAATAGCCGCCCCTTGCTTGCATTCAAAAAGGTTTGCATGCCCCCAGGTATAAAGTACGATTTCAAGGTTACCCCTCAATTTGCAGATAAAACATTTGTTCTACCAGGAAAGGCCTACCTCTTTCAGGTTATCCAAAGATTGTCACATTTGCGCAGCAAACAAAACACTTCTTCAGCGATGTCTACCGAGATAAACAAAGGTAAGCAGCGCCGACCCAGCTTACATAACTTTGACAAAAGAATCTTATTCTAGAATAACCCTCTTCCAGCATGGGCGGGGTACAGACTAGTCATATTCTCCCGCGGAAACCTACCCTATACCCAAAGTTTTCCTGCCGAAGCAGACCAGGACGCATGCCCCCTGGGTTCCAGTCATATCCTTTCGAATTACTCGCGCTCATCGGGAGGACGGACCGTGGGTTGAGACATTTCTTGCGTGAAGAGACCACTTAGGGATGGTATATGACTATTTGCGATGCGTGATCCGGGAAGTGAAAGCTGGTCCACGAGCTTGACCACTCTTCCTTCGTGCAGAAAACACATTACTCTAAAGAGTGAGGAGACGATAGCTCCCATGCAATATATATAGTCTCGTCCAACGAGCAGGTTATAATCCAAGGGTACTTGAATGACCATCACGTTCATTTGAACGGTCTTCCCTTTCAATGTGATAGGCACATTGGGGAGGATCCCTAAAGGTCGACTGGTTCCTTTATCGAAGCCTGTCAGATTTCTCATCTCAGGCAAAAGCGATGGCGAACCAAGCGCTTTCCAAGCAATAGAGGAAAGGATACTCACAGATGCCCCCTCATCAATGATGGTGCCAGCCATGACCATTTTGTATATTTGAACGATAATTTGGAATGGTATGCTTGCTGGCAAACGGGGTCTGCCTAGTTGGTTCCAGTCGAAGGATACAACTAGGTTGCTTGGTGGTGGGACCGAGTAGACGGCCGGGTATGGTGTTATAGACATTTTTGTGCCTTACGGCGTTGAGCATGAAATGTCCATAATCCAAGGGATCCAAAGTCCCTAAAAGAGTTTTCCCTGCCCCTAAAGGAACAAGGTCAACCAATGACAGCTTCTCCCAGAAGTTCTCCACCAAAAATCACTCAGAAACAGTGAATTCAGGATCAATTCAGAGGCTCCACTAGCTGCATGCGCTGAAATGCAGAGGTTACACTGGCTAGGTGCACTGCAACGTAGGTGGAAGCACTACCAGGGTGCGCTGAGCGGGAAATGACAAATGGCAAGCTCATTCAACGAGGTGGAAAGACCATGGAAGCTTCCAGAATCTTCTCCAATGACACTTGCCTCAATGAATTCGACTAGTGATGAGTAAGAGGCTCTCAACCTCCAAGTGGAAGCAAGAACTGACAGAGAGAAGCCACAAGTCAAAACATAAGCTGACTCATCCTCTCTGCTTACATCTGTATATGGATCTCTCACCCAGAGGTTCAGGAGGCTGGAATTTTGTAGTTTGCAGAGAATTGCTATTGGTTTGAGATTGAGAATAGTGCATTGGGTGATTTATGCTTTGTTGGAGGAGAGGAAGGGATTCCTTTGCCGGGAGGTAGATGCTGGATCGGGACTCACTTGGTTGTATCTCCTCTTGGACTTTTTTATCATATCAATAAAGCTATTTTGAGTTTCTCCTATATGCTTGTATCTCAATGATGTTTTGTTATATTTGCATATTTAGTTTATATCTGATCCTAAACTAGTTATGAGTGTAAATCCATGTCTTTTGTGTAGTTTTGCTCTCTTGTGACCTTGCAGGAACTGGATGAAGCTGGACCAGTGAAATAGCAGGCAGCGGGAAGCGAACAAAAGAGAGAGTGATTGGATCGACAAACTAGCGGAAGACACCGGTTAGTTACATCCTTCTTTCTTTATTTACACCTCATAAAGAAGAATACTCAGATAGTTTTCCTTGTTTGTTACTAAGGCACTATCACCTCTTAGAGTGGGATAGGGGCATTCCGAATTGGATACTTTTCCCAACAACAAATTGGCGACTCCGCTGGGGAAAGTATCTTGTTAGTTTATTTGTGTTTCTATTGCTATTCATTTCATAAACTCAAGAGTGCCGAATCGAACTGCATTTGCCATTTACAAATGAAAAGTAGAGATCTGCTACTCTAGTCCATTCGCTGGGCCTGTTTATGATCTGAACAGCTGATCCACAAGTGCTCTAACAGCCCTTTGTGATATATCTTAGTCCTCCTTTAAATCATCCTTCTAGTTGTACCTAATTGATAGCTTTTATCCGGCCAAAAACCGTAGATTAAACTGCAAACTGTGACCCAGAACCCAGAAACAACTCTCGTTTCTGCTTCAGCGCAGACTCTGTGAAGAGGTTCTGCATTTCAACGCAGGTCCCGTGAAGGCTACCTGCGCTGAAGTTCAGTTTCTCTGTGTTGAGGGTGCGCTGATCAGCCCTTGCTTTGTGCAGCTGTGGTTCCCTGCTTCCTTTTGCTCAGTTTTATCTCTGTTTTTTGCAGCCTGTTATCAGTCAGTGTACCTATCTGAAACCCCTTTTCTTTGCCTCAATTCTGCCTCAGTTGTATAAAGAAACTGTATTTGTTCTTTGTGTATTTGTTACATCATTTGCAGTTTCCCATTACAAAAGTAAACTAGTCATACTGTCGCCCTTAGATCTAGACCTGTCGTAAGTGTCGTTTTGATCTTAGGAGTGAGTTTGTTTGCTGTTCACAGTTGATTTAGATTTTACTTTTGTCTTTTGGTTTGAATTTATGCATTTCAAGTGTCGAAACAAGTAAATCATAAAGTGTCGTAATCGTCTTTTTTATTTCGAAAAAGGAACTTGTTTGTGTTTTTCACTTGAAATCGAATTCAAATTTGTACAACAGCTTTCTTTTTAGGCATCAATATTAAGAAAGTGAAAACAAATACATGCATATGTTCATTTGCATTTTGACAGTTTGTATGTTGATTTAGGGAAAAGTGCATTACTGTGTGCTCTATGCTCTTTGAGAAAAGATGGTGTCTTTCTTTTCCCCTTGTAGCTAGGATTTTCATTGTTGAAAAGATATAAAAGCTTGCTTATCATCTTTAGACTGCATTTAGGAATTGTATCATACATCTCGTGGAGATCCAAAAAGGAAAACTTCTAAGAAAGATCAACCTAAAATAAATTGAATGAACTTAACAATGCTTTGTAACATAACGCACAACATAGAGGTCTAGGCTAGAGACGTGTTCTGGCGTCGTAAAACCTGGTCACTGGTCGCCTCGCTGATGGTTGGGTGATTCCTCCTGAGAGACGATAAGTGCCAGTACGGATTGTGCTCCCACGTACCGTCGAGTATATATTGGGAGACCCCTATAGGAATATAACCTTTATCCATAGGAAGCCGTGTCGGCCGCCCTACTGATCGCAATGCACTGAACACAGCATTCAGGAAGATTGACCGCCCGTACCCTAAAAAGTATTGTGCGGTTTTGCGAAAAGTTTGGCACACCCTCTACCTAGAACTCCAGAGCAGTTCCTTTTGGCCTTTTTCAGACTCTATAACAGAAAAATTCCATCCGATCATTTGTCACTTTGGGCTCATTAAAACATCGAAGGAGACTAGAGTCATCTTTAGCTTTTTCTCGACTCTTTAAAATTGAAAAAGCAAGTTGTGTCTAAGCGTCGTTAAAATTTATTTTAAATGGAACAATCACCCTCTTTTTCCTGCGTTGATCTTTAGGTGGAGAAAATGGAGCCCACCAACCAAGGAATTCCCCTTGGTGGAAATCCTAGTCCCTTCTCCTCTTGGGGAGATGTTGGTGGACCCCATATGGCCACATTGTCGCTTCCAGGACTGACAATTGGCCTGCCAGTCTAGCTTTTCTCAACCAATGTCATTCAGAACACCACTATTCCTGAACAGTCGAATCAACAATTAGATGAGTCCAGAATTTCCCACCAACCTTCTACTTCCTATAATTCTTCCTCTATTCCTTCCTCTTCACGTGACGGAACTGGTAAAGCTAAAAACCAAGTTCCTAAGGAGAAGAAGGAAAAGAAGAAGAAAGAGAAAAAGAAGAAGGAGCCAAAGGCAAATAAGGGAAAACAAGTGTCGTCTGATGAAAATCCACACACAGCACTGACCAGGCCTAAATCGCCATGTGTCATCTGCAAGGGAGACCACTTTCACAGAGATTGTCCTTGCATCCCTCGGATACTAAGGGACTGGTCTCCCCGTTTGCACAATCCGGTGTCGTCAACCTCTGATGGCCATGTTGAAAGTACACCGTCAACTAGCGAAAGTGAAGTTCCAGGACAAAAAGGGAGAACAAGACCTCCCTGTAGACTGTGCGAAGGCGACCATGCCCTCCACCATTGTCCCTTCTTAGACGAGGCTAAAAGAGTCTTGGAAGATCGTCCGGTTTCACCGTTACGACTTCCTCCTGGATATAAAAAACTCTTGCCAAGTCCTTCGTTAGTTGAGAATCCAGCTGGCCCGCTCAAGTGGTCGGCTGAAGCGTCTATCATTGAGGATAAACTGACTGAATCCATACCAGACGAAAGTCAAAAGGTCGAGGCGGCAGTTGACCCGGTCTTGCCTTCAGAGGATTTATCTTCGAATGATACAGTCACTGAAGAGGATAAGGATGACACCATCCAGATTCTTTTCATCAACACAGACTCCGACGAACACGGGGGCAATCCACCCATTCCTTTATCGCAAGAAGGAAGTTCGTCAGAGCGATATCCAGCCGTCTACTCGGTCCCACCACCAAGCAACCTAGTTGTATCCTTCGACTGGAACCAACTAGGCAGACCCCGTTTGCCAGCAAGCATACCATTCCGAATTATCGTTCAAATATACAGAATGGTCATGGCTGGCACCATCATTGATGAGGGGGCGTCTGTGAGTATCCTTTCCTCTATTGCTTGGAAAGCGCTTGGTTTGCCAGCGCTTTTGCCTGAAATGAGAAATCTGACAGGCTTCGATAAAGGAACCAGTCGACCTTTAGGGATCCTCCCCAATGTGCCTATCACATTGAAAGGGAAGACCGTTCAAATGAACGTGATGGTCGTTCAAGGACCCTTGGATTATAACCTACTCCTTGGACGAGACTATATATATTGCATAGGAGCCATCGTCTCCTCACTCTTTAGAGTAATGTGTTTTCCGCACGAAGGAAGAGTGGTCAAGCTCGTGGACCAGCTTTCATTTCCCGGATCACGCATCGCAAATAGTCATATACCATCCCTAAACGGTCTCTTCATGCAAGAAATGTCTCAACCCACGGTCCGTCCTCCCAATGAGCGCGAGTGATTCGGAAGGATATGACTGGAACCCAGGGGGCATGCGTCCTGGTCTGCTTCGGCAGGAAAACTTTGGGTATAAGGTAGGTTTCCGCGGGAGAATATGACTAGTCCGTACCCCGTCCGTGATTGGAAGAGGGGTTGTCCTAGAATAAGATTCTTTTTTCAAAGTTATGTGTTTGGCGCTCGTTGTCACTCACCTTTGTCTATCTCGGTAGACATCGCCAAAGAAGTGTTTTGTTTGCTGCGCAAATGAGACAATCTTTGGTAACCTGAAAGAGGTAGGCCTCTCCCGGTTAAACGAATGTTTTTCCTGCAAATTGAGGGGTAACCTTGAAACTCTATTTTATACCTGGGGGCATGCAAACCTTTTGGAGTGCAAGAAAGGGGTGGCTATTTCTTTTTTAAATTTTTAGGTCCTCCCTTTAAACCTGTAGGTCTAACCCTTTAAACTCGTAGGATTAGTCGTTTCCGAACTTGCGTAACGAAAGGATCCGGGGCAAAGCTTTGTAAGGTGCAAGCTCCATAAAAAATGGCATCTTACATGAGACATTCTTATCATATGACTGAATAATCGAGCAGTTTTAGCACATAGTTCATGCTCGTTAAAAAATAAACATAAAATCGAGCAAGTGTTTCAATCCATGTTTAAGCTCGTTAAAAAATTAACCCCCCGGTAAATAACCACCGTGAATGTAACATTATCAGCCATTAAAGCCTTGGTCGTCTTTGCACCGTCACCTCTACTTTTCCATTGGCCGATCATTCACCTCCATTTGATTGTTTACCCATTTTGAGGAACAGCTGTGAAGAGTGATTTCACTAGCCATCCTTGTGACTCTGCCATGATTGGGAAATTCCAACCCTTACCTGGAATCAGCTGCTAACCCATTTTATCACTCGTTCCTCAAAAGACGAGTCTTCTTTAAGCTCTTTTCATCTGACTCGTAAAATATGAAAAGATTGCCGAGTTTTGGCCTTCCAGCTCGTTAAAGCGACCGGAAGTGCTATCCCTCCTCTAGATTTTAATCTTTTTGGACCTGAGGGATTATTGCACAAAAAGATCGAGCGCCTGTTTTGTTCGGCTCGTTAAAACTATCGAAAACTCATCCCTTCTGTATTGTTTTATACTTTTTCGGACTTAAGGGATTAGATGACGAAAAAGGAACTTTGGAGTTATCTTTACATACCTTTTTAGACTCTCTAAAAATGAAAAGGACCGAGTTATCTTTGTCGTTAAACTCGTTAAAAAACATTAATAGCGACAAACTTGTCTTTAGACGAGAACGAGTTTCATTATCGCTAGGCTCGTTAAAACATAGCGATGGGTTTTCCCGAAGGGAAAATTATAGAACAAGCATATGTTATCCTCCTCAAGCTTGATAAAAATAAAGAGGTACTGGTCAGAAATGACTGGGGAAAATTGGGAAGAAACTCAAAGAACTTTTATTGGTAGCAAGTCGCTCTTGAACATGACACTTCCACTCCGTGCCTGAGTCGGGTTGGGTTATTTCATTCACCGGTCACATCACCATGGTTTCACCAATAACATCCACCTTTGGGGTAAATACTACCAATCCATCACATGAGTGTCGCCGATATGTTCAAGAGAAGTCATCCAGAAGAGTCAACCATGTCCCATCCACTACCATACATTATCCTTCATCCTTTCATGACTGCCACCCTGAACCATATATCATCAGATCGTTTTCACCTCCATCAAAATCATTTGCTCCGTTCCGTATCACTGATGTGGGATACGTTAAGGCCCTCCTTTGACGGATCGCTTCTTGTCGACATCAGCTCATTATCCAAGAAGTTGATCTAGGAACACCCCCTTCAGTACTTTGAAGCTTGCATGCCTCAATGGCAAGTTTCTCACTTCCGGCGATAGGTATACATCGATGACCTTCGACCGAAAGATTTTGCGTGGTGTTCGACGCCAAGTCCTTTATTCACACCACGTGAATTGTACTGCAGTACCTTGAGGGTCATTATAATTATCAGTGACTCCTCTCGCGCTTGTTAACAGTTTACATCATTGACTGGTAATCAAGCAATGTCTTTCCATGTTCGACTTCAGAACATTTCTCACATGGATCGACTTGTACTTAGAGTGAATATCGGACGAGATTGAAGACCCCGGATCTAGTTTCATCCATCTGGGCTGCGATATATATTCAGGAAGAATAAAGACATTGAGATGTACAGCATTACAGCACAGATGATCATCCTACCAAAAGGATGATGATTTCATCAAAATCATCAGTCTACCATCAGACGATTGTCTGTTCTATGTATAGAGAAATGAATTTATAAAGTTGAGCATGGGAATGCCCGCCTCAGTTAGATCATGAAAGCAGTATGAAAAATAATGTATTGTATTGTATCTTATTACAGGTCTCCTCCCAGCATTGGACGAACTTCGGATCCTCCTAATAAAGCATTTCACCCGATAAACGGCCTCATACTTTAGGGGGCAACTGTTATAGACATTTTTGTGCCTTACGGAGTTGAGCATGAAATGTCCATAATCCAAGGGATCCAAAGTCCCTAAAAGAGTTTTCCCTTCCCCTAAAGGAACAAGGTCAACCAATGACAGCTTCTCCCAGAAGTTCTCCACCAAAAATCACTCAGAAACAGTGAATTCAGGATCAATTTAGAGGCTCCACTAGCTGCCTGCGCTGAAATGCAGAGGTTACACTGGCTAGGTGCAATGCAACGCAGGTGGAAGCACTACCAGGGTGCGCTGATTGGGAAATGACAAATGGCAAGCTCATTCAACGAGGTGGAAAGACCATGGAAGCTTCCAGAATCTTCTCCAATGACACTTGCCTCAATGAATTCGACTAGTGATGAGTAAGAGGCTCTCAACCTCCAAGTGGAAGCAAGAACTGACAGAGAGAAGCCACAAGTCAAAACATAAGCTGACTCATCCTCTCTGCTTACATCTATATATGGATCTCTCACCCAGAGGTTCAGGAGGCTGGAATTTTGTACTTTTCAGAGAATTGCTGTTGGTTTGAGATTGAGATTAGTGCATTGGGTGATTTATGCTTTGTTGGAGGAGAGGAAGGGATTCCTTTGCCGGGAGGTAGATGCTAGATCGAGACTCACTTGGTTGTATCCCCTCTTGGACTTTGTTATCATATCAATAAAGCTATTTTGAGTTTCTCCTATATGCTTGTATCTCAATGATGTTTTGTTATATTTGCATATTTAGTTTATATCTGATCCTAAACTAGTTATGAGTGTAAATCCATGTCTTTTGTGTAGTTTTCCTCTCTTGTGACCTTGCAGGAACTGGATGAAGCTGGACCAGTGAAAGAGCAGGCAGCGGGAAGCGAACAAAAGAGAGAGTGATTGGATTGACAAACTAGCGGAAGACACCGGTTAGTTACATCCTTCTTTCTCTATTTACACCTCATAAAGAAGAATACTTAGATAGTTTTCCTTGTTTGTTGCTAAGGCACTATCACCTCTTAGAGTGGGATAGGGGCATTCCGAATTGGATACTTTTCCCAACAACATATGGCTCTGACGAACTTCCTTCCTGCGATAAAGGAATGGGTGGATTGCCCCCGTGTTCATCGGAGTCTGTGTTGATGAAGAGAATTTGGATGGTGTCATCCTTATCCTCTTCAGTGACTGTATCATTCGAAGATAAAACCTCTGAAGGCAAGACCGGGTCAACTGCCACCTCAACCTTTTGACTTTCGTCTGGTATGGATTCAGTTGGTTTATCTTCAATGATAGACGCTTCAGCTGACTACTTCAGCGGGCCAGCTGGATTCTCAACTAACGAAGGACTCGGCAAGAGTTTTTTATATCCAGGAGGAAGTCGTAACGGTGAAACCGGACGATCTTCCAAGACTCTTTTAGCCTCGTCTAAGAAGGGACAACGGTGGAGGGCATGGTCGCCTTCGCACAATCTACAGGGAGGTCTAGCTCTCCCTTTTTGTCCTGGAACTTCACTTTCGCTAGTTGACGGTGTGCTTTCAACATGGCTATCAGAGGTTGACGACACCGGATTGTGCAAACGAGGAGACCAGTCCCTTAGTATCCGAGGGATGCAAGGACAATCTCTGTGAAAGTGGTCTCCTCTGCAAATGACACATGGCGATTTAGGCCTGGTCGGTGCTGTGTGTGGATTTTCATTAGACGACACTTGTTTTCCCTTATTTTCCTTTGGCTCCTTCTTCTTTTTCTCTTTCTTCTTCTTTTCCTTTTTCTCCTTAGGAACTTGGTTTTTAGCTTTACCAGTCCCGTCACGCGAAGAGGAAGGAAGAGAGGAAGAATTAGAGGAAGTAGAAGGTTGGTGGGAAATTCTGGACTCGTCTAACTGCTGATTCGACTGTTCAGGAATAGTGGTGTTCTGAACGACATTGGTTGAGAAGAGCCAGACTGGCAAGCCAATTGTCAGTGCTGGAAGCGACAATGTGGCCATATGGGGCACACCAACATCTCCCCAAGAGGAGAAGGGACTATGATTTCCACCAAGGGGAATTCCTTGGTTGGTATGCTCCATTTTCTCAACCTAAAGATCAACGCAGGAAAAAGGGTATGAATATTCCGTTTAAAATAAATTTTAACGACGCTTGGACACAACTTGCTTTTTCAATTTTAAAGAGTCGAGAAAAATCAAAAGATGACTCTAGTCTCCTTCGATTTTTAATGAGCCTGAAGTGACAAGTGCTCAGATCGACCTTTTCCGTTAAGGAGTCTGAAAAGGAACGAAAGGGACTGCTCTGGAGTTCTAGGTAGAGGGTGTGCCAAACCAATCGCAAAACCACAGAATACTTTTTAGGGTACGGGCGGTCAATCTTCCCGAATGCTGTGTTCAATGCATTGCGATCAGTAGGGCGGCCGACACGGCTTCCTATGGATAAAGGTTTTATGCCTATAGGGGTCTCCCAATATATACTCGACGGTATGTTGGAGCACAATCCGTACTGGAACTTATCGTCTCTCAGGAGGAATCACCCAACCATTAGCGAGGCAACAGTTACCAGGTTTTATGACGTCGGAACACGTCTCTAGCCTAGACCTCTATGTTGTGCGTTAAGTTCCAATGCATTGTTAAGTTCGTTCAATTTATTTTAGGTTGATCTTTCTTAGAAGTTTTCCTTTTTGGATCACCACAAGATGTAGGTACAATTTCTAAATGCAGTCTAAAGATGATAAGCAAGCTTTTATCTCTTTTCAACAATGAAAATCCTAGCTACAAGGGAAAAGAAAGACACAATCTTTTCTCAAAGAGTATAGAGCACACTGTAAATGCACTTTTCCTAAATCAATCCATACAAACTGTCAAGATGCAAATGCACATATGCATGTATTTTTTTTCACTTTCTTAATATTGATGCCTAAAAAGAAAGTTGTTGTACAAATTTGAATTCGATTTCAAGTGAAAAACACAAACAAGCTTCTTTTCGAAATAAAAAAGACGATTACGACACTTTATGATTTTGAAGTAAACACTTGTTTCGACACTAGAAATTCATAAATTCAAACCAAAAGACAAAAGTAAAAGCGTAATCAACTGTCAATAGCAAACAAACTTACTCCTAAGATCAAAACGACACTCACGACAGGTCTAGATCTAAGGGCGACAATATGACTAGTTTACTTTTGTAATGGGAAACTGCAAGTGATGTAACAAATACACAAAAGCAAATACAGTTTCTTTTATACAACTGAGGAAAAATTGAGGCAAAGAAAAGGGGTTTTTAGATAGGTACACACACTGATAACAGGCTACAAAAATCAGAGACAAAACTGAGTAAAATGAAGCAAAGAACCACAGCTGCACAGGGCAAAGGCTGATCAACGCACCTGTTGCACAGAGAAACTGAATTACAGCGCAGGTAGCCCTCTCGGGACCTACGTTGAAATGTAGAACCTCTTCACAGAGCCTGCGCTGAAGCAGAAACGAGAATTGTCTCTGGGTTCTGGGTCACGGTTTGCAGTTTAATCTATGGTTTTTGGCCGAATAAAAGCTATCAATAAGGTACAATTAGAGGGATGATTTAAACGAGGACTAAGAGCTATAACAAAGTGCAATTAGAGCATTTTTGGATCAGCTGTTCAAATCATAAACAGGCCCAGTGAATGGACTAGAGTAGCAGATCTCTACTTTGCATTTGTAAATGGCAAATGCAGTTCGATTCGGCACTCCTGAGTTTATGAGGAGAACAACAACTGAAACACAAATAAACTAACTAGATACGATCCCCAGCGGATTTGCCAATTTGTTGTTGGGAAAACTATCCATTCAGAATGCCCCTATCCCACTCTAAGGTGTGACTGTGCCTTAGCAACAAACAAGGAAAACTATTTTCGTATTCTTCTTTATGAAATGTAAACGAAGAGGAAGGATGTAACTAACCTGTGTCTTTCGCTAGTTTGTTGATCCACTCGCTCTCCTCTTTGTTCGTTTCCCGCTGCCTGCTCCCTCACTGGTCCAGCTTCACCAAGTTCCTGCAAGATCACAGAAGAGGAAAACTACACATAAACATAGATTTACATTCATAACTAGCTTAGGATCAGATTTAAGCTAAACATGCAAATATAACAAAGCATCATTGATACACAGCATGTAGGAGAAACTCAAATAGTTTTATTGATATAATAAGAAAGTTCGAGAGGAGATACAACCAAGTGAGTCCCGATCCAGCATCTACCTCCCAGCGAAGGAATCCCTTCCTCACCTCCAACAAAGCATAAATCACCCAATGCACTAATCTCAATCTCAAACCAACAGCAATTCTCTGCAAAGTACAAAATTCCAGCCTCCTGGATCTCTGGGTGAGGGATCCATATATAGATGTAAGCAGAGAAGATGAGTCAGCTTATGTTTTGACTTGTGGCTTCTCTCTGTCAGTTCTTGCTTCCACTTGGAGGTTGAGAGCCTCTTACTCATCACTGGTAGAATTCAGTGAGGCAAGTGTCATTGGAGAAGATTCTGGAAGCTTCCATTGTCTTTCCACCTCGTTGAATGAGCTTGCCATTTGTCATTTCCCGCTCAACGCACCCTAGTAGTGCACTCACCTGCGTTGTAACGCACCTAGCCAGTGTATTTCGGTGCTTTGCAACGCAGGAAGCTAGTGGAGCCTCTGAATTGATCCTGATTTGACTAGTTTTGGGCAGTTTCTGGTGGAGAACTTCTGGGAGAAGCTGTCATTTGTTGACCTTGTTTCTTTAGGAGCTGGAACAACATCATTAGGGACTTAGGATCCCTTGGTTTATGGACATTTCATGCTTATAGCTGTAAGGCACAAAAATGTCTATAACACCGGGAAATAGATATGCACATAGTCCTTGATAGAGAGGCTACCTCGTGATCTTCCCATGGAATGTAAAACGTCTCCCCTCTAGGAAAGGCTAGTGATGAAATAAACATGCTCAATCTCTATCTTGATTGGAATTTGATCGATCATGAGTGAGTCATCCTCGATGCTCCAATGGGGAATAAGCATTTCGAGCAAGCATGTGTTTGCTTTCATGTTTGGTATTTTGAATAACTTTAGCAAACCAAATCCTCTTAAGGCTTCCAGGGCATTAGGATTGTTCATAACCTCATCATCCACTAAGGCATGCTCTCTTTCGCTCCAAGTGACTGGAATCCTGAAGAAAAAACAAGTTTGGACCATTAGATTTTTTTGCTTTGAAGTTTCCGCGGTGTATACGCGGGTCCATTTCATACGCAGTTGTGTCTATGGCCTACGTATATGTGGGTTGCACATAGCCAACCCGTGTATACGATGTGACAAATTTTTTGACATAAATTCAATGGTGAAAATTGAATTAAAAATTTTAAAACTAATCACAAATGAATGCAAGATGAGTTTAAGGGTTACCTGGTGATTTTGGGAAGATCTGAATGACCGAATTTGGAAAATGGAAAATCTTGCTCCTTTTTCTTCACTCATTGTGCTCTCAATTCAAACGGTGATAATGGTGAGTCAAAAAAGTATCTTATAAGCTTTGAAAATGTCAAATTTTATTAAAACTTGATTTTGTTTTGTCTCATGTAACTTTAACTTGAGAGCTTGGAATGTTGAGAATGGTTTGATTTTCAGGACATTTTGGACGCTTTTTCGACAGTTTCTAGACGATTCCATGACTGCTGACCCGTCATGGCAAGTATCATTTTCTCACTAGAATATAGGTTAGGGAAGCCATTTTTTCTGTTGCATTATGAATACTAGCCTCCATTTGTTGATACACTTTCCATAGGGTCGATCTCATCGTGTTATGGTTCGTAAACCATCTTCACTCGCCGATTTTTAATCATGACACGATGGTAGAGCCATCCTTTTCATGGGAATCGTAGTTAGTGTTATAGACATATTTGGGCATTGCAACTACAATCACATATGTCCATAAACCAAGGGCTATCAAAACCCTCAAAATTTTGTTTCATACCCTAAAGGATCAAGGTCAACTGATTACATCATTTCCCAGAAGTTCTCCCTGAAAAACAACTGAGAACTGGTCAAAACTGGACCATACAAACTGCTCCATGCTGAAGGTGTGATGCATCTCACATATTACACATAGGGGGTGTGATGCATACTGAAAAGCCATTTTGTAGGGTGTGATGAGCGAGAGCAGACAAATGGCAAAGGCAGTTTGCTAGGTGGAAACTCAAAGAATCTTCTAGAAACTGCTCATATGACACTTGCTTCTCTGAATTCGCCAAAGGATGAGTAAGAGATCATGAAATCTCCAAGTGGAACCAAGAACTATCAGTGAAATGACACTAATCAAAATCCCAGAAGATGACTCACTCTCCTACAAACATCTATATATGGATTCCTCATCCTAGAGATCGAGAGGCTGGAATTTTGTAATTTGTAAGGAAGTGTTGTTGGTTTCTCTTTGAAGACATTGTATTGTTGGGTGATCTTGCTTTGTATGAGGTGAAGAGGGATTTCATGTTGGGAGGATGATGCTGGATCAGATAGATTGGTTGTAATCCTCTCTTCTACTACTTCTATCAATAAAGCTATTTGATTTTTCCTCCATATGCTTGTATAGTTCTGAATCTTGTATTTGTATATGCATTTGTATAGTTAATGTACATTTGATCCTACATTGTTTATGGTTATAGATCTCTATGCGTTCATGGTATTTTGTTGCTTTGACTCTATAGGTGTTCTTTTAAGTGGGACAAATGAGAAAGGAGTGGCGAAAGCTCTATCGAGGGAGAGAGGAAACAAGCAAGGAGACTAGCGAAAGACTGAGGTTGGTACTCTCTGCTTCTCTCTCATCTATATCTCATAAAGGAAAACACAAGTAACTTTAGTTTGTTTGTTTCTAAGATAGCTACCCATCTTAGTGGAACTAGCAGCTCTGAATGGACACTAGCTTTCCCAAAAACAAAATGGCAAGTCCACTGGGGAGCAAATAGTTTGTTTGTTTTGTTACTGTTGTTTGCTTTATAAACTACAGATGGAGCCTGAAGTTAAGCCAGCTAGCCTTCGAACTGCTTTTGCTATGCAACTGCAAAGTAGATCAACACTGCTTCAGTCAATCTCTGGGTTGGTTTATGAACTAAACATCTGACTTGCAAACATCCTAAGTGCCCTGGTGGTAGCTCAAATAACTTCATTAGATCAGCCCCTATACTTTGTATTTATTGACAATCATTACCTCATCCTAAATCCCTGAACTTAGCTGCAAAATTTGAGTGAAAGCCAAGCTCAGTCTCGTCCTTGGACCATTGCAATATATCTCATTGGCAATCTGGATGCATCACACCTCCCGTGTGTTGCAGGTGAGATGCATCCCTGTTTCCCTGTGTTACAGGTGCGATGATTAAGACTGTTTCTGCCTCTAGATTTTGGTTTTTTCTTCATTGTCTTCAACTTTATTCAATAGTTTTGCTATCTCTGATCAGTATATCACTATTGAAACCTTCTTCCTTTTCATTATTCAGCCTCCATTGATAAGTAATTTTGAATTTTTTTTTATGTATTTTTCATCATTTACAGTCCTCCTTTGTAAATATTAGCTTAATCAAACTGTTGTCTTTTGATTTGAAAGTGTCGCAAGTGTCGTTTTTAGTCAAGAAAAAGAGTGTCGTAAAGTCTTCCTCTTTTAGATAGTCGATTACACTTTTTCCGTTGTATTTGATTTGAATTACTAATTTCAAGTGTTGAAAGAAGTTTTAAATTCGAAATCGCAAACTGTCGCCTTAGTCTTCCTTTCGTTTTTTAAGAGAAAATTGTTAGTATTGTCGCTTTGAAAGAAGATAGTTCAGATCTGTACTTAGCCTTCTTTTTGTCATTCTCACATTAAGGAAACTGAAAAACAAATACATGCATGTGCATTTGCATTTACACTGCATACGGTAATTGATGTAGGAAAAGTGCATCTACTGTGTGCTCTCTGCTCTATGTTGAAAGAATTTTACTTCTCTTTCCTTAGTAGCTAGGATTTTCATTGCTAAAAGAAAGTAAATGATTGTTTATCATCATAGATTGCACATTTAGGAATTTTATATCTACATCACGCGGTGAACCTTAAAGGAAAACTTCTTAAGAAAGATCAACTATAAAATAAACCTCAATGAACATAAAAATTCTTTGGAACCTAATGCACAACATCTAGAAGTCTAGGCTAGAGACGTATTTCGGCGTTGTAAAGCCTGGTAACTGTTGTTTTCATCGTAGGTTGGGTGATTCCTCCTCTTTGATATGACAAGTGCCAGTACACACTTATGCTCCCATGTACCATCGAGTATATATTGGGAGACCACAATAGGCTATATCCTTTATCCTTAGGAAGCCATGTCTGTCACCCTATCGATCATAATGCACTGAACACAACATTTGAGAAGATGGACTATTGTACCGTAAAAAGTATTCTGCAGTTTTGCAATTGGTTTTGTAATCCCTCTGTCTAGATTTCTAGAGTAGTTAATTTTGTCCCTTTTTAGACTCCTTAAAAGAAAAGGTCCATTTGAGCACTTCTCACTTCAGGCTCATTAAAAATCAAAGGCAACTAGAGTCATCTTTAGCTTTTTCTCGACTCTTAAAAATTGAAAAAGCAAGTTGTGTCATAGTGTCATAAAATTTATTTTAATCGGAATAATGTCACTATTCCCTCATTGGTCTTAGGTTGAGAAAATGGAGTCTACCAATCAAGGATTTCAACTTGGGGGGAATCCTAGTCCGTTCTCCTCTTGGGGAGATGTTGGTGCTCCACACATGGCTACATTATCCCTTCCAGGACTCACAATTGGCCTGCCAGTATGGATTTTCTCGACCTCTGTCATTCAAAACACCGCAATTCCTCAGCAATCAAATTAGCATACAGATGATGCTGAAGCTGCTCCCCCACCTTCTACTTCATTTGTTTCTCCCTGTCCTTCTTCCTCTTCGCTTGGTGAAGCTAGTAATGCTAAAAACCAAATAACTGAGAGGAAAAAGAAAGAGAAGAAGAAGAAGAAGCCAACAACGAAAGGGGGCAACCATGCATCGTCTGGCGAAAATCCACACAATGCACCATCCAAACCTAAATCTCCATGTGTCATTTGCAAGGGAGACCATTATCATCGAGATTGTCCCTACATCCCATGGATCTTGAGGGACTGGTCTCCCCACTTGCACAATCCGGTGTCTTCAACCTCTGACGATCATGTTGATAGCACGCCATCAACTAGTGAAAACGAAGGCAATGGAAAGAAAGGAAGATCTAAATTTCCTTGTCGATTGTGTGTAGGCGATCTTGTCCTCCACCATTGTCCTTTCCTAGACGAAGTTAAAAGAGTCTTGGATAACCATCCTGCTTTACTGCAGCGACTTCCTCCTATAAACAAGAAACTCTGGTCGAGTCCATCGCTAGTTGAAAATCCAACTGACACACCGTTGTCGTTGGTCAAAGCACCTATAATTGAAGATAGACCCTCTGAGTCCACACCAGACCAAAGTCAATAGGTTGAAATGACAGTCGACCCAGTCTTGTCTTCGGAAGGTCCACCTTTAGATGATACAGCCACCAAAGAGGATAAGAACGACACTGTTCAAATTCTTTTCGTTAACATAGAATCCGATGAACATGGGGGAAATCTACCCGTTCCTTTACCGCAGGAAGGAAGTTCATCAGAGATTCATCCGGCCATTTATTCGGTCCCTCCTCCAAGCAATCTAGTCGTTTCCTTCGATTGGAATCTACTAGGGAGACCCCGCCTACCATCTAATGTACCATTCTGAATCATAGTACAAGCTTACAAAATGATCATGGTTGGTACTATCATAGATGAAGGGGCTTCTGTGAGTATCCTTTCCTCAACTTCATGGAAAGCGCTTGGTTCGTCATCGCTTCTACCTGAGATTCGAAATCTATCAGGCTTCAATAAAGGAACCAGATGACCGTTAGGGATCCTTCCAAATTTACCTATAACATTGAGAAGGAAAACCGTTCATCTAAATGTGATGGTAGTCCAAGGGCCTCTAGATTACAATCTAGTCCTTGGGCGTGACTACATTTATAGCATGGGAGCTATTGTTTCCTCACTCTTTTGAGTGATGTGTTTTTTCGCATGAAGGCAGAGTGGTCCAATTTGTTTACCAGCTTTCATTACTTGGTTCAAACACAGCTATTAGTCAAATGCCATCCCTAACTGGTCTTTTTTCACAAGGAATGTCTCATCAATCTCCAGTCCGTCCACCTGATGAGCACGAGTGATTCGATGATTGTGACTGAAACCCAGGTGGCATGTGCCCTGGTCTGCTTCAGCAGGAAAACCCCAGAGAGAAGGTAGGTTTCCGCGTAGGATATCTGACTAGTTTGACGACCCTGTCTGTCTAGGAGAATGGGATAAGACTGGAAAAGAGTCCCGCCGTGATCGCCTCTACTTCTCTTTATACTTGGGGGCATGCAAACCTTTCTGCATGCAAATGAAAAACAACCTTTTATTTTCTTAGTTTGTAGGCTCTCAACCCTTTAACCTCGTAGGTTGGTCGTTCATAGCTTGCATACAAAAGGCTCTGGAGCAAAGTTTCGATGGGGCAAGCTCCCTAAAAAATGAACCTACTGATAAGAGACATCCTTATTATACGACTGGCATGAGCAGGTTTATGCGAAGTTCAAGCTTGTTAAAAAATAAACCTAGAAATGAGCACATGTTCCCCAAGAGTTTAAGCTCATTAAAAAATGAGCCCACCTTTGGTAAATAACCATTGCAATCACATAATTATCAGCTTTTGAACCTTGGTCATGTTCTTACCATCACCTCCACTTTTTTTTATCCGATCATATGCCTCCATTTGATTGTTTACCCTTTTGAGGAATAGCTACGACAAGTGATTCTATTAGCCACCTTCTTTACACTGTCATGATTGAAAAGTTCCAAACCTTACTTGGAACTAGTTGCTATCCAAAAACATCACTCGTTCCTCAAAAAACGAGTCTCCTTTAAGCTCTTTTCAGCTAACTCATAAAATATGAAAATATTACCGAGCAATTGCCCTCTCCAGCTCGTTAAAGTGATTGGAAGTGCTTTTTGGACCTGAGGGATCATTACACAAAAAGATCGAGTGCTTGTCTTGTTCGGCTCATTAAAACTATCAAAAAGTCATCCTTTCACATTATTTTATACTTTTTCGGACTCAAGGGACTATATTATGAAAAAGGACTACCGGAGTTGCCTTTCCATCTCTTTTGTAGACTCTCTAAAATTGAAAAGGACCGAGTTATCTTTGTCGTTCAACTCGTTAAAACAATAGCAACAAACTTGTCCATGCAGACAAGAACGAGTTTCACTATCACTAGGCTCGTTAAAACATAGTGAAAGGTTTGCCCGAAGGGAAAATTATAGAACAAGCATATGTTATCCTCCTCAAGCTTGAAAAAAATAAAGAGGTACTGGTCAGCAATGACTGGGGAAAAAGGGAAGAAAACTTGAATAACTTTATTGGTAGCGGGTCGCTCTTGAACATGACACTTTCACTCTGTCACCATGATTGAGTCGGGTTGGGTTATTCCGTTCACCGATCATATCACCATTGGTCCTCTATACCATCCATTTTTTGGGTTAACGCTACCAATCCATTTGAGTGTCACCGATATGTTCAAGAGAAGTTGCTCAGAGAATTCACCAACCCAGCTAATGCCTCATCTGCTGCAATACCTTCACTCTCCATTTTTCATGACCGCCACCCTGAACGTTGTATCATCAGATCGTTTTCACCTCCACAAAATCATTTTCTCCATTCTGTGTCGTAGATGTGGGATTCATTAAGGCCCCCCTATGACAGGTCACATCTCGTCGACATCAGCTCATTATCCAAGAAGTTGACTTAGGAAAAACCCTTTCAGTACTTTGAAGCTTGCATGCCTCAATGGCAAGTTTCTCACTTCCGGCGACAGGTTTACATCAATGGCCTTCGACCAAAAGATTTTGCATGTTGTTCGACATCGACTCATGTATGTGCACCACGTGAATTGTACTGCATTACCTTGAGGGTCATTATCATTATCGGTGATTCCTCTCGCACTTGTTAATAGCTTACATCATTGGCTGGTAATCAGGCGATGTCTTTCCATGTTCGACATCAAAACATCTTTTCACATGGATCGACTTGTACTTCGGATGAAGATTGAATGAGTTTGAAGACCCCAGATCTAGTTTCATCCATCCAGGCTGTGATATATTCAGGAAAATAAAAACATCAAATGTACATCACAGCTACACAGATAATCATCCAAACTAAGGGATGATGGCTCTACCAGAATCATCAGTTCGTCACACAGACGATTGTTTGCCTTATGTACATGAAAATGAATTTATAAAGCTGAGCATGGGAATG
This sequence comes from Pinus tabuliformis, assembly GCA_031772625.1. Lineage (NCBI taxonomy): Eukaryota > Viridiplantae > Streptophyta > Pinopsida > Pinales > Pinaceae > Pinus > Pinus tabuliformis. Next base: position 607,071,303 of record CM062815.1, read on the forward strand.
CCTGCCTCAGCTAGATCATGAAAATATTTTGAAGATAATGTATTGTATTGTATCTTATTACAGGTCACCTTCCAGTTCGAAAAACCTCGGATCCTCATGATAAAGCATTTCACCCGACATCAGAAGATTTATGACCTCATGCTTTAGGGTGTAACTGTTATAGACATATTTGGGCATTGCAACCCCAATCACATAATGTCCATAAAACAAGGGCTCTCAAACCCCTGAAAGTGTTGTTTCATACCCTAAAGGATCAAGGTCAACTAATTACATCATTTCCCAGAATTTCTCCCTGAAAAACTGCTCAGAACTAGTCAAAACTGGACCATACAGACTGCTCCATGCTGAGGGTGCGATGCATCTCACCTGCCACACATGGGGGGTGCAATGCATATCGAAAATCCCTTTTGTAGGGTGTGATGAGCGTGAGTAGACAAATGGCAAAGGCAGTTTGCTAGGTGGAAACTCAAAGAATCTTCTAGAAATTGCTCATATGACACTTGCCTCTCTGAATTCGCCCAGGGATGAGTAAGAGATCATGAAATCTCTAAGTGGAACCAAGAACTATCAGTGAAATGACACTAATCAAAATCCCAGAAGCTGACTCACTCTCCTGCAAACATCTATATATGGATCCCTCATCCTAGAGATCCAGAGGCTGGAATTTTGTAATTTGTAAGGAAGTGCTATTGGTTTCTCTTTGAAGACATTGTATTGTTGGGTGATCTTGCTTTGTATGAGGTGAAGATGGCTTTCATCCTGGGAGGATGGTGCTGGATAAGATAGCTTGGTTGTAATCCTGTCTTCTGCTACTTCTATCAATAAAGCTATTTGAGTTTTCCTCTATATGCTTGTATATTTCTGAATCTTGTATTTGTATATGCATTTGTATGGTTAATGTACATCTGATCCTACACTGTTTATGGTTATAAATATCTATGCTTTGATGGTATTTTGCCTCTTTGACTCTACAAGTGTTCTTTGAAGTGGGACAAGTGAGAAAGGAGTGGCGAAAGATCTATCAAGGGAGAGAGAAAACAACCAAGGAGACTAGCGAAAGAGTGAGGTTGGTACTCTTTGATTCTCTCTCATCTATCTCTCATAAAGGAAAACACAAGTAACTTTAGTTTGTTTGTTTCTAAGATAGCTACCCATCTTAGTGGGACTAGTAGCTCTGAATGGACACTAGTTTTCTCGATAAAAGTTAGCAATTCACTGACATTTGTTGCCTATGATGCTTCGATTTGAGTAGGCTCAGGAGTCCTCTATAGTCCTGCCATGACTTATGCAATGAAGACTCATTCCTCTTTGCTTCTTTGCTTCATTCTGGCCATATACCCTAGAGGCTCCTTTGTGTTGAGTTGTACTACTACAATGCATTTTTACCATTTCCACCTTTCGGCCTTGAGCCGACTTCACTTGGACTCATGTTTAAGCCAAATTTTGACCATGACGTCTGCAAAATCAAACTTGCATCCCCTTGACTTCTACAACTTGACACACCCTGACCCATGGAAGGAACACGCCTTTGAGTGTCTTTGACCAGTTTTCGCCTCCCTGCATTGAGCATAGGATTGTTCCCATCCCAGGAACTAGATCATCTGTTTCACTAACACTCATTTTTTCCACTGTACTATAGCACACTTTTATTCTTTTTCCAACTTAAAGAAAAAGACAAAAAAATTATATATTCAAAAAAGAGCGGGAATGGGACAATATTTCCACTTATTGTTGGTAGCTAGAGTCAGTGGTGTCACCCTTCAACAAAGCACTCAAAAAAAAGTCTCCTACATTTGGGTGGGATTTAGTTTGACTTAGGTATGGCTTAACCTTGTTATTGAGTAAGTTCTCCCCCGATTGGTTATCTCTTCCAATCATATGGAAGGTTCGTTCGTGCCTCCTGCATGATGAGCTCATACAGAGTCATCATATGCTACCACATAGTCATCATTGAGTCGTACTTTTGTTCAAGGGAAGTTAGCCTGAGTCGGCCTCTTTGCAGTGTCTCTTGATTCATTTTTCAATCGGCCATCCTTAGTTGTCAGTGTCTTTTCTATCATCACATCAGCTATATCGGTCCTTTACTCATGCCAATTTGAGAAGGTCTCCATTGACTTCTTTCTGGCGGGTCTTTTCCTTATTGACAACTACATTTTTCTCTGAGGATAGTCCTAGAGCTGAACCTTGGCCCTATTTTCATTATTGATAGGTCACCTTATGCTCAGCATCGATCAGTATCATGGGTCTTTGACTGAGTGGTTTCCCTTTTGTTCGACATCAGTTTACACTATCACACATTGGGATTCATGCAGTACCTTGATTTCCATTTGACCCTATTGGTGGATACCTCGCCTCTGTGTTAGCTCTCATTATTGGTTGGTTCAGAGGGTTTCTGTCATGCGCTAGCCACATCTTGTGTATGCCGGAAACGTGCTTCGATTGGGTTACCACATATTTTTCATCTGATTCCTTCCACATTATTGGCCTACGGGTTACACTCGCTCTAGATTGATGAAGGATGCCTTAATGCCTTCCTTCTAGCGGATCTCTCCCTATCAACTACGACTCATTGTTCTGGGGCAAAGGTCTAGATTCCATTTGGCAGTACCTTTGCATTTGCAGTCATTAGTGGTAGATCCTTTGCTATCGATAGTGGGAAACCATCATTGTATCCTGATTGATAGATTCTTACATGTGTTCGACTCCAACTCATCTATTCACACTTGTTAGATTGTATTTGGTACCTTGACGCTCATTATCATTATCAGTGAGTAGTCTCGTGTTTGTTAATGGTATACATCAATGACCAGTAATCAAACGATTTCTCACATGGTTGACTTCAAATCATTTATTCCCATGGTGTAGAAAGGTACCACGGCAGATGGTGAAGACCTCGAGTTGCATTAGCATTTCATTGGTTCACAAGATAGTTGCTCCTGTTGCTGCTAGTTGATACCACTACACCTCATATGTTGCAGTCATTCATGGTAACATTTTATATGCTAGCACCTGAGTTTGAAATGTAGTACCACCTTACTCCATCATGTTCATTTGGTGCTTTTGGGATCAGTCTTTGTTATCAGTTATCAAATTCATCCTTCAGCATCATTGACATTCTTATATGTGATATTCAGACACGTACTTGTTCGATTGTGATCAGATGATCCATTATGTATTTTCCAGTGTTTTATACTTGTATACTTAGTGGATCCACTTGTACTTGATATGCGCACATGCTTTACTTTCTCTGAGCATGGGTATGCCTGCCTCAAACAGTGTTTCTTTCTGATCTCCTTTTGTGGCTTGGCAGGCTGAACTCTGGTGAAGTCCTTCTTAGTTTTTGATTCGTTTCCTTTCCATGCACTTACTTAATACATTTCGGCCATCAGGTACCCCTTTTGACCTCGTATATTAGGGGGCATCTGTTATAGCTCCAAATCTCACTCTAGATGTTTGTGATGCTACACTCATGGCCTAGGGCAACCCCTCCTTGCAGACCTGGTCCCAATACTTAAAAAGCAGTGTTTTACTCGCTATATGCGACATTGCTCTGAGCTAAACATGTGTGTACGCAGGTATGTGTATACCTAACCCACGTATATGTCTTAAAACACTTAAAAAAATTAAATCTCCTTAATTTTTGGCAGAGATCATGGGCTTTACCTGTTTATTACCTATTAGTGCCCGTGGCCCAACTGTTCCCAACGAATTCCCAACTAAAAAACTAGTTTGGGAGAAGTATAAAAAGTATTCAATGCAAAGGCCTAAGGGAGGAGAGAATGGAGAGAAAAATCACTCTGCTGAGATTATCCCTCATCAGGTCTGAAGATCCTTGTGCTTCCAGCACTTCCCGCCATTATAGGAAACTCTTATTTCCTTGAGCTTTGATGTTATTTCACTAGTTGAGATACTTTGGTATGAGTCATGGAAGGAGTTTGTTAAAGGCTTGAGATTGGACGGACTCAGAGGATGGTTCTACTTGGAGCTAGCAAGAGGAAGCCTTAGGTGAAATCATTCCTTACTATATTTCAGTTATCTGCAATAAAGAAACACTTGTCTCATTCTTGAAATTAATCTTCTTCATGCTTATGATGTTAATGTTATGATTTGCATATGAATATTTGTTTCAATTGTATAAATAACTACCTTTCAATATGCTATGAATTTGATTTCTTTATGATGCTTGGTCCATATACTGTTATGATTCTTTGAATTGGTTGTTTCGTGGGTTAAAGGATCAAAAGAAACTCCAAGAGGGTTTGGACCCTGGCTGGATCTACCTGAACGAAGGACCCCAGGTGCACCTCTCTTCACGTAGTTTTCTTATATTAGTGTCATAGCTGTGTGGATTGCTTGTTTTTCATTGTAGATAACCCCCGCTCTGCTAGGGTATTGACCCAAGACCCTAGGGGACTTTGTCCTTCAACATCTGGGCTCATCAAATTCAATCATGTCCTTGAATTCTACCGAAAACCCACTAACAAATCTCTAAGTCTTCGCTTTCTCCTCCTTCAGATAAGGCACATACCTCAATAACTCCAAGAATCTTCTAGTGTACTCTTAATCGGTCATAGATCCCATCTTCAGCTCATAAAAATCTTTTTCCCCATCATCATAGTATCTCTCTGATATATATTTCTTCCCAAATATTCTCTCAAACTCATTCCAATTCAAATCCTCTTCATGAATGCCTCTAATGTTCTTTACATCTTCCCACCAAATGTATGCTTTACCTTTAAGATTGAACGTAGTTATTATGGCCTTGATGTTCATTGAGTAATCATGCAACCTGAAGAACTTATTCCTCCCAAGCACCCATGCTTCTGTATCCTGTCACTTCTTCATTTCCCCATCAAATGTATGTGGAATTTTTTTCTTAAACTCATCTAAAAAAATATCCCCTGCCATTACTCCTGTAAGGATGATAATGATGATGATCATGAAACATGTCAAAGCCATAACTAGAATAGTACCTGTGTCCATTACCTCTCCTATCTAGAGTTTCCAAGAACCTTCCATATCTAATCGTGTCAACTCTATCTAACCTGTACACACTATGATATCTACTACCATATTTTCCATTCATCCTATCCTCATATCCATGGTTGATCCAAAGTGGTCCCTGTCTCCAATTCTGACAAACTCTGAAGAATTACTACATTGACTTTTGCTTGTGTCTCCTGTGCCTACATGATTATGTTATTATATGCTTTGCAACTTCTTATTTCTTCCTTCAAGGTTCTAAATGTGTCTGACATGTCATAATAGTACCCAACACCACGCTTCTCATATGATCCATAAGGAGAGACTCGTGAATTTTAGTCTGTTGTCTTGATAGTAATCTTTGTTCTCTTCTTCCCGTAAGGTATATTATGTCAGCTAAAAACAATCATAAACAAACTAGCGTACCATAGTATAGTTCGAGGAGGATATCTGGTTTGCAAAACCGACCAGATTAGAAATATACATAGATAAACATAATCAAGTCAACATATAATCATCATTTCAACTATTATCCATTAATCAATGCATGACCATAGCAGCCACATACCGTGACCTCATGCACGATAACTATCACCATGTCAATATATTCATAGAAACATATAAACACTAGCATGCATGACCAATTCATAAAAAACATATATTCACAACAAAAACAATTAGCAATGACATGATCAACTTTCACATGGGGACACAAAAGCAACCACGAACAACACTATGCATACACAACAAGTGCATAGACCACAAGCATAAGGAACACATATGCAATTGACATGTATGCATGACCGACACACCACCCATCTAGTCCAAGTGTTAAACCATGCTTTGATACCACTCTGTAACCACCTCCTCCCACATTTACCCAAGTTAATGGGTCTGATGGGGTAAACATATGACGAGAGGCTACTATGACCTTATTCATCTCCCCATGTATAGTTAAGGAAGTAGAACCAACACAACACAACCAATCTAACCTTCTACACATGATACAAAACTCTTAGGAAGCAACAAACCCTTCCAAGTGATCAACCCCTGAGACAACTTAGCAATTTACTAACCTAAAGCCTTAGTTTCTCACATGACATGGGCATGCATATGACTGGGACCATCTAGTTGCTCACATGGTAAGGAGATGCTAATGACTGGGGACATTTTTAGCTAGTTCGGAGCCTATGGCCCAGAATTTTGTGTCATTTTTTTAGGACTAGGTCTCAGGCCACTTCCAATAACTTCATGAAACTTCCATAAATTAAAATTAACATCGAAGCAATGATACTAATGTAAATACTTGAACAAATACTTGATTGGACCGCTACTAGCCATGATAGGAATTTCGTCAAACATGTTCCAAATATGTAATCTATAGGTCATAACAATAGATCCGAGCATAAAGGTCTCATACTTATCTAAGAATCACTAAGAAGAATTGATGCCTTATCACAATAGTTTCATTATCATATATTACATCATATATTAATTTCTCATTCATTTATTAATCAAAACATGATGAGAGACAAACATCATCACTCTAAAAAAACATGATCATAACCATCATATAACCAACAGAAATAACAAGGATATGAGAGGCATAAAAACCACATATGAACCAATACATTTACACTTAAAATACCTAGGAGAAGGAGCTCTTATTAATGAATGCATAGGCCAACTAGGTATGGGACTTCCATGAACCACCCAACCATAGATTGAGCTGAACCAAATTGCTCTTTCAGTTAATCACCCTCATGCCATATTCTAAGCATGAATGTGGGATCTCATGAAACAAATACAAAAAAACCAAACTAGGGCTTCGAGAGGCCAAAAAATCTCAACCAGTGATTCCACCTCATGGTCAGACATCACTAACCATCATCGGATTGGACTCCACCGAAGCTTTCCAAGGATCTAGAGCATTTGTTTCAAGAAAGGCTTCTGAAACTAGTAACTCAGCCCACAACTACTGTTGGGCTCCAAAGCATTTGTAAAACCAAGGCTCAAGTACGAGTAACTCAACCCAAGTTGTTACAAGGCTTCTAGAGTGTTTGTCGAACCAAGGCTTGAGGAACTAGTAAATCAACCCACAACCAAAGGAATATGAGAACCAACCTGAATGTGTGAATTGACCTCATCACACTCACAAAACCTGAAGAAGTAACTTCGCAATCCTCAAGGAAAGAATTCCTTCTGCATGCAAGGAATATTCACAATGGAATATTCTAGAAACTGATAGTACACTGCCCCTCCATCTAATCTCAATTGGGTCTCTATCTAAACTGACATGCATGAGTTATTTATGAGAGAATATTCAGTTATATGAAGTGCAATAGTTACATGCATGTCAACATTAACTAACTGAACTTACATTAATTCAACGAACTATTTGAATTAATCTAACTGGATTTGACTCAGTTAACTGAGCCAACTAATTTCAACTCAATATTACAACTCATCCTTATCTCTTCAACTGATGGATAAATTCCTCAATTAATGGAGAAACTGTTGCATGTCCCCACATAGACATCATGTTTGATTTTCCTTAACTAATTAACTCAAGATGAATTAATTAATTTTTTTACAAACAGTGGCTAAGATCAAATTCAAATTTTACTACACTATTTTAGTTTAGGGACTGACTAAAATAGGAAGGTATCCCAAAATGATAATTATACAATGATATTTTTAGCACTTCCATTTTTTCATTCCTTGTTGCTATGTTCAACACTGGCTAAACTGCGATCTATAGCAGTGCTATTTTTAGCATTTCTTGTTGCTATTTTCAACAATGAAACTCAATACCTAGATGAAAAACCCATTATAGTTGTTGATCCCCATGTACCCTTGTGCTTTCATACTTTTCCTTTTCCTTCTTTCTCCAAATACCAAGTATTCCACACTCCTCCAATAGTGCTCCAAGAAAACTCTAAGTGTTCATGAGTATGAGAGAGAGAGAAGAGAGAGAGAGAGCTCCAAAACTAAATTGACCAAAAGTTCATATGACAAAAGCCATGAATTGATCCTCAGAAGCCCTTTTATTAATGAGGCCTCTATTTTCTTCAATTTTCCATTATTTTCCTTCATTTTTCTCCTCACATGCAACCTGTGACCTTCACCTTGTTTTTCTCCTAATTTCCATTATTTTCATAAATAAAATGTTGATTGATGCCAATTTTCCTTTCCAAAGTCTTAGCCATTTCCTTTTCCAATTCATATAGCCATTAATTAATCACAAGTGATACCATCACTATGTTCTTTCTGATCATTCATCTTGGAAAAAGTGTCCCATGACCAAGGTCTTATTTTTCCCCACATAGACTTCATGTTTGAGTTTCCTTAACTAATTAACTCAAGATGAATTAATTAATTATTTTACTAATCGCTGCTAAGATCAAATTCGAATTTTACTTCACTATTTTAGTTTAGGGACTGACTAAAATAGGAAGGTATCCTGAAATGCTATTTTTAGCACTTCCATTTTTCCATCCTTTGTTGCTATGTTCAACACTGGCTATACTGCTATTTATAGCAGTGCTATTTTTAGCATTTCTTGTTACTATTTTCAACACTCCCTCTCAATAGGAAAGGGATTATCAGTAACCCCAATCCTCTCTCTGTGGAACTTGAACTTGCATTTTGACAATGCCTTAGTCAAAATATCTGCATCCTATTCCTCGGTCAAAACATACAGCAACAACATGATCCTCTTGACCACACAGTCTCGAAGATGGTGATACTGGATATCTATGTGCTTAGACCTGTGATGAAAAACTATATTCTCAAAGAGTTTTATACAACTCTGGTTATCGCAGTAGATCACTGTAGGATCCATCCTCTGACCAAACAATCCCACTAGAATCTTCCGCATCCAAATGGCCTCACATGCAGCCTGACTAGCAACCATGTATTCAACCTTTGCTGAGCTAAGTGCAACTAATCTCTGTTTCCTACTGTACCAGGAAACTACAGCTGAACCAAGGTTGAAGATTCCTCTAGAAGTGCTCTTCTGGTTTGATGGACTCCCTACCCAATCCGCATCTGTGACGCCTTGAAGCTTCACTCCCTCTGTCTGTCTGTACCATAATCCGAACTGAGATGTGCCTCTGAGGTATCTCAGCACATGCTTCGTTGCCTTCCAAAATAGCTTGGTAGGCTGAACCATAGCTTGACTCAGCTGGTTCACCACAAAGCATAAGTCAGGTCATGCATTCATCAGACCCATAAGTGAACCCACCAGCTACCGATAAACAGTAGCAGCTACTACCTCACCTAAAGTAGCATCCTCCTTCCTCTAGTTCCCAACTAGAGAAGTCTACATGGGCTTGCAATTCTCCATGTGAAAATGCTTGAGTATCGCATTGGCATAATTGCCTTGAGACACAAATACTTCACCATCTTTCTTCCACACCTCCATGCATAGAAAGTAGTGCATAAGGCCCATGTCCTTCATCTCGAACTCTCTTGTAAGGTCCTCCTTGCAAGACTCTATTAGCTGATCATCACCTGTCAAAATCAGATCATCGACATAAAGAACAATGATCAATGGTTTACCTTCTACCATGATGTGGTAAAGGTTTGCATTTGCTTCACTCTTGGTGAAGCCCAACCTGGTGAAATAGTTGTCGATCCTAGTGTACCAAGCACAGGGTGCTTGCTTCAGCCCATACAAAGCCCTCTTGAGTTGGCACACATGAAACTCACGATCGAAGGTCTCGAAACCCTCTGGCTGCTCAATGTACACCTCCTCCTCAATCTTCCCATTGAGGAATGTTGTCTTCACATCCATCTGGTGGATCTTCCACCCCATCTGAGCTGATAGTGCCAACATCGATCTAATCAATGAGTACCTTGCTACGGGAGAAAAAGTCTCATCGTAGTCAATCCCCTCAACCTGTGAGAAACCCCGGGCAACAAACCTTGCCTTATGTTTCTCAACACTACCATCAACTACCTGCTTTACCTTGTAAAGCTACCTGGAACTCACCACTGACTTACCCTGAGGTCTAGGGACAACATCCCACACAATATTCCAAATGATAGAGTCGTACTTCTCTACCATTGCATCAACCTAGACTGGTTGTTGCACTACCTCCACAAATGAATAAGGTTCGATATCTACACACTCCCCAACCAGGGCCATGTACCCAGTGTACTGCTTGGGCGACATCCTCTCTCTGTGCTAAGAAGATGGTTGTCCCACATTCTCCCGCACATCTAGCATCAACTTTTTAGCTTCCCTTGAGCATTTCCACCTAGCTTTAGAAGTATTAGCATGAGTGGATGTCTCCACTCCTAGATCCTTTGCACGCGGTTGCTCCACATCAATTTGAGGCTCGTCGTCCTTAGGAATTGAAATTTCCTCTTCTACATGCAACTTGAGCTCCCTCTCAAGTGACACTTGCATGGCTTTCTGCTCGTCGAACTTCAGATCCCTGCATACCACAGTTCTCTGAGTGGAAGGCAGGTACACCTGATAGTTGTGGAGAGTATCCGTGTACCCCACAAGTATTCCAAACTCAGCTGTTGGGTCTAGCTTCTTCCTAGCATCTTTGGTCACATGACCGTAAACTGATGATCTAAAGATTCATAAGTGACTTACATTAGGTTGCTTCCCTGAATAGGCCTCCATAGGCATCTTCATTCCCAGTATACAGTGCGGGCTTCTGTTCTGCAAGTATACTGATGTATTGCATGCCTCAGCCCACAAATGTAGTGGTAGGCCTTGGTCATGCAACATCGCTCGAGCTACTCCCATAATCGATTTGTTCTTCCTTTTGGCCACCCCATTCTGTTGTGGGTTATGGGGTGCCCTCAATTCCCGTTTAATTCCTTTTGTAGCGTAGAAGTCTTTAAACTGTTGGGAGACATAATCTCCACCATTGTTGTTACGCAAGGCTTTTATTTTCTTTCCAGATTCTTTCTCTGCCAAGGCTTTAAACTCACAAAACCTCAAGAAGGTCTAATCCTTCTTTTGCATAAAGTATATCCAGCATCTATGAGAGAAATCATCAATAAAAATAACACAGTACCATTGTTTAGCGGTGGAGGCTATAGAGAAAGGTCCACAAACATCTGAGTGAACTCACTCTAGGATTGCTGCAGCTCTATTGTCTCGATCCGGAAAGGAAGATTTAAAATACTTACCCAAGGTACGACCTTTGTATGTAGTCGTCTGCTCAAGTTTTCCCTTGGGTAATCTGGTAGAAATCTGCTGCATGATATTCAGGGCTCCATGGTGCAAGTGGCCCAGTCTTTTATGCCATAGCTTGCCAACATCTTTTCTTTGCACCATCCCAACTTTGGAACTCAAAGCATCACAATTTTCTACCTCCAAGTTGTAGAGATTCTTGACTTGAATCCCTATTCGCTTCATCTGTCCAGTACCGATATGCCTCAAGAATACCTTTCCTTTACTAAAGACTACATCATAGCCTTTATCTTCTAGCATAGCGATAGACACAAGATTCTTCTTCAGACCTAGTACATACTTTACATAAGTCAGGGTGAGGGGAGCTCCATGTTCCCTCTGAAACACAACCATACATTCACCTGAAACATGGTACTTTCCATCATCTCCCATCTCAATCTGCATTTGGAGATCCTTCTCCTCCAAGGTACTAAAAATATTCTTGTCACTTGACATGTGGAATGAAGCTCCACTGTCTAGGTACCACACACATCCCACCATGGATGAAAGCATGCATGTAATAAGTGATAAATCCAACTCAAACTATGAGGCCAGTTCCTCACCATCAGATACATTAGAGGAACCCTTCTTGGATTTCTTCTATGGAAAATTCGTAGCATAATGGCCCACTTCATGACAATGAAAGCATTGCACTTTCGATTTGTCAATCTTCTTCCCACCATGGGAAGAACCGGATTTGGGATGGGACGCCTTCCCTTTCCCTTTCCTCACTTTACTCACTAAGGCTAGATTTTCCTCATCATCTTGCTTTGATGAGGATCCATCTCTGGTGCTTCTTCTTATTTCTTCCTGCATCAGATCCGACCAAAGTAATTCCCAATTTGGCAGTTTTTCTCTTCCATTAACTGAATCTTGGTAGCTATGCTAGCTCTTAAGAAGACCGAGGAGTGCAAGACTCACCATGTCATCATCTATGGTCATTATCCCTACACTTCCAAGCTCATCCCTGCAGGTGGTGAGCTTGTTCAGATATGAAAAGATCGTGTCTCCCTTTTCACACTTTATCTTACGAAGCTTGTCTTTCAGCGCCAACTTCCAATGATCGTTGCTATTCTGATATAGATCTTTCAGTGTTTTCCACATCGAAAATGGTGTCTCCTTCCCATGGAGGCTCGAGACAATGTGGTCTCGAACTCCCTCCAGGAGGATTCTCCTTGCTTTGGCCACAAATTTCTTCCATTTCGCCAGTTGAGTGGGCATGGGGATTTCTTGATCAATGAAGTCCTTTAGACCGTTATCCTCTAATACTACCTCCATGCGATCCTTCCAGGCTATATAATTCAAGCTGCCATCAAGGGCATACTCGAGTCTTAAACCATTGAACGCCATTGGTGAAATAGAGATGTGATAAGAACTCGATTTCTATATTTAGGAACCAAAAAATTTGAACTCCTCCTTCTTGTATACTATTCTTTGCCTTGATGACCTTTGCTCCAATACCATGTAGAAATTCCCACTGTAGATCAACAGATTATGCAATAGACTAAAGAAAAATACAAGATCTACTTCTACAACAAACTTTGCGAAAGCTTAATCGAATTGAGAAAGACCAAGAGAACACATATAACTGAGAAGGAGAAATCAATCACACATAACACAGGAGAAATAACCTGGGTAAAGCCTCATCCTAAAACCCCAATCTCTATATTATCATACAAGTGGAAATCTTGTTCAAGTTACAAAAAGAATCAGCTCTCAAGCTATCCTGCTCTCTCTGCAAAAAAGCAATACAACTCACAAACTAAATAGACATAGTATATGTCCTCCTCAATCCCTCCAAGCCTCCTATTTCCTTGCTCAGTTTTTCTTGGGGTCCAGTGAAGCCACATGTGTGAATTGGCCTCATCACACTCACAAAACCTGAAGAAGTAACTGCACAATCCTCAAGGAATGAATTCCTTCTGCATGCAAGGAATATTCACAATGGAATATTCTAGCAACTGATAGTACACTACCCCACCATCTGATCTCAACTGGGTCTCTGTCTGAGCTGACATGCATGAGTTATTTATCAGAGAGTATTCAATTATCTGAAGTGCAATAGTTACATGCATGCCAACATTAACTAACTCAACTTACATTAATTCAACAAACTGTTTGAATTAATCTAACTGGACTTGACTCAGTTAACTGAGTCAACTAATTACAACTCAATATTACAACTCATCCTTATCTCTTTAACTGATGGATAAATTCCTCAACTAATGGAGAAACTGTTGCATGTCCCCACATAGACTTCATGTTTGATTTTCCTTAACTAATTAACTCAAGATGAACTAATTAATTATTTTACAAAGAGCTGCTAAGATCAAATTCGAATTTTACTTCACTATTTTTGTTTAGGGACTGACTAAAATAGGAAGGTATCCCAAAATGATATTTATAGAATGCTATTTTTAGCACTTCCATTTTTTCATTCTTTGTTGCTATGTTCAACACTAGCTGAACTACTATTTATAGTAGTGCTATTTTTAGCATTTTTATTTTTAGCATTTCTTGTTACTATTTTCAACAATGAAATTGGGTACCTAGATGAAAAGCCCATTATAGTTGTTGATCCTGATGTACCCTTGTGCTTTCATACTTTTCCTTTTCCTTCTTGCTCCAAATACCAAGTATTCCACACTCCTCCAATAGTGTTCCAAGAAAACTCTAAGTGTTCATGAGTATGAGAGAGAGAAGAGAGAGATCTCCAAAACTAAACCGACCAAAAGCTCATATGACAAAAGCCATGAATTGATACTTAGAAGCCCTTTTATTAATGAGGCCTCTATTTCCTTCAATTTTCCATTATTTTCCTTCATTTTCCTCCGCACATGCAACTTGTGACCTTCACCTTGCTTTTCTCGTAATTTCCATTATTTTCATAAATAAAATGCTGATTGATGCCAATTTGCCTTTCCAAAGTCTTAGCCATTTCATTTTCCAATTCATATAGCCATTAATTAATCACAAGTGATACCATCACTATGTTCTTTCCCATCATTCATCTTGGAAAAAGTGTCCCATGACCAAGGTCTTATTTTTCCTTTATTAAGCTTTTTACATGGATTTTGGACTAGGGTTGTTATAGGAAACAACCCATTGTGCATGGAGAGGCACAATGATGAAGTGACTAAGAGTGGTCACTACATATCATATGTCTGGATGAGTTTTCACTAAGAACATCAGAGCCCCAATCAATTATCTATACTAGATGGATTCACCAAATCGGGTCCTCCAACTTCTCCACTTATCTTCTTAAAATTCATTTCCATTGGTGTGACTAGGGAATTGCATTCAGTCATTCCAAATATTTCCAACAACTTCACTAAATACTTTCCTTTTGAAAGAAAAATTTTAGTGGGCCTTTTCCACACCTCAAGGCCTAGGAATTAGTGCATGAGTCCAAGGTCCTTCATTTCGAATTCAAAGGCCATCTCCCTCTTATACTCAAACATTAGGATCTCACTACTTGTCTGAAATAGATCATCAGCGTATAAAGCTAAAATCAAGGGCATACCTTGGACCACTTTAAAGTATAGGTTGGGATCAACGCTGCTTCTTCTGATTCCAAGCTTCACTAGGTAACTATCTATATAGGCATACCATGCTATCAGGGCTTGCTTCAAGTCATACAATGCCTTCTTCAATCTACAAAGATGAGTCTTTCAATCCTCTACTTCAAATACCTCTGGCTAATCAACGTAAAATTCTTCCTATAACATGCCATGAAGGAATGTCGTCTTCACATCCATCTCATGAGGGGTCCATCTTTTACTTCCAACAAGGACAACTATTGAACGAATGGTGCTATATTACGCCACAAAAGAAAATATAACATCATTGTCTTCTACCTATTTTTGGGAAAATACTCTTGGCACAAACCTTGCATTATTTTTCTTAAAACTTCCATCGACTCCATGCTTGATCTTCAATATCCACTTTGAAGTCGCCATTGATTTCCCCTTTCGTCTTAGAATGACATCCCATACATCATTCTGCATAACTGATTCATATTCTTCGACCATTACATCCTTCTATAGTTTTTCTTTAATGAATTTTTCCAAGGTGTGAGGCTCAACTTTAATCATATTTCTCATCACTACAACTTATCCCTAGTATTTGTACAACTTCTTACTTTCTCTAAAATTCCTTCTAGCGGGAATGTGTCTCTCGACATCCTATACCCTGTCACGAATCCAAAGTGGTCACTTCCTTGCAGGGGGATCACATGGAGGAGGATCCAAGGGGTCCATGGGCTCCATGGTATCATCAACAATGTCTCTCTCGGATTCTGGTACGAAAGGACCTTATAGAATTTCCATACCATCACTTTCATTCGAAGGGGGAGGAGACAAAGGGAGGTCCCTTGCTTTTCCAAGGGAAACATCTTCATCGAATGTTACATCCCTGCTAATTTCAACCTTACCTTGACCAGAAATATATATTCTAAATGCTTTTGAATCTCCATAATACCCAAAAAATGTACCTTTTCTTCCAATGGCTTCCAACTTGTTTCTTTTGTTTTTCGACACATTGAAATATATAAGGAAGACAAATATATGAAAATGACCAATGTCGAGCTTGACACCTGTGAATACTTCTTTGGGAGTATTTTTGTCCAAGGCTTGATGAGAAACCTTATTTTTAACATATGTTGTTGTATTTGTTTCTTCATCCCAAAGGAACTTTGACAACTTTTGATTATGTAGGATGGCTTAGGTGACTTCAAAAATAGACCTATTTTTTCTCTAAGTTGCTCCATTTTGTTTGGGATTATATGGCATAATCAAATCCTTCTTGATACCCTCCTTCTTGTAAAAATCTATGAATTCATCTGAAATGTACTCTCCACTATTTTCACACCTGAAGATCTTAATTTTCTTTCCTATTTGATTTTCGACCAAAGCCTTGAAGTCCTTGAACATATCGAAGGCCTCATCCTTATGCTTCAAGTAATATATCCATGTCTTCCTTGAGAAATCATCAATGGAGGTTATGTATTAGAGATTGACACCAAGAAAATGTATGGGCATTGGTCCACATATGTTAGAATGAATGAGTTTGAGGATGTCATTAGTCTTATTCTTGCTAGAGGGGAATGGTCCTCTTGTCTTATTCCCAGTGGCACATCTTAGACATACTATATCATGTTGAGATTGAACATAAGGGATCTCAGAGACTAGATTATTCAATTTTGGAAGAGATTCATAATAAAGATGAGCCAACCTTCAGTACCACAACTCACTTTGATTATCAGTATCACGTACCATTTGTAGAACATGTTTCCAATGACTCTATAGAGTCCTTCAAATCTATATCCCAATGTGAAAGCAACTCTCATAGGGCATCCCATAGGTCAAGTAAGTACATTCCTTTGATTAAGGAAATTCTTGTTCCATTTTCCTATAAAGTAGATATAGATACCAAATTATTCTTCAATCCTGACACATACATCACATCATAAACCAAAATATATTCCCCAAAGTCCAAATTAAATTTAATAGAACCGAATCCCTTAATGGGATGATTAGAGTTGTCTCTAAGAAAAATATTCAAATTGGACTCCATTTCTACCAATTTAGGGAGAACCTCCTTATACCTAGAGAAATGATGAGAGGCCCCACTATCAACTAACCAAATATCCCAAGTATATTGGGGAGAGGAACAAGAAAGTGAAGAAAGAAAGATATATTTAGATTGACTAGTAGTAGTATTACTTTCGTATATGAAATTTCTTGACTTCTTTTGAGGAAAATGGTATTCATCGTGATCATTCGAAGAATATCTTCTTGTTCTTCCATATCTTCCATTACGATCATTCCTTCGATCATCTCTCCCTCTTTTATTATTGAACCTGCTATTGTTTTTTCTAGTGTTGTATCTTAGAGCTTTGTTCTTCTCAGGGAGATCTCGAGCATAGTGACCCTTCTTGTGACAATTGTAGAATTAAATGTGCAATGATTCCTTGTCTCTTCCATTCCTCCTATTTGAATTTTGGGGAGACATATTCCTTGAACTTGAATAAGTACCTCCTTTTCCTTTCTTTACTTGTTATGAGCAATGAAAGTAGCAGGCTCTCCTTCTTCATGTTTTTGTATCTAGCCTCTTGAGATCATCCTTGATTCTTCTTGAGTGAGTTTTCCAATGAACTCATCAAATGACAGGAAACTATTGTTATTTCTTATGGTGGTAATGAAGGTTTCCAAAATAGGAGGGAGACCTCTAAGATTTACAAACACTAACTCCCTGTCACATATAATTTCCCCAGCTCTCTGCAATTGATCCTTGAGACGAGATATCCTAATGATATATGATTGCACCAATTCTCCTTTATTAGCCTTCATATCTTTGAGTTGGTAGTTCAAGGATATGATTTCATTCAAATTGCTGACTTCATACATGTTGACCAACTTATCATACATATCCTTAGACTTCTTCAAATATCAAACATAGGAAAGTTAATGATCTTGTAAACGATCAACTGCAATTTTCTTTGCTTTTAACTCACCTTTCTTGTACTTGTGCTTAGCATTCGTGGGAGAATTTTCTGGAGGCTCAGGAACGTTTCCTTGAATGTACTAAAACACGACATTGTCATTTGAGATGATTTCCAACCTGATCTTCCAAGAAACAAAGTTAGATGAGTCAAAAAAATTCTCATTTTCCTTGAAGTAAGAGGTATACATCTTGACCAAATCAAATAGGCTCCTCCAACTTTTCCAAAGACAATTTATTTAGCGCTTGTATCCTTTGGGCTTGTCCTTCACCTTGGCTCTAATACCATGTTATTTTTTCACTGTTCTATGTTTTTTCAATCACTTTAGCCCAATTCATTTATTCAATAAGAAATATTTTTAGTAACAATTAATTCTTCTAATAAAAAAAATAATTTAAGATAGAACAATAAATGGAATGAAAATATGTGACAATCAACACATCAACAAGAGACAATGTTTTGGTAAAAGACCAGGGAAAATCCCCACAAGGGGGAAGACCCTTTGAAATTATTATTCTATTAGATTGTATTTAAATGTTCAAAAAAGAGTATAATGAGCCCAAATCCATAAAAAATAGTGAAACTTTGACTTATCAACAAATCAACCTTCCCATATCCAAATGTTAATGAAGAAAGGTCAAATCTATCCAACTATCATAATCTGTAATTTTGGTCAACAATCAATATCAGTTAGCATGCCCTAACCAATCCACAAATCTATGATTGAAGTGCTTCAATCAAATTTAGTCAAATTTTAAAGAGTGTGGCCTCAAATGTTGGTGAACGAGAGCCCAACAAAATCTAAAAATATCTAGTCAAACTCAATCAAAGGAGAGAGAAAATTATGCGGCCAAGTCTACAATTTTTGTTGTGGTTAAACAAAGTCAATATTCTTCAAATGTCTTGATTTTTGTGCTAAAATACTGAGCCTTCCCAAACAGAAATAAGCCAAATATATTGAACTCTAAATTAGCTCCAAAAGTCAAAGTCAACATGGGTCATCAATGAAAAAAGTTGCAGTAGACTTCAAATTTCGAGCACCTATAATTTTCTCCTACTTCTCCCTTAAAATTGTGAGATAAACTTGTAATATTCAGATGTATCAAACCCAAGAAGAGATGTTGATATGATGTGATGATGGTGTCCAAATGAGGCTCCTTGACCTAGTTTAACTAGTTTGATTAGGTTTACTAGTTCAAACTATGTTGACTAGGTTGACATAGGTATACTAGGTTAGCATATGTTTACTAGATTTACTAGGTTCACCTAGGTTCACTTGATTGACTTATGTTTACTAAGTTCAGTATATTTACTAGGATGACTAGGTTGACCAATGATTATTAGGTTTATTAGGTTTACTATGTCTACTAGGTTGGCTTAGGTTTATTAGCTGTCTTCGACTATTTTGTTTGCTTAATATTTTGTGAAATAAAAGCACATTAAGACCACTGAGGCTATCCAAATATTAGGAAAATGTGAAAGATAATGAATCAATATTTATGTAAATATATTTTGTCAAAAGATTCTTAAATAGATAACATTAAGGAAGCAAAAGGCAAAGGTTTGATGCATAATCATGCATCATTAAAAAAAAAAGATCTTAAAATGTGGAAAAACAAAAAATGATAGATAGTAAGAATACATTAATCGAAACAATATCCTACAAATTAATTTACACATTAACACAATGACAAGACAATAATAATATATAAATTTACACATTAAGACATTGATAACATACTAACTGAACATTAATCTATACATTAACACATGCCACATATGGTTGAATATGGTTTGTTGTGGTTAACATGGTAAAATATAGTTAACATGGGTGCCATGATGAACCATTGTTACCATGGGAATTAACTTTAATATTGTTCTCAATGTAACAAACAATGTTGCAATATGAAAAAGAAAATGCACCATCACAATGTGAAAAACGACAAACAACATCACAATTGGAAAAAGCAATGACGTTGCAATATGATGAACAAGAAATGGTGTTTTAATTTAACTAA
Organism: Pinus tabuliformis; assembly: GCA_031772625.1. Lineage (NCBI taxonomy): Eukaryota > Viridiplantae > Streptophyta > Pinopsida > Pinales > Pinaceae > Pinus > Pinus tabuliformis. The sequence goes on from CM062815.1 coordinate 607,091,005, forward strand.
TAAGAAATGGCATTACCATATGATGAAAAAAAATTCCATAATGTGACAATAAAAAAACCACAATACATTGTGACAACATTGAAATGCGACAAACAACAGATGTAATTTTAAAGTAACAAAAAATAAATGATTATGAACAAAAAATGACATCACAGTTCGACAAACAATAAATGTTGTTTTAATCTAACCTAGGATTAATCAGTTTTCTAGGTTGACTTACTTTTACTGGGTTGACCTAGGTTTTAGGAACTATCAAATTTTAAAAAGGAACATTAGTGAAGAGAACACATGCAATGAATGTCTCACTTTGTAGTTATGTTAAGGCTATAAAATTCGATAATGTGAGGCAGATGACCATCTAAACAAGTGGATGTGTATTATGATGAACAATGAATGATGTTGTAGTGTGAAAAATAACAAACAATGTTCGAATTGGACAAAATAATGATGTCACAATGTGATCAACAACAAAGAATGTTGCAATTTGATGAATAAGAAATAACATAACGACATGAAGAATGATAGACAATGTCATAACGTAACATTTTTGACCTATGTTTACTAGGTTGAGTTAAGTTTACTAGGTATATGTTGAACACAAAATGATGTTGCAATGTGAAAAATAACAAACAATGTGAGAACTAGACATAATAATCACATCACAATGTGATGAACAACAAAGAATGTTGCAATTTGATGTATAAGAAACAACATCACAATGTGATGAATATAAAAAGAATTCATAATCTAACATTTGACCTATGTTTACCAGTTTGACATAGGTTTACTAGGTTGAACTAGGTTTATTAGGTTTAGTAGGTTGATCTAGGTTTATTGGGTTAATATATGGTTTCCCTGGTTGACCTAGGTTTATTAAGTTTACTAGGATGACCTATCGTTAACTAGGTTAAAATAGGTTTACTTGGTTGAACTAGGTTTGTGTTGATGGTGCTGGACCTGCCAACATGTAATGGGATCTCCTTGGTAAGAAGCCCCAATTAGGCCTCAAACCATTTGGTGTAGGAGTCCCAACAGTGGGTCATATAGCAATGCCTTGACCGTGATGTCACACAGAGGAAAGTAAGATAACTCTGTTGGTAGCAAGGGTGTGACTGCTGCAGTGAGTCAAGGAAGGTGTGTGAGAGGTTCTAACACAAGTTGGTGGAGATGGGGGTGAAGGTGAGTTCCAGGTTGAAAGGGATCAGTCCCAACTCAGCTAGGAACACACAAGACATACACAACTTCCGATGGAGCAGTCTACTCGGATTTGGTAGTCACAATATACAAGTTAAGATAATGCATACATCACTCATGAATCAGTCTGAATGAGTGCAACAGTTGTTACAGCAAGGTTCATGTGAAAGGTTGTCTGGTGTTTGGCAGAGCAATCGACATAGACAGGACAACATTAACATCATATACAACACATTTCCATTAATAGATTATGCATTACAACAAATGAATCAGTTCAGATGTAGAACACAGGTTAAAGCAACATGCATTACAAGTGTTAAAGATTAGTCTTACAACAGATACAATACATGTGTGAAAACGTGTTGGCTCTTATTATATAAAGAAGTGTAAGTTCCAATCATACAATACATCCATGTAAACTCGCTAGCCCCAACAGTGGAACGTTACAGCCACATCCGCTTGCTCCTCCAAAGAGATGAACTAGCTCCGTGTAGTGGAGAAGCCAAGGCATGTTACAATATTGTCCAAGCTCTTTCCAAGATAGTCTTATCAGAAGCTTGGCTGACCAAAAGCCTATACAATGAGTTATGAGGGACTATTTATAGCAAAGGGTGGGGTGACCCTTGACATTCCCCTTTGTGATAGTTCAACTACCCTCATGACTCTTCACCTACTCTATGACTATTAAATCCAAATATTCACACTTGACTTATACTTGACATGACTCAACATTACAATGCACATGTACTCATGTGAGACAACATCACTTGAGAAAGCCTTGCAAGACATCACTGACACATGGTCTGCGATGAGACCAAATCTTTGACATGCTTGTGATGGTGAGGTGGTGAGCTGATGCCAAGCTTGGTCATCTGTGATGGTGTGCATGCACCTTGTGGTGACATCTTGCTGAAGAGAACTCTTGCCTCTGTTGCAACCGATGCATTCGTTTGACCCCCTTTTATCCAAATCGTTTGCTAACATGCACATGATTTTTGTAGGTGCGGCTGAACTGGCAACACACTGATGCATAGTGTCTGTGTTGATGTTCAAATGCATGTTGGTGGTCATGGGCATCAACTTGCCAAAGTACATGTTTAGCTCCAGTTGGACTTACCTCTTTTCTTCGCCTTGGTGAGTGTGTTGAATGGGTTGGATTGCATGTGTGCACATAATGACATGCATGCTGCTAAATCCCTTCCATGCGATCAAAAACATTGCTCGCCATGTCTTCTCCCTGTCAGCTGCTGGGATAGATATTTAACTTGTATGGGCATAATCTCATTCATGAGTGAATGTTGCATCCACTATTGTTCTTATTCCTGTTGCAACTCATTCATCTATCTGTGCAGGTTCATGTTCTTCTTGAGTTGCTGCTTTAGCACATGCAACTCCTTTGTTCCATTCTCTATCTTCACGTGATCTTCATGTCACGCCATAACCTCATAGCCCGAGTCTCCAAAGTTGCTTTCATTATCAGTGGATTTTCTTCATCTTGGAAATTTGTTCCACCTCTGAGTTGTCAACAACCTTCCTCTTACATTCATTGCATCTGCTGCATTTGCTACGTTTACTGTATTCATTGTATTCACTTTGTTTGGTATGCTACCTTCAGTTTTTGTTCATGATGCTACTTGCTATGATATGTTGATGTTCTTGTCTACGAACAACTTGATATGTTCGTGAGTAGGCAAGCTCATAGACATTTGATCGACTGCACCTCCAGGCATGCTCTTAATGGTGTCTTCGACTCCGCTCTCTTGGAAACCATTGTACTTGCACTGTTGAGAGACAGATGAACACCTCCAATACCTAGATACATGTCAACACTCATGGCAAGAAATATGTCAGTAAAAAAAAATGGACTTGAGAACTGACTTGCAACATACCTAAGTGACTAATCATGAAGGTTGTGCAATTTCGGCCGGGAGGTCAGGAGACCGACTACCAAGACTACACAAGGAATAGTCTGGGCTACTGGGAGACTGACTGACTACTGGAACTGCAGAATGTAAAGTCCAGTATGGCTGCTAAGTTTTGGAATTGCGCAATGCACAATCTCAGCTGGCAATGGCTGCAGGCTTAGTGATTGCATTGCACAATTTTCTTGGCCAACAGTCACTGACCCTCAGGATTGCGCAAAGTAGGTTTGGGGAAAAAAATTTAGGTAGAAATGCACATTTATGGAGAGGAAGGAAGAGCATTCCCTCTCAATATTGTGCAATATTGTCTTGGTGAGGCTCTTGGTGAGGCAGAGTCCATGCCAAGGTTGGTCAAACTCGCCGATGGGAAACTGAAAGTGAATGTGAGGGTGAATGCATGTTGATACTGAGTGTAAGCATAATTGAATGATCATGCACACAAATGGTGAATGACAGATTCAAAAAATGGAACAACATGCATGTGGGTGAGGCAAGTCATCGAATCAATGACCATTCACGAAAAACTGTTTCATGCATGTGACAATAGTGAGATGTTGATGAAAACTGAAACAATGCTAGGAAAAGCAAATATACATGTAAACAATAGTAAGCGTTCACTAAAATCAAGAAAACAGTTCTCATACAAGAGAAAACACAAAAAGTGACAGAAATGTAACACAAGGCATGGGAAGTAGGCTTACCCCACAACAACTGAGCTGAATGTGCCGACTACACCTAGATGTGATGTGGGATGTCAAAGCTACAAGGTTGATGTGAGGAATGAGCTCTGCAGTGTCTGGTTGATGAGTTTTGATAACATCGAGGTTGTGATGCGCATGCCACAAATTTAGGGAAAGCAACACTTAGTGGGAGGTTTCTGAAATGATCCTTGCATGTAACCTCTAATTGCTAAACATAGATCCATGAAACAAGGGATGCCTTTGCATGCTGCCTTGGGAGAAGCAGACCATTCATGCAAGTCTGTTTTGCTCGGTCCCTAAGGGAACCGGTCAACTCAGCTGCACATGCAAGAGATTGCTCGACTGCTCGAAGGAAATGTGCATTTCAGGGTAGGAGCTGGGCTAACTACCCAAGCAATTTGCAAAATTTATGGGTAGAGCAGCTGGCTGCTGCCCAGATTTGCACAAATTCTGGGCTTCTTGTTGGGAAAAGTATCTATTCAGAATGCCCCTATCCCACTCTAAGGTGTGACAGTGCCTTAGCAACAAACAAGGAAAACTATTTTCGTATTCTTCTTTATGAAATGTAAACGAAGAGGAAGGATGAACTAACTTGTGTCTTGCGCTAGTTTGTTGATCCAATCGCTCTCCTCTTTGTTTGCTTCCCGCTCCCTGCTCCCTTACTTGCCCAGCTTCACCAAGTTCCTCCAAGATCACAGAAGAGGAAAACTACACAAAGACATAGATTTACATTCATAAATAGCTTAGGATCATATTTAAGCTAAACATGCATATATAACAAACATCATTGATACACAAACATGTAGGAGCAACTCAAATAGTTTTATTGATATGATAAGAAGATCCAAGAGGAGATACAACCAAGTGAGTCCCGATCCAGCATCTACCTCCCAGCAAAGGAATCCCTTCCTCACCTCCAACAAAGCATAAATCACCCAATGCACTAATCTCAATCTCAAAACCAATAGCAATTCTCTGCAAAGTACAAAATTCCAGCCTCTGGATCTCTGGGATGAGGGATCCATATATAGATGTATGCAAAGAGGATGAGTCAGCTTATGTTTTGACTTGTGGCTTCTCTCTGTCAGTTCTTGCTTCCACTTGGAGACTGAGAGCCTCTTACTCATCACTGGTCGAATTCAGTGAGGCAAGTGTCATTGGAGAAGATTCTGGAAGCTTCCATTGTCTTTCCACCTCGTTGAATGACTTTGCCATTTGTAATTTCCCACTCAACGCACCCTAGTAGTGCATTCAAGTGTGTTGCAACGCACCTAGCCAGTGTATTTGGGTGCTTTGCAACGCAGGCAGCTAGTGGAGCATCTGAATTGATCCTGATTTGACTAGTTTTGAGCAGTTTCTGGTGGAGAACTTCTGGGAGAAGCTGTCATTGGTTGACCTTGTTCCTTTAGGGGTAGGAACGACACCTTTAGGGACTTAGGATCCCTTGGTTTATGGACATTTCATGCTTATAGCTGTAAGGCACAAAAATGTCTATAACAGTTGCCCCCTAAAGTATGAGGCCGTTTATCGGGTGAAATGCTTTATTAGGAGGATCCGAAGTTCTTTCAATGCTGGGAGGAGACCTGTAATAAGATACAATACAATACATCATCTTCATACTATTTTCATGATCTAGCTGAGGCGGGCATTCCCATGCTCAGCTTTATAAATTCATTTTTATGTACATAGGACAGACAATCGTCTGATGGTAGACTGATGATTCTGATGAAGTCATCATCCTTTTGGTAGGATGATTATCTGTGTTGCAATGCTGTACATGTCAATGTTTTTATTTTTCTTGAATATATATCGCAGCTCGGATGGATGAAAATAGATCCGGGGTCTTCAATCTCATCCGATCTTCACTCGAAGTACAAGTCGATCCATGTGAGAAATGTTTTGAAGTCGAACATGGAAAGACATCGCTTGATTACCAGCCAATGATGTAAACTGTTAACAAGCGCGAGAGGAATCACAGATAATGATAATGACCCTCAAGGTACTGCAGTACAATTCACGTGGTGTGAATAAAGGACTTGGCGTCGAACACCATGCAAAATCTTTCGGTCGAAGGTCATTGATGTATACCTGTCGCCGGAAGTGAGAAACTTGCCATTGAGGCATGCAAGCTTCAAAGTACTGAAGGGGTGTTCCTAGATCAACTTCTTGGATAATGAGCTGATGTCGACAAGAAGTGATCCGTCAAGGGAGGGCCTTAATGAATCCCACATCAATGACACGGAATGGAGCAAATGATTTTGATGGAGGTGAAAACGATCTGATGATATATGGTTCAGGGTGGCGGTCAAGAAAGAATGAAGTATAATGTATGGTAGTGGATGGGACACGGGTGACTTCTCTGGATGACTTCTCTTGAACATGTCGGTGACACTTGTGTGATGGATTGGTAGCATTTACCCCAAAAGTGGATGGTATGGCGAGACCATGGTGATGTGACCGGTGAATGAAACAACCCAACCCGACTCAGGCACGGAGTGGAAGTGTCATGTTCAAGAGCGACTTGCTACCAATAAAGATTCTTTGAGTTTCTTCCCAATTTTTCCCCAGTCATTGCTGACCGGTACCTCTTTATTTTTGTCAAGCTTGAGGAGGATAACATATGCTTGTTCTATAATTTTCCCTTCGGGCAAACCCATCGCTATGTTTTAACGAGCCTAGCGATAATGAAACTCGTTCTCGTCTAAAGACAAGTTTGTCGCTATTAATGTTTTTAACGAGTTTAACGACAAAGATAACTCGGTCCTTTTCATTTTTAGAGAGTCTGAAAAGGAACGTAAAGGTAACTCCGGAAGTCCTTTTTCGTCATCTAATCCCTTAAGTCCGAAAAAGTATAAAACAATACAGAAGGGATGAATTTTAGATAGTTTTAACGAGCCGAACAATACAAGCGCTCGATCTTTTTGTGCAATAATCCCTCGGGTCCAAAAAGATTAAAATCTAGATGAGGGATAGCACTTCCGGTCGCTTTAACGAGCTGGAAGGCCAAAACTCGGCAATCTTTTCATATTTTACGAGTCAGATGAAAAGAGCTTAAAGAAGACTCGTCTTTTGAGGAACGAGTGATACAAGGGGTAGCAGCTGATTCCAGGTAAGGTTTGGAATTCTCCAATCACGGCAGTGTCACAAGGATGGCTAGTGAAATCACTCTTCGCAGCTGTTCCTCAAAATGGGTAAACAATCAAATGGAGGTGAATGATCGGCCAATGGAAAAGTGGAGGTGACGGTGCAAACACGACCAAGGCTTTAATGGCTGATAACGTTACATTCACAGTGGTTATTTACCGGAGTATATTTCATTTTTTTAACGAGCTTAAACACGGGTTGAAACATTTGCTCGATCTTATGTTTATTTTTTAACGAGCATGAACTATGCGCTAAAACTGCTCGATATTATGTTTATTTTTTAACGAGCTTGAACTATGAGCTAAAACTGCTCGATTAATCCAGTCATATGATAAGAATGTCTCATATAAAACGGAAACTTTTAGATTTTTGCCCCACATCCTTTCTTTATGCAAGTGAGGTGACGACTAATCCTACGAGTTTAAAGGGTTAGCCTACGGGTTTAAAGGGAGGACCTAAAAATTTAAAAAATAAATAGTCGCCCTTTTCTTGCACTCCAAAAGGTTTGCATGCCCCCAGGTATAAGATAGAGTTTCAAGGTTACCCCTCAATTTGCAGGAAAAACATTTGTTTAACCGGGAGAGGCCTACCTCTTACAGGTTACCAAAGATTGCTCTATTCGCAGTGCAAATAAAACACTTCCTCGGCGATGTTTACTGAGATAAACAAAGGTGAGCAACAACGAGCGCCACTCACATAAATTTGACAAGAGAATCGTATTCTAGAACAACCCCTCTTCCAATCATGGACGGGGTACGGACTAGTCATATTCTCCTGCGGAAACCCACCCTATACCCGAAGTTTTCCTGCCATAGCAGACCAGGACGCATGCCCCCTGGGTTTCAGTCATATCCTTCCGGATTACTCGCGCTCATCGGGAGGACGGACTGGGACTTGAGACATTTCTTGCGTGAAGAGACCATTTAGGGATGGTATATGACTATTTGCGATGCGTGATCCGGGAAATGAAAGCTGGTCCACGAGCTTGACCACTCTTCCTTCGTGCGGAAAACACATTACTCTAAAGAGTGAGGAGACGATGGCTCCCATGCAATAAATATAGTCTCGTCCAAGGAGTAGGTTATAATCCAAGGGTCCTTGAACGACCATCACGTTCATTTGAACGGTCTTCCCTTTCAATGTTATGGGCACATTGGGGAGGATCCCTAAAGGTCGATTGGTTCCTTTATCAAAGCCTGTCAGATTTCTCATTTCAGGCAAAAGCGATGGCGAACCAAGCGCTTTCCAAGCAATAGAGGAAAGGATACTCACAGAAGCCCCCTCATCAATGATGGTACCAGCCATGACCATTCTATATATTTGAACGATAATTCGGAATGGTATGCTGGCTGGCAAACGGGGTCTGCCTAGTTGGTTCCAGTTGAAGGATACAACTAGGTTGCTTGGTGGTGGGACCGAGTACACGGCCGGGTATGGCTCTGACGAACTTCCTTCCTGCGATAAAGGAATGGGTGTATTGCCCCCGTGTTCATCGGAGTCTGTGTTGATGAAGAGAATTTGGATGGTGTCATCCTTATCCTCTTCAGTGACTGTATCATTCGAAGATAAAACTTCTGAAGACAAGACCGGGTCGATTGCCGCCTCGACCTTTTGACTTTCGTCGGGCATGGATTCAGCTGGTTCATCTTCAATGACAGGCGCTTCAGCCAACCACTTGAGCGGGCCAACTGGATTCTCAACTAACGAAGGACTCGGCAAGAGTTTTTTATATCCAGGAGGAACTCGTAACGGTGAAACCGGACGATCATCCAAAGCTCTTTTAGCTTCATCTAAGAAGGGACAACGGTGGAGGGCATGGTTGCCTTCGCACAGTCTACAGGGAAATCTAGCTTTCCTTTTTTGTCCTGGGACTTCACTTTCGCTAGTTGACAGTGCGCTTTCATCATGGCCATCAGAGGTTGACGACACCGGATTGTGCAAACGGGGAGACCAGTCCCTTAGTATCTGAGGGATGCAAGGACAATCTCTGTGAAAGTGGTCTCCCTTGCAAATGACACATGGCGATTTAGGCCTGGTCGGTGCTATGTGTGGATTTTCGTTAGACGACACTCGTTTTCCCTTATTTGCATTTGGCTCCTTCTTCTTTTTCTCCTTCTCCTTCTTTTCTTTCTTCTCCTTAGGAACTTGGTTTTTAGCTATACCAATCCCGTCAAGCGAAGAGGAAGGAAGAGAGGAAGAGTTAGAGGAAGTAGAAGGTTGGTGAGTAACTCTGGACTCGTCTAACTGCTGATTCGACTGTTCAGGAATAGTGGTGTTCTGAACGACATTAGTTGAGAAGAGCCAAACTGGCAAGCCAATTGTCAGTCCTGGAAGCGACAATGTGGCCATATGGGGCGCACCAACATCTCCCCAAGAGGAGAAGGGACTAGGATTTCCACCAAGGGGAATTCCTTGGTTGGTAGGCTCCATTTTCTCAACCAAAAGATCAACGCAGGAAAAAGGGGTATGAATATTCTGTTTAAAATAAATTTTAATGACGCTTGGACACAACTTGTTTTTTCAATTTTAAAGAGTCGAGAAAAAACAAAATATGACTCTAGTCTCCTTCGATTTTTAATGAGCCTGAAGTGACAAGTGCTCAGATGGACCTTTTCTGTTAAGGAGTCTTAAAAGGAACGAAAGGGAATGCTCTGGAGATCTAGGTAGAGGGTGTGCCAAACCAATCACAAAACCGCAGAATACTTTTTAGGGTACGGGCGGTCAATCTTCCCGAATGTTGTGTTCAGTGCATTGCGATCAGTAGGGCGACCGACACGGTTTCCTATGGATAAAGGTTTTATGCCTATAGGGGTCTCCCAATATATACTCGACGGTACATGGGAGCACAATCCGTACTGGCACTTATCGTCTCACAGTGGAGGAATCACCCAACCAACAGTGAGGACAACAGTTACCAGGCTTTACGACGCCGGAACACGTCTCTAGCCTAAACCTCTATGTTGTGCGTTAAGTTACAAAGCGTTGTTAAGTTCATTCAATTTATTTTAGGTTGATCTTTCTTAGAAGTTTGCCTTTTTGGATCACCACAAGATGTAGATGTAATTCCTAAATGTAGTCTAAAGATGATAAGCAAGCTTTTATCTCTTTTCAACAATGAAAATCCTAGCTACAAGGGGAAAAGAAAGACACAATCTTTTCTCAAAGAGAAAAGAGCACACTGTAAATTCACCTTTCCTAAATCAAGCCATACAAACTGTCAATATGCAAATGCACTTGTGCATGTATTTTTTTTTCACTTTCTTAATATTGATGCCTAAAAAGAAAGTTGTTGTACAAATTTGAATTCGATTTCAAGTGAAAAACACAAACAAGCTTCTTTTCGAAATCAAAAAGTAGAGACGGTTACGACACTTTATGATTTTGAAGTAAACACTTGTTTCGACACTAGAAATTCACAAATTCAAACCAAAGGCAAAAGTAAAAGCGCAATCAACTGTCAACAGCAAATAAACTTTCTCCTAAGATCAAAACGACACTTACGACATATCTAGATCTAAGGGCGACAGTATGATCAGTTTACTTTTGCAATGGGAAACTGTAAATGACGTAACAAATACACAAAAACAAATACAGTTTCTTTTATACAGCTGAGGCGGAATTGAGGCAAAGAAAAGGGGTTTTCAGATAGGTACACACACTGATAACAGGCTGCAAAAATCAGGGATAAAACTGAACAAAATGAAGCAAAGAACCTCAGCTGCACAGGGAAAAGGCTGATCAACGCACCTGTTGCACAGAGAAACTGAATTGCAACACAGGTAGCCCTCTCGGGACCTGCGTTGAAATGCAGAACCTCTTCACAGAGCCTGCGCTGAAGCAGAAACGAGAATTTCTTCTGGGTTCTGGGTCATGGTTTGCAGTTTAATCTATGGTTTTTGGCCGGATAAAAGCAATCAAATGTGCACAATCAGAGGGTTGATTTAAAGAAGGACTAAGGGCTATCACAAAGGGCAATTAGATCATTTGTGGATCAGCTGTTCAGATCATAAACAGGCCCAGTGAATGGACTAGAGTAGCAGATCTCTACTTTGCATTTGTAAATGGAAAATGGAGTTCGATTCGCCACTCCTACGTTTATGAGATGAACAACAATAGAAACACAAATAAACTAACTAGATACGCTCCCCAGCGGAGTCGCCATTTTGTTGTTGGGAAAAGTATCTATTCAGAACACCCCTATCCCACTCTAAGGTGTGACAGTGCCTTAGCAACACACAAGGAAAACTATTTTCGTATTCTTCTTTATGAAAGGTAAATGAAGAGGAAGGATGAACTAACATGTGTCTTGCGCTAGTTTATTGATCCAATCGCTCTCCTCTTTGTTTGCTTCCCACTCCCTGCTCCCTTACTCGCCCAGCTTCACCAAGTTCCTGCAAGATCACAGAAGATGAAAACTACACAAAGACATAGATTTACATTCAGAAATAGCTTAGGATCAGATTTAAGCTAAACATGCATATATAACAAACATCATTGATACACAAACATGTAGGAGAAACTCAAATAGTTTTATTGATATGATAAGAAGATCCAAGAGGAGATACAACCAAGTGAGTCCCGATCCAGCATCTACCTCCCAGCAAAGGAATCCCTTCCTCACCTCCAACAAAGCATAAATCACCCAATGCACTAATCTCAATCTCAAAACCAACAGCAATTCTCTGCAAAGTACAAAATTCCAGCCTCTGGATCTCTGGGATGAGGGATCCATATATAGATGTATGCAAAGAGGATGAGTCAGCTTATTTTTTGACTTTTGGCTTCTCTCTGTCAGTTCTTGCTTCCACTTGGAGACTGAGAGCCTCTTACTCATCACTGGTCAAATTCAGTGAGGCAAGTGTCATTGGAGAAGATTCTGGAAGCTTCCATTGTCTTTCCACCTCGTTGAATGACTTTTCCATTTGTCATTTCCCGCTCAACGCACCCTGGTAGTGCATTCAAGTGCATTGCAACGCACCTAGCCAGTGTATTTGGGTGCTTTGCAACGCAGGCAGCTAGTGGAGCATCTGAATTGATCCTGATTTGACTAGTTTTGAGTAGTTTCTGGTGGAGAACTTCTGGGAGAAGCTGTCATTGGTTGACCTTGTTCCTTTAGGGGTAGGAACAACACCTTTAGGGACTTAGGATCCCTTGGTTTATGGACATTTCATGCTTATAGCTGTAAGGCACAAAAATGTCTATAACAGGGCTGAGCAGCCTTGCTAGGGAAAATTGTGCAATTCTTGTTGGGAGTGTTGACTAGCATAATTGTGCAATATTCTAGCCTAGTAGGCTGCCAGACATGATTGCACAATTTCTGGATAGAAGGTTGGTTTCCCTCCAGAAGTGCACAATTTTCTTGGGGAAGATGCTCAACGTGCAACTGGACCATGTCTAGGTGAATAGACTGTGAGGGGAATGGATCAAGCTGTGATTGACAGGCTGCCTTTATGCAAGCAAAACACTGAAGCTTGTGAACTTGACAAGCAAGGCAAGCTGGTGTGAAGGTTGGAAGGGAGGCTCCAAAACGAAGCTAAGGAAAAATTTTGGAGGGTGGTTGTAGCTGCTATTACACTTGGTGATGCACTGGTAGAACTCCGGCTCTTTGAATGGACCTTGTTCATGAAAAGTAAGTCTAACATCTTCGGAAGTATTGTTTAGCTCTCAGCTCATCTTGGTTTCACACTAGCTTGATTGTAAGATGTAGCATCTGCCAAGATATTGGTCGATTGACACACATTCCAAGCCAAGGAAGCACAGTTGTTTCGATTGGGGTTGAGGGGTATATTGGTGCATAAGCAGTATAATCATTAGAGTCTTAGTTTCATCTTTGGTGTTGCTCCACTGCCAGTAGACCTGGGTAGTACCCCGACAGAGTAACATAGGAACACAAGCATGGATCCATTGCCAGCGAGCCTGGTCAGTACCTTGGTCAAGTTACTTGCATCACCTCCCTACATAGGAAGCCTTTCCCTTCTTTTGCCTTATTCATTTTTCATTTTTTCAAACTTTTTTCACTTTTTTCATTTTTTTCAACTATGCATAACACTTATTCATTTCAGAGGCAGAAGAGGGATCCTAACTTATTGAGAGCAGAAAAGGTTGTTCCAGCAAAGAAGTAGTTTATTATATCTCTGACGTGCCTGTTTAGGTTTTCCCCCTCACCTTACTCTACTTGACTGAGCTAACAAGGGTTAACCCAAAAACAATTGTCTAGAGTAGGTGACACCAGTTAGTGCATAATAGTTGTGTTTTCACCAAGGTTCACTTCCAACAATACGTATTTTCCATCGATGTATCATGGAATGAAAGTAACAAGTTCTTCATACAAAGGCAGGATGATAGATAACTAAGTAGTGATATCAGCACAAGGCCTCGTATACTTTACCAAGCTCGTTTCAAGAGTCGTACATGGTTTCATGTGAAACTATCCTATAAAACGAAACAAGTGAAATAATAAACAACAAAGCAAAGCAAGAGCAGAAGAAAAAGTGAAAGAAAAGAAAGTAATCAAACAAGCAAGCAGACAAACCACTCAAAATCAAACACTACTCCTACTCCTAAGCTAAGAGTGCATGGGTCATCTCATGTGAAGTGATGCTTCCAATGCATCCACTGATGCATTGGTTGACCCATGTTGGTGAAGGTATGGTTCACGAACAAGACAGCTGTGTGAACTAGCAAGCAAGAAAGATGTAACAGTGAAGACAAACACACTCTGAGCTTACAAGTGACCACAGAACAAAGATGAGTGAAAGTGCATGCCATGCATTCTGTGGATCTTCCATGATGTTGTGCTACACTGCGTGCAGATGTTGAATGTATGCATTCTCTTGACTGTGACATGCAAGCAAATGTGAGAAAGATAGACCACTTGTGTTGTGCATGTGTGATTGTTGTGTAATATTCCTATAATGCATGGGTGATGGGGTCGTGTAGTTCGAGAGGAGGAAGAAAAATCTGGGTGTTTGGTTGATCTTAAATGCAAAGAAAAGAGTGATGAGGAGCCTTGACTGTTTCAACAATTTCCTGAATGGAAGTGAAACGAACCTCAGGATAGCGAGGGCTTGACATAACCATGAGCTCAGGCTAAAGTGCCTCGATAGTCTGCGTGGTTTCGACCTCATGGATAGATAGATCATCGTAGACTAGTGCCTTGTATAGATTAACAACGGTTGAATCAACATATAGATCGGATGAGGAAGTGAATAGGTCACGAAAACCAAGATCATAAAATTCAGGATGTTTGTTAGCATTGTCATGATTTGATGAATCGGGCAAAGGGGTAGATGAGAAGTAAAGATGTTCACCCTCTATGTTTTCAAGAAAGATAAAGAATAGATTGAATTGATTATCTAAGGAAGATATGTCCTCTCCACACTATAATAAGAGGCTGGCATCCAAGGTGTCCTGTGAATGATCGGAAGTAGAAGCATCCGGAAATGAGTTTTCACAAGAGAAATCAGCAGTGGTAGAATCACAAGGGATGTCAGGATGAAGCAGATGAGGCATGGTTGGAAGAAATTCATCCTTCACCACGGGCTCTTCTTTAGATTCCCGCACACACACATCATGAATGATGGCATAGGTTGGCTGCATAAAACAACTCCATCGACAGCTTGATCCTTGTACACAACAAGTGAGGAGTTTGGAATGGGAGAACACAAGACAATACAATCCAGAGAATCAACAGAACATGATGATAGAGGTTGAGGGAAATACTCCACGGAACAACCAATAGGCCTGCAAGCCAAATCTGCGCAAATCTCAAGAGTAGGTGGGGTGGAAGAGCGTGACAGTTCAACAGAGGCATGTGCATGATCTCCCACATCACTCCATGATGGTGGAGTTGTTTAATGAGGTGAAGACGGACAGTCACTTGTGACAGCGACTGTGCCTTCCTGTGATTGCGCAGCTCCATACCGAAGTGTGCTAAGCGGGGTTTGGATATGTGAGGAAGATATTCAAATCTTCCATAAAGAAATTCCCAATCAATTTTATCTTTAGGAAATCAGTATGCAATATTATGAAAGCATGTGTAAAATTGATCAACGGATTCATCATTTGATTTTTGTAATTTCAGAATTTCTTGATCAAGCGCTTCATGGTCAAAGTGATTGAAAGCATGGTCTATCTCTTTGACTAGGTGAAAAAGAGAATGAATATATCTTTTAGGTAATGTGGCACACCAGTGCATTAGGTTCCCTTGAAGTGTGTAAATGAACAGTGCACAGCTCATGTATTCCTCAAAGAGTCCATGTCATTCACATGAGCCTATAAAGCCGACTGTGAGCCTAAACAAGGTTGTGTAGCCTCCAGCATCATATGTATTATGAGACAAGTTATCTGAGATCTTTTCTGAGATAATGAAGTCATTTCCATATGACATGCACTCTGGAAGAGCAACTCGGTAGGTAGCCATAATAGATGTGTAGAGATTCAAAATAGATGTGAGGACTCAACTTGTCATTTGGCCCTCCTTATAGTGCCAAAATATTGATGGTGCTGGACCTACCAACATGTAAGGGGATCTCCTCGATAAGAAGTCCCAATTGGACCTCATACCATTTGGTGTAGGAGTCCCAACAGTGGGTCATATAGAAATGCATTAACTGCGATGTCGCACAGAGGCAAGTAAGATAACTTTGTTGGTAGCAAGGTTGTGACTGCTATAGTGAGTCAAGGAAGGTGTATGAGAGGTTCTAACACAAGTGGGTGGAGGTGAGGTCTAGGTTGAAAGGGATTAGTCCCAACTCCACTAGGAACACAAAACACATAGGACATACGCAACTTCTGGCAGAGCAGTCCACTCGGATGTGGTAGTCACAATATACAAGGTAAGATAATGCGTATAACACTCACGGATCAGTTTGAACGAGTGTAATGGTTTTTACAGCAAGGTTCATGTGAAAGGTTTGTCTGGTGTCCGACAGAGTAGTTGACACGGACATGACAACATTAACAACATATACAACACATTTCCATTAATAGATTATGCATTACAAAAAATGAATCAGTTTGGATGTAGAACACAAGTTAAAGAAACATCCATTACATGTGTTAAAGATCAGTCTTACAAAAAATGCAATACATGTGCAAAAATGTGTTGGATCTTATTATATAAATAAGTGTAAGCTCCAATCATAAAATACATCCATGTAAACTTGCTAGCCCCAACAGTGGAACATTACAACCACATCCACCTTCTCCTCCAAAGAGATGAACTAGCTCCATGCAGTGGAGAAGGCAAGGCATTTTACAATTCTGTCCAAGATCTTTCCAGGATAGTCTTATCAGAAGCTTGGCTGACCAAAAGCCTATACAATGAGTTATGACTGACTATTTATAGTAAAGGGTGGGGTGAACCTTGATAGTCCCCTTTGCGATAGTTCAACTACCCCCATGACTCTTCACCTACTCTATGGTTGTTACATCTAGCTATTGACACTTGACTTACACTTGACATGACTCACCATTACAATGCACATGTACTCATGTGAGACAACATGGCTTGAGAAAGCCTTGCAAGACATCAGTGACACTTGGTCCATTGTGATGAGACCAACTCTTTGACATGCTTGTGATGGTGAAGGTGGTGAGCTGATGCCAAGCTTGGTCATCTGTGATGGTGTGCATGCACCTCATGGTGACATCTTATTGAAGCAAACTCTTGCCTTTGTTGCAACTGGTGCATTGGTTCGGCCCCCTTTTATCCAAATCGTCTGCTAACATGTGCATGATATTCTTGGGTGTTGCTAAACTGGCAGCACACTGACGCATATTGTCTATGCTAATATTCAAGTGTGTGTTGGTGGTCATGTGCATCAACTTGCTGAAGTACATGTTCAGCTCCAGTTGGACTTGCTTCTTGTCTTCACCTTGGTGAGTGTGTTGAATGGGTTGGATTGCATGCGTGCGCACAATGACATGCATCCTTCTGAATCCCTTGCATGCAATCAACAACACTTCTCACCATGTCTACTCCATGCAAGCTGTTGGGATGGATCTTTAACTTGTATAGCCGCAGTTTCATCCAAGAGTGCAAATTACGTCCACTGTTGTTCCTGTTCCTGCTGTAATTCATTCGTCTGTCTATGCAACTTCACATTCTTCCTAAGTTGTTGCTTTAGCACATGCAACTCCTTCTCTGTTCCATTCTTTGTCTTCACGCAATATTCATGTCATGCCATCACCTCATAGCATGAGTCTCCAAATTTTCTTTCATTATCAGTGGATTTTCTTTATATTGCAACTTTGTCACGCCTCTGTATTGTCAACAACCTTCCTCTTGCATTCATTGCATCCAGTGCATTTGTTGCGTTCGCTGAATTCGCTGTTTTCACTAAATTCGCTGTATTCGCTGCATTCGGTATGATGCCTTCAACCGCTATTCATGATGCTTCTTTTTGTGATATCTTGATTTTCTTGTCTACGAACAACTTGATATCTTCATGAGTAGGCAAGCTCATAGACATTTGATTGACTACATCTCTAGGTGTGCTTTGAATGGTGTCTTTGACTCCTCTCTCTTGCAAACCATTGTACCTGCACTGCTGAGAGGCAGATGAACACTTGCAATACCCGGAGACATGGCAACACTCATAGCAAGAAATCTGTTAGTCGAAAACCAAAATGAACTTGAGAACTGACTTGCAACATACTTGTGTGATTGATCATGAAGGTTGCGCAATTTCAGCTGGGAGGTCGGGAGACCAACTGCCAAGACTACACAAAGTAAAGTATAGGCTACTAGGAGATTGACTGACTACTAGAACTGCGCAATGCACAGTCCAGTCTAGCTACTGAATTCTATAATTTTGCAATGCATAATCTCAGCTGGTAATGGCTGCAGGCTCAATGACTGCATTGCGCAATTTTCTTGGCTAGCAGTCATTGTCCCTCACGATTATGAAAAGTGGGCCTAGGGAACAGCTGCTAGGTAGAAATGCACATTGCTGGGGAGGAAGGTAGAGTCATCCCTCTCATGATTGCGAAATGTTGTCTTGGTGAGGCTCTTGGTGACGTAGATCCTAGGTTGAGGTTGGCCAGACTCACTGATGGGCAACTGAAAGTGAATGTGAGTGTGAATGCATGTTGATACTAAGTGTAAGCATAAGTGAATGATCATGCATGCAAATGGTGAATGACAGATTCAAAAAATGGAACAACATGCATGTGGGTGAGGAGAGTTGTCGAATTGACGATCGTCCGTGAAAAATAGTTTCATGCATGCGACAGCAGTGAGATGTTGATGAAAACTGAAACGGTGCTAGGAAAAGCTAATATACATGTAAACAATAGCAAGTGTTTATTGGAATCAAGAAAACAGTTCTCATAGAAGAGAAAACACAAAAAGCGACAAAAATGCAACACAAGGCATGGGAAATGGGCTTACCCCAAAACAACTGAGTTGAATGTGCCGACTACACCTAGATGTAATGTGGGATGTCAGAGCTACAAGGTTGATGTGAGGAATGAGCTCTGCAGCATCCGATTTATGAGTTTTGATAACGTCAAGGTTGTGACATGCATGCCTCAAATATAGGGAAAGCAACACTTGGTGGGAGGTTTTTGAAATGATCCTTGCATGTAACCTCCAACTGCTAAACATAGATCCTTGAGAAAAGGGATGTCTTTGCATGGTGCCTTGGGAGAAGCAGCCCATGCATGCAAGTTTATTTTTCTCGGACCCAGAGGGAACCGGTCAACTCAGCTGCACATACAAGAGATTGCTCGACTTCTTGAAGGAAATGCACATTTCTCGTTGGGAGCTAGGCTGACTGCCTAGGAGATTTGAACAATTTTTGGGCAAAGCAGCTGAGTTGACAACCACATTATCTTGATGTATAGTTAAAAATTGATAACCATAGTCAACCATGGTTGTCCATAGTTATTCATGTTCAAATGAGTTAAACCATTTTAAAACATGATCACCAAGGAGAACCATGGTACAACATTGTCAGTAAGTTCATCCATGGTTAAACCACCTCAATAATGGTTAACTATGGTCATTCATGGTCAACACGATCAACCATAATCAACATGGTCACCCATATACATCTATGGTTAGACATTGATAACCATGTTCAAACATGCCGAACAATGGTTAAATCAATTGTTAAATGGTAAAACATGGTCAAACTAAATAATTTTAAACCATGTGTTATCACATTAACTCTGTTTTTAAAAAATTTCAAGAAATGTTGACAGTTTCAGTGTCATCATTTTAGTTGTAATAAACAGGGAAATCATCGATATCGGAGCTATCAATGCTTTAATGTTTCGATAATTTTTTCTAAAGAAATTCGCTGTCAACGAGCTTATCAAAATTTCCAATATAATTGATAGGTTGACTGTCAACACCAAAAATCAATTTCAAATTTAAATTTTGGAATTATGCTGACCACGGGTAAGTGTAATGTTAAATCATTTATTTTTCTTCCACCATTGGTATATTTTTTATTGATTAATCATGTTTTAAAACGTTAATTCACCTTGAATTATAATGATTTCCCCTCTCCACTGATTAAACTCATTTCACTTTGTAAATTGGTGATTTCATTTGTAAGTTTGGTTATTTTTCTGTAAAATTGGTAACGTCTCGAAAGATTTCATCCGGCTTCTCCCGCAAAGATCCAAGATCAAATCCTGACGTTTCCATTTCCAACTAAAGTCTATGATGGAGAAAGGTTGCAATGATAATTAGGTTGATCCTACGGCACCAGGTCTATTGATTCTCTATCCTGACATCCAACAACAATTTCAGTAGGCAGGGTGTTGAAGAATTCTCAAGGTTTCGATGGGAACTGGGTGGAAATTGGTAGACTCTCTTTTCCAGTTACAGAGGAGCTAATAGTAGAGGTTACAACCCTACTTGCAGATGGAGAGTGGGTTTTCAGAAGCCATGTATTAGCTGGGATCGATGTCCCATTTTTCTTGAAGTCATAGTTCAAAGAAAAAAATTGCAAGACTGGGGTGGAAAGATTTTGGTTGGAGCATAAATGACACAACTTAACTCACATTACTCAGCAATACTTCACATGTGAGGGGCATTTCAATCGGGTAAACTATCAGGTCCCTATACTACTAGTGTAGCCCCTTATTTTTATTATTGCAACCCCATTATTGTGCCCATGTAGTCCCCATATTATTATTGTTATTGTGCCCCATAGAAGCCCACTATTGTTATTATTGTGACCTTAAAATTTTATTCTTATGTTGGCTCTAATTATATTGTGACCCTTTAGACTCCTATATATATAAAGGAGGTCTTGTGATTTGTATCATCCAAGAATTGTTCATTTCTGTAATGTAAAGGAGTTTCCCCCCTTGAAGATGTTGATTTTGAAGTTGTTGATCTATCTTTTCTTCTATTTTGTGAGTTGGTTGCATTACATTTGGTATCAGAGCTTTGGATTCTAGTGTTTCACTGCTTCAAATAAGTAATCGTGGAGTTTTCATTATAACTTGTTTTCTACAAAGTTTCAGAAGCTGGAATTAAGACCCATTTGAGCTAAAATCTCTCTAAAACGCTTGTCGAAATTGCAGATCTGTGCTCACTATAGTTTAGGAGATATGAGTTGAGGAAGTTAGGGTTTTTGCAGGCTCCAAAATTCCATCTCAAACAGATCATCGTGGAATTTTCACTGTAACTTTGTTTCTACAAATCCTTGGAAGCTAACATTAAAACCCATTTCATCAGAAATCGTGTTGCACCTCTTGTATGAATTTCAGAACTTGGTTCACTATATTTGGGGAGATATGATCCAAGTAATTTATGGTTTTCGTAGGCTCCTGAATTCCATCTCAAATAGGTGACCTTGGGAAACTTTATTTCTCTCTGAGCATCAGATTTAAATTTAGTAAAAAGAGACGGAAAGAGGATGGAGTTTAGTTTGTTGAATATCATTTTCAGGGCCGAAGGTCGAAATAGTGACATGTGGCACTTTGTAAATTCACTCTACTAAACCATTCTATAATTTGGTCATCATAGGAAATTGGGCATAACTCTTTCTTGAAGAATCCAATATTGATCAAACTTGTGGGGTTGTAAAGAAGAGTCATAAGGATACCATAGGCCGAAATTTCAGAACTTGGAGATCCAAAAATATAGAGTTACAGTCATTTAAATATTGAGCTCCTAAAAGCAAGAAAAAGAATGACTCAAATCAGGAAAATAGAAACACCTAGTAAGCAAAATTGGATGGATGATTTGAAGAACGCGATTGATGCTAAGATAAATATTTTTATATATGCCATCAAAGCTAATATTGATGGCATGGAAGCATATTTGAAGAAATGCATGGAATATTTGAAGAAATACATGCAAGGTTTGAAGGAAGGTGGGACAATGCTGCTACAAGAAAGGCCTCCTAATGGCGAAAAGGTAGTAAAGGAAACTCATGATGAGGAGAAAAGAAATGTTAATCATGATTTCATAGAATCAAATGCTGGATTGAAGACCCAACATATTCCAAATATATATATGAGGAAGTTTGATGACAAGGATCCGGTAACATGGATACCACAGATGGAGAAATATTTTGATCTCCATAATGTGAAAAACACACAAAAGGTAAGTATTGCAACTTTATATTTAGAACCCAGTCAGTTTTCATGGTATTGATCGCTTTTCTCTCTTAAAAAAATGGTCACTTGGTCCATTTTTATGGAGGAAATGATAGCAAATTATGAGGATAAAAACAACAACACCTTCTTTATCCAATTGATAAATCTCAAGAAAAAGGGTTTAATGGCAGAGCACATTGAGGAATTCCAAAAATTGAATATAAGGGTAAATTATATTCCAAAGAAGCATAGGATTGAAGTCTTCATAGGGAATTTAAGGGATAACATCCAACATGAGGTTCACATTTAGGAACCTGATTCATTGGAGAAGGCATACAGGTTGGAAAGAAAAATTGAAAGCAAAACTAGGGCAACAAGGAAGCCTACCACTCATAACTATAAAGATGGAAGTGTTGTTTCTCCTAGCCTTCCACAACCTACAAGGTTGAAACCACAACAATTGGAAGAAAAAAGAGCATAAGTGTGCTAAGAAGAAATTATTTTACATTAATTGTGAAGAGGAGGAAGCAAAAGGAACAATAAACATCAAAATAAGATGATATACACTAGGAACCAACCCTGGAGAAAGAAGAAATGAATCCGACCATATCTGGTAATGCATTGGCACTTTATGGATATCATCCACCATCCATCACATCATCTTTAAGAAAAAAATTAAGGTTCAAGAAGTGGAAGATCACATCGAGCATCAACAATAGGTTCTCCATCTCTTAAAGGATAACCTCACTTTGGAGCAGAATTGAATGAAACAACATGCAAATCAACATCGCATCAAAAGAAGTTTTTATGTAGGCGACTGCATATTTTTACGGCTACAACCATAAAAAAAAATGTCCCTCAATCAATCTAAGAAGGATAATAAATTATCACGAAAGTGCTATGGTCCTTACAAGGTGTTGCAAAAGATTGGTACTATGGCATACAAATTGGAGCTTTCTACATCTTCTCGAGTGCCCCTATTTTTCCATGTTTCAATCTTAAAGAATTTTATAGGTGAGAAGCTCCCAATTCAAATAATATTGTTGGACCTTGATGAGGAAGGAAAAATCATATTGGAACTTGAAGCGGTCACTGAAATAAGAACCCAACAGCTATGAAATCAATCAATTTCAGAGTATCTCATCAATTGGAAGAACTTACCCATTGAAGATTCCACATGGGAGGATGAGAATTTTATACAAAAGCATCCATAACTACTCAAGCCTTGAGGACAACATTTTTTGAAGGAGAGGGGCATGTTAGGTCCCTATACTACTAGTGTAGTGCCTTATTTTTATTAGTGAAACCCCCTTATTGTGCCCATTTAGTCCCCATATTATTATTATTGTGCCCCATAGAAGCCCACTATTGTTATTATTGTGCCCTTACAATATTAGTGTTATGTAGGCTTTGATTATGTTGTGACCTCATACACTCCTATATATAGAAATGAGGTCTTATCATTTGTATCATCCAAGAATTTTTCATTTGTGTAATTTAAAGAAGGTTTCCCCCTCGAAGAGGTTGATTTTGAAGTCATTGATCTATGTTTTCATCTATTTTTTGAGCTGGTTGCATTACATAAACCTTTACCACTTTCATTTCCTAGCACATTTAGCTGGCTAGGTTAGGATGAACACTTGTTTCTATTTGTTGGAGAGTCGTAGGGATATGGTAGCTCATTTTAGAGCCGAAACCGACCATTCTCCCCATTTTCTCTACCATAAATCTCTGATCAAATTGTTGATTGAAAACCAATTCGCCAAGCAGGGAGAGCTTGGAGTCATTTCTTTTTTGGGGGAGGTTTTTAACCTCAACCCCCTACATCTCGAAGAGGAAGGAAGAAAATTGTTAAATAGGGGGAAATGACTCAAGAAACAACCCCTATTGAGCCAACTCCTAGCTAAAAAGACACATAGGTCCCTTCTACATCCTTTGGACCTAAAATCCCCAAAGTTTACCAAAGAAAGAGTGTTAGGCTTTGTAAACTAGACCCTGCATCTCTTTTAAGCTTACCTTTTGCTATGAGTTCTCCCCAGCCTAAGAGTTCACTTGTTGAAGCCTCCCTTACATAAACAACTATGCCAGAGATCATTAAAGGCAAAGAGGTCGAAGTTGAGACCCAAGATGAAGAAAAAATGTGTGAAACTTTTACAGGAGGCAAAAGACCCGAAACAAGGCCAACAAACAAACTAAGGTTTAAAATAAAGCTAAGAAGCAATACAAAATTGGTCAAGGAGGTAATTGATGTAGATAATATTCCATTGAAGAACCTTATTGATCTGAAAATGAAACTTCTTGTTTTTGTTTTGCAAGGTATTCATTTCCATTAAAATATATGTGCAAACTGTTACTGATGTCTTGCAATTGAAACAAAGAGTTTTTGGTAAAATTTTGAGTCGTGTGTGTGAAGGAGGTTTATTTCAATTTACTGTTTATCATATAAAATCTGGAAAACATAGCAAGATAAATTCACATAATATAACACAACAGATGATAAGGCAGTTCACCCCTCCTGGGCTACATCTACCGGGTCCAAGACTCCGAAATGGGCATGTCCTTGCTTGAATTAGATACTCAAAATGGTTATACAGTGAGAAGATAGCCTAAATAGGCAAAAAAAAGCTATGAAAATGAGTTCAAAACACAGAAAAAAGTCAAGAATGACTTGTGTTTCACCTCCAATGGCTAACAATAGCCCAATACCGCTCCAACACTCCCTAGGCCCTGCTGGCTCTCCAAGCGTCTTCGTTGATAAAACACCTGAAGATGACCTCTGATGCCTATGAAAACTATACCAATGGCTCTGGAATGCTCAGAATAGCGAAAAAAAAAAAAAATCATATCAAAAGGCCTTTCCTAGCCAAAGTTATGGCTCATTCAATTTTTCTCCAGTTTGCCCCTGAAAATCTCCACTAAAACTGGCTAACTACTAGTTAGGCCGACTAAATCTGGCCTTAATGCCAATTTTGGCACTCTCCACCAACTAAATTGACAGTTGATTGTAACTACTGGGCAATACTGCGTGCACGTGATCGGAGGTTTCGGAATGGTTAACCATTTGGAGTTATCCGCTAGGTTTAGGCCACTGGTTCTGAGCCCATGGTTTCATGAATAGGGATCTGGCCCTTAGGGGTTGGCCCCCTATATTGCCCAACCAAATCTTCAATCAAATTTAAATATGAAAGGCACCCATTTATTTTAAGTTCCAATGCGCAGGCAGGCCGATCGGGCCTGTGGGCTGGTAGCGCAAGGACCCGCATTCGATTCCTATGAGCTCCAACATATTTTGCCATACAAACCTTTGGTCTTGGGGCCACGTGGCTGCCTTCGGGCAGGCCACATGTCAGCTCCCAATTGGACCTCCAAAACAAAATATTCTCGAGAATATTCTAGGGAATATTCCATGGAATATTCTAGGGAATATTCCATGGAATATTCTTTGAAATATTCCTTTTTTTATTTTTTTTTCAAAATTCAAATTTTGCAAGTTATTGGGCATTTTCAAAATGTGATAACTCCTCCATACAGTCTCGGATTTGAGTGCCTTTCACAGCCACAGGATCATTTCGACGAGGTCTATCCGGTTGTTTAGGTTGCAAGTGTTTTTGAACACTTTCAATTTTTTAGCCTTTTCCATGACTTGAACTTGAGCTCTTGATCACACCTCCCAAATGAGAAGCTTTTGGACCCCAAAAGCTCACTGAAGTGATGAAACTGAACTGAACAGTAAATGAGAGAATAAAAACATCATCCTCTTCTGTGTAGCCTCCAAAAATTTTCCTGCCTTCCCAATTGTCCTCATGGTGAATTTTGCTAAATGATCCATGTACTTGTGTCGAATCTTGACCAAGTTTTCTCGCCATACAAGTCTGACATTCTGAAAACAGAAATGACACTTGCTGAAATTTGTTCCCTCTTTTCTTGCATTCCTTTCCATCTCATGGAATCTTGCACTACTTTGCACCAACACTTTGTTCTCTGCACCAATCGACACCAAAGGCACCTTGTGCAACATACAACATCAACAACAAGTTGACCTGAAATGTGCTATACAATTGACACAACCATCAATGTAAAAAGTGTGCACACAATCGACACAAGTTGACAAACATGTGTGACACAATCGACACAAGTCGATAAACAACAAGATGCATCTTTACAATCACATGTGTATGTATCATGTACAATGAACTATATACAGTTCGCTAATTACACATACAACCTCTATGTACATGTGAAACTTGTTGGCATTATGATACATATGTTGTACTTGATGGCAACCCACTCATCTCAGATAATAAATTATAGTGTAGAGAAAAGTTCACGCACTTATATGCAGAGAAAAGTTTATTTCATGTAGAGAAAAGTTCACGCACTTTTATGCAGAGAAAAGTTTATTTCATGTAGAGAAAAGTTCACGCACTTTTATGCAGAGAAAAGTTTATTTCATGTAGAGAAAAGTTCACGCACTTTTATGCAGAGAAAAGTTTATTTCATGTAGAGAAAAAGTTCACGCACTTTCATGCAAGGAAAAGCGCGTATATGTTGGAGAACTTACCTTTGGTCCATGGTAGTTAGTCCTTGGTATTTGAACCTATGGTTTTGGACCATGGTACACACTTTCATGCAAGGAAAAGCACGTATATGTTGGAGAACTCACCTTTGGTCCATGGTAGTTAGTCCTTGGTATTTGAACCTATGGTTTTGGACCATGGTACCTCATTAAAAGTGTTGATTTCACGCAATTTCATGGTTGGTTCATGGTATTAGTCCGACAGTTTTTGATCCTATGGTTTTGGCCCGTGGTATTGTGAAAGGCCTAAGACTATAAAAGAGGAAGGAGATCATTTGGAAAAGCATCTTCTGAATTATCGAATATCTGATAAAGTGCTAGATCTAGAATATTGTGATTGGGTTTTGGTGCAGATCTGGATCTGAATGAAGAAGGAACCTGAGTGTAAGGAGAAGGATGAGTTCTATTGATGGGTCAAAATCTTAAGGTTGCAATAGTGGTATCTCTATATTATTTTGATCTGTGATATGTGGCATACACTTGATCTATAAATCTAATAATCTGGGTCTGAATTATTGATGCATGTTTTATTTTACACATGTTATGATCTGGTTATGTCTGATGTAACAACTGCAAAGTTATAAGGAAATATTTGCAGATCTGTATGCGGGTTGGCTTTGGTGAAATCAGATATTGATGATGCAAGTGTAGTTGATGGGTTTTTGATGTTCTTGGATCCAATTTGAAAATTTATGAAAAGTGGTCCTTGAAAGAAAAGAAGTAAGGGGTTGTAGCTCCCTTCCAGGAGAGACTGGAAAACGAGAGAGAGTTGTAGCTCTCTGCAGGTTGCAGCCTGCATACTGGTAAAGGACTGCACCAGTACAAAACGATTGTAAAAGGAGTTTATAATTTGAAAGAAGATATAGACATATTGCAGCAGGTGGTTTTCACCCACATTGGGTTTCCACCTTACATCTTGTGTTCTTTGGTGTGACTATCTGTTTTCTTTGTTCATGCTCATTATTTTATGGTACTGACATGCAAAAATAATTCAAAGAATAAATAAGGAATATTTATTAAAAGAACTTGATAATACTGATTCAACCCCCCTCTCAGTATTATTTCCAACAAAACTTTAACTCTTCTTTTCAAATACCGACAAGTATATCATCCCAAAAAACATGTGGGTGACAAAGAGCTGAACTAAAAAGACATTGCTGCAATATAAGTGAGTATCATACTCATCTTTTACACCTCCATGGTGAAATTTTGCAACAACATAAAAATTCCTTCAAACTAAAACTGCTTTTACATGCAATCTTGCATCAACTTTTCAACTGAAATACATGCATACCAATTTGAAATTTACATGTACAAAATGTGTATGACTTACTGCAATAAGAAGTTAGTCCACTTCCTACCAAGCCAAATCCATGGCATCTTCTGTTGTAACAGCAGTTCTTCATGTGAATCTTTCATTTCCACATCGATAATGGAATCCATAGTTCCACTTGCGCCAATATTTTTGTCCTCAAGCTGCATGTGCTTTGGACAACTTGTTGGATGCAAGGTCCAACAATGAGAGACATCATGTCCCTTCTTTTGACAAAATGTGCAACTCTTAAGCACTTTCTGAGAAAGTTTTCTTTGCCTCTTCTACTTCCTGTGTGCTTTCTTTTTCAACCAGCATCTTGAAGCAACATGGTTAAATCCACCACAAAATGTGCAACAAAACTTTCTTTCATTTGAACAAGAAAAATAATCATTCTTTGCTAAAACATAATCAAATTGATCATGTGAATAATTATACCTCTTTTTCTGCATGGAATTTCCATCCTTTTTGTCTTCAAGAGATGATGAACTGGTAGAGGATACAACTTTCTTTTTCAACCTTTCATCATTGTTCTTGTCTTGAAAACTGTTTACATTTGCATGTTCGCCATAAGCGACATGTTTACCCTCTACTTGCTGCAATGATGGCTTCAAACAATGGCAATCATCCTTAAAACAATTTTGACATATATGCATTTGAGAACTTGGGATAAAGGTTCTCTTTAAATTTGCATCACATGCATTCAAGGATTTGAATTCTTCGCCATTAAACTGTTCATATCCAAGACCAACATTCTTGGGATGCTCCACCACCGAAATAGGGTCAACCATGCCTTGTGCATGCTTGCCCAAACCTTTGCCTTCATGATAGCCCATCTTAAACATTAATTTGGACCCTATACCTCTTGTATGTTTTTCAAAAGAACCAACACACTTTTCAATTGAGGAAATTGAAGACAAGTTTGAATGATTTACCTCATCCTCAGTAATTTTCTTGGACAAAGCTTCTCGAGCTTGAAGAAGTTGTTTCTCCATGTCATGCAGTCTTTGGAGAATTGTTTCCTTCTCTTCCTTCATAGCTAACAATTGTGCATGAGGCCTAACACTTTCTCTTTGATCCTCAACGAGAATCTGCACCATGTCCTTCACCTTAATGAACTCATTCTTCATGTCATCATTGAAGAATTTCATGAGAGGAAACTTCACTTGTGGATGTAGTTGACATTATGTAAATGGTCAAATTATCAAAAGGAACTTCAAAGCAAAGTTCTCAAATCTTCCAAACAAATGACATGCTTTAACCAAATGTCTTTACAGCTACACTCTTATTCAAGCTGCCATAAAACACAAACTCCAATAGCTTTTGTAGTAAACACTAATCAAACGGGTTTGCTTTTCCAAATATAATATTGAGGTAATTTGGGGTAAGGAAAATAGTCTTCAACCCTTTCCAAGACTTAGCTAACATCAGCTATCCTTTCAACTCAAGAAAACTCATACAATCAACCATTTTGCAACCCATAAAACAGACAATCTCTTACACTATTTCAACAGCTTTTGCACAAAACTAATACTCAAAATATAAACTAAACCAGAGATTGACTGAAGGAGCTTTTATCTACTTCACAATTGTATAACAAAAGCGTTTTGAAGGCTTCCTGGCTTGCTTCAGACTCTGTCTATAGTTTATATTACTACTCACAGATTCACAGAAACAGTAACTGAGCTCTGATACCATCTTGATCTGAAAATGAAACTACTTGTTTTTGTTGTGCAAGGTATTCATTTCCATTAAAATATATGTGCAAACGGTTACTAATGTCTTGCAATTGAAACAAAGAATTTTTGGTAAAACTCTGAGTCGTATGTGTGAAGGAGGTTTATTTCAATTTACTGTTTTTCATATAAAATTTGAAAAACACAACAAGATAAATTCACATAATATAACATAGCAGCTGATAAGGTAGTTCACCCCTCCTGGGTGATTCGAATTGGATCCATAAAGAACTGTCTAAGAACCATGACTGTATCAGGTTGGGACAAACATTAAAGAATTCAAAACAACAATCAAAAACACCTTGAACCAATGGCAGTGGCATCCAGCATGGAACAACGAGGACCTTGGTCAAAGCGCATTGATCGAGGCCCATGGAGACTATGTGGGAGGCCAAATTAGCCTTTGGGAGGCCTGGATTGGTAAACAGAGGTGGATTTTGATGCGTGATTAGCGCTAATCACGCATCACTAGGCGAAAAGGGCTGAAATTGAGAAGCCCTAAGCACTTGGTCGTGTGGGGAGCCAGAGAACCGTAGGGAAAAAGGTGGAAAGGGCTAAGAGCTAAAGGCGGGACCCTCTTCGAAACCAACGATATTGGTTGGGGCACCCTCAAACGGTAAGTGCTTTTGGATGAAGGCGGAGCGATTCCACTCAACGATCGATGCGTGGCAAGTGGAGGAGAGAGAAAACCACAGTTGATCACATGCCAACAGTCGAGCATGTCAACTGCGTGAAATGTGCATATGGAATCGGATTTGGAGGCCCCATATCTAACAACTGAGATCGCGCCTGATGGGGGAAGCAGAATCAACGAAGGATTAAGCCATAGTTTGTAAAGATTTGAGGTTAGTTTGACCGCCATGGCAGAGGAAGACTCATTCCATACGAATGTAGCTGAAGAATTGAACCAATGAAGTAGGCTGGCACCGTTTACAGGAGTACATGTGGCCACTCCCTATGAGCCTGATGATGATGCTGAACAGGGAACTCCAAGCGCAGCTGCAAAAGGTGATTCAATGGAAGAGGAAGAGGAACCGAACAAGCATGGGAACGAATGGCTTCAAAGCCATGAACAGAGACGGAAGACACAAAGAATCCCGAGAGGAGGGATAGAGAGACTGGAACCCTGAGAGGAGGATGGGACACACAGAGAAAAAGACAGTGAAGCAAAAGCAGAACGGAAGACAGAGGGACGAGCTAACCAGAGGCAACATCGAGCACCAGAGAGCTTGAGAGATTCAAGCCATACCAAGAGGATTTGTCCGGACTGAGCACCACATTGGGCTCTCTCAATTGTAGACTAGAAGGTCACAGAGCTAGTAGGCAAATGAGTTTGTGCACTTCAGTGGCTTGGGGAATCCAAGAACCACCCTGCAAAGCAAGTCCATTTCAGGTGACTCATATTGAGCTCCTGCATTGTAATTCTCTGCTTAAGACACAATAAAACAAGGCCACCACTGAAAGCTGGACTAGAGATGTAGCCCTGGAGAATAGGGTGAAATCCTTATTAATTTCTTGTGTTCTTGTATTGGTTACTGTATTTCTCTGCTGTCTTTCTATTTCAATTGTCTGTGTATTGGCAATCTGATCAATCTGTTGCTTAAATAACATGGACACACACACTAGCACATGAGTCTATAATACCTTTATTCAATAAATCTTTAACTAAGTTCACTCATAGGGTGATTATCAAATCAAGTGGTATCAGAGCTCTAGGCTGTAAGGTTAGAAAAGCTTGTGCTGGTTTAGCTGTTGAATGCTCACTAGATCAAAGCTCAAATGAGGAGAAAGAGAGTTGGTGGAAACTAATCCTGAAATTGGGAGAGTCTATCCTCGGAAGACAATGTCAAAGGAAGGTTCTGTGGGGCCAGACCCTCAATTCATAGAAAGTTTCCTAGCTATAAAGTCTATGGTAGAAGAAATGTATAGGGACTTTAGAAAGCATAAGGTTGAAGATTCATCAGGTTCTAAACAAGATAAAGAAGAAGATGAGTCTCACTTCCATGACCACTCCAAAGGAAAAGGGAAAGAGGAAAGCTTTCTCACACCTCCTAATAGCCCTGTGCATAAGAAGAAAGAATCTTTGATCAAGATAGATGTTAAATTTGATTTGCCTATATATGATGGAGAGCTAAATGTTGAAAAGTTGGACAATTGGATTAGAGAAATTGATGTGTATTGCAGGGTACAGAACATAGAATCAGACAAGAGTAAGATTCAACTGGCAAGCCTACACTTAGGAAGCGTTGTCTTGGTTTGGTGGGAAGGTAGAACCCAAGTTGATATGAAAAGACATGGTAAGACTATCTCTGTCTGGAACGAATTTGTTTCTACAATAAAAAACAGTTCTATCCATTGGCCTACATGCAACAAGCCATGATGAGTTGGCAAACTCTTTGGTAGTTGAAAGGGAAAAGTATGCAAGGGTATACTCAAGAATTTAGAAAGAGAGCATTGATGCTGGGTATGTCATTAGACTCACTAGAGACTCTTTTGAAGTACATTGGTGGTCTACACAGCTACGCGAGGCATACCATCCTCATGTTTAATCCCACTAGTATAGATGAGGGGTATCTGTACAAGCTACTCATCTAGAAGCTAGAGGAAAGAATGGAAATCCAGAATTTGGGGGACCATCCAAACCCACTGCAAGCAAGAGCAAGGAGAAAAGAAAGCAGAAGTGGAAATCAAGGAAGGCTAACACTGCAAAGAAAAGCAAAGCTTCATGAATTCACTATAAAAAGGATGGGCATGATGATGAACATTGTTGGATTTTGCATCCAGAGTTGAGACCTAAGATGTCTGAGGGCAAGAAGAAGAAGACGGTTGCAGCTATTCAGAAAGATTTGGGGTCAGACTCAAGAGATGAAACAACTATTGCAACCACAGGTATAAAAGGTAAGAATTCTAAAGCATCTACTAGTAATCCTGTTGAATCTGTTATTAATGAAGAAAATGAGAGAAAAAGACATGAGCTCTTCCATATTCGAGTTATTTCCAAAAATCAAAAGATTGATACTTTGTTTGATAGTGGCTCTCAAGTAAATTTAATTTCTAAAGCAATTGTAAAGAAATTGGGATTAGCAACTACACCTCACAAGAAACCATACCTGTTATGATTGTTGAATGATAAAGCACAGCTACAAGTGACTAGACAGTGCAAACTCAAGTTTTCTTTTGGGTCAACATTTGTCGATGAGGTTGAGTTAGACATAATTCCTTTGGATATATGTGGAATTGTTTTAGGAAGCCCTTACTTGTATGATAGAAAGGCTATTTTCTATAGAGCTGAGAACAAGTATCTGCTTGTTAAAGATGGAATCGAATGATTTGTAAGAGCTCATAAGCTCAAGAATAATTATACTCTCATAAACTTAGGGCAGATGAAAAGAATGATAAATTCATGCAAAGAATTCTTACTAATGGTTGTAAAGGAAAAGAAACCTGATAAAACCAATGTATTTGAGGGATGTAATGCTGAATAGCAAGCTGATATAGAAAAGGTTGTTTCAAAGTATGATGTCTTATTTCAAGAACCTAAAGGTCTGCCACCCAAAAAGGGAATAGTACATGATATTATTTTGCAGCAAGATGTTCCATTGCCTAACATTGGTATGTACAGGTTATCTGCTTTAGAGAATGCTGAAATCAAGAAGTAGGTGCAGGAGTTGCTCGAGAAAGGGTCATTAGGCCTAGCACATCACCATGTGGGTCACCAATTGTTATGGTGAGAAAGAAAGATGGCTCGTAGAGAATGTGCATTGATTACCGAGCACTGACTAAGATAACAATCAAAAATCTTTATCCCCTTCCTTGCATAGATGATCTTTTAGATCAATTAAAGGAAGCTATTTATTTCACCAAGCTGGATTTGCACAGTGGATACCATCAGGTCAGGGTTGCAGAGCAAGATGCATGGAAGAATGCTTTCAAAACAAAGCAGGGATCGTATGAGTGGCTGGTTATGCCTTTTCACTTGACCAATGCTCCTGCTACTTTCATGAGATTAATGAATGATGTACTCAGACCTCTTCTTGATGATTTTGTTATTGTGTACCTGGATTACATTCTAATTTTTAGTAAAACATGGGAAGAACATTTAAAGCATGTTAAACAGGCATTAGATGTTTTGAAAAGAGAAAAACTTTATGTTAAACTCTCAAAATGTGAATTTGGCAAAACATCTCTAAACTACTTGGGTCATATAGTAGGTGGAGGTGAATTGAAAATAGATCCCTCTAAAGTGGAAGTCATTGTAAACTAGCCTAAACCCAAGCCTGCTACAAAAGTGAGAAGCTTCTTAGGAGCAACACAATATTGGAGGAAGTTCATCTCTAACTTTTCCTCAATTTCAGCTCCCTTACATGCTTTAACATGTTTGAACAAGGTGTTTCAGTGGGGAGGAAAACATCAAAAAGCCTTTGACACCTTGAAAGAAAAGATTAGTACAACACCTGTACTAGCACTGCCAGATCTACAAAGACCATTTGAGATCCAAACTGATGCTAGTGACTATTCCATAGGAAAAATGTTGACACAATATGGTAAACCCATATGTTATCATTCTGAGACTTTTAATCTTGTAGTAGTTAACTATCCTACATATGATAAAGAATTGTATGCATTAGTTCAAAGTGTGAAAAAGTGGAAACATTACTTAATGGGCAAAGAGATAGTAATACATACTGATCATCAACCACTTCAATACCTACACTCCCAAACTAAGTTGCAGCAATCAAGACATTACAGATGGATGGGTTTTCTACAATAGTTTCATTTAGTCATCAGATATAAAAAGGACATACATAACAAGGTTACAGACATGTTATCTAGACCAATTATAAATGCATCTACCATACTTAAGCATAATTTTGTGCTACATGAAAGCTACATTGAACAATATGCTCAGGAATGGACTTTAAAGATGTATATGCAACTTTGAGTCAAGGCAAAAGAGTAGAAGAATTGGACTATCACATGAAGGACCAACTCTTATATCATTGTGGGAAACTCTACATTCCACAAAATGAGAGGATAAAGATAATTAGGGAAGCACATAGTTCTCTGATAATAGGTCACTTTGGGGTAAGTAAAATAGTTACACAGCTGCAAAGATTTTGTTATTGGCCGAAAATGAGTGAGACAGTTTCTAGATATATAAGAGGATGTGCTATGTGTGTTAAAAGCAAGCCCAGCAATAGAAAACTAGGCTTGTACACTCCATTGCTAGTTCCTTCTCACCGTTGGGAAAGTGTTTCCATGGATTTTGTTGGAGGACTGCCTAAATCTAGGAAAGGTCATGATTATCTATATGTTTATGTGGATAGGTTTAGCAAAATGTGTATGTTGATACCTTGTAATAAACAGATTACAGTTGAAAAGACTGCAAAATTATTCTTCGAACATGTATGGGTTCATTTTGGATTACCCACTTCCATTGTATCTGATCGAGACACTCAATTTGTGGGGAAATTTTGGTCAAGTTTGTGGGAACTGATGGACACAAAACTAAAGAAAAGCACAACTTTTCATCCACAAACAGATTGCTAGACAGAAGTAGTTAACAGGACAGTGACCCAGTTACTAAGAGGATATTGCAGTAAACATCCTAAGCTTTGGGATGAACACTTGTGTTATGTTTAGCATGCTTACAACAGAGCAAAGCATTCTTCTACACAAAGATCTCCTTTTGAGACCTGCTTTGGTTTCACACCAAGGTCTCCTTTGGATTTTGTCTTTGGTAAAGACACCATGGTTGATGGACATAGTGATGTGGACAAGGAAACTAGGTTCATTGAACAAATCCAAGAGATCCACCAGGTAGTACATGAATAGCTAGAAAAGAGCCAAGCCAAATACAAGGCTAGGCAAGACGGAGACCTGCTTTGGTTTCACACCAAGGTCTCCTTTGGATTTTGTCTTTGGTAAAGACACCATGGTTGATGGACATAGTGATGTGGACAAGGAAACTAGGTTCATTGAACAGATCCAAGAGATCCACCAAGTAGTACATGAATAGCTAGAAAAGAGACAAGCCAAATACAAGGCTAGGCAAGACAAGCATCGGATGGAGCATAGTTTTCAAGTTGGTGACCAAGTCTGGCTATATATCAGTAAGGACATGATGCAAGGTGAAGGTAAAAAGCTAAAGCCTATCAAGTATGGACCCTTTAGGATACCTGATAAGATTGGTGAAAATGATTTTTGCCTTGATTTACCAGCTTACATGCACATTTACTCAGTCGTAAATGCAGATTGCTTGAGATTGTTTGAACCTTCAATGATTGAGGACCCTGAAAAGCAAAGTCAATTGCCTTCCATCGATGTCCTGCTACCTGAATATCTTAATGAATTGCAGGATGACATAGTGCTGGACAGGAAGGTGAGGACAATGCACAGGGGAGATGTGGAGTACCTCAGGATTGGGCTCAAGGGTTCAAAGCCAAGCAATGTAAAGTGGATTGAGATTGTACAAGTGAGACAGCAATACCCTCACTTAGTCGATGCTTGAAAACAAACTTTTGGTGGTCCAAAAGCTTTTTCGATGGGAAGGCCATGATCCGAATTGGATCCATAAAGAACTGTCAAAGAACCATGATTGTATCAGGTTGGGACAAACATTAAAGAATTCAAAAAAGCGATCAAAAAAACCCTAAACCAGTGGCAGTGGCATCCAACGTGGAATGACAAGGACCTCGGTCAAAGCACGCTAATCGAGTCCCATGGAGAATGTGTGGGAGGCCAAATTAGCCCCTGGGAGGCCCGGATCAGGAAATGGAGGTGGGTTTTGATGCACGATTAGTGCATCGCTTGGTGAAAAGGGCCAAAATGGAGAAGCCTTGAGCACTCGGTCGTGTGAGGAGTCGGAGAACCGTAGGGCAAAAGGCAGAAAGGGATAAGAGCTGAAGGCGGGACCTGCTCTGAAACCGGTGGTATTGATCAGGGCGCCCTCAAATGGTAAGTGGTTTTGGATGAAAGCGGAGCGATTCCACTCAATGATCAACGCATGGCAAGTGGAGGAGAGAGAAAACCGCCGTTGATCACGTGCTAACGGTTGAGCAAGTCAACCACGTGAAACGTGCATATGGCATCGGATCTAGAGGCCCCAGATCTAATGGGTGAGATTGCACTCGATCAGGGAAGCGGAATAGATGAAGGATTAAGCCATAGTTTGTAAAGATTTGAGGTCCGTTTGACTGCCACAATGGAGGAAGACTCATTACACGAATGTAACTGAAGAATTGAACCGGCAAAATAGGTTGGCGATGTTTACAGGAGGACATGTGGCAACTCCCTGTGAGCCTAATGATGACGTTGAATAGGGAAATCCAAGCGTAGCTGTAGAAGGTGATTCGACAGAGGCGGAAGAGGAACTAAATAGGCATGGGAACAAATGGCTTTAAAGCCATGAACAGAGATAGTAGACACAGAGAATCCAGAGAGGAGAGACAGAGAGACTAGAACCCGGAGAGGAGGACGAGATACACAGAGAAAAAGAAAGTGAAGTAAAAGGAGAATGGAAGACAGAGGGCCGAGCTGACCAGAGGCAGCATCGAGCACCAAAGAGCTTGAGAGATTCAAGCCATCCCAGAGAGGATCTGTCCAGACTGAGCACCACATTGGGCTCTCTCCATTTTAGACTAGAAGGTCACAGAGCTAGTAGGCAAATGAGTCTGTGCACTCCAGTGTCTTGGGGAATCTAAGAACCACCCTACCAAGCAAGTCCGTTTCAGGTGACTCATATTGAGCTCCTGCATTGTAATTCTCTGCTTAAGGCACAATAAAAGAAGGCCACCACTCAAAGCTGGACTGGAGATGTAGCCTTGGATAATAGGGTGAACTCCTTATTAATTTCTTGTGTGCTTGTATTGCTTACTTTTTTTCTCTGTTGTCTTTCCATTTCAATTGTCTATGCATTGACAATCTGATTAATCTATTGCTTAAATAACATGGACACACACACTAGCACATGAGTCTGTAATACCTTTATTCAATAAATCTTTAACTGAGGTCACTCATAGGGTGATTATCAAATCACTGGGCTACATCTGTCGGGTCCAAGGCTCCCAAATGGGCATGTCATTGCTTGAATTAGACAATCAAAATGGTTATAAAGTGAGAAGAAAGCCTAAATAGGAAAAACACGCTGTCAAAATGAGTTCAGAACACAGAAAACAATCAAGAATGACTTTTGTTTCACCTCCAATGGCTAACCATAGCCCAATACAGCTCCAACACTCCTTAGGCCCTGATGGCTCTCCAAGCTTCTTCACTGATAAAATACCTAAAGATGACCTCTGATGGCTCTTAAAACTATACCAATGGCTCTAGAATGCTCAGAATAGCCAAAAAAAAAAAAAAAATCGTATCAAAAGGCCTCTCCTAGCCAAAGTTATGGCTCATTCAATTTTTCTCCAGTTTGCCCCTAAAAATCTCCACTAAAACTAGCTAACTGCCAGTTAGCCCGACTAAATCTGGTCTTATCACCAAATTTGGCATGCTCTGCAAACTAAAATAACAGTTGACTGTAACTGCCAGGTGGGACCGTGTGCATGTGACTGGAAGTTTCAGAACGGTTAACCGTTTGGAGTTATCTGCTAGGTTTAGACCGCTAGTTCTGAGCCCGTGGTTTCATGAATAGGGGTCTAGCCCTTAGGGGCTGGCCCCCTTTACTGCCCAACCAAATCTTCAATCAAATTTAAATATGAAAGGCACCCGTTTGTTGTTAAGTTCCAATGCGCAGGTGGGCCAGTCGGGCCTGTGGGCTGGTAGTGTGGAGACCCGCGTTCGATTCCTATGAGCTACAACACATTTCGCCATACAAACCTTCGGTCTTGGGGCCACGTGGCAGCCTCTCGGCGGGCCACATGTTAGCTCCCAATTGGACCTCCAAAATAGAATATTATTGAGAATATTCTAGGAAATATTCTAAGGAATATTCCTCGAAATATTCTTTTTTTATTTTTTTTCAAAATTCAAATTTTGCAAGTTATTGGGCATTTTCAAAATGCGATAACTCCTCCATATGGTGTCGGATTTGAGTGTTGTTTGCGGCTACATGATCATTTCGATGAGGCCTATCCAATCGTTTAGGTTGCAAGTGTTTTTGAACACTTTCAATTTTTGAGCTTTTTCCATGGCTTGGACTTGAGCTCCTAATCACTAATCATCAACAAAAATAAGACTACAGACTCTAAAAAGAGTAGAGAAAAAGAAACTAAAGGAAAATGTCCTATGGAGCCAAGGCAATGCAAGAAACAAAAGTTGGAGAAGGTGCATGTGCTTCTAAAAGAAACCAATACCCTCAGTTTGTAGGCTTGGGGTCATTTTGAAAATTTTGATTATGCACTTAAGAAACAACAATTTTGGCTTTATTGCTGACATTGTGCTTAACAAGGTCTTTACATACAACAAAGGATTGAGGAACTGACGTCTCCACTCTTAGCAATTCTGAAAGAAGCAAGAGCTAACATCTCCACTGTCAACAATTTTCAAGAATAGGAGCTCACATCTCCATTGAGAGCAATTTTGAAGAGGAGTGAT
Organism: Pinus tabuliformis; assembly: GCA_031772625.1. NCBI lineage: Eukaryota > Viridiplantae > Streptophyta > Pinopsida > Pinales > Pinaceae > Pinus > Pinus tabuliformis. The sequence goes on from CM062815.1 coordinate 607,129,701, forward strand.
GACATCTTTGTTGTCAGTGAAATTCGGCAAGAGAAACGCTGACATTCCCACTATTAGAGAATTCTAAAAACCAAGTAGAAAGGAAAATTTGATAGTTAGTCTGTCATTGAAATATTCAACTCAAGAAACCAAAGAAGCTGACAATGGCAGTATCAACAAATTTCACCAAGAAACCCAAGGGAAAAGGAACTCTAACATAAAATCATTTTTTGAAAAAGGATTGAACCTGTTTGCAGAGGGACCTATTTGCTAGCAAGGATTCAATTCTATCAGTCAGGGACTTGTTTCTATTTTCAAGGAAGATATTCTGAAGATATTTTTTCTTAGCCTATATGTTAGCATATTTTCCAGCAGATATTTTATTTTAGAAAAAACTTAATGTAATTAAAGATATTTTCCACATGCATGAACTTAGAATATTTTGATATTTTTGGATTATTGTAATTAAGTTTGAAACTATAATCCTATGATTAGTTGATGTAATGTCTATAAAGACAATTTCTGAAGAATGGAAAAGGGTTGGCTTTTATTGTAAAAACATTAGCATTCTGGTGTATTTGAGCATATCTTAAATATATTGCAGTTTTGATGAGAATTTGCAGAAAATTCATGTGTTTTAGTTTCTTGTCTATTATTTCTCTGTTTATGAAAAATCTTCTTCATGTCTAGAAACTTTACTGTTATAACCCTATTTTCCACTCCATTATAGTGAGAGAAACCCAATATCAACTTACCTCAAATGTTTGGCTAAATTGCATCCCTTTGCACCTTTTCTTTTACTGATGTGAGATTTATCCTATGATAAAAGGATGAAAATACATAATTGAGCAATTTATCATAATTATTTTTCCAAAATATTACAATTGTGAGATAATAATGATTTAATAATTGAGATAATTGAGAAAAAGTTCATAATTGTGAAAAAGGTTTCTAGAGTTTTCCATTCCCAAGGAGATCAACTTTACCCACTTATGTATGATTTGGCTAAGGGTCCATTATTGTAGAAGTTTCATAACTTATCAAGCCCCTTGCTATCTATATACATTCTCGTGAAGGATATAATGAGCCTTTATAATCTCACCAAGAGGAAAGGGGGTTAAGGAGAGAGTATCCAAACTATAGTGCGAGACCTCTGTTGTATTGGGAGAGGAGACCATACTAGAAGCTAGAGGAGAGGATCTTATTTGTTAAAGGTATATTGATATACTTTCATTTATATGGTTAATAAAAATCTATGTTCCTTCCCCTTATATCAATTTTGCAATAATTTATATGTGTGATTTCTAGATGTTTTGAGTTGACGATCTTCTACAAAAGATCACTTGTCATCTTTATTTGGTTGTGTTTGTGTTTAGGCTTTGGATCAAGAGTGGATGAAATATATCGCTTGATTGAACCGCAATGATTCTTCATCAGTCCCAAAACCCTTCACCAACCTCCGAGGAGGCAAGGTACTTGCTCATTCTCTGTAACATCAGAAATTTCTTCGAAACTGCATGCATGGTCATCTGAATTGGGGATTGTTATTAAATTGTATTAGCCATTCTCTTTTCTTGTTTGGTGATCTCAATTGGGCATGGATCGTGGAGAAATAGTTACTTTCATAATTAAATGCAACAAAATTGGTGCTTTCAACGGGAGCATTTTTCTTTAGCCTCTTTGTCTTGAGATCTCCTCTTCTTGTTTATGTTTTTTGGTTTTCTCTTGTTCCCATTGAGTTATATGTAGCTTTTTGGATTCATTTTGTTCTCCATTGTTTTATTTTCTTCAGATCGAAGTTGGTCTTAGATCTGGAGTTTTGTTTTTGTTTTTCTTATGAGGGAAGAAGAAATCTGGGAATTAAAATAAAATTATGGAATTTTCTGTATATAATTTTATTGAATTGACCATAGATTTGAATTCCTCTCACAATTTCATCCAAAAAAACCACTGAAAATAGACTTCGTGTTAGGATTTGAGGGTCAAATTAAGTTATATAGTCTATTTTTTTTGCCTAGATGCTCCCATAGGGAGCCATCTATGCGTCTAAGAGATACAGACGCACTCTTGTAGTTGTCTTGAGAGCGTCGCTTGATGCTTTGATCTGCGTGCTATGGCATCATCTGGGATTTTAGACCTTGAAAGGTCACTGTTCATTTCTGGAATTTTTACCTTTGTTCCTACTTAGTCTAGGCCTCCTGTTCATCTACTGGATCTGGTCTAGATATGATGTTGTTTTCTTGATTTCCTTAGACCGATAACTTTTCATTTTTTGTCTTTGATTGGGCTTAAACCCTCTCGTCTTTTTCTTTTCTATTGGAGATATGTGTGATTCATGGTTTTCTGTTGCTGATTAGTTGTTGTATGTGTCTGATCTTATTTATTTTGTCCAAGGTCTTCCATTGCTCTTATCCTTTCAAATTATTCTTGAATTTTTGTTGGATGCTTTGGGTTGAGGCTTGATTTTCACCTCTAGATCTCATTTTCAGATCTGATAGGCTATTTTTAGGGATTGTTTAGGCCTAATGTATACCTTATTTTCAAACTTTTGTCACTTTCTCTCTCTCTCTCTCTTGTTGCCTCTTGTTGAGTGATTTTTTTCCTCTTTTGGTCATTTTTGTCACATTTGGTGGTGTTTTGATTAGTTGTGTAGTTGTCGTATAGAAAATTTCTGTTGAGTGTGTTTTCATTATTTTGTATCATCCTCATTTGATCTTGTTTATGCCTTCCTACATCTAGGATCTAGTTTTGACCTTTGTAGAACATTGGCCTTGGTTGAGCCATTTTCGTACTACCCTATCTTATTGACATTCCCCTCCTTCTTTCACTTTTGGATTTCAATTTGATCTCTTTGAGTGTGTTTCCTTAATTCGGCTTTATTTTCCTAGCCATGATGCTTTTGGAGTGCTTTGCATTCTTGCTTGGGAATTTTTTCTTTGGTTCCTTTGCGATCACTTTGGTTTTCCTTTTTGGTTTGTTTTGGGTCATTAATTCACAATATATTGGCATAATTTTCATTTAAAAAAATTTAGTAAAGCGGTGCATCACAATAGGCATTGGTGCGTTAGAAGGATCTTACCCTCCTGTAGTTAACATTCATAGAAATGAAAATAAAAGATTACATATAGCTGCATTAGGGTGACTAACTAAGAGTCATTCACACCATCTCTGTTTCACACTGCATCCCACTTGTTTAAACAACAACCACTAAAATAAATGCGATAATAAAATTAACTAGATTCATCTTTTATTTTCACTGGTAGTAGACCAACTCTAGTTTAGGCTAGAGTCTTAGAGATAGGAGCATGAGTTAACTGCTCCAAGACTACAAAATCAACTTAGTAGCTTGTAGTAGGTAGTTAAATCAATTTGCAATAGTTCGGTATGGGAATCCCTTCTTACAAGAGGGTCAAGCACGAGGTCATACTTGGGCTAGGTAGGGTGACATGGACCCTTTCGCTTAGTTTCTGGTAGCATGATATATCAGAATCTCTATGCATACAAATAGTGTTATTATCACTTAAGGACCACTTGGGAGGCAACTTTGAAGGGGATTTCGATCTTAGCTCCTTTTTGGGGTTAATTTTCTTGCCCTTGCATGTGGATTTGTCCTACAATTGTCCCCCCAAGTCGTGTTATTGTACATGGTGACCATAGTGGCCTATCCTCTCAGGGATCATACATAGGTGTAGGGTCAGGGTTGTCTTCTTTGTACTTGCGACAAATATTATTCATACTCTCTCAGTCCATTATGAAACTACCTCACAAAAAGGTAGAAAAGATAGATCAATGCCTTAGAAATAAGCCTCTTCGAGGGGGCAACCTCCTTTACATTACACAAATGAACAATTCTTAGATGATTAATATGACAAAACCTCCTTTATATATATAAGAGTCTAAGGGGTCACAATATAACCAAAGTCAACCTAACAATAATAATATAAAGGCACAAAAATAGTAAAAGTGGGATTCTATGGGGCACAATAATAACAATATGGGGACAATAGGGGCACAACAATAACAATAAGGGATACAACGACAATAGTAATGGGGCAAGCACTAGTATTATAGGGACCTAACGTGCCCCTCTCCTTCAAAAAAGTGTCTTCCTTAATGCTTGAGCAGTTCTAGATGATTCTGTATAAAAATCTCATCCTCCCATGTGGAATCTTCAACAGGTAAGTTCTTCGACTTGATGAGATACTGTGAAATTGATCAATTTCGTAGCTGTCGAGTTCTTGTTTCTTTGATTGCTTCAGGTTCCAATATTATTTTTCCTTCCTCATCAAGTTCTGGAAATATTGTTTGAATTGGAATCTTGTCACCTATAACCTTCCTTAAGCATGAAACATGGAAAATTGGGTGCACTCGGGAAGCTGGAGGAAGCTCTAATTTGTATGCCATAGTACCTATCTTTTGCAACACCTTGTATGGACCATAATACTTTGGTGATAATTTATTATCCTTCTTAGCTTGCTTGAGGGACATTTGTTTATATTTTTGTAGTCGTAGGAATACCCAATCACCTACATCAAAACTTCTTTCGCTGCGATGTTGATCTGCTTGCTGTTTCATTCTATATTGTGCCAAGGTGAGGTTATCCTTTAAGAGTTGGAGAACTTGTTGCTGATGCTTGATGTGATCTTCCACTGGTTGAACCTTATAATTTTCTCTTAAATATGATGTGATGGATGGTGGATGATCTCCATAAAGTGCCATAAATGGGGTCATTTTTGTTGCAGTATGGAAGGAAGTGTTATACCACCGTTCAGCCAGAGTCAACCATTTGACCCATTGTGTATGTTTATTAGATACAAAGCAATGAAGATATCATTCCAAACATTTGTTTACTATCTCAATTTGCCCATCATATTGAGGATGATAAGATGAGCTATGAGCTAACTGAGTACCAAGACAAGGAAATAATTCTGTCCAAAAATTTTCGGTGAAAATGGGATCTCTATCACTTACAATAATCTTTGGGTTTCCATGTAGCTTTTGAATTGTTTCCATAAATGCAGTAGAAATTGTACTCACTTTAAATGGATGAGATAATGAAAAAAAGTGTGCATACTTGGTAAGTCTGTCAACTACCACCGTGATAACACTCTTTCCTTCGGACTTGGGTAAACCTGTGATAAAATCCATTGAAACCTCCTCCCAACATTGGTTTGGAATGGATAAAGGTTGTAATAGTCCTGGGGTCTTAATTGTTTCAACTTTATTTTGTTGGAAAACCAAAAATTTCGCCACAAACTTTTGAATATCCGATTTAAGGCATCCCAAAAAAAATCCTTCTTAACCCTGTGCTAGGTTTTTAGAAATCCTGAGTGCCCTCCTAAAGGAGAGGTGTGTAGTTCCCTAAGAATATTTTGTTTGAGTTGGGAATTCTTACATAGGTGTAACCGATCCATGTACCATAACAAATCATTTTTCCATCTAAATGTATCATATGTACTGGGATATTGTTGTATCTTTTGAATGAGTGCCCATAACTCCTTGTCATTCTTCCATTCATCCCTTGCTTCATTTATCCAATACGGTTGGATAATAGAAATGGCACAAAGAAATGCTTCCACATCCTCATCCTTTCTTGAAAGTGCATTTTCCACAACATTTTGCTTCCCTTTTTTGTAGATGATTTCAAAGTCATAATCCAGCATCTTTGTGACCCATTTTTGCTACTCTTCTGAAGATAATCTTTGTTCTAAAAGGTATCTAAGACTATCATGATTTTTTCTTACCTTGAAGTGTCTTCCCATTAGGTATGGTTGCCATTTCTTAAGTGCATGTAGTATTTCCAGCATTTCCTTCTCATAAATAGCTTTGTGTAAATACTTTCCTTTTATTGGACGACTTTCGAAAGCAATGGGTCTTTCTTCTTGCATTAAAATAACACCAATTCCATTTCCTGAGGCATCAAAATCCACAAAAAAGGTCTTTGTGAAGTCCAATGTAGCTAATACTGGTGCTTGGCACATTGCCTCTTTAAGATGTTCAAAGGTCTTTGTTGCTTTTGGAGTCCATGAAAATGCATCTTTCTTCAATAATGTTGTTAAATGTGCTTCTATTCTCCCATAATTCTTAACAAACTTGCGATAATACCCTATCAACCTAAGAAATCCTCGTAGATGCTTTATGGATGTGGGGATTTTCCATTCCTTAGTGATTTTAATTTTGTTAGGGTCTACCTTAACACCTTCATGAGATACAATATGACCCAGATATTCCACCTCTTGTACTCCAAAGAAACATTTGGATATTTTTGCATATAACTATTTCTCCTCCAATAGTTTTTGCACCATGTCAACATGTTGGACATGATCCTTCCAAGACTTTTTGTAGATTAGTATATCATCAAAAAATATTAACACAAATTTTCTAAGGAAAAGTTTGAAAATGGAATTCATCAAACCTTGAAATGTAGAAGGTGCATTAGTAAGGCCAAAAGGCATGACCAAAAATTCATAATGACCCTCATGATTTCTAAATGTTGTTTTTGGAATGTCTTCAGTCTTCATTATGATTTGATGATATCCTGAATGAAGATATGACTTGGTGAAGTAAATTTATCCATGCAATTCATCTAATAATTCATCAATGATAGGAATAGGAAATTTATCTTTAATAGCGAGCTTGTTGAGCTCCCTATAATCTGGACACATGCGCCATGATCCATCCTTCTCATGAACCAATAATACTGGAGCAGAGAAAGAACATTGAATAGGTTGAATTATACCAACCTCTAACATTTCTGCAACCATACATTCAATTTCACCCTTTTGGACATAACAATATCTGTAAGGCCTGATGTTTGGAGGAACACCTCCTGGAATCAAATTAATAGCATGATCATGAGCATGAAAAGGTGGGAGGCGTTTGGGAGTCTCAAATACCTTGGAATGATTGTTCAAAGCTTTTTGGAGACGGGAACCTCTAGTGAACATAATTGTGCAATTATGCCTCGTTGTTCTTTCTTTAGAAGCTTTGTCATTTCATTAGAGTTGATTATCTTTCCCGGTTTCCCCTCGATACCCTTTAACTCAACTTCCTTTCCTTCTGAAGAGAATTTCAAGAAAAGTTATTGAAAATTAAAGGCTATTGTACCCAAGGATTGTAGCCATTGGACTCTTAGTACAACATCAACACCACCCATTGGAATGGAAAGCATTGGGCTATTCAATGCATATTCTCCCATGGATAGCTTGATATTATGGCACTTTTGTGAGCAATTTATGGTTCCTCCACTTGCAACCATCACTTGACACTTTGGTGCTAGATATAGGAAGCAATTCAATTCCTTGGATATCTTACAATGAATAAAATTATGGGTACTTCCCGAATCAATCAACACTATTACCTTTTTCTTCTTGATATTCCCTTCTATCTTGATAGTTTGAGGAGTGGTAATTCCAACCAATTCATTACAAGATATGGTCAGATTCATTTCTTATTTTTCTAGGGTTTGTTCCTAGTGTATATCCTCTTCTTTTGACATTTCTTGTCCCTTTTCTTCCTCCTTTTCACAATCTATGTAAAATAATTTCTTCTCGGCACACTTATGACCTTTAGTGTATTTTCTATCACAACTGTAACAAACCCCTTTTTCTCTTTTTTCTTCCAATTGTTGTGGTGTCAACCTTATAGGTTGTGGATGGCTAGGGGTCACAACACTTCTATCTTTATAGTTGTGAGTGGTTGGTTTTAGAGTCGGTATTTACATCCCTCCGTCAGAGATCATTTCTCTTTATTGCATTTCATTTTTAGGTGTTTCGCTCGTTTCACTCAGTTGCATTCCACTAGGAGCATGCCATAAATCTGACGGAAGGGTTCGGTCATTCATCACCCCTCATGCTTTACACTGCTGGCTCAGGATTGTTCATCAAAATCAAGTTTTCGTGTCTTTTGATCAGAAAGAGTTATTTTCAGTCACTAGGTCTAGGGTTTCACAAATTGTGTATGCACAATGTCCAATAAAGCCAGCAGGCTAGAGGAAGGTTCTTAAAAAGTTGTCATTCAAAGATTTTCATCATCATATGGATGGATTATGACTTTTCTTCAAACTCTGTTTCGAAGAAAATTCAAAATTTTGTTTTTGTAATAATTTTCAAAAGTTTTTTAGTTGATTTCGTCAGGCGTAGCCCTAGTCTCCTTTGCCAAATTCCATGTCAGCTATCCCTGCAAAAAATTGCCAAGAATTTCATCATTTCAGTCAAAAAATCAAAAAGGAAATTTAAAAACAGAGTTGTATTAAAATGGAAAAAGTGCCAATGCCAAAACATTACAAATATGGGTCTTGGAGAGTCAAAAATCAAATCCATGTCTTTATAAAGATATTTTCATGAAGATCAATGTCATTTGCATGCCAAGACCAAAGAGAAACCACTCAAAGAAAATTGGTTGAGTTAGTGTGCGATTTGGGTGAAGTTGGAGGAAACTTGGCCAGCACGGCGCATAGAGCAGGTGGTGCGGTGCACTGGAGAGGCACGGTGTACTGGGAGGAGAAACCCAATGTAAATTTCTGACGGCACGGCGCACTGGGACAGCACGGCGCGTTGGGTATGCGGCGCGGTGCATACAGCCCAAAGCCCGAAAATGTTTGAAATTTCTCCAAATTTCCATTTATTTGCATGGATTTTCCAGGTAGGGTCAACATCTTGATGTTTCATTCATTTTTGTGCTGAGTGATGGTGGTTTATGGATGCTAATGATTGAAACAAAAATCCAAACCCTATTTCAACGTGCCTAAAAAGAAATTGCTGTGGTTTCCACAATTCACTGTTTTGCTACCAAAATTACTTTTCCATCATTCCTTTCTCCCTTATTCCATTTCTCCTTGATTTCATTCTTCCCTATCCCAAAAAATTACTAAACCCCTATCCTTAATTCCCTTTCACAGAATTTCCCAATGTAAAACCCCAGAATCCTAACCATAAATCCTCAAACCCTAATTTCCTCTCCCACAGAGCTAGGGTTGGCTATGGGATCAGAGATATCTGAGTAGAGGAGGTGCAAGGGATATTAGAATCTATGAGGTCATTTCATATCATTGAACATCAGATCTCCATCATTTGTTAAGAAGTCATTCCAAGGAGCAAGCCATTCATCACACAAAAGGGATGGTTTTTCTTAAAATTGTGTTTCTATGCTAGAAAGGATGAATTTGGAAAAGATGAGAGAGGTATTTTTCCTTCAATGAACCAATAATAAAAGCCTCTTTCAGCTTTTACATAGCTGTTATGGTTTTAGAGAAATGTCAAAAATACAGTTGCCTCGAGAGAATTGATGCACCTCTAAAGTGACCTTGGGAAAATCAAGTTTTCTCCTAGCTTGGTTGGCCAAATGACTTACTTGATGAGTCAAATGGTAACTAGATGCAAATATCTTTCCAATGAGCTATCATGAGCTCAATTCGGAGTTGAGGAAGGCATTCAAACGTTGACTGCAACAGCACTCTGCCTTTAGGCAACTTCATTTGGCACATTTTAACCAGTCCTGGGAGATTTGATTTTTGATAGGGCAAATGAACTCAAAATTGAAAAATTATAGTTGGGTTGGAAAGTACACTAAAATACCTTTCCAAAAAACTATCCCGCACCCAATTGTGACACCGGGAACGTCATCAAAACTGGTCTTCAAAAAGATGCTACGCACAGAAATTTTTAACACAGGGTTTTTCTCCCTATGCGTCACGCCATGTGGCGCTCGCTTTTGATAGGGAGCTCCAAATTGTAAAAAGTTTACATTTCTGGATTTTTTTATGAAAAATCATGGTTTCTGGTGCATGGCCAAGAAATTTTGGCAAGTTTTGAGTCCTCAGGAGGTCAAAAACACTCAAACAATGACCTCACTGCCCCTATTTTGACACACAGGAAGCAGTCTTGGGAGATTGAAGTTTTGGAGGGGAAAATGACATCCAAATTCAGAAATTCCACTTGGGTTGGAATGTATATATGTAGGGATTTCCCAAACGCACACTTGGCTCAATTTGGACTTCAGGAAGTGCATCAAAATCAGCTCTAAAGTGGCGCGATGCATAGAGAATCAGGCGCGGCGCATAGAGGATTTTTGCCCATTTTTCACTGTTCAACTCAGTAATTTGCCCAGTTTTGACTAGTTTTGCTTCTTGATGTCATTCTTGACTTTTCATGATGTAATTTGAAAACCATGATGTAATATTGGCACATTTGTACTTTTTCTAGAAGATTCATTCACCAAAAGGTGAAATGTGAGTGAATGAATCAGTTTCCTAGCATATAGGGGTAAGTTGTTTGACTACCTAGATTTCAGTTCCTTGTTTAGAATTGGTTCAAACAGCTCCTAGAATGATGAGCTCGACCCCTAGAGGCAAGGGAATAGGTTTTGCTTTTCTATATTATGTAATTTCTAAGTCATTTTCAGGGTTGGACACTAAGGATTGCTTTGGCATATCATTGTACATTCTATCTCTACATTTTTGGCTAAGGAAAGACCAGGGTTTTGCAGCATTGTTTGGGTTCCATGTGGCTTTATGTTTTGATGGTGTTCTTCTCTAAGTAATTGTAAGTTCATTAGTGTTATGTGTATCATTTTCCTATCTCTTCTTCTGAATTTGAACAAATGAGTGATTAAGGTAGAATCCATTAACTACTATGCTCTGCCTTTGAATTTGTTTAAATTTCCATGTTTTCATCTATTTAAGGAGAATTATTGAGACTCTCTTGCTCTCCTTAGCTCCTCACCAGTCTAATCTATCCATTCACTCAATTTAAAGCATCAAAACGATTGCCTTCCTTGCCCCAATCAGAACTCTGCAGAAACTGTGCCTCATCCCCGAGCCCAATTTGCCTTTCCCTGTTTCCAGCAAAAACCCCCAAAAACTTAAATCAAATCCTTTACACTTCATACCTAGCCTGAAATTAGTTTGTTTTTTAGTCATCTCCAGCCCCATTGATTATCTTTTGCTAAGATTGACCCGGAGAGAGCCCTCTCCTATCCTTGTAGGGCTAGCTACGAGGCTGAGCATGGTTTGATGTGGACCTAGAACCTTGTCCTTTCAGCCTGAGGCAAATCTAGGCTCTAACATAGTGGTGACTCTGTTGGGGAAGAAAATGGTTTGCTTGTTGATGTCATTTGTTTTATAACTACATCCGGAGCCTGAAGTTATTCCAGGTAGCCTTCGAAACGCTTTTTCTTTGCATTAGTGGAAGTAGATAAACACTGCTTCAGTCAATCTCCAGTCTAGCTTGTAATCGTGACACTTGACTTGCAATTTGCCCCAGTAACATGTATCAAGTCCAGATCTAATTGTTGATGGTGGACAATGATCAGACATAAGAAGGCTGAAATCATTCACCTGGTGACTTCATTCACCGAAATATCCAGAGATCAATGCTTCATGGTGACTCCACTGCAGGAAGATTAGTAGCTTTATGGTTTTCAAGATGGATCGGGTTGCAAGAAGATACGCTCCCATGAGCCTAGATCACATCCTAGGTTTTCCAAATAAAATGCCCAAGGTAGATTGGTCAAAGAATTTGCCTATGTTTATAAATGTGGAAGGTAATGATGATGCTCTTCATCTGGTGAAATTTCACATTCATGTGCATAAATTAAAGATCACTTTTCTTGAAGACTGTTTGATAAACTGTTTATGGCTACTCTGGAAGACGAAGCCCGATCTTGGTATGAAAGTTTGCCACCGGCGTCTATTTATTGTTTAAAATATTTTCATGCAATATTCTTTGATAGTTATAAAGAATCATATCCATCCTTGGCTTTAGTTCAGAACTGTTGTAGCCATTTTCATAGTTTTATTGAAAATCTTGAGAATGTTTATGAAGATGATAATTTCATGGATGATGAGATCATGGAAGCCCTGTACGAAAATCCATTTCAGCAGCATAAAGAGAGTGATACTTATCAAGATGATCAGGAAAATTTGCAGTAGGATCAAGATCTTAGTACATCGGAAGATGAAGGAATTTTGCATTGTGACACTCAATAGAAATTACATGAAATGGATCAGCTGTATGAGGAAAATTTGTATACACCTTCACTTGAAATTAGTGAAGACAATCATTGTTTGATCGAGAGAAAACAAAAAGTATTATCTCCTCTGTCAGAAGATGAGATAGATCAACTCTTGAAGGGTCATGTTACAGCTCCAATTAACGCAGATCTGCAGTGTGCACATGGTCAAGAAAACGATGGTGGAACTTGTTCCTCTTTTGAAAATGATGACAGTCTTATAAGTAGCTTTATAGATTAGTAGGTTGAAGGTTTCCATATGGCTGAAAGTGATGAAAGAGATAGTGTCGTTTCAGATCTGTCCATAGAAGAAGACAACATGCAGTGAAGTCAAGTTTCAATTTCTGAATGTGATAACTTTAAGTCAGCCATTTCAGATCTAGATTTAGATTGTGATGACCAAGAATACCTTATACTGAATCCCATAGAGGAGAAATCTGTTGTTGAAATCGTTTGGGATGAAGAAGACAGAGTTATGAATCCAAACGTTCTCATGTCATCAGAACAAAGCCTTCATAAAGAGGCAATCCAGTCAGTTCATAAACAAAAACAAGATGAGGTCTTCATTCAAGTAAGTGAAAAAGTTCCTTGGGATGCATTTATGGTAAATGATAGCAATGATAGTGTTGAGTATCAAGAAATATCTGAAGTTTCTTTTCTCATGATTGATGAATGTAATGAGAATCTGACTGTCATATCATATGAAGATGATCTAAAATATAGTCAGACTACCGAAGAGCTGACCATTCAGGATTCCATTTCAGATTCTTCCTCATATGTATCATGTTTTGAAATGTTCTTTGAAGAGGAAATCTGCTCATCTGCTTGTTCAAAATTTTTTGAGGACCAAGAACATAATTTTACTGAAGTACATTATGAAAGAAGATCAGAATCAAAAGAAAAAGACACCTTGTTTCTTCAGCAGGACGTAAATCTTCATGTTTTTCATGATCCCATGGAAAATTTGTTGCATCCAGAAGTGAAGGTGATTATTGCAGTATTCGGTGATGAAGGAGATAATGGTCAATTAGCTTTTTGGATGCCCAGTTACAAGTATCTATTGTTGACCAGAAGATCTGATCATGAGAATCAATCAAGAAGGCATCTACTTGATTGGTTACATTGGCATTTTGATATAGTTTGATCATATATTGCCTTGTGAAAAACACAGGTGGTTATGTACTACCACCAAGCTTTAAGTTTTAAGTTCAGGTCTTAGGATTTTCAGTTAGTTTGTAGAGTCAAGTTTTTTCAATCATTTCAGTTTCACAATTGAGTGGTTTGAGTCCGGTTTCAGTCGATAAATCAGTCAAGAGTTTTGTGTTGTTTGTCGAAATAATGACTCCATGGCCCAATGGATGAAGGCACTGTCTGCTCTCCCAAAGATATGTCATTATTGGCACCTCCAAGGATCAACCATCCCCATTGGAGCCAATGTTAGAGTCGGTCTTTACATCCCTCCGTCAGAGATCATTTCTCTTTATTGTATTTCATTTTTAGGTGTTTCGCTCATTTCACTCAGTTGCATTCTGCTAGGAGCATGCCATAAATCTGACAGAAGGGTTCGGTCATTCATCAACCCTCATGCTTTGCACTGCTGGCTCAGGTCTGTTCATCAAAATCAAGTTTTTGTGTCTTTTGATTAGCAAGAGTTATTTTCAGTCACTAGGTCTAGGGTTTCACAAATTGTGTCTTCACAATGTCCAATAAAGCCAGCAGGCCAGAGGGAGGTTCTTAAAAAGTTGTCATTCAAAGATTTTCATCATCATATGGATGGATTATGACTTTTCTTCAAAACTTTGTTTTGAAGAAAATTCAACATTTCGTTTTTGTAATAATTTTCAAAAGTTTTTCAGTTGATTTCTTTAGGCACAACCCTCGTCTCCTTTGCCAAATTCCATGTCAGCTATCCCTGCAAAAAATTGCCAAGAATTTCATCATTTCACTCAAAAAATTAAAAAGGAAATTTAAAAACAGAGTTGTATTAAAATGGAAAAAGTGCCAATGCCAAAACATTACAAAGATGGGTCTTGGAGAGTCAAAAATCAAATCCATGTCTTTATAAAGATATTTTCATGAAGATCAATGTCATTTGCATGCCAAGACCAAAGAGAAACCACTCAAAGCAAATTTGTTGAGTTAGTGTGCGATTTGGGTGAAGTTGGAGGGAACTTGGCCAGTGCGGCACATAGAGCAAGTGGCGCGGCGCACTGGGAGGAGAAACTCAGTGTAAATTTCCTCAGGTGCGGTGCCCTGGGACGACGCGGCGCGTTGGGTATGCTGCGCGGCGCATACAGCCCAAAGCCCGAAAATGTTTGAAATTTCTCCAAATTTCCATTTATGTGCGTGGATTTTCCAAGTAGGGTCGACATCTTGATGTTTCATTCATTTTTGTGCTGAGTGATGGTGGTTTATGGATGCTAATGATTGAAACAAAAATCCAAACCCTATTTCAACGTGCCTCAAAAGAAATTGCTGTGGTTTCCACAATTCACTATTTTGCTACCAAAATTACTTCTCCATCATTCCTTTCTCCCTTATTACATTTCTCCTTGATTTCATTCTTCCCTATCCCCAAAAATTACTAAACCCCTATCCTTAATTCCCTTTCACAGAATTTCCCAATGTAAAACCCCATAATCCTAACCATAAATCCCCAAACCCTAATTTCCTCTCCCACTGAGCTAGGGTTGGCTATGGGATCAGAGATATCTGAGTAGAAGAGGTGTAAGGGATATCAGAAGGTATGAGGTCATTTCATATCATTGAACATCAGATCTCCATCATTTGTCGAGAAGTCATTCCAAGGAGCAAGCCATTCATCACACAAAAGGGATGGTTTTTCTTCAAATTGTGTTTCTAAGCTAGAGAGGATGAATTTGGAAACGATGAGAGAGGGTTTTTTTCCTTCAATGACCCAGGAAGAAAAGCCTCTTTCATATTTTACACAGCTGTTATGGTTTTAGAGAAATGTCAAAAATACAGTTGCCTCGGGAGAATTGATGCACCTCTAAAGTGACCTTGGGAAAATCACGTTTTATCCTAGCTTGGTTGGCCAAATGACTTGCTTGATGAGTCGAATGATAACTAGACAAAATGATATTTCCAATCCACTATCATGAGCTCAATTTGGAGTTGAGGAAGGCATACAAAGGTTGACTGCAACAGCACTCTGCCTTTAGGCAGCCTCATTTGGCACGTTTTGACCAGTCTTGAGATATTTGATTTTTGATAGGAAAAATGAACTCCAAATTGAAAAATTCTAGTTGGGTTGAAAATAATACTCAAATACCTTTCCAACGGGTTATTCTTCACCCAATTTGAACACCAGGAAGGTCCTCAAAAATGGTCTTCAAAAAGGTGCTACGGACAGAAAGTTTTAACACAGGGTTTTTCTCCCTATGTGTTGCGCCACGTGGCACTCGCTTTTGCTAGGGAGCTCCAAATTGAAAAAGGTTTCCATTTATAGATTTTTTATGAAAATTCATGGTTTATAGTGCATGGCCAAGAAATTTTGGCAAGTTTTGAGTCCTCAGGGGGTCAAAAACACTTAAAAAATGACCTCACTGCCCCTATTTTGACACACAGGAAGCAGTCTTGGGAGATTGAAGTTTTGGAGGGGAAAATGACATCCAAATTCAGAAATTCTACTTGGGTTGGAAAGTAGACAGGTATGGATTTCCAATAAGCACACTTGGGCTCAGTTTGGACTTCAATAAGTGCCTCAAAATCAGCTCCAAAGTGGTGCGACGCATAGAGAATCAAGCGCGGCGCATAGAGGATTTTTTGCTGATTTTTCACTATTCAGCTCAGTAATTCGCCCAGTTTTGACTAGTTTTGCTTCTTGATGTAATTCCTGACTTTTCATGATGTAATTTGACAACCATTATGTAATATTGACACATTTCTACTTGTTCTAGAATATTCATTCACCAAAAGGTGAAATGTGAGTGAATGAATCAGTTTCCTAGCATATAGGGGTAAGTTGTTTAACTACCTAGATTTCAGTTCCTTGTTTAGAATCGGTTCAAACAGCTCCTAGAATGATGAGCTCTACCCCTAGAGGCAAGGGAATAGGTTTGGCTTGTCTATATTATGTAATTTCTAAGTCATTTTCAGGGTTGGACACTAGGGATTGCTTTGGCATATCATTGTACATTCTATCTATGCATTTTTGGCTAAGGAAAGACCAGCATTTTGCAGCATTGTTTGGGATCCATGTGGCTTTATGTTTTGATGGTGTTCTTCTCTAAGTAATTGTAAGTTCATTAGTGTTATGTGTATCATTTTCCTGTCTCTTCTTCTGAATTTTAACAAATGAGTGATTAAGGTAGAATCGATTAACTGTTATGCTCTGCCTTTGAATTTGTTTAAATTTCAATGTTTTCATCTGTTTAAGGAGAATTCTTGAGACTCTCTTGCTCTCCTTAGCTCCTCACCAGTCTAATCTATCCGTTCACTCAATTTAAAGCATCAAAACAATTTCCTTCCTTGCCCCAATCGGAACTCTGCAGAAATTGTGCCTCATCCCAAAGCCCAATTTGCCTTTCCCTGTTTCCAGCACAAAACCCCCAAAAACTTAAATAAAATCCTTTGCACTTCATACCTAGCCTAAAATTAGTTTGTTTCTCAGTCATCTCCAGCCCCATTGATTATCTTTCACTGAGATTGACCCAGAGAGAGCCCTCTCCTGTCTTCGTAGGGCTAGCTACGAGGCTGAGCATGGTTTGATGTGGACCTAGAACCTTGTCTTTTCAGCCTGAGGCAAATCTAGGCTCTAACAGTAGGGTTCCTAGTTGCCATAATTTTTCTTCCCATTTTTCTTGCTAACCTGAATGCCTTCTCCAATGAATTAGGTTCCCAAAGGTGAAAATCATGTTGGATATTATCCTTTAAAGTCCCTATGAGCACATCAATCCTATGCTCCTATGGAATATATTTTACCCTTATGTTCAATTTTTGGAAGTCCTCAATGTGCTCCATCATTGAACCCTTTTGTTTGAGATTTATCAATTGGCTAAAAAAGGTGTTGCTTTTTGTATCCTCATAATGTGCTATAATTTCTTCTATAAAAATTTCCCAAATGAAAATTTGTTTACGAGAGCAAAGCCATCGATTCCATACAAACTGATTTGGTTCCAAATACAAAGTTGCAATACGTATCTTTTGTGTGTTTTGAATATTATGGAGATCAAAAAATTTCTCCATCTATGTATCCATGTTTCGAGATCCTTGCCATCAAACTTCCTCATATCAATTTTTGGAACATGGTGGGTCTTCAATCCAACATTAGAGTCTATGAAATCATGATTAACATTTCTTTTGTTCTCATCATGACTTTCCTTTACTATTGTTTCACAATTAGTAACCATTTCTTATAGCAACTTATTCAAATTTATATTCAATTCTTCCATCTTAGAGTCCATTCCATTCATCTTAGCGCCCATGCCATTCATCTTAGCTTCCATGCCATCCATCTTAGCTTCCACGCCATCCATCTTAGCTTCCACATCATTCATCTTAGCTTCTACACCTTTCTTTAAACCATCCATCTTAGCTTCCATGCCATATATCTTAGCTTCTACGGATTTCTTTAAACCATCCATCTTAGCTTCTGTTACTTTTTGTATGAGTGAAATTTGTTGCACTTGGTCTCGTAATTTTGATATATCATGTTGCATTTCTTCCTCTTCTTCATGAGTCATGCTAGAGCTTTCAGGTTTCTTACTAGGTGTTTCCATTTTCTTTCTTCGGGGCATCAATTAATGATAATAATTCTTCACTATGCCCTTTGAATTCCTTCAAACTAATTTTTCAAACCAAGCTTATGCAAAAATTTAAAAAACACCACACACCTTTTTTCACTTTATAGGAGCTTGATATTGAATCTGATGTAGCTCTATAATTTTGGATCTCCAAGGTCTGAAATTTCTTCCTGCGGTAACCCTCTGAGTAATCTTTCTAACCCCACAAGTCTGATCAAGATTGTATTCTCCAATGAAGAGTTATGCAAAATCTCCCATGATGACCTGAGTATATACTGGTTCAATAGAGCTAACTTGTACAACATGCCGCAGGTCACTATTTCAACCTTTGGTTCTGAAAATGATACCCAAAAAACTACAGTCCGTCATATTTCTGTAACTTCTTACAAAAATTCAATCTAATGCTCAGAGCGAAAGTTATGATGATTTTCCCAAGGTCACTTGTTTGGAATGTAACTCGGGAGTCTGAAAAAACCCTAACTTCCTCAGATCATATCTCCAAAAATATAGCGAGACAAGCTCTAAAATTCGGACCCCAAGTTAAGAATTGTTTTGGCTCAAATGGTTTTTGTTACTAACTTTTGAAACATCATAGAAAAAACGTTATAGCGAAAATGCCATGATGACCTATTTGGAGTAGCAAAACCCTAGAATCCAAAGCTTTGATACCAAATGTTATGAAACCAGCTCACAAAAATATAGAAAAGATAGATCAACACCTTAGAAATAAGCCTCTTCAAGGGGGCAACCTCCTTTACATTACACAAATGAATAATTCTTAGATGATTCAAATGAAAAAACCTCCTTTCTATATAGAGTAGTCTAAGGGGTCACAATATAACCAAAGCTGACCTAACAATAATAATATAAAGGCACAAAAATAACAATAGTGGGATTCTATGGGGCACAATAATAACAATATGGGGACAATAGGGGCACAACAATAAAAACAAGGGATACAATGACAATAGTAATGGGGGAATCACTAGATTATACGAACCTAACGCATTCCTATCAAGGGGTGTTCCACATCTTGTGAGGGTACTTGTGCTGAGTTCACAGCTAAAAGGGCTAAGTAGCAGGTCACTAGTATAACTGTTCCACTGCTAATTTCTTTTTATTTTGGTTTTCATGTGCTATCTTCTAGGATGTTTCTAGTGTGTGTTTTTTGGTCCAAGTCAGTAGTTTTCTCCTTAGGGTGTTTTCACTATCATAATTATGTTTACACTATTATTTATCACCATAGCTAAATTTGTTCATTTTCAGTCACATCATCTCCATGGTTTACCTCCTGAACAAGGTGGAGTTGTTAATCCTTCACGAAGAGTTCCAGTCGGTGCTTATGACTCAGACCAACACATAGTCGTGGACTCTATACCTAGTCCTTTTGGTACTGATCTGGTTTCTATCGAGACTTTGGTAGATGATTCTACTACTCCTGCCAACACACCTTTGACTGATCCATTGGGACCTGAGTTATTGTAGCTAAACCCTAACAGTTCCACACTAACCTACATTTACATTCCCTTGTCCATACTTTAACCTATGGCAAAGTATGAGACTTCCTAACTTTCTGCATCAGGAGTATCAGCTACCATGAAATCACTACCACCTCTTAGCGTGGCTATACCCACTCCTTCATCCACACCTCTCACTTCTTCTTGGGGAATTCTACTAGTTTCTTCTATGACTCCTACAAATTTCTTGAACGTTTCCATGCCCACACCATTTCCTATGCTGACCATGGATCCTAAGCCAAATCAGCTAATAGGTTTAGAAATTTTTGCTCCACATTTTTCCGAACCAACTATTCCATCCCTCAGTTAGGCATGATTGCTTCTAGTAATATGTGGGGGGATCACCAGTTGTCCCTCATCAACCTGGGGTTAACGCCACTTCCAATATGTCACAAGCTTGGTACAATTTTCTTTTTGGAGGGGCGCCACCTACCAATACTTTTATTGGAGGGGCTAGTTTACCTAGGGTCCACCCTGATACTAGTACTATTTCTCACAATGGTTATCCCCCATATGTCAGTCATACTGCGCAAACTGGTCCTTCTTCTATCTATGGGTACAACCCCATCAAAAACCATAATTTTGGGGGTTGTTTTATCTCTGGTGATACTTACCTCGAGGGGGTGACATCCATTTACCAGTCATGCTATCCCGCAATAGTCCTATGTCGGGGCAAACCCTTTTCTGCACTAGTAGGTGCATCATTCCACTCCTTATATGTGGGGACACAGTTGGTTGGGGGATTCTCCTACCTATGACCCATTTATTCAACTTCAAAATCCATTTTTATCTTCTCTCAATTTGCTAGATTTGGCTAAATTGAGTAATGACCCCATATAGCATGATCCATGGTGGCCACCCATGCCCACCAAATTACCATCTGATATTCCCAAGTTTGAAGGAAATTCTCGGGAGAATGCATCCACACATATTACCACTTATCATTTGTGGTGCTAATCTAATTCTTTGGTGGATGATTATGTTAAACTTAATTTATTCCAATGTAAAATTACTGGGGGTGCTATTATTGAAGAATTAAGGACAATTAGGTGTAGTAAGATTCTTCTTGATTTGATAACAATTTTTGAAGACTTTTTACCTTTTCTTGTTAGCTTAATCTTCTTCTTATTATTATTAATGCATGTGTGTGTACTTCATCAAATTGCTACAAAAAACATAAGAAAAAGAACACAAGATGTTGGTTCTCTACCAGGGCCAAAACCTCTCTTCTCTTAAGAGGAAAACCCTTTAGTAAGTTTCTCTTATTGAAACTTCTTATTGATCAATTCCAAACCCTAGACCCATGACTAGAATATCCTCCAAGCACAAGTCAAGTCCTTCCTACTTTCTGCACTTTGTTCCCTGGCATTTAGTCTTCCTTCTTCCAATACTTTGGTTCCTGGCACTTCGTCCTTCTTCCGGCACTTATATTAGTCTTTGTTAGTTATCTTCTATCAGAGATATTCCTCTTTATTTCTTGTTAGATTCCTTTACATATTAAGAGTACTTTATCCTTCCTCCAACCAAGCCCTTTCTTGAGATGTAGATGTAGGTATGATATGCCAATAGTGTATCAGTGTTTCTTCACATGTGTGAGGGGATTCCTTCAATATTCTTGTGTGGAGGTCCTCTTTTCTTCTTTTCTTAAGTGTGCTTCCTTTTCTCTTGAGTGAGAGGCCTTATAGGCCTAAGTTTCTAGCCCAACCAATGAGATATGTGCGACTGTGGTGGAGAGCTGCTAAGACAATAAAGTACGCTCTTTATCTTCACATGTGTGACTATGACTTGCCCTAGAAACAATCCTCTTGAGCTCGATTGTGTACCCTTATTCTTCACTGCACTTGGAGAACCTTTCTTTGTCCTTATTTACCATTTTCTTGACTTCCTTACTTCTCTGATTTCAGGGGGAATGCTTGACATTGTAATGGATTGGAAAACCTCTACACATAGAGGATTTTCCCTCCTTTTGGGCCGACTAGAAGACTGCAGGCTGACTTGACATTTATAATTCAAATTTCTTCTTTTGTAGGTGTCATTGCATGGAGGAGACTTGTTGACTTTGCTTGGAGGTATTCTCTTGACTCTAATACATAAACATACATGGTGTAACATGCCTTGAAGGTCTTCAACCATTTTCTTTTGACTCCTTGACTCACCTATAGCACTTAACATGTGCTATACCTATTTCAATGAGCAAGAAACACATTGTCATATATTATAAAAATAATATTTATTTTCTTGAATAAGTACAAATATCAGAAATACATTTATGAAGACCGAACCTAGTTAAATTTCCTTCAACACTCCCTCTTAACCAGGTAGGTATTCATACAACATTACAAGGTGTTTGGGCATGTTTCAATATTGAAGAATTCACATAAGATAAATCGAATTGGAAATCCATCTATTATAGCATCATAGTAACCAACATTATTTCCACAACAAGGCCTTGACTGACAGCTCTATCTCTCAATAGATCAAAGCATAGTGTTGGTGAGACCAATGACTTATAGACACCTTAATCATTGTATCTCAAGGCACATAACCCACTCGTGTGTTCACTGAGTATGACCTTATAGGAATATTCTTATCTTGGGTTCCAAGCCCTCAAAGAATATCGATCCTCTTGCCTACTCTTGTCTTGGATGCCCTACACATCCTCAAAGTGTATCAGATGGCAAATGATTAGCCAATCCTCCCATTCTTTCTTCCAAAGTGAAGACAAGAATGTTGTGTCTATCACTTCCTCTCAATTTAGGAAGACATTCCCAAGTATCCTCTGACAAGGTACTTGTCAAAGTTAATTTGTAATTGGGAACTTGTTATAACTCCCTCTTAGCTAGGGACTTGTCAATTCATCAACAACTTCTTCTTTGTGGGTCCTCAAACTGCTTGATCTCCTTTCTTCCTTTGATGTCATGAAGTCTTTGTTCGAACTTCTACTTGGTAGGGCACCATCCATTGATGTGACTTTCCTTCTTTGTTTTTCATGTCATTGCTTCCTTCATGGAAAGTAGCCTTCTTGTCATATATCAGGTTCTCTTGTCATTTGGTTATTCCTTGTCATCTTGTCTATGCGTTGGACTACTCTTCACATGGATGCTTCTTCGTACTTGCTTGTTCCCATGCTTTGATGTAGTAGTCCTTCATCTCTTCATCCTAATATTGCTTCAACATTAAATGGTGCTTTTTTTGGATGGATTATTCATCATGACATCTTCATAGAGTAGAATTAATTATCTGCACCTTTCATATCTCCAAGGCCTTCATAGCTGTCAAGGGTCCTTTGTTCTTTTCCTTTCTTAGTCAGATTTTTCCTGCCTTCTTCCAGGAGATGTCTTCAATTGATATTTTTCAAATAGTGATTGTTTGTGATCATGGTGTTCTTCACATGCTTGATTTCTTTCGTCACTTGCTTCTTCTTGGATAGATTAGCCAACCACCTTTTGCCCCTTATGGGAGGACTTCTTCAATGCTTTCTTCTAGGACTAGTTAGAATTCCTTTTTCACTTGCTTCTTAGTCAGCAATCTTATACTCATTATGTTAGTATTTCTTTTTGTTGACCTTCATTGCATTGTATCACATGCCTTCGTGCATGTCATTGGTGAAAGATATTATTTCATACTTTATCATGTCATAGAACTATTCCCATGACTCAATAATATACATATAATAACATGACTAAAATTTGATGCATACATACCTCATCTTCATTCTCCTTTGATCATATTAACTTCATGTGGTTGTCCTTGGTGTGGCCCTTCTTTCTTCATCTTAGCTTGCTTTCATATCATCCTTTTCTTGAATCCCATGAATGGTATTCCCAATGAGACATAATCTTTTTTTATGAATATTCTTTTGAAGATTCCATCATAGGATCTTGAAGACCCTTACCCTGGAAATGTTTCTTTCCTTTTGATTATGGTGGTATTCTAAGATTCTTAATCATGATCAAATTTCTTTCATTGTGGATGAGGTCCTATACTAGGTATGCTCCTTCTACATGAATATCTTGACGTATATCTATCATGATCTTATATTCTAGAAGATATTTCTAGCCATGCATTTTGTTCTATTATCAATGCTCCTTCTACATGAGTATTTTTGAATTCTACGTACATCATGCTTCTAGAAGATGTTTCTAGCCATGCAATTTTATTCTATTCATACATGCTCCTATACTATTCAAAATTTTGAAAGAAGACCTTAAGTAAAGAATTACACTTAGTCATAGTAAAAATCCAGAGGATCTTCCTTCTTTTACTTCTTTTCTTCTTCTTTCACCTCTTGAGTTATGTGATCTTCATCCCTTTTTATTTTGTTTTTGTTGTACTTCTTTAGTTTAGGAAAATTCCTTTAGTAGTTTCCATATTATTGGCATCCATAGCATTGGATTTTGGACATATATTTGTTGTTTGTTCTTCATGGACCAAATTTGCCAAATTTTCCCTCTCTTGGCCATGGTAGAAAATGCTTCCTCCTTTGATCCCACATCTTCCTTTGAGTTGAGTCTTCTTTCCTCTATATTTCATAGAGACCCGATTTCACATAGTGGGGTGGTTTCCTTCTTTGCATAATGGTTGATGTGAAGTTGCCCCAATCCTAAGGTAGAGCATTAAGTACTATGGCTTTCATTTCTTTGTCAGACATGACTTCCCCTAGCTCTTGAAGTCGATCCCTCATCTCAAAGATATTTATGAGGTACGAAGATATTCCTTCCTTTTATATCTTCATCTTGTACAATTCATTTCGTATAGATGTCACTTCTCCAGCTGTGGTTACTGACAATAGCTCTACTAGTTTGACATAGATTTTTTTTTATGTTTCAAGTTTGGAGACATAAGGAATGAGAGAGTCTTTGATGGATTATATTAGAATCGTTTGATATCTTTCCTCTTCCTTATTATACCTGGCTAAGGCTTGAGTTTCTTCCTTAGTAGGAATAGTAACATTCCCTTTAATGTGTTCTAGGAGTTCATTCTCCTTGCAAAGTAAATCAATCCTCTTCTTCCATGCAAGAATGTTATTGGTACCTACCTATTTATTGCTTTCCTTGCAAAAATACATTGATGTATATTCAAAAGGGGACATATACTTAATAGATTTTGAGATGTAGTGGACTTTATTTCTCATTGAAGACTTTATGGCTTACCTTCCTTAGATCTTGATTTTCTTCAAGTTGCTTTCTTCCAAGTGGGCTTGCTTGATGATGAGATCTGCTTGATGACTTGTAACTTGATGTAGGCCATTCTTTGTTTTTCTCTTCTTGTAGGTGCTTTTATGTAAGGCTCTTCTTCTTGCTTTGCAATTTTCCTTGATGATATATGGTGGAACTTCTTATCCTTTTATGGGATTGAGACTTCATGGATAGATTCTTCAACTTTTGTAGATGTCCTTCCTTCATGAGTGCTCTTGAGATGCCCTTTCATTGATGTGTCACCTTAGCTCTGATACCATGTTGAAAAATTAAGGGAAATTAGGTGTAGTGTGATTCTTCTTGACTTGATAACAATTTGTGGAGTCTTTCTAATTTTTCTTGTTAGCTTAATCTTCTTCTTCTTATTATTAATTCATGTGTGTTTACTTCATCAAACTGCTACCAAAAACATAAGAAAAAGAACATAAGATGTTGGCTCTCTGTCAAGGCCAAAACCTCTCTTCTCTTGCGAGGAAATCCCTTTAGTAAGTTTCTATTATTGAAGCTTATTATTGATAAATTCCAAACCCTAGACCCTTGACCAGAATCTCCTCCAAGCACAAGTCAATTCCTTCCTCCTTTCTATACTTCGTTCCCCAACACTTATTCCTCCTTCTTTAGCCACTTTTCTTCCTAGAAATTTGTCCTTCTTCCAATAACTGATATTAGTATTTGTTAGGTATATTCTATAAGAGATATTCATCTTTATTTCTTAGTAGATTCCTTTACATATGAAGAGTATTTTATCTTTCCTCCAACCGAGCCCCTTCTTGAGATGTAGATGTAGGTCTGATATGAGAGTAGTGTATCACTATTTCTTTGCACATGTGAGGGGATTCCTTCGATATTCTTGTGTGGAGGTCCTCTTTTATTCTTCGCTTGAGTGTGCATCCTTTTCGCTTGAGTGAGAGGCCTTATATGCCTACTTTTCTAGCCCAACAAACGAGATATGTGTGACTATGGTGGACGGCTGCTAAGACAACAAAGATACCCTCTTTATCTTTGCACATGTGACTACGGATTTTCCTAGTAACAATCCTCTTGAGCTCAATTGTGTACCCTTCTTCTTCGCTGCACTTGGAGACCCTTTCTTCATCCTTATTTATCCTTTTCTTGGCTTCCTTACTTTGCTGATTTCAGAGAGAATTCTTGACATTCTAATGGAGTAGACAACCTCTATATATGGAGGATTATTCTCCTTTTTGGCCGACTAGAAGACTGCAAGCCGATTTGACATTTATAATTCAAATTTCTTCATTTGTAGGTGTCATTGCATGGAGGAGACTTGTTGAATTTGATTGGAGGTATTCTCTTGACTCTAATACATAAACATACATGGTGTAGCATGCCCTTAAGATCTTAAATCATTTTATTTTGACTCCTTGACACACCTATAGTACTTAACATGTGCTACACCTATTTCAATGAGCAAGAAACTCATTGTCATATAATATAAAAATAATATTTCTTTTCTTGAATAAGTACAAATATCAAAAGTACATTTATGAAGACCAAACCTAGTTACATTTCCTTCAACAACTGGAATGTGGTACATCGACTTAGATACCACATCCTACGGTGACTTTGCCTCCCTAGCTCAAACTTTTTTGACACACTTTCAGTTACCCACT
Organism: Pinus tabuliformis; assembly: GCA_031772625.1. Classification (NCBI taxonomy): domain Eukaryota; kingdom Viridiplantae; phylum Streptophyta; class Pinopsida; order Pinales; family Pinaceae; genus Pinus; species Pinus tabuliformis. The sequence continues at coordinate 607,155,800 of CM062815.1, forward strand.
TGATATGACATCGATTCTAACCTCTTTTCTAATTTTAAGTAAGATGATGCCACATTAATATCTGGTCATATTCATGAGTGGTGCCATCTCAAGATGTTGATGAGAACCAAGTTACCTAATGAGATATTACGTAAATGGTTCATTCGATCTCTCAAACCTCAAATTTCCAAGGTGTTGTTAGTGCTGGACCCACCAACATGTGAGCGTATCTCCCTGGTAGGAAGTCCCAACTAGACCTGAGACTGTTTGGAGTAGGAGTCCCAGCAGTGGGTAGTATGGTATTGCCTTAACCATGGTTGCACGAAGAGGTAAGTAATATGCCGTTGTTGGTATAAAGTGTGTGACCTTGCAGTAAGTCAAGGAAAGTGCATGCAAGACTCGAGTACATGGAAGGGGGGAAGAGTGCACCCCTTAGAAACCTGTGATAGCACACATCTTGAAAGGGAACACATGAGCAGAAAGACATCATGAGATATATAGAAGGAGATCTGACGATCTAAAGTGATGGATTATATCAATAACACACTTAGATAAGATTCATACAAACACATATGGAATAGTCCATACATACATGTGTGTGTTGGCTCTGTTATATTAAAAGAGTGAAAGATCCAATCATACATACCATCATGATAACCAATAGCCCCGATAGTGGAACATTGTAGTCACTACTGCCTACACCTCTAAAGAGATTGTTGGGTAGCAGAGGCCCTGCGTAATGGTTTTGGGAACCTAAGTCCACAGTTTTGGGAAAAAAGTATAGTAAATACTCCGCGAAGTGGGAACTGTAACAAGTAGGGTCAAAGGGTTGTCCGCCGAAGAATAATGTAAAATAATAGGAAGAGAGTCGGCCTGCCCATGGTCCACGGACCATGGGAATGTATAAATAGAGCAAGGCTCTATGGCTAGAGGTCAGTTTTTGAGAAGTCTTTTTCTTGGGTCTTGGTGTTATGGTTTTGTGAGGACAGTGCTATCTGCGTCTGTAAGTCCGAGTCAAGGGTGTTGGTAGATAGATAGAGGCTCTGTAGCTATGTGCACAGAGGCCTGGTAGAGTCCGCAGCTGTGTGTGTGGACCCCTGCAGCTGAGTGCGTAGGGCAGATCTGGTTGTATGGACAGAAGATTTTAATAAAGATAAGTGGTTTTTGAAGTATCATAGATCTATTGTGTTCTAGCTTATGCATCTGTTACATGAGTTTATATCTTTTGTTGTTGTGATTGTGTGCATTGGGTTTTACTATTAAATGTTTTCTTAAAGACTATAACAAGAAGATAAAATCTATAATAATTTCATTAATAAGAATGCACGCTCACGCGTATCTAAGCAGGAGCCTGATATTAGTCCAGAGTAGCACGATGCCACAGAACGGTTCATGACCCCTCCAGACCACATCAATGCATCCCAAGGGTGCAGAAACCTGGTTTCAGCACCCTCCCCTACTACCTCAGGTGAGACCTCAGTCCGTGTTCCACAGGCTGTTGTCGAAAGGGCCGATAGCTGTAGGATTTATTTGGTTAATAACTCTTCCAAACCTGGGTCAGGGCCCAACAAGCCAACAAATGGTTCCATTTCCGAGACCGAGATTTGCCTAAGGGATGTCGGATGTCAGAATGTTGGAACCCTAGAAAGAAAGAGCTTGAAGACTGGTTGAATCAGAAGCTTCACGAGTTCGTTGTACAAGAAAATAGAAATCCACGGATATCTAAGGAAAGGTGGTTGGATCGCTACATATACACAGAAATCCATGAGATCTTCTTCGTGTAGTTTTCGACAGAACTATATGAGTGGATCACGAGGCTAGCTGATAGTCACAGAATGTGTAGGCTGGATTAGCCCATCGTGTGGACTCTAGAGTTGGTGCATAGGCTGGAAGCATCTGAAGACAAAATCGCATGGCCAGTGGATCACTGGTTGGATCGAGTAATAGGAGGGTTTATAACCGAGTTCGTGATAGACATAACTGTGAGTTACAGTGAGGCAGAAAGTTGCTTTCTCTAAGGGCCACGGGGTAAGTACATTAAATTGTTGAATACTGGACTAAAATGTTGTTATGTGAAAAACGCGTTATGCGCATCCATTGATGTCTGGGGTAACGAGGAGTGGAAGAGGCTATTGAGGGACTAAAGGGTTAGAAAACAGTCCTCTGATTTCATTCTCGCGAGAAAGTGAGGAGGAGCTTGCAGGGTTCTCCCTGAGAAGCACAGTCAAATTGATAAAGCAGCACTTTCCACCAATACCACCACCATCCATGCCATTGCCTACTTCACCTACATCCAACCGATCTTCACCCACCCCACCATTACCACTACTGAGGGTAGGTATGGCAGGTGCAATCAAGTTGCCGGTACTTAGAGGCGTAGGAAATGAGGAACCAAATCAGTTCTGGTTTGTGGTAAAGGCTGTATGGGAAGCCCAAGGCGTAACATATGAGAACATCAAAATGGCTTCTTTGGTGAGCACGTTGCAGGACCGCGCATTAACATGGTATATAAAGTACTCTAGCAATCACCCAAATGCAGGAATAGCAGCGATTCAGGATGCGCTGAACAGAGAATTTAGCCGACCAAAATCAGAAATGCAGTCAATCATCGGGTTCAAGGAGATTCCGATGATGCCTAGTGAAACCTCGTGGGATCTGGAATAGAGATTGAAAAGTACATTCCGTGAGGCAAATATGACACTGACAGATGCGCAACACTGTGCGTGGTTTGTGGTGTTATTGACATCACATCTGAGGAGGGCGCTATCACAGTAGAAGATCTCAACCCAAGCTAAAGCATTGGAGACATCGATGAGGCTGCATGAAACTCCAATATAGGATCCAGGGTTGGGAGTTCAGCAAATCCACGCGCAACTACAAAACCTATTCTTAGAAATGAAAAGCCTGAAACAAGATAAAGCACCCCGGTTAGAAGCGTGTGCAAAGGTATGGTGCATAAAATGCAAAGGCCAGGGTCATGATAAGGATCACTGTCCGATATTCGGAAACTATTAGGTAGGAGGGGGACCAATTCCATTGTGACTAGAGGCCCAAGTAGGGTTGAGCGCGGCACCTTTGCTCTGGTGCACAATCTATCAGGTGGGAGGAAAGCGCAACACAAACAACTGTCATCTATTACCGAAACTAATATAACTCCCTCAGTAGCTATTTTGCAATTTTTGTAGATCGATGGGCCATGATGAACGCAATTGTCGAAGTTATGAGTTGCTGATGGAACAGACACCTACTTACAGGATGCAGACTAAGGAGCAAGGTCAAGATCCAGATGCAACAATAGCACGGGACAGATTTCAGGGACGCGGACGGGGACGAGGAGGAATGGGACCTGGGCGAGGCCAAGGACAATTAATCTACTACAATTATGGAGGACCTGGGCACCACGCATGCGATTGCACGAACCCGACCAAAACATGTTTCCTGTACTATTACCAATTCGATCATGATGTAGCAGATTGCCCCACACTAATTGCGCAAATGTGGGAAAAAGGGGTGCTCCAGGTTACTCCCACTTAGAACATCCAGATGATGAAGGCAGAACCACGCGTGGAGGATCCTAACATGAACATGATGCTTAGAAGTGGTGCGACTAGAGGAGAAGATAAGGGGAAGAAAACTAAGGAGGATGCATGCATTCGCAAGGCCCCTACAAAGTAACCTAATTTCGATTTAGAGCACGCGAAGGAAACATTTATGGAAGCTAAGAAGAGCTTTGTGAATCCATCTGCTTTGGGTAGTAGGGATCAGACTGAGCTAGAGTTGGGTACTTCTATGTTAACTAACTTTTTAGAGACATGCATGAAACTACTACGGGACACTAGAGTGGTGAAAGGATTGCAAGAATTGATAACTAGGTGCGCAGGGTTTGATGAACCGCGCATGATTAGGAAGCTAGGTAAGCATGCTTTACGCATAGGATGGGAGATGCGGTTAACTGCCCAGATTGGCGACTATGAGATGGATCAATTCATTCTAGACTTAGGGTCAAATGCAAATGTCCTACCTAAACAGACATGGGAACGCATGGGTAGGCCCACATTACAATGGTCTCCTATTCAATTATGGATGGCAAACCAGCAAAAGATCTTGCCCATGGGGAGACTACAAGGTGTCACAGTAGATATAGAAAGTGCAAGCACACAAACAAACTTTGAGGTAGTAGAAATTGTGGATGACAGTAACCCTTACCTAGCACTATTGGGGATAGACTTGGCCGCGGGAATGAATGGAGTCATTAATCTAAAAGATTGAAAGATGATATTTGAGAAAAATTCTCTGCGTGTAGTCGTCCTGTTTGATCTGGCCGAAGGGGCGTGCTACACTGTACCCGTACACAAAAAGGAGAGTGATGAGGACTTAGATCACATCTACCAGATCACAACGCAAGATCAGGATTGGGTGAATCTGATAGCGGATGGGAGAATCTCTTGGGAATGCAACAGTTCCTATACATCAAAATCTGATGAAAATATTGAGCGATGGCAGAACCAGTTGCATGAGGTAACAACGCTAAATTGTAACATGATGACTAGATCACTACGCTGTGTAACGATAGAAGCAAGGGAGCAGCCAAACGATGGGGGTGCAATGAAAGTGGAGGAACCAGTAGACCACTGCGAATCGGTGAGTTTGGAAGAAAAGTAGGGTGCACAAACGAGGTCACCGAGTGCAACAACTACACAAGGGTGGAGTATACACCAAAAGACTAGGGGAAAGTGGCGCGACTCTAGGAGGAAGGCACGTGGTCGGATTGGTAGACAAAAGGGGGTGAGCATCCATCGGCAACATAGGGTGTGGGTGTATGGTGTGCTAACGCCTAACCGCATGCGAAGAAAAAATTTGAATCCACCACAGAAATGTAGCCCGCCAGCTGTCTATGACAAAACCAACAGGAAAGTAGGAGGATGCACAAATAGCATAAGACGATCCACTGGGACACCAAAGAGTCGATGGACCTATCACGGGAGGGAGGCGAAGGTGCGCTTCTCAATAGTAAGACAAGAAGGAACCCAGAATGGGTGAGGTAGCATCAGGCTGCGTGAAATCCATGAGAACCGGGCACAGCAGAGAGGGAGAAGCGTGATGATAGGGAAAGGAATCAACAAAATAAAATAGGGCATCACACAAGCGGGCCGCGCAACTCTACACGTCAGAAAACCCAGTCTGGCTTGGTCTATCTTGGAAATAAGATGAGTTGCGGCCCCGTTATCATGGCTGTGACTGCACCAACAGAGGAATGTACCCCATACAGCAGCACCTAAGGAGCTAATGGATACAAAGGCACTCGAAAGGTGCCCGCAACCTGGGCTAGCAGGGATAAGGAGACATCGCACCTAGGGTACGACCACCTGACTAGCTATGGAAAGCATAGTCTCAGCACTTCTCGTAGTTGAAACAAGGTGCGGGACTATAAACAAGTCTGCGGAAGGTCGGCGTAGAAAGAACGTTCCATGCAGGGCCAGTCGGATAGCACGATCGCGGCTGCGCCAAAGGGGTTGCACTGCCACATGGAAAGGGTGGCAGGTGACCGTTAACGCTACTATTCATGACAAGAGGTTCCAGTTACGGCAGCAGGGAATGGGCGGTGGGCCATTAAGATAGAAGTTCCGAGATAGATACGAGAAGATCTGCCGCCAAGAAGATATTAATGCACTAGAAGTGGAGGGAAGGGATATATTCAAATCTACGCACTTCTATAACACCCTTGGGACAACGCTAGGATATGTGAGATCAGAACCAGTGAAGACCAACAAACAACCTGCTACCAGGCATCCCATGAGTACCATGGCAAGAACCCGGGCACAGTTTGCGGAAGAGCTGCATCCAACCTAGGAGGAGCCAGATGAAGGAGTGGCGACCCTTGAGGTTCCAAAGTCCCCACGCACACTGCGGCCCTAGAAAAACAAGCAAATGATGGGGCCAGTCAGGGTATCACCAAGATTCAGTAGAAGGTTAGTAGTTGAGAAGGGCAAAAAAATCACCGCCGAACCCGACGAGGACGACGAAGATTTGCAAGCCCTGATCGCTCAAATTGAAGCACAGGATGAGGATGAAGAAGTTGCGTTTCAAATACCTTCCTTACCCCCATATGTCTCCCCATGGAAAGGCACGACCAAGATACAAAAGGACCTGGATGCTACAAAGAGTATGCTACAAACCCCGCTTCTTCCAGATGAGATAAGGTTTGATGGTTTTTCGTTGGGCCGAGTACCGAGTATCAAGTTTGAAGATTGGGATCTAGCAGACAACGAAAAGTTCCCCGAGTTGGCTACAGACAAATTACTACCACAGAAATGGTTACTGGGTGTGGAAAAGGCAGGCTTATTGAATTTGAGGTGGATACCCCACTATACAGCATGGCCATCACCATTTTTGTGATCCGACAGTCACTCTGTCTAGTACATGATGGGTATCTCTGGTTGGAAGAGCTGATTCCAATCACAGCCGATTTACTACACCGGATTACTCACCTGTCGGTTAAACGGAACGACCCTAGAAACAATGAAGGCTAAATATAAACTGGAAAAAGTAAAGCATGGGTATGTAATAGTAAGCGTCAATGGTCGAGGGGTGTGAGTCACCACCCTGCTACTAGCCAGTAAAATCATGAAGAAATGTCGCACAGATGAGGTGCCAGCCCCTGTTATTGCACTTTCAGAGCAGTGTGAAGAAGGAGTAAAGTTCAACTGGGCGCAGTTCTTATGCGATGAATTTTTGACAAATTCTAAGGAAGCTCAGGAAAAACGTAAGACTTTCCATTATGCATGGTTGCCATTTAAAGGTAAGATAGACGATTCCATTTATGAAGTCTTGGTAGCATGGCCTCCAGAATGGCATGCCCCAGACATGGCCCCCTTAGGAAGGATGGCAGCACAGTAGTGACTAACTGAACTGGAAGAAAGGACACGTCAGGGACAAAAGGTTGCTTCACTGTAGGAGGTGACCCAGGAAGTAGTTGCTAAAGAAACCCTGGAGGATCAGGAAATGTCCTCGAAACAGGACAGGCAGAAGGAATCAGAGACACAGGAATGCATCGACCTCACCACAAAATCGCCCCAAGGCAAAAGGCAACGCAACAAGGAATCGCCACATGCACACAAGAAGTCCAAAGCAACTAAGACGTTGGAAAAAGAATCTATTGACAGTAGCAAACCAGTGTACAACATTGTTACCGACGCACTGGAGGAGCTGATGATAGAGAAGACAATTGTGTTGGGGGAGCTCAAAACGCAACTGTAGGCATTACAGCTGCGACCCTTGAAAGGGATGATACCAAACCTAGCAGATGATACAACCATAGCCGAGAAGATGGTGCATATTCACATAATGAACACTTTAGTATTTCCAGAAGGTGAGGTCTTAACCAAAGCTGATGGTGACATGCGAAGTTGGGGGTTGAATTTGGCCGCCTTGCCTCGAGAAACCCTCTACCAATTGCAGGATGGAGTAACCACTGAGCTACATGCCAAGGAAGTCCGCGCACTCCAAATCTTAATGGAGCATAAGGCAAGTCTAGAATAGATCAGCCTGTAGTGTAATTTGGTCGCCCACAGTGAGGAAGTGGAACAGGCCATGGTGGCAGCTTGCAGCAAGGTACCAGCGTTGGTTGTCCCAGCAGAACTTCCAATAATGGACAAGATCCATTACATGACTATCGAATTTTGTACGACCCACAAAGAGGCTGTGAAGGCTCAGTGGGAATTAAATTTGAAAATCGCAGAGCTAAGACTAAAGGCATGTTGGCTTATATGGGCCTAACCTAGGTTTGGAAGAGTTATTTAGCCAAACAAATCTCGCAGCTACAGATCCTTTCAGCAACAGCCCGCAGAGTGCGGACTAAGGTCTCACTCGAGGTAGTAGGGGAGGATGCTGGAACTAGGTTTCTGCACCCTAGGGATGTCTTGGTGTGGTCTGAAGGTTTCATGCACTCGTTTACAGCACCGCGCTGCTCGGTACTTGCACAGATCCAGCTTGAGTATATCTTTCTTATTAGTGCGCTATTCTATTAGATGATGTGGTTATTAATCAAAAAGGTCTTTAAGCAAACATTTAACCAACATAATTGATTCACACATTAAAATAAACCCAGATTTATACTCATTCCAACCATAAGCCGATAAGATTAATAAGATATTATGATAGTTCATAAGAAACACAGAATTCCGGAAGAAACTTATCTTTATTTCCACTTTTTCCTTAATACATCTAGATCCACCTTGCACACTCAACTGTAGGGGTCCACACACACAATTGTGGACTTTCTAGGCCTCTATGCACATAGCTGTAGAGCCTCTACCTACTACCCCAATCCCTTAACTCAGACTTACATATGCTTTCCAAATATCTTTTTCAAGAACCCATTACATTTCATATTATCAAAACTCTACTCCCTCTACCCATAGAGCCTCACTCTATTTATACCCTTCTTTGGCCCGCGATCCCCATGTGGGCTAACTCTATTTATATATCTTTACATTATTTTCAGACGGACTACCCTTTGACTCAATCCTACTAGAATTCGCACTCTGCATACTTTGGAGTTTTTACAATAATTTAATCCTACTTTTTGGGATTTCTGCCCCAAAACCCGTTTCATAGGACCTCTACTACCCAATAGTCCCCCAACACAATCATCGTGACTCATCCCAAGTCACTCGATGGTGTGGCTAGATGCTCTACCTTGGCTTCGTGGTTCGTCTCCCTATGAGTGGTGCTCGTCATCCTGCTGCTCCTTCATTGTTTCCTGCAACGCTTCATCCGGCTCCTGCTTCGATGTTCCTACCACATTTCTCAACCGATGATACTCATTCTACTTTGCTCGGTTAACACAGAACACCCCTTCATAGCATTTTAACACGAGTGGGGGAGCCACATACGTGACGTCCTAGTACCACCGCAGCAACTTCCAATCTAGGTATCTTCCCTTCGCACTGTCTGTTGTAGCTTGTGTTGCAATTTTTCAAGATCCTGGTGGTTGTCCGCAAGATCCCAATCTTCAAGGGACATCAGAGACAATTTATTAACTACATATCTACCTGTGGTCACCAACTGTCTATCCTTTCATTGTTCTGTTGTAGTGCGTTGTCCTGCCCCTGGGCGAGGCGACGATATCCGGACCAATTCTACTTCGTATTCCCACTTTTCCAGTACATCCCATACTAGTGATGCTACAGCCTGCGGGATGCCCGTAGCTGTCACTGCCATGCTTCTTAGAAAGTCTTGTTGTGCTATTGTCTAAATTACTCCCTGTGGGTGCATACCTTGTGCAGAGATAATGAACAATTCCATTTGTGTTTCCAAAGTGTAGGCCACCCAGTGGATTCTCCTCGTGATTTATAAGCCATGCAAATTTTGAATGCACTGATTGCCATCTGTTCCAATTCATGTAAATGTTTTGTGCAAAACCTGTGGTAGCTCATTCTACATTTGGTTCATACTGTTTCTCTTAATTGCCCATCGTCCACTCCCTTTTGCCATGATGAAAACATCTTGTCATGAATAGTGATATCAATGGTCATCATTCCTTTTATCAACGCGTCTGCATGGGCCTTCTCATGAGACCGTGACCCTTGCATGTGGTCAAATGTATGCGCACCATAGTACTCGTGCATCTGTCTCCTAGGCTGCTTTATCATCCCCCGCTCTCTTGTAACTGGGTGGAGTGGTGAGACTATCTTCTGAATGGCTAGTCAGGTGGTCAGCCCACCCATGTAGAGCTTGAGGCGACTGCCATTCACTCTTCCCAGGAAGGGGTCTCCATTGAGTTTAGCCAGCTGAACCACACCCCCATCGGTGACTTCTTTGATGACATAGGGTCCCAACCAGTGCATGCGGAGTTTTCCTGGGAATTTTTCAAACTTACTGTCATAAAGCAATACTAGATCGTTCTCTTTGAAGGTGTACACCTTGATATGGTGATCGTGCCATGCTTTCTCGCGTTGTTTCTATACCTGTTGATGGAATCTAGCCAAAAATCGTTCCTCCTCCAATTCTTCTAGCTGTGCGAGCCTCTCTTCTAGGGCCTCACAGTCTGCGATACCTATTATTGTCGCGATCCAAAGACTAAGCACAATATATTCCATAGGCATAACAGCCTCCTTGCCATAGACTAAGTGAAATGATGTATGGCCTGTCAGCTTCTTGCACGTCATCCTGTATGCCCATAGCATAGCATGGATGCGCAAATATCAGTGATTGCGGTGCACATTACAGACCTTAGTCAACGCGGTCTCCAAAATTTTGTTGAAGGCCTCGATGGTCCCATTTTCTTGCAGATGGTAGGGCATACTTTGTTGGTGATATATCTGAAATTCCTCTGTGAGTGCGTTGATCGTTTCATTCAAAAAATGTGTTCCCCTATCACTCATGAGAATTTTGGGGCAGCCAAACCTGGTCAGGACATCTTCGAACAAAAATTTTGCTGCTGTCACAGTCGTGCAATCCTTAACTGGCTACGCCTCAGCCCATCGGGTCAAATATTCAGTAGCAGTGATGATATAACACACACCCATATTTCCTCATAGTTTAATAGGGCTGACGAAGTCGATTGCCCATTTCTCAAATGGCTGTAGCATTATCTGTGGTTGAAGTGGCATTTCATCCCTTCGCGACGGTTTGCTCGTCCATTTAAATACATCACAGGCCCAACAATATGCTTTCGAATCTTGACGTAGAGTAGGCCACCATAATCCGGCACGGAGAATCATCTGGCCTGTGGCGTGGCCTGCATAATTTCTGCGAGTAACCCCTCCATGTGCTTCGGCCAGGATCTGTTCACGCTCAAATTTCGGTACATATGACACAATATTTCGTCATTTCCCATATTGTAGAGGTGGCCTACAATTACAGTAAAAGCTGCTGCATGTATCACTAATTCCTTCTTTTGTTGGACATAATACCCCTACAACGCAGTGCCCGTAGTTAAAAATTGGATAATATCTTCAAAATGGCCATCTGCAATGCGCACGGCATATAACTGGGTGTCCGGGAGTCCCTCGTCTAGATTTTTTGGTTCTTCGCCAGTCTAAACTCAGGATAGGTGATCCGGACCTGCATTCAGACGTCCCAGCTTTACAACAACCTCAAAGTCATATTCTTGAAATAGTAGCAACCATTAACAGATGCGCCCCCCCCCCCCCCCCAACATAGGCTTATTCACTAGGTATTTGAGCATAGAGTGATCAATATGCATCTTAAAATGTCTTCCGAGCAGATAGTGGTAGAACTTTTGGAGCACGTATACCATCGCCAATCCTTCTCGCTTAGTAGTAGAGTAATTATTTTTTGCTTTGGACAAGCTGCAACTTGCAAATGCAATCGTGTGATCAATTCCTTCCATGCCTTCATGAGTTAGTACCACACCCAACGCGATACACGATGCGTTGACATGTACATGAAATTCAACGTCCCACTTTGGAAAGACCAAGATAGGGGCAAATTGCATCTTTTCCTTAAGCGTCTGCAGGTTTTTGTTACATTCCTTGTTCAAGCAATACGTAGCATCCTTCTTCAGTAACTGTTCCATTGGAGCCGTGATCTGGGCGTAGCTTTTTATAAACTTCCGGTAGTAGCTTGTGTGTCCCAATGTAGCTCGTAGCTGCTTTACACTTCAGAGTGTTTGAAAATTTAGTATGAAAACGATTTTTTCCAGATCCACCATCAGTCCTTGCTTACAAACCACATGGCCTAGCAAGTTCCCGAAAGGGACAAGGAAAGTACACTTCTTTAGGTTGAGCGCAATCTGGTGCCAGCGGTAGGTATCCAACATCAATTGTAAACTCACGACATGTTTCTTAACCAAGAAAAATACGGTCCAATCATCCAGGTAAACTTCTAAGAACTTGTGGATAAATTCTTTGAACGTAGCTACCACAATATGGGAAAATATTGCTGGCACATTCTTCAGCCCAAAAGGCATTACCATATACTGAAAACAACCCCATTTGGTAGCAAATGTTGTCTTGCTTCGATCCTCTGGCGCGATCTTGATCTGATGGTACCTGGAGAATCCATCCGTGAAGGAGTAAGCTTCCTGCGTGCCCACATTTTCTAGTACCTCAATTGTAAAGGGTGTTGGAAATGGATCATTAACACAAGAATCATTGAGCTTCCACAGATCTACGCAGATGTAAATCTCGCCCTTCTATTTCTTCTCCTGCACGACCATAGGACTTACCTAATCGCACTCCTCGACTGGTTTACTGATTCCTGCTGCCAGCATTTTGTCCAATTCTTCATGGACCTTTGCTTTGTATTTTGGATTCAGTCGGTAAGGTCGTTGTTTCACTGGTTTTGCATTTGGCTTCAAAGTTATTTTCATCATCCCTAAAGCTCCTAGAATCCCTTTCAGCTCCGTAATTTTTGTAGCGAATAAATCTCGGTACTCGCGGAGCAAGTCAATGACCTTTTCCACCGTGGCATCATCCCAATAATCCCTAAGTGTAGCATATTTCAGCTCTTCCTCTGTTTCGATATTTACCTACTTTGTTTTCAATGGCATCGTGATGTCTGGATCTTCTATCTTAGGGTCGCGCACCTCACGACTACCTTCAGATTCAGGTATATTGATGTTATGCGGGTCATCCTCATCATCTTCTACTTGTACATTGTAACATGCTAAGGCCTGGCTCAATTGTTGCGACCAATCTGACATCATGACTTCTTCTGGTTCCAGTGGTGTTTTGAAGATGGTGGTTTTTACTAACTGTAATGTGTCATCCAAAATATCCATCCATTGATCTTCAAAGAGAAATGTCGACAAAAACCCTTCACGCAAGATATCCCACTCGCCGGTGCCATGTCGGAGGTCTGTTTCTGTATACCAGTTCCTGGGAATGACATCTAGGGTATGATAAAATAAGTTCACCCATTTTGGTTGACGCTCCATACCATAAGCTTTGGTCCATTTTCTCAAGTGTATGCGCAGATTCTCTCGTCCATCATATTTCTCCGTTATTCCTAGCGCTGGCTTCCCAAATCTTATCTGCATCATACACCAGCAGCTTCTTCGATATTCGAAGGTTACTTCATGGGTACCCCACCATCACGCCGGTGTCATGCGCGATTCCCATTTTAGCGCATCAAACCATTGGTTCTCTGGTACCGTGCTTTCGAATTTAACCAAGAATTCATCCACTTCTGTCAGTCCGTCATACATTGACATTTCATGGGTTTGAGCTTTAACACAATACATGGATGTTGTCATTATATTACAGTGTAGCGTGGTTACCCCGTTCACCCTATTTCGCCCTTGCTCATCTTCTTCATCTGAATCACTGGTGCATGAGCTGGCGTAGCCCCACGAGGGTCTCCTCTCCTCCTTTGGCCTATGTGCAATAGTCTTGTAGATACAATCCAATGCATCATCCCTTTCATCATTGTGTACAGGTTTTGTGTAGCATGGTCCTTTTATTGGATCTAGCAGAATGACTATATGAAGTGAATTCTTCTCAAATATCATCTTCCTCTATTTAAGGTCAATAACCCCATTCATGTCAGTAGCCCAGTCGACCCCTAGCAATGCAGGGTACGGGCTATTTTCATCCACGATTTCAATAACTTCAAAGTCCATCCGGGTACTTGCGCCATCAATATCTACTGTAATTCCTTGCAACCTTCCCATGGGCAAGATCTTCTTTTGATTGGCCATCCACAATTGGATAGGAGACCATTGTAGTGTAGGCTTACCCATGCGCTCCCAAGTCTATTTAGGTAATACGTTTGCATTCGAGCCTAGGTCTAGAATGACCTGATCCATCTCATAGTCGTCAATCTGCGTCGTTAACCGCATATCCCAACCTATCCGCAATGTGTGTCTTCCTACTTTCTAGACTGCGCGAGGTTCACCCCATCTCGTGCACCTATTTATCACTTCCTGTAACCCTCTAACTGCCCTGTTTTTGCAAAGCAGTTTTATGCATGTCTCTAAAAAGGTAGTCAACATCAAGGGATCACTATCCAGCTCAAGCTGATCCCTACTACCTCAGGTAGAGATGCCCGTGAAGCTTTCCCTAGCTTCCATATTGGTTTTCCCATTGACCTCTCATGTGGTTGCGCTGCTTCACACTACCATGTTTACCATGGGTTCATCGTCGCAAGGTTCAGATCTCATCATATGTACGTTTTGTGTGGTTGTAGGAGGCGCTGCCTTTTTTAGGCGAATCTGCACTATCAACATGGGCCAATCTAGCAGCTCATGATCGAATTGCTCATAATACGGACGTGATAGTTGGGTTGGATTGGTACAATCCCACGCATAATGTCCTAGTTCTCCACAGTTGTAACAGATTAGCTGTCTGTGACCCCTTCCTAGTCCCATTTTGCCCCGTCCTCGACCGCGTCCTGGGAACCCACCACGTGCAAACGCCGTAGCTAGATCCTGACCTCGCACCTTAGTCTGCATTTTGTAGGTAGGTGCCTGGTCCATCAACATTCGATAGTTGCGACAATCTCCTTCTTCATGACCCACCGATCTAAAAAAGTTGCAAAGGAACTGATGGGGGGTCCGGTTGTATTTGGGCAATAGATGGTAGTTTTCAGTGTTGTGCTTCCCTCCTACCTAACAGATTGTGCACTAGAGTGGGGCAATTGTGCTCAACCCTGCCTGTACCTCTGGTCACAATGGTGTGGGTCCCCCTGTTACCACAAAATTCACCGAGACCGGACAGTGATCTTTATCGTGTCCCTAGCTCCTGCACTTTATACACCATACTTCCTCCTGGACTTCTGGGCACGGTGTTTGTTCTTGTTTTAACTTCTGTATTTCCAAACACAAATTTTGGACCTGCGCTTGGATTTGCTGAACTCCCAACCCTGGATCCTGTACCGGGGTTTCGTGCAGCCGCATTGCTACCTCCAGCGCTTCTGCTTGGGTTGAGATCTTTTGTTGTGACAAGGCCGACTTCAGATATGGTGTTAGTGATGCGATGAACCAAGCGCGGTGCTGTGCATCCATAAGGGTCATGTTGGCCTCGTGAATGGTGCTTTTCAGCCTTTGATCCAAATCCCACAGAATCTCACCAGGCATCATCGTGATCTCTTTGAATCTAACAACTAACTGTGCTTCTGACTTGGGCCGGCTAAACTCCTTTGTTAATTCATTGTGGATGTCCGTTATCCCCACCATTGGGTTGATGCTTGAATACTTCATGTACCATGTTAGCGCTTGATCCTGTAGTGCACTGACTAAGATGGATTTCTTGATATTATCATCTGCAACCTGCTGCGTGTTCCATACTGACGTTAGTACAAACCAAAATTGTTCCGGGTCTTTGCCTTCTGGTCCTTTGAACATTGGTAACTGAATCGTGTTTGCCATAGTTACCCTTGTTCTACTCCCATCCCTGATTCTCTTGATTTTTCAATGTTCGTTTCTATCGAGTCCCTGCACTTCACACCAGACACCCCTTATGCAGATCCCGGTCCCGGCAACGGAACCATTTATTGGCTTATATGGGCCTGACCCAGGTTTGGAAGAGTTATTTATCCAAACAAATCCCGCAGCTACCGGCCCTTTCGGCAATAGCCTGTGGAGCGTGGACTGAGGTCTCACCCGAGGTAGTAGGGGAGGGTGTTGGAACCAGGTTTCTGCACCCTAGGGATGTCTTGGTGTGGTTGGGAGGTTTCGCGCACTATTTTACAGCTTCGCGCTGCTCGGTACTTGCACAGATCCATCTTGAGTTTATATTTCTTATTTGTGCGCTATTATATTAGATGATGTGGTTATTAATCACCAAGGTCTTTAAGAAAGCATTTAACCAACACAATTGATTCATGTATTAAAATAAACCCATATTTATACTCATTCCAACCATAAGCAATAAGATTAAACAGATATTATGACAGTTCAAAAGAAACACAGAATTCCAGAAGAAACTTATCTTTATTACCACTTTGTCCTTAAGACATCCAGATCTACCCTGCGCACTCAACTGCAGGGGTTTGCACACACAGTTGCGAACTTTCCAGGCCTCTGTTCACACAGTTGTAGAGCCTCTACCTACTACCTCAATCCCTCAACTCAGACTTACAAACGCTTTCCAAATATCTTTTTCAAGAACCCATTACATTTCATATTATCAAAACTCTACTCCCTCTACCCATATAGCCTCGCTCTATTTATACCCTTCTTTGGCCCATGATCCCTATGTGGGCCGATTCTATTTATATATCTTTACATTATTTTCGGGTGGACTACCATTTGACTCAATCCTACTATAATTCGCGCTCCGCATACTTCAGAGTTTTTACAATAATTTAATCCTACTTTTTGGGCTTTCTACCCCAAAACCCGTTTCGCGAGACCTACGCTACAGAACAAGGCACAACCACCCACACCCCCGGACGTTCAAGAGCAGCACTGCGATGAAATTCAAGCATGGTTGGAAGTTATAAAGCACACAGTCCAAGATTGCTCGAGATTGTTGGATCAGTCCCTACTTATGCTCACATCTCTATAGGACAACCCAACTATGTAGTAGGTAGAAATAGAAGTATGGGAGTTACAGCAGACATATGACACCGTCCAGGGGATTGTACAAATAGTTTCCATCACACAACGACTTGCTAGAATGAGGGAGGCCCACGCTCTCAAGGCATAGGTTGACGCGGCTCTGCAGAAGGAAGCAGGGCTTAAAGAACGCATCCAGCCTTGGCTAGATGAGTCATTCACGGTCTCTTCCAACATTGAGGGATAGTTAGCACACATGTAGGCAACATATAAACCTGGGCAAGCAACGGAATCAGACACTGATACATCGGTGGCTCGCATAGTCTTGATAAAGCAGATGGTGGATGATTTTGTTGCGAGGGTAAGCAAAGCATAGAAGATGTTGAATGACTTCTGCGCAAATATTGGCACACCAGCCGAGTGACTTGGGATGAGTCACATTGATTGTGTTCGGGGCTTGTTGGGTAGCGAAGGCCCCGCGTAATAGTTTTTGGAACCTAATTCCATAGTTCTGGAAAAAAAGTATAGTAAAGACTCCACGAAGTGCACGGAGTGCGAACTGTAACAAGTCAAGTCAAAGGGTTGTCCGCCCAAGAATAATGTAAAATAATAGGAAGAGAGTCGGCCTGCCCATGGTCCACGGACCATGGGAATGTATAAATAGAGCAAGGCTCTATGGCTAGAGGTCAGTTTTTGAGAAGTCTTTTTCTTAGATCTTGGTGTTATGGTTTTGTGAAGATAGTACTATCTGCGTCGGTAAGTCCAAGTCAAAGGTGTTGGTAGATAGATAAAGGCTCTGTAGCTATGTGCGTAGAGGCCCGGTAGAGTTTGCAGCTATGTGTGCGGACCCCTGTAGCGGAGTGCACAGGGCAGATCTGGTTGTATGGACAGAAGATTTTAATAAAGATAAGTGGTTTCTAAAGTATCACAGATCTATTGTGTTCTGGTTTATGCATCTATTACATGAGTTTATATCTTTTGTTGTTGTGATTGCGTGCATTTGGTTTTACTATTAAATGTTTGCTTAAAGGTAATAAAAAGAAGATCAAATCTATAATAATTTCATTAATAAGAACGTATGCCTGCGCAGATCTACGCAAGAGCCTGAAAGGAGTCGAGAGTGGTGCGAGGCCACAAAACTATTCGCGACCCCTCCAAACCACATTAAGACATCCCAAGGGTGTGGAAACCTGGTTCCAGCACCCTCCCCTACTACCTTGGGTGAGACCTCAGTCCGCACTCCACGGGCTGTTGTTGAAAGGGCCAATAGCTGCAGGATTTGTTTAGCTAATAACTCTTCCGAACTTGGGTGAGGGCCCAACAAGTCAACAAAGATGTACTAGCTCTTCACTATGGAGAAGCCAAGGCTCGTTACAATACACTCCAAGCTTGGCTCCCAAAATCTCATACAATGAGTTCCCCTTTGTGACTCGTCACCTACCCTCATGAGTCTTCAACTTACACACGACTGTTAAATTTTTTAGGAACGGGTCCCTAGGGTTAATTTTGGGTTAAAAGCCCAAGTTTTTCGATTAAAGGCTAAAGAATGTGAAGTCTTGGAATTTTGTGGTCACGAAGCACGAAGATGTAAGGATTCATCAAGGTTTTCCACCCTTAGTTTATGTAACTTGTGTTGGCTTTATGAGATCCACCCTTGGTCCGCGGACCATGGGATTGTATAAAAAGGGAATTCTTAGAAGAGTCTAAGGCAATTTTTTAGTTCAGTTCAGATATGTTATGAGGAGTCATTGATGTAATGGTTCTATGAGAGCTAAGAGTGAAGAGCCTTACCATAGGAGAGAGGCTCTGCAGCTGTGTGTGCAAAGGCCTAGGGTAGAAGTCCGCAGCTAAGTGCATGGACCCCTGCAACTCTATGCGCAGGGTAGTTAGAGTCTGTAAAGGAGATATGAACATAAATAAAAAGAATCATTCTAGAATTACCTGTGTATGAGCTATTTTACTTCTGTTATGAATGTATGCAATTATGTTATGTTGAATACTGGATTTATGATTTAATGTTGTATTGATGCATGAATCTATGTGTTTTACTTTGTTATATGAATGCAAGTAAGAATATATGTTTACGTGAAGATAATCATAATGTATGTTGAAGTTATCCACTACTTAAGCTAATCGAGGTAAACAAAATAGTAAGATTAATTACAGAGACGCGTAAGTGTCTGACTCAGCTATTTAGGGTATGTCAAGGATGATCCAAGACCTTCACGAAGGTCTCGAAGCCGAATAAGAGAAGTATATAGATGAGCCCTAAAAGTTTATCATTCTATGAGATGGAAGGATTAGGGTATAAAACGACATCACTACCATCTTAGGGTGCAGAAACTTGGTTCCTGCATCCCCCCATACTACTTCAGGTGAGACTTCAGTCAGTGCTCCGTGGATTGATGCCGAAAGGGCCAATAATTTAGGGATTTGCTTGGATAATTAGTGTTGAACTTGGGTGAGGGCCCATCAAGCCAACAAATGGTTCCGTTGCGAGGACCAGGATCTACATAAATAGATGTGTGATGTCGCATCACTGGAATCCAACTAAGAAAGAGATTGAAGACTGGTTGGATTGGAAGATCCACAAATTCATGGCACAAGAGAACATGAATAGTGGTTGGAAAGATATTTGTACATAGAGATACACGAGATCTTCTTCTGTTCCTTCCCAGTTGAGTTGTATGAGTGGATTGCGAAATTGGGAGATGGCTAAGGAAGGTGGAGGCTTGACGTACAATAGTCTAGACCCCAGAGTTAGTGCGGAGATTAGAAGCCTATGAAGATAAGATCACGCACGTTGTCGATCATTGGATTGATCATATCATTGGAGGGTTTATGAAAAAGTTCTTGGTCAATACCTCGGCCAGTTATAGCGAAGTAGAGGGCCGCTTCTTCAAGGGGTCGCGAGGTAAGTATTTAAATTCTTTAAATACATGGATTAAGAGGCTCTTGTGTGAAAAGCGGGTTATGAAACTACCTTGATTTTTGGGGCTACACAAAGTGGAAATACCTTCAGAAATAGAGGAAAAATATGCCCTGAATATAGCCCGCTAATTTAACCTCCTCTAAGTGACGACGAGGAAGCAACACAAGCTTCTTCATAGAGCATTATTCAGTTGATAAAGCAAGGGTTCTTGCAAATGCCCATCCACCCACACTGCCTCCATCTTCACCTCCACCACATACACCTTCACCTACACCACCGCCACCTCCAACACCATTCAGTATGGCAAACTTAGTAAAGATACTTATGTTCAAGGGCTTGGGAAATGAGGATCCGGACTAGTTTTGGTTCATCGTGAATGTTGTATGGGAATCTCATGGTATCACAGATGATCAAATGAAGAAAAAAACATTGGTTAGTGCTTTGCAAGAATGCGTGTTGATGTGGTACATTAAGTACTGCATAGATAACTCGATGTCTACATTGGTGGATATTTAGACCACGCTGAATAAGGAATTCAGTAGACCTAAGTCTGAAGTGCAATCAATTATGGGATTCATAGAGATCATGATGAAGCCTATCGAGACACCCTGGGATTTGGATCATAGATTGAAGTGTACAATTCATGAAGCTAACATGAATCTGATAGATGGGCAACACCACAAATGGTTTGTGGCTTTGCTCCTACCGCATCTAAGGGTTGCGCTATCACAACAAAAGATTGGGACCTAGGCGGAAGCCCCAGAAATTGTGATGAGATTGCATGAGACATCGATGCAAGTTGCTAATCTAGGAGTTTAGTAGGTTCATGCACAGTTGCAAAACCTTTGCCTAGAAATGCAGAGTATGAAGAAAGATAGAACAACCTGGCCAGAGGTGCGCAAAGAATTTTGGCGCCTGAAGTGCAAGGGTTAGGGGCATGACAAAGATCACTTTCCATTCTTCGAAAATTTGTTTCAGTAGGGGGACCAATACCTCCAAGGCCGGAAGCTCCAGTAGGTCCAAGTACAGGGCTTGCGCCCTAGTGTTCTATCTGTGAGGTAGTTGGGAAGCATGCGACAAACAATTTCCATTTGCTGCAACAATTCATACAGATACCGCAACAACTCTTCTCTAACTTTTGTCAATTGGTGGGTCATGATGAGCACAATTTCCATAGTTACGAGTTAATGATGGATAAATTCCCACATATATAGTGCAAGCAGAAACTTGGCCTCCGGACCAGGGTGATGGGGGAGCGCGAGGCAAATATCAAGGGCGTAGACGAGGCCAAGGTGGAGGAGGACCTGGTAGAGCTCGGGAGAAGGTCATTTGTTACAACTATGGAGGACTCGGACACTACACATGAGACTGCCTGAATCTGACACGGCTGTCATGCCGCTATTGTACTCAGTTTGACCATGCAACTGAAGATTTCCTGGTATTGCTAGCTAAGATACGTGAAAATTGCGCGTAGCCTCCTCAGTCACTCAGAATCTGTAGATGATGAGGTCTGAGCTTCATGAAGAGGATCCCAAGGTAAATATTATGCTGCGGAGTGGGATGATGATGGGTGAATATAAGGGGAAGCATCCTGAAGAAAGTGAATGGGTCCGCAAAGTCCAGAAAAGGAGGTCAAGTTTTATTTGAAGCGCTCATGGGAAACATTTATGGAAGCAAAGAAAAGCTTCATTGAGGCCTCTACCTCAATAAGTCAGGACAACCCAACTGAAGAGATGGACCCTTCCATTCTTACTACTTTCTTGGAGACCTTTATGACTATGTTACGCGACAGGAAGGCTATGAAAGATCTACAAGAATTGATAAATAAGTGTGCCGGGAAAGAAAAACTCCTAATGGACATGCGTAATTAGAAATATTGGTAAGCATAAGGCAAGAACGGGGCCTGAGATGAGGCTCACTGCGCAGATAGGAGAATACGAGATGGATCTAGTAATTTTGGATCTGGGGTCAGACATGAATATTCTGCCTAAACAGACATGGGAAAGGATGGGGAGACTTGCACTGTAGTAGTCTTTGATTCAATTAAGGATGGAAAATCAATAAAAAATCATCCCCGTCGGAAGATTGTAGGGAGTGACAGTGGATATTGAGGGCACAAGTCCATTGGCTGACTTCGAAGTGATAGAGATTATGGATGACAACGATCCCTACCCTGCACTGGCCACTGACATGAATGGGGTAATCAATTTGAAGAAGTGGAAGATGATATTTGAGAAGAAATTGCTCCATGTAGTAGTTCCCCTGGACCCTGCAGAAGGACTTCACTATACTGAACCGGTCCGCGATTATGAAAGTGATGATGATTTGGACATGATTTATAAGATAACGGTGTGAGATCATGATTGGGTGAATCCGACAGCAAATGGCCACATTGCTTGGGACCGCAAAAGTTCCTGCACATCAGATTCAGATGAGGAGTTGGAGCACTAGTAGAATCGACTACATGAAGTCTCTACACTACGCTGTAATATGATGACCAAGTCGTTGCATTGTGTATCGTCAGAGGTAAGAAATCTGCCTTACTATGATTGTTTGACTGATGTTGATAAATTTTTGCATGCATTCGAGAGGGAAGTACCAGAGAAGAATCACTTTCAGGCCTTGGATTGGGTGTTTCACGCTATGCCTACTATATGGTGGGGTAAGCACAAAGACAGTTTTGACAATTGGCACGTATACAGAAAGATGATGAGATTGCGGTTTGGTCACCCACAAGTGCGGCTAACAGAGAAATATGATGGAAGGAATGACTCGTGCGATCACCTAGCCAAATGGACTAAGGTTTATGGAGCGGAGCCTCAACATAAATGGGTGCATATGTCTTGTCCTACTTTGGATGTCATACCGATGAACTGGTACTTAGAAACAAAGCTCTACCATGGCACTGAAGAATGGGATGTTTTGCGAAAGGGATTCTTGCTAACATTTAGCTTTGAGGATGGGTTTGAGAGTATTAACGAGGCATTGCAAGAAGTTAAGGAAATAATCTTCATATTACCACAGGATCCTTTGGATTTAATTCAACCAGATTGGACAACCTAGCTAAGCCATGCACTGGAGTGATACAATGTGACTGTTGAAGAAGAGGACGAGAACCCAAGTAACATTAACCTCCCAGAGACTGAAGGTCACCGCAAAGTTGAAGGAATGAAAATTGAAAATCCAGATATCACTATGCCACTAAAAACAAGGCAAGTAAACATTGGGACAGAGGCAGAGCTGAAATTTTGAAAGATTGGGGACGACTAGGATGACGCAACGGTAGATAAGGTTGTTGAAGTGCTCCGCGAATACCAGGACTTGTTCCCTACGAAGTTCTCAGACCAAAAGGGGATAATAGGAGACTTGGGGGTTATGAAAATTACGTTGAAACTGAACGTGAAGCTGATCAAGAAGAGGCCTTACCGCCTCAAGACGAAGTATAAAGAAATGGTATGCTTAGAATTGGATAAAATGCTTGCGGCAGGCAGCATTGAACTAGTAGAATAGTCTCATTGGGTAAGCCTAATGGTAGTTTAGGACAAGAAACACAAGTATGAAATAAGGATATGCATAGATCTCATGAATTTGAATGACACCTGCGTACATGATCCCTTTCCAACTCCATTTATCGATGAAGTATTGGATAATGTTGGCGGTCAGGAAGCGTATTCATCCATTGATGGTTTCTTTGGTTACCATTAGATAATGATCACGCTAGAGGATAGAAGTAAGACGACCTTCACCATGGAGTAGGGGTGCTTCAAGTATACAGTAATGCCTTTTGGGTTGAATAATGCGCCAATAATCTTTTCATGCATGGTCATCGCAATGTTCAAGGATTTTATTCACAAGTTTTTGGAGGTATACTTCGATGACTGGATGGTGTTTGGGTTGGTAAAATGCCACGTAGCTAGTCTATGCTTGATGTTGGATACATGTCGAAGGTACTAGATCATGCTGAATTTGAATAAATGCTTTTTCTATGTCCCTTTTGGGATCTTGTTGGGTCACGTGGTATACATACAAGGCTTGTTGGTAGACCCTGCTAAGATTGCAGTTATAATTAAATTGGAGGCACCAAGAAGTCTGAAATGGATGTGTGCAACATTGGGGCATATAGGATACTATAGAAAGTTCATCAAAAGCTATGCCCAGATTATCGCGTCGATGGAGAAGCTGCTAAAGAAGGATGCTACGTTCTGTTGGAATGAAGAGTGTCAGAAAAGCTTAGATGTGTTGAAGAAAAATATGGTCACCACGCTGATCCTAGTCTTATTGGATTTGAAGAAGGAATTTCATGTGCATTTGTATGCATAATGTATTGCACTCGAGGCAGTAATGACACTGGCCGGTGAGGGAGAGCTAGATCACCCTATAGCGTTTGTAAGTAGAAAATTGTCTAAACTTGATAAGAAGTATTCAATCATAGAGCGTGAAGGATTGGCTATGGTGTACGCACTTGAGAAGTTCAAACATTACTTATCAGGAGGACATATTAAGATGTATACAGACCATTCTATATTGAAGTACTTGGTGAATAAGCCTATGTTGGGGGGAAGATATGCAAATGGTTGTTTATGTTTTAGGGATATGATTTCGGAGGTATTGTAAAGCGAGGATGATTGAATAACGGATCAGATCATCTATCGTGCATTGAAACGGGAGAGGAGCCCACTAATTTGGAAGAAGGACTGCCTGACATGGAGCTCTTTGCAGTTTGTGTTGTGGACAATAACTTTGTAGATATCATACACTTCTTGACGATGAGGATGGCTCCAGAAGGGTATACTAGTTAACAAAAGAAGGAACTAGTGGTGCGCGTGACAAAATTTTCTGTCATTGCAGGGCATTTATAAAAAATGGGCTCCGATGAAATTCTACGACGTTATGTACCTGACTTTGAATGAAACAACATCCTTGTTGAAGCTCAAGGAGGAGCCGCGAGACGCCATTATGTAGGAAAAACAATAGTGCAAAAGATTTTACGCACTGGGTTGTTGTGGTCGATGATTCATAAGGATTCCAAGGCTTATTGTAAGGCATGTGATGCATGTCAAAGGGCGGGTAGGCCATCTCGAAGGGATGAGCTGCCTCTAAATCCACAGATGTCATTAGAGCCATTCAAAAAGTGGGCAATTGACTTTGTAGGACCAATTCAACCTCCAAGAAAGAAGACGGGTGCGCGGTACATCATCACCGCAACTGAGTATTTGACCAGATTGGCGAAGGCGCAGCCTGTGAAGGACTATACAAGGGAAACAACAACAAAGTTCATCTTTGAGTATGTACTGACTAGATTTAGTTGCCCACATATTTTGATGAGCAATCGTGATACACATTTTCTTAATGAGACGATTAGCGTGTTGACAGAGGGGTTCCAGGTTTATCATCAGAAGAGTACGCCATATCACCCACAGGCTAATGGGAAGGTGGAAGAATTTAACATGATATTGGAAAACATGTTGATGAAGGTTTGCAATGCATAAACGAATGACTGGGATGTGTGTGTACTCGCGGTGCTATGGGCTTATAGAACGGCTTGCAAAAAGCTGACTAGACAAACGCCCTTCAGGTTGGTTTATGGCATAGAAGTTATGATGCCAATGGAGTACATTGTACCTAGTCTACACATAGCAGCACTCACAAGAATGGTAGATCGCAGAGCCCTAGAAGAAAGGCTCGCACAGCTGACAGAGATTGAAGAGGATCATTTTTTGGCTGGATTCCATTAGCAATTTCAAAAGGAGCGTGAAAAGGCATGGCACGATTTGCACATCAAACTATGCACCTTCAAGGTAAATGATTTAGTATTATTATATGATAGAAAGTTTGATAAATTTCTAGGATAATTTCGAATGCATTGGCTGAGGCCCTATGTCATCAAGGAGATTACCAATGGTGGAGCAATTCAACTGGTAAAGTTGAATGGAGAGCCATTTCTAGGGAAGGTAAACGACAACCGATTGAAGCCATAAACTGGGGATCCGACCAGATGACTATATGGTGGACACATAGTCTTAGCACTCCAGGTAGCTGAAAGGAGGTGCAGAAGAAGTGCGAAGGGAGCTGCGTTATAGGAGGAGAGACTGCACAGGGAAGCCAAAGAGTGACCGTTATGGTCACTGTTCATGTGTTGACAATGGGAAAATTGCTAAATGGAGTGGGGGGGCAGCATTTAAGTCAGAATTTAAGTCAAATTCAAATTCGAATTTGTATATAAACTACAGATGGTTGCCCAATGAAAAACACTTTGCATTCTGAGAATAAGGTGTTGAGCTATCAGGTGCGCATCAACCCTGACTATTTTGAGACTTTGGTGGCTAGTTTAGTATTTGAAAAATTGCCTAAAGCAACCTAGGAGCTTCTTACTAGACTCATGTCAGCGCCCATCGAAACCGCAAGTGCTGGAGGATCGATGGCCTCTGAGGGAGCTGCCTAGGAGGTTGTGAGTGTGGAAATGCCTATAGAAGTGCCAATATCAGAGAGGTCGCCTAGGCTGAGGCCTACGCCACCCAAAGAGGGTCCCAAGACAAAGAAGGATAAGCAGAAAGCAACACAGCTGGTGTGTGAGTTGCCAAGGAAAAACTAGAAGAAGGAAAATCCCATCGCGTAGGAGAAAGGCAAGGTGGTAGACTTAGAATCTGAGGAGGGCGCTGAAGATGTGGATATGGGCACAAAGGACATTGATATAGAGGATGTAGACCCTATCTGAAAGCTACCTAAGTACATTCCTCCCCTCCAGGGTAAGGAGAAGGTCTCGAAGGACCCGGATGCAGGGAAATTTCTGCTAAATACCCCATTGCTGCCAAACCAGATCACGTTTCAAGGGTCGCACTTGGCACACATTCTTGGTCTTAAGCTAGAGGATTGGGACTTGGTAGACATAAAGTGAATCCCCCACATGGTGATTGATACCTTTATGACCCATGTGTTTTATAAGGATTCTTGTGTCACCGCGCTGGAGCTGCAGCGGTGGATAAAGGGGGTGGACAAGGCAAAACTATTAAACCTGCTATGGGTGTTGCATTACCATCGCGCGCCCATAATCTTGATGGTGATCAAACAGCTGCTATGCTTAGCAGATAATGGGTGCCTGTGGTTAGGAGAACTGATACCCATCACAGATATGTTGATCCATAGGGTCACATTGTTACCACATTCAGAGTTGAATCCAACCATGGCATTTGGTGGAAAGACAAACGAATGCGACCTTGCCATGAGAATGAAGGACAAATTCAAGTTTGCCAAGAAACCGCATAGATACTCATTTCCAGCATAACTGACCCCACGGCTAAGGTCACCACCAAGATTTTGGCTGGGAAAATAATTAGGAAGTGTTGTGCAAATGAAGTGCCAGCACCTATTGTGTCGTTAGCGGCCCAGTGCATGGAGGGTGTACAATTTAATTGGGCACGCTACCTCTGTGGTGGGTTCCTCACGAACTACTGAGAAGCATAAGATGAGAGTAATACCTTCCATTACGCCTGGCTCTTACTCTCAATTATGTTGGTTGCATAGGAATTACCGGAGGATAGCCAGTTTCCTCTAGTCGCGTCAAATCTACTAGAAGCAACGAAGTTCGCTTCACTTTGGGCCACCAAGGACATCGCGAGAGTCAAGGACGCTAAAATATTTGGGTGTTGATGGAGGCAAGCATCCGTGCCGTGATCAATTGCAAGAAGAGGCTATCCCCAACTATCTTTGAGTAGTTATCAGGATATGTGGAGTTCAAAGCGAACTTCCATTATGTCTCCATCTAGGTGCGGAAGGACCCTGAGAAAAAATGGTATGATTTTCCATACCTGGCAATGGATGATGCAATTGTAACGGTCTTGGAGAGTTGGCCATCATAGTGGCGCACGACCTCAAACTTGTCAGCTAGGTCTAGTAAGTCTATCATGAAGCAAAAGAACGAAGAGGCCCAGCTAAAGATGCAGCAGTTGGCTGACAGAAGGAAAAGGAGGCCGAAGACAAAGCTAAAGTAGAGTGAGCTGCTAAGTAGGATGAAGAGGAAGAAGAAGAGGAAGAGCGTGACTCTAATAGAAGTTAGAAGTCTCCTTCACCGCAGATGGAGTAAGAAGATCAGGAGTCAGGACAAGGAGGTGGGGACCCGAAGACTACTCCATTTTGGGTTAAGCACAATAGGGAGCAAGAAAAAGTAGGGCCGCGAAAGAAGTCTAAGGACAACAAATCATCACTTGACCCGATCACTTTGACTGAAGGTGATCTGAATGATATCAGTGACACAGTGAAGGATGTGACCGCAAACCGCTACACCAGTTTGAGCAGTCGTAGGAGAAAGCCTTGGTCACCATCCAGATGGGTCTACATGAGCTGCAGATCTAGGCCACTCAAGCGCATACCAGTGTGGGACAGCGCAGTGCGGTGCCAACTAGCTTGGCGCCTAGGACCTCAGAAGCAGTGAAGCTAGTCTGCTCCTTAGATCCCTTAGCCATCATGCTACCAGATGGAGCATTGACTACAGAAGTGGAAGTTGACAAGGCCACTATTAGCACTCTCATGCAGGTTGGGTTGAACTTGGCTGTGCTGCCAAGTGAAGCCCTTCACACTCTGCAAGACATATCCTCACAGAACTTTGGGCCAAGCGTGCGCTGAATGTGATCAGTGAGTATAAGGTCAACAATGCCCAAATGTTTGTTGAGAAGACATCTTCACTTGATCTCCTAAGAATATTACTAATAAAAATGAGCGCACCAAAGCCGTAGTAGCTGAGGCATGCTAAACTGTTCCAGAGTTGAATATCCCAGAAGATGTGCTAGTTGAAGCAAGAATTGAAAAGTTTGCTAGAGGTTTGTGTGACACATGGACAGAGATGGCTAAGGTTCAGTTTGATCTGAACCTTAAGATCATAGAGCTTGAGTTGAGGACCCAGCCTTTGACTCCACCAGAAGTCAGAGAGCAGTGCGAGGCAGCTGCCAAGGATGCAGTTACTGTGGTGGATGTCGTAGTGAAGGAGTGCACTTCGCTCTTCGATTAGTCGCTCGAATTAGTTACCAGCCTATAGGAGGATCCCAACGTACAGTGGCTATAAATAGAACAAGGGAACTACAACATAGATATGATGAGGTCAAAGTGATGGCGCACACCATCACCATCACAGAGAGATTGGTGAAGCTGCAGGAAGTGAAGGCACTGAAGGAATAGGTGGATGCAACATAGTGCAAGGAGGCAGTACTGAAGGCTAGATTAGGGCCTTGCCTAGATGAAGCCTGTGTTCTGATGGCCTCCATTGAAGGAAAATTGGCTAGTCTGCAGGCAACATAGCAGAAACTATAGGCAGGTAGTGCAGGACCAATGACAGAGCAGTTGGTCACGCAGTTTAAGCAGGCAGTGACACAATGTACCACCGAGGTTGTAGTAGTATAGGTGGATATGGGAGGTCTTCATGACAATATCTCTGCGCTAGTAGTGTGACTCGAGGGTGAGTCACCAAATTTGTGTTGGGGGGCCTGTTGGCAACAGGTCCCCTAGGGACAATTTTGGGTTAAAAGCCCAAGTTTTGGGGTTAAAGGCCCAAGTTTTGTATAAAGAATGTGAAGTCTCCACATTTTGTGGTCGCGGAGTGTGAAGATGTAAGGAGTCATCAAGGGTTTCCACCCTTAGTTTATGTAACTTGTTTCAGCTTTCTGAGATCCACCCTTGGTCCGCGGACCATGGGATTGTATAAAAAGGGAAGTATTAGAAGAGTCTAAGGCAATTTTTTAGTTCAGTTTAGATATGTTATGAGGAGTCATTGATGTAATGGGTCTGTGAGAGCTAACAGTGAAGAATCCTAGCATAGGAGAGAGGCTTTGCAGCTGTACGCACAGAGGCCTAGGGTAGAAGTCTGCAGCTGAGTGCACGGACCCCTACAGCTATGTGCACATGGTAGTTAGAGTCTGTAGAGGAGATATGAACATCAATAAAGAGAATTATTCTGGAATTACCTGTGTATGAGCTATTTTACTTCTGTTATGAATGTATGCTATTATGTTATGTTGAATACTGGATTTATGATTTAATGTTGTATTGATGCGTGAATCTATGTGTTTAACTTTGTTATATGAATGCAAGTAAGAATATCTGTTTACACGAAGATAATCATAATGCATGTTGAATTTATACACTACTTAAGGTAATATGGGTAAACACAATAGCAAGAGTAATTACAGAGGTGCGTAAGTGTCTAACTCACCTATTTAGGGTACACGAAGGACGATCGCAGACCTATGCGAAGGTCCTGGAGCTGAATAAGAGAAGTATATCGATAATCCCTAAAATCTTATCGGTCTACATGAAGGAAGGACTAGGGTATAAAACAACATCACTACCATCTCAAGGTGCGGAAAATTGGTTCCTGCATGCCCCCGTACTTCAGGTGAGACTTTAGTCTCCACTTCATGGATTGATACTGAAAGGGCCAGTAGTGTAGGGCTTTTCTTGGGTAATTAACGTTGAACCTGGGTCAAGGCCTATCAAGCCAACAACATTCTACTATTGAAACTTGGCCTTTCACTTTTACAATATGTTTACAATAAAATATGAACATGTACCCATGTGAGACAAAAATGGGCTTGAGGAAGCCATGCAATACATCACTAAGACTCAGACAGTTGTGGGAAGACTAACTCTTCGACATCCTCTCGATGATCGATGGTGGTGAAATGATTCCAATCTTGGTAGTCTTATATGGTGTCGGCATACTCTTTGGTGACATCCTGTTGAAAGCAATCTCTTGCCTCTGTTCCATTCAGGTACACTAATTTGGCATATCTTTCCAACTCATCAGATAGCATGTGCATCATGGTCTTGAGTGTAGCCGGACCAGCAACATACTCATGCATAGTGTCTGTGCTCATCTAGAAGTTTGTACTTGTGGCTATGCACATTAATTAATCAAATTACATGTCCAACTCCAATTAGAATTGGTTCTTTGTCTACCTCGGTGAGTGTACGAATGGATGGGATCGCATGCGTACGCACAATGACATCCATGCTCTTGAAAACTCATGCATGTGAAGCCTGTAAGCTAATGATGAGCTATGAGATTACTTCATAGTTCCGTATCTAACTCTGGATGCGTTCCTTGAACTCTACTACCTTTGGATTCACCATCTTTGGCAAGTGAAATGGGGCTCCCTTGTACCTCATTGTCCATATCTGCATGTGATCGACAACAATGTGTACGTTTGACAAGATGTGTTATCTCCTAGCATAGAATTGCTACCAACCGTTAAGATGGAAAACTGACATATGCATGGTGACGAACCTGAAGTACAACTTCTGCATGACTCGGGAGAGAGATGACTTCATCAAGTATCACTTTCCTCAACTCTACTCTAGAGGATGTTGTAACTTTCTCTTCTCCCTGCTTGGCCACTTGTAACTCCTTAGCCATGTGCTCATTCTCAGCTATCAAGAATCTAACACTCGAGCTGGTGGCTTCATCATATGCCTTGGTAGCATCGGCCAATGCAAGTGGATGTCTACACACATCGGACACGATCACTCTTTCTTCAAACTACGTAGGCTATACATGGACATCCGGAGTGAGCACTCTGCGCGACTGCGCAACTTTATGTTATGACTCGTTGAATGATATATTGTGCACATCCACTTCTGGATTATCCTCAAGGATTTCAGTGTCTTCTTGATTTCTTGGGATTTTCTCTGCTCCTGGATCTAGTGAAGCTAGTGGAGTGACCTCTTAGCTCTAAGGCATGGGGTCAATGTTCAATCTCCTTAGAAAAGTCCTGCTCTCGCGACTGCTCACCCTGTCTGCTATGTGCCAGTTGTTTGGATGAATCAATAACCTATATGGGAGTAGTTTCATCAATATGTGCATGTTGCACCTGCTTTTGTTCCTATTACTACTCTGCTTCCTTCTCTCTTCTTACCTGAGTAGCTGCTTCAACTCCTGCAACTCCTTTTCTACTTCCTCCAGCGTTTGCTTCTCTATTTTCCTTTGTGTGATCCTTCTGTTTCCCTGTCACCTCTTCACCTCAATCTCCAAAGTTTCTTTCAACACAAGTGGATCTTATTTGAACTTGCAGCTTTTCTCTACCTCTACGCTGTCAACAACCTTCCTCTTGCCTTTGTCAAGCACAGGTCTACCTCCTTCTGCTACTGATGATGATGTTGCTCTCTGAGATGCTGCTTCCTTTTGCACTGCTAACCACTCTACAACCATTATGACCAGTTCATTGAGCCTAGAGAAGTTGTATCAATATCTTCATGGGTCTTCCTTAGGCCAATGACATGCCCCATGGATCCAAGGATGATACACACTCCCATAGTGGTCCTTCACTAAGCAATGCAGGTAATATGGATTGAAACTCCTTATGCCGAAGGCGAACCTATTGAATTCCTCCATCTCAACCTCAAAATTCTTGAGATTATGGATCTCATACAACCTGATCCGCAAAGGAAGAGCAGGCTAAGGTTCCTTCTTCTTCCTATGCAGTCTCATTGAAAACCCTGTTGAGATGTGATATGCAACTTCTTGCATGACCAGCTTATCCATGGAAAACTTCGGTAAAACATGCAGATACTTCTCCGCGATGTACATCCAGATGAAGGTGCCAAGGGGTGAGGCATACCAATTTTCTATGTCAATCAATGCCTCCATTGTTGCCTGTGACATGCAAAACGGGTCTCGCTCAAATATCATCCTATATACCAAGGTGACGAAGTGGTATGATATTTTTATGATTACTCCACAGAAGATGCACTCAGTGAACAACCTGCAATAGGTGTGCATAAAGGTTTTTGAAGGTGTCCATGCCCAACCCAAGCCTGGGAACTACTGATGGGAACATATTGCATCAAGTATGTAAGCGAACATGAAAATATTTTCTTGTTGACCCTTGGGCAGATGTCGGGCTTTTGTTACTTATTCCTTCAACCGGAGAGCCAACATGTTAGACCAGTTGAAAGGTCTTCCTTCGTTCACCAGCTGATCCAACACAATCACCCAACTCTGTGGGAAGGTCTCTGTACTCTCTTGGTCATATACACAACATGTGAAGATGACCAAGAGCTGATATGCCTTCTGTAGTATCCTTGTCTTGTACACTTGGTTGGGTGTCGTCCTGAAATTAGACGACTCTTTCACCCATCTCTTCAAGATGTCTCTTGAGTTTTCACTGCTGCTGCGTCTAGTGAGAAATGCATCCATTGTGATCACTGGATGTGGCAAGTGATACATCGCCTGAAAGTCCTGTGCCTTGAAGGTAGAAAGTTCTATTCCACTAATACTGCTTAACATCATTGTCTCTAGATTAGTATGCGAGACAATCCAGTGGATCATATCAATGTATGGAAAAGCATGATACCTACATGCAATATGGTACAAGCTAGACTGGTTTATGCTGACACAGACTCTGTGGTCCTCCAGATTCTCCTCAAATATTCCTAAAAGGATGTCGTTGATGTTCTACCCTTTCATATTAATCTCCTTGTCTATGAACTACTTAGTGTCTTCCTAGATGGGCAAGCTCAAAGACACTTGCTTGACTACATCTCCAGTTGGACTCTCAACGATGTAGTTTAATGCTACTCTCTTGGAAGCCATTCTACATGTACTACGGAGAGACTACTAAAAACCTGTGATACCTGGAGACAGAGAAACAATCATGGCAAGAAAACTGTTAATTGAAAACAAGCATTCGAAAGATAGATAGCAGGGCAGGACGGGCTTTGACATTGCCTGAAATCATGCTTACTTGGGACGCGCTTAGACCTTAGGGAGAGCAATTGAGTGAGGGAACGCATCTTCGATGGATCGATGGGAAGACAGACAGGGATAGAAAAGAAGGGGAGGTACAGAGGCACGGGGTCGAAAACATGTTTTAAGAATATCGTATACTAAAATTGCGAAGAGCACAGTCCAGCTTGGTCTGCTGAGGACTGTAACTATGTTGCAATGTGCAGTTTCAGTCAACATGACTGCAACCTAGTAAAAATACATCTATGCAATTCTGGGTGCCAACAGGGCACTACCTCTCAGAATTGCACGGAGAAATCCTTGGAGGTCAATGTGAGGCAAGCTCTGTGCAATTCCTGAGAGGAAGGAAGAGCCTTCACTCTTAGAAATGCGCAGTGAAAGCTGAGCAAGGCAAGGTTTGGGCCAAGGTATCCCAGATCCGCTAACAAGTGACTAAAAAATGATAAAGCCTGAATACATGTGTGAAGCTGCGCGTAGACATGAATGAATGAGCATGCATGCAATTAGTGAGTGTAGGATTCAGTAAATGAGAAAATAAGTAAGTGTGTGAAGCGAGTCCCTGCAATGATAACCCTCAATGAAAAAACAATATCATGCAATGAAAAACTTGAAAAAATACTTCTATAAAGTAACATGCATTAAAACGACAACAAGCCTTCAACAAAACCAATGAAACAACACTCACACAAACCGAAATACAAAAAGTGACAGAAAAGAAGCAAAAGACATGAAAAGCAGACTTACCCAAAAAAAGCTAAGCTGAGTGTGCCAAATGCTAGAGCTCCAAGATCTAAGTGAAGAATTATATCTAAGGCATATAAGCGTCAAATAAATAGTCTTGATAAGATCGAGGCTTATGACGCACATGCCACAAATCTAGGAAAAAGTGACACTTGGCGAGAGGTTTCTAAAACAACTTTTGCATGTAACCCCCATCTCCCAAAAATGCATCCCTAAACCCTAGGGATGCTTTTTTCTTTTTCCTTTTTTTCTTTATTCCTTTTTAATTTAATTTTTAATTTTTCCTTTTTTCAGGAAAAGCAACCCATGCACACAAATCAAGATTGGTCAGTCCTGGAGGGAACCGGTCAACTTGGGACCACATTTAATGGATTGCAAGCCTCTGGATGACTTCTGCGCAGTTTTTGGGTTGAGTGGCTCTAGCTGCCCCTTAGGAATTGCACGATTTCTAGACTAAAGCAAAGGTTTTCAGCCATATATCTACAAAGTTTGAGAGCAAACCCAATGATGGGCTGCTCTGAACAATTTTCAAAGGGAAGGATGCATGCCTTCTCTATGCGTTTCTAAAGAGAAGCAGGTTGCCTTGATGCTCTTCACAATTTTGGAGTGCAAGGATAGTTTCCCTCGAGTTATACACAATTCTTCAATTGAGCACAACAACCAGATAATGACCAAGTCCCAGGATGTCAGCTTGCGGGTGAAAGGAAATCAACCAAGCAAACACAAGATGATAAGGCAAAGAAACTAAACTAAACCATAAGTACATGTCAGTGCAAGACATGATGCTAAGGATGATTGGTAGGGAGGCTCCAAAACAAATCTAAGGAAAATTTTTGGAGGGTGGTTGTAGTCGCTACAACATAAGGATGTGTCAATTTTTAGAGTTTTTACTGAGGAAAAAGCCATTCTAGCTGCCCAACAGTTGTATATTATCTATTCACAATCGATATACTCTATGAAGTGTCGCCTAATGACCCTAGGCCTTCTGTTGACCCACCCAAACATGTTCCTAGCCCACCTATTGATGGCGTGATTAGGTCTGTTTCTAATTCGACGAGCCAACTTTCTGCTCAACTTGGGAAATTCATTGTTACATCTCAGGCCCCCACAAGCGCATATGGCTCTGCTAAAGCACTGCCTCCTGAGTAGTTCATAGATGTTCTCACGGTAAAGTCCACTCAACAAAGAACAACCAACAATCAGGTGGCAAAAGTAATAATGAGATAATAAACAAAAGAATCAAAATGCTCAAGGGTCCCAAACCAACTCTCATAGTCAGGGAGGGGGAACTAGTGAACGACGCCGTAAAGTCAAGTTCCCCTGTAAAATTTATCAAGGTGACCACCTTACTCACAAATGTCCTCAAAAGCATGAGGTCCATAGGCTCCTTTCACCACTGTCTACTCAACAACCTGCAATTTTGACTCATCTATTCCCTGCACAACCCCAGTAGCATATGGTTTCTCAACCTCCTCTACCTCCAAAAGGGGGAAATGAGGGGTCATCTTCCCATCCTCCTCATAATTCATCTGTCTTCATGTGCAAGGAAGTTGTCAAAGTGAATACACGAGCCAAACCTTATGATGTTCCTGAGTCAAGTTCTCCCTCTAAGGATGCACCAGCTTCACTACTTTCCACTGGATCTCTCAGTTTGGGTAAGCCTATGGAACCTATTTATCCATCCCAAGGGTTTTCTTTGTAAGATAACAAATAATCCTTCCATTAGGGTTGATCAACATTATAGTATTGTTGAAGATCTTGCCTTGGATCCTTGTGCCATGTCTGCCTTGGAGGTCTTACAAAGTTATCCTTAGTAGCGCAAAGCCTTGTTGTCTGCCATTAATGGAGTTTACATATATGACTCTAGTCTCATCACTTTAAACACCAAAAAATCAACTCCTTGCCTTTCCCATCAGATTTCTTTTCAAATTTTTGTGCATAGTTTTCATTGGAATATTCATCACACTTTCATTGATGAAGGCTCTTCCACTTGTGTTATGTCTATATCCTGTTGGAAGGATCATGGCACACCGGTGCTCACCACGTCCAACACAACTCTCCATTATTTTAACATACACAACTTTGTACCTAACGAGGTTCTTCCAAATTTTTCCATTGCGTTGGGGGGGAATTGTATATGTTGATGTCGAAGTTGTTGACACCACATTAGATTACAACCTATGCCTTGGTTGTATTTGGGTTTATGCGCTAACCACAGTCATCTCATCTATTTTCTATTTACTTTGCTATCCTCATGAAGGGAAAATTATCACTATTGATTTGATTGAATATTGCGTTCTATCAACACAAATTTCCACTATGGGGACCTCAGTCCCATTTGTTGGAAATAACCCTCGTGAGTATCAGAGTGTTGGCATGGGCTTGTTTAAAATATCATCTCTTATTGGGGTATTTCCCCAATTACCACCACCCGACATTCCTTCATCCTCTTCTAAATCTCCTATGCATATGATCTATTCTGACACTTATGGACCCCATAGACCTCCTGATCCTTGGGTGGTGTCACCTGATCTTGTGGAAGTTGATCAAGCTAGTGATCACCCTTTGCTAGTTGTTGTGGAAGAGATTGCCTCTCCAGAAATCCTGTTAGTGCCTCTTGACACTCGTCAAAAACTCCATCCCAATTGTTGAGCAGTGGTTGTCATTGATGTCAACCTAAGCAGCACTAGGGGCTACCCTGATCTTGCATGGGAATTTTGATTTGACAACTTACTCTATTCTGAGTCAAGGATCTTCTATATGGATTCTACTTGTGGAGATGTTTTCGTTGATATATGGCACGCCAAGTAATTCTTCACGGCTTGAGATATATTCATGTTTGAACTTAGTAACCCCAGTTAGTGGGCCCCTATGGGGTTGTGGCATGACAATCATAATTGGTTGTGGTCATTGAATAGTCAATAATTAATAAAAAAAAATTCTCCTAAAATGCCTCCAATGATCACTTGTTGAGGACCCTCTCAACTCAAAACATTCATATAAATAATGACCCTCATATCCTCCTCTAGTATGGATTTTGTGGCTTCAAACAGGTCATCATGGAATTTTCTCTATAACATTGTTTCTGTGAAGATTTAGAAGTGGAAATTAAAACCCATTTGAGATGAACTCTTGATGAACCTTGTGATCAAATCTCAGATCTTGTTTCACTATATTGTTGGATATATGATCTAAGGAAGTTAGGGCTTTTGTAGGCTCCCGAATTCCATGTCAAATAGGTGACATTGGGAAAAGACTCATAACATTCTCTCTGAGCATTGGCTTCAAATTTCATAAATATTCATAGAAATCAAATGGACTTTGTTTTGTTGAGTAGTGCTTTCAGGGCCGAAGGTCGCAACAGTGACACGCGGCACTTTGTACAAGTTTTCTTTACTTAACCATTCTATAATCGGGTCATCGTGGAAGATTAGGCATAACTATTTCTCAAAGAATCTAATCTTGATCCGACCTATGGGGTTTGAAATAGGACTTATAGGGCTACCATAGGATGACATTTCAGACCCTAGAGACCCGAAATTACATAGATGTAACAGATTCAATATCGAGCTCCTAGAAGGAAAGAAAAAACATGCATTCAAGGATCACTCTAGTAAGGACCACACATCAACAGTCAAGGGTAAGTCCACTACAACAAGGTATGTATGATTAGTGTTTACATTTTAATTATGAGTATCATATCTGACATATTCTTTTGCTGGAAAATGTAAGTATGTACAGGGTCTCAGTTATATCTCTACGTCTCTATATGTTACAATTAGTTTTGATACCACATTTTGGATGTCCTATTCTTGATACTACACATTTGATGCTACATATTCTTGATGCTACACGAAGTCTTCTAAATCTATATGATGTTGTAAGTTCATGTTACTTCTCTTGTCATAGTTGACAGAGTGGTCTTTGTTGTTGTACTTAGAACTTGGTCCATCACAAGTCTAGGGTCTGTCATCAGTTTTTATTGTATATATCTTTAAGGTTAGTTTTGGATATAATATTGCATAGAGTCTAGGTCTATATCAAGAGTGGGAGTCTTTGTCTACTGATGCAGCATCTCAACAAAAAAAGTGACAAGCACACTTCAAGTACGCATTGTAATTTTAATTTATATTTATTCATTATTATGCACTTACATGTGTTTTGTAGGAAGAGGTAAGTTGAAGGGTATTTTGTTTTTTTTTGGGATTGGTTTCACCAGGAAAATTTTTCACGCAGGTAGAAGAAGATTCAAGTACAACTTCAAGCAAGAATCCAAGAGAAGCAGTATCAAATCAAAGAAAGCATTACATCGGGGCATCCTTTGAAGACATGACAACCATCTATATATTGTGAATAAGTATCAAGGCCAAGAGTCATCATTGTAAAGTTGTAAAAGAGTCATTTGTAAAAGTGTCATCATTGGAAGAGTCATTATTGTAAAAGAGACAATCTGCCTAGAGTCGAAAAGGCATTATTGGGAAGTATAGGAATCTGTGTTGGGATGATGTCATGGTTGGGTTGTAGGTCATAGTGTGATTAGGTGTTCAGTAAAAATCATTGTAAATCATATTGTATCGTGGATCATTGTAACTGGTATAAGAATCCACACTCTTGTCTGATTTCTGTCATTATAGGCTGGCAGGGAGGTGCTAGGCTGGTGCATGAAGTTGTCTACAGGGTGGTAGGTTGGTCTAGAATGTTGGGTTATCCATTCAGTTGACTACTGAAGAAAAAAGGGCATTGGGGCATCCTTGCATTGGGAACTGAAGAAGAATGATTTTCTAGAATTCTAGGAAGTCGTTTCCTTCATTTCAATTGGAGCTTAAGATTAAAGAATTTATTAGAAAATCGTTCGGTGGTTTTTCCCTAAAATTCTTGTGTCCACTGTGTTCTTTTATTTACTGTTATTATTGCATAAACATTAATAATAATTGAAGATTAACTAATGCTCTGAAAATATTTAAAAGTGGTAATTTCTAATGAATATTGATTCACCCCCCCCCCAGTATTTCCAACAATTGGTATCAGATCTTGGTTCCTTCAGTAACAGCTTAACCGCTGGAAGTCAGTTTTCGGAGCATAGAGATGGGAATGTCAAAGAAGCAAGTTACAAGGATTTCAAAGGAAGGTGTAGGTACAACAAAATTTGAAGAAAGTAAGTATTGTGTACCAACCCTTGATTTTGATACAAATAATTACTGGATATGGGAATCCAGGATGGAAGTAAATTTGCAGGCACATGGAGTATGGGAATCAATTGTTTCTAGAGACACATCTACCGATGAAGCTGAAAGGTACAATTCAAAGGCCATGAATGTAATTTTGAATGTCTTGCCAAATTCTGTGAAAACAAAAGTTGGTCAATATTGAACAACTAAATCTCTTTGGGAAAAGCTTCATAGTCTCTATTCAACAAAGAAATTAGGTCAAGATGTTATTTAAAATTCGGATGCTTCTTATTATGATGAAGAAATGGAAGAAATGAGTAAAACAGAGTTTCAAAATCAAGTGATCAAGGTGATTAAGGAACTCAAAAGTCGAAAGGAAGACACAAGACTTTTGGAACCAAAATTGAAGACAACAAAATAACTCATCAAAGAAAATGAAGAGTCTGAGAAGATGATTATCAGTATTAGAACTCAATCGGAAGAAATCAAGAATACGAAGACATGAGACCTCAAGATAGAAGTCCAATAGAAGCAACAAGATTTTGACACAACGTTTGCAAAGATTAGAAGGATCACACAACAAATGAAGGAAGAAGAAATTAAAAGGAAGGAATCATATCAAGGATACATATCCATTATTGACCAAAAGTAAAAGTAATTAGAAACATCTTCAGTAGAAATAAGTAGGCTCAAGATTGAAAATGAGAAGCAGAAGGAACAGATATAGGTTCTCAACAGAGAAGTAGAGAAGACTACTCTTCTCAAGTTATAGGTTGAGGAGGTCGAAAAATGAAGGAAGATCTTGAAAATATGGTTTCAATAAGATCTTGCTCAAAAGCAAGAAGAACTTTATGCAACCCATGATGAGATCAACAAACTCAAGGGATCACAAAAAAAACACTTACAAGATAATATGGATGAAGAAGCAAGACCGATGAAGAAGCAAAAAAGAAGGCAGTTAAAGATGGTAAAGCTCTAGTTGATTAAGGTACAAGCTCCACATAGTTGTAGGATGATTCTAAGAATGAAGTTGATCAAAGTGAAAAGCCAATGAAGAATATTTCAACTCCAAAGAACAAGACCAAAGCAATCAAGAACAAAGGACCTCAAGAAACTACAACACAGACTCCAAAGAAGAATGAAAAATCTTCCACGTATGTTTGTTTATTTAATGGTTATTTTTTTCCATGTGCTAACTATGGACATATGGCCAAGGATTGTAAATTTTGTTGACAAGAACAACTATCAAGGACCATCGCATTCGAATGAACCATTCAAGTATGCACATTTATTTAATGGTTATTTATTTTTATATTGTGAAGTTTTTGATAGGTACAATAATTATCTGCAAAACCCTAGAAGCAAGTTTGCAG
The DNA here is from genome assembly GCA_031772625.1 of Pinus tabuliformis. Taxonomy (NCBI): domain Eukaryota; kingdom Viridiplantae; phylum Streptophyta; class Pinopsida; order Pinales; family Pinaceae; genus Pinus; species Pinus tabuliformis. The sequence goes on from CM062815.1 coordinate 607,196,187, forward strand.
GATAATGAGATAGGTTCCATGATGATTTTGTCAGAAGAGAATACATGCTAGATGGGCCAAAAATTGAATGTTTCAAATTCCATAACTATGGCCATAGCGCTTGCGGTTGCAAATATCAAATGGGATCATCTATGGACAACATTGAATGCTTCAAGTGTCATAACTATGGGCACATGGCTCGAGATTGCAGGAATAAGAAGGTCTGGAAAAGGAAACAGGTACAGGAAGACCAAGCGGATAACAAGGTTTCAATAGTTATTCTTTCAGGATTTGTGAAAGCAAAAGGTCATGAGGAATTAGTAGTTTCTTCTGATAATGACTCAAGTCAATATGTCCCGTTAGGTGACTCACTATTTTGAATAATCTGCCTCGTTGACTCCTTAATGTTTGTAGATGAGGAGTCTATGCAGCACTATATAGCACAAGCCTGCGATTAATAGGAAGGTAGTTTGAACAAGATGGTAGTTTCAATACAGGTTAAGGGGAGAAAAACAATTGAAGGATTATAGGTTACCAAGAATAAATTAATATTAGACTACTTGCACAAGTTGAAGGAATAGATTTTGAAGAAACATTTGCTCCCATTTCCAGAATGAAAGCTATCAAGATGTTTCTCGCATATGCATGCTCGAGAAAAATCAAGGTCTACCTAATGGATGTTAAGTTAGCCTTTATAAATAGTGAATTGGAAGAAGAAGTTTATATTGAACAACCCAAACATTTTCTCCTCACTCGCAAAGAAAAATACGTTTGGAGATTAAAGAAGGCACTATATGGTCTCAAGAAAGCTCCTAGGCTTGGTATGCTCGTCTTGACGGATATCTACATCAACAGGGATTCAAGGAAGGAAGTGTTAACAATAATATTTATGTGAAAGTGGATCGAGATAACTTAATAATTATCGAAGTATATGCGGATGATATAATCTTTGGAAACAATGATGATAGATTAAGTAAAGACTTTGCCACAAAAATTCAAAGTGAGTTTGAAATGGCTATGATTAGTGAAATGAAATACTTTTTAGGGCTTTACATTTCTTAGGAGGATAAAGGAATATTCATATTTTAAACCAAGTACATCAAAGAAATTCTCAAGAAATTCCAAATGGAAGATTGCAAGCTGACCCCCATGGTAACATGTTGCAAGTTAATATTAGAAAATTTGTCAAAGGATGTGGATGAAAGGTTGTATAGATCCATGATTGGTAGTCTCTTATATGTGACAGCCTCTTGACCTAATGTGACGTTGGAAGTTGGACAAGTAGCAAGATTCCAAGCAGCACCAAAAGAATCTCATATTATTGTTGTCAAAAGAAATCTTCGATATCTTAAGGGCACAATGAAATATGGTCTATGGTATCCCAAAGAAAATGATCTGGTCTTTCAAGCTAATACAGATGCAGATTGGGCAAGAAGTGTTGATGATCATCATAGTACCAGTGGAGCAGCATTCTATCTATGTGGTTGTCTTGTTTCATGGTTAAGTAAAAAGCAATCTTCAATCTCGTTATCCATAGTAGAAGCAGAATATGTTGCGGCAACATCCTGTTGTACTCAAGTTATTTGGATGCAAGATCTTCAATTCAAGTTCGATGAGCCTATTCCCATATTTTTCGATAGCACTATCATCATTAATATCTCCAAGAATCCTGTGATGCATTCCAAAATGAAGCACATTCTGAGTAAATATCATTTCATTAGAGAGCAGGTCGCTGAAAAGAATATCAAGATTGAATATGTTGGCACAAAGGAACAAATAGCTGACATCTTTACCAAACCATTACCTCATGAAGGATTTGAGTGTCTTCACCAAAAGCTTGGGATTCTCCCAAGTTTTCATTAGACTCTTTCTCTTATCTACTCAAGTAGAAAGGGGGAGTGGAGGTGTGTAAAGGTCCGTGGGATGGTTGTTTGTTGGGGGGGTTACCCTTTTCCATTGATGACAAAGGGGTAGAGAAGGTAGTAGGAAGAGGTGTCATGATCACAGGGGGAGTACTTGTGTTTCCATGAATTCCATAGGGGGAGATTGTTGATCAGTGGTTGTCATTGATGTCAACCCAAGTAGCACCAAGGGCTACCCCGATCTTGCATGGGAATTTTGACTTGAAAAATTAATCTATTCCAAGTCAAAACTCTTCTAGATGGATTCTACTCATCGATATGTTTCTGTTTATATATGGCATGCCATGTAATTCTTCATGGTTTGAGAGATATTCATGTTTGAATTTAGTAACCCCAGTTAGTGGGCTAAAACCCTATGGGGTTGTGGCATGGCACTCATAATTGGTTGTGGTGATTGAATAGTCAATAATTAATAATAAAAAATTGCTCCTAAAATCCCTGCAATGTTCACTTGTTGAGGACCCTCTCAACTAAAGACATTCACATAAATAATAACCCTCATATCCTCCTCTAGTAGGGATTTTGTGGCTTCAAATAGGTCATCGTGGAATTTTTGCTATAACTTTGTTTTTGCGAATATTCAGAAGCTTAAATTAAAATCCTTTTGAGCTGAAATATTGATGAACCTCGTGACTAAATTTCAAATCTTGGTTCACTATATTTTCGGAGATATGATCTGAGGAAGTTAGCGTTTTTGTAGGCTCCCGAATTCCATGTCAAGCAACTGACGTTGGGAAAATCATCATAACTTTCTCTCTGAGCATTGGATTTAAATTTCGTAAATATTCACAGAACGAGGATGAATTGTAGTTTGTTTAGTAGTGTTTTCAAGGCCGAAGGTCACAAAAGTGACACGTGGCACTTCGTACAAGTTATCTCTACTGAGCCAGTCTATAATCAGTACACGGTTAGATTCTTCAGGTACATATTGTAATTTTAATCTGTATTCATTCATTATCATGTACTTACATGTGCTTTGGAGGTAGAGGTAAGTTGAAGGGTATTTTGTTTTTGTTTTGTTTTGGGATTGGTTTCCCCAGAAAATTTTTACATGCAGGTAGAAGAAGATTCAAGTACAACTTCAAGCAAGAATTCAAGAGTAGAAGTATCAAATCAAAGGAAGCATTGCATCTGGACATCGTTTGAAGACATGAAAACCATATGTATATTGTGAAGAAGTGTCAAGGCCAAGAGTCATCATTGTAAAGTTGTAAAAGAGTCATTTGTAAAGGTGTCATCATTGGAAGAGTCATTATTGTAAAAGAATCAATCTACCTAGAGTTGAAAAGGCATTATTAGGAGGTATAAGAGTCTCTGTTGCAATGATGTCATGGTTGGGTTGCAGGTCATAGTGTAATTAGGTTTGGGTCAAAATCATTGTCAATCATATTGTATAGTGGATCGTTGTCCCTGGTACACAAATCCACACTCTTGTCTCATTTCAGTCATTATAGAGTGGTAGGGAGGTGCTACGTTGGTGCATGAAGTCGCCTACAGGTTGGATCCTGTGAACACTTCAGGGTGGTAGGTTGGTCTAGGATTTTGGGGCATCCATTTATTTGAATACTAAAGAAACCAGGGCATTGGGGCATCCTTTCATTGGGAGCTAGAGAAGAATGTTTTTCTTGAATTATAGGAAGTTGTTTCTTTCATTTCAATTGGCGCTGAAGATTAAAGAATTTATTAGAAAAGATTTCAGTGATTTTTGACTCGGAGGGGGTTTTCCACCTAAAATTCTTGTGTCTACTGTGTTCTTTTATTTACTATTATTACTGCATAAACATGAATAATAATTGAAGATTAACTAACGCTATGAAAAGATTTAAAAGTTCTAATTGCTAAGGAATACTAATTCACCCCCCCGTCCCTCTCAATATTTCCAACACCAATATGGAATATGATTAGGTTCTTTTTCCCACATAGGCCTCCCCTTTTGTTTTTCCACATGACTCCCTTGATGAAGAAACTCCCTGTTTAGTCAACTTGGAGGACATGGATCTATCCATTGATAATCATAGGGAGGTTATGCCTCTTTCTGCCTATAGGATCCTCAATTTAGAATACATAGAGATCGATAACTTAAATCTTGAACTGACCTGGGGGAAATCTCCTTGAACTTCCCTGGAAGTGCCACCAATGGACTGAGTCAAGTCTTAGGATTCTACTATGGAACTTTCCAACGAATTGTCCAACTTGTTAGTACCTATTGAAAAGTGCCTTGTACCACCTTTATGACTTGATCCTCCCTTATGTCCTCAGTTCAATTTTGAGAGCGCAACTATGTTAGAGTGTCCTTGGCATGCTCAACCTTTTCAGATTAGATAGTTTGACTTCCTTTGGCATGGCCCCACATTTGTGAGCCATATGGTCCCCTCACCCTCCATGAGTTCATGTTTTGAAACCCTTGGCCTGTTCCCATCTATGCGCACACTTTAGCGTGACCTACTCGACTGTGTTGCATTTGTATATATTTTACATAGGAGTGTGATGCTTTGTATCTTTTTTGGTTTCATGTGCGATGTGAGTACTTTTCATGCCTTATTTATGCGAAAAATCTAAAAAATATATATATAATTAAAAAATGTATGGTCTTATTTTTACCTCATCCATGTTTATGTCTTTCATTATGTGATTTCACATGGGTCTAGTCTTTCTAGATGGTTTTTACAAGATAGGGTGGCATTTATATTGCGACATTTGTTAGACCTTAGGTGTGTTTCTCTTAAACCTAACATATAAGGGTAGGTCATTTTTTCTGATGTTGCATTTTAACTGTCAGCACCGTTTTTATGCATTAGGTCTAACCCCATCAAGTTGCGACTTTCACCACTTCCTTTATGCATGTCGTAGCTTGGTGGTAGAGCTTATGTTGGCATTATGAATTTTGTGTTGTCTTTGATGGAAACCTACTTGATGAGTTGTCCTTTGATGGAAGCCTACTTGATGAAGATGTAAACAAGATGTGTCTACATGTGACAGAGAATTTGATCAAAACCATAGAAGTTCAGAGATAGAGGAATGACAAAGTTGAAATTTCAAGAAGTATGCGTGGGTTTTGTTAAGCAAAGTTGCGTACACACACAGGTATAAAGAAGCAAAGGCACATACAGTTTCCGCACCATGGTATTCTAAATACCAACGGTCCTTACATGATATTGCCTCGTGGTATTGAGCCCAATAATGGATGTTTCGATCCTGTCTAAGAAAACATTAGCTGGAGTATGGTTTTGACCTGTGGTATTGGATAAGGGATAAGATATATAAGGAGATGAAAATCAAAGTGACAGAGTTTGCAAGTCATGAATATCTTATGAATAGTTAGATCTGAAGAAAATATGCATGTAATGGGTTGTTGATGTTTTGCTTTATCTAAAACTAAGTATGCACCTAGGAATTTGATGATGGACCAGATCCAATAGATCTGAGATGAAAATCTTGATTATGAGGTGATTGGATCTATGTTGATAGTGTCTTAACACGTGATTTTTCTGTGTATGTTGAGATCTAGGTATGTCTGAAGTTCTGTGTTGCAGTGAAGGTCTGAATCAGAAATTATAGATATGTACGCAGGTTTTATAGCCTGAAAGGCATGTACACACGCGGATGTGATACTGGTAAGTCACATATATGTGAGTTTGTTTTCTTAAAAGTGCATATACACGCAGATATGCTTTAAGGAAAGCACATAAAAAAAATAGGGTTTTGATGAAAAGGATGTCTAATCAGTTTAATCAGTCTTATGCGTTTATGTTGTCTATCAATGAAGTCTTTTTGATGATTTGCATGGTAATTGAATAGAGCGCATGACCGAGCATGAACTGTGATTGGTTTGTGAGGATGAGCATAGGTTTGGAGCCAATTATTGAAGCCTCCTCTTCCAAGATCAACTAAGTTCCATTAAATCCATCGAAGATGAAAGTGGTATGTGAATGATCATCATTGGCATGTGCAGGAATAACTGTTAGGAAGAGAGAGGTGAAGGCTGTTAGGAGGAGGCTGGGTCGTGGTCTTAGCATCATTGATCGTTTCTCTAGATCGAGCTAAATTGCTTCTTGAAAAGAATACATAGATGACAGATATCTAACCTTGCACAGAGACCATAAAAAGCCGCATTCAAATCTTTGAAAAGGACTTCGGTGTTGTGGTATTTAATAAGTATATGGTTGAAATTTAATAGGAATCTAAAATTATAAAATAATTGTATAAAATACAACGCCAATGATAGACTTTATTAAATTCAATAAATATAATGCATGGTCGTTTATCTTTATATTAGATTTTTTATAAAATTTAATAAAATGTTTTGTTTTTGTTTTTTTTCAATATAGTCATTATTAAAAAAGGAAATAAGTGTATTTTAGATTTGAAAATATCAAGAAGAGAAAATAATTTTTTTAATAATTTTTTTTTTAATTATAAAATTTAGGGGAAAATTATAATTAAACTTTAAGTATAATATAAAATTTATTAATAATAAAATAATTTTCAAACAATTTGAAAGTTCTCGTTTCCAGGTTTCCAATAGAAAAATTTGATCTAGTGTTTCTTAAGCGTTGCAGACTAGTCTTGATGTTTAATTTATTCATGGGACTTGATGTATTTCTACTATTTATATCTAATAATACTTTTTATTTTTTATTTTTAATAAGAAAAATTATCAGTAAAAAAAGCTATTCAATTCAAATGTTTATTTATAACTTTTTTTATTATAAAATTAAAATTAAGATTAAAAAAAAAATTAAAAAAATAATTTTATCAATTTTGAAAATATTTCACTCTCTCATATATATAATTTATAATTTAAAACACAATACAAATAAATAAATAATTCTTAAAAAAATCAATTAAATATAAAATTAATTTAAATAAGTTTATTTAATCCTTCTACGAGGGAAGGAAGTTTTGGGCTCTGACGTGGCCATAGGTGGGTAGGTGGCGTGCGCGCATTGTCACAACTGCAACGAGACAGTCTAAAACATTTTTACCACAGTAAAACACGGATTTGTGCTGTAGCTGTTGCTAACTCTCCCGACCTGTCGACATCCGGTCCTTGCGCTCGGTCAGCTATTTCTCTGGCGGTCTTGGTGGCGGTTACCGACTATGGACAGAATGGATATCGAGGAGGAGGTGATAGATTATTCCCTGGACCCGTATGAGGGACAGACTATCTTTGGCAGTCATAGCCCTAACCCTAACCTAGACGGCTCTGCACAAACTAGGCTCTCAAATCCAGTTTCTTCACTGATTGTCTCGCTGCCTGGATATTCCTCATCACCGATGCGATTCGGTTCGCTCTCCCTGGAATCATCGGGCCTTGATTGCCCTCCTCTATCCCTTGGAACTCTCAATTTACTCACTGTTGTCTCACCTCCATCGCCCGCTTTTGATCTGCTCCCTTCTTTCAACCCTTTGCCCCCTCCTTGTTCAAACCCCCACTCTTCATCTAACCCTAATTCCCTTCCCTCGGGATGTTTTGACTCTCTGGTTATTAAGGTCAAATCAGTGATTCCACAAGCGGTTGAGGGATCGAATCCACTAAAAGAACACCCATCGGCGCCGAGATCGGGAAAAAGGAAAGTTAAGTGCGTGAAAGCCACAGCGAAGGACCTCACTATTACTTTTGGCGAAGACATTCCGATGGGAGAGGTGGTAGACAAGGCCAATACGGTTCTCGTCGGGCATGTTAGAGGAAGGGCATACTCTGTGGCTAGGCTAACCAGCTGGGTAAAAGAAATTTGGGGAGGCACGCTACAAGAGTTACCAGAGGTTCAGAGTCTAGCAAGAGGATGGTTCACGCTGCACTTCTCCAAGGTGGACTACACGGAATTGGTACTCACGAAATATTGGCATATAGAGATGGCACCGGTCCTTCTTAAGCGCTGGTCTCCATTATTTGATCCAGAGCGAGAGAAAATAGGTGCAGGTCCCATATGGGTGTGCTTACCAGGACTACCTCTTCAATATTGGTCTGAAGTTGTGTTTATAAGAATCGGGAATGCCCTCAGTACTTATCTAGATTACGACAGGACCTATGTGTAGTCAAGAATCAAGCATTGGCAAGAATCCTGGTCCATTTGGACACAAGGGAGGGTTTGGAAGAGAAGATTACTCTCAAATGGAGGCATTATACCATAATCCAAATTCTGGATTACGAGGGGGTTCCTTTTCGATGTAGGAGGTGCCACAAGGTAGGGCATGTATTCAAGGAATGCCCTATGCTTACGAAATCAGCGGAACCCCTCGGCTCACCCTCACCACAAAAAGGAAAAGCTACTGCAAATCGGATCAGCACCCCGGTATCGGTCCTTAAATAACAAAATCATGGCGAATCCTCAAAGGCTACGAAGGAGCATCACAGAACACCCTCGCCTCCACTAACTCGAGCTAAAGCCTCGCTACTGCGGAGGTCACTAGAAAAGCGGGTACAACTCTCTCTTCCCCACTTTCCTCTCACTTTACTTCTATGTCATATGTTGTTTGTGCATCATTAGACCCTACTTCAGCATTGATTATGCCACCTACCATTACATGTGAGATCTCCTTACCTCCGCCCATCATCGCCTCCACCGATCCTACCTTGCCCTCCCCTCCATCCTCACCCAGGGCCTCGGCCATCATCCATCCTGTTTTTCCCCACTCATACAACTTACGTTCTCGGCTCATACCAGATCCTTGCATCCAGAATGGACTTGGTCTCACCTTCCTTGGACCATCCACTCAATCATCCCGGGGCCGCAAATCTAATCTATCCAAAGCTATCCAGAAGGTCGGGGCTGAAGTAGTCTCTGGTAAACAGTCCAATATGGAAGGGGTTCTTAGAGCATTGAACACCCTTGGGAGGGTTCCACCATGAAATGCCTCTCCTTTAATTGCAGAGGTATGGCTAGTGCCTCCAAAAAACTAGCCCTGAGGAGGTTATTTGAAAGTGAGCCCATTGATATTATTATGCTGCAGGAAACCCTGGGCACTACTGAATCCATCGATCAAACCCTATCCACCATCAACCCTGGTTGGCATTTCCATTCTCTGGATGCTATGGGTAGATCAGGGGGATTAACCATAGGATATAATCCTCGCTCCATTAATGTATCTACCACTTGGGGAGGAGTGGGATTTATTGGATTGGATCTATTCTCGGCCGAGCTCGGCTTGTCCATTAGATTCATTAATGTATACGGCCCCTGTCATCAGAGAGAGGATTTTTGGCAACACTTCCTTCATTCTAATATCACATCAGTGGATCAGGTGATCATTGGGGGCGACCTAAAGTTTTCACTAGGTTATGGGGAATCCTGGGGATCACAAGCCCAAGTCGACTGTTTGACTGATTTCTTCAAGGATATCTTGGACCTGCATAATCTCACTAATGTCCCCATGATCAAGCCTTTGCCCACTTGGAGAAATAGAAGAGTTGGGGAGGCAGCTCTGGCTAGAAGGCTTGATCATTTCCTGATTAAAGTTCCTTTGCTTCAACAATTTTCTAGATATAGACAGTGGGTTGGGTCTGGGGGAATATCAGACCACTCTCCTATCTATTTGGAGATTCTTGGACCTGATGCCAAGCCAAAGGCCCCTTTCAAATTTAACCATGTTTGGCTCCAAGATGCGGGATATACTAAGTTGGTCAAGGACTATTGGACATCCCACCCCATCTCCGGTCACAGAACTGTGGCTGAAGGTTTCTGCCACAACCTATCTCAGCTTAAACTTTTATCCATAGCATGGGCAAAGGAGAAAAAAGCAAAGGATGATCAGACCATTATAGCTATTGAAGCTGAGTTGAACAATCTATTGGATGATAGAAACAAAGGCTTTGCCATAGTAGAAGAGAAAGCAAAGATGATTGAGCTCAAAAAACAGAGACAAGATACTTAAGGAAAGAGAAGAAACATGGAGATTGAAGAGTAGGGAAATATGGTTACAGGCAGGAGATGAAAACACAAAGTTCTACCAGAATTATGCAAAAGGAAGAAAGATAGCCAATACAATTTGGAAAATGCCTCTTCCAGATGGAGAGACGGCTGACACCTTCAAAAAACTATCTATGTTGGGTACTACTCACTTTCAGAATCTATTCAGATCCCCTCAAGAAGCCAATCTAGCTGATATCATACAAGTGGCAGGCCTTTTTCCTAGATATGTGGGGGAGGAGGCAGCAATTGAACTCAATTCTCTGGTCACTCTAGAGGAACTTGAAGGGACCTTAAAGTGGTTCAAAAAAGACAAAAGCCCGGGTCCAGATGGGTGGACGATCGAGTTTTACCTGGCTTTCTATGATTTTCTGGCCCAGGACCTTCTCCAGGTTGTGGAGGAATGCCAGTCTTCTGGGAAAATGTACAACGCTATCAATTCTACTTTTATAACCCTCATCCCCAAATCTGATTCCCCTGTATCCTTCAATGAGTTCCAGCCTATCTCCCTCTGCAACTGCCTCTACAAGATTATCTCCAAAATCATTGCAAATCGTATTAGGCCTATCCTGTCTCAGCACATCCTCCCTAAACAGTTGACCTTTCTGGAAGATCAACAAATCCACGAAGCCATCGACACCGCACAAGAAGTTATCCACTCTATTCGATCCAGAAGACTCAAGGGGATCATCCTCAAGATCGATCTGGCTAAAGCTTTTGACCAGGTAAGCTGGCTTTACATAAAAATGCTTCTTATCCACCTGGGCTTCCTGCATCTTTTTACCACATGGATCATGGCTTGCATATCAACGCCTACCTTCAGTCTCCTCATCAATGGCTCTGCCTCTCCTTTCTTCCATGATGAGAGAGGACTCAGGCAAGGATGCCCTCTTTCCCCTCTCCTCTTCCTGATTGTCATGGAATGTTTGAGTAGGCTAATCTACCATGAAAAGCAAAGTGGCAGATTATTTGGATTGAAGATAAATGAACAGTGCTTCCTTAATCATCTCTCCTTCATGGACGATGTCCTTATTTTCCTGGATGGAAGCATTCGTGACTCGATTACCCTTGAAAAGATCCTTGCCTCTTTCTCCAGGGCCACTGGTATGATGGCAAATCATGCAAAATCCACTATCACGATGGCCCATACTTCTGCTTAGGAATCCACTTTTTCCTCGCAACACTTTCCTTATAGCCCTCGCCCACTTGATCAGGGCTTCAAATACTTGGGTTTTTGGATCAAGCCCATGAGTCAAAAGATAGCAGATTGGACTTGGCTAGTCATCAAATTAGAGAAAAGAATCTCTCACTGGTGCCATCGTTTCTTATCTAGAGCTGGCAGGCTGGTACTAATCAAATCTATTTTGGAAGCCACTCCGATATTCTAGATGGCATTAGCATGGATTCCTAGAAGTATCCTAGCCCAACTCAAACAGATTTGCTGCAGATATCTATGGAATGGAGGCTAGGACAAAAGAGTCTTTGCTTGGATAAGTTGGAACAAGATTGCGTTGCCCAAAAAGTGGGGTGGATGGGGCCTAAAAGACCTAACCTTTTTTGCACAAGCTCTGGCTGCAAAAATGGGATGGACTCTCCTTACCAAGCATAATCTATGGACATCCATCTCATACCACAAATATATTTGGCCTCTCCAAATTATGGACTAGATAAGGATGCCTCGATGGAATAGGACAGGCATATCCTCGGTTTGGAAAGCTCTTCTTTTCTCGCTCCCTCTCATTCGAAACCACCTGGCCTGGAGGATAAATGCAGGTTCTAGTGCACGCATTGGTCTGGACCCCTGGACTGGGGGAGGGGGTCGATGTCTCCTCCCAAGAGAGCTCACCCTATTTCTAAATCAACAAGACATCAAGGTAATTGCTCAAATTGCGGATTAGGAGAATACCTTTGTTTTTACTCAAGCATGGAAATCTGCCATTCAGCTAAACCTGCCTCCTCAATGGCACCTTATCTGGAACGAATATACAAATGCTTTGAGTGAGTCACACATCTGTATCAAGGAGGGACCAGATGAGCTCATGTGGTGCATGGCAGAGTCTGGAATCTACACTCCAAAGGAAGGCTACCGGTGTCTGCTACAAGACAAACAACCTGACAACATACAAAATTGGTGGCAGAACATATGGAAGTTAAAATCTCCTCCCTAAACTAGACTTTTCTTCTGGTGCATCCTTCGTAACAAGGTACCAACAGGGGACATACTCACTCATAGATCCGTGTATGGTCCTCATTGGTGCATCCTATGCAAACAGAGCTCAGAATCGACCAAGCACTTGTTCCTCAACTACAATACCACAAAATAGTTATGGAGATCTGTTGCTGCTGAGATCCGATTCATGGGAGAATGGAAAGGAGACAGTATAACAGCAGCATGGGAGGCCTGGAACAGTGTGCATACTGGGACAAACCTGCCATGCCTTCCCCTGATTATTTGCTGGGCTATATGGTTGGACAGAAATAAAATGACTTTCAATGATAGCATGATTAGATGGCAGAGCATAACTACAAAAATCGTAGCATCCTACCTTGAGCTACCTGAATACTCTCTGCCTCGACCGCATAGACCCACTGCTCCCGAACCAATAGACCACTCCACACCGTGGGCTTTTTTTGATGGAGCAGCCCAACAACAAGGATGCGGGGGGGGCTTCCTTCTCTACCTTTCTGATCATCATTTCTACATGTCAAAATGGGTTTGGGTGAAGGAACAAACAATTTTTCTGAATTAATCACTTTCTGACATTTAATACATTTTTCTGTCAATCATGAATGCAGAGATATTCAGATCTTTGGTGACTCAAATATCATTATAAATTGGATCAAAAATAACACTATATGACATACACAAACACTTATAAACATACTGGACGAAGTGATTATTTAAAATCTCTATTTAATTCCATACTTGTTCATCATATTTACAGGGAGCATAACAAATGTGCTGACGGCCTTTCCAAGGAGGCCATGCACCTGCCAAGAGGATAGTGGATAATCCATGAACAGAGGGGTACTACACTGTACCATTACTATCACATACCTTATATAGATCAGACTTATCATCAGGTGGATGGCACCTAAATTTTTTTGCAAATCACTGGCTATATATGATGATGTATATATCTAGTTTTTTTTATGCACATCATCCTATGAGGTGTATATATGTTTTGAACTCTATACAACATCATCTTGCGTGATGATTTTTTGATTTTGATACAGCCATTCACAGGAATGGGATTGTAGATACTCTAGACATATTCCAAAACAACATGAATGCATATGCTGATAAGCATAAACTATATGTAATTTTTCAACATATAATGATATATTATGATTTTTCCTTAGGAAAAAAAATAAAATTATTTAATCCTTCTAATAAAGTCTCTTTACTCAAATTCCAAATTTATTTAATATATACATAATATTTAATCACTATTTCTACGAAAAGTTACTTCAATAATGTGAATTGCTTGGAAATCATAAAACTAATCAGTACTAAACCATATAATTATATTAATCATATTTATTTTAGTTATATTTATAAAAAAAATTAATACGCTATTTTTATTTTAGTCACCTTATCTAATGTGTTGTTGTCAAATCTTTCACCAAGAGTTCATTCAAAGTATTATCTCTATATCTTTTAATTCATCTTTCCTGGTGAGAGAAATTTCTATTATTTTGAGTTATGTTTTAAATATTTTATTTCATAAAAATATAACATAATATGTGAATATTAAGAGATTTTTGGGTAAAAATCACATAAAATACTTTTAGTGACTTGTTTCAAATGAAATAGTGTGATTCATTTTCAAGAAAAGATGTGAAACTAAATCTTCACATCAAATTGAATTGATGAAAATAAATGTTTACTAGCCATATCTAATTATTAAAAATTATATTTTTTATTTATTTATTTTAATTAAATAAAAAACTAATTAAATAAAAAGACATTTATTAAAAAGCTAGAAAAAATGAATAAATACAAAAAAAATATATTGCCTTAATAAAAAGACCCAAAGTAAAATAATAAAAGGTCAAATAAAATGCAATAAATAAGAATAAATAAGAAGAATAATAATAAGAAAATGAAAAAGTAGCCTTAAAAATATAAAATATAAAAAAATAATGAGGAAATTATTTTTTATGATACAATTTTTTTTTATAGTCAAAAGAAAAGTCTAATTGAAATAAATCAAAAGTTAATCTTAAAAATTCAAACAATAAAACTAAATAAATAAATAAAATAAAGGAGCAGGATTCAAATAATGAAATTAAAAATAATAATAATAATAATAAAAAACAAATAACATAAAATAAATAAAAAATAAAAATTATTAGATTTTAGAATTTTGTGTGATTAATCTAAAAATATTCCCATTTAAAAAAAAATTAAAATAAATATTAAAGTAAAAAACTTAATTCTAAACACCTAAAATAGCCAAACAAGAATCCAACACTGACAATTTGAAGTTTAAATCCAACACTGACAATTTGAAGTTTTTTAATAAAAATATATTTAAATTTATTCAATAAATTTTGATTAAAAAAATTTAAACATATATTTATTATTACTACTTTACTCTTTTTTTTTTTTTTTGTTTTTACCCATATTTATTATTACTACTCTATTTAGAAAAACCCAACCCACTCTTCATATTGATAAAATAAAACCCAACCCACTCTTCATATTGATAAAATCGTAGATAGGAAGACGCCTTTTCAATGTCCAGTGAAACTTTATTCGACTCACCATTCTTGAAGTCTCTTGAGGAAAACCCAACTAGTTCTACTGAATTCCAAATCGAATATCGTCAACAAAACAAAATAAGAAATTAAAATAGGAAGATGGTATTCCAAATAGGTTAGATGATCAAAAATAAAATATTATCATACGTTATAAAGTTGGAATAAAATAATTATTAATTTAATATATTAAATTAATAATTATTATTCTAGAATATTTAATTATTTATTGGAGACATTTAGAATTAGTATATTCTTGTAACAAAATATGACTCTAGAAATGTGTTGTATTTTAGGCTTTAGTTTAATAGATTTGTTAGTAAGTTTTTTAAATAGCATTTATTGTAAGTGGACACTTGTTATTTAATAAGTAATCCATAATTAGAGGTAGTGAGGACATTTTAGCTTATAAAAAGCTCATTGCAAGAGTGTATGGTTGTTTGGGTGTAAACTCTTGCAAAATCAAATATGTAATTATTTTTTCTGATTAATAAAATTACGTGTCTGAGGACACTTCTGCCATTATTGTGGTATCAGAGCTCCAGTAATGTTGTAGTGGATGTGAGGAGGAGATTCCAGCTATACAAGTTTTTGGAAAACTCCATTGAATTGATCAACAAATGATTGGTATGGAATTTGTCCAGTTTTTTTTGGAACAGAAATTTTATTATTGATTTTAGATTTGTAAATCCTAAAATCATTTATTATTATTAAAAACAAATATGCAAAATCTTTGTGGCTATTGTGATGAACTGAAAACGCTCTGCGCTGCTCATGAATTGTTGTAATTCCCCGTAGTCATAAACCCGATGTGAATGCTCTTTCCTCTGAAGCGTTTACATTTCCAACATTTTTGGGAGGTCAATCAGCGTGAATTTTGGGCTCGAGATCAAAATTGGGACCATATTTTCAAGCGTATTTCTTCAAGACAGCCAATAATGAATTTTTTCAAGCGTAATTTTTCAAAGATGGTCAATAATGAATTTGGTTCCATTGCAGCTGTATAAACTAATGTAATCTTTTCTCCAGCGAAGTTGTTCAACTATCAACTTTTTGCGCTGATTCCCTGGGAGCTTGTGAAAAATGAGTCGTTTTCAGTCCCGAAGTGGCTCTGAAATTGAACAAATCCTCTTTGATTCGGACCAGATTTGTAACAAATTTAAAGCTATTTATATCATTCTTGGTTTTGCATTTTGTAAATCAGCGCAGGTCTGTATTATCTCAGGTGGGACGAAAATGAAAGTCTTAAAGATTCCATCTCTGGCTGGCGATGTAATGCATGGCACTGAATCAAAGTAGATCGAAGTACTCATCATGATGGGGTTTGACTTGCGTTGGATTTTCCATGGTATTGAACAAGGTTTGAGCGTTGTATGGAGCACAACAACCCGTGTT
The DNA here is from genome assembly GCA_031772625.1 of Pinus tabuliformis. Lineage (NCBI taxonomy): Eukaryota > Viridiplantae > Streptophyta > Pinopsida > Pinales > Pinaceae > Pinus > Pinus tabuliformis. Next base: position 607,212,157 of record CM062815.1, read on the forward strand.
GGGCATCAAATAAATGTGTGGATGCAGCAAGTGTTGAAACTTGCTGAAGTTTGAATTAAATTTGTTGAAAATGTAATTTCAACGCGCTACGTACGCAGCCCAAAACCACCGAACAAAACCATAAAACCGGCCAGAATCATATCGCACCGCCATCCATGAAAAGTGGTTTCCGTATTGTTGAGCTCCGATAAACTTTGGAGGTGACGCGTGTCACCCGCATGACATCAGCAAACGAAACTCATCGGAAGCTAAAGCTCGGTGAAAATCTGCCTTCCGATATCCTCTCCATCGTCCGATCTGGTTGCGTGTCCTCCGCCGTCGATCTCCTAAAGGTGCACGGGCCTGCAGCAAATTAAATATTGCGTGGAGTATTAGACATTCCGTTGACCGCCGTAGAAGAAGATTTATGGAATTTATGTGTTTGTCGTAGTTTTAGGTGTATGTCATAAATTTTGTTATGGGCACGTTTTAATATATTTTTATATATGTTTCATGTAGTTTAGGTGAGGCCCTTTAATATCGTTATGGGCACACACTATATTTTTAATATGTTTTTTTTATATTTTGTTATGTAAGAGCGGGCGCAAGTTCTTTTTGTGCGTGGTATGTAATAGAGTGGTGGCTGCGTAGAGTGGTAATAGTTTTTGGTGCACAGCAGTGCGTTAATGAGGAATACCACAGGGGTCGTAATTTTTTTTTGTTCCCCATTGTAAAACAAAAGTTTTTGTAATATTCACAGCAGTGAAAATCAAAATCTGTGAGAGCAGCAGAGTTTTATTTTGTGAATCCCTCTTTGCACAGAGGATGGAATTTGTATCAGTGTTTCAGTTTTAAATTAATAGAAATGTGTTGTGACTGTGTAATGGACTGTGTTCTGAGTTAATTTTTTTAAAAGAGGTTCTCTGGAAAAGATCCTGGACAAAAGAAACAGAGCACTGTCTCTGTGGTGAATATTTTTATTTGGTTTTGGTATTTCTCCATTAAAAATACCCAACAGTGGTATCAGAGCAGGCTTAGGCTCTTTGAGGGTGACAAAGAAGCTGAAAGAAGGACCTGTTGCAGCAGTAAAACTTCTCAAGCAAAGTGAAGGCTCAGTCAAGAGAATACTCAGGTATTTCACAAAGTTTTTTTTGTGTTGCTGAAGAAACAGTCAGCTGTTTAAACACACAGTCAAGGATTTAGTGGCATAGATCAGAATACAATGAATGGCCAGCACAAGCACTGGTATGGGTTTGTTTAACACCCAGCTCCCACAGTTTAATGGGAAGAACTATGATTATTGGTCAATAACTATGACAACCCTGCTTGCCTCCCAAGACTTATGGGAAATAGTTGAAGAAGGTTTTGAAGAACCAGCAGATGAAACTGAGTTCAATGCATTAACTCAGGGAGAGAAGGATCAGCTGAAGAGTAATAGGAAGAAAGATTCAAAAGCCCGAGTGTTGTTGTATCTAGCAGTAGACCAGAGTATGTTTCCAAGGTTAGCAGCAGCTAAGACAGCCAATGAAGCATGGCAAACCCTCAAGACAGCCTATCAAGGCATGGAGAGAGTGAAGACAACAAAACTGCAATTGTTAAGAAAGGATTTTGAGAATCTGAACATGAAGGAGTCAGACAACATTGAATCATTCTTCACTCATGTGATTGGTGTAATCACACAAATGAGAACTCATGGAGAAACCATTGAAGATAGGAGAATAGTGGAGAAAATATTGAGGGTCTTACCCTCAAGGTTTGATGCCATAGTCACCACCATTGAAGAGACAAAGGATCTCTCAAGCTATTCAGTTGATGAGCTACATGCATCACTGATAACACATGAGCAGAGGTTGAGTAGGAATGAAAACTCATCTCTTGAGAAAGCCTTCAAGACCCAGATGTCCTTTGGAAGAGGAAGAGGTCAAGGCAGAGGAAACAAGAGAGGAAGAGGCAGAAGCCAAAACAGAGGTGGAAGGAACAACCCATCAAATGCACAAGGAAGAGGCAGCAATCCAAATCAGAACCAAGGTCAAGGCAGCAGCCAACAAGGAGGACAACATCATGCTCAAGGACAAAGGTATGATAAATCTAATGTTCAATGCTATTATTGCAAAAAGTATGGACATTATGCTAGTGATTGTAGAAAGAAACAACATGATATGAACAGCAGACAAAATGCAAATGTTACAAGAGAAAACAACAGTCAAAGTAATGTGTTGTTAGCCTGCAACATGGCTGAAACAAACAGTGAGGAAATTTGGTTTTTAGACTCAGGTTGCAGCAACCATATGACAAGGAATATAGCCCTCTTCTCAGCCTTAAATCAGAACTTGAAGTCAGAGGTCACACTAGGAACTGATAGTAAAGTGTCTGTTATGGGAAAAGGGGAAGTAAAAATATTTTCAAAGCAAGGAGAAAGGAAAACCATAGCAGATGTCTACTATGTCCCCGGAATGAGATGTAACCTATTGAGTGTTGGACAACTTATCCAAAAGGGTTACAATGTTTACTTTGTAAACGATGTGTGCACCATCATGGATATACCACCCAGCAAAAGATGCATTGCTGAAGTGAAGATGACAAGGAACAGGATGTTCCCTCTCCGGATCCGGGCAGACTTGAAGAACAAGAAGGAAATTGCAGCAGTCACCCAAGAGGCCTTCCAAAGCGTGCCAAAGGATGAAAATTGGTTGTGGCACTTGAGATTCGGGCATCTAAATTTTGGAGGTCTAAACTTATTGAGCAGAAAAGGAATGGTAAAGGGATTACCATTGATAGAGAAGCCGGACAGCCTTTGTGAAGGTTGTATATTGGGAAAACAACACAGAGAAAGTTTTCCATCAGGGAAAAGCATAAGGGCAAAGACACCCTTAGAGATTATCCACTCAGATTTGTGTGGACCAATGCAAGCTCCATCATTAGCAGGCAGCCTATATTTCTTGACATTCATTGATGATTTTACAAGAAAGACTTGGATATATTTCCTCAAGAACAAAAGTGAAGTCTTTGAGAAATTCCAAAATTTCAAAGCACTTGTGGAGAACCAAAGCGGGCTGCATATAAAAGTTTTGAGAACTGATAGAGGAGGAGAGTATATCTCCAAGGAATTCCTAAGATTTTGTAGAGAAAATGGAATTCACAAACAGTTTACAGCAAGGTACACTCCGCAGCAAAATGGAGTTGCTGAAAGGAAGAACAGGACCATCATGGACATGGCGAGGAGCATGCTAAAGGCAAAGCATTTGCCAAATGAGTATTGGGCTGAAGCTGTACATTGTGCAGTTTATATATTGAACAGGTGTCCTACAAAAGCAGTCTTGAACAAAGTGCCAGAAGAGGCATGGAGTGGGAGAAAGCAAGGAGTTACCCACATGAGAGTTTTTGGGTGTGTGGCCTATGCACACATACCAGATCAGCTAAGGAGGAAGTTGGACAGCAAAGGGGAGAAATGCATCTTCATTGGATACAGTGATGAATCCAAAGCCTACAGGCTGTACATTCCATCTACCAAGAAGTTTTTTGTCAGCAGGGATGTTCAATTCATTGAAGAGGAAGCTTGGGATGGAAGCATAGAGAAAATAGTGAATGTCAAGAACTGTTTGTCTCATGATGAAGATGAAGAGGAGGTGGCTGAAATGAATCCCCAAACAGCAGCGCCAACACAAGGACAGCAAGGGACACCATTGAGGACAACACAAGGACAACAAGGTACACCATTGAGGATAAATGAGGGTGCTTCTCCAAGCACACCACAAGGAGGAAATTCAAGTGCATCTTCAAGCACTTGCACACCAAGTGAACGAGGTAAGAAATTTAGAAATCTAAGTGACATTTATGATGAAGGAATGAATTCCTTATTTGCCTTGTATTGTCATGTTGATGATCCTATTCACTTCGAGGATGCAATTAAAGATAGGAAATGGATAGAAGCTATGGATGAGGAGATGAATGCCATAGAGAGAAACAAAACATGGGATTTGGTTGAGTTACCAAAAGGCAAAGAAGTCATTGGTGTGAAATGGGTTTACAAGACCAAGAGCAATGCTGAAGGCAAGATAGAAAGACACAAGGCAAGGCTGGTTGTCAAAGGCTACAAGCAGCAGTATGGAAGAGATTATGAGGAGACTTTCGCACCGGTTGCAAGAATGGAAACCGTGAGAGTAGTGATGTCCATAGCAGCACAAAACAAATGGAAAGTCTACCAAATGGACGTGAAGTCAGCATTCCTAAATGGAGTGTTAATGGAAGAGGTCTATGTGGAACAGCCTCTCGGATATGAGAAGAAAGGTGAAGAGCACAAAGTGTGCAAATTGAAGAAAGCTCTTTATGGGCTGAAGCAAGTGCCAAGAGCATGGTACAGCAGGATAGATTCTTATCTATTGGATAATGAATTCGACAAATGTGAAGGAGAACCCACAGTCTACATCAAGGAAAAGGATGGTAAGATTTTGATTGTGGTCTTATATGTTGATGATGTTATTTTCACAGGTAATGATGATCAGCTCATTAAGAATTTTAAATCAGTCATGAAGGATGAATTTGAAATGACTGATATGGGTTTCTTAAGATACTTCTTAGGCATAGAAGTAGAGCAAAATGAAAAAGGAATTTTTATATCTCAAGAAAGATATGTAAATCAAATTTTGAGCAGATTTAAGATGGAAGAATGCAAGGCAGCAATCACTCCCACAGTGATGGGATTAAAGCTCAGCAGAGAGGACAGCAACAAGGATTTTGATCCTAGCTTGTATAAAAGCATTGTGGGCAGCCTTATGTATTTAACAGCAACTAGGCCTGATTTAATGTATGCTGTTAGTTTAATTTCCAGGTTCATGGAGAGGCCGAAGGAGGCACATTGGCAGGCAGCAAAGAGAATTTTGAGGTATGTCAAAGGTACCAAAATGTTTGGAATTCTATATCATGCCTCAGAACATTCAGATTTGGTTGGGTACACAGATAGCGATTGGGCTGGAAGTGTAGATGATCGGAAGAGAACTTCCGGTTATGTTTTCAATATGGGTTCAGGAGCCATTTCATGGGCTTCTAAGAAGCAATCCATTGTAGCGTTATCTACAGCAGAGGCAGAATATGTGGCAGCTACAGCAGCAGCATGTCAGGCAGTATGGATGAGAAGAATGTTGAGAAGCTTAGGCCAAGAGTAGGCAAAAGCGATAGTGATATTTTGTGACAATAGCTCAGCTATTGCATTGTCAAAGAATTCAGTGTTTCACAAGAGAACGAAGCACATTGATACAAGGTTTCACTACATCAGAGAATTGGTGAACAATGGAGAAATTGTCCTAGAACACTGCAGGACTCAAGAACAGGTTGCGGACATCTTGACAAAGCCGCTGGATCAGAAAAGCTTTGAATTTTTGAGGAAGTGTTTGGGTATGACCGAATGCCCAGCAGTTGAAATTAAAGGGGAGTGTTGAAAATGTAATTTCAACGCGCTACGTACGCAGCCCAAAACCACCGAACAAAACCATAAAACCGGCCAGAATCATATCGCACCGCCATCCATGAAAAGTGGTTTCCGTATTGTTGAGCTCCGATAAACTTTGGAGGCGACGCGTGTCACCCGCATGACATCAGCAAACGAAACTCATCGGAAGCTAAAGCTCGGTGAAAATCTGCCTTCCGATATCCTCTCCATCGTCCGATCTGGTTGCGTGTCCTCCGCCGTCGATCTCCTAAAGGTGCACGGGCCTGCAGCAAATTAAATATTGTGTGGAGTATTAGACATTCCGTTGACCACCGTAGAAGAAGATTTATGGAATTTATGTGTTTGTCGTAGTTTTAGGTGTATGTCATAAATTTTGTTATGGGCACGTTTTAATATATTTTTATATATGTTTCATGTAGTTTAGGTGAGGCCCTTTAATATCGTTATGGGCACACACTATATTTTTAATATGTTTTTTTTATATTTTGTTATGTAAGAGCGGGCGCAAGTTCTTTTGGTGCGTGGTATGTAATAGAGTGGTGGCTGCGTAGAGTGGTAATATAGTTTTTGGTGCACAGCAGTGCGTTAATGAGGAATACCACAGGGGTCGTAATTTTTTTTTGTTCCCCATTGTAAAACAAAAGTTTTTGTAATATTCACAGCAGTGAAAATCAAATCTGTGAGAGCAGCAGAGTTTTATTTTCTGAATCCATCTTTGCACAGAGGATGGAATTTGTATCAGTGTTTCAGTTTTAAATTAATAGAAATGTGTTGTGACTGTGTAATGGACTGTGTTCTGAGTTAATTTTTTTAAAAGAGGTTCTCTGGAAAAGATCCTGGACAAAAGAAACAGAGCACTGTCTCTGTGGTGAATATTTTTATTTGGTTTTGGTATTTCTCCATTAAAAATACCCAACAAAATTTATTAGGCGGTGAGATCTTAACAATTTCACATGCTGTTATTTTAATATGTGATATAGCTCTGCGTATTGGTTATCTGTAGAATCATCGCAATATGTGAAGCATTCAGCGTGAAGTCCGAGTGAAGCACCCAGCGTGAAGCCAGAGTGAAGCACTCAGCGTAAAGCCAACGTACTCAGTAGAAGAAGCCAGCGTGAAGCAGCAACATTGTTCCTTGAAGAGTGGAAGCTTGGTAGCACCGCTTAAGCAGAAAAACGGATTTTTTTTGTGAGAGACAACACACATTTCTAGGAGAAGGTGTGAAAGGATCAGTTGTAAGTTTTGTGAAGTGGTAAAATTTGTAATTCTTGGAGTAATAAGGAGATTTTGTATTTGGTATTTTTTCATTTTTTATTTTGGAGAGATCTGGTGAGTTTTAGAATTTTGGGGAATTTATTGTTTTTTGGAGTAAAAAGGTCATTTGTAAATTTTTGGAGTAATAAGGAGATTTTATTTCTAATTTTTTATTTGGAGGGATAAGTGTGACATTGTAACTCAAAGTAATTTTACTTTGAGGGGGGGTAACTTTTTTTACCAAGTTTTGCAAGAGCATCGTTGTAATAGTCAAATTTTGAAAGTTACCTTGTAAATTTTTGAGAAATTGACTAGAGCCAAGTGAAAAGCTCGGTCATTTTTATCCTGCTTCAACGACTATACGAGGGTCAAGGCCAAGCCCCGATAGATCATTTTTTATTGCGTTGTGTGTTGCATGTTGTGTTGCCCATTTTGATATTTTTTTCTTCTGAGTCTGATTCCTGGTGCGAAGCTTCAATGCTACAATCTCAAACTTGATTAATTTATTTTCTGATTACGACAAACTTGAAGGTACAAAATCCTATAAAACATGGCAATGCCTCATCGAAAGCACTCTCATTTATAATGAATTATGGTAGGGTATATGTAATGGTGATATTAAGGGAAATAACCCCACAGATGTAGCTGCACTAGAAAAATGGGAAGTTAAGAATGCCAAAGCATTAGCTCTCATTAAATCTTCTGTTAATGATGAAATGTATGTCCATATAGAAAATGCTACATATGCATGGTCTGCTTTGAAAAATTTTAAAGACCTATTTGATACTTAGCCTGAATCAAAGAAAGTTGATCTATAATTAAAATTATTGCAACAAAAATTGACTGAAGGAGGTGATGTTCTTGAATATATCTCAAGACTTAAGAATATTAGGCAGGAAATCCTTAATGTTGGTTTTCCAGCAATAGATGATAGTTTTGTGGTCACAATTTTAATTGTTGGACTTCCTTCTTCCTACACACATTTTTTGGAGACTCTACAATTAACTGGAAAATTAGAGAAACTAAAGTTTGATGAGCTATGTGAAATGTTGACCCAACATGATAAAACTTTTGGGAAGAAGAAGAAAGTTGGTGAAGATGTTTTTTTCATAGCGGCCAGCACTAGTAAATCATTGACTGACAGTTCTAGAAGTAGATGCAAAGGGAATTTCAATCAAAATAGAGCAGCACATAATGTACAAAGTCGAGGTCGAAGCCAAAGAAAAGGAAACAACTTTAATCGAGGCAACAGTTCAGGAAGGAGTAATTTTCAAGGTAGAGGAAACAACCAAGGAAGAGCTATTTTCAATGACAAGGAAATAATAATCAAGGTAGAGGACAATCTCAAAGTAGAAGTCAAAGCAGAGGCAGAGGTCAATCTTCAAGAAGAGGAAGAGACTTAAGTCAAATTGTGTGTCGAAGATGTAACAAAGTTGGACATTATGCTTAAGATTGTCAAACTTCTCTTAATAAAATTCCCAAGTTTCATCAGCACTCAGCACAATTTGCAAATGATTAAGATGATAATAACTCAGAATATGTTTTTACTTCTTCGTCTACATTCCAACTTTCATCCCATCTTAGAAGTGATTATGAAGATGTCTGGATCTTGGATTTAGGGGCAACTCAGCACATGACTTTTCGACGTGATTCTTTTGGGAATTTTCAAGATTGCCAACTTAATTCCATTTTTCTTGTAGATGATACAAAACATACTCCTTATGGAAAAGGAGCAGTTAAAGTTTTTCTCCCTGGCATTGGAGAAAAAATGATTTCAAATGTATGGTATGTACTAACCTTTAAGAAAAATTTGTTGTCTTTAGTCACAATTAAACAAGTAGGACATCAGCTCATTATGGAAGATGGCTTAGTTAAGATTAATTCAGTCAAACAGAGCTTGAAAATAGTGATGACAGGTTATGAAGATGGAAAACTATTACGGATGAATGGGACAGTTATTCCAATGCATTTTGATTTTGCAGGGGCAGTCACTACAGGAATTTCACCTATCAGATTATGGAATGTAAGATATGGACATTTAAATTTTGATAGTCTTTCTCAATTGCAGAAACAAGGAATGGTTAAAGGACTTCCCACTTTCAAAAAGGAAAATGCAAAATGTGAAGCTTGCATTAATGGCAAACAAAATCGATAAAGTTTTCCAACAAGTTCATGGTGTGCAAACATGTGGCTACAACTAGTTCACAGTGATGTTTGTGGACCACTACAAACTTTAGTTGGTGGTTGCAAATATTTCTTACTATTCATTAATGATTTCAATAGAGTGACTTGGGTTTACTTCTTGAAGAACAAGTCAGAAGCATTTGAGAAGTTTAAAAATTTTCGCCAACTTGTTGAAAATGAGGCGAAAGAAAAGATAGGGACTATTAGGACAAATAATGGGGGATAATTCACCTCAAATGAATTCAAAACTTATTGCAGTGAAAATGGCATAAGACGACATCTTACAAATGTTTACACTCCACAGCAAAATGGAGTAGTCGAAAGAACGAATCGCACCTTGTTAGGAATGGCGAGATCCATGTTAAGTTTCAAAAGGTTAAGTCCAACATATTGGGTAGAAGCAATTCATACAGCTCTCTACCTAAGAAACAGATCTTCAACTGCTTCTTTAGACGGAATCACAACTTATGAAGCTTGGTATGGTTTCAAACCACGAGTTAAACATCTTAGAGTTTTTGGATCAATACATTATGCCTTAGTTCCAAAAGAAAAACGAACTAAGCTTGACTCAAGAAGTTTAAACTGCACAATGATTGGCTATTCTAATGAGAAGAAAGGGTATCATCTTTTGACCAATGGAAAATTCATTGTGAGTAGGGATGTCATTTTTGATGAAACAGAGAGTAAGAGTGCTGAAGAAATTGAAAGACTTCTTCAAAAGTTAGAAACTAAAGGCAGTCGAAGAAAAGGAAATACACGAAGTCAACCAAATTCACCAAATTGGTATGAACTTGATTTTCCTTCATTTGAAGATGATTCATTGAGTCCATCAACTTCAACAACATCATCTGGATCTTCTAGCAGTTCATCCACATCTCCAAGTAGTAGCAGTTCTTCTGACAATGATTCTCCACCGCTAGAACAAACATCAGTTTATATTAATCCTCTTTACAATGATGGAGACTTTTCAAAATCTCAAACAACTAAGCGTCAACTACCAAAATGGGCAGTTCAAGTTTTGAAAGATGTAAAGCCTGATGAGCAGAATAAAACAGGCACGAGAAGGGCACATAGAAGTGAAGGCAATTTTGCCTTGTTAGAAAATGATTTTACTGAACCTTCCACATACAAAAAAGCAGTAAAACATAAAGAATGGAAACAAGCTATGGTTGAAGAATATCAAGTAGTTATTGATAACAACACTTGGAAACTTGTTGTTTGTCCACAAAATGTTCAACCCATAGGATGCAAATGGGTTTACAAAATTAAGTATAATCAAAAGGAAGAACTTGAAAAGGATAAAGCATGACTTGTCACAAAAGGTTTTACATAGCAAAAAGGCATTGATTATGAGGAAACATTTGCTCCTACAGCTAAATGGAACACCATCCGATTAACACTTGCATTGGCCGCTCAGAAAGGATGGAAATTTCATCAAATGGATGTGAAAAGTGCTTTTCTCAACGGGGATTTATAGGAAGAAGTGTATATGACACAACCATCAGGTTTTGAAATTGAAGAGCAAGAACATAAAGTCTGCAAATTGATCAAGGCTTTATATGGATTAAAACAAGCTCCCCGAGCTTGGTATGCAAAGATGGATGAATACCTTAAGAAATTTGGTTTTCAACGAAGTGAATCCGATGATACTTTGTATGTGCAACAACAGGGAAAGAATATGGTAATTCTTGTTATGTATGTAGATGATTTGATCATTACTAGAAACCATGATGATCATATTGCACAGGTGAAAAAGGAGTTACATGCAGGTTTTAAGATGACAGATTTGGGATTACTTCACCACTATCTTGGAGTTGAAGTCTTCCAACATCCACATCATATTTTCATTTCTTAGAGTAAGTATGCAGCAGCGGTTCTTCAACAATTTGGCATGCACGATTACAAGCTTGTTCTTACCCCCATGGAGAAAAACTTGAAACTTTCAAAATTTGAAGGGGGGGAAAGGTGGATAGTACAACTTACAAATAGTTGATTGGTAGCTTGATTTATTTGACAAATACTCACCCTGATTTATCTTATACAGTCAGTATTCTTTCACGCTTTATGTAGGAACCACGAGACAGCCACTGGAATGCAGCCAAAAGAGTTCTTTGATATATCCAAGGAACAAAAGATTTTGGTCTTCTTTACACAAAGACTAAAAACTTTGTACTTGGTGGATATTCTGATGCCGAATTTGCTGGAAGTATTGATGATTGAGCATCAACATCAAGTTATTTAATGAACATGGGGTCAACAGAAGTATCTTGGAGTTGCAAGAAACAAGCTATAGTGGCTACTTCTTCAGCAGAAGCAGAGTACATTTCAGCATGGGAAGCAGCATGTGAAATTGTTTGGTTGCATAGAATTTTGCAGGACTTGGGCATTTCTCAAGCAGAAGCTACATCATTATTCATTGACAGCCAGTTAGCCATCAAATTGATAAAACCTAGTTTTTCATTCAAAGACAAAGCATGTGGACATCAAGTATTATCATATCAGATCTCTCATTGCCAAAGATGTCCTCAAGCCAGATTATTGTCCTTCCGAAGATCAGATCTCCGACATTTTCACAAAACCACTTGGAAGAATAAAATTTACTAAGTTGAGGGATGAACTTGGTATTTAGAAGAGGAAATATTTTTTTAATTATTAAATTTATTTAACTTATATATATATATATATATATATATATATATATATATATATATATATATATATATATATATATATATATATATATTAAGGATATAGTCAAGTTACATTTAAATTGATATATGAGATGGAAGTGAATGTGAAGATAAATGTGTGAGAAATACTCAATAACATTCCCAAACTCATAATTTTCACAATATTTCTTTCTACCGCAATTTCACGCCCTTATAGGTTATATTTTTCGCAATATTTTGAACCTTTCAAGTTGTTTTTAGTGAGACTTTTTGGAAGCTGTGGGTTTTTATGATCTAATTTCTCTAAAATCCCGCAGGAATTTATTGAAATAACAAACTTGATTCCACATGTTGAATCCATATATACAGTTAAAAAACCAGTTTAAATAACACAAACCAATATTTCACCTCAAATTTTTCAGCCGGATTCCCTCATTGGAAAGTCCAAAAATCACAAACTTGATTCCATGTGTTGAATCCATATATACAGTTAAAAAACCAGTTTAAATAACACAAACCAATATTTCACCTCAAATTTTTCAGCTGGATTCCCGCATCAGAAAGTCTAAAAAGTCACACTAAAGACAACTCCTTTTCCTTTAGCCTCTACCCTCACTCTTGTATATAAGGGTGGGGTTGAGAAAATATTGAGAGAAAAATATTAATTTACTCAATATTTCCCCCACTGCCACTTAGGAAATATTGGAAAAAACATAAATATGAGGGTGAAGGTGGATGGAAATATTGAGAAAAATGATATTTTTTATCCAATATTTCCTCCCACCCTAGAATGGGAAATATGTGGAAAAACATAATTTGATTGTAATATTATATTTTTCCCAATAAGATTTGAGGTGAGGGTGAGGATGGGGATGGAGGGAAATATTGGGTAAATTATGAGGGTTGAGGTGTTATTTACCCAATATTTTCTCGTTACCCCACCTTTATCTCATGTATTTTTTCCATTATTCTGCCCACCAAGCCTAGTCGTCATAGGGGTGGGGGATTATATTTTGGCCATTATGCTCCCTTACCCCTACCCTCATATATTAAGGGTGTATGATTACAGGTGTGAGGGTGAAATAATGGAAAAAATATAATATAATATATTATATTCCCCATCCCCTATATAAAGTCAAGAGGAGGGGATGCATATTGGGTAAAACATATATATAATGGTAGGGGATGAGGGGAATATTGGGTAAATTATATTATGTATGTTAGATAATACATAATATACATAATATGTTTTACCTAATATTTCTCTCCTCCTAATACACTTATATGGATATTATATAGTATGTTCTACTTAATATTTATATTGTCTCCCCACCTTTATATGGATTTATGAGGTACATAATAGGTTTTACTTGATATTTTCTCTCTCCCCCACCGTTGTATTATTGATCTATACATATTTGTTTTATCCCAATATTTTTCCTTTCCCCCCACCTTCATATGGATCTATGAGGTACATAGTATGTTTTACCTAATATTTTTCCCCTTCGCCCATCTTCATATGTATCTATGAGAGTGAGGGGAATGGAGGAAATATTGAGAAAAACATACTATGTAACATATGTAGTATGCTTTATCCAATATCCCCGCTTTCAACATCTTATGTATTAGTTATGTTTATTATACTTAAAAACACTGAGTTAGTAGGGTTCATTTTCTTCCTTCAAACTAAATCCCTCTTTTCATTATCTAGAATTTGGAACTCAAGCAATAAAAAAAAATTGAACTGAGTTTTTATTATTGCTGCTTGGATGGGTTGCTTTGCAAGAATCACTAGCAGGGTAGCTTCAAACCTTGCATTATTTTAGCTGCCATGCTTGATAGCAAGGTTGAAAAGCATGGGGTAACTTACATCTTGATCAAATCCCCAAGTTCCACACATGCTTGCTTGCTTCTAATAGATGAGTTTGGTTCACACATTTTCAGTCACTTCAACCCCCATGATATAAATTTCTTTCCATTAATTATAATAGTGAATGTGGCAAGGGTGGGGTAAAACATACTACCTATGTTACATATTATTTTTTACCCAATGTTTAAGAACATACATATTGGGTAAAACATACTATGCATATTACATAGTATATTTGTGCCTAGAGACACTCTATAGCCCAGTATGAGAGATATGTGGTAGTGGTTGTAATATAAGCTATTAGATGATGATGATAATAATAATAATAATAATAATAATAATAATAATAATAATAATAAAGTAATAGAAATAATAAATTCATTCCATTTATTTTATTATATTATGTTTTTCAAAAACAAAAAGATAAATATCACATTAAATTAAATTTAAATAATAATAATTCATATTCTTAATTATGACATTCTAGATTATGTATATCACTATCAATTATGTCATTTATGCATGGGAATTTGAACAGTTGACGTCCTGGCACATAATACTTCATTTACATGGTTCCCTGATGCTTAGATAATATAATTAATAAACATATAAAAATTTAAAATTTTAATTAACAAATATATAATTAAAAACAAGAATATTAGAAATAAAGAGAGATTCATTTTACAATATAAATAAAATACTAATTCAAATTGGTAACTTTTATATTCAAAACTACATATTTAAATTTAACTAACAGGCATATAAAAACATAACATTTATAATATATATATTTTTTTCTAAATTATATATATTATGCATATCACCTTAAAAAATTTAATTATAAAAATTGAAAAAAAAACACATATATTTATATAACTATTTATATACATATGCTTTTAGAAATAAATTTGAAAAATTATAAATAGAAATGTATATATATTTTGATATATAGAAATTTGAAAGGTATATAATTGTAGATAATATTATCGAAAACAAGAAATACAAAATTTCCTTTATGTTTTGATAGGTTTATAGCCAGATGGATTTCATCCCTCTTCATACTTGGTAGATCCAAAATTAAAATGAATATAAGCTAGTTTACCCAATATTTCTCCCCTCACCCTCATAGATCCATATGAAAGCAAGAAAAGGGAAGAAATATTACACAAAACATACTACACCATTTGTAATGTTTTACTCAATATTTCCTTTTCCCTCCATTCTCATAAATGCTGTAATCCATGCGAAGGTAGTGGGAGAGGGCAATGGAAAAAAAAAAAAAACAAATATTAGGTAAAAATATTAATCCATATAAAAACTATGGAGAATAGAACAATTGAATAAAAGATACGTATATTACATAGTAGGTTTTACTTAATATTTCCTGGTTCCTCATTCTACATTCTAATGTATTAATTATGTTTAGTATATTTAAATAAAAAATCTCTCCATCCAAACTTAAACAAAATATTAATAAATATAAGGAAATTTATGAAAATTTGAAAGAGGAGATTTTTGGTTTAAATATAATACACAATTAATAGGGAGGAAATATTGGATAAAATACACTGTGTAACCAAAGTAAATATTTTATCTAATATTTTTCACTCGCTCATAAATTCTCTTAATTCTATTAATTTTTTATTTAAATATAATAAACCTGATTAACTTATATAAAATAATTAAAAATTTTATTTGCAACTTAAATTATAATAAAAACCTTTAAAAAGTATTCAAAAATTTCCTTACACTTAAAGCTGACCTGAACTGGAGTAACAACTCTGAGAATATAACAGAAACAACCTACTGAACAGTCTAATTTATTTCATATATTAAGGGATGGTGGGATCCTTATTATCTATCTGATCGTCCAATTATTGATTAAGAACAGACGGCCGTCAATTCAACATTATTTGGGAAGAGTAGACGACGGTCAATATTATTGTTACGTGTCAGGGTTCTGAAAATCAAGGATCAAAGAGTCATGTAGGGCGACGAAATGGTGGTCGTCGTCGCCTTATGAATTTGTCGGAGACCTCGCGGGACAGAAATAGACGCGACCGGCAATATCATCAGCGAAGCCGTGTATTAAGGTCCAGCATGCATGTATTCTCAAGATCCATTCATTTGTTCTGGAGATAAATTTAGAGAAAGTGAAAGTAATTGATTGGTGATATTTCCCTGGGTCAAACTCCTTTGTATAGCCTCTCCTTTATAGAATTCATGGAGTGTATATTGAGATCCATTCATTTGTTCCAGGGAGAAATTTAGTGCATGTAAACCTAATTGATGTGTGATGCTACTCCTTTGTATAGCCTCTCCTTTATAGAATTCATGGAGTGTATATTAAGATCCACTCATTTGTTCCAAGGAGAAATTTAGTGCATGTGAACCTAATTGATGTTTGATGCTTCCATGGCTGAGCCTCCTCTTTACTGCCTCTCTTTTATTGAACTCATGGAGCGTATATTAAGATCCGTTCATTTATTCCGGAGAGAAATTTAGCGCATGTGAACGTAATTGATGTGTGATGTTTCAATTGCTAATACTCCTCTCTATAGCCTCTCCTTTACAGAATTCATGGAGAGTATATTAAGATCCATTCATGTGTTCCAGGGAGAAATTTACCGCATGTGAAAGTAATTGATGTTGTTTCCAATGGCTCATCATTATGGCACAAGGTGTTTAAATGCACATGATATCTTGTATCTAGAAAGCTATTCTTGAATCTCGTGTGTCAGACGTTAGGTTTTTTGTTCGTTGCCGTAGCATAAATCTCGGTCTTGGTCATCATTATTAAACGATGGCGCTGGTCAACCCGTGATCCCTACCGTACTACCTAGCTTTCTGTCCCGAGGAATCGCGGATCTTTTCCCTAAGACTCCTTTTATGGGCATTCCCTCTCCTTTGTTGAATTCACGGAGTGCATATTACCATCCTTCCATTTGTTTGAGCGAGAAATTTAACACACGTGAAAGTAATTAATGTGTGATGTTTCCATGGCTCGGACTCTTTTATAGCCTCTCCTTTATAGAGTTCATGGACCGTATATGGGGTTGTCACTGAAGACAACTCTTATTAAAATCCATTCGTCTGTTCATGGGAGAAATTTAGCGCATGTGAAAGTAATTGATGTGTGATGTTTCCATTGGCTCTGACTCCTCTTTATAGCCTCTCTTTTATAAAATTCATGGACTGTATATTAAGATCCATTCATTTACTCAAGGGAGAAATATCAGATTAGAAAACCCATGTATTAAGATCAACATCCATGTATTCTAAAGATTTGCTTCGGGAGAAATTTAGCTTACGTGAAAGAATAATCGACTGGTGAGTGAACCAAATAACAAAGTTTCATTTAATTTGATCAAACAGTCGTAGGTATCATAATTGCTAAAGCAGCTCAACACACTAAATAGCTCACAATAAAACCACACAAGTACACAATACAGCTCAAATTAGGAAACAATAAGTAGACACAAAATTCATGGAGAGATTTTCTAAAAGAATTTTAGAAAGTTAATAATAGATATTTTTATTTTAACTTTTATAGTCATGTTAATTTTTTTTTTTTAATTTAGATTTTATGTAATCTATCAAAAAGTACAAGCTAATTGGGAAAAATTATGTCTAACACTTCCCCTTATTTATGACCACTACTACTCACTTGTTTATGTGTAAACTAGGCTTACAACCTCTCAATTTTGTATATGAAATTTAAATTCATCTCCTCTTAATGTCTTTGTGAATGTGTTAATCAAATGTTTTTTCGATTTACAATGTTACAAGTGGATTTTTCCGTTGTTTGCAAACTCTCTAATGAAGTGATATCTTGTATCAATTAGATACAAGTGAGTTTTTGTCATGATACTCTTGTTCTTATTGTACATCACCCAATACTTTGGTGTAACCAAATTGCTTAACAAGTTGTTGCTATTGCTACTATAGACTCTACTTCAACTGATGAGATTGTAATAATGTACTTAAGCCAAGATGAAAAACACATCCCAAGGCACTCTTTGTGTCATCCATGCTACTTACAAAATCATTATCATTATATCCAACCAAGATATCATTATTAGTGTTGGAACATAATATACCATATCATGTTGTTCCAACAATATATCTTAGAATTCTTTTCCAACTTCATGAACCTAGAAATCAAATTAATAACACATAATATCTAGTCTAGTGGCAATGAGATACATAAGACTACCAACCAATCTCTTGAATAGAGTGGGATCTATAATTTGGTAAGTTATATTCATGTTGCAAGTAGAGTTGGTGCTAGTTTACACTTCATCATACTAAACCTCTTTAACACATCCATGACACACCCTCCTTGAAGCAAACATTACCTATATATAATTAAATGACCACAATATCAATAAAAAAATCCCATCAACTCCAAATGAGCCAATGTTTCAAATTCTTACGTCATAGCTTATTTTAAACTTGTAGCTTATTTTGAACTTGTTTATTAATAGATTCTTTGTGAAGATCATATCATCAACACAAAAACAAACAATTAGATTTTTCCTTTCTCATTCACCTTTGTATACATTGTAGGCTCATTATTGCTCTCTTAAGTCCATTAGTGATCAAATATAAATCACTCTGGATATATTAGGCTTTGAAAACTTACTTAATTCTATAGAGAGATTTGTTTAACTTATATAACTTATTTTCATGTCTTTTTATCACATATCATGGTAGCCTCTCCACAAACACTTATTTTTATAAATGTCATTCAAAATAATTGATTTTACATCCCTATGATAATATTTCCACCTATTTTGAGGTATTCAACTTACACTTGAAGTATTGTTTCTCCAATTGTTATAGATTTTTCAATGCTTCCATCCCATGCTTCATCTTATTTAAATTCAATATATTTTCTTATTATCAACTTCTCTTTTACTAGGATATAAAATTGCACTTTTCACTTTTATCATCTAGCTTCCTTCTCAACTCTTTAGGCACATGCCACACAACCAAATACCCTGAAGTGTGCTAAACTATAGTCATACCTGTCCATACTTCCCATGGAACTTTTTTCCTCACATTTTTAGTGGGATATTTGTTTTTAAACATATGTTGAGCAAGCTATCGCTTATACACAAAAACATTTGATGTATGTTTTTATTTTATCATGCTTCTAGCTATATTCATGATGGTTTTTCTCTTCCTCTTAGCTATACCATATTTCAATGGTGTGTACCTTGTTGTAAATTATAGAAGTTATGAAAACATTTCTAATCATACTCACCTCCTTTATCTGATATTAACACTTTAAAATAATGACGACTTCGTTTCACTACAATTTCCTTTAACTCTCTAAGCTTGTGAAAATTTTCAAATTTCTTTACAAGGAAATACATTTAAGTCCTTCTTCCATAATCATCTATGAAGGCTAGAAATAAGTAGGCTTCCTCCAAGTGACTCGACATGCATTTGAACACATAGATCTGTATAAACAAGCTCTAATGGCGTCTTTTCTCTATAAGGAACTCCTTTAGGAAAAGTATCCTTGTGTTCTTTGCTAGAATGCGGCTCTCACATAAAATTGTTGTCTCTTGAAGGCAAATAAATCATTTGACCATCTCTTATTAGTGCAATAATATAAATCCATGTTGGAAATATTATTCCCAACCACTGCATTAAACACCCTGATAACAGCCATACCTGTTAGAAGTATTTTTGCAGGTTGTGTCTCTGTTTGAAGATGGAAGGATTGAAGCTAGAACAGAAGTACTACATGAACCATTCCGTAACATAACAAAGTATTTAAGGTATTTAATGTATTTTGGTAAATAGATATGAGCAAGAATTCATTCTGCCCACACTCCAAACACCTGCGCGATTAGTTTCCACACTCAACAACAACAACGTATTAATTATTTGCTCTATCATGTATTAATGTAAAAATTGTATGTTGAGATAAATATGTATGTAAAAGTCATTTTGCAAAAAAGAGAGCAAAAGAGAGCGAGAGTCTCTAAGAAGAAAATGGTGGAGCAAATTTTGGGGGCGCGTGAAAAACAATAGTTATTGTTTCATTGTGTGTTATTCCACGTGAAATGTAAATCACTGTAAAACCTTTGTTTTACTTAGTGAATGAGCCTAAACAATTTTAATTTGACTCTCCCCTTTGCCTCTCTCTGTAAATTCAATTCTATTTTTATAACAGGGTATCAGAGTGGGTTAAACTCTATTAATGTAAAAACAAGTGTTTTTACTAGCAGTTAAAATAGTTTTGAGGGCAGAATATTTGGAGCATATTTACCAACAGGTAGAAAGTTTTCTTTTCACTTAGAAATGGAAACATCAAGCACAAGCTTGAATAATCCTCAGATACCTCAATTCAATGGAAAAAATTATGATTATTGAGCTATTACAATGAAAGCCCTGTTTTCTTCTCAAGACATTTGGGATTTGGTGGAGAATGGTTTTCAAGAACCAGCAGATGCAGCAGCATACAATGCCTTATCTCAAGCAGAAAAAGATTTGTTAAGGGACAACAGGAAGAAGGATTCAAAAGCCCTGTTCTATATTTTCCAAGCAGTTCATGAAAGTATTTTCCCAAGGGTTGCAGCAGCAACGAAGTCTAAGCAAGCATGGGACACCCTCCAAATAGCCTACCAAGGCATGGAAAAAGTCAAGACAACAAAGCTGCAAATGTTGAGATATTTTGAAACACTTGGTATGAAAGGATCTGAGAATGTAGACTCGTCTTTTACACATGTAAGTGGGTTGGTTACTCAAATCAGGTCTCATGGTGAGACACTTGAGGAAAGAAGAATAGTTGAGAAAGTTTTGAGAAGTTTTCCAGCAAGGTTTGATGCCATTATTGTGGCCATAGAAGAGATAAAGGATCTCTCATAGTTCTTAGTGGATGAGCTTAATGCATCACTGATTTCTCATGAACATAGACTGAATAGAGAAACAAGCTCCTCATTGGAGCATGCCTTCAAGACACAAGTATCATTTGGTTAAGGTGGAGGAAAAGGAAGATCATATGCTAGAGGAAGAGGAAGAAGCATCCCTTCAAGCTCAAGTGGAAGAGGCAACAATCAAAATCCAAGTCAAGGCCCAAGCCAAAATCAAGCACAAGGTCAGAGGTATGATAAATCTCAAGTTCAATGTCATTACTATAAGAAGTATGGTCATTATGCAAATGAATGTAGAAAGAAGAAATATGACATTAGTAACAAACTAAGTGTAAATTTCACAAAAGAAAATCAGAACCATGATAGCATGTTTTTAGCTTGTAATGTAGCATGTCAAGAAAAACAAAGTGATATATGGTGTCTAGATTTAGGGTGTAGCAACCACATGTCGGGAAACATCGAAATGTTTTCCAATATAGATGAAAGTGTGAAATATGAAGTGACATTAGGGACTGATAGCAAAGTCTCTGTCATGGGGAAAGGTAGAGTTAATATCCTAACAAAGAAGGGGGATAAGAAGTACATCTCAGATGTTTACTTTATCCCCGGTCTAAAGCATAACCTCATAAGCATTGTACAGCTCATGCAAAAGGCCTACAATGTCTTCTTCAAAAATGATGTGTGCACAATTTTGGATAGACCTCCAAATAGATAGTTGATTGCAAAGGTTCAGATAACAAACAATAGAGTGTTTCCCCTAAAATTAAAATCAGATTTGTAAAAAGAAGGTGCACAAGCACAAATCTCAATGAACTCACAAGAGAATGGAAGAAAAGATGCAACTATCATACAAGTAAACTTTCAACCATAGGTAAAAGATGAAAATTAGTTATGGCATTTGAGATTCGGACATATCAACCTTGGAGGTTTGAATTTGCTACATAGGAAAGGCATGGTGAAGGGACTACCACTCATAGAATAATCAGACAACCTATGTGAAGGATGTATCTTGGGCAAGCAACATAGAGAGACATTTCCAGCAAGAAAGTGAGTAAGGGCAAAGGCACCTTTGGAGATTGTCCACTCGGATTTATGTGGACCAATGCACACACCATCAATTGTTGGCAACCACTATTTATTGACCTTCATAGATGACTTCACAAGGAAGACATGGGTATATTTCTTAAAACAGAAAAGTGAAGTGTTTGAGTGCTTTCACCAATACAAAGCTCTTGTTGAGAAGCAAAGTGGACAATACATCAAAGTCATCAGGACTGATAGAGGTGGAGAATACATCTCAAATGATTTCCTCTGTTTTTGTAGGGAGCATGGAATTCATAAGCAATTTGCAACAAGGTATACACCTCAGCAAAATGGTGTGGTAGAAAGGAAGAATAGGACCATTATGGAAATGGAAATGAGTATGATGAAGGCAAAGCATTTTCCAAATGATTATTGGGCTGAAGTTGTCACTTGTGCAACATATATCTTGAATAGATGTCCAACCAAAAGCATCCAGAACATAGTTCCTAAAGAGGCATAGAGTGGAAGAAAGCATAGTGTCACCCATATGAGCGTTTTTGGATGTGTGGCATATACACATGTCCTGGATGAGTTGAGGAAGAAGTTGGACAGCAAGGGGGAGAAATGTATATTTGTTGGATACAATTATGAATCAAAGGCATACAAACTCTACAATCCATTAACCAAAAATGTCATAATTAGTGGAGATGTGTAGTTCATAGAAGAGGAAGCATGGGATGGAAGTTTAGAAAATATAGCCAATGTCAAAGCATGTATACCACATGAGGACAAAGAGGAATTAACAACATCAAGTAATTCCTCAATAGTGACCCTCTACTCCTATTCAAGCGCAACAAAGCAGGCAGCAAGAAACACCAACAACAAATAATAGGATAGCTTTGCACATCCAAGGAAGTGCTTCTCCAAGCACACTGCAAAGCGCAACACCAAGTTACATGTCAATCCCATCTTCAACAAGCACAAGAAGACCAAAATTTAGAAATATAAATGAAATTTATGAGCAAGAAGAAGTTGATAGCAGTGCTGGTCTGAATTCCTTATTTTCATTATTTTGTCATGTAGATGACCCAATCCATTTTGAAGATGCAGTCAAAGAAGAAAAATGGGTTGCGGAAATGGAGGAAGAAATAGAAGCAATAGAAAGGAATGACACATGGGAGTTAGTGAGCCCTCTGAAAGGAAAACATGTCATTAGAGTGAAGTTGGTTTATAAGACCAAAAGCAACATTGAGGGAAATATTGAAAGGCACAAAGCAAGGCTAGTGGTCAAAGGATATAGGCAACAACATGGAAGAGGTTACGCGGAGACGTTCACACTAGTTGTGAGGATGGAGATAGTGTGCATAGTTGTGGTGATTGCAGTGAAACATAAATGGAAAGTGTATCAAATGGACGTAAAATCAGCATTCTTGAATGGAGCGCTGAAAGAGGAAGTGTATGTTGCGCAACTGCCTGGTTATGGGGTTGAAGGCCAAGAAGGAAAAGTGTATCAGTTGAGGAAAGCTCTTTATGGGCTCAAGCAAGCACCGCGTGCATGGTACAATAGAATAGATGCCTACTTGTTGGACAATGGTTTTGACAAATGTAATGGTGAACCCACTCTCTACATCAAAGAGAGCGAAGGTAAGATTCTCATTGTCATCTTATGTGTAGATGGTTTTATTTTTACAGGTAGTGATGATTTCCTCATCACTGATTTCAAACAAGTCATGAAGAGTGAATTTGAAATGACTGACTTGGGATTGTTAAGATATTTTTTGGGCATAGAAGTGAAGCAAACAAAAAATGGCATTTTTATCTCTCAAGCAAAGTATGTGGTGGAAATTTTATAGAGGCTTAAAATTCATAACAACAAGCCCGCACCAACTCCAATTGTCATCGGGTTGAAGTTGAGCAAAGAAGATTGTAGCAACAATGTCAATCCAACATTATACAAAAGCATGATAGGCGGCTTGATGTATTTGACCTCCACTAGGTTGGATATAATGTATGCAGTAAGTTTGGTGTCGAGGTTTGTGCAGACACCCAAGGAAACACATTGGAAAGCAACGAAAATGATTTAAAGGTATGTCAATGGGAAAAAATAGTATGGCGTTTTGTACACAGCAAAAAGTGATTTCAGGATGATTGGTTACACTTACAGTGATTGGGCTGGAAGTGTCGATGACAGAAAGAGCACGTCAGGATATGTTTTTCATTTGGGTTCTGGAGCCATTTCATGGGCCTCCAAGAAGCAGCGAAATGTGTCACTGTCAACAACAAAAGATGAATATGGCGCAACAGCAGCAGCAGCGTGTCAGGCAGTTTGGATGAGAAGGATGTCGAGGGATCCTCGTCATGACCAAGAGGGAGCGACAACTATTTTATGTGACAACACCTCAGCAATTTCATTGTCAAAGAATTTTGTCTTTCATAAGAGGGCCAAGCATATTGATGCTAAATATCATTTTATTAGAGAGTTGATTAACAATGATGAAATTGTGTTGCAGCATTGTAGGTCATAGGAACAATTTGCTGATATCTTCACAAAGCCATTGGCACGTGAAAGTTTTGTTTATCTCAAAAACTGTTTGGGAATTGTCAATGGCGGCAATTGTGATTAAGGGGGAGTGTTGGAGATATTAATCCCAACCACCGCGTTAAACACCCTGACAACAACCATACTTGTTAGAAGTATTTTTGCAGGTTGCGTCTCTGTTTGAAGATGGAAGGACTGAAGCCAGAATAGAAGTACCACGTGAACCATTCCGCAACACAGAAAAGAATTTAAGGCATTTAATGTATTTTGGTAAATAGATATGGGCAAACATTCATTCCATGACTATTACTGTCCACACTCAACAACAAAAACGTATTAATTATTTTCTCTGCTATGTATTAATGTAAAAATTGTATGTTGAGATAAATATGTATGTAAAAGTCATTTTGAAAAAACGAGAGAGAAAGAGAGCGAGAGTCTCCGAGGAGAAAATGGTGGAGCAAATTTTGGTGGGCACGTGGCCACGTGAAAATCAACAGTTACTGTTTTACTATGTGTTATTTCGCATGAAGTGTAAATCACCGTAAAACCTTTGTTTTACTTGGTGAATGAGCAGCAGTCTCATGTGAATGTATTTTCATGATTTAGAATTCAATCCTAAGTTATTATTGTGTTGCTCCAAACTGACTCTGTTCTACTTTTTTTTTTGCAGTGAATGAATGCTGTATTTTTAAGTCTCTGTAAGTTGCGCGTAAATCTAGCTTCACGAAACAATTTTACTCTGCCTCTCCCATCTCTCTCTGGCTTAAATTCAATTCTATTTTTCTAACAACCTACAAAATGTAGATGACCAAACCTAAAATGTCATAACAAAAATTCATCCAAATAAATTGCTTTTCAGCAAATAAGTTATCCTTCCTATCATGATTCATGGCAAGATAATACATCTTATTCTTTGTCATATTTACTATTGCAATCAACATCTTACTAAGAAATTTATCATATATGAAATAATCATATCCCTTAGAGATACATTATAACCGTTTTGAGTAATTTAACAAAACGAAGAAGATTATGTTTCAATCTCAATGCACATCTAGTCTGTGGCTTTTCCACCCTTAGCCTTTTTTGATACCACTATCATGAATAAAAGAAACAGGCAAAATAATGGAAATGGGTACTGCTCAAAACTTCAATATGCTTGTCGTGGCAATTTTTTTTTCATGTACGTCACGGTCACACAGAAAGGGTGATTAATTTAGTCAACTGACAAACGAATGGAGATATTAGGTTGTGTGTTATTTTCCAGAACTTTATTAGAGCTCACAAATGCTCTCGTTGTTAGACGACTTCTCGGGCTATAATCAGGTTTTTGTCTCTCGCCTTCATCAATTGTGAAAACGACAACGACTTCTCGGGCTATAATCACGTTTTTGTCTCTCACCTTGATCAATTGTGAAAACGGATTTTAAAACTAAGTTGGGGACTTACGCATACAGGAAAATGCCTTTGGGTTTGATCAACATGGGGGCAGCCTTTCAAAGAGCAATGCATGTTGCTTTTAGGGGATTGATGATGTTGTTGTTTTCTCCCAGGCTAGAGATGATTGCATAACTCAAATAGATCTTTGACCGATGTCGAAAGTATGGGGATCTCCCTCAATCCCAAAAAAACCATCTTTGTAGTTACGGAAGGCAATCTCCCGGGATTCAGTGTCAAGGTCGATGATGATTGAACCACATTTGATAATTTCTACATTCATCTTTAATTATGAAAACAAATTTTAATCAAACTATGTTCTTGCCACCTAATTCAATTAATAAATTTAAATATAATTACGAAATTACAAAATTTAGATACTCGTACTTTGGTTTTTAATTTTTTAAGAAAGACCCATTTCCATATTCTATAATAATGAAATGAGAAATTAATTGCCAAAGTGATTTTTAATGAAACTAGAAATGTTGAACACGAATTCACAATGCAGAAATTACTTGACCATTAACAATGAAGAATTGGTGGATGGAAAAATGTCACAATTTTTAGATGAGAAGCCATCTCTATTACATCTAAGATGTTATTAAAGGTTATTCTTATATTTATAAATTATAATTTTATTTTTATATTAATAGTTAGTATAGTTATATAAATTAAATGATTAATAAATTTTTTTTCGTAATATATCTTATAATTTTTTTAAAGTGAAAATTATATTAATTAGAAAAATAGGAGATTACATCATGAGATAAATAGACAATGCGAGTTTCTCGCTAAGGAGACTTGGTCATAAACAAAAATGAATCTTCCTCTCCAGAACTGAGAAGCCAAAAAAAAATAATACAAGAAACTCGCTATATCTACTGTACTGTCTTGAGATATACTAACGACAAATAGTAACGACAAAAGACATGAAAAGAAATGTCATAAGATGCTATACTGAGGGCTTTGGATTGGAAACTGTAATCCTAACAAATGCTTTGGCCTTCTCCTGAGTCGTGCTACCCATAGGAGGTAAGCCAAGGCATTGTTCAATCTACATCAATTTGCGATCCATGGTGTTCAAGTATTGGGTGTGTAGGAACTCCAATGAGTGGAGGACATTGTTCTTATGCTCCTTCCTATCAGCCAATGTGTGCCTAGAATAAACTTCATTTGCCAGTATGAATCTATAGTCTGCATATATTTGGTGAAACATCATCTGTTTTTCTTTCTATCTAGGATCCAGTTGGTCCATTCAAACCACACTTCATTTTTAGAAAGGGAGGATCGAGCCTCATTCTCTCTTCTAGCAATTTTCCCATGAATCAGATATAGCATAAGTCCCTTGTATCAACCTATAAAGTCTTGTAGCTATTGGTTCTTACAATATTTCCCTCTTTGGGCCTTCTCTTGATAACGAGTTGCACCCTTTGAACTCTAGCTAGTTGGCATGACATCTTGGATGAAATTGATTGATTCCAATGTGGCTTCCAAGTAACATGTACAAGCCTCCAATGATGTTCCCACAATAACCTAAGAAAATAAATTGTTTTGAATAGAGAATTCCACAACTAGACAACCACCCACTTTATATCACTCACAATGATAGTGAAGCGGTCCTGTAAAAGCATTAATATATGCAAACATAGAATTGAATCTAGCCAAATTCTCACCACTTCTCCAACAAAGTCTACCTAGTTCCCTCGATATTTGGGCCTTGTCCCATCTTGATAACTCAGATACCCAACAAAATTAATGCACATAAAGGGATCACTAATAGTCTCTTCATCAATGGAATAAGATAAGCCACTAACATGACTAGAAAATAAAAGAAAATTGCAGATAGAGGATTGTATTTTATCACTGCGGAGTGGTGAGATCATCCCTACTTATTTCTAGGTTATATGACCATGAGCACTACTCAAAAAAATTGGCTCCCCCCTTCAACCACAAACAAAAAGGTTCAATTTTGTTCAACAACATGCAACTTCTTTTTTTTGGTTGATAAGTGGGTGAATCCTGAAAATCACCCTTACCCTGTGGCTGAGAGGCCACGACTCAGGGGCGTCTAAGCCATCAAAGTCACCCGGGGATTGCACCCGGCCTGAGTCGCACCAGCGGAAACCATGTTGGATTTTTGGTATCGGCGAGACTAGAACCAGTGACATTTGCTTACATAGCACCTTAACAGCGCGCTCCCTCACCGACTGTTCTATATCTCTTTGATCAACAACATGCAACTTCAATCCAAACTTGAAAGATTTAAAAAAATCTGGGATTTGGAGGAACAAAATAGCTATAGTTGCGGATAATTTTATAACCACACACATACCATTCCTACCATTTAAGTAGAACAAATAATTAAACTAATAATAAAAATCTAGAGATAAAAAATCCTTCCCCCCTTAGAATTCCCAACATTCTAATTCCCTCCAGAACAACCCTAGAGCATCAAAGCTATACCCATAGGTGCCAAGTAACCCCTTTCCCCTCAGAAGAAAGAATAACAAGATAAAAACAAAGGGAAAGACTTCACCTCAGAGCTCTGAAGTAAAGTTCACAATGACTATGTAGAGGTCACACACTCGTCACCTCCTCAATCCACTGAGCCATAACAAAACAACGAGTCCACCCGTTACCCAACTGAACCCAATGCACATGCAGAAGGGGGGAGGAAACTTGCTAATTCCCAAGACCAATTTGTTTGAAGGTTGCACACCAACTGGTAAATTACCTTAGCTTTGGGATTAAAAATAGCTCCCAAAATCCTAAACACCAGGATAACTATAAGCCAGCAACTCCTCGTCCTCTTAAACCAGCTTCCATAGACAAGTGCCATCCTAGGAAGAGGATAACAAGATGTTGATCCCTCAGAGGCCTCTGCGCATCTCCTCCTACACTCCCAAGCACCCAACTTAACAACTTACAGGGAGGTGCTAGCTTTCTCCTTTAATTACCTATTTTCGGAAATTTACACTGCTCTCCTCATCCTACCATGAGTTTAAATGAACATCTTAGTCGTGCAACTCCACACAAGTGCACGTGCTTTGATCGCCATCAACAATTTGTGCAAAAAACTCCATTAATATTGCCATTAAAACACACACTACTAAAGTACTTGGTTCATGTTCACACTTCATTATATTCCTTGGGGCTTGTTGTC
Organism: Pinus tabuliformis; assembly: GCA_031772625.1. Classification (NCBI taxonomy): domain Eukaryota; kingdom Viridiplantae; phylum Streptophyta; class Pinopsida; order Pinales; family Pinaceae; genus Pinus; species Pinus tabuliformis. The sequence goes on from CM062815.1 coordinate 607,240,614, forward strand.
ACGTCCTATCGCATGTTTGCTAAGTGGGGAGGAAACATCCTACTCCCCCTCTCCATCAAAATTATCACACCATCCTAGAATAATACATCTCACGTTATATTGAAATTAACTTATTCATAACTTTATTTTAAATTATTATTAAAAAATTAATATATAATTTAAATATATATCTATAAATAAACATATAAAAATATCTATTCTCATTGTATTATGAAGATTTTTAACATGTAAATAGATTTTATTAAAATTCAAAACATAATAATTAGAATGGTAGTTAACTAATGTCATGCCAGGGTAACTCCTCATTTGAACGAGAGAAAACACTGATTGTTCATTTATTCATTAGCTAGCACTTTATTTATACAAATACAAAACGGATCAGTTCATCTTCTAGATGACTGTCCGGCTTCACCTCATCCGTTTCGGATTAGGTGTCAACATTCCCCCCCTTAATCTGAAGGGATGTTGGTGAGTCCAAGCATCATTCTTAATCTTTCAAGCTTTTCTCTTCCAAGCGCTTTGGTGAAGATGTCTGCAATTTGCTCGTTTGTGGAACAATGACGGAGATGGATTGTTTTGGCCTCAACATGATGTCGGATCAGATGATATTTAGTATTGATGTGCTTAGTACGATCATGGAACTTTGGGTTCTTGGCCAACTTTATTGCAGATGTGTTATCAATCATGAGTGGAGTTGATTGTATTTGTTTTACCTGCAAATCTTCAAGAATTTTCCTGAGCCACACAATTTCTTTCGTTGCTTCAGCTGCTGCCACATATTCTGCTTCTGTTGTGGAATCTGCTGGTACTGATTGTTTGCGTGATCTCCAGGAGACAGCTCCCGATCCAAGACTCATAGCATATCCTGAAGTAGATACCCCAGTTTCTTTGTCTCCATCGAAGTCTGAATCAGAGTATCCAATCAAGTTGAAGTCGTCCACCTGTGTATACTTGATTCCAAGGTCTTGAGTTCCCATCAAGTACCTTAGAACTCTTTTTGCAGCAGACCAATGTCCCTCACAAGGCCTTTGCATAAACCTGGAGAGGATTCCAACAGCAAATGAAATGTCTGGTCTGGTAGTAGTGAGGTAGATGAGACTTCCTACAAGCTGTCTATACTTTGTTGCATCCTCAAATTCCTTTCCTTCAGTAGATGTGAGCTTCAAGTTTTGTTCCATTGGAGTAGAAAGGGGATTGCACTCTGTCATGCCAAATCTGTATAACAAATCTCCAATGTATTTCTTTTGAGAAAGAAATATGGATTTTGGATGTTGGGTTACTTCAATGCCAAGATAGTAATGAACATAGCCCAAATCAGTCATTTCAAAATTTTTTCCTAATTCTTTCTTTATGGATGCAATATAGCTTTCATTGTTCCCTGTCATTAAAAGATCATCTACATATACCACAAGATATACAACTGTTTTGCCAACTTTCTTGACAAATAAAGTTGCATCATCAAGATCAAAATGATTGAAGTTGAGTTTCAGAAGATGCTCAGTTAGTTTTTCATACCAGGCTCGTGGTGCTTGTTTGAGGCCATACAAGGACTTCACAAGTTTGCATACTTTGTGTTCATGTCCTTTCACAGCAAATCCTTCAGGCTGGGACATAAAAACATTCTCTTTTAGATCTCCATTCAAGAATGCAGTTTTTACATCCATTTGATGGACTTTCCAACCGTTCTGAGCAGCTAGTGCAAAGAGTGTCCGGATGGTGGCCCATTTTGCTGTGGGAGCAAAAGTTTCCTCATAATCGACCCCTTCCTTCTGTGCAAAACCTTTTGCCACAAGCCTAGCTTTGTGCTTGTCAAGTGAGCCATTAGCTTTATACTTGTTCTTGTAGACCCACTTGCAACCAATTGGTTTGGTTCCAAATGGAGGATCAACCAGCTTCCAAGTGCCATTCTTTATGAGGGCATCATACTCCTTCTGCATCGCTTCTTTCCATTCATCATGAGAAGCAGCTTCTTTGAAGGAAGTTGGTTCAAAATCTGTAGACAAGTTCAATTCACAATCATAAGTAACATCCATATCAACAGGTGAATTAGAGTTATCTACATCACCTCCATCTTGTCGGTTTGAATTTCGGGTTCCTGTTTTTCCAATTTCATCAGGATGAACACTTTCAAGTGTCTTTGTCAGCCACTTTGGGGGACCTTTCTGAGATGGTCCAGGCTGCTCTGTTGATTGAGTTGGGTCTGAATCAAGATTGAGTCTCCCAATTCTATCAATTACATCACTTAAAGCATCATCCGTTGTTGGAGTGTCATGCAGGGGAGATTGTTCTTCAGAAGGAGATTCCACATGTTGATCTAGTATAGGAATCCCCCCTTCAAGATGTGGAATCTGATTATCAAACTCTTGGAATGATTTTGGTTTTGTGAATCTATCCAAGCGATCAAGTTGCCGCTCAACAACACTGTCAGATTTGGATGATTCAAGAAAAATGACATCTCTAGATAAAACAAACTTTTTATTTACTTCATCATAAAGGCGGTATGCTTTAGATGTGTTTGAATACCCCAGGAAGATACACTTACGACTTCTAGCACCAAGTTTGTTTCTATGTACCTTTGGTATTAAAGCATAACAGGTGGAACCAAATATCCTGAGATGTTTTACCGAAGGAACATGTCCATACCACAATTCATAAGGAGTCTTGTTTCTTATAGCACTAGATGGACATCTATTCTTTATATATGCAGCACATAGAACAGCATCAACCCAAAACATTGTCTTTACATTTTTGAAGAAAAGCATGGATCGTACCATATTCAAAATTGTTCTGTTCATTCTTTCAGCTACACCATTCTGTTGAGGATTATAAGGCACAGTTGTTTGATGTTTAATCCCATGTTGGCGAAGATAGTGTTCAAATTCATTTGATGTATATTCTTTTCCATTATCAGTGCGAATAGACCCAATATGAGATTGTGCATCATTTTCAATCCACTTATGAAAATTCTTGAATGTTTGAAAAGCATCAGATTTGTTCTTCAATAAGTAAACCCAACACATTCTGGTGTAATCATCAATAAATGTCATGATATATTTATTTCCATTTGCAGAAGAAACAGGCATTGGACCACATAAATCTGAATGAATAAGTTCAAGCTTCCTATGTGCTCTTGAATGTGAATCATGAAAAGACTGTTTGCTGTGCTTTCCTAGAATGCAAGCGTCACATCGTTTATGTTTTCTAGGAATTGTAGGCAAACCAGCAACACCATTTTTCTTCAATAAGCGGAGACTATCATAGTTTAAATGTCCAAATCTAGCATGCCATAATAAACTTGATGGAAGTGTACTTTCATCATGATGAGAAACATATGAAAAATGTTGTGCATGAGCAGAGGTTCCTTGCAGTTTAAGGAGTCTTTCTTCTTCTATACCCCTCATGACAAGTGAGTGGTCAGATGCCTTTCTTACCTCAAGCTTGCCATCAAACATGTGAATGGAGTGACCTTGCTGGTGGATGTGGACCAGAGACAGCAAGTTTCTCTTCAGCTGTGGGAGATATAGAACATGATCCAGAAGAAAGTCTGGAAGACCACGCAGTTTAAGCCTGATTGTGCCAAGCCCTGATGGCTTGATTTTTGACTGATCTGCAAAGTATACTGCTCCATCAACATTGTTAGTGAAATCTTCAAAAAATTCTTTCCTATAAGTCATATGACAGGTTGCTCCTGAATCAAGCAACCAGTCATTTTTCGAAGAAGCAAGTGAAGCATTAAACAAGTCTTCATTTACTCCAATGTTACATTGTGCCTCAATATAGTGAGCGGATTCAGGTGCTTTACCTTTGTCTGTGTCATCAGTTTTACCTTTCTGCTGATTTCTTCTCTGCTCAACTTTGTCCCATGGTAGCTTGCATGTAGAAGCATCATGTGATCCATTTCATTTGCAGCAAATGCAATGCAGATCTGCCTTTTCTGCTTGAGGATGTCTGCCCCCCCTGCCTCTGAAGTATCTTCCTCTTCCTCTTCCTCCACCTCTTCCTCTTGTAGAATCTTGAGCAGGCTGCTTTTCTTTATGAGCAAGGCAAACAGTCTCTTCAGAAGATTTAGGGATTGTTTTCTTTCCAAAGGCTTTCTCTCTTTCAGCAAACTTTTTCACAAGAGTGTCAAAGGTTATATCTTTAAGATTTCCATTTGCTTGTAAAGACTCAAGATAGTTAGAGTAGGTAGGATAGAGTGCTTTGAGAAAGGCAATAAGAGAGATATCCAGCTCAACCTTAGTGGATTTAATATCATGCACTATAGACTTTATTTCAGAAGCAAGAGTAAGAGGATCATTATTTTTCAGTTCAAGGGTGAAGAGTTTAATCATGAGCTGAACAACTTCAAGTGCAGAATGTGTATCATAGAGTTCTTTCAGCTTTTGTAAAGCTTCAAAGGCAGTGGAATAGGATGAAATATGACGACTTACTTTACAGATGCTGCGATCAATGCAAAGGCTTTGCTGTTCTTGTTTTCCCAAATGGCGAGTTCTTTGTCTGATGTGGGCTGCACAGGGTCTCTGTCTTCTTCTCCAACGCACACTCCTTTCCACAGTTCATTGTAGATAAGGGTGTGTTTTACCATCCGGGACCATTCAGAATAGTTCTCCTTGCCAGTGAGAACTATTCCGACCATAGAAATGATTGAATGCATTCTGTAAAAAAAAAATCTCTGCCAGAAACACTTCTGTTGATAGAAAACTTCTGCTGGGGAAAAAAAAAATTCTTATATGATAGCCTTATGCATTTTATTTTCTTCTAACATTCCATAGCATATATATATATATATATCACTGCTCACATATATATCATTGTTCAAAAAACAAAGGGCGCTCAAATACTGCTCACATATATCACTGTTCACTGCTCACATATATCACTGTTCACTGCTCACATATATCACTGTTCAAAGCTCACATATATCACTGTTCAAAGGGCGCTCAAATACATATAACTGCTCACATATATCACTGTTCACTGCTCACATATATCACTGTTCAAAGGGCGCTCAAATACATATAACTGCTCACATATATATCATATATATATCACATGAAAACGCTGTCTCAGTCAAAGTATATACCCACAGCTCTTTTTAAAAAACGCATTCTCAGTCAAAGTATATACCCACAGCTCTTTTAAAAAAACGCAGTCTCAGTTAAAGTATATACCCACTCTGAAATGGTTCCTCCAGTACTCGGCCTTGTCTTTGCCTGTTGACAAATGCTGGAATGAAATCTGCAATCTGAAGAGTATAATGCTCATTTCATACCATCCAAATCATAAAAACCTGTCATCAACTGTTATAGTGCCATTCTATCATGCGTTATTGAAACATTTGATTGAATTGATTGACTGTAATGCATGCACAATTATAACTCAAAATCTGAAGTTCCGAATCAAAGTAGTCAACAGAATTTACATCCGGAGTAAATAACGAATAGTTATTCTAAATCCAAGACGATGTAACAATAACGAATATCCAGTGAGTATGGTGACCATCCAACGCAGTCTCGAGAACAGTCTTTAAAAAACGCAGCGATACCATTTAGAACAGTCTTTAAAAAAAACGCAGGAGTCTTCAGCAACAAATTTCTGAGTGTTTTATCTTAGCGGATGAAGGACTCCGCACCATTAAAAAACGCAGTCCACTTGAACAATAGCCCAAACATTTTACAGCAACATTGTTTGGTTTACAAAAACGCAGTCCATCAAATAAACAACGCAGTCCACAGCACTTAGCATACTCATACCTCCATTAACAAAACGATACCTCAGTTTCACCAACACGCAGTAATGAGAAGAGTCTCGCAGCGTCCTTCCAGGAAGTGCCAAGCGCCTTGCAGCTGGATTCAATGTACTGGCAGCGACGTACGTATTGGCAGCAACGTAATGGCAGAGGGCGCAGAGAGCATATGCAGCGCTGGTGTGTCAGATAAACGCTCAGGCAGTGTATTCAAGCTTAGAGGCGCAGAGACAGGTATGTCAGAGGCAGCGCAGAGAGCAGAGGTGGCCAGCAGGAGTTACAACTAATTTTAGGGACTGGGACCTGAGCTCTGATACCATGTCAGGTCAGGGTAACTCCTCATTTGAACGAGAGAAAACACTGATTGTTCATTTATTCATTAGCTAGCACTTTATTTATACAAATACAAAACGGATCAGTTCATCTTCTAGATGACTGTCCGGCTTCACCTCATCCGTTTCGGATTAGGTGTCAACAACTAATTTAATTCCCCTTCTATCAAGATTTTATTTTCCAAAAATTTGTTAGCTTGTATGGCAAAAATTAAGACGTGTTAAAAATTTTCAAATTTTTTAAAAAACATCAAATTCTATTTTCGAAGGACATATTAACTTGTATAAACATATTGAAAATCGTCATAAGTTTTTTAAAATCATTCCATCAATTAATTTATTAATCAATTTAATTAAAAATTTATAAACAACATAATTATTTTTAAATAAAGTTTAACCATATCATAAAGTTAAATATCTCCACTCCCCTTAATTTAATTATAGTTATAGAAACCTCCTCCAAAATAAACACACTAATATTTTAACCGTTCCAAGAATTTGGCATTATTTGGAAGCATTACGTGTTGTTTCTCTTTCCTTCCTCAATGAGAAGTCTTATTTTCTCTGTCGTTGCCGTCTTATTCTTCTTCCATGGCTCAATATGGGTTATTTCGTCGAAGCCATTCCGTATTGTTGCTCATTTTATTAATTTTTTCGTGAAATTTCCTGGTCACTAGTCACAAGTTCACTTATAAGAATTTTACAATAAGAAGCGTAGTCCTTCAATGCTCTTGCCAGGAGGGTGCTAACAAATCTTTGAAGGACAACTGCACCCAACGCTGCAGTCTGTTTCAAATATTTGATAGATGTTTGCGGCTATAGATCACTTGATTATGTATTAATATCCATCATCTATTTAGTTTTCCGAAGAAGGAATTTAGCTCCACCCAAAGAAACGTCCAATGATGCGAATACCATGGCGCATACTCCTCCTGATAGCCTGCACCTCCCTCTTCATACCACTTATTCCTGCACGGGGCGCAGAAGAGGATCATCCACATACCACTTTCACCTTCGACGGGTTTAATGGAACCCATTTGATATTGGAATCGGACGCTTCTGTCATCGGCTCCAAATCCGTGCTCGCTCTGACAAAGCACTCGCCTTTTATGATCGGCCGCGCGCTCTATTCAATTCCCGTCCAGATGAAAAGCAACGAGACCCCTTTCTCCTTTAGCACTACCTTCGTCTTTTCGATGGTGCATCGTCCCTCCACCGCAGCAGGACATGGACTAGCCTTCATCATGATGCCCCACAGATCTCCCATTCGCGCTTTGGCGTCCCAGTATTTGGGCTTGTTAAACCTCACCAGCAACGGGCAGCCATACAATCACTTATTTGCAGTGGAGTTCGATACGACCAAGAATCCGGAATTCAATGATCCCGACGACAACCACGTGGGTGTAGACGTCAACAGCCTCATCTCGGAACAGGCCGTGCGTGCCGGTTATTGGGATGGGGTGGACAGCTTCCATGGACTGAGCCTCAAGAGTGGACAGAACATACAGGCCTGGATCGATTACAATCATCCTCAACGCCGCCTCAACATTACCATCACGTTGGCCGGCTTGCCGAGACCGCACAGACCATTGATATCTATGAAAATTGATCTGGACAGTGTTCTGAAAGAGAAGATGTTTGTTGGATTTTCAGCAGCCACTGGAGTCTTAGTGGAAGGCCATTACGTTATGGCGTGGAGTTTCGCCACCGAAAGCACGTCGCCGCGTCTCGATGTGTCGCGTCTCCCTTCATTCGCTAACATGTATTCCAAACGTCTGGACCCGGGATTCATAGCCGGCGTCACCGTGGCCACCTTGGTTCTCTTCTCGCTGGTGATTGGGGCGGTCCTGTTTCTCAAAAGAGCGAAATACAGGGAAACCATCGAAGAATGGGAGGAAGAGTACTGGCCCCATAGATTTACTTACAAGGAGCTCAGCATCGCCACCAGCAGATTCCGGGGAGATAATGTTTTGGGACAAGGGGGTTTTGGCAAAGTTTACAAGGGCGTTCTCCCCAGCAGCGGCCAAGAAGTCGCAGTGAAGTGCATGACAAAGGAGTTCACGGAGGGAATGAAAGGGTTCGTGGCAGAGATCTCGAGCATGGGACGTCTACAGCACCGGAATCTGGTCCATCTCCGGGGCTGGAGCCGGAGGGGAAAACAATTATTCATAGTTTATGACTATATGCCTAACGGCAGCTTGGATAATCTCATATTCGGGAACCCAAGCATAGTACTGCCGTGGCCTAGGCGATACGCGATCCTGAAAGGCGTGGCGGCTGGACTACTGTATCTGCACGAGGAATGGGAAAAAATGGTCATCCACAGAGACATCAAGGCAAGCAACGTGCTTCTGGATTCCGAGCTAAATGGGCGGCTAGGAGATTTTGGTCTCGCTCGGCTGCATGATCACAGCGAGAATCCTTCGACGACTCGTGTGGTCGGAACATTTGGGTACATAGCGCCGGAGCTCATATACACGGGGAAGGCCACTCCCAGCTCGGATGTATTCAGCTTCGGGGTTCTGCTGTTGGAAGTGGCATGCGGGAGGAGACCCGTGGATCTGTCGAAGGACGCTGAGCAAATGATTTTAGTGGAGTGGGCATGGGAGCTGTACAGCGAGGACAGGCTACTGGAGGCATCGGATTCAAAGCTGGGGAAGGACGGATATGATGTGGGCGAGATGGAGAAGGTGCTGAAATTGGGGCTGTTGTGTTCTCACCCAGAGCCGGAGAACCGGCTGCGCATGCGCCATGTTTGCCAAATACTGGAAGGCGAAGCTCCTCTTCCCCACATCTGCATGGGTTCGTTAAACGTCAGTACTATGGGTTCTTAACCGAGAGCTGGTCTTTCTCCGTTATATTACAAAGAAGCCTAGGGAAGGACGTCGATCAGAAGCCGACCAGAATGAATATGCTCGATCCCGCCTCCGCTAGTTCAAATCGCAAAATGTTCCGAAGGTCGAATACTATATTCTGCTGTCTACAGAATTTTCCATCGCACCGTCAAGGTAAACCCCACACACGCGTTAACGGGTGCTATACACAATTTCATAGAAAGGCATGGGATATATTATTGTTTTACGTTTATTACTATAAATGAAAATGTTCTCTGTTTGTCTTTAATACAAAAGCATCTAACAGAATTTCATAATAAAAATGCACCTTATTATTTATATATTTATTATCAAATTTAAATTGAATGTAATGGAAAACTGATTAAGGGCATGGAGCCAATGCGCAAAATACAGTGTACCGCAGTGTGCTTTGGTTTTTAAAGATGGTTTATGGGTTTACATTTTCAATATACTATAAACATAATATTAACCTTTTTTTTTCTTTCATTTTTGAATTAATTTATGGCAGTTTCTCCTGTACATGTTTCTCTTAGACTCAAAATTCATGGATTTTCCTATCTCTCTAAATGTACTTATCATCCATCCCAAAAATTATTGAAGAAAAACAATAGCTAGACGACGACGTTGTCATCATCAACCCTCTTTACCTGTATTTGATTTTAAGTATTATTTTTATTGGTTTTTAAATTTTATAAATTTATGTATTGTGTAAAAAAATATTATTGTTTAAATGTAGTTTTTATTCTATTAGCGTGAATATAGATAGACCTTAAAGTAGTATCATAGATTTTTTTGTGGCATCCTTCCATTGAATGTCATCATTTCATGATGTTATACCGCATATAAATAGACCTTAAAGTAAGGCTGCCCATTTTGGTTCCAATGTAGTTGTTACACGTTGATGCTTGCAAAGATACTTGTCATGGTCTAAAAAGGAATGTTATTTGAAATAGTTTCTTGAAAAATATTAGTACATCATATTTTTTATATTTTCATTTGCTTATGTATTTAAGTTTATTGGCAAATATCTAATAAACATAATTTAAAAAGTATTTATAGTTATGTTAGATTTCAAGCTTCTGTGGTAGTTTTTTGGAGTAGCATGATCTAGATTATCCACAGTATTGGCTTTATTCTGTCGACGTTTCAAACCCCAAAGGAGGTCCATCATCAAGATTACGATAGAATATGAATGATAGTTCCTTGAGAGAAGAATCTTTTGACCATAGTATAAATAAACCTAGATCTTGATTTATAGTTATTTCGGTTTGGTTTCGTTTTTTTTGTTTTTCTCTTCTTCATGTATAGCTCTTCTTGAGACATACCTACCTCCCTTCACACAATAAGACTTGATGTAATGGTTGTTACAATATGTTTCATTGGAACTCCCTATACCTATATTTTCTATCTTTCTTTGTGCCTAGAAAAGAGTGAGCCCAGCCTATGGTTTTATGAAAAGAGGTATATTTAAAAACAAATATCTCAATAATGAGTCATTTCTTGAGTCAATATATTCATCATATGATAATAATTAAGTAATTTAAAACAAGTCCTTACAATTTCTCGAAGGGGAAGGAAAATTGGGTTTGTTGTGATTTGGATTAATGACAAATTATTTACTCATGGACTGATATATGTATCTATGCTAATGAAATTGTAAATTTAACAAATTTCTTTCAATTCAAGATCAATAAAATACCAAGAAAAATTCAAAAATATTGGATTACATAGTTTCAGTTTACCCACATGATTATGGAATAAGCATATGTTATCTACAAAAAGTTAACTTACCATATTAGATGTCAGCCACAAAATAATTATTGTTATATGTACAAAGTATTAAAAGTTGCTTCTTCATTTGTTGGATTTGAAATTCTGAATGATTTGATTTGATATGCATTAATGAAATCACATCAAAGCATGAAAAATAATCTATGAAATTTGTATTTCCAAAAATTATCATGCCAAAGGGTTGCACAGTAAACTAGCATTTGTGTTGTACCTTGAAGGATTGTAGAGATTTGGATACCTTGAAGGTCTCCACATAAGCCCGAAACCTATGTGACAAATAAGTGATTAAGGCCATTGATGAATATCACTAGGTTTAGAAGGTAATCTCTAGGAATCTAAATTCTCTTGAATTGCCACAATACAAGAAAACCATTGGTAGGGTCTTCTATTCTAACACTTTATAATTACACCTACTATGGTCAAGTTCAAAGGTAATTTTCTTACCAAAACATGTGGAACAATTGTGATTTTATTAATATCCTCTTGATGATATTGTCATTGCAAATTGATTATACTTTAATAAACATTGTGTATAACAAACTCTTATTTTGAAATAGGATGGTAATACATTGGCCAAGATTCCCTAGTTATTGGCCCTTAGGTTTTACAAAGAAAATATTATCTTTTTCAATAACATATATGACAAACAATTAAGGGAACAACTTATATCCCTAGAGTCAAAGAAAAAATTTAGGTTATTTAATCGCAATAATTTGGTTAATGATCATTAATGGGTGATTCAATCACCTAGTTGTTTATAATTGTCCATGTGGTTAGTGTGGCTTGTTAAAATGCTTAAGAACATTTTATGGTCTTTTTTTCTAATAATCAATTGTGGGTCCATGCATTTGTGTTCAACTTATTCCTACTACCATTTCTTAAAAGGTCTCTCTTATGAGGTGAATTCCCTCCAATTGTAGAGTCTGTCTTCTTGAAGCCTTGTTAATTTGAATCATTTTTTAATGTGGAAGAGAAGTAATATTAATATTTTATTTAGCAATTTATGGATGATTAATTCTAAGACGAAATCTTGGTTATTGCGATTATGTAATATGTGGAAGCTAATGAGCTCAATTATTAATTTCTATGATCATTAATCATGCTAGTTTTATTTAGATAAGGGACTTACTCACTTGGAAATTCATAATGATCCTTATTGTTAATATGGCATGTTAAAATTTGTAAGAACATTTTATGGTTTTTTCCTCTTTCCCACCCTACGTAAGGATGGGTTGATTCATTATATGTTTAACTTCTTCCTACTACCATTTCTTGAGGAGTCTTTCGTCTAGAAAATAATCTTGTTTAGTTGTAGAGCTTTAAGATTTTAGGTACCTTGTTCACTTGAAACCATTTTAATTATGGAAGAGAGAATAACATTTCAAATGGTTAAAAAACTCTCTCTTCTATGCAAGATTTTCCTTGCAAATTAATATTCATGTACATAACTTTTAATAAATGGAAATGGATCACTTAGATTGAATTTCTTGACTTTTATGGAGGTGCCCCATACAATATGAGTATGAATCTAGAAAGCATGTTCATAGCACAATAATCTAATTCTAAGAAGTCTCAAAACAAGATCTTGGATCACGTCTTAATATTAATAGTATGCAGTGAAACATAGGAGTGAGTTGAGGTAAAAATATTTGGTCCTCCCTCAATATGATAGAATATAAAAAATTTAACTCTGGTAGACTTGTTATCTTTATAATGTTTTAGACCACATGAGTCTAATCTAAAAATAGTCAACTTAAAAAGTTTCAAAAATTTGTTTTTTTGAAAATGTCCAAGTTATTTATGAGAAATTAATTATAATTCTTTAATTTTCTACATGTTTCCACTAAAGATATTGAGTGACCATCTTTACTTGCGATTGATAGATCAAACCATTCCCAAGTAAAATGTGTCGTGTTAAATCTTGCTTTCATCCAAAATTTGTTATCTTATTTTGGTTGATTATCATGTTTTTGTACCAATCAAAATATTATAAATGTGTATGCAAGCACTGCCATTATTCATCCATTTACCACTACGACTTTGCCCCATCCATTAGTCAGCCACAACATATATCTCACTTCGTAAGGTGGTTTTCATCGTTAGCCGCCCTCTCCTAACACTTGGGATTTCATACCCCCACCCCCCCACCCCCCCCCCCCCCCCCCCTCCAAACTCCCTAGGCACTTCATTCAATTTTACATTCTCATGGGGATTTTCCCCCATCCTCACCACCCATTTTTCCTACAACATTCTACACTTTCCCTACTATAGACCCTCATGTTACATCCACTATGGCTACAATCGTCAACCCTGCACCAATCCACCTTATTTCACCCCCCTATTTCATCTACTATGATTGCACTCATTGAATTTATGTAAGTTGTTGCCTCGTAATATCTTGCTTGGCCAAGCAATTCGTTTACTAGCCATTCTATGTCATTTCACGAGTTATTTATGGTGAGATCATCCATTGATAAAATATTTATTCAACATGAATGGAACTTATTTTAGCTATTTTGATTACATTTTATGCTTTGATTCTTGTAAGTGGTATAAGGAGTTTTTGTGGAGAGGTGAAGGTCATAGACAAAGGAAACACCCACATAACTTGCACTATTTTATGCAGTGAGTTTTTTAAATAGAATTACGAAATAAAAGTTTTAAAGTATTTTCATTGATAGAATTGTGGATAAAATCTTATAAGATGTATTTTACTTTTCAAATCTCTAGAAATATAACAAAATCCCAAGGACATGAAGAATTGATTTTTCTGAAACACTAAAATGAGGAAGATCATGATTGTGGATGCACTTAGTAGTGAAAACGATGCTGGGGTTCAATAATTTTCCCATTATATATCTCGACCATGATGTTTCATGTTGTGCATGAGGTGTCTATAACACCCTCCTTGCACATCTACCTAAGAAACCGACTATCCAGGGTAAACATGCGACGAGATGCCACTATGATATGATTCGACCTCCTAAGTCACATTAAGGAAGTGTAACCAATGGAAACACACAATGCAGACATTAATCATTAGCTACATAAACGTCAGGAACCAATCCAATACTTTAGACAACTTGCCTTGGGGTCCCACTGAATGTTTGGACAAATTAAGGCTTAGTCACTCCCATGCTATAGGCATGAGGGCGACCAGAAACCCAAAGTCACTCTCATAGGCTTGCCTTCCAATGACCAGATACCAAATCTGTCAGTGCTATGGCAGTGAATTCGAGATTTGAGCCACTGTTTCATGCCCAGATCCCAGGTCACTGCCCATAATTGAAACATCTCTTCAAATCAGTGAAATAACATGGAAACAATAGTATTAAAGAAAATACTTGTTCAAGACCTTGAGTGGACCCCTACTAGCCATGCCATGCATTTAGTCAAAATATCGCAAATATGTAATCGACATGTGTACATAACAGTTATGAGCATAGGTGTCTCATACTTAGCTGAGAATCGCTAAGAACCATTGATGCCTCAACAAATCAACTTCCATTCCATCCATTAGATCATAGATACATTGATCATTCAATTACAAGTAAAAACATGTTGAGATCCACACACGACTACTATCATAAAACACATAAATAAACAACATAATAGGGAAGAAAATATCAGTGAAATCACAACCTTATACACCACATATAATCCATCATAATACTCATAGAAATATCAGGAGAAATAACCTTTAATTAATGATGAAAAATCCAAACTCGGGATGGGACTTCCATGTTCCACCCGGCTGTAGAATGGATGAGCCAAATCTCTCTTCAGTCACTCACCCCTGTGCCATATTCCAAGCATGAAGATCTCATAGAACACATCAATCAAAACTCCTCAAGGGATTCGAGAGACCAACCACCTCGACCCATCAAAGAGTGATTCTGCCTCATGGTCAGACATTACAAAACAATCATTAGATTGGTCTCCATCCAAGCCTTCTAGGGCTTCTAGAGCGTTTGTTCCAACTAAGACTTCCAGGACTACTAACTCAACCCATGGCTATTGTCAGACTTCCAAATAATTTTTCCAACCAAGTCTTCCAGGACTAGTAACTCAACCCACCAAGGGCTTCTAGAGTGTTTGTCCAATGAAGGCTTCCAGGACTAGTAACTCAACCCAAGCTGTTACAGGGCTTCCATAGCGTTTGCGCAACCCAAGCTTCCAGGAATTAATAACTCAACCCAAGCTAAGGAAACATGAGAACCAACCAAAAACAAACAATGAAAGTAAACCCATAATCACCAGGGTTATCCACGAAATGGCAAGGCTAGGCAATCCACTATCAATCTAGGCAATCCTCCATGCCAATGATAGATGACAACTAAGAAACCACAGGCATGTGCCATGCATTTCACACTAGTGAAGGAAACATACTTGCAACTTGGTACCTACAAGAAAATATGATGTAGTTGTTGATCCCGATGCCCTCGTGCACTTTCCCCTCTTCCTTTGCCTTCTTGCTCCAAAAATCCAAGTATGCCACACCCTCTAAGAGTGCTCCAAGAAAATTGTAAGTCTCCAAGTGTATGAGAGAGAGAGAGAGAATAATGAGAGACCTCCAAAACTGATTTGACAAAAGGTTACCAACTGATCCTCAGAAGCCTTTTTATGAATGAGGCCTCTACTTTCTTCATCTTCCATTATTTTCCTTCATTTTCCTCCTCACGTGAAACTTATGACCTTTCACCTCCCTTTTCTCCTAATTTCCATTATTTTCATAAATAAATTGCCAAAAATTCCATTTTTCCTTTCCAAGGCCTTAGCAATTTCCTTTTCTAATTTCCTTAGCCATAAATAATCACAAGTGAGCCACATCACTAGGATTATGCCCAACATTCAACTTGGAATAAGTGTCCCATCATTCGTGGTTATTATTTTTCCTTTATTTACTTTTATTACATGAAATTTTCACTAAGGCTATTACAGAACCCTCCCCCTTGGGGGAACACCGTCCTCAGTGTTCAACAACACCTATAACCACAAAAATGTTGTAAGCAAAATATATATTGCCGATGGAGCTTTATAACTTAGCTCGATGTAGTATTTACAATGATCAACCTGCTGAAAAGAAAACCAACATAACAACATAATAACATGACAACATAACAACATACAAAATAGTGGAGCTTTATAACAAAGCTCATGATGGTACTTACATTCATATACATATGTACATAAACCGACATCATCAAAACATATATCAAAACAAATGCCAAAGCATATACCAAAACACCAAGCCAAAACTAGTTTGTCGCAACCAACAAACAAACAAGGATACATAGCCCGCATTTGATCCACCATCTCCCATGTAGCTTCATTGGGCCCAAAGTGCTTCTAATGCACCTTAACTTGCTTGATTTCTTGGTTATGGAGCATCAACAATGTTTTTTTCAATATACACTGAGGTTCTAGCTGGAATTCTCCATTTGGTTCCACCTGCAATACAAACTAGTCAATCACATGATCAACATCCTTAATATACTTCTTAAGAAAAGATACATAGAAAACATCATGGAATTTCACTATCGTAGGCAGTGCAAGTCAATAGGCTACTGGCCCAATCCTCTTAATGATATTGAAGGGTCCACAAAACTATGGTGCCATCTTGGCACATGATCCAATCTGCAAGGAGCTCCTCCTCGGTTTGATGTGCAAGTACACATGTTCCCCAACCTGTAACTCCTTGAACAACCTGTTCCTATATGCACAACTCTTTTGCCTATCCTGTGCTGCCTTTAGATTCTTCTTGATCACCTGCATTTCATATTCCATCTCTGCCAACATATCTGGTCCAATAAATACCCTGCTAATCAGATCACTCCAACTAATGGGAGCAATGCAACTCTACCCATACAATGCCTCAAAAGGAGTCATCCTCAATGAATCCTAATAAATATTTTTGTATGCGAAATCAACCAGTGGAAGCTACTCTTCCCACATTCATTGCTGATGCATCACATATATCCTCAACATGTCCTCCAATATCTTGTTGACCCTCTCTATCTGTCCATCTCTCTACCGATGATAAGTCGTACTGAAGGCTAACTCTATGCCCAAACCTGCAAACAATTACTTCCAAAACTTGGAAGTGAACTTTGCATCCTTGTTTGACACAATATTCTTTAGAACACCATGCAATTCTGACCACATCTCGAATGAATACCTATGCGACATTGCTAGATGAGAATGTAGACTTCACCAGAATGAAATTTGCAACCTTCGTCAACCTATCCACAATAACCATAATGGAATAATGTTGTTTCACAGTCTTAGGCAACCCTCTGATGAAATCCATGGAAATAACCTCCCATTTCCACTTTGGAATCATGATCAACTGTAGCAATCCACCTTGATGCTTACATTCTACTTTCACTCGATGACAATCAAAACATCTAGCCACGAACTTTGCTACATCCCTCTTCAAATTCGACTAATAATAAAATCTCCTCACTGTTATTAGTGTCTTTTGATACATTGGGTGACCCGAATAAGATTTTGCATGAAACTCCCTCAATTACCTTCTTGAGCTCACTACTATTTGGCACATATATCTCGTCTCTGAATTAGACCAATCCATCTGTCGTAAGAAAATAATCTATACCCTATGCACCTGTACTTGTACCTATACTTGTACCACTACCTATACATGTACCTATACAATCACCTGTACCTATACCAGTACCATGGCATGTACCTGTACCTGTACCTATTCTCTATTGTAACCTGTGCACAATATCCATATATCTAACATCCTACTGATTGGTTCGCAAGATCCTATCTTGTGAGTCTGTCCCATAGGAGCTCATAGCTATCAAGTGATTTACCTGTACCCATCTACTGAGAGCATCTGCCACTCGGTTCGCTTTACCTTTGATATACTTGATCTCAAAATAAAACTCACTGATCATGGCCAACCATCTAGCCTACCTGGCATTTAGATTTAGCTGGTCAAACTAATACCTCAACCCACTATGATCACTCATAAGTAAAAATATCTTTCCAAGAAGATGGTGTCTCCACATCTTCAATGCATGTATGGTCGCTTCTAACTCCAAATCATGTGTGGGGTAGTTCTGCTCGTGCTCATTTAGTTTTTGGGATTCATAACATACCACCTGACCATCTTACATAAGGACTTGACCAAGCCCTCTCTTGCAAGTATCTATGCATACCACAAACTCTTTTTCTAAATCTACAATTCGTAGCACTGGTGCATGTGTAAAAAACTTCTTGAGCTGCTCAAAACTAGCCTCACACTCTTCTGTCCATTTGAACTTCTTTCCTTTCCTCTGCAATGATGTGATAGGATAAGCAATCTGTGAGAAGTTCCTGATGAACCTCCTATATTAACCTAGCAAAACCATGAAATATCTCACTTCATCCATGCTCTTAGGAGCTACCGACTCCATGATGACTCTTACCTTCTCTAGATCCACTGCAATGCCCTCCTTGGATACAACATGCCCCAAGGAATGTACCTCAGTCTGAAAGAAACTACACTTGCTGAGCTTAGCATACAACTGATGCTCTCTCAACAACCTCAACACCGTTGCTGAGTGCTCAACATGCTCTTCCTCATTTTTAGAATATACCAGTATATCATTAATGAACGCAATAACAAACTTATCCAAATATGGACACAACACACTATTCATCAAGCACATAAATGTAGTTGGAGAATTAGTTAAGACAAATGGAACTACAACAAACTCATAATGCCCATACCTGGTCCTAAATGCAGTCTTGTAAATATGTTCCTCTTTGATGCGTACTTGATGGTATTTAGATCTCAAGTCAATCTTCAAGAACACTGTTTCTCCCTTTAGCTAATCAAACAAGTCATCAATCCTCGGCAAAGGGTGCCTATTCTTGACAGTCACTTTGTTCAACTCCCTGTAATCAATGCATACTCTGAGAGTACCATCTTTCTTCTTCACAAACAATATTGATGCTCCCCATGGTGATACACTTTTCCTAATGTACCCTTGTCCAAAATTTCATTCAACTACAACTCTGATTCAACCAACTCAGGTGTGTTCATCCTTTAAGGTGCTTTCGATGTTGGAGCTTCCCCTAGCACTAACTCAATCGAAAATTCTACCTCCCTATGAGGTGGAAACTACAAAATGTCCTTAGGAAATACATCCTAGAATTTCTGCAAAACTGGGTACCTGTTCAACACATCTGCATCCTCAACCTCCTTATCCTTATCACTAGAAATGCGTATTGCAAATAACTTACACCCTTTCCTGTGACTACACTTTGCTTGGATAGTTGTCACCATCCTCACTAATGTAGCTTTCTTCTTACCCTATAAGACTCTTGGTTCTCCATTTTCATCAACACACTCAATAACTTTGTCATAACAACCTACCTTGGTTCTATGAAGATACAACGAGTCAATGCCCAACAACATACTGTATCAACCCAATGGTAATACATTCAAATGTGTTGTGGTAGGCATACCATTCAAATCAAATGAACAAGCTCTTACCCAATGATGAACTTGCTTCTTTGTACCTGTAGTCAACTACACCAATGAAGAATCTACGTGAAATTCCTTACTCAAACCACACTTTTCCACCAAATGAGGACTAACATAGCTATAATTAGATCTAGGGTCAATAAAAATAGAAATAACTTGATAAAAAAACTTACTGTCGATTTCAATGATAGATGCCTAATGCTATGTACGTTTGTTATCCAATGTTGCATAGATACACAGAATACTCTCACCAACATCCCCAATAGTTGGTGCCTCCTACGCACTATATATCTGAGGCCTACCACCCTGATTCTGCGGACAATCTCTCTTGGTATGATCCTTGGCACAAGTCCAACACTCTATAGGATTCCAACCTATCTCCTTGTTTTTTTCTTGTCTATCTGATAAATTGAACTTCTTAGGTGGCGCAACATTATCCTTGTTACCTATATCCCGAGGCCTTGCTCTCTTTCTATCCCATTTTCCTTTGTTCTTTGCATTACCTCTCTAGTTTGGCTTAGTCTCAGTTATGAGCTTCAATTTTTCATAGAAATGCCTTAGCTTCGAAATGGCCTCCTCCAGTAATCTAGGCTCATTGAACTCAATTCTATCTTTAAATTCAACCGGTATCCCACTATTGAACCTCTGAATCTTGGCCTTTTCCTTTGTGAGATAAGTCACATACCTTAGTAACTCCAAGAACTTACTAGTGTACTCATCATCTGTCATGGAACCCATCTTTAGCTCATAAAATTATTTTTCTCTATCATCAAAGTATCTCTCTAACAAGTACTTATTCTTGAATAGCTGCTCAAACTCACTACAAGTCAGATCCTCCTCATGAATGCATATTACATTCTTCACAATTTCCCACCCAATGTATACTTTACCTTTGAGACTGAATGTAGCCACTCTAGGTTTCATGTTCTCTGAATAGTCATGCAACCTGAAGAATTTCTGTATGCCAAGAAATCATGCCTCTTCATCCTATGGTTTCTTCATCTCTCCATCGAATGTTGGTGGCTTCGATTTTTTAAACTCATTCGGAAAATATCCCATATCAGTTATCCTATAAGGACAACATCAATGGTGATCATAGTGCTTATCTAAATAAAAAATAGAGTCATACATGTGTCTATCCCTTCTCCTATCTAGAGTGTCCAATAATCTGTCATCTCTGATTGCGTCATCTCTATCGGATCTATGACCACCATGCAACCGACTACCATATGCCCCATTAGTTTTATCATCATTCTTGTATCTGATTCGACATGGTCCTTATCGCTATAAATCTGACAAACTTTGAAGTATTACTGCTTTTACCTCTACTTGTTTCTCATGTGCATGCATGATTCTGTCATTATTTTCCTTACAACTCCTTATTTCTTCCTTTAAGCTTCTCAGTGTAACTGCGAAATGAGAAGAGTTCCCAACACCATACTACTCTTTGGATTCATAGGGAGAGTCTCTGTAATCAACCATCTTGCTAGCCATTTGATATTTCTTCCTGCGAGGTGTATCATGTCTACTAAACAAAATCACAATAAACCAATGTATCTTACTATAGCTCGGGGAGGATACCTTGTCTTCAAGATCAAAAAATCAGCGTGATACATGTATAACATAATCATGACATCATATAGAAGCATAAAACATAAGCATATGACCATGCAACCATCATTCTAGCTAGGGTCGAGTCATCAATGCATGACCTCAATAACAACACACACCACAGCCTCATGCATGAAAACCACCATCATGACGTCACTATACACTTGACCACATTCAAACATGAACTTGCATAAGTGATGCATAACCATCTAGACATATGCATAAAAACACATGATAAGGCATGAATGAACAATACTTGAAATCAAGCCTGCAAGAATGATACATGCAACCAAGCATACAAGAATGTAGCCAACAAGCAAGATTGCAACCAAACATTCTACAATAATACATGTAAGGGACATAAATCGACATGTAACTAGTCATACATTCATGAAGATGCATTCCACAACAACATCCTCAAGTTTCACTTGACGACATCGCTACAACCATAAACAACATCATGCAAATGCAACAAGCACATGGAATGCAAGTGTGAGAGACACACATGTAACTTCCATGCATGCATGACCAACACATAGCCCATCAAGTTTGAGGGGTGAACCATGCTATGATACCCCTCTGTAACAACCTCCTCCCACATCTACTCAAGCAACTGACTAGCCAAGGTAAACATGCAACGAGAGGCCATTATGATATGATTAGACCTCCTAAGTCATGTTAAGGAAGTGGAACTGAAGGAAACACACCATACAATCATTAATCATCAGCTGCATGAACCTCAGGAACCAATCTAATACTTTAGAGAACTTGCCTTGGGGTCCCACTGAACTTTTGGACAACTTATGCCTTAGTCACTCCCATGCTATAGGAATGAGGGTGACCAGAAACCCAAAGTCTCACGCACAGGCTTCCCTGCCACCGACTAGAGACCAAATATGTCAGTGCTATGCAACTGACCCTGGGATTTGAGCTATTAGGCGCAACCCAACCTAGTCAAATTTTGGTGAAAGACTCCGCCTTTTGAGGAGCGGAGTGCGTGAAGTTATATTTAACACGTGATGTCTAGGGGCTTTGGGGTGGGTCAAAACCCCTCATTTTGTAATGGGTATCAGGGTTATATTTCATTGTTTTGTCGAATCCATAGTATGTGGACCATGGATTTTTAGTAATGAAATGTACATAAGGAGATGTAACGATTTGTTAAGGAGAGGTGATATGTGGAAAAATTGATCATACTTTCTATTTTTAGTCTGTATTTTGGGCCTTAAGGAAAGGCTCCACGGTTGAGTGTGCAGAGGCCTTGGAAGAGTCTATAGCTGAGTGTGCAAATCACTTGCAGCTGGGTGTGTAGGTCAAAGAAGTTGTATGTACTGAAAGATCTATCTTAATAAAGAGGAAGAAGCTTTGGCAAAGACTTGTGTATTTGTATTCTTAATATGTGTTCATACTTATTGTTATGCATGATTTTTATTCATTTATCCGAAAGAATACACAATGTTATGTTGTTCTCTAATATGTTTATGTAATAAGTGAAAATCTTTGGAATAAAGCATCAGCGCAAAGTATTTTATGTATGTGAAGTTGTAGATAAGCCTAAACATAAATAAAACACACAGATGTCATAGTGCAGTATCCCTCTGGCTACAGAAACCTGGTTCTGCAACTTCCCATAACCGCTTTGGGTGAGACTGCAATCTGCTTGCAGGTCATTGCTGAAAGGTATAGTGTTTGAGGGTTTTGTTCATGTATAGTACACTTTGAACCTGAGTCAATCCCCCTTAAACCAACAAATGGTTTCATTGTCAGGACCAGGATCTGTTTAAGGGATATTTTTTTTGCATTTTTGAAGAAGGAAATCCAGGATTGGGTTGAGAAGAAAGAGTGAGAATTTGCAATTCAAGAAAACAGGAATGCACGATTGTCGAATGAAGCTTGGTTGCAGAAGTATATCTTTAAAGAACAACATGAGATCTTCTTCGTGATGTTTTCTAATGAACTATATGAATGGTTATGAAGGTTGATCGAGTGTACGACTTGTTTCAAGAACGATGAGCCTACTGCGTGGAGCCCTGAATTGATATAACAACTCAAGAATAATAACCATAGTATCTCAAGGAAGGTTGATTTTTGGATTGAAAGTATCCTGGGAGGATTTATTACCAAATTTGCAATAGACACAACTATATCATACAACGAAGCTAAGCAAAGATTTTTTAAGGGTACACGAGGTAAGTACCTAAATTCTTTGAAGTTGTGGATTACAATTATTTTGTTTGAAAGGGGAATACTACAAATGCAATCAAATTAATGTTTGTACAAAGAGGGAATAAGTCTGAACCAAGACCAGGGTCTACACGAAGTTGAAAGTAGTATATAGTAGGTTGCAAACCAAAGAACTTTATTGAGAGTGATTATAGTCCATTGTTAGGTGGGTTTGAGAGTGAAGAAGAAGGAAGTACCCCTGCTACCCCGCGGTATTCCCCCTCCCATCCTAAAGGTGCGTTGAAGTTAGGAGTTGAGTAAAATCAAGGCATCTTCAGGATTCCCAATACATTTACTCCCCTTACCCCCCACCCCCTCCTCATAATTCCCCTATGCCACCTTCCCCTCCTGTTATAGACATTTTTGGGCACTGCAACCCCAATCATAAATGTCCATAAACCAAGGGCTCCTAAGTCCCTAAAAGTGTTGTTCCGACCCCTAAAAGAACAAGGTCAGCTGATTACATCATCTCCCAGAAGTTCTCCATGAAAAACTACTCAGAACTGGTCAAAATTGGACCATCTCACCTGCTCCATGGTCAAAGTGCGCTGCATCCCACCTAAATACACATGGGAGGTGCGATGCATACTGAAAAGCCCTTCTATGGGGTGCGATGGGCGAGAGTGGACAAATGGCAGGGTCAATTTGCTAGGTGGAAGATCATGGAATCTTCTAGAAACTTCTCCTGTGACACTTGCCTCTCTGCATTCGCCCAGGGATGAGTAAGAGATCATTAATCTCCAAGTGGAATCAAGAACTATCAGAGAGAGGACACTAATCAAATCTCAAAAGCTGACTCACCCCCCTTGCAGACATCTATATATGGATCCCTCATCCCAGAGATCCTGAGGCTGGAATTTTGTATCTTGTAAGGAAGTGCTACTGGTTTCTTGGTGTAACATCATAGTGTTGGGTGATCTAAGCTTTTCATGAGGTGAAGAAGGGCTCTCTTGCTGGGAGGATGACGCTGGGTCAGAACAATTGGTTGTAATCCTCTTTGCTTTTCTTGATTATTAATAAAGTTATTCAAGTTTTCCTCCACACTCTTGTATGATTGATGATATATGTGTTTTTGTGGTCAATATATATCTGGTCCTATATTGTTTATGATAGTAGATCTCTGTTCTTGGATAGTGTTATGTTGCTTTGATTCTACAGGTGCTCTTTGAAGCTGGGTAGACGAGGAAGCGAGTGGCAAAGATCTATCAGAAGGGAGAGGAATCAAGCAAGGAACCAAGCGAAAGATAGAGGTTGGTCTCCTTCTTTCTCCTCTTATCTACTTCTCATAAAGGAAAATGAAAGTGGTTTTAGTTTGTTTGTTTCTAAGGTAGCTACCAGCCTTAGTGGGACTAGCAGCTCTGCATAGACACTAGATTTCCCGATAACAAAATGGCGACTCCACTGGGGAGCGAATAGATTGTTTTTTGTCTATATTTGTTTGCTTTATAAACTTACAGACGGAGCCTGAAGTCAAGCCAGCTAGCCTTCGAACTGCATTTGCTATGCAGGTGCAAAGTAGATCAACGTTGCTTTAGTCTATCTCCGAGTTTTGTTTATAAACTGAACAATTTATTTACAAGCTCTCTAATTGCCCTTGTGGTGGCTCTAGTAACCTCCTTAGATCTACCCCTGTGATTGATTTATTGATTACCACTTGCTCGGCCTAAATCCCTGAACTGAGATGCAAACTGTGACCGGAACCCAGTTGAAGTCTCGTCTTTAGATCATCGGACTGTCTCTTCTCTGGAATCTGGATGCGTCGCACTTCCCGAGTGTGGTAGGTGCATTGCATCTCACTTTCCCTGTGTTACAGGTGCGCTGATCAGACAAGGCCTCTCCTGCTCTTAGTTTTTGGTTTCTGTGTTCACTCTTTTCAGCTCTATTCAGGTGTTTTGCTGTCTGTAGTCAGTATACCTCTGTTGAAACCCCCTTCCTTGCCATTATTTTGCCTCCATTGTGCAAAGAACTGTAAATGTTTTTATGTATTTTGAGCCATTTTCAGTTCTCTTTTACAAAGAAGTAGCATAATTGAACTGTCGTTTCTTGATTTGAAATTGTCACAAGTGTCGTTTTCAGTCATAGAAGAGAATCCGATTGTTCTTGATAGTCGTTTACACTATTACTCTTGTATTTGATTTGAATTTATAGTTTTTCAAGTGTCGAAAGCAAGTTTTCAATTCCAAATCGCAAAGTGTCGTCATTGTCTTCATTTTCTCTTGAAAAGAAACTTGTTAGTAATGTTGCTTTGAAAAATAATTCAGATTTGCGCTTAGATTTCTTTTTATCATTCACACATTAAGAAGGCTGAAAACAAATACATGCATGTGCATTTGCATTTAGACTGTTTGTTGGTTTGATTTAGGACAGTGCATATAGTGTGTGCTCTCTGCTCTATGTTGAAAGAATGTCGTCTCTCTTTCTTTAGTAGCTAGGATTTTCATTGCAAAAAGAAGATTAAACGATTGTTTATCATCTTAGATTGCATTTTAGGAATTGTATATCTACATCACGTGGTGAACCTGAAAGGCAAATTTCTTAAGCAAGATCAACTGTAAAATAAATTTAATGAATCTAAAAACGCTTTGGAACCTCACGCACAACATTTAGAAGTCTAGGCTAGAGACGTATTCTGGCGTCGTAAAGCCTGGTAACTGTTGTTTTCATCGTTGGTTGGGTGATTACTCCACTTTGAGACGACAAGTGCCAGTACGGACTTGTGCTCCCACGTACCGTCGAGTATATATTTGGAGACCACAATAGGCTTTATCCTTTATCCATAGGAAGCAGTGTCTGCCGCCTTATCGATCGCAATGCATTGAACACAGCATCCGGGAAGATTGACTACCGTACCGTAAAAAGTATTCTGCAGTTTTGCGATTGGTTTGGTAATCCCTCTGTCTAGATTTCCATAGTAGTCTCTTTTGTTCCTTTTCAGACTCCTTAAAGGAAAAGGTCCATCGGAGCACTTATCACTTCAAGCTCATTAAAAATCGAAGGCGACTAGAGTCATCTTTTGTTTTTTCTCGACTCTTAAAAATTGAAAAAACAAGTTGTGTCAAAGCGTCTAAAATTTATTTTAATCAAAATAAATATCACCTTTCCTACATTGGTCTTAGGTTGAGAAAAATGGAGTCCACCAACCAAGGAGTTCCCCTTGAGGGAAATCCTAGTCCTTTCTCCTCACGGGGAGATGTTGGTGCACCCCACATGGCCACATTGTCACTTCCAGGATTGACAATTGGCTTGCTCGTATGGCTCTTCTCGACCTCTGTCATTCAGAACACTGTGATTCCTGAACAATCAAGTCAGCAACTAAACGATACCAAAGTTAACCCCAACCTTCTACTTCATCCAGTTCTCCCTTTCCTCCTTACTCTTCGCTTGATAAAGCTGGTAAAGCCAAAAATCAAGTAGCTGAGAAGAAGAAGGAGAAGAAGAAGAAAGAGAAGAAGAAGAAGGAGCCAAAGGCGAAAAGGGGCAACCAGGCATTGTCTAGTGAAAGTCCACACATTGCACCGTCCAGGCCTAAATCGCCATGTGTCATTTGAAAAGGAGACCACTATCATTGAGATTGTCCTTGCATCCCTCGGATCTTAAGGGACTGGTCTCCTCGTTTGCACAATCCGGTGTCATCAATCTCTGATGATCATGTTGAAAATACACCATCGACTAGTGAAAGTGAAGCCCCTGGACAAAAAGGAAAATGTAAATTTCCTTGTATACTGTGTGAAGGCGATCACGTCGTCAACCGTTGTCCCTTCTTAGATGAGGCTAAAA
This sequence comes from Pinus tabuliformis, assembly GCA_031772625.1. Lineage (NCBI taxonomy): Eukaryota > Viridiplantae > Streptophyta > Pinopsida > Pinales > Pinaceae > Pinus > Pinus tabuliformis. The sequence continues at coordinate 607,267,449 of CM062815.1, forward strand.
GAGTCTTGGACGACCAACCGGTTTCACTGTTACGGCTTCCTCCTGGATATAAGAAGCTCTTGCCGAGTCCGTCACTAGTTGAAAATCTGGCCGACATGCCATTGTGGTCGGCTGAAGCGTCTATCATTGAAGATAAACCATCTGAATCCACACCAGACGAAAGTCAAAAGGTCGAGGTGGCAGTTGACCCGGTCTTGCCTTTAGAGGATCCATATTTAGATGATACAGTCACCGGAGAGAACAAGAATGACACCGTCCAAATTCTCTTCGTAAGCACAGACTCCGATGAACATGGGGGCAGTCTACCCATTCCTTTACCGTAGGAAGGAAGTTCGTCAGATTTGTATTCGGCCGTCTATTTGGTCCCACCTCCAAGCAACCTAGTTGTTTCCTTCAATTGGAATCTGCTAGGTGATGAGCCCCAAAAATGGGCAATTATTTGGGCTCATTCAACCTCCTAATTTGACTTAATCCACCATTCTCATTAGTTTATTGCATGTTTTGATTATATTTATGTTAATAGAGTGAATTTGGTTAGTCATTATGCCAACAAGTCTAATGGGTGCCTTGTGTAGCCTTTTTGGTCAACTTGGAGACAAAATTGAAGGTCTTAATGAACACTTGGCAGCCAAATTCGTGAGAGAACAAGCTAGAGGATTTGTAGGAAGGTGTCCCCTTCATTTATGGGCCCTTACCTCGAATTCTCCACCATCAGCTCAGAGTTCAAGGGCCACCGAATCAATTAGCACAAGGGCAGCCAAGCAAGTCAAGTAGGACTGCTGTTAACTCCAAGTTTTGGGCAGCCGAGTCCCTAAAGTTTAGGAGGACTGTTGGGTCCTCAATTTGTATAAATATTGAGGCTGTAGCCTTTGATAGGAGCTTTTTGAACTTTTGAACTACTGTTGCAATTTCTAAGCACGAGCTACAGCTCGGGTTTTGCTCTTTGTAAGCCAGTTTTGGCATGATGTTAGTAGACTCATGATTATTCAATAAAGGTAGGCAGCTTTGGATTCAATTCTGAGTTTGTAAGGGAGATATAGCTCTCAGGTTAGGGCCCAACCTAAGAGCAATAGACCTCCTCTTCCTTGTATTGTTACTTGTCTTTCTTTTCGGCACTTTATTCCTCTGATTTGACATGCATTTAGAAATTACAGTCTGCTGATTTGATTTCTTTTATGTGATTGAGTAGGATTAGTTTACAGTTCAAGTGCTTTTAGTTGCTTAGATTAGAGTAGGAGGATCAGCATTCAGTAGAGCTCCAAGAAAAGGCTGACAGTGCACTCACTGCCATCTCTGTTTAGAGATTGGGGGTGTAGACCGTACCAGCCACCAAAAAAACGCAGTCATACACTTTCATTCAAGCTGCAACACAGTCATTTCAATCGTAGATCCATCCATGCATTCTGATCTTGAGCAGTACTTCTTCATTCCGACTCCATGCACGATTTTTCTCTGAAGTTTACATTGCTGTTCGTTGATTTCATAACACAGTTAGGATAGGTTGATGAATTCTCGGTTTTGTGCAGATTTGTTTCCTTTACACTGCATTGCATCACTCTGTTATCTTCTTCTTCTTCTCAACCACGCCTAAAGTCACCTACCCAACCTCTGTTCAGCTCGTTTGCCTTCCAACACTTCTACTGTTCACGTAGCTCCATCGTTTTGGACTTTTCATTGCTTCCACCCTTCTATCCACCAACCAACTGTACCCACTCTTTCCTCACCTCAGATCTCTATCCCCGAGCCATCATAAGCTCCCTTTCCATCCTACCTATCCAACCATACAACTCCTCCACTCCTCCATCACCCAAAACTCCAACCACAGAACATCCTATAGAAGTTAGCAGACTTCCTGTAGAAATCCCGAGTTTCCTGTAGGATCCCCTGCAGACATCCTGTAGAAGCCTACAAACTTGGTTGCCGAGCACCTGAACATTGTGGACTTCTGTGGAATGATGTTTTGGATCCCCTGGAACCTTCCCTAGCCCTCCTGACCTTTCCCAAGCTTTCGTTCCCTTCGAACTACCCCTGCACAGTCGAACCCTAATAAGAAACAAAATCATAATAATTCCAACCACTTAAGCAAAAATACAAAAACAATGTTCTTTTCAGTAGAAGTAGCTTGAATTCATGCATCTCATATCACTAGAAGTAATGGCATCATTTCCAGAAGTTTGCACTCCCACCATTGCATCATAGAGATTAGACTAGTCAGATTAGGGTTTACTAGGGTTTCCATGTTTTGGTTGGCTTTCAGTTCATGCTTGCAAAGTCGGTTAATTTCCTTTGAGATAGCCTTCGTCCATCATTTAGAAAGCTTCTTCTGAGAGCATATAGAAGTTGGCTTGAGCCCTAGCGGACTTGTGCCAGCTGACCAAGTGACAGCTGCGACAAGAGCTAGTACTTGTGCATACAACACCGTCGCTTCCAAGTTTGTTACGAACTACCGGGTTGATAAAATTAGAGATGGGAAGCTCCAGGAGTTGTAGCATTATTGCTACAATACTGGAGCCCACCACTAGGCAGACCCCGTTTACCGGCTAGTGTACCATTTCGAATCATTTCTCAAATATATAGAATGGTCATGGCTGGTACCATCATAGATGAAGGGGCTTCTGTGAGTATCCTTTCCTCAACTGCTTGGAAAGAACTTGGTTCGCCATTGCTTTTGCCTGAAATGAGAAATCTAACAGGCTTTGACAAAGGAACCAGTCGACTATTAGGGATCCTTCCCAATGTGCCGATAACATTGAGAAGAAAAACTGTTCACATGAACATAATGGTAGTTCAAGGACCCTTGGATTATAATCTACTCCTTGGACGCGACTATATTTATTGCATGGGAGCCATTGTCTCCTCACTCTTTAGAGTAATGTGTTTTCCGCATGAAGGAAGAGTGGTCAAGCTCGTAGACCAACTTTCATTCCCCGGTTCACACATAGCAAATAGTCAAATACCATCCCTGAATGGTCTTTTCACGCAAGGAATGTCTCATCAATCCCCAGTCCATTCTCCAGATGAGCGCGAGTGATTTGGAGGACATGACTGAAACCCAGGGGGCATGCACCCTGGCCTGTTTCGACCAGAAAAACTTGGGTATAGGGTAGGTTCCCACGAAGGATATATGATTGGTTGACACACCCGTCCATTTAGGAAAATGGGGTTAGACCAGAATAAGATACCTTTGTTAAAAGGTAGGCCTTTCCTGATAAAACAAATGTTTTGTCTGCAAATTGAGGGGTAACCTGGAAACTCTACTTCACTATACTTGGGGGCATGCAAACCTTTTGGCATGCAAGCGAAGAGCGACCATTTTTTTTTTTAATTTGTAGGTCCTTTAACCCTTTAAACTCATAGGATTGGTCGTTTCCTAACTTGCATAAAGAAAGGATGCGGGGCAAAGCTTTGAAAAAATGCCATTTTTAAATGAGACATCCTTATTATACGACTGGATCGAGCAGTTTTAACGCAGAATTCAAGCTCGTTAAAAAATAAACATAAGCAATGAGAAAATGTTCCCCCAGAGTTTAAGCTCATTAAAAAATGAACCAATTTCCGGTAAATAACCATCGTGAATGTATTATCATCAGCCTTTGAAGCCTTGGTCGTGTTCTCATCATCACCTCCACTCTATTTTGGCCGATCATTCACCTCCATTTGATTGTTTACCCTTTTTAAGGAACAGCTGCGAAGAGTGATCCTGTTAGCCATCCTTGTGACACTGCCACGATTGGAAAATTCCAAACCTTACCTGGAATTAGCTGCTACCCGAATTTATCACTCGTTCCTCGAAAAACGAGTCTCCTTTAAGCTCTTTTCAACTGACTCGTAAAAAATGAAAAGATTTCTGAGTAATTGGCCTCTCTAGCTGGTTAAAGTGACCGGAAGTGTTATCCCTCCTTTAGATTTTAATCTTTTTGGATTTGAGGGATTATTACACAAAAATATCGAGTGCTTGTTTTGTTCAGCTTGTTAAAAGTATCGAAAATTCATAACTTTTGTATTGTTTTATACTTTTTTGGACTCAAGGGATTATATGACGAAAAATGATTATTGGATTTTTCTTTACGCCCCTTTTCAGACTCTCTAAAATTGAAAAGGACTGAGTTATCTTTGTCGTTAAACTCGTTAAAACTGAATAGCGACAAACTTGTCCATACAGACAAGAACGAGTTTCACTATCGCTAGGCTCATTAAAACATAGTGATGGGTTTGCCCGAAGGGAAAATTATAGAACAATCATATGTTATCCTCCTCAAGCTTGACAAAAATAAAGAGGTATTGGTCAGCAATGACTGTGGAAAAATTGGGAAGAAAACTTGAAGAAACTTTAGTGGTAGCAAGTCGCTCTTGAACATGACACTTTCACTCCGCATCTGAGTTGGGTTGGGTTGTTCCATTCACTGGTCATATCACCATGGTTCCATCACACCATCCATATTTGGGGTTAATGCTACCAATCCATCATGTCAGTGTCGCTGGTATGTTCAAGAGAAGTCGCTCAGAGAATTCACCTGTGTCTCATCCACTGCAATACATTTACGCTCCATTCTTTCATGACTGCCACCCTGAACCTTATGTCGTCATATCATTTTCACCTCCATTAAAATCATTTGCTCCGTTCCATGTCAATGATGTGGGATTCACTAAGGCCCTCCTATGATGGATCGCTTCTTTTCGACATAAGCTCATTATCCAAGAAGTCGATCTAGGAACAACCCTTTCAGTACTTTGAAGCTTGCATGCCTCAACGGCAAGTTTCTCACTTCCGGCGATAGGTTTACATCAATGGCCTTCGACTGAAAGATTTTGTGTGGTGTTTGACACCAAGTCCCTTATTCACACCATGTGAATTGTATTGTAGTACCTTGAGGGTCATCATCATTATTGGTGATTCCTCTCGCGCCTATTAACAGCTTACATCATTGGCTGGTAATCAGGCGATGTCTTTCCATGTTCGACTCTAGAACATCTCTCACATGGATCGACTTGTACTTTGAGTGAAGATCAAACGAGATTGAATACCCTGGATCTAGATTCATCCATCCGGGCTGCGATATATATTTAGGAAAATAAAGACATCAAATGTACATCATTGCTGCACAGATAATCATCCAATCCAAGGGATGATGGCTCTACCAGAATCATCAGTCTGCACGCAGAAGATCGTTTGTCTTATGTACATGAAAATGAATTTATAAAGCTGAGCATGGGAATGCCTGCCTCAGCTAGATCATGAAATTATTATGAAGATAATGTATTTTATTGTATCTTATTATAGGTCACCTTCCAGCTTGAAAAAACTTTGGATCCTCATGATAAAGCATTTCACCCGACATCAAAAAAGATTAACGACCTCATGCTTTAGGGGGCAACTGTTATAGACATTTTTGGGCACTTCAACCCCAATCATAAATGTCCATAAACCAAGGGATCCTAAGTCCCTAAAAGTGTTGTTCCCACCCCTAAAAGAACAAGGTCAGCTGATTACATCATCTCCCAGAAGTTCTCCATGAAAAACTACTCAGAACTGGTCAAAATTGGACCATCTCACCTGCTCCATGGTCAAAGTGCGCTGCATCCCACCTAAATACACACAAGAGGTGCGATGCATACTGAAAAGCCCTTCTATGGGGTGTGATGGGCGAGAGTGGAAAATGGCAGGGTCGATTTGCTAGGTGGAAGATCATGGAATCTTCCAGAAACTTCTCCTGTGACATTTGCCTCTCTGCATTCGCCCAGGGATGAGTAAGAGATCATCAATCTCCAAGTGGAATCAAGAACTATCAGAGAGAGGACACTAATCAAATCTCAAAAGCTGACTCACCCCCCTTGCAAACATCTATATATGGATCCCTCATCCCAGAGATCTTGAGGCTGGAATTTTGTATCTTGTAAGGAAGTGCTGCTGGTTTCTTGGTGTAACATCATAGTGTTGGGTGATCTAAGCTTTTCATGAGGTGAAGAAGGACTCTCTTGCTGGGAGGATGATGCTGGGTCAGAACAATTGGTTTTAATCCTCTTTGCTTTTCTTGATTATTAATAAAGCTATTCAAGTTTTCCTCCACACTCTTGTATGATTGATGATATATGCATTTTTGTGGTCAATATATATCTGGTCCTATATTGTTTATGATAGTAGATCTCTGTTCTTGGATAGTGTTATGTTGCTTTGATTCTACAGGTGCTCTTTGAAGCTGGGTAGACAAGGAAGCGAGTGGCAAAGATCTATCAGAAGGGAGAGGAATCAAACAAGGAACCAAGCGCAAGACAGAGGTTGGTCTCCTTCTTTCCCCTCTTATCTACTTCTTATAAAGGAAAACGAAAGTGGTTTTAGTTTGTTTGTTTCTAAGGTAGCTACCAGCCTTAGTGGGACTAGCAGCTCTGCATAGACACTAGATTTCCTGATAACACCTCCCCCTCCCCCTAGCCCCCTAAGAAGAAAAAAGGTCGATGACATTAAGCTGCCTATCTTTAGAGGACTAGGATCAGAGGATCCTGACCATTTCTGCTTTGCAGCCGATGTAGTATGGAAAGTAGGACAGATCACTGACGAACATGTAAATAAGGCACAACTCATCACGATGCTGCGAGAAAGAGCACTGACATGTTACATGAAGTACTCTGTGACTAATCAGGCTACTTTGTTGGATTATATTAAGAAAGCACTAGTATTAGAATTCAAGAAGCCGAAATTAGGATCACAGTGCATCATAGAGCTGAAGGAAATCAAACAAACGACTACTAAGTTTATGTGGGAGTTGGATCAATGATTCAACGTGTTAATGGGACAAGTAAGCTTTAACATACCCCTAGAACAACATAAATAATGGTTTATAGATGCGCTACTACCACATATCAGGTTACCCATAACGCAATAGAAGATATAAACTCAAGCCGAGGCATTGGAGATTGTAATGAAACTGGAAGCCTCGCCATTTGGAGATACTCATGCAAGAGTACAACAAATTTAGATTTAGTTAGCAAATTTGACTTTGGAATTGCAAGATCTCAATAAAGGTAAAGAAACCAGATCAGAGGTGTGGCGTACAAAATGCAAAGCAGGGGGCCATTATAAGGATCAATTCCCTATGTTCAAAGATTACTTGGAAAGTGGAGCACCTAATCGAGTAAACCCAGGATCAAGTTTGTGGTGTGAGATTTATAGAATGAGAGGCCAACACCAATCTAAAGATTGCTACTTATTACAGAAATTATGATGAATTTTTCAACATATCACCTCTCCTCGACAAAGCATTACATCTCCTTATATACATTTCATTACTAAAAATCCATGGTCCACATACTATGGATTTGAGAAAACAATGAACTAAAACCCCAATACCCATTACAAAATGAGGGGCTTTGATGCACCTCGAAGCCCCTAGACACCATGCGGTAAATATAAATTTTTGCACTCTGCTCCTCAAAATGTGGAGTCTTTGGCCAAAATTGGACCAAGTTGGGTTGGGCCCAACAGGTCTTTAACTAGGCCACCCATTCGTGTAAGGAGTCTTTGGAGGACTATCGGAAGTGTAGGAGGAAGTGAAGAAATTTCATTATGTGTGGTTGAACTTGATCATCACGCTGATCGCGTGGAAGGAGTCGAAGGAATCACAATTTCCTCTTGTTGAAGAAGACGTTTGTGAAGCCGCGAGGTATGCCTCCCTCTAACATACTAAGGAGCCATCGTGCTCACAAGAAAACATGATTTTCTTTGTGCTACTATCAATGGATTTTCACATGGTCGTAAATCAGCATCCAAGGTTGTCACCCAGTATGTATGGGAAGTATTGCAGCATTGCATATTTTAAAGCAAACTTCCACCGAATCTATGTGAAGGCTAGAAAGGACCCAATTGAGACATGGCACCTGTTGCCATATTTGGTGATCGAGGATTACTTTCTCATAGTAATATAGTGCTAGTTAACAGAGTGCAGGAACACGGTGCTCAGGAACCCCTCAACTATGAAGGAGTATCAGAGGAGTCACCATTCATCCTCAAAAAGAGGGTACCTACAACAACTACATCGGGCATAAGGAAAACGCAGAAGGCGGACAAATCCGGGGGCACCATACCACATGTCCTCACTGATGGGGACATTGATGAGATCGGGGAAAAGGTCTAGGAGGTAGCAACAGAAACTTGGGACAGAATTGATGATCGCTATAGAGTGATCTTAGTTGAGGTTTAGCAAAGCATTATAGAGTTGAAATCACTACCGCAGACAACAAGGCAACCGGAGCAGAGAACTCAGCCACTGTAGATAGAGAAATAAATAGAAGTGACATTTGGGGTAAGGATTTTGTAAGTTCCAGTTGGAGCACTGCAGTTTGAATCAACAAAGTATAGGGAATGAGAAAAGACTCGAGACAGTGTCAACATGAACATTGTCACACTGCTAGTTCAGGTACTACATGAATTTCACTAGAGAATAACAACTGAGTTGCAGGAGTGGGAACAACACACTTCGCTGTTAACCATCCAGGTGAAAAAGGAAAATGCCTTGCTGAAGAAAGAGTTGAAGCAGTTGGTTAAGGAAAGAGATGCGGTATGCCAACAACAACAACAACTAGGAAAAGTCATTGCAGATACTTCTAGCACATTTTCGGACATGAAGTTCCGCAAAGAGGAGCCACCAATAGAGAAGGTCGCAAAGATTTCCTTTGCGATAAGGGACTCAAAGAAGAAAATCGCAGAGTTGAAGTTTGAATATGAAGTAAATATCATTGAGTTGTAAGTGAGGCTGCAGCCAACCATGTCACTAGACGTTCACGGGCAGAGGGAGGTGGATCTGAAATATGCACTCAAAGGCATCTTCAAAACAATGGTGAAATTTGGCAAGTTACTTGATGAAACCATGCAGATTTGGACCTCATTATAAGAGGATAAAAACATTCATAAGATCGAAGAGGAGCTCCAGACAAAGAAAAATTAGTTGGATAAAACCAAGGCAACTGTGAAGACTCTACCGGTTTCGCAGAGGCTTGTTAAGATCACTGAAGGATAGATTCTCTAGAAGCAGATTGATGACCTTCGTAGGAAAGAGCAAATTATAACAGATAAGACTTAGTGGTCAAAGGATGAGGCCCTCCAGCTCTCCAAGGCAGTGGATGACAAGCTCAAGGAGCTCCGACAGAGGGAGAAAGAGGTATTACATAAGATCATCGCGCCAACAACAAAGGCACCATTGGAAGAAGTGCATTGAGAGGAGAAATAGATAGCAGAGATACTTCATCCCTACTGTTACATGTCAATTTGTTGCCATGACACTTGATCAATTTATGGATATTTTCACCATCCATGAACATGTTTGAACCAACTCCCTCAGAAGTCAAACAACCCAAAATATGTTGAAGTACATGAGAAATTTGTGTCAAATAGTTGTCACACATTGTTAAGTTTCACCTACACCGTTTTCTCTAGAGTTTCCCATGCATGTGCTGAAATTGACTCCGAGAACAACGTAGAGTTGCGCTCTGTCTGCCACTATAAACCATCCTAGGTGAATTATAGAAAGTAAAAATAAAAAGTACATTCTAGAAACACAGTTGGTTGAATATTTCCCAATTGAAAGCTTCCAGGTGATGACTATTCAAACTATAACCCTCAGACTATTCATCTCCATCCCTTTTCTCATGGTAACGTAATACATCAATAAAGGAGTCTCATCCTGTTATGAAACCAACTCACAAAAAGATAGAAAAGAGAGATCAACGACTTAGAATTCAGCCTCTTTGAGGGGGAAACCTCCTTTACATTACACAAATGAACAATTCTTCAATGATTCAAATGACAAAACCTCCTTTCTATATATAGGAGTCTAAGGAGTCACAATATAACGCAACCGACCTAAAAATAATAATATAAAGCCACAAAAATAACAATAGAGGGATTCTATGGGGCACAGTAATAACAATATGGGGACAATAGGGGCACAACAATATTAATAAGGGATACAACTACAATAGTAATGGGGTAATCACTAGTATTATAGGGACCCAACATGCCCCTCTCCTTCAAAAAAGTGTTGTCCTCAATGCTTGAGTAGTTCTGGATGCTTCTGTATAAAATTCTCATCCTCCCATGTGGAATCTTCAGCGGATAAGTTCTTCCACTTGATAAGATACTCCGAAATTGATCGATTTCGTAGCTGTCGAGTTCTTGTTTCTGTGACTGCTTTTGGTTCCAATATAATTTTTCCTTCCTCGTCAAGTTCTGGCAATATTGTTTGAACTGGGAGCTTGTCGCCTATAACCTTCTTTAAACATGAAACATGGAAAACTGGGTGCAATCGAGAAGCTGCAGGAAGCTCCAATTTGTATGCCATAGTACCAATCTTTTGCAACACCTTGTACGGACCATAATACTTTGGTGATAATTTATTATCCTTCTTAGCTTGCTTGAGGGACATTTGCTTATATGGTTGTAGCCGTAGGAATACCCAATCACCTACATCAAAACTTCTTTCGCTGCGATGTTGATCTGCCTGTTGTTTCATTCTATTCTGTGCCAACACGAGGTTATCCTTTAAGAGTTGGAGGACTTGTTGTTGATGTTCGATGTGATGTTCCACTGCTTGAACCTTAGAATTTTCTCTTAAATATGATGTGATGGATGGTGGCTGATATCCATAAAGTGCCATAAATGGGGTCATTTTTGTTGTTGTATGGAAGGAAGTGTTATACCACCATTCAGCCAGAGGCAACCATTTGACCCATTGTGTCTGTTTATCAGATACAAAGCAACGAAGATATCCTTCCAAACATTTGTTTACTATCTCAGTTTGCCCATCAGATTGAGGATGATAAGATGAGCTATGAGCTAACTGAGTACCAAGACAAGAAAATAATTCTGTCCAAAAATTTCCAGTGAAAATGGGATCTCTGTCACTTACAATAATCTTTGGGTTTCCATGTAGCTTTTGAATTGTTTCCATAAATGCAGTAGAAACTGTACTGGCTTTAAATGGATGTGATAATGCACAAAAGTGTGCATACTTGGTAAGTCTGTCAACTACCACCATGATGACACTCTTTCCCTCAGACTTGGGTAAACCTGTGATAAAATCCATTGAAACCTCCTCCCAACGTTGGCTTGGAATGGATAAAGGTTGTAATAGACCCGGTGTCTTAATTGTTTCAACTTTATTTTGTTGGCAAACCAAACATTCCGCCACAAACTTTTGAATATCTGATTTAAGGCCATCCCAAAAAAATTCCTTCTTAACCCTGTGGTAAGTTTTTAAAAATCCTGAGTGCCCTCCTAAGGGAGAAGTGTGCAATTCCATAAGAATCTTTTGTTTTAGCTGGGAATTCTTACAGAGGTATAAGCGATCTTTGTACCATAACGAATCATTTTGCCAGCTAAATGTATCAGAAGTACTGGAATCTTGTTGTAACTTTCGAATAAGTGCCCACACTTCTTCATCATTCTTCCATTCCTCCCTTGCTTCGTTTATCCAATCTGGTTGGATAATAGAAATGGCGCACAACAATGCTTCCACATCCTCATCCTTTCTTGAGAGTGCATCTGCCACCACATTTTGCTTTCCTTTTTTGTAGATGATTTCAAAGTCATAACCCAACATCTTTGTGACCCACTTTTGTTGCTCTTCAGAGGATAATCTTTGTTCTAAAAAGTATTTAAGGCTATCATGATCCGTTTTTACCTTGAAGTGTCTTCCCATTAGGTAGGGTCGCCATTTCTTAAGTGCATGGAGTATTGCCAACATTTCCTTCTCATAAATAGCTTTGTGTAAAAACTTTCCCTTGATTGGACGACTTTCAAAAGCAATGGGTCTTTCATCTTGCATTAAAACAGCACCAATTCCATTTCCTGAAGCATCACATTCCACAATAAAGGTTTTTGTGAAGTCTGGTGTAGCTAAGACCGGTGCTTGGCACATTGCCTCTTTAAGATGTTCGAAGGCCTTTGTTGCTTCTGGAGTCCATGAAAATGCATCTTTCTTCAATAATGTTGTTAGAGGTGCTGCTATTCTCCCATAATTCTTAACAAACTTGCGATAATACCCTGTCAACCCGAGAAATCCTCGCAGATGCTTTATGGATGTGGGGATTTTCCATTCCTTAATGGCTTTAATTTTGCTAGGGTCTACCTTAACTCCTTCATGAGATACAATATGACCCAGATATTCCACCTCTTGTACTCCAAAGAAACATTTGGATCTTTTTGCATATAATTGTTTCTCCTCCAATAGTTGTAGCACCCTGTCAACATGTTCAACATGATCCTTCCAAGACTTGCTGTAGATTAGTATATCATCAAAAAATACTAACACAAATTTTCTAAGGAATGGTTTGAAAATGGAATTCATCAAACCTTGAAATGTTGAAGGTGCATTGGTAAGGCCAAAAGGCATGACCAAAAATTCATAATGACCCTCATGAGTTCTAAATGCTGTTTTCGGAATGTCTTCAGTCTTCATTCTGATTTGATGATATCCTGAATGAAGATCCAACTTGGTGAAGTAAATTGATCCATGCAATTCATCCAGTAATTCATCAATGACAGGAATGGGAAACTTATCTTTAATAGTGAGCTTGTTGAGCTCCCTATAATCTGGACACATGCACCATGATCCATCCTTCTTGTGCACCAATACTACTGGAGCAGAGAAAGAACTTTGACTCGGTTGAATTATACCAGCCTCTAGCATTTCTGCAACCATACGTTCAATTTCACTCTTTTGGGCATAGGGATATCTGTACGGCCTGATGTTTGGAGGAACACTTCCTGGAATCAGATGAATAGCATGATCATGATCACAAATAGGTGGGAGACCTTTGGGAGTCTCAAATACCTTGGAATGATTGTCCAAGACTTTTTGGAGATCTGGAGAAATAGATGATTCCAATGTGGAAACATCTAGCGAACATAATTGTGCAATTACACCTCTTTGTTCCTTTTTTAGAAGCTTTGTCATACCGTTAGAGCTGATTATCTTTCCTAGTTTCCCTGCAATACCCCTTAATTCAACTTCCTTTCCTTCCATAGAAAATTTCATGAAAAGTTCTTGAAAATTAAAAGCTATTGTACCCAAGGATTGTAGCCATTGGACTCCTAGTACAACATCAACACCTCCCATTGGAATGGAAAGCATTGGGCTAGTCAATACATATTCTCCCATGGATAGCTTGATATTATGGCACTTTCCAGAGCAATTTATTGTTCCTCCATTTGCAACCATCACTTGACACTCTGGTGCTGGATAAGAAGCAATTCAATTCTTTTGCTACCTTACAATGAATAAAATTGTGGGTACTTCCTGAATCAATCAACACTATTACCTTTTTCTTCTTGATTTGTCCTTCTATCTTGATGGTTTGAGGAGTGGTAATTCCTACCAATGCATTACAAGATATGGTCAGATTCATTTCTTCTTTATCTAGGCTTTTTTCCTGGAGTATATCCTCTTCTTTTGACCTTTCTTGCTCCTTTTCTTCTTCCTCTTCACAATCTATGTAGAATAATTTCTTCTCAGCACACTTATGACCTTTAGTGTATTTGCTATCACAACTGTAACAAAGCCCTTTTGCTCTTTTTTCTTCCAATTGTTGTGGTGTCAACCTTATAGGTTGTGGAAGACTAGGGGCAACAACACTTCCATCTTTATAGTTGTGATTGGTATGCTTCCTGGTTGCCATAATTTTGCTTTCCATTTTTCTTGCTAACCTGAATGCCTTCTCTAATGAATCAGGTTCCCAAAGGCGAACATCATGTTGGATATTATCCTTTAAAGTCCCTATGAACACATCAATCCTATGCTCCTCTGGAATATTTTTTACCCTTATGTTCAATTTTTGGAACTCCTCAATGTGCTCCATTATTGAACCCTTTTGTTTGAGACTTATCAATTGGCTAAAAAAAGTGTTGCTTTTTGTATCCTCATAATGTGCTGTCAATTCTTTTGTAAAAATTGCCCAAGTGATAATTTGTTTACGAGAGCAAAGCCATTGATACCATACAAACTGATTTGGTTCCAAATATAAAGTTGCAATACGTACCTTTTGTGTGTTTTGCACATTATTGAGATCGAAAAATTGCTCCATCTGTAATATCCATGTTACGGGATCCTTGCCATCAAACTTCCTCATATCGATTTTTGGAATATGGTGGGTCTTCGATCCAACATTAGAGTCTATGGAATCATGATTAACATTTCTTTTGTTCTCATCATGAGTTTCCTTTACTACCCTTTCACCATTAGTGACCATTTCTTGTAGCAACTTATTCATATTTATCTTCAATTCTTCCATCTTATCATCCATGCCATCAATTTTAGCGTCCATGCCATTCATCTTAGCGTCCATACCATTCATCTTAGCTTTTATGCCATCCATCTTAGCTTCTACACCTTTCTTTAAACAATCCATCCTAGCTTCTACACCTTTCTTTAAACCATCCATCTTAGCTTCTACATCCTTCCTTAAACCATCCATCTTAGATTCTGTTTCTTTTTGTGCAAGTGACACTTGTTGCACTTGGTCTCGTAATTTTGATATATCATGTTGCATTTCTTCCTCTTCTTCATGAGTCATGCTAGAGCTTTTAGGTTGCCTACTAGGTGTTTGCATTTTCTTTCCTTGGGGCATCAATTACCAATTCAAACTATTTTTTCAAACCAAGCTTATGCAAAAATTTAAAAAAAACTACACACCTTTTTTCACTTTGTAGAAGCTTGATATTGAATCTAATGTATCTCTGCAATTTTATATCATCCAGTTCTAAAATTGTGACCTGTAGTAGCCCTCTGTGTCCTCTTTCCAATTCCACCAGTCTGATCCAAATTGGATTCTCCAAGGAAGAGTTATGCACAATCTCCCAAGATGATCTGATTATAGACTAGTTCAATAGAGCGAACTTGTACGACGTGCCACGAGTCACTGTTTTGACCTTTGGCTCTAAAAAATATATACAAGAGACTACAGTCCATCCTCTTTCTATACCTTCTTATGAAATTTCAATACAATGCTCAGAGAGAATGTTATGACAATTTTCCCCAGGTCACCTGTTTGGAATGTAATTAAGGAGTTTGCAAAAATACCAACTTCCTCAGATCATATTTCCACAAATATAGTGCAAAAGAATATGAAATTTAGATCCGAGATTCAGCATAATTGCTTCTCAAATGGGTTTTTTTTTTAGCTTCTGAAACGTCACATAAAGAACGTTATAGCGAAAATGCCACGATGACCTGTTTGGAGCAGCAAAACCCTAGAATCCAAAGCTCTGATACCAAATGTTATGAAACTAGCTCACAAAAAGATAGAAAAGAGAGATCAATGACTTAGAATTCAGCCTCTTCAAGGGGACAACCTTCTTTACATTACACAAATGAAAAATTCTTTGATGATTCAAATGACAAAACCTCCTTTCTAGATATAGGAGTCTAAGGAGTCACAATATAACGCAGCCGACCTAACAATAATAATATAAAGCCACAAAAATAACAATAGAGGGATTCTATGGGGCACAGTAATAACAATATGGGGACAATAGGGGCACAACAATATTAATAAGGGATACAACTACAATAGTAATGGGGTAATCACTAGTATTATAGGGACCCAACACATCCTCCTCTTACGGATCTAAAACTTCCTCCTCTTACCCTATAAAATGATTAGAGGGTAGAGGAATTGAGGAGGTCATAATTGAGAGAAAATAAACTTATGTTGTTGGTTTGAGATTGGAAAGCTTGTCATATAGGTAGGAGATTGAAGGCATTTGGGAGGGACCTCACGGCATCAAGGCGAAGGTTGTAAGGCTCCTCTTATTTTTTGATTAATACAAATGAACACTTTGTCCCATTTATTTTGTCTTATGTGGATGATGAGTGGTTTACACTTGTTTACAATGTTTATTAAGGAAAATTCAATCCCTAATTTCCTTTATCATTAGGCTAAGTTGTTTGGATTATTATATCACATGTGATTTCCATCCATTTATGGTCTATGTTTGCGGGTCTTATTAAGCATTGAAGAACTGCATCAAGTCACAACAAGGGATCTTCATCAGACATTTCATGAAATAGGTAAGAGGCTCATCCGTTAGCTATAATGCTTATAAATTGAACAAGTTCAACTTAGGGAAAGAGTAAGTTCAATTGTCATGATTTTTTCTAGTTTCCATTTAGGATCTAGGGAGATTGCTCTTGTCCACAAGAGGGATTGTCCAGAGTAACTAATGCAGGGTTACCCCTGCACATACCCACATTATGCCTACAGAGGCATAAATAATTTGTCCTAGGAATTTAACTCTCTCCGGAGTCAAATATATAAACCTAAATGGTTAAGGCCTCCCTTTGCTTATAGTTCCTTTGAATCGGAACTCAATCACCCCACTTTAAACCCTCTATCGGGACTTTTCCTCAATACAACCCTTTTCCTTTCTATCGGGATTCATTTACTCTTCATAACCTATATATAACATTATAAACCCTTTGAACATACATATGCAACCTTCCCTTTTCCAACCCTTGGCTAACATATGTATTTAATCCACAAATCCTTCATTCGACGCTAATTCTTTATAAAACCCTTTAAATAAGGAAAACACTCCCACACATTACCTTTTCCGCCCTTTCGTATGGCTTCTGCATGGATTTCAAGGTTTGACCTCATCGTAATCGCAGTCGGGATTTTCGCAGTCAGCTCACACATGAACCCTTCACATCCCCGATATGCAAATACATAACATTCCGGAACTCAAATCATAATAAACTGCCCCTATAATGTTATCGGGTCTGATTATCACATATCGCATTCCTCTCCAGTCTTGATCATTCTAAACTCCGATCGCAGATAGTTCCAACCACCGACCACCGATAATCGCTATCGGTGATATCACAAAACCACTAACATCATCGCTAACCCTTGCACCTTCGACTTCCAATTGAGATTTAAATCATGACCGTTGATCTGGCCACGATCCAATGGTCCACGATTAATCACTACTCACTCACCACAAATCTCCAAGCTTGGTTGCAACTTAATCTCAATCGTTTATCTTCCTGATCCGACGGTTGCTGAGCATTATGACTCCATTACTCCGTCTACCTGTTTACTTTGATTTTACACCATTTTCCCAGGTTTATATAACTTCTGGTTTTATTCAAAAGACTCTGCCTTATGCCTTTACTATTTGGTTGCACTCCGTTTTGGCTTAACCTCTCATGCCCCTTTGACCTATGTCATTCTAGAGTGTTTACAGATCCTTCAATGAACTCAAGAATCTATTACGAATCTCGGATTCATTCCTCTCCTCTGTGTCTCGCTTCGACTCTGCCTCTTGCATATATTTACTTTATGCAATCTCTGATAACACCTAATTCATCATTTAACAACCAAATACACATTTATACAGACTCCAATCAATCTCTGTATGTATAAATACAAATAAATAATTATAGAATGAAATTTTTGTCTCTCTGGCCTGATTCTTCTTTACAGTGGCCTTTGATTTACAAATCTACTTGTAGGCTTCCAACACTCCAATCTACTATCTATTTTGTTCTTAAACCTCTCTAACCTCTATTCACACCTTTTTGGCTTATATTTATACAAAGGGATTCTAAACCAATTTCTGGTTTAGATCCATAAACTCCTCAACCTCATTCCTAAAATCTCCTTCTCATCCCTAAGGATTCTCTAAAATCCACAAAATCATGAACTGACTCCTAATCTAGGATTTAAAATCAATTCTCAATCCTCTCATCACTCAACTATCCTAAATCTCTCATGTTCTCCTTCATTTGAGAACATTTACAATAAAGCCTCACAATATTCAATTAATTCCTACTCTAATTAAAATCACTGAAAACATTAAATAATTACATAAATCCAATACTTAGGAAACCAACTTCCTTGAATCACAAGACCCCCTATTTCTACTAGAATACAATGATAATATTGAGCTAGATGCTCCTACATCAGTAACAAATTGGCAACTCTGTTGGGGAACGCCTAGGTTCTTGTCTTTTTCCTTAGCCTGACTTTATGATTTCTTCGATTTATCCAGACCTGAGTATTCATAAATTAATGGCCTTTTAGATTTGAGTGGTTGATTCTTCAAAAGTTTTATTTTTTATTAGGTTTTTCTCTCTGCACTGTTTCTGTTTGTTAACAAAGTGCAGTTCTACGCCCTTTTTGCCTCAGCAATAGAGCGCATGCGATCTATTTTCTATTGAATACCCGTGCATGCCTTGGAAATTTTTGAAAAAATTGTTTTTGCTTCAACCCAGACCTGAATTTGTTTTTCTGAAAGTGTCATTATCTTTGTTTGGACTGTGTTGTGTCTCTTCTGAACTCAGTTGATTGTTTTGTTGATGATTTTTGAGAATTAGGTCTTTTTGAAAAAATTCCTTAGGGTTTTGCCTGGTTGATTTGCTGATTGATCAAAACAAGATAGAGTGTCCTTCTGATTATGATATTCTTATTTTGTTCTGTCAAATACACTGGTTAAGCCTTAATTGTTGCTTATTTGTGGTCAAAATCATTTTGAATTGCAAATTAGGGTTCTTAAGACCTTGTGCTTTTGTGAAAGAATTGTACTTATTTTTGCTTGATAAAAGAAATTGTTGCTTTCATCTTGGAAAATTTTTCGTGATTGCACTGTTATTATCATTAGATCAAAGCATTCATAGGAGAATATGTCTTTTCTCCAACTCTCTTGATTGATTTTTGTGTGCTTGAAAGTTTTGAGTGATTAGAGAAAAATAGTATTTTGGCTTATTTGATGATTAGGGAAATCTGGAAATTAGTTTGTTGACTGCATTTTCATTACAAAATAGTGAAATTGGTTGCTTTAGAAAATTGGAAAATTTGTGAGTTTTTTCATTTCATTTCTCGAAAAAAATCAAAGAAACTCTTTCTTTTCTCTAAATAGAATTTCATCGAATTTGAAAGTTGCTATTGCATTTTAGAGTGCATTAAGATTTTGAGTCATGTCATAACATCATAAGTTTCACCTTCATCACCTATTGAGTAAACAATAGCTTAATAATACATCGTTCATTAAAATTCACCTAGATTTTTATATTTGTTAGGGCTCTTGTCACCTACATTAGCTTAAGTGTAGGGCTTTGGAATAGGGAAGGAAGTAAACTTTCAAATCTACAAATGAAAAATGGAATCTTGAGTTAGGGAGAGAAAATCCAATTATTTTTGTTTTTCTTTGGGAACCTCTTCTTATACATGAGTTAAGCACAAGGTCGTGTCAAATCTGGTGAAGTGATCATACCCAATCCATTGGCCTAGATAGAGTGATTTGCAGGTATTACAATGTTGCCAAAAGGTACTTGGGGTCACTTGAAAGTAAACCTCCAATTGATCATGTGGAGGTGCCTTCAAGGGGATTGAGCTTGTTACTCTTCCCTTCTGTGTACATCCAATCTATGGCTGTCCCCCCAGGTAAAATTGTTGTATTTGGTAAACTTTGTGACTATAATCCAAGGGCTCTACCTAAGGTGACGATAGTGGGAAGGTCCTTCTTTACCTAGAACAGAAGTTGGCTAGACTCACTTGGAATTTTGGGTGGGTAATCACTACGCGAGATGGTTTATAGTAGAGTTACTTGCACCCAACTATTTCATTAAGCAGGTTGTTAGGGTAACTAGTTCCAAATACTCATTTCTATAAAAAAATTAACCTTGATCTATGCGATGTTACATTTCATCACCAACTAGTAATTATTGACCGTTGTGAAGAGTAATTTTGTATGGTTTGAACTCCTACATTTTTAGCGCATGCTACTTTCTTTGTTGTTTTTTCACTTTTTAGAGACTTTAGGTGTAATTTAGATATTGTGTAAATTGATTAATTGAAAACTTTTAATTCTGGCGGAACTACTAAGATGATCACGTAGGATACTCGAGGATCCCCATGAGTATACACTAAGTCAGTTAGAAAAGATTAAAGTGGAAAAATCTAAATCATCAGAAACTAGAAATGTAGTAGAAATTGAAACTTCTACTATTATAGATTCTGATATAAGAGGAAATAAACTTAATCAACCGATAACATCTACTATTTTAGGCCTTGAAGTAATAGAAACTGAATTTGATTAGACTCAGAATTTAACATCACACTCAACAACAATTGATTTACAAATTACTAAACTCGTTCAATCTGAATCAGATACTGGAGAACTTTCGGATAGAAACCTTGTTCTGAACTAGATATTAATGAATCTGATTCTGATATTTCTGAGCCTGAAATTCATACATATTCTACAAAACATATTCTGGATCCTCCACTTTCACCACATGTGAAACTCCTTATTACTGATAGTCTCCCTCTTGGTCTCATTTCCATTGAAGAAATTGTTTTGGACGAAGAGGAAGAACCTGTAGTTTCTACCAGTGAACCTGTAGATATATCAAAACTTTTGTTTCGATCTATTCACCTTGACCCTTGGTATTTCACACCCTTGAACTTTTTAGGACAAGGGATTCCATGATACATGACTCCTTATTCTACTATACCAGGTTTTGACTGGTCTACAATGACTGCTAGAAGTACCACATCAGATACATCCATGTTTTCTACTTCTCTGGAGTCAACATTGTATGGTGGTTTTTTACCACCTGGATATCACTCTCTTGCAGGAGCTTATTCAAGAGCTTCTTCCTCGAACTCATCTTCAAACATGTCAACTAGTGTAATTAACCCTACCAATGAAGGTTTGACATTTGAACAATATATTAATATGATTTCCGGTAATGTTGGTAACCCACAAGCTAACCCAACAGGTGGTTATTATCCGCCTGGGGGGCAACCATCATATCCTCCGTCGAGAGGAGAACCTTTTGGTGGGCCTTACCCTGTAACTGGGGGGAAAACCCCTATCGGAAGTTACTTTAATTATGCTCAAATGCCACAAACTGGTTTTGGTCAGCTTGTTATGCCTCAACCCGCCATTGGAATGCCTTACCCTGGATTGAATACAATTTGGAACCCTTCTCAATAGTCAATTCCCATTGCTTCTCAAGTGCCTTTGTATCAACCTAGCCAACCTCTTGGACAACCTACACAACAAATTCCTTTTCAAGGTATGCCTTTTCAAGTCCAATCAATCATCCAGGTTAACCCATCGAAACCTCCCTAGCAACCGCTTTGACAGCTTGTCCCGAGTACTCATCAAACCTGGTGCAGTCTGCTATGTCAATGATTGTTCATAACCTAGGTTTGGATTTGCCTAAAACTCCCATCCTAGGAGTATCACATGTAACTGTCCTACTTACGTCACAGGTTACTATGCAATCCCTTGTTCAGTCTTCACCTTAGCATTTGGTGTTCAATCTATTCCTATGATTCCGTCAACACCTCAAATACCTGTTGTAGAGCCTGGCATCCCATATATGAAAGCACTGTTTCAAGGACTACCTTTCCAAGGTTTACCCTAGAGTTAGTTTGTTCAGGGTCTACCTTTTCAAACTAACTTTCTCCAAGGTCAACCCTTGCAAATCCAACCATTTCAAGGACAATTTGTTTAAGGTCAAATGGGTCAAAGTCTCCCCTTTCAAAATCAACCATACCCAGGTCATATGTTTCGACAACCTATTCAACCACAATACGATATGGCTCATCCTGGATACCCTGAAGGTATGCATATTCCAACCGTTGAGGCTATCCCAAGATATCCTGGATATCCTCCTCCTAGTACAAGACTTGTCCCTCAGGGTTATCAATATCTATCATAGGACCCTAATCGCCAGTTGCCCTTCATTGCAACTTTGGATTTGCCTGACTTTTCTAGGTTAACTAATGATCCACTTCTTTATTTACCATTTTGGCTGGCTATTTATACTAAGTTTCCTAGTGATATTCCTAAGTTCTAAGGTAAGTCGGGTGAAGACACATCCAACCATATTATGACCTATCATCTTTGGTGCGCGTCCAACTCATTAAATAACGATTCTATTAGATTATGACTTCTTCAACGAACCTTAATTGGTTTGGCAGCCAAATGGTATTTAGAATTTCTGCGTGCTTCCTTCAACATGTTTAATGCCCTTGCTACAACCTTTTTGACCCATTTATAGTTGCCCATTCGGTATGATAATGGAACTGAGCTTTTAAATTCTTTAAAGAAGTCAACGTCAACCCATATCTCAGATCACATTCATGAATGGAAATGAAGACATCGCTTAGTTAAAGTTTACATTGCAAACCATATTTTGGTCGAACGGTTCATAAAAGCTCTTTTACAAGTAGTAGTTGAAGATGTGGCCAAAGGGGGTGTTGTAACTGAAGATCAGGTAATTTCTCGCACTCAATACCATGATCTTATTTATACTCAGTCTAGTACTCTGTATGAAAAGATCCCAGATTTACCCCGATCTACCCCAAATAATCCACCTCTTCCAAGATCACATGCCACTGATGGCATGATTGGTTTTGTGAGCCAAAAATCTAAGAACAAAAGAAAACTTCTAAGAAAGTTCAGGTTTCGGCTCTATCTGATTCACCTGGTGAAGATCCTTCTCCCGAAATTACTTTGGAAATTAACACCATAGAGTCATCTACTGGCAAGGGTAAGAAATCTGGAAATAAGAAAAATGGAAAAGGGAAAACTAAACAAGACAACTGTTCTAAGGAGAAATCAAACAAGAACGAACCATCTGATGAAAAGAGGAAACCTCGATATCCTTTCTTAATTTGTGAGGAAGGTCATTACACTAAGGAGTTCCCTCATCAGGCCGAAGTTTCCAAATTCGTTAAAGTTCACCCACACCCGCTGTTTTGAAGGATGCTTGTCCTCCACAAGATAGCAAAATGGTTTAGCATGACCAATCCTCCTCATCCACATCGGATGATATTATGATGATGTCTTCCAGAGTTATGGTAGCAACGAGATCCAAAGATTACACATCAGAGAGCCTTGTTGAAGATGGAGATGACTCTAGTTCACCTGGTCAAACTTCCACATCTACTCCTTCTGAACCATTACATATTGAAAAGACAAACCTTGTGCAACAACCCTTGTGAAAATTCCATGTAAAATTGTATAAATACCATGGATGATGGGACACATATTCAAAGCTGAATGGTGGGAAAGACATCATAAGTGGTGTTCAATTGGTTGTTTATGGCTAAGGAAATTGGCAAAGGCAATGGCTAAGGCATTAAAGAGACAAGATGGAATTTTTGGGACATTTATTTATGAAAATAAAAGAAATTAGGAGAAAAGGAAGGTGAAAGGTCATAGGTTGCATGTGAGGAGGAAATTGAAGGAAAATAATGGAAAATGAAGAAAATAGAGGCCTCATTAATAAAAAGGCTTATGAGGATCAGTGGGCAAGACTTTGTCAGTTTAGCTTTCGAGCTCTCTCATTATTCTCTCTCTCTCATACTCTTGGATACTTAGATTTTTCTTGGAGCACTCTTGGAGGGGGTGGCATACTTTGATTCTTGGAGCAAGAAGGCAAAGGAAGAGTAGGAAAGTGTAAGAAGCTATCAGAATCAACATCTACCTCAGATTTTCTTGTAGGTACCGAGTTGCATGTATGATTTATTTACTAGTTTTGGCATGCATGGAACATGCATGTGGTTTCTTGGTTGTTATCTATCATTGCCATCGAGGATTTCCTAGCCTAGCCATTTCCTGGATAGCCATGGTGATTGTGGGTTTACTTTCATTACTTTGTTTTGGTTGGTTCTCATTTTTCAATAGCTTAGGTTGAGTTACTAGTCTTGGAAGCCCTGGTTGAACAAATGCTCTGGAAGCCCTGTAACAACTTAGGTTGAGTTACTAGTCCTAGAAGCCTAGTTGGACAAACACTCTAGAAGACCTTGGTGGGTTGAGTTACTAGTCTTGGAAACCTTGGTTGGACAAATGCTCTGGAAGCCTTGTATAAGCTGTGGGTTGAGTTACTAGTTTTGGAAGCCTTGGTTGGACAAATGCTCTGGAAGCCCTAGAAGGCTTGGATGGAGATCAATCTGATGATGGTTTTTGGTGATGTCCGACCATGAGGTGGAATCATTGTTTGATGGGTTGAGGTGGGTGGCCTCGGAAAGCCCTGGATGAATTTTGATTGATGTGTTCTTTGAGATCCCACATTCATGCTTGGAATATGGCATGGGGGTGATTTGTTGAAGAGATACTTGCCTCAGCCAATCTATGGTTGGGTGGAACATGGTAGTCCCATCTTCGGTTGGTTCATTGCATTTATTAATGAAAAAAAATTCATTCCCTTGCTTTTCATGAGCAAATGTATTAATGTATATATGGATTTTGATGGATGATATGTTTATTGTATTTTTGTTCCTATTATGTTGTTTATATGCACATTTACCCTGGAGGTTGTTACAGAGTGGTATCAAAGCATGGTTCAAACACTTGGACTGGATGGGCTCTATCATAGGTAAAATGAAGAACAAAGGTTAATTTTTAGACCTTTCTGTCATATCTGTTATAACTTTTCTTCTGTGGAATATTAGAAGTCGAAAATTTGTCCATACTGAAGGTAAATCCCATTGATAATGTGGTAAAAATTTCAGATATTGGTTCACAATACTTTAGGAATTATGATCTAAGGAAGATGACCTTCCTAAATGCACCTTTAAACAGGTCACGTTGGAATTTCTGCAATAACTTTTCTTTTGTAGGCTTTCAGAAGCTGAAAAATTGTCCACATTGAGGGTAAATACCAATTATTATGTGGTAGATATTTCATATATTGGGTCACAATATTTTAGGAGATATGAGCAGAGGGAGTCGAGCCTTCTGAATGCTCCTAAAATCAGGTCTCAAACAGGTCACGCTGACATTTTTGTTATAACTTTTATTTTGGGCACTCTCAGGAGCTGAAATTTTTTCCACAATGAGAGGAAATCCCACTTATATTGTGATAAAAATTTCAGACATTTATTCACTATATTTTAGGAGATATGACCAGTGTAAATCGAGCTTTCTGGATACTCCTAGAATTGTGCACCAAATAGGATTGTGTTGGTATTTTGTTATAACTTTTCATCTATGAAATATCAGAAGCTGAAACTTGAACCATAGTCAAGAATAATACCACTGATCATATGGTTCAGTTTCCATAACTTGTATTACTACAGTTTAGGATATATGCATTGAATCATTCGCTATATTAGTTTGAATGCAAAGTGTTTGATGAAATGATTAAATAGTTAAATGATTAATTGCATACAAACTGTTTGATAAAATGCCCCAATGAGTATGTTGTTTGTGGTTGGGGATGGTATTGATGTGTAATAGTATTTCTCTAGTTGATATATGCTTACTTGTATGCAAATAGTTTGCTATATTAGTTCACATGTAAAGTGTTTGAAGAATTGCTTACATGCAAATGTAATAGTATAGTAGTTGTTTGAAGAAAAGTGTAAAAGTATGGTAATTGTTTGAAGAAAATGTTATTTTTTTTGCATGGGATAGTATTGTAGTATGATAATACGGATGTAGTTGATCTATGCCTATTTTCATGCAAATAATTTGAAGAGTTGCATGTAAGGAATTTGAAAGGTTGCATGCAAGGAATTCGAAAAGTTGCATGTAAGGAAATGGAAAAGTGGCATGTTTTTAGTTATTATGTTACTAGTGGAATAAGTGCAATGTTTTTGACTTAGTCTCATACAAATGTATGAGAAATAAAAATCATTTTTTCTTTCAAGTGTGGTGAAATTTAGTAGAGCTTTGGAGATCCCATTTCCATAATTGGACATTGGATATCGGGCCATTATAGTAGCTTCCTCCTTCTACCTTAGTGTGGACCATGGATAGTAAGGGGGTATGCTTATAGGTTGTTAGTATTGGTGAATGATGATTTCAAATTAATAGACACGATGTCTTGATTTTTGGAACATGTGACTGACTGTGTATGAATTATATGTCACTTACATGTTGATTTCATGATACCTACTTACATCCTTGTATATTAGGTTACATTTTTGAATATTTTGATTACATGTATCAATCTTGTATGTTGATTACAAGAATTGATTGCTTATGTTTGACTACATGTGTTTATGCGTAGGTGTAGTTGATTTGGCATTGCGTATGCATATTGTTGGTTGCATGTGGCAATGTGCACAATGGAGTAATGGTTGTTGTTATGCATGTATGGTCTTGGTCATGATTATGCATGTATAGTAGGTAAAACATGCCTTGTGAAGTCATTGTATGAAATTTAGGTCATCATGGTGCTATTGGTTGTTATGATGCTAATGAGTTGGTTGAGATAAAGCAAGAGATGCATATAATCAAAGTGAAGTTGTAGAATTGGACCTCGAGGCAAGGGAAGATCATCATATAGGTATTGCATGTGGGCATGCAGGTATGTAAGTTAAGGATTTTTATATGCATTAAGTTTATATACATTAGGTTTATGTACATGTATTTTGATGTTATGGTTACATTCATGATAGATGTTGGTTGATTAGTGTAGTTATATGCATGTGTCAGATAGTCAAGAATGATAGTAAAATGTAGTTGTATGCATTGCTATTGTTGTTTTATATTAGATAACCTGATGATTATGTTGTATGTTGTTTATGAGTATGATATATAGCTTATTGTTGTTATATGCTATTAACTTGATGATTAGGGTCATTTCATTGAGATATTGATGTTATAATTTGGATTGGTCATATGTGTGATGGTTATGTTCATTGCATTGAAGATCTTGATGTTATATGTATTGTGTTAACCTGGTTAGACCTATGCAGATGGTTATGGTTACGATACTCATGTATGAAATGACATATTTGTGATGTGGTGTCGTACTAATTTAGATTGATCAGACATATGTGATTATTATGCATGAACGATGGATGCTTATGAGCTTGTAATATGAACATGTTAGTTAGTTACTATTATGGATATCATGATTTATGTTGACATGTTGTAAAGTTATATCTCACTAACTAGATTGATTATGCAGACAAGATAGCCTCCCCTAAGGTACACTAAGGTATGAGTTTGCTTATGTATTATACTTGGTGTTTCATAGTTGATTATGTCGTCTATTTGGTTTATGAGCATTTGGTGCCTATTATGTCGTCTAATTGATTTATTTAACATGGTATGTTTGTGAGTTGGTTGAATGTTTGATGAATTGCATAATATGAGTATGTGCTCCAATGATATTTTTTAAAGATGATGGTACTAATACATATGTGTTAAGACAGTTGATATGTACTTGAGTTTAGTAGGTGATAGTTGTAGCATTATGTCTAATGATTATCAGTTGATTATGGATTATGACATGATTGTTAATATTGGTAATGGTTAATTTAAAATTGATAGATATGATTGTCTTGATATTTGGAACATGTGGTTGAGATGTGTGAGCATGATGTAGGGAGTTGCATGGCAAAAGAGGTTGCCATTAAATCTTGAAGAAGGCTTGGGTTGAACATTCCTTGGGAACCATGGGGATTGAGTCATGGTGTTTTTTGTTAGTCTTGTGCTCTTTGGTCTTTTATGAATTGTTGAGCTTCATTTGCAGCTTTTTCTATGTCTAGTGTATGGCCATACCACTTTGTTTGATGATTCGTGTTGCTTGGTTTTTATGGTCTTCTTCTTGTTTGTTTCTTGTCTTTACTTTTATGTTTTGAGTCTTGGGAATTAGTTGGGAGAGAGGAAATTTGATGGAAATTAGGAGAGATGTGTGGTACTCAACTGATGATATAAGACCCAGATGAAGCTTTGTGCATGAGTACGCGCATCGGAAGGTAAGACTATGACAGTTGGTTGGACTGGTTGGGTCCATTGTGGTACATGGACAATAGAAGCGCATACACAAGAAAGGTAACCAAAAAAGGTAAAGTAAATGGATCTGAGGCATCAGATGCCTTGGCTATGTTGGGAGTTATTATTCTCAATATCGTGCACGTTGTGCATGAATAAAGGAATTTCTCTTAACCTTGACCTTGATATCTAGTAATTATTTTATGATCATGATTATGTTGATGTTTATATATGTATACATGTATGTATTTATGTCATATTTGACAAGGTGATCATGAATCATGATTATTTTATGTTAATGTTTATATGTACATATGCATCTATGTATGACATTGTCTAATGAGATCATTATTATTTTATATATGTATGTATGTATCCATGTATCTATGTTACTATTTGACAAGGTTGTCAGGGATCACTCTTGTGGAGGAATGATTTCTTATGTAAGAGAACAACATGAATAGGTTCTTGGTCTTACGAGGAATCAAGTGGGAATAGTAGTCATGAAAAATATATGAGGTTAGTATCATGTGGATATGATTTGGTATTGTAGACTTGTATTATGCCTATGTTTATGTTATGATAGGTAATGTTGAAGGACACATCAACAAAGTGAAAGCAATGTGGTCTGTGGCATGCTAGGATACACATGGATGAGATACCGGAAGCAATGTTTCTTGGTAAGGATAGTGTGGTTTTGTATGTGTGGTACTATTGTTGTGCATATGTTGTACATGTTGCATCTATGATGTGTGCACTTGTGGTGTTTTGTATAGATAGCATGTGTACATGTTATTTATGCAATGTTATGTACAAGATGGTACAAATAGGGTTGTGCGAATATTGCATATGGGGTGTTGTATACATATTGTACTATCTTCATGATGTATATGCGGTGTGTGTGCATATGGTGCTCTGTGCATGTTGGATATGCAGTGCTGTGTACGGATGATGCTATGTACATGTTGGATATGCAGTGCTATGTACATGTGGTGTTGCGTGCATGTTGTACATATGGTGCTATGTACATATGGTGTTGTGTGCATGATTGTACAAGTGGTGCTGTGAGCATGTGGTGCTGTGTACATGTTGTACATAGGGTGTTATGAGCATGCGGTGTTGTGTACATGTCGTGCATGTGATGCTATGTACATATGGTGTCACATACACATCGTGCATGTGGTACTGTGTACATGTGGTATTGTGTACACATTGTACAATGGTGTAGTGTACATGTGGCATTGTGTACACATTGTGCAGGTGGCGCTATGTACATGTGATGTTGTGAACATGTTGTGCAGGTGGTGCAGTGTATAGGTGGTATTATGTACATGTTGTACATATGCTACTGGTGTACATGTGGTATTTTGTGCATGTCGTTGATGTTGTGTTGTGGGCATGCAGTATTATGTATATGCATCATGTAGTCATGGTATTGCGGCGTGTGTAATCGTTGTGTGGTACTATGTGTAGGTACATGCATTGGGCGGTATTTCACATCGGATATAGATGGATGCATTGTATTGTATACATTGAGTGTAGGTGTATGTGTTGTATGTCAGGGGTAGATGCATGTATTTCATGATGTAGTATGTCATGTGGTTGTATGTGTGTTAGGCACACTATGTGTCTATGCAAATGGTTGAGGATAAGGCTCTAGGTGTTTGTCAAGTGTAGCAACCGATCCAGAGTGCGTATGGAATAAAGACAAAGGAAGAAGTAAGGATCGATGAAGGATAAGTATCAGTATATTATTTAAATTTTACTATGCATGTGATTTATGATTCTGATATATGATGACTATATGTGATCTATGATTCTAGTTTATGATGGTTAGATGTGATTTATGATTTTGATCTATCATGGTTGTGTTTTGAGCTAACCATATGTGATATGTTTATACATCATGTTTTGATCAAACAGTTAGTTTGACTTGTTGTGACAGGAACTAAACAAGATTACAAATGTACCTTATTGATGAGCTACCAATGAGGTATGATTTGAAGTTATTTCAATTCATTTTGAATCTAATGGAAGTTATGTGCTTGGTACAGGAAGCACGGAAATGCTCAGTTGGGTTGCTGAAATCGACTACAAGAATTGGTAGCAACAACAAAGAAATTGTAACATGAAACAACATGCTAGTAAAGTATTCAGGAGCAGGGCCATTGTGGGACACTGTTACCCAATAATGTCCATTGATTTCCATGAGCATGCTATGACTGGTATGATGTGTTGAGGTAGGTATATGCCTTGGTTTTTGTATCTTTCGATGCTAGGAAGCCTTGCCATGGGATGGACTGCCCAAGATGGGGGTGCCAGTGGAACGTGGAAGGTAAGTGACTACATGGAAGGGGTGACTGGATTCCCGAGGGACTGTGTAGCAGAGAAGGGAAGGTCAAGGATGGATTTGTTTTGGTCATTAGAATTTCTAGATGGAATTAAATGCACATTGGTAGTGTGCCCTGGAACAATGAGCCAGTAACTGTTCCCTGAGAGGAAAAGTGGCGTGGGATTATAATGCTGGACATTGGATGTAGATTTGACTTCGCAATGGATTCTAGACTTCCTGGGAAGGAGGTGAGTCCTTGTATTACTTTGAGGGTGGAGGTGTGAGCCTCTCGATTCCCTTGTTGATTAATACAAGGATCGCATCATTTATTTGTTGGTCAAGAAAATGTGTATGTGTATACCATTGTAAATGTCGTAATGAGCTATGTTATAAAGCTCCAATATATAGTATGGTTTTTATCTAGTCATATTGTCGTGATGTTTTGATTTTGTGTAGACATTTCATTATAAATACCGCAACGAGATGTGTTATAAATCTCCATGGGCAGTATGTTTTGTTTTCAGTAGTCATGCTGGTTATACGTGTCATTGAACACAGAGGATGATGTTCCCCCAAGGGGGAGAGTTCTGTAATAGCCCTGGTGAAAATTCCATGTAAAAATATATAAATACCACAGATGATGGGACACATATTCCAAGTTGAATGGTGGGAAAGACATCCTAGGCGGTGTTCATTTGGTTGTTTATGGCTAAGGAAATTGGCAAAGGCAATGGCTAAGGCATTAAAGAGGCAAAATGGCATTTTTGGAACATTTATTTATGAAAATAATGAAAACTAGGAGAAAAGGAAGGTGAAAGGTCACAGGTTGCATGTGAGGAGGAAATTGAAGGAAAATAATGGAAAATGAAGAAAATAGAGGCCTGATTAATAAAAAGGCTTTCGAGGATCAGTGGGCAATACTTTGTCAATTTAGCTTTGGAGCTCTCTCATTATTCTCTCTCTCTCTCTCATACTCTTGGATACTTATATTTTTCTTGGAGCACTCTTGGAGGGGGTAGCATACTTGGATTCTTGGAGCAAGAAGGCAAAGGAAGAGTAGGAAAGTGCAAGAAGGCATCGACATCAGCAACTACCTCAAATTTTGTTGCAGGTACCAAGTTGTATGTATGATTTATTCACTAGTTTTGGCATGCATGGCACATACATGTGGTTTCTTGGTTGTGATCTATCATTGGCATGGAGGATTTCCTAGATCGACATTGGATTGCCTAGCCTAGCCATTTCCTGGATAGCCATGGTGATTGTGGGTTTACTTTCATTGCTTTGTTTTGGTTGGTTCTCATTTTTGAATAGCTTGGGTTGAGTTACTAGTCCTGGAAGCCCTGGAAGGCTTGGATGGAGACCAACCTGATGATGGTTTTTGGTGATGTCCGACTGTGAGGTGGAATCACTATTTGATGGGTTGAGGTTGGTGGCCTCCGCAAGCCTTGGATGAGTTGTCATTGATGTGTTCTATGAGATCCCACATTCATGCTTGGAATATGGCATGGGGGTGATTGGATGAAGAGAGAATTGGATCAGCCAATCTATGGTCGGGTGGAACGTTGTAGTCCCATCTCCAGTTCATTGCATTTATTAGTGAAAAAATATCATTCCCTTAATTTTCATGTGCAAATGTACTGATTTATATATGGATTTTGATGGCTGATATGTTTATTGTATTTATGTTCCTATTATGTTGTTTATATGCACATTTACCCCAAAGGTTGTTACGCCCTGATATGAGAATTCGTCTACCTCCTAAGGGTATGCTTCGTAAGTCATCTTTTAATCCTCATGCGAGGGCTCCCTAAAACTATAACATCATCGAAGATTTGGCTATGTCACCTTTAGCCATATCTGCCCTTGAAGTGCTGCAAACTTTCCTAGCACAAAAGAAATTATAATTATCATCTATATGAGCAATAGATCCTCAAGACTCCCATTTGATTGTTTTCGATCTTGAATATCATGTCCAGTGTCTCCCGCACCAACTGGCTTTTCAGATAACAGTTCACATCAAAACTCGACGAGTTTTTCGAATAGTGATTAACGAAGGAGTGTTGACATGTATTATGTCCATTGCCTATTAGAAAGCCTTGGGTTCTCCAACAATCAATCAATCTCCCATGACTTTGAAGGCCCTCGATGGAAGATGTTTCCGTTCATAAGGACTTTTAAATGATTTACCCATCGAATTAGAGGGAAAAAAAATTGCAATAGATGTTTAGGTTGTTGATGCTTAATTTGACTGTACCTTTTTGCTTGGTCAGAGCTAGACTTATGCCATGGCTGTAGGTTTTAACCCCATACAGAAATTGCCTAGATACGAATTCTAAAACATAGAAAATAAACAACAACGAGAGCATAACACATAAGACAAATATACACAGAGATTTCCCTTGGATCCCAAAACTGGGACTACAAGATTGGTTTTTCATTATGTTCCTTTCAATGTTACAATACATATTTATACATGCCGAGGCATCCAATACCATGGACTGAAAGCGATTGCGTCCAAAACCATGTGTGAAAACCATGCACAAAACCATAGGTAGGTCTCCCCAACCTAATATAGGGTCCAAAAAAAAGTTCCCCGGGGCACTACCCTGGACCCCATAGAGGGGGGCTACCCACCCCCCCTGTGACCCCCCCACTGCGCAATCGGCACAATGAAGAGGGGGGTTTCCCCCCCCTCTAACCCCCTGGTTAACTAGGTGGGCTAGTCGTGGAAAGAATATAACACAACCCAACATTCTCCCACTTGTTGTTTTATTTCCATGGGTGGCCACAGGAGAGCTTAGTCATTTATCCAGCCTTGCAACGCCCATTGTTTCTCTACACCATGAGAACTTCTCAGAGCTCACAGATTTTGTCAATGCATCTGTAGTATTCTTCAAAGTGTCCACCTTTACCAGCAACACCTTTTTGTCTTCTATCATATCCCTCACAAAGTGATACTGAACATTAATGTGCTTTGTCTTTGAATGATAAGAAGGGTTATTTTCCAAGAAAATTGCACTTTGGTTGTCACAGTCTATCCTTATAGCTCCCTATACTAACCCCATACTTGAACACAATCTCTGCAACCAAACTGCTTCCTTGCTTGCATGAGTGGCTTCCATGTATTCTGCCTCTGTAGTTGATAATGCTACTACAGATTGTTTCTTACTCATTCAACTAATTGCACCTCCAAATAGGTTAAACACATACCCACTTGTAGATCTTCTCTGATCCAGATCTCCAACCCATTTTGCATCAACAAGGCCATAGATATCCAAAACTATGTCCAATCCTTGTCTTCCTTGGTAGCATAAACCATAATCACTAGTGCCACGCAAATACCTGAAAACCCGCGTCACTGTTATCCAATGCTCATTTCCTGGTTTTGACATAAACCTACTCAATACTCCCACTGCATGTGCAATGTCTGGTCTAGTATAGACCGTCACATACATCAAGCTACCGACTGCACTTGCATATGGAACATGGGACATGTCCTCTTGCTCTTCTTGTGTCTTGGGACATTGTTCAACATATAACTTTACACCTATAGGAATAGGAACCTTCACTGGTTTACTATCATGCATATTAAACCTCTACAATATTGTCTCGACATACTTCCTCTGGTTTAACCAGAGCTTCCTCTTTGCCCGATCTCTTTTAATTTCCATGCCCAAAATATAGTTTGCAGCACCAAGATCTTCCATGTCGAATTTGGAGGAAAACTGGGTCTTCAAATCCTGGATAAGTTCTTTGTCATTTCCAACCAGCAAAATATCATCCACATACAAGAACAGATAAATAACATGGTCACCAATTAACTTAAAATACACACAGTGATCTGCCTTGCTTCTGGTGAAGCCAAGTCCCTGTATAAATGTATCAAATTTTTGATACCACATCCTTGGTGACTGTTTTAACCCATACAAAGACTTATTTAACTTGCATACCAATTCTTTCTTACCCTTCACCACAAAGCCTTAAGGTTGCTTCATGTATATATCCTCTTCCAGATCCCCGTGAAGAAATTTTTTCTTCACATCCATCTATTCTACCTCAAAATCAAAAGCAACAACAACATATAAAAGTAATCTAATAGAAGCTACCTTGGTAGCAGGAGAAAAATATCACCAAAATTAATTCTCGACACCTGGGAATAACCTTTTGCCACCAACCGAGCTTTGTATTTTTCCACCTTCCTTCTGCATTTGTCTTCTTCTTGAACACCCATTTGCTGCCAATGGGTTTCCTTCTAGCTGGCAACTCCACTAGATCCCAAGCCTCATTTTTTTGCAAAGATGCCATTTCATCAACCATGGCCTCTTTCTAGATTTTTCCATCCTCTGAGTCTACTGCTTCCTTCATAGTTCTAGGATCATCATCAGTAATAGATAAAGCAAAATTTGAATAGAAAGTAGATGGACTATACCTTTTTGGCTGCCTTCTTTCTTGAACTGATCTTCTCAGACCCGGATTTTGTGGCTCTTCATCTTCTAATTCCTCTTCTACTATAGAGTCTGATTCTTCCTCCTTAAGCTCAAACTCTATCTTCTCAGGTTCCTTTGGTCAAACTTCATGTTTAATGACATATTTTACCTCTTTGAACACCACATTTTTGTTGTACACAACCTTCATTGTTAATGGGTTCCAAAGCTTATAACCCTTTAAACCATCCTTATACCCAATAAAGATGCACTTTTTAGATTTACTATCCAACTTGGTTCTTTTCTCCTTTGGAACATGTACATATGCATCACATCCAAATACCCTTACATGTGAAAGAGAGGGTTTCTTACCAGTCCATACCTCTTGTGGAGTCTTATCCTCCAACGCTGATGAAGGTGATCTGTTGACTAGGTAACATGTTGTCTCCACTGCCTCTGCCCAGAATTCCTGTCCTAAGCCGGCACCACTAAGCATGCTTCTTGCCCTTTCCATCAATGTCTTGTTCATTCTTTCTGCAACTCCATTTTTCTCAGGTGTGTATGGAGTAGTATTCTGCCACGCTATACCACACTTCTTATATAATTCTTCAAATTCCTTGTTGCAAAATTCTCCACTGTTATCTGTCCTTAACACCTTTATCTTCTTCTCTGTCTGGTTTTCCACCAGAGCCTTAAATTCTTTAAACCTGTAAAAGACTTCAGATTTGTTCTTGAGGAAATATATCCATGTATTCCTTGAGAAGTATTCTATAAATGATACATAGTACACAAACTTACCTAGTGATGGAACTTTCACAGGTCCAAACACATCACTGTGCACAAGCTCTAATATATGTTTTTCCTTCTTACCAATAGAGGGGAAACTCACTCAATTCTGCTTCCCATATACACAATTTTCACAGAAATAAAAATCCAGAGAGATAGTAGTCGTACCTTCTACCATACCTTTACCATGAAGTATTCAAAGGCCCTTCTCTCCAATATGTCCAAGCCTTTGATGCCATAGGATGGTCTTTTCTCCAAAGACCACTAGATTTTTTGCTCCACTTTCAGGAACCACAGAACTGTTGCACCCATCAACAATAGTGCTACCTTGCAAGTTGTACAGAGTTCCAATCCGAGCTCCCCACATCAATACCAGTGCTCCTCAAACCATCTTGTAGGTATCTTTCTCGAACACCATTTTTACACCTGCATCATCCAGCTTTCTTATAGAAATCAAATTTCTGGCTAATGCATGAATATGCAGAACACCTGGAAGTTTTCTAATCCTTCCACCTTGCAACTTCAACTTGACTTTTCCACGACCAATGATTCTAGCCTTCCTATCATCCCCTAAGAAGACATCACCACCATCATATTTCTCATACTCGTAGAACCACTCTCTATGGGGAGTGAAGTGAAAGGATGCATCCGAGTCAATCAACCACACCTCATTATCTACATGTGTAATTTAAGAAGCCAACTACACATCCCCACCTTCATTTGAGGTGGTTTTCGTCTCTGCAGAAGGAGCATCATCAGAACCCTTTCCTTTGTCAGGAGCGTTAGATTTACAGTCCCTTTTGTAGTGCCCTTCATTTCCACATTTCTGGCAAACCACCTTTACAGGTTTTCTTAGAGATTTAGATCTCCCTATAGACTTAGATCTCCCACTCGATGACTTATTTTTTATTCTATTCTGGGACCGTCCTTGTACAAACAAGGCATCACCTTTCTGGCTCTCCATATTTTTCCGTCTCATCTCCTCCATTAGCAAGGATGAGACTATTTCATTAAAATGCAAGGCAGTTGCATTACTACCTATTGCAATAACCATACTATCCCACGTATTTGGTAGAGAACACAACAAACTAATGCACTTATCTTCAACAAAAATTTTAATATCAACAGAGAATAACTGACTTACCATAGTATTTAATGCATTCAGATGCTCTGTCACCAAGTCTCCATCTTTCATCCTTAGGTTATACAACTTTTTCCGTAGGAACAGTTTATTCACCAGAGACTTAGATTGGTACAAAGTCCCTAACTTGTCCCACAAAGCCTTCACCATAGCTTCCCCTGATACATTCAGCAATACTAAATCTGAGATGCATAATCGTATTATGCTCTTTGCCTTCCGATCCAACTTCTTCCATTCTTCATCGGACACTCCTGTTGGTTTAGTACCTGGATCGACCGCGATTGGTCTTTATCCACTAACAGATCCTCCATCTAGAGTTTCCATAACTCAAAAATCTGACCATTAAATTTCTCAATCTCTATCTTTCCACTGCTCGCCATCTTCTTTCACCACCAGAATTGATCCTGTAGATTTCCACTAAATAGGGTCTACCACAGGCCTGAGCGAAACTCCTCAGCAACAAAGGCATCCCCTTGAAGCCAAAACAACTCTGATAGCAAATGTAGGTTTTAACCCTGTATAGAAATTACTTGCATATGAATTCTAAAACATAGAAAATAAACAATAGCAAGAGCATAACACATAAAACAAATATACACAGAGATTTCCCCTGGATCCCAAAACTAGGACTACCAGCTTGATTTTTCATTATATTCCTTTCAATGTTACAATACATATTTATACATGCCAAGGCATCCAATACCATGGACAGAAACCCATCACGTCCAAAACCATGTGCGAAAACCATGCACAAAACCATAGGTAGGTCTGCCCAACCTAATATAGGGTCTAAAAAAAAAAAAATATCCTCAGGGCGCTGCTCCGGACATTGTAGAGGAGGGATACTTTCCCCCTCAGACCCCCTGAGCAGGGGGGGTTGCCAGCCCCCCTATGACCCCCTCGCTGCGCAATCGACACAACGAAGGGGGGCTCCACCCCCCCTCTAACCTCCCGGCTAACTAGGTGGGCTAGTCATGGAAAGAATATAACACAAACCAACAATGGCAGCAGTAGTCTCGTCATATTTTAGGATGAATATGTTTCTTCACAAAGGAAGAATTGTGAAAGTAGATCAATTATCCTACCATACCTCAGAACCTAATTCCACCGGTAGTGTCCCATTTGTTGGAAAACCAACCACTCCCTATAAGGAAGTTGGTGTTGGCCTCCTCAATGACTCATTTCTAATGGGAACTTTCTCATTTCCTCCACCCAATTTCCCTCATAATGATGCCCAGATTATCATGATTACATCAAGTGCTTTCGAATTAGGAGATCTGTGGAAATTACCTTCAGAATCGAAAATGATCGTATATGATGATGAAATGATTTGTAGCCCTTTTGAATTAGCCTATGAGGCAATTTAGTGTTTTTCCAACTCATCGAAATTTGATAATGATCGAATGAATATGATTATTGACGAATATTTTCATTTGTCATGCTTGGAACCAATCTATGCCTAATCCTTTTAACACAATTTTTTTAATTGATGAAGGGATCATGGAAGTTATGACCTTGGAAGAAATGCCATGGTATGATACTCATCATCATTCAACTTTCTTGCCATCCTTTGACAAAATTGAGAATAATTTCTCATCTATGTTTTCATCTGAGACCCTTAGTGATCGTCAATGTCCAATATCTACCCTTTCTTCCAGTTCTAAACACAATTTAGGGAACATATCGACAAAGATACCTATATATATCTTAGTGAAACCCAAGAGAACTGAAAATATTCATATAGGGGCTTCTTGTTCATTAGAAGAGATTTCAACATACAGATACCTATTTCAGGAATTTTGTGACATTTTTACCTGGTTCTATGAAGATATGCTAGGAATTGACCCTAGCATTGTTATACATGAAATAAAAACTTATCTGGATTCTAATATAGTTAAACAACAATTACGTCCTATAGATCAGTGAAAGGCTGCTGCCATCAAAACTGAAGTTGAAAATTTGTTGAAAGCAAGTTTCCCGTTCCTTTAACCGATTGGGTGTTAAATATTGTACCCGTTAATAAAAATCAAGGAACTATTCGAGTATGTGTTGATTATCGAGATATTAATAAATCTTGTCCCAAGGACAATTATCGAACTTCGTATATCGACCAAATTGTCGATGTTTGTGCCAGGAATGAAATTTTTTTCTTTATGGATGGATTTTCTAGCTATAATCAGATAAACATACTCCCTGCCGATCAATGTAAAACCGCATTTATATTCCCATGGGGAACTTTTTCTTATCACAAGTTCCCATTTGGCCTAAAAAATGCTGGTGCAACTTTTTAGCGAGCAATGTCTTATGCGTTCCAAGATATCAAGCATATTTTTAAGCCTTATTTAGATGACCTACTGGCTCATTCTATGAAATGACAGGATCACACATATCACTTAAAATCAATTTTCATTAGGTGCAGACATTACAATATTTGCTTGAATCCGTACAAATGTATTTTTTGTGTACAATCAGGTCGGCTTCTAGGTTTCATCATTTCAAAGGAAGGAATTTGTGTCAGTTTGGGTAGCAACAACAACTAATATTGGGGGCTATCCAGATAGGTCTGCAGGAGCTATAGACCCACGCATCACAGGCTGGTACAGTGTCCACCAGCCTTGGTATCGGCACTTCAGAAGTTGTCGAGATGCTGTGCGTGAAGGTCTCCAGCGTGATAGTGATGACCGATGGAGCACTGACCATGGAGAATGAAGCTGACAGGGCCACCATCAGTGCCCTCAAGGGAGTAGGGTTGAATCTGGAAGCTCTCCCTGGTGATTCGCTCCACCTATTTTAGGATGGGGTGATTGCGGAGCTAAGGGCCCATGAACACCGCGCTCTACAGGCGATCAGCGAGCAGCGGGTTAGTAACGAAAAGATGACACTATAGAGAGACTATGCTATCGCTATCGTGACTGAAGTGATCGACCAAAACAAGCAAATAATTTAGGTCGTAGAAGAGGCATGCCGAATGGTCCCGGAATTGGCCATTCCTGAGGAAGAACCGGTCGAGGTGTGTGTCCACAAGCTGGATATAGGGGTGTGTGACGCTCACACAGAGATAGCGAGGGTTTAGTTGGAGTTGAGCCTGCAGATCACCGAATTACACTTGAAGGCCCAGGCCTCAATTCCACTAGAAGTAAAGGAGCAGTGTGCAACCGTTGTCATAGAGGCAATAGTGGCGGTCAACAGTGCAGTACTATACTGCACACAACTTTTTGAGAAGTCGTTCGAGGTCCTGATGAGCTTGCAGGAGGACCCTAATGTACAACAACTAGAGACAGAAGCATGCGAGCTTCAGTACTGCTATGATGAGGTCAAAGGCACAGCGCGAACCTTCACACTCACACAAAGTCTGGCAAAGCTGCGGGAGGCCAAACAGTTGAAGGAACAAGTAGATACACCGCAGCACAAGGAGGCAGTGCTGAAGGCGCAACTGAAGCCCTGGCTCAATGAGGCTTACGCGGTCACAACCTCTATTGAAGGAAAGCTTGCGACTCTGCAAGCAACTCAGCGGAAGCTTCAGGTTGACAGTTCAAGAGCAGTGACCGAGTAGATAGTTGAAGAGGCAAAGAAGGCGGCCACACAGTGCACTGCCGAGGTTGCAGTCATAGAGGTTGAGCTGGGAGGCCTTCGTGCTAAGATCTCTGTGCCCACAGAGTGACTTGAGGGTGAGTCACGATGTTTGTGTTGGGTGCCTATTGGGAACAAGATGCCCCAAGGATAGTTTCAGGGCTAAAAGCCCATGTTTTGGGTCAAATTTTGTAATAAAGTTGTAAAGTCTCCACATTTTGTGGTTGCGGAGTGCGAAAGTGTCATGATTCATAAAGGGTTGTCTGCCCTTATTTTGTAAAGTGTAAATTCAGCTGTAAATATCTACCCATGGTCCGTGAACCATGGGATTGTATAAAAAGAGCTAAGTAAGTAAGCTTTAAGAGGCCATAAGTTTTTAGTAGAAGAGAAGGCTTGGAGTCTTGGTAGAGAAGTCTAAGTTTTAGGTTGTAGTGTAGGTAGAGGCTCTACAACTGAGTGCGTAGAGGCCTAGGGTGGAAGTTCACAGCTGAGTGCATGGACCCCTGTAGCTGTGTGCGCAGGGTGGATAGAGTCTGTAATAGTCTGAAGATATCAATAAAGAGAAGTATTCTACAAATTCTGTGTATCTATTTCAAGTTAATGCATCTGGTTATATTGTGTTTTGGGTTTAATAGATAATGTTCATATGATGCGCGAATGTATGTGACTATATTAGTTAATCAAACACAAGTAAGAATATCCGTTTATGTGGCACTAACTGTGATTGTTTAATAAGATAAGTAAGACACTTAAGATAACTTGGGAATCTGTACAATATGTTGTCCTAGCAGCACGGAAGTACCTGAACCACTAGTTTAGGCTGTGCGAAGCTCAATCGTACCCCTTCGCGGAGGTATTGAAGGGCGAAATAAAGGGCTAAATTGACAGAGCCCTAGAACTTGGTGATCTGCGCAAAAGCAGGAACAGAAGGTATAAACCGACATCATGACCATCTTAGGGTACAGAAAATTTGTGCCAGCATCCCCCCATACTGCTTCGGGTGATACTTCAGTTTGCTCTCCATAGGTTGATGCGAAAAGGGTCAGTAGTGTAGGGATTTGTTTGGCTAACTAACACTGAATGTGGGTCAGGCCCCATGTAGCCAACAATTTCCAATCCTACTTAGACTCAGTTTTGCACTTCAATTTCTCATAATAGTGCTTCAAATTTATGATGGCTTCCTCCAACAATATAGGCTCATAAAAAAATCTGTCTTTAAATGATACTGACGACCCACTAATGAATCTTTGGATAGTTTCTTTAGCGTCCTTAAGATAACACACATATCTCAACAAATCCAAGAATTTACTAGTATACTCCTCATTGGTCATAGATCCCAACTTTAACTCATAGAACTCCTTTTCCCTGTCATCATCGTATCTTTCATATAGATACTTCTTCTTGAAAATTCTCTTAAACTCACTCCAAGTCAACTCCTCTTCTCGAATGCCTTTGACATTCTTCACATCTTCCCACCAAATGTCTGTTTTCACTTTAAGATTGAAAGTAGCTATTCTAGATTTTATATTTTTTGAATAATCATGTAATCTAAGAAACTTATTCATCCCAGTAAACCAATCTTATTCATTTTGTGACTTCTTCATTTCTCCATCAAATGTAGGAGGCTTTTCTTTCTTGAACTTCTCTGACAAGTATTGCTTCTCACTCCTCCTATATGGATGGTGGTGGTGATGATGATGATGTCTCTATGAAATAGAACTAGGATAGAACCCATGGTCATTACACCTCTTGTTAGGTGTATCCAATAATTTACCATATTTGACTATGTCATCCCTATCAAATCGTTATCTTAATTGAGACTAGTTTCCATATGCCCCATTGGTGCTTTCCTCCTCTCCATGACTGATCCTAAGTACTCCATCTCTCTATAAATTTGATATACTTTGAAGGATGACTACATTAACTCTCGTTTACCTCTCTTGTGCTCTAGCACATCTTTCCTATGACTTAATGCTTCTATCATTATTCATCTTACAACTTCTAATATCTTCCTTCAAACTTATCAATTTATCTTCTATGTCAGGGGAGTACATTGTTCATCTTGCTTGTAGGGAGAATCACATGAACTGTAGTCCACGGTTTTTCCAATGATCTTGATCTTTTTCTTCTTGCAAACATACCATGTTAGATAAACCAAATATAAACAGCATCAAACATACCTCAATGAAGTTCAGGGGAAGCTATCTCATCTTCACAATCAATCAGGATTAGAAAAACATATGCATATACATAATGAAATCAACATATCAATCATCACAACATCAACATCATCAACCTGTACAAGATGACACAAAACCACAACAATAACTATCATAATTCCTGCACGATAAACACATTTTTCCCATCTAGTCCAAGTTTTGAAATTGTGAGCTCTGATACCAATATGTGGTATCAAATATCACCCAAAGAGAATGAAACCAACTCTGATACCAATTTGTAACCACCCCTCCTACATTTACCCAATTTCATCAACCTGCCAGGGTAAACATGAGAAGGATATTTACTATGACATGACCCGAACTCCAAGCTTCAGTTATGGAAGTGGGGCAAACATGTGAAAAATCATAGACATTTCTCAAGTCTTACAGGACACTCAGAGGCCAAAGAACCACCACAAGTGACCAAAATCTTAGTTTTGGCTTCTTTACAGTGACCTATGTTGGGTTTGGAGTTTGA
The DNA here is from genome assembly GCA_031772625.1 of Pinus tabuliformis. Lineage (NCBI taxonomy): Eukaryota > Viridiplantae > Streptophyta > Pinopsida > Pinales > Pinaceae > Pinus > Pinus tabuliformis. The sequence goes on from CM062815.1 coordinate 607,310,144, forward strand.
TTATCTTCCTCATTATTAATTTTTTTTTGCTTCAACTACATTAAATTCATGTTCCTAATAGGGTGGAAACACCTCCTGTTTAAATGTTGTTAGGGCAGTCCAGGGGAGGGTGATGAATTTTATGAGCTCCCCCTTGGTAGGGGTTTGGGGGCAGTGCCCTCGAAGCTAAAAAAAGATCAAAATTTTCCATGTAAAATATTGTAATTTCGTAGTCAATATGGGTTGTTCATTAGGCGGATGATCTGATGCTAAAAGTTATGTTAATTTAGGGTTTTTTTCCCTAGAATGAAACCCTCAGTTTATATGAGGGAATTTTATTATGGTTGTGTATTATTATTTTAAGCAAGAGACAGAGAGGAGGTTGTGTGACAGTGAAGAGGAAATTACAATGGATCTATTGTAGGTTGTACCTTTTCATTTTTCTGGATAATATAAAGGGAAGGACTCGCTATTTATGTGTGGACATAGCCCAAATTGGGTGAATCACGCATATCTGTGTCTCTCTTGTTTTATGTGTTTATGTATTTATGTTTCTACAATATTTCATGTGTTTCATTGCTTATTTAATTAATTTCTAACAACTGGTATCAGAGTCGAAGGTCTATTTGGCTGATAAACTCGTAGGGGAGAAGGGTTCCTGGTTCGAGTGGAGAAATGGTGGAAAATGGTAGGTTTAGGGCTGAGAAATTTAACGGCCAAAACTTCCAACTGAGAAAGATGCAGACAAAAGATTATCTATATCATAAATATATGTACATACCATAGAGCGGAAAAGAAAGGAAGTCGATGAGTATGTTGGACATGGAATGGGAGATTCTCGACATAAAGGCACTATAAACTATACAGTTATGTCTAGAAGCATCGGTGGCATTCAACATTAGAAAGGAAATGAAAAAAAAAGTTTTAATGATGGCATTGGAAAAAATATATGAAAAACCCCCAGCCTCAAATAAGGTGTTTCTTATGAAGCTTCTATTTAATATGAAGATGTCATCAGGTGGATTTTTTTTTTGATCATTTAAATGAATTTAACAGAGTTACCAGTTAGTTAAGTTCTTCTGTAGGGGTAAATTTTTATGAAGAAGTTAGGGCTCTATTGTTCCTATGCTCATTGCCAGAAAGTTGAAATGGATTAGTTATGACTATTAGTTAATTTGTCTTAAGATATAGTACTTTCAATTTTGATGATGTTGTTGGTTCCATCCTTAACAAGAAAATGCGACAGAAAATCTTTGGTGAAACATCAGGTAATTATTTGATTGTAGAGACTAGGGGAAGAAAAATGGAAAGAGGAAGGAGCCCAAGAAATCGTAGTAAGTTAAGAAAAGGCATATCCAAATCCAAATCAAGGATAGTGTGTTGGAAACATGGCAAGAAAGGACATCTAAAGAAAGACTATAAATCTACGAAGGGAAAACAAGGAGATGGATAACAAGAGAAGAGTCATGAAGCGAATGTGACAAGTGATGTGTTGCGATATTATTTGATTCTTTCATTAGAGAATATTATTGATTCTTGGGTGGTAGATTTAGGGGCTTCATTCCATGCCACACCTGATAGGAAACATTTTAATAACTATGTTCAAGGAGATTTTGGACAGATTTGTCTGGCTAATGATAAACCCCTGTAAAATTGTTAGAATTGGTAAGACTTTTATAAAGGAACATAATGGAAACCAATGAATATTTAAGGAGGTAAGGCATGTTCTAGATCTAAAGAAAAATCTAATCGCAACAGGGAAATTTCGAGGTGAACATTGTGTAACTACTTTTATAGATAGAACTTGGAAGGTCACTAAAGGTGCTCCGGTCATAGGAAGGAGAAAATGTTGGAACATTGTATTTATGTAATAGTATTTCTAATTTTGTTAACGATTTAACCTCCATAGGAGAAGATAAAACATTGCGGCATTATAACCTCAGGTAAATGAGTGAGAAGAGGATGCAGATTCTTCACTCATGAAATTTGTTGCCAGGTTTGAAGCATGTTGATTTGGATTTTTGTGAGAATTTTGTTTATGGAAAGAAGATGAGAGTCAAATTTATCAGAGTTGGGAAAGAAAAGAAGAGGGAAAAATTAGAACTTGTGCATAAAGATGTATGGGGGCCTTCTCAACTATCATCTCTCAGTTTCTCTCACTATTACGTTACTTTTATTGATGATGCAACTAGGGAAACCTGGATTTATTGTATTTGAAATAAATATGATGTATTTCATGCTTTAAAGAAATGGAAATCTTTGGTTGAGAATAAGACAAGAAAGAAGTTGAATTATCTTAGATCATGAAATGGAGGTGAATACTATAGAATAGAGTTTGATAACTACTATTCAGAGCATGGAATTTATAGAGAGAAGACAGTTCCAAGAAAACCACAAGAAAATGGTGTGTCAGAAAGGATGAACATGATGGTCATGGAGCAGGAAAGGTGCACGAGAATGCATGAAGGATTTCCCTTACAACTTTTTGAAGATGTTGTAGATACTTTTGTTTATCTAATAAATAGAAGGCCTTCAAATTCCTTGGATGGTGGTATTACAGAGGAGGCATGGATAGGTAAAAAGGTAAACTGCTTATTTTTAAAGACTTTCAGTTGTGAACCTTTTGTCCACATTAATAAAGAAAATAGAAAAAAGCTTGAGGAAAAATCAAAGAAATGTATCTTTATTAGATATGATGTAAATGATTTTGGTTATCGCTTATATGACTATGAAAACCACAACGTCCTTAGGATCTGGGATGTCAAATTCAATGAAAAGGTCTTGTATAAGGATTATATGCAGGAAAAGAAATAGGAAAATGAAAAAGAAGAATACATGGTGCTTGATGAGATCATAGAAAAAGTAAAGGTGCCTGAAAATTATAATGATTAGCAGCCACAAAAAACAACGCCAACCACACCAGCAACATGCAACTCAGACACCTGAGAGTGGTGCTAGAATATCTACCAGGATAAGTAGACCCCCTGAACCATACTCTCCTTCATTATATTATGTATTGTTGACTGGTTTTGTTGAACTGGAAAGATATGAAGAAGAAATGTATGTAGAAACCAGGAAGAAGTGGGAGCAAGCCATGGAAGAAGAGATGGACTCCATGATGCATAACCATTCTTGTGACTTAGTCAAGTTGTCTCTAGGTAAAACAACATTGCATCATAAATGGGTTTATAGGTTGAAGGAATAAGGTGGAGGAAAACAAAGATATAAGGCTAGACTTTTGGTGAATGGGTTTGCACAAAAGAAAGGTATAAACATTGATGACATTTTTTCTCCCGTTTTTAAAATGACTTCAATCATAACTATTTTAATTACAGTGGCAGCAGAATATTTTCATCTTGAGCAGTTAGATGTAAATACATCCTTTCTCCGTGGGGATTTGGAGGATGAAATATATATGCAACAACCATAAGGATATGAGGTCAAAGGGAATGAGAAGTTAGTGTTCAAATTTAAGAAGAACTTATATGGCTTAAAATAGGTTCCAAGGTAGTGGCATCTAAAATTTGATAGATTTATGTCCGAAAAATGTTATACTAAAAGTTACTTTGACCATTGTGTTTATCTTCAAAATAAAAATTATGGCAACTATATTATATTGTTATTCTATGTAAATGACATGCTTGTTGAAGGGTCTAAAATGCAGGAAATAAATGTGCTCAAAAGAAAATTGGCAAATTCATTTGCAATGAAGGATTTGGGTGTTGCAAAATAAATCCTTAGTATGAGAATAACTAGAGATGGAAAAAATTTCAAATTAACATTGTCTCAAAGTGAGTACATAGAAAAGGTGTTGGAAAGATTTAATATAAACTAGTTAGTACACCTTTGGCTAGTCATTTCAAACTAAGTATGGAGATGTGTCCCAAGACTTAGGAAGAGATGGATTATATGTTTAAAGTTCCATATTCATCAGTAGTTGGCAGCATAATGTATGCAATGGTTTGCACAAGGCCTAATATTTCACATGCAGTGGGAGTTGTAAGAAGGTGTATGAACAATCTAGGAAAAGAGAATTGGATGGAAGTGAAGTGGATTTTCAAGTATTTGAGAGGTACCGCAAATCAAGCATTATGCTTTGGTGGTTCAGATACTGTGCTGCATGGATGTGTTGATGTATATATGGCAAGTGATAGAGATAAAAGGAGGAGCACCATAGGGTATGTGTTTACTACAGGTGGAACAATTGTCAGTTGGGTTTTTAAATTACAAAACATTGTTGCAATTTCAATAAAGGAAGTAGAGTATGTTACTGCTACAAAGGCTAGTAAAGAAATGATTTGGTTGCATCATTTTATGGATGAATTGGGAAAGAATCAAGAGATGGGAAGGTTACAATGACAACTAGAGTTCCATTCATATTGAAAATAACTAAAAATTTCATTCCAAGACTAAACATATACATATCAAGTACCATTTCATACGGTCAATGTTGGAAGATGGATAGATGAAGCTGGAAAAGATACACACTAGCCAGAATCCTACAGATATGTCAACAAAAGTTGTAACCAGGGAAAAACTGAGATTATTCTCAGTTTCAATAGGTGTTCAAGTATGATGACGATGATGAGAAAAATCCAGGTCAAAGTGGATTCATTGTCTAGAAAGTGAACAAATGATGGAGTTTATATAATAAGTCTCCAAGTGGTAGATTTTTAGGTGTGGAGCCTTATTATCTTCTTGATTGTTCAGAGGTTTTTTGTTTCAGTCGCATTGGATTCCTATTCCTAACGAGGCAGAAATGAATCCCATTTAAATTTCATAAGGGGGATTTAGGGGAGGGCGACAATGACTTTTATGAACCCCCCTTGGCCAGAGTTCAGGGGTAGTGCCCATGAAGCTAAAAACACATGAAAAAATTCTTTGTAAAATATTGTAATGTCGTAGTCAATCTAGGTTGTTCATTAAGCAGATGATCTAATGGTATAAGTTATGTTAATTTAGGGTTTTTTCCCCTAGAAGGAAACACTCGATTTATATGAGGGAATTGTATTACGATTGTGTATTATTATTCTAAGCGAGAGAGAGAGAGGAGGTTGTGTGAGAGTGAAGAGGAAATCACAGTGGATCTATTGTAGGTTGTATTTCTTCATTTTGTTGGATAATATAAAAGGAAGTACTGGGTTTTTCTCCATGGATGTAGCCTAAATTGGGTGAACCACGTATATCTGTGTCTCTTTGTTTTAAGCATTTTTGTATTTGTGTTTCCACAATATTGAATGTGTTTCATTTCACTGTTAATTAATTTCTAACAAGCTAGACTCCCAATCACACCCTTGACACTGCCTACATGAGGTTGAAGGCCTCCAATCGCACCATGTGGTTGAAAGCCTTGCTCCTTGCGGTTGTGACCTAAATTGCTCAGTTTAGTGCCTATAGTTCTAGGATATGAGCCACAATTCCAGGCCAGTCTCCAAACCCCTGCCAAGAACTTCCTAAGATTTATTAGAATGATAAATAACATAAGGACAATGCTAAACATACAAAACTTGAACAAGAACTTGACCTAACTATGCCTAACCATGATAGTCATTTCATCAAACATATGGCGAACACGTAAGCTAGAAGTCATGAATGCATATCTAATCACAAGTGTTTGAAACTTATCTAAGAATCACCAAGAAGGGCTAATTCCCTCTCATAATATCTAAAATAACATTTTTTAGTCCATGCATTCATTAAACATTCATACATTCATAAAAACATGTCAAGAGCCATAAGAAATATACAACACATAACCATCATGTAACCAATAAATAACCAACATAGAAACCATGGCAACTATAGTGCACAAATATATGTGAATCACAATAGAAAAATAATACTTATTAACATATGAAAATACAAACCAAGTCAGGTACTTCCACGTACCATTCAAAAATAGATTGGGACGAACCAAATCTCTCTTCCAGTTAGTCACCCTCGTGCCATATTCCAAGCATAAATGTGGGATCTCATGGAATAAATGAAGAAAAACCAAACCAGGGCTTTGGGAGGTCAAACTACCTCAACCCTCAACCACATTGGCTCCACCTCTAGATTCAAACATCACTAACACCAACTAGAATGTTCCCTACCCAAGTTGTACAAGGCTCCAACAACTAGTAACTCAACCCACAACCTTCCAAGGCTCGAAAGCATTTGTCTAATCTAGCTCCAGGGACTAGTAACTCAATCCACCAAGGGCTCCAGAGCATTTGTCCCATCCTAGGCTCTAGGACTAGTAACTCAACCCAATTTGTTCCAGGGCTCCCAGAGTGTTTGTTCCAACCCCCAACCATAAGGAATTATGAGCACCAACTAGAAAAAAATCAGATGGAAAAACCCACAACAACATTTCTCTCTAGGAAATGGAAAGGCAAGGATAAAACCACTACCAATCTAGGAAAATATCCATGCCAACAACAACACATAACCAGAAAATCACATGCATATACCATGCATCTATAAACTAGCAAGGAAATCATACATGCAACCTGTCACCTGCAAAGCAACCCAAATGTAGCTATTGATCTACCTTTTTCCTTGTGCTTTCCTAATTTCCTCCTGCCTTCTTTCTCCAATCCAAGTGAAAACTAGGGTGATCCAAGCATCCTACAAGAATGCTCTAAGTGTGCAAGAATATGAGAGAATGAGAGAATAAAAGAGGGATCTAGCCAAAAACTGTCAAAAGGATAACCAACAAAAGCTATGAACTAATCCTTAGAAGCCCTTTTATCATTGAAGCCTTTAATTTTTTCATTTTCCTCTATCTTTCCTTTAATTTTCCTCGCATGAAAATATGTGACCCTTCACCTTCCTTTTCTCCTATTCTCCTTTATTTCATAAATAAAATGTGAATTAATGCCTCTTTTCCTTTGCAAATTTCCATAGCCATTTATTAAGCACCAGTGATAACCATTACTATGTTTTACCCATCATTCATTTTGGAATACTTGCCCCATGACCTTGGTATTATTTTTATTTAGAAATCAACCAGGGGCTATTTGAAGAGTTGCTGTAAGAGTGAAATAGTTCCAAAAGATCCAACACTACCTGTAATAGTTTTGAATCTTACATGTTATAAAATTTGTTTCTCCCTAAAATCATCCAAAACTCTACTCTAGAGTTATTTCTCTTTCATAATGAATGTGTTTCTATTCCATTACAAAGAGAAACATTTTTTTTTATCTTTATTTTTTCCATTCCTAACTCAAAAGAAACAAATATTTGATAATTTAGATCAAATTTCATGACTTGAAGAATTTACTTGACCCGTGTTATTAAAAACTAAAACTTTTTAAAAAAATTATATTTTGTAGTTTATATCTTAAATAATATTTTTACTCATTAACATTTTCCTATTTCGAACACTTGACCTTTTCATATTTTTGTATATCTTTTATTTGTGAAAAATTGTCATCATAAATTCTCACATGCATAATGATTCAATTTGGTTCTTTCTTTGTTTATGTCAAACTTGTAGAAACTATTATTTCCCTATTTTCAAGAAGATAACTTAGAGAAATCATTGAAAGCAATGCTTATCTTTTATTTCTTCGTGTTTGTGAAGATTGCTATCGTAGTTATATTAACAACTATGGCTTGCATATTTTTCTATTTCCTTGCATAAAATCTTATTGTTGAGTATTGATTTCCTATGTCATTCTTGGTTAGCACTACTTGTACAAAGTTAGCATTGAAATTATCTATTTATTTGTATTTCTTTGACATAGAATAAAATCTTAGCATAGTCAACTAACTTATGGTATATGAATAAAATCCAACTATTATTTTTGTTTTTTAATTGTACAATAAGGCTTGTATTTCCCTAAATTGAAAAATAAGGCATGTGTTTTCATGGATTTCTCTCTTTATGTGATTAACTTTATTAATTGTGAAATTATTAAGATTATATTGCATCACTGCATGTTTTTTCTCTTTGAAGTAAATGTAAGTTTCTCTAAGAGGGGATTTAATGGAAAACATATATCATAACTCATGGGTTCATATTTGGGGTTTAAAGATAGTTAAAATGTAATTCGATTGATATATTAGATGGTATTAATGGGTTTACGAGGTTTTAAAAATAAACTAGGGTATACATATTGGGGCCTTCAACCAACCGACTTTATTTTTGGAAGGTGGTGGAAGGACAATTAGCAATACAAGGAGATTCATATTTATAGTAGAATCAATGACTCAATGACTTATGAATACAAGTATTTATTATTGTTTATGGTGTGTAACACTCCCTCCCACACCCTTGTTATTCTTGGCTATGCAAGATGTTACTTATAAAATTTATGCAATCTATGAGGTTTATTATGAAGATGGGGTTACAAAATCCTTATTTTCGACCAAATTCGCTAAAACTCAAAATCATTAACACCATCTCATTCAACTCATCGAGATATTTCTGACAATATAAATTCCATCTCAACCAGACTCCCTAATTGAAAATTAATACCATTTTAAAGTTCATCCCATTAACCCTTGCCATATCAGCAAGGTACTGTGATGTGGCACCCCTAAGTGACCTACATCGTTGTTCCATATTTCTTGTGGTCAAGTGTTGTTCCTGCATGGCCATATTAGGCCATTACAACATCTTCCAACTCATCTCTCACCAGTGAGACCCACAACGTATTACACACCAATTATCTCCACCATTTCTTCGTGATATCCGATTTTATGGGATATCTAAGTGTATATAAATTTCCACCTTGGAAAGATTACAGGTCGTTGGATTTCAAATTCACTCTGGTTCCAAATGCATTTGGGTCTGGTCCCACATATATCCCCTTAAAAATAGTCCACCACACGAGGTCCACTTGAAATAGATTACATGAATCCAACTCCATTGAATTTAGTCTCAAGCAAGTATTTCCCCAGTGGGCCCCATGGGGCCCATTAATGATACTCCACATTTTTCACTGAAATTCAAATTTCACATTGGACTTCACACCTACAGTATTCATTGTAGGACCCACTCTAGATAAAATCTATCTGGATTACTTTACATATGGTCCTTGCGCATTAATCCTTCAATCGGCCCCACCCTAGATAACTCTATTATTTTCCAAAATCTGGATTCATAACTTTCTCAAATGTGCACTTACGACAAATTTCTAGATGTTATATCTTTGGATACATCCACCAAAAAAGTGGAATATTTTCATATCCTAGATATCCAGATGAAAAATAAAAGGATGTTCGGCCCTATATACAAAGTTTTTCCCAAGGCCATCCACCTCGAAATGAATTTGGATTTCCACCCAAACTCAGAGAGAAGGAAATTTCAATCAAAATTCCATGAAGTAGGAATTTTACCCTAGAACTCCAAGGGTTCCAAGGATGTGGCTAAAATATTATCATTGTTGTTCAAGGAATTATTACATGAACATGAAAGATACAAGGCCCTATCAAACCCATCCTATATCATATATGGTGCAAAGAGGGGATTGACACCACGAACTAGATTTCACCAAAACACTATAGACCAAGCTACTCAATAAATCTCTATATATCAGCATGATAAGTAGGTTTGCGTCATTCATAGACCAATCATACCACTTTTAAGCTAAGAGACCCATGACACTTGAAGTACCATTGTTTAACACACAACACATAATTCATTCTATCTGTAAGTAAATCAGGCTTAATTTATGGCAATGAATCTTCAAAGACATAAACCTGTTAATGAATGTAATGTTGGTAGTAATTGTTAATGGAATTCTGAGGTAAAAAATGGCCTCAAAAAAAAAAAGTACCAACAAAATTAACTTTAAAAGTGTTGGAAATGATGGGGGTGGGGGGGGGGGGGGTGAATCAACATTTCACTTTTTCTTAGAATGTAGTGTCAATAGCATTAACCAATAACATCACATCAAAGGAACACAAGATATATATATATATATATATATATATATATATATATATATTACAAGGAAATCTACAAATTCCTTGGTTAGCACCACCCTGACAACCTATAGAATAAAAGATATAAAAAAAAAAACTTCATAAGATCTCGCACTAAGGACAATGACCCAATTACAACAATATTCAATCATTCTTATCTTTTTCGAAACATGTTCAAATTCAGATCTATTCCAATAAATATGCCACTGTAACTCTGTTGACGGTGTTGGACCTGCCAACATGTAAGGGGATCTCCCTAGTAGGAAGTCCCAATTAGACCTCAGTTCATTTAGTGTAGGAGTCCTAGTAGTGGGTCGTGCAGTAATGGCTTAACCACAATTTCACACAGAGGCAAGTAAGATGTCTTTGTTGGTAGCAAGGGTGTGACAACTACAGTAAGACAAGGAAGGTGCATGAGAGGTTCTAACACACTGAGGGTGAGGTAAGTGCGCCCCTTAGAAACTTGTGATAACACTCAGCTTAGAAGGGAACACATGAGCAAAGATACTTCACAACATGGAAGGCAAGTTAGCGAGCGATCCAAAGTGATGGTTAAACGAACAACACATTTCAGAAAGATTTGTACATACTTATACAGAATAGTCTATACATGCATGCGTAAGAAAGAAAATACATATATCATTTAGAGTAAACCAGATAGCATAGAATACAATACAACATATGCATGAAATGTGTTAGATCTTGTTATATTAAGAAGTGTAAGTTTTAGTCATACAATACATCCATGTCCAACCACTAGTTCCAATAGTGGAACGTTATAGCCACAACCGCCTGCTCCTCCAAAGAGATGTACTAGCTCTGTGTAGTGGAGAATCCAAGGCTCATTGCAACACTATCCAAGCTCTCTCCAAGATAGTCTTATCAGAAGCTTGGTTGACCAAAATCCTTTACAATGAGTTATGAGGTTCTATTTATAGCAAAGGGTGGGGTGACCCTTGAAATTCCCCTTTGTGATAGTTCATCTATCCTCATGACTCTTCATCTACTCTATGACTGTTACATCCAACTATCGACACTTGAAATTCCACTTGACAAGACGTCACATTACAATGCACATGTGCCCATGTGAGACAAAATGGCTTGAGCAAGCCATGCAAGACATCACTTACACTCGGTCCATTGTGGTGATACCAACTCTTTGAAAGGCTTGTGATTGTGAAGGTGGTGAGCTGATGCCAAGCTTGGTCATCTATGATGGTGTGCATGAGCTCCATGGTGACATCTTGCTGAAGCGAACTCTTGCCTCCATTCTATCCAGGTGCATTGGTATGGCTCCTCCATCCAACTCGTATGCCAACATGTGCATGGTCTTCTTAGGTGTGGTCGAACTAGCAACACACTGATGCATAGTGTTCATGGTGATCTTCCAGTGTGTGTTGGTGGTCATGCACATCAACTATCAACTACATGCTCAACTCCAGATGGGCTTGCTTCTTGTCTTCGCCTTGGTGAGTGTGCTGAATGGGTTGGATTGCCTGTGTGCACACAATGACATGCATACTACTGAATCCCTTGCATTTTATCAACAACACTGCTCACCATGTCTGCTCCATGACGATTGTTGGGATGGATCTTTAACTTGTATGGGCGTAGTTTCATCCATGAGTGAATGTTGTGCCCGATGTTGTACCTGTTCTTGTTGCAACTCATTCTCTTGCCTATGAAACCCTTGTTCTTCCTCCAGTTGTTGCTTGAGCACATGAAACTCTTTCTATGTTTCGTTCTCTGCCTTTGCATGCTCTTAATGTCACGCCGTCACCTCATAGCCTGAGTCTCCAAGGTTTCTTTCACCACATGTGGATATGCTTGAGCTTGCAACTTTGTGGTGAGCTCTAGTATTGCAGCAATGATGCTACAACTCTTGGGACTCCCTACTTTACTTTTATCAACTCGGTAGTTCGTAACAAACTTGGAAGCGACGGTGTTGTATGCACAAGTACTAGCTCTTACTGTAGGCTGTCAATTGATCAACTGGCACAAGTTCGCTAGGAGCTTAAGCCAACTTCTATGAGTTCTCAGAAGAAGATTTTAGCTGTGATGGAAGGAAGCTAACTCAAAAGAGGCTATTCTACTTGAAGAAAGAAGATGAAAACTGAAAAGAAACGCAAACCCTAGCAAACCCTAGTTTTACCCACTAACCCTACTTTTACAAGAGAAAGAGATGAAACTACTGAAAAGGATGCCATTGCATACTGAAAAGGAAAAATGCATGTATTCAAGCTACTTCTGAAGGAAAATGTGGAAAAATCATCTTTTCGTTCTTTTAAGCAATTTTATGCAGAATTATTATGCTTGTGTAAAAACTATTTGTGACTGTGCAGAGGTTTGGCAGCAAAGGGAAATGGAACTGGCTTTTGCAGGAGGTTGGAAAGGTGTGGAGAGGACATAAGGAGTCCCTAGTACCCTTCTGGATATTTCAATTGCGATCAGACTTCGAAAAATTGCTCGCATGAACTTCTACAGGAAGGCTGCAAGGGATCTATAGGAAATTCTACAGGAAGTTCTACAGGAGGAGGCCGAAAGTTATTTTTGAAGTTTTGGAGGAGGGAAAAAGGTGGGAAAAAGAAAATGAAGGTTGGATGAAGGTGTTGGAGGGTCTAGGACTCCGTCAATGAAGTTCAAACATAAAAGAAATGGTTGGATTTTTTCAAGGGTCAAGGAAGCAATTTTGCATAAGAATGCAGAAATTAGGGCAGTTTGGGAAAGTATGGCGAATGAGTGGAGGAAATCTTGAGAAATGGACTGGAGCAGGTTAGGTGATGGAAGAATGATAAGCTGTAGGGGTCTACAAGTGAGCTGCACACTTACTTTTCAAAATTGTCCCAAGCAATAACTAAAAAACAAAGTTTTACCTATTTTAACCTAATTCTGCCCTAAAAACCAGAAAAGTGCTGAACAGAACTTTATGGACAGGAAATTATGCAAGAAAACCATGGAAATTGAACAAGAACAGATCTAAGCATGTAAATACAACTGATATTAACTTCTCCAACTCGAAATCTCTCACTAGCAATTGCATTGGAAAGCAAAAACAATGTTTTGGTGGCAGCAAGAGTGCCTTGGTCTCAATTCATGGTCCCACGGGGGAGAAAGGAGATCAAGGCCTGCTTGGTAGCCTTTTTTTGGATTTTCTTCTATCATTGCAGCAAACTATCTAGTCAACCTGAAACTAGAACAACTATCCTAATCATCAAAAACAGCCTAAGTAACAAAGCAAGATTTAATCTAAACAACAAAAATTATTTCATGAATGTAAGAAAAAACATATAAATACACGAAGGAGGTGCTGGGCACTTGGGTTGGGCCCAACCCCAAGAGCTACATCCCCCTAAGAAAGATCAGTGCTGGTTCAAAGCTGGATTCATCTTCGTTGATAAAAAAATAATAGTTACATCACAAAACTATCTATAGAAAGAGCTTGAAAATGAGCTGAATACAGAGCTGCACTAAAGTCTGAAAATAGACCGTCCAATAGCTAAAATCTAACTAAAATCTGCCTAAAATACTGAGCACTTAAGACATCCTATTTATACAACTGGGGACTCCCAACAATCCTCCTAAAATTAAGGAACTCAGCTTCCTAGAACCGAGATAACAGCAGTCCTACTTGACTTGCTTGGTTGTCCCTTGGAATCATCAGTGTGGGCCTTTGTACTCTGAGTTTCTGATGGAGAATTTGAGGCAAGGGTTCATAAATAAAGGGGACACCCTCCTACAAATCCTCTCCCTTGTTATTCCTCGAATTTAGCTACCAAATGCTCATTAAACCTTTGATTTTGTCTCAAAATTGACCAAAAATCTGCATAAAGCACACATTAGATTTTTTGGCAAAATGACTAACCCAATTCACTCTATTAGCATAAATATAATAAAAAACATGCAATAAACTAATGAGAATGGTGGATTAAGTCGAATTAAGAGGCAAAATGAGACCATATAATTACCCATTTCTAGGGCTCATCATCACCCCCCTACTGAAGGTGTTGCTCATCCTCTGAGCAACTAATCTATCTCTTCATCCTTGATGGCTCTGATGGATTCCCTGACATCCCATGCTCTTGATGTGATATCCTCCTCTTTATCATGGAATCTTACCTTTCTATCCACCTCCTCCCACTGTTGTCTTTCTTCTTCCTCTTTTCCCTCTTCTTTTGTCTTCTCTTCCTTTGTTAGCTTTGCTTGCTCAAGCTTTGTTTTGGTTTCTTCTCATCTTGTTTAGTTGTTGCCTTCTCTACTTTAGTCTTTTTCTTCTCTGGTTTAGTCTTTTTTTCTTTTCTATTCTGGGTTTCTTCCTTTCTATCTGTTGTTTTTCCTTTGTCTGCTATCTCTGATTTTGTTTCTGCTGTCTCTGGTGTTGACTTTTCCTTTGCTTGCTGAGTTTTTGCCTTCTCTGTGGCAGCCTTTTTCTGAGATTTCTTGGGCTTCTTCTTCTCAGCTTTTGTCCTCTTCCTCTTCTCTGCTTGATGCTATTTTCCTTTTAGCAACCTGTCCTAATGGTTTTTCTTCCTTGCTCCAGGGGCGCCCAAGTGGAAGACCTATGATTCTGCTAATAAAATCTAGTGTAAGCTCTAGGGTTAGACCCATGAAATTGACTGTAGCATGTGTTTTGGAATGGGGTCTTAAGGACAGTAGAAATTCTTCAGTCACCTCTTCATCATAACCATGAATTCTAAAGAAAGACATCCAGTTTGCCCTGGTGAAGAGGGCCACCACTTCGAGGTGCTCATGCAATTTGTTGGAGTTCAAAGGATCCTTTCTCATAAAACCTCCTAGCATGGTGTTTAATGGTTTTTGAAAATGCTCAAGTGAAGAAGAAGGCAACAACTTCCAAAACCTGAAACAGAGGGATAGCTGAGTTTTGTTTTTTTTGAAACCAGAGAGGGAATTTTCCCGTGTGCTTTCTCTTCACAACATCAATTTGCAATTTTTCCTTTCTTCAAACTATTTCCAACCTGAATTTGCTTCTCGGTTTTTGGGAAAAATCAATACTTTGACAGAACAGAGAATATATAACACAGTGTTTTTTTCTTTAGAGAGTGGACAGTCTTGCAAATTTGGTTTTTTCATAGGTTGGTTTCTATGGTTGCATCCCTTTTTTCAGAAGAATGTGAGGAAGAGAAAGACAGACTTTGAATGCAGAGAAGAAAACAAAGAGACTATGTAGAACTCAAAAAAAAATATACAGGCAGACTTTTAAGCTTCACTTTCCTTTCTTTCTTGTCCTTGGAGGCATATGTGATCAATTCCCCTTCTGCTCCAAGTTTTGGGAGTTGTATGGGTTGTTGTGGTGTGGCTCCTTGTGATGGCTAGCCTCTTCATTGTTCGGCTGTTTATGGTGCCGGTGTCTTGTGCTTGTACTCTTTCCGTGTTGGCATTGTTGGTTGAGATGCATACATTTAAGAGGGACGTGGACTGTGTTTTTAATCCACCACTTTATATAAATATATCATATGTAGAGCGGTTTCTCGAGCCTACCTCTTTTCAAGCTTCGAATTTGGCAAAAATTTCGAATTTTTCCTCTGCAGAGTTGCTCTCTGGCCTTCCTGTAGAAAGCCTCCTGTAGACGGTGTTTTCTGCTCCTATAGACTGTGTGTTCCGTTCTTGTAGAACCCGATAAGCAGGAGGGTTTTGAAAAATGGCAGAGAATGACTGGTTCACTGCTATGGAGGTGGTATAGAGCTTGTTGCAGCTGCGGGGACGATGATAAAATGGAAACAAAGGTGGTGAGAGTATTTCAAAGAGGAGTTCTTATGGCTGTTTATGGAGACTTCCGGTGATGGAGGGTGAGCTGGCCAAGTCTACGTTGGTCCCATGCAGAACGCTGGTCCCCACTGCAGTGCTATTATGAAACTTCATGTTTTCAGCCTGTTAATCACTTCACATCATTTGCGTTGGAGTTCAAAACATCTACCACTCCCTGTTTTTTAAATTTCCCATGAGTCGACTAGACATGTGTGCTGTAAGATTTCCAGCTGAGCGCTGTAGAAATGGACAAGGCACTGTCTGAACTGGATGAGGGTTGCCAATTACCTAGCCATCGATCTCATTTAATCACAGCCATCTCACTGTCCATGCAGTTTTTAAATTACATTCATGCAACAAAGGAATGGGTTTAGTCACTTACCTGGAAGTCAAATGTGTTTGCTGTGAGGTGTTGTGGCCTTTCCTTCTGCTGCATGCCTTGGTTTCTGTGGATGCGTGATTGTTTGGTTACTGATATGTGGCTAATTTTCTTGTGCAAGTATCCTCTGGCTAGATATAAGCTGCAGGAGTCTGCTTCAACCTTCAGATTTGCACCCTCATGTTGTTGATACTAGATTTTTGTAGGACAACGACTTGTTTTGTCCATAGCTCCCAAACGATAGACTGGATTGACCTGAAATTTTTTGAGCATGTTTCTGTCGTCATTATGCACCTCCCATAGAAAAATTGTGGTCAATGGATGCATGGATTTCGAGAAAAATGGAAAATGGCTAAAGGCGATGGAGGCTGATTTCTCAGAAACCATGCACTGGAATTGGCTAAAATTGCTTGGGCATGTTACTATCACCCATATGCATCTCCCCATGAAATAGGTTTTTAAATGGATGGACGGATATGGAGAAAATACAAAAATGGTTGAAGGTGATGGAGGCTGATTTCTTAAAAACCGTGCACTGGAATTGGTTGAAATTATTTGGGCATGTTGCCATCATCCCTATACAACTCCCCATGAAACAGTTTTTTAAACGGATGCACGGTTTTCGAGTTAGGGAAAAAACAAATTTTTTCTCTATGTATTTCTATATCAGAGCATTCTAGAGTTTTTGCACAATAAGAAAAAATGAGCTTGGGTTGTAATGTAGACTTGGAATTGATGGGAGAGAGGTTTGAAGATTGCAGGGGGATTTATAAACCCTTTATGAAGATTCCCTGTTCTCCAAATTGCTTTTGAAGTCCATTTCTAGCTCTCTGTAATTTCTACAGGAGCTTCCTATAGAAAACACAGTTTTTAGAAAAGAAGAACAGTGAGGTGGAAAGAATGTCAAGAATGATGGAGAAGGGTGAGGGAAGGTAGGATAGGTGCTGTTATTGGTTTCAGAGCTTTCTTGGCACCTGCTGCTATTTCCTGAAGTCCTCTTGCACCCCTGCAATACAACTGTAAATTCATTTTTTTCTTTTTTCTTTTTCTCTTTTTTTTTTTGAAAACAA
Source organism: Pinus tabuliformis (assembly GCA_031772625.1). Classification (NCBI taxonomy): domain Eukaryota; kingdom Viridiplantae; phylum Streptophyta; class Pinopsida; order Pinales; family Pinaceae; genus Pinus; species Pinus tabuliformis. The sequence goes on from CM062815.1 coordinate 607,327,253, forward strand.
CTAGGGCGCCTCAAGGAGGTTTTCACCCTAATTGCCTACCCTGGGCACCTCCAAGGGATGTTTTCACCCACGGATCTTATTCCCTTTTCCATTTCTCTTCTTTCTAACCCATTGACCGCCTCATGGAGGTTTTCAATCAATAAGCCAATCTAAGGCACCTTCGAGGAGGTTTTCACCTTAGATTTTTATTTTTCTCTTATTTTTCATTTTTTTCCTTTTTTTTTTTTTCTACCCTACCCTACTTGAAAAACAAAAATCCTTTTCAAGTATAAGAATACTTCGAATGGAGCCATGTGCATATCGAGATGATAGAAAAAATGATGTGGAGGCTTGAAATGCATGCTTTGACAGGTATTCGGATTTCAGAGACCAAATGATTTGACTTTGAAGGGATCAAGCATAGTTGAGGAAGAAAGTGATGCTGCACCTTAGTGACCATTTGGAACCATATCTCAATATAGTTGTGATGTCCTTGGCCTTTCTACTGATCTGGATCATTCTTCTTGTCTTCTTCTACCGTGACCTTCATATCTTCTTCTTTTTGCTGATTCTTCTCTTGAATACATGGAGCATAGTAGCCATGACGGAGCTCTCTCGATCTATGATTTTGTTGTCTTTTCTTTATCAAGTGCAGCCAATGGTTCTTTGACCTTCTCTTTTTCATCTTCTTCTGCTGGATGTGGTCCTTCAATGATATCAATATAATCTCTTTTTTCAATACTCTTCCTGAGCTATGGTGAATATCATTGAGCTCAAGAGGAGTTGTTTGGAAGTGTTGTACCTCAGCTTTGTAATTGGGTTGAGCTACTCCAATGTGCGGGTTTGGAAATGGTGGTTCCCCACTATATACTTGTTGGGCCTGTCTATTGTTCAGGTTCGGGTTCAGCTAGGTAGGGATTTGGGGTTGCCTTGGTGGAGTAGGAGGCAATGATTGAGTAGGTGGTGGAGGAAAAAGAGTGGGAGGAGTGTTGTACTGGGGCCTCCACCCCTGATGAGGTATATTCCACTGAGGTTGTGGCTGAGCATAGGAGTGAAATGAATGAGTAGCTGGTTGAGCATGATATTGAGGAGGATATGACCAAGGAGGAGGTGTGGACTAGGAAGGATGAGCAGGGGGACCCCAAGAAGGTATGAATGTGACTTGGTTGGGGTTGTAGTATGCCTGAGATGTCCCTTGCATCCCCTGCTAGTATGGTCTTGGTCCATGTGGCCTCCTTTGGTTCATGAAATAGAGTGGTTCAGTGGTGCCTTTGGCCCTCTGATATGCAGCTTTAATTCCGGGCAAGGAAGGGCACTAGTTCGTAGGATGGTCTTTTTCACAGACAAAACAAACTTCTATGGAGTGTAATGGACATTCGTTCCTAGGATGCTTTCTAGTGCACCTGGGACAAAAGATGGCCAAAGCCCTCTCGGCTTCCTCTTGCTTCCTTTGGATCCACAAGGTATCCATTTGCATGGCAAGCATCTACCTCATCTTGCTCTTGAAATCTTCCATCAGATTTTCACATTCACCTCTAAGGGATGAGTTGGAAGAAAAGGTACTGCTCCCAACATTTCTGTTTTCAACCATGGGCTCCAGAGGAATGTTTTCTTCTTTTTCTCCCTTATAGGTTCTTCAAATATGTCTTTTTGTCCACCTAAGGGTTCGTATTGATCACAACCATTGAAGAAGAAAGAAGGTTGGATGTGTGAAGCAGTGGGGTGTTTGGCAAAATTTTTCCTGAATTATCTCTATTCCTACGAGGCATGAAAGGAAATCTTTTTGGGTGATTTTTGTGTTTCTTTTTCTGCTTGTACCTGCAAAAACTGAATTGGATTGAACAACAAATTGCAACTAACTAAAATCTATCTTGCTGAAATGAAAATGTATAATTGAAATGAAAGCAAGAAAGGACTAATCTATTTCGCTGAAATAAAATTGTAGAATTGAAATGAAAGCAGGAAAGAACTAATCTATTTTGCTGAAATGAAATCGCAGAATTGAAATGAAAGCAAGAAATAGCTAATCTACGCTTGCTGAAATGAAATTGCAGAATTGAAATGAAAGCAGGAAATTTCTAATCTACTTTTGCAGAATTGAAATTACAGAATTGAAATGAAACAACTTCTCTATTCTTGCTGAAATAAACTACTTAGCAGAAGGTTGCAGTAGAAAATAGAAGAAAAGCAGTAATCACAAAATACTCTGATGCTTCCCCAACAACAACGCCAAAAATATGGTGAGATCCAGTATTGCAGCAATGATGCTGCAACTCCTGGGACTCCCTACTTTACTTTTATCAACCCGGTAGTTCGTAACAAACTTGGAAGCGACGGTGCTGTATGCACAAGTACTAGCTCTTATTGCAGGCTGTCACTTGATCAACTGGCACAAGTTCGCTAGGAGCTTAAGACAACTTCTATGAGTTCTCAGAAGAAGCTAACTCAAAAGGGGCTATTCTACTTGCAGAAAGAAGATGAAAACTGAAAGGAAACACAAACTCTAGCAAACCCTAGTTTTACCCACTAACCCTACTTTTACAATAGAAAGAGATGAAACTACTGAAATGGATGCTATTGACTACTGAAAAGGAAAAATGCATGTATTCAAGTTGCTTCTGAAGGAAAATGTGGAAAAATCATCTTTTCGTTCTTTTGAGCAATTTTATGCAGAATTATTATGCTTGTGTTTTAACTATTTGTGACTATGCAGAGCTTTGGCGGAAAAGGGAAATGGAGCTGGCTTTTGCAGGAGGTTGGAAAGGTGTGGAGAGGACCTAAGGAGTCCCTAGTACCCTTCTGGAGATTTCCATTGCGATCAGATTTTGAAAAATCGCTCGCATGAACTTCTCCAGGAAGGCTGCAGGGGATATATAGGAAATTCTACAGGAAGTTCTACAAGAGGAGGCTGAAAGTGATTTTTGAAGGTTTGGAGGAGGAAAAATGGTGGGAAAAAGAAAATGAAGGTTGTATGAAGGTGTTGGAGGGTCTAGGACTCTATAAATGAAGTTCAAACATGAAAGAGATGGTTGGACTTGTTCAAGGGTCAGGGAAGCAATTTTGCATAAGAATGCAGAAATTAGGGCAGTTTGGGAAAGTATGGCGAATGAGTGGAGGAAATCTTGAGAAATGGACTGGAGCAGGTTGTGTGATGGAAGAATGATAATATGGAGGGGTCTACAAGTGAGCTACACACTTACTTTTCAAAACTGTCCCAAGCAATAACTAAAAAACAGAGTTTTACCTATTTTAACCTAATTCTGCCTTAGAAACCAGAAGAGTGCTAAACAGAACTTTATGGACAGGAAATTATGTAAGAAAACCATGGAAATTGAACAAGAACAGATCTAAGCATGTAAATACAACTGATATTAACTTCTCCAGCTTGAAATCTCTCACTAGCAATTGCATTGGAAAGAAAAAACAGTGTTTTGGTGGCAGCAAGAGTGCCTTGGTCTCAATTCATGGTCACACGGGGGGAGAAAGGAGATCAAGGCCTGCTTGGTAGCCTTTTTGTGGATTTTCTTCTATCATTGCAGCAAACTATCTAATCAACCTGAAACTAGAACAACTATTCTAATCATCAAAATCAGCCTAAGTAACAAAGCAAGATTTAATCTAAACAATAGAAATTATTTCATGAATGCAAGAAAAAAACATATAAATACATGAAGGAGGTGTTGGGCACTTAGGTTGGGCCCAAACCCAAGAGCTACAGCCCCCTAAGAAAGATTAGTGCTGGTTCAAAGCTGGATTCATCTTCATTGATAAAAAAATAATAGTTACATCACAAAACTATCCATAGAAAGAGCTCGAAAATGAGCTGAATACAGAGCTGCACTAAAGTGCGAAAACAGACTGTCCAATAGCTAAAATCTAACTAAAATCTGCCTAAACCACTGAGCACTTAAGCCCTCCTATTTATACAACTAGGGACTCCCAACAGTCCTCCTAAAATTAAGAAACTCGGCTTCCTAGAACTGAAGATAATAGCAGTCCTACTTGACTTGCTCGGCTGCCCCTTGGAATCATCAATGTGGGCCTTTGTACTCCACATTTCTAATGGAGAATTCGAGGTAATGGTTCATAAACGAAGGGGACACCCTCCTACAAATCCTCTTCCTTGTTATTCCTCGAATTTGGCTGCCAAATGCTCGTTAAACTTTTGATTTTGTCTCAAAATTGACCAAAAATATGCATAAAGCACACATTAGACTTTTTTGGAAAATGACTAACCCAATTCACTCTATTAGCATAAATATAATAAAAAACATGCAATAAAATAATGAGAATGGTGGATTAAGTCAAATTAAGAGGCAAAATGAGCCCATGTAATTAGCCATTTTTGGGGCTCATCACTTTGTTCCACCTCTGTGTTTTCAACAACCTTCCTCTTGCATTTGTTGCATCTGATATGCTACCTTCAGCTGTTGTTCATGATGCTGCTCGCTGTGATGTTGCTTCCATCATATCTTGATGTCCTTTTCTATGAAAAACTTGATGTCTTTGTGGGTAGGCAAGTCCATAGACACTTGATCGACTGCATCCCCAAGTGTGCTCTGAATGGTGTCTCCGACTCAGCTCTCTTGGAAACCATTGTACCTATACTGCTAAGAGGTAGATGAACAACTGCAATACCTAGAGACGTGGCAACACTCATGGAAAGCAATTTGTTAGTCGAAAACCAAAATGGACATGAGAACTGAATTAAAACATACCTATGTGACTGATCATCAAGGTCGCGGAATTTCGATGAGGAGGTCGGAAGACTGAGTGCCAAAACTAAGAAAGGCATAGTCTAGGCTACTGGGAGGCTAACTAACTACTGGAACTGCACAATGCATAGTCTAGTCTAGCTGCTGACTGCTGGAATTGTGCAATGCACAATCTTAGCTAGCAATGGTTGCAGGCTAAGTGATTGCATTACACAATTTTTTGTGGCAGAAGTCACTATCCCTCTGAATTGCGTAATGCAATACTGGAGGATAGTCACTAGGTAGAAATACACATTTCCTGAGAGGAAGATAGAGCCTTCCCTCTCAAGATTGCACAATGTTGTCTTGGTGAGGCAAAGTCTGGGCCAAGGCTGCCCAGACTCACCAACGGGCAACTGAAAGTGAGAGTGAATGTGGATGCATGGTGATGTTGAGTGTAAAAATAAGTGAATGATTATGCATGCAAACGGTGAATGAAAGATTCAGAAAATGGAACAACATGCATGTGAGTGAGGCGAGTTGCCGAATCAATGACTGTTTGTGAAAAACAGTTTCATGCATGCGAAAATAATGAGATGTTAATGAAAACTGAAATGGTGTTGGTACAAGCTAATATGTATCAAAACGACAACAAGCACTCACTGAAATGAAGAAGACAACATTCATATGAAGCGAAACACAAAATGCGCCAGAAATGCAACACAAGACATGGAAAGCGGGCTTACCCTAAAGCAACTAAGCTGAATGTGCCGACAGCTCCTAGATGTGATGTGGGATGTCAGAGCTGCAAGGTTGATTTGAGGAATGAGCTTTGTAGCATTTGGTTGATGAGTTTTGATAAAATAGAGGTTGTGACGTGCATGCCACAAATCTAGGGAAAGTAACACTTGGTGGCAGGCTTCTGAAAAGATCCTTGCATGTAACCTCCAATTGCCAAAAATAGATCCCTGAAACAAGGGATTTCTTTGCATGATTCCTTGGGAGAAGCATCACATGCATGTAAGTTTATTTTGCTTGGTCCCAGAGGAAACCAATCAATTCAACTACACATGCAAGAGGCTGCTTAACTGTTGGGAGAAAATGCGCATTTCTGACTGGGATTTGGGCCGGTTTCTCTAAATATTTGTGCAATTTATCGGCAGAGAAGTTGAATTCTGCCTGGATTTGCACAAATTCTAGGTTGAGCAGCCCAATTGGGAAGGATTACGCAATTTTCTAGGTGAAGCTTGCTCAACAGAATTAAGCAATTTTGGGGCCCGGCAGGCTTCCAGTCAAGATTGCACAATTTTTGGAGCGAAGGCAAGTTGCCCTCCAAATTTCACAAATTCTTGAAGGAGATGCTCAACCTATTACTGGACCAAGTCTGGATGAACATCTTGTGAGGGGAATGCATCAAGGTTTGATCAACAGGCTATCTTTCTGCAAGAAAATCACTGGAGCTTGTGTACTTGACGAAGCAAGACATGTTGCTGTGAAAGGTTGGTAGGGAGGCTCCAAAATGAAGCTAAGGAAAAATTTTGGAGGGTGGTTATAGCCGCTACAACACTTGGCGACACACTGGTAGAACTCCAGCTCTCTGAATGGACCTTTTTTGTGAAAAACAAGTCTAACACCTCCAGAAGTATTGTTTAGTTCTCAGTTCATCTTAGTTTCCACACTTGCTTGATTGTAAGATGTAGCATCTTCCATGCTCTTGGTTGATTTACACACATTCCCATCCAAGTCAACATAGTTGTTTTGATTGGGGTTGAGGGGTATATTGGTGCACAAGTAGTATAGTCATCAAAGTCTTAGTTTCATCTCTGCTGTTGCTCCACTGCCAGTAGGCTTGGACAATACCCCGACAGAGTCACATAGGAACACAAGCATGGCTTCGCTTTCGGCGAGCCTGGTTAGTACCCCAACGGAGTTACTCGCATGACCTCTCTATGCAGGAGGCCTTTCTCTTCTTCTGCCTTATTCATTTTTCATTTTTTCAATTTTTTTTTCACTTTCTCATTTTTTCATTTTTCATATTCATAATTGTGCATAGCACTTATTCATTTCAGAGGCAGAAGAGGGATCCTGACTTATTGAGAGCATAAGAGGTTATTCCTGCAAAGAAGTAGTTTATTATACTTCTGATGTGCCTATTAAGGTTTTCCCCCTCACCTTACTCTACTTGATTGAGCTGACAAGGATTAACCCAAAAACAACCGACTAGAGTAGGTGATACTAGTTAGCGTGCAAGCATTCTGTTTTCACCAAGGTTCACTTTGAACCGTATGTATTTTCCATTGATGTATCATGGACTGAACACAAAAAGTTCTTACATAAGAGAGCTAACAACAGATAACAAAATGTTGATAGTTGTACAATCCCCCTCGTACTTTACCCAGTTTGTTACAAGAGTCATACATGGTTTCGTGCAAAACTAACCTACAAACAAAACAAGCAAACAAACAACAAAGCAAAGCAGAAGAAGAAGTGAAAGAAAAAGAAATGTGAGTAAGAAAACAAGAAAGTAAGCGAAAAACCAACAAAGCAAGCACTACTCCTAATCCTAAGCTAATGATGCATGGGACATCTCACGTGAAGTGATACTTCCAATGCACCTATCGACGCATTGGTTGACTCATGTTGGTGAAGGCATGGTTCGTGAACAAGACAACTATGTGAACTAGCAAACAAGAAATCTATAACAGTGAAGACAAACACACTCTGAGTTTATAAGCGACCACAGAACATAGATGAGTGAAAGTGTGTGACATGCACTCTGTGGAGCTGCCATGGTGTTGTGCTACACTACATGCAGATGTTGAGTGTGTGCATTCTCTTGACTATGACATGCAAGCAAACGTGAGAATGGTAGACCACTTATGTTGTGCATGTGTGCTTGTTGTGTAGGATTCCTCCAATGCATGAGCGATGGGATCATGTAGTTCAAGTGGAGGAAGTCAAATCTGGGAGTTTGGTTGATCTTCAATGTAAAGCAGAGAGAGATGAGGAGCCTTGATTGTTTCAACAATTTCCTGACTAGAAGTGAAACCAACCTCAGGACAGGGAGGGCCTAACATAACCATCAGCTTAGGCTGAAGTGCCTTGACAGTCTACGGGGTTTCGACTTCATTGATAGATAGATCATTGTAGACCAGTGTCTTAGATATATTGACAATGAATGAATCAACATCGTGATGAAATGAAGAAGTAGAGAGATCACGATAGCCAAGATCAGAAAATTTAGGATGTTTTTCAGCATCCTCACAATTTGATGAATTGGGCAGAGGTTAGATGAGAAGGAAAGTGTTCACCCTTTGTGTTTACAGAAATGATAGATGACAGATTGGATAGATTTCTAGAGGAAGATTTGTCCTCTCCACACTATGATGATAGACAGACATTTGACATGTCTTGTGAATGATCAGAAGTAGAAACATCCAAAAATGGGTTTTCATAGGGGAAATCAATAGTGGAAAAATCACAAGGGATGTCAAGATGAAGTGGATGAGGCGTGGTTGGAAGGGAGTCATCCTTCACCACAGGTTCTTTGGATTACCACACACACTCATCATGAATGATGGCACAGGTTGGATGCATAACACCAACTCCGTCGACAACTTGATCCTCGTTCACAACAAGTGAGGAGTTCAGAATGGAAGAACACAAAATAGTACAATCTAGAGGATCAACAGAATGTGAGGACGGAGGTTGATGGAATGAATCCACGTGACAACCAATAGGCTTGCAAGCCAAATCTGCACAGATATCAAGAGTAGGTGGGGTGGGAGGATGTGATAGTTCAACAGAGGTATGTGCATGATCTCCCACATCACTCTATGGTGGTGGAGCTGTTTGATGAGGTGAAGGTGGACAGTCACTTGTGAGAGCGACTGTGCCTGTTAATGATTGCACAGTTCCATCACTGGAGTATGAGCGGGATTCAAGTGATTTTAGGAATTGCAGATTCTTAGATATTTAAAGAAGATACTCAAATATCCCATCGAGAAATTCCCAATCAATATCATCTTCAGGGAATTGGTATGCAAGATTACAAAAGCGTGTGTGAAACTGTTCAATGGATTCATCGGGTGCTTTTCGTAATTTCAGAATTTCTTTGTTGAGTGCTTTACGGTCAAAGTGATTGAAAGCACGGTCTATCTCTGTGACCAGATGAGCAAGAGAATGAATAGATTTTTTGGGCAGCGTGGCACACCAGTGCATTGGGTGCCCTCGAAGCGTGTAGATGAACAACACGCAGCTCATGTATTCTTCAAAGAATCCATGTCTTTCGCATGAGCCTACAATGCTGACTACATGCCTAACCAAGGCTACATGGCCTCCACCATCATATGTTTTATGAGACAAGTTATCTGAGAGCTTTTCCGAGATAATGAAGTCATTTCCATAAGACATGCACTCTGAAAGAGAAACTTAGTAGTTAGTCATGATAGATATGTAGAGATTCAAAACAGATGTGAGGAATCAGCTTGTCATTTGGTCCCCCTTCTAGCACCAAAATTTTGACGATGTTGGATCTGCCAACATCTAAGGGGATCTCCCTGGTAAGAAGTCCCATTTAGACCTCAGACCGTTTGGTGTAGGAGTCCTAGCAGTGGGTCGTACGGTAATGCCTTGACCGCGATTTCGCACAAAGACAAGTAAGATGTCTCTGTTGGTAGCAAGGGTGTGACAACTATAGTAAGACAAGGAAGGTGCATGAGAGGTTCTAACGCAATGAGGGTGAGATGAATACGCCCTTGTAAACAAGTGATATCACTAGGATTGGAAGGGAACACATGAGCAAAGATACATCAAAACATGGAAGGCAAGTTAGCAAGTGACCCAAAGTGATGGTTAAACCAATAACCCATTTAAGAAAGATTCGTACATACTTATGCATAATAGTATATACATGCATGCGTAAGAAAGAAAATACATATTCATTTAGGGTAATCTAGATAGCATAGAATAAAATACAACATATGAATGAAACGTGCTAGCTCTTGTTATATTAAGAAGTGTAAGTTCCAGTCATATGGTACATCCATGTCGAACCACTAGTTCCAATTTTGGAACGTTACAGCCACAACCGCCTGCTCCTCCAAAGAGATGTACTAGCTTTGCGTAGTAGAGAAGCCAAGGCTCGTTACAATACTGTCCAAGTTCTCTCCAAGATAGTCTTATTAGAAGCTTGGCTAACCAAAAACCTTTACAATGAGTTATGAGGTTCTATTTATAGCAAAGGGTGGGGTGACATTCCCTTTTGTGACAATTCATCTGCCCTCATGACTCTTCATCTACTCTACGACTATTACATCCAACTATCAGCACTTGAACTTCCACTTAACAAGACATTACATTACAATGAACATGTGTCCATGCAATACAAAATGGCTTGAGCAAGCCATGCAAGACATCACTGACACTTGGTCCATTGTGGTGAGACCAACTCTTTTACATGCTTGTGATGGTGAAGGTGGCGAGCTGATGCCAAGCTTGGTCATCCGTGATAGTGTGCATGAGCTCCATGGTGACATCTGGCTGAAGAAAACTCTTGGATCCGTTGCATCCGGGTGCATTGGTATGGTTCCTCCATCCAACTCATTTTCTAACATGCGCATGGTCTTCTTGGGTGTGGCCAAACCGGCAACACACTGATGCATAGTGTTCATGCATATCTTCCAGTGTGTGTTGGTGGTCATGCACATCAACTATCAACTACATGTTGACCTTCAGTCGGGCTTGCCTCTTGTCTTCGTCTTGGTGAGTGTTCTGAATGGGTTGGATCACTTGCGTGTACACAATGACATGCATGATGCTAAATCCCTTGCATGCAATCAACAACACTTCTCACCATGTCTGATCCATGCTGGCTGTTGGGTTGGATATTTAACTTGTACGGGCACAATTTCATCCGTGAGTGCATGTTGCACCCGCTACTATACCTGTTCTTGCTGCAACTCATTCTCTTGTCTAGGAAGCTCCTGTTCTTCCTTGATTTGTTGCTTGAGCACATGCAACTCCTTCTCTGTTCCATTCTCTACCTTCACGTGATCTTCATGTCACACCATCACCTCATAGCTTGAGTATCCAAAGTTGCTTTCACCACAAGGGGATCTGCTTGAGCTTGCAACTTTGTTCTGCCTCTGTGTTTTCAACAACCTTCCTCTTGCATTCATTGCATCCGATATGTTGCCTTCAGCTGCTATTCATGATGCTGCTCACTGTGATGTTGCTATTGTCATATCTTAATGTCCTTGTATACGAACAAGTTGATGTCTTCGTGGGTAGGCAATTCCATAGACACTTGATCGACTGCATCCCCAAGTGTGCTCTAAATGGTGTCTTTGACTCTACTCTCTTGGAAACCATTGTACTTGTAGTGTTAAGAGGTAGATGAACATCTGCGATACTTGGAGACATGGAAATTCTCATGGCAAGAAATTTGTCAGTAAAAAACCAAAATGAACTTGAGAACTGAATTGCAACATACCTGTGTGACTAATCATGAAGGTCGTGCAATTTCGTACAGTAGGTTGGGAGACTGAGTGCCAAAACTACACAAGGCATAGTCTGGGCTACTAAGAGGCTAACTAACTACTGGAACTGTGCAATGCATAGTCCAATATGGTTGCTAACTATTGGAATTGCACAATGCGCAATCTCAGCTAGTAATGGTTGCAGGCTCAGTGACTACATTGCACAATTTTCTGGGCCAGTAGCAACTGTCCCTCAAAATTGCACAATGCAAAAATGGAGGATAGTCACTAGGTAGAAATGAGGATTTCCTGAGAGGAAGACAAAACCTTCCCTCTCAGGATTGCACAATGTTGTCTTGGTGAGGTAGAGTCTGTGCCAAGGTTGCCCAGACTCACCGACGGGAAACTGAAAGTGAAAGTGAATGCAGATGCATGGCGATGCTGAGTTTAAGAACACGTGAATGATCGTGCATGAAAAAAATGAATGATAGATTCATAAAATAGAATAACATGCATGTGAGTGATGCGAGTTTCCAAATCAGCGACCATTCGTGAAAAACAATTTCATGCATGCGACAACATTGAGATGTTAATGAAAACTGAAACGGTGCTGGTACAAGCTAGTATGTATCGAAACAACAACAAGCGCTCACTAAAATCAAGCAGACAACATTCATACGAAGAGAAACACAAAAAGCACCAGAAATGCAACAAAAGACATGAAAAGCAAGCTTACCCCAAAACAACTGAGTTGAATGTGTCAACACCTCCTAGATGCGATGTGGGATGTCAGAGCGGCAAGGTTATTGTGAGGAATGAGCTCTGCAGTGTCCGATTGATGAGTTTTGATAAAATCAAGGTTGTAACGTGCATGCCACAAATCTGGGAAAACGACACTTGGTGGGAGGTTTCTAAAAAGATCCTTGCATGTAACTTCCAACTGCCAAACATAGATCCCTGAAACAAGGGATGCCTTTGCATGTTGCCTTGGGAGAAGAAGTGCATGCAAGTCTGTTTTGCTCAGTCCCAGAGGAAACCAGTTAACTCAACTGCACATACAAGAGGCTACTCAACTACTGGGAGAAATGTGCATTTCTAGTTGGGAGTTGGGCTGGCTTCTCAGAATATTTGCGTAATTTTTGGGCATAGTAGCTGACTTCTACCCAGATTTGCACAAATTCTAGCCTAAGCATCCCAGCTCGGAAGGATTACACAATTTTCTAGGTGGATCTTTCTCAATAGAATTGTGCAATTCTGGGGCCCAATAGGTTGCCAGTTAAGATTGCACAATTTCATTAGGGAAGGTTAGTTTCCCTCCAGATTTGCACAAATTATTGAAGGAGCTCCTAAGCTTGTTGCTCGAATAGGTCCGGATGAACAGCCTATGAGGGGAATGCATCAAGGTTTGATCAACAGGTTGTCTTTCTACAAGAAAATCACTGGAGCTTGTGTACTTGACGAAGCAAGACATGCTCCTCTAAAAGGTTGGTAGGGAGGCTCCAAAACGAAGCTAAGGCAAAATTTTTGAGGGTGGTTGTAGCCGCTACAACAAACTCTTACCTCCAATACAACAAAAAGGATTCTAATTCATACCTTCAATTAGCTCCTTTATATATGTTATAGATCAGACCTTGGATTGTAGTTTTTGTAGGAAGATCTTCCTTATAAAATCTACCTCAAAAAGAAATTTTGATCTTACTCAAAATGTGACTTGGGTTTACCTCAAAATCTGATCCAAACTTCATCAAGACTAATATCGACGTGAGCTTCATAATTCTACAATGATGACATCTAGGTTTTCTGTAAACACTTTATCAAAGGTTGCTTAAAAGATTTTGTTTCAAGGTATGCTTGAAACTTCTTTTCTTATGAGGGTTTGCCACAAAATAGGGGTATAATTCAATTAGAAATTTAAGCTTCTTCAGGGAATTAGATTTCCCAATACCTTCAATATGACCTCCAAAAACTAGCTTCAGCTCTGCCCTAAGCAAGGAAAAAATTCCTTTCAAGACTTCCCTAAACAGGTTTGAAATATTGAACTCATGGTAGGCTGACAAGTGCCTCATATGGAGCCCTAGGGAGGTTGAATTTGGGTGTCATAGAAAGGACAAGAAGTGCCTTATATGGGGCCTCATGGAAGCTGAATTTCACTAACATATGAAAGATGAGAAGAGGCATTAGGATAGACCTCAATTTGGACTATTCAAGAGATTAACCTTCCTTAGATAAAACCTCATTCTCATATCTTATTCAGGAGTTCACATCTTCCAAAGAAACATAAACTAAAGTCACATACTTCTGCTATATAATTGAGAATTACACATTCCATTAACCTTGATCTCTTCTCTTCATATCACATGATTTTTCTTTGAAACCTTAGATTTCTTCCCAGGCTTGTTTCTTATAGGAGATATGAGTTTCTTGCCTCAAATTTATGATGGCTAGGGCATATAAATACGAATTGGAGGAGGTTATAATAGGGCTCACTTGATCCATGAAAAGGCACAAACTTTTGCTAGAGCCGAATTGAGAAAATTTCTATTAGGCCAACCTTGAAGAGGATACTTTTAGCCTTTTAAAAATTAGTTTTAGTGTCTTTCAAAATTCATGATTCAAGTCTAACATTTGATAATGGTTTTAGGCCAGTTTGATTTACAATGCTAGACCATCTTCTAGTGAAGAAATGAAGTGATAAGATCACAAACCTTTCAGGCAAAGGTGTTGGTGCTAAATCCATCCTTGGGGAATATAACTTTAAATATCAATATATCTTCGACCAAGTGGACCTAGAAAGAATTCCATCTATTAGACAAAACGATGTGACAAGGGATACCAATCTAGAAGGTCCTTGCATCAAAATTCACCACTTTTTGCATAAAAGACACAAAAAAGTGCTAGCACATTCACCCTTTGACATCAATGAAAATTTCTTCCAACAATCTTCCCCTTTTTCACTGATGACAACGCTAATGCCCCCCCATTTCCATGCTTCACTTCATTTTTCTCCATGTTTCACTTCTTTTTCTCCCCCCCTTTGACATTAATGGCAATGGGTGATTTACTTCTTTGGACTACTACCCCTAAACATATGGCACTCAACAATACTTATGCTTTCTTATCCTTTCCCTCTTTGTTTTCCTAATAGTTCTTTTGCTTGGCTACAATTTTTTTCCACTATTCTTGATCTAGAATGTATATTTTGTTTGGTATTATTGTGGTTGTTACGTGATACATCTTTGCTTCACTATCTATATTTTGTATCTATTTTAATTTTGTAAGCTATAAGGGTGCTATGTAATTATTCCATAATTTCCTTGGTCAAGTCATTGGTCTCTTCTATGGTGAAAACCTTTCCATTATATCTCAAGAGATGTGATCTCAATACTGTAACACCCTCCTCCCACATTTACCCAAGCTAACTAGTCCAACGGGGTAAACATGTTATGAAGAGTTACTATGATATGAGTCAAATCCCCAAGTACAATTAAGGAAGTGGAATTGATAGAAAAAAAAAACCATATTGACCAAACCAACCCCTCTAGGTTTCTAATCCTTGACAGAACTTGATGTTTTTCTGAACTAGACCCCTAGTCGCTCTCATGACAAGTGTTCCATGTGACTGAGACCCTCTAGGAGCTCCCACAGCAAGGCCTCTAAGTGATTGTGGCCTTTTTCAGGTATTTATGTACTAACGACCCTTGATTCTGAGCCATGTTTTCATGGCTAGGACTCAGGCCTATGCCTAGGACTTCATGAAACTTCTAGAAATGATAAATAACATGATGACAAGGCATATAATGCAAAACTTGAACAAAGACCTGACTTGACAAGGACTAGCTGTGATATATATTCTGTCAAACACATCATGAATAGGTAATCTACAACTCATAACAATATATTTGAACATAGGGACCTCATACTTATCAGAGATTCACCAAGAATGACCGATTCCCTCTCAAATAGGTGCATTATATTAGGTCATACATTCATTAAAATTTTATTTACGAAACAAAGCAAGAGGAGAGTCGTAACTCAATTCTGTCATAAACCATGCTTATACTTAGCAAAATAGAAATGATAGAACAACCATTAAAACCACACGTTAACAAGTAAACTTACACATGGAACAAAATAGGAAAATATCCATTATTAACATATGAAAATGCCAACCAAGTTAGGGACTTCCACATGCAATCCGATAATAGATTTGGCTGAACCAAATCTTTCTTTCAGCCAATCACCCCCATGCCATATTCCAAGAATGAATGTGGGACATAAAAAAAAACAACCAGGGATTCCTCAGGCTTTACTATAATCCACCAAGGGATTGCAAGACCCAAACCCTCATCAATACAACCAGTCTTTACTGTGATCCCGCCAAGGGATTCCTAGGCCCAAAAAAGAAACATACACTACTAGGATTCACCGTAATACCACCATATACCAGTCCAGGGATCACTAGGCCTATACATCATGGATGCCTATGGATATCTCCACCCAAATCATGAGGAATTTTTCTATATCCATTTGTAGGCTTTTTGTTTCTCCCATGAGACCACCCCACTCAGTTTCGAAACCATCTGGCGACCCAGCTCAACCAGATAAGAGAAACTACATCACACCATGGCTAAATGGAAAGGAAAGGCTTAAAACACTGTCACACCTTGTAAAACCCATGCCATTGATAACAAGAGAACTAAATGCACACATGCATGTACTATGCATGCCAAAACAAGCAAGGAAACCATACATGCAACTTGATAACTATAAGTAATCCCATTGTAGTGGCTAGATCCCTCTCCTTCTTTCTTGATGTTTTCTTCCTTTTTATTTTTTTTCCTTCCTTTGCCTTCATTCTTCAAATACTAGAATGCTCCAAGAATAATCTAAGTGTCTAAAAGTATGAGTGAGAGAGTAGAGAGAGAGATCCAAGCTAAAAGTAACAAAAGGTTATGAATTGATCTTCAAAAGCCTTTTTATCAATAAGGCCTCTATTTTCTTCAATTTCTGTTATTTTTCCTTCCTTTTCCTCCTCATATGAAATGTTTGACCATTCACCTTCCTTTTATCCTATTTTCCTTTATTTTCATAAATACAATGCCAATTAATGCCACTTTTCCTTTTTAATTCATTTAACATTACCTTTGCCAATTGCCCTTAGCCATAATAAACCAAATGAACACCCACACTAAGTTGTTTTTCCCAACATTCAGCTTCGAATAAGTGTCCCATGACCTTGGTCTTATTTTTCATTTATTAACTTTATTACATGGATTTTTATCTCTGGGCTCTTATCATAACAAATCTAGGTTAAAATTTCATGTAATAAAGTTAATAAAGGCAAAATAAGACCAAGGTGATGAGATAGGTATTCCAAGCTGAATGTTGGGAAAACATCCTAGTGGTTGTTCATTTGGTTTATTTAAGCTAAGGGGATATTGGAAAAGGAACTAGAAAAGGCTTTGAAAAGGAAAAAAGGCATTATTGGCATTTTATTGATGAAAATAAAGGAAAGTAGGAGAAAAGGGAGGTGAAAGGTTACAGGTTGCATGTGAGGAGGAAATTGAATGAAAATTAAGGAAAATAAAGAAAAATAGAGGCCTTAATAACAAAAATGATTCTAAGGATCAATTCACAAACCTTTTTTTGGTTCAGTTTTAGAAATAGTCTGGGAGAATAGAAGAATACCAAGAGGATAAGGAAAGAAAGAAAGAAAATGAAGGACAAGGAAAGCAAAGGAAAGAAAGTATCAAGCAAGGAAAGGTTGGATCAAGCAACTTCAATGGGAATACTTGTAGGTAACAAGTTGCAAGTATGATTTCCTAGATGGTTTTGGCATACATGGTATATGCATGTCTGTATTTGGTTCCCTTGTTGTCATTGGCATGGTTTTTTCCGGGTTTTGATAGTGGGTTTTAGCCTTGTCTTTCCATTTCTGGATAGTGATGGTCTGACGGGATTGTTTCTTAGTTCAACTTTGGATTTCCATAAGGTTTTGGATCTAAGTGAGGTGGTATTAGGAAAATCCCAAGGGTTGGGGGTGGAGATGGTTTTCTCCTAGAAGCCCTCAATGGGTGGGTGGAGACCAGAAAATTCCTCAAGGGATGGTGAAGGAATTCTGAGACATCAAAGCTCG
Organism: Pinus tabuliformis; assembly: GCA_031772625.1. NCBI lineage: Eukaryota > Viridiplantae > Streptophyta > Pinopsida > Pinales > Pinaceae > Pinus > Pinus tabuliformis. The sequence goes on from CM062815.1 coordinate 607,344,541, forward strand.
GTTTGGTTTTGTGATCTCGGGACCAATTTAGGTGAGATCACAGTATGGTGATGGTGGAGGTGGTTTAACCTCTTGATTCACTTGGTTTTTTGTGGATTGGTTTATCCCATGAGATCCCACATTCATGCTGGAATATGGCACAAGGGAGATTGGTTGAAAGAAAGATTTGGTTTAGCCAATATATGGTCAGGTGGTACGTGGAAGTCCATGAATTAGTTGGCTTTTGCATATGGTTAATAAAAACTATGTTCCTCTTATTTTTTATGAGTAATTATACTTGTTATTATGTGGCTTTAATGGTTTTTCTATTATTGTTATCTGTTTGGTTATATGCTGGTTATAAGCATGGGTTTATGACAGATTAGGTATGGATCTTATCATATTTTACTTAATGAATGTCTGGTTGATGAATGCATGACCTAAATGGAATTATTGAAACTATTGTGAGAAGGCATTGGTCCTTCTTGTTAAACCTTCGATAAGCTTCATATCCCTATGTTCAAATATGCATTCATGACCCATAGATTGCATGTTTACCATGTTCTTAACAGAATGTATTTATTGGTTGGGAGGGGTAAGGTCAAGTCCTTATTCAAGTTTTTGGTTTAGAATCTTTGTTTCTACGTTATTCATCATTTCTGTAAGTTTCACTGAATTCTAGGCAAAGGCATCAGTCCTAGCCCTAAAAAAGTGGCTCATAATTTGGGGTCGCTAGCAGAGAACTCATTGGAAATTCCATAGTCGCCGGGAAGAAGGCCTATGTGAATGAATGGAAGATTACAGTCACTTGGAGGCTTTGTCAAGGGAGAAACTGAGAGCCTAAGTCAGTAAAATGGAGAGTTAGCTTATGGGTTGGATACCTAGAGGGGTTGAGTAGCTCATAGAGATCTTGTAATACCTAAGCGAAGTCAGTAAGGTCTTAAGTTGTCGAGTACATTTCCTTAAGGTCATATACGAGGTTTAGAAAATGAGTGAAAGTGGGTAAATGTGGGAGGAGGTGGTCATAGGGTGGTATCAAAGAAAAGTTCAATACTTGGATTGCATGATCCATGTGCATGTTTTTGTGCATGCATTGTCATGGTTATGGTTGTCATGCATGAGGTCATTGCATGAATTTTGTGTCATCATGAGGTTGTTGGTATGCTATGATGTTGATGTGTTGGCTGACATAAGGCAGGAGATGTCGATCATTAAGGTGAGGTTTTGGCACTGAACCTTTGGGTAAGAGAAGATCGTCATACAAGTTTGTATGTTGGGCATCCAGGTATGATAGTTAATGGTTGTTGTAAGCATTATGGTTATGTGCATTCCTGTCATTCTATTGTTGTTGTGGTCACTTGCATGATAGATGCTAGTTAGTCAATGCAGTCATATGCATGTGCGTTAGTTAGTCATGCATGGTAGTAACTTTTTTTTTATCTGTATTGCATTCATATGCATGATGATTATGGTCAACACATTTAATATCTTGGTGTTATATGTATCATGTTAACCTAAATTGGCCTATGAATATGGTTATGGTTATGATATTCATGCATGAGTTGGTATATTGTGATATTGTATCATGCTTATATGGACTGTCTTTTGCAAATGTGATGGTGTCCCCTGAGATACTTTGAGGAGTGATCTTGCTTTAAAAGGGTGGTACTAACACATTATGTGTTGAGATAATTGATATGTATTTGAGTGCAAGTAGGTGCTAGTGGTAGTATTATGATTAATGACTGTAAATTAATTGCAAATTATGATATGGTTGTTAGTATTGGTAAAGGTTGAGTTTGAATTAATAGACATGATGTCTTGATCTTGGAACATGTGACTGACACGCTTGATCAGTTGTAGGGAAACATGATTGGTATTAGCGTGACAAGGTAACAATTGATTTGTTTATATAACTAATTGTTGGGTGATATGACAGATAAGACTCAATTGCAACAAGGAAAAAGGTAAAAGAAATCAATTGGGGTAAGAATGTTTTTGGCTATGTTTGGAAACCACATTCCCAAATGAATGAGTGCTTTCATGAAGACATGAATTCTTCTTAAGCTTGATTTTGTCTGACATTATGTCGATATGTGTTACATTCATGAACATGTATTTGATAGGTATAACAATTTGTTTTCAATTATGGCTGGATTCGTAAAGGAATTGGAGTCCCTTGAGAGATGATATGTGTACATGTTCGGTTACAAGGCCACATGCTTAGAAAGTAGAGTTAAGGTAACTGGTATATTTTATATTTGTTTATGCACTGACCATTATGTGTTAAGGTAGTATGATGCAGGGATTGCATGGAAAAAGAGACTGCCATGAAATCTTGAAGAAGGCTTGGGTTGAGCTTTCCCATGGAAGCATTAGGAACCCACGGGGGTTGAGGCATGGTGTATGTTGAGAGTTTTGTGTTTTTGGTTCTTTGTGAATTTTTTTTCTTGATTTGCAGTTTTGTTTATCTGGTGCATGGCCATGCCACTTTTTTTGTGGTTTCATATTGCCATTGGTGCCTCATGGTTTTCTTCTTGTTTGTTTCATGTTCTTACCTTTTTTGTTTTGAGGGTCTTGGAAATTGGTTGGGGAAAGAGCAAGGTTAATGGAGCTTGGGAAGAGCTAAAAGAAACCCAGTAGGTAATATAAGATGTGGATGAAGGTTGGTTCATGTATAAAGGGAAAATAAAGGCAATAATATGAAATTCAGTTAGATTGGTTGGGTCCATTGGGGTAAATAGACTGTGGTGGGACAATCATGAGAAAGGTAATAGGAAAGGTAAGTTGAATGGATTGAGGTGTTAGATGCCTTGTTTGGAATTGTTGTTCTCAATGTTGTGCATGTTGTGCATGGGTAAAGGGAGTTCTCGTAACTTTGACCTTATGATATCTAGTAATTATGTTGTTATCATGATTATGTTTTTGTCTATATAAATATACATGTATGTATGTGTATCGTTATATGAAGGGATTCCAGGGATCAGTCTTGTGGAGGAATGATTTCTTGCATAGGTGAATGGCATGAAGAGGTTCCTAGTTTTATGAGGAATGAAGTGGGAAGAGTAACCCTCACAAATATATGATTTCAGTATCATGTGGATGTGATTTGATATTATTTTTTTATACTATGCCTATGTTTGTGTTATGGTAGGAAATGTTGAGGTATACATCAGCTAAATGAAAGAAGTGTGAGCCGTGACATGCTAGAACATGCATGGATAGTGGAAAGACATTAGAATCTAGGTTGCTTGGCAAAAATGGTGTGGTCTTTGGATGTGCAGTACTATTTTTGAGTACATGTTGTATACATGGTGTTGTGTACATATGGTACTGTGTGCATGTTGCATATACGGTATTGTGTACATATAGTTCTATGTACATGTTTTATATGCAGTGTTATGTACATATGGTGTTGTGTGCATGTTTTACATGTGATTTCGTGTGCATGTGGTGCAAGGATAATTTTAGGGGCGAATGTTCGCCCTTTGGCGAAATTAAGGGGTTTTAAATTTTTAGTGGGCGAATATTTTGTATCATAGTACATTTTTACAAATCACCTCAAATAACCCACCTTATTTTAAGGGAGAGGGTAAAAAAGGTAAATTTAGCCCTTGAAATTAGGACTTACAACCTTCCATTCGCCCATTTTCAAGAATAGGTTTTATTTAAGTGAATCCAATCGCCCATTTTCAAGAATAGGTTTTATTTAAGTGAATCCTATGGGCCAAATAATATTTATAAAAGAGGTATGGTAAATTAATAAAAATATAAATAAATGAGAGGTATGGTAAATAAATAAAACATTTTTTATATTTACTCCATAAGTCGGCTTATATACATGTAAGGGTGTAAACAAATAAAAATATAAGTAAAGTGGAGGTATGGTAAATAAATAAAACGTCTTTTTATACTTACTCAATAGGTATGGTAAATAAATAAAAATATAAATAAACTAGACGTATCGTAAATAAATAAAACCTCTTTTTATATTTAGTCCATAACCCTCGGTTCTATTTATGAAGGCTCAAGAAAGAGATTTTATTTAAGTGAATCCTATGAGCCAAATACCATATTTGTAAAAGAGGTATGGTAAATTAATAAAAATATAAATAAACGAGAGGTATGGTAAACAAATAAAACATTTTTTTATATTTACTCCATAAGTCACCTTATATTTACGAACACTCAAAAAATGGGTTCTATTTAGGTGAAACCTATGGCCAAAATACTATGGGACAAATACCATGGACTAGATTGTTAAAATAACATGCAAAAAACCATTATTAACCCTAATATTAGAATTAATAAAAATAAAAATGGCACATGGTATTGACCCATGGTATTCACCAAAATGGCACATGGTATTGACCCATGGTATTCACCTAGAATGTAGCCTATTTAAATGGGGGAATTAAACCAGCATGTAGCCTATGCTAAGATTCACTAGGACTTTACAAAGTTTTATTATTTAGTGAAAGACTCGCCAAGATCTTACACGATTTTATAATTGAGTAAAATATTCGCCATGCCTGGTGAGAGATTCGCCAAAAAATTATATATACATATTATATTATTGATAAAATCACCTTCCATTTTGTTAACACCCAGGTTGTTCCCTATGACTCCCAAGGGAATACGGCCGGGGTAACCACTAACCAATCTTTGGATCACTGTTCCTAGCCAAACTGTGATCAGAGAGGGCTCTCTCTTTATGATTTGCAACTGTTTGTTATAGGGTTTTAGGCTAGCTATTATGTACTGATTTTTTTTTTTTTTTTTTTTTTTTTTTTGTTTATGTTTTGGTTGATGAAACTCCTTTTAGATTCTATTGATGTAGTTTTCAGAGAGGTTGAGTACCATTGGGCAATGGAGTCTGTGGCTACAAGTGTTTAAAGCTTTGAGATGAAAGATGGAACTTACAGGGCCATTAGAGTGCTTAATAGAACAGGTTTTTTGATTAAATTACTGGAAACAGGTAATACATCAGTGAAAGCATTTAAGAATTTTCACTTGTTATCTATATGTTCCCAACAGACAGCTTTAAGAGGAGAAAACAGAGGTCTTAGGGGCAAAATTGAATCCCTGAGAATGACTGTCACAGTAAAAGACACAGTTTTGAAATGCAGCAATTAAGAATTACAATTCTGTCACTGTATCTGAGGAAAACATGTATAATAGCTCAGTTTGAGTCCAGGGTAAACATTGTTAAATCCTGGGACTATCCTTTCACCTTGCTATCAAGTGTAAAAACATTTAAACAACAAAAGAGAACAAAAGACTCAAAAACACATGACAAAGAGATTTGAGAATACTTGCTGTTTTATGCAACACCCTGGAATCCTGTAACATTCATCTCTCACCACCATACATCAAATAACACCCAGCCTTGGAAATTCCATTCTTCCTTTGTATTAATTCTCTCCAAATATTACAATGAGCTAGAGCCTTTTCAAAGAAAATAACAACAACCCTTTTCACTGCTGTGAAGGGTGAATATATACTTGCGGTCATTTACAAAATATCTGAGTCCTGAGTTATCTCAGATTTTACTTTCTTACCAACTACTTAAGATATTATGGCCAAAATCTAATGCAGTATTGACTACAGAGTACAGGCATTTTAATGCTCTGTCAGAAGATATTTTAGCCTTTGGAGACAGCTAAGTCGGTCGAAATATTCTGAGTAAATGCTGGAACATCTGTCTTTAATGCTTTGTACGCTGTGCTTTTGGGCTTGTCACCTGTGACTGTGACTGTTGCTTGTGGTGAGTCAATGGTCCAGCTGAGTTGGCTTAGCCTCTGCTTCTTCCCTGTGTCTATCTTTCCTCAAAACTGTGCCTGCGCATGTATGCTTATTTGCCTGTAGAAATAGCGTTACTGATTCTGGCCTGACAGAACTGTTTGTGTCAAATTTCTCCAGGCATCCTGTGTGGGCAGTTGGTGTGCTAGGATTGCACCCAGAGTTTCATCTGCTTCTGTAAATTTGAAGAAGTTAGGTGGTGTGTCAAACAGATGGTCCACTTCATTCATTAGGAAAAACAGGTTTTCCACCCTGTCATACATACTCTGCCCTGTGGCTGGCCCTGGCTCTGCTGAAGTGCTGGGTGGTTGTGCAATTTCTGCCACTGCATGGGCATCAATCCTCTTGTTATAATTGTCCAGGGTGAGCAGTCTTCCTACACTGCTTAAGATGCTGGGGAGGCCTCTGTTCTGCAGAGACACGAATTTTTCCAGGAATCTATTGATCTCAGTTTGCATATCCTGGGTCCTCCTCTCCAATGTTCCAACTAAGTTCCTTAATGTAACGACTCTCTTTGCTACAGCAATTGCTTCTGTCCTGTTAGTGATTCCCATGACAGCTAATTGAGAGCTAGTCTTATAGTTCAGAGTGTTGATTATCCTTGTAGCAGCTTCTGGCATGTGTCCAAGGCTCGCCCTGGCTCTCTGTATTTCTTTATTTGCTTTAGTGATGAGCACCATTTGCTCATCCATGGTCTCAATATATTGCCACTGTTTGGCAATGGACCTTCCAATGTTGCTCCATAGCACTGCTTTCATTTCAGCTGTCACCTTTTCTAGTGCAAGCTCCTTCTCTAGTTCAGCAATTCTCCTCTTAAGAGCTTTTACCTCTCTGTCCTTGGCTGCCTCATTCTGTTTGCTCTTGTCAAACCTTTCATTTACCTTAGTCAAGGTTTTCTTAAGCTCATCCAGCTCTTTGATTTGAGATTCCATGGCTTGGATCTCAGCTTGCAGCTTTTGCATGTCTAAGCTAGCAGCCTGTTCTGATGTTGTAGTTGTTGCTGCTGTGGATGGTGCTGTAGCTTCTGTTTGCTGAGGGGGAGGAGTAGTCTTTGGAGGGATTTCCTCAAGATTTATTATGACAGGAGGAGGCTGGGAGGGTTGGCCCTCTTCTCTTTGCTTCAGTGTTTCCTGTAGTGCTGCCTTTGCAGCTTCAGTTTGTCCCAGCTGGTCTTGAGTCCTAACCAGCTCTTTGTATAGGGATACCAGCAGATCTGTATCATCTTTCTCTTGCCTTTGCTGGGCAACTTCATCTGTCTGTGGGTGGATGGTGGCCGGGAGTTTGATTTTCTTTCTTAGGGCTGCCATGTCTGCATCCCTTATCTTCAGGAGCTCTTGAATGCCTTTGACATCTTTAGGGTCATGCCCTATCTCTATGATTACCTCTTCCAAGGACTTGATCCTATTGTCCTTGGCTTGTGATGAAGCTCTTTCTAACTCCAGCTGAGAAGCTGTGTTGTCCAGGCTGCTCTTTAATTTATAATTCTCCAATGTCTCATCTGCCAGGGAGGCATACACCATTTCACCAGTCTGCTTATGTAGTTCAATCTTGTCCATGGGGTGTATGTCTTTGGCAAGAACCTCCATGTTGGTTCTCAGATAGTCTGAGGTGGACTGAGGCTGCAAAGTTGTAGGCATGAAGTGGCTCATTATCATTTTGCCTTCGCTCACATCGAAAGCAGACATGAGTCTTTGCTGGTTGCTAGGAGCTAGGTTCAACAAGTGATCGTACAGCTGCACTTTTATTGGATCACTCCTCCTTTTTATGTCAATGAATTGCTGTTTTATACTTGACTGCCCCTTTCTTGTTTGACCGGAGGAGCTGACCTCTCCTCCCATTGTCATGTCATGTCCTCGCTGGGATGAGCTGGCCGAAAGTTCTCCACTAGGTGGGCCCATGCCCATGGCTTGCCTTACTGCAATGTCCTCCTCTTGGGAGTCATTCAGTCTCTGTCTCTTCTCACCCCTGATGAAAGATGAGGTGTGGGGGGTCTCTCTCTCCCTTTTCCTTGTCACATCCTCCTTTTGTGGTGTTTGGAGGACTGATGTGTCAATATTGGTATCTGTCCTGGGAGGCACATTTGTTTGAGGCTGCTGCTCAGTATTGCCAGGTTGATCTGTCCCCTTTTCCTGCTGCAAGGGCTGTTCACTGGACTGTGCCTTTTCTTGTTGCTGTCCCAGTTCTTGCTGTTCCATTTCCTCTTGCTGCTGTAGCAAGGTGTCCACTTGTTCCTCTGTCAATACAGGTGGCTGTTCCACCTGTTTACCTTTGTCTTTGCTTGCTGCCTGGGATGTCTTCTCAGTGGTTTGCTGCTGTGCTGCTGAAGATCCAGCAGCTGTCCCACTTTGCTTTCTGTAGGAGTGGGGCACCTGTGCACAAGTTTCCAAGTCAGTTTCCTTTTGTACATTCCTGGCTTCTTTCTCAAGCAGTTCTACCTCAGTGAGTTGTTCTATTAGTGTACCCTCTTCCCAATCTAGTGCATTGGCATACTTTTCTATTTCCGGTTGTCTTTTATGTGCATAGTTGCCCAGTCTGTATCTAATTCTCCTGAGGGAAATACTATGATTGGGGTCATAAGGAATCCACTCAAAACTGGTCTGCAATCTGAGGCCTTCCAGCATGCTGTGTGCCTCTTTCCATCCTTCCTCTTTCTTGTTATACAGGAAGGAACCTAGCTGACTTCTTACCTTCAATTGTGACTTCTTGTTTCTACTCTGAAAGTGAAGGTAATCTGAGTTCCCAAACTGCCTGAAATACTCCAGGGCAAAAAGCCTCATGGGGACATACCTTGGCAATCTAAATGGGTTCAATTCACAGCCATATATCCTAATGACTGTGTGGTTCTGGTAGAAGTACCAGTTGCCAATGTTGTAGGATTTGTTCAGATGTAGAATCCTCCTCATTTCATCGGTTAATCTAGGAGGAGGAGTACCTTGCAGAACTGTTAGGGCCGGATGAACAAATAGATCAATGAACTCACAGTATGTATAGGGTGATACTGAGGTAAAATGAAACACAGAGGTCCAGAAAACAACTGATCTTGGGCTTCCTTGGGCATTGAGTGGCCTCAAAGGAACTGAGAAGGTAGCTGGCTGATAGAAAAGAAATAAATGATAGATATATGAGGAGTACCTAAACAGCCTCTCCCTTTTCAAATTCATGAACTGATCATGGATTTTCTCTGCTATGTAAGTTGCATAATCATATTGCACAGCTGGAGGCTTACCAGGGGCAAACATGGACAGCATTGCCATTATACTTTCATCTACATCTTCCAGCCCCCTGAACCCTAGGACATAGCTAATTAGGTCCACCAGCATTCTGCCCAACTCATTCAGACAATGGTACCCAATAGGAGGGGTTCTGACTGTTTCAGAGCCTGATATGACGAACAGTTGGTTGATTTTGATAATCTGGTCACTGGACAGCTTGATCCCTGTGTTAATCAGATTCTGCATGGACAGAGGGGTCAATTTCTTGGCTGTATTGAAGTGCAGCATCTGGTTTATGCTCTCTGGGGTGATCTGGAACAGGACTAGGCCTGTGGGGCTTATGACTGCCCTTTGGCTGGGGTCATAGCATTCCTGGCAGCTGTAAATGAGCTCTGGCATTGGATTGACTTGGGGAAGGTTGTATATGGGCAAATTTGACTCCCAAATCCCCAAGATATCTGCTCCACTATGGTGCTGGGCTCTTAGTTCATTCAGCATTAACACATTATACTTGGTTCCCATAGGAAACCAATCCAGCATTTGGTAGTCCATGTCTCCCAGGGCTTTCCATGCTAGTTCTTGGTGAGGTGCATTGATGGGCTTAATGTTTAGTGCAATAGGGGTCTCCATAGCTGTTCAAGTTACTAGAATTGCAAATAGACAGGTGGAATGGTGAAAACACAGTCTGGAGGCAATCTTCTATGGATACAGTTTGAGGTTTTGAATGTTGAAGGGGAATTCTCTCAGTAGCAATTGAAATACTACTGGATTCTAGCGATAGAACCTCTCTGTGGTGTGACTGAACTCTCTAACAGGGTGGAATATGTCTATTAGCAATTTCTGCCGGGAAAACGCAGAATTACAGAGGTTTAATGAGAATTGCAGGTTTTTAGAGCTCTGCCAGCGTTTCTTGGCCCTCACAGTGACAATGCTGGATGAATGAAAGGGAATGAACGGTGTAAATCTAGTCTTTATGGTCCCATTATCCCTGTGAGCAATTTTGAGCTTAATGAAGGTCGTATGGAGGGCGAAATGGTCTAAATACCTGTAATTCGACGAGCAGAGGTTGAAACACAGGTGCACAGGTGGTTTTTGAGGAGGTCGCCCGGGCAAATCAACTGGTTGGCGAAAATTCGAGCTCAAACGGTCAAGCAGAGCGCTCAGTAAAAACACAGTGTAAATGGTAAAAATACGGGAAAATTTGGTAAATATGGCTCATTTTACCATTTGGCGCTTTTTTCTGCTGACGTCAGCATGACGTCATTGGTGGGTCATGGTGAGGTGGCAGCCCAGTCAGCAGTGAGGTGGGCCAATAATATAAGCGGGTACGGGCAAGCAACGACGTGGCGGTGAATTAACGGCGGGTAGGTGGCGGTTTAACGTGCAGCGGTCACGGTTAAGGCCTTAACCGTTGCAGTCTCCCGGGGCGGTTAAGGTACGGCGCGGAGGATGTCAGAGCGGGCTCCGAGATAGTTTAACGCCCGACGCGTGGAGGAGGCGTGACAAGGCGCAACGTCACTTCCCCGGAAGTTAACGTGCGGTCACGGGAGGCGCTCCGATATTGCTGTAGGCCGTCGGATCTGGTGGGCTTGATCCGACGGCTGGCGGAGGGGTAACATGCGCCTTTGATATTATGGGCGGAAAAATCAAAATTTGTGGGTTTTATGTGGGTTTTTTCAAATGTTTTGATTAAACCACAATGCGGTAGGATTGGGAAACGTGCCAGAGGCGGGCATTTGACCTTTGCAAAGGTTTTATAGGCAAAATGGGTTCGGAAAGTGGGTTTTAGCAATGCAGAGGTGATTTGAAGGCAAATTGTCTTGCAGCAAAAGGGAAATGGGTGGAAAAGGTTCACCAAAGTGGCCAGATGCCATTTGGCCCCTTTTTTGAAAAATACACGGCTATTATGCCTAGGGGAGGGAATATACATAAGATTTGGGGTTTTATACACCTTAGTGTTAATACTATTAGGGGTAGGGGTAAGATAAGGGATGTTATATAGTAGAATTAGGAGTTAATATGAATGAAGGAGGGGGATTTAGAAAGGGAGTGTTAGTGATGGAGTAGAGAGGGAAAGAGAGGAAGTTAGTGATGCTTTTTGCTGTAATTTCATGAACTTCACCACTTTGCTTGCTGACAGATCGATTGCCTTGGCAAGAGACCTATGAATACTTGTGTAATGGTGATCATATTCTTTCTGCAACCACAACTGCCTACCCAACTATTTTGCCTAGCATTTTTTGTTTCTTCTTGAAGGGGCACTTGAACTTGCAACCCTCAATTGCCTTTTCTTTTCTTTGGCTTTTTCCTCTTTTTCTCTATCTACTTCTACCCTTATGTCCTCCAAGGTCCCAGATTAAACTTTTGGGAACCTTTGCTTCTCTACCTAAGCTACTTGTCTGCCAAGATTAAGCTGTTTGGACAGACCTCTTTCTCTATTCTACAACTCAAAATTGAAACATGGCATGATCCAGATTAAACTGTTGAATCATCCACAAAAATTGAAATAAGGTCCTCAATACTTGAAACACTTACCCAGCTCTTGCTTTCTAGGAAATATGGGATCTTTGGGATACCAAAGCAGAGCATATTTGGCTTTTCTCTTGCCAATCATGAAATATGAAACCTATTACTATAGGTATCCAACAGTGGCTCCACATGGGGATGGTTTTTCTTTTGAAAGACCAAGAACAGCAGGTCAGATTGCCTTGTTGCATGACTGCCCATCTTTGTCTTTAAAATCTGCTGCATATAATCTGTCAAAAATAGTGTGCTTCTTTCTTGGAGAACCTCTGATTCTATCTGCCTGTTGCTGCTAGGTGCAGCATTTGGGAAAACCTCTTTATACAATTTAAATCACAAGAGAATATGTACAATTGCATATATACAATGAACCTCTGAATTTCTATCATAGTGAACAGTCAAAATAGTGCTTCAGCATCCTGCCATTGACAGGACCTTCATCCAGCTCAGTTATAGTCAAGCTTTTTAGGAAGTAGGTGTTATTACCTTGTACTGCTTGGACAGCAAATGGTCCTTTCCATAAAGAATCAAACTTCCCATGTTTTCCTTTCTCTTCTCTTCTTGCATCCCACTTTAAAACTTTGTCCCCCACATTGAAATCTTCAGCTTTAGTTCTTCTGTCAAAGGCCTTTTTCAGTTTCTCTTGTAGTATCTGCACTCTGCTGAAAACTTGTTCTCTGGTCTGCTGTAGACAAATTATCTGGTTAATCCTTCTTTGCATGTCATTAGGCTCTGCTTGGCTTTCTTGTAGAAGTTTCATAACTGGCACTCCTAGTGATGAAGGAAATCTGGCCTCTAATCCATAGACTAACTCATATGGGCTGGTCCCAATTGATCTTTTGGTGGTTAATCTGTCTGCCCATAAAGCATTTACTAGTTTCTTATGCCAGTTCTTTTTGTTCTCTTCCAGCACTTTCTTTATGATGTTTATCAGGCTTTTGTTTGATGATTCAGCGAGACCATTTCCTTGAGGATAGTAAGCTGTAGAATGGCCCAAAGTAATGTGAAATTTATGGCAAAAGTTTACCATCTTCTTGGATCTGAAGGCAGCAGCATTGTCTGTTATTATCTTGTCTGGGCAGCCAAATCTAGCCAGTATATTGTTCTCCAAAAATTGAATGATTACTGAATCATTTGCTTGTCTGCATGGGGCAGCTTCAATCCACTTGGTGAAGTAGTCTGTTGCTGTTAGAATCCATCTGTGTTGTCCTGAAGATGAGGGGTGAATTTCTCCAATGAAATCCAAGCCCCATTGTTGAAAAGGTCTCTCTGTTGCAATGGGCCTCAAAGGGAGTGGCAGCAATTGTCTTTTGCCTTCAAACAGTTGGCACTTGTGGCATGATGTTGTGAATTTCTTCATATCTGAGAACATAGTGGGCCAGTAATAACCAGCCCTTAATATCTTGTCCACAGTGGACTTCCAGTACAAATGTCCACCACAGTCTCCAGCATGGAATTCTTGCATAATATTGTCAGTTTCATTCTCAAGAAGACAGTGCAGCAAAATACCTTCATGGTTTTTCCAGAGTAGATTCTCATCTATCACACAAAATTTAGATGTTTTCATTTTTAGGAACCTAGACTTAGTTCTGGACAGTCCTGGGGGAGCACACAGGTTTTGTAACACATAACAGATATCAGAGTACCAGGGAGATTGTTCAAAGGCTACATTGATCTTTGGAGTCGCCAGCTCTGTTTCACTGTCCATTTGGTTGATATCTAAAGCTCGGAAATTTGCTTCTGTCATTAACTTGGCCAAACCTTGCCCTTTTATCAGCTTTGTAGGCTTTATTTCAATGTCAAATTCAAGTATGTTTGCAATCCATTTTCCTCTCCTTCCCTCTAAGTTTTCTTGTGTGAGAATGTCTTTGACAATAGGACTTGGTACATAAGCTACAACATGGGAGTAAAGGATGTAAATCCTAAAGTCTTTGATGGCTTTGATCAAGGCATAGGCTTGTTTCTCCATTATTTGGTACTTTAGGGGGGCATCCCTAAGAGCTCTGCTGAAAAAAGCAATGGGCTTTTCATTCCCTTGGTCATCTTTCTGCAATAAAACAGCAGCAATAGTGTGTTGGGAGGCAAAGGAGAAAATGACGAAGTCTCTGTCAAACTGAGGGTTAGTTAACACTGGGGTTTGAGTCAAGGCCAATTTTATACTTTCAAAAGCTTGTTTTGCTTCAACAGTCCATTTGACCTTTGAATCTTTCTTTAGCATATTGTTTAATAATCTGATTAACTCTGCTAAATTTGGGATAAACCTTCTCAAAAAGTTGATTTTTCCCAAGAATCCTTGCAGCTCTTTGACATTCCTTGGGTGAGGCATTTGTAGGATAGCTTGTATCCTATCTGGATCAATTCTTATGCCATCTTTCGAAATGATGTGTCCTAGAAGTTTCCCTTCTTCTAAACCAAATAAAGACTTCTTGGGGTTTAAGGAAATACCATATTTCCTGCATGTTATGAAGATTTGTCTCAGATGTTTCAAGTGTTCTTGGTCAGATTTTGAAAAGGGTGTAAGATCATCTAAGTAAATGACCAAGAAATCATGAATTTCCTTTGCAAAAGCAATGTCCATTGCTCTCTGAAATGTTGCCCCTGCATTTTTCAATCCAAAGGGCATCTTCACATACTTGAAAGTACCCCATGGGGTAGTAAATGCAGTCTTGTCTTGATCATCAGGGTGTACCAGGATTTGATTGAAACCTGAGAAGCCATCCAACAATGATATTCTTGAGGCTCCTACTACTCTTTGAAGGATGTGGTCCATTTTGGGTAAGGGATAATTGTCTTTGAGTGACACTAGGTTCAAATTTCTTAAGTCTACACAAAGTCTAATCTCACCAGTTTTCTTTCTTGTAGGGACCAAATTTGAAATCCACTCAGAAAACCTGATTGGTGCTATGATCCCAGCTTTGAACATTTTTTGTAATTCCTTTTCAATGGAAGGAAGAAGCACAGGATTAATTCTTCTCAATTTCTGTTTGAATGGTTTTTGATCAGGCTTGAGGGGAATGGTGTGCTGGATAACAGAGGTATCATAAGACTTCAAGTCTTCATAACCCCAGGCAAAGACATCTTGGAATTCTTTAAAGAGATCAACATATTTGGGTTTTTGATCAGGGGGCAAAGCAGCAGACAGCTTTATTATTTTAGGCTTGTCAGTGGTACCAATGTTACATTCTTCAATTGTTGCATCTAATGGCTGCATCTTTGGTTTCCTGGGGACATCATTTGAGTCAAAAATGTCCTCTAGTGGGGTAAGGCCTGCTGGAAGAAGATTGTCTTTGAGTTGTATGATTTCATCTTCAGCGTTGCTCAGCTCTTCACAGTCAATTTGGTGAATTTGCTGAATGTTTTCTTTGTCGAAAATGGTTGGACTGAGTAGTTGTTTTGCTGTCCTAGGTGACATTGGGTGGGCAGACTGTTGAAACTGTAATTGTGATTGACTTGCCCCATCAACTGTTTGAGATTGACTTGCTGTCTCAAGGTCAATATTTAATCCTGTAAACTCTTGTTGCAAAGTTAAAAAGTTGTTTATTTGCCTATCATTCTCAAATACTTGCCATTCTTTGACATTGTTTGGAATAGAAGGCCTATATTTGACTTCTGCTGTGAAACAATTGTTGGGTTGTAGTGGGAATTTGAAGGTGCTGGCAAATGTTGCCAAGCTGTGAGCATGGAGATTGTGGCCCCTAGGAATCTTTGTGAGAACAAACTCGGAGAAAGTTTCTAGTATTTCAATTACAGCAGACCTATAGGACCTTAATCTTTTGTCATTGGTGACAAAATCCCCTTTTACTTGTTGAATTACTAGATCAGAGTCCCCCATGATTGAGAGGCTATGTGCTTGTAATGATTTTGCAATCTTGAGGCCTAGTAGCAGAGCTTCATATTCTGCCATATTGTTAGTGCATTTAAAGTTCAATCTATAAGCCCGGCCTTGTGCACAGGCTTTCTCTTTGTTATGTATCCATACTCCAGCTCCTGCCCCTAACTTGTTAACTGAGCCATCAAACTCTAGGACCCACAGACTATCTTGCTGGTCAGGAGATTTTAAATTCTTTTCATGGGATGGCCATGTGAGCATGAGTTGAGGTTTCTTTTCCCATTTGTCTCCTAGGATAATTTCATCATTTGTTTGACAATTTTTGACAACTAAAGGAGGGTGAATGGGTATTGTTGGGCTGATTAAATTTTGGCAGGTGCCACTTGTTTGATCGATGTTTTGTTCTTGTATGGGTGTTTCGGTCTTAATGTCATTGCTTAAGGAATTTGTGCTGTCATTGAAAAGGATGAAGGAGTCTATGTCCGAGTGGACAGCATATATTGGAAAATTTTGAGGCTTTTCTTCACTGCTGACCATATATTTCATGAGTGTTTCCCTATAAAGTCTCTTGGGTTGTCCAAAGACAGAGATGGTTGCATATGACATGTCTAATTGCAGGGAGCCTTGGAGCTTGGCTCCCCATGATCTTGATAGGAGCATTCCATATTTGGGTGGGATATCAGCAACAACAACATCCATTAGAATGGTTTTGTTGGGGAATTGAACCAGGGACACACATAAATCCTTAATTAGGCCCAAGCATTTGACTTGACTAGAATCAAAAGAAAACAGGTCTTTGTATGGTCTTGTTATATCCAAGTTTAATCTTTCCATGACTGCTTTTGGCATAAGGTTGTGAGATGCACCTGAGTCAAACATTGCATTATGCAGTATTTTATCATGAACATGCAAGCTGACATAAAAAGGCAAAACTCCTGTGACTACTGTTTTTCCATCTACCTCTGGGCCAAACAGTAATTCTGGAGTGTCATCTAGCACATTTACATCATCTTTGTTGTTGGTGAGCTGAAGGGATTTTTTGATCTGTTGCTTATATATGTCATGCTTGGCTAGCTCTGAAAGGGGAATTGCTATCTTTAACTTTCCAATTTCTGTTCCTAGGTCAAAAGGTTTATCCACCTGAATTTTAGAGTCACGGATAGCAGTCCTTTCTCTGTTCATTGAATCTTCTTGTTGGATTTCATCTTGATTTTGGAGCCTGCCCCTCATGTTGATGTCTTGAGGGGTAATGTTCGGACTTGGGTGGGATGATGAGGTTGCCAAGGGTTGTTGTGGTGTGGACGGTATTTCAGTGACCTCCTCAACCACTACTTCTTTTGTAGGTAAGTTTGTTTTGTCATTAGGTTCAGTGACTAAGGTTTCTTTAGATTGCTGTTTCTCCTTTATCTTCTCAGGCTGATTTGCATTTACAGTCCGACTTCTTAGTTTGTATTGTTTATGGACTTCATAGACAGCAGTATCATACCCTTGTTTAAAGTCAAAAGACTCTCCTGATTGTGTTTGGAATGTTTTGTTTTCATCCTCCTCATGGTCTTCTTGTGTTAAGAAAACATGGCTTTTACCATCCAGACCTATTAAGTTGATGTCAGGATCTTCATTGAGCTGATTAGCTGAAGAAGTTTCTGCATAATTTTCTTGAAAAGGGGGTCTGATATCTTGGTCAGCGCCTGTCTTCCCTATATTGGGGTTCTGTGTTCTCCTAAAATTTGGGTTTCTAGGAGGATTGTTTTGTGGTGCCTCCCATGATGACTTTCTTTCAACTGATTCCACTCTTTCACCTAGTCTCTTCATGCTGTTTAGTATTGCATCCAACTTTTGATCAAAACCTGAGGGCTCTTCTTTGAAACCAACCTTCTTTTCCAGCTTTGCCCTGTTTCTTTTGGCAATTAGGTTGGCCTCTACAGTGACTGCAACTCTTTGGGCTTCTGCAAGGGTTGGAGGGTCTCTTTCTCTCAACTGATAGGCCATATCAGAATCAAAACCATCAGGGAAGTTATAAAGGGCCAAATCAGGAGGGGGCCTTAAGTTCTGGGGAATAGCATTGTATATGTTGTTAAACCTAGCACAATACTCCAACACCGTTTCTTGGGGACCTCTTTTAATAGTGTTATATTCACCAAGTATATGGTGCGGATCTCTCTTTTTCTCCCATCTGTTGGTGAATTCCTGGTATAGAACTTCAGGGGTTGCAATGGAATTTGCATTTAAGGATCTAAACCAAGTTCTAACATCCCCAGTTAAGCTTTGAACAAAAATTCTCATCCTAACACTGTCATCATCTATTTCATAGGTCTCAAAGTGGTCTTGCATCTTTTTAGCATGCTGGATGGCTGTCAAAGGGCCATGGGAGTCAAAAAATGAGAGTCTAGTTTGGTAGTCTTGGGGTAGAGCTGGAGCATTGGCTGGTATCTGCAGCGGTGCATATCTGTTAGCCATGTTTATGGGATTTATAGGGTTAATAGGAACAAATGGGACAACAGGGATTACAGGTGTAACCGGGTTAAGAGGATGGGTAATAAGTGGGGAACTGGTTGAGGGAGTGTGTGCAGATGGTGAAGATGGGAGAGAAGGGCTGTGAGGTGTTGATGATGAGCTAGGGGAATTAGGTGTGGAACGGAAAAGGACTTTACAAGGAGTTGGAATGAGGATAGGTTGGTCTAAACTTATATCTGAATCAGCAAGCTTCTCCTGCTTTTGCTGTCTCCTTATGTTCTTTGGTATGATATTTGGGTTATCGACGATGATGGGTTGATTAGGGTCAGGGTTTGCCCTAGTGTGCCTTGGGTTTCTTTTGGGAGCCAGCTTCTAAGTATTCTTTAGAACTTTATACAGAAAGTTTTGTATGTACAAGGACTAGGTAAGAATTCTGGAATGACTATATATTTCTCAAAGCTAGTATGAAGTTTCCCTAGTTAGCTCTTCCCTAAAGCTGTCCCTGTGTTTACAGAAACAGTCCTGAGGCCTCTTGGCTAGTTTCAGGCTTGATGGTAGCTTTTGGAAATAGATAGTAATTGAAGAAACCTTAGTCCCCAGTGGAGTCGCCATTTATGTTAACACCCAGGTTGTTCCCTATGACTCCCAAGGGAATACGGCCGGGGTAACCACTAACCAATCTTTGGATCACTGTTCCTAGCCAAACTGTGATCAGAGAGGGCTCTCTCTTTATGATTTGCAACTGTTTGTTATAGGGTTTTAGGCTAGCTATTTTTTTTTTTTTTTTTTGTTTATGTTTTGGTTGATGAAACTCCTTTTAGATTCTATTGATGTAGTTTTCAGAGAGGTTGAGTACCATTGGGCAATGGAGTCTGTGGCTATAAGTGTTTAAACTTTGAGATGAAAGATGGAACTTACAGGGCCATTAGAGTGCTTAATAGAACAGGTTTTTTGATTAAATTACTGGAAACAGGTAATACAACAGTGAAAGCATTTAAGAATTTTCACTTGTTATCTATATGTTCCCAACAGACAGCTTTAAGAGGAGAAAACAGAGGTCTTAGGGGCAAAATTGAATCCCTGAGAATGACTGTCACAGTAAAAGACACAGTTTTGAAATGCAGCAATTAAGAATTACAATTCTGTCACTGTATCTGAGGAAAACATGTATAATAGCTCAGTTTGAGTCCAGGGTAAACATTGTTAAATCCTGGGACTATCCTTTCACCTTGCTATCAAGTGTAAAAACATTTAAACAACAAAAGAGAACAAAAGACTCAAAAACACATGACAAAGAGATTTGAGAATACTTGCTGTTTTATGCAACACCCTGGAATCCTGTAACATTCATCTCTCACCACCATACATCAAATAACACCAGCCTTGGAAATTCCATTCTTCCTTTGTATTAATTCTCTGAAAATATTACAATGAGCTAGAGCTTTTCAAAGAAAATAACAACAACCCTTTTCACTGCTGTGAAGGGTGAATATATACTTGCGGTCATTTACAAAATATCTGAGTCCTGAGTTATCTCAGATTTTACTTTCTTACCAACTACTTAAGATATTATGGCCAAAATCTAATGCAGCATTGACTACAGAGTACAGGCATTTTAATGCTCTGTCAGAAGATATTTTAGCCTTTGGAGACAGCTAAGTCGGTCGAAATATTCTGAGTAAATGCTGGAACATCTGTCTTTAATGCTTTGTACGCTGTGCTTTGGACTTGTCACCTGTGACTGTGACTGTTGCTTGTGGTGAGTCAATGGTCCAGCTGAGTTGGCTCAGCCTCTGCTTCTTCCCTGTATCTATCTTTCCTCAAAACTGTGCCTGCGCATGTATGCTTATTTGCCTGTAGAAATAGCGTTACTGATTCTGGCCTGACAGAACTGTTTGTGTCAAATTTCTCCAGGCATCCTGTGTGGGCAGTTGGTGTGCTAGGATTGCACCCAGAGTTTCATCTGCTTCTGTAAATTTGAAGAAGTTAGGTGGTGTGTCAAACAGATGGTCCACTTCATTCATTAGGAAAAACAGGTTTTCCACCCTGTCATACATACTCTGCCCTGTGGCTGGCCCTGGCTCTGCTGAAGTGCTGGGTGGTTGTGCAATTTCTGCCACTGCATGGGCATCAATCCTCTTGTTATAATTGTCCAGGGTGAGCAGTCTTCCTACACTGCTTAAGATGCTGGGGAGGCCTCTGTTCTGCAGAGTCACGAATTTTTCCAGGAATCTATTGATCTCAGTTTGCATATCCTGGGTCCTCCTCTCCAATGTTCCAACTAAGTTCCTTAATGTAACGACTCTCTTTGCTACAGCAATTGCTTCTGTCCTGTTAGTGATTCCCATGACAGCTAATTGAGAGCTAGTCTTATAGTTCAGAGTGTTGATTATCCTTGTAGCAGCTTCTGGCATGTGTCCAAGGCTCGCCCTGGCTCTCTGTATTTCTTTGTTTGCTTTAGTGATGAGCACCATTTGCTCATCCATGGTCTCAATATATTGCCACTGTTTGGCAATGGACCTTCCAATGTTGCTCCATAGCACTGCTTTCATTTCAGCTGTCACCTTTTCTAGTGCAAGCTCCTTCTCTAGTTCAGCAATTCTCCTCTTAAGAGCTTTTACCTCTCTGTCCTTGGCTGCCTCATTCTGTTTGCTCTTGTCAAACCTTTCATTTACCTTAGTCAAGGTTTTCTTAAGCTCATCCAGCTCTTTGATTTGAGATTCCATGGCTTGGATCTCAGCTTGCAGCTTTTGCATGTCTAAGCTAGCAGCCTGTTCTGATGTTGTAGTTGTTGCTGCTGTGGATGGTGCTGTAGCTTCTGTTTGCTGAGGAGGAGGAGTAGTCTTTGGAGGGATTTCCTCAAGATTTATTATGACAGGAGGAGGCTGGGAGGGTTGGCCCTCTTCTCTTTGCTTCAGTGTTTCCTGTAGTGCTGCCTTTGCAGCTTCAGTTTGTCCTAGCTGGTCTTGAGTCCTAACCAGCTCTTTGTATAGGGATACCAGCAGATCTGTAGCATCTTTCTCTTGCCTTTGCTGGGCAACTTCATCTGTCTGTGGGTGGATGGTGGCCGGGAGTTTGATTTTCTTTCTTAGGGCTGCCATGTCTGCATCCCTTATCTTCAGGAGCTCTTGAATGCCTTTGACATCTTTAGGGTCATGCCCTATCTCTATGATTACCTCTTCCAAGGACTTGATCCTATTGTCCTTGGCTTGTGATGAAGCTCTTTCTAACTCCAGCTGAGAAGCTGTGTTGTCCAGGCTGCTCTTTAATTTATAATTCTCCAATGTCTCATCTGCCAGGGAGGCATACACCATTTCACCAGTCTGCTTATGTAGTTCAATCTTGTCCATGGGGTGTATGTCTTTGGCAAGAACCTCCATGTTGGTTCTCAGATAGTCTGAGGTGGACTGAGGCTGCAAAGTTGTAGGCATGAAGTGGCTCATTATCATTTTGCCTTCGCTCACATCGAAAGCAGACATGAGTCTCTGCTGGTTGCTAGGAGCTAGGTTCAACAAGTGATCGTACAGCTGCACTTTTATTGGATCACTCCTCCTTTTTATGTCAATGAATTGCTGTTTTATACTTGACTGCCCCTTTCTTGTTTGACCGGAGGAGCTGACCTCTCCTCCCATTGTCATGTCATGTCCTCGCTGGGATGAGCTGGCCGAAAGTTCTCCACTGGGTGGGCCCATGCCCATGGCTTGCCTTACTGCAATGTCCTCCTCTTGGGAGTCATTCAGTCTCTGTCTCTTCTCACCCCTGATGAAAGATGAGGTGTGGGGGGTCTCTCTCTCCCTTTTCCTTGTCACATCCTCCTTTTGTGGTGTTTGGAGGACTGATGTGTCAATATTGGTGTCTGTCCTGGGAGGCACATTTGTTTGAGGCTGCTGCTCAGTATTGCCAGGTTGATCTGTCCCCTTTTCCTGCTGCAAGGGCTGTTCACTGGACTGTGCCTTTTCTTGTTGCTGTCCCAGTTCTTGCTGTTCCATTTCCTCTTGCTGCTGTAGCAAGGTGTCCACTTGTTCCTCTGTCAATACAGGTGGCTGTTCCACCTGTTTACCTTTGTCTTTGCTTGCTGCCTGGGATGTCTTCTCAGTGGTTTGCTGCTGTGCTGCTGAAGATCCAGCAGCTGTTCCACTTTGCTTTCTGTAGGAGTGGGGCACCTGTGCACAAGTTTCCAAGTCAGTTTCCTTTTGTACATTCCTGGCTTCTTTCTCAAGCAGTTCTACCTCAGTGAGTTGTTCTATTAGTGTACCCTCTTCCCAATCTAGTGCATTGGCATACTTTTCTATTTCCGGTTGTCTTTTATGTGCATAGTTGCCCAGTCTGTATCTAATTCTCCTGAGGGAAATACTATGATTGGGGTCATAAGGAATCCACTCAAAACTGGTCTGCAATCTGAGGCCTTCCAGCATGCTGTGTGCCTCTTTCCATCCTTCCTCTTTCTTGTTATACAGGAAGGAACCTAGCTGACTTCTTACCTTCAATTGTGACTTCTTGTTTCTACTCTGAAAGTGAAGGTAATCTGAGTTCCCAAACTGCCTGAAATACTCCAGGGCAAAAAGCCTCATGGGGACATACCTTGGCAATCTAAATGGGTTCAATTCACAGCCATATATCCTAATGACTGTGTGGTTCTGGTAGAAGTACCAGTTGCCAATGTTGTAGGATTTGTTCAGATGTAGAATCCTCCTCATTTCATCGGTTAATCTAGGAGGAGGAGTACCTTGCAGAACTGTTAGGGCCGGATGAACAAATAGATCAATGAACTCACAGTATGTATAGGGTGATACTGAGGTAAAATGAAACACAGAGGTCCAGAAAACAACTGATCTTGGGCTTCCTTGGGCATTGAGTGGCCTCAAAGGAACTGAGAAGGTAGCTGGCTGATAGAAAAGAAATAAATGATAGATATATGAGGAGTACCTAAACAGCCTCTCCCTTTTCAAATTCATGAACTGATCATGGATTTTCTCTGCTATGTAAGTTGCATAATCATATTGCACAGCTGGAGGCTTACCAGGGGCAAACATGGACAGCATTGCCATTATACTTTCATCTACATCTTCCAGCCCCCTGAACCCTAGGACATAGCTAATTAGGTCCACCAGCATTCTGCCCAACTCATTCAGACAATGGTACCCAATAGGAGGGGTTCTGACTGTTTCAGAGCCTGATATGACGAACAGTTGGTTGATTTTGATAATCTGGTCACTGGACAGCTTGATCCCTGTGTTAATCAGATTCTGCATGGACAGAGGGGTCAATTTCTTGGCTGTATTGAAGTGCAGCATCTGGTTTATGCTCTCTGGGGTGATCTGGAACAGGACTAGGCCTGTGGGGCTTATGACTGCCCTTTGGCTGGGGTCATAGCATTCCTGGCAGCTGTAAATGAGCTCTGGCATTGGATTGACTTGGGGAAGGTTGTATATGGGCAAATTTGACTCCCAAATCCCCAAGATATCTGCTCCACTAGGTGCTGGGCTCTTAGTTCATTCAGCATTAACACATTATACTTGGTTCCCATAGGAAACCAATCCAGCATTTGGTAGTCCATGTCTCCCAGGGCTTTCCATGCTAGTTCTTGGTGAGGTGCATTGATGGGCTTAATGTTTAGTGCAATAGGGGTCTCCATAGCTGTTCAAGTTACTAGAATTGCAAATAGACAGGTGGAATGGTGAAAACACAGTCTGGAGGCAATCTTCTATGGATACAGTTTGAGGTTTTGAATGTTGAAGGGGAATTCTCTCAGTAGCAATTGAAATACTACTGGATTCTAGTGATAGAACCTCTCTGTGGTGTGACTGAACTCTCTAACAGGGTGAATATGTCTATTAGCAATTTCTGCCGGGAAAACGCAGAATTACAGAGGTTTAATGAGAATTGCAGGTTTTTAGAGCTCTGCCAGCGTTTCTTGGCCCTCACAGTGACAATGCTGGATGAATGAAAGGGAATGAACGGTGTAAATCTAGTCTTTATGGTCCCATTATCCCTGTGAGCAATTTTGAGCTTAATGAAGGTCGTATGGAGGGCGAAATGGTCTAAATAC
This sequence comes from Pinus tabuliformis, assembly GCA_031772625.1. Taxonomy (NCBI): domain Eukaryota; kingdom Viridiplantae; phylum Streptophyta; class Pinopsida; order Pinales; family Pinaceae; genus Pinus; species Pinus tabuliformis. Next base: position 607,368,389 of record CM062815.1, read on the forward strand.
CTGTAATTCGACGAGCAGAGGTTGAAACACAGGTGCACAGGTGCTTTTGAGGAGGTCGCCCGGGCAAATCAACTGGTTGGCGAAAATTCGAGCTCAAACGGTCAAGCAGAGCGCTCAGTAAAAACACAGTGTAAATGGTAAAAATACGGGAAAATTTGGTAAATATGGCTCATTTTACCATTTGGCGCTTTTTTCTGCTGACGTCAGCATGACGTCATTGGTGGGTCATGGTGAGGTGGCAGCCCAGTCAGCAGTGAGGTGGGCCAATACATAAGCGGGTACGGGCAAGCAACGACGTGGCGGTGAAGTAGCGGCGGGTAGGTGGCGGTTAACGTGCAGCGGTCACGGTTAAGGCCTTAACCGTTGCAGTCTCCCGGGGCGGTTAAGGTACGGCGCGGAGGATGTCAGAGCGGGCTCCGAGATGGTTTAACGCCCGACGCGTGGAGGAGGCGTGACAAGGCGCAACGTCACTTCCCCGGAAGTTAACGTGCGGTCACGGGAGGCGCTCCGATATTGCTGTAGGCCGTCGGATCTGGTGGGCTTGATCCGACGGCTGGCGGAGGGGTAACATGCGCCTTTGATATTATGGGCGGAAAAATCAAAATTTGTGGGTTTTATGTGGGTTTTTTCAAATGTTTTGATTAAACCACAATGCGGTAGGATTGGGAAACGTGCCAGAGGCGGGCATTTGACCTTTGCAAAGGTTTTATAGGCAAAATGGGTTTGGAAAGTGGGTTTTAGCAATGCAGAGGTGATTTGAAGGCAAATTGTCTTGCAGCAAAAGGGAAATGGGTGGAAAAGGTTCACCAAAGTGGCCAGATGCCATTTGGCCCCTTTTTTGAAAAATACACGGCTATTATGCCTAGGGGAGGGAATATACATAAGATTTGGGGTTTTATACACCTTAGTGTTAATACTATTAGGGGTAGGGGTAAGATAAGGGATGTTATATAGTAGAATTAGGAGTTAATATGAATGAAGGAGGGGGATTTAGAAAGGGAGTGTTAGTGATGGAGTAGAGAGGGAAAGAGAGGAAGTTAGTGATGCTCTTTGCTGTAATTTCATGGACTTCACCACTTTGTTTGCTGACAGATCGATTGCCTTGGCAAGAGACCTATGATACTTGTGTAATGGTGATCATATTCTTTCTGCAACCACAACTGCCTACCCAACTATTTTGCCTAGCATTTTTTGTTTCTTCTTGGAGGGGCACTTGAACTTGCAACCCTCAATTGCCTTTTCTTTTCTTTGGCTTTTTCCTCTTTTTCTCTATCTACTTCTACCCTTATGTCCTCCAAGGTCCCAGATTAAACTTTTGGGAACCTTTGCTTCTCTACCTAAGCTACTTGTCTGCCAAGATTAAGCTGTTTGGACAGACCTCTTTCTCTATTCTACAACTCAAAATTGAAACATGGCATGATCCAGATTAAACTGTTGAATCATCCACAAAAATTGAAATAAGGTCCTCAATACTTGAAACACTTACCCAGCTCTTGCTTTCTAGGAAATATGGGATCTTTGGGATACCAAAGCAGAGCATATTTGGCTTTTCTCTTGCCAATCATGAAATATGAAACCTATTACTATAGGTATCCAACAGTGGCTCCACATGGGGATGGTTTTTCTTTTGAAAGACCAAGAACAGCAGGTCAGATTGCCTTGTTGCATGACTGCCCATCTTTGTCTTTAAAATCTGCTGCATATAATCTGTCAAAAATAGTGTGCTTCTTTCTTGGAGAACCTCTGATTCTATCTGCCTGTTGCTGCTAGGTGCAGCATTTGGGAAAACCTCTTTATACAATTTAAATCACAAGAGAATATGTACAATTGCATATATACAATGAACCTCTGAATTTCTATCATAGTGAACAGTCAAAATAGTGCTTCAGCATCCTGCCATTGACAGGACCTTCATCCAGCTCAGTTATAGTCAAGCTTTTTAGGAAGTAGGTGTTATTACCTTGTACTGCTTGGACAGCAAATGGTCCTTTCCATAAAGAATCAAACTTCCCATGTTTTCCTTTCTCTTCTCTTCTTGCATCCCACTTTAAAACTTTGTCCCCACATTGAAATCTTCAGCTTTAGTTCTTCTGTCAAAGGCCTTTTTCAGTTTCTCTTGTAGTATCTGCACTCTGCTGAAAACTTGTTCTCTGGTCTGCTGTAGACAAATTATCTGGTTAATCCTTCTTTGCATGTCATTAGGCTCTGCTTGGCTTTCTTGTAGAAGTTTCATAACTGGCACTCCTAGTGATGAAGGAAATCTGGCCTCTAATCCATAGACTAACTCATATGGGCTGGTCCCAATTGATCTTTTGGTGGTTAATCTGTCTGCCCATAAAGCATTTACTAGTTTCTTATGCCAGTTCTTTTTGTTCTCTTCCAGCACTTTCTTTATGATGTTTATCAGGCTTTTGTTTGATGATTCAGCGAGACCATTTCCTTGAGGATAGTAAGCTGTAGAATGGCCCAAAGTAATGTGAAATTTATGGCAAAAGTTTACCATCTTCTTGGATCTGAAGGCAGCAGCATTGTCTGTTATTATCTTGTCTGGGCAGCCAAATCTAGCCAGTATATTGTTCTCCAAAAATTGAATGATTACTGAATCATTTGCTTGTCTGCATGGGGCAGCTTCAATCCACTTGGTGAAGTAGTCTGTTGCTGTTAGAATCCATCTGTGTTGTCCTGAAGATGAGGGGTGAATTTCTCCAATGAAATCCAAGCCCCATTGTTGAAAAGGTCTCTCTGTTGCAATGGGCCTCAAAGGGAGTGGCAGCAATTGTCTTTTGCCTTCAAACAGTTGGCACTTGTGGCATGATGTTGTGAATTTCTTCATATCTGAGAACATAGTGGGCCAGTAATAACCAGCCCTTAATATCTTGTCCACAGTGGACTTCCAGTACAAATGTCCACCACAGTCTCCAGCATGGAATTCTTGCATAATATTGTCAGTTTCACTCTCAAGAAGACAGTGCAGCAAAATACCTTCATGGTTTTTCCAGAGTAGATTCTCATCTATCACACAAAATTTAGATGTTTTCATTTTTAGGAACCTAGACTTAGTTCTGGACAGTCCTGGGGGAGCACACAGGTTTTGTAACACATAACAGATATCAGAGTACCAGGGAGATTGTTCAAAGGCTACATTGATCTTTGGAGTCGCCAGCTCTGTTTCACTGTCCATTTGGTTGATATCTAAGCTTGGAAATTTGCTTCTGTCATTAACTTGGCCAAACCTTGCCCTTTTATCAGCTTTGTAGGCTTTATTTCAATGTCAAATTCAAGTATGTTTGCAATCCATTTTCCTCTCCTTCCCTCTAAGTTTTCTTGTGTGAGAATGTCTTTGACAATAGGACTTGGTACATAAGCTACAACATGGGAGTAAAGGATGTAAATCCTAAAGTCTTTGATGGTTTTGATCAAGGCATAGGCTTGTTTCTCCATTATTTGGTACTTTAGGGGGCATCCCTAAGAGCTCTGCTGAAAAAAGCAATGGGCTTTTCATTCCCTTGGTCATCTTTCTGCAATAAAACAGCAGCAATAGTGTGTTGGGAGGCAAAGGAGAAAATGATGAAGTCTCTGTCAAACTGAGGGTTAGTTAACACTGGGGTTTGAGTCAAGGCCAATTTTATACTTTCAAAAGCTTGTTTTGCTTCAACAGTCCATTTGACCTTTGAATCTTTCTTTAGCATATTGTTTAATAATCTGATTAACTCTGCTAAATTTGGGATAAACCTTCTCAAAAAGTTGATTTTTCCCAAGAATCCTTGCAGCTCTTTGACATTCCTTGGGTGAGGCATTTGTAGGATAGCTTGTATCCTATCTGGATCAATTCTTATGCCATCTTTCGAAATGATGTGTCCTAGAAGTTTCCCTTCTTCTAAACCAAATAAAGACTTCTTGGGGTTTAAGGAAATACCATATTTCCTGCATGTTATGAAGATTTGTCTCAGATGTTTCAAGTGTTCTTGGTCAGATTTTGAAAAGGGTGTAAGATCATCTAAGTAAATGACCAAGAAATCATGAATTTCCTTTGCAAAAGCAATGTCCATTGCTCTCTGAAATGTTGCCCCTGCATTTTTCAATCCAAAGGGCATCTTCACATACTTGAAAGTACCCCATGGGGTAGTAAATGCAGTCTTGTCTTGATCATCAGGGTGTACCAGGATTTGATTGAAACCTGAGAAGCCATCCAACAATGATATTCTTGAGGCTCCTACTACTCTTTGAAGGATGTGGTCCATTTTGGGTAAGGGATAATTGTCTTTGAGTGACACTAGGTTCAAATTTCTTAAGTCTACACAAAGTCTAATCTCACCAGTTTTCTTTCTTGTAGGGACCAAATTTGAAATCCACTCAGAAAACCTGATTGGTGCTATGATCCCAGCTTTGAACATTTTTTGTAATTCCTTTTCAATGGAAGGAAGAAGCACAGGATTAATTCTTCTCAATTTCTGTTTGAATGGTTTTTGATCAGGCTTGAGGGGAATGGTGTGCTGGATAACAGAGGTATCATAAGACTTCAAGTCTTCATAACCCCAGGCAAAGACATCTTGGAATTCTTTAAAGAGATCAACATATTTGGGTTTTTGATCAGGGGGCAAAGCAGCAGACAGCTTTATTATTTTAGGCTTGTCAGTGGTACCAATGTTACATTCTTCAATTGTTGCATCTAATGGCTGCATCTTTGGTTTCCTGGGGACATCATTTGAGTCAAAAATGTCCTCTAGTGGGGTAAGGCCTGCTGGAAGAAGATTGTCTTTGAGTTGTATGATTTCATCTTCAGCGTTGCTCAGCTCTTCACAGTCAATTTGGTGAATTTGCTGAATGTTTTCTTTGTTGAAAATGGTTGGACTGAGTAGTTGTTTTGCTGTCCTAGGTGACATTGGGTGGGCAGACTGTTGAAACTGTAATTGTGATTGACTTGCCCCATCAACTGTTTGAGATTGACTTGCTGTCTCAAGGTCAATATTTAATCCTGTAAACTCTTGTTGCAAAGTTAAAAAGTTGTTTATTTGCCTATCATTCTCAAATACTTGCCATTCTTTGACATTGTTTGGAATAGAAGGCCTATATTTGACTTCTGCTGTGAAACAATTGTTGGGTTGTAGTGGGAATTTGAAGGTGCTGGCAAATGTTGCCAAGCTGTGAGCATGGAGATTGTGGCCCCTAGGAATCTTTGTGAGAACAAACTCGGAGAAAGTTTCTAGTATTTCAATTACAGCAGACCTATAGGACCTTAATCTTTTGTCATTGGTGACAAAATCCCCTTTTACTTGTTGAATTACTAGATCAGAGTCCCCCATGATTGAGAGGCTATGTGCTTGTAATGATTTTGCAATCTTGAGGCCTAGTAGCAGAGCTTCATATTCTGCCATATTGTTAGTGCATTTAAAGTTCAATCTATAAGCCCGGCCTTGTGCACAGGCTTTCTCTTTGTTATGTATCCATACTCCAGCTCCTGCCCCTAACTTGTTAACTGAGCCATCAAACTCTAGGACCCACAGACTATCTTGCTGGTCAGGAGATCTTAAATTCTTTTCATGGGATGGCCATGTGAGCATGAGTTGAGGTTTCTTTTCCCATTTGTCTCCTAGGATAATTTCATCATTTGTTTGACAATTTTTGACAACTAAAGGAGGGTGAATGGGTATTGTTGGGCTGATTGAAATTTGGCAGGTGCCACTTGTTTGATCGATGTTTTGTTCTTGTATGGGTGTTTCGGTCTTAATGTCATTGCTTAAGGAACTTGTGCTGTCATTGAAAAGGATGAAGGAGTCTATGTCCGAGTGGACAGCATATATTGGAAAATTTTGAGGCTTTTCTTCACTGCTGACCATATATTTCATGAGTGTTTCCCTATAAAGTCTCTTGGGTTGTCCAAAGACAGAGATGGTTGCATATGACATGTCTAATTGCAGGGAGCCTTGGAGCTTGGCTCCCCATGATCTTGATAGGAGCATTCCATATTTGGGTGGGATATCAGCAACAACAACATCCATTAGAATGGTTTTGTTGGGAATTGAACCAGGGACACACATAAATCCTTAATTAGGCCCAAGCATTTGACTTGACTAGAATCAAAAGAAAACAGGTCTTTGTATGGTCTTGTTATATCCAAGTTTAATCTTTCCATGACTGCTTTTGGCATAAGGTTGTGAGATGCACCTGAGTCAAACATTGCATTATGCAGTATTTTATCATGAACATGCAAGCTGACATAAAAAGGCAAAACTCCTGTGACTACTGTTTTTCCATCTACCTCTGGGCCAAACAGTAATTCTGGAGTGTCATCTAGCACATTTACATCATCTTTGTTGTTGGTGAGCTGAAGGGATTTTTTGATCTGTTGCTTATATATGTCATGCTTGGCTAGCTCTGAAAGGGGAATTGCTATCTTTAACTTGCCAATTTCTGTTCCTAGGTCAAAAGGTTTATCCACCTGAATTTTAGAGTCACGGATAGCAGTCCTTTCTCTGTTCATTGAATCTTCTTGTTGGATTTCATCTTGATTTTGGAGCCTGCCCCTCATGTTGATGTCTTGAGGGTAATGTTCGGATTTGGGTGGATGATGAGGTTGCCAAGGGTTGTTGTGGTGTGGACGGTATTCAGTGACCTCCTCAACCACTACTTCTTTTTAGGTAAGTTTGTTTTGTCATTAGGTTCAGTGACTAAGGTTTCTTTAGATTGCTGTTTCTCCTTTACCTTCTCAGGCTGATTTGCATTTACAGTCCGACTTCTTAGTTTGTATTGTTTATGGACTTCATAGACAGCAGTATCATACCCTTGTTTAAAGTCAAAAGACTCTCCTGATTGTGTTTGGAATGTTTTGTTTTCATCCTCCTCATGGTCTTCTTGTGTTAAGAAAACATGGCTTTTACCATCCAGACCTATTAAGTTGATGTCAGGATCTTCATTGAGCTGATTAGCTGAGGAAGTTTCTGCATAATTTTCTTGAAAAGGGGGTCTGATATCTTGGTCAGCACCTGTCTTCCCTATATTGGGGTTCTGTGTTCTCCTAAAATTTGGGTTTCTAGGAGGATTGTTTTGTGGTGCCTCCCATGATGACTTTCTTTCAACTGATTCCACTCTTTCACCTAGTCTTTTCATGCTGTTTAGTATTGCATCCAACTTTTGATCAAAACCTGAGGGCTCTTCTTTGAAACCAACCTTCTTTTCCAGCTTTGCCCTGTTTCTTTTGGCAATTAGGTTGGCCTCTACAGTGACTGCAACTCTTTGGGCTTCTGCAAGGGTTGGAGGGTCTCTTTCTCTCAACTGATAGGCCATATCAGAATCAAAACCATCAGGGAAGTTATAAAGGGCCAAATCAGGAGGGGGCCTTAAGTTCTGGGGAATAGCATTGTATATGTTGTTAAACCTAGCACAATACTCAACAACACCGTTTCTTGGGGACCTCTTTTAATAGTGTTATATTCACCAAGTATATGGTGCGGATCTCTCTTTTTCTCCCATCTGTTGGTGAATTCCTGGTATAGAACTTCAGGGGTTGCAATGGAATTTGCATTTAAGGATCTAAACCAAGTTCTGACATCCCCAGTTAAGCTTTGAACAAAAATTCTCATCCTAACACTGTCATCATCTATTTCATAGGTCTCAAAGTGGTCTTGCATCTTTTAGCATGCTGGATGGCTGTCAAAGGGCCATGGGAGTCAAAAATGAGAGTCTAGTTTGGTAGTCTTGGGGTAGAGCTGGAGCATTGGCTGGTATCTGCAGCGGTGCATATCTGTTAGCCATGTTTATGGGATTTATAGGGTTAATAGGAACAAATGGGACAACAGGGATTACAGGTGTAACCGGGTTAAGAGGATGGGTAATAAGTGGGGAACTGGTTGAGGGAGTGTGTGCAGATGGTGAAGATGGGAGAGAAGGGCTGTGAGGTGTTGATGATGAGCTAGGGGAATTAGGTGTGGAACGGAAAAGGACTTTACAAGGAGTTGGAATGAGGATAGGTTGGTCTAAACTTATATCTGAATCAGCAAGCTTCTCCTGCTTTTGCTGTCTCCTTATGTTCTTTGGTATGATATTTGGGTTATCGACGATGATGGGTTGATTAGGGTCAGGGTTTGCCCTAGTGTGCCTTGGGTTTCTTTTGGGAGCCAGCTTCTAAGTATTCTTTAGAACTTTATACAGAAAGTTTTGTATGTACAAGGACTAGGTAAGAATTCTGGAATGACTATATATTTCTCAAAGCTAGTATGAAGTTTCCCTAGTTAGCTCTTCCCTAAAGCTGTCCCTGTGTTTACAGAAACAGTCCTAAGGCCTCTTGGCTAGTTTCAGGCTTGATGGTAGCTTTTGAAATAGATAGTAATTGAAGAAACCTTAGTTTCCCCAGTGGAGTCGCCATTTATGTTAACACCCAGGTTGTTCCCTATGACTCCCAAGGGAATACGGCCGGGGTAACCACTAACCAATCTTTGGATCACTGTTCCTAGCCAAACTGTGATCAGAGAGGGCTCTCTCTTTATGATTTGCAACTGTTTTTAATAGGGTTTTAGGCTAGCTATTATGTACTGATTTTTTTTTTTGTTTTGTTTATGTTTTGGTTGATGAAACTCCTTTTAGATTCTATGATGTAGTTTTCAGAGAGGTTGAGTACCATTGGGCAATGGAGTCTGTGGCTATATGTGTTTGAAACTTTGAGATGAAAGATGGAACTTACAGGGCCATTTGAGTGCTTAATAGAACAGGTTTTTTGATTAAATGACTGGAAACAGGTAACACAAACAGTGAAAGCATTTAAGAATTTTCACTTGTTATCTATATGTTCCCAACAGACAGCTTTAAGAGGAGAAAACAGAGGTCTTAGGGGCAAAAATTGAATCCCTGAGAATGACTGTCACAGTAAAAGACACAGTTTTGAAATGCAGCAATTAAGAATTACAATTCTGTCACTGTATCTGAGGAAAACATGTATAATAGCTCAGTTTGAGTCCAGGGTAAACATGGTTAAATCCTGGACTATCCTTTCACCTTGCTATCAAGTGTAAAACATTTAAACAACAAAAGAGAACAAAAGACTCAAAAACACATAACAAAGAGATTTGAGAATACTTGCTGTTTTATGCAACACCCTGGAATCCTGTAACATTCATCTCTCACCACCATACATCAAATAACACCAAGCCTTGGAAATTCCATTCTTCCTTTGTATTAATTCTCTGAAAATATTACAATGAGCTAGAGCTTTTCAAAGAAAATAACAACAACCCTTTTCACTGCTGTGAAGGGTGAATATATACTTGCGGTCATTTACAAAATATCTGAGTCCTGAGTTATCTCAGATTTTACTTTCTTACCAACTACTTAAGATATTATGGCCAAAATTAATGCAGCATTGACTACAGAGTACAGGCATTTTAATGCTCTGTCAGAAGATATTTTAGCCTTTGGAGACAGCTAAGTCGGTCGAAATATTCTGAGTAAATGCTGGAACATCTGTCTTTAATGCTTTGTACGCTGTGCTTTGGACTTGTCACCTGTGATTGTGACTGTTGCTTGTGGTGAGTCAATGGTCCTGCTGAGTTGGCTCAGCCTCTGCCTCTTCCCTGTAGTCTATCTTTTCCTCAAAACTGTACTGTGCCTGCGCATGTATGCTTATTTGCCTGTAGAAATAGCGCTACTGATTCTGGCCTGACAGAACTGTTTGTGTCAAATTTCTCCAGGCATCCTGTGTGGGCAGTTGGTGTGCTAGGATTGCACCCAGAGTTTCATCTGCTTCTGTAAATTTGAAGAAGTTAGGTGGTGTATCAAACAGATGGTCAACTTCATTCATTAGGAAAAACAGGTTTTCCACCCTGTCATACATACTCTGCCCTGTGGCTGGCCCTGGCTCTGCTGAAGTGCTGGGTGGTTGTGCAATCTCTGCCACTGCATGGGCATCAATCCTCTTGTTGTAATTGTCCAGGGTGAGCAGTCTTCCTACACTGCTTAAGATGCTGGGGAGGCCTCTGTTCTGCAGAGTCACGAATTTTTCCAGGAATCTATTGATCTCAGTTTGCATATCCTGGGTCCTCCTCTCCAATGTTCCAACCAAGTTCCTCAATGTAACGACTCTCTTTGCTACAGCAATTGCTTCTGTCCTGTTAGTGATTCCCATGACAGCTAATTGAGAGCTAGTCTTATAGTTCAGAGTGTTGATTATCCTTGTAGCAGCTTCTGGCATGTGTCCAAGGCTCGCCCTGGCTCTCTGTATTTCTTTGTTTGCTTTAGTGATGAGCACCATTTGCTCATCCATGGTCTCAATATATTGCCACTGTTTGGCAATGGACCTTCCAATGTTGCTCCATAGCACTGCTTTCATTTCAGCTGTCACCTTTTTCTAGTGCAAGCTCCTTCTCTAGTTCAGCAATTCTCCTCTTAAGAGCTTTTACCTCTCTGTCCTTGGCTGCCTCATTCTGTTTGCTCTTGTCAAACCTTTCATTTACCTTAGTCAAGGTTTTCTTAAGCTCATCCAGCTCTTTGATTTGAGATTCCATGGCTTGGATCTCAGCTTGCAGCTTTTGCATGTCTAAGCTAGCAGCCTGTTCTGATGTTGTAGTTGTTGCTCTGCTGTGGATGGTGCTGTAGCTTCTGTTTGCTGAGGGGGAGGAGTAGTCTTTGGAGGGATTTCCTCAAGATTTATTATGACAGGAGGAGGCTGGGGGGGTTGGCCCTCTTCTCTTTGCTTCAGTGTTTCCTGTAGTGCTGCCTTTGCAGCTTCAGTTTGTCCCAGCTGGTCTGAGTCCTAACCAGCTCTTTGTATAGGGATACCAGCAGATCTGTAGCATCTTTCTCTTGCCTTTGCTGGGCAACTTCATCTGTCTGTGGGATGGATGGTGGCCGGGAGTTTGATTTTCTTTCTTAGGGCTGCCATGTCTGCATCCCTTATCTTCAGGAGCTCTTGGATGCCTTTGACATCTTTAGGGTCATGCCCTATCTCTATGATTACCTCTTCCAAGGACTTGATCCTATTGTCCTTGGCTTGTGATGAAGCTCTTTCTAACTCCAGCTGAGAAGCTGTGTTGTCCAGGCTGCTCTTTAATTTATAATTCTCCAATGTCTCATCTGCCAGGGAGGCATACACCATTTCACCAGTCTGCTTATGTAGTTCAATCTTGTCCATGGGGTGTATGTCTTTGGCAAGAACCTCCATGTTGGTTCTTAGATAGTCTGAGGTGGGACTGAGGCTGCAAAGTTGTAGGCATGAAGTGGCTCATTATCATTTTGCCTTCGCTCACATCGAAAGCAGACATGAGTCTCTGCTGGTTGCTAGGAGCTAGGTTCAACAAGTGATCGTACAGCTGCACTTTTATTGGATCACTCCTCCTTTTTATGTCAATGAATTGCTGTTTTATACTTGACTGCCCCTTTCTTGTTTGACCGAGGAGCTGACCTCTCCTCCCATTGTCATGTCATGTCCTCGCTGGATGAGCTGGCCGAAAGTTCTCCACTGGGTGGGCCCATGCCCATGGCTTGCCTTACTGCAATGTCCTCCTCTTGGAGTCATTCAGTCTCTGTCTCTTCTCTCCCCTGATGAAAGATGAGGTGTGGGGGTCTCTCTCTCCCTTTTCCTTGTCACATCCTCCTTTTGTGGTGTTTGGAGGACTGATGTGTCTATATTGGTGTCTGTCCTGGGAGGCACATTGTTTGAGGCTGCTGCTCAGTATTGCCAGGTTGATCTGTCCCCTTTTCCTGCTGCAAGGGCTGTTCACTGGACTGTGCCTTTTCTTGTTGCTGCCCCAGTTCTTGCTGTTCCATTTCTTCTTGCTGCTGTAGCAAGGTGTCCACTTGTTCCTCTGTCAATACAGGTGGCTGTTCCACCTGTTTACCTTTGTCTTTGCTTGCTGCCTGGATGTCTTCTCATGGTTTGCTGCTGTGCTGCTGAAGATCCAGCAGCTGTTCCACTTTGCTTTCTGTAGGAGTGGGCACCTGTGCACAAGTTTCCAAGTCAGTTTCCTTTTGTACATTCCTGGCTTCTTTCTCAAGCAGTTCTACCTCAGTGAGTTGTTCTATTAGTGTACCCTCTTCCCAATCTAGTGCATTGGCATACTTTTCTATTTCCGGTTGTCTTTTATGTGCATAGTTGCCCAGTCTGTATCTAATTCTCCTGAGGGAATACTATGAATTGGGGTCATAAGGAATCCACTCAAAACTGGTCTGCAATCTGAGGCCTTCCACATGCTGTGTGCCTCTTTCCATCCTTCCTCTTTCTTGTTATACAGGAAGGAACCTAGCTGACTTCTTACCTTCAATGTGACTTCTTGTTTCTACTCTGAAAGTGAAGGTAATCTGAGTTCCCAAACTGCCTGAAATACTCCAGGGCAAAAAGCCTCATGGGGACATACCTTGGCAATCTAAATGGGTTCAATTCACAGCCATATAACCTAATGACTGTGTGGTTCTGGTAGAAGTACCAGTTGCCAATGTTGTAGT